>JAECXS010000085.1:17500000-20000000 GCA_018153105.1 Drosophila rufa
TGTCATAATCAGCCCATTTCCCATTTCCCAGCTCCGGACGCAAATGTGTGAAGCCGTTGCCAGGAGTCTGAAAAATGCATCAAATGTAAGGGGTATCTGCTCCACAATGAACAGCAGGGGAAAACATTCAGAGAAAAAGGAAGACTTTTGTAAAATTAGATCTGGAACGATTTGCAATTAAAGTTTGAAAACATTTTGTCTACTTAAAAAAAAGAGAAATCGAATAGTAGGATTTTTATTTGTTTTTCATAAATTACTTACCGATAGTATCACATTTATATAAAAGCCTGATATCCTCGATTGCTAAAACTATCGACGTTTACCCACCACTACTTCTCATTTCCAAGTGTTATTTTTCGTAAGGAGCAAGTGCAACACCCATTCTGGGGTCCCGAGACCACGAGGAGGTGTGGTTCCCGGCTCAGAATGCGGCACAAACTTTGTCTCTCTCGCTTCAAAGTGTCATTAAAGTGTTAATTGCTTTCCGCTCCTCTCCTCCCCCATGTGTGTGTGTGTGTGAGCTGAAATAAAAAACAGAAACCAAACAATAAAAAAGTGCAAAATCCGTGGGGGAACTGAGGCGGCTCCGTTTGCTTGCCGGAACTTTGGCAAAGGAGGCAGAAGTGGTGCAAACGGAAGTTAGCAATTAAAGCGTTAATTGTGTTAATTTCTTACGAATTTCGCGAGCTCTGACGAAGACAAAAGATACATCTCCGGTAGATGTGTGAGCACACTGAACTAGTTCCCGAATAGCCCGCATTTTGCACGGCGCAAAGCCACAAATCAAACAATGCCCACCCACACGAGAAATGGCCGCGGGAACAACACTAAACGAGCAATTAAGGAGATCGCTGCCAAAGTTTAGACATCGCTCATAAAAAACTGGATCAGAGTCCTCCAGCCGCAGGAAGAAGGAAACTATTTATGCCTATATGGCGGCCATTAAACGGAGCCACATCCCTGGCCTCAACATGATGTTATGGCCTTCGAGAGCAGTTAAAATCGCATTAAAGGCCCCAAATGAAAATGACTAATTGGACAGATGGAAAAATCAAAGAGGTCCAATCAGCAGAACAGCAAACAGCGGCTGTAAAGGCCCTCGGATACCATATCTGTGAGATGCACACAAAAGGTGGAATGTCGCAGATGAGTGCCCCCGATTCAGTCCCTTCTCGCGAATCCTCTCGACATTAGCCACAAAGCCTTTCAGCTTTCGGCAGCCTCTCTGAACCGAGCTGAACTGAACTGATTAAGCTGCATTGGAGCGCGAGGTTTCTGTTTATATTTATACATTTCTTTCATTTTTTTCTCTCTTTTTTAAGGGAAAGATCTCTGTGGCCAAGGCTGACTGACTGCTGACAGCTGTTGACTGAGGCTGATACAGAGTGACAAAAATATGGGGAGTAAGAAACGAATCTGCAAGTATACTTTTCTTTATTTTGTAATTATTTATACATTATAAGTTGTGCTAATAATAACCTGGACAATGGGTCTTGAAAATATCATACAATTTTAAATAAGTCTGGAAAAGGTTTAAAAAGTATACACACGGCTTCTGTATTAATTAAGTACTTATTTTTTATTTCATTATATTTCTTTAGGGTATCCAGCGCTAAGCTAAGTTCGTGGCTCCCGAGGGGCCACATTTTCCATATCGTTCCAGACCCCTTTTTGAGGTTAGTGTCGTCTGAGTACTTTACGACACATCGTCACGCTTTTGTGACATTTTGTCCTTTTTTCCTCCGCCCAGCCTGGCTCAGTTCGGTTCGGTTTCGTTTGCTTTGGCTGGCAGCACTCAAGACTTTTGCTTTTTTCGGCCACTTTCAGCGGATACTGCGCGTACAATGGACTTAAAAATTCTCTTTCAACACTCAGCCCCGTCTGTGCTAAGCATGCAAAAGCTGAGGAGGAGCCGGGTGCCCAAACAACAACAGGGCCGGCGATGGCTCAGAATCGTCCGGCGAATGAGCAATCCTTTTATGGTCTTAATGCGATTGATGGTCCATCGTCTCGTCTCCACTTTTCAGTCCCAGTCGCAGTCCCAGTCTCTGTCTCAGTCTCAGATTCGGCGTGTTTGACAGCCGCCGACGGACAAGAGACAACGGACAGCGGACAGCGGACAACGAACGCAGATTGATGGATCCCCACATTAAGCGGATGATGTAGGAGACAATGATAATTTTTTCGTTATTGTATTCCAGGGAAGCAAAAGATTGCCGTGGCAGAGAGCAAGTGGAATAACTTTAATAAAATCGAAAATCGCATAATTTCCGAGTTCCAGGAACGGGTTAGCCGGCCCATTAAAGTCGGCCGAAAGTGCATTGTATCCTTCGTTGATTTTCAAATTGTATTTCCGAGGGAGTTTCTTGACATGGATCGGGCGATTTGTCATCACCGCGAGGTGGGTTTAAGGTGTTTTGAAAGGTCACTAATAAATATTTTGATTTTATATATATATTTGAAGTATATCTTGTGGTTTCAGAATAACAAATTTAAAATTTAAAATTCAAAAATAACAAATGATCTTTTCAAAAAACAAGCTTTTATTTTTATAAATTATTTTTATATATTTTTCTGTTATATTTAATACAATTTATTATTTTGTCTCCTCCCTCACTTCATGAAACTTTAAAACCCACCACTGCCAAGGGCTGAATCGCCAATTTGATTGGACCCAACAGGTTTCCATCATCGTCTTTAAGATATTCCTGGGCTTTGGCTTTGGCTTTTGGTTGCCGGAGAACCCGAAACATTTTCAGTCGGCTTTAATTTAATTTACCCTTATTATATGTAGAACAAAGGCCGAGGCAAAGTCGAATGTAAAACGGATGCAGAGGGCGATGGATATGACTACCGCAAAAGGATAATAGGGATCATTAAACGTATTATCGGCAGGGATGTGTATGCCAAATAAATTGAGTCTCAATTAGGCCCCGATTAGCCGTTAATGATTATAATTTCGGGGGAATTTCCATCCACTGATTCACTGAAGAAGACCTCTATGGCTGCGACGTGGGAAACTCTTCTGCGAGGCAATTGTTTCTTCCTATTAATTGCTGGCCAGCTCAGTGACTCCGAAGCTGAAGCCCAACTGCAGGTCGCATATCAAAAGCGTAGCCAAAAGGCTTGAGAAAAGAATGCCAGGCATTTGTCTTCTTCACGCCAGAATGAAGAGGGGGACAGGTGAGCAGGGGCCATCGGGTTGGGCGCTAATTTCGCAAAACTAAAGCGGAATGCCAAGACAAAGTCCAGTTGGACGAGAAATAAAAATGAAAAAACTAGAGTCAACCAGGCAAGACCGGCTCTAGCACTCATTTCTGCTCCCTTTTCGCGAGCGGAGCAAACCACCCAGCTCAATTATATGTATTTGCACAATTCACAATTAACGTATCAAAATCTGTGCGCTAAACTAAATCTAATTACCGGCCATGAAAGAAACTTTAACTGATTGTCATTGAGTTTGAGGAACTTGGAATACTCTTTTTCTTAGAGAGGAGGTATTTTGTCTCCTTTACATTATATTCTTTATAATTAATTCCAGTCGGGAAATGTTTTAAATATATACTGGTTAAGCATTGATAATTCCTAGAAATATACTTTCAAGTTAAAGTATTTTTTTCTCCTGAAAAAGTATTTTGATGTTCCAATAACATTGCTAACCCAATTTAAAAGGGTAAATGGATGAATGGCTGGCTGACTTGAGACTGGGCCTACATTACAGCCACATCCACGTCCACATCCAAGTCCCATGGGGCGGTCAGTGGCGGCAGCTTTCTGTGCTACTTCCGACAGCCGCGCGGAGTCGGAGTCGGACTTGGATGTGGATCTGGAGTCGCAGTTGGACTCTGGCTAAATGCTCCGATGGCGTTGGCTGCCATTTGTCAGGCAGCCGACCGCAAAATAGTTGCACTCGCTTCTTTGTTGGTGCTGGGGCTGGTGCTTTTTTTGTTGCCTGCCCGCTTGACGCGATAATAAGAGCGATGAGGGGAGCCAAGGAACCGCAGGCCCCGGGACCATACCCAGACCCCATCCCAACCCATCCCATCCCATCTGCACCCGTAGTGTGAGAACTACTACTGGCCCAGGTTTCTGTTGTTTTTTTTTCGCCGTTTTCGCTAGTTTTCGCGAGGAAAATAAATACCAATTTACATAAAAGTGGAAACCAAATAAGAAAAACACAGTCCGTTTGCTGGCCATTCGGAGAGAGGGAAAGGAAAACCTGCTCCTGTCTGCCTTCTATTGAGAGCGGCCAGGCAGTAGTAACTCGATGGCAGAAGAAGAACCGGGGAGTCGCAAGAAGTGGACAAAAAGCGCTGGAAAACGAAGCTAGAAAACCGCAGTGGATCAGGGATGGGACAGGGTTTACTTCTAAAGTAAGATGTATCGGTATGGATCAGAGCTTGAAGTTATATTCCATGAATTAAAATTTAAAAAATATACATTCTTAAATTTATATATTTTGAAGCTACGTTTTTCTCTGAGCTTTTTATAATATTTTCTCTAGACTTATTGAAGTCCTAGTTGGAACCCCAATTCTCTCGTGAGTCACGAGCTCATCTTCTCCGCTGGCCAAAGCTGGCAATGGGGCAACCGGGCAACTGGCAGCCGAGCCGGGCATCTGGACTGGGAGGTTTTGCGGTTACAATTTGGAGCAGAGGCCGGGCCCCAGTCTAGTTTTGATGAAATTGCTCGAAATAATAGGGTGAAAATGCTTTGGTGCTGGTGCTTGTGCTGTGCTGTTGCTGTGCTTGTGCTGCCTTCGGTTTGCTTTGCTTTCTGCGCTTCGCCTTTTAACTCTTTCGCGCTTTGGCTGTGAAAGACCGAAAAGGCGTTAGCTGAGCTGAGCCAACAAACCGATCCCCGCGCACCGAAAAAAGTTCGGCACAAAAGTCTGAGTTCAACACGCACAGGGGAGTTTCTTTCTTGTATTTTTTTTTCTGTTTTATTTCTGCCCCTTTGCTGGTTTTATTGCGAGCAAAAATACAAAAAGTGGGTGAATATAAAACCGAGTGAAAGATTTGTGGTGCAACGCCTGCCGCACACTCCGCGCTGCTGTGTGTGAAAATTGGGTCTGGTGTTGGGAGTTAGACTTGACAAAGCTGAGATTTCCATGCGGTTGCCAAATGATTTCTATACGAAGGCGAAATAAATGCACTCGCACGTTCATATTTCTGCCGTGTGAGGAATCCAATTAGCGATTTGCTTTTGCTTTTTGTGGGAAAAAGAGCAGATCAAAAAGATAGTTGGCAATCGCATTCCACAGAACTCACCTTGAATGGGGACTTGTGTGCACAGAAAAGAAATGTAGGCTTACGATGATAATAAATCAAATTTATTAATTTATTGTCTTTGTTTCATTGTGGTTTTATAACTATTATTATTAGGCAGAGGATTATATGCTTCTGCCTTTATTTATTAATTCAATCATCAAAGAGTTTAGTAAAAACAAGTTTAAGGTTAAATCGGATATTTAACATTAAAATCAGATTTATATTATTTAACTGGTATTAAAAAGAATTTATTTATATATTCCTTGCTTTTTTCCAGGTGCACCCTGTCCACATTCATCTCATCATGGTTTATCCCTCTCCAATATATGATGAAAAAATCGAATATAAATTTTATATAAATAAAGGCAAACATCGCTCACTGCTTTAATTGAGTTACCTGTCCACACGGAATATAACAGAGGGGAAAAAACATAAGAAGGCACAGAGTAGCAGCGAATAATCCACAAAAAATCAAGACCCCTCACCGCCAAACCCTTTCGAAATCAATTACTTTAATCAATTTTTAACACGTTTGCGCTTCTTTGCACCCATCGGCGCCTTCGTCTCGCTCTTTTTTATTCAGTTTTTTGCTAAAATTTTAATTATGAAGATTAAATACGCGCACAAAGGCAGAACAAACTAACCTGCCATAACAAACTCGAAATAATATTAAAGAATTTTTATTGAAATAATGGCAGGCGGCAGAGCTGTGTAAGAGGAGGGGATCTTGCGTTCTCGTTCGCGGTTCGTCAGTGTCAGACGAGGAACTTCAAAGGCGGGTAGCGCTTCCACTGGAGGAGCTCTGGAGAGCTGGATAACTAGAGGAGGATAAAGGGACTGGGACACACTGATTGGGGGCGACGACAGGCTGACGGTGCCCTCACTGCGCTCCGTTTCTGCCGCTTTGCCGCTTTTCTAATTGAAATGTTCCGCACCATATTTCTCTACGCTTTACCACCTGCTGCTCCGCGGACGGAACGGATCCCCGGATTCCCCCTGCTAAATAGTTCTCGCCGGCTCAGTGTCTGTGCTCTGGGACTGGGACTGGGACCCTGGACTCGGACTCTCTGGGCTCACTCGCAAATTGCAGGCAAACCGCTGGAACAGAAAACAACAAAAAACTAAGGAGAAAAAAATATAGAAGGAAGCAAACAATGCACTGACCAGCGAGCATCCAGCCATCCGTGGGCCATCGTTTTCATCCGCTTCCTTCATTATCAACGCCAAGTTGAGCCCGTGATGATAAAGGCAGTTGAGGGACTCGGCCCGATTATTTTTCAGCACTTTGGCCATTTTCAAGCCATACTCTTACCACAGGTGAGTGTCTTTATTTGGGAAGAGTTTTGTAATTTTAAATAGATTTTCAACTATATTCTAAATATTTATATTAACTACTGGGGATATTTTTGTGATTCACAAAGCTGTGAATTTTTTGATAATTGTTTCCTTTACATGGTTTGTATATTTTTTAAAAAATCGTAATATTTATTTTCAATTCTGGTAAAATTTTTGTGATAAATTAAGAGTTGTATTGATAATTATTACCCCATTGTAACTAGAGAAATAATTATAGATTATTAACTGTGTATTTTTATCTTTAACTAAACAGAGCAAAAGATAAGTCTATTAAATAACTTACTTTATCTAAATTCAATTCAATATATTATATTTAAAATCGAAGAGGTCTTTAGTAAAAGTATAACAGGAAATAACATTAAAAGTGGCAACTTTTGCTGAATTTTTAATCAAAAGAGTATTCCCAGGCCAACAGTACAGTCTCAGCTCCAGTTTTCGCCCATTTTTGCAGCCATTCGTCTGCATTTTTCTAGGAAATAATTCTCTGCTGGTTTTTTTCCAGCGCTTATTTTTTTTTTTGTTTCTTCCACCAGCCAGTGTCCCGTCTCGTCCAGTTGCGTCTTCATAGTCTGCGGATGGCGGAGTTCTCTGGAGTAGGAGGAGTAGGAGAGACGGAGCTGGAGTGGAGTGCCGGGTGCTCCGCCGCTGTCAGGCAGAGTGTCACACCTGTCACTTTTGTGGCTGATCACAACAACCGCCGACGAGCGTCGACGACCTCGCCCCATTATTTCGCGGGCAGGGATGGATGGCGGAGTCGCTGCAACAAGGTGTGAACGTCAAATAATCACCTCTGCACACGGCATGCCGACCGCCCGTCTATGGTCTGACTGAGGATTCCACCTTCGCCGTGGTATTTGTTTTTCCTAAGAAAATTCTGCGCGTTTTTTTCGGGATCTTCCCACCGCGCTCACGCCATATGTGTGAAATTTCAGTGGAAAGACGCCTCCCGTTTGTGGTTCCTTTATGTTTGCATAATTATTTTATTGCAGACTGGGCCGGGGGCCAAAAGTCTTATGAATATTAAAGTAGGAGGCGAGACTTTGTCGTCATCATTGTTGCAAGTTGCTGCCGAAAGGTTTTCCTACCCAAACCGAACCCAGAGGATGGCCGCGGTTGATCCCGGGGAGTCTAGAGTCTAGACAACTTGCAACCGAAAAACTTTTGTTCTGCCTTCACTTGGCTGTGGAAGGACTATCCGCATTTCTGTAGGCATTTCTTCAATTAGCGTTTTTATTATTTTTAATTAACAATCTTGCAACTTAATCCTTGCCGCCGAGTGTACGGCTAGTGCTGGCATTCCTCTCCAGCTCACTTCCCCAGTGGCATAATCGAATCAGCGCCGCTTCAGCAAAGTTTGTCTAAGGACAAAAAGTTTTCCTCCTCCGCTGCCAGCAGACATGTGCATAATTATGTTGCTTGGGGGAAAGTGGAGGCGGGGCATTAGGGTGACCCAAGACCCAAGACCAGAGAGACAAAAGGGTGGACAACTAATTGAGCGATGTTTGTTGTTGCAAAGAAATGTTTTCCAACTTGCAGCAGACAACCGGCAGACAGTGCCATCGGCCGATGAAATGCTGGGAATTAAGTTTGACAGACTGGAAAAATGGCAATTAAGCTGGAGATATGATTATCCTACAGAAGGAGAGTTAATAAAGGGTAGTGCCAGTGGGATTCTACGAAGATGATTACCAAGTATTCCCCGAACGGGTGCAGCATTTCCAATTCAAAGGGTAAACTTTTGCCATTGCTTTTAGCACATACGAGAAACTTTTGTAATGCCATTAAATAGCTTTATAAATTCTTAATGCCCGAAAGGAGAAGGATATCTTATAACCACAGCTTAACTATGTTCACATATTTAACAGACTTATATTTATATATTTTTCCGAAAAGATTCACTTCGCCTTCCTCTTCCTCTGGACGTACACATCGATACTGGAGTCGTCGTCGGCCTCCAGAGTGGGATCTAATTTCTGGTGATGCGTGAGGATCGCCTCGCAGTTGATGCACACGTTGTTCATCTCGTCGGCACAGGTGTCGCAGTAGGGCAGGCCGCAGGAGTGGCACAGGATGAAGGTGCTGTCCTCCTTGTCGCGGCAGATCAGGCAGCTCAGCTTGGCGCAGGGGCAGTGGCGCAGCCAGCCGAAGGCTCGCGGAAAGGCGAAGCGCAGCCGCAGGAGCGGATTCATGCCCCTGCTGACGTGGTAGAAGCCGATGTTGTCCTCCACGTTCCCCACCAGGTTTTGAAGCGCACGGAGCCGCTGGCGCAGGATGCGGTTGTACAGGTAGAGGATGCGGTGCTTCTCGCGCTTGTAGTAGAAGTAGGCGCAGGTCATGCGCCGCAGGCGCAGGGTGAAGGGCGACTGCAGGAGGAGCACCCCGATGGTCAGGTAGAGCAGCAGCAGCCAGTAGTAGAAGCTCCGGGGCAGGACATGGGGGTTCGGCAGGCACTGCTCGTTGCTCAGCGACGTCGAGACGTTCTCGTGGATGTTGAAGTTCTGCATCGTGATGCGCAGCAAGTGCGCCATCTTGCCCACGCCAGTGATCTTTGAGGGAAAGTATGATTAGGAAGCCAGCTGAGGATCTGCCCGGATTTAAGTACTCACATTGAAGCGCACCTCGTGCTCGCCCTGCTGGTGGTAAGTGATGAGGGATCGCTTTCGGATGATCTGCAGCAGCTCGACCACAATCCGATCGAAGAGGATGAAGATGGCCGCGGTGAACATCTCGATGAACAGCCGCAGGAAGACGAAGACCATCGTCTTGGCCTCCTTGGCCGTGCGGCTGCAGGTGCGTTCCAGGTCGACGTACAGGGCCTTCTCGTAGGTGCGCAGCGGCAGGATGGTGTCGGGACCGTTCTTCTCCCTCCGCCGCCGGTCCACGTGCTTGAAGTAGTCCGTGATGTAGATGTTGTCGAACTCCACGTCCCGCAGGTAGCCGAGGTAGTACGTCAGCGAGGCGTAGGGCACGCGCAGCATGAACAGGCACAGGACCAGCTCGCACACGCCCATGACCCGGACGAAGGTGCGGCGGTGCCGCTCGAAGTCCGCGGTGAAGGCCTGCGTGGTCCGCTCGGCGGACTTCAGGTGGCTCTTTGCCAGCTCCTCGTCCCGCACCTTGTAGCTGACCGAGATCTCGGAGCTGTTGCCGAAGAGCTCCTGCTCGCTCCTCAGCAGATCCACGTAGGTGTCTCCGAAAGTGCTGGGCACCACCTGCGAGGGATCGCAGATCTTGTCCGGATTGCCGAAGAGGTCCAGCTCGCAGATGAGGTCGACGCGGTAGGGCCAGCAGACGACCTTGGCGATCCAGGCCTTGAAGTTGGTGGTGCACTTGCGGTAGCCCTCGGCGAACACCTTCTGGCAGACGCGGTGGCCACTCTCCAGCTGGTGCTTGCACCGGTTCTCCATGTTCCGCTTGAAGCGCTCCTGCACCTCGCCGGGAGCGGGAAGCTCCGGCCCGCTCACGTTTAGCTTGTGCTGTGTCTGCCTGGCCCACCGCCGGTAGAGGGTGCTATTGTCCTGGTCGCCCGGGTCGACCTTCTCCTCCGCTATGTCCGACTGCTCCACGGCATACCGGACATCTTTGATCACGCCGTGCAGCTCCTCGAAGCTCTTGCGGATCTCGTCCACGTCCTGGTCCATGCCCTTCAGGGTGTTGGTGAAGGGCTTGGCCATCAGGTCAAAGCGCGTCTTGGTCAGATTGTAGGTCAGCACGGAGGTGCAGACGAACACGCGGGCCACCTCGCCAGCATTGGACACCAGGTTGTGAATGGGGCCCGCGATGATCATGGCGAAGGCCATCCCCCGCAGGTACGTCCTGCCCGCCTGGCACGCCAGCGCCACGAAGGACAGCACGATCAGGGTGCGGACGCAGAGGCTCAGCGCGAAGGCCACGCCTGTCAGCAGGACCAGAGCCGTTAGCAAGGTCGAATTAAAGGTGTGCCGCACCAGGCTGAAGTTCAGCATCGACAGCTTCCACATCAGGTAGCTCAGCGCCAGGCCCACCACTAGGCTGACCAGACAGCGGACGCAGCGGAGCCTTGGGGTCTCCTGGCTCTTGGGTCCGTGGATCAGGCAGTAGATGGGACGCCAGTTCCAGATCAGAACCATGTCGGCAATAGTTGTTCCTTAATTTAAACTCCTAAATAAATCCTAAAGTTCTTCACTGAGCTAAACCGAACTGAACCATTAATATTATCAGTTTTGGTTTCGATTTTCAGAGCTTTTAATGACATTAATTGCCAGGCATCCTTGCTGGGTTCCAAGGTTAACTCGGGATTAGCCCTCAGACTAAGTTGAGCCCTGCAAGTCGGAGAGCAGCTGCCTCAGTTCTTAACTGTTTTACAAAAGCAAGTCGTTAACGGGGAATAATGGCCAAAGTAGTCCCGAGTTTAAATACACCATCTAATTTAATATTATATCACTAAAAAAAATATATTATTTCTCTTAATTAAAAATCTAAATCGATACCAAAAATGCTTACTACGTGGAATAGAGAACATAACCTGACTAATCCTTCTGCATTTTACTTCACGCTTCGCCAAAGTAACCCCTTGAGAGGGTGCGATAATTCCAGAGCAGAGTTGGGAAGTGGCCAGAACCAAGAACCAGAACCAGGACCCCCCAGACAACCGGCGACTAGTCCAGACCACTTTTCGCCGACTCGGAGAATGCGAGAACATTCAGTTTAACTTCGCCTGAGCCCAACTCCGACTTCAACGGGTAATCCAATTATAATAGAGCTGGACGCGGAGCACCTGCCTCACTTGGGGGGATTCTTCTAAAATATAAAAATTGATTACATGCGTGTCTGTCTGCCTTTGTCCACACACACTCGCCTTGGGCCGGGATCCCGAAAACTTGTTTGTTTTGGTTCGCGCCGGCGAGCGTTTAAAAATTTATGAACTGCAGTCGACCGATAAAAGATGGATGGCACTGAGGAGGAGGTGGAGACACACCTCACCCCGAGCTCACTCCGAAATTGGTGCAGTTGCTCAATGTCGTCGCGCTCGGCGCGGTGTCACTCGCTGCATATTAAACAGTTTTTGAGATTCAGTTCCCCGGCTCCCAGAGGCGGCACTTCATCAGCTCCGGCTTCCAGTGTGCGCTGGCAGTGCTAAAAAATTGATTGATCCTGCAGCAGTAGGGGACTGGCACGCCTCCTCCACTGTGACGACATCATCCGTAAACGTAAACGTAAACGTAGACGTAGACGAGGAGACGGGGCGTGGTCTGGTCTCAGGATGCTCGACGCACGCATTAAAACAATTTAAAATTCCCAAAGAACGAAACCCTAGGCATCGCTACAGTGGGCCACAGTCCGGGGAAGGAGTAGGGTAGGGTCCTCATTGGATGCCAAGTAAAAGGTTCCCTTTGGAGAGCTCTCCAGACTGTGGGAGTGATATTTGTATAATCTTAAGAGGGAATAATAATATATATAATATATATATATAATAATATATAAATAGCAATTCCCTTTATACCATACATTTTTGAATTCCTCGAATTTTTGAATACATCTTAAAATAATACTACTTGCGAACACACCCACCACACCCACTGTACCCTTACCATGGGCGGTCGAGGCCGCTTGCTGCGCAGACTAGGACCTGCTCTTGTAAAGCTTTAAATGCATTAAATTGTCAAAGCGATGGCTATGCTAAAAGTTTGCTGGCCATAAAATTGCATGCCACAGACAAAAAAGGAGTCGCCCCATCATCCGTCGAAGGCGGCAGCTCCTGGATCCCTCCCGACTCCCTTCGGATCCCCTTTGCTTCTCCCGAACCGATGCTGGTCAGTCAGTCAAGTCCGAAACCAAATGAATGATGAATTGCCTGTCACTTGCAATTTTTGCAGACGGACGAAAACACAGAACGAACAGAACCGATCCCGATGCTGGATGTTCGCTCGTCTTGCCGGCTTGTTTAAATTTTTCATGTTTTCCTAAGCCCCTCCCAGCGCCCCTTTTTTGGCTCTAACTTGTGGATGTGGACCTGGTCCAGACACGGCTACCCAAACGCTGACATGCCGACTGCTTTCATGGAATTTGCGTTTTAAAAAGGCGGCAACGTTGACATCCTTGTCATTGTCTCCTGTCGGCCACTTTTGGTCGAAAATGTTTTGGTTGGGTCCCGCAAAAATGCACAAATTTAATTGGGTGAGCATGGGGAGCCAGAAAATTATGAAATATTTTTTGGCCAAAAATATCAGGCAGGTAAAGGAATTCCGGGGCTACATAAAAATATTTTCCAGCCAGGAACAGGCGGTTTTTTTTAAAGAAAAGAAACGTCAGAAATGTCTGGATTTGAGGACTTGAAGGGATATCATAATTTGGGATAGAAAATGTTCTTAGAGTAAAAGAGATATATCAAAACAGGGAATATATAAAGTCATGGAGAAAATGAAACCATGAAAAGAAAGATAATAAAACATAGATAAACTTTAATTTCCCTACAATCCACTCACAAATGTTCAAAGAGTCCTGCTCGAAATTTCTCTGCTATCGCTCTAAAATAGGTCGTCATAAATCTACGAATAAATCCACGGTCCCCTTGATGTCTATGCAAAATTAGTCCATTTGGCAGCCACAAATAGCATTCATCATGGCGATAGTGATAGGACGCTGGCATGAACATTATGTCCATGTCCGTATCGAAATTACCGAGGATCCTCTAAAAATTGATTGTTTGACGATTTATTTGGACAGTTGGCTGTGGGGGAAGTGGCGGCAATAGGGATTTCGTATGACCGAGGGCCGGACATCATTAGGAATGCAAATAAATACACGCCCAGAATGTGTGGAAAATTGTGCAACATTTTAAAATGCCGCAGCGGATGAATTTATGACGCCAATCTGGCTATTTCGCCTGTCAAAATTCATCAGGGTCCATCAAACGCACTTCCCAGCCAGCCACGCCCCCGGGCATGCGTAAATAATGACAATGGAGGCCGGACCGGACCGGGGAGAAAGAGTGAAAGCTGGCCGGCGATAAGGCCCTTTGGGGATCGCTCTGGCTAGTATCAAGCCAAAAAAATCCCCCCGGAAAATGTTGTGTCTGCATAAATTTTCCAACTCCGAAATGAGAACTCGCGCACACGAATGCCGAAAAAAAACCAAAATTAAATTAGTTAATTAATGCAGCCAAAAAACCAAAATAAAAAATAAAGTGAGCCGAGGGAAGGGAGAATCGGGGTCACCCATCAATCATGGGAGCAAGGGTCGCCGCCTCACGCGTGTGTCAAATATTTTTGGTCTACCGAACCCGTAGATTGCTTTCGCTTTCACTCCCCAAAACGCACAGTCAATCCAACTTCGAGCCCCAATCCCGAGAGCCATACCTCTTGACATCTCCAATTGGCCAGGGAAGAAGTATTCACAAATTAGTTGCCCACATGTGTCAGGTGAAGGTGATTAAGCGGTTGGCTCAGGCCCAAAATTATCCATAAGCACTCCGAAAAAAAGAAAAAAGCAAACCTAATGAAAGCCAAATCCAAATAAGTTATGCAAAGAGGCAAAGGCAAAGCCGAATGTATCAGATTTCGCGCTTTGCGGTTATATCTCAAATTTGTTCTACCTTTTTCTGTGTTTAAACACGCCCTAAGCCTAAAGGTAAACATTGGATTTCCATTAGCCAACAAGGGTTAACTTGGCCGTATAAAACCAAAAATTAGCTAAGGAATTTCGCGAGCTTGGCTTATGGGAGTTTCGGGAATACTCTAAAAATAAGAGACATTACATGGGCATAACAGAAAAATTAAATCGATTTAGAAAAAGAGATTACTGTCTGAGATATATACCTTTCTGGATTTTTATAAGATATTAAACTACGAATTTGTTAAGATATATAATACAAATCTTAGGTAAAACTTAAATCTTAAATCTATTTAAAAGTTTAACTACACTTCATTCAAAGAGCTTTTTTTTTTAAATATTCCTCTGGTTGTTGGTCATTCTTTAAATCGTCGCTATTATCCTCAGCGGCCATCAAACCCTTTCGGGGGCTTTGCATTAATTTTTCCCGCCCGCTCTTTTTGCAGGTGTTTGGCTTTGGTCATGTGAAAATTTGCATAAAACAAAAACAAAGTTTGTTCTGCATTTTTAATTAATTAATTAAAAGCAAGTCGCCGGGGCCAATAACGAGGCTATCAACGGCAACGTCATCGTCGTCCTAATCAACGTCATTATCGTGGAGAGAGAGACTCATGCAAATATTTGTCTCCTCCACCTTTGTCCGTTCTCGGTGCGACTCCGCCCGCGTTTGCATATGCATGAACCTAATTTTAATTAATATTTTATTATCTTAATTATGCATCGCACCTTGCCGCGCTTCCTCTGCCGGCTGCGCCCTTTCGGCTGAGTTTTGCGTTTAGTTTTCGACCTTTTGCCTAACAAATTATGGCCATAAATAAAGTAAACGAGTTAAGAGTGGTTTTGCGTGTTCTCGAGAATGCCCATTCGCACTGACTGCGTTTGTTTGTTTCTGTTTTTTGTCTCTTTGTTTCGTCTGGCTTTTTGTCTAGCCGCGGTCTGGCTGGGCGCTTGGCTAATGTCATTTTCATACTGTAACGAAAAAAAGGGTTAACACGTTCCGAAAACATTGCGCCGAGTGCAGGCAGGCAGCGTTAATTTCAGCTGATTTATAGGTTTTATTAGGGGTCTAATTGGCTTAAAGGGTTAAATGGATGTGAACAGGTGTGGGCGCTCACGTAGAGCGGCTTGATGGTAGATAAAATAGTTGGGAAGGAGGGGTTATCAGGTTAGATGGAAAAAGATAGGTGAATTTGCATTATTATAGAGGGAGAATCATATAGAAATAGTTTGTGAATTTATTTTTAATAAATAAATAATATTAATACCCAAAGCTTGGCTCAGATAATTAATATTTATTTCCTCTAGAGTACCTCTAAATAATACGCGTAGGTTAACCCCTAGATAAGCCCTTCTATTAATTTCGCTACAGTTACACTTATGACTCACACTGTCCCTCCCGCATCTGAGCATACATCATTCCCAGCTACTTACTGGCCCTAACCTTTCGTTGAAGACTAGCCTCTGCGGAGACCACAGAATACTCGAGTTTCAATAACAAACCGATGGAGTTCGATTTCATAACTCATCTGTGCCGGAGGAGACTCTCACTTTTCTCTCGCTTTTTGCCGCCTGCTTTTCTCACACATTAGCATTGGAAATCCATTAAGGCGGGCGAGAGGGCGAGGGCGTGGCAGTCGCCCCGGGGAAAGGTGATGCAGGCCGCGCCACAAATGAGGCTGGGCCACAAACGAAAGTTCGTAATTTATTACAAATTAAAATAAATCAAATATCGAAAATATCGAAAATGGACTGGGGCGGAGCGATAAATCTGCCGCAGAGCAGGTGATTCAGCGCCAATGTCTCTATAAGTTACAGAAAAACAACCAGAGATAGGCGTCATTTGCATTTTGAGTGGAATCATAAAAATGATAAACATTAATTTCTTTATTTTCCGGCGATCCGAGACCGGGGAGGAAACGATTTGTCAGGAAAAGAAAACAAACCACAAATATTCGGCTTTAAATGTAAATGTATTTCCAACGGAAAGCCCACTAATGGCAGATAACCGCAGGTAAAGTAACTAAAACAAGTCTCAATATATGGCTGGCAATGGAATTTAGTATGCCCGATGAAAGAAAATAGCTGTCATAAATGCAAATGCATTCTAACCGGAAAATTCTCCGCAGGAAAGATCTTTTCTCTGACGACTGGTTAACCTCTCAGCGGCAGCTCCCATAAAGACGATGGAAATTCAATATCGGGGGAGATACCATAATGGACCAGCGGCGCCCCAGTAGATATGTTTACACTTTTATGCGCCAAACAAAGGGATTCTCAAAGCAACAGAACAATGGAACGGTACCGGGGCGTACAAATCTCGGTGAGAATGAAATTTCAACACTTTAAAGGCGTTTTGAAACCATAAATTCCCACTGCACGCCGGGCCAAGTGATTCCGATATATACGCCATAAATAGTATGCATATATAGAAGCAGATCGGGCCAAACTGTCAAAAGGCTCTGGCTGTGAAACTCTTATAAAGTTTATGCGTTGAATATCATGAAAAGGAATAAAAAGAGTTACGAGCCCTCGACATTTAATTTGTAGAGAGACCGTATTTGGTTTTCTTTAAAGTGTTAAACAATCTATAAGTCAAGATAACATTCTTTTCGGCTTTTGCAGAAATAAGAATATGATAACGATGGAACATTGAATTATGTGACAAAATAATTAATAGGAATCCCTTCGAGTAAAAATGTAATAGCCTTTTATTGTGCATTATTTTTTAACCAAAACAAAAAGAAAACGAAATGTACCAGAGCTGGAAAAACTACACATTTTGCCATTTTTTTAATTTCAGTCGAGTTCATAAACAACAACTCT
The DNA here is from genome assembly GCA_018153105.1 of Drosophila rufa. Classification (NCBI taxonomy): domain Eukaryota; kingdom Metazoa; phylum Arthropoda; class Insecta; order Diptera; family Drosophilidae; genus Drosophila; species Drosophila rufa. The sequence goes on from JAECXS010000085.1 coordinate 17,517,040, forward strand.
CGTGAACTGTCAAATACATGAATTGGTGAATATGGCCACACTTTTAACAGCATTTCATGAACTCAGCATCGCACAAATGCAGTTTCTGGTCCGACGTTTATCAAAAGCATTTTATAACTATCGCGGCGAGGCAACGAACTTTCGGGGCATAAATCAACTGGATACTGGCTACAACTCTGTTTGTTTATGCTTTTCCCCGAGCTTTGTGCTTGTCTGTTTGTTTGTTATGAAACTGCGGTTCGTCATGCTGTGACCGTTCTGAAATTGACTGACAGAACGGACCCCACGTCGGGCGGGAATGAAACAAAACTGGAAACAAGTCCGATTCCGAGCTCGAGGCTGGAGGAGGAGCAGTAACTGCTGCCTGGCTGCAAAATCCGACAGAAAACCGCAGACTAATTAAATTAATTGAGGTGATTTTTGTCACAGATATTCAGATACGCCCGTTATGCCGTTACCCGCTTTGGCCATTTGTAAAGTGTTCCCCGATCACAGGGCTTAAGCACGGTAAAAAATATGGTTCGCCGCTTTATTGCGCGGAGCGCATATTTTTTAAAACGATTTTGCGCTCATATCGTAAAATGTTGAACGCATGTAATCCATCGATATTAATGACTGGCCATATTTTTTGCTCGCCCTCGCCGGGTTGATTGAATGGTTATTCATATTTTCTTTTTTTTTTCTTTTTTTTTGCCGAACGACGTCTTTGTTGTGTGTCCGCGAGCTGCCTTTGTTGTTCCAGTGCGTCGCCCATTCGGAATGATTTTACATTGTGAAATGCTGACCGCTTTTTATGATCCCAGCTGTAAAATGTTAAATGAGTGCAATCAGAATTTGGCGTTCATTAAAAGGTTCACCAGGAGGAGTCACAATGTGACCTACCTGTTGGTGCTCTGCCACGGAGGAAACTGAAAACGAATCCTGGGCATTAATTATTTAATATTTAGAACATAATCTGGAAAAGAAAATAAAGAGCATTCGTCTCTGATGGGAACAGGTCTCTTGGTTCACTTCCAGCTTAATCCCAGCTTTTCTAATATGCCAACATCACCCGTCATTAGGAATTTTAAAAGAATATTTAGTCGTTAATTTATAGAACTGCATAATTTTATTTAATTTGGCTAGGGTATAAAAGCATATATGCCATGTATACTAAATATACTATATTTGCTGCGGCTGGTGTTGGTTTTTGAATAATATATCCCGCTGTGTTTAAACAATAGAAAATCTCAATTTTCAACACAACGTCCAGATATCGACATTACGCATTTGTGTTTGATTTTTTTTAGTCGCCATTTTGTGTAAACGCGTACTAAATATTTAACAAGCTATTAAACCCACGTCAACAGCATCGGAATGAATAAATAATGTCCAGAATGGCCGGCAATCGCCGGTGACCATGACTGCCTGACTGCCGGACTTGTGGGGTGTGCAAACACATTTTGCAGATGCAGCGGCCCAATCTAAGGTGGCTTAGAGCTGGGACAATGCTGATATCACGTCGATAGTTTAGGAAACGAAACCCTGCCTGAGGTATCGTTAGGAAACATTATCTAGTATGCCTTGACTTTCTGTTTGGTTAGTGTTATTATTTTGGCCTATCAAGGAATTCATTCGTTTTCCGATTGTCGAGCAGTGCGCAGCTCAAAATTCGGCTTTATTTTATTTAATTTAAAATATTTCCTAATTTTGTATTTCTTTGTTAAAGATTGGCTCTTGCTTCTTAGAAAGATGTTTTGATTTCACTTTTACTAAGTAGGAAAGTGGATGAATTGGATGCTGACCGGTTTCTCAAAGATAAACTTTATTTTATTTAATTTGTCACTTGAAAACATTTCTTAATTTTTTATTTCTTTATTAAAGATTGTCTCTTGGCTTTTATATCAAGATCTGGGTTATGCTCTTGGTTTATACCAAGATCTGGGCTTGTCTCTTCTTAAATGAAGGCCTGGGTCCTAATTTCACTTTTACTATGTAGGAAAGTGGATGAATTGGATGCTGACCAATTTTTCAAAGATAAACTTTATTTTAATTTTTCGCTTGAAAACATTTTTATTTTTTATTTCCTTATTAAAGATTAATTATTTATTACTTATTTACTCGATTTTGACGGCGCCGCTTCTGGGTCTTCATGTGAAAGATTACCTGAGCTGGTTCACTTTTAAATTAAGGCCTGGATGTTATTTTCACTTCTAGTAGCCTTGATATCCGTTTCGAGGGTGTGTTCCTCATTTCTTACTTACGATCACTAATTTATTTGGAGTTTTTTTCTATCCAAAATTAAAGAAATCTGGCAATGAAAAATATTTGAAAATTTCTTTTAAAAAATTGCCCATTTCTATTATATTTTTTTGTTTTCAACATTTTAGTTGGCTTTGTATGGTATTGTGGTTCCATTCGAATCTGAGCAAGGAAAGTGGATGAATTGGATGCTGACCAATTTAAGTCTGTTTGCAGTTGGCCACCACCGAATTCCGCTCACATCCGAGTACCGTAGACTTTTTTCGAACTCGGAGATTTGAACTTCGGAGGATGGTAATGACAGCGAACACGAGCAGAAGGAGTCTGGCCCTGGAGCCACGAACATGGCCATTTGAGGTCCGTTGTTGTCAATTACGTTAACAAAACACGGTCGCAGGGCCTGAATGGAACGACTATAACCGAAAACTGGAGCAGTATCAGCAGCAGTAGGAGCTGGAGAAGGAAAAGGAGTTGAAACCCCGAATAGTCCAAAATTTGTACGTCACAGCCGGGGATCCGGACCGGAACCGAAGCCGCTGCCAAATCCAAAGCCATGGCCAAAAACAAATGCAAAGCAGCCGCTATAACAAAGGCAAAGGAGAAGGAGTCCATGTCCATGCTCATGTCAGGCGTTTAATTGGCATTGCCATTCGGTATGTGTTATTAACGATTTGTGGCGTGCAGAGGCATTTGTCAATGTGTCACAAAAATGAACTCGGCAGGACAGCAATTCAGGCAGAGAGGAAAGTTCCACTTTATTTGTACCAAATGAAACTAAAAAGTCTTTGTTAAAATGTTTAAAGTAAATAGTATTTCTTTTGACATAATTAAATATATTTTCTTTTATATAAGAATTATGTTAAATAACCTATTTGAAATAAGAAAATACCTATTTTCGTCAGTGCTTTGCTAGCTTTAACCCACAGGAATCATCGGTGGCGGAGCTTTAGCGGCGTCAGCATAATCTGAACTCGAAAGTGACCTTTTTAATTAAAAGCCAAAGTTGGGGGACTTGCAACAGTTCGTGCCGCATTCGCATGCTCGGAATTGCAACACCGAAAATTACATGGACATGGACGCCATGGACGGGCAAAGGACTGGTGGGGGCGCCTTCAGAAATGAGAAATGGAGTCAGGAAAGGAAAAAGAACGGGGCCGGCAGGGAGCGGTTATCTAATGTCTGGAGGCGAAGGGTCAAGTCAAGCTTAGAGCAGCGCAACAGTCACGCAGAGCTTGGCGAGAGGGAAAAGTGTTAATAAATTTTCGGCCAAAAACCAGACTGGGCCAGCCGTCGTGGTTGTTGGCCAAATTAAGACAACTTCGCGCCGTCGCTCGATTCGGAAATAAATTTGTTTAATTCCCACTCGACGGGAACAAGGAAAAGTCGAGCGAAATATTTTATAAATTGTACAGAGGAGACCTGGATCTGGATTCGCCCCAGGGAGCTGAGTTGGCCAGAAGAAATCGTGCTGGGGACGGGACTGACTAATTAGACGCGTCACCGTTGCCGATTGGCTTTCCATTTCGGCTTTTCCAATTGGTCCGGCCGCTAATGAGCGGCGGAGTCGGCGAGGGTCACGAGGGTCACAGCGCCCCCCGTGCAACTAATTGGCATTTGAGCCGGCCTGCAGGTAAGTGCACTTTTAAGGCTGCAAGTAGCGGCCAGATTAGCCAACGGCTGACGGTTTCCACTCAGTTTATGCAAATTGCCAGCGATACTTGCACTGTCCATGGGAATTGTTAACTGGCAAGCAGCCGTAACAGGGGGAGACGATTCGGTCTCAGAAGACAACGCCAGGGTGTTCGAGCTTAAAGGGGTAAAATACTTACCATTAAGAAATAAACTTGCTAAGGTGGTGAAATACCTCTTAAAACACTCGAAAAGGGGCTACGTTTGCATATGTTTTTAAGGAAGGTTTAAAACAGGTATTTCTATATTTGTTTTTTATTTTTAAATTCTTATTTGGAATAAGGAACTTAGGCTTAAACATTAAAACCATATATAAATGAATGAGAACGTTTCTTGTATGTTAAGTGCCCAATCTTGCATCTTGAACCTATATTTAATATATTCCTATGCAAAGTCTAGGATCTATTTAATATTTATGAACATATTGTACATATTTTAATAAACTATATTAAAGCATAATTTAGTATAACTCAAGTAAGGTATCTTCAACTTATTTAAAGTCCGTACTCCTCCTTTAGCCGCCTTCACTGTTGGCCAACAGTCAACTCTTTGCCCGATCCTTGTTAATTGCGAATCCATTGGGCCGAAATCCTTTTTCATTATTGCAACATATAAATAATGTCCGTTTGTTCGACGAGCGACCCCATGTGCTGGCCATTTGTATTTAACATATCATTCATATAATATCAATTAGTTGCATATGTGTGCTGCCAATCTCCGGCCTGTCCTGGGCTCCTTGGTCCTTTGGATCCGCCTGAAAATTATTGGCAGCAGGACAGGGACTGCCATGCTGTCCGTTTGCCTGCCCCCTTTTTCAGTGCTCTCTTTTTTGCTCTTATTATTATATATTTTTCCTTTTTGTGGGTCTGAGTGAGTGGCAAACGGAAAACGGACGAAAGCTCCAGTCGATTGGCATGCGTCTGTTTGCTGGCCGTTGATGATGGGGATTGGGGACATTGGCTGGATTTTGGGACACCGACAGGGGCGATGACAACATCGATGTGGGCACCCAGCTCCTCGGCTTTTGTTCTCGCCAACCTCATTTCTGCTGCTGCTCGAACACAAAAAGCTCATTTTATGCCAATTTCTGTGTCCTGCCCTGCTCTGGAAGGTCCTGGAACTGAATGAAGTTTAACGAGCAGTGGGATGTGTGTGTCTGTGAGCCGGATAAACATTAACGTCTCACTCTGGCCAAAACTCCGACAAAGAGTTTCCCGGCAAATACAAGAAAAGGTATAAAGAAAATTCGTAATAAAATATTGAGTAATGTGCCATTTACTAGCTTTGTGCCCTCTCCAAACATTAAATCAATGCACTCCCTGCCCCATTTCGTACAAGACAATTTCCCTGCGGAAACAACTAGGATTCCATCTAATTATGCATGCCATCAGCGTGCCAGCTGCTGCCCCATCCAGCGATTTTCGGGGATTGTTAGTTTTTTGGCTTAACCTTTTGCCAATTTTAAATTGGCTTGGCTGGGGCTTGGGGTCCTGGCTGGAGTCTGGGCCTGGCCAAGTTCAAATATGCACAAACATTTGTTCAAAGGCTAAAGATTTATCTCGCCTGTTGTTCGCTAGACACCCTGTGGTGCCTGACTCCTGTCTGCTTCCGTTTCGTGCCCAGGTCTTCTTGCTATTTTATTTTTTGTCTTTTCGGCGGGGGAGTCTCTTCTGGCTTTTTTTGGGCATTCATACGAGCGCCGAGCGATACAAATCGGTGAATTTCAAGTGCAAAACTTGAATATGCAATTGCATTTTTGCACGTTCTGCGGTAGCGTCTTTGGCAGTACAGTGGGCCCAGCCAATTGATGGACTTGCCGGTGAAGATTTTGTTAGCAGGCTTCGGGGATTTCCATTTATATTAAAATATTCCCTTGAAATCTTGATTAATTTCTTTTATTTACAATAAGGCGCGATTCAGAGGAAATAGAAAAGGTTTTGGGAGTTTGACAATATGCTCTAATTAAATTAAATAAAATGAGTTGGAGATAATAATAAAGTTACGGACATATGTAGAACTGGTTTTTAAAGGGTATCTTCTTGTTTAAAATAATATTTATCCAATATTTTAAATAAAATATAAATTATTAGAAACTTAAATGCCCTTTTAAGTTTGACATTAAAAACTTCTCTCTGCTATATTACACTTTATAAACTAATATTTCTTAAGCTTACCTAATTAAAATAACCCCAAGACCTACCCTAGACTGCCTCTTACCTTTGGAACAGACCTTATTGCCAAATTGCATGCTCCTTTGTTAGATCAGAACATTTTTCGGGGATTTCTTTTCCCTTCCAACTCTTGGCTACCAGCTCCCAACTTCCAGCTGGCGAATTTGCATATTCACGCTGCGGATTGAAATCAGAAACAGTGGGTGCCGGGCCAAAAACGGGATGCAGTGACACCGCGGGGAGAGTCCTCCTCGTCGTCCTCGTCCTCGGAGTGGAATCGATGAGTCGCCATCGAATCGCGGGGAGAAAATGCAAAATGTGCCTGCTGGGCAGATGGAAGGAGCTAGGAACCCATCCGGAGTGAAGCCAGGCAAACAAATTCAAAAATGTTTGGTGAATTTCAATTGCTGACAAATTCGCCGGAGGAGCAGCTCGGGAGGTGAATCAATGAATGAATGGCGGCGACGCTGTTGATAATATTATTAGTACCCGGTGAATGGCAAATTGTCCTTGAGGATATAAATGGAATTTGAAATTATTTTATCAACATTTTTGATTGCTTCCAGCCGAACAGAGCGGAGTAAAGCCGAGTGGCCCGGATGGATGGCAGTCATTGACTCTGATGGACGCTCATTGGCAGTCCGGACCAGGCACTCGGGGGCCCCTAATAATATGCACAAAAGTTATGAATTCCCACACAGCACACAGAGCACAATGGCAATAGCAATATGTTCCAGGGTCTATGGCCATGGAAATGATAAATTTCAGAGTGGCAGAGTGCCTTCCTGCCTCCCAGTCACCCGAAATGAGTTTCGAGCTGCCTTTACTGGCTGTTCCTATGCTAATTATTATTGCATGGACCCGGGCCCGAAGCTGGCCAGGATTTTAATCTGAGCAGATAAGGAAATTGCTTAGAATTCTAAATGGACCAAAGGCCAAATGGAGCAGAAGTTATGGCCGAGTTGGAAGACCCGTTCCCAGCCCAGGTTCAGGTGTTAAGCTGCTGATGGATATTTAAATGGGTTGAGTTGGGCTCTCCCCTCTGATTGAAATAAAGTTGACAATTCGAGGGGAACTCGTGGCCGATGAAGCATCGATTCTGAAGAGGATTTCGCCGGAAATGGCTGCCTGAAGTGGTGAAGCGGCGGAGGAGCCGGGTAAATGAAGTGGTTCGGTGGATTCTTGAGGTTGCGTCTCGGTTTGGCGCTTTTCAAGTTCGTTGTTGATAAACTTAATGGAGGCTGTTGGCATTTCAAGAGCTTCAAATTGAAAGAAGCTGTTGAATACAGAATGGGTTGGCTGGGATTGGTTTAACAAAGAAAAGAAAGCAATGACTAGATTGGTTTAAGGGTAATAAGAGACTGATGTTATTTATTCCATTTATTGCATCTCAAGAATTAAAACAATGTGTCCTCCTTGGCTGCGTTTGCATTTTGGCCAAAAAGCACCAAGCCACAACATTGAAATCCCATAATTCTGATAAGATTAGGCACTCAAAAGATTTCAATAAAAATCCTATCTTCGCACCGCTCCATCAGGCCACCTCTCACCTGGCCGAGTCAAGCACTCTTGTCTGGAATTAAAATTTAACAAGCAAACACAACAAAATAACCAAAAATAATCTTCACAAAATCCCAATATACAAAAATCCATCCGAAGCATCACTCAGCAGCACACTTCAGTCGCTCGGAGAGCGGAGTCAGGAGGTTGGAGGGTTCTAAAACTGAGCAAAAAGCCAGTCGAATATGAAGTCCCATTGCTTTGCACTGAAAATGCAATTTTCCGTTGGCATTAAGAGCCATTTTTGCCGGGGCGAGGGACGGGGGTCTGTGTGAAAAGCTTTTTATGGCTGGCATTAATTTTGATTTTCCATTTTGGAGCTCTCTCTCTCGGCTTTCGGCTAAATATTTTGCACTCGTCCGGAGCTCGGCACTTTTGATTTTTGATTTTGATCGGCTCCCTGGACCCTCTTCGATATCTGCCTTCTATATCCATATATCTGCTCCGACTTCGGGGCTCTACATATTTGTTTTTGGCCTAATGCAAGGCAAACAAGGCTCTAATTTAAATGGCTTTTCCTCGGCAGCTCTCATCATCGTTGCCAGTGTTATGACAGTTGAAGTTTTGACGTCTCCGGCTGGGCAGGGTGTGTAGTGGGTGTGCGGGTGTGTTTTAGCAATTCATTGGCAAAAGACAAATACACATATGCAAATAGGCGGAGGCGAACCACTCGAAAACTAATGTAGTATGCACACGTCCCTCACCTCCGCCACTCCACTCGAAAGTGCCTGCAGTCGATTATAAATGGAGTGGCTCCACATGTATACATATATGTATATGTTATATATCTGTATATAGTGTGTGTATATGCAGGGCCAACATAAATATTCAATTTAAATTATTACGAAATTGGCTTTCGCAAATTTCCATTATGCACTTATTTCATTTTCGGTTACGACGACTAAAAGCCCTCGTCTGCGTCGTCTGCGTAGGCATTTTCGGTTGCGCATTGATCCTATGCAAATACAGGCTGCCGAGAGTCGTCCTGCCATCAATAAGCAATTTAATTTGTCAATCGTCCTTCTCTCCCCTTCTCTCTGTTGCTCGCTCGACACACAATCAACAAATCCATCAGCTGGGATGGCCGGCTTCTGCCTCTCTTCTTAACTTGGCCTTCATCGGGCGGCAATTAAGCGCCACCAGAGGCAGTGCGTCGAGAACTGGGCCTGTAATTAAAGTAAACATGGTTACACTCGCACACACACACACTCGGGCATTGTCATAAAATTGCGCATATAAATGGCTTGTGCATGTATTTATGCTGATCGCATTAATAACGCGCATACGTCATGTGGTACAAGGACAGCGGGGACGGATCGGGTTGGGATCATAACTGAATTTGTGCTTGGGCTAGTTTGCATAAATTTAGCCACAAATTGGTGGCCCTGGGCTGCCTTATGCCAAAGCTTTGTTTATAAACTAAAGAAAGTATTTAGTTCTGTATTTTAAATACATAAAATATCTCACTAAATTCATTTTTAGCAGCCCCAGAGCCTTTATTTCCAGTGCTTTACAAAACAAATCATTTTTCATTTTCCCATAAAGAATATTTCTTTTGGCCCGAACCCAGCAACCAAAGACCCGGCCCCAAACAAGCTGATTTGCTTATAAACACCTGTAAACTCTGCCAGGCAACTTGGCTAATACCTGGCGGCGACAGGGGAGACAGGAGGCGGGAGCAGAGATAGGATCAGGGATAACAGCAGACCAGGATGTGGCTGGGGGTGGCGAACAGATTTCCATGCACTTGCCGGCCATTTGATTTGTCACCCAAGGCGTGCAAATGATAATCGAAAAATCACTCAGCTGTGCGTGTGTCCACCTACTCCGCCCGCCTCCGCCTCCGCCTCTGATCCTTGCCGTCGCCCTGGCTCCGACTGCCTGCCTTTCTAGGGGTGTGGGTGTCCAAAGCTGATTTGTCTGGCCGCTTGACTGGCCTGCTCCTCCAACGATTGGGCCTCTGGTCTGGCCGCCTGCATTTCCGCATCCGGTTTTGGCATTTGACACCAATGCCAGAGACGCAACAGTACAGAGCAAGAAAAATAGGAAATCAAATAGGAAATTAATTCAAATAGAAGGCCAAAAATCTTCCCTTATTTAAAATATTTAAAATTGGAAATCTATGAAAATTTCTTAGTTAAGGAATGACTTTAGAAATATATTTTTCCTTGTGTAGTTTAAGCCGGAGACCTAGCCGGACCCGGACCATTCTGCAACTACAAAAGCACACACGCACAGCCACATTCGGGGCAAATCTGCATCCTTCGGGTTTTTTTTGGGAGGAGCAAAAACTTAACTGCTCGACACTTGTTTTGTGGTGTGTTGCCATTGTCTCTGCCTTGTGTCTCCCTCCCAGTCCCCGCCCCTGTCCGACTGGAACTTGTTACTGAGCCCCACCCAGGGCCCATCCCTAACTCTGCCACCCCCAAAGCCCCTCAAAAATCTGAGCCCCCGCCGAAAGCTGTTGAGGCACATGGTGACATGTGAGAACGGAAAGGAATTGGGGCCGTGTGGGCCCCATTTCAATTGGGTCCTTTGTGATTTGGCCAGATGGGTTGATGCAAACTTGGGGTCCTGAGAAATGGAGGCGCCCTGCAATGAAGAGGTTGCCATAAACTGGGGCTGGCCACTTGCCAAGCCGCCGAGGGAAGACTGATATATAGCAATTTATCTTATTTAGGGTTTGCATTTTAATATCGATTTTAATATATTTTTAAAGGAAGTTCTCTGTAAGATCCACATTCCACAGAAAACTTTAAATTCCTTTACCTAAAATTAGACCACCTCGGAATTAGCTAGAATCTTGGTAAATAAGCTTGGCTAAGTAAGTTCCTAAGTGCAGGGGTGTAAAGCCCCCTCAGGCTTCCTGCAGGACCTGCCAAAAGAGATATTCGTGCGAGGGCAGGATACAAACTTCTCCCATCGCCCCACCGACTGCCACTACAAATATCATAAATCCAGGGAGCAACTGCTAAGCTGTTGTTGCCATTGCCTTGGGGGCATGTGGCAACTACAACTTACACTACTGCACATGACCACAGTGCCACGCCCACCGCCTCCTGCGGCCGCCCCCATCTCTGGCCCCGCCCAAGTAATCAAAAATTATGGCAGAGAGCACAAATTTATGTGCCATTAACTCAAAGAGCCCCCTTCCACGGGAGCCCAGCCGAAACTTAGACGAAACCCAGAGGCGAGTTCATTACTTCAATATTTCAGGACACACACACTCAGCGCCAGGATGCGTCTGCCATTGTTTTTTACGGGGAAAGCGGGAGAACGGGAACAGGCGATGGTTTGTGATTAGGCGGGAACCTCGTTTAAATTAAAATGGCTACACGAGAGAACATCGTTCGTGGCTGGACTCCGAGGAGGAGACGGCAGAGGAGACCGGAGCTTTATTGGATTTTCAATTGTCACCAAGCTGGGCAAATATTTTCGGGTGCCGTTCTGGCGAAAACCAAAAACCGAAAGCCCCAAAAACCAAACCGAACCCGCCTAAGCCCTGTTGGAGGTGGCCTACCCATGTTGTCCTCGCTCCCAATCCCCAGTCCCGCTGGCCCGAATACCACAAGTGAATGACATAGGGGGCAGGCCAACGGGATTTGAGACTGCACTGGCAAAAATAATGATAGAAAATAGATTTAATAGGAAGAAAAAAATATGAATTCAATTTAATAATATTTAATATTTTAGAAAAGAGTTCATAAAGTAGGAAATCTTTTTTGATCAAAGTAAATAATTATTAAGTCCAACTTTAAATTCGTTCATCTTTCCCGTAGTGTACTTCCCACAGTGGCCCTGCATCCCAGTCGAGGATTGCGGTTCCTGCTAATGACGATTGCCGTTGTTGATGAGTCCTCGGGATCCTGATGTGGCGGAGGGACGAGTGGGTGCTGTGCTGTGTGGCCTGGAAAAAACCTTCATTGATATGTTGCCTCTGTTCCCAGAGCAGGAAAATTTCATTTCCTCGGCGCCGCCGCCCACATAGTTCAAGTGAAGTTATTCGGTTGCCAGAAAATGCTAAATTAAAAGCAAATTATTGTGTTTAGTTTCCAGCCGCCCGGCCGGCCGAATGAGACCAAATGTCCTGCCGAGGAATCCTACTTACCCTTATGTTAATTACTTCAACTCCCAAGCGCCGGGAACTTTGTTTGTTTGCGGGTTTGTTTTCGCTTTTCCTCCAAGGTAAATAGTTTCAGTTGTTTGAACTCGGCTTACCTTTGTGTGCTTTGGCGCAGGTGGGCGGGGAGTTTTCATCCTCATTCACATATGTACGTTTAATGTTGACCTGACCAAAGTTCTTAATTAAAAGATGGCCAGAATGCCCGCCTCTTGGGCGGGCCCAAGCCGAAGTAAATTGCGGTCAAGTAATTCTGTTATTGTTAAATTGCAAATTTTGTTGTCGAATTAAATTTAACGGAAAATTAAGGCTTGGATGAGCTGAGCAAATATTTCTTCTTGTTTTTCGATGGACAGCTGAGATTATTATTAAGGCTCAATCAGGTTGTGGCTTTTCTAAATAGACAGGAATAATTTTAAGCAAATTGTAGTGCAGTAAGAAGATATATTTATTCTTGCAAAGTTGGGAAAATATTTTTCTTTACCATTACACAAGCAAAAACGAGTTGAATTATTATTTTAAGGGACCAAGGAATCAATTTATGTTCGGAAATCTTTAAAAGTAAAGAGAGTGAATATTTTTGTGAAAGGAAAAACTTTATAGGCACCTTAGAGTTCAGAAAGTAAAGATATTTATTTTATTTATTTTGTAGTGCTGAGAAAATATTTCCTTTTAATTTACATAGCCTAAATAAAACAAAAATATTATTATTTTATGAGACCAAGGAATCAGTTTAATTTTAAATATTTTTCAGTAAGGGAAAGGCCTTTCTTAAATCTGATTGGTAGCTAGTTTCTCAGCATTAATGGTTAACAATCAATTTGTAACAACTGAACAGTAAATCTCCAACTAAATTTCTTTCCATTAACCGAATACAAGTCCCAGCCAGCATTATAAGTTCCACCCCGTGACTTCATGTGGCAATAAAACAACCCCAGGACCTCCTTCAGCCAGTCACTCACCTCGCCCAAACCCGGCTTGACCAGCATTTCGCACATGGCCAACATAAAGCTCGGACAGGCTAACATGCTCACATGAGGAACCGGGGAGTCAACGACCTCGAGGCGCGATGCGTGAGTCCAAAGGATAACCAATTATGCGTCGTCTGGCACATTACAGGGCCCCAGACTCAGTCCCAGTCCCTGGAAAAACTCATTAAAACTGCATGAATATAATTTTCGTTTGATTTATAAGCGCTCATCTGCGGAGAAGTTCTCTGGCATATGGTTCGGGCATCAGGCATCGGGGGTGCCAAGTTATCTCTCAAGGAGACAACTTCCTGACTAACCGCATCGATGGCAATTTTCCTACATTATTCGCCCATTCGGAGCAGAGAGCGGAGGGAAATCAATTCCATTAGGATTATGAATGCAAACGTCAGGAAGCTGCGAGCCATAAACGCGCTTGTGTGCAAACATTTAAGAAGACGGACTCTCTGGGGTTACGGGTTCAGTTCGGGGCTGAGTTCGGGGGTTAAGCAATAAGCATAGTGCAACCCTCCCCGCCAAGACAATAATAAACATAATGGTCCGCGCTGAATCGCCTCAAAGCGACCGAGAAAAATGGAAGTGGTCACCATCCAAGCTCACATCCTCTCACCCTCAATCCTCGACGTCCTCTGTCATATTTTACGCCCAAACTTTGGCGTCGTCTGCCTCATTACAGCTCTCATTGATAATTATGCAATGGATTTCGGTGTATTTTTCGGGGGGGAAGGACCCACCACCCCAGAGGGTGGAACGTTGCAGCTGAGTCCTCCGACAACTGACAGCCAAATCCTGTGCGCGTGTCGGCATTTGGGTATTGCGGCATTGTGCAAGCATTTCCGGTCCAAGGGATCCGGGATCCGGCATCCTGGTTCCAGGAAAGCCCAACCCCCAAGAAGCTGTTGCACTTAATGGTCTACGAGGGTGCGAGGGTGCTTCGGGCCACTTCTTGCTACGTTTTTGAGTAATGGCCAACTGTGGCTGACAACAGATGCGGATTTGCGGAATGGAATGCATATGGGCACCGCGCAGAAATTTCCATAAACCGTCGTTCAGTCAGCGGAGAAGCTTCTTGTTGTCCCCCTCATTTTTCACGGCTTTTCCGAGGCGGGTTTCCTTTGGGGCGATGACACCCAAGAAGGTGGCGGTTTATTCACCTAAGGAGATTCCATCTGACGAGGAGGATACAGTTATTTCGGGAGATGGGAAGTCCCTGTACTAATGCTTGGACTTGGGTGAAGTTTTCTTAGGAAGCTACTTAATAATTGGGAATTTTATTTTAAATAGGAAAGAGATTGTATAAATTTTGTTAAGATATTTAATTATAAATTGTATTAATTGTTGTCCTAATTCCTAGTGAAGTTCATATAGCTCAAGCTTTTTTTAGCTTGTGCTAAAAATCATATATTTTCTTTAAATAATCATATATATTATCCTTAAAGGACTTATAGACCGTATAATGGTCCCCAAGAACCCCTTCGAAGGTGTCAGAATCCTTTTTGGTTAAGCTCATCATCACAGTGCCGCTCGGCGAGGTTTGGAACTCTAAACCTTCGCCATTGCTTTATAAGCTTCCAGTTCGCCTTTGATATATGAAGCGACAAGTGCTGGGCAAGTAAATATGACGCCAGTGCATTACCCACTCCCACCCTCCGCCTCCGACTCCTACCCGGGGCCATCAACATTTTTGGGATCATTTACATAAACCCATAAAGTTTAACTCGCATTAGTCGAGAGAGCGCAGCCAAGTGCCCGGGAAGGATGCCGTGAAGGATGGCAGGGGGTTTAGTTGCCCGTGGCAAATGCAATTCGCTGTAACCCCGGCAATGAGGCCAATAAACAAATACACTTGCCGCCACCACCGCCACAGTCCCACTCCGGGCGAGGAATAACAAAAAACCGGCTAACAATAAACAAGCCGAGGAGGACTCACTTTCGGCTTCAGCCGTACGTATATTTATCCCGCCAAAGGGGGCAATCGGGGAATCCCCCACCTGGTGTCGCTTACTCCCCACTCCCGGGCGCCACGTGTCAGTGAGACGTCGCTTGTTATTTTAAAAAATTTAAACACCCATGAAATAAAATATCCCCCGCAGACGGCGGGCGGCAGTCGAGGTATTGAATGTAATAGGAAAATGTTTTTCCACGACAGCCGGTCGGGGATTGCGCGTAGAGTCCCTGGTGTCTCGAAAATTGGATCAAGGCCTGAGGTCTGAGGGGGGAAAGGTGCAATCCGAAAAGTCATTCCTCCAGCTGAACCCCAGATTGGGAATCATGTCCAGACACATGTGCTCTCGGCACAGCTCACTTAACAATTGGAACCGAGCTATTTTTAAGTATGGGGACCCTCCACTCCAAGTGGTTTTCCGATAGGGGTTGCCAGCAGTTTATAGAGTTCAAGGACTCTGCGAATGGATGCATAATGAGTGGGTGAAGGACACTTTAATGGGAGAGGCGACTGAAAAGGGCCAAAAGGTGTCTCTGAATAGCTCCTTTTTGAGGGAAGGAAAATAGGGCGAGTTAGCAAGTAATAGGGGTGCATAGTTGGGGTGATGAAATATGTTTAGAATCAGCCTTGGCATAGTTTCTAGGCATCTACAAACTAGTTATTCTTTGTGTTTAATCCCTGGAAAACTGTTGTATTTAAAAGGCATTATCTGAGTTATCTGTTCAAAGCAAATGCCGTCTCAAGGACCCTCCCTGACTACCCATTAATCTTAATTTTTCGTGAACTATACTCACCCAAACTTGTCGAGACTAGAGCTTATGTCCCAGCTATCAGACGAGGATAAAAGCCGTGCATAATTAGTCTGCCACACCTAGAGCTCCCAGCAGCAGCTCCTGTCTGCCAATTACCAAGCTACACTATTCCC
Organism: Drosophila rufa; assembly: GCA_018153105.1. Taxonomy (NCBI): domain Eukaryota; kingdom Metazoa; phylum Arthropoda; class Insecta; order Diptera; family Drosophilidae; genus Drosophila; species Drosophila rufa. The sequence goes on from JAECXS010000085.1 coordinate 17,532,680, forward strand.
AGGAAGGTCCTTGTAGCCTGCTTTTCTCTGATCAATTAGCTTTGATATTTTCGTGACACATTAATCGCCGGGGATTCGACTTGGACTCGCAACTGAGTGACGACAGGAAAAGTCGCCGGAAAACGAAAAGTTCGGGGACCGAGTGAAACGCAGCTGCTTCCGCTGGTCTTCGATTTCCTCCGGCTTACGGAGCAGCGGCATAAACACATGTTGACAGAGTAAACAGGATTTCGATGCTAATGCCGGTGTCCTTCCCCGAAGGATCCGTTGCCACCGATGACCCCGGGGCCAACTGCAGCGGTAACAAATTGGCAGATTAGCCGTTGACGTTTTCGGCCAAATTAATGGAACTGAAATGACCCAAGGGCGCTGGCTTGGCAGCTCTGGTTCCAGCGCTTTCCACCTTTTCTTCTTTTTCTCCTCACTTTGTGCTATTTACCGCATAATTTTCCGTTGCAGCTTTTCACTTAACGTACAACTGCACACATAATTTGATTAAAAAGCTCTCTCCCCCATGTGTTTTTCACAATTTTTCCACCATATTTCGCTTTGTACACATGTGCAGACCAACCGAGCATAACTCGCTCGCCTGCATTTCAATTGCAAAAAAAATTTTAAACACACTGCCACATACCTTCATTTGCGCGTTGCATAAATACTTCAAAAGCGGGGCGAAATTAAATAGAATTTAGTGGGTTTATTATGAAAGCATCCAACAAACACGCAAACAGCTAAAAAAAGCACGAAAAGGAATTATTTGCGGCTTGCAGCGGGGCAAGCTCGTCATAAAACAAGAAAGAGTCGAACAGAAAAGGCCCTGGAAAAAATGGAAATTGATAAAGACCTAGGGGCTTGTCGGCAGTGAATAGGGCCCCGACTTTGATGAGGTTACTGAAATGGAATAGGGGTGTCCAAATGTAAAAAGAATAGAAAATAGCAAGGAACTGTGTGAAAATGTTTGAAATATGCTAATTCTGCGAGTCGTTTTTAGTTGTTTTTAATGCCGCCATATATACATATACAAGCCAAATTTATTTAAAGATAATTAAATTAGCGTTTCTATGGCCCTAAAGAGACGAGTTAAAAAAAAATGAATAGAACAGAATATCATTTTTGAACGAAAATAAATAATTTCCATGTTCTTTGTTCTGAATTATATTAAAAATATAATATTTCTCTTTCAAGTCTTCTCTTTATCTTTATCTGGTATTTTCCCTTCAAAAAAAATGTGTTTCTTGAGGCGACATTAACCCAAATCGAATTTAAGTCCCGTAGAAGGATTCCAGCTTGAAGTTGCCTCGGATTCTTGCTTATTTCAGATGAACCTCCTCTTTTCTTGCTCTCTCCCGGCCCTCGGGGATCATCTTGCGAAGACTGTCCAAAAGGATATTTCCCAGGGCTTGTTATTCAAATGAAAGCGACTTCAACGAATCTGAGAGCATCTCGCTCGCAGAGTCCCAAGGACTTTTCGCAAACATTCTTCGCTTTATGCAATGAAGCGGAGCACGACGAGAGTGAAAAACAAAACAACATGTCAAAAATAAATGTACAAAAGACATTTCTGGTATATTTTTCAAATGAAATATTAGTTTACTTTTAGCGACGCCAGGGAGGCAGTCAAAGCGCTGACAGTTGGCGGGGCGGGGCAAGTGAGAAAAGCGGCAAAAGCGGGAAAACGGGAAAAGCGGCAAGAGTGGCTGGAGAAGAGGTATTTGTCATTTTCTTTAAGGATTTCTGCAAAGCAAAGCAGAAAACAAACAGGCGGCGGCGACGACGACGGGGACTGGAGGAAGTCACGTCTCAGAGTCCAAAAGTCGCCTCCCGGTAATGGCTTTTGGTCTCGGGAAAGCGGAAAAGCGGCGTACCAGGGAGAAAGGGATGTGAAGATGATGCCACTTGTGTTCAAGTGCCGCAATAAACAAATTTAACGGAACCGAAAGAGGCGGACGCCGACGGCCTCCACGATGGCCCCGTTAGGCGCCACCCGGCTACGTGATGAAGGTGAAACACGTAATATTATTAGGGGATTTATCAGAGACTCGAAGGATCCGAACTAAGGATACTCTACTGCTCGAGTGAAGAGTACTTTTTATCTGAAATATTTAAAAATAAATGGAAAATGGCAACAAAGTCCAAGAAGTTAGTTTAATTTTCGTATAATAACGTCGGAAGAGTTTCATATTTTTAAATGGAATCTGATGAGCACAAAAGGGTGATTTTAGTTGATTTTATTTAAAAAAGATTATTATTTACAAATTTTCCGACTTAAGTATCAACTTATAATTACATAAGTTACCCTAAAATAAGGTATTTTTATTTCCCAAATGGTATGACTTGTAACTTTAAAATCATAATAATTTTCTTGGAACAATTAAGTCATTTTGCCATCAAGTTTTAATGTTAACTGGGGCTCCCTTAACCCAATTACATGTTACCAACATTAATGCGGTTTAGTTCCGGCAAAGGTATCGACCGTCCGCTTAGAGTCACGGGCTGGCGTGGCTAAGAAATTAAGTAATTTTCTACACATAGTGAAGATTTTTATCGAAAGGGTTGCACCCGACGAACCCCTGAACCCAGTCCAGGGCTGACATATGTCACCCGCTGGTCGAAGGCGAAGCCGTCGGAGCGTGTCAAGCGCTTAGATGCCGGGCTGTTGATAGACGATGACCGCGTTTTAAATACCAGCACGTACCAGTCGCCCACGCAGGCCAGACCCCCTTTCTCCCATTCCGATCCCGATCCCGATCCCTATCCCGCCTCCGCCCCTGTTGACATCAATAAATATTCGCGGACAAAAAGCCTCCTCGCCGCGTGGCAACCCTACATCATAATGCTGAAAAGCCATAAACGGCGTAATAAAATTCTGCACTGCCATATGTTCCCCAGCGGGCATTATTTTATTGAACGGAACGGAGTGGGTGGACGTGGACGTGGAAGTGGAAGTGGATATGGCCGAGATCCGGAGGAGGTCGCTCGCTTGTGGACAGGCTCGCACCCGCGGACACAATTTGTAGGCGGCCTATAAAAAAACGTAACGTAAGAGAGAAGAGCGAATCCGCCGCGACGCAACCACGGACCCCATAAACTAAAGACTTTGTGAATAAATTTAACATATTGTGGCATTTATCATATCAAAATAAAAATTTAATTCCTTAAATTGGTAAATAAAAATGGGAGTTGGGTGGACGGAAGGAAAATGCGTGTCTGCGAAAGCATTTTAAGAGATATTTGTCTTTCTCTGTGATGGGTTTCGCATTGAAAAGCTATAATATATTTTTTGGGTTCTTTTATTATTGGGTTTCTGATTTTTAAATACGGTTAATACACTTTTTAATTATTAATTAAATAAATAATAATACTATTATTCATAAGGAAGATGCTTTCCCTCTTTCAATCTTTTATTTCTGCGATAGCTTAGTTGGTTACAATTAAAAATTAAGTTATTACAGGTCAAAGTCTGGGATAAATCAGAGGTCAGCTCCTCTCACACCCGAGTTTATATTAATCAGAGCTTTCATTAAAATTCGCAATGCAATTCCTCCTCCGCTCGAGGACTTTACGTCAAATTAGTTCCAGCATCAAATGGCAAAACTTCAAAGCGTTGCAAAGCGCAGGGCGGGATGGGATCGGAATGGCTTGGTGGGCATCCCGCTCTGGGTTTTGGTCACTGCCCCACCCAATACATAGTTCGGGGATGCACCCAGTCCGCCTATTTACTTCCCCCATTTCCATTTACCTGGCTCTGGCCTGCTTTTTGTTTTTAGCCGCCGTGTTTTGAAAAGCATTTTATGCGCCCGTTCCCTGAATGCTCCTATAAATACACCCCCAACTAGGCGAGCTCTGCCCCCTTTTTATCCCTCGGACAAGGCCAAACCGCAGGACGGGGCTAAAATGCATTCAGACCAAATAAAAAGCTAATTAAATTAAAAGCAAATTTTCAAGCGAAAGTAAAGCGCAGCGTCCTCCCCTCCATTAAATTGAAATGGAGGCGGAAAAAGAAAACAATTTGTATTTATTTTGGAATGCAAATGTATCTAAAAATACTTTTTCTGTTTTTGAGGTTGAAAATTGTGAGATATCTTTTTGAGAAGTAAAATTCAAAAAAATAAAACTTGTAGCTAAAATTGTAAAAACTTTTATATTGAATAGTTTAAAATCCATTTTAATTGTCAGGTTTAGGATCCCTTTTATAGATTATACGCTAACAGCCTTGTAACCAGCTTTACAGCTTCAATTATCCGATTTAAATTAAATTTGTATTATAAATTGTTTCAAAAGAGTCAATCTATGCCTCTGTTAAATTTAAATTATGCACATGATGGATCCTTTATGGTCATCAATATCTTATTATGCCATCGCGCAGTTGTAGTAAGTATATAAGAATGGACGTATTGAATTAAAGCCATATCTGCAGGTTATATCCCAGTATATACGCCAGACTTCCATTAAATCACGCCACTGCCACACAAAGGGTAAATTACTGAGAAGCTTCGATAATTAAATAATTTTAATGCCATAACGATGACGACGACCAGAATGATAACACTGCAGGGCAGCGGGGGAGGTGGGCGTGGTCCTGTGGATGGCCAACTATTAATTTGGCCAATGGCTTAATTGATAATCTTTGACTATTATTTAAATGCGAGCATGCCGTGAAGTGGATACAATTTGTTGCGCTTCCAATTCCAGAGGGGCCTAGGGGATATGCCAGAGAGACCACCCCCAAAAGGATTTATATATGTGAAGGATACATGCCGCTGCCCTTGCGTGTCTGCCGAACGAATTTAATTTGTGAGTGAAAGCGGGATTGGATATTCGGTTTTCGGCTCTCGGCATTCAAACTATTTCACTTGTTTAATTTGCAGGCGGGGCCCTTGTTTATTTCCATTTGGTGTGGCGTGCCTATTGAATTAGAGGCAAGTCCCTCCTCAATCAGTCACAAAGGGGGTTGCATTTCCAGCTAGAAAGATATGGCAGCTACAAATTATAAGAGAGAATCCCACGCATTTCCTGCCATCTAGTCATTGGAAAACTTTGCTCTTTGGCTCAAGTTTGTCCTTTGACAATTTTAATTTTCCGTAAATATTTACATAACTAATTCCGCCGCCCACCGGCTCACCTGTCCCGCTCCGAAAGTTGTCCGGCAATAAATCAAAACTCAGCTAATTACGCAACCAAGAGTCAGGAGTCCGCCAGCTGAATGCTAATTAAAAAGGCAGAGGCAGAGGCAGAAGCGGGAGAAGGAGCTGGAGGCAGCTGAAGGACTTTGACATTAGCCAGGACATTCCACCCGCCTCTCGGGGGACCAAGTCTGCTGAATGGCCCAATACTGGATTTGGCCATTAACAATAATCCGAAATCCATAGAAATCTGTGGCCAATGAAACGCAATGGAATCGCAAATTTATGTGGCACCTACACAGGCAGGCGGCCAGTGCGGGGCCAGGGAAAGTCTTGTCCTTCTGCTAGACGTAATTAATTCGATTATATTTCATTGATTTGAGCTGGCCCCAAAAGGAGCCGGGAGCCGGGAGCCGGCAGCCGGGACTCGGGAGCTGGACTCATAGAAATAAAATTTAATTGAAATGCCGTTCGCCTGCAACGTAAATCAACTTGGCCAACAAGGAGCAGGCGAAGGGCCGAAAGGACGAGAGGACGAGGGCAGGCGACGACAGCTCAGCTATAATGGTAAACAAAAAATCAACGTGACAGGAAAGAAAATTAGCAAAAGTTCGCTCTGCGTTTGTCCCGGCCCTAAGCCGCTTTTTACATTGGGGAGTTCCCCACAGCATCCCTCAGTCGGGGAAATCCCCCTTCTTGGGGGCATGCCATCCCCAAGGGGCGCGAATTTGGGACAGTCAGAGACATGGCAACAGTGGCGGCAGCAAAGCTCCAGCTTTCGGTACCCTGCCTTCCTCTGGACATTGATTAATAATGTTTTTATATTTCGCTCTATATCCGGTGTGTATGTGCCGGGGATTCCTTCTTCTTTATCGAGCAATACGCACGACTGCCGGTTGTTATTGTTGCTGCTGCTGCTCTGTGATTATATTTTGGCGGCCTCCTTTTTAATGACACTGGGAAAAAAAACATAAATTGTTTGCGGCTCCACAGGGGTGTGGGACAAATATAATTGGGTGGGGTATGTAAGGAAGTTGAGGAAAGTTGGGGATCTCAGTTTCTTGACAGCTGAAAATAGGAAAGTTTCCATAATAAGGAAAACAACATTTTCTTTTTCAAGTAAAATACACCAAGATTTACATTTTTATTTTCAATTATTATGAACTTTATTTTAGTTTGTCACAAGTATTGTCTTAAGTGGAAGCCTTATAATTTATAGTTTGTTAATTCGGCTAGAACATCATTTTTTCCTTTTACTTTTCAATATTACATCTTTATTTCCTTAATGAAAGATATCAAATTTCTATTCTTGAAATTCTTGTAGATGGAATTTCTGCCTCCGAACTAATTTTAATATTATTAACTTACTCCAAATCAGAGTTTTCTCGTTAGAATCCACTCAAAGTCGCGTTTTAGCAAATGTACAACTTTTGACATTCACCTTTGCTCTGGTACATTCCATTTATTTACCGTCAAGCAATCATAAATCATGCCAACTCTTATTTAGACCCAAAGGGTGGGTTTGGGCCATTGTCTCGGCCAATTATGGCCTGCGGTTTGCCTGGCTTTTAATTATGAGCGTTTGCCAATTAAAAGATGCGCCCACAGACGACAGACTACAAACAGTCGAAGATTAATGCATCCGTCTGATTTCATTATAATCAATGAGTGCATTATCCAGAAGCCGCCGCAAATACAAATTAAAATCCAGAGTCCTGGCCAAGCCAAAGCGCCTCCGTCTGCCGTGTGGCTGCGATGCTAATTAATAGGCAAATTCCGAGCGCAAATTGTCCCAATAATTAGGCATGCACAAGTGCATCCTGCTGTCCCGAAATGCTGGGGGTTACTTGGCTTGCGACCAGCATCATCCACCTTCATTTGCATTAATTGCCGTTAAGTCGATGTGCCTGACTGGCGGCTATTTAGGGGTTGCCTTCGATGGTCCTGGATGGGGGTCCTGCACTTGCAGTTAGTGCAAATTTGTCGCTTTTGCCTCCACTGTCCCGGACTATTAACAACATTGCCCCCTCTCTCCGAGCTGCTCCCGACTCGGGCATGGGTTATTAATGGGCCTCTGGGCGTTATTGGAAATATTAACAGACTTGTTTTTGGTTTTGGCCGACCTACAAGGAGGGCGGATGGGCATCGCTCATCCTTGGAGTGTTCGTAGTAATACGTACTACCTATGGGTCTATAGGTGGGTGTGTGTGTGCCGGGCCTAGTTGCTTGTAATTGATATTAAACTGCTGGGAGTGGCAGCCTAATGGGGGCAAAAGGGTTCATCTGTCGGCAATGGGAATACGCATATGAATCCGACACCGGATTATGATGTTCAAAGGGCCTGGAAAGGCAGTATGTATATCTGGGAATTCATTAAGCAGGAGCATTAAAGCCTGTGGTCGAAAATCGGCTCTCTGGCTTCTGACAACTCCACAACTGAGCTTCAATCATAAGTGACACCCTTACTTACTCAAACTATTCTGATTTGTTGGATTATTCTAGCGAGTTAATCAATCTATGTTATTGATATTCTTGAATGTGAGTAAACCTGAAATTATTGCCAATCGAAAGCAATCTAAACGTGGCTGGATTTCACAACTATATCGACTAAATCCAACTACGAATTGGTCCCAATATTTAACAAGCAACTCTAGCTATTTTAATTTTTAATAAATCAGACCTTATATCCCTTCTCTTGTCCAACCTAATCTTCTTTGCAAACAGGAAGTGTTTCAATACAACTACCCATTGGGAATTGGCGCGAATCATTTTATTTATTCACAGGCAGTAGATTACAGGACTACGCAGGCAATTGCCGACAGGATACTAGGAGTCCCCAGACATAAAGTATTTAAAAACAATGCCGGCAATTGGCGGGCGCTGCAACCAATCATCGGGCCATCCGAGATCGAACATGGGAATTAAAAGTTAACAGTTAGACCCTTTAAATTAGAGCTCTGCACTAAAGACACTGAATTAAAACCCAATCGAGATGGGCGACTGGCTGCATGGAACGACTGTAAACTTTTCCCACAGCGTTTGTCGTAGTCGTAACGTGGCTGTTGCTGCTGCGGTTTACTCGGTTAACTTGGCCAAGAGTTCGCCGACGACTGACTGCTCCTCCCCATCCTCCTCCTCCCATCGAGTCTCCCCACCTTTGTGGGCGAGACAAACTGGCAATTAGTTTAGTTTATTTCTACTTATGTGCAGTGTCTCCTGCTGTTGTTAAGCAAATGACAGACTGACGGACGGACGTACTGATAGACTGACGGAAGGAGAGCGGAACCAACAATCGATTCACACTCTGCAACAGGGTTTGGAGCAGTTAAGAGTCGAAACAGTCATGTTTTCATTGATCCAAAGCCCAGAGGACGAAATGGAAAAAATGGAAAAATACAGTGAGTAAGTTATGAAATGCACTTTATTAATTTTAGTTTTAAGAGAATGGATTTAGGTAGAAAAATATTTATTTTACCTAGTAAACTTTATTAAATTTATTAATAAAATATATACACATTAATGATAAGGACTTCTCTATCATAAAAAAAATATTATTTACTCTTTGAAATAATGCAATTTTCCGATAGTTCCTATAGCTGGAGCCACGCACTTTGCATCGATAATATTTTTGCTATTGATATTATTTAAAGTTCCCTGTAATTTCTTATTAAAAACATAGCGCAAAAGGTAAAATTTGTTATATATTTTTTTTTATTTAGATTCTCGTAGAGAAAATACTAACAATACCCTCAAAAGACTTGTCTTCTGTCTCCAAATGGTGGCTTCCCTGTCGATTTTTATGTATTTATAATGAAACATTCAACTAGAGTCTAGTTGGCAGAGTGAGGAAAGAAAGCAAAGGAAACATGGCCGGCGGGGATTTCCAGCAAGTGGGAACCAAAACATTTGTCGCAAAGATTTTCACGTCACGCGGGCGGAGTTTCGCTTCGCTGTCTCCGTGTGTGTGCTCGAAAAATGGGAAATGGGGAAAATGGTAAGTCAGCCGGCGGTCGGGAAATGAGCGAGCAACTGAACAACTGAACATGAAGCACGATTCTCGCGGCGGCATAGACGGGGGCGGCATTCATATAATCATTAACAGTGTCACATGCAACATAATGAGAGCAGGGCGCGCCTGTTCTGGCCATGCCCCTGGGCGACAAGGGGGCTAGAAACTCCCCCCTGTTAGTAGTCCCCTTCCACACACATGCTGCAAGTCTGACGCTTAAGTAGTTTACATTTTGTGTATAAGGAGCCATAAAAGGAAACATTCGCTCCATTAAGGGAACATAATTTTTCGTTTCTCGGTCGGGGATTTTCGTCAAGTTTATGGAGATTGAAATGGGGACTCCGACTTGGAACTTCTGCGGGTACGGGTACGGGTCTGGGTCTGGCATCCATAAAAGAGTGCATCAAATGGGATTTTAAGTTGTCGCATTTAGCAGGCGGAGACGGAGAGCATTACAAAATAGGGAACTACAAATAGATCTATCAAACTCTTCGCAGCAGCTGAGGGCGGGATGCAACTGAGGTTTTGTCGAGGTTTGTCGTTAAACACAACTTCTTCATCATCTTTATCCCACTGCATTTTTGTTGCTTCTCTCGCTCTTGATTTTTTAGTTCCCAGCAAAACCTTTGTTTTTTATGTCACAGCTCATTAGTTGGTCTGAGATCTTGAGCTGCTGCCAGGCTGCTGGTCTACGTCTCAGCTTTTTGTGGAGCATCCGTGAGCGTTAATAGCCCTCTGAAATATTTATGAAACATTTGTCGAGCGCCGTCGAGTGGGTTGAGTGGAGCGGGGAAAACTTCAACGGATATGTCTCCAAGACAGGAAATCAATTAGTGAGTACCAGGTGGAGTTGAAAGAGAAAAGAGATGATTGAGTTGGAAATGTCAACGGATTTGGCTTCAGAGATGATGGGAATTTGGAGACGGGAGTTTGTGGAAAGAGAAATCGATCAGCGGGTATTATTTATATTATTATATAGTTCTTTTATTAATATAAAATAATAGGTATGACAATACAAGAGGGTTTTTATAATTTATTTTTTTAATTTATCAATATGAGAAGGTCAAAACATAGGTTCAAAATTTATTAATTTTGATTATAACAACTCCTTTGTTATAATTTCTCTCGTTTTAAATCATATTAATATCTATATTCAATTTAATACAATTTTAAAACTGAACTCAAAATGTCATGTTAAGGCAGAAGGACTCGAAAATACTTCAGAATTAAGGATACATTCCTTTCGAGCAAACCGTTTGATGACTTCATCGAATAATTCGATTCATTTTGGATCTTAAACAGCCGCCAAACCGCCCAAATTATATATACAGCCCCCTTGGCATTACCGCCCTCGTGTCGCGTATGTGTTTGGGGCAATGTCAAAGGAAATTAAAATCGTCAACCCACACGACCCATCCGATGATGATGAATTTATGCGAAAATTTAATTATTCCCCGAGAAACAGAGCAGAGGAAAAGGCAGCAAAAAAATGTATCGATAAAAAATTAATGTCGATTGGGAGGCGATACCAATAAATCAATGTGCAAACAAAAGAAAGCGGCGGCGGCGGTGGACGGCGGGTAGGAAGGCAGAACAGTCGCCGCAAAGTTTAATGAAGAATGATACAAGGAAAAAAAAAAAACGATAAACGAGGAAAGTAAATGACGTTAAATGAAAATATTAAAAGTGGCAAGAGGCTAAATATGGCCAAGTGATTTAAGGGGTAAGCGTCAGGCGGGGGCGTTCCGGGCCAATTAGTCCTACGGCTCGTGTTGACAAGAAATTAACAAATTGCGACAGGGAAGCTCTATCATCTCTCCCTCTCTGCCGCTCTGTAGCATTTTTTTATTAAAGTAATTCAATATGTTTAAACGTTGGCCACAGGCCGTCCCCCGTCCCTGCCTCCGCAGCTCCTTGTCGCTTTGATTGCCACACAAAGAAGGATGGAAGATGGCCAAAATGGGGAGAAGAGTAAGAACGACCTCGCTCCAGGGCACAGAGAAACAAGGAAGTACTTGTTAGTACTTAAAATATTACGGTTGAGTTCAAATAGAGCTTCTATTTTTATTGTAACATTGCAATAATATATTCGTGATATTTAAATATAAATAAATATTTGTATTTAAATTTATTTACATTTTTCTCCAAGTGCCTGGCCAGCGATGACACTTGAAACTTGCGATGGCGGCGAAAGATGGAGGAGGACTCGAGGCGGGTTCCAAAGGTGGTGCAGCATCCACAGCATCGTCAGCTTTTAATGTTTGAACTTTTTATTACGCAAGTAGCAAGGGCAATTCAGCCAGGAGGAGGATGGAGAGGGATGGGTGTCAGTGGGGCGGGCAGGTGGCGACCTCGATGCTTGTCATATGACACCAATAAATCGCTTCAATTGCGCTCTGACTGACGCCGTTACCTGGGCACTTTACCCTCAGAGCTCCGCGTTCAATGTCAGCGTAATGAAAAAATGCCAATACCAAAATGAATGTGTAAATGAAATGGCTACAAAGAGAGGAAGAGAGAGATAGAGAGATCCATGGATCCCCGGTCTGAACTGGATGTGTCTGAGCTCCAGTGGAGCGTGAGTAATCCTTTCAATTTAAACAGCTCCCACAGCACACGGCGCACAGGTGAATAATTGGCTTCTATGCTTCGGAAAATTACCGTAAAATTAGCCTGGCAAAAAGCTGAAAACGCAGCCGTGAAAACAAAGGTGGAACTGGCAATTGGAGTTGAAAGTGAGAAGACCCCGTAAAGCTACAGCTAACCGATATGGCTTGACTTAAGTTTCAAAGGAACTGGAAGTTTCCAGCAAAGAAGGGAGAAATTAAGAAAATAAGGAAACTTACCTTTAAATAGAACTTAAATTAATAAAGTGCTTTGTTGCTGAAAAGCAAAAAACTTGAAAGTTCTGTGAGTTTAGCTTCATAATTAAATGTTAAAATCGTAAGAAAATCTTTAAAACCAAAGGCAAGTATTTTAATAATGAATGCTTAGATAACAAGCTACGATCCAAGCAATCCAACTTATAAAACAATTAACTTTTAAGCTCTACAATCTATCCCAAACAGACTCCTTCTCCTAGCATCAACAAGTGTTTATTCTTTTTTTTGCCAAGTCAATATCAGTTTCAGCCTGAGTTAACTCGACTTGTTTACTGCCCAGTCCAATGGCGCTGTCCCCAGAAGTCGACAGGAGCAACAGCTGCCGCTGGTGCCTTTGTCAACAGGAGGAGCAAGGAAAAAACAGGAGCCAAAGCAAAAGAAAGCTCCATCTTGTGTCACCTGACGCGTGCACCCAAGCAGGACGAACAGTTTGGGCAGCGGCAACAGCTGCTGTCCGCACCAGACGCCCATGCCTGCTGTCGAAGCCGCTCCTCGGATCCCTTGGATCCCTGTATCCCTTGGATCTCTGTATACTGGAACACTTGGGCACTTGGAGCCATGTGTTGCTCACTCGCCCCGACATGTGCGCATTCAAATGGAAGCTGTGAAGTGGCGGAGGACTCGAAACTCCTCTGCTTTAGGTGCTTCGCTCGGTCTGGTTTAAACAAATGGCATTTTGGCCAGCAGCTTCTTGGGGGTGTCATATATCATTACCCCACAGAGCCCCTTGCTGCCAAAAAAAGAAAAACATAAAATATACCAAGGAAACGAAGGTTAGCTTTGGAGATTAAAGGTTTGGATACCCTTTCATGCGTTGACTAGAAAATATCCAAGTATTAGGTTTCATAGGACACCTTTTTTACTGATTCAGGGAACTCCTTAAAAAAATATGAATATGTTAATAATAAGCAACCTGAGGTAATTTGTGTAATAATGCTTAAGCAAGTACTAACAATCAACAATAAAAATGACGGGTCATATTGTGTAAATAAAATTTATGCCATCCCCCACAAAAACTCTCTTCATAGAGTAAAACTTAGGAGAGATCCATCGCTAAGTACTCTGGACACTCGTGCTGGAATCCTTGATGAGGCCCAATGCGGTGGCAACCCTAGGCGCACGCACATACCCGCACCCTCACCCACACCCACACCGATGCCAAAACCCACGCACATGTGAAACACTTGTATAAATTGGCTCATTATGGAACTCATCCATAATCTATGAAGCCCGGGTGGCCATCAAGCTCTCGGAGATCCCGCATTCACTTCGATTACCCTGGCCGAAACGCACGAGGATGAATTGAGGGGGCAACCCTACCATTTGCGACACGTGTTTAACTCGTTTTTCAAAAAAGGAAAGCCGGAGCGGAGAAGGCGCATAAAACAATTCACTTTATGCGCTTGAATTTAGCCATTTGCCACCATTGAAGCGTTAACTGGACATCGCCGCCAGCCGAGCCAGCAGAGCCAGCCGAGCAGGGAAGCATTTGGCACTCCTCGTAATGGCCTCGGTCCAATCCTGGCATATATACATTTTAAGCAGCCTCCCCTTTTCCAGCTTCTATTTTTGGGCAATACTTAATAAATGAAATGTGCATGCAATGAATTGTTTTTTATCAAGCAAAGGGTTTTCTTTAAAGAAAAAATGTATAAAGAAAGAAATTTAATATAGAACTATACCAATAAGTTCCGCCAAACTCTTCAATTTCTTCTCACATCCCGTTCGCTTTGACCTCGTTTCCGGTGTCTACTAAAACTTCTCGATTCCGAAAAACCATCTGCTCAATATGAAAACAAGGAAAAAATAGACAGCAGAAAATTGTTGCCAGCGTAATTCCGACTTAATGCAAAGCAGCTGACCGACCTTACACCACCGCCCACAGCACACACAGCACCCACCTGTCAGGTGGAATATTTCTAATTTTTCAATGTCCAGGAAGGATTTTTCGCTGTAGAACAGGAGCTGTACCCCGTTCATCCTTGACCTGTCCCAACTAATATTTTGTGTAATGGCAGGCAGCAGCTTTTTATGCATATCGACGGAGCTGCTGCTGCTGCTGATATTCCGCAGACAGCTGCGGAGCTCTGGAAGTACTCGGGCTTTTAATATGCATCGAAGGGGCCAAGTCGAAACTTTGACCGGCTCTTCTAATTGTGCCACTTCCGTTCAGTTTGGCCGAAAGAGTGCGGCTAATGCTGCACCTTAAGTGCATCCCCAGCCCCGGCTGGAGCGACCCGACAGCTTGTCTTAATGCCTTCCACTTTTTCGGGGGCGGCGGCAGGCACTTCATTTTCCGAGCGAGGAGAGTGTGCAGGAGGCGTTGCCGCATAATAAATGGACAATTTGCCAGTTGAAGCGTGCAAAAGCCCGCAAGGATGTAGGATGCCACCTCTGGCCCCCGTCCGCCGTCCGATGCGGTTATAGATTACTTTGGCCCCAACCCCTAATAGGGAGCCAACCCTTGGCCAGCCATAAAATTATTTTCTGCAACAATTTCTTGAGCTCTTCTTCTCGTTGCCGCTCGAGGGCATTTTAATTTTTGATCTCGTAAATTCTCACAAGAGATAATAATAATATGATGCGTTCCACCTGGAAGCTGGAGCTGGAGCTGGAGCTGAAGCTGAACCCAAAGAGGGAGAGCTCTCAAGAGCACCTCAAACTTCGGCTTCTTTGCCGTTTTATTGACTTATGGCTCGGGACCACAAAAGGCCACAACTTGAGCAATTATTAAAGTTGAGCCACGGCCAGGCAGCCACCCTCGCAGCGCCCCAAGTCAACCCCCATCGCAGAGCCCCTGTGGCAACCACTAAATCATCTCTTTGATAAGCAATTTGATTTATTTTCTGAAAACAATTTCTTTTTTTTCGGTGCTGTTGGCCAAACTATTTCGGTGCAAAGAGCGAAACAACAAAAATCAACCGAGCTTAGAAATATTTTTGCTTAGGTATTTTTTGGCCAGCATAAAGGCCCCGTCGCTTCGGTTAGGTAAAATGGGCATTAACATATTTTAAAAGTAGATTGCGGCTGCTGTTGTTGTGGCATGTCAAGCATGAAGTGCAAATAGCTTACAGCTAAATATTTATACATAAATTTTGGTTTTCTATATCGTTTCGCCTTTTTTCCCGCCGGAAACACTTCTCTTCTGTGTGTGTGTGAGGGTCAGCCGTCCGTCGGGGGTGAGGAAAAGGCTTCATTTTTGACATAATTCGACTGCGATGAGGCTGAGCTTGTGTCGGTCGACAGGAAGTTCGAGAAGGCCTCGGCTTGAAGTCTGCAGATTGAAATTTAGAAAAGGAAACCCTTGACAGAGCTAAAAGGTGGCCTTAAAAATGAAACAAATCATTAATGAAGTTGGCTTAAGCACCTGAGATTACATAATGTGGGAATATCGGGAATATAATTATTATTTTAATACATTTTTCTAAGCAATAAACTTTAATAATATCCCCCCTCCTTTACTACCAAAGTGTGAAAACTCTGCGAGCCCTTATTTATAGCCCATTGTTTCCATAATAACTTCAATAATCCCTCGGAAAATTTTCAATTTAACATTACGAAATTGGCAAACAAAGTTTCATACCCGAAAATACAAGAAAATAAAAAAGAAAATGCCCTAAGCTGGCCCAATTCTATACGCCAACATTCAATCATAACAGATCCCGGCGAGGGATATCCCGAAGATAAGGGAAAACAAAGTAATTGAATAAGCCCAAGGAAATGTCAAAGTGGAAAGAATTTGTTCCCTGTGATGTGAGTTTTCGGTTGCTTAACTTTTTGACACAGCTGTGCTCTTGGCCGCCTTTGTATCCTCTGACAAATAATTTGTACGCAAATTAAAAAAACAGCCGAAAGAGCGAGTTTCGAGCGGATGGAGAAAATTTAATGAGAGGAGCGTGTGCCAAAGTGTGATTAAAACTTTTTGGGAAAAATTGGGCTTCGCCTTCAAGCATGTGCGGAATAATTGGTAATTTTGTTCCTTTTTTATTGTCATCTGGGTCTGAAAAAATTGTTGAAAAGCCATTCTACACCCTTTCGTTGGCAATTGAATTGGTATTTAAAAGTTAGCAACCAGTAAGTGGAGTTTCTTTTAAATATTTCTTACAAAGCTAAGAAAATAATGGAATCTTTATTCTATTTGCTATATTTTAAGGAAGTAATGAAAATCTTGAAAAATATAAGCTCTTGCTTTGAAATCACTCGACAATCAGTCTAAAAGTATGCTATAAAAAATGTATTCAGGTATTCATACAAAATCTAGGCTATTTTATATTTTATATCTTGATGAATAAGTAATAAATAATATTTTCCGGTGTATCAGATATTAAAATGGAATCTCAGGCAATGAGGAGTTTATCAGGAATGCATCTCTGCTTCCATTATCCTCATCGTTTGGTAATCGCTGCGAAGCCTTTTTAAAGTCCATGCTCAATTGGTATAATGCGCCATAATAACCGTTCTTTGACATTCAGGAGGAGAGCGAACAGCAGCCAGGGCTGTCACCCCATTCCGTCCTCGTCCGATTCCACGGGGAATCCCAATGCACCTTGCAAGTCGTCGCAAGTTGGGCGGTGGAGGATGCTGCTGCCGTCGGGCTTACAGGGGATTAATTTGAATAGGTGTCTGGCACTCGGTCCAATTGGGAAAAGTGTCTCGAAACAAAAAGCGTCAGGAAAGGAATCAAATGCCATGGGTCCTGCAGGATGAGTGGCGTGCTGGGTGGTTCTGGATTGCCGGCTATCAACCACCGCAATCGGAGTTAGCTCGGTCCGCTACGTCGGCTGCTGCCTTTCCCATCGTGCGTAATTCTATTTGTCATTTTGATTATGACATTGTAATGCTTTAATTGATGCGATGCGACAAAGGACTAAAGGGACGTGGGTGCGACTGGCAACTGTAAAAGGCAATCAACCCTGTCCCCGCCGCTCCCAAACCTTTGTGTTCCGGGATTTCGTCAGGGTGACGGCTATGATTCGCCGGCGAGATTCCTCTTTTTTATGCTCCCTGTCTCTGTGTATGAGACAAATCCTATAAACAACCCGAGGCAGCTTTTTGTGTTCCATGTTTGGCGTGTCTGCGGGCCAAAAACGATCGAAATTTCAATGAATGTTAAATTGAAATAGGGGAAAGCGATGCGAGTCAGGTGGACTATAGATGTGACACGTAGAAGGGGTTGGTCTGGCTAGCAGTTTGCATCCATATCGAAAAATTGGTATGCATGTTCGCTGTATACATACATGTTCTCAAATATTTTAGGTATTTCTCGGGTTTAGTTGCAGTTTAGGATTTATTTATATAAATTGATTGTTGATTGGTCTTAAATCTTTTTTTTATGAGCTTAAAATATATGAATTCTGTGACATGATTTACTTTTACAGAATCTTCGCAAATTGGAAGCATAAAAACCTAAAAAATCGTATGGCGTTACTCATCTCAGATCACAACTAAGTAGGCTTCAATTTTTTAATAAAATTGTAATATCATAGTAGGTTTGGCTTTTTTAATATTCTTTCTTTGACATATATATATATAAATAGCATCAAAATCCTTTCTAGAAAACAAATATTTTTTTATACAATGTGCGGCGAAGAAGAATGGAGTAATGAAGCATACGCCAAAATGTATTCATGGGTTTGCATTGCCTCTGGGATTCTTTATCCAATAGGATCTGCGGGTTTTCTCGCATGCTCACAAAAAGGTATTCCCATGGATTTATCCTTTTTCTCCAAATCGTTGTGGCTTTCACGATCTTCATAAGTGTAACCTATTTTATCGCTGGGCTTCTTTTGCGGTTTGGAATGAAAAGGGTATGCCATTTATCGATGAATAACAAATTTATAAAATTATCTTTAAATGATTTTCTACACAGCCGACACCCACTTTGTTTAAAATGGGAAAGTGGCTCAGTTACCTATTTCCCTTTACGGTGGAATTTACATTCATCAGTAAGTCCATGCCATATGTTAAATAAATGCATACCTCGTATCGTATCGTATCTCATATTTGCAGTCCCATGTTTCTATGTAGCTCTGCATATCATTTGCATGCAGGCAATGTGCCCTTATATAAAAGAACGTTGGGCAAGGAAGTAAATATGAATCCTTTCATTGGCATTGTGAGTGTCTTCCCAGTGAATGCATATTGGACAATCTAAGATTCCCTTATATGTGATCACTCAGTACTTTTAATTCACTTTAATATATTATACCTTTAAATTTATTATGTTTATAGCACTCCTCATACTTTATATGATTAAATCGGAGGAAATTAATAAAGGAGAAAATCTGAACCAAAAAGAGAAATATGCAAGAATTTTCTATAATACTGCCTTTACCACTGAGATTAATAAGAAAGAATATAAGGATATAATATAAGGATTTCTATGAATCTGCCTGAGTAAGACCATCATTAAGCAAATTCATAGAAAACCAACAATTACCGCATTTTTATATGATTTTTCTTCCTGGTTTCAAGTCCTGAAATATGTTATTTCTAATTACCCAAAAAATCGAACAAACCTCAATTCGATTTGATGTTTTTTTCCGTATACTTAACTTGGAGATTATTAAGAAAACGTCATATTTGCATGGGCTTATTATCTATGAAAATATAATTATCGTTGTCCGCATCTGTTCCCATTGAAATTACCCGCATTGTGCTCAGGGACAGCCGAAAACAAAGGGCGAGTCGCTCGCCTTCCGTTCGTGGGCTAAAACGTAATGCGAAAGCCGAAAATTGCGTTTTCAACTTGTTGTTGCCATAGCAATTTTAGGGCCCCCGATAAGCGGGGCAGCAACGAGAACAACCAGACTGCAGAGCTGCCAACACGAAGTAGTTATTTCGTTGCACGCAACTCGCAGGCGACGCGACGTGACGCGAGGCGACGCATGGTGCACGCAACCCGAAATTAGGCACAGGACAAACATGTGTGCAGGCAGAGGCAGTGTTGGCCATTTAGCCAGGTTTCCAAATACCAAATTTGGCTATTTTTAGTTGCAATTACCATTTAATACCCTTTTACCAAATATAAAGACCTAAGACGAATAATGTTCTGAAGTCAAGAATAAGTCTGTATTAAGCATATAGTATTAAATAAATATAAATATTTAGAGGGAGATTTCAAAACATTATCGTTTCTATTATTTAAATTATTATATCAATTTTATGATGGATTTTGTATAATATTTCTAATTTTGTTAAAAAGATAATAAATTACTACATTTAATTTATATTGAAATGTTGAAAGAAATTGAAGATAATAAATGATTAAATTTAATTATTATTGAAGTGTTTTATGATTTCTTAGTTATTTCAATAAAGGGTTTTTCTATTATTTTGTTATAAATTTCAAAAAAAAATATATTGGTTGCTCAGTTACTTAACAATTTATATTCAACTGAAATACCTTATATTGTGATTAAATGAATAAATCTATTCAGGCAATTTGTAGAGTGTAAAGTCAACTTTTTATTAAATTTAAAAATGTTCAGCAATTTCTGTGGCATCCCTGTATATTTAGTTTTTTTTCTACTTACCGATAAGTGGCACCACTGTCATACAAGGCGGCTAAGCCAAATGAGGCACAAGTGGATAGTGGGGAAAGCGGAAAATTTTGCAAACGGAGGAGGAAAGGCGTAAATGTTGCACGCTGCCGTTCCACCTGATCGACTTTTCCAGGAGCCTCAGCGCTGGGGGATGGTTATTAAAAGGGAGAGTGGCGGTGGCGGCGCAGGGTAAGGAAATTCGGGAAACATAGAGGGCTGGGGAAAACAGGAACACGAGTGGGAATGGCAGCGGGAACGGGCAGCTGTTGGCGGCGTCATTCTAATGCACAATGCACAGTGGGCATGAAATATTGTTGACAGGTGAAAACCCCGCACTCACACACACACACACGGTACGCTCTCGGGACACGCGCTCGGTTAACGGCATCGGGACACGTCACAGGCTGCGGGAGATAAGCCGAAAAAGATATGGTCCTCCTAAGGCTGGGGGGTCACGTGCTGGGCTGCCATTTGGGCGGGGCCACCTTCCCTTGGGGGCGGTCGGAAAATGGTAATAAGTGAAAGTGTGTGCCAAGTGAAAGGGCTGAGGGATGAGACCTCAGACTAGCTGCTGCTGTTGCTGGTGTCAGTCACAGCCCTTGGGGCCCCGTAATAAATACTTGATTAGCAGAATAATAAATTAAAATATTTTGTCACTTTCCCTGGAAATTGTTAAGACCTCGCATTTCCTACGAATTAAATCATCCCAGATCCGCCTGGAAGTGGACAAATCGAAAGTGAAGGCCAAGCAGCAGGAGCACATCTAATTTATAGGCTCGTAAAAGGGGAATACTTTTCAGTTAACCTTGAAGGGAATTTGAGTTCTAAAATAGAAGCATCGAGTTTATTGCGTTCCCTATTGCCTTGCAGTAAAAGTAGCTTTGGCATTGGAAGCTACTAAATTGGTTTCCGAAGTGCATTTAACAAAATAACGCTTTGAAATCAATGTACAAGGATTTTCAATGTAGAGGGGAACTTCAGAAAAAACCTTGAACAAGTACATAAAAAAAGGAAAGACGGTCAATGAATCATAAAACCTTAAAAATAATACAGAAAAATGTTCAATTTAAGTTATAAAAAACATTTTGCAATAAGAATTTGTCAACTTACACAAAACTGCAAGTATACAAAATTATTTTAACTGAAAACAAAAATTATATCGCAAAAGGGAAATATAAAATCGTTCCAAGCTTGCCAAGCGGCTCTTTATGGGCGCCGTTGCAGGGGATAAAGCCAATCTAGACAGGTCATCAAAGGCGCTTATCCGGCAAACAGCACGCTAAGTGCATTTTAATAAAAAATATATAACGAAACGCCAGGGAAGCGTTGACAATTAGGCAAAACCCCTACAAGTCCCGTTCGCCGATAGGCAAATGTGCTCGCCGCTTATCGATAACAGGTGAAATGCAAATTTGCATACGATGAGCGTGCGACACGCAGAGCTTCCACTTCGCTTCGGCTCCGGACACGCCTGCAGGGCTGCAATAAATTCACTTTGCATTTTAATTTCAGCTGGAAAAAGTAACGTGAAAAAGTGCGCAATTTATCCGTAGGAAACACACTCACCCCGAAAGCAAACAAAGGAAGAATGCAAAATTGTGTAATTTCTGCGGATGCTGCGGGTACATCTAGCGCTCTCTTTCCCTGCTGCACACGTAGCCGCCGAGTGGAGTCAACTTTTAGCCTCTAATGTTGCTGAAAATTGAATTTCTTATTACAAAAATGCTCGCGTTGCGTGCGGCTGCTGCTGCTGCGTTCTACAACAACGTAAAGCATTACGTGTTTACGTAAAGTTTCGGCGCCCGACGGCAAAATTGTTTTCCCAATCTCCCGCTTGCCTGGGAGCCAGCTTTTCCCGCGGCTCCTTGTGCTCTCCGCCATGCCGTTTGTTTATTTTATTATTTTTTGTTTGCGCTCAAATTAAATGAAATGTTTATTCAAACGTTGAAAATTGCTTTAAAAAAGGAAGGCAGACAGCCGAGAAATGGCCAAAATGATATGCCAAAAGGGCTGCCAAAATGTCGCCGCCAATGTCCTTTTGTGCCCCGAAGTCGTTGCCTTCCCGGAGAACTAGTTGGGCTTTGACTGACTTTTTGCTATCTTTGGTTTATCGCCCAAGTGAATCATGTCAACCGCAAAAAGGGGCATCATCTTGGATTACCATAAAGGCGTCCGCATCCTACGTCTAGGCGCCATTCATTTTTCATGTGTGTGCCATGTTCCTGCGGCAGAAGTATCCTGGATCCTGGATCGCTATCCTGCCTGAGCTGGCCCCAAGGCATTGTTCGATTTAAAGTGCCTCTGCCTGAAAGGAGGGGACTTTATAAATGAGCTGAGGGCAGGAAACGAGCAAATCGCCCGGAGAGTCCTTGTGCCAAAAAAGGACTCCCGGCCGCAACGCCCGAGCATCTTGATGGTCAAAGCCAAAGTGCAATGTCCGTGATGACTTGCCAGCCCCGTCATCGCCATCCCCTTAACCCCGAAAGCTTAACCCACTACTTCCGACGACCCCCGGCCTTTCCGAAAAATAGCCAAAATCCTTCGGACTCCGAGGCGAGGCGACAACTTTGACGCCAGCCCTCTGAAGAGGAGGCGATGGTTTCCGGTCTGGCTTATATTGAAGGATGTCTTCCGCCTGCCCACACGTCCCTTTGTTCGCCAGCAATCAATCATGCGGTTTAAATTAGGGTATTTACTTAAGTCGGTCAATCGATAGGGGCGAAAGTAAAATATTTTCCAAGTGCCTGTCTGCCACCTCGCTCGCTTTTTCAGTGCCTGTCAAAGTGACCAACACGCCTGGAAACTTCTGAGGTTGGGAGAAGGGTTTAAGGGATTTTACTACGGTCATCAGTGCTCTATAAAATTAGGGAATGGGTAAGGGGATTTTAATGTACTGAAAATGAAGGATGTCCTTAAGCTTACAAACTGACGGAGATAGTGTTTACTGAAGGGACTTACAGCTTATAGTTCTTAATTATAATAAAGTGACAAAGGCCTATAACCTGAGATTTTATGCACAACTGTTATTAATAATAATAATATTTAGGTAAAGAGGATCATTTTACCTATATTCCGCATTAAAGCTCATCACATTAAGAGTATAAACTAGTCGCTCTAACATTAACTTTTAGTTTCTCAAGACCGGAATCTCAATTTACCATCTACCAAATAACAAGAAGGTGGTCAATGTCAATTTTTGGAAAGTAAAGTAAAGCAAAAGTTTCATTTCACATCTCTTTGCATTCGAGAAACTTTCATGCGGGCATGCGGGGCTACAAGGGTGGGTTAATGACATGCCAGGGACCTTTTGACTGCCGGCGCCTCCTCCGAAAAAAGCCCAAAGGAGGTGGCGGCTCTTCCGTATTAATCATGAGCCTGTCACCTTGCGTAAATATGGCAAAATGAGTGGAAAATGAGCCGAAGATGCTACAAGATACGCTTTTGGTAATGAACTTTGCAGCCAAAGTTTATTGGAATCAGGGCAAAGTTTTCCCTTCTAAAGGAAGGAGGTGCTCCTCGAGCTCCTCAACAGTTAATGAGTGGCCCAAAGTAAATAAGTACATTCTCTCGAGTTTACATTATGAGCTCGGCAAAGTTTCTGGCTCAAAGGCAATCAAACACTTTGGCACTTTGATAAATCATAGTTGACCTGTGTCAAGCCTTCGCCTCGATGATTTATGGAAATTGCCCGTCTTTTCCTACCCTTATTATTTGTAAGCTGCTTGGCAATTTGTCAAATAATTGTATTTTGATGAAAACATCTTATCAATACATTGATTTTCACGCCTATCGAGTGCCAGGCCGGTACACAAACAAATTACGCTCAATGGTTTCCAACTCAATACCGTTCGGGGATTCCCCGCAGTCAAATAACATTAAGGTGTGTGCGCTGGCTGCTGCCCGTATCTGTGTAAATTATGAAAATTACCACAAAATGTTGCAGCATTCCGGGAATCGCATGCGGTTTATGGGCATTTTAAGGCACACACACTCCCGCACACTGGCACACTCGCACGCAGGTGTTGTTCGTCCTGCCAAGGGAATTTACATTGATCTCCGAAGGAGTCGGCGTGAGTGCGTGCATTTAATGCTGTGTTAAATTGAAAATTTGCATAAAATATTTGCTGTTTATTTATTGGCCCAGGTACATATTCGTGCTGCGAGTATTTGCCTATTTGTCTGTGCCTGGTCGGCCTGGCCAACTAAATATTTGATGCAATTTGTGTGCAATTTTATGGTCAACTTGGCCAGGAACTTTGCGCTTTCCCCTCGGGTTCCGGTTAAGTTTCTATGACCATAAACCTGGTTACAACTAAATCGATTTCGGTTTTCAATTTATTATTATGTGTGTGTCTTTGGTATGCGAGTTCAGTTCATACTGCTTGTTGTGTTTGTTAAGTGTATATTGGAGGAGTTTTAAGTGAACGAAATCATTGAAATATTTGTCTCTACTTGTGGTGAAAAATACTTTAGTAATTGTCTAAATTATTTATTCATAATTGGCTTGGCTGTTTTTATTAAGGCGTTTTGAGAAACACATTGAATACTTCATGTATTGTATTGGGAATGTAGTCTCATATTTATTGACTGAATTATTATTTATGAGCTGGCAAGCATTTATTTAAGGTGCAGGGAAATTGCATTTATTATTTGCTAGAAATATTTATAAGTCCTCGACACTTTATCTTAAGAGGGTTTTTTTTTATTTCAGAGATTTAAAGTTCCTTCTTCATAGCTCAGGTGATTTTCATCCCATTTTCTTGACTCCCATTTACAGTTTCCATCAAGCCAGGTTCCCAAACTCCCTAAAACTTCTCGAGGGGCTGCCAGAGAGTTTTCCCGATTCCAAAGTGGTTCTTCGCACCCCCATTATTATTTTCTGGATAAAAAGAAAAAGTTCTTCGTGGCGCGTCTTGGCATATGTAAATAAATCTCGAAAAATATCACTGAATCAACCTTTTTTCCCGCCGTGTGTGTGCCATGCTGGGGTTGCGGGCAAGTGGCGAAATGAGGCGGCGCTGGGCATTTGGCATTTTTATAGTGTGTTTATTTAGCACTTGAAAAATATTACTTTTTGCGCCCAGCAATAATTTTAATTGCTTTGCCAGTGCCAGCGGAATCTGGGGATTGGCCACCGAGCTGCGAGCTGCGAGCTCTTTCCCCCTCGGAAGCTGATGCATTCACAAAAGTTAAGTGGCAAAAGTTTTCGCACTAAAGTTGAAGTTGCGCCGCCACCGCCGCCGACGCCGCTCTCCTGTTGTTGTTGTTTTCGGAGAGCAAACATCAACGCCCCCGCGAAGTGGAACACAGCGGCAGGAGCTGGATATTATTTGAGTTTGCTCCGTTTTTGCCCACACCTCTGGCAGTCCTCGGGCGCCTCCTGTCCCTCGATTTTCTCCGGGACTTTGATTGTTTTGAGATTTCGCGGCAACACATAAACTTACGCCTGACGAGCCGCAGGGTTGGGGATCCGGCGCAGCTCCGATTTGTTTATCATTGCCAGTAAAAAAGGCGAGGGAAAAATACTGCGACGGCATCAGATTTAAATAAAAAAAAAGTTGGAATTGAGATTAGCGTCGTGAGTGTTGGAAATTAGTTTTGCAGGCCAATAATTTAGCTGGGATGTTAGGTGGATTTTGTTTTTGATCAGAGTTTTCCCCAGACAATTCTTACTTTTATATTAAAAGGTGTTATTACATAGAAAATACTAATAATAGACCGTAAAACATATAAATGTAGAGACTAAAATAATGAAGTTTCTAGAGGCATTTGTAGGTAAAGACATCATTAAAATATAATTACTAAAATGATATTTATGAAGGATATATTTTGAGTTCTAGAAATAGTATTCCTTTTTCATTTTCTAACCTTTTTTAAATTTATTTAAGCTTTCTGTATTTCAACCATTTTCAAGGTAAGTTTTCTGGCAATTTAAGGAGTTTACTTTCCTTTGACCCCGCAGTTTATGGCCTATCAATAGCCGCGCCAGGACGCTTCCCCTGGTCCTTGCACAATTTCCAATGCTGTCCGAACTGTCAGCTAAATCAATTTCTATGCTCTTATTTTTATTTTGTTTTTTTTTTTTAGGGGGCAGCCAATTCCGGTGGGAGAACCTTTTGGTAATTGCATTAAATATGCAAAAAAGCTGGGAAAAGGACGTGTCTAGGCAAAGGCTGCGAACCAATTAAATATCGTAGTTTATGTGTGTGGCGAGCGGCAGAAAACAACTCATGAGGAATCATGCCGGGGCGAAAAGGGATTCGCTTCCTCTGTCTTAACTCAAACAGGCATTAAATTATCAAAACCGAAACGAAAGGGTCCCTAGGTCCCGAGGAGTGTTCTCGCCGACACAGCATAAATATACCGGAAAATAGTGCGTGCCTTCGTTACAGATTTACAGCAAATAAAAATGGCGGCAAGGGGAACTGAAGCCGAAGCTGAAGCTGAGCTGAGCTCGTTGCGTATACGCCGCGTGTGTTAGCCGGCGCTGATTGCCAAAGCCGGAGCATAGGAAATCAATTCGAGCGCATAAATGTGGGTCATTTGGGGGGCTGGGAACTGGGATCTGGGAGCTAGGAGCTGTGGGCTTATCCCCCCAGCGAGTGAGTCAGCAGATTGTTGCTCGAAGAGAAAACTTGGACTTTTACGCATAATTTAAGTGAATTTACGCCTCTCAGACTTTAAGCCCTGGCTTCTTCTCCCTTTGCTGTGCAGCAAACGCATCGGAGCGTTGTTGGCCAAAAGTTGATTTTCCAAGCCATAAAAGACAATCGCTCCAATCGCATCCAAAGACGCCCATCATATACTCTCGCTCACACATAAAGACATCTCGAACTGCAATCAAATTCTACACTTCAGTAGACATTTACACACTCTGCCCCCTCCTTTCGGATACTTTGTCACACTTAGCTGCCTCCGCTCCTGCCTGCGACTGCAATTTCGGCGAGGAACTTTTGTCAACTTTTAGGTGAAAGTGTGCCAGCGCAGAAGGAAAGCGAAGGAAAGCGAAGCCAAACAGAAATTCTAGATTTTCCAGCCAAGCCGAGCCGAAAACTTTGTGCTTATCGCCAATTCCTGAGGAAAGGAGCTTTGGCATTAAGTAATGGATCCCCATTACGAATTGAAGAAGGGGAAACTTTTATATATTTTTTCCTCCAAGTTAACCAAGGCCTAGGGCGCAATTGAGGATCAAGGAGTTTATGGCCTAAACATGGGAAGTTTCAATTGAAAGGAAAAGGGGAGAGTATTTGTAGAAACGATTAAAAAAGGAAAGAGTTCTTGTTGATACAAAGCCAATAATCTAATAGCATTCTCTAAAAAATTCGAAAAATGTATTATTATTCTCTAGATTATATTTTTATGGCAAAAAAATCGATCCAACTACATTGACTTTAACTTTGATTTACTTATACAGATATCACAAAAGTTTCTTACCATAAAAATTTGTCTGTCACTCAAACACGATCGCATCCATCAAAGTTCGGGCCAACTGACCATAATTGCATTTCAACATTTGGCCAACTTCTTTTCCTTCTTGGCCAGCTGCCTGCATATGTTTACTCACATACGAGGCCAGCCTTGGCCCAAGTTCTGGGCTCATTAAATGGCCGAAAAGGCAATTGCAGTGCCAGCAATTGGTGGCCACATGAAACGAAGCTCGTCCCTTTGCGTGTACCACCAGCAGCAGCCTGCAGACTGCCAATTTGGCCAGAATATTGTGGCAGCAGCAGCAGGAGGAGTTGGTGAAGCTGGGATGTGGAGCAGGGCAATATTTCACTCCAGGAAGAGATCGATCCCCGGACTTGGGGCACTCTTTCTCTTTCTGGGCCGGCTTATCACGCAAATCTGTCAGATAAAGTTTTCCTTTGCATACGTGCGCATAACTGGCACAAGTTGGCCGCTCGATCCGATGGCCAGAACCCCTTCCTGCCCTCCATCGTGCAGAACGTGGCTCGCAATTAAATGCCACGGCCGGTCTTCTGGACAAGATGCAGTGCAGCATGGGTACCTGCTACTTTCCTCCGGACGAGAGGAACAATCGTGATCTTATCATTTCTTGCTTTGTTCATGTTCGATTTGTGAATTTGTGTTTTACTACCTCGCGAGCATCGCGCATCGGGCATCCAGCATCGATGGGACTGCATTTTCATGACATTTCCTACTTGGCCGCATTTGCAAACAGACCGCGTCCAGTCGCGATCTCCAGCTTAGGTCGATGCTTTATTTTTCTTTCCATTTAAATAATTTATAAGCGAGGCCGCCGAGGAAATCTCTGTGCCTTTTGTCCCCCGATCGTGATAAGCTTGAGTCCCCACATATATATATATATATTTTTTTTTTTACCCTGCTTCACATTGTCTTCGAGGATGGCCCGGAAAAAAATCTATATAAAATGTAATTTAATTTAATTTATTGCAGGTCGTTTAAGATTTATGGCCAAGTCAGAGCAAATATTGGCATTAATGTCAGCCCAAATATTAAGAGCTTGGTTGGGCAAGACATAAAGAGAGCAGGTGATGGTTTTTTGCATCTGAAGGGAAAAAAAAGGTAAATAACCATAGAGAGTCTGAGAAGGAATGCGGTTTTTTCTACAAATTCTACAAATTTAAGTACTAAATTATTAAATTTGAACCTGTTTAAGCTTTTTATCTTACCACAAATAACCTAAAAATTTCTCATTTGTCCACTCAAGCTTTTATTTTTACTTTTCTTAAAATTGCAACATATGCCACCCCAACCTAACCTCACATTTGCAAAACCTAACCTCGCATTTGCTTGCTAACGCCACAAAACTCAATCAAAGCTTATACCATATTTTTGTATAGGATTAAATGCCTAGAAGAGTATAGTTATTATTCTTAAAGCCCCTTAAAATTTCTTATTTGTCCACTCAACCACATTGTAAATACTTTTCTCTAAATTGCAACATGTGGCCACCCTAACCTAACCTCACATTTGCTGACCTAACCTCACTCGGTCGCTGCATTGGCACTTGCTGACGCCACACAACTCAATCAAATCGAAAACTTTTCTAAAATATAATATTCTACAACTCTAACTCGACCCCACCATAAACTCGTTATCAAACAGGGCGTAAAAAAGAAAAAGCGCAGAGGAAAATCGTAGAAATTGTAAAAACATTTAATTAAATGAAAAAAATGTATATTTTTCACTCACGAGCAGATTTCCACTTGATGGGTGTATAACTATCTGCGGAATGTTAAGCGGAACGTTTTTTAAATTGGTTTTGCAGTTTCGGTGTCGCAGATACTCATACTCGAAGATACATGGCCAGCGATATGCAAGAGATACACTACAAAGTGGCAGAACGAATCGCAGAGATACATAACGGTAGGTGGCCTGGTCATGTGGAGCTACCGCTCCTGCTCCAGCTTCTTCTCCTGCTCCTGCTTCTGCTCCTTTCTCCTCGCCCCATCAGGTCGTAGATGTTAATCGCTGCGGCACTTTGGAGTAAGTGGCATTTGCCAGCGTCCACGACAACGACGACGACAAGGTCCACGAGGAGAGGAGCTGGAGCTGGATCTGAATGTGGAGCTGCAGCACCAGGAGCTGGCAGGAGGATGGAGGACGGCGATGGCAACTCTTGATATGCACGGCTATGTCCCACCATCGCCTGCAGGGGGGCGTGGCTCATGTCAGTTTTCCCTGGACTT
Organism: Drosophila rufa; assembly: GCA_018153105.1. Taxonomy (NCBI): domain Eukaryota; kingdom Metazoa; phylum Arthropoda; class Insecta; order Diptera; family Drosophilidae; genus Drosophila; species Drosophila rufa. The sequence continues at coordinate 17,561,912 of JAECXS010000085.1, forward strand.
GGCAATGTTCGTGGCAAATGTTTGCGGATTTGAATTTAAATTGAAATAGGATGTTGTATATTCAAATGAATTTTAACTTAAGGGTAAATGGGCACTGCCACAGATGGGGGCGTGGCACTGGCAGCAGCAGCAGCAGTGGCAGCAGCAATCGCAGTAGCTGTAGCGGTGGCACAAGGAGAAGGGCCAGTCAGATTAACATCATCAGTTTTGGCATTGATTGGTCGTTGGATAGCGAAGGAAAACCCAGGAAAAGCGCCAACGGGCATCGGTTCACATGCAACCGCAAACGAAAAAGAAATCTACGAGAGGAAAATGTTTAGAGAACAGAAAATAGGAATTCGGAATACTCTATAAGAAAATATTTAAGGTTAGAACTAGGTTCTGGAATTATTAAGTATAATTTTTGTGTTCTTATTGCTGAAGTTTTTTTTTACTGAAATATTTGTAAAGTTGATAATAAATTAGTAATTAACTTAGCTGAACATTCATTGATTCAGAGCTCTACCACACGAGGCAGCAAATTTCTCTGCACAGCCTCTGAAGGCATACGCGCAGTAAGACCAGAATGTAAACAACTCACCAGTACGGTCAAAATATAATATTGTGGCTAAATGTAGCATTTTTCTAGAGTTAAATAGCTATTATTTTAGTCATAAAAATTGTTTATAAAATATTATAAACATTTATTTTTATTTATTATTTTTAAGACATTATAAACATTTTATTTTTACCAACTCAATAAAAAAATCCAAGACTCTTGCCTTTGGCAGAGTACAGCAAATGTGGAAAGACACCCGAAAACGCTATAAATGTTTCGGGAGGCAATCAACCAACGATCCGAGCAAACTAGTCGAGGACAGAAAAAGTAAACCAGAGGAACTAATGGGTTTTGTAATAAGTTTCAGTTTTCATGTTTATATTAGCATCCTAATGGCTGAGGCCGGGATGGGCACAAGGCTCGGAGATGGATCTCAATTGGGATTGGAGACCACAGTATTTGGTCCGGGCAATTGGCTTTCATTCGAGGCCAGGCCAGGCCAGACCAGGTGAGTCTGAGCAAACTGTAGCCCTTATCGCGGCGACTGGGACTGGAAGTTCATGGGAACCTTTCTCGGGGAGAGAGCGTGTTCTTTGACGCCCCCAACGCGATAAGGCCGAGCCCCGAAACGAACTAACGAACAAACAAACCATAAACGATAATTAATAGAGAGATAATCTAAGCGCTTCATTGACAAATCGAAATGAATTATTTTCCCAAAGAGTCGCAAGACAAAGTGCAGCAATTTCCATGGAAAACTCACCAGCCCCCCTTCGCCGCCGCTGACAGCAACAACGGGCCACTTCTAGCCGAGACTTGTACCCCATAAATCTTGTTCTGTGGAGAACTAGTCCGGCAGTGACATTTGCTTTCGAGGAGAATGGGTTTTGGGGCTCCCAAGATCCAGCGACAGAGACACGCCATCGTCTTCATTTGGGGCCTGGCCAGGCACGACTTTCCTCGCTCGATTCTTTCTCCCGCCGCGAAAATGCAGCCCGATCTACAGGTGGTTAATCACCAATTAAGCTCTACATCATACAAATTTGTAAGACCCAAAGGGAGGCCGGGACCTGACCCTTCTTTCTTTGCATTTCCTTTGCATTTGATTATGTCACACTATTTGTCAAACAGGTTTTTCGGCTCGAACTCCACTTCAAGCTCACGCCGAGCGGAAAAAATTGAATTGATTAATAAATGTGGCCAGCGTCTGAGCCTCTTTTGGGCTTTCGGAACTTTTTCGGGGCATAAATCTCAACTAATTTTGTGTAATTAGTTTGCATAATCTGTCACGCTGTTTCTTCTTTGGGTTCCTTACCTTTACCCCTTTTTTTTGGCAACATAATGAAGCTTCGATTGGGACTTTCGTGGCTTAAATAAATGTGATTCTATTGATTTTTAAATACTTTTTAACAAATCGGTGGTCGGCTTTTGTCAAAGTCGTCTTGTGGTCTCTTTTGGCCTTTGGCTCGCCGGAATTCTTCGCCGACCAATTAATTTGTTGGAGTTATAGAAGTGTTGGGCCGTTTGAAAAGATAATTAAAGGGTCTTTGACTATTTAAAGGTTTAAAGGTCTGATTAAATGGTGGCAGGTGGAAGGTATTTATCGTGTTTATCGGTATATGGATTATGTCGGTGAAGGGAGCTAGAGAATCGTTACCATTGTGTGGTTTATCAGCCGGCTTGGTGAGCTTATCTTTTGAATTGATAGATATCGAGTATATCTAAGTCTAAAGTTAATCATAAATAAAAATCTAGGACACCAGACAAGTCGTGTGACAATATGTTAGTGGTGGGTTTTATGGTTGGAACTCTTAAACAAATATTTTGAGGGTATAAGTAACTGATGACAAAGTTAATTTTATAAAAATATAAAATACAAAACTAAAGCAAGTTACTATTTAAAGGTTAAGTTTTACCACAGTCATACACACATTTAAAGAGATTTTTTTTAATACCAGACAATCGAGTAACGCGAAACCCAAACCGCTGGCAATTCCAGAATTCAATCAACAACCGCGACAATCGACAGAAATTGTTTCGGCAATATTTTAATGATATTTGCCAAAGGCCGAACAGAGACACTGCGCCAAACCGAACAGAGAACTGAGAAAATCAAACAAATCGCGAGCGGGATCCGGGGGAAACTCGGAAAATGGGAAACTGGGCGCCAGTTCATTCGAGCCACACAAAACTCAATTTGCCAATATGCGTGCAACGGTCAAACAAAATAGCAAATTTATAGAATTTGAAACGTCAAAAAGGGGGCGCTGGTAACGCCCCAAAAACCCCCATCCATGAAATGAAAAATCAGAGGCAGAAAAAACCCAAAAAAGACCCACAGACAGAGAGGGAGCGAAGTGGCGCGTGCATAGCAATTTCATCTAAATTCAAATCGGCCAAAAACGTTTAATAACAAATTTAAAAACTCATCACAGCCTCGGCACCAGTCCGGTGGCATGCAACAATGTTGCACTTTGATGGCAGTCGAGAGATAACAACAAAACAATTCGCACGGCATTTCCCCAAAATGCAGTCGTCAATCAACAGTGGACGAGGAAAATGGGTGAAAATGGGCGAAAATCATGCGGGAGTTTCGGGAGTGTCGCTGCCAACCAGACTGAATAGAGAGTCCCACTAATAATTGAATTTGGCTGGCGAGGAGTCGGCGCTCTAGTGCCAGGTCATCGCTCCGAATATTTCGTATTATTGAAATGCATTTTGATGCATTCGCAGTCGCAGACGCAGTGACAGGAGATATGTATGCCAGGTGCCAGGCCAAAACACACAAAGAGGCGAAATGGTGCATCATTAAATTGGCGAGAACCCAAATGCTAAACAGGTAATACGCTTTCAAAGGCCTTAACCAGTATTCCACAATTTGATTTGGCTTTATCAGAAATTTCCACAGCTTTTAAGCTTTATTAAATATTATATTTGCACACAAAATAAACACGAGACTAGCACTGTTCGTAAATAATTTCCCATTTATATGCATACATTTTAATAAAAATAAATATCAGCTTTCAATAATCAGATTTATAAATTTAATAAAAGTTAACTTATTTATCGACAAAAAGACAACGCTCAACTTAAATTATTTTCAAAGTGAAATGAATAATTTAAGCACTGAACACGCATTTAATGAATTTAATTAAAATGTGCAAAAACATTTGTTTTTATTATATATTGAAATTATGTATGTTATAAAAATAAAGGGAATTGTGTAAAAATAATATAGATGTGTAATTGTTTGCCTAATTCTCTCAGTTCATCATATTTTTTATATTATATATACAAAACCTGCCTTACTAGATAATTCACCTTATCCTCTTCAAAGGATATACCGAAAACTCCAACTATCATCGCAAAGGCTTCCCTTAGTTGCTATCCCCAAGATAATGCCTCGATGAATACTGTTTAAAATTCATTTCAGTTTATCATCAGTTCGGGGCGAAACTTTGTTCGCCGAATGAAATTCACGCTGGAAAATTGCGTTTTCAACGAAAATGAGTTTTAATTGCAACTTCTCCTAATGCCGCCGACACACGCCAGAGCAGGCAGCGTGGCAGGGAGTAGTTTCCGTTTCTGTTTCTGGGAGGGAAGCCCATGGAGGGTTCGAGTTGCGGGTCTGGACGATGTCTGGCTACCGCTGCGGGCTGACTCGCTCGTTGAAATTTCCGCACACGTATCCCCTTAAATGGCGGAAAATTATGTTCTTTATGATAATTCCTATGAGTAAGTGAGGGCTTTGGTTTTTTTCGTTTGATGGCAAGCACAACTCAGTGCTTGTTTTGAATTTCCATTCAAAAATCGGAATGCTGTCGGTCCCACTCTGATGCGTTGATTGACCAGAGACCGCAAATTGTGCGGTCTGCAAAATGAATATTTAGCCTGTTTACCTAAGAGGAAAATGCTGGAAAACAAGGCCAAAAATTCGCAACTGCAAATGCATTTGTCTAGTCAAGTCTCTTATTGATTTTCCTGTCCTGTTGTTCTGCGGCCAATTTTGTGATAGACTCTTTGTGAAATATATTTTGGGATTTGCTGACTAATTAAGGGTTATTACATTAAATGGTTAATCAAAATTCAATCGATTTCAAAACCCTTTGTCTTTAAGGTGGCAAGTATATATATTTGCCAGTCACAGGTAAGCTTAAACTTAAATTAACTGAATTTCCATCGCATGTAAAGTTACCCATTTAACGGATTCTGCATGTGGCTGATAAAGTTTCATCACAAAAATAAAACATGAACTGCTCTACCAGTTTTTGCTTTGTTTTTCATACATTTATTTGTAACCCTTAAATGTTGCATACGAATGTATTTTTTGCCACCTTCGGCAGTTCCTAAAAAAAGCACTGAAAATAAAAGCTCAAAAAATGCCAATGCCTGGGGCCCTCCGGTGTTCGTTTCTGCGTGCGTATTTGTTTTTAATTAAAATAAATATTACCATAACCTATAAAATAATTGAAAAACAATTTAGCATTATTGCGCGCCGGCTGCCGTGTTCGGAGCAGGATGCGTTCATCTGGCCAGGAGTTGAACATGATTCCTCGGCGTGTCCGTCGCTGTTTTCCGATTTCTGTTTGCTGTTTGTCAGTCGTTGAGGTTGCAACTTGCCACTTGCCACAGCCTCTGGTCCCTGGTCCCGAGTCCCAGGTCCCCAGGTAGCAGGCGGGAGAAGCCGGCGGACCTCTCTGCAGATTTACACGCATTTATTTACCCAAAAAAAACGCCACTCCCGTGTAATACCCTTTCCCTTTTGATAGGGTATTGATTTAAAAAAAAAAAAGGAAAAAGGGGGAAATAACTAAACCAACTGGAAAACAGTCATATAAAATATTAAAACACCATGTAAATGTTTTTCTTTTATGTTTACATGCATATACCATAATATTTCCTATATAATCTTTGAAAATATGCTCTCTAAAGCACTTAAAATTTTATAGAGCGCTCCTAGGGTCGACTCTCCCATTGACCCAATTCGTTTTTCTTCTCGTTTTTATTTTAAATTAAAATATTTTCGCAAAAGTTTCGAACGCACTTGCCCACACACTGGTGCACCCACAAATATACACACACACTCGCTCCCAGACACCCATTCATGTGCTGTTGGGAAATTTCGTTTACTTTGTGGGTCTTATATTTTGACATAATTATACACACACACGAGAGCATCTATATGGGTTTTTTAATTTTTATGCGTCGAAATGTGCGAAAAAAACACGAGAGGAAAATACGAATGAAAATGAAAATCTTCTTAAGCTACAACAACAATTATAATAATTATTTAATTAAAAATTCTGTCGTTTCACTTGCCGCTTGCAGTGGAGGATTCGCTTGATTTCTCCCTTTTGCCTTGATTTTTGTTCAACAGAAATTGCATTTATGAGTGCCCGGCACTTGAGGGAAAAATTAATCTATTTTAAGTGTGCAACATATCAGTGGCTTCATCAGCTCAGAGAGCAGTGATTTTATATCTTTATAAATTTATACTGTATGGTTTTAATCATTAATAATAATTACCCGAGATTCATCACATAAATTGTTGAGTAATATCTCATTCTCATTTTTATTTGTAATCTCTAATGACTGAGGAAAATCAATTTTTATTATAATTACTGATAGCTTCTCAAGGTGGCATTTCAAATCAATTAAATAAATATATTTATATCTTTCTCATCTTCATTTCAAATGATTATTTCGTATCAAGGCAACTTCTGTCATCCGATATAGTTATCCGATCTTCTTGTTGTTCATTTTCCTATCTTTCCTGCTTTGTTATAGGAAAGATTACCCAATGTAACCTCATTTTCTGGCCCATATAGGGAAACAATTGAACAAAAACAATTGCCCAAAAGGCGGTAGCTGCGTCAGATTGATTACCCGATATTGTTGAGAAAGTCTCTTGCACAATCTCACAGACTCCGACTCCGACAGGGAACCCAAAAATCTCCAAAGATTATTGACCATAATGAGTTGAGATTTTAGGTAGATCACGCCCGGTCTCAGTCCCTTTCCCTTCTTGTATCTGCAAATTGCGTTTGTATATGGCCGGGCATACAAATTCGCATTAAGCGGACAAAAACAGTTGCAATTGTGCGCCGTGTTCTTGGGTATCTCTCTGGTTCTCGGTTCTGCCTGCTAATCTCTTATAACATTTCCATTAATACGCAGTTGGTAGTCCCTACCCTTGGAACTTGCTTCCCGCTCCGCAATGCCAAATGATGAGAAATTAATGTGAGCAGGAGGAGAGCCAAGCCCTGGGCATACCGATCACAGCATGGGACAAGCGTCACGGTCTCCTCCGCTCGCTCGCCCAGCGGGACGACAATTGTGTCGGGTTATTGTTGGGAAATTTCACAGCACTCGGCGGGATAGAGCTCGAGACGGGGACCAGAGACAACAAAGTTAGGGCCCATTGTAAGGTGTAACAAAAAACCCAAAGATGCACACAATTTTTGTCAAATGAAAACTGTCAGTGGACACATTTTACGAGTTGCCTCGAAGGCGTAGAGGCTGCGGCTGGATGTCTTAACGCCCCGGGCTTAAGTTTCACGTGTTACCTGCCCCGGGTTTTATAGTCGACCATGACTAAATGGGGTGATAAGTGCATCGAGAACCGACTAACTTTAGGTAAACTTCAGAGATAAGCCAGAGTAATCTGATTTGCGTTAATCGTGATGATTGGAAACAGGAAAGATGGCTTTTTTCAACCTAACTGGATTAGTTTTTTAAACTATTAAAATATTATAAATATTGCAGCTAAATAACTACTTATAAAATCTTCTTTAGTTTGATTTAACATTTATAAATCAATAATTATTCCTGTAAATTGTGCCTCCATCGATGTACAAAAAAGGGGAAGCACCTTTAACTTAATTACAGTCTTACAAACTTGTTAGTTCCTATGCAACCCCCATTATAATAAATACCTTCGTATATTATCTTTTAGAAACACCCACCGCAGTTTCACACTTAATAATTACAAGACCAAACTTCTTTACAAGAATTTTGGAGCCTTTCTTTTCGGGCTTTCCCCGTTCTCAACCGAAACTCATCGGTTGCGCCCCCAAGGTTGACCCCAGAAAGACATCCAAGCCACGTTAATTGAGCTTCGAGCCAAGATAGATAACAACCTCTGATAAATTCGAATCGAAAGCCAAATCGAAAATCTGGAAATCTCAATCTCTCTGAACTCTAAACCCCGACGCGGGCTCGCGCTTTGGAACAATTGTGAAATGCTTTAATTTCTGAAGTGCCTTTAATGAGCATTTTCAACATGGTCATCATACAATCAGGCTGAGTCTGAGGTTCGGCGGCGGGTCTTCGATATATGGACCAGTCTTACGGCTTTCGTCTCTGGGCTCTCGGCTCGATAATTATTGCCTTTGGCCAGCGAGTCTGTCAGAATGAGCTGGGGAGCTACACAATCGCTAAATGTATCTCGGCGCGGGCATCTGTATCTTGTATCCGTATCTTTGCTCTTTTATAGAGTGTGTGTGTGTTGAGGCGAATTAATGATTACACTCGCTCTTGCTCCGCGACTTGATCCACTAACCCTTGGCGGCTTGACGGCTTCGGTAGCTCTTTCCCTCGACTGGGGGCCCTGAAAGGAAATTGTAATGATCGAAATCAAAATGTTTTCGTTACTTTGCCTCCTAATGAAGCTTGAATAGTGCGAATGACTCTCAACTCTCTCCGGTCTCTCGATTCTCGAGTGGAGCAGAGTCCGTTGTCCGAGGTACACGCGCCTTTTAATCGAAATTTGATGATGGATTCCCCGCCGGCGCAGCAGCTCCAACTGGAAGTCATTCGGCGGTGAATATCTGGTCTTTGGCTCCTATTGTTGTTGGTTCTGGCCGCTATTTGCCTTTGTTATTTATTTATTGTTATTACAGTACATTGCTCGCTGGACTCGTTCTGGAATGATTTCTATTTTCGTAATTGTCTAAATAGGTTTCGATTTGGCTTGAAATTGAGCGGGGAGAAAAGGCCAAGATGGTGCAGAGAAAAAAATAAAATGTAGGCTATAAATATGATTTATTCTTCTTATAATTAGAGAAAGATTAGGATTTAAAACTGACATTTTTTGGCCTAATAATATTTTGGCTGCAATTATTTTGGCTCTGTGTAAACAAGTGTTAGAGGCAGCCTGGGCCTCGGGTTTGGGTTCGAATTCGGTTTCCCATGGGGCAAACTTCGCCGTGAGTTGGCAACTTTCTGGTCCGCCGGGCGACAGCTGCATTGCAGGTGACAATGAAGGGGTAGTAGCCATGCACCATACTCACATGTGCTTGCCGCAATTGAAAATTATGTATGCCGAACCTCCGCCTCCTCCTGCTCCTGCTTCCACCTCCTCTTCGTCATCAGCAGCTCTCCTCGGGTTGCATGTGGCACTTGCAACGTGCCACGCTCCGCTTGAGCGCGGCCCGCAAAAGTTTCCAAGCTCGTTACTATTGAATAATAGTATATTAATTTTGCTGCCGCTTTTTTTCCCCGCTCAGGCCCTCAACTTACTTTTAATTGAATTGAAAGTCAAAAGTTTTGAGCCGAAGCGCAAAAAAAGCTGAGAAAAAAGACGAGAAACAGTGAAAATGTCGAGACAAATTGACACAGAGGAAAAGTTGCCGCTGCAAACAGAAACAGAAAATGTTTAATTAAAGGCAAATTTCCACGTGTGCAGGGTAGCTGGAAAATCCCAAGGCAGAAGGAAAATGAATACACGGCGCGTAATAGTTTTGTTTTCAAATGAATTTTGCTTTCATTGCGTATATATTTTTCGTTCTCTGTTTTTTTCGTATCTTAAATTTGCATAAATTTCTTGTCTAACTAATACATAAATAGTGGCTTGCATTTAATTCGATTTTCTTGCATTTAACAATAAATTAAATAAGTTAAAATTAAGCTTACAATGACTCTCAGTGCTTTGTTGTCTATATATATCTTACAATTATTATTAATTAATTAGTTGTTAATTATTTGTAGGGGGGAAAACAGTTGTGAGGCAAAGTGCTGACCGAAGTGAAGAGATCCTTTAGGTTCGAAATAGTGCTGGAAAGGTATGTACAGGCTGGACTTCTCTCTGGCTTATCCTCTAGGTTACAGCTACTACAATGTCTTCCTTAATCCTAGTTAGCGGGCGGGACTCGGGCTCCTTAGCGGGGTTTTGGCATCACAGTGGTGGGCAGCTCTCGGACCAGGACTCCTCCGCGGACTAAGCGTAGATGCTCAGCTGGCGGCGTCTGTAGGTCGAGGATCAGTGGGTGAACTGACGGAGAGTGTTGTTGTTCTGCTGCTGCTGCTGCTGCTGGGCAGCCACCTTGTGCTGGAAGGAGCGGCGTCCGGTGGTGGCACACAGTCCGTTCCTCAGGGGCAGTGCTGGCGGCACTGGTGGCGGCGTGGGCGTCTTGCTCCTGCCCAGCTGCTCCAGCGGCATGGAGTAGTGCGTGTTGCTGTAGATGTAGTTGGGATCCAAGATCTCACCGTTGCCCAACTGCTCCTGGTCGTACATCTCGCGCTGCTTGAAGTGCTCCTGGGTGAGGCGCAGCTGGGGCTGGTTGCTCGCCACTCCGTGCACCATGGGCATGGACAGGGGCACATCGGCGTAGGAGTAGCACGAGTCACCAACGGCAGCCGTGGCCGAGAGGAACTGCGGCTTGGTGTAGTGGTTCAGCTGCTGGTGCGGATCCCTGCCCATGGTGGCCGCCTTCATGTGGAGCACGAAGGAGGCGCTGTCGTCTACTGCTCCTTGCGAGGCCATAACCTTGTTGTTGTTCAGCTTCTTCTCGCTGACCATCGTGGCCGTGGGCACCGCCAGCTGCTGGAACTTCTGCTGGGGGTCCACGGCCCCCAGGTCATTCACCGGCATGGGGCACATGCCGTAGTGGTGAGCCGTGGCTCCGCCCGGGTGATGGGGCGCGGTGTAGGTGTTGGGGAAGGTGGAGTGGATGCCCAGGGAGCAGGGATGGTGCTGGTGGCGCGACATGTAGTCCTCGTCGCAGAAGGTCTTCTGGTACTCGCGCTCCTTGCGGCCCAGCGCCGAGTTGCCCAGCAGGCCGCCCTTGATGGTCTCCCGGATCTTGTGGCGGCAACGGTACAGGACCAGGGCCAGAGCGGTGATCGTGGCGGCGGATCCCACGAGCAGGGCTCCGATCAGGGCCTGCTTGCGGGGATCGGTGTGGGAGCAGCCCATCAGGGCGGGATTCAGGTGACGCAGGGACTCGCCACGCAGGCGCTCGGGGAACTCGCACATCAGCTCGGAGACGTCCTCCTGGGTGGCATTCCGCGAGACCAGCAGGTTGTGCAGCCACATGACGCGGCAGTCGCAGGAGAGCGGGTTCTCGGAGAGATCCAGGGTAAGCAGATCCTTCCAGGGGAACAGGCCCTCGGCCAGCGAGGTCAGGGCGTTGGCCTTGAGCACCACATGCCGCAGATGGGGCAGTCCGCTGAGGGCACCCTCCTGGACCTCCACAAGCATCTTGTTGGAGGAGAGATTCAGATACTCCAGGTTACCATTGGCGCCGAAGGCTCCTGTCATCACACGCTTCAGCTTCAGGGCTCCGTTCACGTCCAGACGCTTCAGCTGCTTGAGGCCCACGAAGGCGCCCTCGCTGATCACCTCGAAGTCGTTCTGTCCCAGGGAAAGCTGCTCCAGGCGAACCAGCTGGCTGAGGCCCACGGAGGGGATGCGCTGCAGCCGGTTGTCGGAGAGATCCAGGACGCGCAGCTCCCCCAGTCCCAGGAAACTGTCGTGCGAGATGTTGCGCAGACTGGCGCCCTTCAGCTCCAGTCGCGTGAGACCCTTCAGGTCCTGGAAGGCTCCGGACTGGATGCTCTGTAGGGTGTTCATGCTGAGGAACAGCTCGGCCAGGCTGGGCATGGCCTGGAAGATGACGGGATCGGGCACAGTGGTCAAGGCATTGTCGTCCAGATACAGGATCCTCAGCTGGGTGAGTCCATCAAAGGCCTTGGGGTCCAGGAAGCCAATGCGGTTCTCGCCCAAGTTCAGCTCCTCGATCTTCAGCAGCGGCGCGAAGGTGCCCTGGTGCAGCTCCGAGATCTGGTTGCCCCTCAGATTCAGGACCGTCACCGCCGACAGGCCGATGAAGGTCTTGTTGCTGATCTGGCCAATCTTGTTGTGGTTCAGATGCACCTCCTGCAGCTTCTTCTGGTACGCGAAGGTGCGCTGCGGGATGGTCATCAGGTGGTTCGAGGACAGGTCCAGGAAGGTCAGCTCCGCGTAGAACTGGATGGACGAGTCGATGGTCTTGATCTTGTTGCTCTTGATCACCAGTCGCTGGATAGACGGATTCAGGGCAATGGGCAGCACGTCCAGTTGCCCCTCGCCGCACTGCACCACCAGGGTGTTGTCATCGCACTGGCACCCGGGCGGGCAGTTGGCCAAGCCCGCCGCCGGCTCTACTCCCATGCTGGCCAGGATGCCCCAGATGGCCACCAGGGCGATCATCGCGTGTCTCTGCATCTTGGTCGGGTTTTCTCTTCTATTTGTTATGGCTGCGTTGGCTCTCTCTCTCGCTCTGCTGTTCTGCTGTGGCGATTCTTTCGGAGTTTTCCTCGGCCTTTCAGTTTTCCATAGTTCTGCGGGTAGACAAACGAGGGAGAAATATTTAAAAATGAGTCTCTGGTTTTTTTTCGGTTAATTAGCCTATTTTCGTGGAACTGCTTCTATTGATTAAAATTTTCTACTTTGCTTTCCCGTTTTCCCTTTATTTTTAGACTTTTGTTTATGGCTTTCTTGAAAATTTGTTGCCTATTTTCTATTTTTTGAGTTATTGCTGGGCCTAAAATTAAATATTCTTATTTTGAGTAAGGAATTTATTTCTTTTAATTTATAGACTTCATAAATGAATTTCAAGTAAATTCCAAATTTTTGAGCTAGAGTTTTTTATTTACTACCTTGAATTTTCACTGTGTGACTTCTCTGGCCCTTATTTCTTAGCTAAAATTATATTTTCTACTTAAGATGAGCTAGAGTTTTTTATTTACTACCTTGAATTTTCACTGTGTGACTTCACTGGCCTTTATTTCTTAGCTAAAATTATATTTTCTACTTAAGATCCATATCATTTTATTTACCACAAAATTCACTGAATATATTTCTAAAAATTATGGAGGAATATAGAACAATTTTGTAGCATTCAAGATTAAAACTTTAGGGTTTTAAGCAATGTAAATATTTTGGAGTTTATTATATATTTCCCCAAAAAACATTCTAAAACTCCTTAATATTCTCCTTTAACTAATAAAACCCTTGGTTTAATTTTTCCAAGAGTTTCACTCCGTATTTTTCAACTTTAGAAAATATGTTTCTCATTTCTTTTCCATTTTTCTGATCTCAAATTTAATGAATTTCCCAAGTTCACATTTCCTGCACTTTTCTTCAACTTTGCACATTTTAAGCCACAAGTGAAACTTACCGTTTTTGTTTGTCTTTGAAGATTGTTTAGCAACAATTTCTGATATTTTTTCCTCCTCAAAACTGAACTTAAAATGCAGTGTTAGGTTTTTGCTTGTGTGATGTGTGTTTTGCGTTTGAGTTTGAGTTTCTCACTGTTTCACTTTTTCGAACAATTTTATGTTTTGTCACATTTGGCCAATTTATAAAATATATAAATAATTTCTCAGTGCCAGTGTTGTGTTGAAAAATAATACTTTTGTTTAGTGTGTGTTGTTGTTTCGTTTTGTTTGTTTTATATTTTTTGCAGATTGTTTGAGAAACGTGCGCGATAATCCAGAGGTTCGCTTTGGCTGCACGCTTCAAGTTGTTGTTTGGTTCGACGGTTTACGTTCTTTCGTGTTACCAACTATGGTAAGAGAGGGTCTCAGGTCTGGGCTTGGCTAGAAGGCAGAGACAACCGCTCACGACGAGGCAACGATTTTCACTGATTTTCCGAAGTGCCTTCAGCGCTGACGATACCTCGGCTGGCCTGTCGGCAGAGCAGCTGCAACCGCTTCGGCTGCGGCCTTGCGGAGAGAGCCATCGTCATCCCTCAGATAATGCCAGACGCACTCAAAACTGGTTTCGAGAGCCGGTTTCCACTCACTCCGGCCGTTTCCACTCATTTATCTGGCTATGCTGCCGCCAGGCAGGTAGCGCTGCTCTCTCCGGCAATCGCTACTCACACGCTGGAGAAGCCGCACGTCATCGAGGAAATGCGGCCAGCCGCCCTTACACTGCGCTCTAGTCTAGTGACGAAAACTCCAGCGTCTCAACTGCAATTTAGAATCCATAAAAAACGGAAAGATATGTAGCCTAGGGATCGCCGACAGGTCCTGGGCGTAAGTGGGGACCTCTTAGTGCGGTTTAGCATCCCAGAAATTGATACTTGTGGCGCGGCCTCTTCAGGAAGAAAAACACGAAAGTGTTGCACTCGAGTTTTTCCCAAAAATATTGTGTCATCCGATACAGTTGAAGAGCAACTACAACTATTTACGAGCCAAGAAACATAAAAAATAAAATAAGGCGGAGAAAAAAAAACGGCAGAGACAACTGTGACAACAAGAAAATCAACTTCAAATGGCCATAACTTTGGGCCAACATGTGCACACATTTTCCCCTCTCCTTTACTTTATTTTTTATTTTATTTTGCGCTCCACTGACATAACTTGCATATTTCCGTCGCCCAGAAAATGTATTTTCCCTGGTAGATGCAAATCTTTTCCGACTGCCTTTTTATCTTCCATGAAACTTGTTAAATTTATACATTACCCGAAATTGAGGCAACTGTTAATAGTTGGCTTTGGCCAAGGCAATTCATGAATTTGATTTGTTATCTTTGCCCGCAAATAAATACAAGTAATTTATGGCCCAGGCATGTGTAACCAGATTTCCGCAGAAATCCTTTGAGTTGAAGTTTGGGTAACGGGTTTTTCATTGATATTTATGGATGAGTAGTGTAGTATAACTAAGAGAAAGAATTAAATTTCCCACTAGTAACTTACAAATTTAATTTGAAATAAATACAAGAATTGACTTTAGAGATTACTTTTCTATAGGTTATTATTGCTTACTTTGATTTTTAAACATTTTTAAGAGTAAGGCAAATTCATTTCACTTAAATATTGTCGACAATTAGTAGTTAATGTTATTTAAATCTGGTGGAAAATATAAACAAATGTCCTCAATTTGAATTTATTTATTTATTTATTGAATGTTAAAGGATTTAATGAACCATTTTATTTTTATAAATTTCTAAAGTATTTATTTATTTTTTAGCACTTACAGGAAGCAATCTGTCTTAATTCCGAACAGATTAATTTAAAGAAAGGTTTTGCAGCTCAAAAATTATATGTTTTAGAAGCTGCATCCAGAGTCCCATAAAAAATGCTATTAAAAATATTGTGCTAACTTCAGCTCGTAAACTGCAAAACTGCTCTACATAGGAAAAAGAAAAACGCAGCGTAATTTCCTTTCGAAAACCAGATGCAAAACACAGTGA
Source organism: Drosophila rufa (assembly GCA_018153105.1). Classification (NCBI taxonomy): domain Eukaryota; kingdom Metazoa; phylum Arthropoda; class Insecta; order Diptera; family Drosophilidae; genus Drosophila; species Drosophila rufa. The sequence continues at coordinate 17,576,912 of JAECXS010000085.1, forward strand.
TTGTTGCACTTGCGGCTAACGGAAGTTTGCATTTTTACTTTTATGCCACAAGCTGGGCAAGACAGGTGCCACGGGCTTTTCTCTTTTATAGTGCTTTTCCTCGGCTATCTCACGTCACACATCGGAAGGCCTCGATCTGCCCTCTGTCAATTTGCGACAATGTGTGAGAATTTCCCAGCAATAAAACCCAAATTCAACAACTTAAAATAAAGGCGAGGTGCACACACACACACCAGGCCCTATGCTTTATGGTAACTGGAATGGTTTGTTTGCCGTCCGACTGTAGACGGAGTTGCATATGAAAATTGTTTGGCCAAACGCTAAAAGCACTTAAACAATTAGAGAGAGCAGCCAAATGGGTAGAAAGGGGGGAGCTTCGTGTGTAATTAGGTAAAACAGGGTCTGGCCAAGGGCCCCGACTACCGTTGTACCAACTCGGGAATGCAAATAAGTTCGAGAGTCGGAGGTCTTGAGGGGCTAAGGTGGATGGGGAATTCGTTTTAGTGATCATAAATGGTTCCAAAATTAAATATGGGATTTAAAATACTTTAAAATTCGCCATAATAAAATTAAATCTAAAAAATCCATATACTAAATATATAATCTATTTTATTTATTAATTTATAGCTCTTACTTTAATGATCCATAAAAATGATATTAGAAATCTCACGGTCTTTGTAAGTAAGTTTTTGAAGTAAACAAAAAATATATAAATCATTAAACTTAAATATTTCTAAACTGGTATAAAGGTTTTAAGTATATTAATTTATTAAGGTGACTGTTCTCACCCATAACCTTACTAGTTCCTACAAAATAAGGTATTTTCAGAATTTTACCTCTTAACCGGAATTTTACTCATGCTCATAAATGTGTTCAAGTTAAATATTAGTTTTAAAATACTTTAAAATCCAAACTAATTAATTTACATTTGAGAAAGTCTAAGGAATCCTTATTAAAACAATTCTATAAATATAAAAAATGCTTCATTGAAATAATTTTAAACCTAGATCCATAGAAATGTTTTTAGAAAACTCACTACCTTACAGCTTTTGAGACAGAAAAAAATATAAATCATAAAATTGAAATATTTCTTAATAAACAAAAGGTTTTAAATATTATTATCAAGCTTTCAAATTATTTTTCTTAGCCATAAACTTACTAGTTTTTACAAGAAAGTATTTCCTGCGTTTTACCTCTTAACCAGTGGTTAACCCTTAACTTAAAGCATTCCAAGCGCCTTGAAACTCCCATTCTCAAGCCTGAATACCTTTGTGTTTAAACACATTTTCCACCGAATAATGTCGTACATGAGGAAAAACGCAGGCAAACGAAACGTACTTTGACCAAGGAAAAGAATCCAAAGACTCTGAGAAGCAACTTATGGGAACGAACGGACAGACAGCTGACCAAGTGGCAGTCACACTAAATATCCAAACATATAGAGGTATATATCCGACATTCAATCCGGCGCGCATGCGCGGCGGTTGTTGTTTTATTGGACCCGGCGTTGTTTTAACAAGAAACTTGTTAGTTGTTAGTTGCAGCGGGTTAGAGTCTGACCGAGTCTTGTACTCGTGTACTTTTGGCCCTGTTGTTTGCCCGTCGCGACGTCGGCTACTCTTTGAATCGCAGCTCAGCCCCTCTCTCCTCGTATTTTTTAGCCAGCTGCCCTTTCAATTGATGTTTGTCCGCCGGCACAACCCATTTGTCAGCATTTGAGGCAAACATTTTAACAAGGCCCAAGATATGCTTAGAGAGAACCTTAAGCCGCTGACAGTTCCGGTGCAAATGCAACTTCCGCAAGGTATTGAAACCCCCGTCCGCCCCAGGAGGCAGCTTCCTAGACCAATAAAATATCAATTGACTCGGCAATTAATCATATTCCGAAATGTGCAAAGAATAGCCGGGGCATTCGAGGTATTGGAACTTGAACTGAAACCGGAAAGACCCGGCCCATTGTTCAGGATTCCTTCATTCATCCCGGCTTCACACTTTTTTTTTTCGTCCTCCTCAGCGGCGGCGGCTGCTGCCCGTTTTTAGAGGAATCACAATATATAATGAATCAAGAAATGAGCGTTAAATGCAATGAGAACGAGAGTGATGAGAATAAAGGCGACACTGAGCAGCGGAAGTGAGCGCACAATGGACCAGAGGCCAGAGACCAAGACCAAGACGGGGTCCAGCAAGCACAATGGCACAATACCTACCATACCTTCCTGGTGCCCCCGGAATTCCCCGCCTTCGGAGGTTAACTTTAAATCGAATGCTATATAGGTAAATACCTTGGGCCCATCGCAGTGTGTGAACGCTTTGCTGACTTGTGATTTTTCTCCCCGACATCTGAGATGAGTTGGTGAGAAGTACTCCTCGCATCGCCGCTAATGCACCTGCAGTCTGGGAAAGCTTTTTACTTTCAGAGCTGTGATCTGAGAAACTGCCGATGGGCGAGCCACAACTTATCAAAAGTAAGCAATGACTGATTTCGAAGAGAAAGAAAGACATACTGCAACCAAAAACGAGAAATTGGGGTCTCAATAAAATGCATAAGCTTCTAGACTCTTCACGCTTTTCTTGCTCACCTAGAACACTTTTAAAAAGAAGTTGCTTCACTTTAAGTCCTAAAAAGTTTCTCCCACTTAATTTTAAAATCCAACTAGATCTCACTTTTAAGGATCTTTCCAGTTGATTAACTTTTAATCAAGTAACCAGAGATATGGCCAGAGATCTGTGAGATACTCGAGATGTTTTGCAAGCAGCTATTTCTGCAACTTCCCTTCTGCGACCGGAAAATGCAAATCAATTGCTGGGGTCTCTCTCTCTCTGTGTTTTTCTCAGTTTCCTTTCGGATCCTGTCACATAAAGATCTGGCAAGGAATGCCCGTATCCGCCGATTGCCACAGACTGGGGCTCATTTCATTTGGCTCGCATAATTTATGCAGAATTATCAATCGAGATTTGTTTAGACAAAATGCAAGCGGCAGGGAAAACTAACAGGGGACGTGTGCCGCAACAGGAAAAGCCACAAATTGTTTATGCAACCAGGCAGGGCCAAAAATAGCCAGAGGAGAAGCGACTGGATGACGTCTTGTGGCAAATCTATGAGATACGCATATCGCATTCGACTTATCTACGAGCAACCTGATATGGCTGCCATCTCCGCAGCCAGCCAGTGTCCAGTACGGAGCAGGGAGCAGGGGATCGGCATAAGGAAGAGGAGCCGGTGCAGTGGCCACTGGCCAGAGTCCACTCCCTGGATAGCCGCTGCTTGCGTGATAAATGCCGCAGATAAATGCGTGTTGCAGTTGGGCACAGACAACCAGACAACGCGGAGACACATGTTTGCATGCGCCTATTTTGCATGCCAGCCAAGGAAACACTTAGAGAAATGGGAGGGGAATTCGGAGAAAAAAAACCATTATAGAATTCAACAGAACTTCATTTTATTTTACTTAAATATATTAATAAGAAATAACTTACTTACTATATACTGATGAAGGGCCTTCAACATTTGACGGTAGTAAACTAGCGTGTCCCCGAATTCGTACTTGGGAACTTTAGATGCACTCTGTGCAAATAATAGTGTTGCCTCGACTGTGTATTAAATCAAACTAGAACTTGAAACAGTAATAGCTCATATATTAATAATATAAGTAAGAAAATAAATTAAAAATAAAATAAATAAATAATAAAAAAAATAAAATATAATTTCCAGTGACCCCAACGATCAGCAGCGTATTCATCTTGCTGCAGAAGCAACTGCCACCGAGAAGGACTGGACATGGACATGGATATGGACATGGACACATGTTGGTGGAGAGAGTTCACAGCTACTAGCTTCGAGTGGATGGCACACCATCGAGGAGGCAGATCCATTGCGTGATCGCTCCCTGTCGCGGGAAAAATGCCAGACAGAGCTCTCGGAGCTCAGCTCGTTTTAAATTACGAAAGCTTTGTGCGTCTATCATTTTAGTCGTGGCATGCCACATTCGTTGTCTGGGCAAAATCTATCTCCAAGATTGATTATAATCGGTAGTCAAAGTGTCCAAGACTGCCGGCGGCTATTTATGGCCCAGGCAAATTATAATTTATGAAGTCTGGACTTGCACTTCGGCCTGTCTGCCCCATCTACCTGTGCGAGATGCATTCGATACAGATGCTGGTCGGTCCACAGATCATCATCTGGCACATATGTATTTTGACAGCATGTTAACGTCATTTATTAATTGAAAGCCAAGGTAATTATTGGAGCCGTTCGCTCTCCTGCGGTTAAGATTTCGTTCGAAAATCCATGTTCAACTGGCGCCTCGCTTTTCCATTTCATTGGAAATTGCCCCAAAAGGTTTTCATAAAAAAAAAACCTCAAACTGCGCTCCACACGAACCCCCCAGCAAGATTGCCGCCTAATCGTTTTCGAAATCTAAGTTGCCTCTCATCTGCGTGTCTCTGGGTTCTCTGAGTCACAGAGTTCGGTGGAAACCAAAATCAAAAGTGTGGGCTATGGATGCCCAAAATCCGAGGAGATCTACGAGCGATAAGATAGGGGCGGAACTTGGAAAGAAAGTGAGTGCTTCAACCTGTCAGAGATGAGTTAACCATCCAGATCGTATGCAAAGTGGTCAGCATTAGAGATCATCTATCTTTATTTCACTAAGGTTTCAATTACAAGCCGAAGATGGTTCGATTTTACGGAGGTGGGCTCTGAAAACTAGGAAATGGTCTGAAGCTGACATATGAGACTTTTGGTTAAACCAATTTGTAGGCAAATTAGGAAGGCAACAAATTGGAGCAACAAATAACTTATTTAGAGAACTAGCTAAAAGTAAGCTTAATTTGAGAAGTTTTTTTACATAGAAAATTATTTTAGCATATTATGGACTTTATGCTGAAATTTTACCCCTTTTCGTTCCCATTTTCAAGCTTAACTTCTGCCCGGGCTTGGGCTTAACCCCTTGACACCCGCCTAGTATCCTCTACGAACGGGTGTCAAGTGGCATTAGGCAAGTCAAGCGTGGCCCATTCCCATTCCCACTTCCATTGCTGAACTGCTGGAACCCTTTCGGTTAATCAGCTTCATTCGCAGTGCAAAAATGCCCCTAGTCCGACGCCAGATTCGCATTCAGACTGAGAATCAGACACTGAACATCCACGCCAGAAGTAGCAACATCGCCGGCGATGCGTGTGCAAACACACAGAGCCCCGAAGGGGCAGCAGCAACAGCAACACAAATGTATCTTCAAGATACAGGTACACTGGCTAGGGGAAGGGTAACGAGGGGAGTAGCAGTCAGTCGGGCAGGTGTGTTTCTCACGCAGCCAACGGGGCAGGCAACGTTTTTAGTCCGGGTTTTTGGTTTCGGTTTCGAAGTGTGGCAATGTGTGGCAGTATTTTCCCTTTTTTCCCAATGCATCCCCGGTCCTCCTCCTGGCCAGCGCCGCACATACGCTTCGCTGGCCATAGCTTTTCAGGGATGACAGCGTGAGTTTAGGCGTTATTGTAACTCTATCATAATATTATAAAATATACTTTGTGTATTAAGAATTAAATTTAACTATTAAGAATTAAGAATTATATTATATAACTCGGTTGACAAATTTAATAATAAATGGGATTCCCATTGTATTTAAAATATATTTAATTTCAAAATTTTAAATGCATACAATTAACGTCTTTATTTCCGACATCTTTTCATTTTAAAGCATTCACGACTGTATTTTTAATTTTTAAGTCAGCAAGATTTTCTGTTCCCAGCTCCGTCTCGAATCACTGCCAATTCCCCGAGAGCTGCCAGAGCCATCTCTAAGCAGAACCTCCTCAATCTAGCACTGCCCCGGACTGGTAGTCGTTGCTTCAGTTCATTTCGTAGCTGTAGCTTTTGCCAGTGATTCGGAAATGCGTTCGCTGCGGATTCAGCCATTACTCAGTAGTACTCCCCTTTGGGTCCATGGATCCCCATGAGCCCCTTGGATTCCGATGACTTCCTTCGGCTGTCCAACATTTGATAGCATAAATCAAATTGCCAAGAGGCAGGCGGCAGGCTGAGGAACAGCAAGAGCGATTGAAAATAATTACGGGTGCTGGGGTTAAAAATTTGCACGTGGTATTAATTTGGGGAACCTTCGCGGCCTTGCGTCTGTGTTTTAAATCGTAGCAAAAATTGTTTGCAACTTGCAATTATTTGCCAACTCGCCGGCAACTTTGTCTGCGGTCTGGGACTGTTGGCCTCCTCAACCTTTTGTGGCCTTATCATTTAATACGCATCTGGAGAGCGTTGCGATCTTCGGCTGCGTCTTTTCGCACACAATTACGAAGAGGGTAAGCACTTAAAAAAATAACCTGTTGCTTAGAAAATCTTTCGGAATTTGTAGAAGTTTTTAAGATAAAATTTAAGGAGCTTAGAACCATATTTGTAAAACTAACAAGTCCTAAAACTATTTCAATAGCTTACAATAATAAATTTTGAAAAGTATCTCTAATCTTCTAATCTTAATATTTTGAGAGACACCTTTAAAATATATTTTAAAAATTATTGGCTCCCAAAATTTGTTTTCTTTTTCTCAAGTTAGATCGTTTTTGGCTCAGTGCAAGTGCGCTTCTTTAATTGCAGTCCTCGGCTATCAGCTAAACAGGATACAAATGGCTCCCTCCGCGGCTTTGAGTGACTCTGATTATGGCCTCGCATTTGTATCTCTCCTTTTGTCTGACTAAAACGTATCTTTAGGTTCATTTTTCTCTTAGTGGGGGCTGGCCTAGGTGGAAATTGTTTTCGCTGTGTGTTTTTCGGGCCGTGAAGAAGACGAATTTTGTGGGCTGGCATGGGAATAGTTTACCTTAGACAAATAAATCTCTATTGAGATGGCTCGATTGGAAGCTGCTGAATAATAATGGCAGTCTCCTCCTTTCCAATCAAAAACACATTAAAATTCAGTCGGCAGTCGGCAATCGACATCGAATCGAATCCATTTCGACCGCAAAACTCATTTGCGCCTTAATTAAATAATAATGCATAAAATCACATGGCAGTTGCTCAACAATAAATAAATCATTCCTCGCCGCTGGTGACTTGCAGGAACTCCTCCACTCTCCACCGATTTGATTGATCAAATTCCCTGAAAAGAAGGGTTGGGCCCCGAATATAAGAACCGAAAAAATGTCCCCAAATAAATTACAACTTATTTTGATTTTTATTATAATCAATGACAATGCATATGGGAGAAGAAAAGGCAGAAAAAACAGAAAGGTGCAACCCAGTTGGGTTTCCCTAGAACAGAAACCAATCCAGGCCGGGACAAGTGAAAATTTATGTGGCCCAAGAAGAGCTCGGGGAAACCGGAGAAACACGAAATCAAACCAGAGCCAAAGTATCTCGAGAGCATTTATCTTTCATTAGAAAATTAAAATCTCTGTGTGTGCGCACACAATCAATGACCACAAATCTTTAGTTTTTCCTTTAGTTTTTCTTTGGGAGAAGAGAGTGAGGTAGAGCTAGGGAGATCTCGATTTCAGCTGCATCCCGGGGACATAAAACCCGATTTTATGTACTCCCAAGAATCGGAGGCTGGACGCGTACATTGTCCTGCCATCCTTGCTGTAGGTCTCCGCTGGGTTTGGTAAATTAAAATGTTATCGTCACAACTTAATCGTCACCATAAAAGCTGGCTTCGCTGGCTGCTGCTGCACTGACCATTTGGGCCAAGTTGATTCCGCTGGCCGCTTATCTCGCTTGAAATTTGTTAATTGCCGCGCACTTCAAGTACTTAGTGTATCTTTTTAGGTCCGAGGTCCCATCATCTGGCTTTCGCCCGGTTCTCGTCTCTTTTTCGGGGCTAATGTCTGTTGTAAATTACTTTTAAATGTTTTAGGTGTAATAAAGTTGTTCGCCTGCCATTGCGTAATGAGTTATTCTAAAGTAGTTTGTATTTTATTTTCCTGTTTTTTCGTTTTGGATTTTTTTCTTTTTTGGTGTGTGGCACATTTTTATTTTGTCTTGATGTTGGTGGCGCTCCCCATTTATAATCTCTGGCCAGGCATCGTTCTTGGGACAGAAGTTTTAATTAATTTTTGAACTGCTCTTCGCGGCCGTAATTTAGAAAGGCTAATGGGTAGCAAAGTGCCAAGATCATGATGAGACAATTTGCTTGGGGATTGCTGGCTAATTGGGTTGCGAGAAGCTGTCGCAATGAGAAATTATTGCAACCAAATTCGGGCTTCGAGGGATTTTTTATGAGCCATTGTACATTCATCCCAAACAAGGAGTTTCTATTTTAAGGAAGGAATTATAAATTAAATTATTATTTAAATAAATCAATTAATTAATTTAATTTAGTCAAAAAATGTGATTAAAATATAATTGCAACCAAGTTGGGCTTAAATTAATTTTTATATCCTTGCAGAGGGTAGTATAATTTTGCCATGATATTTGCAACGCAGTGAAGGAGGCATCTCCGACTCCATAAAGTATATATTTTCTTGATCAGCATCACCAGCCGAGTCGATCTAGCCATGTCCGTCTGTCTGTCGGTTTCTACGCGAACTAGTCTCTCAGTTTTTGAGCTATCGGGCTGAAATTTTCAGCAATGTCTTATTTTTTTAGCACGCAGTATATATGTCGGAACTTCCGAAATAAAAAAAAATGTAACTTCTGTTTTTCAATGTATTTCTATAAATTTTGAGATATAGCAGTTTTTTATTGTTTCATAATTACGATTTTAGTTTTATTAAGGTCGAACAACTAAATCATATAGCTGCCATAGAAGCGATTGGTCGATTTATATGTTCGGTTTACCGAAGTTAGCTTTCTTTCTTGTTTTATGTGCTCTTGTACATTCATCCCAAGCCAAGAGTTTTCATTTAAAGGAAGGAGGGGTACATTGTAAATATTTTTAGTTAATATTAAAATAAAATAATGACTTTATCTACACAATAAAGAAAGAGGAGCTAACTCCAAACAAATCCCCTGGAAAATCCCCTTCTGACTGACAACTCAATCCGTATCGAATAATGCCCATATAGAAGCCAACGAAAGCCAACTAATCACCCATAATAACCGAATAAATCATACTGCAATGAGAGGGCCCAGAGACAGAAGGCAGAAGAAGCTGTCAGTGGCGGAAGAATCCGGCAGGAAAGTTCAAAGAGCCGAGACGACAATCAGAGCCAGGATATGCATAGATAATAAATGCATCGTGCACATGTTCGCAGCCGTATAAACTAGCAGCTAGCTGGGAAGTGCTGACAGGCTGGAGAGGATAGGGCTGGGGATGAAGAGGAGGAGCTGGAGGAGCTTGAGGAGCTGGAGACTGGCGGAGACTGGTCCCTGTCGAAGCACTAAATTATGACTAGGTAAGCAGGCGCTGACAATTCAATGCAAGGAAATATTGCGCTGCCCGGCGGAGCAGTGGCATCTATATCTAGATCTGGATCCGTGTACAATTTATGCAGCAAAACTGAACGAAATGGAAACCGAGTAATCCTGGAGACAAGGAAAAGATGATGTCATAATAAATTGTAATTTATGAGCGGCGCGCATTCACTGCTGACAGTTGAAGCTCGCTGACTTAAGCTCGGCAATGCCGGGCCCTCGATTAATTATATCAATTCTGTAAAAATACCTGAACGATCTGTCATCTGTTTCTTTTTTTTCGGGGGTCCCCGTCCGGCTTCCTGTCGCTGTCGAGTTTTATGCTTGAATGCCTGGGAATAGACAGTCGGATGGGACCGGGCATAGAACGACTGTCTTAACGACCTGACAAATAGATAAAGTGCAGTCACAGTTTTGTTCTTGATAGATCGCCGGGTTGTTGCCAACTGACAATCAAATTATTTAAATAGAAACATGTTCTGCGGGGTTCCATCTTAATTATAAACATATTCCAAGACTTTCTGAACAAAAAAGTCATTTAATTCTAGCCCACTTCTCGCGGAGATTCTTTATTCGAAATGTCTCAATCGACTCTCAAAAAAGTAAACAGGAAATTAAACAATTTCATGGCCAATGCGTACTCTAAGCTCTATTCAATGAACAATAAATTTTAAGTGGGTTTAATTAAAAACTACATTTTAATTCAGACAAACCGAACCTTTTTCCGTCAGAGGGGAAATTATGAAAATTTCTTTCGGCGAGGCCCTCATTGAGGCGTGACAAGCGTTTGACAATGGCAGAAAGTATCTGTCAGATAGTCGGCGGCGCATGCTGCAGCTCATTAACGCCTGGGCCTCAGCGACGAAGCAGAACTCCACCGGAAATAATTCTGAAAATCCCCCAACTAACATTCCCCAACCCTCCCTTACTTATGTATGTGTATATATAGAAAGTACCATTTGAATTTGACAAAAATTATGAGCTCTATTTTTGGGAGCCCGAACAAAGGGGTAAAGTGAGCTCAGGCATTCACGCCTGCGCGCTCTGACAATTATTTATGGGTTCAAAAATAGGAATTAAAGTGGAATGGAAATTGCTTTGGCAATGCAATCAAATTAAATGAAAATCAACTTATGGGCCGGGGAATAAAATAGGAGGACAAGGACCTACCGCAGAATGTAAGGGGAATCGTTGAAAAAGGTCGTGATGAGGATAAAGGACATTAGATTTAGTTGTCCCTCTGGAGTCGTATCTTTTGGAGGAAGGGTATATAGGTTCACAAAAAACAATGCATACTTTAAAGAAGAATTAAATTTAAAACCCTAAAAAGATGTATAAAAAGCAGAAAGCTATTTTACATAGCTTTGTGATTATTTTCTTAAATGACCAAAAAGGTATTCAAAATAATCCATATCCCTATATCCAATAACATATTTTTAGTTAATTATTATTCTCTCTTAATTTCCTCTTAAATTTAAGTCCTTGCTGTAATTAAAAAATATTTAATGGGCATTCCTAAGTCCATCTCAGCTTGTTTCTCTTATTGTTTGTTTGGAAGAACAAAAGCTAAAATTGAAAATTGTTAAGATATCGAAAGAACTAAAGGAGATTGAGCTACTTTCTTTCTATCCTATTTGGTGGCCTTTTTGCCTGGTTTACTTTCCTTTTTCTTGGCCCCGTTCCCGTTCTCGCCTTGTCCCCTCTGAGCAAACAATGACCAAAAACTGGACAGGACGCCAATAAATAAGCGCAGGAGGTTTGCCGGACAATGGGAAAGCGACTTTTTTCCCAGTCTCCATTGGCATTTGTTTGCTCGCTCGAAAATGGTTTTAATTGTTGTTCCCCCTGTTTATATATTTTTATTTTCTTTGTACTTTTTCTCGTTGTGGCTCCTTATTGTTGGCCAAATATAATAAGATAGCAGTGCGTCATTTTGTGTGTGTGTTTGTGTGGACTTCGCTTCTGTTTGTCTGTTTGCGTTTGTTTTGGTTTTCGGTTTTTGGCTAAAAGTAAATTAAGTGCCAATGTTAATGGCAGTTATGGCCTGGCATCTGGCTTTGGGATCTGCCAACAAAAGCCTGGCCATTTGGGTGTCTTAATGTTGCAGTAATAATGGCTAAAAGTGTGTGTGCACTGAGATAGTAGCTCGAGATTTATAGCTGCTCAGCTCTGCTTTCTTTTCTCCCTTTATTTTTATTTTTTGTTGGCAACTGGACTAAAATGTGAGATTCAAGTTAGAGATTGCAAGGACTCTCCCTTAGATGTACTTAGATTGATATGAGAAGTAACTAAATGGAGCATGCCGTTTGACAGGGGAAAATGTTAATGAATTAATGGGGAAAAATATGGAAATGGAGTTGATAAATATTGGTAAGGTTTCTTAATATTTATTAAACCTTCAATATAGCTCAGTCTTAACTATTTATTATGAGAATTCTATTTTTTTAGGACCTCTAGAGATTGAATGATTTAAAGCCGAACATTCCAATTTTGAACCCTCCATAGAGATATCTTAGATTTTAATTGTTTTACCCTTTGAGCCTGGTCATTTGATACCTCAGAGCAATCCTTGGCCGGATTGCCCTTTACCCCTGAACTCGTAATCTCAATCGCCAGGCCATGCTTTATTTATAGCCAAAACAATAAACGAGCCAGGGAAACCATTTAATAAGTGATTTGAGTAAGCAATCATAAACATTAACTGCATGTCTTTAAGACACTACAGAACAGGCCATAAAAGGGCAGCCAGAGCAGTCCGAGCCAACGACCAAAGACCAGAGACCAGAGATATCCCTACCAGCAAGCCAGAAAACAGAAAACACCGACGCCAGACGAATTCGATTAAAGTTAAGCCATAACAAGCCGGAGACGAGCTGAGCCGGCTCGCAGGGTTCCCAAGCTCAGCCAGCCACAAATAATATAACAATTTAAATAACAAGCCATGGCCAGGCCAAGACTCCTAGGCAGCCGAGCCGAGCAACCGGGCAAACACCAGGCGCGTTAGTTAGATAGATTGATCTACATGTACACGACAACACAGAGCTGGGAGTCTGGCTCTGGAGTCGGGAATCCAGAGTCGGGAGTCGGGAGTCTCTGACTCCTTGCTGGCTTTGTGGACTTTGTTGCATGCACTGGCACTCCATCCTGGCCGAAACGAGACCTGACTGCCGGTTACCAGGCTGCTCTGGCCCGGCCAAGAGCATGTCAAAACAAAATAACATCTTTAGCGCGCAAACATGACAAAACATCAGAATTCCAGCAGATTAACGTCAATTTTAATTGCATTCACTTAGACCAGGCTCAAAGTCTATGAGAAGCAGCTGAAAATATGCATACCGGCAGCAGCGAAAAAAAACAAACACTGGATTAAGCCCGGTTAGCTGAGCCAGGGAATACCCTGACCTGGGAATAACGATGATGCAACCACACATCATACATATGTAATAATAAAAGTAAGCGGATATTTATGAAAATATTATTGGTGACAATAAACACTTTAAGGAAATTAAATATTTAATTTCTAGGTACTGAATACATATACAAATATTTTATTTAAAATAAAGTTCAAGATTTGTATGATATTATATTAGCAGAGACTAATAAAGAAGAAAGTAAATGTATTTAAAATGTATGTATTAATTTAAGTTAGGAAATTTCCATAATAATTAAAATACAATTTGACAGAAACCTTAAAAAAATTGATTGCATTTGTTTAAAAAACTATATTGCAGAGTTAAAATAAAATAAAGAACTACCAAAATGTTAAAAAACAAAATCTTGAAAAGAGAAAAAGAGAAAGGTTATATTTACTGATTCTACAGTTTTCATTATATATTAAAAATGTTAAATTATATTTAAAATAATTAATAATTAATTAAATTAAATAATTAATTAAATCAATGCATTTTAGCATGAATTTCTATTTAAATAAGAAAATTCCCATTATAAATAAAATACATTAAGAAAGTATTTAAAGAAACTATTAAAAGTTTATTTCTTTTGTTTATTTATAATTTAACCACCATGCTACCTATTTAAAAGCCATAAACAACAACGCCTCGCTAACAAATATATTTAATTGCATTCTTAAAAAACAGTTACTACTTATTGTGTCCGTAAATTTTATTATATTTTTAAAACGGTAAAAAGGTTACAACAATTATAGTTATATTGTTAATATTAGTTAATGGCAGAAAATAATAAAAAAAATAATTGCAAGAGAATACATTCTTAATGACTTTTGCCTAGTTTCTTCCAGAAAGATACATCTTTTGTATACTCTCCACGAGATGCTTAAGCCCCGGTGAATACACAGTACTCCTTCGCCAAAGTGTAGCCATAAATACACAAAAGGTATTCCACACAACAGAAAGGGCGAGGAGCTTGGAGCGCCGAGCTGAACTCCACCTGGCAGCAGGGAGCTGGGAAGGTAAACAAAGTTCCACAAGGTTGTGATTAACATGCGATAAAATATGAGCGAGGTTCCAGCACCAGACTCGGACTCGGACTGCCGACCTGGTCAGCGTGTTTGCATTAGGCCAGATCCCAGATCCCCGCCAGAGCCAGAGCTGGAGCTCTCGAGCACTCTGGGCCACTTGGAGAGCCAAGAGTTAAGTGTCTGGCTGTCACATGCGATTTGCACCTGCCGGATGAGCAGTGGTGCAGGTGGGGATTGGGGATTGGGGCTTGAGGAAGCGGGAGGGATTTGCGTGGATTATTTATCATCTGCGGCACATCGCAGGCCCAGTCCAGGTTTCGTTTTAAGCAGGTTCCACTGCGAGTGCAGCCGCCAGATGCACGTTGCAAGATTCGCTTTTATTTCGCTTTTTAGCTTCGTTTTTTTTGCGATTTTTTCTTAGGGGTATAATCAGGCCCGGGCAAACATACTTTGCCGGCGAGCAGCGACGTTCATAAATTTTAATATTTTAATTTGACTTAAGCAGATGAACACATAAAGCCGGCCATTAAGCCCGCTGCACTTTGTGTGCGTTGGCCAAACACGATGGCCGAAAGGGCCAAGACCGAAATGCAATTTCTTGGAGAGCGTTGTCGTCGTCGTGTTTTTGGTATTACGGCAAAACGGTTTACATTTCCTGTGCATTTTCATGCTTTGATTTTAGGAAAATTAACAACAGCTCAAACATAGCCCAGCGGCCTGGCGGCCCAGCGAGCAACCAGCTCGGAACCATCTTCGCAGGCCAGCAAACCAACAACCAGCAACCAGCCATCCAGGCGAGTCAACAACATGGCCCAAAACGAATCGGCGTCATCATCACCGGAATTCTCGTCCAGCAGAAGCCACCGCAGCCGCAGTTAGAGCAGCAACAACAGCGAGAACAAGGTGAGTGGGGGTTTGGGGATACCGCATTATTAATGCCCTTTTTTGGTAGTTACAAAGGTTTGGGGTCTATGAGTAAATAATGACTAGTTCTGGCTTTTTATTGGAATTTTTTTGGGGCCACATATGAGAACAAGGCCCTTACTATATATGCTTAAAAAATATTAAGTCACAAATAAGATTTATTTACTAAGAATAAACATCTTAAAGAGAAGGAGCATACCTTATGGACATTTAAAACGTATGTAATTCTAAAATAATGTTCTGGAACACAGCTAGTCTTTCTCTGAGAATATAATATCTAAAAATATAGATTTATTTCCAAGACACTTTAGGGTACTTTTCGTGTGACTTACCCCAGGGAAAGGAAAGGGCATTGACAAACAGCGTGCAGTCATTCGGATTGCAGCATGGCTTGTTGTTTGCTTCGCTGGTCTCATTTGGCTCCCCTTGCCCCTCCCGTAAGTCCCTCTAATCCCCCATTAACCGACTCCATCCCCGAACTCCCCGAACTCCACCTCCCTACGTTCCGTTGCCAACTTTCGGCTATGATGCGACCAACTGGCATGGCACGCTGACTTGGCTTTGGCCACGCTTGTTTGGTTTGGCCTGGCTTTGGACGGTGCTCGGACGCTGCTGCTAAACAGGTTAAAATGTCGTTCAAAATGTCAAGTCAACACTTTGATGTTGTCCGTGTCCGTTGTGGTGGTTCTACTGTACTGCAGTTGCTGCCGCTGTTGCAGTTGCTGCTGCTGCTGCTTTGTTTGCGTGTGATCTGCGCTTTATTTATGCAACATTCAGCACACGACGAAACATGCAACCAAAGCCGAAAATGTTAAGTGCTCCTCCGATAGAGACGGCCCCATGTACACAGGCCTCGGTGAGAGGACGACATCGTGCCGTCGCTGGCCCGGACCGTCCTGGCCATGTTGTCGACGTCGACGTCGTTGTCGTCCATCGATTGTTGTTCTAATGCCAGGAAGCGAAGATTTTCGGTAATGAAACGGTAGCGGTTAATGTGGGAATGGGGTCGGTGATTCCCTGGAAGGCTGAGCGGGAGTAGCAGAAACCCCTTCGAGGGAACCCTTTTCCCAGTGTCAGGATTTGCCAATTGAGTTTCTAGAAGGGCCTGTGTAGTTCAATACCTGGTTAATTAAGAAATTCTACTCTTTGTCCTGCGAATTAAATAATATGTTTTTCTAAAAATATCTTGTAAACCACAATATCTTAAAAATAATTATTAAAGTCTATTACATTTTACTCGATTGTTTTTGTAAATTTCAAGGTCCTGACTACCCTGAATATTTTATAAATAATCCATTTCATAATTTTAAACCTTTGCATTTAATTAAGATATTTGACTCTTTGACTTTCTAAAAATATCTTGTAGAAACCTTAAACTCTAAAAAATAATTATTAAAGCCTTGGACATCTTATTTGAACGTTTTCGAAAATTTCAAGACATTGACTACCCTGAATAGCTCAATAATAATACCCTTTACATTATTAAATATTCTTATTTTCCTACATTTAAAAAAGTTATTATTAAATTTCCCAGAAAATCCAGTTCCTTTTTCTCCTCTTATTTTTTTATGGCGCCCCACTTTGGGCGCCAAATGCTGAACGCTCCTGTGGCCTTCGGAAACTGTTGCCAAAAGGCTGTGTTGGCTGTTGCTGAAGCTGAAGCCAGAGCTAAAGTTGTTGCAATTCTGAGAATATTTTACGCTTGTTGAGGCTGACGACACAACATTGAAGCCACCGCCAACGACGACCGAGACACAGACAGCGACGAGGACGACAGACTGCGTCTCCGACTCGGTCTCGGACTCCGGCTGCGGAGGACGGCTCTCCCACTTCTCCAGATGCTGGCAGGCACCCCGGGCACAAGACCAAGAAGACTACTAGGGTTTCGTGTTTTGTTTTCTTTGCACTCGAGTTGTATCACATCAATGGCCATTGTGTACGTCAACTTTGATGTTTCGGCCAAAGTTTTGAAGTGTGAGGTTTTAGACGTTCTTATTGCACTTCCCGACCCGCAGTCGCAGGCGCAGTCGGAGTCGGAGTCCGAGAGCGTCCAACTACTGCCTCACCTTGACAGGTGAAGAATGCCAAAAAGGGGGAAAAGAAACAAGGTTTCAAGTGCCACAGTTGCCGAGCCACTTGAAAATCAACTCAAGCCTTTTAGGAGGAAAATCGACATGGCAGGAGTCGGCCACAGAGTCAGAGTCAAGTCGGTGAGTTTGGAGTCGTAGCTGGAATTATGGCCAGAATCGTGGCTGGAGGAGCTGCCTACGTTTGCCTACAATTCCGTATTTATTTTGGTTGGCACACACACACACACACCAGTCGGTACGAACACACATTTCCTTCGAATTTTCTGTTCTAATTGAGTAAGAAGTGTGTGCGGTGAGGTTGCAGTTTTCCTCCTTCAACAACTGTTGCGGCCCCGATTTGCCTGACGGCTTTAATTGGATTTTCATACCTGCTGCTCCAACTGCCCCTCGTCGGCCCATCGATGTTTGATTGGTGTTTGTATAATGAACTTGCAATATTCTGGATATCTGGTATCTTGGATCGGACCGGGTTCGGGTTCAGCAGCTGGTATTTGTGTTATTGTTGGGATGCTTTAAATGTAACGCGTGAAATTTAACACACCTCGTCATCGGCATCGATTCCCCTTTCATCTCTGAGAAAATAAAAGTTCTCTCATCCGTTGTTTATTTAATTTATGTTATTATTACCTGATTAAGTATGAAATGCTACAGAAAAGTGTTGGTTTTTCGTCGTTGTGTCTTTAAAAATTGATTAGGACCGGAAAAAAATAACAACTGATTGAACAAACTCTCCCCTGACAATGTAATTACGCGGGAATAAAGTTTATTTATCATAACGATAATAAAAGGGTTGGCAGAAGGGAAGTTTGGGTTTTAATTGTTATGTCAACAGGAAAGATGATTTAATAGAATGTATTATTAAACGAATTTAGATCGAATTTACCTTAAAAAGAGCAGGTAACATATGGGAGTGTAATTGAGGGACTTATAAAATGATCAACATATTTAAAATAAAAATTCCGCAATTCATTGTTTAGCCTAAAGAAGTAAATATGTAAAAACACTAGGGGATTAATTCGGTTTTTCCAAAATATCATAACCCTTTCCCTACAAAGTTGCTACAGCGAATTCACTTAGAATTCCCAAGTACGTTTTCAGCGACACACTGTTATCCTCTAACTCGCCTGTTCCCACAACTCTAAACTTCAAACCCCAACTGAGCCATTTTTAGGCACCCATTCTGACTTCTAATTAACACAATAGAAGAGCAAAAAGTTCCTCCACATAATCGCTATTAAAAACAGTTGAACAAAGTAATAAAGAGGCGGACCGCCTCTGTTGCCATTTTTACGAGTCTAATAAACAGAAAACAAAATTAATCATATCTAGAGCACGGCTCGACTCGGCTCCTAATGAGCAACTTGGGTGGAGAAAAGTGCAACAGTTTTTAATGGTCTTCGAGGCCGACTGGCAGCTCGTAAAATGTGCCAAGTGGCCAAAGCATTTATGGGTCTGAAGGAAAAACAAACGTTCGGGAAAAGAACACCGGCCCATGTAGTACGTAGTAGTATGTACACTGACGGAAATTAAATTGCTGCAATAATTAAAACACCTGTTTTAATTAGATGGAAGTGCAGGGTTCGGGAGAGCTCTGTTCTCTGGGAAGACGTTCATAGGTGCGAGACCCTGACCAGCGGCGACACCAACTTGTTGAAAGCAAAGAACTTCCAGCTCGAAATTAATGACTTGCCGGCTTCTTCAAAAGTTCTTCCGAGGCGAGCGAACAACTTCATCACCGTCGTCGTCGTGTCGTGGAAAACAGCTGGAAGTCGGAAAATATTGAGCTACAAAATACCGCTAGCTGCGGTTTTCCTCAGAAGGTTCTTTGGCCATTGTTCGGGGTTTGGCTAACCTTTGACTGCCAGTCACCAGATATGACAAAACATCATCAGGATCATGGCATAGGGGCACACACCCTAAGCCCCTTAATCCTTTCTTCTCTTTTTTTTCGCCTGAACGATCCATATCAGAAAGGGAACAAAGGGGGGTATCTAAGGCGATCTATCTTAAGATGGAATATAGGATTTTGATGTCTTATTTAGATGTGGGTTGTTTTTTGGTGAAGTTGGGTGGTTTTTATGTCAAGATCAACGATGTAGATAGGTTTCTTAAAGTGAGTTTGTATAAAATCAAAACTCAACCTAAGTTCACTTATATTAAGCCTGTCTGGTAAATTTCTATAATATTTACTCATGATTTTTGCCAACAAAATATTAATGTTTACTAAGGGAATTTTTCCTGGATTCTAGCTCAAAAATTTGTTCAAATAAATTTTAAAATATTTTATTTATATTAACATAAAACCCTATTCCTTATTAAGACCTCAAAATACCGCAAGATGTCAACCTATTCCTCTGAAATCCAACCACTTCCTACTCTCCTCGATTTGTGGGTTCACCCTAAAGGCCCAAAGCCAAAGTCTGTTCAAAGACAATTCCCCAGAACTTCACTCCCTTCGGGGAAGATAATGCCTGAGAAACCCCTTTTGGTTAAAGCCACAAATATGCCAAAACATGATCATCGAAGACGGATGGAAGATGGAAAATCAACTGCAGCACACACCCATCGCTCTAATCCTTTAGGGTTTGACTTGGGCGCTGCCCTCGCAGGTCGCTCCTGGATTGTCCTAACAATGAGCCGTGCATTCCTTGTCTTCTACTTCAAATGAAGTGCATTCATCCGGTAGCAATCCTTTTCTTGTTCTCCCTGCCATTTCCTTATTTCCATTCTTTGGTGCCACTGTCTTGTGCATCATTTCACTTGAATTTGCGTTGACATCCTGCCGGGATAGACAAACGGACAGACAGAGAGCTCGTCTATATAATAACGAGCGGTTGTCTGACATATCCTTTAACCGTGATTAAAAACGCAAAGTAAATGAAAATGTTTGGTGCTTACGCCTCCTTAGCACACCTTGAAAACAGGAAAACAAAGCAAAGAACGGGTCGGGTCGGTGGTCGTCCCTAGACAACACGAACTTGAAACCGGGGAGTTGTGCTCGCAGGACAATAGGAGCTGAGCTGCCGTTCCGTGCAAGGCAGCACTTAAAAAATCCTACAGATTTTCCCACTTAGTGATAAAGTTGCTGCCGCTGGTGAATGGCTTTTGTCCCAGGACCTAGGACATTCCCTCCATATTGTTTTCTCTGTTTTTTCTTTTTGTAGCTTCCCATTTAAAACACTCGTCTCGAAATAAGCCTACGGAGGGGATCCTGTCGGGGGGAACTCCATGAAGTACGGGCACTTTCTTGCAATTTCATGCCCGAATGGAGTCGTTAAATCATTTTCTGAAATTGAGTCGAGAATTTGTTGCTGTTGTCCTGGCATTGACATTGTGAGTCTGTAGCAACACTCACATGTGTGTGAGCTGTAAACGGAAGTACTTACTGGGGACGCAGCTAAACATTAAATTAAAATATGTTCGCCGTACATTTCTCTCTCTCTCTGTCGCTCTGACATTCGTTTCTATTCTTTAATTAAAACCAAAATGTTTTTTCCCCGCTCGCTCTTCTATTCCTTGCTTTTTTTTTTTTGATGTGGCGCGTTAAATGCACTTTGTATGTGATTTCACGGTTTTATGGCTGGCTCTCCATTTCCTTTGAAGAGGGAGAGCCGTGAGCAGGGCTAATGGGCCCGGGGAGCATGTGAGAGATGTCTGCCCCAAGGTACCCTTGACATTGGCCCAGCCTCCTTGGAGGTCATCGCAGGCAATCTGGAATAAGGACTCGCGGTTAGCCCTGAGCAAGGAGGAAGCCTGGATTGGCTATGCCTAGGCAGGTGCTGGATATGCTAGGTAAAGTCTGGCACATAAATAATGTTCCTTTTAGTCACGGCTCCTTATCATTAATTTATTCATAATTTCTTTTGGATTCCTTTAACATTTATATTTATTATTTTAATTTATATAGTAAATGGCTAACAAAATGACTTATAAATTAATTAAATATTGTAGATTTTGAAATATTAATTCCAGGTTTCTTACTATTTATTTTTTATTATTTTAATTTATTCAGTAAATGGCTAACAAAATTACTTAAATATTAATGAAACTTCTTACTGTTATATTTGTAATTTCTCTGTTATTATCCAGTTGACACATATTTTTCCACGAACTCCCAAAATCATCCAAAAGCACCACTCAAGCTGTCATCATGGCAATCTTGAAGTTTCCAACCCATTTTATCCCCGGAAGGAGATTACCGCACTTCCCTATATAGGTCACCGCATCGCAAACACACTTTAATGTCCTGCCAGCCATATTTTCAACTTTAAACAACCCATAAAACACTTTCGGCCAAACAAAAAGGCAGTAAAAAGGGAGAATTACAAGCAGAACAAGGTCAGCAGGCTCCTCCAGCTCGGAACTCGGACCAGAACTCGAACCCAAAGCTCAAATCCAGAGAGCAATGGCCAATATATCAAATGACGCCTACACTTTAAACTGCCAAAAAAATGAAATGCAAACTGGGCGAACGAAGAGAAATGGCAAACATTTATATAAATAACACCATCGACTCCAATTAAAGCAGTTTGCTCCACGGACTCGTTGGGGTTAAGGGGAAGGGAAAGGGAAAGGGAAGCAGCTTGTGTCTGTGCGTGATAAAAACCACAAAACGAATTTTTGTTTATGTGTGTGAGCCAGTGGGTGTGTGCCACTGTGTGTGTGCGTAATAAAAATGCAAAACAAAAGCGTTCAAATATGTTTGCTTCTCCTTTTTTTTTTTGCACTCGCCGAGTGTTGCCTGCGAGGGCGTGGCACTTGCAGCGAGAAAAGAAGCACAGGCGGCGGCCAAAAGGGGGCCAACATGGGTGTGGAGGGGGGCATTAAGGGGCTGGGACAACCAAAACCACTTCCAAATGTCATTCGCAGGCGAAGCAATGACGTACCGATGAGAAGCACAAGCCAACAGGAAGAGATAAAGTTCCGAAGTGAACCGAAGTATACGAAGTTCAGGATACTCTTCAGAGGATATTAATTATTATTAATTAATAAAAATAAGAATTTCCTCAATCAATCATAGGTTTTACATTTAAGATCTGCTTTCAAAAGGTAAAATAAAAGAATTTTAATAAGCCACTAAATATCTAATATTTATAATGTAACTTCAATTACTGTCATACTATTCGACTTACAATTAGTTTTTATATAGAAAAATTCTTTATAAAGTTATAATAATTAATATATATTAAATCATAGTATATTTTGTTACAATTGAATATAATTAATAAGTTTTTCAAGATGATTCATATGTTTTTTTTATTTCTTTTAATGACGAAAAGGTAGCATTATGGCAATGTATTCCTATTTCATATTAATATTCAAGTTAATTTCTATGTAAAGGTGTATGCCAAATATTTGCAGTCAAAAAAATAATTTGAAAATTTGTTTTCAATCAAAGTTAAGCCCAGAATATACCTCCAAACCTTTTATAAATATTAATTAGCATATATTTTTAACCAAGACAATGTGACTTCGTGCTCTCTGCAAGCATGAAAGCATGCTTGCATCTACTTAAGGCTGAAGTTCAAGGTGCTTTGGAAGTTACTTAAAGCATCATTGCCTTGATTGATCCTCTATTTTTAACTCCCGATCTCCCAAGTAAGAGATCACCTACTCCATGTACCCAACTTCCTTATAGGGTCAACGGGCACAATGCTGAACAGCGCGGGAGAGACCGACCAACAAGAAATGTTGCAGCTACATTTGGCAGCAAGTGGCGAGCGAGACGAGGAAATAATAATTTATGCATGCGTTGTGGTAGCTTGCTGGCAATGCTGGCAGTGGCCGGGGCAGAGGGGGGTTTATGGGGCGAACTGCACCCCAGAAACCGCAAAATGTTGCGCCTTGTTGTTGCCGTTGTTGTTGCTGGCAACGCACAAAAAGTGAATCTGAGCTGCAGGCGCTGCAGCTTTTGTGGCAACCGGAAAACGGAAATTGTGGCCAGTTCCCCTCTGTTCCTCAAAGGCCCCTAGGTCCGCCGAGATCTCCGATTTCCCGCGCTATAATAATACCGCTCAAGGATTTATGCTGCAGCCGCCGTTTAAGTCGCGCCAATCTGCCGACTCTTCCCCTATTTCCATACGCTTGCTCACTGGCTTTTGTCGCCTGGAAAATACAAAAAAAAATATAACAATTTGCAATTAAATGCTTTCTATTTGCAAATTTACCAGGCCTTTTGTAGCCAAAAAATGGTAACTAGAAAGCCAAAACGAACTGGGCCCAGCTGCCAGCCACCAAACTTCCTCTGCCATGGCGGTTTCCGTGGAATTCAAAGCAAAAACACGACTCGAGCCAGTCAACTGAATGGGGATTAATCGCATTCTACATTTGGGAGAATGCGGTTCTTATTGAACGAGTTTTGTGGCTTATTTCTGGGATTTCAGATATTGAATTTGGCTAAGAGATTGGCGGTTGAACTGAGTTTATAGAGGAAGTAACTTAGAGGAGACTTCTTAGACTTTAAATATTAGAAAAGTCTGATTAATAAATGAAATTAAATACTTACAATGCTTATAGATTTTTCTTTTTAATATAAAATCCATTATTAACGATTTATTCTTCGTAGCTATAGTATTTTTCGACCTAACAACCAGACTGTACCCCCATAACGAACTATTTAAAGCCCGCACAATGCAATCAACAAAAAAGAAACGAAAAATCTTTGTGGAAATTACAGGAAAAATCGAAAACGAAAATCAAACATATGAATTTAATTGCCTAAACAATTCTAATCAAGCTGTGCGGCCATCAAAGCCATCAAAAGGACACAAAAGGACGAAAATTGCTGATTGCATTTAATAAAAATATAATGTTGCCGCAATTGAGCCACGGCATAACCACCACCGATCCCGATCTGCCCGCGAGAATATGGGAGGATGTGGCAGGATAAATGGCAAACGAATGGACATCAAAATGGAATCAAATCGAGCCGGAAAAGGAAAACGAAAATGAAAACGAAATCGAACGAATGCGGAACGCAAAACTCACGACGACGACAATGCCAACTTAATTTGTGTCATAGAAAGCATGAAAAGGAGCAGCAGCAGCAGCCAGAGTGGCAGCCAAATTGACATATTGACAGCCAGACAAAAGGTCCACCCAAAAAAAAAACACAAAATATAGGCAGGAGGTGGTGCCACCCCCAGGACTCGGAAGGCCTTGCCGCAGTGCAGTTTGATGGCGGCGTCAAAAATAAACAAACATTGCGACAGCAATAAAATATCAAAACAGGCCACGAGGAGGAGCTGCCGGATTGGAGGCGGCAGGATGTTAGGATTGCTGCGGCTGCGGCTTAATTGAGGCAGCACAAGGCCAGAGAAAAATCCAATCAAAACGCAATGAAAACAAGGATCAAGGATTGTCCCGGGCCAGCTGTAAACCTCAACTCGGTGTGTGTTGATGTTATCCTGGCAAATAATCAAACTCGCACACAAAACATCCCAACAACCGGAGAGCAGCACACTGAACAAGCCAACATGCCAACAAGGACCTTGTCAAGTAGACATGTAAGCGATACAGCGATGGAGATACTGTACGACAGGACAATTGCCGAGTGGGTCCTGCCAGAATCGCATCCTCTCAAGGCTGCAGCAGTTCCACTTTCAGTTGCATTTACCCAAAGTCGGTGGAGCGTGTGCGGCAGCCAACCAACCAACCCCTGACCTAATCCAATTCCCGTGGCACAATGGATAAATCCTGTTTTTGTTTTCGCTTACCTCCGCCAGGATCTGATGGCATTATTAAAGCCGAGAAAAGAAAACACACAGAACACCGATGGATATTTATTTAAATTCCATTTTCCACTTGGGCTTAGCGATACCTCAACAGATATCGGTTAACCAGAGTTTTCTGGGTTAAAATCGAGGAATACGAGTATTTGTATTTACATAATTTTTAATGACTTGTATTTTTTCCTCCTTCTTTCTGAAGTCAGAGAGAATCCTGTGACCCCCCCTAAGCTGTTAATAAAGACATCTCTCCCTCCTCTTGGCTAATTTTATGTTTGTCCCGAACTACACCAGGCCAATCAAACCTCATGACCTCCTCCTCGCCATAAAGCCGCCAAATGTTTGGCGTATAAAAACAAATAAGACAAAGCACACAGACATAAACCACGCCCCCAATCGCCCCCATATCCCCAGGATGATCAACAAAGGGAAATTTGTTAGCGTGTTATGTAAATTGCACACAAGAGGCTGGATGGCTACATTATGTAAATAAAAGAAATAATAAGCTCAGCGAGCGCTCACACGGACCCCGAAAAAAATAAGACAAAGGCCTTTGCGAATTGCGAGCATGTATGTTTATTATTTTCATGACGCGTTGATGACACTTGGAGCCGGGGTCCTGTCACGACCGCACTCCTTAAGGATGTGTCGGCGGCAAGTGACATTTTTGGAGCCATATTAACCATTCAACATTTAAAATATTTTATGGGTGCTTGCTTTTAAAGTAAAGTTGGGTTTTAGAACGAACAAATTAGTAGCCTTTTCACGAACAATTAAAACCTCAAGTAGTAGCTGACAATTCAGTAGGTATATCAATCTCTGTTTTGTTTGTACAAACAGTTTTACATGATTTTATACGTAAGTAAACCTTCAAAATTATCATCAATAAATATTTCAAAGTACAAGCTAAACCAGAAGTGTTATTCCTCTTTATATATAGGGACTCCCCCATGGAACACTTTTCTACGCAACTCCACAAGACCTCCCTGCTTTCACCGCAAAATTTAAGTAAGCTCGGTCCAGGGATGAAGGCCTTCATGTCCCTCCTTCGCAGCCACTGCCCCAAGTGGTGGGCCCTGCTGGCGGATAAGGAGCAGCTGGTCGAGCATCAGAGAATGCTCCATCTGCACCATATCTACCACAGGACGAGGTCAAGCCAACAACCCAACCCATCCACCGTAGTGACCCCCAAAACCTTGGGGCAGAAGCTGCCCAAATTCTTGGAGCAGGAGCTGCCCGATATTTTGGAGCAGGAGCTGCCCAAGTGCCGGTTCATGCAGTACCGCCGAGCCAAGGAGCAAGTGAAGCGTCTGGGCATGGTCTCCGAGGACGGCAGCAAGATGGTGGAGCTGTCCAACGTGACCTGCGCGGCGCCCAACATGCTGGACTTCATCCGGCAGCGGTACTGCATGAAGAGCCTCATGCGCAGCGTGGAGCACATGAGGGCCAGGGACGTGGACTCAGTGGCGCCCCAGCTGCTGCCGCCCCTGGAGGCGCCCGGCAAGATCGTGGGGGTGGACTGCAACTACAAGGACAACTGCGACGAGCAGAACATCCCGATACCGCGGGAGCCGGCCTTCTACGTCAAGTTCGCCACCTCGATCACGGGGGCGTTGGACACCATCGCGGCCCATAGCCCGGCCAAGAGGATCGACTATGGATGCCAGCTGGCCGTGGTCATGGGCAAGCGGTGCCGCGAGGTGCCGCGCAAGGAGGCGCTCAACCATGTCTTTGGCTATATGGTCGTCCAGGATATCGTGGCCCGTGACTGGAACTCCCTGCTCGGCGGTCGCTCCATGGACACCTACCTTCCGCTCGGACCCATCATCGTCCACCGCTGCCATGTCCCGGATGTGAACAATTTATGGATGAAGACGATCGTCAACGGGGAGAAACGACAGTCGGGCCACACCAGCAATATGATCTTCAAGATTGACTTTCTTATCCATCGCTTGTCCCACTATATGACCCTGTGTCCAGGGGATATCCTACTCACGGGCACACCCGCCGGAGCCGGTGTGTATTCGAGTCCTTCCCACTTCCTGAAGCCCGGCGACCTGGTCGAGACTGAGATTCAATATTTGGGAAAAATGTTCAATAAAGTCGTAGCTAGTGATGAATAAAATTATAAAATATATGAAAACTGGGGAGTTTTAGAAAGGGAAATGGGATGTTGCAGTTTTCAAACTGTTCTAATTAAGGATCAATTTCTTTGTCAATTAAATACAAAATGCCAAGCAAAAATAGCTGAAGATATAGCATTCAATTCCCTACAAATTCCCCCCTAACATATCTCACGCTGAAATTCCTTTTGCCAATAAATTTGCGGTGACGCCGAACCAACCCAGGGAGAAGGCACATAGCCCAACCAAGAGGAGGCTTCTGTTGCGATCCTAATGTGCAGCGCAGGAGTGCGAGGAGCGGGAGAATCATTTTGTAATATAATTTGTTTGGCTTGGCAGGAAAGGGGACCGAGATTGGGGCGATGGCAGCGCTTTTATGATACGCCGCAGCATAATCAACATTATCCTCGGAGAGTCACAAGCCGCAAACAAGGCGCCTACAAAAGGCGATGGCGATGGCGGCGGGGACTTCCCGCTGCGAAAGCCACGCCGCATTATCATCTCATTGCACAGGACTTAATCCTGCGGCAAGTTATTAAAGCGTAACGCGTTTCGTCCTTGCTCCGGCTCCAGCCCCAGCTCCAGCTCCTGGGATCCTGCTCCCTTTTTATTGTTCGCGCTGCGCTTAACTTGTTTCGCATTGAGTCGGGGCAAGCAAGGGAAGGGATCGCGATTGGGATTGGAACTGGGTTCCAGGGTCGGCAGGCAATGCCGCGCCTTAATGCTAAATGATCCAATATCCTGTTTCCTGCGTTTGTGCTCGGCGACGGCGATGGCGGCAGCGTTAAAAGGTCCTTTGTGGCCTCCGCTCGCTATTATTTGCCTTGGCCAACTTAAAGATGTTTTCCCTCTGAGCCAACTTGTCCTCCTCCGACGTCTTGGCCTCCTACTTATACTCCTCCTCAATTATTTGCTCGGCGACGAGGAAGAAAAATCGTCGGCGAACATAATTTTGTATCTTTTCTTTGCGCACGGCAACTTAAATAGCAGAATGTAAAGTTTTTAATTATGCAACTCAACGCTGACGTTGTCGCATTGTATGCGGAGAGCACTGGGGAAAATACTGCAGATTTATAGGACAAATGTATAATTAACCAAATAAATTATAAGGCTTATGAAAATATTTTTGCTGCTCCTTTTGCTGCTCCTTCTGCTTCTGCTTGAAGGCCATGTCGTTCTCGTCCAGGTCCTTGGAGTCTTTCTTGGGGGCCTTCAGAGGCTTTTTCTTACCGCCTTCGCGTCCAGACATTTTTAATAGGTAAATATTGGCTGCTTTTTTGGGTCTTTACAGAAGAGTTTAAATTTTTAAGTGCAATTCAGGTAAAGTTATTAAAATTTAAGTGTCAAATGACAGACTTTTTGGCATAGGTTTCATAGCTTCGTTGTTTACAAGGTAGTTTAAATAAATTATAAATCAAATTATTAATAATATATTGAAATATTAGTACGAATACTTCAAAAGTAATTTATCTGAAATTTACAGAAGGAATACTTGCTAAACTTAATATCAAATTAAATAAATTAAAGTTTAAATTTTTAAAAGCATGAGCTTTGGTTTTTACTTTTCAAGACAAATAATTTATATAAGAAGCTGTACTATTTGTATTCCTGTAAAGTTTTATGTTTTAAAAGTACTTTAATTTCCCAACTACAATATTTATTTAGAGTGTGACTCCTGCTTATCCCATCTTGATAGGGCTAACTTTTGTGAAATGCCCAAGTGATCTCTAATGGATTTTAGCACACGCAGTCTCCCTCTGTGACACCCATTAAGCAAATAAATTTTCACATCGCGTGTGCCTTTTTTCTAACCCAAAGCAGGGAATCCTGTAAAACTGCTTACTGTTCTCTATGGAAATCCTCTAACGCCCGATAATTACGTTGAATATTTTCAGCGTTAATTGCTTGATTTGCACAGTGTGTGTTGATGTTTTCATAATGGATGCTTTCGGGGCATAAATTACGAGTTGTTCCGAAAGGGGAAGTATAACTGCGACTCCTGGCATGTGGTGAGCAAATGTTGCATGCAGCCCGGAGTCGAGAGGCAGATTGATAAAATTCTGGGATGGGATGGGATGCCGGAGTCTGTTCGGGGAGTATTAACACATTTGCGTTGGATCAGGATAATGATGATGACGACACAACCCTAAGTCGAGATCGGGATCAGGGTGGTTTCTCCTCCTCCCCAGCTGGAATTTCCTCGGGGTGTGTGCCAAACAGTGGCAGCTGCCGTTGCGCAGTTTTTGGAAAACCCATTTAACCATTTTCCATTTCACATTTACCCTCAACGCATGCGTCAATCTAGATTTATGTTCTCGGCTCTACTCTAATAATTTTCCACTCGCCATCGATGGTTATTATATCCCACTGAATGGTGCAGCTCCTGGGCAGTTTTAAAGTGCATCAAGTACGCAATACATTGACCCTGTCAATTTTCAAGCACTTGCAATTATTTCGTTGAAGGAATGTTTCCAAAAACTGATCTCTATCGGTGACTTATGGGGGTGGACTGTCCTGCCATGTCATCTGGACATCATTGGGCTCAATGAGCCAGCTCCATTTCGATTTGTCCAGCACTTCCTGTACATAAATTGGATCGGATCCGTCACATTATGTGTGCCAACGGGATTACCGTCTTTATGGCTGGTAATAATCTAGGGAACTAATGGGCAGTGGGAGCTGGCTACTGTGGGAATATTATGCTGATGAAGGCAGAGGCAATTTATGTTTATTTCGGTAGGAATAGTTTGAATTTTTTAACATTTTATTGTTTTAAGAAACATTTTTGATATTAAAAATACCTTAAGAATTAATTTAATTATTAAATTGTACTATTTTAGGAACAACTTTATAACAATAAAATAAAAATAATTTACAAATCAGACTTCAAGCTTAGACAGTAAATAAACAAATGTAATTAGGTATACAATGGGTAATGTCCTTCTTAATGTATTTTTCCTTAAATAATCTCTCTTAAACAATTGACAGAAAACCTATACTCAATGCTAATTATATAGATAATATCCTCATTTTATTTTATCTTCATTTTGTAAACCTTAATAAAGTAATTAAGAAACCCTAAGTTTCTGTACTTAATTTATAAAAACCACAAAAACCTGTTGCAAGCAAATACTCGAACTAAAGCAGAGACATTGCAACCAGTTGAGTGCGACTAAGCCCTCTTAATCAGTAATTAGCTCCAGTCAACAAATCAAAGTAAAGCTGACCGAGTGATTTCAATTTTAATTGCCTTAACCCTTCATCGTTCAAGCCAGTCCCTCCGCTGGGCAAGCAGTGCTGGAAGCAAGCACAAAAAAAATAGTGCTAAGACCTAAGCTTACTTAATGTGACCACTTTGAGCGGTGTCGACGGCAGCTCTGGTTCGCCTACTTAGCGGACATCGGAGAGGAGGAAGTCGAGAGATCGGAGGAGTACTCAACCCGTAATCGGCTTAGGGCAATAAATTGTTCACGGCCCGGCTGCATTGCCTCCGTCTCTACGACAAAATGGCCAACAAAATGCAGCGTTTTTGTCATCCTTTTCCCTATATCCGCTTCCCTCCGATTTTGGTTTATATTTTTTTCACAATTTACCACAATGATTAATCACCGAGAAGGAGGCGTGCACATTCCCTTCCTCCGCGTCCTGTGTTGGTAATATAATATTTGTCATAGTTCATAATTTAGATATTTTTTACGTCCCTCGCAGGGGTGGAACAAAGCAAGGCCACACAAAAAATAGTAACATTTTGCAGTCTGGTAAAAAACATCAACTACATATGCTGCACGCAGTTCAAGTGCAGTCGAGTGGGCTTCCAAGGGTGGCTTCAAATAGTCGCTGGGTCGAGTTTGTTTACCCTCAGCTCGTGTACAGTTGAGGGGTGACCGGAATGATATGTCCCCGTATATTTGCCCAGTATCACAATCGATGTATCGGGCTTTTTTGTTTGCCTTCGAGGAGGGTTGCCGCAAAATGCTGCAATGCTGCACTGTCCAGGTCAGTTGTGTTTGGTAGGTGTTTCCCGGCGAAATGTGGTTGCATTGAGCGCGGTTAGCCAGAAGGGTTGAGTTTGCTGCCAGTGCTAATGCCAGTGCCAACATCTGATACAATCAGGAGAATTGACGTGAATAGCGGACATAAGGATAAGTAGTCCCAGGCTAAATGAGAGTCAAGATGGGCTTTGTCCATAACAGGAATGCAAACAGTTGTTCGAGATTATCACATCGCTGATTTGGTTATTTCTAGTTGTGTTTGCGGTTTCAATTTGTTAACAGAATATTTATTTTTGAAGGGGGTTTTTAATTTAGACATTAACTTTGCATTATAAACTGGACCATGAAGGATCATAGAGATACTGTTTGATCTCTTTTCCTTATTTCTCGATTATTTCAAGTGTAAGTCTGAAGAACAGAGCTCAAAAAGTGTTCCACCGTCGCTTCTCTATCTTCTCGATCCTCCAGCTCCTTTAGATCTCCTAGTCAGAGTCCCGTATGGGCATGTATCACGGTGCAGCATTCCGTGTGGTTAGGCTTAAGAATTGGCCTACTCATATTTATTTTTGTATAAACTAAGAGTTTGTGAATGCATTTTTAATTTAATTCGATATTAAATGTTAATAAATGTTTGAAGAATGCTATTATTAGAATGCTATTAGAAAATTGTGTAAGAATTTATATATAAACTGTTTTGATAAATAAATGTTACCTCATGCATTTTAAAACCTAAATAATTATTTACATATTAGTAATAAAGGAACTATATAATATTTATAATGTTAAAATACCTATATTTAGTAGAATATCATTTTATAAATATCTAATACCCTTTGTTAAGATCCATAAATTAAGTCTTTTGTAAATTCCAAAGTCATTCCAACGCATTGAAACCGCTTCCCAAAATAATTCTAACCCAAAGGTGATTTTCGCACCTGGAATTGGGGAATCGGAGAAGTCATCAAGGATGCAGGTTTACTACGATTACAAGCCACACACAAAGCCAATTTCTGGGACAAAGGGGAAATTTGCTTTTGGCCAGGATAATAGGTGGATAATTTATTAGCCATCGACCAGCATCGAGCATCATCGGTGTGGATGTTGGATGACAACTGCAGAGCTGCAGACCAGATTGCCCAGATACTACAGGGAAGGACTCTCGTGTGTATGCAAGGATGCGGGCTGGATGGGACAGGACAGGCTGGAATGGAATGGAATGGCTTATGTTGGGATGCACAAACAAGCGGACAAAGGACGAGTGTTTAGGGTAAACACAAAGGCGACCATAATACAATCATAATTGCATTTTTACAACGGCCCGGGGAGAATGTGCCGGGATCCGAACACCCAACTTTGGGCATTGACAGTTCGCACCAAGGACATGCATTGAAGACACGCACGCAGGGCGAAATTAAATTTTTATCTAATATAAACTCGCAGCAGGCACCCGTCCCTTTTGGTCCTTTATTTATTTATATTTTTTGCACTGCGATATGGGATTGGTGGCTCAAGGACATTCCAGGAAACGACGCACGCACACTGGCCGTCAGTTTTCACACCAATTCCCGGAGGATGCCAATGTGTGTGTCCTTCGGTTGGAACATTAATTTGACTTATCCCGGGACAAGGACGCGCACTCAGTTGGAAAGTGCAATTAATGCCAAACAATGGCGACTTTGTCAGCTCTGGACACACACACGCGAGCGAGTCCCAAGGATACACAGACCATTAGCCGCGAGCCGGGCGTCCAAGTCCAAGGACCTTGTGCATAATTAGCCGGCACTGCGAATGGGTTGTCCGGATGTCCTTCGGATTCAAGTCAAGGTCTAATTGCACAATGTCCGCAGCAACCTTGAGTCATAATTGAGGTCCTGCGGGATAATGACTTGCTCGTGTTTTCCTTTCTTTGTTCTGCGCTCAACACGCGCCGCGCTTGCGCAGAATCGGGCCAAAAAGGCGAATTCCAGGCGTGCGCTGATAATAAAACCATTTTAGATGGGCCCCAAGGCCAGCCGAAGGTCCTGATAGGTCCTTAAATATCCTTAACGATAGTTCAGAAAAGACAAATTGAGTCGTAATGGGTTTTCTCTCCCCTAAGGTTAAAAGCCTGCCGAGTTCTGGGATCCATTAAGAAGTATCTGTCAGATAAATATATCCATTGAGTGACTTTTGAAGGACATGGAAAATGCGTAGCTATAGCCAGGATTTTAAGTGAGTTTTTTTTTATGGTGGCCAAATAACAAGGATTGCCCACGTGCTATGGGAAGCGTTAAAAGTTTCCACGAAAATCATCAACACTTTATAGCTCCGAGAAAAAATGATTTTCATTGATATTTTAGAGTCTGAAATATTTTCACACGGTATGTTTTGAATGGATTAAGTGACCTTCATTTCCTACAAATGTAAATACCGTTAATTACTGGTTTATTATACGTTTATCCAAGACTTATACTCCCTTTAAGTTTTAAGAAAATAATTCTAAGTTCTTGCATAATATTTAGCACAAACAAAGATGTTCTTAATTGCCATGACTGTTTGAATAACAGTTTTCCTGTTGCCCCTTAAATCCCAGAAATAAAAACCACATCTTCGTCCCCAGACACTGCCCATATGAAGCTCTTTTGTCAATTACGAAGCCATCAGCCTCGTCCAAAGTCGTGAAATGCATCTTTGCTCAGTCCTCGCCGGCCGCCCACGGATCTCGAGCCTCGAACTTGAGCCGAGTGCTGCACTTATGTCAATGCAGCATTAAATAACTAAATCAAGCTCAAACACAGCTCACACACAGCATCTCCTCGGCGGGATTGTGCCACCAAAGGAGTGGGGCTTGGGGCTAGAGGGGGCCTGGCGACAAACATCGGTGGCTGAGACTACTACTGCGACTGCGAGTGCGGCTGCTGCGGCTGCGGCGTCCCAAAGTGGATGCCAAATAACCATAATGGTGTTTATCCACAAGTTCATTTCGCTGTTTAAACATGCCTCCGAATTCAGCCCGGACACAATAAACAAGCCAACTGGATGCGATGCCATCGATGCCGCGGCGCCCCAAACATTTCGGCGTGTGTTTTTTTTTTTCCTTTATTCCATTTGCACTGAGCGCTGGACCCTCTGGGGCATAGACGTCGATGGCGATGCTATCGATTGGAGGTGGGTGCGTGAGCCTGAAGTTGTGAACTTATTTTTCACAATCTTCCATTTATCGGGGGTGGGTGGAAGTACTATTTTTGGAGTCATTTACAATTAAAATGAATCTATCTAAGCTTTAAAACAAAAAAGATTGTTAAGACCCACGCAAGAATTGCATTTCTGTGAG
The DNA here is from genome assembly GCA_018153105.1 of Drosophila rufa. Lineage (NCBI taxonomy): Eukaryota > Metazoa > Arthropoda > Insecta > Diptera > Drosophilidae > Drosophila > Drosophila rufa. The sequence goes on from JAECXS010000085.1 coordinate 17,610,877, forward strand.
TAAAAAATAGAACCAAGCGGCTAGATATACATAAAAAAAAGCGTTGACTAAAAAAATAGCTATTAATGTCAAGGATAATAATTTTATTAAATATTTAATAATATTAATCTTTAAAAACAGCCAGATTTTGCCACAAAATTAAAATTTTACTGCACTGATGCGTTGCTTGCATATTGTGCGTGTGCCGGTAGAGGCCGGGCAGGGAAATTTGGTAACTCGCGCGTCAGGGCTTAAGGCACCACAAAAAAAAGCAGCCTTCATTATCAGAAACGTTTTCTGACTTTACAGAGTATTAAAAAATAATCTATATGTTATTCTTTAATTCTCGATGTACTGAAGTTTCACCCTTAAAAACCCCCATCACTCTCCCATCTCTAGTTTCGATGCATGAGATGGATCCGATGGATGGATGGCTGAATGGCTGGACGGCCCGAGGGGCTTGGATGGGACCACGACTACTCCACTCCAGCTCCACTCCAGCTCCACCTCCACTCCACGCCAACTCCCAGCCACGGCAGTCGTCGGCGAACGCGGTAGCCACTCACGAGCATCATCGAAGTGCATTGCGCTGTTATTTTAACGATTATGCTGATGAGCCGCGATGGCGACGCGGGCGATGATCCATCAGGGTTCTGGACATGGAAATGCAATTTGTGTAATTTATGCCGATGCCCGGCGAACGCAACCCGATATGCGTACGATTAGCCACCGATCCGCCAGATACAAAATGTTCGGCTATCGCAGATGCAGAGCCACTTGTCTGTATGCCGGACTCCCGACGATCCCCGACGCTTTTGATTTATGATTTCAACAGCAGACGAAATTAAAAGGCTTTTGTGTTTTAGTGGTTCTGACCTGCAGCAAATGTTGTCATCGGCAGCGATGGCCAGGCCCATCTTGGCCCCGACATCATCAATTAATAAAATTCTTCCTCTACTTCTAAGTCCTCTCTCCAGAAGAACAGAAGAAGAGGGCACATCAATCAGCTTATCATATCACTCGGCCTGAGTAGACAGTTTAAATGTCAATTAGAAGGAAGGGCTAGTCCGGCCGCGCATCATTAAATATAAATTATGAGGGTCTTGAACTGGTCCGCAGTGCCATAAGCCGGTAAGACGGTAGCCAGAAGCCCAAAGGCCAAGACAACTTTGGGTTTAAATCTGGCAACGAGGAGAATCAATCAGAATTATCATAGGCAGTCGGTTTGGGTTTACCTGCAGTGAAATCTCGGCTTTATGCACCATCAAATACCTATTTCCCACAAGGGGAAAATCATCACAAAAATTGGTCATTAATTCGATTTGAATTTAAATCATAAACGGTTGGTTTAGCTTTTAAAATTGTATAACTTTAAAGGCTTGGCAGTAAAAAATATATGCTCGTGGTATTTTTAATTAGTTTGTAAATTTCCTTTTAATAATATTTTATCACTTTAATACTCCCTACCATATTAAGATTAATTTTTCTCCCTGTGCACTCACCCAGAGCAATGCTGTGAATTATCCTGCCATCGAAGAGCGAAATTTACTATTTGGCAATATTTTTGCTTTATGAGTGCATCAAGGATACACGCTATGCGAGCAGGAAGGACGCGGATGCAACCTTCGACTGAGTTGTGTTGACTCGGCGACAAATCGTTGCCAACTCGAGCGTCTCGACCGGGCCAAAAGCAAATCAGAGTGGTGAAATCTCAACTGCAAGCGAGGGGAAAGAGTGAGCAAAGGGTCTATAGCATTTCATTGACGTTAATAAATGACCGGAAGGACATTGTATGGCATGCCATGGCGTGGCAATAAACAAACAAAAGGAGAAAAGGAGCTGGAATCCTCGGACCTCGGACCTGTTCCCCTGCCCTGTCCAGTATACGAATTCTAGAATCGGGGAGTCCTGGACCAGGTCCTGTTGCATTTTTCGGCCAGCCGGAAGTTTACTGCAGCGTCTGGCACCCTTTCTCGCTCCGACTTCTCCTTTTTGCTGTTTGCTGTCCCTCCTTTTTGTTGCCTTTTTGCCGCTGCAGAAAATTTCATTTCTTGGCGAATTTTTCAAAGGATATTAGGATGTAGGAGGGAGAGATGGAGGAAAAGCAGATGCTTTCCAGGATGCTGCTGAGGTGTGGGAACCGAAATCGCCTTTTCTTCGCTTGGCAAAAATCAATCGCAGTTAGTCGGAAGTACTTGCGCACTTTGCGTTGAACATTTTACGCAATGATTAATTGCCATTCTTGTTAAGGGCAAGGATAACCAAGGAAAGGAAATGAGTATGGTAGGGACCTGTAGGGATCGGAGGCAAGTGCATGGTTTGGTATGGGAATATGTGCAAAAAGGAGCTGCAGAAAATTAAATAAAATGTTTTCAGTCGAGGAAGTACTTTACAGTATTTCGGAAACTCGAGGAATACTTTAGATTTTAAATGAATTTAGGAAGTCAAAAGTTTTAAAGTATATTTTAAGACTTAAAGAATAAATATAAAGAATTCCCAATGTATATTAATTAAAAAAGTATTTTTAAAGGAACTTAAAAATATCTGAACATTTTTTGTAAGAGCTCTTTTAATTGGAAAACTAGGCTGTAATTTTTCCCAGCAATTTCTCATTTGATTTCAATTATTAATTTAATGTTTACAAAGCCAGAAGTTAATACTTAACCCTTTAGTTAATCTTTCAACTTGATTCTAGTTGCTTTCACCATTTCAAAAGCAGATAAAACCCCATAACTCGCTTACAATCATCCATTAAGACAATTTGTAAATCGTTGGACAAATTGCTGGCACAACCTACGCCACGCCAATCAAGTTTCAATCGGCCGGCCAGAGAGGAAGCTCCATAAATTCCGGCTGGACCAATGTCAAGGCAGTTGGCCTTCAAGAGATCAGGAGGAGGCGGCGGCAGAGGACAGCAGCACATCCTGTTAATGGCAACAAACTACGTAATAATAATTGTCAATTGCCAACACGTACGATGATTACACATGTTGCAAAGCGGCCAGCTGCAGACGGCGGACTTCTGGCCGTTGGCTGCTGTAGGAGAAGCCATTTAACGTAATATGGGTAATATGTGAGACAGGCCCCTAAGTAGCCTTAAGGCAGCGGATAACACAGGGCATTACAGGACACAAAACGGATAAAGGGAGACTGAGACCGAGACGGAGACACCGATACCGAGCAGAGGAGTTTCCTCGGTAATCCCCAATTAAATTTTATTCTAAAGCAATTTGCCAAAATAGTTTTCCTTTTCGGCAGGAAGATAAGCAAACAGAGAGTAGATTCCGTGTTCCCCATTCAATATTTTTTCGCTCTGGGTTATTGTAAAAATTGTCAGGGGCGTGCTGGCCGTAAATAGCCTCGTAAACATGAGGATTAGCCCTTTGTGCCGTCCTGCCTGAGTCCTGGCCAAAAGTGTCACTCACTCGAAAGACAAATATTGCCTTTGGCCCCGAAGGAAACGGCGGATATGTCGCAAGATTTGCCAATGGCCAATGACAGCCAGGACAACAATGCATAGCAGCATATCCTGGCTGGAATCCTTATGTGTCGCCGGCAATTGTATGCACGACATTGATGGTCCTCCGACTGAAATCCAATTGCACAGCTGCCTCCTCCTTCCAGTAAATATGAAACAAATGCACAATTTCTGACTTTGGCTCGGAAGACATACCCCGGAGACATGGCTGCTGAAAAATTGTCGTGAAATTGGCCAACAATGAGCAACGAATGCCTGTCATTCTCCGACGATTCGAATTGTATTCCGATATTCCGGTATTCCGGGGCTCGATTTTTATCACAGGTAGCTATAGTCAACGGGAGTTCGGTTGATTCCCATCCGGTGGCATTGTGTCACGGGCCTAATAGGCGCATCTAATGTTTTGCGGAAGACTTTTGTGGTCTAGAGAGGATGACACAGGAAGTTGGCCGGGACAAATCGCAAGGAGGCAGGGAACTAGCCCCCTGGGAATTATTTTAGAATGGGTTGTCTTATAGAAAAGAATATAAATTGGTTTCAGGTTTGATTTATAGACCAGCTTCTGTTGCATTTATGTCGGGCCTCTTTTATGTTTTTTATATTTATTACTCTTAAGGTAAAATGATTTTAAAATATTAATTTAGAAATAAATAACAGGAACTCTATAGAGTTTATATATTCTTGATTAGTAAAGATTTTACCTTGATTTAAAATTGTATATTTTACCTTTTCTAATATATAGCAAGTAACTCAAAATCTACCCCCCATTAAATTCGATGATGGCCTTGTTAATTATTTCTGATTTCATTAAACCTAGATTACAGCTAACCACAATATTTAGGCCTTCGCCCAGCCAGACCCTCTAATGGCGCACAGTTAGCAGCTCGGCAATCATCTCGAGGAGGCCAAAATGGTAACAATGAGTGGAAAAATCACTGCAATTATGCGGAACAATTTTCCAATGAGTAACAATCATGTGAGAAACCTGTCTGAGAGTCATATTTTGCTTTAATTAATACATTCTCTGGCCCAGACAATGCATCACGACGACGATGACGATGATGAGTAGGCGACAGGTAAGCGCAAGATCCAGATCCCTCGATCCCCAGCTACCTTTAAGGATAAGACACGCCTCGAAATCCCAAGTTGATGTCCGTTATTAAAAAACGAGAAAGAAAAATAAAGGTAAAACAGGTTCCAATGCAGGTCCAGAGCACACGCAAGCGATTACAGAAATTATGGGGTCAGAGCCAGGACAATGCGTGAAGGCATTTCCTCCCGATCCCGATCCTTATCAAGCCTGACGTGTGCAGGTGCATTCCCCCGAATGGGAAAGTGTTTTTTCCCCGCTCTCTCCCGCCTCTCTTGGTGTAATTAAAATTGCCAAAAAAATAGAGCTCGATTCCAGCTCGGTGGCAAGCTGAAAAATATATTTCCAACCAGCGAACTGATCCAGTGATAGCCTGGCTAAGTAATACTGGCCAAAGGCCAAGGTGGCTGCACTGGGAAAATAAGGGTTTCTTATTTATTTATCAATAAAATCAAAGTAAATTAAGAAATCTATTAGCTGAGAGATAAATTATACTAATAAACCTGAATAAAGTATTTTCTCGGCCAACTGATACTTAATTCTTTGGGAATAAGATTCGAAATCGTGGTACGCATATTTCACCGTCCATTCTTGGTCCAGAATCCCAGTCCGAGTCCGATTTCCAGTCCCATTCCGAGTCCAAGTCCAAGACACCGTCCATTCCGCTGATAACGCCATGAATAATGTGTCGGTGCATTACTGCATTTGTCTCTGCCAGCCAGAGGCAGCAGCAGCGGCAACAGAATCACAGTGTCGGCCTTCTCTGGCTGTTGGCCAAGACACATGCGGGTCACTGGCTGAGGCTTTGTTTTGGGCCTGCGCCTGGCTTTTAATTAAAAGAAACTTTGGCTCAGATAAGGCCGCGTAGATACGGCTCCAAACCCAAGCTGAGTGCCGCCCGGCGATCGACATTATCGACATTCTTCCCGGGCGGGGAATATTTAATAAGCGTTATCATTGAAATACGAGCAATCCGAAAAAAAATTTAATTTCCTCGGGCAGGAAAAGACATAATTAATGTGATTCTTGATAGTCCAAACAGGTTGTCCTATCGCCCGCTAAACATGAGCTTTCCAAATTAAGTTTATGGGCCAGTTGTCAGCTCAGATCCGATGGAATAGGTAGCCCTAATATCCAAACAGTGAAAACATGTGCAGTTATAATTTCCCGACTATTAATTTCGATCGATAGAAAGTCAGAGGAGAGGAAGGTGTGGGAGTTACTCTATTAAATCGTAGAGATTTTAGAGTTTTTTAGACGAGAGTACTTTCAAACTAATTGATTATAATATGCAATTTATTCTCTCTTCTTTTTTTGTAAATTTATATTTCCTAAACGTTCTGGGGATTCTTTTACTTTATTTAGAGAACATTGATCCCTTAGAAATTGATGTACAACCACCTAAAAAACCCATTAGCCTTATTGAATTACATCTAAAGGCCTGCTAATTACAACTTTCTTTTCTTATTTTCCTGCAGACAACGCCCACAACTCTAGGATAATGAATCCCCAGAAACCTTTGCAAAAATATATAAAAAGGAGGGAAGAGACGATAGAATAGAGTTCCACCTGCTGAGGTGGACCAAGTGAGTTTACTGAGCAATTAAACTAATTGAAAGGCCCTGCTGCATCTGAAATTCAAATCACAAGAAACGCATCTTTCGGCAATCATTTTTGATGGATGATGATTCTCCAACGACGACGACGACGAACGGCTGCAATGTCAAAGGATATCCAACGAGAGGCAGACTAATGCCCGCAAACATATATCAAAAAAACAAATATCGGTCGGTCTGAGTGAGCCAGACAAAGGTAAGTCTGGAACAGGCGAGGAAATCCAGGTGCATTTACAAATTTGACGCCGCCGGCTTTTCAGCTAAAACCAAAAACCGAGCCGAGTGCAAAGAATGGACACAAAAACACACACAGGTCCGGACTCCCGGCCGAGAAGTGAAAAGAAGATGCACAATGCCAGATAAATGCCACGATGTGAGCGATGATGATGTTGGTCGCTCGACCACGACCACGGCTGCGGTTCCAAAATGCAGAATGCACCTTGCCAGGGCCCAGACCGAATCCGAGACCCTACCAGAAACCAGTCCAGAGCCCAAGCTAATGATTTCAAATGCTAATCGAGGCAGACGGACAGCCGAGAGTTTTATACTGGGCACGCGTTTTATACCTGCGCCTCCTCATCGAGAAGGCTGTGGCAGCCGCAAGATGCAGTCGTTGAGATACCGATACCCACACCGATACAGTTGCCGGTCGATTCCCCCGAAAGGATGCAGGTGGAAACTGATTTCGAGCCCAAAAAAGGGTCTTTTGTTTGTCTAAGGCGTGTGTGTGGCTGCGAATTAAGGGCGCCGCTGGGCCTGGCCATATACACCGACTTCCCGAAGTCGAACCCCTATCAGAAGTGGTTCGAACTTTGATGGCAAAAGGTAGATAAAAGTCCTGTATATCCTGGAACTGACCTCATATGAACTTTGTTACTAATTTACTCTTACAAAGAAGCAAAATGTATAAGACAACAAATATATTTTTGGTCAAGAATTGGCTTATATTTTATATATTTTAAGCTCAATAAATTTTATATCTTATTTTCTTAGAATTTATTTATTGAAAAGTGTAATGGTCTGTACAATTTTGACCCCTTAAACCCATAAACTTTTTTAGAACTTTGCCAGTTACTCACAGACAGTCTACAATTGCCCTTCTGGCCCTTTATGATCGCTAATTGTCTGACATTCGACGCACTCGTCTTTGGCTCAGCGGGCTGAAGTTGGCTTTTCAACTGCAGCTTTCTTTGGCCATTTCGAATGTCGTTTGTGTGAATTTATGCATAAAATATGAATATGTCTCGGCGAAAAGTTTATTGAAAACGTGTCTCCGTCCCGCGTCGAGGGCTCCTCCAGCTCCTCCCACTGTTCCTGCTGTTCCTCTCCAAGGCTCGTCCTGCATGCGTTATAAATCACGCAAAGTTTCCCAGAAAGCGAACTTTACGCAGCACTAGCAGAAGTTTTATGTCATCAAGTTTGGCAGGCCACGCCCACCAGCCCCCAAGGCGGGGAAAAGACTTTCCACTTTAATTTTTTTTCTTCCACTTTTCGGTGGCGAAGGCGAGGGAGGCGATCATAGTTCAATGAGCAAATTGCACGTTGATTTGTTAGACTTGAATGCTGGCGACGACTTCCTCCGGCGATTGCTCCGATATTTGCCTGGTTCGGTTCGCAAGAAAGTTCCCTTCCAAGGGCCTTTGTGTGCCCTGTGATTAATGAGCTAAAACCACCGAAAAAATAAGAAGAAAAAATTAAATAAAATCTACCTTTAGCCCGAGACCGAGCATAAAACGCAGCTCAGAAACTTTGAACTTTTCGCTTTTGGCCCGGGAATTTTTGCGGGCCGCCGAAAGTTATTAAAATCAGTGAAGGAGAAGGACCTCGCAGGTAGGAGGTAGGTGGGCATCCTTGGACGTATAATTAAGCCCTCCTCGCAAGAAGTTCAATACCAAATCAAAGTTAATCGGCCTCGTCTGCACTCGAGTCGAAGAAGCAAGAAAAAATGTTGATGGCTTGCGTGACAAATGTCATTTGACTTTGGATTCCCCTGCAAAATGCCACCAAATCGAGTCTAAACTTTGGATTTCGGTGCCCTAATGGGGGCAGGGTATAATTTTCCAGCTCTCCGGCACGCATCCCCCCGCCTGAATAATCGCCGGTGAGAAGTACACAGCCAACTGACAATTGTCGGTAATTATGGGTTGTGCACAAACAAGACGAAATAAACCAAATCAAATACCATTTCATGGCATTTAAATGTAATTGGAGTTGGATTCGCCGCACAAGAACAGTGATTAGGCGCTCGACTGACTGACTGGGTGTCTGAATGGGTTGCCTTTTGGTTAGAAAGAAAAAATGCAGACCATTTAGACTGGCATGCAGAACAGTTAGAATATTGTCTAAGGTCTGTCATAATTCCAGGGGAACCTCTATCGTGGCCTCAGGGCTGGGCCGTTCTCTGGAAGAAGCTGGCAAATTAGGAATGTTTTTAAAGTGGGTAACATTTGAGCTTAGGTTATGCATATAATTTCCACAAACGTTCGATTCTTTTTGATTTTTGTTTTTAAATAAATAATTCCTTGCCATTCTGGAACTTATGATTAAGGATATATGAATATTTAAAAATATTTATTATGCCTGTAAATTTGGCTTAACCATTGTCATTTATTGTCTCTTCATATAGACCTTTTGAACTGTTTTAAATTGAGATCCCATAAATGATATTCAATCCAACTTTAGTATCAAGAAATGATCATTAAACTCAAAGTATTTTTCCTGGTATCTATTCCTTAACCTTTCCTTGAACTTAAGCCATAAATAAATATTCTGACATTTAAATGAAGTGTCGAAACTTTATCCTAAAGGCTTAAATCGTTCCATGACTCATGGTATTTTAAACTAAAATAAATAAAAGATTGCTAGTACTTCCAAGAATATTCTCCATTCCATTTGTAACAAAATAAAGGTTAAGCTTCCCTGGAACTCAGCTTTCTTTCAGTAGACTTCCGATTAGATTTCAATTTAACGACTTTCCCCCTCTCTACAAGCCGATCTTTGGAGATCCAACAAATCAAACAAGAGAGCCATTCAAAGTTTCGTATGAAACCCAAGCTGAGCCACAAATATTTTGATGGCCTGAAAGCGATCTTCGATTTTCCATAGCTCTTATCTATATGGGTTTTTCATCCGCCCGAGAGCCGGAAACTATAGAGTGCACATTTGGAGACATCGCAAGTAATTTATGCGATTTTACGGAGGTATAAAATCGTAGCATACCGAGACAGAGTGGTGCCCGAGCCGCCCCGCCTGCTTAGCATTTAAATGGTGGCCACATTTCCGCCTCCAGGGAAAAGGGCCTTGAGTGGCGATCCGCCGAGTGCCAAAGAGTTGAACTTATTAACATTTAATTCGAAATCAAAGTAGGAATGACTTGGCCCCGGGCCAAACTCATTACGGATGCGTGTGCATCGCCTTGAGAGTCCTGAAACCTTTGTCGGCCGGCGGCGGAAGGTGACCAAAGTGACAAAAGTGTTGCCTTGCATTTGGCAGGTGACCAGGTAGCAGTTGGCAATCCCCAAAGACACTCGCTCCCCACTCCTTCATTAGCATTTCCAATGGGTTCGGTCCAGGTCCTCTTTCATTCCTGCAGCTAATGAAATTTAAACAGCTCTGAGCCGGGGCTGAGCCCAAGTTTTCCTCGGGGTTCAATAGGTCGTCAGTATGTCTGGGCCTGGGCTCCCGCTGACAGAATTCGTCGTTTTTGGGTCTTATGCTAATGCCGGGAGTTTATGCCGCACGAGGGCCAACAAAGGAATTATTTAATTTACGCTCCGCAGCTCCGACTTCTCAGTCACTTTGCTTGATTCGCATTATAATTTACACGCATGTTAGGCGCTCGTCTTTTACCATTTTGTGGTTTTAACATAAACGACGACATAAATATCGTTCTTTGCTTAGATTTTTTTCTTCGGGAACTCCTTTGTTTGCCCCAACAAAGGGGGAAATTTGTTATTTAGCCGCCAAGATGAGAAGTTGTGAAAAATTGTTATTGATTTTGTTAAGCTTTGTCTGAGCCCGATCTTTACGATCGTTTCGGGAAATGGTCTTAGGAACTGGGAAACGTGCTTTAAGTAGCTTTAGCAGCTAACACCTTAATAAAAAGGTTTTTTTTAATACAAGCATACACCATTTTATGATTTTAAAAAATATTTTTATAGTTCTTCAAAGGATTTCTTACCAATAAATATAAGAAACCTTATTTATTTGTATTTTTCTGAGCTTTCTAATGATTTTCTGTATTTTTGATCTCTTAATTAATATTAAATTAATCTTTTGCTATTTCTTTTTGTTATAGAAAATTAAGTTAATATATTTTCCAGCGATTTCTAATGGTTTTCTAACTTGCAGCTATTTAATATATTAAATTAGATCTTGAACTATTATTTTCTGTTACAGAAAATCAAGTTAAATTATTTACCTACGATTTCTAATGTTTCTCTGTATTTTTAAGCTGCTTTAAAATATTCAAAGTACCTTTACCTATTCCTTTCTGTTATAGAAATTATGTTATATATATTTTCAAGCGCTTTAAAGTAATTTTCTTTATTCTTGAGCTGTTATAATATTTTAAATAAATCTTTAAGCAGTTCCTTACAGTGCACGATAAACATTAATTTCATTGTAAAATCCCACGAAATGATCGTCCGAATTTTCCCAGCTCAATATCTGCATTTTGCCAGGGTTTCATTTCGTTTTAAATGTTCAGCTGTTGGATTTCTCACCACCGAACGCCGCCGAATGGCGGAATGGCAAACAAAAGTTGGCTTAAATGAGCTGGTTGGGGCCCTCTCCGAGGACCTCCGGCTATCATCAGCTGCCTGATGTCGTCCTGTGACACATCAAAATAATCCTCGACAGCTTAATTATGTACGCTCCTCTATATCCCGGTGTGTCTGTGAGTGTGCCAAACAATAACCCACGAGCAAACACATCCTTTCTGCCATTATACTGTAAATTCCACCGCTGAATTCTTTCTCCTTTTTTTTTGTGTGTGTGTTTGTGTCTGAACCCAACGGAATGAAAGGATTTATGCGCAAAATGCCACCCGCAAGTGGCCGGAACAGCCATTCAGCAACCAAAAAAAATGCCAGCCTCTGAGTGCTGGATATTATGAATTTTCACAACGCTCGGCTGAGTGGCTTAAACGTCCTGGTAATTATTTGCCGGCAGCGGTGCTGCTCCTCTCACACATTGGGAACGAGCCGAAAAAAATGCTTTAAATGACAACAATTTTCACTGGCGGCCGCAACTTTTAATGAGAAAAATTACCGCGTGAAGAATGAGCACGGACCGGCGACGGAACAAAAAAAAATGTAAATAATTCTTATCATTTTGGACTGTCAAATATCACACCCTTGGCGGAGCCGCAAAGCAACCGCAGTCCGAAGGAAGTAACACCTCCTCTTGTGTGTGTGTTATCTGGTAGAAACAAATTGTCGGGATCAGGACCAGGCCTAGCAGCATCCTTATCATCGGGCCTCGCGCTTATAAATAAATATATTTAAGCCGGCAACATCTGCATACATCTTGTTTCATGTTTTGGAAACCGGGTACCGAGTTTTTGAGTCTGCGTAGGTGTTGCTGGCAAATGTTTGCCGAAGATTTACGCCGCCGGGCGGAAGTTTTCCTTCTTGGAGCTGGAGCTAGTACATGTTAAACGCTCTTCCAGCTAATCCCAAGTGTGATAATTCTCGGTGTGTGACATTGACATTGTGCGGTGTGAGGGTCGTCGTCGACAGATAAGTTTCCAGTAACATATGTCGGTAATGATTGTGCCGTAGCTGATGGATGTCGCGATGGCGGCTGAGAGGAAACCCAACCTCGACTAAGAGCTATGATAATGAGCTGGAGCAGTTGCCGCATCTAATGGAGCTGGGTGTGAAGTTACCTCACGTAATGCGAGTTGATAGTTAAAGTTTCGCTGTGAGAGTCAAATTCCAGAGATTGCTGACTGAAACCTGCTCTGAATCATCTATCAGCTTTGATATCCATTACCATCTGCTGGGAGGGGAGTCAAGAATGCAGAAATAAACTAAGGTGAAAGTTCAGAATCCTTAGAGAATGGCTTATACCCTTTCAGCAAAATATTGTTGATAAGAAAATCCTTATTAATGATCAATAGAAATTATTTTTTCCCAAGGCAAACGGAAGGAGTTAGGACATATACATTTCCCAGGCCCAAAATGCTAAAAAGACGTTAATAATCGACAAAGGTCCATAATATCCTGATCCCATTTGTTACGCAGCTAGCCTGGGAAGAAGAAGGCTCGTAAGGCGGAGGACTGATGGCGGCGTTATCACTTTTTAGGGACAAACATCCCAGGAGGTCCTGGGCCACAGGACTAGCCGACTCCTTCCCGGGCTCGTTAAAATTTCATTCGTTTGCCCTTTCATTAGCGAAGCTGTGATAATTTTACCCAGAACAAAGACGGGGCGAGTATCCCAAAAGAGGAATCGGTGAACGGACAAGAGTCGGCGAATGGAACTGATCGCATCTGATCTGGTTTAAATATTACGGTGGCTGTCGGCAGTTCAAAGGACCCCGCGAGCACCGGTCGGGGTGAGAGAGAGAAGAGGCGCTGCCCTACAACACATTTTGATTAAGCATGAAGTCGTGTCTACGGGTCTATGGTTCTTCGGGTCTATGGCACTATGGGTCTATTCCCTTTGTTTTTTCCGCATTAAAATTCTTAATTTATTTCAGTCAGCATCGGGCGCGATGATGAGCATCGGCTGAACTTGAGCAAACAGCACTCAAGTGCAGGCCGCGCATTAGGCACAGTCATTCCCAGCGCCCCAGCCCTTCAATCCATCCATCGGAAAACCATTCTCCGAATCATCTTCTCACACACTGTCTTTTTGTGAATCTCCTTGTACACTTGACCAAAAATATATATTTATATATATATTTTTTTAATATTAATAAAATTATGAAAAGTCATTTATACTCCATTTATTGCATTAACTTATTTTTCTCTGCAAAGATAAAAAAAACTTAGGAATTATAAGGATTCTAAATCATTTAAAATGATCTCCAAAAGTATGCTACTAAAACATTTAACAACTAATTTGAACCATAAAATAGTATATTGCATACTCATAAACACCTTTTCAGTTGTTTTTTAATTTTCACAAATTTCTTTTTTAAATCAATATCCCTGAAATATTTTTTCCAGTGCCTGCGAGCTCTATATTCAAGGAGTTGGGTGTGAAGTGCGGCACATTCTCAGTTCAAAGGTGTGTGTGGGCCTGATGCGTGAAGTGGGCGTGGCGGCGCCCTCTTCTTTGCAACTGCAGCACTTGATTGTGCAATAAAAATTGAGGGGCGGCAAGGGCATCGCGAATCGCTCGAGTCGAAGAGACACAGCTGTGGGCCATTCGCCACGCTCTTCCACTTCGATTATTTATTTATGTTCGTGTTCCTGTCGCGATGCGGTTTTTGGGAAGGTGCCAAGTCATCGAGGATCGCTCAATTTGCTAAGCATTTGAGGCCAGATGGCGCCAACGCCCGAGTTCCGCTCTTAATAAGACAATAACAGATTTCTTGTAAATTATGGCAACAGGGCGCGAGGGTGGGACTGACTGCATATGAAAAATGAGTTGTTAAGGTGGCAACACAGCATAAGGCATAAGGTGCACACACAGGGGAGAGGAGGGGTTGTTTTCCAAGGAAGTCTTTCGATTTAATTAAAAAGCACCCCGAAAGCGAAGACTGAAGTAATATCAAAGGAAAACACAGCCTGAATGCATAGCCATGAAAAGCCCAGACAAATGTTTGCCCTCGACATGCACGGGAAAAATCTATGAGTTCATAAGAAAAATAAAATTAATTACAAGGAATAATATATATTTAGGAATACTAAAACCATTTTAATTACAGATTTAAATATAAAGTTAAAGTTAAATGAAATATGTATATTACATAGAATTTGTTCCGGAAAGGTAAATGAAAGTATGCGTCTTCTATGTGATGCTTACAGTTCACTGTATTTAAAAAGATATATTTAATAAATAAAATAGAGCTTCTACATTATATTTAAAGTTCATAATTTCTAAAGATTTCTTTGATGCTTGTAAGCTTTACATTTTCAAACCTTATTGTTTTATAACCTTACATTTTTCAGACACCCTTTACAGACGCATTTCTTTATGTAAAAAATTTTCCCATTTCAACTTCAACTCACATTTTTCTTCCAGTGCAGAAAAGTGCACAAGTGATGTATGTGGGGCCACGGAGATGGAAAAGATGCGAGGCAAACTGAATGCCAATGACAAATTTATGTATAAACTTTAGCGCTAAAGTGCCACTAACTAACCTCTTCACACACTGAGGCACACGTACACCTCCGGATAAAAGGTGAGTGCAATGGCACGGCGCTTTATGAAGGAATCCAAAGGATCTATGAATAGATGCACCTGAGTTAGAGGACGATGGATGAGTAAGGGGCTCGAGCACTCACAATGAAGGACTCCCACGTTGATTACTATCAAAAGAGCGGCCTTCTGAAGGAGGGAGACCAGAGACTGGAAAAAGGGGTTCCAAAACGGGATACAAAGGGGTCAAAAGTGGGGTCCAAGGGGGGTTCCAGAAGCGGCTACAAAAGGGGATCCTGCGAGTGGGTGCAAAGCCTCTGACAATGTCAATGTGCTGCGGCTGCTGCGCAGCTTTTAATGATTTATTTGAGAAAATTTACACGTGAGCGCCGAAGCAAAGGGGGGGGACGGGGAAAACAAACACTAACACACGGTCGCCGGCAAACAGAAGATGAATGGAAATGGGAACCCGCATGGTAATGGAACTGGAACTGGAACATGGCAGGGCCACCGCCGAAAGGGGAGGCGTCCAAGAACATATGGCAGGGGGGGCCATCCTGGTGAATTAAGTTGCCAGACCATGAAATGCTTTGGCACGTACGTAGCGCCAATTCCGCGAAGCTTTTTGCATAAACAAAAGACAGCGGCGTGGGCGCAAAAATAAAAAGAAGAAAGGGGGGCCGGCACAGAGCCAGGTGGGGTTCCTCCAGGTCTCGGCTCTGACTTGCTATCTTCTCTCCTTCATCGCTCGTTCGCTTTTTGTGTGTGTTATTTCTGTTACAATTCGCGGTTTTTTTCCATATTCCTTTAACGATTTATCATGCGAAAATTGTCTGGGGCCAAAGCCACACTCACTTTGCATATGCCAAGCCGCAGTTATGCACAGTGTGGCCAGACTTAACCAAAAAAAATATAATAATAAACATAAATGTAAAACTACTTTAATATCTTTAAATTAAGTATATTAACTGAGTAAAAATAATAAATAATAAATTATTGATAAGATTTATAAATTTGTCAATTGATTACTTAGGGTTGGGGTCTCATTGGCCTAAGACGTGAGTAATTTATAATATAACATTATCATACTCTAGAGTCTAGACAAAAGAATATATTTTCTTCTGGTTATATTTTCAAGAACAAAAAAATGTATTTACATTTTCCCAAAATTAATTAAGTTAACTTAAAGCCAAAAGTCAAGAAGAAAGATATTAAGAGAGAATATTATTTACTCTTAATTTATTTTTGATACTTACAGGTTGCTGATTTAACTTTTAAGTATACATATAAATACTATAAATAATTTAAAAATACGTAGTTTAAATAATTTGTGACTTCTTGTTTAAGGTTATATAAAAGAGAGATTCTTCTATAAACAATTGAACTACTTATAAATATTTTAAGAAGATAAAGCTTACTATCTTTAAAATCACCGGTCACCTTCCCATCAACAGTTCATTCTCCAATAATATAAATCCCAAACTCTTTGTACAAAACAAGTTCTGTGACTTAAATTTACTGCCTTCATCCGTTAATTATTACCAATCTCCACAATACGGATTTTCACTTTGTGATTTAACCACCGTGCAAGCGTTTACTATTATTGTTTTACCACCTGCGGGTGTTTTTCTCTCGCAGTGCCGCCTCGCTCTCCTTTGGCACTACGTAAATTTAGTCACGTTGTTTAAATAATAAACTGCAGTTCACACACACGCCCTCGCAGAAACAAACTCCACCCCGGGCGAAATTATGCAAAGCAAAGAAAAGATATATCTGGGAGTCAGAATCAGAGACAATAGCCGGAGTTATGATGACAATGTGCATACGTCATGGCAGCTGTGGGAGTGGTGGTGAGGAAGTTACTGAACCAAAGGGCTCCAGCACACCATCCCACGTTTCGATTTGGTTTATGGCGCCCGAAACCACCTGAAACTGATTCCACCACTGATTCCAGATACAACTCAATCAGGGAACAGGTGGTGGTGGAGCTGCCGGGGACGGGAAGAGAAATAAGCACAATTAATTATGGTTTATCGCTAAACAAATATCTGAGACTTTTAATTAGCATGAAATATACGAATTCTCGGATAAGATCTGTGTAATTTTATGGCCCGACTTGGGGAGTTGGTAAGGTTAACGGTTAAACTCGGGTAGCGATATAGATCGAAAGTCGTTGGGAATTGAGCGATAAAGCCCCTAAAAACCCCAAGATGGGAATTTAATGGGTTGAAGTGGGCTAGTTAGTTAAGGTCCACCCTAGAGATGGTTACTGGGAAAGAAACATTGAGATGATTAAGGTTATTATCATCTTAATTTAAATTTAAGATATATTGGATGCATAAAACAAAATTTTTAATTTTAAATGCTTCTTAATAGTTTATTTTAAAAAGATAACAAAGAGTCCAGTTCAAATTAATGCAGTTTTTCTTTATCAAGTTTAAATTTGACATATTTATCGGTGACCACAAAAGTATTATTTTGATGTTAATTTAAATTAGAGTAATCTATTTTACAATATTACGTTTCGATATACCGATATTTTTCGATATCTTATATTTTATCTCCGTTTTACATCGCTAAGGTCACCCCTTTTTGGGTAAAACTGACACAGCTGACATTTGCATACGCATCGGACTCCAGGTACGGGGCAGAACAATTTGTTACATTGTTTTTACCAACTTAGTTGTGGACCAAGAATTATTACGCAGCATAAATTACGGAAGACGGAGGGGGACGAGTGCGACCCACTTTCCTGGCCGCAGGCAACAAAAGGGTTACCAAAAATAGCAATCCCAGCCATATAAAGCGGGAGACAGAGTGCCAGCATCCTCGACCTCATCCTCCTTGTGGCACATAAGGCCATAAAATAGTTGTCGCTGGCTGCTGGGTGCTGGCTGCCGGCTCTCTGGCCTCGGATAAGCATCTGGCCCCCGCTCTTTGGAGTTGGCCTCTGATTACTTCGTTAAGTTGCATGTTCCTACAAATTGTTTCCAAAGAAGGGCAATGAAAACGAAAATATTTCGAAGAGAAAAAGAGGGGATCCATGGACCGTGAAGGGGTTAAAGGTAATCACAACAGAACACAACATGAAAATTGTGAAAGGTGCATCTCTCTCTTCTCTAGTTTATGCTCGGATCGCAGTGATCCCGATCTCTAGGCCAGACGACTGCTGACTCCTGTCAAAATATATTCCAGCTCTTATCGGGTCTCTGTCATCGCAGACAAGTGGCTCCTCTGTCTGGGAACTGGAGCTCTGGCCGGGGGAACTTCATTAGAGAAAGTCCCAGCCATCCCCGGAGAGATGAGACCCCGGACCTCAGCTACTAATTTTTAGTAGCTTTGTTTTGGTGTGTATATTTTGTCAAAGCTAATTAGTACGTTGGGCCATTAACAATGCAGCTCCTCGCCAGTGATGAATATATGACTGAGCCCGAACCCCGGCCGAGTGTGAACTGCACATTTTCGTCTTTCTTTCGGGTTTCCTCCCGTCATTATGACATCGGCATTAGCATAATACGCGTATTATGCGTATTAATTACAGCGCAGACATTTGCATTTAAACGCCTATTTGTCCCAGGTGCCGCCGCCGACCCAAGACGATCTCGAGACGGTGGTGGGTCCCGAAAACCGAATACCATCTCTCCCCGGTAGCCAAAGCTCGGGCTGTAATTATTGAATTAGAAGACAATAGGGCCTAAAGAGGCAGAAAGCGGCAGAAGCCGCGAGATGCGTACGCTTTGATAGCCGGGGAAGAGACCACCCGAGCGTGGAGGCATATCCAAAGATGATGATGAGGCCAGGACAGGAGAACAAAAAGAGTTATTATGTGGATATTTGCATAAATTTCACGCCCTTGCCGGTGAAATCAAGCGGAGAGGAAGTGCCCTGGGCCACCGTCGTTCTCAGAATTTAATCGCAGTCTATCTCTCTGCGGAAACTGGCAATCAGATTTGGAATTTCGAAAGCAAAATAGAGTATATATAAATTTAACGTTAGGTACCGCTTTCTCCTGTATCTATCCTCTTTAAAAATAAAAATGTAATTAATAAAGATTTAATATAAATATCACATTTGATTCTCTAAACCAAACTCCACACTTAACCCAACATGCTGAGGAACTCGCTGCCCAGATGATGGACATCGCTAAAGTGCTCCAGCAGAGACTTGGGACACCTCGGATACACCTGATCGCAATCGCTGCCAGCTGCTCCCAGTTGCTCCGCCTGCAGGTAATCGTTGTCCGAGTGCTCCGCCAGGGGATCCACCGAGCTCGAAGGTCTGAAAGATAAAGAAGTGTGATATGAAGTGGAGTTAATGTTGCAACGATCCCACGATCGTAAACTCACGTGAGCAGGATGTGAAGGACTTCGCCCAGCAAGCCGTTCCGATCGTCGAAGGGAGCCGCGGCACTCTCGCAGATGCTCTTCAGGACACAGACTCGGCCATTGAGCTTCATGCGGATCGCCAGGGCGGTGAAGGCCTCGTAGACCGACCAGCGATAGCTGTCCAGGGCCTGCATGTCCTCCTGCAGGATATTCGGATCCAGACCCACCTGTTCCTCGGACTGCTGCAGAATCTTCTCAAAGATTGTGGCATTGTCGGGCAGCTTTCGTGCTGAGATTTCATGAACATCCTTGACCCTCAATTGTTTGGCGGAGTAAGGCAGGTAATATTGGGCCTTTAGGACATAACCCGTGACCACAGATTCCAATTTGAGACCCTCCACAGGAATACCAAAGCCAGCGATCATCTGGAAGAGATTCAGTTTAATTCTTTTAGAGTTACAACTTGGGAATTATATCACACTCACCTGTAAGCGAGTAGGATTGCCTCTGGGATAAATCAAGGGCAGCCATCGGGCTTTTCTCACTAATATATCACTCTCACTGTGAAGACTTGAACCGTCGCTAAAAGCGTACGTTTTATAGAAATGATTAAAACTAAAAACAACAAGGATTGCTGTTGTCAGAACACTCATTATTAAATCCTTAGAAAGCGTGTTTAGTCCACAATAACCTCACCGCTCAACAGCAAAATGATCACTAAATTAGCAAACTCCGATTTGATTTCACTTTAATAACCAACCGGCTTAAACTTATTACTTTCTTCGATTCGAAACAAACGAAAGTGCCATTAGCTCTGAGCAATATAGCACACTTCAGTCACGACCAGAACAGGGTCCAGGGTCCAATATTTCAGCAGACACTGTAAGCTTTCTGGCTCCACAAAAGTTCACGTTATCTTAATTAACACTCCGCCAAGCAGACCGACTTTTGTTTTTTCTACGAAGTCCCGTTTCCACAAAGAACACTGAGCGAAAGACTTGGCTTAATTAATGATTTCCATTTATTGTCTTAAAACAAGACCTTGTCCAGGTTGTGGTGCAGTTCACTAAAGTGCTGGAGCAGACTGAGCCGACACTCCTTGAAGACTCGATCGCAGCCTGCACCGGATTGACCCACCTTTTCCGCATAATAATACTCGTTGTCCGCATGCTCCGATAGTTTGTCCACGGATGAGGAGGGTCTGCAAAATAAGGAATGGTTTTTATATATTATATATTTAAAAAAAGGATCTTTTTAATAAAAATGACAAAGAAAGAACAATGTAATGTTAATGAGGCTTTTATGTAACTGCGCGAACGCGAAGCATGCCCAAGTCTTGCCGAAGTCATGCATAACACATGCCCAAGCCATGCCAAGGTCATGTCGAAAGCCATGCCGAAGACATGCCAAAGGCATACTAAACTCACGCAGAAGTCTTACCTGCCAGGACAATGAACTTTTCTTTAAAAATCAGGTTTATGGCCGCTCTTTTTGAGCTAGAACTTCTAATAAATAAATATAATTATATCTACTCACGTCAACAGTATATGCATGAGATCCGCAAAGAGCCCATTGGCAAAGTGGAAGGGCTCCTCGGCCGCCTCGCAGATGCTCTTGAGCACACAGATCCTGCCCTGGTAGCCCAACCGGTCCGCCAGACCCTCCAGTCCCTTGTAAACCGTCCAGCGATAGCTGCTCAGTACCTTGTTGGTCCTGGTCAGCAGCTTCCTGGTGTTCTTGCCCAGCTCGTCCACTCCGACCAGGAAGTTCTCGAACATGGGCTTGCGCTGCCTTCTCGCTCCCGTAATACCTGGCGTGGTCACCTGTGTGATGGGCAGAGCCGTGGGTGTTCTCAATTCATCCGGATTGGTGGGCAGCCAGTACTCCACCTTGAGGACATACCCGGTGGTCACGGCCTCGTAGTTGAGATCCTCCAGCGGTAATCCAATGCCGCCAATGAACTGGGCGTAAAGTCAACTTAGTTAGAAATCCTTCTGGATACCAGTATCAACTTACCATGACACGGGTGGGCGAGGTGGTGGGATAAATCAGCCAGGGAATGGGCCCTCTTTTGCTCCTGTGGTGCTTGGAGAGACTGCCCAGGGAGGCCATAGCCTGGCAGAGCAGGCAACTGGCCATTATGGCTACGGCTATGCTGGACTTCATGTGTCTGCTTATCGAGCGAATCCCGATGCGTGCTAGTGCCAGCTCGTTCCCTGAGATACTAATCCATATTCTTGGTATTCTTTTTCTAGCTCACAAGTTTTCATTTTGATTTCTCAATAAAAACGCCTCGATCAATCGATCTATCCCGGCGACCAGAAGACATCTACTTTCTCGCGCGAGAATGTTACACATTCTAGCAATTAGCACCTCCGGATGGGCGATGACGATCGACTGGAGACGGGGTCAAGTGGTAACCGTGTAAATCTTGCATATTCCGGTTTTCTTTTCTTGGCCCATTAACCGGAGAAGCTGCCAATTCCCACTCCCATCATTCTAATGGCTTCAGCAACCTGTTATTTTCGCAAAATGCATTTAGTTGCCGCAAAACTTTCTTTGAGATGAGTGCACTTCGTTGGGAGTTCTTCTTGGTACTATTCTTGGCTTTGAGTTTGGAATGGGTCCACTGCTTTCTGGTCTTTCCACGTCAGGGATCTTTTGGTGTGAGTATTTATCCAAGGATACCTCTTTAAAGGGATCAATCGTTGAGCTTCTTTTAGTATCTGGCTGCCGTGGCCATTCCTCTGGATCTGTCGCCAAAAAATGTCTACATGGCCTTCAACTTTGAATCCAACTATGCACTGCCCTCCAATGATTCATACAATCAGTGGATTGATAGGGTGAGTTCCTGAAGTTGTTCTATCAAAGAAAATTAAATAGAATAAGTTATTAGTATTATTCCACTTTTTAAAGGTAATTATTTCTATAACTACTTTAATGATAATTTTTCTCCTCCCTCTGAAAGTGGCAACTCTATGAACCTTTTATGGGCGTCCCTGGAAATGTGACTCCGATCAATGCCCGCCAGGAATCAGGAGGTGACTTGCCCCCCAAGAACGATAACAAGGACGAAGATAAAGAGGTGTCCCGCCGCTCGGTGGGATCACCGCCTCCTTTCCGGCGCCGCGACTTCTACCGCGGCATCATGAACTACCTGTCCCACTTCGGATTCAATGGCTCCGCCTGCCTGCTGCGTGTCATCTGCGAGGTCAGCGAGGCGCCTCTGGATGCCCACAATGGGCTGGTGGGCAGCCTCTTTCAGATTCTGTTCATGTGAGTTCCTCCAGCGAGGCGCACTTCCACCTTTAATTATGGTATCTTTTGCCGCAGGCCGACGACGAGTGCCGCGGAACAGGAACTGCAGCACGTGGACGAACTGTACGAGGCCACCGATGCGGGCACGCGTGGCCTGGGCTGCTCCGATTACGTGGCCAACTGCGGACACAGTGCCCTGGACCTGATAAGCGTGGTGCTCTGAATAATTATTGTTTTTTGAGTTCTGTCCGAAAAAAAATTAAGCTGTGACCGAATTATAACTCGAAAGGTGTCCGTCTAGGTAGAGGCTTTAAGTGGGTCCCATTTTTGGGGATCTTGGTACTTACTTAAGTACTATGAAGAAGTTATAATAGTTTTAATAATAAAAACAAGCATATAAATATTTATTCTTTAGGGAGAATTACCTCCCTTTTGCCTTTCAAAATTAATTTGAAGGAC
This sequence comes from Drosophila rufa, assembly GCA_018153105.1. NCBI lineage: Eukaryota > Metazoa > Arthropoda > Insecta > Diptera > Drosophilidae > Drosophila > Drosophila rufa. Next base: position 17,633,398 of record JAECXS010000085.1, read on the forward strand.
TTAATGATATTCCTCCTTAAGAGCTTAAGATGCCCTGAAATTCCCGAGTCACCTCCTGCTGCGGCGTGAAATGTTTTAATTTCGCTTAAAGAGCTTAAGAACGACGACACTGTGTCGCGGCAACAAAGGAGCTGCGGCCAAAAAATAAATAAAAAGGGAGTCCTAAGCTGGCCGCATGGATCTGGTTTTGGATTTTGGTTTGCTTAGGAGGTTTCAGCTGGGCTTACCTCACGTTTGGACATGTGTGATGTCTGCTTTATATTTCTGCCGACTCTCTGTTCTTTCCCCTTGCTTTTTGTTGGCTCTCTGATCGCTTTTTCCGCTCCTTTTGTGAATATGTACCATGGTCCTCCTGCTCCTGCTTTGTCCTTTGAGTGCGTTTTGCGGCCTGTCAACAATGCCCCAGAGGAGTCTCCTGTTCCGTTGTTCTCCGTTGTTTTTTGTTTGTTTGTTTGCTATTTCTTTGATTCGATTTGCCGCCTTAAAGGAGACCAGAACCGAATGTTCCGGCGAATGGTGAGAGCGAATTACGCCTTCTTTGATTTTGCCAAGCCATTGAAATCATAATTAGAAGACAAATGATTCCTCTTTTCTTCTCGAGATCCCCAGACAATGGCCAGGCATCGAAGCTGAAGTGCTTATGTACGCCACAGTTTGAGAAAGGTTCCGAAAAAAATAATAAAAACACACACAGATGGAAACTTGAGTATTAATAAGCTTAGACGAAGGAGTTGGATTTTGAGAAAAAAAGAAGAAAGAAAAGGAATAGGGATCGGGATCGGGGTTAAACCAATCTCAAAAATATATATATATTTGCTAAAAAGGTCTTGAATTGTTTGCATAAATACAATTCTTTGATTACCTATTATATTTCTTATTAAATTGATATTTTTGTAGTGTTTGATCGCTTGTAAATAATAAGATTAATGTGGACAAAATATTGTCTGTAAATTTGTATTAAAACTCTCTATCGGATTTAGGTTTTAGGTATTAATAATATTTAAAAACACACAATCTATACATTATAATCTCACTTTCTGTTAGTATCTCTTAGTGATCCTTCATCTCCAGTGTCTAAGAAGAACACTCATCCATATTTTGCTCCTTGACTATCTCAACCGTATCTACATTTCACATATCTTTAAGACCGCTCCATCTTCTCTGATATCTCAATTGTGGGATCATAAATGCCAGCCATCAAATGTGATCCATCTCCTCTAGATACCAGTCCATTTTTATGACTTTTTCTGCAGCTCATTTCGTCACTTCAACATGGCAAGATGTCAGAGTTGTCTCCACTGATTTACGGCCCAGCTAGAGCTAGAGAGATGTCAGTTTATTTTTGTGTTTCTCTGTTTTTAAACCTTGGCATTGACATTCATTTTAATGGGGTGCGGGCAGGTGTTAAGGAGGTCCTACATATATCTATATTATCCACGCGATCCACGCTTCCTGTTGCGGTTACCCCGAGGCTCGTTCCCTTCGGAATTAATTTGCCTTTGGGGGCTGATACGAATTGATTTGTAATTAGTTGCAGTTGCAGTCAACAATGTGATTATCCCGCCGCATCTAGTATAAGGAGGAGCCGCAGGAGCTGGGGGCGGAGTGCGATCTAGGGTTACACAGATGCGAACAGACCATGATCCCGAGAAACGGATCCACTTGAGGTCGGTTTATGCATAAATTACACATTCGAAGCACACAGCATTATCCTAGGCAATTGACAGCTCCCTTAAGTAGTCATCTATCCATGACATATGCGGAATGTCGAATGCGGCTGAGGGCGTTCTGGTGAGTTGTAAACGCATCTGTGGCCAGGGATTTGGGTCCTGCCTTTGGGATTTTGACAGCCGATCCCGTTCCCATTCCCGTTCCCGATCCCCAAACCCGCCATGTGTCGGCAACTGCTCCGTATCCATGACCGTTGACAGTTCTGTGGTGTAAATCATTGTTCTGCCGTCTGTCAACCACTTTGAGGTTTCCATTTAATAAATTCAAGTACTTTGTGCACAGGCGGGTTATTAAATTAGAGTTTAATCCACTTCGGACACGCGTCTGCGAACATTAATTGAATTCATAAATGAGCAGTTTATATGATATTTATAAATTTACTAATTACCGTATCATTCGATTGTTGTTTCCCTCTTTTTTTTGTTTTTTGTGTTGCCTTGCCATTTTTTTCCCTTTATGTTCCATCAACAATTGGATTAAATTCATAATGCAAAATGGCATTTAAAATGAAGCTTTTAATAAAGCCGAAGCTCAGTGCATAAAAAAAATCATGGAAAGTTGCAAAATTCCATTTGACGGGTTGGGGATTTTCGGTTTATTTTAATTAACTTAATGAAATGCATTTGGCGTGGCTTATTAATGTATATTCCGCAAGATTGTTGGGTCGGGTGCAGGCATTAGGTAGATGATTTTTTATAGCTCGGATTTTCATATTAAATGTACTTAAGATTGGATTGAGGTGGCAAGATTTGATGAAAATAGAACACAAAAATTGTTAAAAATAAATTAGGTATGTATTAAAATACTAAGATTCTTTGCCGTCTCGAAGGTGTTTCGGTAGGGAGCCACTGCTTTTTCATCAGCATTTAATGAACATTTTTAATAGCCAAACTATAGATTTAACTAAAAGGAATTATATCAAATTATATAAAACTATATAAAATAAATACTATTTATCAAATATATATTTTAATAATTTATTGGAAAAGATCTTCAGTATCCTTTCCAATTTTAACATGCAGCTTGAAAAGCACCAGTTGGAAAAGTACCTTGTGTGCTTTTGTACTTATTTCGTTCTAAGATTCTAGTCTAATTTTGAGTAAATTTATATAATTATATAACTTAACTCTAAAACAAGTGTATAAAAAAGTATATTTGTTTTTAGAAAACTTACTTAACGGAAAAAATGCATTAAAAACCAAAAAACCTAAGATAATTACATAGAACTGCCCCACCTTTAACTAATATCTTTAAAGCCTACGCCCGAGTGATCTTTCGAGCATGGAATCTCTAATTTTCTGGCTCTTATCAAACACAAATCTTAATGAAGAACTTATTTTTGGGTCTCTATCAGCACAAGAAGTTCTCCCATGAATTTCCTGATTAGTTTCAAACGGCTGAATGCAGTGGCTGCATTCTAAAAACCATATCAAATTGATGGCAAACGCAATAAAAGCGGAATCATTAACCAAGAAGTCGTGTAAGGTGTTCCCACATCTTCTTTATCGGGGCGGGCATCAACACCTCCTCACCTAGGCTATCGCTCATATTCAGAGTCGGGCCATATGAATAATGTCAAATTATTTCATTGCACCAACCCCACGCTGCATTTATATTTTGATCGATTGCCGGCGAGGAGGGAAACTAGTTTGACATTAATTGACTGCCAAATATGCACAAGCGCATGAAATTATGGAAAATCTTATTAAAGTCAACCCATCCTGGAAGCCCAAGCCCCGGGGTAAAGTCGTGAAAAAAATCAACCCAGCCAAAAGTTCATAAATGCTAATGTGCCCGGGAGCCTGACGATGATTGATGGTCGGTCGCCTTCGAGGCGGCGGAGTAAGAGTTCCGTGTCCGTTTCCCGCCTCAGAGGGAAACCCCACTTGCCGCAGACTGCGGAAAATTATGCGACCGGCAGCGGAAGATGGATCAATCCTTGATGAAACGTATACATTTCACCTTTGTGCTCCTGGCTCTAGCTCCCATTTAAGCCAATATAATCCCGAGCCGGCTTAGGACATTACGATCTGGGATTAGGCCATGTTGCAACATCTTCGACGGCCTCGCAAATATTTGCGAACAGGATTTGTTTGTAGGCGGTGTTCGCCTAATGATCTTTGCCAAAAAGGAAATCAGATTTTCCAGTTCCTGGGAAAGTAGAGGCAGCACACCCAAACATCCTTTTGTCTGTCTAGTCCGGACGGAGTCCCTCTGACAGGCTCCAGGCTTATCCAGCTGCATTTGTCTGATTTATTTGGCCCGAGGCGCGTGGCGGGCTTTTATTTTATGCTCTGGACAGCCCAAAGCTAACACGATAGTCAGTGTTGATTTTTTTTTTGGGAGAAAAGTTACACTGATTTTGTGAAAAAATAACTATATCAAAATGATGGCCAGCTACACAGATATAAACGTAGAAAAATTTTAACTAGAACTGAATAAAAGCCAGAATAAAAATTTCAAAGTTGAACTTGTAGTACAAAATAAATTCAGAGAAAATTCTATAAGAGTAAGGACAAGCTAGAGTGACAGCTCTGGCAAGGACTCACAACATTCCTGAAACCCTTCAAGCTCCCTCTTGACGCTCTCTGTGCTTTTCCATGTGTCTGCTTGGAGTCCGCATCGCATAATTTTTCACTCGCTCGTTTTGGTGCGTATCCCTCGGCCTGCTGTCTGCCTTTTTTTTGCCTTCATATTTTTTTCATGTGTGTTGATAAATTTGCTTAGATTATTATCCTGGATCCTGGCCCTGCTTGCTGCTATCTCCCTGTCGTAATTAGTCTCGAGCTTGTTTGCGCCGCCTTTACACAGAATGCTTTCCCAGGCGCCGCACGCACTCACGTACGGACAGCGGACAAAGGACCCACGGACAGTGGACATGGGCTCCAGGACATGGGCCCGAGCTGGGCTGGGCCTGGACTTCCGTACACGGACATTTTGTCTAGGCAAATTGCTAGAAGGGAATATGAATGAGTGGAGTTCGTTTCTGCAGCACAAATAGCTCATATTCTAATAGATAGCACGCCTTGGCGGCCCTAAATTGAAAGCGCAGCTCGGCCCCAACGTCAAGCTGGCAACCTTTTAGCATAAATTTCTACGGGCCTGAGCACGACAGGAAGTCGTCGCCGAACGCCTCCGTCAACCGCAATTTCCATTAGCAGCGCTCAAGGCAAGGGAACTCCATTCACATGTGGGATGTTATGTGTATATAGAGTCCCCGGGAACATTTGACATTTTAAGGAGCGCCAAGTGAGTTGCCGCAGGTAGCTCAGGTAAACTGCCAAAGGAAAAGGCCCCCAGACGCCAGCGACATAGAGAGAGAGAGACTCGCCTCGCCCATGGAAATGTCAACTGTTTTTAGCACGCACAATTTGAGGGAAAGCCAAACAAACACAAAAAATAGCCGGGAAAATCGCTCTCCACGGTAACATGAATATATAAACGACGGACTGACTGTTCTGGCAACCTGCTCCAATTCCAATTCCCCGGTCCTCGTCCTCACCTGTGGGAAGGGCTCGAATTACGAATGCAATGTTGAAATAGAAATTAAATGCCGGGGCGAACCGCATTTTAGACAAATGCCAAAGCGGCACTCCCGTATCGGCTTTCAGGACACGGGGACTCGGCAGCATTCGGCAGCATCCATTGCCAGGAGCAGGTATAAGCCCCGAATCAACCACAACATGTACACCTACTTCCTCCCTAACACCCGAGAAGTTTGCCAAAAAAATTAAAATAAAAAAAAAGTACCACAATGCCAAGGAAGTTGCGGCCCGAACAGGAACCCGGCCAACACTCACCGCGCGAAGAGACAGAGGAAATGCGGCCAGATCGAACTGATAGATAGGAAGTAAGTATAGTATGTTAAGTCGCAGGGGGACTGGCGATGGGTTTCCGATAAGTTCAGTCTAAAGATTCGATTTGCTCAAAGACAATGCGAAAATCGAGTACACAAAGCGGCTAAACCGAAACGTTAAGTGAAGATTGATTAAAGCACTCAACCAAATCAACTGGAATTCTTTTAATCGGTACCCTTTTGCCTAATAAAACCATTAAATTGGTTTTAAAAATCAAAAGTATTTCAAGATTATTTTAAAGGGAAATGCAGCAGCTCTTGCTTTATTTGAATTAATTTTAAAGGTACATAAGTACCTTGGCTCCTATCCGAGTATATTGCTTATTTCACTTAAAATCTGACCTAGTTTCTGAGAGAAGCCTTTCCAGATCATCGATCTCTTCCGAGTATGGCCAATTCCCGTAAGGCAAAGAGCTCACAAATCAAACTCCGCTTGCGGTGGACATTGGACATTAATAACGCCTCAGTAGAGCGCCGACAATGGTCCTTGGGATGGGATGGGATGGGCCTTCGTCGCATCGAATGCTTTTCAATAAAAGTGGCCCCAAATGGATGCTGCCGCCGACAAAGGGCCAAGTCCGAACAATTGGCCAACAAAAGGTGGTCGAAATTACAGCGCACTCTCGACTGCAGCAGGCCAAAGCCAAAGCGTTTCGCAATCGGGGCCAAGAGTCGAACAATTAGTCCACGCCCCCAGAGAACTCTGGAGCAGTTCTTACACCTGGTAATTGCTCCGCAAAAACTTCTTGTAATTTTTCTTTAACGAATCTCAAATGACTTGCCGACCTTTGTCCTCTTCTGGCCCATTGTTGACCGCATCTCCGGCGGACTCCCGTGGTTCGGTTTTTCCCAATTTTCCCAGCTGCCCCCGTTGGCAGGCCGGCAAGTGTGAGAGGGATGGACCGTAAAAATCAGCTTGCCCTATTAAAAGTGCAGCGACATTTATGGCCTTGATCTACACGCAGAGTGCTGGCTTTCTGATTGCCTCTGCAATTGGTCCTTGATGATTAATGTCTAGGTCCTCCCCAAACCGAAGAAGAACATTTTTCTGCAAAATTCCTCAGCCTGTTTCTATTGATGCTTTGTCCCGGCGAAGGCGTTGGGCTCCTTTCTGATCCTTTGTCCTTGGGTCAGCACATTTTCTTTGCACCTCCGTGGCGGCGGCGAACTCTTTGGTATTCCCTAATTCTCCTACAATGACCCTCGGATGACTTTGGAATTGTTTGTTTGGCAGCAGCTGAAATTGGTTTTTCAAGGATCACCAAAGAAAAGATCTGAAGACTTATTTTGATTGGACTATTCATATGTCAGAGGTTCTTTATAAGTGCGTTTTTCTTCACACATTCTTTGGGAATATTATTGACTTTGTTCGTTTTGTTTGAATAATTCTAATCATATTAGTATAGGAATATTTTAGCAACAGAAATAAAAAATAATAAAATATTTTAGATATTTTTCTGGCTCAACTTTATACCTTTTCTGAGCCTAAAGCCATCTTTCTATTAAATCTAAATTTATTTGAATTTGGTTATTGGGTTGATTTAGAGCACAGAAATTTAACCAACATTTTGTAAAACAAAGAAATTAATTTCTGAATCTTTAGACTAATAGAAAGTAAGCTAAGCTTGAAATTTACCATAAGCAAAGTAGTAGACGAAGTTTTGCTTTCATCTTTAAACGTATTAACATTTACGAAATATTATTCCCACAGAAGGTGCACGTTTTTTCCTTCTTATTAAACCCTAATCAAGGCCGCTAAGTGTTTTCCTTACAACTTTCCTTTTTCTTAATGGATTTTCATCGATAATCCCTACCCCTTAGCCCAATATATATTTGTTTTACAATATTGCACACTTTGTGGGTCAATGAAGACGGGGCCCTGTAATAAGCAACTGTTTAAGCGTTTACCCCCGAAAATGGAGAAGAGATTTAACATTTTGATGGATTTTCAATAAGCCCCATTTTGGTCGGGAATCACTTTGGCTGATGACATGCCTCATTATTCGCAGGGGATCCGCTTTCGCAAAGGGTCCAATTAGAGAGTGCAGGGATGGGTTTAAAATTGAATTTAAAATGCATCAGACTGTTTACCGTAATAATATCGACACATTTATGGGGATCCTCGCCCAGGCCGCAAATTCCCCTGACTCCCTCGGGGGCGCATCTGAAATGATCTTGGGTCCAGGTGCTACAGCTTAATGGGCTTTGGTCCTCTGATGACCAGGCCCGCGGCAGCCTCATCCTTTGTAGCTGTAGCTGTATCTTTTTCTCGCTTTCTGCTTTTAGGCCTTCAACTCCTACTTCGCCAGCTGACTTAAATGTATTTTAAGCTGGCCGGATTTTTGTTCCTTGTCTCTCAGTGAGACAGATGTTTGGTAAAATAATAAAAAATATTCTCTGCCATTTAAATAATAAATAATTTAAGTTAATAGTATTTTAAATTAAATTAACAAAGAAATGTGGTAAGCCTCCAAGAGAAACCTCTTTTATTTTTATTTTAGATAGCCATTTAAAAATATTACGAAAGACAAAGATCTACCTAAACTCTTAACTTAACTCTTAACTTTTAACTCTTATTCAATAGTATGTATATTTTTCTTTATTTCTTTGATTATGCATTATTTAAATTTCTTCATATTACAAATTCTGTTGCATTTTCTTACTCACATCTTGTCATATTTCTCCGTCTTCTGCTGACTATAAAATAAATTTTAAACCTGTCGTACTTTTTCTGGTTTCCTTACAAAAAGAGGGACAGATGTTTCTGGTCTGTGTTTTTTTCTGGCGTTATGATTTTTTTTTTGCTTTTTTTTTTAGCATCCTCGGCTGCTGCCTGGGTTAACTGATATTGTGGATGCTTTATTATTGTGTGCTGTACCTGTAGTCGGTTCCTGCATCTGTTATCCTGACAGCAGGACTCAGCTCGGCTCACCTCACCCGCACGCTGGGGAGGTAATCGATCTCATGTGGTTTATTTACATCCGTTATTGAAATTCACTTTTCGCTCATGCTTTTGTTTTATGAATTGGCTTTGTGTACGCCGCCCTCGCCGAATCCCCGTATCCTCGTATCCTTGTATTGATGACAATTGCAGTTTTTGGCATGCAGCTGGGCGCATTTACATCCGCTTGTTGGTGCTGTGTGTGTGCGTTCGCCTTTAACAACAGATTTTTTCGCCTCGCTCTTCCTTTTTTCTTCGGGTTGTTTCCAGGGCTTCATCGTATTTTCCATTTTTTTTTTTAAGGATAATATCCCTGTTTTATTTGCAGCAGGCGGAAGTGAAATGCTTCCCGGGGCTTTAATATTTCAGTTTGGCGAATAATGTCCGGGCCAAATGATATGGGAAATGATAACTGAATGCCGAATTTGCTGAGCAACGGATACAAAGAGTTGGGCTAGGTCGGGTTCGTACATCCGACGAGCTTGGGATAGGACCATTTCAGTGGCATTGTATTATAATTAAATTGGAAATGTAGTTTGTTGTTACGTTAGTTAACTTTGGGATATTTTAGGTGGATTTAACTCTTCTCTTTTGATTTTTGTAAATTTTTTCATGCTTAATAGATATTCTTTGGAACATAGAAATCCATGTAAAAATATATCTAAGCTGATATACGGCTATGACACTGTATTACGATATTACTGTATTACCATACGAAAAAAGATTTAAATAGAATGCAAATAATCTAAATAAATGTTATATTTTGTTCGAAGCAGACAAATCGATGCAAAAATATGTTTAAACAATTATACGATTATGACACTGTATTAAAATCTTTATTAATTAGAATTACCATGCGAAAAAGATTTAAATAGATTGAAAATAAAGTGAATAAATGTTTTATTTTATTAAGAGCAATGAAATCCATGTAAAAATATGTCTAAACAAATATAAGGTTGTGACACTGTATTAAAAACTTAACAGAACAGAACAGATGGAAATGCAACATTTTATAAGGCATTGCTACCGAAGGCTTGTTAGATTCGGTTCGTTAAGCAGGGCTTAGAACATGTTTGCTTTATCTGAAATGTATTTCTTTTAATTATTTTAATGCAAACTCATTCCTGGCATATTTATGACATACCACTAAGAGCACAGACATTTACATTTTGAAAGCCAGCTAAATATGAACATTTCCCCTTAAGACCCATTTAAGATAGCCCAGGCTCTTTGGGGTAATTCTGCCGAAATTTTAGTTATATTTACAAAGAAGTTCCCACAAGAGTTCCCCCCTTGCACACCTTGTACACCTTTGGTTATGGAAATGTTAGTCATTTGAGTCCGAGGCCATTATGTAATCTTGGCGCGCTCATATGCTTTATGGAGCACATCGGCGAGGATATCAAATTGTATCTACAAGTCCAATTTAATTATAAGCCGCGCAAGTGAGGCCCATCAAAGTTCCCGATCCGTTGCAGGTGCAAATGCAGAACCTCCAGTTGACCAGCCAGTCGTCGAGCCCGATCCGGACTCATTTTCGGTTCCACATTATTATTATCCACGCTCTCCGACGAGCCGCGATGAGTTGAGTCCGGTTTTGGGCCCGGGAATGCCGCCGCTCTACAATTCATTTGCAAAGCGTATCCAAAAATGCTGATGGGATTATTATATGTTGTTGATCTGGAACTGGGGACTGAGGACTGAGGACTGGCGACTGCCACTGCCGCTGCCACTGCCACTGCGACGACTGCAGGTGGAATATCTCAATGCCCGGGCAGGTCTTTATCTTTTTAATGCTGTGTATTGCTTTGTGTTTTCGGTTTCCTTTCCCTCCGCATTTCGGCTTAAAGCCTTAATTTATGTATTAAAAGTTAGAAATCCGTGTGGACAGGTGAATTTTCGTTGCCCTGCCCTCCCTGGCTCTCTTCCTTTCGGTTCTCCCAAGGGCAGTCGAGGCCGTCAAGGTATAATTTTCGTATAGGCATAGTTGCTCATCGTCGTTGTTCATTAACAATGCAGGTGAAGCGATCGGGGGAACAGGTAAATATGTGGGGAATTTAGCAGAACGATAGAAGCATTATAGGAGATGGAGCAATGGATAAGAATCTCAATGAAATCACTTGCCGTAGCGAATCTGTTATGATTTACCATTAGTCGAGGTTTTAGGTTTATACTAAATCTGAATTACTAAATTACTGGAATTTTTATAGCCAGAAAATGTTAAACTATAAAATCGTAGTTCGTTTATTTATATATTTTACTTTTTTGGGTGTAACAGAAAAACCCGAATGTTACATTTTCTAACTCTCTCTTAGTTTTCTAAAAACTAAATTCTGGTTCGGCATGATTTAGATTGATGGAAAAGTAATAATCCCTGCATTCTTCTAATAAAAAATAATCCCCCTATGAAAGGTGTAAAAAAGAACCCGAAAAGCGAAAAACTTAATACCCAAAATATAGACAAAACCCTGCTCATTGTCATTCATCATATAAATCAGAATTCGCAGACAGAGCGGACAGGACATAGAGCTCGAACCAGGAACCAAAGCGTTCGATTGTATGCAAAAACTAGAAAACAAGAAATAATGAGAATGGGATTGGAAAGGGGATTGGGAAGCGGAATAAGAATGGAATCGGCATCGGGTTTGGTGTGGTGTGGAATGCCGCAGGTGGCCGCCAACAGTGGTCCTCGCTGTCGCTCGCTTTTCAAGTGTTTGCCTTTGCAGTTGGACAAATTTACATGCGCGCCCCGCACACAATGAGACGGCGCAGCGGCTGACCTGGACAGGTAAGCGAGGTAGCCATGCACCCAAAAAAAAATCAACTGAATTAACAACTAATTGATAATATTTATAATAATAAATAAAATTGTCTAATGCTGAAGTTAAACCCCTTTTGTTAAGCTAAAACTTTTAAGCTAAAAATATTTCACTGACATTGTATTAAAAACATCAAACATTAATGTGTGTATGGTCACACCTATTTAACAGGTAAATATATAATTTAAGTATTAATAAAAATAACATTACTTTATAAAATTCATATGAAGGGATCATTGTCTAAACCTAAGAATTCCTCTAACCCAAAATTCTGCGAACTAATAATATTTTCCCATAGTTATCTTCCACATTTATGAATTCCAATATTTTTATTTTTATGATATATCACATTATTTTAAAAAATGTTCTAAGTGCACAAACTGCTGCAGGCTACCTGGAACGTCCGGCAGTGGGACACACCGTACGTCGGTATTCAAATAGTTCGCCGACCGGCTGAAGGCAGCCAGCAAGAGCGAATGCAAACGCAATAGCAATGGCAAAGGCAAACGGCAAACACACAAACGCATCATTTAAATGATGGAAAATGCAAAGGATGCTGGGCCGTGTGATTTCCGCTCTGGACACGGCCTTTTTATCCTTTGTGCGTGAGTGTGCGAGAGTGCGTGAAAGGTGTCCGCCGCTCCTCTTTTGTTCGAAATATTTTTAATTAAATGGACTGAGTTAAGCCCCGTGGGCATGGGGGAAGTGCTGGGTTGATGGGATGATCGGATGGATGGTTGAGTGGATGTGGATGGCAAATCAATCAATTCCTGCCAAATGCGGTCAAAATGCAATGCTCAATTAAATAAGCCATAAAATTAAAAGCCAAAGGATACACGGATTCCGGGGCAGGCTTCAACTGAAATGAGAAATGGTTGCGCTTTTTTCAAAAGCATTTCGATGGGGCATCAATTTCCAAGTGCGTACCTGCTTTATCCAGCAATATGTTCTCTAATTGCAGAGTGCTAACAGATTGACAGTTGATCAAGTGAAACGGCATGCTAAAAGCCTCAAAAAAGCGTAGGAAAATTTATAGAGAAACCTGGAAGCAGAAGTGATACTCTAACAGGGCAGGGAGCTAATGCGTTTTAATGGTCACCTTCTTTTTTGAATAGAATATAATTAGTTAATAATAAAGGACACAGGAAAGTTAATTTCAATATAATATATTATATTTGAATGGGAAATATTATTATTATTATTATATTAAATTTTTTGGTATTTAAATAAATATTGAATATATAAATCTATTTTTTATATATTTAATATTTTCTTAAATAATAAGTAAGCTAAATTATCGTTTTAAGGATTTGATTTTTACTAAATATGGATGCCTAAAAGTATGCAACAAAATATTTTGAGTACCTAATTCTGTAAAAACTATTTCTGGAAGCCTTTAACCTTTCATAAAATACTTACGGGCATCATTGTACTTATTTTTGAATCCACAACAATTTCTAAGTCATCAATAATTAAGTTTTTATTGACAAATGGTTAAATAATTGTTAACTAGCCCAAAAGCCTGCTCGATTTTAAAGAGTTTTTAGAGTAAAGGTGTCGCCAACTGCTCTTCTTTAGTGCTAATGCTCCAAGTCCATAAAGGTCCTACCCCCGCACAATTGCAGGTTGAGTGCCAAAATGCATTTGCATGCTGAAAACACTTCAATTCTGGTGCTAAACTAAAAACGCAAAACGCTCGAAAAACGACAAACGAGCGCACTCGGGGATCCTGCTCACCTGTCACCCGGCTCTTCAGGTGAGGGGGCTCATTTGCATGCGATTGAGAAGCGCGGAATCAAAGTGCATGGAATGGATAAAAAAAAAATAGGGAAAAACAACAGCAAGCAATTGGCCGTGGATTTTTGCCGGCTGCATGTGAGTGCGGGATGCTGGGCTAATTAAAAGCACATCAAAAGCGGGCAGAATTTGCATAGCAAACGAAACGAAACGTTGCGAAAATTAAATAGAAATTGTTAGTTGCACTTTTTCCTTATTTTTTTTATTTTCATGTTTTTTTTTTCACTTCGTCAAAGCTGCCAATGCCAAAAAAGTTTGTCATGAATAGCTGTCGTTAGGGGAGCGGAACTGCGGAACTGTAGAACAGCGGAGCGAAGCGGCTGTAGCAGGAATCGTCCAATAAATGTCAGCGGAGCAAAGTTTGTTCACCAACTATTTTTATAATTAAACAAACTGATTGTGATAAGTAGGAAAATGAATGGCAAAGTTATGCCAAGAGGGGGACACTAAAGGTCCGGCCATAAATTGGGCAAACGTCAAAGTTGGTACAGAGTACTTACTTGTTCAACAAGCCCTTGAGACAACGCAAGAACAATTTTGCGAGCATTCAAACAATCAGAAAAACGAGGCAACTCAAGGATCATTTCAACATTTTAAAGAATTTATAGGAGGTTTTATACTCAGTCCTATCGAACGTATTGACGACTTATGTACGAAATATATCGAAGAGAGCTAAACTAGTTCAAAATATTTCAAGGAAATTGGAAAGAAAGTTCTATAAACTTATTAAATCTATGTCTGACACTCGATTTCAACTATAGAACTATAGATCTAGCTATTCTAACCCACAACTTTGTCCACAAAAATAGATCTTAATTTGATTTCGAGAATTCAATCATAAGTAATATATAATATTTTACAATATTTACATTACATCATATACAACGATTAAACTATAAAAAATTATCAAATTAAATTCCTTTAAAGAAAATATTGTAATATATATTATTGCACTTATGTAACAAAATAATTCGCCAACAATTTCTATTCATAAAGTTCTGATTTCCAATTCCTGATCGGTTGAATGTATCCAAACGCATGAAATCAGTTTCAAGAAGTGCTCCAATTTACAATAAACAGCTCTTTTTAGTTATCAACAGTGTATAGTGTATATTTAAGCCTAAAATGTAAACTATTCTACGGTTTTGGTGGTGCTAGACGCCGCAGCAGCTGCCGCCTGTGTGGCATGGTGCTTGGCCACCGCCTCCTGGGCCTTGCTCAGCTGGATGTAGCCCTCGTGGGCGCGGGAGCGCAGCTCGCTCTCGACACTCTTGTTTACGGACTTGGAAATGACGGCCTTGATCTTCTGCGTCTCGTTGAACTTGGCCTTCTTGGCCTGAATGGGAGCATCTAATGAAAATAATACAGAAATATGTAGGTTCCCGAAAACTGATTACAACTTGTTGCTACTCACTCGACCGGCGGGTGAAGGCAGCCTGCTTCTGCTTTTTCTGCTTCTGTATGGAGGCGGGCAGCTTGGCCTTCTTGAATTTTCCCTGGGGCATAGCTAAAACGTAGTTTATAAGGAGAAAATAACGAAAATAACAATTCCGCAGCACGTTGTTTTGGTTATCGGCAAGTAGTGTGACCGTTGTGTTCGATAGCATGTCTATTAGGGTTGCCGAAAATATATCAAAATATCAAAATATCGATATATTTGCAAAAAAAATAAATATTTTTATCACGATATTTTTATGCTATAATATCGATATATAAATATTTTTTTTGATATTTTCTGATATTTTGTTTTCGGTCAGCCCCTACGAAAACGAGTTCCACTTATGTATATATTTCTTTGCCAAATAGTAATTGGGAAGCTGACCCAATACAGTATTGGACTTCGCAACAGCAGACCATGCAACATTTGTCTAAGTAAGCACTACGCTATCTGATAATACCAGGTAGCTCGGTATCCTCAGAAAGGATGTCTTCGGCAATTAAATGTGTAGTGTGCGACTCACGCAGCCGTATGACTGTTCGGCACGTAACAAATCGTGTATTTTTAAAGTCACTGGCGAAACAATATTGGAAATAACTTTAACTTTAACTTACAGTATTTTCCATTGCTTTAAGTAATAAAAGCTTAATATGAAGTATTTGTGTTGTTAGTTTTGTTTGAATGAATTCATGTGGATCATTAGGATCAATAGAGAGGTAATGTATACGAATAATGAGATAGAGAGAAAAAGATTCCTAAAGGCTTTCTGATCCTAAAAATAAAAAAAATGTTAAATATCATATATACTCGATATATCGATATTTTTTCTTGATATTTAAAAAAATCATTTTGATATTTTTCAAAAATGACAATATCATTGATACGATATTTTTTAAATATCATGCAACCCTAATGTCTATCGAAGGGGCCGCGCTGCCAACCTATGCGGTTATTTCCACAGCTGATTCATTTGGCGCACTGTTCGAAAAACTTAAATGGGGTTTTATTCAGTTTATCTTTATTTTCGATTGCTGGCTCACTTAATGATAACTTGAATTATTCAACATATATGTTTGCTTACTCGCTTGCTTTAAACTAAACACACAAAAAATTTCACATTCAATGCAAAACTTAAATTGTTCGCGATAATCATCGTTTTCAACAAGAAATCATTAATTAACATTTAAAAGCGCTGAATATTTTGTTGTTTATATATGCATTTTAAGTGGGATTCTTTATCCTTATTTACGTATGTATATATATATATATATATGTATATATGTATATTTATAAATATTGTATTTCCGCTTTAGCTTTCCTCTACATTCTTGTTGTTGTTCTTGTTGTCTTTGCTCACTTGGTGATTATTTTTTTAAACAGAGTTTTCAACGTTTCGAATCTTTCGTTTCTTATAAAAATCGGTTTACAAAAATGTGTGTATGCTTATGGGGTGTGTGTGTGTAATATGTTTTGTATGCTTGCGTGTGAATAATGAGTACAAAAATAAAACAATTAACTGTTCAGTTTGGCAACGATAACGCCAGTTACAATTAAGCCTATTATCACAGCAATCACCAGGAGTATCAAAATCTTGCGCCTGTAGCTCTGACGACTCCTGGCCGCCTTGGCCAGCTCCGAGGTGCCATCCTCCACATTGGCGGCCGTCTGCTCAATACTGTTCTCGATGAAGTCTGCAATTGAATAATAGGGGGTCAGTTTTAAAATTATTAAAAGTCTAAAATTAAGGCAAGTTTTTAAATCGCCATACTTGGTCTGTTTTTCATTAAATTTTTCCTAAGGTTACTCATTTTGGAAATATGTCTTCGCACATAGCGCTTATCAGCTTATCAGTCTTTAAGTTTGTTTACCAAAACGTCGCCTCGTAATCGATGTTCAAATATGTTTTATAAAATTAAATCAAAGTTCATATTTGTTTGCAAAAAATATGTCAACTTAGCTTTTGATGTTCTTAAGCTTTCCACATTAAAATTAGTATTAAAATCAGTTAAATTTTAAATGTATTATTCACTTAAGATTCTTGTAATTATCCAGCAACAATTTAACTATAACTTGGATAAGAATTTGCTTATCATTGCCTGCATTCTTAGAATATTACTATCGTTTCCTGTTCTAAGTTTTCTTTAAAGCTTATGGAGTTTACTTATATGTAGTCTCTAAGGCCTGACTGTGGGGTTTTCTCAGATCTAAGCGTAGCTATTAACAAATCTAGCTTTGAAGCATCAAAGAGAGAGAAATCCTTTATAGATTTCCACACAAAACCAAAGCTCAAATCTCTGAATTCTTGTGGCTTCTGGCGTTGCCCCTTCCACACCCAGAGGGGGGTTAACGCTTTAAGGTTCATCGGACTCACCCATCTGCTGACCCTGCTCATGCACCAGCCCGCTCAGCCGCGTCATGATCTGGTTGACGTCGATGATGTCCGACTCAATCTGCTCGACCTGGCGCCGCCGCTCGTCGAGCATATCGACCTCTTGCTGCAGTCCGGCCTGCTCCAGGCGCTGCTGCTGCAGCAGCTCGGCCCGGGCGGTGGCCTCCACCTCGTGCTCGGCCAAATCCTGGGCCTGCTGCAGGGTTTGTCGCATAGCGGAGGAGATGCGGCGCTGCAGGTTCGAGTACTTCTCGACCACGCTGTGGAACTCACGCGTCAGCTTCTCCAGCTGCAGCTTCTGCTGGCGATCGCCATGCCGCACCACGGCCTGCAGCCTCTGCAGATCCTGGCTGGTGGTCTGGACCCGGGCATTGGTCTTGGTGTTGATCGCATGCACCTTCTCGCGCAGCGCCGCCGTGTCTCGTGGCGTCCCAATTAGCTTCAGCTGCTTCTCCAGCTGCTTGGTGCTGCTGTGCACCGCGGTGATGTTGTGGCCAATGTCCTCGCTGAGCGACATAAACTCTGTCGGACTGAATCCGGATGAGCCGCCGGCTGCAGCGAAGCTCACCTCGGGCGTCGTTGTGGAAGCCGTATCCGCCGTTGCTCCATAGTCCCGATGCGGGCCACCTCCACCCACTCCCCCTCCTCCTCCTCCGGTGGGGTTGTTCAAGGCCTGGGACATGATTGCTGCTGCTGCTGGCGCGTCTGTGTGTGGTGTGTTGAGTGTGCCTGTGGGTTTAGTGGGGAGTTGGGGGCTTGAAAATGGGGCGACACCTAATACCGCGCACAAACAAACAAATCCCTACAAATGATTCACATGCCAAGAGCCAAGACCCGAGCGCAGAGAGTGCTGGGCATTGTTTTTGTGCTCGACTTATCAACATATGATGCAGCTCTCTGTGTGTGTGTGCGCGCCTGTGTTGGTGTGTGTACAGTGGTGGCACTATGTGTTTCCCACTCGCACCCGATTCCACGCGAGGGGCGGGCAGCGGGGTGAAGGTTGGGGACAACTCTTGTATGGTTTCCGCCTGGCAGAGAACCTAGAAGACCCTGGGACTTACTTCGAAGCGACTTCTTTTCCGTTGGAGCTCCAATGTCAGCGCACAAACAGTGTGACCACGGCGCGACCGTTACAGTATTACCATATGACTCAGGAAAATACGCCAAGTGAAAAAGCGAACTGTGAATGTACCAGGGATGCCAGCTGTTGAAAAGTTACAGTGGTTCCCACAATTATTGAACCATCGGATTCCGGATTTAGCTGATATCCGGATTTTGCTGACATTTAATCAGCGGTTTAATCTTAAATTTTAAGTGGTTTTTGTTAAAATTGTTTTTCTAACTTAAAATGTTAAAAGTTTCATACAAAAGAATTTCTAGTTGGTGGAAATAATAATATACACTAAATTTTAATAAAGTTTAATACAAAGATCCTTCTAGTTGGATGGAAATAATACAATTTTAATATTCATCCACCAAAATGTGCTCCCCAATATTAGGGCTAATATTGTATGGTAGAAATGGCTAAACTTAATAGGTTCGGTTCATGGCCGATTTGCATCCCTGGTAAATACGCCAAGCATATGACCCAAAATGATGGGGAACTTCGACTGGTCTGGTGGGGATCTTGGCTATACATTAAGCGTGAACTTAAAAAAAATGGGTTTTAACTTATTTTAAATTGTTTGGCAATAAATCCCATATTTTTAACCTTTTAGCTAACTAGAAATTATTATAACTAATGCGAATTTGTAATAATAGATCAAATAATCAAGGAAATTAAAAGCTTGAACAAAAAAAAACCTTACATGTAGCATATTATATGGTTTTCAGAAATTAAGCATAACTGCTTTTACTTTCATCTGGTTTCAGAAACTGTCCAACCGCCGGGTAAAATCAAAAATTCAATTCGATCCTCAAAATATTAATTTTTTTAGTTCATCCCCTAATACAAATAAAGCCCACGTTTTATAAGCACACATATTTTTGGCGGGAACACAAAGATTACGAGTCCCTAAAAAAACTAAAGCAAACAATTGGTAATATTTTTAAACGTTTCAAACGAAATAATTTCATTCGTTTCCTTTAGTACTTTAACTTGTTAACCACATCTTCAACAATAAATGAACTGCCTTTAAGCGCAAACTTACAGAGAAACAGTTAGAAACCGCATTTGTCACATTCAAAAGAAACACATTTTCTACGTTCTTGGCTTGTAATTCCGTAGCTTAACGTACAGAGTTATGCTAAAAGGTAAAAATCCTTAAACTCCTGTCCTCATCTTAGTGGGTCTTGGCGGCCAGACGCTTGTCGCGCTCCTCCGAGATGCTGAGCTTGACACCCTTGCCCTTGGGCAGGGAGATGTAGGGCTTGTTGCCCTTGCCAATGATGAACACGTTCGTCAAACGGGTGGCGAACACATGGCCCTGGGAATCCATAATGTGCACAATGTCGAAGGATCCGGGGTGACGCTCGCGGTTGACAACGGTGCCGACACGTCCCAAATTCCTGCCTCCGGTGATCATGCAGAGGTTGCCTGTGGAGCAAAAAACATTCAGTTAGTTGAAATCAAAACGAGGGAATATCGTTATGCGAGTGTCATTGCACGTAAAAGTTACTGAAACGGCTGTGGAATGCCGAATCAGAGACCGTCGTGACAAAAAATGCTTTTGGCTAAATGTATTTGAACCACGCAACTTGGATAACGTTTTGTGGTCTTCGAACCAGCCAAGAGGAATCGCTGTCCGAAGAAATCTTACCGGAATCAAACTTGATGTAGTCGGTGATCTTGCCAGAGGCAATGTCGACCTGCACGGTGTCGTTGGCGTGGATCAAGGGATCCGGGTAGCGGATAGTGCGACCGTCGTGTGTGACCAGGAATGGAACACCCTTGGCGCCCAGCTGAGTCTTCTTGACCTTGCACAGCTTGTACTGCAAAAAGGGGAGAAACAAAAGCCGAAGTTAGTCACAAATATCCAAGGGGCTCGTTTAAATTTGTAATTGCACGTAAAAGTTACTGAAATGACTGGGTTGCCAAGTCAGAGACCGTCGTATCAAAAATTGCTTTGGGCTTCGATTTGAACCAATTAACGCATTGCAAGAGCCGCAAATCGGTCTTCGACCAAGCCCACACATCTTCAATTAAAGGTTTACATCTTCCTTTCCATTTCTATCTATTATTTATTAATATATTTAAATTGTAATTGCACGTAAAAGTTACTGAAATGACTTTGGGTTGCCAAGTCAGAGACCGTCGTATCAAAAATTGCTTTGGGCCTCGTTTTGAACCAATTCACGCACTATTAGAAACACAAATCGGTCTTCGACAAAGCCCTTTAAATTCACTTTAAGGCTTAAATATATAAACTCAAGTTTACTTTCGATATAAAATAAAAATTAACTTGAAAAACCTGCACAAAGTAAACATCCTGGTAGGATTATCTTACAGAAAACCGTAACAAACTGGCGCCAAAATCTCTAGCTCCTCGAGGGGAAAGTAGATAACTCACCTTGGCCTCCTCGGCGGAGATGCGGTGGATGGTGAAGCGTCCCTTCACGTCATAGACCAGACGGAAGAACTCACCGGTCTTCTCCAGGGTGATGACATCTAAAAATCAAGCGAAAGCGCAACTATAGTTGAAGCAGATTTTCAGGAAGCACTCCTCGTGCACAACTCACCCATGTAGCCAGCCGGGTAGGTGGGGTCGGTGCGGACCTTGCCGTCAACCTTGACCAGGCGCTGCATGACGATCTTGGTCACCTCGGCGCCGTTGAGGGCGTACTTGAGGCGGTTCCTCAGGAAGATCAGCAGGGGCAGCGACTCGCGCAGCTTGTGTGGGCCGGTCGAGGGGCGCGGGGCGAAGACGCCTCCCAGCTTGTCCAACATCCATGCCTTGGGCGCGGCTAAACGCTTGAGATGCTTCTTAGGGCCACGAGCCTGCAAAACAAAAGGGAATGAGATGAGTGATCCAAATCCGACGCCGCCACAAATTCCAAGATTCTCCGGCGAAAAAGGCACTCGGTATCCCATTCCGCTGGTGAACTAACACTCACCATGTTGTTTGATTCTCTATATTCAACGGGCGATCACTGCAAATAAGAACAATAAATTTTTTAGTTCGGTGTAAACATTCGGGCGACACCGCAAAAAGCCGCTTCAGTTGACAGAAAATCCACTGGCCCCTTCCGCCGCATACAGTCACTGGCGGTTTTGTCGGTCCTTCGGTTGCCCATTTCGAACATCGCTTCACAATAACAAAGGCCGATGGCCGAAATATAAGCGAATTAAAAATACACGTACCGTCCGTCTTGCAATACAAAAGGAAAAGGAAGTTGGTGCCAGTGTGGCCAGCTAGACCGAAACAGTGTGACCTTTTCGAAGAAAAACATAATAATATTGTTATAAACTTGCATAAAAAGGTGGCGAAATTGGGAAAATGATAAGTATAACAATTACAAATTGTTATGAACTGGTTAAATACGCTAATTAAGAAATTGGTGAACGTTGTTTTGAACAAGAATGTAATCAAACAACGCGGCGATCATAAACGTAATCATGTGAAGAAGGACAAAATTTAAATACATCGATTTTTTTTCAGGTATGACCGCCCTAAAATACTAGGTTTCAATTTGCTGGTATTTTCAGAATTCTTAAACATACTAGAAATACTTTTATAATCTTTTATAGATAGTGAAAGAGTAGAACAGTTACAAGTTTTATAAAATTGTTCAAAATTTGTAGCAGAAACGTAATCTTCTAAATAGACGTAAGAAAAAGTCCTAGTAGAGCCTGCGAAAACATCGACTGAACTAATCGATTTTTAGAATGGATGTTTCGATTAGGCCAAAAATGCATTGCATTTTTGTATATTGTTAACTAATTAGGAAAATGGGGATATTTATTTACAGTAGAGTAACTTAAGTGCGTTTAAGTTACACCGGCCGCTCGACTGAAGCAGAACTTCAAGTACCGCCTGCCAGTAGAGAAAAGAAACCATAAGAATTGGGCCGCAGCTTGTGTGGTACCACCTACTGCCAATTTCTCATTAATATACAATCGATTTGTTTAAACAAATTTTAATTCAAATTTAACAGATGAGTTAGAATGATGAGTCTCATGCAATCTGGCACCTGGTCACACTCCACCAAAAACAGGATTTCGCACAGCTTCATTTGTGCACCGATAAATAAGCGTCAATCGATTGTTCGTCGAAACAACCGTTATTTTTTTTTTTTGGTAATTTTACAATTGTGTTTATTTTCTCATTTTTAGTTAATGCCCCACAAACACACAATTCGCGCATTAGGCATTATTAATTACAATCTGTAAAACCTACTTATAAATTAAACTGCGGCAACAATACAATTTGCCAAACTGATTTACGCTTTATGTGTGTATCCTCTCGCTTTGTAATCTTTCTTTCATTTCTCTTGTGAATTTAATGCATTTAAAACCAATCTTGGGGCTAAATAGTTATAAATGGTTAATTGTTTTTCCTTCTTTTTTTATGTTTTGTACATAATACAAACTGTATTCATTCGCTCACTAATTTAGGCGCTACTGTTTCTCGTTTAGGCGAAAGAACTTAATGTTATGTGAAATACATTTTTAAGAATTACAATGTATGCAGTTAATGAATGTATAGTTGGTTTAAATGTATAATTCTATTTTAATGGCTACGTACGTCTGTCTGTGTGTGTGAGGGGGGTGTGTGGTTGCGAGAGGTTCTCATGTGAGGGGAGGGTGAGGGTGAGGGTGATCGAATGTGTGTCTCCATGTCAGTGTGTGGCTGAGTGTGTGGCGTGGAGTGGGTAGGGCCATCAATCTCGCATTTAGTCTGTCGTTCAGTCCAGCTTTTTCATTGATTTTAGGGCCCGCTCCCGCAGTTGCTTCTCCAGATCCTCGTTAATGATCCCCGGTACCGATCCGCCCGCTAACAGCATCAGCTTTCCTGTTCCGTTCCGTTTGGCGGCAGCCGACTGCTCCTCCTCGTCGCTGCTGCCCTGGGAGCTGGAGTCCGCCCGCGATTTGCCGGCACTGCTCTTCCGCTTGTGCTTCTTATGCTTCTTACTCTTCTTGCTGTGCTTCTTGTGTTTCTTATGCTTCTTTCGCTTCGAGGACGCCTCGGAGTCGCTGTCGCTCGAGTCCGCCGCCTTCTTGGCCTTCTTGCGCTTCTTCTTCGCCACAGCCTCGTCGTCGGAGTCACTGCTACCGTCCTCCCCGGCCTCGTCCCTTCGCGACTTCTTGTGGCTTCGCTTGCGGTTGCTGTTGCTTCCGCCGCCCAAGGACTCCTCATCTCCACTGGATGTGACTGCTCTCTTGGACTTCTTGTCCGAACGTCGCTTGTCCTTCTCCTTCTCCTTCTCCTTTTCCTTCTCGCGCTCGCGTTCTTTCTCTTTAAGGGCCACCGCCACAGCCGCCGCTGCCGCCGCCGCTTCCTTCTCCTTCTCCTTTTGCACCAGCAATTTCTTCTTTTTTAATCGCTCATCACCGCTGGAGTTGTCGTCGTCGTCGCTCTGATCGCTGCTGCTTGAGCTGTCCGAGCTGCGTCGCGACTTTTCCTTCGCCTTGCCCTTGGAGGCGTTCTCAGCAGCCGATGGCTGCTTCTTGCGGCGTGCCTGATGCTGCTCATCGCTATCGTCACTGTCCGCGCTACTGTCCGAGCTGCTGCTTTGGCTCTGGTCGCGGGATTTCTTTGGTGCCGCCTTGGCAACGAGGCGCTCGTGGGGCTTAAGGAACGGAGAAGGCGTGCGCGACAGGCTGGCGTAGCTGCTGCGCCTGGCGACGAGAGTCGGAGCCGGAGCAGGAGCAGAAGCCGGAGACGGTTCCACCACAATAACTGCCTCTGGCTTGGCTTTACGCTGCTGCTCTTCGCGACAAAGATCGATGGTGTTTACATCCGGCCCAGTGAACTCTACCGATAAACGTCCTGCATGGATTAGGTCTTGGTTACTTTCCGTTTTTCGTGGTAGACCCTCTTTTGGCCCGCACTCACCGACTGGACTGTCCCGCTTTCGGCTGGGTCGCGGACTGGAGCGACTTCGGCTTCTCTGACGGCTGTGGCTGCGACTGCGACTGCGGCTTCGACCGCGCCTCTCTTGTGGACTGGCACTGCGCTTTCGCTGCTGTGGCGGGCGGCTACCGGCCGGTTCCACCGAGCTGCCCGAGGAGGAGCGTCTTGGCCTGGCCGGCGGTGGATTGTCCCAGCGATTCACATGGCCACCGCCACCGCCAACGCCCGGAGAACTGCGCCTCTCCCTGGAATTGGGACGGCGATCGCGCGAGTTGCGTCTCTGTTGTGGCGATGAGAAACGACGTCCAGGACCCGAGGGTGGCGAGAACTGTTTGCGGAACTGCTGATGGCCCTGCTGCTGCATGGGCGACTGCCGGTGATCGCGCTGGTTAAAGCGGTTTTGCTGCGGCGACTGGCGTCTGTCGAAGCGGCCCATTCCGCCACCGCCTCCTCCACGGCCGCCGCCGCCAGGACTGTGCCTGGCCTGCCAATGGATGCGGCCACCGCCCCGGAAGTTGGGTGAACCGCCGCGATGCTGCCACATCTGGCGATGCTGACCGCCACGGCCGCCACCACGTCCCCCGCCTCTGAAGTTCATCATGGGCGAACGGCGACGATTGTTGTTGAAGCTAAAGGGAGAGAGTTTCCATCCATAATTAGTTAAATAAAGATAATTACACGAGGCATCCAACTTACCGTCTGGGGGAACGCGAGTAGCGCATGGGCGAGCGAGAGAGTCGCCGGGATCGCGATCGGCGGCGTGAATTTGAGCGCTGGAAGCGGTTGCCGCCGCCACCCCCGCCATTATCCTGACGCATGGGACTGCGGCCGCGAGGTGAGAAGCGCCTGCCGCCACCTCGACGATTGTTTCCTCCGCCGCCGCCGCCGAACTGCCTGCCCCGATCGTTGCCGCGCTCCATGGAGCTGGCCGAGTCGCCGCGATTGTTGCGATAGTGTCGCTTGTTCTGCACACTGTTCTTGTTCCGGCGATGCTCAAACTGATCCTGATTGCGCTCCGGCGACAGGGAGATGCTGCTGGACCGTCCGCGGCGGCGACTGCCGCGACGCGATGAGCTGCGCGACCGGGAACGCTTGTGGCTGCCCGAGCGTGAGCGGCTGCGCGGCGAGCGGGATCGAGAACGCGATCTTGATCGCGACTTGGCCTTGCCCTTGCCAGTTGGCGGCGCCGGCGACTTGTCCGACGAGTGGCGGCCATTTACAGTCTTGGCGGGTGCGGGCTCCGCAGAGCCAGTCTTCTTGACCGAGCCTCGCGATCCAGAGCGGGACTTCTGGCGTGAGCGACGCGGCGGCGGCGAGCGTGAACGGGGCCGACGGCTGGAACGTCGCTCCCTGGAGGCGGGGCGGGCGGCCGAGGAGGAGCCGCGCTTGCGAATGCGTGCCGCCGCATTGGCCGCCGCCTCTCGGGCTGCACTGGGCACTGAACCGTTATTAGCCGGCTTTGTGGAACGGGAACGCGAGCGGGACTTGGACTTGCCGTTGGGCGAACGATCGCGCTGCCTATCCCGTCGAGAGCTGCCGCGCTGCGAACGAGATCGTGAACGGGAGCGGGAACGGGAGCGAGAGCGGTCCCTTTGCCGCTGCTCCTCTTCACGCTTGAGTATCTCGTCCTTCTTCTGCTGTATGAACTCCGCGGGTATGCCCGAGTCGCTCTCCTGCGCGGAGAGCAGCAAGGCCCACAGCTCGCCCATAAACTGGCGGGCATTGCGACCGT
The DNA here is from genome assembly GCA_018153105.1 of Drosophila rufa. Lineage (NCBI taxonomy): Eukaryota > Metazoa > Arthropoda > Insecta > Diptera > Drosophilidae > Drosophila > Drosophila rufa. The sequence continues at coordinate 17,659,114 of JAECXS010000085.1, forward strand.
TGAGGAAGCCCGTCATGTTGATCTGCATCTTCTTGGGGCACGGGTACTTCTCCTCCTCCAGCTGGTTGTAGACGAACTCCACCACCACATCGTCCTCGATGTGCAGGATGTCGGTGATCTTCTTGCTGATCCACGGGCGCAGCACGTCCAGCTTCACCTTGGACATGTCCACCCGCTTGTTCAGGCAGTCGCCGAACTTCATCTGCTTCATCAGCTTCTTCTCCTTGTCGCTGAACCTAGTGTCCTGCTGCTGGTTGGTGCCCTGTGGACGATGGAAAAATGGTTCATCATGGGAAATGGCCAAACGCCAGGTGGAAGTTCCACAAAAAAAGATGTAAAAGTGGAAATGGATGTGCAAAATGGACGGTGATGGAGACGGAGGTGAGGAAAAAAGCATTTATCGATTGCTGTGAATCGGGGCGGGGGGGCGCGCGCTTACCGTGAACATCATCTTGGCTGCGTTTCGCTGCGTCTCTCTCGCTGAGGGGGGGATTTCGGTGCACTGCCGCCAAATCGTGTCCCCTCTAGGCCAGGCACATTTGTTTGCTCCTTCGACGGGGGAAAAATTCAATAAAAATATATGTAACCCGGCACCACGCAAGTCAATTGTCTACACGCACACACACACGCACAGCGTCTTTTCGCCACAGCCACGGGCCGTGTGTATGTGTGAGGGCCGGGGATGCTCTGCGCTCGCCGCGAGTTATGTAGTTGCGGATCGCTGGTAACGCACTTTCGGTGACGCGTTCTCAGTCGGTTACACCTGACGCGGTCATAAATGCCTTTTCGGTCACTTATTGCTTTGCACTTTTTCCTCGCAAAATAAAAAATAGATTCGTGAAAACGGTCTGCGCCCAGTGTGACCAGTGCGACAGCTGAAACATACCAGAGGCTCTGGCAAGCATACCGAAATATACTGTCGCGATAATGCACACGAAATATACCATTAGTTTAACTGCCCGTTAAGTTAATCGAATAAAAAACTTGAACTGATAACGTTTTCCAGCTTCAAAATTGTAGGTCTTCCCATACACGTATAACCCGAATAATGTTGCACGGAATTACTACATAGATATTTATTTATAATTCTACTACCAAAATAAAACAAATTCCATTAACATTTCGAAACGAATGTTTTTATTTTTGCATTTTCGAATGCCGTAATTAGGGGTTCTAATAAATACACACTACAAAATGCACGGAGGCATTAATTCAATTTTGTTTAAATTTAGACTTAACATTAGGATTTGATTATTTTTCGAGCAAAATTCCATTTCAATTTTATACAGCTGAGAGGGGGGGATGAAAGGAGAAAATGAGAAGATGGGGAAAACATTAAATAACATTGCAAAATTGATTTCGCTACAAAAAATAATTCCTCGTTTAAGTACACATTAATTTAGCCAGCCAGCCCAGCTCCGCTCCGCTCTGCTACGACCCAAAACTCGCTCAGTTCTTTTGGTTGCTGTTGTTGGTGTTCCTGGTGGGGGTGGATGGGGTGCTTTTGGTGACCCCGCCCCGCCTACGGTATCATGTTGGGCTCCTGGGCGGCGCCCGTCGAGTACTTGGGCTTGCACACGCATCCGCTCTCCACCAGCACATAATCCTGGCCGGTCAGTGTCACCGGGCCGAGAGGGATGACCAGGAAAAGGTAGGGCACGTAGGTTTGCGTACACTCGCCCCGCACCACGTCGCACTCAGAGGATCTGGAAGAGAATAAGTTAATTATGTGCAAATGAAAATAACTCAGGAGTTCATTCTTCCGTCCACTTACTCGCACACTTCAAAGACCACCTGCTGGAGGAGATCGGGGAACTTCTGGACTATGGTCACCGGCTGGCCGGAGGTAAGACTAACGCCATACATGGGCGCTGTGGTGTTGTAGCGCGTCTTGCAGAGTCGCGCCGGCGTCTCGCTCTTGCACTGCTGCGCCGGCGAGGCGTTCTTCAGCGATCGACCTGTGATCAGAGCAGTCCGATGATTAGTCAATCAATCAATCAATCAGCCAGTCGGTCAGTCAGTCAGTCAGCTATGTGGTGGGGCGGTGGACCAATTGGCTTACTTACCGTAGCGATTGCTTCCGACGGCCTCGTTATTCACCTCGTCGTAGGCCCTCAGCAGAGCACTGGTGGTTATGGCGGGGTCCAGCGTGCTGGGCAATTTGCTCTGGCGGCCACGTCGCGAGTTTCCGTTCCAGTTGGAGAAGGTGCGCGCCACGGCCGCGCTGCAAAGAGGAGATCCCAATTAGGGGGTTATGGTTTTATACGTTAGAAAAGAAAGTTTGCTGACGACTGACTCACCTCGGATACGGCGCATTGTTGGGGCCCAGGCAGTCGGGCGAGTCCGTGAGCGCATCGCCGGACAGGTACTTCAGGCCACGCCCCCCGGCACAGCGGCTGAGGGGCGCGTCGTCGTCGCTGCTGTAACTCGGCCACAGAGCCGCGTTCGCGCAGGTGAGTGCGATGCTGATGACGCAGAGAGCCGTTAGGTGCTGCAATGATGAGATACGGATGCGGATATGGGTTACGAAACGGTCTGACTAAGATTGAGGCGGCGGGATCATTTTTCCCAAGCTTTTATGGGGTAATCGGGCAATTGGATAGATTAATAACCGATATTTTATAAGATCTCTTGTGGGTATTTAAACAAATAACAACATGTAATAATTTTAGGCCATTCTGTATGTCCCCAAAGGGAAGTATAATCTAATTCTTCTAAACTAGAACCATGGTACTAAGACACTACTTTCGTTAAAGGCACTTTCTTGCAGTTAGAGGTTTTAATATACTATTTATACGCTAAATTTAAGCTTAACACTAATTAACCTCTTGTTCTCATTCATAAATAAAGAATTTAGGAGCATCGGGAAGGGATTTTAAACAGGTTAAGAATTTAATTATATATTACAAGTATATATCCAAGGCTTTAAATAAATTTCAGAAACTTTTATGATTTTGTTTCAATAAAATCTTACTGATAACTAAAAATAATTAAATTTCAAGGATCAAGGGGATTTTCTCAACTTCCAATTAACTCAACGCAACAAGACTTTAAGGCCCGTGCGGATACGTGGGCTGCTATATATATTTCTGGCCTAGGCAACACTAAGTGTTGTTAGGTGGAATCTGACATTTCCATTGAAAAGTTCGACATTTTTAAGCATAAACGTACTCAGAACGGTTTGACGTACGACTATCATTTGTGTTGTTTACAGTTACTTAAAAAAATCAATTTCGCAAAAAAATGGAATTAACTCGTGAACATTTTCGTGCGATCATTTTTCACAACTTTCGGCGTGGATTATCACGACAAGAGTGCAGCGATGAACTTAAATCTTTGTATGACTATGAAGCACCATCCTATAGCACTGTGAAAAACTGGTACAACGAATTCAATCGTGGCCGACGCTCCCTCAAAGACGAATTCCGCGAAGGTCGTCCAAAAACAGCCATTGTGCCAGAAAACATCGATGGCGTACGTGAACTAATAATGCAAGACCGTCATGTGACATACCGTGAGATAGAGGCATCCCTAGGCATTTCTTCCACCAGCATACATTCGATATTGCATGAGCACCTGGCTGTAAAAAAGGTTTGTTTTCGTTGGATCCCGCACAATTTGACAATCGCTCAAAAGAAGGCTCGTGTGGATTGGTGTAAAGAAATGCTGAAAAAATACGATCGCGGTGCTTCAAAAGACGTTTATAAGATCGTCACAGGTGACGAATCATGGATCTTTGCGTATGAGCCCGAAACAAAACAGCAATCGACCGTGTGGGTCTTCCAAGACGAGCCAAATCCAACGAAAGTTGTTCGTGGAAGAAGCACTTCGAAGCAAATGGTCGCCTGTTTCTTCGCAAAAACTGGTCATGTGGCTACTGTTCCTCTTGAGCAACGTAGGACGGTCAATTCTGATTGGTACACCACCATTTGTTTGCCTGAAGTCTTCGGTGAAATTCGAAAAACGAACAAGGGAAGACGAATCATTGTGCACCATGACAATGCGAGCTCTCACACATCGGCTCAAACCAGCGCCTTTTTGACTGGCCAAAACGTCGAATTGATGGGTCATCCGCCGTACAGTCCTGACTTGGCACCAAATGACTTCTTTTTATTCCCTCACATCAAGAAGAAAATGCGTGGTCAACGATTTTCGTCGCCAGAAGATGCTGTTGAAGCATTCAAAAACCATGTTTTTGAGGTGTGTCAATCAGAGTGGAAAAAGTGCTTCGAAAATTGGTTTGAGCGCATGCAAAAGTGTGTAAATCTTGATGGAGAATATTTTGAAAAACAATAAAACTATTTTCCTTAATAAATATTCGTATTTTCATTATTAGGCCAGAAATATATGTAGCAGCCCACGTAACGGCAGCCGATCGCTGGAACTGCAGAAAAGCCAACTGGACTTGGCCGAAGTCTGGTCGAGACCGCTGTTCCGTAAGTTTTGTAACGTGTTTTATGACCTGTCGTTGAACCGCTGACCCTGACCGTGGCCCGGGTACAAGTACCTAGGAATACTGCCTAGTCTAGCATCTGGCTGAGGGACTCCACAGAGTTCTGGGAAAACGCACAAAAGTACGCCACTGACCAGTTACAAGGGCTTATGCCACAGATGGGGGCCCGAGCCCCGTCGATGAAAAGTTTCTATTTTCACATACTTGACCCGCTTAGCCCCGAAATCCATAAACAAATTAATTAAGCTCATAAATAACTATCTCGTGAGGCATCATCCATCGTACGTGAAAGTAAAAACAAAGAAGAAATCCAGACGAGCCGAGAAGAAATGTTAATACATACAATTTTTTCAATTTTTTCAACGGCATGCAAAGCTGACTTCTAATATGGTCTGAACTTTTTATTGCCTCTTCTCGCGGTTTTTATTTATCCGCGCGCACATGTGTTTTCTTTCACTTTCTCTGTGCAGATTTGGCTGCTGATCAAGTGCCAGAGCCGAAAAACCAGTTTCGATTGAATTAAAATTGCAGCACAAAAATTTAGTTTTGCCATTTTTTATTTCTTTCTTTATTTCTGCTCCTCTCAGTTGGCTTTCTGCTGAGAAAATCGCTGCACGTACGTACGACATGCGAAACGATAATCGTAGCGTTTCTGGCAGCCTTTGTGTCCGAATGTCAATGGCGGGAATACCGCAAATATTTCTTAATTGATATAAATATTTTCTTTCAGCCATTACAATTATTGCTTTGTTTGTTAGCCAGGTCTTTTGCCAACTTTCTTTTCAGTTAGACGTTTGACAAAAACGAAATGATTCAAGAGCGGGGTCGTAATGGTCATTGCGTGCGGTTCGGTGGGAAAAAACGAAAGCGAAATTCTATTATTTAATTCTTTTCACATTCATTACATGGCTTTAATGAGCGCAGAGCGGGGAAAGGCGCTTGCACACGTGCAGACTGGCCCGTGTGAGTTGGACGATGCAACGATGGACGACACTCTCACCGAGTTCCGACAGTTCGTAACTGCCTTTTGTCAAATTCTGTGGCTCATTAAACGCGCTTTTCTTGGCATTGTGTCGTTTCGTTGGTCCGACTTTCCGTTTTTATGACTCTTCAGCAATTTCGTTTAATAAATGCTCGCGGTCGTCGTCGTCCCCTCTTAATTCGACATTAAAAGACAGGTACGGGACCCTGGGACCCGGAGAAGCCATTGCCATTTGAACCTGTCACCAGAAAGAGAGACGTATTTTTACCTGGTAATTGCCATCTTGATTGGGTCTCTCTCGGCACCTAATGAGGCGACTTTCTTAGGTCCGCGAGGGTTCATTGTTGGCGTGGACATGACTGTACCAAATCACCGATCGCCGCCAGAGAAATGCAAATAGTTTCGGTACATAATTGGGAATTGCTTTGCCTTTACCTTGCTTTGGAAATCGGCAAATCACGCATTAATCAAAAACTCATTGACGAACCGTTGACAATTCGAAAAGAGCTCCCGTCATTAGGGCTTACATAACAACAAAAACAACAATGTGCACCAAATGTTTTTGCTTTGCTTTGTTGCTTTGCCAGCGAATGAGCGAAAGAGAGGGCGCAACAAAGCCAGGCTAGAAAGAACCAAAGTGAGAGATATAGCAACAACAACAACAACGGCGAAAAGAGACAAAGCGACGAGCAAAACTGTCAAGAGCAGCGGCTTCGTTCGTGTATCAGGTGCCGTTATAACGAGGTTAACGACCCACATCGCCATCTCCCTCTCGCGCTTCGATCTCCACTCTCCGGTCTCCACTCCCCGCTTAAACTCGCATAAACAAACATTGGCGTTTAATAACAAATGAAATTAAATTCTAATACATTGGAACAGCAAACAGATCGGCGGCTGCACGAGTGAAAATTGGTTTCGGGAAAGCATGGCAATGTCGACAGATTATTGACAGCTTACAAATAGCCACAGGTGACTGTGACTTTGACTGTGACTCTGTGACTGCGACTGCGGCGGCGACCGTTGCACGCAATGCGGCTTGGAGAACTGGAACTGGTTTATTGATAAGCGTAGCGTAGCCCATAGCCGGGGGCCAGCGTGCCATCTCTGTCTCGCCTGTCTGGTGGCGAGTTCCACATTCTCAATGGATGTCAGTGATAATGCATTGTGATTGAAACGAATTGAGAATTGAGAGAGAATTGTGTTTGGCTTGGCTTCGCCGCGCTTGACTGACACAATTTCCCAAAGGCTTTTGTCCGTCGATTGTGGAGCAGTTGGTCAGGAAAAGCCGCCAGCCGAGCCGATGAAAAGCAAAGGCCAATTGTCTTGGAGCTGCTGTCAACACAGCGAGAGCGTCGAGGAGCCACAAATAGAATGTGTTCAAAAATAGATTTTGGCTCTAGAAAAGAGAATAACTCAAACCAGTGATCGAGAGTTCATGAAGAAATATGGCTAATAAATGTATTTCAACGAACTCATATTCTTAGAAATATGTTAAATGCTGTGAAACTAATCTTGCAATGAATCCTGTCATCCAAAACCTTAGAAAATCAAAGTCCTGCCTTCCTGTCTTTGGTAAGAAATTTATCTTTCAAAACTTTTCAACATATTTGCTTGTTTGTGCCTTTTGTTCTTTATTTGTCATTATATATTTCGTTATTTTGATCTACGCAAGGTCATCTTAACAATTATTAACTTTTAATTCTACAGTTAAGATCCAAGACATTTAAATCCAATAATTAGTTGTGTCTCTCTTTCAGTGAAGAATCAGTTTCAATCCCGGGTTTTTCAGTTGAATCTCTAGTCCAGCTAAAAAGTAAATCCACTATTTTCAATTATTGCAACCTGTAAACCCTGTTTACATTTACCGATCAATCATATCGATACATGGAACGAACGGTTCCGTGTGTGCAAAGCAACTCTGCAAATGTTTTTGATGCCGGTTCTCAGCACCGTTGCGCATTAGACCGTTGTTTTTTGTTGGGGTTTTTCATTTTTTTTTTCGTTCCGCGACAGACAACAAAGCTCGATGCCGTGATAACCCCGAAGCGACAAAACTTTCAATGGGTTTTTTCCTCCAGAAGAAGCAGCAGCCTTAACGGCCGCTATGCAGATCACGTTTTCCCAGACCGCAGAGCGGGAGGGGGAGAGAGCGAGTCAAGTGCATGGACTCTGACTTCTTTCGCCTCGGGCTATAGCCGCCCCTTTCACTCCCCCGCACAGTGACGTAGGAAGCTTTTACTAGAAGGGGTTTTTTATTTATATTTTTTTTTTTTTTTTTTAAAAGGGTATTACCCTAAAAGGGTTACAAGGTTGAAGGCTTAAAACAATGTATATACAACTATATCTCAAGAAAATTGTAGAACGTTTATATATACTACTAAACCGACCATATCATGATCATGATTACGTTAAATACATCGAACGACCTTCTCGTTTTAGGCAGTAGCAAAGTTTTCGATGTTATTATATGCAAACATCGATTTTAAATCGATAAACGCCCATGTTGTTCCCTATACCTTCAAGCATACACCAGATATTCGAAAATTGTAATCAACGAATTTCTTACAGGGGGCATACGCAACACCCAAAACGTCTACGCCACTGCCCCCCCCGCAGGTTGACAACAGTGGCGCTTTCATTTTTGGACTGTGACTGCGACTGCGACTTCGACTGTCCATTGTCCAGATGGTGGGATCCAAATCCGAGGAATCCGTGGAAACGGGGCTAAGAAAACCCTCTTGGCTGGCGCTGACCACAACTAGAACCGAGGAATTTTAATGACAATGGAGATCCGAGGAGGGGACGTGCGAGACCCGAATTGCCTGCAGCAACACTTTTACTCATTACGCTCTCGTTTTTGATGCCATGGATCTGGGCAGAAGTTTCACTGCATAATTCGCATCATTATCATTTTCTCAGTGGGCAGGTAGTACCTGTGGTACATCACAGGTACTGTTACCTCTTGGCGCTACATTAAAGCTGGCAATTAACACAAATTTATGAAAATCTTCTCGAGTGTTTTCAGAGCTGCCTGCCAATCAGAATGCGAATGAAGGAAGAGATGTCAGAATATTTGACCCAGAACGCCGTTGTGGTTAACAGTTTATAATTCCGCTTTTGCAAATAGTTTTACGCACCTTGTTGCTGTTTTCCCTCAAGGTTTTTTTTTAAGGTTCGTTTGCCAACAAACAAGAACGGGAGAAGTTGAGACGCTTGAATGAGAATGGGAAGCTTCTTCTACCTGTAAACCAGAAATCGGAGACAGACGGCAGGCAACCCATAAAAATCAAAGTATGAATATATTTAGCCTACTTTTTATAAAATTTTTATTTCGCTTTTGCCAACGGCAGCACGGCTCGGTCACTCGAGCATTTAGGCGACGCTTTAAGAATCCGCTTTGAATCATCGCCTGCACAGAGAGAAATTTAAGGGGTTCTCTTTGGATTGATATCCAAAAAAGGTCTTACCCAAATTGGATTCAAAATGTTCCTAAGTCAAATTTTTCAACACCTAATAAAATAAGGAACTTATATCATCTATACCAGAGGTAGAACCTGAAACATGCTATTCTATTAAACTTAATATTAGTAAGATTGGATCTTATTAAAAAGAGTTAAGTTTGAAGAAGTATGTATTCTATTTTCATAACTGCCTATAAGGTTTACCTTTTTATGAACTCTTTTATTGATCTTATATCTTATATATGATTAGAGTTCCGTTTCTTCGTGTGTTTCTCTCGGCTACCGGGCAAAACGATCAACTTTTATAAATCTCCTGGACAAACATAGAAATCTGCCGAACGAATCGGATCGGGAAAAGAAATCAACAATTCAATTCAAGGGAAATCGTTGACGAAGCGTTTTAGGCGTGGGCGTGATTTTGCTTTCTATCGATTCTGTTAGCCTCTTGATTAGCATTTTCGTGTATCCAAAGTCGGTCAAGTTCACTAAGAAGCGGGGTAGACTTTAAGGTTCGGTTCTAAGGCGGGATCTTTTACCGGTTGACTTGTTTTTTTTTTCTTTTCAGACTTGAAGAGAGGTTAAACTCCAGCTACTTTAGAGTTTTCTCTGGCTGGAATTTAAGGGCGTGCAACCTTTGGCTTTAAAAGTCAAGTAATTCCCGCAGGAATGCAGCTGGGCTCTGTGCCCAATCGCTGGGTCGAATCTCCTGGCCATATATCACTTGCAACCACGACCACGGCACGGCTCTCTAAGCCCCACTCTTCTGTTGCCAATTCGAGTGCCAGGGCCTAGACGTGAGCCGACTGACAAACATCTAACTGCGAGTAAGTGTGGTGTGGATATACACACGCGTACACATATTTGGGGAACGCAGCCTAGTAAAAGTTATTTGGCCAAAGCAAATTCATTATAAATTCGACAAGACCAGGCAAAAAGAAAGTCCAAGAAAGGTGCTAATTCATGCCATCGGCCGCTGATCGGGCCGGAGAAATGGGTCGAGGTGGGCGACGGAGATGGAGATGGAGATGGAGCTGGAGCCGGAGCCCAGCTCCGATCCAAGCCTAACCGAACCGAACCCAGAACCCAACCCATGCCATTCCACGCCCGGCCAGGCACTTAGTGGACCACCACCGAAGGTGTTGCCTGCTGTGGGCTGCAATGTGTGCATATATATCGCCGCACATATAGCCACATATAATATGTGTTCTTTATGCCATACTGGTTTCCGAAAGGAAGAGACGAGACAAGAACAATGCCAAGTTCAGCAAAATACAAAAAAAAAAAAAGCGTATAAGACGGTGTGTAAGAGGTGCGAGGAGAGAGAGGTGTAAGAGATCTTGCAGCTGCCTCTCCATCTCCATCTCCTTGTGGGCGCTACGGCCACGGCAACGGCAACGGCTTTGGTGTCTTTATTTTTTGTGCTTATTGGGGTCACTTACTTTGACAGAACTTCTACTTAAGCACCGGTATTCCATTTTGTAGCAGAGTGTGTGTGTGTGTTGATGGTCGATGGTTTCTTGCTGGGTTATTGGCTGTACTTGGGGCACACTCGGGGTACTGGGTACTTGGTACTTGGGCACTCGAGGCACTCTCGTTCATATATCGTTTCTGGGGTCCGGGGACTTGTCCAATTCTCGAATTGGCTTTTCACTTCACACTTCACGACCGATGATAGCGCACGGAGAGTATCCACTCGGAAGAGCCCTCTGATCTCTGTGATCCGTGATCTCTGCTGGCAATGGCAAATGGCAACGCGCGTCTCAGACAACCAACAACCGACCAACTCGAGCGCTCAACCTGAACTGACGGAGCAGGTAAGGTTTACCATTCCTTAAGCACTGGTGCTGCCTGGTTCGACGCATGCGCAGACGCCTCTGCCTCTGCTTCAGCTTCTGCTGCTGCTGCTGCCACTGCTGCCACTGCTGCGATCTTCGGCCACATCGTCGCACTCGTAACCTGTTGCCGTCGTGTCGCCAAGTGTTGCCGCTGCAGATCGGCCCTGGGCCTGCTCCCGCTGGTATTGTGGGTGCCGCCGATCTGGATACATGTGCCCACGAACAGCACGCAGCCGAGCAGTACCCCAAGGATTATGTCCAGCAGAAAATGCATTCTACTTTGATTTTCACTTTGACAAGTGCTGAAAAGTGCCGTGATTCCAGGTGCAGAACCCACCGGATCGCATTCCGACCGTTAGACTAAGGCGTCGGTGTGGGAAAGCTAATTATAAATTGATTTGTTATTAAGAAACTTAAATTCTATAGATTAATAAATATTTTGACCTTTGGTATCATTGTAGAAGTAGGCTTTGTTTACGTTTTCGGGGGTAGGTCCTTAAAAAGATTCAGTTTAAGCATATCCTGATACTATAAAGATTATGCTTATGCTGTAAAAAAAAAAAATTACTTTATAAAGGAATGCTTCGACAGTAGCAAGGTAAAAAGTATCAAATGACTTATGAGTCGGGTATTCTGTGGTCAGGGCTCTCCTTGTTTTTATTGTTCCACCCAAAGAGGCCTATGATTATTATAAATTATATTGTAAATCCTTTTTAATAATCAAGGTTACCTTATTGCAAAACTGAAATACTTCAAAATTACTACACATTTGATATATTTGTTTGACACGGTCTGCCTTCCTCCATACCAACCACTGATTGCAGAGCGCGAGGTGGTCTTACAGATGTCAACGGCATCACGCCTTGAACCCTTTGTCGTGGTGGTTGTGCTCCTCCCTCCGGAGGTGGCTCGGGCCCAGGTGCAGGCGGCGCCAAATGAAGGGCACGCATGATCATCATGCAGCAGCCACAGCAAATGCATAAAATACAACAGACGCAACAGCAAAGTAAAATGATCGGGAGCAGGATCAGCAATAGCACACCCCTTAATTTCATAATTCTCTCGCTTGTAGTTTATAAGGTTGAGGTTTTTAATAACCTTCCCCGTCGAGACAGTTGAAACAGCAGCAATATCCAATGCAGCAAAGAAGGGCTAATAGCACCACCAAAAGGGCAAAGAATACGGCAAGGGTTAGTCCAGGACCGATCTTGTTGAAGGGATCGGAGTGAATCTTGTGTCCAGTGTCGGTCATCGTCTTACATTATCATGAGCTTCTCGTAGCTTTCTTGGTAACCGTCTGACTTTTCATCAATGTTTGATATTTAAGTTTGTAGGGTGTCACAATAAAAAAGCACTGCTGATTGAAAAATCCCTAAACCGACTTTGCAAGTCCTAATATATCAAGTACATTTTATAAATAAATCTTCATGTCTTAATTAGACCGAAAATAAATCAAATTAATAAATAATTAAAGTCGAAAGAATGCTGTAATCACTCTTAAACATTAGATGGGAAAATATAAAACGTTTACCGTTCGTGGTTTCACCTTCAAACGAATCTGAAAGCATTGCAAACTGACTTATCTGGCTGCACGGGCCTTGTTAATTGGTTATCGATTAATAGCATTACATAATCGAATATTCTGTAAATGCTATGCCTCCTCTCACGATCTCCTTCTCTGTCTGCATGCCTCTGTCTGACAATTAAAAGGCGCTTTTCATTTTCTTTTGGGAAAGTTACCGAGCTATATTAGTTTCAATTCGCTTTGGTTATTATCGAAAAGTGAAGAAAACGCCGAAAGGCCACAAAAACTTTCATAGTGGTTGTAACTTTTCCCCTCGGAATTGTCAATTGTCGAGTCGCGACGACGTGCAGAAAAAGTGTTCGCCGTCGGGTGTAAATAAATAAAATAAAATAAAATTAACGGTAACAATTGAAACAAACGCAGCGGCGGACCAGCTCGACAATGGTCCGGAATGAAACACGAGAAGCCATTGCCTCGCGGTCGCCTCCAAATGACACGACACGCATGCGCAGTGTCAGCGCAGCGCAGCTTTTCAGCGAAAGTGACTGAACGAGTTCCAATTGTCCAAACGCCTTTATCAGAGCTTAACAATTAACTGGCGTAATAGTGGCAAAAAAAAAAAAAAAAAAAAAAAACAGCACAAAAATGAAAAGCCCGCAGAAGTTACTGGCCTTAGTTTTGTCGTCGACAAAAGACCACATTTCTTTTCTAATGGGTTGAGACATTACTAAAGCGTCTAGACACTACATTTTTTTATTCATTATAAATGTGGATACCACTGTACTTCTTGGATACATATTTTTCGTTAAGTAGCCGAATAACTATCTCGCCTTCTCTAAACATTTGTTATGTTCAACACTTTCCGAATGAAATGATTTCCTCATGACATGGGACAAGCATGGGATAGATCTGTTCGACTATAAAACGTTTCACATTATGTGTATATTAAAGGTCCTTGCCTGTCTCTATAATAACTTGAGATAGATTTAGTTTTGTTTCACTCGGGTTTTGCTTTTGTTTCGGTGTTTTGTTCTTAGGCTCCAACCTTGAAACTTAGTGCCCATCCGTGCACAAGAAACTTCAAAAGGAACTTGATAACCTGCAGACATTTTTTGATTCTGCAGTATTAATATGAATGAAAACAAAGAAAACCCGTTAATAATATTAGTTTGGATAAATAAAGCATTCAATATAATATAACTAAAATGTAGTATTTATTAATACATAATTTTATCTAAGACCCTAAATTATTATACCCGGTACCCATAGGGTACAAGGCGATTTTTTTTATTTAAAAGTTGTCGATACATAAATTAAGTAAATAACTGAAATAGTTAAATTAAACCAAAACTAAAAGTAAACAAAAGTTTATATCATCAACCCCTCTTTGTGTGGGCCCTCTGAAGCTCTGAAATTTCTAGCTCCGAAATTGTCAGTACTAAAATGTTTTTAAATTCACGTAGAGCAGAAATTTTGTTGCAGTTCTAAATACGTTTGGTTTGGTTTGGTTGATTGTTAAACGTGTCGTTGTCGCGCCAATGCATGTTAACCATCGCTCATTGATACACCGAATACACGGCAGGCAGGTGTAGCCACAGAAGCAAACAAAACTGTTAACCAACACTGGACGTCTGCAGCAGAACAAGGCAGACAGCAACGACAATAGCCATATAATAACAACAGCATCACCGACTTTGGGCCAGCGTTAGCGTATGAGAATAGAGCTCCAAAAACATCGATAGTGAGTATTGCGTACTGCGCAAGGGAATCAAGTAATAAATTCAAAAATATTGGCACACTTACTGCACTAAGAACTTGGGCGCCATTTTTACAAACATATATGGTTTTCAGTTCACCAACACTGTTTTTTGACGGCCTAACCTGACACACACAGAGGCGCAGTTATCCTTACGTCAAAACACCGATGGTTCTTCAACATTTTTTTTAGTCTGGCAACGATGGCTCATGAGCGATTGAAGTGTGACCAGCGTGCCGCTGATGAGAAAATCCGGTATCGTTCTGACGAACGGTTGCACTTATCGCGCTACTTCCATTCCAATTGGAGTATAATTGGGTAAAGTTAACTGGAACCACCTGTACATTGACGATTGACCTGTTGAGTCTCTCGTACTTCATCGTGCCCCACTTTCGCAATGATTGCGATCAGCTGAAGTATCAATCTTTAACCCCCAACCAATTTATATCCCCTAGCCTTAAGTTTAAAGTCTTGTTTGCTCTTATTTCGTACCCCTTTGCAAAATATGCGTAAAATCAGAAGTGCAGAATCCCGTCTCAGTAGAAACGGGGCCTTAGTAGACCGGGAGATAAATAGATTTTAGGTGATTAAATTTTTTAACACAACTTAAATGAAAATATTTGTATAGAAATGTATATAAATTCTTTGTTTACCTCTGACATATATAAAATGAATGCGATAGTATCGATAGTAACATCGATGTACTTGCAGCTCTAGGTTGAACAGACGGCAACAACAATTGCCAAATAATAACAACAACAACAACACCGACGGCCAGCCTGTGAGCGTGTGCGTTCCCCTGGGTGTGTGTGCGTGCGTGTGAGATTCGAAGACAATGGCTGCAGCTGCGGATCTGGTTGTTCCTACTCTTGCCAGTGAGTATAATCCGCGGGATTCATCTCCAATATGTCGCCAAAGGGGTGCCCAGACTCCGGCCCATCGATGGCATCCGCCTCCGCCGCGGGGGAGGGCACGAAAACGAAAAGTCATTCGACCTCGTGTTCGTTCTCGATCCGCCGCGCTTGCTAACCTCTCCTCTCTCTCGTCTCTCTCCTCCGTCTGTCCACAGTTCGCTCTAGCGTGGCCGTGGAGTTGTGGTCGTCGGCGGGCTCCAAGCAGCCGTACGAGCACAAGCCCCACCTGCCGCGCGAGGAGACGAAGAGCTCCCGCTCGATCTGCTTCAGTCCCGACGGCCGTTACTTCGCGTACTCCAACGGCCAGGCGGTCAAGGTGCTCGAGGCGAGCAGGGATAGCACCGCCAGCTGGCCCGTGAGGGCAACGCTGCCTCGGCCGAAGGCCTTCTACCTCAACTTCTCGCCACGTGGCAGATATCTGTGCACATGGGAGCACTATGCCATCACCAAGGACCGGCCGGAGGGATCGCCGAATCTGCTAGTCTACGAGGTGGCCACCGGCGAAGAGGTCTTTGCCATCGTGCAGAAGAACCAGACAGACTGGCAGCCATCGTGGTCTTCAGACGAGTCCATCTTCGCCCTGGTCGTTGGCGGCGAGGCGCTGTTCTACGATCTGGGCGAGGGAGCGGAAAAGGGATTCGCAGGCACCTCGCGTAAGATCGGCGGGAGTCGCGGCGGTATGCTTTCGCTGGGACCCGGTAACTGTCCGCCCTTCCTGGCCTTCTACACGCCGGGCGCCAAGGGTGCTCCGTCCATGTGCAAGCTGTACAAGTACCCTGCTCTGGGCCAGAACCAGACCGTGGCGTGCAAGAGCTTCTTCCAGGCCGACCGCGTCGAGATGCTGTGGAACAAGCGCGGCAGCGGACTCCTGCTGCTGACCAGCACCGAGGTGGACAAGAGCGGTGCCTCATACTACGGCAACCAGGCGGTGCACTTTATGGCCACCAAGGGCGACACCTGCTCCGTGCCCCTCTCCAAGGAGGGCCCGGTGCACTGTGTCAAGTGGAGCCCCAAGGCAAATGAGTTTGTGGTCGTCTACGGGTTCATGCCCTCCAAGGCGGCCCTCTACAACCTCAAGTGCGATGTGGTCTTCGACTTTGGCGAAGGGCCAAGGAACTGCGCCTACTTCAATCCCTTCGGGAGTCTCATCGTCCTGGCCGGATTCGGCAATCTGCCCGGCGCCGTCGAGGTGTGGGATGTGGCCAAGCGAGAGAAGTTGGCGAATCTCAAGTGCGCCGACACCACAGTCTTTGAGTGGCATCCCAATGGCGAGTGGTTCATCACGGCCACCACGGCGCCCAGGCTCCGGATCAGCAATGGGTGAGTTAACCTCAAACAACCTCCTCCTGGTGGATGCAACTAACACCTAACTCTTTATTTACTCAGCTTCAAGGTCTATCATTATTCGGGAGCCCTGCTCCATGAGACCATGTGGCCGCAGGGCCAGGAGCTGCTGGGCATCGAGTGGCAGCAGTTTGCGGACAAAACCTTTAGCGAGCCAAAGATCACCAAGGCCAAGCACGAGGGCATCAAGTCCAGCCAGCCGGAGGCCAGCAAGAAGGCCTACACACCGCCCCATCTACGACTGCTGAAGGAGGGAAAGAATCCGGAACAGTATCTGCCCCAGCCAACCATTCCCGGACTCGCTCCGGCAGCAGCAGCAGGTAATACACCGCGGCAGTTTTGGCACAGACAATACGACCTGGACAATCCTATCATGCGGCGGGGCGAGCAGACCCAGCAGGTCCAGGTCCAGGTGGTGGCCGGCGGCGGGCGCGATGGTCAGCCGGCGACGGGGACCACGAACAGCCGCAACAATCGACGCTATCGGCCCTACCAGCATAGGCGCTACTAGATACTAGTTCACAGATTCATGGAGCTGGCCACTCAGCCCACTCTTTCACTCACTGCTCACACATTCTGGTTAGGATTAGGGATTGACGCGGTCGTAAGTAGGCTCGGCCATGTGTTTGCTAATTGCTGTTTGCATTTCTCCTCCGCCTGCAGGTGGTGCCAACAATAAAAGGAACAACAAGAACAAGCCCCGGGGCCCCAAAAAGGATGCGAACGTGGTGAACGGCGGTGATGCAGACTCTGTCCCCGCAGAGGCAGCTGCTGCTGCTGCTGTGCCAGGTGGTGGCGCCCCAGTTGGCGTTCAGCAATCGCCAGTAACAGTGCCAGAGGCTGGGGAGGATCAGCGAAAACAGCACCAGCAGCAGTCCACTCCCCGACCAAGATACCAGCAGGAGAACGCGGCTGATCAGTCACGTCCACCCGGTCAGGGACAGGGACAGGGACAGGGTCAGGCTAATGGCCAGAATATCAGCGAGAAGGAAAGAAAGATTCGCAGCGTTGCCAAGAAGCTGTCGGATATCAAGAAGCTGAAGCTGCGCCGCAGCCAGGGCGAGAACCTGGAGCTGAACCAACTAAACAAGATTAAGATGGAAGCACGGTACCTGGACGAGCTCAAGGCTCTCAAGTTGTCTGCCTAGGGGGGACGGGCGGCAGCGATAACCAAAAGCATAGCGATACGGCGGCGGCGAGAAGAGAGAGTCCATGTCCATGTGAGGATGCGAGGAGTAATTGCTCTTGTAATTGTGATACACACCACCTCTTCTCTGCTCCACTCTACTCCACTTTCAACACCTCTGTCCCCGTCCCCTTTTCAGCTGTTTTACGCTCATTTTTGCGGTGCGCAATTTGCCGCAAAAAAGTCCTAGTTAAAAACATTTTTCTACTATTTGTGATTTCTTTACATTTTTTGGCAAAAGCAACACAACAACTTCCCAAACAACAACAAATTTATGTACCAAATTGTGCTACCGAGTAAATAAAAGATGTTTCCACAAAATATGTCTCACAAAGTCTTCCTCGGCTAGCTCTCCCAGTTGGACTTCTTCTTGATGAACTCCTCGCGCCCGTTGTCCTTGACGGCTACGTAGTAGCCCAGGCTTTCGTACTTGTAGCGCATGTAGGCGATGTAGCCAAAGACTCCGGCAAAGGCGGTCAGTCCCAGGCCCATGATGATGGCGTTCTGTAAAAGCAAGTGCAGGGCTATAAAACATTTTAATATTTTAAAATTCCTCGTATCTTACCGGCTTTGCGTACAACTCAAAGTTGATCAGACGGAAAACTCCAGTGGTGCGCATGGAGCGGATGCCATCGCCCGGCTTCTGATCCTTGCCCTCACTCATCGTGATGTCCTAGAATTTTTAAACCCTCGAAATATTGCACAATTCTCTTGTAAATATAAACATGTGTGAAGAGAATGGAGCATTGCGCGTTAGTATGACCGTAGGCGGGATAAATACCACAGTCTTAATTAAATATTTTTAGAACTTGTCTAAACTAAAAAATAAAACTATAAATTGCGTATGGTAATTGTATCTTTAAGTAACTATATTTTAACTTAAAGGAATTTTTAAAGAGTTCAAAAGATAGTATTGGAATTAAACTGCAGATTAATTAAAACCAGTTTTCTCAATGTCCAGATATCCCAAATAATCAAATCAGCTGTTTGCTTTCTTGCCATTCACAGTAAAAGTAATTCATTTCTCGGACTGGAAAGATGAATTTAAGTCGAGCTATTTATTTGAATTCGCTTGAAGACTCCGATGAGGGCTCTGATGTTGTACCTCGTAAGCCGCGAGTTTACAGGACAAGGCCAAACTTCCTTAAGGATATGGACGACGAGGAGTTTCTAACTAAATTTCGGATATCGAAATCAACCTGCGCATATCTTTTGAGAAGAATCGGAAGCAAGATTGTAAACCAAACACCTAGGTTTCTAATATTTTCTGCTAGCATGTATGTATGTTTTTTAAATCGAATTAATATTTTAGGAACTTTGGCTTGACTCCGGAGGATAAGCTATTGCTGGCCCTGCGCTTCTATGCTTGTGGAAATTTTTTGATAGCCGTCGGGGACTTTTGTCGGTTGAGCACATCTTCTGCCTGTCGAGCGGTCAAGGATGTTTCCTACAACATTGCCGCCTTGTCTAGGGAATACATCAAGTTTGGAGATCCCGACGAGGTTCCAGAAGATTTCCATCGCATCGCAAACTTTCCCAATGTGATGGGCGCTGTGGGCTGCACTCATGTGCGGATACAATCTCCATCTTCGGACCAAAGCGAGATGTATCGCAACCGTAGGGGATACTACTCTATAAATGTACAGGTCGTATCCGATGCCAAGCTGAACATTCAAGATGTGGTGGCCAGGTGGCCGGGCTCAACCCAGGAAAGCACAATATTCGACAACAGTCGACTGAAGAAGCGATGGGAAGCCGATGAGTTTGGAAGTAATTACCTTTTGGGTGATTGTGAATACACTCTTAAAAAATATATGATGACACCGCTTCGAAAACCGATAACGGAGGCAGAAAAACTCTATAACGAGTCCCAGATCAGGACACGTGATGCCGTTTCAAAGTGTATTGATGCGTGGAAGCACAGGTTTCCGGTGCTGTCTTTTGGGATGCGAATTAATATAGACACTGCCAAGGTGGTAATCGTGGCCTGTGCAGTTCTTCATAACCTTGCCATTAGTGTTAAGGATCCCGATCCACCAATTGACATGGATTTACCTTCCGAATCAGTAGAGGACTTCGTGGAGCCGTATAAAAATTTTGGACCAGTCAATAGCTCTGATGAGAATCATAGAAACCAATTAATTGATAAATATTTTAAAAGATAATGCATTTATTTTAGTTCAGCCTTAGAGTTCTTTAACTTAACAAATTTATAATTAGGGAATTTGTTGCTGTTTCTTAAAGTGAACGTTAGCTCTAAATGGAGCTTAAAAAATAGACAAAAACTGCTTAATTTCTAAGCTGTAATTCCCCAAAGACTTTTTTTTTTACATATCTATATAAGTTGGGCTGTCATTGCTTGGAGGATTCCTGCTAAAAACAAAAAATAAAATAAATAAAATTTTAAATATAAATTTTAAAGTGCTTACATTCAGCTTTCGTTTCTTTTCAGCAATTTCCAAATAAAGTAGCTCCCGCTTGGCACTCAAGGTTTCCATTTCCTCCATATGCTTTTCCTGGGCTCTTAGATTTTCCTGCTCGTAGAAGGTGCGCTGTGCCTTAACTAACTTTAATTTCTCTTCCTGAAGTATTGCATTGATTTTTGTTGATAGTTTTTTTCGTCCTTTCTCAATCTGAGTTGTTTCCGGAATATATGATGGGTCGTCACTGCGGCTTTCCTCATCAAACTCGATAATATTATTCACAAAGTCTAAAAGATTGTCTCTCAATAATAATTATAAATATTACTTAAATAATATTTACTTGCCTTCACTGTCATATTGTTCGCCGCCAGTGCCTTCATCTTCCATTAAATCTTTTATTTTTTCCGTCTTAGTTAAAACTATTTGGGATATTGGTTCAATATTATATTTCCCCTGTTTTACTTTATGTTTTATATTTTCGTATTTATTTCTCAACAGTTTGGCAGGGCGATAAATGCCAGTCATCTGGAAATAGGACCTGGCTATTTCTTCCCATGCTGCATGCTTTTGTTTCCAGGCAACTGCATCATTTCTGGGAGATCCGATGATGTCCTTCCTGTCCAACACTAACGAAATGA
The DNA here is from genome assembly GCA_018153105.1 of Drosophila rufa. Classification (NCBI taxonomy): domain Eukaryota; kingdom Metazoa; phylum Arthropoda; class Insecta; order Diptera; family Drosophilidae; genus Drosophila; species Drosophila rufa. The sequence continues at coordinate 17,679,631 of JAECXS010000085.1, forward strand.
GAGCCATCTCCTCCTTTGCGGTGTAATTATGCTGCCTTTTTCGTTGGTTCTCCACTTCCATTTCTACTTAAATGTATTTAATTAGAAATGTTTTATGTGACTTGTGTGATTGCGTTATTACCTGTGCTGTCAATAGAGTCGTCATCCTGGTCTTTGCCCAATTCTAAGATGTTCGAGAGCCTGTTGAAGTGCTCCCAGCTCGACGGCTCTTCCTTGGCCAGCTCGACTCTAAGTATTAATTTCTTACCGTTTATATTGTAATACAATTTCGTGTATTTTATTTCTTACCTGTACTTCTTTGTCATATTATCTAGTTTATTTTTTACCTCTCTAGGACTCGGTCCAAACTCTTTTAGGTTTTCGGACATCTCCCTATAAATGTGTGAGTTTTTCCTGTCTCCGCGGAAACCAGGCATATTTTTGGCCCACAGGTCGAAGAGCGCATTAAGGGAAGGGGGGTTCCAATTAAATCTAGTATCGCCCATAATAACAAATTAAGATGTTAGCTGCACGAAAATCGAGTAGGTATCGATTAAGGTCAGTAGAAAGCGAGTAAACGCAATATGGGCGCAACTATTTTTTGCACATTTAGGCTTTGTGCTAAACCTATTTAAAAAATTGAAACGCAATAACGCGATTGGCTTTCAATTTCGTTTTCACAATGTGCTATTAAAAGAAGTGTTGAGTTGAATCAGCTGTCATGGATTTTGCCATTCACAGTGAACTATTTAGTTGGTGCTTTCTCATCTTCTGGTTATTTAATAGCTATGCCAGTTGCATAACCGGCAGTTAAAGATGTTGACCAGAAATATAGAATAATAGTGTTTTTATACTAGGCTGAGTTTTCGATTTTTTGCGTTTTGAGTCAAACGCAGCTTTTTTTGTACAGATTTTGAACAGGTTTTAGTGGTGGGAAAAAGTTGAGTCAATGTTGCCTTCGTTTCGATTTTACTAGTTTTTATGGATAACTTATCGATTTTTGGGCTATCGCACAAATACCGCTACTAGCCACTAAATCAAAAACAAAACAAACTGTTAGCTATCAATCATCTTCCAGATGGTTAAAGTAAAAACTCAAATTTGTCATTGTCAGAGCTGTTAATTATGGGAGATAAAAGGTTTGCTTGGAACAATGGTGTCCTAGAGGCTCTCTTCGAGCTGTGGCAAGATTATCGGCCAGGCTTCAGGGGAGCTCGCAAGAACATTTACAGATGGCGGTCATGGAAAATATGGCAGAACATCATAATTAACACCAAAACATCATAATTAAATATTTATAAAACCGCGACAGTAAATAAGGAAAATTTTATATAAAAATAAAAATTAAGAATTTATTGAGAATCTCCATCTAGGGAATGTAGGCCCAAAGCATGCCTAACACGTTCTTCGCTTTCGTTTTAAGAAAGCACTGTTTTGAAAGGCAAAAACTCGAGTTTGTCCAGTGTGAACGCTCATTGTGAGTTATTGACTTAATTCCGATATCGATAGGTAACTCACGTTAGTGTAAAAAAACTATTAATGTCATAGTTTATAATTTACACTTTAAATATATACTTGTTCACAAAATCTCAGTACATTTGGATGATACAGTTGAGAGTTATTAACCCTCTCGTGTTTTTTTAATGCATTTGTGTAAACAAAAAATATTATGAAAATTAAGTTTTAGACAAATCTTTTCTTAATTGAAATATATATTTTTTAAATTTCTTAAGACTTTTTTTTTTTTATAGAAATTAAAAAAATTCTTAGAGCAATTTAAAAATAATAGAATAAATAATATATTAATTTTTTCGGAAGTTTGTAGCCTGCTTTCGTTACAAAGTCAATAACGTTTAAAATATTTGATTCTAGACTTTATTTGTAAACACATTTATGAGCAGTACTTCTCTGTACCTATTGGCTCGACCCTATTATTTATTGGCTAATAGTGTCAGGTTGTTAAAAAATGTTTGACGCTTACAGAGTGACAGGTGTTTTTTCTATTAATTATGTGATTCACCGCAACTGGGAATAATCTCAAAGGCCATTTTGGTTTTAGATCAACATTATATTTAATAATAAATATTTTTATACATATGTATTTCCTTTTTACATATTCAGGGGCAGTCAAACTCAAATTGATAGCCGCGATCCACAAAGCTAAGGCCCCGCTCCGAGTCGACGGGAAAGTCGGCTGTGAACACTATATAGTCCCGATAGTCCGGCGAGCTCTTAAGATTCTGCCAAGGGACAAGAAGATTAGATAGAAGATAGAAGCAAGCCCCCTAATGATCCATGTGATAGTTACCGATTTATCCACAAAATCCTCGAAGCCACAAAGCTCGTAGTATATCAGCAGGGGTGGTGATCGCCCAAAAGCCGGCTTCTGCTTGTGGGGCTCTCGCTGTTTAAGGACACTCAGGGCGCGGGTCAAGAATTGGGGGGTGAGCTCGCGGCAGTAGGACACGTCCAGATGCTCTAGGCGTGGACAGAGCTCCACAAATTTGATCAGAATGTCGTCGGTCAGGTCGTTCCAGTTGCGCAAGCAGAGTAGTCGCAGGTCTGTCATGCTGGTGTAGCGCTCGAGATAGTCGGGCGGATGGGTCCAACTGCAGATGGCCAGCCGCTGCAGACGTCGATGCGGCCAAATAGGCAATATCTCGTCCCAGCCGGGCTCCAGCGGCATGTAGTAGCCGTCCACGGCGAATCCCACAATTTGCTCGGCCTTGCTCTCCATTATCTCGTAAAACTCGCTGACCTCGCGGATCTTGTGGTCATAGCTATCCGGACTAACCAGTGGCGGGATGTGCCACTCGTTGTCCAGCAGCACCACCAGTTGTCTGAGGGAGGGCAGCTCCAGGACAGCCGGCAGAACGGGCTTTAGCGTGGCAAGGTTCAGCTTGAGAACGGTCAGGTTTCGGAGGCTCGGCACACAGCTGGCCAGCTGCAGCTTGCTTATCACGTCGTAGGTCCGAATATCCAACACCCGGAGGTCGTGCAGCTTGCTGTGGAACAAATGGGGGCAAGTGAGTGCCACACATCCGAGAAGAGGCCGAACTCTACTTACTGGCACACCTCCTCCAGATACTCTTGCTGCAGCTCGTAGGCCTTGTGCCAGTCCTCATACAGATGGAGCTCCTGCAGGTGCTGAAACTCAGACAAGTACCGGCCGTCGATGGGCGTAGTGAGGCGCAGCTTTCGCAGTGCCGGCAGCAGTTGGGCTAGCTTGCGAATGCTGCGATTCGACGGATAGCAGTCAACGTCCTCGGGATCGTAGTAGAAGCTGGTCACCGCAGGCAGCTCCGAAATGTGCATTTCGTCCAGATCCTTGAGCAGGGCGCACAGGCAACTGCTAACCGACATCTCTCTTATGTGCGGCCGCATCTGCGTGAGGAAGTAGATGAGATCCTCGTAGTTGGGCAGCATTTCCCGCCACTTGTCCAGGTCTAATTGATCGTAGGCACGGTTGGTACGCCATTTGTTTTGGCAAATGTTTTGGAAGCGTTGACAGGTCCTTGCGAAGGCCACCTCGGAAGGTAGGTCCTGCAGTCGGCTGAAAATCTGCTCCAGGCAGTCGTCGTTCAGTCCAAGAATAGCTGGAAACGGCTCCGCAGCCATGACGGTGAGAAAGCACTAATAATTTTCGGTTGCGGAGTGGTTGCAGGATCAAATGAATTATTCAAATTACTCCCGACCTGAAAATATTTTTCTGTTTGACGCGTTGCTCAATTGAATAACAAACAAAAATACATTGCTCGGCAGCAGTGTGACCGCTAGTGCTTTGACAAAAAACACCAAACTACATATTCAAATAAATGTACGTCAAAACGGACGGTGGGAATTGGAACACTGGAAGGGATTTTCATTCTTATTTTTTTTACGTAATTAAACAATTAAATCGAACAAAATAATGAACTTACATATATTTGCACCTGCTAAGAAATGAATAAACTAATATTTTATTTGGGTTTTAGGGAAATGTAAGAAGCCGGGTACCTTATATATCTATCGGGGATGTTCGCGAACATCGATGTTGTTTGATGTTTAAAAAAAAAACATCGATAAATTGAACATCGAAGTTTTTCAATGAGAATGAGAATGAAGAAAAATATTTTTTTGCTCGAAAATAAATTACAAAATTGAAATTGTCATAAATTAAATTTTTACACATACCCTCTGCACCTCCCTTACTTTAGTGATTTTAAAAACATCGATGCATCGATATACATGTATACGTATACCTAAAAATTGTATTAAAATCTGACGAATGGTTTACGACATCTATTTTGATATAACCGATGCTTGAACGAAGAAAAGAATCAATAGTATCGATATTGGAATGGACTTTTTCCCTGGTTCAGGAGCTCCAGAAGCTTCTGCCGATAGAAACAAATGGGAGTATCTTAGCAAGACCTAAATTCCGTTTGTCGGGCGTTAGTTTGGACGTGTTGGCGTCAAATTTGCCAATTTCAGCCACAGTCGGTGCTCGCACCCACTGACTGAATGTTCCGGGCTACCTGGTCCATAACTAGTTTATTAGATCCTAACGTCGCACAATATAATAAACATGATTTAGGAAAGTCCCATTTAAAATATATATTTCCATTACTTAAATCTAAGCCCCGGAGTTCTTATTTTGGCACAGCGCCAACAAATATAAATTTGTTGCAGCGAATCCTGTTAAGATGTATTTATACCCGGTACCCATAGGGTACAAGGGTATTATAAGTTAGTGCCAACCGAGAATGTATGTAACAGGCAGAAGGAGAAATCTCCGACCCTATAAAGTATATATATTCTTGATCAGCGTCACCAGCCGAGTCGATTTAGCCATGTCCGTCTGTCTGTCCGTGTGAAACAACAGATCTCAGAGACTATAAGAGCTAGAGTTACCAAATTTGGTGACAACAATGGAATTTGTTACACGCAGATCAAGTTTGTTTTAAAATTTGGCCACGCCCACTTCCGCCCCTGAAAATCATAAAAACGTTATATTAGCTATAAGCGTGATTTTCGGCTTAAAGTTAATAGATACAATAAATTAATAAAATAGAGACGGACGTTTCCTGAAAACTTCAATAAAATCGGATGATAAACATGGGAGATATTAGCAATAAGGTTTGAATTTTAACACACCGCCCTAAGGCACTGCTATTGTAATCTGTAGCCGACAGGTGGCGCATTCGAGCCTTGGCCGTGCGATATAATGACGCCAATGTATGTATGTACAATGTATGTATGTAAAATTTTAATTTGCCTTTTAGTGTGAAGCGCAAACGTTTAGGTACCGGGTATCTCACAGTCGAGCACAGTCGACTGTAGCTTTCTTACTTGTTTTATGTTTGATACAAAAATAAACATAAGGAAATAGCTATAACAGTATGAAATGAAGAATGTGCCGAATTTAAAGAACAAGATGTAGGGGACAATTCAATTGGTTGTTAGTCCAAATGATAAAGTTGAATTTACTTACGAGCATTCGCTTGCAGTATATCGCAGTAATGATATACTATATAATACAAAAGTTTAGGGAGGATCCTAATTTCGGAGAATGTGGCTCAGAAGACGTCACTCCTACTCAGAAAATAAGAGTTTGTAAACTAAATGATTGCTTTGGGTTAGTTTTATGATTGATACAAAAATAAATATAAAGAAATAGCTATACGAGTATGAAATGAAGAATGTGCCGAATTTAAAGAACAAGATGTACAGGACAATTCACTTGGTTGTTAATCCAAATAATAAAGTTGGACTTACTTACGAGCATTCGCTTGCAGTATATCGCAGTAATGATATACTATATAATACAAAAGTTTAGGGAGGATCCTAATTTCGGAGAATGTGGCTCAGAAGACGTCACTCCTGCTCAGAAAATAAGAATTTGTAAACTAAATGATTGCTTTGGGTTAGTTTTATGTTTGATACAAAAATAAATATAAAGAAATAGCTATACGAGTATGAAATGAAGAATGTGCCGAATTTAAAGAACAAGATGTACAGGACAATTCAATTGGTTGTTAATCCAAATAATAAAGTTGGACTTACTTACGAGCATTCGCTTGCAGTATATCGCAGTAATGATATACTATATAATACAAAAGTTTAGGGAGGATCCTAATTTCGGAGAATGTGGCTCAGAAGACGTCACTCCTGCTCAGAAAATAAGAGTTTGTAAACTAAATGATTGCTTTGGGTTAGTTTTATGTTTGATACAAAAATATATATAAAGAAATAGCTATACGAGTATGAAATGAAGAATGTGCCGAATTTAAAGAACAAGATGTAGGGGACAATTCAATTGGTTGTTAATCCAAATGATAAAGTTGGATTTACTTACGAGCATTCGCTTGCAGTCTATCGCAATTATGATATACTATATAATAAAAAAGTTTAGGGAGGATCCTAATTCCTGCTCAGAAAATATGTTTGTAAACTAAATGATTGCATTGGTCAGTGGCCAAACATTTTGCAACCGAATGTTTATCAGTTGGCAAAATCGCTTCAGATAAAAGTTCTCAAGTTCGATTAAGCATCTCAATTTCTCATGTCTGGCATTTACATTTTTCTCGAATTTAAAAATTTAAATTTTAAAATGTTAATTATAAAAATAAGTGAGTGCTTCGTGAGCCTGGAGACCGCTACCGTTACGGTGCGCGGAGGAGCGGCTTCAGTAGCAACTACAGCCTTTGATCCGGTAGCAGCGCCGGTTGCAGCTCCGCGCTTCCATCCTCAGTTCAGGCTGGAACTCTCGTTCCGGTAGCAGATGCTTCTTCAATGCCAGGACAAGAATTCTATTATTGAGTTTTACCTTGGATTTAAAACTGGGACGGTTTAAAAAAAAAAAACTAAGATCCGTTTGCTGAGGCCATGCGTTATCTTGAACGTGTTGGTGGCGAATTTGCCAAATTCAGCCACAGTCCCAGCCCCAGTTTCGCCTGCAGCCCTCGTTCTGGCTGTAGCGGATAATGATGAGGCCTTGGATTTGGGCGAGGTAAACGGCTGAAAATATTTTATATCTGCAGGAGTCGTTGGACTCTGTGGTGGAAGGGACGGAGGATCTTCCATTATTCCAAAAAAAAGCAATATATATTAATTCTACATACCACATGTAATAATAGATAAAAAAATCTGCGCATGGTGTACATGATGAATATACTTGTAGTTAAGCCAAAGAAATTTAAGAAACGTTTTTTCTTTTTTATAAATGTACTCCCTATTTAAAAACGGCTCTTTGGCACGCGTCTGGCTTTTCACCAAGCTATCCATCCGCGGCCGACATATCCGCTACGGTGACAGAGGATGGAGAAGGCAGTGCAGGAGGACTTGGCGGCGGAGGATAAGCTGGTGGCTTGGCGAGTGCCGCTGGCGGCGGAGACAGCACCCAGGAGTACGCCTATCAGCAGCAAACATTTTCTCGCTGAACTGGTACAAATGTTTCTGTTTCGGTTACGGTCTTGAACGGTTGGAAACCATGACAGAACAGAGGCGGCGGAATTGAAATAATGCGAATCGAACTGTTTTTGAGGTGCAACCACAAGTTGAATTTTGGCAATGTCAGTCTGTATACTCTGGCTCTTAGGCATTTATTTCCAGCCTTGAATCCAAACAGATTGAGGTAGGATAGCTCTTCTTTGGTAATTAAAATTGCGTTGTTAATTACTTTTTATTTATTAAATTATTCGATGAGCAAAGCTCTATGTTAGTGATGATCAAATAATTATTTTTATTTCTTTGGCATTAAAAAAAAGGTAGAAGTAATTAACAAGTAACAAAAAACACGGAGTATAGTAAGTTTTTCTAGGTACACGACAAGCATTCACCCTTCAAGTGCAAGTCCGACACCACCGAACCAAACGGAAAATCCATCAGCGTGCCTTCTATTCCATCTTGCAGGCACTTGCTCACTACCTTGAGCGATTCATTGTGAGTAGGAGCTGATTGGGCGATGTCAGCATCAGCGCATCTTCCAGCTCCCTACGTTCTGATTGGGTGTCTGCGGCTGATCGTTCGTATTGGTGACACGTCTTGAACCGGTGGGATGCATTGTTTGCGATTTAATTGCAAGGCAAATAAATATTCTCGGTGGAAAAAAAAAAGAACAGTTTTGTACAAAAAATTGTATCGATAGGGCTGGATGTTCAATGTCATCGATGCATTTATTATAATAAATAATTATCAATTATAATTAATAAAGGATTTGTTCAAACCGAGTAGGAGCTGATTGGGCGATATCAGCATCAGCGCATTTTCCAGCTCCCTACGTTCTGAGCGGCACGAGCGGATGCTCCTGCGTATTGCTGGCACGTTTTGAACCGGTGGGCTCCACGAAAGCCCTTGGAATATACCAAACATACCATAATAACATCATCCCAATTTTTAAATTCTATAAAACATTAAATAACTATAAATAAAAAAAACATATCGATGTGCTCCTATTCACGATGTCTGGGAGAAGTAGGTCACGAGCGTAGTATCTCATATCGATTCTGATTATCTTTGTCTGTTTAGTACTGTGTCAGCGTCACCCATTTTTAAATTGTTTATTTTTGTAAGTGAACGCAGTATTTAAAAAATACCATAATATACAGTTTTTTACAAAAAAATGTATCGATAGGGCTGGATGTTCAATGTCATCGATGCATTTATTATAATAAATAATTATCAATTATAATTAATAAGGGATTTGTTCAAACCGAGTAGGAGCTGATTGGGCGATATCAGCATCAGCGCATTTTCCAGCTCCCTACGTTCTGAGAGGCACGAGCGGATGCTCCTGCGTATTGCTGGCACATTTTGAACCGGTGGGCTCCACGAAAGCCCTTGGAATATACCAAACATACCATAATAACATCATCCGAATTTTTAAATTCTATAAAATATTAAATAACTATAAATAAAAAAAACATATCGATGTGCTCCGATTCACGATGTCTGGGAGAAGTAGGTCACGAGCGTATTATCTCATATCGATTCTGATTATCTTGGAGCTGGAGAGCCCAGTCATCTTTTGTCTGTTTAGTACTGTGTCAGCGTCGCCCATTTTTAAATTTTTTATTTTTGTAAGTGAACGCAGTATTTAAAAAATACCATAATATACAGTTTTGTACAAAAAAATGTATCGATAGGGCTGGATGTTCAATGTCATCGATGCATTTATTATAATAAATAATTATCAATTATAATTAATAAGGAATTTGTTCAAACCGAGTAGGAGCTGATTGGGCGATATCAGCATCAGCGCATTTTCCAGCTCCCTACGTTCTGAGCGGCACGAGCGGATGCTCCTGCGTATTGCTGGCACGTTTTGAACCGGTGGGCTCCACGAAAGCCCTTGGAGTATACCAAACATACCATAATAACATCATCCCAATTTTTAAATTCTATAAAACATTAAATAATTATAAATAAAAAAAACATATCGATGTGCTCCGATTCACGATGTCTGGGAGGAGTAGGTCACGAGCGTAGTATCTCATATCGATTCTGATTATCTTGGAGATGGAGAGCCCAGTCATCTTTTGTCTGTTTAGTACTGTGTCAGCGTCGCCCATTTTTAAATTTTTTATTTTTGTAAGTGAACGCAGTATTTAAAAAATACCATAATATACAGTTTTGTACAAAAAAATGTATCGATAGGGCTGGATGTTCAATGTCATCGATGCATTTATTATAATAAATTATTATCAATTATAATTAATAAGGGATTTGTTCAAACCGAGTAGGAGCTGATTGGGCGATATCAGCATCAGCGCATTTTCCAGCTCCCTACGTTCTGAGCGGCACGAGCGGATACTCCTGCGTATTGCTGGCACATTTTGAACCGGTGGGCTCCACGAAAGCCCTTGGAATATACCAAACATACCATAATAACATCATCCCAATTTTTAAATTCTATAAAATATTAAATAAATATAAATAAAAAAACATATCGATGTGCTCCGATTCACGATGTCCGGGAGGAGTAGGTCACGAGCGTAGTATCTCATATCGATTCTGATTATCTTGGAGATGGAGAGCCCAGTCATCTTTTGTCTGTTTAGTACTGTGTCAGCGTTGCCCATTTTTAAATTTTTTATTTTTGTAAGTGAAAGCAGTATTTCCCTTGAAAATAATCACAATTTTTAAATTCTGTAAAATATTAAATAAATATAAATAAAATAACATATTAAATAATAAAAAATAAAAAAAATCTCCCGAGGCCACTCCTCAGTGCAGAGCAAATAACAAATATCTGCTAGTATTAGTATAAATATTTTTTGTATATACGAGTAATGTTCAAAAAGTTTTGAAGTTTTGCGGGTTACGTAAATTCCAATTTCAATTTTTTTGTGGCGTTTTTATGGTACTTTTTTCTCTCACTTATGGCGAAAATTTGAATGTTCACTTAATTGTTGACAGCTGCTTTGCTTTCACGTGTTTTGGATTCGATTCTTCGATTTTTACCTATTCAAATAACTGGATCAAAGAACCTGTATCAAATTTTGTGTGAAAACGAAATTAAGTGCGCGGATGCATTCCGAATGATGACTGTGGCATACGGAGAAGCTGCCTTGGACCGAAGCAACGTTTATCGGTGGTACAAAATGTGAGATTATGTGAACGACGAAGAGAGTGACGGACGCCCGAGCACTTCAACAACAGACGAAAAAATTAATGAAGTGGAGAAAATGGTATTGGCCAATCGCCGAATCTTCGTTAGAGAAGTTTCTGAGGACCTAAACATATCGATTGGCTCGTGCAATTCGATTTTTATTAATGATTTGGGCATGAGACGGGTTGCCGCGAAATTCGTACCAAAATTGCTCAATTGCGACCAAAAGCAGCATCGCATGAACATTGCTAATGAGATGTTGGACTCTGTCCGCGACGACCCAAATTTGCTCCAGAGGGTCATAACTGGTGACGAATCGTGGGTTTATGGTTATGATGTAGAAACCAAAGCTCAATCATCTTAATGGAAGCTGCCGCACGAACCAAGACCGAAAAAAAGCGCCAAGTTCGGTCGAATGTGAAAGTTTTGCTGACATTTTTCTTTGATTGCAGGGGCGTGGTGCATCATGAGTTCTTGTCACAGGGTAGAACGGACAATAAGGAATATTACCTGCAAGTTGCACAAGTATATAATATCTCATGGGGATTACTTTGAAGGGGACAAAATAGATATAAATCATTTTTGAAAAAACACAAAATTCGCGATACTTTATGAACACAACTTGTATTATATATTTATTTTGGTACGAGGCAAGTGCATTGCATCAATGCACTGGCGCTGAAAAAAGTGAGTTGCTTCAATCATGTGACTTTAAATAATTTTACATTATTTTAATATAAATGTTTTTAGATTATGTCGATTTTTCTCTTGGCGATTATTCATCCAGAGCTGAGGATGCGCAAAGGACTCCATCGAATGCTACTGGCTGCTTGTGTCAGTATGGAAAGTTAGTCTGGCTCTGAAGATTGTAAGCCAACACATTAGTTCGAGGAAAAAATTAATTCGAACACCAACGAAATAACATACAATTTATTTGGAAATGTCAATAACAAGAGTTTTGGGTCGTTATATTCGCATAGGAATCTTTACTGCTTACAATGCATGCTGGAAAAGCTAGACAAAGACTTGTCTTGGTAAGAATTAAACAATTAATACACAAAACAATATGGTTGCCAGGTTTGAGGACTCTGTTCTATTGCAGCAGTATATCCAATAGATTGGCTGAGGAGCTCTGAAAGTCAAGTAACTTTTCGGCGCGCTCCTTGAGGGTCTTCGCCAGCGCCCTAATTTCCTAAGTTTCAGCACTGCCAGCTCCAGCTCGAGGAACTTATCCTCGGGGTCCTCAGGCATAGTCGACATCGTCGTGGTCGCGTTCTTCGTCGTCGGTCTGTGCTGAGTGCCTACGTGTGATGACCTCTTCCGCATGACTTCCAGTACTCCTTCGCAAGGAAAAGAGTAAGCAGGTTGTAAAAATATATTTCCGGAATCCGGGTATAGAAAGCCAGAATGATTTATTTCTCTCATTCTCCTTCATGTACTCCTCGTATGCTCTGAAGCAGCAGCATTTTGGGTTGGCAGCCAACTAAGAAGATGATCCCAGTAGGTGACCACTGATCATGGACGAGCAGGGGATAGAGATAACATGCCCATAATTTTTATACCCGGTACCCATAGGGTACAAGGGTATTATGGGTTAGTGCCAACCTCTGCCCGTCCGTGTGAAACAACAGATCTCAGAGACTATAAGAGCTAGAGTTACCAATTTTGGTGACAACATTGGAATCTGTTGCACGCAGATCAAGTTTGTTTTAAAATTTGGCCACGCCCACTTCCGCCCTCAAAAATCATAAAAAACGTTAAATAAGCTATACTCGTTTTTTTCGGGTTAAAGTTAATAAATACAAAAAATGAATAAAATAGAGCGGACGCTGCCTGAAAATTTCAGTAAAATCGGATGATAAGCATGGGAGATATTAGCAATAAGGTTAGAATTTTAACACACCGCCCTAAGGCACTGCTGTTGCAAGCTATAGCCGACAGGTGGCGCATTCGAGCCTTGGCCGTGCGATATAATGGCTCCAGCTGCAGAAGAAATGACAAAAGAATATAGCAAGAAATGACAAAAAATAACATAATTCATTTTTTGACGCCGATCGAACGGGTTTTTATGTTTTCCTATAAAATGTATCATTCATATTTAAGTATGACATTAAATTGTTAAGGTCGGGAGCTAATTCGAGAGGCGATTTATTTTAAGAAGTATCGAAGTAGACTATTATAATGTATGTACAATTTTAAATTGCCTTTTAGTGTAAAGCGCAAACGTTTAGATACCGGGTATCTCACAGTCGAGCCCAGTCGACTGTAGCTTTCTTACTTGTTTAAATTATGATTTAAATTAATTTTCCTCGCTGGATAATCCCGCCAACGGGTTTGTTTCCAATTGCCAGCCTTCATTTCGCAAGGGTCGCGGGTAGAGGTGGAGAAACATCGATGAAAACATCGATGCATCGATGTTTTTGAAATGTTTGGGAACATCGATGTTTTGTGGGGAAACATTGATGTTTTTGTCACATCACTAAAGTAAGGAAAAAACTTTTAATTTTTGTTTTCTGTTTTCTTGAAAACATCGATGTTTTTTTCCACCGATGTTTTTTATTTAAACATCGAAAAACATCGATGTTTCTCCACCTCTAGTTGCGGGGAATTATCAGATATTTCCTACTTCTCGCGCCACACTTGCGAAGACTCAGCCGATTTAAAATATGTAGCGCGATGTTTATTTTAGTGTATTCTAGTATTTCTCTTAGCTCATCTCTGTACCGACCTTTCTAAGAGAGGCCGAAAATGTGCATTTGGCTCTCGCTCGCACTCATTTGGTTGCTAAATTTTAGCGATGGTGAGTACGTACTACGGAGCTAAAACATCGATGTTATTATGAAAACAGCGAAAACATCGATGTCTGCAAACATTGATGTTTCTCCACCTCTATAATAAGCACAATAACTATCGATAACAGCATAGAAAATCCGCTGATAACAACAAAGTTATCGATACTAGAAACACTTTTCTTAGAAAAGTTTTCTATCCAAATACGGATTAACGAAATCGGTTTTCAGGTACGCGCGAATAAGGCAGTAAGTCATTATATAAAAATTAACATAATATAGTAACAAAATATGAACTATTTCAAATACAAAACAAATAGTGCCGCGCAAACAGCTGACGTCCGCGCGCTGCCAACCACCTCATTATTAGTTGGCCCGCGTTGCCAATCGTAAGATTGTTCATTGGCAACGCGGTAAATCCGTCTACTGATAATTAAAATGGTCGAATCATATTAATATGTTAATTACCTCAATCAGAAAGATGTAATAATGTATAATGGCTAAGATCGTTTTAAGATTTATCTTAAAATTTGTCTTCTAATGCGAACTAAATGCTTTTTAACCAGTATCTACTGTAGAATAGTGCTGTAAAACGCAGACATATGCGTTAGGCTTGCCAGACCATCCCGTTAATAACAAGGGCTGCCGGACCTTTTGAGAAGACAAAACACGTGTGTGTGCGCATTCATTTTGGTGTGAATCGAGCGTGCGGCTAGAATTTGATTGCGGACCGAAAATATAGAGAAATAGTGAAACGAACATGACGGAGCAAGTGAAATTGGCCCATGCTGTCGTCTTGCAGCATCTGCAGTCGGTGGACAAAAACTTGGCGAAGGTCTTTCAGCAGAAGACGAAAGCGGTAAGTTCGGCTGCAGAGCGGCAAGTGCAACGAATTCGGATGCACCCAAATCGTGCGACTGTGTGCGTGACCGCATCCGGAGGGCCGTGAGCCGGATTTCTGCCTGGCAAAGGCCACCAGCTCCTATCCACGGGTTGCTGTCCACTTGCCACACATGCCTCCTCCGACGAAGACCACGTGTTGTTCACTAACCACAACTATTCCCCCCTTTCATCCGCAGGCCAGTCTAGCCAAGAACACGCCGAAGTTCGTCGAGATTCTGCAGTTCTTCCAGACGAACAGCCCCGCAAAGATTCCGGCCATCAAGGCGGCCGCGGCTGACAGCAGCGATGACAGCGATTCTGACTCCGATGCGGCGCCTGCGCCCGCCAAGAAGCCGGCAGCCGCTCCAGTGACAAACGGCAAGGCCGCCAAGCCGGCTGCCTCATCGAGCAGCGAGGACAGCGACTCCGAGGCAGAGCAGAAGAAGCCAGTGGCCAAGGCCACCCCAGCAAAGGCAGCGCCCGCCAAGAAGGCCGAGTCTTCGAGTGAGGACAGCTCCTCGGAGGACGAGGCACCGAAGAAGGCAGCGCCAGCCAAGGCTGCCCCGGCCAAGAAGGCCGCCTCCTCAAGCGACGATAGTGACAGTTCCGAGGAAGAGAAGAAACCCGCAGCAAAGGCTACCCCGGCTAAGGCTGCTCCTGCCAAGAAGGCAGCCTCCAGCAGCGAGGACAGCAGCTCAGAGGAAGAGGCCAAACCCGCTGCCAAGGCTCCGGCTAAGGCGGCACCGGCCAAAAAGGCCGAGTCCTCTAGCGAGGACAGTGATTCTGATGAGGAGCCAGCCGCCAAGAAGGCTGCACCTGCTAAGCCAGCTGCCAAGCCTGCCGCTAAGGCTGCCGCATCTTCCAGCAGCGAGGACAGCGACTCTGAGGAGGAGAAGCCTGCAGCTAAGGCCACAGCCAAGCCGGCTCCAGCCAAGAAGGCAGCCTCTTCCAGTGAGGACAGCTCTTCCGAAGACGAGGCACCCAAGAAGGCGGCCGCTCCAGCGAAGGCAGCTCCCGCCAAGAAGGCCGACACATCCAGCGAGGGCAGCTCCTCAGATGAGGAGGAAGCAGCTCCCAAGAAGCCAGCTGCCAAGGCGGCTCCAGCCAAGAAGGCCGAGTCCGAGGACTCTTCTGACGACAGCGACAGTTCCGAAGATGAAAAGCCCAAGGCCAAGGCGAAGCCTGTTGCTACCAAGGCAGCTCCTGCCAAGGCTGCCGCCTCAAGCAGCGAGGACTCCAGCGATGACGATGCGCCAGCTGCTGTAAAGCCAGCTGTCAAGAAGACCGCGGCACCTGCCAAAAAGGCTGACTCCTCCTCAGACGACTCCTCTTCGGAGGATGAGGCACCGGCAGCAAAGAAGCCGGTGCCGGCGGCCAAGAAGGCGGAGAGCAGCAGCGACAGCAGCGAGTCTGAGGAAGAGCCCGGCGAGGCCAAGCCCCAGCCCGTGGCCAATGGCGGTAAAAAGCGCAAGTTCAGTGGCGGCGATGCGGATGAGGCCACGCCCAACAAGAAGTACAATAACTTTGTCAAGTCAGGAGAGCAGCAGGTGAGTTCAGGGGAATCTTTAAGATATAGTTGGGAACATAATTGAGAATTACTGCAAGTATCTTACGAAGAATTAATGAGTGAGAACTATCACCCCCCACAGTGAAGTCTTTAATTATCCACTAACCAATTAGCATCACATAAGTTAGTCAGTCGTCCGATCCAAATTGAAAACCTGGTTACAAGCTTACCCATTGTCCGGAGTCCCTTGTCCCAACCAGAACCAGTTGCTAATAATCGCTTGCCATTCGCAGAAGAATGGCTTCAACTCGACGCCCAACAATAACAACAGCAGCTGGAACAACAATCAGTTGAATGGCAGCGGTGGGGGAGGAAGCGGCCGGAGACGGTCTCCCTTCCGGCGGGTTCGCACCGAGGAGGTGCTGGTGGATACACGTGTCCAGGACATGTCCTTTGAGGCCAAGGTGAGTGCCGCAAATGCATTTGAGTTGCGCAGGCCCTTGGGTGTGTGTGTGTGTGTGTGTGTGTGGAGGGTATCGAGGATTAGGCTAGGAGTTTGGGTGCTGAGAGGAGGAGAAGGGGGGCGACACACAAATTAGCAAGAGAAGCGCTAAGAAAACTCAAATCATTTGTGGCACTCTCCTGAACCATTTCGAACTTGCATTCAAAGTCTTTTGCTAATTTGTGGTTTGCCCCCTTCGGCATTTCTCCTCCCCTTTCAGGACGGCGGCTTCAAGAAGCACAACAACGCACGTGGTCGTGGAGGCTCCGGGTTCGGCGGTCGTCCGGATCGCAGCAACTGGGAGAGCAACAAGCAGAACGGCGGCGGCGAGGAGGGCGGCGAAGGCGGTGGCGGCTTCAAGAAGATTGGCGATCGCCGGTCCTTCGGTGGATTTGACAACAACAACCGTGGTGGCGGTGGACGTGGCGGACGCGGAGGCGGTGGCCGTGGAGGCGGCGGCGATTTCGGTGGCGGCCGTGGACGCGGCGGCGGCGGCGGTTTCGGAGGACGTGGTGGTGGCGGTCGTGGAGGCGGCGGCGGGTTTGGCGGTGGCCGTGGAGGCGGCGGCGGCTTCGGAGGACGCGGAGGTGGTGGCCGTGGAGGAGGTCGTGGCGGCGGCTTTGGCAACAAATCATTCGACTCGTCGGCGCCAAAGCCCAACAAGAAGATCACCTTTGACAATTAGAGTTTAAGTTAGTTAACGTCACACACACACACCCATAAGCACACACACAAGATGCACTTATGACATGGAATTAACCTGTTTATATTATTTGTAAACCACAATAGAAAAACGCCGCCGGCTCCTGGGGCGAGCGGGCCAACAAAGATCTGAAGCACACGCGCGGCAAGTCCTTCAAGCACGAGAAGACCAAGAAGAAGCGCGGCAGCTATCGAGGCGGCCAAATTGACGTCGGGGTCAATTCGATAAAATTTGACTAGATTTATAAACAATAATAATGCAAGCTATGGAATAATCAATATTGTAACAGATACGTTTAGTCGGTAAGCGAGATGAGGAGTAACTATGTAAGAATAGTTTCTCATATGCAATAACTTTGCAAGCTTCGATAAATCTTTTCCCACTTAACACGGTCCTATAATTTTAGAAATGCGAACTGGCGGTCAATAAAAACCGTGACCAAGCAAATTGTCTTAGCCATCTTTTCCTATCTTTTTAAATGGGCTTTAATCACGTCTAATAAGTCTCGATTTTGAATCCAGTTTTCTTGGTTTTTCAATACATCTTTTTTTGAGTCCCTTTCCTTACTTTGTATTTTATTTACGTAAAAAAGATTTACTGAAAAATCGAGAGAGTTACACTAGAGATTTCTTAGCAACAGAGATTGAACACTATTCTTTGGATTGTTTTGTAACATTTCCCACGATGTTATAGCCCGTTTTTGATTCCGAGTTACAAGAACTTCAATAAGTACAAGTTAATGCTATAATTTGTCGAAACAAACATGTAGTTTAACTTAAGAGAAATTAAAAGAAATACATGTATTTTTCATAATTAAATTGGGTTTCTTAATTACAAATGGGAAAGGGACCTGGTAAGAAACATTGATTTAATCTAAACAACTAATAAATAAGTTATTAGATAGTCTAGTCTAAGGACCACTTACATTGAGCGTCTCATGTTCCAGACACTCAGTGTGCGAATGTTTTTTAAAGAGCGCAATGAAAAAAGTTCAGATGAACCGAAGACCAAAACGAGGACAGGAAGGTAAAAGGGTCAACTTATTTAATAATTTGTTCTTTCTGGATTTTACTGGAACATCAGTTGCATTTCTAATTAAATGTATTTACTAAGGACCGGTTCCGCCCTCACTGTCAAAGTTCTTGACAAAAAAGAAAATCATCAGATAAACTTATCGTTAAGCAAATCGGTTTTCTGCCGTCTTAAAGTTTATCTAAACGAGAAAGAATAATATATTACTGTTAACATTTCTGCTAACTATCGATTATTTCTGTAAATCACGAATTGTGCCGTAAGGCTGATCCGGCTTGGTTTACATTTTAATTGGGACGGCGTCCATCATTGCGCGGCCGTAAGCGGTCATTTCAGGGTGTTTTCTGCCACGACCGTAAATCAGAAATATTTCCCTGCCACAGCTTGAGAAGCATCGCATTATGCAGTGGCGAGAACAAAATGCTGCGCTGAATCTAGTTTTCATTCATCTTTTTCAAAAATATTCATAATTTCAAGAACAATAAGAAATTAGGGATGGGAAGGAAGGTTTAGGGAAGGAACTTAAGAAATATCGCCTAATAATTGATATTTTTCGGTATTTTGTTTAGTATGTATAGAAACCTTCGGGGCGAATACTGAACGGATGGTCTGTCGATTTTGAACGGACCATTTTCCTCAAGTAAAATAATGGACCATTCTCGAGAATGGAGCTGAATGTAGCAGTGGAACAAGGCTATTTATCTGGCCAGAAAATGTTGACACGGAGGGTAGAAACCGGGCCTAAATGAGATTTTTGTTGGTTAATTCAAAATCCAGATGAGGATATGGGTTTCAGCGAAATAAGGCTCCAATTATAGACATATTGTTTTGAAATTTAAATATTTATTTATCCGAGTTTGATGCTTACGGTATCTGTATGTAACTAGGTTTCCATTTATATATCTTCATGATCTTTCACATTTAGTAATCGAAATGTATTGTCAAGTGTTTGCTTTCACATACATACATATGATGTGTGTGTGCATATAGAGACGCCCTTTATATATAACTATATATACTTCACAAGCGGAAGGCGTCCAACAATAAAATACAAATAATATCGAGTTAATGATTATAAAACAACAGAGGGGCCAGGTAATACAAATCATATAATTAATAATAATCACATTTGTGTATAAATGTATGTAGAAATAATAATAGTTTACATAGTATTCGATTGCGGTGTGTGTGGGTTTTGTGGTTCAGCATATCAATTTACAACATTTTCGAGGCTTTCTCAGGGGTTGGTAGCTTCCGAGATTCTTAGAGAGTGTAGAGTGTGAACTAGTTGGAGGTGTAACGGGGTGTTGTTGTTTAAAAATAGTTCAACAAAATACATTTATATATATTTATATACGTAGTTAGTAGTTATATGAGATTCCTGTCGGTTTATAGCTTCTTCCTCTCCCTATCCACCTGCCACTCCTCCTCAGCTTATTCACACATGTAGGGATAGTTGACGTCACGCAGCGGCACAAAGGTCTCCTTGATGGACTGCGGTGAGGTCCAGCGCAGTATGTAGTGCGGTCCGCCGGCCTTGTCATTGGTGCCGGACATCCGGCCGCCGCCGAAGGGCTGCTGGCCCACAACAGATCCCGTGGACTTGTCGTTGATGTAGAAGTTGCCAGCGGCCATTTTGAACTCCTGGAGGGCGCAGTTGACCCAGTCCCTGAAAGAGAAGAGTTATCGTTAGATCTGATCATCTTTTAAGAATATTCTGTAGCCATATCCTTACTCATCCTGGCCGAATACTGCTCCGGTTAAAGCAAACTTGGTTGAGGTGTGCACCAGCTGCATGGTCTCATGCAGATCTGCCTCCTTGTACACATAGATGGTTAGCACGGGCCCGAAGATCTCCTCGGTCATGATGCGGTCCTTGGGATCCTTGCTGACCACAATCGTGGGATCTACGAAGTAGCCCTTGGCGTCCGAGTAGGTGCCGCCGGCGATAATCTCCAGGTTCGGGGACTTTTTGGCATGCTCAATGTAGCCAGTAATGCGTTTAAATGCTTTGTCATCGATCACAGCCGATGTGAAGCTGCTGAAGTCTTGAACGTCGCCGATCTTTAGCTTACTCGCCTCGCACATCAGCCCGTCCTTGATCTGGGGGTGAGAGAGGTTAGCCGTGCGTAAACATCGTAATCAGCAATCAGTGACATATTCACCTGTGGCCACAGCGACTCTGGCACATACATGCGCGAGCAGGCGGAACACTTCTGGCCGCAATACTCGAAGGCCGAGCGTATCGTCGAGGTGACCACCGACTCAACGTCGGCGGACGAGTGCACAAAGTGGAAGTTCTTGCCGCCACACTCGCCGATCAGGCGTGGAAAGTTCACGTACTTGTCGATGTTGTTGCCCACCTGCTTCCACAGGCGATTGAAGGTTCTGTCAGAGGGATAGGGGACGGGGTTGGATGGGAAAATCAATAGAGCGACAATTACTTACGGCACAGAGCCGGTGAAATTGATGCCGGCCAGGTGGGGGCTGGCGGTGATGGTGTCTCCGAACACTGGCCCATCGGCAGGCACAAAGTTAACGACGCCATCGGGCACTCCCGCCTCGCGCATGATTTTGAAAATAACCCAGTTGGAGAGCACGGCCGTGTCCGAGGGCTTCCACAGCACGCCATTTCCCTGGCAAGGAAAGGGAGGGTTAGTTAATTGGAAATTTAAGGACTAGCCCTCCTACCATCAAGGCTGGCGTGTAGGACAGGTTGCCGCCGATGGCCGTAAAGTTGAACGGACTGACAGCGGCGATGAAGCCATCGATGCCCCGATATCGCAGCGAGTTCTTTGTGACCTTGATGTCCTCGCTGATGGGCTGATACTTGGCGCATTCCTTCAGAAAGTAGGCATTCATTCTGCAAGATTAGTTACTTATTAGTACCGTAACTATTAAGGGCACAAGTTCAACTCACCGAATAAAGTCAATCAACTCCGCTGACGAATCGATTTCCGCTTGTATAGCCGTCTTGGACTGGCCCAGCATGGTGGCCGCATTCAGCTCCTGGCGATACTTGGTCGCCATTAGATCGGCTGCCTTCTCCCAGATCTTCAAACGTTCCGCTATGGGGGTCTGATCCCACTTGGGCTGCGTTTTTACGGCGGTTTTGATGGCCAGTTCGACGAGCTTCTTGTCTGCATAGTAGAAGCTGGCCAGCTTATGCTGATGGTCGTGTGGCATGACCTGGTACTTCACTTCCGATGTGGTGTACTCCTTGCCCCCGATCACAATGGGAATCTCTTCGCATTTCGAGGCCGTTTTCTTTAGAGCCTGCTCCAGGTCCTTGCGCTCCTTCGAGCCCTTGCGATAGGTCAGAATCGGTTCGTTAACGATGGGGAAATCCTTCAAGTTCAGAGCAGGAATAACTGAACCCAGGCTGCGAGTGGAACTGCGGAGGAAATGTGTTTAATTTAATATTTCTAATATTCCTTGTAGGATAGGATTTACTTCTTTAACACTCCCAGCTGCTGACTGGAGCATCTGAGGGCGGAATTATGCAGCATTCGCAACATCTTGTCTGGATTTGAGGACCTGTCTCCTTCACTGCCGGATTATATAAGCTGTCGTGTCTCTCTCTCTCTGGATTCCTCGACGTCGACGGCACGTACCACCTAGAATTTAGCTGTCTGGGCGATAAGCCAGCAACAGAGCAGAGCAGAGCGGGGAGCAAGGCGAAACAATACATTTGATTAGTTCTTATTTATCAGCGACCTTGGCAGTTCGTTGGGGGTCCGCGGCGAGTCGCGTGATTCCGATTTTGATAAGCGGCCAAACGTGAAGCGACCGACACACACCCCCCGGCTGAGCACTGATAAGGGAGCAAACACACACTGCCTAGCGTAATTATACCAACTTTTTAACTTTTGAGGCACTGCGATCTGGCTTATTCTGAACTTTAGGCCCGAATGGGTTGTGCAAGTTTACTTGTTTTTATCGATATCCAAGTTCCCTCCTGGCTCACCAACACACTCACGTGCGCGGAAGAAACGTGTGTATGTATAGAACAGCGAATTTGACAAGCATCAGCTGTTTGTGTCTACGTACGCGCACGGTGGAATAAATGTACGCGAATGGTTATTAAAATTATTAAACTTTGGACTGACTAGGAACATAATATAATCATTATTTATAAAATTCAGTTTTTTGACTTATTATTTACTTATTAGAACCTAATACAAAATGATCCATCTACAAAATTGGCTTTAATTATTTGTAGTTGTTCTTTAAGAATGATGTTGCATTAATCTGAACAAAGTTAAATTAAATTTGGAATATGTTATTAAGGTTCCAATTTAATAAAATTTATAACATTTAAAGTTAATTAATTTTTTTTTAACTTTACAACAAAATACTGGTCTTGGGACAACGCTGCGATCAGATAATTTAATCACACTTAAAGGAAATAAACGGGCCAATGAACTCTGTGTTAGTTTTAATGCCATTTTAATGGTTTTTTTATATCTTTTATCCACTGTGCGCTGGCTACGGAAATTTCCTATTGGCGAAGGCAGAACATGGGATGTGGAGGGGACTTGACAAGAGGTAGTTCTTGTTGTTTTTTAACTGACGCTGCCTTGATTTATGAAATTAAGCGTCGTGAACAATGGCCGGCGAGCGGGGAGATGCAAAAACACCCCACGGTGCTCGTGAGCGGGAAAGAGAATGACGAGAGTGAGGGAGAAGTCTGGCAAAAATGTGGAGCAAGCACTATTTAACGTAAGCATACCGCTTGCTCTTCCTCTTATTTTCTGTCACTCTTTGCACTGTTCGTCAAGTGCTTTTTAATATTAAACTTCACTGATTGATTTTTACCAGAGAGACAAGTAACAAGATGCTTTTTTTGAGGCCAAAGCAATGAAATTTATTAAATTCGTTACTCAGCTGCAGATACACACGTACTCACAGCCGCGCGGCGCACACACAGGCGCATTAGAATGCAGCCGTTCACTTGGTTTTAGCTTGTTTTGCTGCTGCTTTTCTTGTTGTTGTTGCTGGCCCCCAATTACGCAATGCAATGTTTTTGTGCCGTCTCTCGGCCTTCCCCTATTTCATTTTCAATTTTGCCTATTTTCGAGATTTAATTTCCTTTCTTTTGACACGGTGTTTGCCTAGATTTGTTGTTTTTGTTCGCTTACTTTGTGTAAGTTTCAGCGACGGCGGCGGCGGAGGCGGATTTTGGGGGAGAGCAGCGCGACGTCCGTGCTTTTGTTGCGGTTTATGTTTTTTGTGAGACTGGTCGAAATAATTTTGACTGTTGGCCTAACGGCCGATAACGATAAGTTCTAGTGTCTGGGCCTCAAAAATATACAACTGTTTACTTTTCAATTCTTAAAATATATCATAAAAATAAAATTAAAATCTTTCTTGTTTTGTTAATTTTTTGTTTAATAATAAAATGTAAGCGAAATTTCTCAAAAAAGGCGATAGGCGGGATTTACCGATAGCCGATATAACGTCAGGGCAGCCGGACCGATAAAAGCTTTTCAGCTCTGCCGCTCACCTTTCAACACTGTTCGCTAATAACTATCGAAAGCGCGCACTAATCGCGGCTATTTAAATTTAAAACACAAAATTCTTGTAACGAAAGATCTAACATTATAAAAGCAATCTTATATAATAATAATATTTAATAACGTTTTTATAACAGTTATCCACCTAAAAAGCATTATTTAGTTATTAATATTGTTTTGAACGCACGTCATCGTAGAGCATTCCAGATTATTTCCAATAAACAAACCATTAAAACAAAAAAAATAATTTTTAAACGTGTTTGAATGGTTTCTGTTACATAGAGGAAGTTTAGGAATTTAATGAATTTGTGAAATCAAAAAAGGTAAGTTTTTAGACCAGACAGACTACGGCAAATCATGAAATTAAACGTTAACGAGATGTTAATTTGGAGGTGGAGTGACTCACACTAATTGTTTGTAATCCGCTATTGAAATTAAAATACATGAGAATTTATTATTATTTGGATGTATTAAGATTTTTAGCTGTTAATGGTAAATAGACTTTTATAGTATTTATATATAAAAAATCCATTTGAATTAGCATTTTTTTGATGTTTCTAGAAGTTAGTTTTAGTGGCTCTATGTTTTAATATTACTCATTCGTGGCTTGGCAATTATATTAAATGATGTTTATGCTCATACAGTATGTCATGAAATAGGCTTACACAAACCCTTTTGAAATCTTAATCCAAATAGCAATGCGGTTTTTATTCAAATCTGTTTATTATATGATGTTTTACATTTTTATACAAATTTAATGTTTTTATTGAATGTGAATATTATTTAGACATAAACTATCATACGAACACTTCCTAGGGCCTTAATAAAATATACAAAATAGTCGTTAACTTGTCTATTTATTTGTGGTAAGACACTAACATAGTAGGACGAAGACTTAACCAATATGTACAACTAAACTATAACCTAGGGTGCTTTTAGCACATCACTGATCTCTGGTCACTGGTAACTGGTAACTGGACACCGCATCAGCCGTAGTATCCGCTGCCGCCCGCACTGGCCGTGGCGAATCCTCCGCTGCTGCTGGCATAGGCCGTGTCTAGAGGAGAAAACAGGTCCAGAACACTTGTAGATTACGCGGGTGAAGGAATCTGAGGCAGTGTTTAGAAATACACGGAATACTCACTTATGCCGTTGCCCCCGTAGGGGTATCCGCCGTACGAGGGATACCCGTACTGCCCGTATCCGCCGTACATCGAGTACGGGTTGTAGTTGTAGCTGGGGTACGTCGAGTAGTATGGATATCCACCATAGCCGTAGGGGTATCCTCCGTACGCGCCGTTGCCATAAATGTTTCCGTACCCAGAACCCGCACCGGCTCCCGCTCCCGCCCCCGCACCACCGCCGTAATAGGGATATCCGTAGTACTGGCACTCGGAGGGGTGCAGAAACATGGCCAGCAGGATCAAAGTTAACCAGAGGCAACTGCTGCTTGTCTGTTTCGCCGACATGGTTTCGCTGTGTGTAATCCTCGAACGTTGACTGAATGCCAAAACTCCCGGCTTTAACTGTTTTTATATGGAGTTTGCCGCCGACGAACGTTGGCGATTTATAAAGCATAAAACGCTTTTTTAATGGGGCTTAATCGGCCGCCCATCAGTGGCTGCTCGGTTTGTTCGTTCGTGCATGACCCAAGCGGCGTATACGCAATTTTTCGGCGAATCCGAAAATCCCAAATGTATTTAAACAAAACAAAAACATAACAAAACTATTTATGCCCTTATTGGCTTTACGGCCCCGGTTACTCATCCCCTTAGGTTCTGATTGCCATTTTGCTTTCAATTTAAATTAGTTAAGCGCTTTTTTCGTCAGGGGTTCACCTTTTATTTTGGCGTAAACACAGCCATTAGCCTTTAACCAAAAAAAAAAATTGGTTGATGGTGCGCTTAGTCATGTGCCTTGCGGCCGGTGCTTTCCACTCTTTGAGGTTCATTGCCTGCTCGGACCGTGGTCAATGCTCATCAACGCCCTTCGGATGAGGTCAACCATAATGGTCCGGATAGCGCGGATACGATTATACCATCAAGTATTGGTTTTTGGATTTTCCACAGCGATTAGTTTGGTCGTTGGCCGAGAGTTCATTGTGAAGGATTTTTGATGCCGCCGAATTTCACCAACGATGCATGACGCTGGCGGAACTATTCCGCAAGCACTTGTCGGCGCATCCAGTAATATCTGAGGAGAGCATGCTTTTTTTCCCTTACTACCTCACGTTTGGGACAATGACGAATTTCAAGGCCCTATTTTAAAAATATTTTCCTGTCCCCACAAAAGTAGGTAGCGATTACACGGAGAAAAATTTGGGAAAGAGCGTTTTCTGGAAGGATTTCCCTTATTCCTCTGACTTAATGCAGTATACTCCGGAAAGATTTTTATATATATTTAAAAACCATAATTAAATACTTAATTAAACCAAATGAAAACTGAAGAAATTGGGGTTCATTGTAAGAACTGATCGAATGGAATAAACAAAAATTAATTGCATAACATTTGTACATAAAATACTCAAAAATATCTAAAAATGTCTCTAAAAGAATGCAATGATGTTTTTACTTTTAAAATATTATGTAATTGCATAATTTTAAAGATATTTTACTTGGCTCTGCTAGAAGCTCTTTCTATGAATTTAAAAAGCTAAAATATTTCGTTGCATACTTCTAGACACCTTTTTTTAAATGTTTTTAAACCCACAGGAATTTTTGTCTCAACCCTCTGTCATTCTTTTGTTTTTGTAATCCATACCTATAATAATAAAATAAGAAAACATTTAAGAGCTTGGAATAAGCCTTAAAATAGCCGAAAATCCTATTAAAAATCAAAAGCTGTAGCCTGCTTTTCCCAGTGTAAACATTCTGCATTTGTGACCGAAATGTATACAAAATTTCATTCATAAATGTTTTAGAACCTTTTCCCCGTACTGTACGCTCGCACACATGTAGGTGTGTATCATTACACTGGCCAACAATGGCGACTGTCGCACAATTGTGCCAACGTTCCTGCCGCTGGATTCTTATGCAGCTGACGTTTGTTTTCCGTCCGCTGCCGCTCTCCTTGCACACACCTCTCTTACCCCCTTTTTTAGGCTCTCTCTCTCTTTGTTTGCCGCATTACTTCAGGTTGTCCAGGTGTGTTTTTGTGCCGCGTAGGTGTTGCATTGTTGTTGCGCCCCAATTGAGTGAGTTTTCCGCCATCCATTTTTGCGCATGCTCCAGGCAGGAAGTGCACGGATTTCGGGGACACCCTGTTCTGGGCTTGAGTGAGGTCTTAAGAGTCGCATTCGGCCTTGCAGTTTGTTTTTGAATCGCTTTCAAACTTATTTAATTTACTTCATCTTTTATGCCAGTTTGCATACATTCATTGTTATTCTTTTCGGTTTGACAGGATTGTAGGAAAACGATTGAAAACCAGAACCGTTTTGGTTTAGTTTAAATATGAATCTTCTTAGAAGAATTAAAAAAATATTTTTGAACAAGAGCATAGGAAATTGTTTTAAATGTTAACAAGGAAAACTGGAGTATAATAATAATGGAAATCTACTCACATATTAAAAATATAATTGAATATTACGCTGTCACAACAAATTAAATTACTTATTTAATTTATGTAGTTAGCTTACAAAGCGTAACGAACATAAACAGTTTACACAAGCCAATAAGGCCACCGGATCAATTAGTTAATAAATAATTAAATTATAATGCAGATGTTTGTTATTAAATGATTTTTTTAACTATATTTTTTAGGGTTTGCAATGAGTAGTATTACTGATTATTATTTTATATTTTTAGAAAACCCTTTTTAAGAGCATTCTTTAACTTGTTCTTTAAGCAAGTTTCTTATAAAATAATTAGTTAATACAGATAGAATTCTCAAAAGCTGTATTTTAATTATAACCTGCACTAGACCTTAAAAATGTCGAATTCATCGATAATTTACGGGAAAACATCGAGGAATCGGCCATAAACATCGATGCTTATCCAGATCTACCCTGAACTCAGTTTGAAGGCATTGTGCTTTTCAAATCAAAGCCTACTTTTCGGCAGCTACATACAGGGAGTATTCTCGAGAGAAACTAAAATCGGTCTCATGACCTTAATAACTAACCGATTGCTATGATTGTTATTTCTTATCGATCGAAAATCTCTAAAGCAATAAAGAGAGTATAAAGAAAACTGATCTGAGTCTAAGGGGTGTTAATACTTAATACTTCTTAAGAACTTGATTAAGGAAGAACTACGATGATAGGGAATTCAACATATTCTGTAAATGTACCCTATTGTTTATTAATTATTACGAACCTTTAAAAGTACGGAACTTAGATACCAGACAACTCATTTTCTCCGCCAAATTACGAAACACCATAAATGGCGCGTCGAAGGTAAAAATCAAACATCCTTTAAGGCCTCCATAATAGTATTCATTTGAGGAAACTCCATCAAAGTTAAATACGTATCCATTTACTTGCCAGACCTGAATCAATCGCAAAGCAAAAGGGTCCATTTCCGTGGGACCCAATCCAAGCACTTAATATCCTCGACCCCAAACGAGCAATTTTCATATTAAAAAGTTTGCCTATACCGCTAGCTAAAAAACGGCTCTCGTTTCAACCATTGCCTTAGATAAACGAGAAAGAAAGCTAACTTCGGTAAACCGAAGTTGGTATACCCTTGCAGTCTGCAATTGGATCATTGAAAATCGAACCATTTTAGTAATGTTGAAAAAATATAGAATTTTGTAAATTTTACATTTTACATGTAGAATTTTACATTTTCATATAAATTGACCGATCGCTTCTATGGCAGCTATATGATATAGTGGTCCGATCTTAATGAAATTAAAACCGTAATTCTAGAACCATAAAAAACTGCTATGTCTGAAAATTTATAGAAATACGTTGAAAAACAGAGAAGTTAAATTTTTTTTACATTAATTTCGCCATCATTCCTATGGCAGCTATAGGATATAGTAGTCCGATTTCGGTCATTCCGACATATATACTGCGTGCTAAAGAAATAAGACTATGCTGGAAATTTCAGCCCGATAGCTCAAAAACTGAGAGACTAGTTCGCGTAGAAACCGACAGACGGACAGACGGACAGACAGACGGACAGACAGACGGACAGACAGACGGACAGACAGACGGACATGGCTAGATCGACTCGACTGGTGATGCTGATCAAGAATATATATACTTTTTGGGGTCGGAGATGCCTCCTTCACTGCGTTGCAAACATCTGGTCAAAATTATAATACCCTCTGCAAGGGTATAAAAAGGAAAGCTATCCCTCAAGAAAACTTGGACAAACTTTTCCTTCTCTCTCTGAGAGCTCACGGCTTTCATACTTTTTGCATTATTTTTGGGACAGTGAAATGCTAGTTGTTTGTCCAAAAGGAGCGGAAGGAGGCAACGGAGAGGGAATGGCCATCAATTTTTCAGCATTTTTACATGTAATTAATTAAAAATTTTATGCTGCAGCAGCAACTTTTGTTTGCTGTCAAAATTACGGCAGGAGCAAAAAGCTAATTAAAACTTACGATTTCGCAACGAAGAGATCGTCCGCCTGAGAGACTCACTCACTCCGCACTCACAAAGAAGGGAAACTCACTCAAGAAACTCACTCACGAGGAATGCAGAATGCAGAAATGCAACTGAAATGTTACGCATACGCAGCGTGCGACCGAGCGAGATGCCAGATCTCGGCCCGTCCTGCTCTGCCTCTCTCTCTCTCTCTGGGAGTGAATTCTGAGAATGGGGGGGCTAACAAAATAAGGAAAAGAAAAAATCAATTAAAATGCACTCGACTGCACACCGTCACTCATTTTTTTCGGGATTTTAGCTAAGATTTGTAAGAAATTTTTGAACGAAAATAAGAGGGGCTACATGCCGTTGCTCATCCTCTCTTTCTCTCTCTCTCTGGCCCTTGTGCGTGCGTAGGTGTGTGTGTGAGTTTGGCGGCGGGGGGGAACATTTCAATTCAGTTATTTGTGCAATTTCGCTCAGTCAAGTTGTGTGTTGTGTGGCATCCATCAATCCATCAAAAGGCAACGCAGATAACCACGAGTTACGCAAAAATCGCAAATCCCTCCCTTTCCACGCTCTGCGATTGCAATTTGCGAGCGTTAACAGCGGATCAAGTGCATTATCCAAAACGCCGCCAACCGCAATAAACATCCCACTCCCACCATACAGCCTGCAGGAGTGAGAGGGACACCTACAGCAAGAGCAGGAGCAAGAGCGTTTGAGCGAGAGCGAGTAAGACAAAGAGAGAAGGGGAAATAACAGTTTCCAAAGCTAATAACATTTGCTCTGTGTGGGCGCTTGTGTGTGTGTGTTAGTGACTGTACTTTTTGGCGCCCAAAAGCATTCTCGTGCAACAACAACAAAGACCGAGCGAAAGCAAGAACAACAAACAAACGGCAAAACATTGAAACTAATTAACAACATTTTACCAAAGCGAAATTTAATGTAAACTCTGCTCTACCAAATTGACAGGTGAGTTGTCGATGTTCGGACTGTTGCCTAAATTCATCAAAAGCATCTATTTATAATGTTTTACTGGGAAATTCGATGAGGTTTGGCTTCTTTTTTGACATCGAGTTGATTTATATTCAGACGTTAATGAATGTCTGATTGATGGTTATTTTTAGTTAGTGGAATTAGATAAAAAGGTAGGTTGATGGTATATTAATTACAGAATTCACAGAATTTGATTTGGGGGAATATACGAGTATATCGTATATCATACTGAAATTAATATGCATTACCTGTCAACTATTTTTCGTTGACCATTTTCTAAGTTCTTTACATGCATTTATTTAGTAGTCGGAATTAACGAATTTCTCAATAATTAATCCATTTGTAATATTGAGTGCGTCGCCTAAAAGTATGCAACACTTGGTAAGATCAAAGTGACGGTTATTATATGGTTGTCCAATTAAGCCTTCTTATGTGGGGAAACTTACTGTTTCAACTTAATTAAATAAACAAAAAGAAGCTGCACAAAAAAAAACTTGATAATAACTTTACTATTGTTACATGAATTTTATACTTTCGAGTTTTACAAATTTCTTAATACGACGAAAGTATAAAAATAAAACTAATCTGCTATCACTAACGCCACGAACAGAAAACCACTAAATTTTTGTTTGTAGATTACTATAATAATAATACTTTAAAATTCGCAATTAAAACCATACAACTAAATATGGATTTGATATTAGTAAAAGCTAAATATTTACTAAACTCGTAATACTACCTAATACGTAACACGGATACTAAATTTAAGCTTTTTTTTTTTTGGGTGTACAAAATATTACAGCTTAATCACTATATTTAGGAACTAACATATTTCGTTGCCTACTTCTAGGCGCAAATATAATAGATTTAAAGGACACCCAAAAAAATCCTGCCTTATTTTATAACCTTAAACGTATAATCGCCACACTCTTCCTTCAGTCTCGCTATAAAATATTCACTCAAGACTTCAACATGATGTAACAAAAGAATTCCTGATGCTTAAATTGCTTAAACTGGCTCTGGCTTAATACAATACACGTATCAAGAGGGGCGAAGAATTTCACTTCTTTATACCCACTTTCCTAAGAGGTAATTAGTTGCAGTTTTATGCTTGACTGCACTACGAATTTTTCATCGACCCTTACCCATTACCAAGCCATTGCCCACTTACTCCCATCATCAATAAGTTGCAAGTCCCTTCTGGCTTCACCCATTTTACTGGCGGTTTTCCGTCTCACGGGAGAGAGAGAGAGCAGGGCGACTCTGAAGCACTCTACTTTAAAATAATTCACCCAGCAAATCCCATAAAAATTTCAACAACTTTGGCTATTTTGTTGCGACGTCATAATGCATTTTGGTTCGGTTCGAGGCAAGACAATGGCCCAGACACAAGGACACCGGCGACACAAAGGATCTGCGGAGTGGCATGAGGGCACTAATTAAAACTCCGCTAGACGTCATAATTGGGGGGCGGTGACGGGGGCGGTGGCAATGGCGGGAAACCGAAAGGATCTGAAACAGGACCAGGCTACAAGTACATTAACTAGACTGCAAAGACTATGAAGAGCTTCGCCGCACCTCTCTTCCTCTCCGATGGAGAAATTTTCACTTAATAGCCATGGACCAAAAATCCAGAAAACACTGAAAGGGGATGCAGAAACTAGGATGAGAAGAAAGCGAATGGCAAGCACAAAGCAACATTCCGCACATTTGCACAGTGCAAAAGCAGCAACAAAATGGTGAAAAGAGAAAACTACCAACGGGGAGGAGCGGGAGGAAAGACTGCACAATATATATATATATATTTTCACCGTGCACAGTAATGAAAGGCCTCGGGCATAAGTTTTAAATAAATATTTGTCCCTCTGTATGTGTGCATGTAATTCAACAAAAACAACTGCAAACACAAACAAAAATGTGCACGAAATGATAGAAGAAGCGGACGGAAAGCCAAGGAAATGGGCGGCCAGTGAACAGGGGTTGTGCACGGGGGTTTAGCTCGAAGTGGACAGAAACTACTGCATATCAAAATGACGAGAGCCCCGAAAAAAAATACAAGTATACATCATAAAAGTTTTAGAGTTGGTAATACTTTAGGAAACCCAACTAAAAAAGTTGGTCTACAAAGTCTCAGTTACAATTTATCTAAAAGGGGAGTTTACAGGGTTGCCAAAGAAATGGCTGTATAATATTCTTCGATAAAAAAACCCTTTTGGCTCAAATAATAATTTTAAATGAGATTTACACCGCAGCAGTTTCCAAGTAAAGACCGATATTCCTAACCCAAGGACAAGCCCGAAATCTTATTCCATGTTTTCGTAATTTTTCCACCCTTTAAAACTAAATACCACGTGGCCCGCTCGTTTGTAGGGTATAATTATGAGGGGCGGCCCATGATGAGGCTGCCCTGCGGGGGACCGCCACGTTAACCGGGCCAGGGGAGGGCTGGCAAAAGGGGTCGGGGCTAGGTAAACATGGAGAGCACAACAGCGGCAAGAAAACTGGCTGACTGACTGAGCCTCTTTCTCTCTTTCTCACTCTCTCTCTGTTGACTTACTAGAAGGGGGCGTAACTAGAGGGGGCGGCAATAACTAGGAGGAGATGTGA
This sequence comes from Drosophila rufa, assembly GCA_018153105.1. Classification (NCBI taxonomy): domain Eukaryota; kingdom Metazoa; phylum Arthropoda; class Insecta; order Diptera; family Drosophilidae; genus Drosophila; species Drosophila rufa. The sequence goes on from JAECXS010000085.1 coordinate 17,712,271, forward strand.
AGGGTGAGAGGTGAGCGGTGTTTGCTGGTGAACAGGCACTATTAAAGTCTTAACGACAGCACACAGCAAGGAAATCTTACAAGATCAATGCGATTTTACGCATTTATTTTAATTGATTTAAAAAACTGCATATTAACAAATCTTTAAAGGAAAAAAGTAAGAATCAATCTAAGCATATCTTTTTGTATACTATTTTGTTTGATAATTAAAATAACATAAAGTAAACCAATATTATCTAAAAGAATCCTCGTATTAATCCTTAGTTGTGAATTATTTCCGCATTCAGCACTATAATTTTTGTTTTCGCCATAAAGTATGCAACTATTTTTGAGCACTAACTTTGTTTTTACATGGTCCTTTGTATTTCGATACTTTGCATGCCAAGCTTTAGCTCGATCGATTGAATAAAACGCTAGAAAATAAATCGAATCTTATTATTCTAGTAAAAAGCAATAAATTCTACCGCCAAAAAGTATGCAACACTTCTTGAGAGCTTAAGACTTGGTACTTTATGGTCACATACCCACATTACCGACAGCAGTAAGCAACCAGAAAGTATGCAACACTTTTTCTAGAATGATGTATAGGCCTTTGTTTTTCTCCTTTTTTCGTTTCTGTGTAGCTAGCAACGGAACCGAAAGTAGGTTGAGGTAGCCACCGTTAGGCGCCGCCATGTTTAGAATATGCACACAAAGCATAAGGCCAACAAAAGGGGTAAGACAGTGGGAGATGGTGAATGCGAATGCGATGGGGAAGGGAATTTGGGCGATAGGGTGTGGGGCCTGGGGAATGCATTGAGAGAAGGCTTGTTGCTCTGTTAGACAGTGTAACAAAAGATTTGCTTAGCTTTCATGTAAAGCGTAAAATACAAACAATTATGCAGTTGGTAGGCGGCTGACGATGGTCCACCCCTTAACCCCCACGCATTTCTGCACACCGAAAAAAATTCTATTATGGTCTACGCTTTCTTAAGGATATTGGGATAAATATCCGAAATGTTATATGTTGATCAAGTTGATACCAGAAAAATTCAAAATTATAACGATTTCATATGATTTATTTTTTAATTTACTTCATGCAAAAATGAACAAACACCATTTTCAATATTATTTATAAAAGTCAAAATTGACTTAAACTACTATGTGAACCCATTTCTTATCAAAATCTCTCAACATTTAATTCAAATACAACATATACTTTTTACCAAATGCATTTTTGGGTCACCTATTATTTTGAGTGCAATTTATGCCGCCCCAACATTTCCTCTTTAGTAGGCCGTCAAGCCACTTGAGTCCGAGACTTTGCTACTTGAAATTTTGGACAAAAGCAGCGATGTCCTATCCTCCTTTTCCCTTCCCTGATCCCCTCATTGCCACCCACTCGGCATATCCTGCCCCGTTTCTGGGCAAAGTGTAACGCTGTCTGACTTGAGGACACCGGAGGAGAAGGCCTACAAAATATGACAAATTACAAAATAATTGTGCGCACAGTCAAAATGTTGCCCTCGTTTGTTGCTCCTGTTTGGCTGTTGTCCTTCTTTTGCATACTCTCTGCCTCATTTTGCCTTAACCCCTGACCTGCCCCGTCGTCATAGTCGGCATACCTTGCAATATTAATGAACTCTTTTACATCGTCTGTCATTTCCATGGTATTCGGTGGCAGTGTAAACCGCAGTAGGCGTTCCACAGCGACTCCTCCTCCGGATTAACTCCGGAGCCTTCGTCCCCATGTCTACCCCTTTCCAATATAGAAGCGAAGCGAGTACGCTCCTATTTGCATGGCTTTGGGTCCTCCAACTGCGGCGTAGGTCGGCTTTATAGAGCCGACTTCGACAGAGGCCCGACAAAGTATTTACTTTGGAGCAGGCCTAACGAAAAAGTTCAACGCTTATGCGGCGAAAAGCATTTTTATAAGTATTATATTGCAGTATATACTATTTATTTCTTAACAACTATAGAGAAGTTTAAACCGATAATCTTGATAATGCATAGTCATGATTAATAAAATTTAAACATTTACTTACAAAAAGTGTTTTTTATTCGATAGAAAAAAGATATTGTGTAAATATTTATACAAAATTTAAACATATTTAAAGCAGGGTTTAATAACATAATAAATCACTCTATAAACCTTCCAGAAATCCTAAATAAAAATCCTATCTCAACTTTGCATCACGAAATCGCGTCGCATAATCGTACATTTTTGCATGCCGTAATTGACTCCCACACCCGTGGGGTAAGCCTGGGCACTGGCGGCCCTCAACTATTCACCCACAACTGTCGCCGAAAGCTGCCGGCAACCCCCCAGTTTTTCCATTCCCCGAGCCAACCCCACTGGCCACCCCTTTGGGGAGCAGGCTGGAACATCCGTGGTGCTCCCAAATGAACGCGTTCACAGTGTTTAAAGTTTGTTACTCGAAATGCATTTTATATGGCCCGTTAGCCGTTACAGATGTGTTTGCATTGGCCCGCGGGTATTCATTAAAGTTGTGGGATCGGGACTGGGACCGAGACCGGGATCGGGAGTTGTACGTGGCTGTGAATGTGCACGTATAGCCGACTTTAAGCTGACAATATTCCGAACGGAAGACACACCGACGGACGGATAGAGAGAAGCTCGGTGTGGCATAGGAATGCACGAAGAAAAAATGTATGCCCTTAGATTTCAGTTAAAGAAATCTACTTCAACAATTTCTGAAAACTTTTTGAATTTTAATTAATCATTAATTTGATTAGTGGTTTTTTGTCTTTATTTAGCTGGAAAATAAACCCAATCAAGTATATAAATCTTGTCAAGGACAAGCAGCAGGCTTAGCTATACAGCTGTTTCGGTAGGGAGCCACACATTCCTTCATAATTATCCGTTGGTAACCTACTTCAACAGTCTGTTGAAAACTGGATACTAATTTAGGAAAAAATGTATTTTACTTATTTCAATAAGTCTCTGGCGAGTATTTCCAAATTTAACAAAAAAATGTAGATCTTTTTACACAAACATTAAAGCCAGATTATAGAAATATTTAGAATACCTTTCTCTGAGTGAAAACCTGGCAAGTTAGTTGGGCGTCTGACAAAAAACTAAAAAGGAAATTAAAGGAAAATGTTGCGTCGCACTGCTGGTTTGAGTAATGGAAGTTTTGTCGGTTCGGAATAGGGGAGTGGGATTGAGAACGGCACTGAGCCTAGGACTGGGACTGGAACTGGGGTCTCTGACTGGGGCGACGAATGGATAGACAGTTCAGACCCTCGGAGTTGGCTTATTACATGGCCCAACTCCTCTGCGTGTGTGTGGGCTGTGTGTGCTGGCCAAAAACTTAATAGACAGTCGGAAATTGAATATTGTTCCTGCAAAATTGTTAAATGTTTGTGCTGGTCTCCTCTCTGTCATGTTGATGTTTCCTGTTTCGGCTCTTGATTCCAGCTCCTCCACAGATCCTTTGTTCTCTGCGAGTGAGTGTGTGGCTTGGCTTCCCCCATCGCCCGATCCAATCTGACTTTCAAATTGTTTTGTTATGCCTCTCGTACGGGGCCAAGTAATTAGAGCAATGTTCAAATGTGCAGGCAAACTTTGCTCTCGATGTTCTGTTGATAAAGTTCACTCCTATCTCTGGTTCCCTTGTCGGGTAATGTGTGAAAAGTGCCGGGATTAGCCCACACACACGCAGGACGAGGGAGGCGCAGGCGAATGCAAGGAAGCCTGATATGAGGACGAGGGTAAGCCGGATTAGGCAATGGATCAGGATATGCGAGGGAAATACTTTTTCCTAATTTTGGCTGCTTCATTATGGCGGCAAGGGACTTATCGGGCTTATCTAGACACAACTGGGCTAAGCTGGGCTTATGATTAATTAGTGTTTAAGGGGCCACAAGTCGTTTGGGATAAGCGAAAGCGTTTAGGATTAAGTGTAGACGGAATTTGTATAGAGGATTAGTTTATCTGGTAAACTAGTGTCTAGAAAAGAATATTTTAAGTTTTAAAAATACTTTTAGCCTTTCCTCGAATATTTTTTCAAAGTTCTTTATATCTAAAAGGTATCTAAAATGTCTCTAATACAGAAGCTGCCCTTACAATATCTTGTAACAATTTCAGCCTTCAAAACAATATCAATTTGTTTCATTATTTTGTAATCTATAGAAAGTTTGTTCATCGTTTCCCGAGACGTTTCCTTGCAAATTCTTGTAACTCTCTGGGTTGGCATGACACATAAGCCCCTCAGCCAGCCATAAATATAAACACACTCGAAAGCCGCAGCAGTCACATCATTGGTTACATTCTGGCCCTGATAAGCTCATTAGCGTAATGCAAGTAACAATGTTGTCATTTCGCTTTGCCTGCACGACGATCCCGAGGCGCCGTAGCGGGGGAATAAATACAGTTGTGGGCGAGATAATAGCACTGAAAAATACGGAAACTTTAAGGTTTGAAAGGAATATGTTAAAATTTCAGATTTTATAAGAATTATATTTCTGTTTCATATGAGTAAGTATTTATGTCATAAATTTGATGTATGTATGTATAAAAACTAAATAACCTTAAATTATTTATTGAAAAGTTAATCTGATGTCAAAGTTTTGAGAAAATTGCTTCATTTTGAAACACTTGTTGTTAAAAAGCTTTTATAGACAAAATAAGAGAAAAGCTCGGCGAAAAGGTTTCATAGGCATTTTAAACAAAGAGTTTTATATATTTGCAAAAATAATAAAGTAGGTAATTAAATAATAAGCCAAGAATACCTGAATTTACTTGGAAATAACATAGTATTATAATTTGATTGAAGGGCTCATTAGTCCTTCCATTTTGACCTCAGCTGTGCGTTGCGTATACGCAGCGTGTGCAGTGCTCGATGGAGGGCCTGGGACTTTAAGGAAACTGTTGCTTAAATTGTAAGTAAACCTTAGAAACCAAAGTTTGCCCCCGGAGGTGGTTGAGGTTTACAGCTGGCCGCCCCAGCTCCACCTGCACTTACCTGGAGCTTATTAAAGCCCTTCCGCTGTAGACGCTCTCAAAGCGATTTTCGTCGTTGCCGCTCTTTCTGCTCTTCTGCGGGAATCCGAAGCTATAAGGCTATATATCCATCTATCTTTCTTCTTGTCCGTGTCTCTGTCTTAATGCCCCTTGAGTGCTTCGCTTGGCTGGGCTTAAACTCTTTGCTGGCATTTCAACGCTGCAGCAGTTTGCAATTTCACCCCCAGCCACCTTCAATCCGGCCACTTGCCCCTGCAACTCAGCCACTTTGCATTCGTTTTGCCCACACACACACTCGCAAAAAAAAAACCCGGAAAAAACTCAACTCAGAATTGAACTCCAATCTTCCCTTTTTCGTGCAGCAGCGGCAGCGGCACTAGAACAAAAACACAAACGCATGTAAATTGGCCAATTTCGTGATGCCGCCTCCCTTAGTCCAGACACGCCCCGCCGCCCATTTGCTGCCACCCCCTAACAGTTACTTGTGCTTGGCATCCGAGCGGAGCACTGAGAAAAGCTATTATTTATACTTGAGTACGCTAAAATATAATACATCTTATGAAAAATAACAACATTTAGAGTGAATTTCTGTGATAAATTAATTTATTGCATACTTTTAGACATAGTTTCTATTGATTTTATAACAAAGTTTATTTCTGTGCAACATCCGATATTTAACAATTATTATAAATCACTAAAATACAAGGAATGAAAAATACGAATGTACTATTTGGTGCTGCGTACAGGGATTATGCAGGAGAAAATCTAAAATTCTCTAGAGCCTTTATAACTTTTATGATCTTTTTGAATTTAGTACAGAAATAAAGATGTATGTAAACCTCCTTAGCAGAAAGACTCATACTAATTATAATACATCTATCTGGTAATATATAATACACTTAATTGTTACTCTCTTGTTGTTCTCTCTGCAGCTCCTTCTACTTCTGCAGAAGCAGCGTAAAAATTGCACAAAAATCCCTTACTTTTCGTTTTCTTTTGATTTGTAACTGGCGCACTTTGTTGATTTCTACCGGCCTCTGCCCCCGCCTGGCACTCCTCCCTCACAGCTCTAGCTGCCTTTTGCATTTTATTTGTTATTTGCTTGACAGCCGCTGAGCCAAGCTTCTATCTTTGTGTGTCTCTCCCAGGAAATGCGTTTTGGCAACAAAAAAAAAAGAAATGTAAGATTGGAATATGAAAATTGGAAATTGGAGAGCTGTTACTTTTTTTAGAAATAGAAATAGTTTATTAGCATTCCTGAGCTGACATTCTCGATGCTTGGGGCGAGAAAACTGCCTTGCCAAGGATTAAAAGAAACCTAGATTTTTAAGTTGTGTAAATAGTAATAAAAAGTAGAAACAGGGTCGCAAAAAGAAATCTAGATTTGGGGTAATATAAACAATAATTCAAAATCAGCAAAATTGCAATGAGAATTTATCACTGTGGACGGCAGTCCACGTAGTCACGATGAGCACCGAGACTGTGGTGCGCAAGGAGACTACTATATACAGCCGAAGAATTGAAAATCTGCTACGATAGTCCCATCAGAACCATTTATATCTTGATCGAAAGGTAATGTAAACCTCTTTGAAACTGCATACTAAGATTAGTTTAGGAGAAAGGGGAGAAATGAAAATTTGAGCTATTGGGCCCGGTGGAGAAAAAATCTCAAAATTTTTAATGTTGTTGTGATCTAGCTTTAAATACGCGTCGAATGACGACTCGATCATCCTGATCCGATCTTCAAAAGATATTCAATAAGCAAGATTTTAACGGCCTTTCCAAAATGAAAACGTTTGTCCTGTTGTTTGTTTGTCTGTCTGCCGATTTTTTTTGTTTAAGAGTCATGGAACCACTTTTATTTTATTAAGCAGCTCGAGCTGAACATTTTTTGTTCTACGACTTTTTGGGTTTCCCGCTAGGCGGGAAAACAGCTAAAAAAGCCAAAAATGTTAAGAGGAGGGCAGCGGAGGAGGCAGCAGTCCAAGCGGAGCGTAAGCGCGGCGTGATCACCCAGACGGCGTTGGCCGGCGAGTCGGGCGTGCACTAATTGTTAGAGATAGGGCGTCTTGTGCCCCGCTTAGGGCAGGTGTGGTGGAAAAGAGGAGAAGTCCCATTTAAATTATATATTTACATTTCTTATATCTAAACCCCGGAGTTCTTATTTTGGCACAGCGCCAACAAATATAAATTTCTTGCAGCGAATCCTGGACGAGACTGAGCTGTTCCGCCCCGCCAAACAAAAATATTTAAACATTTTTTAATTAGTTTCAAAATCGGCACGCTGCCTGTTTTGCCTTTTTAAATTTTTCAGCTAAACTAATTACAAAATGTTTAAATATTTTTGTTTAAATAATTATTAATCGTCCCAAAATTTGATATTAGACATTTTTTGAGTTGAATGTGCCATCGTCACTTTTACCTCACCTCGTTAAGAGGTGTTTTGGTTTGATAAAAGAGAAGAGGAACACATAAAGAAGTTAATATGATGAGCTTTAAATGTGAATAGAATTTGTATGCAAATTGCCTGAGATACTTTCTGTTTTATTTTAGACTCGCTGCACTTCGAAATGTATCTATTTTCTAAATGTATTGTAATGCATTTTATTTAAATTCGGGGCAGCATTTAATAAAATAATTTCTTAGAAAAAAATTAAAGCCTTACAGCATTTCTTTAATTATAAGTCTCCAAACTCATCAATTATCGTGGTTATGTAGGAGGAGCTCATGGCTATAATTACAGTTCTATCACTTAGGGCAACCAAATCGATTTCGATGCGCATTGCAATTACAAATCTCGTCGCATCTTGAGCCGTAATGAAAAGTTGCGGTTTTCTATTTTCCGCTTTCAGTTCTCAGCTCTCAGCTCTCTGTTTTCTGTTTGCCAGCGCAGACCGCAACCAATACAGAGCGTGGTGCGGCTAAAGTTTTAATGAAGCTGCCGTCGCTTCACCTGAGTCACCTCGAACCGTTTTGTCGGTCGACGACGAAAGCCATCAATCGGGAAATAGCGGCGCTACTCACGGCACTCCAATCCAAAGCTGTGGCAAATGCCTTTCCCGGCCTTACCCCATGCTAATCAAATTAAAATGCCAAAGCTCGCGCTAAATATACACAAATATATACATGTATATATTCATGAATATATATATAGAGAGAGCTGACTGTTAAATTATGAGCCAGCTACTTTCTGCGGTCAACCGATGTTTGACGAAGGCTTCGACTTCGGGTCGTCCTGCCTTTGGGCGGATGGTGTTGCTGATATTACTTTTCATTAATTATTTGCACCCTCGGCTTTGGCCCCCAACCCGACATAATATTTATTTAAAATTTTAATGAGGCGGTGCGAGTGAGTGGTCCCAGGGAAACAGTTCCCTTTCCTAGAGCTTGCTGCTCCCAGCTCCTTCATTGCGGTTGCCTTGACAAATCTTGGCTAAGAGGGTGGAGCGGGTGGCAGTGGCAGCATATTTTTGCGGCTTCTCCTGGCCACAATAAATTCACGCACACACAGATATTGTGCACACGAAGAAATATATTCTGAAAGGGATCTTAATCCATGACAGTATGAATTTTATGTAAATACAAAATTATTATCCTTTAAATAAGTTATACGAATATTTTATTATTTTTGCAACAAGCTTGTCAGACGCTAGTTGAGCTTTCTCTGTCTCAATTATCCCTCTAAAGCTATTTAATATTAAATGTATAAATATAAGACATATTTTCTAAAAAAAAAACTATAAATATTTAAATCTACTAATAAAGTTTATCATGTGAATTATATATATAATCAAATGATTGTATATTATTTTCGTTCTGTGTAGGAGAGAGTCAGTTTTAGATAAGGACGCCGGATGCTTGAGTGCAAACAGCGTTGCATACTTTTCGGTGCACTTGGACAAGGACACGGCACATGATTGATGTGGCCAACAATGCCAGTCAAGGGGCGAAAGGAAGGCGGGGGCGAGGCGGCTAACATGCTCTTTACATGGCCATTAGATATATCATACGTATCTGTATGTTAGGTACAACGGGCACGGAAATAACATTTGAAGCTGATTCCGTCTGCTTCAGCCTTTTCTAAGGGGATTTGTGTGCGTAATATATCTAAACTGATTTCAGTTTGATGCCTGGCAGGGAATATAGTATTCTCTGCAGTATATATAGCAGAGATATTGCATTTTATGGCTTTGCTTTCTTATTTAATATTTGCCTAAGAAGAGATTTAATGCAAGGAAACTTTACGATTAGCTTGAAGTTGAATCAGAGCGATGTTTTGCTCTTTGAAGCAAACGTTTTATAACCCTAATAAGTAGAAGCTTAGACTTATTTTTAGGATTAGAAATAAATAATATTATTTAATATTCCCCAAGAAAATATGTCCATATTAGAAAATATTTTAAAAACTGTTTAAAGAATTAGGGTTATGGAACGGACAGTCAATTAATTACAGAACTACCTTCTTATACCTTTGAATATAACCAAAAAATAGAATAATTAGCAAATCATGCCATTTTTTTCCCACCTGTCTCGCTGAAAACTTTTCTCTTATTGGCTTGTCATGTTCCCACAGCCCAATTAGTGGGATTTTGTTAGCGGATTTTCATATTTCATATTCTGTAACTTCTGGCCATTTGCATAGTTTTTTGCCGAACGCGTAGCTTTCAATTAATTTAACAATAATTTCGTGTGCTCTTATTTGCCCTAACACAGAACATACACAACGAGAAAATCAAAAATAATTACACAAATAAATTGATTTGTTCTTGTTGTTGTGGTGGCCGCTGCACTTGCAATTTCGCATATTTTTGCGTAGCCATGTAAATGGCAAAAGGAAAATTGCTGAGGAGAGGATGAAAAAATAAAAATAAAAGAGAAATCCTAGCTATAAATAAACGACGTCAGCGAACGGCAACAACGATGGCACTCCTAAGTGCCCCCGCTCAATCCCTCCAATTCCATCTCTCTCCTTGCGCCGCCATGAGCGGAACGGAGAACGAAAGCGGGAGGGATCAGCGGACGCAGCGGGCTGAGATTCGCCGCTCTATGCCAAATGCAGTGGCCTCAGTGCCACAACAACACTAGAGTCTAGTCGTCACAGGGCTGGGGGCAGCAACTTGCCCCCCTTCGACGCCACCTTTGCACAGTGAGATGTGGCAGCTTAAGATATGGAAATAAGGATAGGAGATATAACTATGAGAAATAGTCTATTATAAAGCAAAAACCTCATAAACCCTCACAGGCTACATGGCGTATGAGTAATTTCTGAAGAGGTTTCCTTTATTATGTAATCTTTTCTCAGTTTTAAAGTTAATTTTATGATTATTAATATTAATTAAATAGTGTTTTAGAAAATGAATTTAATATTTATTCCATTTTATTTAAAAACCCATGCCACTGTGCCATCTTCTTCTTGCTTTGAGTGGCTCAGTCGGTGGAAAATGTTTAAGCAACTCTGTGCTGGCGAAGTGGTTTATGTTGCCAAGGCAATGGAAAGATTTTAAGCTTCATCGGCCAACAAGTGCAATAGCTGTGGAAAAGAGAAGAATGTCCATGTGAAAAGACTCGAAAAGAGATGCCATCAGAAGAAGCCTCTAATAAAAATGATTAAGGGGGCACCCGGATTTGAACCGGGGACCTCTCGATCTGCAGTCGAATGCTCTACCCCTGAGCTATACCCCCAACTTGATCAAGATATTTTGTTTTAAAAACTTAGCATTAACATTTTTTTGGAAAAAAAATAATTATCACTAGCCTGCCATTAAAATAATATTGCTTAAAATATAGTCAGCAAGTCGGTTTGACTCGTCTTTATTCAGTTACTTCCTAGAGGCTTAGGGAAACAACTTGAATATTTATAATGAAAATCTTTTAAGGTAATTATAATAATTAGTTGATTCTAAGAAAAACTTTGGAACCTTAGATATAAAGAGTTCCTATAATTAATGATATACATTTTTCGAAAAATAAGAAATTAAATTATATAAAAAGCAGGGGGCACCCGGATTTGAACCGGGGACCTCTCGATCTGCAGTCGAATGCTCTGCCCCTGAGCTATGCCCCCAAACTGAATTTTTTCTATTCCATTCTATTCTTTTATTCTTTAATATTTTCAACTTTATTCTTTAATATTTTCAACTTTAAGAAGCCAATGTAATTTCTGTAAATTTCTGCATTTAATATAAAAAGATAATGGAATCAGTTCTAAAGGTTAATGTCAGGGAATTGTATGACTTTCTACCTTATTTGTACAAATTAAATATATTTGCTTTTAAATTATTTTTAAAGCTAAGTACAAAAGTCCTTCTTAAAAATAAATAAACCAAAGTAATCAAAAAGTTTTATTAAGTGTGATTAGATATTTTCTTACTTGCTTTGTTTTATTACCACAATTGCTAGAGTTCATAAGATATTTTCCTCAATTATTTTGTCACTTTTATTGAGGATGCAGCCCTAGTGGATCTTGCTCTCTGTTGTGTCTGTATCCGAACAGCAGATATGTATATGTTGTCTATATATTATGTACTAAATCTGTCGTTTTCCTTCAATATGTCAACGTTGTCGAGGTACAGAAACCCCCACTCCTCCGGGTCTGGGCCCGTTCTGTTCTGTTCTGTTCTGGTTGCGTTGTCGTCGTCGTTGCTGAAATTTAATTAATGTGAAAATTTGCACAGACTCGGGCTATTTATAAGTTGTTGTAAGTGCTCGCCATGGCACAGCCAAACCCCTTCTATACCCCCGCCGGCCCGTAATGCCACGGAGCCTCCGGTAAATGCCATGTGGAAATTGAAATTTGAAAATTCTCCCTGGAGAGCTGAAAGCTAAACTTGGTACTCCGGGCGTATAATTTTTGTGGGGTTTTTGACTAATTTAAATATGCAAAATGTTGCATGGATTGATTTTCGCTTTTGTTTGCAGAAGCTTGCTCTCATTTCGGGATGCATGGGGTGGGAAATGGGGAAAATGGTTATAGAGAGAGGGGGTGTAGAAAATGGAAAATGGGGGCGTGTGTCAGGGGCACAATCAAACACTTCAAAGTGAGCCTGGGAAAGCCTCTGAACTCTGTCACTGCCAGGCGGCTCCTCTCGACACAATTTCGATGGTGCCCTTACCTGCTGCTGATTTCCAGGTGTGTGTTCAAGGTGTTTCAGCCGGGGTGGCGGCGGGGGGTGAGTTGCCACAATTCCTAAGAGCTTCGAAGTGTAATTGAATTTTGATTTAAAGTCCTTTGATATATCAGCAACAAAGTGAAGGCTCCGCCGACTCACTACACGCCATCACCAGGCCAGGCCACAGACCAGGCCTGCTGGCTCTGCTGGACCAACTTGGGTCAATGCAATTCCATTGTGATGGCCTGAGCAAAAGTTAATCGATAAGCCAGCCCCCAGTCCAATTGCCGCTCCCGGAATTCGGAAAATACGATATACCGAAAATCCCCAAAAACACCAAAAACCCGAAACCAATAAAAATTCGTTGCAAGTAAACTGCAAAATGTGGGCAGAGTGCAGTGTGTGTGCGTGGGCGGAAGTTGAAAGTTGTTGCAATAATTGATTTGTTGCAGATGTTTTGGGGTCTTTGCCGGCTTTGTCTGTATTTGCCAGGCATTTGCCAAATGGAATTCTTCGCCTAAAATCCTCCCATATCTCCCTTTGTCTTTGCTTTTGTCCCTACTGGCTCCTGGCTTCCGGCTGCTGTTGGCTGAATTATTGGTGTTCTATAGTAATTACTTAGATTAAATGGCGAGTGCCTACGGGTGTGGGTGTGGGTGTTGCTGTGTGTGAGATTGCACATTTAATTATAATTAAATAGTTAGCAATCAATGAAATTGAAATTGCCATTGATACAATGTATGGTAGTTTGAGTTGTCCACCAACAAGCATGTTAATTCGGTAATGGCTGTGCTTTTATTTCAGAGAATTTTGTTGTGATTGTAGTGTGTTTTGACGTAAGCTAAGCAAGTGTCACACACACTAGTTTGTGTAATTAAAAAGATTAGTTATGGTGTCAAAAATAAAGATTTAGGCTCAGATAAGCAAAGTTTACTCTAAAAATATCTTAAATTAATATAAAATGATCAGTAATGGAATAAAATTAGTTAATTATTGAAATTGTATGGTTTAAATTCGTAAATACATTCTTTAAGAATTTTTAGCATTTAAAAAAAATGAAAATAAGTCCGAATTACGGTAAACATCCTTTATAGACCCAAGTCCGAACTCATTAATAATAATATAATATTATATATCAATTTAAATTAATATTAAATATCCAATAAGTGCAAAATATTAGTTGGTTATTGAAATTGCAAAGTGTTAAAGGTATAAATATATTATTTATTAAATTTTGGCATCTTAAACAATAAAATTGAAGTCTGAATTACCCTAAACATCTTTTATAAACCCAAATCCAGCCTCCATTAAAGGTTATAACCCCAAACTGAGTTTATTTTTTTTAATTTAAACAAATAGCTTTAACTATAGTTATAGATAAATTAGTTATTGAATTTATATTGTATACATTTGTAATTTTTTTGCATCTTAATCAATTTAATTGAAGTTCGAATTACCCTAAACATCCTTTTCAGACCCAAGTCCAGCCTCCATTAAAAGAGTTTTAACCTCAAAACCGAACTTATTAAGGGCTCATTAAAGCTCAACGCTCTAATTTAAATAAATTACTTGAATTTTCCGAGCCCAAACCCTTAAGAGTTGAGGGGCATTTTCTAATTGACGTGCACCAGAACTGTGGCAGCTCTAGCGGAAAATATTTTTGTAATTCAAAGCGGGTCGGCAGGAGGCGGGAAAAACGAGACGAGAAACCTATTCCGAAGCCAACAAAACGCTTACCTTCTGCGGTGTCCCAGCCAGTGCGCCACGCCCCCGTTTTCGGTGATGCCTTTCTGGTCTGGTCTTCCATGTCCCGTTCCCATTCCCGGTTCCCTGTTCCTGCTAATAGATCCGCCAAGCTCCAGGGACTCCAGACCGCTGCAAACTCCAAGCCCCCCCCTGCGGCTTGGCTTTTCGGAAAAGAGCCAAAAAAATAAATGTGAAAATGAAAATAACGCAGGCAAAACCCCCAAAAAGCAGTGCACAGTTATTTTAATTAGAAACGAAGTAATTTGCATATTAAGCAGGAGATAAAATAGGGGAGATGGGGCAAATATTTCGATGGAAAAAGGGCAAAGGGATATAAAAGAGGAAAGGATACATGTAGAGTTCATGGGAAATTGAGAAATTCCCAAATTAATTGCAGAAAATGCGAGAGACAAGTCAGTGTCAATCAATTAAAACTCAATTCTCGGAAGAACTCAATTACGTAATTTTATTATTAGCTAATAATTGTGAGTTTAGGCAATCAAAATTCTAGACAAGAAGTATTTATTGTTGTTCATTTGAGTAGCTTAATTCTGGCAATAAGACATAGTTCCGAGAACTTTAAATTCCTTTACCATTTTCTCGCTCCAATACCCGCCTTTAAGACGGATGGGAAATGGCAGAGAAAGCCCAGCCTTGAGCCAAGAATTAAGGGGATGCCGTAGATTAAAATTGACACTTAACTGCGATAATCGCCAAAAAGCTTTTTAGCCGTCGGCCAACTAAAGCGAGCCGCCGGCAGTTCGTTAGCAAAAGTCGAGAGCTTCTGACGAAGGACGGAGGACATGTGCGAGGCAATCAGTCAATCACTCATTCGCTCATTCTCTGGCAACTAGTCAGACAGCCTGTTTGTCAGTCCGCCAGTCAGTTTGTCAGTCCGTCAGTCAGTCAAACGGGGACAAATCGGAAAGTCACGAGTCGTAGGACTCTCGGCCTTAAATGCCCCAAAAAGCCTCAAGTGTCCTGCGCCTTTGTCCTGCTGTTTATCCTTGCTTAACAGGAACAACAACATCAAAGTGTCCGAACCAAGGAAATTCAATTTCAATTCCGTTTTATGCGCCAAAGGACATGCAAACTAAAACTGATTTCGAATGCAGCTCCTCAAACGGTAATCAAAACTCACCTGGATCCGAGGGAAGGCAGGGAAGGCAGGACGACGAGGGCTATAAAATTTGAAGGAACCTGATGGCATGTAAACGGTGAAGTTAGCCGGGCACTTCACCCTAAAGTGTTTGGTTGGTGACCAACTTTAAGCAGGAGGATTTCTGGGATACTAGGCGGCACAGTGAAGGAGAGAACCCGATATTCCGGGAATTTTCGATGAGCGTAGAGATTAAAAGTAAGACAAGCTTACGGAAATTGTGTGTCCTGTGACATTGAATTACCTTTTTATATAAAAAAACACAATTTAAAGACTTATATTTATTACATTTTTATATATTTAAAGAGGAAAATCAGAGTTTAATTTATTATTCGATTTTATAAACTTACTTTTAAGAGCATAATTAAACAGCAACAAAAGAGAACTTTCTTTTAAAATATAACACCAGAAAATAATTTTTTTTAGTGTACCCATCTCGGTGAACAAACAACCTTTGGTGCCCCATGCTTGTTGAGCCCTCACCGCAATGTCCTGCCACTTTTTGATGATTTTTAATTGACCACTTTGACAGGGCTAAATTTCCTCTGGCTGTTCAACCCCCGGGAATCTGGCAAACTATATAGAAAACTGTTTACGGAAAAGTGTCACAGCAAATCCCGGTCAAGCAGACGCCCCGCCAGGAACCGGGAAACCGGCCATGCATCGTAAAAAACCAAGGAAATTTCCACATCATCATTATCAAAACACAACCGTGAAAATTATCTGCTCAAGTGAAGCGGCCTGCGGGAATGAAATGGAGAGCAGCAGGACCTGTCCAAGTCCTAACAATGCCGCGTCCTCGTCCTCATCGTTGTCCCCATCCCCTCGCCACTAAAGTGCTGGCCCAAAAGCATTTAGAGGCAAACTCTGCGACGCGTCAAATGCCTCACGGGTAACTTTGTTGGTAGTTCTCGTTCCCGTTCCCCGTTTTCCCAGCTTTTTCGCTTTCCCGGAGCAGACACCTCCTCCTCCTTTTTGGCCTCCTTGCCATTCGCCATTCTCCGTGTTGGTTGTAACACGGCAAATAAAAATTGAAAGCAAATGAGACAGCAGAGGCAGACATGGACACGCTGTCGTCCGCTCCATCCGGGAAAGCAGCCGGGACGAAGCCAGCCTCCGAGTGTACACTGGGAAAACAATTTAAACTATCGCTAGATAAGGGTGTACCTCTATTTGATACAGGAACCAAGTAAGAAAAACTTCAGAAATGGAAATTCAGCGATCATATATTCAAGGCTCTGTCTGTTAAATAAGACAAAGATATAATAACGTCAAATACTAAAAAAATATAAACGTATATAGTTTAGAAATATCAGCATGGTTTGAGACATGGATAAACAGCTGAGGCTTGTGCGTGTGCAAGAGAGATATAAGATATCAACTTTATTGTCTATAATTCCCATGTTTATCATTAAATTTTAGCCAAATTTTCTCAATTACGTCCGCTCAAGGCTATTTATTATATATATTTTTACTTTCTATAAAAGTTCAAGACTAAAGATTTTTTAAGGGGGTTTTCTTTTGTCTCTTAGATACATTTTTCGTTGTCTTTAAGATACATAACACCCCCTCGAGCTAAGCTATATCCTTACTCAATTTAAAGTTTCCTTAAAGTTATCTCTAGTTTGCATTTCTAACGTTTTCTATCTCAGTGCATGCCCGTGAGTGTGTCTCTCTTTTACCCCCGTGTCCTGTGTGTGTCCTGTGCCTTGACAGCTTGCGCTAAAAACGTTGAGTGTCTTGCGGGGGTTGGCGGCTTGTTCCTCCCCCGAGCCGAGGTCCTAGGTAATGCGTGACAGAAACGCCCCCCCGTACTGCGCCTCTCCCATTTTGCGAATTCAAATTTGATGGCGGCTGTGGCTTCCTTTCCCTTGTCCCCCAACCTCCTGGATACCCGCCCGAGCACCGGATGTGAGGCAACAGCAGAAGTGGAGCCTGTCTATGTCGTCCTTTATGCCAACACCCCCTCGCCAACACTACCTGTCGCTATCCTGATCCTGACTCAGGCTGAAAGTTTAAGCGAATTAAATTATTTGCTTTTTAGATTTCAATATTTCCGCAGCTGAGATTCCAGTCAATATCCCGTGGACGAGGGGGGATTGTTTGACTGCTTTCCAGGGGGGGTTGGGGGGTGTGGAGGCGTGACTGGTCTAAATTGGGTTTTTATGATGTGTCTGTAATCGTAAAAAGCTTTAGGGCAAGTACTAAACATTTGTTGAATGTGCATTCAAACCCATTGTTGGGTGAACATTTTTTGGTCGGAAAATATTTTATATAATCTGCCAAGACTTATGGCATGAAAATTCACATTTTCCGGCGATTAAAGTGGAGGGAAAATAATTCAATAAAATTAAAAGGGATTTGCTTAAAGAATGAACTTTATTAAAAGATTTTTACTGAGAGTTATTAGTAAAAACCAACAGATTCTTATCATTTCTGTTAATTATTATATTTAAAGATTAAAAATACTTAATTAAGAACTATAATTTAAATATTTGTCTGTAAAATAAATATGTTTAAAGCTAGGCTTTTTAAACTAATAACTAAATTTTATGTAAAAAGTTCTTCTTTTTTATCATTTAACAATTTTTCCAAATAAAATTTCCAAAGGCAATTGATAGCTGAAAAAAATAAATATTTAATTACTTATATTATTTATGCTAACATCTTATTTTTATGTTTAAAGATTTTAAGGAATCAAAATCTTTTCAAAGTTACTTTTATTACCTTTATTACTTAATTTTCTTAAAGCTTGAAACTAAAATAATGTCTTATATTTTAGTTTTCTTACATATACATTTATTTCCGAAGATTGCCTGCTTAGGAATAATTTTTTACACCCAATATATTCGCTATTTTACCTCTATTTTCTTGAGTTTAAAAATTGCATATATGGTGCAATTGTTATCCTCCTCTACCTTTATCCTTCGTGACAAATTACCCCTTAATATTTCACATGGCTTCGCATTCAGCCATCAAAGTTGAAGTTGGCCTGCCCAACAGAATTGGCGCCCCCTTTCCGCCTAGCGAAGCAATTCTCAAATGATTTCCTAGCACGCTTTCGGGCTGAGCTTTGACGGGTGGAAAGCAAAAGCCAGAAAAAATGGGGAAAAATAAAAATGAAAACTGTGTTCCGCCCAGTTGAGCTTCGGTTGTGGGCTTCCTTTTCGGGTAATCACAATCATTAAAATAAATAATATACAAACAAGGACGGGCGGAGGCAAACACCGCCTCCTTTTTCTACTTTTTTCGGCCTGCCTTTTGCCATTTAAATTTCAACTCTAATTCAATTTTAGCCCGGCCGCTGACGTTGGCCTTTTTGCGCATTTTTTCATCTAGGCCGTTCGTATCAAAATAAAGAAGCATTATTTCGAGTTGAGGGGAAACCTTAAGCTTGATTATTATGAAGCCACTGAAAGTTAAGTATTATTTTTTCTGCAGCGCAGAAATATTGCAGCCAAAAGGAGCAAGTTTCCAGCCAGGAGTAAACTATTCAAGCGCGCACTCATTTACCATTCACTCATTTACCCCGCCCGGCCGCATAGCCGAGCTGCTCGTGGTTCTGCTTTTCCGCTTGTGCTTGTGCTTCTGCCTTTGCTGTTTGCTGGAGTGAGCCAGTCCATTGCATGCTTCAATGGTCGCGCAAAACATGCCATCATCATCATCAAAGGGAAATTAACCTAAGCGGCCACGAAGCCGGCCCGGCCCGGTCCTGTCCGGTCCGGCTGCTGTTCAGCTTGTTTTAGCCAGGCCCACACTTCGGCCAAAGAGTCCGGATTCCGATTCCCGTTCTGATACCAATTCCATGTCCGATTCTGGCTGGGTATCAGCATGTGACTCTGACTCTGACTATGCCACGACCTCAGGCTGAACTACAGCTGCGGGGTCTGGAATTATGCACTTTAAATTTAAATTGGAAATTTACCTGAATAATTAAGCTCAGTATTAAAAATAAAAAATTATTTGGAATCATCTGAATATACTCTAAGATAAAGGAACGCAATGTATAAACTCGTGACAATTAAAAAACATTTTTATTTAGAACAAGAAAATTTGAAAAAGTATATTTTTAAACGTGTCAGAAACCACCTCTAAACTGATTATTTTCGCATACTTTCCTTATATATATACTTTATAATTCTTGTATAAATATATTCCAAGTCTTAAACAACATTTAACTAAAGACTAATCTAATCCTTAAGATGCCGAACGGCCATACATTTGATTTGCAATATGCAAGCAATTTTAACAAATATTTTTTTAAACAACAACGATTTAAACAAATATTCCTCAAAAATGTCAACTAATTTTGGTTGTATACTTTCGTTAAATATTAACTTAATACATTATTTATAATTTTGGTTGAAATATTTTTCATTTCTTGAACATCATTTAATTTAATTTTATTAAAATATTGGTAAGTGTTCTGCCTTTGAAATGGAAATAATATAACTATATAGTTAAAATAACCACTTGAAGCACTTATAATTATACACTTAAAATTATATAAATACATAATTACCAACAAAATTTTTTTTAAGTGTAACTAAGGTGTTCCAGTCAGCAAATGGCTGTGAAAAATCTCCTGCTTTCTTCCTTCTCTCTTCCGTTTCACGATAGTTTGTCTGAGCTCCAGGATGGGGGCTTAACAGTGGGATTGGTTAAGTCATGGATCGCCGTTGATTCGGTGCTAATTGTGGGGCTGCGTCTGTTTGGTTTGGCCAGTGCTAATTGAACTCTTCATCCGGTGCTCCTTAAGGCCCCCCTCTGAAAGGTGCTTATTGAGGCGGACTTTCTGACGGGAAAGGCTGAGATTATTGCTTGGAACTGATGCTCGATTGACTGCGCTTCTTGCAGCCTTTGGCTGGCAAAGGGAGAAGCGTTATTAGCTTTGATTTCGAGAAACTGATAAATAAGGTTTTATTTGTTTGAATCTCTAAGAATTCTACTTGAAAACTGCAAAGATGGACTGCCTTCTAGGCCTGCAGAGTATTATAATCTGTTTGGAATCCATTCAACCCAATATAATAATTTGTTCTACTCCAAAAATATTCTTAGTAATTAGATATAAGTATATCTGATTCTATAACATAAAAATTCATAAAGTTAAGGTAAAACCTTAGAGTTAAACCTATCCCCCGGTTAGTTAGTAACACCTCCTAGTTAGTTTTAAACAGGATGCTGCCAAGGACAACGATGGTGATTCATTTGAATAAGTAATTTGAACATCCTTTGCCGGAGGTTTTACTTCGCTTATCGACGTACATTTACACCGCAAAACAGTGGGGGACCAAACAGTTGGGGGCCACATTTCGGTCGCTAATTACCCGCGGGGCTTCCAGCAGCCCCTTAACCCCATAGCCCCTTAATTCTCAACCCTGCCGCCGCCGGTTAACCCCGCAATGCCCCGCCGCGGCGTGTTGAGTGTCCAAAAGCGTGTGCAGCTGCTTTGGGCGCAAAAGCGGGACTTTGGTTTGGCTTCGCGGTTGACACTGTTTAGCGAGCGGATGCGGGAGCTGGTTAAATGAAGCAAGTGCACACAGGAACAGGAAGTGCGGGATCCGGGGGAGGATGTGGAGGATTTTGGATGGGGCACGGATCTGGATCTGGGTGACACGAGCTGAGCCCTATTAAAGGATTTCGTACTTAACGCCGGGCTGAGCACTCACAAGGTGAGCACGAGCATATTGATAAAAATAGTCATTAAAAAGGGTTGCTCCATTCCCAGGCATCTCCCCTTTGTGCTTTATAAATACATTTTAATTTAGCTTTGTGCAGTGAAACATATTTAAATTAAGGAGCAACGGCTTGTAAAATGCATCCCCACCCTCGCAGGCTCGTATCACATACGGGGCGGTTGGTTTCCTTTCTCTGTCGCCGCCGCCGCTTTTCTCACATTTCCCAATACGGTTTTGTCATTGTCCAATGGGCAACGTCTCCTCACCGGACTGGACTTATTTGCGCCGCCAAGCGTGCTCAATTGTGAGGCTCCGTCCGGCCAGAGCCAGTGTCCTTCGATGTCCTGCTGTCCGGTTGTCCAGCAGCAGCAGCCTGTCATCCGTTCGATAAAATTAAAACGTCTGCTCATGTGCACAGGACCTCCGTTGGCAGGTCCGAAGTTTGCTCCTTTTGTTTATCGACTTGGTAAATGTCCTGCTGCCATGTCCTTCTCTCCACTTCCCGTTTACTCATTTGGCTCGGTCAGGGGTAAGAAGCTGACCTCATCTCCATATGGGAGTCGGAGTCCTTGGGAGTCTATGAAGGTGATGCTCAACGGCAGCCTTGATGTTGATATTAACAAATTTTTTAATTAGTAATTCGCAAGATAAAATGTATAAACTAACTTCAAAATGTTTAAATTACTGAATATTTGTTCTTTTATTTTGAACACAAATCTACTTTATACTCAGTAATCATTAAAATAAATGTTTGTTTCACTTGTTTATGGATATTTTTTCAGTTTTTCATGTCTTTTAAAGTCTTTTCAAAATAAATTCCCATAAGCCAGCGTATTACCCATTCGAGTTTACGTTAAATCTTTCCATTTTCCTTGTGTTCCCTTTGTAATTTCCTGGCCATCGTCGTCGACGTGGTCGTTCTCGTCCTCATCATCATCATCATCGGATGCACAGCTGCTGAATTTACAAGCCATTTTTTATGACAACAATTTTGCCAACTCTTCACTTCACTTATTTATCGATAATTGGAAATTGCTGCCACCACCGGCAATAACAATAACAGCAAAAGGGCGCAGCTTTGACCATTTGCATATGACATTCATTGACCACATTATCGGATAGCCCCTGGTTCTGGTTCTACTGTTGCTCTTGAAGTGGGAGGAGTCCTGTACATGCAGAAAAAAAACATATCAAAAAGATACTACTCAAAAATGAGTTAGTTGAAAATTGTATTATATTATTTATATAATTTCAATCAAGCTTATTCTAAAGAAACTTTTCAAAAATAAATTGTGGTAGCAAATTATTAAACAAAGTAAGTCATTTTAGTTCTAAATAAGCTATTTAATAGCCTAATAAAATTGAATTATTTAAAAAACCTTTTACCAATATTATGTTAAAAGTCTAGCTTAGTTCCCCTAACTAATTTTTCAAAGGGAATAACTATCTTTTAACTCAGAAATGTTCAAATATACAATTTAAAGAATTGCAAATATTTAGATCTTTCTTGAAATTGAGTATAAATCGTTATTAAATTATAAAATATAAATAATATTATAAAACAAATGCAAATATTACAAATTTTTTAATTAATAACTTCAGATACCATTAAAAGAGATTTCAAAGAAATTTAATAGACATTAAATATTAGTAGATAATAGCAGGATTTATTAAATATTTTTCACACTGTGCTATTGATACACTGATTCATTGGGCCGACAATGCCGAACTGAAAATGTTATTACGTCCAAAGGAAGGTCGGTCGGTCGGTGGCATCAATTCCTCACAGCTGACATTTATTTCGACCCGTTCGAAACAATAAACTCCAAGCTTCCGTCCCGTTCCATTGCCTGCAGGGCTGCTGCGGCGGCTGCGGCTGCTGCACTCTGCCGATAAGCATTGATTCCATGTGCCCAACGGAGCCATCACCCCCGGATCCCCATCAGCACATCCCGGATCTCCGATCCCGTGGAGCACCCTGCCATTAGCTGGGATGGCGGGGGCAGCATTGCGACATTGTGTTGCATCAACGGGCGGGCTAATGAGTTGCTAATTAGACATGTGTGTGCTTAAATCTGGCTTTAAATGGCAATGTGTCGCCGCTGGATGGCCGTTTTAAGTTTCAATTAGATGACGGCCATTCTTTCGCTCTGTGATGAGTCATGGGATGCCTGGAAAGAGCGTGGAGCCTCGTTGAAGCTTTAAAGATAATCCAGCAATTGGATGGAATAGTTAAAAGTTTATAACATATCTTCGCTGCGATGGTAGGGAAAAGTTATTGGTAATAAAAGTCTGGTAAAAGAAAACTATACTTACTGTAGTTTACGGAAAACATATGCTTTTTCATCCGCTGTTTTTGTGGCTTATAATCAGAGAAATGCCTTTATTTTCTTCCATCAACCAATTCCAACTACTTTTTTTTTTACAAAGCCACCCACTATTTCAGTAATTATCTCGGAAATTTCTTTTTGCTTCTAAAAATGGACTAAGGGTTATCCAGCAATTACTAGAATTTAGCGAGAGTCCTTAAAAGGTCACCTGGAAACAAAGGAAACGGAAGCCAGAGACGTCATTGGCTGTGGCTTTGATGGCCATCCAATGCAGCGCCACTTGCCTATCAGAAGTCAGGCTTGATTTCTCCTGAAGGGTACACATCATACCACCTCCAAGTATCTTCCTCTTCAAGGCCTTCTTCAACTTTCACTCGGCGAAGTGAAAGCCCGTTCCGTGTCCCGATGGCATTTAAAGGTTTATTTTTTGCACCAGCAGCAGTGCAATTCCCGGGATGTTTTTATGTGCATAATCGTAATCATAATCATAATCCTTTCAAATCGTGTAATTAAAATGTGTGTATATAATGCTTTCAATTATAAATGCGAAAGGGAAGCGAGAAGAGGGATGGAGAATGTGGGGATGTGCTGAGTTTATGGCTTGCATAGCGTGGATAAAAATGAATACGTGAACTGACTACGAGATTGGGAACTATCAGAGTTGCCAGATGGCAGTATAAAGCGAGTTAAGAAGGACGAAGAATGTACGAATGTAAGTTAATGCCATTAAATTTCGGGATAAAATTAATAGGTTAATACTTGAAAACAATATCTGATAAGCTAAGACAGTTGCCAGACGGCTCAAGGAGAGGGATAAAAAATGAAGAATGGCATGAATTTTGTGAATAAACTGAAAGGGAACTATCAGAGTTGCCAGGCGGCACATGAAAGCTATGAGAGGGATGAAGGATGAAGGATAAGGAATGTACTAAGTTTAAGCCACTTATTTTGGAAATAAAATTAGTAAGTTAATACTGGAAATGATTATTTGATTAGAGGCTAACAGCGTTGCCATGCATTTTATGAACAAACTGAAAGGAAGGGAACTATTAGAGTTGCCAGACGGCATAAGAAAGCGATGAGAGGGATGAAGGCTGAGAATATTGAATGTACATTTTGCGAATAAAATGAATAAGTTAATACGTGAAATGAATATCCGATAAGGAACTAACAAGAGAGGAGAGAGATGAAGAATGACCTCCATTTTGTGAATAAAGAAAAAAGCGAACTATTAGAGTTGCCAGACATCACTAGATTCTATAAAGTTAAGTTGGTTCCACCTTACTTTTTCATTAAATCTTTATGAATCCATAAATTTGCAACGCATAAACACTTCAATAGAAAGAGAAAGAGTGAATAGCAATAGGGAATGTAATTTACATGCTCACATGTCCTTTCTCTCGCTCTACCCTCTCCCTCTGCCTCTCTCTTTGTCTCCCTCTCTCTCTGTCTCTCTTTCTATCTCCCATAGATGAAGATAAATTGAAATTTCATTAAGAAAGTTATGTTAGAAAGAGACGCCAGCTGGTCTCCCTCTCTCTTCCTGGCGTCACTTCAAAATTGAAATGTGTAATGGCTGACTGGCGTGCATGTATATGACCGTGTGTTCGTGTGTGTGTGTGTGTCTATGCATAAGTGTGTAGGCGCACTTCAGCGACTTAATTGTGTCGCGTTAACGTCAAACACATGCAACAAACATGAGCAAACAAATGCTTCCGGTGCGAGTGTGTGTGTATATGTCAACAGGCATCGTGTGTGTTGACAGATCCCAGCCACCCAACAAAAAACCAACCCATCACCCACCTCGGCGCTCCTCCGCTCATGCTCATAACATACAAAGCCACTCTTTTATTTTATGCAAGAAACACACGCGGAGAAAAAAAGCGGCACTCTCGCACATACAAACGCTCACTCGAGCGGCAAAACATATCCGCACACATCCGTTGTACCGCCGCCCGCCCCCAGGAATCTTTGTTGCTACAGCGAACACACAGTCCCAGCAGCCAGGAGGCAGCAGGCAGCAGGCGGAGCTGGCAGGCAGGGCAGCCAACAGCCCATTGCCACCTGTCATAAATTTGCATGCGCGCAAAGGTTGAGCTCCATATAACACACATATTTTCAGTTTCAGGACAATGACGAGGCCTAGACGGAATACCCTTTGAATGCTTTTTATTTGTATTTAATTATTTTAATACTGGTTACTCCGTAAAGTATATTTTATCCAAAATGTACTAAGACTTAATTATAAATTAAAGAATTTTAAGAATTACAAATGTGTCTAGGTTGGCAACACTGACTCTAAGTTGAATAAAGATTACACGTAGATTTTTTCCGTTAAAAAATGCCATCGAACAGCCCCTGATATTAAGCGATATTTAGACCAAACACTGGAAATTATTCAAAAAAAAAAGTCTTGCCTAGCAACCACAGAAATCTCTTCAAAATGTAGAGTCTTTTACAATCTAAAACTCTCTTGGAGTAAAAAAGAAAATAGAAAGAACCTTTTGAAATGAAAGTTAGTCATCGTAGAACTTTTCTACTAATTATCAAACTTGTGAAAATTTCTGTAGCACCTTCATTCATCACATTGGTTGCATGTTCAGGACTCAAATTTAATCTTAACAAAACTAAATGAAAACCTAAATTTTTTTCAAAAGCAATGAAATATATTACAAGGATGATGCTGCTAAATTATCATATAAAATATAAAATATATCATTCTATTACCAAAATCCTCACCATTCTTATAGGTTGTATATACCCAATAACATGTCTATTCAAACCTTACTTGGTCTGAGCCAATAAAAATGTTAGTTCACAAAGGGACAGGAGACATGGACTCTAAGCTGGAATCCTGAACACATTCCTGCTGCTTCATCGCATCGCCTGGCAAATGGAACGAGCGAGTCCGAGTAGCCTCATCTGGTTAAGGCAGTGACTGGAACATTTCGGATAGGCAGCGGCACTACATATCGCATAAAAGCAGCTGTTCCGTTTTGCGACGGGGGTGGAGGCGGAGGCGGAGGCAGACGAGGGCTTATGCATAATAGACATATGTGTGTGAATGGCTGGAAAATCCATTTTCATAACCGACTCTAGGTCTCGGGCTCATCCCGGGGCCTGAGCGGCGATTATGACCAGGCTAAAAATACCGCGAGCACATGGAAATTTCAATCAGCCCACTGGCCACCAGGCATTGTTCGGGCCAAATTGGATTTTCATTGGAAATTCAAACGAAGAAGAAGAAGTAGTGACCGTAGCTCCTCTGTCTGGGCCACATACCTCGTGGCCGGCAGCTGATAAGTATTAAGACTTCGAGTGCTTCGAGGGCTAATCAAACGCCGACTGGCCAATCAATTTAGTGGCGAGCTCCGTTTTAATGAAGCCACCTCGTAACACCTCAGGCGAAGGTCCATCCTAGGGACGTATACAGAGAATGCAATAGCGCAAATACCGTATCATTTTAGCGAAATATCTATATCAAAATTATAATATGTGTTTTTCTTAAAATATCAAGGTTCATATCGAGGTTAGTGCTCTTTATCGACAATTTTTCGATATTAGGATATTATCAGGAAAGGATATCTAGTTTATCATATCCTAAAAATATCGATTTTCGCTGTCAATATCGAAACAGTTTTTATATATTTTTTCCAAAGTCTGTTGTATTCCATCGAAGAAATATCGTTTGTCTATCGAAACAATTCCGATATATCGATTTGTTTTAGCCATCGCTAGGCTCAGCCTGTTGCTTGTCATACGTGGCATGGGTGGTTTTGGTTTAAGGACGAGTGAAAAGTGAAAGGCAGGACGATAAAGCGGCCAGCACTGGTCTCAATCCACCTTCCGCTGCCATTTTCCCATGTCCCGGCTGTTGTGGCGAGTTGACAGTTTCATTAGTTGGTTTACATGGCCAAACGGACGAGGGGATCGGGGGCACTGTTTGCACTGTATCGCCATGTTGTCCAGGATATTGGCTGGCATTCTCTGTGGATGTGGATGTGGGTGTCCCTGCATGCACACATCCATGTGGGTGCCTAGTTGTCACTGTGGTTCCGTTGTCCTGTCTTGTTGTGGCCCACACACACACCGGAAGTCGACTGATAAGTTTAGTTGGCATGTCCTCGCCGCATCCTTGTCCTTTCCCTTGGTGTCTCAAGATTAACCAGCTGAAAGCTTTCATAAGTTGATTTAAATCTTCTTCACTGATTCTGCGCCTGCCACCAGACTTCCCTTTCCTTTCCCTTTGGTTGGTTCAATAAACTTTTATCGCCCAAGTTCTCAGCAGCATTATTGACAGTTTGACACACAAAGCTGTGAATAATTCAATATAAAGATGTATAGTTCTAACCGCAAAGTCCGTTTTAATTGCATTGCTTTTGTGTCTCGTTATTGTTATAGAATTTATTGAAAAATTATTTAGGATTCTTCAATTCAATTAGAAAACCTTTTCGTATAGTAAAAGTTTAAGAGCATAAAAGTTAAGTTAGAATTTCTGCCAGTGGGCAGACAGAGAGATTGCATAAAATAATATATTCTATATTAAGCTGTAGATATTTCTATGAAATCCTTGAACGTTGAGAAAACATTTTGAAATCATAGAAACCGTAGAATTTGAAAATATTCCCCAGAAATATTGCTGATTTTAGAAAGAACTTAGATAGACTCCTAAAATTATTTATATCAAAAATTTCTGGGTTCATTATAGTACCGACACCATAACCTATCAATCCAGAGAGTTCTGTAACACCCAAATATACAATTTGTATGTGCAAAATATAGGAGAATCAAATTAAATTCCTATTCATTTGTATATAAACTTCAATTACATTTTTAAGTATTTTTGTTAAGTGCTATTTTACGCACTCTGCTGGTCAGGCCTAACCTAATCTGTTCCGCTGTCGAGACATACCAACGCCACTCGACGCTTAACCCTTTCGAGCACATATTCAAAATCGGCGTCATTCCAAATGGTCCAATCCGATTCTTACACAATCGAACATGTCTAACGCACAACAGACAAATATTTTCATTTCGTTTTGTCCGTGAGCGTTCGCTCCGGTGACCCATAAAAAACGGACGGTGGCCGGGAACAAGGGAATCTGTAAACGGTAAATGGAAAACAAAAAGCAAAAACAAAAAAAAACAGCTAAAGTGGAGGTGAGCAGAGCCGGGCACTGCACGTACAGGTGCGGCATCCATCTGTTGACCAAGAAGGTAGCCATGCAAAATTGAACAGGCTCTTGACTGTCAGTGTCAGGCAACAACCTCGACCACAGTGAGAAGAATAGTGGAAAACGGTATGAAACAACCAGAAATTGTGATTAAATATTATTTAAGAGCCTAAGAATAGGCAAGGAAAAACTTTAAACAAGTTTCTTTCACAAGGAAATCACGTGAAATCAGTCTAAAAAAATGCTAGAAATTTACTAAACTTTAAAAGCTAATAGAAACATTGTATATCATACAAATCATCATTCAAATACACATCTCAGTGTAATTGAGTATAAATTCTGTTCTTGTTTTATTTACCTTTTTATACTGGGGAAGTACATGTTTCCAGCATCTAATGATGCTGTCAGTGTCAATTCTCTGACCTACGGTTATCAATTAAATGTCTTTTTTCTTGCAGTGACAAAATGCAAAGTCGTTATACAACACTTTGGTACACTGTGCTACACAGATAATACGAATAGCAACAGCAACACGAACACCAACGGCAACGGCAACGCCATCGCCAGCATCCAATTGTTCGCTCCTCCTCCCCACTCGCTCCCTCTGCATATGCATGAGATGGGGCAAACACGCGATGTATAGTCCTGTCCTGTTTGGGTCCTCGGTCTCCGGTCTCCGGTCTCCCAGGGCCGGATCTCCCCCTCTTCCGTGTTTTCTTTTTTTTTTGTTCAGGAGGCAGTGCCCATACGTGTCCTTTGGTCATCATCGAGTTGAGTTTGGCATATGTGTGTAGGTGTGTTGGCTTGTGCCTATAAAAGTGAACGGAAGTTAATACGTTTACCGTTTGGTGCCCTACTTTGAGTGGTGAGGTGTATCCCAGAATGATAAGAGCTATCAATTTCTTTAGACAATATGGTTTTGAAAAAAAAACCTAATTGTATGAAAAATAATGTACTTTTTAAGTTAAGTTAATTGTGCAACTATTAATATTTTATTACATACTTGTAGATACTTTTTTAGGGGATTTCAAAGCCTTAGCTGTTCTAAATGTTTTTCAAATACTTTGCTTACTGAAATCATATTTTCCCACATATTGTAAGCTTATAAGCAGGGGTGTCACAGAAATTGCTATGAATTTGAAATCATTAAATATTATTTTTTAAAAATATGCTACAAAATTTTTTATTTTATCCAGTTAAAGATCCTAAATTTATTTACAAGCTAAAATGAATCTATGGTAACCCGGGGCGGTGATTAATATTTTAATAAAATAAACAAATTATTAGAGCACGTAAACTTTCGAATATTTTGTGAATAATCCACTTATATTTTGGTTTCCGTTCCACCTAGTCTAATTTGTTTCATTTAAAAAAGGACATCAAGGATTCAGCTAAGCCGAATGCACCGCTAGCTTTGGCGCTGCGCAGGTGGCGCCGTCTACATTGTTTTGGCCAGCTCATATAGCTGTAGTTGTTGCTTTCCTCTTTATGTTTGTGTGTTTGTTTTTGTCCTTTAGGGGGGCAGCCAGGTCCGAAATTGAATTGCGTTAATACGCTTATGGCATATACGATTATGGAGAATGGTCCAAAGGATATAGCCAGCGGTTGATGTGGCTCTGTAATAAATGGCCAAAATAAAAATGCATATGAAAATCTATGATAAAACAAGCAGGAGCAATCGAACTTTTCGAATACAATATACCTCTGGCAGGAGGATTATATAAAATATCTATCGCTAGTCAGAAATTGAATTCAATGCATCGACTATTGATTTAATCAATTTTATGCCACTTGACGCCAGCACTTTAGGCTAACATAATTAATTATATTGAATAATTCTATTGTTCTATTTATCTAGTGGTTAATAAGTTATTTACAATGAAAAGCCTTTCATTTTACACAGCATAATTTGTAACACTCTTTTATCGGAACCTTTTAGAACTCTGATCGAGTGCATTAATTATGTAATATTTCCAACTCAGTATCTAAAAACGTTGCCTACTTTTTGGCAAAACACTTATGTATGTTTTTTGGTAGGAGATTTTTTTAATTTCTTTGACTGCGTATTCATTTATTATCGGGGGTGCCGCGGAATTTACTAAAGCTTTTAAATCACTTAAAAAAGTGTCTAAAAGTATGCAAAAAACTGTTTGAGGTACCCAATTCAGTGGACATTTTGTTTTATTTACAATTTTACATTTTGTAGCATAGTTTTAGACACCGTTTACAGTGATTTCAAGATGCCAGTGATTTCTGTAGCACCCCGTTATATATATTACAATAATAACTTTATTTATATTATTTTTATTACTTATATTACATATATTATTTATATTATTTATATTATTTATATTATTTATATTATTTATATTATTTATATTATTTATATTATTTATATTATTTATATTATTTATATTATTTATATTATTTATATTATTTATATTATTTATATTATTTATATTATTTATATTATTTATATTATTTATATTATTTATATTATTTATATTATTTATATTATTCATATTATTTATATAATTTATATTATTTAAATTATTTATATTACTTATACTATTTATATTCTTTATTTAAGTTTATTTAAGTTTTGGAACTTAAACATGGTCTGTCGATAAGCTACCAGTGTAATTTTCGGTACGAACTTCTCCATTGCCTTTCCTAGAGAGTTTTAATTGATTTTTTTTTAACTGGAAGACCCTATTAGTCGAATGCGTAAAGTAAATTACTCAATGAAAGTTAGAAAGTTTATACAAGTACTTGGAATTCCACGTGTTTTGCAACTATGTTGCATTATATACTTTTTGGAAGCGAGAAAGTCAGAATTGACCTGAGGAAATTATCTATTAACTAGTTCTAGATCCAACTTTAAGCTTATAAGACACTTTGGTTATATTTGTTCTCAGTGTAGATGCCTTCCTTCTCTCTTCTACTGTACAAGTACGTATTTTTTCTTATAATATTTTCACTTTGATTCAATTTCTTAATACCTTTAAGTTAACATCCGCTTTGGCAGGCACTTCCTTCAGCGAGCAGTGAGAGCGAGCCAGAGACTTCCTGCGGAGGAGAAGAGTACTTTGGCATTATCCTAGCAATCAGCGCAACTGTAAATCACACAGACACACACAGCTACACTCTGCAGTCGAGCGAGAACTATTAGAATAGTTGACACACACACACAGAGAGAGATACAGAGAGAGACACAACTAAAAATGGCATCGGGAAATGATGCTCGCTCGGTTTGGCCTGGGCATCCTTTTGTATTATGGATGTGGCCGTAACACGCTAGCAAACACTGCACACGCAGGACACACTTTTCCCCCATCACAGCCATCCGCCATCCAGTTCCCGGGATCCGTCTCCTGGCCGCAGGACGTGGGCAGGACGCAGTGTCGTCCGCTTCGTCGCCACACTGACGGATATTCCGGTGCTTGTGTCAAACGCTTGTCATTTTACCCAGTCACAGTTACAGTCACCGTCATAGTCACCCCCTTCCTTAAAAGGGAACTCATCCTCCCCCCAAGCAAACATACACAATCTCTGGTGTGCTGTGCTGTGTCCTCCTTTTATCGGCTTAAAATGCGAAAATTGCAAATAAATACGCTAAAGTTTTTCCACGTCTTCACAACGAGCACTTCGTCCTGCTGCCTTGGCTGCTAAATTATTTACTCGGTTTTTATTTGACGTTAAACGCTCGGGACTTCAGCTTCGATTGTCGAAGTGTGCATTGGAGGCACTGAGAAAAAGCAGCAGGGATTTCTAGGACTGGATGGCAATCGTTTTGGGTAAGGTATTAAAGATAGTATTTAAATATAATCTGTAAATGCTGGCTTAAGAATCCCATGCCCTCTGATATTAACCTGCCTAGAACCCACTCTTTGGGCTTTGAACCAACTTAAAACCTTTAGAATTTATAATTATTTTCAGTGATCGCTTAGAGCTGCAGATACTGGCGCAAAAGATGCGTGCGAGATACAATTTCGATCGTTAGCTCAATGGCTCGTGCCATTTGCCAACGTGCAAATCCTCCTAAATCAGGCCCGTCTCGGTCGCCTTTGCCTGCCTAGTTGTAGTTGGCCATGTTCATTTCGTGTACGCGCCACGAGTGCTGTCCAAATAATAGCTGGCATCCATCCATCCATCCGGAGATTGGAGGATGAAGGAAGTCTGGGCAGTGTTTGGGCTTCCTCGCAGAATCCACTGCCTCGCCGGGGTCCACTTCCAATTCCGCTTGTTTGACGTTGTGTTGAGTGGAAATGGAATTGATGTTTTGAGGCGTCTGCTTGACTTGCCCGGGGGGTGTGGGATCGGGGCTAGATGTTAGCCAGCTTGTTATCGATAAATATTCATTCAGACGGTGATTGCCGTGAAAAGTTCTCCACTCCACTCCACCAAAGGATATCTCCGTCCCGGGCAGGAATTCCCTCTGTGCCCGATGTTTCCCCAGGCAACCCTTTAGCACCTCGAACCCCTTTTTTGTGCCTAACCCAAAAAGAGTTCCAGTTTTGAGGCGCGGCATGTGTCAGCCGTTGACACTTTTCATTTAAATTTTGTTCCTTGTTTCCCCTTCTCGCTTTTCCAGCTTTGTCTGCCGATGCCGCTGGTGCTGCTGCCCATTGTCCATTCAAATGTGAAATACATATCGGGTTTGCATTCAATTTTCCCCCATAGCCGCTTTTTTTTTTGCACTTTTTCGGGTCGATTTCTCAGCCACGTGCGAGGAGAGGAGGCTGCAGGGGTTAGATGGGTCGGGATGAGCTGAACCGAGCTGAGGGAGTGCTAAGTAAACACAGCAGGAAGCTGTTGGCAAGGGGTTAAGGCGATATAATTAGTTACTTTGTGTCCTTGCGGTCGACCAGGCTCCCAGTCCCAGTGCCAGTCCCAGTCCCGTCTCCACTTGTGTCTGGGAGGCGGATTTGCAGTAGTTTGGCGCGTGCCTTAGTCCAACGGATGCCCGGATTCCAGAACGGAATGGAGTTTCCAGGAGTAGGAGGAGGAGAAGGAGCTGTGTCTGTCTGCCTCGGTCGTAGTATTTGTATTGGTTGAGTGTATTTGCTTATGCTCTCTACGGTCTGTAGGGTTAATTGAATTTGCTTTTGAGGTTCCTTTTTATCAGAAAAACACCCTGCTTTGACCAACGGGGGACCAGGTGGGCTGAAATACTTAAATATGAGACCACATATTCGCACTCGCATGCCGAGGAATACAACTGATTTATAAAAATTCATGAATTGAACCCAAACACAATCGAAAATTGTAGTAGCGCTTGTCACTATGAAAAAATCCACCTAGCGGCCAAATTTGAATTAGGCGCCCTATTAGGCCCTTAATGATTAAAAGCGCCATCTATGGGCGGAGTATCGGATAACCTTCCAACACTCTATCGCACAGTGAGTAAAATGCAAGCCTGGGCTAAGCCAAGTGCAGCTAACTTCTCGCTGCCAGAATTCTTTTCCGCCCCGATCTTAAGCCGGACAGACGTTTTTCTTTCTTAAGCTACAAAGAAAAAGCCCATCCGCAATCTGTCCACCACTTTTAAGTGTTTTTTTGTGTGCCAGACTCAAGGTATGTACTGGCTACGCCAATATTTCCCCGCAGAAACTAATAAATCATAATTTATTAGATTCTGGCACGTTGTGCTTACTTACGGATCGCCTTGTCCAGCGGAGCACCCTCACGTGCTACGGCCAACTTCGGGTTACCTCAGCCATTGCGGCCAGTAGCATCCATTGTGGTCAGCGAAGTGCCGGCCTCTGCATTTCTCCTTCGTTTAACGAAGCCCAAGCCAGAGCTGTGAAAATTGGCCAGCGGAGCACCCACATATCTGCAACCGTGGCCAGCGGAGCACCCACATTTTCTACCGTGTCCAGCGGAGCACCCATCGGCCATTAGGAACAACCACAACAACAAATAAAATACCTAATAGGACAATTTAAAAATCTAAACCAACAAGTGAAAATCTTAATAGGAATATTTTAAACTAGGAACAACAACAACAAGTTAAAACAAACCTAAGTAAAACTTACAAATGTGAACAACAACAAACACAAGTAAAACCTAGTGAAACCTAAAATCTAAATACAACAACAAGTAAAACATAATCGTGAACTTCCATACGTAAACAACAACAACAATTAAAACTTAATTGGACCCTAAAATCTGGACAACAACATCAACATGTGAAAATCTAAGCATTACCCCCAACAATGTGATCGACAACAACAACAAATGTAGAATAACGTAACCTTCTAAACATTTTTGAGCATTAAATATGTAATTCTTAGATTTATTTGTTTTTTTTTTTTTTTTTTAATACTTTTGCCAACCGGCCTCTTACTGTTATCTTTGAATATATTATCATAACAACCCGAAATGGCAAGTGCGAAGAAAAGTGAGAGCTGTTGGCGTACTATTCTTAAATAATTTAATGCGATTGAAAAAAAGAAAGAAACAAGAAGTGAATAATGAAATAATCAAAGAAGAAGAGCGAATTAAAATATAAATAATAAATCTATATATACCCCCCAATATTATACTAGACACCATGTAGCACTTGGAGAAAGATCTTTCGCCGAAGGAATCATGGACAACTGTAAGTCGAGATATACCCTTTCTTAATTTACCTTTGTTATTTTGCTTTGGTTTGCTTTTCCCGGATCTAAATGAATGCAAATATTATATAATTTTCATTAACTTAAGTAAGACCTCGAAAAATTTGAATTAAATATGGATACTTAAAAACTGAATAAACTATGTACGTGTATAAGTCAAATTAAATACAATCAATTACGTATCTATATTTACGGGTAAATAAAACAGAACTAAAAATAATTAAAAATATTAACAAATTAAATTTTAACAATTATGAAATTCAACAGTAATGACTAGCAGTAAAATAATAAATATTTAAAATCACCTAAAAATTTATACACTGAGAACAAACATTTTAAGTCATGCTACCTAACAGAAAACAAAGCTAATTATTATTATTATAATTATTTACCTATTTGCTATCCATGCAAACAGCATGTTCTTTTCCAGCCACAGCCTGCTCATTTTCTCCTAACTAAGGTTTAAATAAATGAAACACTTTGCCAATAGGAATATTAGGAATATTAAATAAGTGCCAAGAAGCCCTAATGGCGAAATTAATTAGTTACTTTAAACCTATCTTTAATTAGCCCGTAAATAAAAGTTATAATGAAGTGCGAATAGACGCGTTTTAATTCAGGAATCATGGCAATCCGAAGTGAGGCAATGACGTAGTTTTTCGGCAACCAAAAAGGGATCGCCTATTATCCCTCAGATGTATGTTGCACTGGCGATCATTGGTAGGGTGGGGATATGGCCGCTCTACACCACCTGAGTTGGCTCATACGGTTGCGCAGGACGCTACAATCTTCTCTCTCAGACTTCCTTTTTTTTCTCTACCGTTTCTTCCCCTTTTCTTTTTATAGATTAATTTTCAGGATCAATGACTAACCATATAACAGCACGTGATATTTTATTATTGTAAATAACCGCGAGCAATGAGCCTAGCAGATTTTTTATACAGGGAACCCCGCCCAACGGCCGACTCACTTGAGCCGGGAACAAGCACGTGCTCTGCCAAATAGGACTCCCGACCATCCGTTCGTTTCAACCAATATCCTTTTTGGATACGTTATATGCTACAAAATATAACATTGAAATTCTTTGAAATACCTGCAAATTATCCAAATAATGTTTTGTTTATTTTTTTGCAAGATGAATACACTATCAAAGGTTATTTTAATAGTCATTATCTGACACTGGTATTTGCTGAGTTATAAAAATATATTATAAAGTATTTACTAATCTTTCTTGTATGCAAAATCGAATTCCCTATTCCAGTGTACTTCTTTCAGTAATAAATATGCTATCTGCCGCTGTTAATATTATCAAAGAATTATTAATTAGAAAACGTATTTTATTAAAACGAATAATAATACACTTTTTATATACCTTCAACTCAGCAGCCTATTTATTTTAGATTAATAATATTTTTCCCTGATATAAAAAAAATGTAGTAAATATTTGTCCTGCCCTCTGTAGACCTCATTAAATATTTCCTTAGTATTTAAAAAAGAACAAACGTTTTTGTATGCTTTTTCCTGTCTCAAAGCAAATTGCATGCACATATTTAAATAAATAAGATAATATTTGTAATGGCTCAAAGCCATTCGACCATTCTGTTAAGTCAACCAATTTCCATTAAGCGGACAGCAAAAAATTAAACTATCGTAAATGCAGTTAAGCTAGAGTCGTAACAAAAAAAACAAGAGCAAAAACAAACTACAACTGATATTATTCCACTTTTGGTTTTGACTTGGCTCTGTTCCGTGCCAAAAAAAAAGTTTTTAATTTGCTTTCATAGCCTTTTCAACTTTTCGGTTGGGTTATGTATATAGTATGTATATATTTTTTCATTTTTTTCGGCTGTGTGTATACAATTTTGTGGCAAATTAAATACACAAGCCAAGCGAGGCAAACGCACACAATAAAGCATACGCTGGACTATACAGTTGCGGTCATACCAATGGCAATAATTTTAGATTTAAGCAAATAAGAGAGTTTTGTGATTTTTCAAAAGTCATAATATAAAATAATTATAAAGTTAAATATACTGTAATTTTAATTTATTTTCACCAATTATTTAGTAAACTATAATATACTATTTGATTCTTGTTATATACTTTTTTAAGAGTTACCTATAATTTCTATAAGACATATTTATTGGTAAATTAATAAACTATTAATTACTACTTATTTATTACCAAGTTTTTCTTTTCTTTTTCATTAAAACATTTAATTTACTAAACACATAATTAATGTAGTTTTAGTTTGCAAGCGAAACATATTTTTGAATACCTTAAAAACCTTATTTATAATAATTGAATTATATACAAAGAAAGCCCACACTTAAACATTTAATTTTGACATTACAGGAATAATATCAATTATTTTAAAAATATGTATCTTAAGCGTTAGGATTTCCTGGAATTTTAAACTCAAAAAAAAATCCATGGTTTTCAATACTATAGTTTGGCCCGCAGCTGTATATGTGGAACGCCTCGCGGAGAGTCTGGGCGCAGCAAAGTATGCAACGCAAATTTCGGGGTCGCGCGTTGCGTGCCACATTTAAAGCTTCATAAGCGGTCGCAGCTGCTCGCTGCCTTTAACGTGGTGTGTGTGCGAGTGTGCTGGTGTGCGAGTAGCAGGGTAGGTAGTGGCTTTCGCAGTTGCTAAACACTTTCTGTGCCAAAATCTGTGGCAGCTTAGCGGTTTACTGTCTTGGCAGTCAATCAGGAAAATGATTAGTTAAGTTTCTTTAAAATGATATTTGAAACGATAATGGACGGATGAGAAGGGCTAAATAATTTTGATTAATGCATTCTTTTTAATGTATATTTTATTGCCATTTACATTTCAATTAAATTTGCAATGTTTTATTCTCTTTTTATGCATAATAAACACACTTTTCCGATTGTATAATACTTATCTTTTATCTTTTCAAATATTTCAGATAAACCGGGGAAAGACCAAGTAAGTTAAATATTTTATTTATTTTTCAACTACAAATTACATTCACCATATGTCAAGCATTTGTCATTTGCGATTTAAGGGATTCCCAAGGGAATGAAGATGTCTGAGCTTTAAGTGAACTGCTCTGTCTGGCTCTTTTGTTGGGGGAATTCATAGCCTCCTCTCTTGGTTCCCTTAGTTTCTGTGCCCTTTTGTCTTTTGAGTCGTAGAGAGGCGAAAGTTTTGCCCTCAATTAAGTTAATTAGCAGACTCACATGGTCCCCGTTTCTCCATTTTTGCCATCACGAACTCCTTATCGCATTATCATCTCCAGCTGCAGTTGTAGCCGTCTTTGGGGGCCATTTAAGTTATCCTTTTTGGAAAACTTTTCCTCACGCACTGCTCACCACTTTTATTTCAATTTTAAGACGGCGCTCATTTTTTTTCTTTTTGTGTCAAGACGGAGATTTTAAGTCCTTGCCTTTCGGACTTCTTTTTCTTTATCAAATAGTGTAAGCAAGTTCCAGCGTTCCACATAGGGAAGCTGTCGTATCCTGCTGGTCCTGCAGTCCCGGGTCCTGCCCAGGGCAGTGCTGTGCTGGTCATATTTTAGCAGATAGGCAAAACATTAAGCGGATTAGTTTTGCTGGCTGGCCGGCCAAGCAGGAAAAGCAAGAAAAGCAGGAAACGGGGCTCCTGGGCTCCTGGGCGGCGAGACAGCGGTTCAGGTGGGTCAGCCCATTAGTTTGTATGTCCTCGCAAGGATACAGGGATACGGGACACAGGGCAGATGGCGGAGTTCGGACTAGTTATAAATTGTTGGCTATTAGTTAAATGAACTTGCCGCCTTCTTGCTCGAGCACGGCTTTGGCCATTTCAGTTAGCAACCACTAAGCCTCTGAAAGAGGCCAACTCAAATAGATTTGCATTTAAATGTTTCCTAAGAACTTAAAGCTTATGAAAGGTGAATGATTCCCAGAGAGAGCCAAGGAGATAAATTGAAATAAGACGAGCTGGGGAGCGGGCGAAGACAAAGGATTATGGCGATTTTCAGTAGTTTGTTCAACAAGTGTGGAAGCCCTTCAAAGACCAAGCTGGACATTCTGCTATTTAATACCATTTAAATCAAGTTTATTGAGTTTGACCACATATATTAAAATATTTTACTTTATATACCTATATTTCTAGCCCATTTTTGGAGTTATTTGGGTTATTTAACTCTTTAATTTAATTAGTTGCAGTTCCCCTCAACAAGAGTTTGAAATTTACACGCCTCTGGAATTATTTATGGTTGCAGTTCTAGATTTAATACCACTATTAACCTTTTTTTAATAAAGTTTATAGATGTAGGTTTCCCTCTTTTTCTATAACAACATGCGATTTGCCCATCAGCGTTTTTTGTGCGTATAGTAAATCCTTTTGTTCACATAGCACTACGTGTACTGCCGTACCTTTTTATTTTATTAAAATTCTATGGAAAGCTGCATCCAGGAAAAATTCATTAAAATTAAATGGAAAGCTTTAGCCGGAAGCATTCGAAAGAGATATATTATGTTTTTCAACTTTAATAGCTTCTTGCTGACTCGAGGTCAATTCGACCGATTTAATCCACATAAATCGAGAAACCAATATAGCTGAGCTTCATCACTATCATTATATTGCTGATGATCTGCGTCAATATTGTAGCTGAGTTCATACTTGGGAATTTAATCTCATATCTTAAAAAGCTGTCTTTAAATTTAGGAATGCAAATTGAGAGAAATATGGGCCAATCTATATTGACTAGAAATATTAATACCTTATAGAAACAAATATGTTTCCCTCTTTATATAAAGAAAACCTAACCAAAAGTATAATTCTATCTGTATGGGTTACTCCGTGTGCTACGAGTATTTCCTTAAATTCTTTTTTTACCGCTTTTAATCCCGCAAACTAAAAACCATTATTATCTATACAATATGTTGGTTATTGTATTTATCGAGTTAATATTTCGCCTGCAAGCTCCAGTCCTCCCATCAACTTGAGTTAGCTTTCCAAATATTAGCTCAGCATCCTCCTTCTCCCAGTTCTATAAGAAAAGTTTTCCGAGTTATCAGCCAGAATTTGTGTCAATGTAAATGCAAATTGATTATGAACTGGACCAGTATGCCGATTTGCATAATCCGAATCGATAATGAGTGTGGATTGTGTGGCTGATAAGTGGGCCTGAGCGTGGGCGGAAGAGAGTCCTAGCCGTCCTGCCGAATCGGTGGCAATCGAATCGGGCTATATTGACAATTTTAGCCGCATTTTCATGACAATTAGAGTTCATTCAAAATTCAGGCGACCTAATTTTGCCTGTCAAACTGCTCGGTGGTGGTGGCTTGTAGCCTTCTACCGCTTCTGCCGCCTCTACCGCTCTTTTTAAGCCAACCTGCAACCGCAGTCAGTTAACTTTTCTGGCTGCCACAGATAGAAACCACTTTGCGGGAATATGTCAAAGTTTTTTCCTCTTGATTTTTCCTTCATTTCGGCTTGTTTATTTATGAAACTCAATTTCTGCTACTCAGGTGGGGGATTAAGCCCACACGCATACACGAGCGCAGTCAAATGAGATTAATAATAATTTAATTAAAACTCGTGGGCTTAATGCATTTCGCTTGTAACGGACTTCAATGGGAGCCCGAGCCGAGCCAGTCCGAGGATGCTCCCTTGTCCCTTTCTCTGGATTTTATATATGTATTTTTTTTGCACTTTTTTGTTCCTGAAATGAAATTTAATTAAGTTTTGCACTTATCGTTTTTACACATCGCACACACACAAAGGCCAGCCCTCGCCCCTCGCCCTCAGACGAAAGTTGAACTACGGCCGAGTGCCACATTTGAATGCAAGTGCCACGCCCACACCCATTGACCAACGCCCACAAATATTTTTGCGCCAAGTGAGCACAGTGCGCGCGAGCACTTTTTTTCGCCATTTTCAACTCGGAAACTCGGAATGTTTTGCTTTCGGTTTCCTTTTATTTTGAATCAATTAATTGACTTTACCTTTGTGTCCGCCAGCAGCAGCAGCAGCAGCTGCCCGTGCATTTCCATATATACTTTTGTACATATGTACTTAAGAAAATAAATACAAGTATATGTATTTAAATTAAAGGGACGCGTTCGCCAAAAAAGGTTTCATAATCTCCGCCATGTTTGCACAATTTGAATCTTTTTTGGGCGGAAAAATATATTTTTTCAAGAGCAATGCGGGTCATAAAACGGACAAAAAGCACGAAATTTAATTCAAATAAATTCGCATGTAATCTCTTTAACTATTATAATGTTTTTGTTTCATGGCAACAGGGAAATTGTAGACTATTTAGCAGGGATTACCTAGAAACAAATATATTTATAAAATTATAAGCTAAAATACTGTCCTTAATCTCTTTTAGTTATTAATATTTTCGTCGTGAACAGAATAATTAAAGGTTATGCGTTTATACTTAATATTATTATCCTAAATTAAATGTAATATGACATACTATATGTATGTATATTAAAAAAAGATCTAAAAATGTTTAAGTAAACTATTAATTTAATGAAAAATTGCTTAAAAAAAAAAACTTATCCTTACTATTAATTTGAAATCAAAAATTTAAACAAAATAAATATTTTTTATACAAACGCAAATAATATTGTGTAAATTAATTGTTAAGCTCTTAATAATTATATAGTTAACTTTAATACAAAATGTAAGAAATATGCAAAGTCGATAAATTTGTTTAACAGGTGTTATTTCAATTTCTTGAATTTAAAATACATTTAAAAAATAGTACACAAATTTATCTATCTAATCTATTAAAATCTATCTAACATTTCTACTTTTGTTTTACTATTACTTATTTATTTACTATTTTTTTAATAATAAATCCGAGTTTAATTTTAATAAAAACCAACGAATTGATTTGCTGACGAAGATGTGAAGTGTAATTTTAAAGCAAAACTTTATGTATTTTAACATAAAGTTTTGCTTTAAAATTACACTTCACATCTTCGCAGCAAATGCTGCATTTTCTCAGCTAGATTTTCCTCGAACCCTTTTTAACCCACGCAGATGAAAGGAAAATGTGCTATTTGAAGCGTTTCAAGGAAAAACTTTCGTTTGCCACTGCATTTTTCAACTAATTTGTACTGCTCCTCTGAAGGCCATTTTTGGGGCAACGCAATGAGCAAAATGGGGAACAACCTGCAGCTCCAATCAGAAACAGTGATATCCCACTGCATTTGGATCTAATTCAAAATGTTGATTTTACCCAGCTGCCTTTATTTTTGTTATTTTCCTTTTTTTTTGATGGCTCAGTTATTTATAATGAACTGAAAATATTTGTATAAGCCTTTGTTTTTTTTGTCGCTGTTTGGCATAATATTAATTGCATAATTAAATTTAAAACGCAATTCATTACATTTGCGACTAGATTTTTGTTTTTGTTGTTTTCAATTTCTGCGCTTATATTTTAATCCCTTTCATTAATTTGCATCCGGAATAACGAGGTGGAAAATCGAGGACAACTTACAACAGCCGCCGCCTAGATAATAGTGACGAAAGTTTTATTCAATTTAAATTAAAAATAATATTAGATTAAGAGGTTACGAATTTTTCTGGATTTTAATGAAAGATTTTTAGGCGTTTTTTTAATATTGATATGAACTGTATATAATTGAAAATTTGGCGTTTGTTTAAGAAATCTATTTTTTAAACTATGACAACGTCCGATATTTGTATGTTTACGTGATCCAATTCCCACGAAATTTTCTATATTCTGTTAAAAAAGTAAACATTTTAAGTTCCCAGGACATAGTTCTCTGATATATAATTACGATAGGTAATGTAAATGTTTATATAATGTTAAACTGAGCAAGCTATTATTTTATTCGAAAATATCGCGCAACTTCCCCATAGTGCAGCGCTATATTATCAATCCACTCAATTCCACACTCACTCGCACTCGCTCTCCGGCAATGTGCTCAAAAACGATCATGCGCAGTCAAAGCGGCACTGGGTGCGAGCGGGACAACCGTAGAGGTGGCACAAACACAAAGCCGAATGCTGTGCAAGCATAAGAGCAAGAGAGGAGTGCGCAACAAAAACAATAAAAGCCTAAATTCTCTCTCTGGTTGAGTGGAAAAGGCAACGAAACGTGTCTCTCACCAAAGTACACCCCCTGCCTGTTCCGTTGCCTGCCTTCGCCTATGATTTCTACGTGCACCGGTAACGTGCGAGAGAGAGAGAGAGCTGACCGATCTGCCGCTCTCGAGTGGAAATTCGGAAATTCTACATGAGTTTACAGAAAAATAGGGTCAAATTTGGAAATTCTACAAGAGGCAACAAAAATATGGGTTCTAATTTGGAAGTTCTACATGGCTCTCACCTCTCTCTCTTTCGAGTGGAATTCTTTAGCACTCTCTCGATTGAAGAATCTCCCACTCTCTCGAGTGGAAACTTACAGCGTGAGTGATTTCGACCTCCCTCTAACGAATGGCGGAAACAGCTCGAAATTCGAAAAAAAATTTCAGCGAAGGCGGTTGTGTCGCGGATAAATAACGGAAATAACGGAATCAGGAAAAATAAGTGAAGAATATTGTAAATCCGATTCCGGCAAGATCTATCAGTTCTCGGTGTGTTAAGCCGAATATTCGCAAATATCCCAATCCGAATTAAAGCAATTGGCAATTGGCGAATTGCATATGCAAATTTAAAAAAGTGTGCGAAGGCGAACGAAGCTAAAGGAGGCGAAAATCCAGCGGAGAAGTGAGAATAAGGAACACAGAAAGAAAGAAAAAATAAAAAAACGTGTAATAACAGTACGAATTCCGAATTCCGATTCCGATCAACGGCAGAAAAACGTGAGCTTCCCTTAATTTTTTGAGTTTTCCAAAGCGGTGTTTTGTGTTTGATTAACAACAAATTAAGCATAATTAAAGCGTTCTCTTCCCCCACCTCCCTCTCTCTCTCCTTCAATATTTCTCTCTGTTTCTCTGTATTTTCTGTGTATTTTACCCCAACCGGCAAAAAGCCGTCGCGTGTTGCTGTCTGTCTGTGTCCGTGTTTGTGTGTGTTTGTGCGAGGGTGTGAGTGTGACTGTGTGTGTGTATTGTATACAGCTTTTTTTACACTTTGTGCGAAAAGAGGAACGAAATAAGTCGAGAATCCAGCATCCCAGCCAACAACAACAACTCATCCACTCAAATTGATTTTTGTTCTCCTGTCCTCCACTCTCCTTTCCGCTGCATCCCTCCTCCCCCACCTCTTTTGCTCTCCTTAGTTGCTATTCTTATTCGCCTTGCCGCGTTCTCGCTCTTTGTTGTTATTGCTGATTCCCTTTGTGCGCCTGCATTCGTGCTGATACCCTGTAAAAACTGCAACGGCCTGATAATTCCAAGGGCCAGCTTGCCACCCTTATCTCGTTTATAGCCAAAAACCCCGAATTGGGGGTATAAACGGTTGGCGTTTCACGCGCATTTCCTTAACGAGGTCTGGATTTTGTAGTTGATGCCTCCCCCTCCCTCCGAAAACCAGTCCCGACATGCTCTCTATACCCTGGCCACAAAAAAAAAGGTTGAAAGAAGAAAAAA
Source organism: Drosophila rufa (assembly GCA_018153105.1). Taxonomy (NCBI): domain Eukaryota; kingdom Metazoa; phylum Arthropoda; class Insecta; order Diptera; family Drosophilidae; genus Drosophila; species Drosophila rufa. Next base: position 17,756,583 of record JAECXS010000085.1, read on the forward strand.
CGCGTCTCTGTTTTACGCGCGTCTTTGCTTCGACCGCTCTTCCGCTCTCCCACTCGCTCTCGCTCTCTGGGCGCAAGTCGCTCTTTTCACTTTACGCCAGACAAACTGGCTCTGAGTGCAGTGGTGTGCGTGTGTATGTGTGTGTGTGGCGTCGTCGTGCAGTGTTGCAAAGCGCCGTCCAGTTGGGATTTGTAATTTCTAATTGGCGCGTTTTTCATCTGTTCCTTGTTTTGTTTGTCTCCATTATCCAGTCTCCGCCTGGCTTATAAGAATCAATTTCTGGCAGCCCTTTTCCTTTTCCCTTATTTTCGGCGCTATGTTTAATCACTTCCGCTTCGTCAAACGAAAAAAAAGGCGTTGGCATCGCTCCTTTTCGCCACATATTCGCACACAAAAAAATATATATAAAAGTCTTATCAGAGACGCTGCCAAGGCAACAAATTCATCACGAAGAAATATATATAAATAAAGAGAAAAAAATGAAAAGGAAACTTTTCGCAGCTTTTTTCCGCACTTCCCCATTGTTATTGTTGCTGCCTGCAGCTGGGAAAACTCAACAGTGATTACTTTTCGCTCGCTGCACTCGAAGACGGATTTGAATCTTCCGCTGTCCTACACGGAAATAAAAAGTTTACTAGGTTTCTAAACTCATTTAAAAATTAATCAATTTTAAAATAATTTGTATTTTTGTTGAAAAATAAAGATAGCAGCTATTCCATAAATTACTTGCCTATGTCTTGTGACAAAAATTGTACTATTTACTTTACACTTATTTATACCTACAACTTTCTTAGAATATACAAAGTTTTTACTTTTTTTTACCCAAATGCATCGTTGAGATTTAACTTAATGCCTTTCCCCAGTGCAGCCTCCGCAAAAATCCTGCCCGCGTATCCCCTTTGTCCATTTATCATTATTGGTGGATATCATTTACGATATTAACGAGTGGGATATGCTTTTGGGAGTTCAGCTCAGCTGCAATTACTCCGTTCGATTATTCACAGCCCCCACCAATTAGCGCTGAAATCACAATTTATGGCATTACACGATATCAGCTGAACCCATTACTCAACATAAATCCAACTTGAGCATATAAAATAATATAAAATACGCTTGCAAGAATTTCGTTTTCGTTTTGATTAATAGAGAAATGCGAAACTTGAAAGTAAAAGTTATATCATCTAGATTCGATTAAGAACATTTATATGGGAAGCTTCTAATTAAATTATCACATATTTGGATGATGTCGAAGATGCTTGACGGCATAGTAATTGGCATAAAAAAGGTTTTAAAACTCTTACTTTTTTGTGAACTCTCGAATTATAAAGCTTTGATTTCCTGACCCAAACATAAATTGAGTTTAAAGGATATCATAAAGATTTTCGAACAAAGTTTATTGCCAAAAAAAATGCGAAAAATACTGCGATAAAAACAACTTTGGACTGGTATTAAATCTTTAATGGATTCCAAATGGTTTCAGTATTTGGAAAATTCTTTTTAGGACCACCTAAAAATAGTCATTCCAGTAATTAATGAATAATAGAGCCTCTGCCTCTAAGTATAGATAATTGCCTCTATTGCTCTAGTTATAACGCTTGCTTTATCATAATCTTTTAACCAGATCGTTTATTTGTAGTAATGCCTTGGCTATTGATGCATTAAATAAATATGATTTGAATGTATAAAGTTCAGATACTATTTAGAATTTGCGGCAATAATTTTAGAATTTTTCAATATGTCATTTTCTTAGTTAGGATGTATCAGAAATTATTGCCCAATCAGAGGTTGCAACAATTATAGGATTAATATTTTATATCAATGTCATAAACTAAGTCAGATTAACTATCTTTAAATCATAAATAAATACCATATAACTCTATGATATTGGTAATAAATGCTGGTCACAGTAAATGAATTAAAATTTTTAAAAAATATATTAAACCAATAAGGTTTTAAAAATACATCAAATGTTTGAAATAAATGAATAAAAATAATATAATCTTAAGGGATTGTACCTGGTTTTCATCTATTTAATTAAAAGTATTAATAGTAAGTCAGATAAAGGTATTATAGGTAAATAAGAAATTCTGACTGATATTCTTCCATTTACCTGATTTAATTCAGCCAATTTCTCCGCTATTCTTCACTGCTTTTGGTTCTGGACTTATTTAGCTTTACGGTCTTTTGGCTGCTTTGGCTTTTATTCTCTTTGCTGCATTTTTTTCCTAGACCTGTGTGTTTGCACCTCCTCTGCACATTTTATTTTCGCACTCGTCAACGTCATCAACGCGTTTACGTTGCTTTCTTTGTTGTGTGCATTTTCCTTGCCATTTTCCATTTACTTTGCTCGGTCGCTTCGTTCGTGTCGTTGCGTTGCGTTGAGTTGAGTTGAGTTTCGTTTCTTTTCGCTTCTTTCGTTCTGCTGCGTTGGATTTCAACCTGTCAGGCGGGCGCCAGGGGGGCGGTGGGTGGTGTTTGTGTGCTTCTGCTTGTGCACTGCAGCAGATTGAGGCCTGTACTTTGTTGCACTTTCTTGTCTTTTGCATTTGCCTTTGGCTCGACTTTGCTGTGCCTTTGCCATTGCCTTACCCGCCTGCCTGCCTCCCTGCATTTTCTAACTGGTTGGTCTAGGACCCATCGTAGCTAAGTCGTCGCCATCGCCATCTCTGCCAGTCTGCCTCTGCTTGTGCTTGTGCTTCTGCTGTTGCAGTCTGTAGTCTGTAGACTGTAGACTGTAGACTGTAGGCCGTTGACTGCATTGAGTGGCGTCGCCTTCCAAGCCCCTGCAACGCCCATATCCACCCCCTCGTGTCCCGCCTTTTATCGTTGACCCTGCGCGCCACTTATTGCTGCATTTCTCTTCGCCGGCATCTTCTCCTGCTTTTGGTGTGGTGCTCGTAGTTGGCGGTAATGGTGGTGCCAGTGGTGCCACAGTGCATTACATTTCTTTTGGCTTCGAAGCCCCACCAGAGCCAAGTACTCAACCCGTTTCAGTGCTGGTGGTGGCTCACAGTGAGTCCTCCATGCGAGGACAGAGTCTAGCCTTGCTGAGCTAGGATTCTGAAGATTAATGGTTGTCTAACTTCCGAAATCCCTGTACTTGGCCAGATATTTATAAAATTGATAGAATAGTTGGATTAAATTAGCTTTAATCTATCTCTTCTTTTTATTAATTTTTATATATTTATTTAACACCTCACTTGCTAAAAATATACCAGAAATCTATTACATTTTATTCCAGATCATTTATAACCCGCCCAAACTCACTAAACCCTGTAATAAATCATTGATAGAGATTTCCAAATGAGTTCCATATCCATTATATTGATTGTTTCTTTAACCACAAGGCTCTCCTTGGGTGTGACTTCTCATATCGAGCCTTTACTGTTGGTTAGAAGTGGGCATAGGCTCTTTCTGTAAGGGCTTTTGGCTGGTGCTGCTGCTGCTACCTCGCCACTTAACCGCTTTTCCGTCTTTTGTCTTTTGACACTCTCCCCAAGAGGAGGAGGAGCAGGGGTAGCAGGAGGAGCTGGGAGTGTAGGCTCAACCACCTGACCTGCCAACCAATTGCCGTATGCCACCAAATGTCATTTAACCCACCCGTCGGCGCAGCCACCCACTCGAGCGGCCCACTCCTGTCCATCCGCTCTCTGGGCTGGTGAAATATGCAAGGCAAATGTAATCATTATTGATTTTGTGGTCCCACTGGAACTGAACTGAGAACTGCCTGCTGCCAGAAGCAAAAGTGGGGTATTTTTGGCGACGGGGCAGACTGGGCATTCGCACACATTGGTATGTTGGATTATCCAAGTCGTTGCTGCTGCTGAGGCTGCTTAAATATGCAAAACGTTGACGATCCTGGGGGGTGGGCACGGTATGATGGGGGTGCTTAAGGAGACCAAGGACCCGTCACACACACATTAGAAATTTAACAGGTTAATGTCCAAAGTCGTAAACGAGACCATTTATTTATGGCCACATTCTGACTCCGTCGGGTTCTCCTAATTTTCATAAAATATATGAGGCAACCCCGCTACCCTGGTACCCATGACTAGCACTCGCACTCGAGCGTGTGCGTGTCGTGAACATAAAAATCTGTAAAACAGACGCTTGCCTTGAGAGACCTTGAAGGGCTTTGATAATGACTGCTGCCTCTCCTCTGTAACCACCCCATGCCCATGCTTATGCCCAAGCCCATCTCATCCTCGTCCTCGTCCTCCATGTACCTCGTCCCAATCCCATACCCGTTCGCACCCCCTTTGTGCCAGCATAAGCTTTATGTTGTTGAGCTCCTTTTGGGGGTTGGAGAAGAGCTCGTTTCTTTTTCGGGCCAGCTGTCAGATTTGTCAAAGGAGTGAAGGACTCGAGCGACTTGGGGCAGCTTGTGTGGCAGGAAGTTACTGTGGCGGCGGCGGCGGCAGCAGCTCAGGAGTACTCAGTACAGTGGCAGGAAATGCAAGAGGTTTCTCGGGGAGGCAAGAAAAATAAAACGTATCTGGATTTGTTGGAAATGTATCTATCAATCTTCATAATTGCAAGCGAAGGGTAAAGCTTAAAAAATGCAAGTATTCTCCACTGGTACGCTGTCTCTCTGCAGATGGCAAATACTTTTCCTGCAGTACAGCCATTATTCAAGAAGGAAAGACAAACTACACGGGCTTGTACGAAAACTTTCTGTCAATCTTCCAAATTGATTATAAAAAATGTATCTAAAACAGCAAGGTTGATTCACTTTTTCGGTGATTTGGCACAAGCAAAAATATATTTCTAACAAAGAGAAAACTTGAATCTAAATTTTTGGTGCATTTTCCTGACAAAAACTTTTCGAATTTCTTGAAGTACAAACATTATTTCAGAATAAAAGGATAAACTTTCCTTTAATCATCCCAGTTCTCATAAATTGATTATGAAAATTGTACCGAAACCAGAAACTATACCATGATTTAGCTTTTGACATCCCGGATACATCTCCTCCTCTTGCCTATTAAATTTTTTTTCTCGGTAGGCAAGGAAGTATTTATCAATTCAAAATGATATCTGGTCAATCTGCAAAATATGCGCAATCGTTTCAGTTCAACCAGTTTGATTTGCATCTCGAAATGTATCTGCAGTGGGGAAAACCAGTTGGGTTGGCACACATCAAGACCGAAAATAGCTGAGATTTCATCAATGCTGCTGACAGTTGCGAAAATGTATTTGCAAAGTTGCCCAAATTGCATCTCGGGCTGGAGAAATGCAATTGCAGCAGGGAGCAGACATTCAGTCAGACAGTCAGGCAATCGTTTGCGCTAATCAAAAACGCATCCGGCGACACGGACCATCATCCATTCGCTCCTCCATTTCTCTGTTGCCATGCTGCATCTCCGAATCCATCCATCCATCTAGTCCCTGCACTCAATCAGTGGCATGACCATTTCTAGGAATTTTGTAAGCCCATCGCAGTAGCAGCAGCCGCAGCAGATGTCTTTCGATGCTGTTGTTGCTAATTACCACACAACCAAATAGCAAGCCGCAAAAAGGCAACGCAACAGCAGCGGCAAACTGCAATAAACATTGATTTTTCCAAAGACGTCGAAGCGGCTTTAACCACTCGACCGATTTGGTGTCGTTGATGGGGCCATATTTGGCAGAAGCGAAAAACGCTCAAGATTTTTTTCATTCCCAAGAAACGGCAAAAAAGCCCAATTTGTCCAAGTCCCAATGCTTATTAAATCTGGCTAACCATCCGCTTGAGGCATTTATCGATAGAAAATTTGAAATAAGTCGATATAATCGATATGTGACTAGGTAAATACAATCGAGATTATCGAGAGTATTATCGTTTTAAGAAATTTAAATATTACCGATAGAAATATTGATTTTAGAAACTTTAACATATTAATGATCTAAAAATAATAATAATAATAGTTCAATATGGTCAAATAGAAAGAAATGTCTTTAAATCTTTTTAATAAAATATAAGTACTGCTTATAATACATTTTTAAGTCAGGAAAATTATATTCTATATAGTTTACAATTTATAAGGGTAAATTATAGTCAATATTTCAATATTCAAAGCAGAATATAATTAATATATTTCGTAGCCTTATTAAGGCAGGAGTCATTTAAAATTATGATCTAAAACAGCTTTATTTGCATAGTTATGAGATAATCAAAATAGAATAAAACAAAATCAATCGTTTTATTTCCGCTGTTCCAGTTTTTTTCCGTTGCACACCTGTCGTCAACTGCATCCCATTCCATGAATCTCATGCCTCTCTCATGCCAAATGTCAACGTATCAATTCCGTTCGCACTTCCCTCGTGCGAAACCATATGTATCTCAGAGATACACTGATACGGCTACAAATCTTCTGGCACGTCAGCAAATTAAACAATTCTAAACGGGTCGACATCGGCAGAGACTTCGACCTGTTTATGCAAATCAGGCGAGAGGCCGAGAATATCTTGTTCGCAAATTCCTATACAAAAAGTTGATCAAAAAATATACAAAAGAGCGCGCGCAAAAAAAAAATATAATAAGAACATTTTTATTGAGTTAAACTGCCTGCAATGTGTGGGCTGGCCTATAAATGTTTTCAACGAGGAGAACCCGAGAAAAGAGAAGAATAATAAGGGGATACGCGGCGAGTCGGGGAGAAGGGGGCATTTCAATTGCGGGGCGTACAAGATTATTAAGGCAATTTGATGATTAATACTTGTAGTTCGTAATAATGGAAGCGTATCAGAGATTGGGGGAGATCAGGGTGGAACCTTACTTACAGGGGATTCATAAGCATTCCGAGGCATAAAATAATGCAGAAAAATAGGAAGCTTGTACATTTGTATATATACTTATTATTTTTGAGAAAATAGGGGAAACCCTGTAATGTTTTCAGGGTTCTACTTGTATATTTAATTCTACTTAAAATACATTTAAAACATTTGTTAGTATGTCTCTGAAAGATATTTTTTTACAATCGATGTTTCCACTCTCGGAAATGTTATTATTTCCATGTGATATTCACCTTAAGGTCAGCTATATTTACTAAAAATTCCTTCATAATTATTGACGCTACGTTTTCTTTCTAGTAAACTCAATCAATAGACATTTTCTTCAAGTGCCAGGGAAGGCAATAAACCCTAAGCAACGTTTAATCAATAACTGATTAGATAATTCCAAAATCATTAAGAAATGTTTAGGCACAACTTTAATATTTTAAAATGTTTCGCCATGCTTTTGCACTTTTTTCTTTATATTTATTTGGCAAATTATGCTTTCCCCGATTTAGTGTAAACATTTTGTTAGCCAATTAATTATTTAAATGTGACGCATCGCTAAAAAAGTGATAGAGAGGGCTTTGTTTTAGCCTCTCGCGGTCTCTGTGGAAATGCTCTCCAGCTCTGAGCTTGATAAACAATTATGATGGCTCTCTAAAAACGCCTTCTGTTTCTGTTTATTTGGTTTTAAATGTTTTTCTGTTTTTCGCTGTTGCTTTTTCGCTTTTGATCAAGTAAACTAAATGTGTGTGTGTGCCTTAGTTGTTGGTTTTTTGGTTTTGTTTATGTGTCGGCATTTTCATTCATAGTCCGTCGGACGGACGGACAGACAGACAGTTTTAGATGATAAATCTTTTTATGCGAGAGGCAGCACGCGCTATTTTTTTATATACTCTCACGCTGTATCCGTATCTCAGTATCTGAGCTGAAAATGTGTGTGCCCCGTGTGTGCGTTATGGCATTATCATTAGCTCTTGGGATTTTGCTCTCTGCCTCGGACTCGGACTCTCAGGCAAGTTCATTAACTTTTCGGATTGTGCGCGGGGGCAACAATTTGTCAAAAATTCTGTCAGACATGCGATTTTTTAATTATTATTTTATATTCCCCCCGAAATTATGTGCACATTCATTTTTCGTCCATATTTTGTTTATTTCTCTCTGCTCATTCCCCTCCCAAGCTCACAAGCTGACCCACATGCGCTGTGTGTGAGCATTTCTCCTCCATAATTCTCTATTTATGCTTGACATGCGAGCTGAGCTGCCAAATAAAAGTTTGCTCAAGCAATTAAGAAGCCCCAGACAAAGTTGTGTCCGGTTTTAATTTTTGGAGTTGTCTTTGATTAGCTGCTGCTGCTGCTGGCCCACTTGACCAAATGATGGACATACTAACTGAATAACTGACTAACATACTAACTGGCTGACTGACTGACTGGCTAACTGACTGAATGACTAGCTACCTGCTGAGCTGGTTTACTTTAGTTTTTAACATCTGTGTGTTTAGGGGTTACCGGTACCAGTTCCGTTTCGTGGCCGCCCCAAGAGTGACGTCAAAATGTCTCGAGCGGAATGGAAACCAGAAGAGGGACGAGGCTTAGTTAACCACCCGAATATGAGACAACAACGGATTATGCCATAAATCGCTTAATAATCATGTGAACTGAGGAAATGCATATATACCCTGTCTTTGCGGCCCGGTTCAAGGGTATTCGCAGTAGTGGTCCCATAAAATCAGCATAGAAACGAACCTGATCCCCACGACGACTCACCTGTTTGATACTCGCAGTTTCCTTGATTCAAGAAAATTAAATCAGTAATATTATTCGAAGTAGAGCTGGCTAAAAAACAATAGGACATATGATAGTTCACGGCTATTAACGATATTGAGTTTCAGTATTATTTAAAATAATTAAAACACAATCTTTGGCATTTAAAATCTAAGCTTTAAAGGCTTTTAACAAAGAGTTCTTCAATCAAAAAGTATAGCGTCTATTTTTTATCAATATTAATGATATTTTTATGCCTTTTAAGATAGTTGGAAATACAATTTCAGCTGTAAATCTAAATATAATGGCTTATATCAAATGTAAAGCAATTTTGGTCCCAATATAACGCACTATTTGTAGTGTGCCAGGGAGTAATTTTCCGTTTCCTGGCGTAATCTAAACATTCGAAATGTGTTTTCCAACAGCTGGTCGTCCGAAAGTAACCCAACCAACCGCATAAGAAAAATTCCAATAAATTCGTCTTTTAGCGGCCAAGTTTGTTTATCTTCCAGATACTTTCCGTAGCTCATTTAGTGTTCCTCCTCCAACTACAAATACAATTTATTCACTTGGCATTAGCCGCTGCTGCTGCTATTGAATTGGAAGAGTTTGGGCTTCGCTGCATTTCATATGCAAATGTTTCCGGTGGAGATTTTGATTTATTTATTTAAATATACATTTATTTGCACTTGCTTTAAAACACATTTACTTACTATATATTCTCTATTTTCTCTCGTTTCAGGTACGTGTCCATCCATACATTGAATATTTGTGTACTGTGCCAGCGAACTTTTGAAAACACATCTCTCGTGTCGTGTAAGATTTTGCCCCGGCCATAAAACGTCTGGCTGTGAATAGATTTCTCAGAATGAACTGCTTTCCAGTAGCAGTAGCAGATGTTTTAGCAATTACGGCATTCATCAGTCTAGTTAGCTAGCAAGTGATTTAGCCATCAACAAATTGGGATTAATCATGGGAGAAATAATGGTTATTGGATTGGGACAGAGAGATAAACGACTAGGGATTACCTTTAATAGGGGCAACATGCGATAATAGAAATCTTGCTACTCGAAAGAATTTTAATTACACGTATATCTAGAAATTGACAAGATCTCCTCATTTAAGATAATGTTTCTTCTTTTACGGTTTACTGAACTTTCGCGCCAAATCAATTGGGCAATTTTGGCGCAACAAAGTTGTGGCGGATAATAATAATCAATATTTTGAACAATCAGGTTTATGATGGACTCTAGGCGTCTCTATGAGGGGTTTACAATTTCCGGCCCAGAAAGAGAGGAAGTTGCTTATTTTCCACTGTAGATTTTCGTTGTGATTCGACGCTCCTTTCAATCAGCTCGCTTCGGGAGCGGATTTTAAGAGCAGGCAGCGAGCGTATAAGTTTGATGGCTGACAAATAAGTAACAGAGAAATTGTTGAAAATTCATTTTTCTCCGAGGCTGCCGAGGAAAAACTAGTTATTCCCGCAGCTTCCCTGGCTCTGTGCCATAGTTATTTTTTTTTTTTTTTGGGTTCAAGAAAAGTTTTCCCAGCTCTCAGGCTGAGCTCGTGGTGGTTATCCAGTAGCAAAAACTGGTATCATGGCCAAGAGGCAGCCGCCTCGTCTTTTGCCTCAAACTTTTCCATCATAATCTACTTAACTTTTGCTGCAATCAATTGCAGACTTTTGCAGCAGTGTTGTGCCGCCTCATTGCATTTTGCACAGCCTCTTCACAGCGATTTCTTTGTGTAGATAGATATAAAAAGCGAACCGAGAGAGAAAGATACTTTGCCTCCGTCTCTCTGCTTTTCGTATTCGGATTCGCAGTCGTCGTGCCGGCGGACCGTTAATAGAAAAGTTGTCAATGTTTTTTTTAGACAGGAATGGAAGTGGGGATGTGTCAGCCGTTCTTATCTTATCACTGTGCCAAAAGGGGGGAGGTGGTAAAGTTGCCACATTCTGCTGTTGCTGCCGCTGCTGCTTTTTGTTTGCATAGACCGGGCGTTGAGGATGCATCTGCGTTTCGTCCGGTTTCAGATACGGACACAACTGCAGATACTTGTACAAGCAAGAGTCATCTAAATAGATACACGGAGAGAGCGGCGCACACACAAAAGCTTCGCAGATATAGATACAGCCCACAGCCCACAGGCGGCAGGCACATGCACTCTGTAGATACAATATCTTATAGATGCATTCAAGCGTAATTGTTGTTACCTATCCCAAGCTCCTCTCTCCCTCTCGCTCTTGTTGAGCTTGTTAATAATATTGAAGAAAAACTCTGTTGACTGCTCGCAGCGCCGAAGGTTATACGTATACGTACGAAGTCTATAGAAGATCAAACAAGGGGCAATGTTCTTTACTTTGTAAACGGCGGAAAATGATTTTGCTTTTAATGCAACATGGATGGAGGTTGGTAAACGCAGGAAAAAAAGAAACATTACAAGTTCTTTTCAATGAGCTTTCGTGTATTTTGCAGTTTAATCTTTGGGAGTTTCTTGAAAATGGTTACGGATGTGGCTTTTGGTTTAGTTTTGGACTGGAAATGGATATATTGTTATTATTTTGAAGTTTATTTTGTAGCAGTTAAGTTAGCTTAAGAATGGTTATAAATTGGGCTTATAGTTAAGTTTTAGCGTGAGACTTCATTTATCATATATTACCAATCAGTTAATTTTCTATGTAAGATGTAAGTTACAAATCGGTAAAATTCCTAACATAATCCATGTATTATGCTTTAAGATTGATTTATTAACAAAGGGTTACAGATCAATTTAAATGATTTGCCTCTACATTTGTATCTTTATATCTCTCTGGCGGCTAATCAACTTTCCTCGCAACGCTTTTTTTTTGCTGTGACCTGCTTAGTCATCTTGGAGCTAAATTCCCAGCCCTCAATTCGCCGTCTGGGGGGGATTCAGCGCAGTGGCTTGGGTCAGGCCATATTGAACCCTTAAGCCTCTTCCTTCCCGCTCTAGCCATTTATCCGAGAGTCTCTCGTTTTTCAAAATTGGCACATGAGTCGGCTTCTCTCTCTCTCTCTGCTTATCTGTCCCTTTCGCTCGCTCTTTTGATTTAGTTTTCGAGTTTAAGGCTTTGTGCTCTGCTGACTTTTGGCTAATTGTTTGCTGCTGTTTTTGTTAGTGCTGCCATTGCTATTGCTATTGCTGTGGCTGGGGCTGGTGGCAGTATCTATCTGGGCGAGTAAGTGGATGTATCTGCGAGTATCGAGTATCTATTTGCCAGTGCATTGTTGTCTCTCGCTTGTGCACATAATTGTAATTGATAGTTTGACTTTTGCAAAGCCAGAGAGACATAGGGCTGGAGAGAGAGATAGAGAGCGCGACAAATGCAATGGGTGAGTGCAATGTGCATTAGTTAAGGGCTCTGTTTACGTGTCTTCCAAGTTGTTGTTGTCCCTGTGACAAGGTAATTGGATAGCTACGAAAATAGTGCAACCCAAAAGACCTTCAGCTAGACTTGGGACGCCGACGCCGTATCGCTTGAACTGTGATATTTTCCGCATTGAACCTTTTCTTATTTTGTTTTTGCAAACCAGTTTTTCCAAACGTCGAGAGACATTACTCATACGCCAAGTGGAACATTAGCACCTCTCGCTCTCTCTCTTTATCTCTCTCTCTGGGTGTTCTAAGCTAAATTATGTGCATTTCAAATGTGTAAGCAATGGATAAAAGTTCATTCTCCTCCTTGGCTTGGAGTTTGTTTTTATTGGTATTGTTCTCTATGGCAAGCTCAATCAAATGTTTAGCTTGGCTTCTTCTTATCCGGCTCACTGAAAGTAATATTGATGTTGTTTATGATAATCTTGCAAATTGGGTTTTAATATTAATAGGTGTTTCTATGGATATTTCGAAGTTCTAACAACTAGACAAGACAGAAAGGTATCTAACTTTTTCCTTTATGCCTCAATTTCAATTCAAGACAAGTTGATAATTCCATTTGGAGAAATATAGCCCAAACCTATGGCTAATTCAATGATAATTTTCTAAGAAAAAGTGTTTAAAAATAATACAAAAACTGTAGTTCCCATAAAACGTAAAGGATTGTGAATAAGACTTCGCGATTGACACTTATTTATTAGAGACTTTGGTATCTTGATTTGCCTTTGTCTAGGCTGATTTAATTTTTTCCTCAGTGCATGTGCAGCAAAATCCTATCCGTGTGTGTTTCTCCGCTTCTCGTTCCGTTGGCTACTTGCGTTCTTGCTCTTCTTCAGCTGCTTGCTTTTTCTTGGGCAATTTTTTTTTATATATATTTTTTTTGCGTATATCAAGCGTTCATTGCCCGCGATTTGCTGTGCCTGCTTTTTTCATGGCACTGTGTGTGTGTGGCTGTTTGCATTGCCTTTGGCTTTGCTGCATTTTGATTTTATTTCATTTTATTTTTAACGTACACACAATTTGTTAATCTGCTTTAGCTTTTTCTTTTTTTTCTGGTCTTTGCTCTGTTCTTTTTTTGGATTCGCATAACTTTGCATTTGTGACGATGTGAAGACGGTGCGAAAATGGGGGAAAATAGGAGAGCAGCGGTTGGACCGGTGGGGGGGAATAATGGGTTAACAATTGCCCTGTGAACTCCATGTGGAACATATTGCTCTCCTCAAGGTCACAGCGTGTTGACCTTCTTTTGCATAATTCCACTGTCATGGTTGAATAATCGCGGGGAATAAAAAACCGCAAATAGAACTGAAATTAATAGCTGTAAATAATAGGGTTTGAGGGGCAAATAAATATTTCCTGCATGGTATATCTCCTTTAAGGAAATGTTATTTCAGTTTATCAAAGCTTCTATAGAAATATAAACTCCTTGTTAAATTGAAACTTAATTAAAGATGTCTTAGAGTAGATTTTACTTTAAAGTTTCGATAATAATATTATTATAGTTTACCTTCTTCTTTTCCAAAGAATATTTGTTATTAATTTTTCTATTTTTACAAGCCGTTTAAGATAATTGCTTGTCGTATTACAGATAAGATCGTTTTCTGATTGAAACTTTTTGTTTCCCCTTATCGGTAATTTTTATGACCGATTATAAAACTTCATTCCCTAAGTTTGCTTACACAAACAAAAATTCCAATAGGTTAACTATCCTAAAAAAATAGTATTTAAACAATAGTGCAATTTCCTTGTTCTTCTTTTTAAATAGGAATAAATTACTTAATTCCAAGTTTAACTTGGTTCCACAGTGTAGTAATCGAAGCAGTTTAGGAGAACTATTACTACACTTTTATCGCAATGGTAGTTGTTCACCTTCCCTTTCCCCATTTTCTGATTGCTGATTAATCTCCCTAACCGATGATTGCTTATCAATTTATGGTGGCTAGTCGCAGTTGTTTTTGCTGTCCGTCCGTCTTGCCGGTTATTCTGTCATTTAATCAGTTGATAAACGCTATATGAGTGCGCTTTTTAATACCCGGTACTTGTGGGTATAAGAGGTATATTGATGAATGAAGGTAGTTCGAAATTATAGGTGAAAATTAATTAAGAATACCAATTAATTCTAACTAATATGATATGCATTGATATGATGATTTAAGGAACTGTATGAAAGGAATATTAAAACCTCACAAATATCAAAAATGTTTGGAAAACTGAAGCATAAATATAACTTTAACAGTTTCTTTAATTTTTTACTAGTTCTCTTACAAGGCAGCTATTAGTTATTGCTCTTTAATAACTGAAGGCCGGGCATTTAATGGTCGAAGATTCTTTATTGTACTGTATTTATAAAGCTCCTCCTCATGTAAGATCTGACTTTTGTGGTGCTTCAGTTTCTTGTGATAAGTTTTTATTTATTTTTTCTTGTGCCTGCTGCTGTATTTAATTTGCAGCTTTAATTTAACTTGGAAAGAAATCGAAATTCAGCCACAAAAGCAAGGGGCGATAAAAGCTGTTTCGCATTTTATTTTAAATTCTATTTTTATTTACTTGCCCATGCGTTTTGCTTTGCATTTTGCCTCCGCTTTTCGCTTTGTTTTTGCTGCTGTTGCTTTGCCCTTTTTTGCATTTTTACTTTGGCGTGCCAACTATTTTTGTTTACTATTTACTTTGTGTTGTTGTCGCTCACTGTCCCCGCCGGCATTTGCACGAGGTGGGCTTGGGGAGGGAGGGACACCGTCATGGGTGGGGCAAAAGGGGCAGAGCAGGGCGGTGAGCTTAGTGCGTTGATTTCCCGACCTAGCCGGCGACAATATTTGTTGTGCACTCGACGCCAAAGCCGCCAGGAGAGGAACGAGTATTCGAGCCAGCGGAACGGGGCGGAGCGGAGTAACCAGGATCCACAGAGGCGTCGGAGCTGGCGGCGGGTGAGGCAGACGCAGAGGCAGAGGCAGGCAAGGGGAGCAGACAAAGGCCAATGGGAAGGCAGTCCGTCCGGTATTCCTGGCACAAGGCACAAGAAGCCTAGGCATTATTGCGGTTACAGTGGGTGCAGCTTTAACATAATGCGAATAAAATTTAAGGGAGACGCAGAAAAATACTTTTTTTATATAATATTTTTTAAAGGGAATATTAGTTGGTGTCATGGTTTTTGAGAAAAGTTAATACTACAAGCAAAAGTTTGTAAGTTAGCCGACTCTTATGGCCTATCGATTTATGACTTTTGTATTTTTTCCAGATTTTACACAGAAGTACGATTATGTGTTTGTAATTCCGATCTAGTTCTCAACTTTCTTTCACATCACATCACATGACATGACACAATTTTGTGGAGAGAAATAATTTAGATACGATTGGGAATTACGCCGCAATTCCCGTTCCGACCACAAAAAGTTTCCCACACCTGATTGTTTATGGTTATGGCCTCCACTGTGCCGGCTCTGAATCTCTCCTCTTTGTGCTGAAACAACCCCCCCTTACACTCCGCCGCCGCCTCTGCTGGCCTGCCAAATGAGTTTTGTAGTTGTAGCTGCTGCTGATGCCTAGGTTGCATGCCACTCGCAACGGCGCAAAAGTTCCTAGACCACTCAAAAAAAAAAAAAAAAAAAAAAATTAAAAAGAGCACAAAATTTATATGCGCCGTCGCGCATGCAGTCGCTGCCTCCGTCGCCGTCGCAGTCGACGTCGAATGTTGACACGTACGACGAAGTCGCGCCTTGTATGGCTTTCAATGGCAAGCAGATTATTAATATTGCAAATGTGTGTGCGGGGGGAGCCAGAGGGAGGTTGGTTCGGAGCGGGACGAACCCCGAGCATCCATCCGAGCCTATAAATGTGTTTTGGCATTAGGACCAGGGGCTTATCTGCCTTTAAGATGGCAGATCTGGGTGGATTAGGCGAGGATTTTACAGTTGAAGTGGATCGATCGCTTGGGGAACTGGTTATATGGTATCTTATGTCCGGGTCGAGCCTTTTTATGTGGAGTTTATACAAATACTATATTGCAAGCAAAAGAAGAAAAACTAGATGGAAAATATTTGTAGTCTTTATAGAACTTATTTAGGAGTTCGACTGATGGTGAATAGGTAGGGTATTTCAAACCCATACAATTATCGAACTTAGAACCTCAATTTCAGTGCCACTTTCAGACTCTTTTACCTTCTCATTGAAAAGGTTAAAAGTTAAGTCACTGTAAGAATTTATATCTTAGTTCGTAAAATAATTAGAATTCTTGGCAAGAAGCTGGCAAAAGAGTTGAAATAATAAGTAAAAATATTCTGTATAAAAGCTATCAAAAATGTATAATTAATATTCTTAAGCTGGGAAAATGGAAACCCTTTAGTTTCTTCAAGAATAAATTCGAAAATATATTTATTGATTCTAATAAAACAATGTAAATACCAGAAACTAGCTATAAAAATGTCTATGTACATTTTGAAGATTTCATTTCAAGATTCTTCTGGCAATCTTGATAGTAGATGATCCGCGCTGACTGCTAGAAATAATTGCAAATCTTGCCAGCGCTCTCTCTCCCTCACTCTTCTCTCTTTCTTGGCCGTAGGGCAACATCATTATCGGCATGAAAACTTCATTATCAACTTGGCAGAGGACGCATATCGCACATTGCCGTTGCTCACTGCGAGCTGCATACTGCATACTGCACATTGCACATGGGCAACGTCGACATGCGCCGCTTTTGTCTGTTGACTTCCACTCGCTGAAGTATGAGTGAGTATCTGTGTTCCTGCATATATATGTATAAACATACGTATATAGCGATATATGCGCTTGTACCGGGCATACTCCATTCCGTATACAGATGTGTACATATCTGGGTATATATTGCGACTGTCTGCGCTTCAGAGTTGTATAGCAATTGAATATTTGCAAGAGATTTCCGTTCATTAAACCCGACAGCAGCAGCAGCCGCCGGAGAAGCAGAAGCAGAACCTGGGTATAGAAGGCGAAAGAGAGGGCCATAGCCGGTAAGAAAGAGATGGGAGAATCACCGTAGGCGGACTATTGGGGCCCCAAAGGGGGAATACCCCTTGAATGGGGGCCCTAGTGCTCGCTCCTAGCCCTCATCCGCTCTCCGCTGATGATTTTAATTTTTATTTCATACTCCCTCGGAGCGAAAGAACAAGATAAGCAGCGCAGGAAGAGAGAGAGACAGAAAGACTGAGCAACAGAGAGAGAAGAGGTGACAGAGACGGCGAGCTTTGGCTATAATTAAATTCCTCTTTAAAGTTTCGCGCTGCGATTTTGTGCACTGCAATTTGGCGGAGGAGAAAATGGGTGGCATTCGATGGTTCTCTAAAGTTTTTAATAAAAACTTAAACGTTTATAGATTTAATTTTGGGAAAACCTTAACATAACCTTAACTCCAGAGTAGGTTTCGCATAAAAAATTCTATAATTTAGTGTGGAAGTGTGCCTAAAAGAGTTCAAAATACCGACTGCACCAAAGTAGATGGACAAGTTGTTGCCAAGGCTTAGCGCCCTCTAAGTTCAAGATTAAGTGTGGCAAAAAAGCTTTTAAAATTGGTAAGAGGAGATTAGACCCGCCACGATGAGCAACTTTGGCCAAGAAACGCGCTACAAATGAAGTGAGCCGGCGGGGAGATTGGACTCTGATGGGTTTTGCTCTGCTTGCATATTGATTGAAAGTTCATTATATCAGAAGATTCCCCGGAATTGTATCCAGGAGCAGGAGTACCAGCAGCAGCAGTGCCCCATTCAAAGTTGCAGCTGAAATCCACCCAAAAAGTCTGCTCCAAAAAGTTTTAACAACAAGTTGGAAAGGAAAGCAACCGCAACTTAAAGTTCAACTTGAAGAAGTTTTTCGGGATTGCTGCGGGAAACTCTTGAGTTTCTTTTGGGAGACGCCACCCGACCGCTCGCCCGCGTTGGTTGTTTCTAATTGCTGTTGCACGTTGCATGTTCTCGGGTTCATCTGGTGCATGTAAGCTACTTCCACCTCCGCCAAAAGAGGAAGCAAACCCAAATGAAAACCAAAAACTCAAACCCCAACTCGGTTCGGTGCCTAGCCATCATAATACCCTTGAAGGATTTTCTGCGGCGAAGAGAGTTGGGAATGAATGAATGACCGACTGATGTGTGCTGCGGCGGCGGCGGCAGCGGAGGGGGATCCCAATCCGGATATCTTTGCCGAAGATTGCGACTGCAACTCAACTTGAACCAGGAAAACATGTTTGCAACTTCCAGCCAGCGCTCTGTGGCAATGAAAATGGAAGGAAAACTGCGGGATGAACGGAGGAAAAGGCGAGGAAAAACCTGCAGGTTCCACAACTTTGACTCAAGCTCGCTCTGATGATGGCAAACAGGCACGCCAAGTTTTCCTGGCCAACCTGCCTTTGCTCCTCGCTGCCCCGCTTCCTCGTTTATTCATAGAACATGTTTGGCCATTTTCTGCTGGCTGTCTCCCCATTTCCCTGCTCCCCAGCTTTCCGCGCCTTTCTATTTTCTTATGCATTTTATGCTGCTTTGGCTTCTTTTCTTTCTCGTGGCTTTTTTCTTCCGTTTTTTCTTCTTTTTGCCCGCTTCAGCATGCATTGATGCATTTTTCTTGCTAACAACAGCCAGTTGTGGCCAGAAGGAGGGCCAGCAGCAGCATGCAGGTATGTGTTAGCCCGGTCTGGTCTGGTCTGGTTTCCTTTCTTTCGCTCTCCTCGCTTTTTTGGCCTGGCTTTTCACGTTGTCGTTGCTTGTACTAAATATGCACTAAATGCTATTTATTCCACTAGAGTGTGAGTGCAAGTCCGAGTGTGTGTTTTGTGTGTGTGTGTGTGTGTCTCTGTGTGGCGGCACTGAAGCAGCATAAGTCCCGGGGCTGGGATGTGTCTCTCTCTAAAAGTTGGATAAACGAATTAAAAATGCTCTCGAGTGCAGTTGAGTGCATTTTGTATGCTTTTCACATATGATTTTTGGAAAGATATTCAATTTTAGGCCATAAAATCACATTGAAAGAGTTTTAAATTGTTTTGAAAATCTTGAAAATAAATAAAAACTAAACAGAAACTTTATTTTAAATGGGAAATACAGCTTGTTGCAATGAGCATCTTTGTAGGGTATATGCTCTAACCGAAAATTGTTCTCTTGTTAGCGTTGCTAACCCTCTACCGTGTGTACTATATATATCCGTATATATATATCTCCCTTTGGAGTGCTCTCGTTGCCCGCCCGCCCGCCAGTTTGGCATATTTTCAGCAGCTTCCACAGCAGCTACCCACACATTACCAGCATTTTGGCTCTGGCAATTATTTCAAAAAGTGATTTTTGTTATACAAAAATATTGCATAACTGCTCTGTGTCGGTGAGTGTGAGCCTGGGTTGGGCTGGGCTCTGGTTTGGCTTTGGTTTGGGTTTCCATTTTACGTTTTTCGGGTATTCCCCCGTTGCCCGTGCTGGGCTGCTGTGCTATAAGCAAACTTTATGCGGTATTTGTTTTGATTTTATTCCTCTTTTTTTTTGTGCCCCGAAAAAATGTATGAATTTCATGGAAAAGCAGAGAAGTATTTCTAAACGAGTTGCTTTAGGTTGTTTAGATTCTAAATGCAGCCTTAGTTACCCTTTAAGATGCGGAATTTCGGTCATTTCTCTGGCCCCGAAAATTGAGTTTGCGTTTGAAGTGATTATCGTCTTTGAAAGAGGCCGCCGAACGGCACTCGAAATTTTTCTTTCTCGCCTGTGCCAACTTCATCAGCGACTTCTTGTCCAACTTTGTTTGTTTACCAATTTGCAACGAAACTGAACCGAGTGGAGCTCGGTCTTGAGTCTCTCCCGACCATCAATCACAGAAGTATCATTTTGCTAGGCCAAAAACGTATCTCTCGCCCGGCCTCTGGCGCTTTGTGGGCTCTTCAAACAGGGCGAAGAATACAAAATAAAAGTAAACTTCGAACAAAAGCATTTTTCAAGTATTTCCTTAAGCGTTTCGCTCAAGTTTCATTAGGCAAAGCAAACTTTTAGTACAGCAAAGTACTATATATAGAGCGGCGAAGGGGAAAAATAGAAATAAATAAAGGAACTGGGTAACAAAAGGTTCCCGAAAGGCTTTGGGCAGCCAGGCAGCCTTTCCATTATGTGAAGAGCTCGGGCCCGAGCGCCTAAAAGTGCTCTTTATTAAAACCCAATTTGTTATTTATGCTCTGCGTTTTTTAATTAAATTTTTAAACATTTATTTGCCGCAACGAAATATCCCGAATTTATATTGCTCTCCTCTGCCCGGCTCTGATTCATTTAGCCTGATATACTCTCGTATATATATTTTTGTTGCCACTTTAATTGAAATTCCTTTTTTCGCTATTGCGTTCTTTTCCCCGTTTTTTTTATTTCTCTAAGCCATAATTATATTTCTGGCCAGCTCAAATCCAATAAGCATTATGACTTGCCGCTTTCGCCGTGTGCCCTCAAGACATCGTTTGTCCTGGCCTCCGCCCCTGAAACTCGACTCACACTCACACCCGTCGTCGTCGTTTTTCCTTCCCCAGCCGGAAAATTTAATGTACTGCCCATATTTTGTCTCTAAAAATAGCCGAGAGCCCAAACTTTTCGGGCTGCCTTAAATTTTATGGCCTCAACGACTGTCGCGCTAAATATCCTTGCTCCCGGCACACAACTCCTGCCCAGTTCGGGGAGTCAGACCGAGCGAGCCAGCTCCTTCAGCAATAGGCAAACATTTTTGTCGCTTTATTGAATTAAAAATTCAAAATTTGCTTTGGCAAGGCAATTTCTTTCCCTCACACGACAGCTTCAACCATCTTCTTTGCCCTGCCCTGCCTGGCCCATCATTAAATTAATAAATTAAAATGGAAAGCACTTTGTTTCAGACTCCATTTCTGAGTGACAGAGAAAGACGCCTCACTCGCTCTCTTTGCGAACAAAAGCGATGAAATTATTAATTTATGTCATTTAGTTGGCGCGCTGCAACGTTTTTAAATTAGCTCCGACGTTCGATCAAAATGAATGGAGGAGATTTTCTAACGCCTTATAATTGGAATTGAGTTGTGCCTGGGCAAAGCTCATTAAGGCTTAAAGTTAGTTGGCGTCCAATTATACCATGGAGCCAAAAACTTGACAAGGAAATATTAATTGAAATTTTAAATATATTTATATGTTAAGTTTGGGAATGTGTGTACTTTAAATTATGTTATTAATTATTGGATTGGGCTCGTATACAAATTAGCAAAAACTAAAAATAATCATTCATAGGTTCTTTGGATAGGTTCTCTAATTTATTCTCTAATAATACATTAAAGTAATTATATTTTAATTACCTAAGCCAAATTAAAAAACAATTTATTATCTACTATGCCTAGAAATATTAATCATTCTGACTGCAAATAGTCTTATACATATTATATTCTGTTTATAGCTTTGATTCATAAATAAAAAAGTCATATAAATCTAATAAAATCGCAATAAAATTGTTAGAAATAGCCATTCTTAAAGTTTCAATGAAAGTTGCTATTTTATGATCGTAAAACAAATGCAAGTATTATTGCGGTTTATCCTAAAAAGTTCTTTTAAATAAATGTGCTCTTAAAGAGTTTTTTTTTAATTTTATTTATTTCCCTGGATTTTAGATTTATCTTAGTTTATAGTGCTTCCTTAATTCCCTATTTCGACCCACTGTATTCAGCATCGAGAAACTTGCTTCGGGGCGAATGTCTGCGTCTTCCTGTTCCTTAATAGATTTTGTATTTTGATTGATTGCCTCGCTTATTCAATTGTGTTTGTTGTACACCACCCACCCCCGGTAGCTGTAGCCTACACCTACACATAAACCAGTCCTAAACCAGAGTCATAGCCTGGCTAACCAACCCGACCACCCACCGACCACCGCCTAACGCTGAACACCCACAACCCCACAACCCTGCAGGCAACAAAGTCGCGTCTGCCTTGGCTTATGAAGCGTGTGATTGCTTTACTTACAGCTCCGCTTCCAAGTTGGTCTGGTCTGACAGGATTTAACTGCATTATTAGTTAAATCTGTAGCATAAATTTCAATATCGATGCCATCCTTTCGTCCTCCCGTCCCCCCTTTTTGGCTTGTGGCCCCGGGGCTTTGCGAGGGCAACCTAAATGAATTTTAATGCCTTTTAAAGCGACTTTCATATGCTGACTGGGTTCATGTTCTCGATTCTGTTGTTGCGAAACCATACTAGTGACAGAGAGAGTGTGTGTGTGTGTGGTGTATGTGTGCTAGACTTGTACTGACAGATACTTTTCGAAGTGCACTGTTGCATAAAAGCCGAGAATGAAAAGCTCTCGTACTCGCAGCCCCTCAAATTTCCACCCATCAACCGTTCCACCCTTTCACCCTTTCCAACCAGCTTTTGCGATAGTTGCCATGTAAACTGACGCCAGTGGACAGAAAAAGTTGGACATTTTCGGCCACGCCCCCTCAGTAGAGTGTATTTCCCGATGACATTTGGCCGACAAAATGTTTGAAACCAAAGGTGAGGAGATGGATGGCTGCTGCAAACAGAGGGATTGAGATGGACGACGGATATTTTGGGGGGCCAGAAAAAGCATATTTTCGCAGCTTCCCTTTGGTGTGGTGTGGCGGCGATTTCAGCTGCAGGCAGGCAGGCAGGCTGTACACACAGATTTCATTTCAGATGCAACATCCGGTTTCCTGGGCCAAAGTTGTGCTTCTAATTAGCGCCAGGATAACGAGAACGGTCAGTTACATGCAATTAGCTAATTAATAACCAGACTCGAAGCTAAGCTCGAGGGTGTGAGGTTTCCCCTTAACTCAAATTGATTGTGGTTTTGCAATCACCGATTGAAGATTGCTTGTGGTTGCTTTGCCAATTGATGCTGATTGGTATTAAATTTCTAGCAAGCAACTTGATTTAAATGATTCTCTTTCTTGTTTGTTCTGGCTTGTTTGTTAACGATATTCTTATTTTATTCATGGTTTAAATGTGTTTTAGAGTAAAAAACAGAAAATTGTAGCCATGAAATATAATTTAAAAAAGCAAATAAGTTCATGAAAGACTTTAGCTAATAAAGCCATTGCACCTAATATTCCCATGTACAAATTCAGCGAATTAAGAATTTTGGTGTCATTGAAATTTGTCGCCTAGAGCTAGCTGGAGCTCAAGTCAGCAATAATAATAATAATAATAATAATAAAAAACAACTACAATTTTGTTGGATATTATCGATACAGATTCTTTTTATAGTTGGGATCTCCTTTTCTTTATTTTATTCTTTAACCTTTTATGTTCCAACAACCATTAAACTGTACTTATCCCCGTTAATTAAAAGTTTTTATAGTTTGTAAGAGTTCTTTATTCTCTTGCCAACTCCAATTCTATTTCCATTATACTTCACCTATATACGGATAATGCGAAAAGGTTTTGTTTTTTACGTTTTTTGTCCGATGGCAAACAAATCTTGTTTAAGAAATTAACGCCGCCTTTGATGGCTGATGTCTGGCGATGATTATGATGATGACGAGGATGGAGATGAATGATAATGATGATGATGGCACGGCAAATCGCATTTCACGCTTCGGCATCATCATCTTTGGGTGCTAAAAAGGCGAATGCCCCCTGAAGAGAGGTGTAAGTGCGGAAAAGGGGGGTGTAATTTATGCGACTTGCAACGGTGTCTTCCGCTACTGCAACTAGAAGGAGAAAAAAAAAAACAACAAACATGGGCCATATTTTCACTCAGTTGTTGGTTGTTTTTTCCTCTTCTATTTCTCTAGGTTTTTCTCTAGGTTTTCTCTAGGTTTTCTCTAGTTTTTTTTGTAGTTTTTCTTCTCTTGTTTTTAATAAGATTTCTTCAAGCAAACGATGACGATGTCTCAAGACAGGTGTACCTGCCACACACAGGTGCATGTCCATATGTTCTACCCGTCTGTGTTTATTTTTTCTCTTCTATTTTTTTTTTGCGTGGCAACATTTGTAATGTTTCGCCCCGTTGACGTCGTCGGCGTTAATAAAGATGCGCCTCCATCTTGGACCTAAACCCGCTGAGCTGCACCAGGTGAGCTGGGAGGAGGAGGCGATGGCGATGGCGTCTGCCTGCATTCACTTGTCTATGGGTGGCCTACTTAATTTATGAGACGCGAGAATTCGTTGCTCTGTGTGGAAGAGGAAAGGCACTGGCCCCGGCACTAGCACTGGCACTGCCACTGTCGGTGGCAGGAGGCTACATGCTGCAATTTGTAATTAGTGCAGGGTGCCGAGCGTAAATCTGCACCCAAAGAAAATGTATCTGGCAGATACTTAGTGCCTCGCAGGCGACAACCGACGACAACAGAACGGAACGGAACGAAGGCAGCAGCGCACAGTACGAAACCGGCGGAACCGGGCAGATAATTTGCAGAAAGCCATGGAAACATCATGTGATTGACCGCGTTGGTGGCTTGCCTTAAAGAAGGAGGAGCTTTGCGGAAATGAGGGATTTCTTTAGGGGGTCTAAGGTGAGAGCTGGAGCTAAATGAGTCGATGAGAAATGGCAGGAGAACTTAATGAAAGAAATGGAAATGGAAGGGTAAATGGGATATACATATATAGGGGAGTTTACGGTTGATTAAATAAATAAGATGTCTTTTGAAAAAGTAAATATGTTGGGTAATGCCTAATGCCTTGTTAAAGAAAAAACTTACAGAAAAATCATAAAAGTTTTTTTATGAGTTCAGTAAAAAGTATGTCATTCCCTCGTAAATCATTTAATTGCTTCTCTAATTAACTTTAAAAACAAAAAATAAAATATTCCTACATATTTAATCACTTTAAGCTAGTAAATAATTCCAGATAATTGCACAGAGAAGAATAATTACAACTGTCATTGGCAGCAACTCACTTAGTAAGCATTTCTACAATTCTGCACACAAGCTTTTTAATAGAAAATAGTTATTGTCAGTTTACCAAATCCCTAAAATGTGGAACCGCACCAAAATCTGCTCAAAAAGTCAAATTATAAACCTGAATTGCGGACAATTTAGCTGCAGTGGCCTCATTAAAGTTATTTATCAGGATGCCGAGCCCGAGCAGACTGTTTGTTGGTGAACTTTTTGCTGACACTGTGCATATGGCAGCGGCCACAACAAAGCGCGCCAAAAGAGGACTAGAGACGGACAGTTTTAATGTCGAGAGGGAAGAGACAGGAGCTCGAAATGATTTGGACGGACTGGCAGAATGGAAATGTAAATGCACAATAAAGTAGAAGGATTAAGGATTATGTCACAGCCATACACACACAGCCAGGGATACAATGAAACAAACAATGACAAGAGTGACAAAAATGTTGGCACAGGTTTTTCCTTGCAACTTTTTTTTTTGTTATTCCCATCTCTCCTTCCATCATCTTTTATCCTGGCCAGCGGCAGCCTTTTCATCCATCCTTCTGCGGATGATGATGATGATGATGGCGATGTGGAAATGTGTTTTGTCAAAGGGAAAGACAAAACGATATGATGATATATATGACATAGCCAGAAGCAAAACCCACTCGCATATGCAAACACACATATTTTGATTCTTAAATGTCAGGCAATATGAAGTGACATTTAATTAGACTGTCCCAAAACTGATGACTGGGTCAAAAAAAATATAAGCAAAGGCAGCAATCAAAGGCACCGCAAATATTTGGAGTATATTTAGGCAGGACTCAGTCCCAGAGTCGGGCTAATCAAATCCAAGTTGAAGGCTCCTCTGACAACCTTTTTGAGGAATGAATGCATTTTCGGGGCACTCGAGGGCAAATTTATAATTTACTAGCACAGAGACAGAGACTTATTTATTAATCCAGCAGTTTAGTTGAAGTCATTAAAACGGAATGACGTGAGGAGATGCTGCTGGCGTTGTCCCTTCCAAAAATATGTAAATCCTTTGCCCAATATGAAGGGAAAGGAGCTTAGATGAGTAGAGCCCGGCCTAAGCCAAAGTAATTGGAAATTAAATTGGGGGATTTCTCCCGAGTGGAAGTGACAGCCACGTGACAATCAAAGGCCGTTTCGGTAACGTAACCCACTCACGACGACAACTCACGTACTCACCTCTGTCTCCTCTCGTTGATGGCCAATAATTGCTTTATCATAGCGAAACTCACTGGCAGGGAATATCATTTTACCATTAATAGAGAGGGAGAGCACAGAATTTCATGCTGGAATGGAAAACTATAGAAATGCTGTAATAGGCATGGAAAGATTGTTTTGCCGTCTGGTTATGTTATGTTATGGGGCCCAGAGTAATTTTAATAGGTCATCATATTAAGGGATTCCCAACGACGATTCGTTTGCTCCCCAGTTACTGTTATAGTTGTTATTGCAAGGTGACGGGTGGAGCTCGCCCCGGCTGAGATTGTGTATCGATTTCGAGGCAAGGGATGCTGTGTGCAGGCCACAGTGGGCCTTCCCCATTTCCCGACTTGGTTATTGGCCATTTGCCCACACGATGACATGTGCGTTTAATTGCGTTTTACTTATTTGACACAAATTAATATGGCACTCGCGACGGCATTTGGTCTCCACTCCACCCCTCTTCACAAAAGTATGCTATAATTTTCCACCGAACTCTGTGCTCTCCCTCTCTCTCGGCCAATTAAATATTTCTGCAACACTTAGTTGCGGCTGCTCAGAATGGCTCCGGACAGCTACGAAACAATTTCAGTTTGAGTAGGGCCCGCGGCAAGGACTCAAGGAGAGGAGGAAACCAAGCCCTTGAAGTGAGAGAAGAAATCTTTTAAAGTCCTCAGTGGGTGTGTGTGCGAGTGAGTGGCATCAACCGCATCATAAATCAAATTATGACGACCTGACGAGGAGCGGAAATCATGACCGAAATGTTATTAAGTGCAGCCAAGGGACCAGAGCCAGCAGCTCCCTCTTTGAACCCAAGGAGCTTTTGAGCAGTCCAGAAACCCTTGACCACTTTCGACTCGCCAGCAAGTTTGTTTGAGTATTTTACGTTATTAATATTAATATTATTACAAGAGAGACGACACAAGTTTTTGTGCGGCCCAGGCCCAGTCAGTCAGGCAGAGGCAGGCCGTGTGTGTACACATAATTATGCAATTTAATGAGTTTTCTCTTTGCTGTCGCAGCCCCCGGGCCACTCTACCTTCGCAGAGACATATACCCGAACCGAACCGAACCCGCCCACAACTCCATAGGACCAGCTGCACATGTGCATAATTAATTTTAAAAATTAATTCTACATCAAGGAGTAGTTGGATGTGCGCAGAGGCTTTGAGATATTCCTCATGGGATTGTGTAAAGGCCGAAAGGTTTTTTTTTTTTAGCTTGGTAAGCTCCGCAGAATACTATTTATTATGCTAAAAATAAAGTAAGGGCTTAACAAAGGAATATAACTATGGAAGCTCTCAGCTCTGAGCAGAAATATTCTTCAGAGGGGATGCGAAAAATGAAAAAATCGACCTGCAGTCAAGGTGAGCGGTGTAACAAAAATGTTGTTGAAGGCAGATGACGACGACGACGGCAATGGCGGTGGTGAGGATGATGATGATGATGGTTGCTGATGGTTGCTGGTGCGGTTGACTTTGCCACAACAACGCTGCCACCGACGACAACTTGACATGGGAGCTAGCTGAGGCAGGCTGAGGCCGGTGACTAGAAAAGACAGGGGCGAAGGCCTCCTCCGTTCGTCTGCCGCTGATGTTTGTTTTGAGCCCCTGCCACAGAGCCGCCAGCCAGCCTCAGCATCAGCCTCAGCCTCACTTCTCGCATTTTCCCTTGGCTGCCATAAACGGAAAGAAAACTCCTCACGACAGCGATGAAATTGACGTATAAAGTCAACGGCGTCAACAAAAGTCGTCTTTTTCCCCTCCTCCGCCTGGGAGACAGGGAGAGATTCTCCATTTCTCCATCTCATCGCTGAGCACATGACAGCACTTTTGAGGCATGTGTGTGTCACGTTCAGCATTTAGCATTTATTGTGTCTGTGTATTTGTTTTTTTTTCTCCCTTATTTCATTCTTTTTTTTTCTTTGGTGGGGAATGCCCAAAATTGAATTGAAAAACTTGGCAAAAGGTGCCTAGGAGAAATCTTCCGGTTATGGGTGCCCCAAAGTAGACTACAGTTGTTGGTTGGTATTTGCCTTTATTAAACCATAACCTGCCGTCCCGCTCTGGCAGAAATTTTGATTGAAACGACAGAGATGCTGAGTATGGAAATGAGTTTGGAAACGAACAAAGTTGGATGTGTTCAGGGTTACTCCCATTTGCCAACTTTGATGAAGTTACCAAAGGAAAAGGAGACCAGAGGAGGATGAGCGCAGATTCTTTTGTGATTTGCGGGCATTGTCTCTCTCTCTGGCTTGCAGGAAATTAGAAATCTTTGTGCACACAGCACACACATGGGCACACACGCCGTGTGTGTGCGTGTGGAAAGCCAAGCAAGAAAATTAGAAAGCAAACTGGTTTTGCTGCCATTACAGACATTGGCATTTATATGTCGAGTTAATTAAAAGAAAACTAGTTATGCTAGTACCTCCTCGTTCGCTCCATCTCCTTTGCCATTTCTCCATCTCCAGCTCCATCCATCTCGGCATCTTCAGCAAGAAAAAGTCATTAAAAACTTAAGGATGAAGTCGGAGTCGAAGCCAGAGCTGGCCCGTCAGACAGTGCGTATGATTGATAATGAGTCGAGAAAAGAGAAGTGAAAAAGAAGCCGCTGCTGCCGAGACGTCTTCATTTTTCCCAGCTCATCCTGTCTGGGCAATGCAAAGAATGCACATTTCTTCCAACGGAACTTATTATTTCATTGCACTTGCCTCGAACACTTTCCTGCCGCCACTTTCCCCCGGCAATCCCATGCCATTCCATTGTGTGTGGCCACAGCTGCCATGAGCTGCTGTCATTGTTGTCCTGCCAGCTCCTGCTGGGCTTCGGCTCCTGCTCCTGCACCTTCTCCTTCGACTGCGGTATTCCCCGGTGTGCCACCTTAAGACATCGCTGCGGGCGTTCCCCCGTGCCAAGCAATAGATATTAACATGCCTCTGGCGGTCGGAGTGGAAGGAGACGAGTGGGTAGGTATCAACTGCTCCTACTCCTCCGCCGGCACTCAGGCAGTGACTGGCTTCCCATGGCGACTCCATTGTCATACCTGTAGGTGCAATTTACATATTGCCAGACCAAAAGTGGTCCGTTGAGGATGGGGCGACATTCATGTGGGTGAGGTAAAAGGCAGCATTGAGCTAGAATTGTAATTTCTAATTTACTTTCATCTTTGATGCGGGCGACTCGCTGGTCGGCTGAAGCCAAGTCAAAGGGTTTGTGCGGAAATGTAAATCCTGCAATTATAAACGAGAGTCAATTTTGAAATTTGATTCCATTCTCCTGCCAAAAGATCACAGTACCGAGTTTTCTTTGGCGGATCATCAATTATTTAAATATTTTCCAGGAATCTATATAATAAATGTAGCTTTTGCATGAACTCTTTTTGGTAGAGCTCACAGGAGGTCGCTTTTCACTCAAAGGTAGGATAGCAGCTTTCGCTCTCTTGAGAACTTGTAGCCTGCAATGTATAAGTAAATCAGCCACACGGCTTATTCGGCTATTTCCTATTGCGGTCTCTGCTGCTTAAGGCTGCTTGCTTTTCGGAAAAATCTTTTGCACAAATACCTCTTCCCCGCTTTTTCTTCCCTGCAATGTACCAGCAAAGCAGCAACAATAGCTTATAGGTTCCACTCAGTAGCTAACGAAAGAGTGTTTAGAAAGCTCCAAGTAATTAAAAGTAATAAACAGAAATGTATGTTATTGCCAAGTAAAAAAGTGATTATTTTTAGTGACTCTTTAATTTGCAATTCAAATCTCCTGTTTTCGCCGGCTCTTAATCACCACTTGCAGTGGTTGTTCTCCCATTCTTCGCACAGAAGAAACATAACTTTTGACCGACCCGACCCGACCGCCTCCATTGGACATTCAAATTAGGCATGGCCATGGTCGGTCCAGCTTTCATATGTATTTATTCTATTTTCTATTTTTTTTTTGTGTTCCCCATAGTTATCCTGTCAAATGTTAAGTGCAGCAGACTCGCACAAATTATGCGCATTTTTTGGGGGAAATGGAAGGGAGAGCCGAAAAGCTCTGGAGTTGTATTCCTCGCGGTCTCTGGCTTTTTCTGTCTAGGTGAGCTGAGCCAGCGTTACATGGGGAATTAGTGCGCATAATTTCATAAGCAAGTCGGCTGCGAGGACCGAGCGAGAGTTCTCCATGGAGCTGGTGGGAAATGGGAAATGACAGGAAGCTTTTCGCAGTCATCGCGTTGGTCGGTCGCTGCGCAAATATTTTTTGCGGGCCCCCGGGAATGAATGTCTGCCGATGCTGCCGGCAACATTTGTATATATCCCGTACATATGCCTATGTACTCCGAATACACCGAGTTATGCTGGGAATTTCTTGAAAGAGGAGGCTGGGATGCATGGAGGCATATATCCCGTACGGGGGTATCTGTACTAAATTGCACATGAAGTGATTTCAAGCGTAAGAAATGCCCCAACAGGAGTACATCAATATTATATATACTGAAATATATATACGAGTTCATACGTATGCGACGACGAAGCGTTTGGAATATGCAGAAAAACTTGGCGCAGGTTCAAAAAAAAAAAAGCGTACACAAAAAAAAGAAGGAGGAAGTAGAATTTCATATCAAAATTACAAACAGGCCCAGGACAGGGGCCTGCAACTCTCTGCCAGAAAATGTGAATGATGGACGAGGCCGAGTCTGGGGACCCCTTGTGTCCCCCATTGTTGCTTCGAGCCAAAAGTGCCGGAAGTCGTGAACTCTGCCCGGGAATGTGATTAAATGCATTGCTGGCATTTTGTGCATAAAACTAATTTGGCTAATTTCGTTATTTATTGGCCAGAAATGGCAAAATATATCTCTAAAATGATTTATGTTTCTCGACACCGTACTAATTGTTTCTATTTCTATATCCCTCTCGTTGCAGCCTAAGCGCAAGCACCCAAGAAATATACATCTCTAAATGCATCAGCTAAGCAACAGTATTCTTGCTCAACAATAAATTTACGAAAGCTCTCAAGACAAACAACAAAAAATAAACAACAATACAAACACAAGGAATATTTTCATAGCCGTGATTATTTGTTGCATTTTATAAAAACAAAGGGAAACCAAGAGAAGAGATACGAGGCGGCCAGGAAGAACGCAGCGAGCTTAAGCCAACAACGTAGAACGACTAGCAAAAGACACCACCAATTTAGTTTTGATCTAGAAAACCATACAATACCATACAAGCAAAGTAGCCAAAATCTCTATATATGTATAGTATATGTATCGATCATCTATGATTGGTATATAGCAAAGGATATATATTTACAAGCCCCGCAACAGATAAACGCTAGGTGTGCCGTGCCCCCCCACACACACACCCACACAAAAGACAGAACAGAACAACAGCTGAGATACTGACCGCTGAAACCGGTCACATCCAGATACATTTTCATCTCAACCGCGTTAACACAAAGGCAGCAAAATAGATACCATGGAAGACAATAACACGAGCAGCAGTGCGGGCGGTGCGTCCATTAAACACGAGGATCCATCGGTGACACTCACAATAAGGCTGATTATGCAAGGAAAGGTAAGTCGGACGACAATTGAAAAAATATGCTGTTCAGCTCAACATATATTCAAAAGAGCTGAGTTATTTTTTGAAAGTATGAATTTTTTTATGCTGACTTATCAGGCTGATTAAGTCCACATAATTCAAGGGGCCACTATTATTTCTTATCTAAAGACAAGCAGCAGGCTATTAAGTATACAGTTACAGACAGTTTTCGGTCAAATAACCTCATCTGTACTAATTCTGATCAATCTCAAAATTTTGCGTGTTTGACTAACAGTCTGTCTCTGAATTCGTACTTGGGAATTTTAGATGCCCTCCTCCTGAAAACTTGAGGAGGAAACGATTTATAGAGTAAATTGAATATTTATAGAAAAAGTGTTCAATTTAAATTTAGAAACTCTGCATGTGAAACAGCAGTAAATCTCAGTAAATCAAACTGAAAATTCCAAAGATTGCCCTTTCGACTCCTAACAAGGGAGACATCCTTTATGTTTTTTTAATAGTGCTTGAAAAGTGTCACTGTCAGATAGAGGATAATTTCTTTGAACGCAGAACCGACATTATCTGATTGAAAACAATCCCCAAGAGTCACTCCAACGCAGTGACATCGACACAAAGTGGGCTACTACCACTCGCATTTCCGACTCCGACCACTCTTCGAATCGAGTGCAAATGTCTATTAAAATATGAACGCTTTTGTGCACACCATTGACTTCTGTCATCTTAAATATTTATAGACCTCTTTTTCAATTCGCACAATAAAAATCAATAAAGCGGACAGAGAGAGTATGGGGCAAGCAAACAAAAGGCAACCTGGCCTGGCCAGAGAGAGCAAACAATAACGTAAAAAAATTATAAATTAACGCGTGCATTTTGTATGCAAATTAAAATTAAATACGCGCCACGTCACGCATTATGCCATCGCATTGAAGGTAAATTAAAGAGGAACGGGGAGCATGGAGAGGAGAGAGCCAGAGAAGTATGTACGTAGAGATATAAATACAAGGCCATAAAAAGGAGACGACGAAGTAAGGCATCGGCTATTAAACAATCATTACGGCTCCCAGATATGAGTAATAAAAAAGCAAAAGGCAAATAAAATACATCAATTTATAAATTGTTTTCATTGCCACAATAACAAAATGCGAACGAACACACATAATGTGCAAATGGATATTGGGTGTAGGTAGGACGTAGGACCAGCATGGGATATGGTTGGCAAAACAGCCTGCGGAGCCAACGAGTTAAGCCAGTCGGAAAAAACAGATGACAAGTATAAAAAAATTAAATATTAAAATATCTGCCTGGATAATATTAACCGCAAATCGGGGCCAAGAGCGCTTTAAGCAAGGGAAATGTTTTCATAGCAATTTCCTAACACAAATACCCCGCGGCGATCCATTTCAGACCAATTCAATAGAGAAAAAGATATATGATGCAGTAAAAAAAGGATTAAAGTCAGGCAATAATAGTTTTCATTAAGTCTTAATAGTAATTTTCATAGTTTTTATACCCTTGCAGAGGGTATTATAATTTTGACCAGATGTTTGCAACGCAGTGAAGGAGGCATCTCCGACCCCATAAAGTATATATATTCTTGATCAGCATCACCAGTCGAGTCGATCTAGCCATGTCCGTCTGTCTGTCCGTCTGTCCGTCTGTCGGTTTCTACGCGAACTAGTCTCTCAGTTTTTGAGCTATCGGGCTGAAATTTCCAGCATAGTCTTATTTCTTTAGCACGCAGTATATATGTCGGAATGACCGAAATCGGACTACTATATCCTATAGCTGCCATAGGAATGATGGCGAAATTAATGTAAAAAAAAATTTAACTTCTCTGTTTTTCAACGTATTTCTATAAATTTTCAGACTTAGCAGTTTTTTATGGTTCTAGAATTACGGTTTTAATTTCATTAAGATCGGACCACTATATCATATAGCTGCCATAGAAGCGATCGGTCAATTTATATGAAAATGTAAAATTCTACATGTAAAATGTAAAATTTACAAAATTCTATATTTTTTCAACATTACTAAAATGGTTCGATTTTCAATGATCCAATTGCAGACTGCAAGGGTATACCAACTTCGGTTTACCGAAGTTAGCTTTCTTTCTCGTTTTTTTAGTATTTTATATATATTTTTTCCCTGTTTGTTAGGTAGAACCAACGTTTTAATTATTTCTTTTCTATATTTGAATTTATATTAGTTTTAGCAATTCCTTAGATTCAGCTCTATAAAATGTTGCCCCAATCTCGACACTCATAACCACTTAAAATGTGCAGAAGATGCCACTTTTCTCTGCGGTCTCCATTATTTCCATAACAACCGCGATAACCCAACAAAAGATATTGTTTGCCGTCAAACTGCATCTTCTTGCCGTGAGGCAGTGATTCAGCCGACAGCGCCGAACTACTCAAGATAAAAGCGGCATTAAACAAAGAGCTAGAAAAACCGACACTAAATAGCTGCTTATTTATTTAATAACAGTCAACAGCCATTAAAAACTATTATTCAACGACATTAGCCAGCAACAGCAGGCACAACGAGCCAGAAAAGGCTGTCACGCAAATCCAAAGCGTCAGATGTTGTTGTTTCTGTTGAGTTTGAGTTTGAGTTAAGATGCGATGAGAGGTTTGTGCCACTCGAGAGATCTTGGCCAGAAGCTGGTGGGTCCCACTCCCCCGAGCACGTGTTGAGCTGGCAAAGCTGTCATTTATCTTTTTAGCCTTATTCCTCCCCACACGGATGAGGCAGCGGCCAAAAAAGCTGATATTTAGCTTTGGATTTTGCCCAGGCATCGATTTAATTATAAATTCGGCCGTTGTTGGATTTTATTTATATATCCCTACCCCTACTCTCATCCGCACCCGTTCCCTGTGCAATTGAAAGGCAGCGACAGGTGCAGATAAGGCGACAGTGCGACCGTGCGACCAGTGCAATGGGGGGCACTTTACACGATGTGTAGTTGAAAATTGGCAAAAAGGCCAAAAATGTGTTTAGACGGCGACAATTTATGGCCGAAATAGCAGAGCGCAGAGTCCGGCCAGCTAGACAAAGAAAGCGAATTAAAGCCAAAATAGCTGGCTGGCTGCGGGGGGAAGGAGAAAATCCGGGGCTACCTGGTCGATCCATCTCATCTCCCTTCACCGATCTCCGTAGATCCCATGAATAATTGCGCACTTTTTGGCTTTTACGCAATATATAGCGCCGAGAAAGACGTATGTGTGTAGGAATAAATATTTTGTAAATGTAAATTCTGCACATTTTCTGAGATTTTCATTTTTTTTTCTGCTAGCAAACACAAGGATTCGGGCAATAAATTCCCAAGACACTTTTGTGCGGCGCCGACAGGCTAAGGCTGTCGTTTGTTGTTGTCGGTCTCTTGATCGATAGTTATAGATTAGCATGATTTATGCGATTTTTTCAACTGCCGCGCAGATGTGAATAAATTTGAAGCGCAATGCAAATCAAGTGGCGAAAAAAGGAAAAAGAAAAAAGAGCGACAGCCGCAAATAAACAGCGATATAATGTCAACTGAGTTGGCATTAAATTGAATCGAACACGAGTCTTGTCCGACATTCGTCTGATATTTTTTAATTGTGCTTAAAAAGTTCGACTTTGCGGTAGGTTGAGGCGAGAAAAATAAATAGATGCAGGGTTGGGATAGGTTGCAGATTATTATTAAAAAATAAATAAATAAAAAAGCTCAAATGGGTTTAATCTTTCACGTATTTAATGGGTCGTGAAATTGCTGTAGTTAAGGACTTTAAAAAAGTTCAACAAAAAAGAAACCCTTACAGCTATACCTCAATTTCATTAACTCACTTTAAACCCTCATTATTTATCCATCTCCTCCATCGCATAAATCTTAAATCCACTCATAAAGGCAATAATTTATTAATGAGCGAATGAAATAAACGCTTATTAGTAGAAAAAGATATATATCGGACCTAAAAGGCAAGGCAGCAATTATACAAACCTAAAAAGCAATCGTGTGGCGCCCTCTGGCAGAGAGTAGTGCAAGGCCATTAGCAGCGCCAGAGTTGCCATTGTTATTCGAGTATTTTTCATATTTTTCTGCGTCTCTAATTAACTTTGGCTTATTATTAGTTTCATGCGGAAAGTCACAGTCGGTCTCTGGGTCTGAGTCAGAGTCACAGATGCAGTTGCAAATGCAGTTGCAGTCGCGTCCAAAGTCGTGATGCAGTTAATTAATTTATGAAAAAATGAAAACGGGAAACGCCAGGAAAATAAAAATAAACAACATCTCTGCCATGCAATCGAGCGACAGAGTGTGGAAAATAACGAACACCTTTTTCTTTTGTTTTCGCGAACTGGCTTTTGGCCGTGTTGTTCGTTGGGCTTTTGTGTTTTTCTGTTCACCTTTTTATTTCTTGGCAGCCATCCGCAAATTGCATAGAAAAGAAACCAAAATGTGGGTTGCTCTCTCGTCTAGAATTGTCAGGGCGCATAGATATTTGCAGTTGTTGTTCTTATTTTTGAATCATGCATTTTTAATTAGTGAAATTGCACGACGTCGACGGCACCGGCACCGTCACCCGGCACCTTTATGCGAATTTTCATCGCAGTCTGCCACATTTCTGAAGCACTTGTCTAATTTTAATTAACTCTTTTTTCAGAGGGTCTAAACATATAGTTGTGTAATCGAAACACTAGGGGATGCATTTAATATTTTTAAAGAGTTCATCTCAGTATCATTATGTTATATTAATAGACTTTGATGTTATCAAAAAATTCTATTTAAATAGGAAACTAAATGCTGTCAAATATTTCCCTTGTTTTCCTTTGTTTCATTATCTCTCTGCTTTCCAATTCAAATATTTTAACTGTCGACTGGATTAGCAACTGGATATTGCTGTGCATTTTCCCTTGCTCGCCTGCAGGAGACATTTCTCATTCGTCCGTGCGTTGTTTTCGTTATTTAATCAAATTAAAAATTTGCCACTTGCTGCGTGGCATGGCCCTGGTCCTGCATCTGGCCCTGGCAAATTGTAAATAATTTAATTGTACCATGATTTTTTTTTTTGCATTGCGTTTCGCATGCCAGAAACAGCAACAACATGCTGCTGTTCCCGAAAAAAAGAAAGAAAAACACAAAAAACACGTTGCAGGGCGACAAATGTGCTGCATGATTTATTGTAAAGAGGTAGAGAGGGTGGTGGGGGTAACACATGTGTGCCACAGCAGGCCATATGTGTACCTTCCCCCCGGCTTTCCGCCCCTTTGTCACATTGCATTTTCCAACATTTGTTGCAAGTTTTTCTTGCATTTTTCCTTTGCCATGGCAGCTCCCATAAATGGTTCTCACGGTTTTGCAATTGCTGTCAGAGATTGTTTGCCGCTGATGCTGCTATTGCCGTTGCTTGTTGGTTGCTGCTGCTGCTGTTTTCTTTTGTATCTGCAATTTATTTATTTTTGTACAAATTTTCATCGCCGGCTCTCGCACTTAAAAAACCAAAATTCACAAAGAGCTGAAAAAAAGGAAAAAACATGAAACAAGTCATGCTGCTGCTGCTGCTGCTGCTGCTGCTGCTGCTGCTGCTGCTGCTGGGTTGTTGTCTAAGCTAAAAGTTAAAGTTTGTTTTCTTTTCTCTTTTCACCGTCTTTACTTTACTGTCTGCTCCACTAACATCAAAACCTCTCTTTTTATTTTTTCCCCCAACTCAACGCCACGCAATGAAACTCAGCTTCAGCTGCTGCCTTTATTGTGCCCCACAATTAGCGTTGTCCATTCTTTAGACTTCAACATTAATGCGTTTTCTGTTATTGTCTGAGTTTTTTTTATTTTTGCTCTCTGCTCTCCAATTGCCATTGTTATTGTCATAATCTTCGGAGCAGTCCATGTTTCCATGTTCCATCTTATGGTGATAAATGGAACTAGCCGAATTTTGCGCTTGGTCGGAGATTGTGTGGGAAAATACCAGAAGATGTGCAAAAAGCATTAGAGAGATCGTATAGTACTTGAAAATATTACTTTGCGGTAGGGGAGAGGGATATATATATCAGGATTAAACCATCAAAGAAAGTAAAGTAATTACAACTATTTGTTCAATTTTAATGTCAGAAATGTGAACTATGATTCTGTATTTTATTGTCACTGTGAAGTAGTTAAAATAGAGTGAGATGAAGCTTGGCCAAAAGAAAGCTTAGTTGTCTGTTTTTGCATTTGAAAACCAACCATAAAACTTTGTTTATAATACTTTCTACTCGCTGAGATAAATAACATTGAAATATGAACTGACGGCAATAAATTAGAGCAGTGGTCCCCAAAACCGTGACATTCGAGTGAGACAATTTCTTTGCCCGGCCTCTGCCGGCTCACGCACAGTACGCACAGAAAGTAAGCAACGCAGCAATATCTACATTCACCTTTTTTATTAAAATCTATTATCTATGCAAAAATCTACAATTTCTTAGCTATTTCTTACTCACACAAATCCAATTCTAATATGTCAATGTATTGCTTGGCTTTAACCATGTTTTGCTCTGTTTATCCATTAACTTGCAAGCTGGTAAATATGTTTAACTGTATAACCTTTTATAAACTACATTTAACACATTTCCATATTACAAAAAGTTACATTTACTGAATTACACGATAATTAAAAAAAAAAAAAAAAAAAACACTTTCTGACTAAAATCCGCTCACAGTTATAACCCTGTTATTCAAGGCTTACATTTATGCGTAGTTTTTCGAAACAGCTTCAATGTTAACTGGCCACCAACGGATTTGCAATAATCTCCGTCTGAAAAATGAAACACCAACAAATTCAATGAAAGCGGGCAAAACTTATATTCCCTGACCGACCACACAATGGAATGCTTGCATTCTGAAAGAGGAGCAGCCTCCCTGCTCCGCCTGCTGCGTGTCAACTTTTCCTATGCATATTTTACATAGAATAAAGGGAAGCATTCAATCCCATCCGATCCGATTTGAATTGGGATGTTAACTGAGGGCCAAAAACCAAAACATTCAGCGCACAACAAGGCAGGCCAAGCTGTTCTCTGGCTCGACCGCAAAGTGATTTTTGCATACGAAAATCGCACGCATGTGAAAATCGGAAAATGCGAAAATGTCAAATGCGTTTGTGTTCATTGTTGCAGGAGCTGGGCCGGCGCCGGAATGCTGTGAATTTAATTGCTCCCAGGAAGGGAGAACAGTGAACAGAGCAGCAGGGGTTGGAGGAGACTCGACGAGGGTCAGAATGAGCGACGAATCAATGCAATCAAGTGAAAGTCCCGAAAATTCGCCCCTATTCACGGGCAGGCGGCGACGGCGGGTGTCCAGTGATGTCCAGCAGTTCCGATTTATGCAAATCGCGCAAACTTCGGAGCGGAACTGGCCTGCAATCGCACAAGGGTATAATTGAATGGAAAGCGGTGCGGGCGGGGGCTGCGCATTGAGAGCGGCTTTCGGCCACATTATTAATGATGATGATGAGGCCGAGACCCGAAGCTGAGGCGCTGATGAGCGGCCATCAACTTGAATGGTTATGAGGGATCCCTAGGCCGCCTAGGCCACCGCGCACTTAGATATAGATACAGATACACACAGACATACTTTGCTACCACGAAACTTGCCCCGTAAATTACACAGGCCGCCGAGATATCTGCCTGAGAAGGCAGACAGGCGTAAAAACGCATCGTCGAGTTCGGGTCGCTGGCGTCCGAACGATAATTACGCCAATAATTATGCCAATTCGCTCTGACATTTGTGTACAATAAATATCTATGCCTGCGAATAAATTCGACTAGTTGTGTAGTGTTTTGGTCGGCGGGGGGCACTAAGATATTCCGTCGAAGAGTGGCCAAGATGCAAACAGCGCATAAAAATCCGGATAATGCCCAAGGAGGGGCGGCGCGGCGACGGAGGCAACAGAGGCAACCGGAGGACACTAGATTTCCCACATTGTTTTGCCCAGTTTGCATTTTGTCTGGCAAACTGCCCGTCGCCGCCGCCCCAAAAGATATATTAGTTGGGTTTGGGTGCGCTCCTTCGCTTCGCTCGTTTTCGGCCCCGTCACAATGGATTGCTGCACTTTGGATTTGTGAAGGTTGTTCTATGGTTTATGGCCAACAAATTGAATGGCTGCAAGTGGCAACGTTTTAGGCATGACCAAATAAAATGTTTCTCAATTCTAAATGGGAGTAGCAGAAGCATTTTAAATGGGAATAATCGAGGGGCTTTTAAGACATAGGTTTTTATAAGTTATCAAAGAACAAATTAAGGAAAATACTCTACTACAAATTATACATTAAGGCAGAGGTTTTCTTAATAAATGCCAGAATATAACGTATACTGTAATGAATTTTAGTATAATATAAGACTATTCCGTTTAATCCTAAATTAATTTCTTAATATCGAAAGAAATAGATGAGTTTATGCTTGACTTCACCTCTTAGCCGGCTAATTTAATCCACATAAATCAAGACTCGACTATTATTGCCAAAAATATACAAAGATCATTTACGAAGAGAAGCAGAATGCATATGTTTCAGTTCCCAGCCAAGGAACCTCATCAGTACTTATTTTGCCCACTGATTCAACTATAGAACTTTGCCTGGCTGTCAAAAAGTTTGTAGCTAAATTCGTACTTGGGAATTTTATAGACTTCCCTTATATGTGATATTGATTTTCCTCCATTGTTCGTTATATTAAAGCGCAATTATTTATACACATAAATGCATCAGGGCTGGGGAATTGCATTGAGCTTCATTTCGGTGATGGATGAAAAACTTGCTTATTAAAAATGATTGATATATTGATTACCCCATGAGGCTGGGGTTTTAAAACCATTTCGGTACAGAAGCCAACTGTGAAATTCCCTGCTCTCGACGAGGTTTTCTCTCTTTTTATTTTATTTTTGTTGGAACTCAGTTACGGGCTGCGGCAGTGCTGATATTTACAATCAATTAAAACGCGTAAAACGCGCTGGCCGCAAATTTCATTACGGGCGACAGTGTCCCGGCGTCGACGGACGACGGACGACTGACTGTGAAAGGGAAATGAGTTTGGGTTCGAGTGCGGGTGCGGGTTTGGGATTGGATTTTCTGGTTGCCACCGTGTAGGGGGAGGGAGCAATGTAGGCAGGGTGGA
Source organism: Drosophila rufa (assembly GCA_018153105.1). Taxonomy (NCBI): domain Eukaryota; kingdom Metazoa; phylum Arthropoda; class Insecta; order Diptera; family Drosophilidae; genus Drosophila; species Drosophila rufa. The sequence continues at coordinate 17,797,213 of JAECXS010000085.1, forward strand.
GTGTGAATTGCTTTTTGTGGCAATTAAATATGCAAAAGTAGTTACATACACACACACACACTCATGAGGAGGGCGGCCTACCTCCCCTGTAGTTCTCCGGCATAATATCACTTAATATTTAATCAAATTTGTGCTTCGTCGCTGACAGGCGGCTGGCGGAAAACACTGGCATAAAGTGTTTTCGATGTCCGGACTGTTGATAGCCTCGGGGCGGGATGGAGGTATACATCTTAAGAGCATTTAAAAGTTACTTTACAACATGTTTTCCAACCCGCCTACATATTTTGTGTCCTCTTGTGTCTTTGCAGGAAGTTGGTAGTATTATTGGTAAAAAGGGTGAAATTGTCAACAGATTTCGTGAAGAGGTAAGTTGTGTCTAGAGTCCGTTGAGGAACCAAGCTAATTCCCCTGATTTCGCCTGCAGTCTGGTGCCAAAATCAACATTTCGGATGGCTCGTGCCCGGAGCGCATTGTGACTGTGTCTGGTACAACTACTGCAATCTTCTCGGCATTTACGCTCATTACAAAGAAGTTCGAAGAGGTATGTGTGCGGTACTTGTGGCAAGGCCCCCTTAGTAAATTCCCCCCAAGAGACCCCGCAACTTCCAGTTCACATTACTAACTTCTGACCCGTTGCAGTGGTGCTCGCAGTTCAATGATGTAGGCAAAGTTGGCAAAACTCAAATACCCATTCGATTGATTGTGCCCGCCAGTCAATGTGGATCGTTAATTGGTAAGTACTCACTCTTGGTGTGGATTTTGATCAGAACTAATACCACCTTTCCGTCACACGCACCCGCGATGACCCAGGCAAGAGTGGCTCAAAGATCAAGGAAATTCGACAGACCACCGGCTGCTCCATCCAGGTGGCCAGCGAAATGCTGCCCAACTCCACGGAGCGGGCGGTTACCTTGAGCGGCAGTGCCGAGCAGATCACTCAGTGCATCTACCAGATATGTCTTGTCATGTTGGAGGTGAGTCTACTCAAGAGCTCAGTCGAGTTTTAAAGCTCAGCTAATAAAATGAATTGGGAATTATTATGGTTTATAAAGGGATTTCACCCTTCAGCTTGACTTACTATAATATGTATTATCTTTCCAATAGTCCCCGCCCCGCGGTGCTACCATCCCGTACCGACCAAAGCCGCAGGTGACCGGCCCCGTCATCCTTGCCAATGGACAGGCCTTCACCATTCAAGGAAACTACGCAGTGCCCACACAAGAGGTATGTAGACGATGATGCACATGATTGTGTTCTCACCGAAAGAAACTATAAACCAGGCTAACGTGTTGTTAAGATCAGTGAACAGTGTTGTGTACTCTATTGCCAGCCACTGCAGCTATATCTCTCGCTCTGTCTCTCTATCTTAACCGACCCCACATGTCCACATGTCCAGCTAAACAATTTTGTATCTATTTGATTTCGCCCCGATCCAGTCCAACTATCTTTTTGGTTATTGCGCGTCTTTACTTTCTGTTTTGCCTCTTAATATCTCTTTAGTTCACATGTCCCCTATCTCTCTATATATTTCTCTGTCTATCTATTTCTCTATAATGTGTTTCTGCCGATAATACAGATCGAGATAAACCCCCTGCTCGTCTCTCTATGGCACCCGATTATTATTTGCGACACCACCGTCCACGAGTCCCTCTTCCCACCTTCTCCGTAAATTCTCTACTTGGAGACCCCAACAGAAGCTGTTGTCCAGAGAAGATCCTTCCACGATTTGTGAACCGTATTTTTTTCTTAACCCAACCTGACATTTCCGAAACCGATACCGATACCGATTACCGATACCGTTCCGATACCGAAACCGATTACCGCTACCCACTCGTCGTACCCCTTGAGAATCATCTCTTTTCAAGTCCAAATGGTGACCCCGATCCGATCAGTGAACTAATGTGTTAACCAAACTTTACAGCCATCGAATCGCCGATAACGATTTAATAATTTAACGAAACAATTGTAAAATAAACTTTAAATATGTATTTTTGTTTTGCTTTTAGTTTCTTTTGCACTCTCTTCTCTCAGGTTAAGAGCGTGTGGCTGCGAGGAGAGTGCGTGTGCGCGCGGTCTCGCTCTCTCTCTGTCTCTCTATCGGTCTGCTGCGGGCAGCATCTGTATCTGTCTCTGTCCCGCTGCGAGTCTCCGGGTGTCTCCGGTCCGGGAATCTCCGTGGAGAATCTGCGAGAAGAATCGCAAGTCCCGAGCGAGAATCGTTTGTATTCCGTCTCCGGGAAAGAGTGTTCGAAGGCGTGGCGAGGCGAGGCGAGTGTGAGTTCGAGTTCGTGTGAAAGAAAGACAAACGACGGGGCCTAGAACTCTCATTCTTCCCCGCTCACTCTCTCTCTCTCCACTCTCTACTCTCCACTCTCCGCTCAATCTCTCTGTGTCTCTAAGTTCTGTTCTGAAGAGGGCTCGCTGGCAGCGTGTTGTGGAGAAGTATGTTCAAACTACACTAGTCCACCTCTCTAATATTTCTACTTCCAAAAACAAAACCATCTACATACACGAATCCATCACATTCTCGATCCAAATCCAGAGTAAAAACATCTATTAATCAAGTACTTCCGCCTTTATACACACACGAAATTAAACTCCTTTAATGCGCGCCAGAAGAACTAATCGTATACCGAATATAGTATATATAAATATATAAATCCAGCCACTCGTCACTCTCTAAATATCAATATTTTTCACATCCTGCGTTCTATCCACATATATCTCTCTTGATTTTTTGTGTAGTTCAGCCGCCGCCAATCATTCGAATTGTTTAGTTCTCTGTAAAAGTCCTAACAACAATAACAGCGAGACAACCACACACAACATCCACAGCAACAGCAACATTGAGCTGACATTTTTAGATGAGTTTTCACAACAACAACCACAGGAAATGCAATTAGAAAACTACAAACATCGGCATACTGCTCTAGAAACCATCCTGCCCGAGCCCTCACATCTCTCACACACAAACTCTCTCTATCTCTATCTCTCTCCGTATCAATAAATATTGTTTATAACTCTGTTAAAAACCCCAGACCAAAATTGAATTTTCTGCTCCACAAAACAACAGGAATAAAAACTAAAAACAACAACATAAGCCAAAAGCAAAAAACAAACTAGATTCTATACAAACTAATTCAATTCAGACCTCGGTACAGTACAGTACAGAACACGTACAGTAAGGTACTACTACAGCACAGGAAAGTTCAGTTCAGTTTCAGTTTCAGTTCAGTTCAGTCTCTCTCTCTCTCTCCGCCCCCTTCAGAGCCCCCCTCGCCAGCCATTGCCCCCGAAAACAAAAAATAATAAAAGTTTCTCAAAACTAAAAACAGACAAAGTTCTTGTTGTCGTCGCATCAAATTCAATTAATGTCCAGAAAAATGTAATAAATCAAAAACTAGTTGTACCATCCATTTGCGATCTCTCTCTCTCTCTCTCTGTCTTCCACAAATCGCTCGCTCTCTCTCACTCTAAATCTCCTACTGGTCCTGGTCCTGGTCCTGGTCCCGGTCCTGGTCCTGGTTATTGTCGGTGTTGGTTACGTTTCGTTGGCCTAATGCGGCGTGTAGTTTTGTGAGTTCCCTTCACAGTTGGGTACAGTTATTAATGGGTACTCTTTCACAGTCAGTTGGCAACTGTACCTGTCCTGGTCCTGCGCATTCTTAGAGTCCCCTCCCACCTCATGATGGTGTCTGTCGCTGGAAGTCCCTGGACCCCCGCTAGTCTTCTCACTCTCACGTCCTCATGCTCCTCCGTCTCGGTGCTCCCGCCTCTTAGTTGTCATCATTTATGTTGTTATATCCCCTCCGATATATATCATTTACGTACTCTGTTCTGCGTCTGATCCCCGCCAGAATCCACACCAGAAACTTGCACACACGTCTCGACAGCTTTCTCCCGAAGCGTTTCTCTAGCGATATGTCTCTATCTAAACATGTATCTGATAAGCTTACATCTCTCCATAGCAACTACAAAGTTAAGATCTTAATCAACTTGCTCCGAAAGACATTTATTTGTGGTATACAATTTTCGTTCTTCTACTTTTCTTTCTTCCCCTGGCCACGTACAAATATATTTTGAAATATAAACAAAATTGTAACTCCAAACACACGCACCACACACACACCCACCCACACGAACACCTCAATTCCGGTAACGATCAATCAATCAATCAATCGAACTTAGACCTGTCCAGTATTTCCACTTGCCCTGGCTACCGGCGGTCTACATGCTGGTATCTCAGGCTTGGCGGATCCTTTGTTAAAGGGGGCACATTTACAAGGAGCGGTACCAGCGCACCACCATCACCTACAGCAAATGCCCGATGTGAGTTTTTAGCTATCGATGCGATTCGGTTAAAAAATACTATTAAATTTTTTTTAAAACTACACAATCTCCACCAGACTCTGGAAAGAAACCGTACTCGTGTCTAACCATTATAATCAAACGCAACATGACCCTAGTATCCACCTCCGCTAGGCAGAGCATGATGCTGTACCGCCCCCTCAACCCTGACCCCCTCAGCCTGCACCTCTTTCACCTGACCTGCCCTACACTCGTAGAAAATTATGGTAAATGTTCGCCTTGGAAACGAGAATATTCTTGAAGTTTCAAGCCATATTTTGTTGTAGTTTTAAGAATAAATAACTAGAAATGGGAGCCCAATGCAGAGCTGTCCTTGGGAACGCACTGATAGCATGTCAAAGCTTTCATAACAGGAAGCCCAACGGCTCACGTACATGGAAGAATATACAATGCATATTTCGTTGGCAGTAGCCTGCTATAAGGTTATAGAAAATTCTTCTCACACATTTTGTCTCCTATTAAATACTTAAAATTAAATCAAGGGCGATTATTAAATCCAACAATATAATTCATAATTTTCTTTCGAGTGTAGATAGTTGTGTTCGTACGTTGCTGTTGTATTTCTACCCCGTAGCTCTACCACCTCCTTAGTAGCCCCTAGTTCCGGTGTTTTTGTAGCTTGTGTTTACTACCTCTGGCATTTCTTTTACGATCCCCCCGTCGGCATAGCTGCTGGCCCTGCCGACCGCCTTTCAATGACATTAGCATTGGGCCAATTGCAACTCGGGGTTCAGGAGTCCAGGTCCCTGAAGTCGTTGCCGCCACAAAGTCGTTGGCCGTCGTGCCCGCACTAAAAATCAGGCAGCCGAAAGGGACTTGGAAGCGAACCCCTTATCCCAGCCAAAAGTCATCAACAAATGCACTTTACGGTCCCCGTATAACACAGCCCCTTTCCATCTATATACCCCCCTTTTCTTTCCTCGATATATATAGAGTTAAAGTTTTTGTAGTTTTTGGAAAATTGTTTCAAACTTGTTTTCCATCTGAATCTCTCTGTCTGTGTGTATGCGTCTTGTGTGTGCGCTCAAAAAGTGTTTTGTTAATATGCCAACACACACAAGTTTTTATGACAGTTTTTGCCAGATAATCCATTGTTGTCACCCCCAAACCCAACCCGCTCACCCCCTTTACTGTCTCTGAACTTTTTATTGAGTTGCAATTCATTTTTGGGTCATAAAATATTTCCATGGCGCATGTTTTATTTGTTTCATTTGAAATTCGTATTGCATTTTGATAAATATTTCAGTTCTTGTTTCCTAAGCTCTCACACAAACACACCAGCGCACAGCACACACACATAGATGCATCTCCCCCTCACACAGATACACACACAGTCCCACGCAAGCAGACCTACACAAGTACACAAAGCATTTCAATATTGTATGATTTATATTTGAGATTTTCTCTATCCATTTTTTGTGGGCGCTCTGTTCTAGTTTTTTTTCCCACCTCCCCGAACCCAGACTCTCACCCCGGCCACCCTTTTTCCTCTTAGCTGCATTCAGATGCATTTATTCGAAACGTATTTGCAAGTGTGTTGCATTTGATTTGATTAATTTATAAAGCGCGTGCATATAGTCCCGCCCCCAAAGCCACCCACCCCGTTTTTAGTCCTTATATAATATATTTGCACACGCTATCGTGCGTGTGTGCAGTGTGTGAGTGTGTATGTTATTTGCTGTAGGTGTCATTGGTGAAAAATGAGAAAGAAATATGAAAACCAGATGAAAACCGAAAAGAAATTGAGAATGCATAGCATTTGGCCAAGAGGAAGTACATCCTAACCCAGATTTGGGAGCTATGCATCATGTATGCACTATAGTTTTGCAAAAGTCTCCATAATATGGCTTAAAATAGTATATTTGGGTGTCAGAGACTTGAAATCATTAGTTAGGGCACCTAAAAGTATGCTTTCGGAAATTTAATGAACATTTACAATAATACTTGCATACTTTTTTACATAAAATCTAAATTAGGGGTGAAAAAAATCGCTGGAGATTTCAAAATCAATGGAAATTGTGCCAAAAAGTATGCTACAAAAATTGAAAAATTTATTGCATTCTTTTGGGCATATTTTAATTTGCTTTTAGATCTTTAGCTATTCAAAATAAGCAGGCAGTTTCAGTTAAGATGAGAGAAATTCCTATCAAGGATTAGTTATATCCTTTGTAAATTTATTCAATGTGTCAACTCTGTTTCTCGCTCTCGTTTGTTATCTCTCTCCAACCTTCTGTATATATATATTTTGTAAAGCCAACTTTGTAAATTGTGTAGAAACCATAAATCGTTAGACTGCGGAGAAACCAAACCGAACCGAGTCCTTACATACCAGCTTACACTGCACAAAAATACTCACAGACACACACCGTACACACACACTGTACACCATACACTGTGCCGAAATCCCTGACCTCATGTACAAAAAGAAATACGATCCCATTTCCACTCTACATTCCACGCGATGGTGTTTGTAAAAAAAAGAGCTGAAGACTAAGAGAATATAAACTTGTATCTCCCGTTTGTGTTGGCTTCTTGCATTACGTTTTTTTGTAACTATTTGTTTGATGCTTTTGCGTTTCCTGTTTCCGTTTCCATTTCCGTTTCCGTTCCACCCAATTACCTTTTGTTATGTTCCTGTTACTGGAAGTTGTGCGCTGTGCGTTGTGTTGTGATCTTCTGATCTCTCCATTCCTGCCCCCTGAATACAGATCCTGCCCCACCATTAATGAATAATTCTAGATGATAATTAATAACCTGTATACCTGTTTACCTGTATACATATATACACACACACTCAAACACACACACCTTAACCCACGAAGCCCTAAAACCTTGAACTCTTGCGACTGTTGATAGCGATTAAATCTAAACTAACTAAAGTCTTATATCCCCGACGAACAGGTGGCCAAGAACCCGCTGGCCAGTCTGGCTGCCTTGGGCCTGGCCGGGATGAATCCGGCCAGCACTGGGGGCATCAACCACACAGGTGAGTTGAGCGCTTCTGCGGCCAGATGCCAGACAGATTTCCAATCTAATCTAGGCTCTGCCCCAGCAGCCCTGGCTGCACTGGCCGGGTCGCAACTGCGTACAGCGAATCCAGCGAACCGAGCCCAGCAGCAGCAGCACGAGATGACCGTCTCCAACGACCTGATCGGCTGCATCATCGGCAAGGGCGGCACCAAGATCGCCGAGATCCGTCAGATCTCCGGCGCCATGATCCGGATCTCGAACTGCGAGGAGCGCGAGGGTGGCAACACCGATCGCACCATCACCATCAGCGGCAACCCGGACTCGGTGGCCCTGGCCCAATACTTAATCAATATGAGGTGAGTGTCCTTCCGCCGTGTCCTTCCTCTTGATCGATCCCTTCTCTCGGATCAGCCTCTGTTCTGTCTATCTGTTTATGTGAATGTGTTTAAATGTTAATGTACATGTAAATGTAGTGTTGTTTCTCCGCGTGAATTGTTGTCTAACATCAATTTTGTCGAATTGACTTGCTAATTGACAAAGAAAAATAAACGTGAAGGTATAAGGAGGTCTTCGTCGGTCGTAGGTCACCTCTCAGTCGCGGAGTGGCGGTGGCGGTGGTTCAAAAAAAGAAAATAATAATAAAGGAGGTTCCATTAAGACCATGACGAGGCCCGGGGAGGTGGGTAGGATGACCCCTGTGGTGGTCAAGGGTGAAGCGCGGGATGAACACACGAATCCGTAACTTAAGTCACACACACACACACACACACACCATATGTCCTAGCCTGTAAGTCGTAAGCCCGGCAAAGCAAAAAGCCACAAAAAGCAAAGGCCGAAAGGCCAAACAACTAGCACCAAAAACTCTCTGTCTCTCTCTTATAATTCTCTCCACCCTCACACCCCCTAGATCGTAGTTCGCATCGCTAGATCGCGCTAACCAACTGTTCTAGCTAATAGAAACTATAAAATATCTCTAACTCTGTTAATTAAAAACCTAGCATCTAGTTTTACCAAACAACCAACCATCCTTGTGTAATTATGCGACAACAGTTCAGCAGGATGAGCAGGAGGCGGAGGAGGAATATGTATGAGGAGGATGATCAGGCGAGGCCAGGCCAGCACCGAATTAATCTACGCATCACAACGCACACTTTTCACACAACCGACAAATGACAAAACGAAGAACGATAAACGAATATCGAAAATCGAATTGAATCGAAAACAATCGATAAACGAAAAGAAAAGCAAAGCTAAACTGGACCTGATCCAATTGGTACTTCAAACTGCAGTTCAACTCCAAAATCGATCCAAAAAATACCTCTCTCTCTCCCCGTCCAAATATCAAATCAAAACCGACCACAACCGTATCCCCCCACGTCCACCTCGTCCACCACGTTCATCCTCCAAAAAAACCAAGCAAACAAACAAACAAAACTCTTTCGGTCCACGCCTCCCCATTTCAAAAGAGAACAACAACCGCTCACCAAAAGTTTTCTAATCCTACCATCCAAAATTTGAACGCCGCTCTCCTCCCACCAAAAAAAAAAACCCCCCAAAATCGCTGAAAAGCCCATCTTCTTTATCTCTCTCTCCGCAAACTCCGAACCGTTCCTCCACACAAAACCTCCTTAACCTTTTGCATATAACAAAACACGAAAAAAGAGTCGAGAAAAATGCAATAAAAACCAACTCAATTCCACAAAATCGAAAAAAGAACCAAATGTTTTGAAAATACCTCTATCACCGTCCTAAAAAATAAAAAAGAAATAAAATTCGATGAAAAAAAGAGTCGAAAAGAAAAAGAAATAAGAAACCGAAACAAATACCAAACAATATCCCAATTTGTTCCTTTCTTTCTCTCTCTCTTTCTATCTACCCTAACCGAACCTCATCCACAGTGTTGAGCTGCAGAAGGCCAATCTCCTGGAGCAGGCCCAGGCCCAGCAGAACGGCGGCGGTGCTGCCGGCGCCGCTCCCGGAGCGGCTGCTGTGGCCGCCGGAGCAACTGCGATCGCCGGAGCAGCCGGAGCTCCGCCGTCCGGCACCAATGGAGCCCTCACAACGGTTCCCCTCACCGGAGGCGGAGGCGGTGCCGGTGGTGTTGTGGGAGCGGCTGCCGGAGCAGCAGGAGCCGCCAGTAACGGTACCGCCACGGCAGCCAATGGCGGCAGCAGCAACGGCAGTGTCTCCGCCGCAGCCGCCGCCGCCGCTGCAGCCGGCTATGCCAGTGCCAATGGCAGCCAGGGAACCAATGGAACCGTCGGCGTCAATCCAGGCGCTGCCCTGTCCAGTCCTCTGGCCTCGGCCCTGCAGCTGCTCACAAAGCCGGGAGCGCTGAGCGCCCTGTCAAACCTGAGCGCCCTCGATCTGCTCAACCTGACCACGCTGGGCAGCAACGGTGGGGCCGGCACCCCGGGCGGGCCGCCAGTGCAGACGACGGGCGTGAACCGGGCCAAGGGCCACTATGCCACCTCGCGGTTCCGCCAGCATCAGACAGAGACCGGCGGCGAGGCGGAGAAGCCGCGCAACAAGTTCAATCCCTACTAGGAATAGGAGCCGGAGCCAGAGTCGGAGCTGCAGCAGCCCGAGAGGAGTGAAGTTATAGTCGCTTAGTTTTATAGGATTTCCATGATAGCGTTGCGAAAGCTTTAGCGTTTAGACCTTCTTGAAGAAGAAGCAAAAGAAAAAGTGTATAAAAATTCGGTTTAAAAAAAGATTGTGGCTACGACCAGCAGCGCGTATTCATCTTGCATTCAGATTCGTATTCGAAATTTCCAGACAATTTTTACATCTCAACAGCTCAGTATCCAAAACAAAACAAAACAAACTAACCAAGCTACAATAAACAGTCACATTTAGAGTCGTGCCGCGTAGGGCAGCAGCTAGATTTAATCGTTTACTAATCAATCAATCGATCAGAGTCAGAAATCAGAGATCAGAAATCAAACCGTATATTGTGTATCGTATCGAATATATATATAGGACCGAGTCGAGATATTTTGACCAAGTGACCAAGGACCGACCCTAGTGGGCGCTATAGATTTTGGACCCCAACAACTTTTTGATAAACGCCTAAAACTAACTTATATATACATACGAATATGTATCGTACATTATATAGAATTTGCCAAATTTTAGCGCATCCCTAGTAGCGTTCTTCGACAAGCAGCATTAGATTTTAGAGATTTAGATCGCGAATACCGAGTATATATGTAGAGCAGGTACCGTGCATTATACTTAGCCTCAGCAGCCAACAATCTTTCCCCCAATCCAATCAATCCATTCATTGTAACATATAACACACGCTCCAATATCTTATAAAATCCATTGTGTACTCTCTTAGCTTCTAAGCACTAAATGTATTTTTTCCCTAAACCTATATACGATATAACCTTAAGCATAAAGACCCAAAAAAGCCATTTGTCGAGCAGCAGCAGCAGAAAGATAAAATGAAGTGAAGCAGGCAGAATATGAAATGAAATGAGAGAACCTTCTATAAGAAGTTTACAAAATGAAGAAGAAATTCCAATGCGTTTGAGAACCCAACCAAAGCGGGGGATCAACGACCTTTATGGACCAATTCGCTCTAATTGACGCAATCCACGCAATGAGAAGCGTACAAAAAACCAACTAACTATTTGAATAAAAAAGGAAAAGCCAAATGAAAAGGCGGTCAGATTTCAAAGATATTCAAGTCACATAGGAGGAGAAATTATGAATGAAAATGGAGAATAGGAAGTAACGTTATCATGTATTAGACTTTAAGTCTTGGATTGTTTATATAGAACTTTAGTTTTGTTAGTTTCCTCCCGAAGTTCCCCCAAAATTTGTATTTATTATTATGCGATTGTAAATTTTTGTTATTATTTTTAACCAAAATTGGTCGAAACGAAAATAATGTTGAAAAAGTATTTGGAAATTGAAATTTCTCTAACCTAAAGTACACGGAAAAATAATTGTAGCTACTTTATTGATTTCTCTTATTATTATTATCATTATTATTATTATTATTACTATTATTATTAGACATTTAGCTGTAGTTGTAAGCGAGACAAGTGACACACACACACATTATGTAATAACACACCCTAAGCTAAGCGGGCTTACGATTTTATAACCAAATTATATTCCTAACTATTCATACATACATCTCTACATACATACATTACATACCTTACCTTACATACCTTACCTATATTATGCCACAAAATAATACCACACAAAAGTAGAGCAAACATTGAATTGGACTAACGTAACGTAACACGCAAAGTACTATATTGTATTAAATTTAATGTAATACTACTTCTTGACATTAACATACTGAAAAAAAATAGACACAAACACACACCTAGCAAAGGCTTTACCTGTAGAAGAAGAACAACAAGAACAGCATCAAGCGAAAGGAACAGTAATAATACATATTTATATGAAATGATGGAAACTACATACATGAGTTTGTAATAAAGTGAAAAATGAATACTAAACCAAAAGGGATTCGAATCGGGCGGGACAGGGTGGTGGGGTTTATCCTTGAAGGCTTTTTAATTATCAAAATAATACCTTATATCTTTACATCTTTCACGACTTTCCAGAATATCCATGGAGACTGCTGGTCTGCCCATACCCGGTTATCACTATATTGCGCCCAGTGCAATTGTTAAAACACCCATTCACTAAATGCAACAATCAAGCAATATACAACTGATAATCGAGGAGGAGGAGGATCAACACCAGGCTGGAGCAGGAGCAGGAGCTGAAGCAGCGGCAGCAACATGAAACGTCAAATGTTAAATCATAAGCAATATATATAACAGAAAGAAACACACAGAACAGCAACATTAAGGAAAGGAAATCATATGACAATGTCAGCAGCAATCACACTTTGAATTCATAACACTCATAACTCACAACGCACTCACCCGGACACTCACACACTCATTCATAGACAGACACGCGGAGAGGTCGAACCATACCATGCATACATACACGTTATATTTATTCATTGATTCTTATTAATTATATGATATTTTTTCATTAAGTTTTAAATGCAGAACAACAACAAGAACTTTTATGTTAAACCGTTTTCTCGGGGGGCTCCCAGGGATCTGGGGGGATCACCCCCCAAAAAGTAAGAACAGAACAGCAATTAATTGTAAGATTAGTCAAAATGAAGACAAAAAATAAACAAACAAAAAGTATATAAAAATCAATTAACCACATAAACATAAAAATAAACATAAAAGCAAACAAGAAAAGGCAGAAAGAAAAATTCATAAAGCAGTTAATTCTAAGCCAGCGTTTTGTGCACACGAGCATGACCAAAAAAAGGAAACAAACAAGAAACAAAAAGATTTAAACTTAGTAAAGAAACGGATATGAACAGACAAGCAAAACAACAAACAAACAAACAAACAAACAAGCAAGCAAAGACAGATGAAGAGACACGACATAAGAAACATATAATTACATCAAAAGCATCGATAATTGCGTTTGTTAGTTGTTTGTGTTTACACATAAATATATATTATATATAGACACGGCGATATATTGATATGATACATTTTATTTTATTATTTCTATTATGGTAATTGTTTGTAGTGGCGACTGAAGAGCCGCGAGATACATTTTTTTACCTAGAAGTAGGCTACAGATCATAAAAGCTTTAGGCCAAGTTTTTTTTTCAGCTCAAAAGCAGACAACATTTTTGGCAACTTTTAAGCCGAGCTTTTAGTGCATGTGCATAAAATTCGTGAGCTGCATTTTTTTGTGGTATTTGCCTGAACAGATTTTAGGGAAAATATAACAGATAGCTCATAGCGGCGCCAGGGAAGATCTGGAAAGCTCTTGTTCCAATTAGGAAATTTTTCGCTGCTGCTAAGCCTGAACCTAGGTCGCTCCACCTATTTCCGTGCTAAACTCTTTTCAAATCGAGATCCGGTGGAGTGCACAAGTATTGGAGTTGCTTCTCGCAGACCAAATCTTAAATGAGAGTTAAGTCCAAGCGGACAGCATACAAATTTGAGTGCGAAGAAATTTAACTTGCCGGAGCTTAAGCAAACTCAAGTGAGTAGGAAAGCTGGCAGTGTCTGTGTGAAGTGCGTAACCCTTTTTGTTGCACAGGTCACAGGAAAGTGTCTACGAAGGTTGTAAGGCGACCATCTGGCGTCGACCAGTACCCAAGTGAAAGAGGTTATACTTGGGAGACCCCTTAAATTTTCACCGGGGACAATCATCCAGCGGGTAAATATTTCGAAAAGCGTGTTTCGGTTATTGGTTGCTTACTGTGGTGAATTTAAAATCAACAGATTGACCCCAGCAAGCAGGTTTTGAGTTCCGGTCCCGAGGAGCACCCCCTAAGCGGGGCATGACGGGCTAGGAAGCCGAAGGAGGGATGAATACCTAACTCTAGTGCAGTTAAATCGGCCACCAGCACGCATGCGCGACATTCTTAAGTGGCCGGCTATGCAGTTGCGGACAATTTTTTTGGTGATGTTTGGCAGGATCGGCAGTTTAAATTGTTTGACCCTGGCATGACCTCTGTGCCCTTGCTGCTTTAACCTATATTCGGTGAAGTGATCATAACTAATGGGTAGTCCCGATCAGTAGCCATAGGCAACGTCCGTCGTCCGACCGCTGTGTATGCGCGAATTTAATGCGAATTAACTGCGCGAATTAAATGTCCAATCTGAAGGATTTTTAATCTTTGGAAAAGATGTGCCCCAGTTTTGTTTTATCCAAACGGTCTTAACCTACATGGCATGGCGTAACGCTTACGTAAGCCTTCTCTGATTTTTTTATGCAAACTTTTGCTGAAACTAGAAGCCAAAAGAAATGAGAGGAACTATCTTTGAAAAATTATGAAGGAAAATTTATTGGAAAATATTTAAGTAATTTTAAAATTTAGGTTTAAGCAAAATTAATTAGTTTTCTTGCTCAAAGCGAAGAGTAGGGTATCTCTTTATTGCTTTTGTTTCTACTAACACGATGAAAGCCAGCCTACTGCTTACACTGGGCCAGGCCAAACAACCATTAATTTCCAGCACACCTTCGAGGGAGATCGATCTTTCGCCGATGGATGAGATGCGTGAGTGTTAATAAAAGAACATTATTTTTAAAAGTTTAAACAAAAGCTAAATAATAAAACATGAAAATTCTACACTATGCTAAAAGTTTACCTTGAATTAAATGTCGCTACAAATTGAATTAATGAATTACTCTAAATTGGAGATCGCAAGAAAATTAAATTAATGAACTATCTCTACTAAAATTTTAACTTTAATTATGGCAATTTATGAAGTAATGAGAAATGAAGTGAACTAATTTAGCCTTTCAAATAAATTCAACTTAAAGCAGCGTTCAAAACAAAAATTTAAATTAATTAAACAAAGAACTATGTTTAAAGATGTTATTTTTAAAATTTTTGAATACTTTAAGAGTATACATATATAGTCTAATTCTCTGTCTGCCTCTAAAAAAATGAATTTAAACGTAATGTTAGCCTTAATCAGTACATTTATATTAAATCTTAATGTCTAATGAAATCATGAATTCTTAAATCTCTGTGTTTTTACCGACTCGAATGATGACTCCACGGTCGTAAGAATCAAAAGGGATCACCAGAGCCATGCTCTTGCGGCAGGTGATCGTAGGTAGGGTGGGCAATATGCGAGCGCAACAACATCTGTGTCTCCGCAAAAAATTTTAGTTTTCTCTCTGTTCTTCTGCCTTTTCTCTAAGCTGCCGCTTTTCCTCTATCTCCTATCCTTCAGTGAATTTTGGTTATCATATCTTCCGGTTTAGTCTAGCTTTTATTTTTGTCGCAGCACGCTCAATTCTTGTCTTGTTAGTAATGATGTGTAGTCCGTGTCCGAGGTCTGGGTCAGCAAGACCACCACCCCCAAAGCCGACGAGCTAGAGCCGGAAACCTACAGCGTGCCCCAGCAGCTCAGATCCTCCCAAAGCAAACGAACTTGAACGTTACACACTACAGTTATAATTCATTATTATTAATAAGAAAAGTGGCGCTCAACGTGTGGAGCCTTAGTAAAAGAATATTTTTATTAAGACTCGCGGATAAACAAATTCATTCCTGATTATTTAACTCCCTCGTGTCTAAACAATTCTTGGATAACAGTTTTGCGAGTATTGGTATTCCTAACTGGCCAGAGTTTTAACGTGTGTGGATTTATAAAAGATTCTTTTTAATAAAACTCGAGGGTAAATAAATTATTTCTACTTCTACAATTCTATCTTTCTTTCAATTTCTTTCAAGCTTCTATCAAAAAATTTTTTTTGTTTTTCTGATAAGTCTTGGAAAACAGTTGAGGTTAATATCTGTATTCCCAACTGGCCAGATTTACAAGGAAGCAAAAGATTTTTTCCTTAACTTAGAAGAGATGACAAGGTGGCTAGTAAAGATGAGGAAAACAGAGGAAGCAATACAGAGCGCTCATCCTCTGTCCCAGTTTATAACACTAAGTCACTGAACTACTCTTAACTCTAAACTCAACTACACGGAAAATATAGGCATTTCTTCGAAGTCGTGCCATATCCAGAAAGAGTATATAAAAAACTTCTTTTATTCTTTTACTTTTTCCTTGAAGTTTTAGTTTCTTTCGATCATATTCTGGAATACATGCGTATCTGTCTCTGAACTAATCGCTGTCCGAATTCGAAATAAAGAAAAAGAGCTTCCCTCTTTTGAATAGGGCTTAAATCTAATCAAAAGTTTTAACTTTCCAATCTTTAAATTTCCGAGAAAATTGATTTTTTTAATTATGATTCTTCGAGACGTGTGACATCTAATCAAGAGTTCGGTAAACACATTTTTTGTATATATATATTATATCTTTACTTCTCTATATTTGGCTTTACTTATCGAAAAACAAAACAAAGCAACATTTTCAAAGAAATTTCGATTGCAGTTGATTGGTTAACTGTTGTCGGAACGTCAATAATTTTATTTTTTTTTGCATTCAAACCAAATTTTCGTATCTTGTGGGAATGATGGGGTTAGACCGATCTCCGGAAAGAGGAGCTGAATCAAGCCCAAAGGTCGTTTGTCCGTTATGTACAGCAGATATAAATCCTGCTGAGCTTTTTATAACCAGTTGTCAACACGAGTTTCATAAGCGATGTATAGAAGCTCATTGGAAGGATAGCGCACAATGTCCGGTGTGTAAAGTATCTAGTAGACAGGCAATTTCGAAGCCTATAGAGGTATCTGAGAGACAAACCCGAAGTGGGTCGAAAAAACGACAGCCTTTAGATACAGTTGCTCAGCAAGCATTAGATAATACAGCTTCGACCTCAGGACAAAGTGCACAAGTTAATAACAGTGGGGTTAGCAATTCAAGTGTTCTAACAGCTAATGCTATAACGTTACTGGCTATGGAGCGAAGATTACTCGCTACGCTTTCGGAAAGGATGACCGATTTGATTCAAAATTCAGTAACTGACAGCATAACCAGGGCGTTAGCAAGCATCAGTCGTGAAAGTGACAATTCTGAGAGTGAACATTCGTCGCGTCGATCGCTGGGTAATGATGATGATAGGGTCGAAACTAGGAATGGAACCGGAAGCAGTTCAAGACAAGTCCCCTTGGCACCGGGCTCTCCCGCATCCCAAAGAAGCACTACGTCCGAGTTGGTGAACCGACCAGATAAGGTCGTGCATATCCTCAATGGATGGAAGATAAAATATTCAGGAATAGGAGTATCAGTAGATAATTTTATTTATAGAGTAGATACACTAACCCGAGAGACGTTAGGTAGTAATTTCAATCTACTTTGTAAACACGCAAGCGTCCTTTTTGAAGGGAAGGCCAATGAATTTTATTGGCGTTATCATAAAGCGCACGGCGAGATTCTTTGGGACACTTTCTGTTCAGCTTTGCGTCTTCAGTTTCGCCAGAGCAGAGACGATGGCGATATCGAAGAATTAATTAGGAACACTAAACAAAAGCCAAATGAATCTTTTGATTGTTTTTATGATACAATATCTGGCCTAGTCGATCAGCTGGAGCATCCATGGACGTCAAGTAAATTAATTCGAGTTCTTAGAAACAATTTGCGTCCAGAAATTAGACATGAGATCTTGAACATTGATGTTAATACTGTTTCAGATCTAAGACAGATTTGTCGCAGGCGCGAAGCCTTCTTAGCCGATGTTAAGCGGTGCAGTGGCTACGTGCGGAGCACTCCGTTCAGACGAGAAGTGTCTGAATTTAGTCAGGAATGTGAAACTCAGGTAGAATAAGAATCCGAAAGTGAGGCTGATGTCGAAGCGTTTTTCCTTATTATGTTGGAATTGTCGAAAGGAAGGGCATAGATATCAGGATTGTGTATCTGAAAGAAGAGTTTTTTGTTACGGTTGTGGAGCTGCAAATACTTACAAACCAAGCTGTAGTAAGTGTTCAAAAAACTCCAAAACCGGCATGTCGAAGTCGCAATTCAGACAGAAGACTTCGAGTGCCTTCCGGAGCCAAGCCACGATGACCGAAGAGTAGTAGATGCAGCAAATGTTACTCAACTTCCATACCCAGACGAACAACAAATACCTGCTAGTCCTTTGCTACATAGCAAAATCCCAGTATTAAAGGGAATAACTATACCAGTAGACAACTATCTACATGATTTGCAAAAACATAAGTCTCGCAATTCTACTCGAATAAAATCATTCTGGCAAAATGTCAAGCAATGTAGAATTGGCATCGAGTATATAAATTCACTACCGACAGGACCAAAAGATCCTCGACCCTTTTTGCCAATTCGTGTGCTAGATCGAATAGTTTACGGCCTTTTAGACTCCGGAGCGTCAATTAGTTGTGTGGGAGGTAACTTAGCTCGTGAGGTAATGACCAAAGGAGATTTCAAAGTCATCAAGAGTAGTGCTACAACAGCCGATGGTCGGTCACAGCAGATAACAGGCTTTTTCCAAGCTGAGGTGGAATACGCCGACGTAAAGAATCGGTTAAAAATTTACATAGTGCCCTCACTGAAACAGGATTTATATCTAGGGATAGATTTTTGGAGGCTGTACGATCTTCTTCCCAGAAATTTGAATATAGCTGAATTAGACTCATCGGAGACTGACTGCAAAGTCAAAGTAGATCAGCACAGACTGTCCGAGATGGATAAAGCTAAACTATCGAATGTGATTAATTGTTTTCCGTCGTTTAGCCAAGAAGGTCTTGGTAAGACCAACCTTATATCACATTCTATTGATGTAGGTATGGCTAAACCAATAAAACAACGCCATTTCCCTGTCTCACCGGCCGTTGAAAAGGCGATGTATGCCGAGATTGACAGGATGATACAACTAGGAGTGATAGAAGAGTCCGACAGCTCATGGTCATCTCCAATTGTTATGGTAACGAAACCTGGAAAGGTCAGAATTTGTTTGGATTGTCGCAAGGTGAACAGTTTCACCGAAAAGGATGCATATCCTCTTCCACAAATTAGTGGCATATTGAGTCGCTTGCCGAAGGCCGAATATATAACAAGCCTTGACCTAAAAGACGCGTACTGGCAAGTACCTTTAGAAATTTCTTCTCGCGACAAGACGGCGTTCACTGTTCCTGGTAGACCCCTCTATCAGTTTAAAGTTATGCCGTTCGGGCTTTGCAATGCCACAAGTACAATGTCTCGATTGATGGACAAAGTGGTGCCAGCTCATCTGAGAAACGAGGTTTTCATTTACCTAGATGATCTGCTGATAGTGTCTTCAAGTTTTGAGAGGCATTTAGAGGTGCTAAGAGAGGTTGCGCTACACATTAGGCGTGCAGGCTTGACTATCAATATTGGCAAAAGTCATTTCTGCATGCTGAGGGTGCGATATTTGGGCCACATAATCGGCGATGGAGGAATCCGAACCGATCCCGAAAAGGTTGCCGCAATCAGGGATTTTCCTTTGCCAAAGACTTTGCGTAATTTGCGAAGTTTTATGGGTCTGTGCGGATGGTATCGCAAGTTTGTTCCCAATTTTGCGTCTCTTGCTGCCCCTTTAACAGATCTGATGACCACGAAAAGAAGATTCAGTTTGACAAAAGCAGCTGTAGAATCTTTTGAGAAGCTAAAGCAATGTCTTAGCGAGGCTCCGGTTTTATGCAGTCCTGATTTTTCGAAGCCGTTCGCAATACATTGCGACGCGAGTAAGACCGGAGTTGGAGCTGTATTAGTCCAAGTTTCGGAAGAAGGAGATGAGCGTCCTATTGCCTTCATTTCGAAGAAATTAAATAAGGCGCAACGAAATTATACCGTCACTGAGCAAGAATGTCTCGCTGCGATCGTGGCTCTTAAAAATTTTAGAGCATATGTGGAAGGACATAGATTCAAAATCATAACCGATCATGCGTCATTAAAATGGTTGATGTCTAACCATGACCTAAATTCGCGTCTAGCTCGATGGGCTTTGGCCTTACAAAGGTATGATTTCGAGATTGAGCATCGCAAAGGTTCGCTTAACGTAGTTCCCGACTCCTTGTCTCGGGTAAACGAAGACGTGATAGCTGCGATAGACTTGCGGGATGGATTTCTCGTAGATCTAAATTCCGATCACTTTAAATCAGCGGAATATACCGAACTCGTGCAGAAAGTGAGTGCAAATCAGACGAATTTTCCGGATCTTAGGACCGATAGCGGTTACATTTATCGAAAGGCGGAGCATTTGACAGGAGAGCAAGTGCACGATGAATATGCCTGGAAGCTCTGGGTGCCGAAGGAACTGGTTCCTGAGATACTTTCTCGCGCTCACGATAGTTCGTTGTCTGCTCATGGTGGGATACACAAGACCATTGAAAGAGTTAGACGTTATTATTTCTGGCCTGGACTCGTGACAGATGTTAAGGCCTATATAAATGCTTGTGAGGTGTGCAAAACCACAAAAGCACCAAATTATGTTTTGCGACCACCCTTAGGAAAAGCACCGGAAAGTCAACGATTTTTCCAAAGACTATTTATAGATTTTCTTGGACCATACCCCAGATCCAGAAGTGGAAATATTGGGATTTTTATCGTTCTCGACCATTTTTCCAAGTATGTTTTTCTTAAACCAGTAAAGAAGATAGATGCAGGTTGCGTTATAAAATATTTGGACGGAGAGTTGTTTATGTCGTACGGCACTCCCGAAACGATAGTGTCTGACAATGGATCTCAATTCCGTTCGCACGCTTTTCAGAAATTAATGCAGCAGTACGGCATTAGGCATACGCTGACTGCTGTGCATTCGCCTCAGGCTAACGCCTCTGAGCGCGTTAACCGGTCTGTTATCTCTGCAATTAGAGCGTATTTGCGGCCTGATCAGAAAGATTGGGACGAATACCTAAATAGGATTAGTTGTGCGTTGAGATCATCCGTACATTCAAGCCTAGGAACATCTCCTTACTACATGGTTTTCGGGCAACACATGATTACTTCTGGCTCCACGTATTCTTTGTTGAGGAAGCTCAACCTATTGGATGACCGATCCCTAAAATTTGACCGTCAAGACTCGTTCGAGATAGTGCGGGAGAAAGCATGCCAACGGATGTTAACGAAGCACTCCGAAAACGAGAAGAAATACAATCTTAGGGCTAGAGTTGTTTCGTATGCAGAAGGGCAAGAAGTATTTCGTAGGAATTTTAAGCAAAGTTGTTTCCAGACAGGATACAATGCTAAATTCGGTCCTTCCTTTGTAAAAGCCAGAGTTCGCAGAAGGTTAGGAAACTCTTACTACGAGCTAGAAGATTTGCAAGGGAAACCATTGGGTACATACCATGCGAAAGATATTCGCCAATAATATGTCTTCAGTCGGCATCAGTCTAGGGTATCAGTAAGATATATACCCTAGCCAGATGTTACCGGGGGGCTTTTGTAGTGGCGACTGAAGAGCCGCGAGATACATTTTTTTACCTAGAAGTAGGCTACAGATCATAAAAGCTTTAGGCCAAGTTTTTTTTTCAGCTCAAAAGCAGACAACATTTTTGGCAACTTTTAAGCCGAGCTTTTAGTGCATGTGCATAAAATTCGTGAGCTGCATTTTTTTGTGGTATTTGCCTGAACAGATTTTAGGGAAAATATAACAGATAGCTCATAGCGGCGCCAGGGAAGATCTGGAAAGCTCTTGTTCCAATTAGGAAATTTTTCGCTGCTGCTAAGCCTGAACCTAGGTCGCTCCACCTATTTCCGTGCTAAACTCTTTTCAAATCGAGATCCGGTGGAGTGCACAAGTATTGGAGTTGCTTCTCGCAGACCAAATCTTAAATGAGAGTTAAGTCCAAGCGGACAGCATACAAATTTGAGTGCGAAGAAATTTAACTTGCCGGAGCTTAAGCAAACTCAAGTGAGTAGGAAAGCTGGCAGTGTCTGTGTGAAGTGCGTAACCCTTTTTGTTGCACAGGTCACAGGAAAGTGTCTACGAAGGTTGTAAGGCGACCATCTGGCGTCGACCAGTACCCAAGTGAAAGAGGTTATACTTGGGAGACCCCTTAAATTTTCACCGGGGACAATCATCCAGCGGGTAAATATTTCGAAAAGCGTGTTTCGGTTATTGGTTGCTTACTGTGGTGAATTTAAAATCAACAGATTGACCCCAGCAAGCAGGTTTTGAGTTCCGGTCCCGAGGAGCACCCCCTAAGCGGGGCATGACGGGCTAGGAAGCCGAAGGAGGGATGAATACCTAACTCTAGTGCAGTTAAATCGGCCACCAGCACGCATGCGCGACATTCTTAAGTGGCCGGCTATGCAGTTGCGGACAATTTTTTTGGTGATGTTTGGCAGGATCGGCAGTTTAAATTGTTTGACCCTGGCATGACCTCTGTGCCCTTGCTGCTTTAACCTATATTCGGTGAAGTGATCATAACTAATGGGTAGTCCCGATCAGTAGCCATAGGCAACGTCCGTCGTCCGACCGCTGTGTATGCGCGAATTTAATGCGAATTAACTGCGCGAATTAAATGTCCAATCTGAAGGATTTTTAATCTTTGGAAAAGATGTGCCCCAGTTTTGTTTTATCCAAACGGTCTTAACCTACATGGCATGGCGTAACGCTTACGTAAGCCTTCTCTGATTTTTTTATGCAAACTTTTGCTGAAACTAGAAGCCAAAAGAAATGAGAGGAACTATCTTTGAAAAATTATGAAGGAAAATTTATTGGAAAATATTTAAGTAATTTTAAAATTTAGGTTTAAGCAAAATTAATTAGTTTTCTTGCTCAAAGCGAAGAGTAGGGTATCTCTTTATTGCTTTTGTTTCTACTAACACGATGAAAGCCAGCCTACTGCTTACACTGGGCCAGGCCAAACAACCATTAATTTCCAGCACACCTTCGAGGGAGATCGATCTTTCGCCGATGGATGAGATGCGTGAGTGTTAATAAAAGAACATTATTTTTAAAAGTTTAAACAAAAGCTAAATAATAAAACATGAAAATTCTACACTATGCTAAAAGTTTACCTTGAATTAAATGTCGCTACAAATTGAATTAATGAATTACTCTAAATTGGAGATCGCAAGAAAATTAAATTAATGAACTATCTCTACTAAAATTTTAACTTTAATTATGGCAATTTATGAAGTAATGAGAAATGAAGTGAACTAATTTAGCCTTTCAAATAAATTCAACTTAGAGCAGCGTTCAAAACAAAAATTTAAATTAATTAAACAAAGAACTATGTTTAAAGATGTTATTTTTAAAATTTTTGAATACTTTAAGAGTATACATATATAGTCTAATTCTCTGTCTGCCTCTAAAAAAATGAATTTAAACGTAATGTTAGCCTTAATCAGTACATTTATATTAAATCTTAATGTCTAATGAAATCATGAATTCTTAAATCTCTGTGTTTTTACCGACTCGAATGATGACTCCACGGTCGTAAGAATCAAAAGGGATCACCAGAGCCATGCTCTTGCGGCAGGTGATCGTAGGTAGGGTGGGCAATATGCGAGCGCAACAACATCTGTGTCTCCGCAAAAAATTTTAGTTTTCTCTCTGTTCTTCTGCCTTTTCTCTAAGCTGCCGCTTTTCCTCTATCTCCTATCCTTCAGTGAATTTTGGTTATCATATCTTCCGGTTTAGTCTAGCTTTTATTTTTGTCGCAGCACGCTCAATTCTTGTCTTGTTAGTAATGATGTGTAGTCCGTGTCCGAGGTCTGGGTCAGCAAGACCACCACCCCCAAAGCCGACGAGCTAGAGCCGGAAACCTACAGCGTGCCCCAGCAGCTCAGATCCTCCCAAAGCAAACGAACTTGAACGTTACACACTACATGTTATCGAAATTGTATTTGTGATTTTTGAATATGTTTAGACTGATGTGCAAAATTGATTCTGTTTATTAATTACAAGTAAACTACGACCTACACATATATAAACAATTATGGACTATAATTACTAGTTATCCTCTTCTTTCGTTTCGCTCTATCCTCTAAACGAAAATCTACTCATTTATTCAAAATTAGCTATAATTTAACGACAACAAAAATCGAACTAGCCAAGGGATTGGATTTCCAATTATAATTACTATCAAAATTGTTGTAGCTTCTATCGTTTTTGGTTCTTATATAGCGAAAATAATGCCAACTGCTGAATGGTAAACCACATATTTAATCAACTTACAAATTAGCGAAAACAATTCGAATTACAATAATAATTTTTAAGCACAGTTTTTGTGGCGATTGAAAAGACTTTTTTGCGGAGGCGTGTGGAAAATATATGAGAAATGGATTTAAACCTTATATTACAATTATGCTTAAATTAAAGTATAATTTTAATTTATTAGCTGTTAAATTTATACGCAAACAAAACCTAAAAAAAAGAAACAAAACAAACAACAAAACAAAACATTAAAAACCAACCACAAGAAAAGAAAACATCAAAAATAAACTGATTTTCAATGTTAAAATTAAATTAATTTTATTCGAATTTAGTTGCTAGGCTGGGCAGTAAAAACAAAACATTAAAACCATTCAAACCGAGTGTGGTAATTAATTTTAAGACATTTAGTTGCATATACACACATCACAGCACAGTGCAGCCTCTGGATGGAAGCTGCTGAATGGTGTCAAAAGCCGAAGGTGAAAGCGAGAGCATCAGTTTGCCAAAATGGGCAAAATGTGTCAAATTTTATTCTACATATTAATTATTTAGTAAGCATACAAGAGAAGAAAACAAAACAAACCAAGAACATATCCACTGCAAAAGAAACCAATCTAACCGCAACTTATATTATATTAACCAAAACACACAAGATACAGAAAGTAACAAAATATTCAACCGAAACAAAGCATACATATAAAGGCAAACATATCCCAGAGAACGCAATGCATGAGTCTATACGAATATCTATATGTTTTCTATATATCCTTTGGGTCGTATCGAAATTAAACCTAAGTTAACTCACTCATTACTCACTTAGCATCTTCCGCTCTTTCACCCAAAATAATAAGAAAGACAAACTTATGAGACAACCAAACTTGATTACAGGAAATTGTTAATAGCATAAAGAGGTAATAAAGTAAATATAAAAATCATAAACGAGCAAGCATACATGTAAACCCCGAATAAGAGACGACGAGCCAGGCCAGGCTCCACTTTGAACGAACTACTTACTCGAGGATCAAGCACTGGCAGGCGATGGCGGCGACCGATAAATGATATCATATGCGAAACTATTTCGTGATTTTAGTGACAAATATATATATATTTCGCTGACGACAAGCACTTTGAAGCAATCATTTTGAAATCAAGAACTTGAAAGTTCCCCAGGGGAACCGAAAAGGAAGAGAGGAAAAATTATTATGATGATGATGATGAAAAGAATCAGAGGAGGAATCAGTCAAGAAACCGTATATCTATATATATAAATAAATTATATAAATATACATAAATTAAATATATATAATTATTATTATGTACACTTGTATTTAAATGTATTTGAAATATTTAGTAAATTTTTTGCGCAAGTTACACAAGAAACAGAAAAGAAAACACTAAAAAAAGGAGGACAGACGACGACGAGGGCTACGGGTCAACAGCGGGTAACTGGGATTAATTGTAAAATAAACAAAATACATACAAAAAAGGGATAATTAAATTATGTATGTACTTGTATGTGTGTATTGTGTGTGTATAAGAGAAATAGCTCAAAAAGGAATTCACAAACAATTTTGACTTAATATGCGTGTAATTAATGTAATTATTAACGACATTTTTTGTTGACGAACTTGTAAATTTGCAAAGGAAAAATACGTGTAAGAAAAGCAATTTAATGGTGCCTTAAAAACCAAACCAAGCAAATTTTCTTCTAGCCTGCCTTGCCTGCCCGCCCCCCTCAGCGCACTCAGTAATAATACAAATAAAAACTGGATGGCATGTGAGTTTCCAACTCCTTTCTACAAATCCTTTCGAAATCTTCCCGCGCGAGCTATAGTGCCCAGATCGGATCGGGGCACTCGACTCGCTCTTACTTAGTTAAAGATGTGTTACTGTTTCTTCGACATAAGAACTTATCCCTTTTAGCGACCAACCACAATCGCTCAAAGCTATCCGAGTCTGTGCGGAGAGTTGCCCGCTACACTCGAAAAATCGGGTTGACACCTTAAACACCGATGCGATACGATACCGAACTTAGCTGCAAACCGACACTGACACTGACCCAAGAGAATATCAAGAACAATTAGCCCGACAGAAGCAGAGAGAGAGGAGAAAACATATTATTAAAAATTATATACATATACAGCAAACCAAAAAAACCAACACATATTAATGTTTCTCTCAGTGTAATTAAAACAAAACGTCACTTGAATTGAATGTATTTGCTCACATTTTTACAATACATGTCGAAAACAAGAACTCTACACAATAAGCAACAAATGTAAAAGCATTTAAGGCACTTGAACGATGGATCGTTGGATACGGACATACGGATATGGAGGATGCAAGAGATCATTGTTAAAGAAAACGCAACTGTAGGCAAAGATTATGAAACCAAACAAAACACACAAAAAAAAGGTATAAAAGAAAAAAAGGAGGCAAAAAAAACATATTTATATACATATATAAAGCAAAAATGGAAACTTTACATTAAGGTATTTTAGATATTCTTATTTAATATCCAGACAAACAAGACAAGAAATTATACGAGCAGAGAGTTTTAATTGTAGTGGCGACTGAAGAGCCGCGAGATACATTTTTTTACCTAGAAGTAGGCTACAGATCATAAAAGCTTTAGGCCAAGTTTTTTTTCAGCTCAAAAGCAGACAACATTTTTGGCAACTTTTAAGCCGAGCTTTTAGTGCATGTGCATAAAATTCGTGAGCTGCATTTTTTTGTGGTATTTGCCTGAACAGATTTTAGGGAAAATATAACAGATAGCTCATAGCGGCGCCAGGGAAGATCTGGAAAGCTCTTGTTCCAATTAGGAAATTTTTCGCTGCTGCTAAGCCTGAACCTAGGTCGCTCCACCTATTTCCGTGCTAAACTCTTTTCAAATCGAGATCCGGTGGAGTGCACAAGTATTGGAGTTGCTTCTCGCAGACCAAATCTTAAATAAGAGCTAAGTCCAAGCGGACAGCATACAAATTTGAGTGCGAAGAAATTTAACTTGCCGGAGCTTAAGCAAACTCAAGTGAGTAGGAAAGCTGGCAGTGTCTGTGTGAAGTGCGTAACCCTTTTTGTTGCACAGGTCACAGGAAAGTGTCTACGAAGGTTGCAAGGCGACCATCTGGCGTCGACCAGTACCCAAGTGAAAGAGGTTATACTTGGGAGACCCCTTAAATTTTCACCGGGGACAATCATCCAGCGGGTAAATATTTCGAAAAGCGTGTTTCGGTTATTGGTTGCTTACTGTGGTGAATTTAAAATCAACAGATTGACCCCAGCAAGCAGTTTTTGAGTTCCGGTCCCGAGGAGCACCCCCTAAGCGGGGCATGACGGGCTAGGAAGCCGAAGGAGGGATGAATACCTAACTCTAGTGCAGTTAAATCGGCCACCAGCACGCCTGCGCGACATTCTTAAGTGGCCGGCTATGCAGTTGCGGAAAATTTTGTTGGTGATGTTTGGCAGTGATCGGCAGTTTAAATTGTTTGACCCTGGCATGACCTCTGTGCCCTTGCTGCTTTAACCTATATTCGGTGAAGTGATCATAACTAATGGGTAGTCCCGATCAGTAGCCATAGGCAACGTCCGTCGTCCGACCGCTGTGTATGCGCGAATTTAATGCGAATTAACTGCGCGAATTAAATGTCCAATCTGAAGGATTTTTAATCTTTGGAAAAGATGTGCCCCAGTTTTGTTTTATCCAAACGGTCTTAACCTACATGGCATGGCGTAACGCTTACGTAAGCCTTCTCTGATTTTTTTATGCAAACTTTTGCTGAAACTAGAAGCCAAAAATAATGAGAGGAACTATCTTTGAAAAATTATGAAGGAAAATTTATTGGAAAATATTTAAGTAATTTTAAAATTTAGGTTTAAGCAAAATTAATTAGTTTTCTTGCTCAAAGCGAAGAGTAGGGTATCTCTTTATTGCTTTTGTTTCTACTAACACGATGAAAGCCAGCCTACTGCTTACACTGGGCCAGGCCAAACAACCATTAATTTCCAGCACACCTTCGAGGGAGATCGATCTTTCGCCGATGGATGAGATGCGTGAGTGTTAATAAAAGAACATTATTTTTAAAAGTTTAAACAAAAGCTAAATAATAAAACATGAAAATTCTACACTATGCTAAAAGTTTACCTTGAATTAAATGTCGCTACAAATTGAATTAATGAATTACTCTAAATTGGAGATCGCAAGAAAATTAAATTAATGAACTATCTCTACTAAAATTTTAACTTTAATTATGGCAATTTATGAAGTAATGAGAAATGAAGTGAACTAATTTAGCCTTTCAAATAAATTCAACTTAGAGCAGCGTTCAAAACAAAAATTTAAATTAATTAAACAAAGAACTATGTTTAAAGATGTTATTTTTAAAATTTTTGAATACTTTAAGAGTATACATATATAGTCTAATTCTCTGTCTGCCTCTAAAAAAATGAATTTAAACGTAATGTTAGCCTTAATCAGTACATTTATATTAAATCTTAATGTCTAATGAAATCATGAATTCTTAAATCTCTGTGTTTTTACCGACTCGAATGATGACTCCACGGTCGTAAGAATCAAAAGGGATCACCAGAGCCATGCTCTTGCGGCAGGTGATCGTAGGTAGGGTGGGCAATATGCGAGCGCAACAACATCTGTGTCTCCGCAAAAAAATTTTAGTTTTCTCTCTGTTCTTCTGCCTTTTCTCTAAGCTGCCGCTTTTCCTCTATCTCCTATCCTTCAGTGAATTTTGGTTATCATATCTTCCGGTTTAGTCTAGCTTTTATTTTTGTCGCAGCACGCTCAATTCTTGTCTTGTTAGTAATGATGTGTAGTCCGTGTCCGAGGTCTGGGTCAGCAAGACCACCACCCCCAAAGCCGACGAGCTAGAGCCGGAAACCTACAGCGTGCCCCAGCAGCTCAGATCCTCCCAAAGCAAACGAACTTGAACGTTACACACTACAGTTATAATTCATTATTAATAATAAGAAAAGTGGCGCTCAACGTGTGGAGCCTTAGTAAAAGAATATTTTATTAAGACTCGCGGATAAACAAATTCATTCCTGATTATTTAACTCCCTCGTGTCTAAACAATTCTTGGATAACAGTTTTGCGAGTATTGGTATTCCTAACTGGCCAGAGTTTTAACGTGTGTGGATTTATAAAAGATTCTTTTTAATAAAACTCGAGGGTAAATAAATTCTTTCTATTTCTACAATTCTATCTTTCTTTCAATTTCTTTCAAGCTTATATCAAAAATTTTTTTTTTGTTTTTCTGATAAGTCTTGGAAAACAGTTGAGGTTAATATCTGTATTCCCAACTGGCCAGATTTACAAGGAAGCAAAAGATTTTTTCCTTAACTTAGAAGAGATGACAAGGTGGCTAGTAAAGATGAGGAAAACAGAGGAAGCAATACAGAGCGCTCATCCTCTGTCCCAGTTTATAACACTAAGTCACTGAACTACTCTTAACTCTAAACTCAACTACACGGAAAATATAGGCATTTCTTCGGAGTCGTGCCATATCCAGAAAGAGTATAAAAAAAACTTCTTTTATTCTTTTACTTTTTCCTTGAAGTTTTAGCTTCTTTCGATCATATTCTGGAATACATGCGTAGCTGTCTCTGAACTAATCGCTGTCCGAATTCGAAATAAAGAAATAGAGCTTCCCTCTTTTGAATAGGGCTTAAATCTAATCAAAAGTTTTCACTTTCCAATCTTTAAATTTCCGAGAAAATTGATTTTTTTAATTATGATTCTTCGAGACGTGTGACATCTAATCAAGAGTTCGGTAAACACATTTTTTGTATATATATATTATATCTTTACTTCTCTATATTTGGCTTTACTTATCGAAAAACAAAACAAAGCAACATTTTCAAAGAAATTTCGATTGCAGTTGATTGGTTAACTGTTGTCGGAACGTCAATAATTTTATTTTTTTTTGCATTCAAACCAAATTTTCGTATCTTGTGGGAATGATGGGGTTAGACCGATCTCCGGAAAGAGGAGCTGAATCAAGCCCAAAGGTCGTTTGTCCGTTATGTACAGCAGATATAAATCCTGCTGAGCTTTTTATAACCAGTTGTCAACACGAGTTTCATAAGCGATGTATAGAAGCTCATTGGAAGGATAGCGCACAATGTGCGGTGTGTAAAGTATCTAGTAGACCGGCAATTTCGAAGCCTATAGAGGTATCTGAGAGACAAACCCGAAGTGGGTCAAAAAAACGACAGCCTTTAGATGCAGTTGCTCAGCAAGCATTAGATAATACAGCTTCGACCTCAGGACAAAGTGCACAAGTTAATAACAGTGGGGTTAGCAATTCAAGTGTTCTAACAGCTAATGCTATAACGTTACTGGCTATGGAGCGAAGATTACTCGCTACGCTTTCGGAAAGGATGACCGATTTGATTCAAAATTCAGTAACTGACAGCATAACCAGGGCGTTAGCAAGCACCAGTCGTGAAAGTGACAATTCTGAGAGTGAACATTCGTCGCGTCGATCGCTGGGTAATGATGATGATAGGGTCGAAACTAGGAATGGAACCGGAAGCAGTTCAAGACAAGTCCCCTTGGCACCGGGCTCTCCCGCATCCCAAAGAAGCACTACGTCCGAGTTGGTGAACCGACCAGATAAGGTCGTGCATATCCTCAATGGATGGAAGATAAAATATTCAGGAATAGGAGTATCAGTAGATAATTTTATTTATAGAGTAGATACACTAACCCGAGAGACGTTAGGTAGTAATTTCAATCTACTTTGTAAACACGCAAGCGTCCTTTTTGAAGGGAAGGCCAATGAATTTTATTGGCGTTATCATAAAGCGCACGGCGAGATTCTTTGGGACACTTTCTGTTCAGCTTTGCGTCTTCAGTTTCGCCAGAGCAGAGACGATGGCGATATCGAAGAATTAATAAGGAACACTAAACAAAAGCCAAATGAATCTTTTGATTGTTTTTATGATACAATATCTGGCCTAGTCGATCAGCTGGAGCATCCATGGACGTCAAGTAAATTAATTCGAGTTCTTAGAAACAATTTGCGTCCAGAAATTAGACATGAGATCTTGAACATTGATGTTAATACTGTTTCAGATCTAAGACAGATTTGTCGCAGGCGCGAAGCCTTCTTAGCCGATGTTAAGCGGTGCAGTGGCTACGTGCGGAGCACTCCGTTCAGACGAGAAGTGTCTGAATTTAGTCAGGAATGTGAAACTCAGGTAGAATCAGAATCTGAAAGTGAGGCTGATGTCGAAGCGTTTTCCTTATTATGTTGGAATTGTCGAAAGGAAGGGCATAGATATCAGGATTGTGTATCTGAAAGAAGAGTTTTTTGTTACGGTTGTGGAGCTGCAAATACTTACAAACCAAGCTGTAGTAAGTGTTCAAAAAACTCCAAAACCGGCATGTCGAAGTCGCAATTCAGACAGAAGACTTCGAGTGCCTTCCGGAGCCAAGCCACGATGACCGAAGAGTAGTAGATGCAGCAAATGTTACTCAACTTCCATACCCTGACGAACAACAAATACCTGCTAGTCCTTTGCTACATAGCAAAATCCCAATATTAAAGGGAATAACTATACCAGTAGACAACTATCTACATGATTTGCAAAAACATAAGTCTCGCAATTCTACTCGAATAAAATCATTCTGGCAAAATGTCAAGCAATGTAGAATTGGCATCGAGTATATAAATTCACTACCGACAGGACCAAAAGATCCTCGACCCTTTTTGCCAATTCGTGTGCTAGATCGAATAGTTTACGGCCTTTTAGACTCCGGAGCGTCAATTAGTTGTGTGGGAGGTAACTTAGCTCGTGAGGTAATTACCAAAGGAGATTTCAAAGTCATCAAGAGTAGTGCTACAACAGCCGATGGTCGGTCACAGCAGATAACAGGCTTTTTCCAAGCTGAGGTGGAATACGCCGACGTAAAGAATCGGTTAAAAATTTACATAGTGCCCTCACTGAAACAGGATTTATATCTAGGGATAGATTTTTGGAGGCTGTACGATCTTCTTCCCAGAAATTTGAATATAGCTGAATTAGAGTCATCGGAGACTGACTGCAAAGTCAAAGTAGATCAGCACAGACTGTCCGAGATGGATAAAGCTAAACTATCGAATGTGATTAATTGTTTTCCGTCGTTTAGCCAAGAAGGTCTTGGTAAGACCAACCTTATATCACATTCTATTGATGTAGGTATGGCTAAACCAATAAAACAACGCCATTTCCCTGTCTCACCGGCCGTTGAAAAGGCGATGTATGCCGAGATTGACAGGATGATACAACTAGGAGTGATAGAAGAGTCCGACAGCTCATGGTCATCTCCAATTGTTATGGTAACGAAACCTGGAAAGGTCAGAATTTGTTTGGATTGTCGCAAGGTGAACAGTTTCACCGAAAAGGATGCATATCCTCTTCCACAAATTAGTGGCATATTGAGTCGCTTGCCGAAGGCCGAATATATAACAAGCCTTGACCTAAAAGACGCGTACTGGCAAGTACCTTTAGAAATTTCTTCTCGCGACAAGACGGCGTTCACTGTTCCTGGTAGACCCCTCTATCAGTTTAAAGTTATGCCGTTCGGGCTTTGCAATGCCACAAGTACAATGTCTCGATTGATGGACAAAGTGGTGCCAGCTCATCTGAGAAACGAGGTTTTCATTTACCTAGATGATCTGCTGATAGTGTCTTCAAGTTTTGAGAGGCATTTAGAAGTGCTAAGAGAGGTTGCGCTACACATTAGGCGTGCAGGCTTGACTATCAATATTTGCAAAAGTCATTTCTGCATGCTGAGGGTGCGATATTTGGGCCACATAATCGGCGATGGAGGAATCCGAACCGATCCCGAAAAGGTTGCCGCAATCAGGGATTTTCCTTTGCCAAAGACTTTGCGTAATTTGCGAAGTTTTATGGGTCTGTGCGGATGGTATCGCAAGTTTGTTCCCAATTTTGCGTCTCTTGCTGCCCCTTTAACAGATCTGATGACCACGAAAAGAAGATTCAGTTTGACAAAAGCAGCTGTAGAATCTTTTGAGAAGCTAAAGCAATGTCTTAGCGAGGCTCCTGTTTTATGCAGTCCTGATTTTTCGAAGCCGTTCGCAATACATTGCGACGCGAGTAAGACCGGAGTTGGAGCTGTATTAGTCCAAGTTTCGGAAGAAGGAGATGAGCGTCCTATTGCCTTCATTTCGAAGAAATTAAATAAGGCGCAACGAAATTATACCGTCACTGAGCAAGAATGTCTCGCTGCGATCGTGGCTCTTAAAAATTTTAGGGCATATGTGGAAGGACATAGATTCAAAATCATAACCGATCATGCGTCATTAAAATGGTTGATGTCTAACCATGACCTAAATTCGCGTCTAGCTCGATGGGCTTTGGCCTTACAAAGGTATGATTTCGAGATTGAGCATCGCAAAGGTTCGCTTAACGTAGTTCCCGACTCCTTGTCTCGGGTAAACGAAGACGTGATAGCTGCAATAGACTTGCGGGATGGATTTCTCGTAGATCTAAATTCCGATCACTTTAAATCAGCGGAATATACCGAACTCGTGCAGAAAGTGAGTGCAAATCAGACGAATTTTCCGGATCTTAGGACCGATAGCGGTTACATTTATCGAAAGGCGGAGCATTTGACAGGAGAGCAAGTGCACGATGAATATGCCTGGAAGCTCTGGGTGCCGAAGGAACTGGTTCCTGAGATACTTTCTCGCGCTCACGATAGTTCGTTGTCTGCTCATGGTGGGATACACAAGACCATTGAAAGAGTTAGACGTTATTATTTCTGGCCTGGACTCGTGACAGATGTTAAGGCCTATATAAATGCTTGTGAGGTGTGCAAAACCACAAAAGCACCAAATTATGTTTTGCGACCACCCTTAGGAAAAGCACCGGAAAGTCAACGATTTTTCCAAAGACTATTTATAGATTTTCTTGGACCATACCCCAGATCCAGAAGTGGAAATATTGGGATTTTTATCGTTCTCGACCATTTTTCCAAGTATGTTTTTCTTAAACCAGTAAAGAAGATAGATGCAGGTTGCGTTATAAAATATTTGGACGGAGAGTTGTTTATGTCGTACGGCACTCCCGAAACGATAGTGTCTGACAATGGATCTCAATTCCGTTCGCACGCTTTTCAGAAATTAATGCAGCAGTACGGCATTAGGCATACGCTGACTGCTGTGCATTCGCCTCAGGCTAACGCCTCTGAGCGCGTTAACCGGTCTGTTATCTCGGCAATTAGAGCGTATTTGCGGCCTGATCAGAAAGATTGGGACGAATACCTAAATAGGATTAGTTGTGCGTTGAGATCATCCGTACATTCAAGCCTAGGAACATCTCCTTACTACATGGTTTTCGGGCAACACATGATTACTTCTGGCTCCACGTATTCTTTGTTGAGGAAGCTCAACCTATTGGATGACCGATCCCTAAAATTTGACCGTCAAGACTCGTTCGAGATAGTGCGGGAGAAAGCATGCCAACGGATGTTAACGAAGCACTCCGAAAACGAGAAGAAATACAATCTTAGGGCTAGAGTTGTTTCGTATGCAGAAGGGCAAGAAGTATTTCGTAGGAATTTTAAGCAAAGTTGTTTCCAGACAGGATACAATGCTAAATTCGGTCCTTCCTTTGTAAAAGCCAGAGTTCGCAGAAGGTTAGGAAACTCTTACTACGAGCTAGAAGATTTGCAAGGGCAACCATTGGGTACATACCATGCGAAAGATATTCGCCAATGATATGTCTTCAGTCGGCATCAGTCTAGGGTATCAGTAAGATATATACCCTAGCCAGATGTTACCGGGGGGCTTTTGTAGTGGCGACTGAAGAGCCGCGAGATACATTTTTTTACCTAGAAGTAGGCTACAGATCATAAAAGCTTTAGGCCAAGTTTTTTTTCAGCTCAAAAGCAGACAACATTTTTGGCAACTTTTAAGCCGAGCTTTTAGTGCATGTGCATAAAATTCGTGAGCTGCATTTTTTTGTGGTATTTGCCTGAACAGATTTTAGGGAAAATATAACAGATAGCTCATAGCGGCGCCAGGGAAGATCTGGAAAGCTCTTGTTCCAATTAGGAAATTTTTCGCTGCTGCTAAGCCTGAACCTAGGTCGCTCCACCTATTTCCGTGCTAAACTCTTTTCAAATCGAGATCCGGTGGAGTGCACAAGTATTGGAGTTGCTTCTCGCAGACCAAATCTTAAATAAGAGCTAAGTCCAAGCGGACAGCATACAAATTTGAGTGCGAAGAAATTTAACTTGCCGGAGCTTAAGCAAACTCAAGTGAGTAGGAAAGCTGGCAGTGTCTGTGTGAAGTGCGTAACCCTTTTTTGTTGCACAGGTCACAGGAAAGTGTCTACGAAGGTTGCAAGGCGACCATCTGGCGTCGACCAGTACCCAAGTGAAAGAGGTTATACTTGGGAGACCCCTTAAATTTTCACCGGGGACAATCATCCAGCGGGTAAATATTTCGAAAAGCGTGTTTCGGTTATTGGTTGCTTACTGTGGTGAATTTAAAATCAACAGATTGACCCCAGCAAGCAGTTTTTGAGTTCCGGTCCCGAGGAGCACCCCTAAGCGGGGCATGACGGGCTAGGAAGCCGAAGGAGGGATGAATACCTAACTCTAGTGCAGTTAAATCGGCCACCAGCACGCCTGCGCGACATTCTTAAGTGGCCGGCTATGCAGTTGCGGAAAATTTTGTTGGTGATGTTTGGCAGTGATCGGCAGTTTAAATTGTTTGACCCTGGCATGACCTCTGTGCCCTTGCTGCTTTAACCTATATTCGGTGAAGTGATCATAACTAATGCGTAGTCCCGATCAGTAGCCATAGGCAACGTCCGTCGTCCGACCGCTGTGTATGCGCGAATTTAATGCGAATTAACTGCGCGAATTAAATGTCCAATCTGAAGGATTTTTAATCTTTGGAAAAGATGTGCCCCAGTTTTGTTTTATCCAAACGGTCTTAACCTACATGGCATGGCGTAACGCTTACGTAAGCCTTCTCTGATTTTTTTTATGCAAACTTTTGCTGAAACTAGAAGCCAAAAATAATGAGAGGAACTATCTTTGAAAAATTATGAAGGAAAATTTATTGGAAAATATTTAAGTAATTTTAAAATTTAGGTTTAAGCAAAATTAATTAGTTTTCTTGCTCAAAGCGAAGAGTAGGGTATCTCTTTATTGCTTTTGTTTCTACTAACACGATGAAAGCCAGCCTACTGCTTACACTGGGCCAGGCCAAACAACCATTAATTTCCAGCACACCTTCGAGGGAGATCGATCTTTCGCCGATGGATGAGATGCGTGAGTGTTAATAAAAGAACATTATTTTTAAAAGTTTAAACAAAAGCTAAATAATAAAACATGAAAATTCTACACTATGCTAAAAGTTTACCTTGAATTAAATGTCGCTACAAATTGAATTAATGAATTACTCTAAATTGGAGATCGCAAGAAAATTAAATTAATGAACTATCTCTACTAAAATTTTAACTTTAATTATGGCAATTTATGAAGTAATGAGAAATGAAGTGAACTAATTTAGCCTTTCAAATAAATTCAACTTAGAGCAGCGTTCAAAACAAAAATTTAAATTAATTAAACAAAGAACTATGTTTAAAGATGTTATTTTTAAAATTTTTGAATACTTTAAGAGTATACATATATAGTCTAATTCTCTGTCTGCCTCTAAAAAAATGAATTTAAACGTAATGTTAGCCTTAATCAGTACATTTATATTAAATCTTAATGTCTAATGAAATCATGAATTCTTAAATCTCTGTGTTTTTACCGACTCGAATGATGACTCCACGGTCGTAAGAATCAAAAGGGATCACCAGAGCCATGCTCTTGCGGCAGGTGATCGTAGGTAGGGTGGGCAATATGCGAGCGCAACAACATCTGTGTCTCCGCAAAAAATTTTAGTTTTCTCTCTGTTCTTCTGCCTTTTCTCTAAGCTGCCGCTTTTCCTCTATCTCCTATCCTTCAGTGAATTTTGGTTATCATATCTTCCGGTTTAGTCTAGCTTTTATTTTTGTCGCAGCACGCTCAATTCTTGTCTTGTTAGTAATGATGTGTAGTCCGTGTCCGAGGTCTGGGTCAGCAAGACCACCACCCCCAAAGCCGACGAGCTAGAGCCGGAAACCTACAGCGTGCCCCAGCAGCTCAGATCCTCCCAAAGCAAACGAACTTGAACGTTACACACTACATAATTTAGACGCAGGGAGAGAAATACGTGCAGATGGAGATGGGTCTAGGTAATGAACAAAAAAATATATGTATGTGTATTTAACTAACCAAATATCGGTGTTAGAATCGTTAAGTAAAAACTCTTGTAGTCTGCGCAGGGCGAGAGATCGATCAGAGGTGAACGGGGGAAGCCGGAGAGAGAGTGCAAACCGTTCTGTTACGTTACGTTACCACATTATCACACTCACACCGAATAGAGAGAGGAGATGATTATAACTACGTGTATTCCAATTCATCAAAGCAATTGAAGAATTAATAGGACACCTAGCCTAGGCAAGCCAGGACGGACTTCGACTGCGACTGCCACTGGCCACTAGAAATATACGAGACATCTAAGGTTTCTCAGCATAACAAAGCGAAGCAAATATCGGGCATATACGGCATATTAACTTATAAACCTAAACCTACGTAGAGGCGACAACTTAACTACTTGCATTACACGACATAAACACACACACACGTAACAGGGTCGTTCTTCAGACAATACACGCAACTCTGAGGATGGGAATCGGAATCAGAATCAGATAGAATCAGAATTGGAATTGGAATTGGAACCCTGCGGTTCAGTTAGATATTGGCGCAAACTTAAGATGGTGTTTTCAATGAAATTAGCATATGTATATGTTTATGTATATGTGTGTGTTTGTATATGTGTAACAATAAAGTTGAAGATCTCTCTCAATCGTAAATACAAAAACAAAAAAAAAAGGACACTGGAAATAAAACTGCATTTCCTTGTTAATCAGCAAATGGGACTTAGTGGTTTAGTGAACGTATGTAGGACTCTCTCTTACTCTCATCTTTGAAGAAGACGAAAAGAATGAATATGCAGCATAAAATTGATAAAACTGAACAATTGGGATCAACTTATATTTTAAATATAAGATTAAATTGTAAAAAAACCAAAAAAACGAAACGAAAAACCTAAGCGAACCTTTTGAATTAAGCCCCGGGGTTTGGTAGAAGAAGGTACTTGAATCTAGCAAGATCTTACGAGAATACGAGATGAATTTGTGCCAAAAATAAAGCAGGAGAACAATAGATGCCGAATTTCAAAGTTCAACTGGCCAAAAAGCACAACAACAACAGCAAACAAAAAACGAGAACACAAAGTAAATTCTTTGCTTTTTTTGGGGGAACAACACATAGGAATTATACGAATTTCAATGGATTCACAGTCGTCAGACAGCTACTCCTCTTACACACAAGTATTTAATGTTCACATTTGCTCAAGGCAAAGCACTTAAAGGAGCTTATTTAATGAAAACAAAACGAAAAACCAAACAAAACCGAAAACAAATACTAAAACCATATAGATGTGTGTGTATAATCCTTTCCACATAAATAATATTCAATCTGGCTGTATTCGCAGTTTAATTGCTAGAAGAAGAAGGTGCCAAAGATCCCAGATGAACCAAAAAGCTAAAGCCTCCATATTCGATGGCAGTTCACACACTCCCCACTGGTTTCGTTGCATACATTTAGGCGGAATCTTTGAGGCATTCGAGACTTGCGTTGCACTTCGGTTCAGCCCCCGAGATTATGTTGCAGGAACTGCAAGGCAGCTCAGAGGCCGATGGCGCACCTAAAATTAATTAGCGATTAATTAATTAATCGACAAATTGAAAATGAAAATGAAATGTAAACAAAGGCGAACGCTAACTAAACATATTTACAAGTTGAATAAAACTGCAAGGCAATCATATAACTAGAGCTTCAATAAATAACAAAACAAAGGACAAGTGTCATAGGCGTGGCGAGGGTGGAGGAGTTATGGCTATAAAACCAGTTGAAAATGCCTAGAACGTGTTTTTGGATAAATATATATTTAAGCCATAATCACAAATGGATAGGAGACAAAACTATTTGCGTTATTATTGTGGTTAAAGCCGGACGGGAGTTAATAATGAACAAAACCAAAAGTTAGTGCCAATTTTTAGTGCAAATTTTTGCGTAATTGTTTTAATTTCAACGTTATTAAAACTACACCAAAGTAAACAAAAATAAAGAATAAAAAGATATGAAAAAACAAACAGTTGGTTTCAGAACCACCAATTTTTGGGAGACTTTCAAGAGGACGCGATGACGGGAGTAAAGCGTAGCACTCAGCACCGCCTAGTTTTCGATGTGAACCAAAGTGTGTAGTGTAGTGTAGAGGCTAAACTAACCCACGTACATAACATACAAGTAGCTCTCGGCTCAATATGCATTCGACACCCTAATTTCGCACCCCACAATCAATAGTTATCGGGACAGGGATCGGAAATGGGTTCAGCACTGAGAACAGGTCCTTTTAGATTGCAAAAAACACACATAAGACACACACTCTCACCCACAAGGAGATGGGTTAATGCAAAAAAAGTAAAATGAAAATGAAAATGAAAAAGTAAAGTTAAGCCATAAGTGAAATTAAATATTGTTTATCTGTGTACAACAATAATATTTAAATAATTCTTAAATGTGTATTATGACTCACTGACTACATACACTTAAGGGAGTGTCCCCTGGGCCGCGTTTGCCCGACGGATCTCCGGTCTGGGAGACGGACAGCCCCTGTAGACAACACTTAGACATTGAAACATTAGAGAAGCAAACCAACACACACTCAGAACTTAATCGCAGTAAGAGCATACAGTATACAGTATACAGAATACAGATACAGATACAATAAGAATTCTTAAATAATGGCAAAATGTACAACAAGACAAACGGTAAACACGAGTTGAAATAACAAAAAACAAAGCAGAACAAATGAAAGTGTAATGAAAATGAAAGATAACTCGAAAAGCAAACATTATTTACAACATATTTACAATTCTATAAATTATATTTAAAAGTATTTACATATATATGAGGGACATATGGTGTGTAGCGGTGTGTGCGACCCGACATAGAGTGCAAAAGGAACCCCCAACCACACACATCACGCATACGTAGCCATCGGTACAGGACACCACACACACACTCACATCACACTATAATGTGCAATACGACACACTCACACGCAAAGTTAAGTGCATTATAATTGAATTTATAGAGTTAAACGAAGCTATTAAGTGACATTATTTAAACTGATTACTGATTAACTGATTAACTGATCACGATTATTATTAACGATGCATACGCATTTACTCACCACTCATATACACACCTATATATAAATATATATATATATATATTTAGTATGTATACATGGCATATATCGCTGGAGAATATTTTCGTTGATCAAGAACAATCCATATAGGCAACTAAATTAAGTTATCATACATATATTCCACACATCATATCAGAAACACACACAATGGAAATCACTGCAAGTTTACCCAACAGAAAGTAATTGTATGAGCTCGAAGAAAGATCAAGATTATTGAAAGCTACATAAATGTGTTGCGTTCTTTGAATAAATGTTTTTGAGTCGAATTTTTACTTCAAAAACCCAAAAAAAAAATAAAACAACATTGAAAAAGTCTCAAAAAAAAACTTAAAAAAAAAAACAAAAACAAAATAAAAATAAATAAAATTAATAGCAAGCGAAAGACACACACAGACCTAAACATAAGAGCGTTAAGCGGGATACATTCTTACAGAGTATCTGTGTGAAAATCGTGGCAATGTTGCAGACAGTTGATAATGAAAATGTACCACTTGAAGTAAGGAAAAAACCAAGACAAGAAAGAAAAGAAAAACCAAAAACAAGAATTTAACACAATTTTTGAATTCATTAAATAAAGGTATGTGTTTAGATATATTCAAAACAAAACCCCCGTCTCGTTGTTTTCTTTAATACGAATCGGGGATAACCCCATTTAAGTGCGGTTTGTATTTTTATATATATCTTTTATTTCGAGCTGGCTTAAAACGCACTAATAAAACAGTTGCGTATACGACACGTTTCTCAATTGTTTCGATTTACATTTTAAAAGTCAATGCAAACGGCGAATGGCTAAAGGCCAACTGGTGGCTAAAAAAGGCCACCAAACTTCATTCATAAAATCAAAAACGTATTAGCAGCATACAAAAGTAAACAAATAATTATATGCTCACACTTTTTGTCCCTCTCTTTTATAAACATTATAACGACGAGAGCCCAGAGCAGAAATAGAGCGGGAATTTTAAAAGAAATATACTTTTAGTCTGACGTCATGCTCCGCATTTGTTTGGCCTTTAATTACGTTCGATAACCGGAACATGACTGAAACAAAAACGGGATTTAATCGTATCTTGACAGCTTAGCACCTGACTAGGCATACGGGAGGCTGGCGTTAGCTGGGCACGTTCCGAAACGAACCCTATAATTATCTCACGCAAACCCAATTCTGGGGTTTTACTGATTTTTTGCATAACAATTAAATTTCAAAATTGCCTTAGAATAATTGGAGACAGTATTCACTCGAAGAATGTTACTGTAAACTAGACGGTTTGTATTTATAAAACACAAGCTGGGTTGATTTGTAATAAATCTTATTATTACAATAATTGTTTGATATTTAAGTTTTTCTCAACATTTTTAGTGTGCATTTCATTTTCTTTAAATATTTTTAGACCTAGCAGTAATTTTTGTTATTGATACATAAATAATCTTATTTATTTTTATCCCGCTGTTAATTTCGAGCCAGTACTTAATAATGGCAACACGACTTATGAGTGACATACCATATCGCGCATTCTGAAACCTAATGGCTTTATTTATTTAGTTCCACTGAATTAATGTTCTTAACGAAAAACTGTAAAATATAAAAAGTAAATAATGCTGACAAGGTTTAAAATTAAAAAAATAAGTATACGACCTGTTGGCCTTTAACTTTCGCAATCACTTAACGTTTGTATAGACGGAAAATAATAAAAATCTTACAAATTATGGGGATTTTCTGAACTTTTATTATTGTTTGTAGGTTAAGATTCGCCTTATTCTATCGAGATTCACGGCGTTGAATATTAATATACAGTCGAATCTATATAAAAGCGTCAAAGCATTAAACATTATGGAGGATAAACTAATAATATCTCCTTACATTCCCCAAGAGAACTGCCCAGCAAAGGAAAGTGTCGTCAAGGAAGTTTTTACTGTATATCGTTTTTTATCTTGCTCATACCGGTTTTTTTCTATTTTCTTTTTTATATTCTTATTAACTGTTATAATAATCAAAATAGCCCACTTGACGAGAATAATTGCATAAACGTAAAACAACTTAACCCTGGTCATGATCACGACAACATACATATAATATCTGTCTATATATCGGTCTTTTATATATATAAATGTTTATTCTGCCACCGAACTAGTGCGTTCGCCTGATGGTTTGGCTGCTGGCCAAATCGGCAAACGAAATGAAATATACATTATGGAACTATAACGTTTGCGGCACGTGACCCTTGCCAAAATTGTTGGCACAGTTGCTGGACCGATGATGGATCGGCAGAGGCAGTAAGCCAGAACCCTAAATATATGGAAAATAAGATTTATATAGCCTTTGTTACACAAGTTTAATTAATATGCCTATGAAATACGGCAGTTTAACCTTGCGGTGGAGAAGGAATTCCCATAAAATTATTTATTGATATTTTTTATTTGATATTTCTTGTATGTGGGAAATAAAAAGGCTATAAAATCTTCTTGCGGCAAGTATTTTGGGAAATTTTGTGTACAGTTTCGACATGTATTTAATTTAAATAGTTAGAATACCAAAATCTCCTTGAAATAATATCAACATAATAGAGTAAACATTTTTAATTGCATACTTCTGAGTACTTCATTAATTTATTTGAAATCCATAGCGATTTCGGTGGCATGATGCACCTTATCTCTCTGATTGCTTTTGAAGTCATTTTTCTCTGTGTGTGCAGAGACAATGGATGAGTAGACCCGGCTCTTGGACTTTGCCTGCCCATCACCCTATACAGGAGACTCCCTCGATCCACTTTCACCGCAGCCAATCCAGCCGCGACACACACGAGCCGAAAGCCATAATCTCCCGTCAAGCCCACCCCAGAAACTCGGAACCCCTCGGCAATATGGAACCCTGCGGCGCTCAACAGTTGGTCGGGCTTCCTCACTCGCCGTCGGGCTGCGATTGCGACCGCTCGTTACTTGCTCGCGGAGATCGCAGTTCGCAGATCGGAGATCGCAGATCGGAGATCGCAGATCGCAGTGGCCAGTTCGGGGCGCGTTTCTGTGCCGTTCACATCGCGCAAGTGCTCGGCGCCGTGGGTAAAAATAAATATATAGATTTCGTAAATGAAAATAAAGCGTCGCGAGTGCAGAAATAAACCGAAAACGTGTGCGCTAATCGAAGGCTGTAGTGATTAGGAAATGGCGGCCAGCGAAGCGCCACCCGCAGAGGCGACGGTGGAGTTGCCGCCACCGTCACCGGCTCCGCCTCCGGCAAAGGATACAGAGGAGGTCACCCTCGATGCCATCCTGAAGCACTTGGGACAGTTCGGGCGCTTCCAGCTGATCATCTTCTTGCTGATCTGCCTGCCCATGATGTTCCATGCCATGTTCTCGGTCACCTACGTCTTCACAGCCGCCACTGTGGGGCACCGTTGCAACATTGAGGAGTGCGACACGCCGGACAGCAGCTTTTACGAGCCGCATGTGGAGTGGAGTATCCCCAAGAATGGCAACGACAACTGCAATCGGTACAGCAACAGGGATCTGCCCCTGTGGAACGGGACAGAGGATATTTGCCTGGCCGAGTATTACACGGCTGAAACGGAAGCCTGTCCCGGCAATAAATTCATATTCCGCGATAACGAAGTGACCATTTCGAATGACGTGAGTATCAAAGTGCCAGCGACACTGGGGGTGCTGCTATCAGGTAGCGCATGCCAGACTCTCGAATCTCACGGCGGCAGACATGGACTTTGATAATAAGTCAGCCGATTTAGACACATGCTGCCTGGACCAGTTGTGCAGGGGAAAACAAACGCATAAATTGCTCATCCATCCATAGTTAGTTCAAATCTTATCTGCAGCCTATCGGGTAAATAACGTAAATATCAGACTTTAATTAGCCGCCTAAATGTGAACCTGGCAGATAGAGAGTTATGACTTGTTTTAATACATTTTCCAAATAAAATCAACTTGATTAAATAAATCATATAAATAACTTAATGTAATACGTATTTTATGATGAAATTATATAGAATCAAAGGAACGTGAAAACTCAAACACGATTGCTCCATTTATAAATATTTATGGGTTTATTGTGCACTCTGGGGTCTAGGAATAACCGAGATAGCCAGCAGCTCACTGTGAGGTAATCGAGCATTAGCAAAAGCTGCTCTGCCCCTCAGAACTCTAGACAAACCCTTCACGAGTTCAATGACTAAATTGTGCCTTAAATATTTCACTGATAGCCGCCGCTTCGAGTAGTTTACAATCACAATCAGACGGGGCCCGAAATCGGGTTAACACAGTTGAAATAGGATTGCAGTGAGTGAGAACCTCTTTAAAGTATCGATTATATGAAGCTTGAACCATAAAGTATATAAAGTATACGCCAAGTGCGCCAGCTGAATCAACAGAAAGACCATTGTGAAGGTCCAAAGGTAAACAGAACCCATAATATTTAGTTAGCAATAATGGAGGAATTTTACCACTCGCCAGGTAAACAAATTTGCTTTTCGCGGTCACATCTAAGATTATGCGCCCTATGAAGATTATAATCTCGGAAGCTGCTGCCTCCCAAGTGGCCTGATGAGCTGGGTAGCTGGGGAGCAGCCTTCATGCAAAA
This sequence comes from Drosophila rufa, assembly GCA_018153105.1. NCBI lineage: Eukaryota > Metazoa > Arthropoda > Insecta > Diptera > Drosophilidae > Drosophila > Drosophila rufa. The sequence continues at coordinate 17,842,114 of JAECXS010000085.1, forward strand.
GCATTCTTTATCAGACAATTGGACACGTACTTGGGAGGCGACTAACTGGCAGATAAGTGATGCGTCCACAGAAGCCAGACGGACTGGCGAAGCAATTGCAACATAGACAAACGAATTGAGATTAAGATATTCCTGAGCAAATGAGGTTACAATTTGCGTTAATGGTTGAGGGAAAAAAGATTTCCATCCAATCTTTTTATAGCTTGGAATTTTTTGCGATACTGAATGAAAGAGTCTTGAATAAGGGAGCGGCAATCATTGTTATAAATGTTCAAAGGGAGAAGAAAGGGAATAAGATCTTTTATGTAATGTTTGGATACAGGAGCTTCCTGGATATGCCACATAAATTATAGGAAGTATTCTCTTATTGAAATAAATATTTAATTAATTTAAAGTTAAATTTATGTGTATTATAATTGTATAACTACAAGTGTTATTAATGGTCTAAAGGACCAATTAAAAATTTTTAAAAGATTCCTGGATATGCCTCAAAAATTATAGGAAGTATTTTCTTATTGAAATAAATATTTAACTTATTTTAATATATTTTAAAATGATATAATTATAATTATAATTCCCTTGTAGTTCGACATTTACTGTGACGATGAGTGGAAGCTGTCAATGGTCGGTACCATCAACAATCTGGGACAATTCTTTGGCATTCCCATAGGCGGTTTTGTGGCAGATCGGTGAGTATTCATACTCATCCTACCTTATCACGTTTAATTCCTAACCCATCCCTGCTCCCTTGTCAGCTATGGACGCAGCTTCTCGATTGCCCTGGGTGGCATTATGGGCGCCGTCCTGGGCATCGTGCGTTCCTACTCTCCAAGCTACGTTTGGTTTCTAATTTTTGAGTTTCTGGATAATATGACAAGTAGTACGCTGTACTCCACCTGCTTCGTGATCGGCATCGAGCTGGTGGGACCCCGGCGGCGGGTCCTGGCCTGCAGCGTGATCACTGTCTTCTATGCGGTGGGCGAGGTGGCCCTGGCCATGTTCGCCAAGGCCTTCCCCGACTGGCGCATCCTGCTGCGCATCACCTACATGCCCTCGCTGATCCTGCTCGCCTACTTCTGGATCCTGCCGGAGAGCGTGCGCTGGCTGCTCAGCCAGCGCAAGGAGGAGCGCGCCAAGGGCATCCTGCGGCGTGCCGCCAAGGTCAACAAGCGCAAGCTCTCGGAGACCATGCTGGACAAGCTGGTCCTAGCCAATCGCGACAAGCTGGAGCAGTCGGCGGAGAGCCGCTTCCCCATCCGCGAGGCCTTCAAGAACTTCAAGTGGCGCATTGCCAATTGCTCCTTCTGCTGGATCGTCCACGTCCTGGTCTACTACGGCCTGAGCCTGAATGTGGTGCTCCTCGACGGCGACAAGTACAACAACTTTGCGTACATCGCCCTGGTGGAGATTCCCGGCTTCTTCATGCCGCTGCTGATCATGGACCGCTTTGGGCGGCGCTACTCCCTCTGCGGCCTGATGCTGTTCAGTGCCCTGTGCTGCATCGGAACCATTTTCGCTGGCGCGGATCAGCCGGTGCTGCAGCTGGTGCTGTTCCTCATCGGCAAGCTGACCATCACGGCCAGTTTCCAGGTGCTCTACTTCTTCGCCTCGGAGATCTATCCCACGAATCTGCGCAACAGCCTGCTGAGCTTCTGCTCGATGATGGGCAGGTTTGGCTCCATGCTGGCCCCACAAACGCCTCTACTGGTGGGTATTTACTGGCACCTCGGTTTGTTCTATATCCTGATCACTCTCTTTCCCATGCAGGCCAAGTATTATGCCAGTGCTCCGGCCTTGATCTTTGCCGGCGCTGCCATTGTGAGCGGCCTTCTCACCCTGTTCTTCCCCGAGACCACCAACGTAGTCCTGCCAACGACAGTGCAGGAGGCGGATGCCATTGGCGTCAAGAAGAAGCCGTCGCAGGCCAAGGATCTCGATCTAGTCGTGCCCAGTAACCAGTAACCAGCTAGCATTACCGTAATCTTAGCCTAAGGCAGCCTGCAAATACAAAGACATTTCTCTCCGAATGTGTTATATCATTTAAGAAAATATCGTACAATATATATATTCTATTCTCTAGCATTAACAAGAACTGGTTTTTGATTTATTCACTGGCGATATATGGGTAATGGTCAACATTGATGCTTAAACTTAAAGATTATGTTCACTTTGTCCTTATGAGTGTAAAAAATAAAGAACTGTTTGTACAATTACCAAAAAAACACAAATATTGGCTTCATTAATCAGTTATAAACAAGTTTACAATTAACAAAACAAAAGGAACTTCATTAATCAATTCGCTCTGCGCCGAAATTGATGAATTGGCAAGTGGATACAAAAAATATAAAGCTGCTTTTGCTAGCGAAATTTAATAATCTAAATTGTTAATTTTTAAACTGAAAAAGTATCGAAAAAGTTTAAAACTAAACTAAATTTTTAGCCTGCTCAATGGCTTTGGCTAAAGAACTGCGCTATGGTCTTGGTTCCACTTGAGGAGCCGCCGCCAATGGTGACATTCAGTGGCTTCGCCTTGGCCTTCTTCGTCTGAGCCGGCAAGGTCTTCTCCTTGCTGAGCGCCGCTGCCCGAGTGCGCAGGTCCTGCTGATTCAGTTCGCGCTGCAGGTTCCTCGCCACATGGTAGTCTATGTGCTCCGGCATATCTACGCTTTTTACATAGGCCTTGCACTCGGAGCACTGCTCCATGGGAACATCGCTGCGGGGCGGCTCCTGGGCAGCCTTAACGCTGAAGAACTTGGCTATGCCGTGGCCCGGTGAAGCAGAGCTGACACTAATCGATCCTGCTGCCTTCTTTTGCTTCTTCGGGGGCGTTGGCTTGGGTGCGTCCTTCGGGCGGCACTCCTTCTGCCTCTCTTCCCGCTGCTCGCTCTTCAGCTGGCGGCTCAGCTCCTGTGCGAAATGATGATCTCGATGGGTTTGCAGGGCCTTGAGGTCGTCGAGTATCTTGGCTCCGCACTGATCGCACTTTACGGTGGGCAAAAGATCAGAGCGCAGCTCAGGCACCGCGTACTCGGCGTAACTCTCCTTATAGTTGCTGTCCACTTCGTCGAATTTCCGCTTTGAAGTAGACGGCTGCAGTTCCTCTTCGGTAAGGGGAGGTTGGCCAGCTTCTGCCTCTGGATCCTCCGACACTGATTTCTGGCCTGCACTAATTAAATCGGGATCCTCCACGGTATCGTCATCGAAATCCCTGGCGTTGCTAGCCTCGATGGCGTCCAGCTCCTCGGCCAAGCCCTGAATATCAGAGGAGTCTTCATCTGCTGGCTCAGACCTCTGCTCCTGGGTCTCTTTTTGCTGCTTCAGGTACTTGGAGAAGAAGCTCTCCTTGAGCTCGGGAGGTGAGGAGGTTGAGGTGATGGCAGTGCCCTCAGCTTCGGCTTCCGCTTGGGTGACCGCCTTAAGTTTCTGTTTGTACTCCTCAAAGAAACTCTTTTTTGGGACATCTTTAAGAGGCTCCTTAGGATTCGGGGAGTCCGACTTCTTATCCTCCTTCTTGGACCCCTGCAGATAGTTGGCGAAGAAGCTTTGCATCTTGGACTCCTCCGTCGGCTTGGGCTTTACTTCCACTGGGATCTTGGGCGGCTGCACGGACTCCTCTCCGCTAACCCTTCGCTTCTTGGCCGCCTGGTTGGCGAACATCTCCTGCAGCTTGTTCTGGGCATTGGAAACGGTCTCGAACTTGCCCACGCTGATGCCCAGGAACTTGATGGCGTTGTTCAGCGCCGCCTCGCTTCCGGCTCGCAGAAAGGTCTTCGTATTGGCCTTGATCAGGTCCAGGGCAAACTTTGCCAGCGACTCCTGGTCGTAGTCCTTGAGTGCGGTGGAGCGGGAGCTGGCCACCTCCTCGCCTTCGATGTCCTGGACGTATTGCACTACCATCTGCTTGGCCTTGCGGTTGTTCTCGATGAAGTCCTTCTCCAGCCGATCGTTGATCTCGGAGGCGAGCTCCCCCAGCCAGTGCTGGAGCGATTTCAGGCCCGTGATGTTGTTGCGACCCGGAAACTTCTTGCAGCAGCCAATGCTCTTGGAGTAGAAGCGAGGAGTGACTGCCTCCAGGTCGATGCCACGCGAGATGTTGAAGAGCCAGGAGCTAGAAGGGGTTACTCTTAGTTACTCCAAGACTCCAAGGCCACGAAGACTCACCCATTCTTCTCGTCAAACTTGCGCTGCAGCTCCGCCTCGGTGAACTTCACTATTTGCCCCAGGAACTTGATGCCCATGGTCTCGCACACCACCTCGCCGAACTTGCCGCCCAGCCCCTTGATCTTGCCCACGGGCAAGGAGTCAAACAGACCGGGGATCTCCGCCAGCGGTAGAACGGTCTGCTTGTTGGGCTTGTTCAGGCCGGCGGCCAACTTGGCCAGAATCTTGTTGTGCGCTATGCCCGCCGAGCACTCGTAGCCGGTCTCCTTCTTGACCGCCGCCCGCACTTCGCCGGCCACGGAGGCGCCGATGAGCAGCCGGATGTCGCTCTGCCGGACGGCGGGCAGGTCGTTCTGGTCGTAGGACAGCTGGAAGCGTTCGTCGTCGACGTAGGGATTGGCGAAGCGGTTCGTGATCTTGTTGACATAGTCACCGATGTTGGTGTAGCCCACGGCAAAGGTGTTGACCAGCTCCTGCGGCTTCAGGGCAAAGGCGCCCTGCGGGGGGAATCAATGTGGTCAGGATTAGATATTCTTGGCTAATCTTCACCTGCTTACACTCTGCATCTGCTGCATGCGCAGGTTCACCGTTTCCGTGATGTCCAGGTAGGCCTCGTCCACGGACGCGCGCTCCAGCAGCGTAGTGAAGCGCTGCAGCACATTGGCCACTTCCTTGCCGGCGTCACGGTACTTGCTCGTGTCCGCCTTCTCCCGGATGTTGGGCACCTGGCAGAGCACGATGTCCGGACAGAGGTCCTTCGCCTCGTCCCCCGCATGTGGCGGGTAACGCCCTTGGCCCGGGCAGCATAGTTCACCGCGATGATGCCTCCGCCGCGCCACTGGTTGTACTGGACCACGGCCAGCGGCCTGTTCCGGTATTCCGGCTGCTGCTTCTCCTCCACCTGGCAGAAGAAGCAGTCCATGTCCACCAGGAGGACCACGCGGTCGTACTTGCTCTGCATGCTGACATGGCTGCGTGGGGCGGCCATGGTTTCATTTCGTATTATTGCGCGAATTTGCACAAAGCGCCAACGGTGTGACCGCCCTTGGTTACCGCTAATTTCCCATAAAGGGATTTGACGCGGGAACAGACGTGTTACCAGGCCGTAGAAATGTTGGTTGCCCTTTCCTCCTTTGCCTGGGCACCGTGACCCCAGAAAAGGGAACCCCACATTACCGTTACAAGACAGCTGGAAAAAAAACGGAAAACTGTCGGAAAAGCCTCGAAAATTTAAGTTGGATTAAAATACCAAATTTCAATAATACCAAAAATACTGTGAGTCGTTTATCCGGAAATCGGAATTATCAGTATGTGTCGGCTGGTCACACTCTGTCAATCTTATTTTCCGTGGGTTTTCTTCGCTTTTCGAAAAATATAAACAAACAAATTAATTTTAAGATGTTCGCTTAATAATAAAAAAAAAAAAGATAAAAAAAAAATAAGATGTTCGATACACCATAATTTGCGGCGTGGAATTCGCCAATTGAAAGGAAGTCCACAAAGCCGAAACAACGACGACGAAGCGGTAAAAGCGGAATATAAATGTGCGTGTACAAAAAAAAACAAAGTAGTGTCCTGTATAATTTTCTTGAGTGAAAACGTCTAAATATTTAAAACAAGGTGTACAGATTACCTAAGTGAAAAGATTGGCGTGTGAAAAATCCTGGCAAGCGGCTTAGATATTGATTTTCTTCCGGAAGCCGTTGCCAAAATGCAATTTACATACACACAGGCACACTCATCCTCATCCCTTATCCTGGATTTTCCTGCGCTCCCCAAGTCCATTTGGGTTAATGCACGGATTATTATCGCTGGATTTATTGATCTGGTCAAGCGGCAGCCAAAAATAAATATTCCCTATCGTGCAGCGCTCTATTTCCGGCATTTCTGCGCCCCCCTTATCCACCTTTTTCCGCGATTCCGCCTTTCCACATTTGCGCATTTTCCGCCTATTTGCCGGCTGTTTTGATTGATGCGCCGAGTATGTGTGTCCAACGGCTTAATTAGCCAAACGCACGGTCTCGGGCTCCACCCCGGTCAAGTGGCTCTTAAATCCCCGGTGATAGGAGGCTCTGCGGCGGAGTGGGGCAGCGGGGAGGACCGACAGGAAAGGGCGTGTTTGTGTATATTGCTGTGACCTAATTTCCTGTCTGTTTACTTTATGACTGACAGCTTTTTGGGGGAGGGCAGAGGATTTCGCCGCAGGAATGCCAGCGGAAGCGAAAGGTGCAGCACTGACCTATTGTAATATTCCATGCCATATCAAGGTAGTGGTTAAGTGCGGTTAAGTTAGTAGACCCACTCTACTAGTGATTACCCTACAGGGCCGGCATTGGGTTACATTAGTTTGGAGGTGGTTTCTGCTTTTGCTCCATTTTAAAATTGGGTTAGTTTGAGGATTTAAATATAAATATTGGGTTGATCTTTGTTTTTAAAATAAGGTAATGAAGAAAACTTGTTTATGATTATAAATAAAAGTAAATCTAATTTTATAAATTAAGTTTTTAAGTTAAAAAATATTTTAAACCGTTGGCGAATTTTTGCAGTATTTTAAAGTGTTCTGTAAAATATATAAAATGATAAAATTTGGTTAGTCTAAGGATTAAAAGAAAATTAATGGGCTTATATTATTCTTATTTAATAAATCATGTTTTTGACTCCATCATTTAATTTTTAAAATATTTTGTAGCAACTGTTGTGTATTGCAGTATACGTAGCAGTCTTTTATAACATTTAATTTACTTTTGATTAAGCTATTTTCCTGACTTCTTGGATACATTTCTCCCTAAATACTTCAAGTTACACCATTTATTTAAAGGTCTATTAATAACTATTTAATTATAGCTAAGAAGAAAATCTATAATTAAATAGTTATTAATAGACCTTTAAATAAATGCTGTAACTTGAAGTATTTAGGGAGAAATATATCCATTTACCAGTTAATCTGGAACTAAAGTCGTAGTAAGAATTTTAGCTTAAGTGGTAGGTCTAATTAAATAGTAAGCTTATCGAAAATAAGCTCTTTTCGATCACTTCTTCCTAAAAAAACTCCCATCAATTAAAAATTCCAATTTGGAACCGCTGTAGCCATAATTATTCCGAAAACTGCCTCTGCTTGTGCGCGCATCTCTGTGACTTGCATGCGAAAGATAATTATTTTCAATTTTACAACTCTAATCAAAATTAATTGCCGTACTCTTCGCTCAGTCTGTGCCCCCTAGAGCTAGCCACCCCTTAGCCACTCTCTCTGACCGTAGCCCTTATCCGCCAGCCCTCTCTGCCGAGCCTTGAACCCAGCATAAACGCACAATTATGCTAATGGTTCGAATGCCCAAACAACAACAGCCACTTGACTGAGCCCCCATCAAGCGTCAAGCGCTGCCTCAACCCACTCACTAGCAGAATTCTCTCTATCTCACTTGCTCTGTCCACTCCCAGAGAATTCTCTGCTCTGGCGACTGATTCACCGTGAGGACATCAGTCTGCGTGCGTCCGGCGATGAAGTCACTCTGCTCAGTCCAGCAGGGCGTTGTATTTGCAGTTGCCGAGTGCAAAAGTTGCTGAGTATAAAAGGATTCTCCCATAACCTTTTCCAGCCCCCACAGCCACCATGGTGAAGATCCTGCAGGCCTACAACTTTGCCCGCCAGCAGACGTACGCCCTGAACGGCGACATCCTGGCGGCCAGTCTGATCGGCAACAACCGGATAGCCATCAGCAGTGCGGAGCAGTTCATCGAGATCTACGACATAGCGGGCAAGCAAGAGGATGCCGGAAGCAGTGGAGCGGGTCAGGAGGAGGGACAACAACCCAGTGAGGCGGCAGGAGAGAGCGATGAGCGAACGCCGAACAGGAACACGCTGGCCACGGTGGGAGAGGTGGTGCAACTGATCTACTGCGAGGCGGGTGAGTTCCATCCCAGAGAATAACTTCCAGGAAATAATAAAAATAAAATTAAATCCAGGCAAATACCTGCTGACCCTGGAGAAGGAGCAGGCGGGCAGTCCCGTCCACTCCTCGTCCACCATCAGCTGCACCTCGAGCAGCAACAGCAACACCGTTTGCTCCGAGGACGACACCAAGATGTTCGTGCGCATCTACGCCAACTTCTGGAAGTTCCCCGACAGCCGGCTCAACGAGCTGCCCATCACCATCCGCATTGCCTCGATGACCACCCCGAAGACGCCGCTGGTGGAGAGCATCGACGTGATCGAGCTGCCGCTGCGCAGTCCGCCGGAGCTGGTGCAGTGCTGCCAGACCTCGGGCAACATCATCGTGAGCAGCCGCGACAGGATCTACCTGTACGAGTACACGCAGTGCGTCCACGAGAATACCCAGCCCAGGTTCGCCTTCATCGACTTCCTGCCCTTCAAGTTCTTCGTGCAGCTGAACTTCGTGCCGGTGCGTCTGTGCCTGGCCGAGAACGTGATTGCCTGCCTGAGCCACCGCTACTGCGTGGCCTTCAAGGTGGTGGATGCGTTGGCATCCAGCAGAGCTAGCGGTGGGCAGGATGTGAGCTGCCTGGACAACGACTACGGTGGCGGAGATGAGCCGCTCTCGGAATCCCTGAGCCTGGGCAGCAAGGCCAGTGCCAGCGGAGGAGGAGGAGGCGGCGGTGGGGTCGTAAGCTCCAGTCACAGCCAGCAGAGCTGCGAGAGCGACTCCCTGCAGTCGAGTAGCAGTGGCAAGCCGCCACTGGCAATGAACGGGGCCCTGCCGGGACGATCGCCGCTGGACTTCAACGTGGCCAAGTTGGTGAACAATGCCTACGGGCGGGAGTTCGAACCGGAGCTGCGCTCCCAGTGGGACGAGACCGAGAACGGCGGGTCCGGCAAGGGTCAGGAGGACAGCCAGGAGATCACCATTGGCCCCCAGCGAGCAGCGGAAATTAAAATCAAGCTCGTGAACGAGGCCAAGGCCATGAATGTGAGGGGCATTGCAGGCGGATCGCATCTGGAGGATGCCTCGGTGCAGTACGATGTGCGGAAGCTCCTCCAGATCTGCATGCGGACCTCGGAGGCTCAGCCGCGGGTGCTGGACATCCTGCGCTGCATGGACCTCAAGGCTATCTATCAGCGGAGCAGCCAGGGCGCCGATCACGAGGACGACGAGTACGACATGGGCAACCAGCAGGTGCCCAGCGCGGTGACCACCTTCAAGCACGTCAACCGAAGGACACTCAAGTCCTCGCAGCACCAGCGGTGCATCGGCCACGCCCTGCTGGTGGCCAGCAGCGTGGACGGCTACCTGTACCAGTTCTCCGCCCAGGGCAAGTGGTACAGCGAGAACGAGAAGCCGGTGGCCAGCTACAGCTTCACGGCCCCGGTCATCCAGGTGCACATCAACGACTATGTGGTGTATGCGGTCACCTCCGAGTCCGTGGAGACGCACACCTCGCGCATCGGCCACAAGCTCTTCCACAATCGCTTCGAGTATCCCTCGGTGGGCGGCCTCTTTCCCGAGGAGTCCGCCCCGGATGTGAGCTCGCCCATAGCCGTCGTGGGTCTGGCTGCCTTTATGCACGTCCAGTTCGTGTGCGTGAACCGGGAGCAGCTGGTGCTGATTACCAATGCTGCTTTGGAGCTGCACAAGCGGCGGAGCATGGGCGAGGTGCCCATGACGGTCAAGCGGAACATTGCCGCCCGCCTGCTGGCCGAGGCGAAGGCCAAGCACAGCAGCCTGCTGAGGAGCAGCAGCTCCGCGGCCCAGTCCGCCGCCACGGTGCCCAACGAGTGGACGCTGTACAACCTGGAGGTGCCGCGCGTGGAGTGCGTCATCGAGGACCTTGAGGGCATCGCGGAGTCGTATCGCACGGCGAGCAGCTGCAATTTCTACGATCTCATGGAGGAGGCGCACGTCATGCTGCGCCTGAGTCTGACTTTGCAGGGAGAGCGCTTGGGTTCAGAGCGGGAGCAGTTGCTGCGCAAGATGTTCGCCACGAACTGCAGGAAGCTGGCGGATTTCTCAATAAGGTAGGGAATTAGTCGTAAAGGAATTAAAGGTAATGTAAATTACTTTCCCAGATCCAGCAAGCAGGAGGTCTACCTCCAGGCCACTGGCTTCTACAAAATGTGCCAGCTGCAGCTGGTGGACATCTTCAACCACTACGTGGAGCAGTTTGTGGAGAGCGGCGAGAGTGGGGACTCCGCTCAGCTGGCGGGCTTGATTTACACCGTGAAGCTGTTCCTGCTCGGCCTGGGCACGGACCGCCTGAAGGCCGCCTTTCTCAACCAGGGAGTGCGTCCCTACTTCACGCCCGCCCGGGTGATCCAGCAGGGCTATAAGCAGGTGCCGCTCTCGCTGGAGTTCCTCAACATGTTCATCAAGCACGCGCCCGCCGACATACCGCAGATCATGCTGAGTTCGCCAGTGGTGGCGGACACCATGAGCGGCGAGCTGATCAACTATCTCAAGTACTTGAACAAGCTGTAGGTACTTGGTTCTATCCGGTTTGGGTTGGGTCCACTGATATCCTTCCCTTTCAGCTCCCCCGACGAGTCGCTCCTGCTGGCCGTGACGGCCTGCCGCATGTCCAACTACCTGCTGGCCCAGGAAATCATAGCCAAGTCGGGGAGACGCCAGCTGGCCACCGCCCTGATCCGGCACAAGAATGTGCTCTTCGATGACAGCACTGTGATCTATCAGAGACGCCACCAGCAGCAGCAGCAGCAGGCGGACTCCCAGGCCTCGAGCCTGCGAGGCAGGAAATCCAGGCGGGGCAAGAGCAAGCCCTGCGCTGCGGTGAGCACACCCACTCAGAGTGCCATCGTGTCCTTCTCGGACTTCTGCGAGACCATTTTGCTGGCCAACGAGCAGCCCGCCCTGATCGAGGCCATCAGCGACGCCTTCATCCATGCGCTGTGCATCGAGCACAGCCTGACGCTGGAGGTGCTGCTGCAGCTGTTTCTCAACTACATCGCCTCGCACATCGGCCAGAAGGGCTACCAGACCTCGCAGAAGGTGTTTGTGAACATCCTGCAGGTGTACTACTACGATCTCTACGACGTGAGCTCGGCGCTGCAGCCGCACGAGATACGCTCGCAGACGCCGCCGCAGCTGGACGACGACTACGACGAGGAGTGCAGCAGCTCGCGGGCTCCCTCGCTGCACAGCGAGGCGGATGCCCAGTCGCTGTCCAGCTCCTGTGCCAGCTCGGCGCACGACGAGCGCTCGGCCAGCCTGTCGATCAGCGGCAGGCAGCAGCGCATCGTCTACGATCAGCTGCAGGAGCAGCAGTCGTCGCAGTCGCCCTTCCAGAAGCGCAGCTCGAATGCCTCGCTCTCGCAGCCGCAGGGCGAGGACGACCTGGCGGCCACCAATCTCAAGGGTCTCAAGATCCTCTTTCGGATGTACATGGGCCGGCTGAAGGCGCTCAGTGATCTCATCACCGACCTGCAGTCGGCGGACGTCGAGCAGCAGTCGAGCCGTGAGGAGTTCATGAACCTGCGCATGGAGTGCATCTCCTACATGGTGGGCATGGCGCCCAACTACTGCCCCAAGGCGATCGCTAAGAATCCCCACGACCCGCTGGCCGGCAAGCTGGTCTACGTGCCCTTCATACCCGACTACAGGCTGCCCGAGGGCGAGGAGTACGAGCGCCACATCAAGGCGTACATACGGCCCATACCCTGCCTGCTGGAGCGACCGCAGTACCTCAACCGCCTGCCGCCCTTCGAGCGCAGCGACTTCAGCTATCCGAACAAGGACGACGGCGAGTTCGAGGTGCGCTTCCTCAGCTGGAACAACGAGCTGTTGACGCTCACGCTGAAGATTCAGAGCCTGTTGGCCTCCGCCAAGGTGGATCGCGACATCATCTCAGAGTTCCTGGCCTTCATACAGAAGACACCGCATCTAATGGGCATCGACAGCTTTCTGGTGATCGTTTTGCCCAAGAACTTGGCCATCAACTATTTGCTGAGCTTCTGTCCCGCGTATTTGTGGCAGTATGGGAAGGTAAGTTAATTTTTACAGAAAGTTTAAAAATTTTATTTAAAAACTTCCTGCAAAGATGTAAGAGGTTTATCCGATATAAATTCCTGTTTACGCCAGAAAGGCGCTCAGTTTTCAGCGACTGTGTCCAGATCTTTCTATCTCGCTAGCTAGCACTGTATCCTCGCTCTAAGCGCTTTCCCGATCTTCGTCTAGAAGTCCCGGCTCCCCCGCTCTTTCCTTTTCTCACTCTTTCGCAAGTCCCCATTTGGCACTAAAGCAATCTAATTTAAGTTAGTATTCATTTCCGATTACACCAATAAACATCTTCCGACACACGTCGCGCAAATCCCCGAAAGTTTTCCGAACATTTGGTCCTTCGCGCCGGATCACCACATATAATATAAGTTCATTTCCCTTTCTTACAGTCCTGCGGCTTTACTCCCAAGCACTGGGAGAGTCTCTTGCGGAAGATACTCAGCAAGCAGGAGGCTCTACCCAACTGGAAGGCACACATTATGGGTTAGTAAAAGGAGAATCACTTGTCAAAAGGAACTCTCAACTCATAATAAATTAATTCTCAGAGATTCTGAACAATCTGGTGGCTGAGCTGAGCTTCGAGGAACTCCTGCAGTGCTTCCCCAGCGAGGTGATTCAGAACCGCAACACTGCGCAGTATTTTGCCAAGGAATTCGCCGAGACCTGCGTGCTCTACGAGCACGAGGAGCTCGTCTTCAAGACGCCAGATCGCAAGGAAGGGCAGCGGGCGCACATGCCTATGGACAACATAGACGAGGACAATGTGTTCGAGCTCACGCTGCGGAAGGCGGTGGCCAAGCAGCGCAGCATCGCCCTGAGGTCCATGATCGAGTCGACGGGCACCCAGTTGTTCGACGCCACCAGTAATCCAATGTACAACCTGTAGGCGTAGACATTCCACTTTGAACTAGTTCAACACGAAATTATCACACTGCAAATCGATGAGATTGAACGTAGAACACGGAACTACTTGTTTGTATACTCCACGTAGCGGGCACTGTATTTACGATACGTATTTGTAGCTTTAGGACACACCACACACCCATAAAGAGGCATTATTTATTGACATTTTTAGTTTGACACAAACGCAACATTCGGATGCTGGGAGGGATGATTTATGGAGGCACTCTGCCGGGCTTTAGGTTGTAAAAATAACCCGCTAGACGCGCTTCTATGCGGTATGGGCCATATTGAACCAGTTACCAACATTGTTACACCCTAGTTTCCTTTCGAACTAAGCATTACTACCCTCGAAGTATTTATTCATTAGTTTGGCTCTATACTCACCCCACACTCTCTCTTACATGAACAAAATCAAGTGATATTTTTAATTCTTGCATTGAATCTGAACAATAAAAGCATAATTACATTACAATGGCCGCAGTTTGAGTTTGGGTTCGTGATAAGGCGACAGTTTGTTCACCTGCCAGCCGAGGTGGCGGTTACTTAATCCGGCAATTAAATTCTGGCGGTGGGCGTGCTAAGGTAATTGAACGTGCGAAAAAAAATCAGCAGGGGCAGCGGCTCGGGGATCTCGCCAGATCTCGCCAGCGTGAATAACTCAGTCAATTAAGAGCGTCCAACGGCCGAGCATCGTGTAGTTTTCCAAGCCGAACTACTCTCAGTCACTTACCGACCCTTAACGCTATCGGCAGCAGCATGTTCAAGCTGCAGCCCACCCTGGAGGCTGTGCCGGAGAAGTCAGAGACGCCCTCGCAGAGCAGCCAGCTGGACGCCATCATCGTTCAGATTGGACAGTTTGGTCGCTTCCAGATCATGAACTATCTGCTGCTCTGCCTGCCCATCATCTGCAATGCCTTCTATTCCATTTCCTACTTCTTCACCGCCAGCGAAGTGGCTCACAGGTGCAATATCACCCAGTGCGACACTGTGTGGAGCAGCTACGAGGAGCACTTCCTCAACTTCACCACGCCGTATCGCCACGGGAGTTGGGACCAGTGCGAGCACTATGCTTTACTCCCAAATCTGGAGGCTGCTGAGGACCTGTGCAACGCCAGCAGCTTCGATGTGGGTCAGCGGGTCGGCTGCGACGCGGCCTTCAAGCTGAGGAACGACGAAAAGACCATAGCCAGTGAGGTGGGTTCTTCAGGGTGATCTTATTGATATACTTACTCCTCTTGGTGGTCCCAATAGTTTGGCATCTTCTGTGGCGACAAGTGGAAGCTGTCCATGGTGGGAACGGTGAACAGTATTGGACAGTTTGTGGGCATTCCCCTAGGAGGATATCTGGCCGATCGGTGAGTTTAAAGGGAGTTATGAACTGATCCACAAATCTATACAGAACTCGAGCTACCGACAAACGTTCATAAATCAAAGGGCTTGTAAAGTAAATCAAAATGCAATTAAAGTCCAGACAAATTATAAAACTAATTATATTTGTCTAGTTTTTCCCATAAACTTGACAACCACAACCATAACCTTCCACATTGAAATGAACAATTATTTATGTCTTTTTTTTAGCCGAATTTTAAAGTATTTGCAAGTGTGCCCTCAATAAGATCAGGTAATTCGGAATGCAGAACATGTCTTGCCCAACTGGTTGAAGTTCAGAAAAATAAATCCAAGTGAATCGTTGAACAGCAAACACGTTCATGTTGAAAGCAAATCAAATAATAAAACTAAACTTTATTTTAAGTTACACAGTTACATATTTAAGCATCCAGCTGCGTTCCATTTCCTCGCTATAATTAATTATAAAGAGAGCAGGCCAATGGGTCGCTATCGACTCCGCGTTGGGTCACGGCTAACGGTTTATTGTGTGCTATTTCCACGACTTAGACTTCAAAAATAGTCAAGAATTCACGAAAATTATACAATAAAGTTAAGACTAAAAAAATGCCATGTTCAATCTATACATTTTTTTATACCCAGATAGTTCTTAGTGTTTTCCGATGATAACTCTTTAATATCAAGCTACAAAACCTTTATTTAACACATAATAAATTTAATCGCATTTTAAACCCTTAAATATTTTATTAAATTTCAAATCCTTTGATTTTCTTACGGTACCCTTAAGGTACAAGGGTATTATAACTTTGTGCCAATCGAAAATGTATGTAACAGGTAGAGGGAGGCATTATGGCAAGGCATGTTCATGTGCCTTTTAATTTGACCCACAAAGCTTTGAGTACCAGGTATCTCACAGTCGGTTACACTCGTCTGCAGCTTTCTTATTTGTTTTTATAATCACCAATGTTTCTGTCGTCATAGATATGGTCGCAAACCCACACTGATCGCGGCGGGAGTTCTCAGCGCCTTTGCCGGACTGGCTCGCTCCAATGCCCCGGAGTACTACAGCTTCCTGAGCCTTGAGTTTCTGGACATGGCCGTGGGTAGCACGCTCTTCCCTACCGCCTTCCTGCTGGCCGTGGAGCTGGTGGGTCCCAAGCGCCGCGTGGCAGCCGCCACCGCGATCAGTTTGACTTATGGCCTGGCGGAGGCCTCCATGGGTTACCTGGCCGACTACCTGCGAGACTGGCGTGTGTTCCTCCGAGTACTCTATGCGCCGGCACTCCTGCACCTGATCTTCATCTGCCTGTTGCCGGAGAGCGTGCGCTGGCTGCTTAGCCAGTCCAAGGAGGAGGAGGCGAAGGGGGTGCTGCGCAAGGTGGCGCAGGTCAACCGGAAGTCGCTGCCAGACCGACAGCTGAGCGAGCTCGTAAGGACCAATCGCCTGGTCTTGGAGGGAGGACAGGCTGCCGGAGGTCACTACTCCGCTCGCCAGATAGCCCAAGCCCTTGGGGGTCGGATTGCCCTGTGCTGCTTCGTGTGGTTCACCCACAACTTCATCAGCCTGGGATTAAGTCTTCACTCGGTCGCGCTGAACGGCAGCAAGTTCGAGAACTTCAGCGTGACGGGATTCATGCAGGTGCCGGGCACCCTGATGGGCACCCTACTGATGCACTGGATCGGCCGGAGATGGGCGCTCAGCTCCTGTCAGTTCACCTGCGCAACCCTGCTCCTGGCAGTGGCGGCCACGGATGAGGGTGAGTATCAAAGATCAATTTATATCTGAAACCCTTTTAATTTTCTTTCTTCCCAAAGAATATCCCCTGATCTCTTCGATTCTGTACTTCCTGGCCAAGATGATCGCCACGGGCAGCTTCATGATCCTGTACTTCTTCACCTCCGAGATCTTTCCCACGAACTGCCGGAACAGCCTTCTCTCCCTCTGCTCCAGTGTGGGTCGCTTTGGCTCCATGTTGGCTCCCCTCACGACTCTCCTGGTGAGCAGCCACCTTGATCTGCACTAGCTAAAGCTAACCAAAGATCCACTTTCAGATCGAGTACTATGACTACGCTCCCCACTTGCTCTTCGCCCTGTTCGGATTCACCTGCTCGGGTTGCTCGCTGTTCTTCCCGGAGACCACCAACAAGGTGCTGCCCAGTACATTGGAGGAGGCACGATCCCTGGACAAGAGCATGCCACGGGCTGAAGGGAAAGGTGAGGAGAAGAGTGAGGAGAAATGTGCTGCGTAATCGAAACTAACCCATTATCGCTTGGGGAGTATCGGAAATCGGAGCTTGTGACTTTCGATGATTAGCAAAAAACAAGTACAAGTATTAGCAATAAATAATTGTGGAATTTAAGAAGTCACCACACGACACTTGATATAATCTGAAATGTGAATATTTGCATGGTACATTTTGTGTACTGTCGAGGAGTTAAATATGTTAAGCAATAAATACTTTTGAAACTTAAGACAAGGGCAATGACCTGTAAAGTATTACATTACTTAGCTTATAAATATCATACCTGAATTAAAGTTTATTCTTTATATAGAAAAAAGTTAGAAAAGAGCTGCTTTCAGAGCCAAGATTCAGTCTTGATTTAATACAAAAATTAATCTAAAAGCCGACTTTTGATATAACAAATAAATACCTTGTCATAAATAAGAATCAGGCTTAGATATACAATTATTTCTGAAGGTAGTCAGCCTTTTTCTTCAGTATGCATTGCCATACTCATTATTTTCATATTAACTACTTTTATATTAATACAAAATGGATCAGAATCGCACCATTGTAGCTACCAATAATATTGAATTGTCACAACAATATGATCGTAGATAATGCCGAATAGCGAATTGATTTGGGTTGAAGTGGCCCGGCAAACAATTTTGTTTAGTCTGGGTTATTTCTCTAATTCCGCTTGTGAACGGGGCTTATCAGCTGTGCGAGATATTAGCGATTTATGGCCGACGCTCTCAGTGGGGGCCCCAGTGCCATATATCCATCGGAAAATTGCAATTACAGCTCCCATTTATGAGGGCCAACGTAAGTTATCAATGAAATATCAGTCTGCTCGGCAACTGAGCCCTTTTAATTATCTTAGAGTCCCGGGTAAAGTAAATCAAGTGTGAAGCCAAAGTCAATGGCATCGGGCAAACAGCGTAAGATAAGCCGAAGGGCGGCGGGGCCAAGGGGCACTTGTTGACCCAGTCGAGCAATCAGCTAACAGGCGGGAACAGCTGTTGTTGGCCCACCAGACGACACCCAGTCTCGCCGTCTGATAGATAAACAATACAGAGCAATACGGAGCTGCGAAACCAGTTTCCATATCGATTGATATAGCCCATTCAGAATTTAACGCGCTCAAATTAGTCGGGAAGTGCAAATGGTTCTAGATGGGATTAAGGCCTGATAAGACCCCGTCGATAAGCAGCCACAACCTCATGGAGCATGGCAGAGTAGACAGACTAAAATTAGTTTGGAGAGAGAGCCGTCGAATCACAACAGAGCACTCTCCGCACCGCACGAAGCTCGACCGATTCCGTCAGTCAATGAGTGGCACTGCTCCCAGTCAGACGCTCCAGAGCGTCTAAAAATAAAGTCAATTGCCGCCGGATCGGGATCGTGATCGGTATCGTGAGATTTTGGGCGCTGCGAGCGAGTTATAAAACAAACCCAATTGAAAGTGCATTCTACCACGTGCTCCGTTGAAAGTCAGCCATGACCAACCAGAAGGAGGGAGCCGGAAGCTCGCCGAGCAGGCCCAAAACCAACGGCCATGCGGACACGGAGGCGGCAACGGGTGATGACGACAACTCTCTGGATGCCATTCTGGTGAGGATCGGGCAGTTCGGTCGCTATCAGATGTTCAACTATGTGCTGCTCTGCCTGCCCATGCTCTTCAACGCCTTCTTCTCCATCTCCTACGTGTTCACGGCGAGCACCGTGGTGCAGAGGTGAGCGATTTGCCCGTGAAATTGGTTAGCTCATCCAGAGGTAATCTCCGGTGCGTCTCAGGTGCACTGTGCCGCAGTGCGACAGTCCCAGCAGTGGCTACGAGGAGGACTGGCTGAATTTCACCGTGCCGTACAAGAACTCTGCCTGGGATGCCTGCCATCGCTATGCGGTGAAAGACACGAGTAATGGGAGTTCTCTGCCCTATACGGAACCATCCGGAGAGTACTGCGCCCAGGAGTATTTCACCGATCGCACGGAGAGCTGCGAGCACGATTTCAAGTTCAGGGACGAGGAGAAGACCATATCAACGGAGGTGAGTGGTCAGAGATATGGAGAATAGCAATTAATTGATAAGCGGGAAAGTGATCTAAGCAGACTTTTTTTAGGCTTAAATTAAAGCTATATCTGTCATTAAATTGCCTTAAGGTATTCTATTTTTGCCCACATCTTATGAATTTATTTTTAAGCACCATTAAATTATAAATATATCCATAAACGATTCAATTTGGTCTCCAGAAACATAATTGTACTATATTGTGAAAGACCGTGTGGGAAGATGAATATGTTTTAGGTGTTGCATTTTCTTGAATGATTTATAAGGGAATACTACTTGTTTGGCAAGTCATGAAGCATTTTTTTTAATTTGTACAAATATATATATATATTTTTTTTTTTTTTTGCTGTGTCTGAGATAGAGTGTTTTATTGTTTTCTGTTACTGTCTTGTAGTAACTTTTACAATAGTGTAGAAATAATTGTTTATAAAAAATCTGCACGTTCTACCTACGTGTAAATAGTTACTATTTAAAAATGTACAGAAAATGTCGATACTCGACCGGTTTGGGAACAAAGTAATAGGTAAAACCTGAATTACCTTATCTTATCTGCTACTCCTTTATACCTTTACTCTTCAGATAGTCTTTACAGCCTAATATTTTATGATTTTGTGTTTGGAAAGAGCAGGTTTATCTATATGTATTTTGGATTTAAGTGAGAAATCTTATTTACAGGGAGTTTTCCTTTTTTTATATTCATTAATATTTATTGAAGGGTTCTAGCTAACTCGAGGTCATAATCGGCTTAATTTCTCGTAAGTAAATCAATTCTCGATTATGTGCTAGGATCACACACAGATCTTATTGTATAGCGGGCTGTACAGACATGATTCGATCAATAACACTTCGATCATCATCAGTGAACTTTGCTTTCATTAATATTTATATTATTAAATTATTTATAGTTCGGAATATATTGCCAAGAAGAATGGATGCTGTCGATGGTGGGAACCATCAACAATGTGGGTCAGTTTGTGGGCATACCCCTGGGAGGATTCTTTGCAGATCGGTGAGTTGGTCTCCACTACAAAAAGGTTCTCTTCCTAATGGCTCCTTCTTCTGATCCACAGGTACGGCCGTCGCACCATGCTGGCCGTGGCCGGAACCCTGAGCGCCTTCATGGGCATCATCCGGTCGCTGTCGCCCAACTACACCATGTTTATGGTGTTCGAATTCCTGGACATGGCCGTGGGCAGCACGCTCTTCCCCACCGCCTTCCTGCTGGCCATCGAACTGGTGGGACCCAAGCGGCGGGTGGCTGCGGCCACGATCATCACGATCTTTTACGCGCTGGGCGAGGCCTTCCTCGGCTTCCTGGCCTCCCAGGTGCAGGACTGGCGCTGGCTGCTCCGCGTCCTCTACGCTCCGGCCGTGCTCCAGATCCTCTTCCTGTGGATCCTGCCGGAGAGCGTTCGGTGGCTCCTTAGCCAGGGGTCCGAGGAGAAGGCCGCCGCCGTGCTGCGTCGGGCGGCCCGCATCAACAAGCGGCCGTTGCCCGAGCAGCAGGTGGAGGAGCTGCTGGCTAACAACCGGCAGAAGCTGGGTCAGGCCAACGAGAGCCAGTATCCGATTATGCGGGCAGTGCGCTTCTTCGCCCTGCGGATCGCCAACTGCTGCCTCTGCTGGTTCACGCACACCCTGATTGCCCTGGGCTTGAGTCTGAACTCGGTAAACTTGGGCGGCAACAAGTACACCAATTTCATGCTGAACGGCTTCATCCAGATCCCTGGACTGCTGCTGCCCCTGATCATAATGGATCGCATCGGCAGGCGCTACTCCCTCTGCGCCTCGATGCTGCTCTGCGCCATCTGCATGGCCGCCTCCGCGGGAGTGGGTGAGGGTAAGGCCAGCTGTCCTTGCTTGAGAAGATTTGGCTAAAATAACCACTTACAGATAACTACGCGGGCTCCCTAACCCTGTTCCTCATTGGGAAGCTGGCCATCACGTGCAGCTTCCAGATCCTGTACTTCTTTACCTCGGAGATCTTTCCCACGAACGTGAGGAACAGCCTGCTGTCGCTGTGCTCCATGGTGGGTCGCATCGGCTCCATGCTGGCGCCGCAAACTCCCCTTCTGGTAGGTGGTCTTAATACCTTACTCCTTATTCCTGATCAAGAAAACTAACCCACTATAATTTCCAGGCCAAGTACTACATATACGCCCCGCAGATCCTGTTCGCCACCTTCGCCCTGATCAGCGGTTTCCTGACCCTCGCCTTTCCGGAGACGGCTGACAAGGTGCTGCCCACGACCATGGAGGAGGCACGCGACCTGAATCTGGCCAGGCGCAGGAATCCAGAGGAGCAGCAGGGACAGCCGACGGCAGGAGCGACCCACAAGGTCTCGCAATGATGATCTCAGGCTGGGCACTTCCAAGGAGGCTTATGTGTTAGTTTTTAGTGAGAGCCAATGCATTTGTTGATTTTTTAACGTGTTTTATTTAAGCTAAGATTCGTGCCAACTGAAATGTTTTTTGAACCACAAACTTTTCTGAGTGATATTTATATGCCGATTGAGCTTTTTCTGTTAGTGTAAATGTCAGGAACAGCCATGCCATTATTTATTGTTCGCTTAAGCATGTACCTACGTAATCCACGCTGTCTATTAATGGCAGCGGCTAAGAATACGATTTGTTGTCCTAAAATAATTTTAACATTTGCCTTTAGTTACGAATTTTGGTTTCTATTTTGTACATAAAACATTGTTTATAAACTAATTATAGTTGTGTTTCATTGACCTATATTTTAAGGAATAATTTGGCCTATGGATTAATTTTCTTTGGGTAAAATTTTGATTTATTTTGGGCAATGCTTGATCAATTTACTTAATACTGGATACATGTTAAATAAAAAGGATTTTTTAAGCCGACTTGGATTGAGAACATGTGTATAATTAAATTTATTTACTGATTTATAGGTAATTTTTTCTGATAGAAAACAAAAAAATATTAATTTAACTTTTTTAAATAATTTATCGTATGTAGATAAGTGTGGTAACACTGGCGTAAGCATTCTTAATTTTTACATTACTTTATACATGCCGATGGCGCCACCTACAGAACGGCAGACGCCTCTTGTCAAGTTCCTCCAACAAGTGCCGTTATGGGGCGCCACTGTTCAATTGTATAGCAGCGCCACCTGGCGGTGTGACCGTTGGTGGAAAACTTAAAAAACCGCAGAATTTTGAATTCTTTTATTGATGATTCCTTTCAAAAGCACAAAAAAAAAAGAAAAGATTCAAAATTTAGTTTTAAAAATAAGTAATACAAAAATATGGACCCCTCATCAAGCGGATGTCGCTAAAGTAATTTGGAATTTAGTAATTATTTAAAGGAAATAAAAAAATAAAACTTAAAAAATGGGGTTAAAAAAAAATGCCATAATTTTTTCTTGAATTGTTTATATAAAATAAAATAGTTTATCGAAAAATAAATGGCTTCGATTAAGTAGTAGAAAGTATAAATAAGAAGCCTCTGTAAAAATTTATAATTTATAAATAATAATCGGTTAAGCCGTATTTAAATACATGTACATTAAGAAAATAAAATACAAAAAATTATTTTAAAAAATATCATCGATGTAACCCTTTAGTTACCCTACTGTTGTTTTTATTTAACGCTTGCTGGATCTCAAAAACTAAAAAAGTTTGAGTCGCCGTAGTTAGCACAGAAGTTTAATGGAAACCCCAAGGTTTTATCATAGTTTTTATTGATACTTCTTTCTTATGGCTAAATTTTAACGATTTAATTTAATTTAATTTTTTATTCAATTGATACTTTCTAAAAGTGATAACTAAGAATCGAAACAAGGATTTGTACTTCAGTTTCAGTTAAAAAATAGTTCTAATTGAGATCGACAAAGATTTCAGTGTCAATAAGCATTGACAAATTCTCAATAAGTGGTTTAATTATTACTCGAACGAGAAATTAGAAACGTTAAACGCAAAATAGACTAATTAAGTGATCAAACAAAACTTTTGCATTGACACTCGGTTTATTTGTAACATCCGATCTTCAGATGGAGTGGCTTCTCCCCTTCCCCATTTCCAGGTGATATCGGAGGTACTCGACACTTTTGCCAAGAATTCGTGCTAAAACTTCGCAGTGCTCGTAGGCTCCATGTCAGACAATAAATCAAACAACGACTGTACAGTACGTTTAAGTGGAGAACACATGCACTTGGCTGTTGGATGCACCCAGAAAATACAATCACAGCCACGCAAGGGCGGCTATAAAACCACGGGACCCTATAAACAATATGGTATGATAATGAATGAAAATCCTACTATGCAATTCAGACCGATTTGTAATTGCAATTAGAGACATTGGGACTCGGGTCGTGGGCTTTGGAAGGTTTCCTCCGACTCGTTGACTCACTGACATCGATGATATCGCCCCGAAGAACCTTATCTGCCCATCTGCCGATCCACCGATACATCGATTGCCCGATCGGATGGCCAGGTCCGGAGCACTACCAAGAGCCGAGTAGTCAGTTACCAATTGTCAATGGACGCAGAGAGACATGAGCGGCGACTATGAGAGCGGTGACTACTTTATGCGCAGTCGGTGCGTTTTGGCCATAATCGGGGTGTGATGTCACCAGTAACCGGGGCTTCCGTTTCCGTGTGCTTGTAGGAAGCTTCGCGATAAGCCACCCATGTGGGACTCCTTCCAGGACCCGCCCTCCAGGAAGACGAGCGGCTCCGACGTCGACTGGAAGAAGCTGCAGTTCTTCCTCAAGCTCTTCAAGCTCTTTGTCTACCTCCTGGTCTTCGCCGTGGTTCTGGCCACGAGTGTGCTCGCCCAGTTGCTTTATCTCTACATGGCCGGAAACACGGGAGGGGACAGGCCGCGGGTGCACGTGTGCACCAAGTACCGTGAGTGAAGGTCACTCAAGTCTCTGTTGGATTAGCGATATCTCATTCTATATCTGAACATCTGAATGCAGTGCTCCGGAGTGGTGGAGAGGTGCTGGCCGCCCGCAACAAGCTGGATCAGATTGCCTGGGTGTGGGCCCTGATCTTCGCCTTCGCGGCCCCCGAGCTGCTGACCTTCCTGCGTGCCCTTCGCATCTGCCTGTTCAAGAGGGAGCAGCGACCCAGCGCACTGGAAGTGGGTCTGGTGAGTGTTTACCGGAAGGAACCTTCTTTAGTTTTTGTGGGGGAAGCACACCCTTCGAGTGACTCAATTAAAAAAGATATCAGAGGTGCCTCAAAAGCTGAGAGTGACTTGAAATTGCAATGCCTTCTTTTATTTTGGAAATACATAGGAAATTCTTGCTCTCTAGTTTCTTTAGCATGCAGAGATTTCTCTAGAAATTTCTATGGCTTTTCTTGACAAGTCTTTGGATTCGGAAACTTTTAGTTCGAGTTCCTGCTTTGATAACAAAACAGCATGAAAAGTTTTTCGTGTTCATTGAGAATATTTGCTTGGTAAACTGAGAGTTTTAGTTGATTGCTTTGTTTATTTTTTAATTTAATTTTTCTAGTTTACTTTTCAGCACCTTTAAAACTGAGTTCAAATTAGTAAAGATTTCTATTGCACTTTTGACTAGTTTTTGTCTTGTCTTAACCAGATTCCGAATCTAAAACTTTCAATTAAGACATTTCTTTTACAATATAAAATAAATTAAGAGCTTTTCGTAGCCTTGGAAATGTTCAGTTTCAATTTTTATATTATTTAAACTTGATTATCTCAAGTTCAGATATATTGTGGTTATTATTATTTTCCAAAAGGATTCATATCGAACTTTGTAAGAAATTTCTGGGAAACATGGCTTATAGAGTCCAGTCCGTTATTGCATCATTTCCGTAACCATGAGTTGAGTCACCCTATCCCCAGCCAGGTGGAGATTGATTGATAAGTCCCCGCTAATCAGGTCACGCTCTTTGAACTGCTGCACGTCGTTGGCCTGGCCCTGCTCACCTTCACCGTGCTCCCGGCTCTGGATGTGACGCGCGGCGCGATGCTGGGCTGCTGCGTCTGCTTTGTGCCCGCCCTGCTGAGTGAGTAACTCTCTCTGGAACACCCGCACCCCGCTGACGACGACAGCAACAGCTACGAGATGTTATCGGTGGCCGGGTGTACCGACTGACAACAATTAAATTGATTGCCCTCCGGCTGCTCAACATTTCAGATTTGCTGACGGGCACGCGGCTGCACTGGAAGTCGGTGGACAGCCTGGTCCTCGCCCTCTCCATCCTGGCGCTGATGGCGCAGGGCAGCGCCTTCATCCTCTGGCCCGCGATGAGTGACCGGCTGGAGGTGCAGCTGCTGACCATCCCGCTGCTCCTCATCTCGTTCCGGTGGTGGGAGAATTTCGCCAACACCCACGAGGCCCTGGGTGAGTGCCCTGCTCCACTGACTATTCACTGTCGTCGGTCGACTATCGACTTAACTCCGGGCACCAGGGAGAGCTTAATTAGTGTGGAAAGGATCAAAGTGGGGGCTTATATCGCGCGACTTAAGGCTAGGCTTTCCGGGAGGGTCCCTTTAAAGTAATATTCTTAGGCAGTTGTTGAGCATTTAAAACATTTAATTTGTAAATGTACTAAAAATTACACGTTTTTATTATTATTTTAATTTATTAAATTTCTTATTTAAAGTATTTCTGAGTTACAAAATTTAATTTAATTTACAATTAAGATAATAGTGTCAGGGTATATTTAATGAATTATTTATTAAACTTTTCAACTTGTTCCAATGGATCTTTTTTCTCTATATAATAATTTGTAAAATTTGTATGAACGTTTTTTAAAGTTAATTTTGTTTTGTAAAAGTTATCTTACTTTTATAAATATATTTTAAAGTTAATTATTAGTTCTTAATTAAGTGCATCCTCCAACGTAGATCTTTACCTAATCCTCACCTTATCCATCCACAGCCTATATCATTCGCACCATCCGCTGCACCCGCTCCCGTTATCACACTTATCTCTACCTGGCGCCCCTGAAGGTCGTAGTTTTCGCGGGGATGGGCTTCCTCCTCCATGGCCAGGACTTTGTGGAGTACTTCAGCCGGTTCCTGGATGCCTGGCGGCCGCATCTCATCACGCTGGTGGTGAGTGGACTCTATACCAATTATAGCGATGCACATGGGCAAATTCCAAATTCAAGTTTTAATTCAAGTTATAAACGATAAATTGTTAAATTTTAAGAATTAATTATTGAAATATTTTATTATTATCTACCGCACCTTTAGTTATAATTTTAAAACCAGCTTATTATACGCAGTTTTCCACATTGATGTCCGATAACATTTCCAATTATTCTCTTATCATTATCTATTTTTTATTTGTTCAATTTAATGACTTTAATGTTTGAAGTTGTATTTCCTGTGCACTTGCAGCAAACCAGTGGTGACTCCGTTGCCCTGAATTCCACCTTGGGCAGCTCATCAATCAGGGCCCAGCCGACCACGACGCAGTTCTCGATGCAGTCCAGTCCGAATGCGGTGGTCTATGCCCTGGCCGTGCAGGTGGTGGCCGCGTATTTGAGCCACGTTTTCGCCAAGTTCGCCTGCAAAATCAAGATCCAGGTCTTCAGCTACTCCCTGCCCCTCACCCTGGCTGCGCCGGTCACCGTATGCCTGTCCACCTTCCTGGCCCAGCTGAGGGCTGCGGATCCTTGCTCGCTGCACGGCCTCCTGCCGGACTATCTCGCTCCGATGCCTCTGGCCGGGAGTGTGGCGGAGCTGGGCCAGCGCTGCCTGGACTTGGCCCTGTGGCTGTGGCCGCTGTGGTGGCTGGCCCAGGTGTGGACCTGCCTGCATATCTGGCAGCCGCACAACGACAAGAACGCCCAGACGGAGAAGCTATTCGTGTGCCCCTGGTACTGCGGCCTGCTGGTGGACCAGTGCTCGATGATGAACCGGAGGATTGTGGACTGGAGCGAGGAGTACCTGGCCATCAAGGTGAGTCTCCGGGCTCCTTAATTGTGTGCGGCACGAAGAAGCCGAGTTCATGTTAATGAATTATTGTAATCAGGCGACTGCCTGACATCAATCATCGCGCCAAGTTCGCAGCTCCCAGCTTCCTCCCACATCCATCTATTTCGGGGACTTTTCGACCTATTCTGGCGGAGAGTGGGGGGTCCTTGCTCGCACTACTGATGTGCGCTTCAAATGTCAGGCAATGTAATTAAGTTAAATGACGGGGAAACTGCAAAGTTCAGGAAATGTTTGCGTTTCCCCTTCTCTGGAAGGGAGGCCTTTCGGTGGGGGTGTAAACTTAATTAAAAGTGCTTCAGCTCCGCTCTCGCACATGTTTTCGGGGGCCTAGCCGGCATAAAGACATTAAAGTAATTAAAATCAGGGCATATGAGTTGATTTTAAGGGCATAAATTAGAGGCCCGGCGAATTATGTGCATTCGTAATGCCGTCGCGTCATTAGGTGGCGTGAACCAGCTAAGCTTCGCTACCCGTAATGAGATAACCCCAAAAAGGGGTTCGAGTTAGGTCAGAGTCGGCTAAATATTACCCCAAGGAAAGGTAGCAGCACAGCTAAAAGCTTTTTATTATTCAGGAACTTACCTTATTTTTATAAACCTTAAAGGCGTTTGAAGATTTTACATTTTAGAAGTATTTAAATCCAGCAAAACAATTTAACTTGTTATTGATTTAGAGTTTTACAAAAGCTTGATAAATCAAAGGTATTTCTTGCAAATTTCCCTCCACTTGATGCTCTGCAAATGCAATCATTCGCAGCTTGAACTAAAACCCACCTATTTCCAGAGCGACTTAACCACGCCACGGGATCCGGTGGTGGCCCTGGCAGCCGACATCAATGCCAGCCGGGACATTCTAGAGGAGGACCGGGTGCCGCAGCTGATTGTCTGCGCCACCATGTGGCACGAGACCGAGGACGAGATGATGGAGTTCCTCAAGTCAATTGTGCGCCTGGACGAGGATCAATGCGCCCGCCGCATGGCGAAGACGCACCTAAACGGCGGCAAGGCGGACGACGAGTACTATGAATTGGAAAGTATGTAAATGTGCCAAGATATTCGGTAGCAGATGCAGATGCAGCTCAAGCTGGAGAGGCAGATACAGATGCTGTCGTCCGCAGTTCTCGCAGCTGCATTTGCATTGCGCATTTAAAATGTGTCAAAGTGGAAATTTATGCAAGCTCGGTATGCTGTTCGCAGCTCTCTATTTATAACAGTTGGCGACTTCATTTCCGCGCTTGCCAAGATGGCACCAAGCCAAGTCGGCAACTGTCGGCCACAACTTTGCGATCCCACTAATACGGGTTCAACAAATATATAACTTACATATAATATTGTATCCTTAGCCAACATCTTCTTCGACGACGCCTTCGTGCTGGACCCGCGGCAGTGCCAGAATAAGAGGAATCCGCCGGTGAACGAGTACGTGAAGACCCTCACCCGCACCATCGACAAGGCGGCCTTTGAGGTTTACGGAGTGAGTATCCGGCTGAAGCCGCCGCTGAAGATTGAGACACCTTACGGGGGACGCCTGGTCTGGACCCTGCCCGGGCGCACCAAGATGGTGGCCCACCTGAAGAACAAGGACAAGATCCGGCACAAGAAGCGCTGGTCGCAGGTCATGTACATGTATTACCTCCTCGGCTACCGGATCATGGAGACGGAGCAGCTGTCGCCGCGTCGCAAGGCTGTCATCGCCGAGAACACCTTCATCCTGGCCCTGGACGGGGACATTGACTTCCAGCCGCGGGCCGTCCAGCTGCTGATCGATCGGATGAAGGCCGTGGACGAGCTGGGCGCCGCCTGCGGCCGGATCCATCCGGTGGGACGGGGCCCGATGGTGTGGTACCAGCGCTTCGAGTACGCCATCGGCCACTGGCTGCAGAAGGCCACGGAGCACGTGATCGGCTGCGTGCTGTGCAGCCCCGGCTGCTTCAGCCTGTTCCGGGCCAGCGCCCTCATGGAGAACAGCGTGATGAAGCGCTACACGATGGTCAGCTCGGAGGCCATGAAGATGGTGCAGTACGACCAGGGCGAGGACCGCTGGCTCTGCACCCTCATCCTGAAGGCCGGCTCCCGGGTGGAGTACTGTGCCGCCTCCGATGCCTACACGCATGCGCCGGAGAGCTTCAACGAGTTCTACAACCAGCGGCGGCGCTGGGTGCCCTCCACCATCGCCAACATCTTCGACATCCTGGCCGACGCGGACACGGTGGTCAGGAAGAACAACTCCATATCCACGATGTACATCTGGTACCAGGGCATGCTCATGATAGGCACTGTACTGGGCCCTGGGACCATCTTCCTCATGATGGTGGGCGCTTTGGTGGCGGTTTTCACCATCGACATCTGGACCGCCTTCCTGTGGAACTTCTTTCCCATCCTGATCTTCATCCTGGCCTGCGTGTACCTCAAGCAGAAGTTCCAGCTGCTGATAGCCTTCGTGGTCAGCTCTTTATATTGCCTGGTGATGATGGCGGTCCTCATTGGCATCATTGTGCAGATGATGGAGGACGGACCGCTGGCTCCAGCCTCGCTCTTCTTCCTCCTGGTGGCTGTGCAGATCACCATAGCGGGTGAGTGATTGTACCTCCTTGAAGCTGATTTTAAATTCCATTTCCTTACAGGCCTAGTGCACCCTCAGGAGTTCTGGGCCCTGCTGTGCGGCGTCATATACTACATCACCATTCCCTCGATGTACATGCTGCTCATGATCTTCTCGGTGTTCAACATGAACGACGTGTCCTGGGGCACTCGCGAGGCGCCCGTGCTCAAGGACGACGACAAGGAGGAGCCGGGGAGTGAGGAGCACCACCTGCCCGGCTGGCTGAACGATCCCCTGCTGATCAACTCGGAGCTGGGCGAGATCTCGCTGATGGAGCAGCGCTTCTGGAAGGACGTGATCAAGCAGTACCTGAAGCCCCTGGAGCTGAGCCGGGAGCAGAAACAGGCCATGGCCGACGGGCTGAAGGAGCTCCGCAACATGATCGCCTTCGCCTTTGTGATGGTCAACGCCATCTTCGTGCTGATCGTGTTCCTGCTGCAGCTGAAGAAGGAGTTCCTGCACCTGAAGTGGCCCATCGATCCCACGGACTTTGTGTCCTTTGACAGGGACAATCTGACCGTAGGGATTTACCGGCAGTACAAGGAGCTGGACCCCATAGGCCTGTGCTTCGTGATCTTCTTCGGCCTGATCCTGATCATCCAGTTCATAGCCATGTTCTTCCACCGCTTTGCTACCATGTGCCAGCTGCTGGCCACCACCCGGGTGGACTGGTTCCGTTCCGGTGCTCAGTTCACCGACGAGGACGCCGCCCACGAGCTGAAGGGCAGTGCCGTGAATATCGCGCGGAAGCTGCAGCGTCCCAAGAGGCTCTTCGACGAGGACGAGGAGGAGCACCACTACGACGACATAATGATGGAGGACTCGAGATCCGGCTCCGGGGAGCACCGCGAGAGCATGGTGCGCCGCCAGACCATCTTCCGGCTGCACGAGAGCAGGAACAAGCAGCACAGCGACTACAGCAACTTGGTGCTGAACTTCGAGCGGCGCTTCTTCGGGGACGACGACCTGAACCTCAAGAATCTGGCCCTGAATCGCAAGTCCGTGAAGCTCTTCCAGGCCCGCCGCTCCGAGGCCAAGGTCAATGCGGCAGCCACACCCGGCGGCACGCCCACGCCCAAGGCCGGCAAGCGACCGCCGCTGGTGCCCAAGAAGGTCAGCTTCAATGCCGTGAACAGGAACAGCATGCAGATCTACGACAACGGCGGCTACGAGCACACCGAGTTCTAGAAGGAGTCTGGGAGCGAGTCCCCCAAAGTATTACCCAGAGAATCTTATAATCTACTTATAATCCTCATCTAATTTTGGTGCTTAAAGGTATTCTATTCTTGTTTTAAATATTTAACCCTTTTCTGTTCTATGTATTTACTACTTAAGACACCTTAATTACTACTCTTGAATATCTAGAGCCCTTCAAGCTTCACCCATTATGTGTCCACCATATCCTTATGCGTTTTTATAATCGAATCCCCCAGGACCCTGGTCTTGTCTTGGTGGCATAAAAAATATAATTAATTGCATTTAACTCAAGTGGCAGAGGCAGCCAAGTTTACTTCCCTTCTAACTGAAGACATCTCATTAGCATAATTACCAGATGCAGGCGGTAAGTAGTGGGTGGCAGTGGGTGGCCTTGGATGGGAGTTGGGCGTTGGGCGGCAGATACTTCATTCATCAATGTCGGGGCAGCGCTTAGAGTTAAGTGCTCCTGCTCGTGGTGGCGATGCGCTTTTTGCTCGCTCCGCTCTTCGTTACAAAATGCAAATCAAAGTGTGATTAGCTTGGATTTGATGAAGTTTCTGCAGCAATGCACAAGTTTCCTTCGCCACGCCCAGGCCCTCGTCCCCTTTCCCTTTTCCCCTATCGGGCGTGGGCGTGGGCGTGGCAAGGTGTCGGCGTAAGTGTTTTGTAAGTGAATTTTTCACCGCCCGGGCAAAAAGCGAGGCGAGTGACAGGCAAGGACGGAGCAGGACTTGCTTTGGCAGCGTGCATACATTAAGGGGGCAGCCAGAGCAGCAGCAGGAGCTGCAGGATCCGGAGCCAGGACGAACTTCTGGCCGCAGGATGTGGATTGTCTTTGGTTTGCAAAGTGCCGAAGCAAGGGATTAAAAGGGACGGGAATGCTTGGCATGTAAGAACACGGCTAAGTAATGAATATTCACCTGCTCAAAGGGAGGGCAAAGGAGACCAAAAGAGACCAGACCAGGAGTTATGGTAGTTACCAAATCCTGGCCAATCCGAATTCCAGCATCAATTAATTGGCAAACTCTTTGATGCACAGCTCCAAGTGCAGTCAGCCAAACGAAACAATAACAAAAACAGACTTCTATATATATATTTTCGAGAACAAAATGCAAACAATTTCAGACTTGAATGGGTTTTTGCCTTTGTGCAGGCAGCAGTTCAAGCTCCCAGCTTCGGAGAAAAACTATGAAATACAAAGGCAGCCGGGGGAATTTATAACGATTTTCAATTGCCAGCAAGAAACCCTGGGAACTACCGTGGTTACTTGACAACTATGTGCGCCAGTTGCCCACTGGGCGTATGCGTACTTTGTCCGCTTCGAGGCATATAAACTTTGCGAACCTGCTGGTCACTGCACCACGGAAACGGGGAAAAGGGAAATCGGGAAAAAGCCAGCCATAAACAAGAGTGCAATTCGATTGAAAAACTTGCGCCAGTTTTTTGGCACATAATTTTGCACTTATCTGACCCCGGACAGCCCCGCCCAGAGACCCACTAAAACCGAGCCAGCCCGGCTGCCTCTCCCGGGCCTGTTGCCATTTGGTATTGTATTTTATGGCTTTTCTATGCATTGCAATGGCAATCGAGGACAATGCACAGGATGTGCGCGGAGGGGGGAGCAGTTGTTGTGGCAACAGCGCCACAAAAGCTGCAACAGAACTTTTTAATGTCATTTAATTATGAGAATAATTCCGGATCCGGCTGTCAGTCCCCCTCTGCATTTTTGAGGTAAGAGTTTGCAATTTACAGGTCATCCGCCAGTCGTTGCCCCCCGACTCCTGTTGCTGCTGCTTTGTGGAAATATTTAAATGAAAGGCTGCAGGATATTTTAGCACAATGTGCACTGATTATGCGCCCCTCGGAATTCGCGGGGGCAGGGTCCCGGTCCCCTTTGAAACAAACAAGCTGGCATTTTCAGCAGTTAATTAATATTTGCAACTGCCTGTTGTTTATGACTCTTTTTTGCAGTGCTTCAACTCGGCGGGTGAGTGCCAATAATATTTGAAGGGTAATTCACTGTGCAAAATATTGAACTGTGCTTGGGTTCGAGTGCCAAGTGGAGGGCCATCAATGTTTGATTGCATCATAAAGGGGTAACACCGGGCGGATATTTACATATATTCATCCATTGTTATGACTTTATTCAAAAGGAAGAAGATATCTTTATGGCCTTGAGGATGTAATATTTATTAATCTCATATAAATAGCTTTATTACTATTACTGACTATTAATTTGTATGCTGCTTAATTTGTTTATGGAAGAGATACCCTGGAACTGGTCACTAGCCCTGGCTGGTGCTACCGAGCAAACACCGAGGCGCTAGATAAGCACTTCTTCCCGTCGCTTGCCCCACTTGATAAGGCACCGCTCCCGCCTCCGAACCTCCTACTCCCGCCGGTCAAATGTTTGCCGCAATCTGAGCTGCACAGCGCCTATGAGAGCTGCTCGCATTGATAAGGCTTTCGGAGAGAGAGTCGAATTTTAATCGCAATCGCAATGAGTACTTACAATTACACATGTTATCATCGGGACCACCGACCAGCAGTAGTCCGCTGGTTCGCCTCAGTACAACTTGTCGGGCTTTGCGGTGCGGTTCCGTTCGAGTTCCGTGATTCGCAGTACATCCGTAGTACTATTCCCTATTCCCTCCATTTCGAATTGATCCTTTAACGCGATGCTGCGCAACAGCCTCCATTTGGCCCAGAGCCTGCGCACCGGCTTCTCCAGCAATGCCTGGAGAGCGGTCAGCTCCCACGGACCCCGTCAGCCAGTGAGTTCTCCTCCGGCTTATATAACCGGATGATGAGTGTTTTGTGATGGCGGGCATTTAACGACCTAACATAATACGTCGGCATTAGTGGAAAAGTTCTTGGATGCAAAGTCCGCCCGGCTGAATGCCAGTGCAAACAGACCTTTGCTTCGGTGATCAAACCTTATCAGTTCTTTGTGTTCAGGTCAGGAGAATCAATTGAGCAGTGATTGAACTGGTTTCAAACTGGTTCAAAGTGGGGAAAACATACGGTGTAGGAGGTTTTAGATATCTAGATATATCCTATCTTATTAATATGTATATTTTTCTTTTTTTTTTAGTTTTTTTTTTTCGAAAAAGCAGTGATTTCTTAAAGGTGGCCAAAGAGTGTTTCATTGTCATATGGCAGATATAATTTAACAAATTTTAAATAAATGCACGAATCCAGGGTAGACAGATGTTATTTACCTATTAGAGACCTAAGCTAAATATATGGATTATTTATTTTGTTATGGATATTATCTAAATGGAGTAAAAGGCTCTGTTCAATGAAAATTTACCAGGTTGAAGGGATGATTCCTTATACCTCTCGCAGAGTCAGTACGAAATTAACTTAGGTAAATTTTTAAACCCCAAGGTCTGCAGAATATAATTTAATTCAAAGAAAACAAATCACACCATACTTTCAGTTCCATTTTACGTTCCTCTTAAAGCTCCACCGTACCGAAATATATGTACATACTCGTATATTCACAAAGAAATATATTCAAAGTGCTATTAAGAAATCGACAGTCTATTGACCGATAAGCGACAATTAATGCTGATTTCGGCGAAGGGGAAAATTATGGCGCACTCATGGAGCCATGACGCCGGGGCGTGGAGCTCTTGTCTGGGGGCTTCTGGGGTCCGCTGACACCGTGACATGCTGATACGATGGCCAGGGGATACCGATACCGATGAGCCACCATCGAGGGGTCCTTTAGGGTCTAGTGCTTTGTTTTGATTGCGCAACCTCCTCGAGCAGCTGCCAGCGATAGGGGGATACCTCGGGCCTAATCAGAGGCAATCGGAGCGGCCAAAACACTATCGTTTGATATCGTTAGTACGGCCCGTATAAAGATTTCCATTTGTATTCTTTATGGGCCGAAAGGGGTTTCATTTTAGGCAAACAGTCGGCCATAAACGGGGCCAAATGGGCCATCAAAAACGGTCTCCGGCTAATTGAATGGGTGAATCGATCGAAGGACTCTTTCGGACGGGGCTGTAAATCATTTACAGTCTGGGTTTGATTTCCACTAACATGTCCCCGGCCCAGACCGGCCCGACAAGCTGATAAAATGTTGTCACAGCATGACGGCTGCCTGGACTTGTGGGTCAGGCAAAGGCAGGAACGTGTTCAAATAAATTCTAAAAGTGTAAATATTGTATTTTCCCGCAAAAGGGGGGAGTGGGCATTACAATAAACTTGAAACCCCTTTAAATATGCAGCAACATTTGTGGGGACTCGCTCTCTCCCGTCGCATTTGCATATGTCCGACATCGGGCCCAGCCTTTGACACTCAAAACGATTTGCCTAGGTCAGGGTCATTGACTCACTTCATTTTGACACGTGCTGGCAGTTATGGCGCCTTCGGTCTCGACTCTCTTTTCGAGCTGTGCGTGTGCGAGGCACATCATAAAAAAGGCAAAAAATGTACAACAAAACAAGTGGCAGTAGCGCCACAGATGCCAGTCCCGACTTTGAGGTACCTAGTACTCCATTTAAGCACTTTTAACCAGTTGTTTGCTTACAAAAGTTAACTTGGTCGCTCTTAAATTAATAAACTTAGGCTTGTTATCTCCTAGGTTCTTGTACTTAAAACGAACATACCCCTTTCTTTTGGCTGTACCGGGTATAAATACAAAAAAGACCAACTGTAGGTCGGTGGCATAGAAGGCAGGCCGGGAAACAAAGGCGGCTGGCGACACTCTGTGTGTCAGGGGGCCCACGAACATCAGTGGGGTCTGAGGGGAAGAGCAGGAGATGGGGCTGGACTGGAGATAAGAGTGGAACCTGGCTTCCATGCTCGCCGAGAGCCACAACTCACGGATGTCAGAGCGGCGGAGAGAGCATTAATTGCTCAGCAATTACACGGCATTTCATCGCGTTTGACAGGCCCCAGACATTTGGCAGACATTAGAGGCTGTTATCGGAGCCAGCGATTAGGAGACAATCGAATCCGAGAGCCAGGGCCCGCGGCGACTCCTGACCTTCGACTAATTGCATCACGCATACGCCCTGCTGGCTGGGCCAAGAAAATATGGTTTTACAGCGCAGAAACAGTCGTAAAACAATGATGATAAAACGTTTCTTCAGCGATAACCAAGCCAAACAATTAAATAAAGTAAACAAATAGAGCATTTCTGATTGCGTTCGTATTGAGCTGCACTTGACACTTGCCATCAGAATTGTCGGGGACCGAATGTGTAACGAAATAAAAATATTTACGCCTCGATTCGAGGTGATTTTTTTGAAATAATTGACACAAAAAACGCGGCGAGTTATATGAATAATCAAAGCCCCTGATTTGATGTTATTGCGCCTGAAAGCCAATCAAATCCGCGACCCATCAGGCCCAAGTAGCGCGTGTAGCCGTTAAAAAAAAGAGAGGAAAAGGCAAATAAAAACCCTTTTTGATTGATGGACGATGAGCTGCAGCTGTTGGGGTAGGAAAAACACATTTTTTTCTCTTTGTTCGACCATTTTCTCAGTCGCTATCTGGCGGACTTGCTAATCTTATCTCATTTTGCTTAATGTTCCCAATGGTTACCCCTTGAAGGCGGCCTATTTGCTGTCCCCGATGGTAAACAGTAAAGTTTGTGTTTAAACTTTATTTGTTGTTTCCATAAACTCAAAGCTAGGACTTTGCTTCCCGGAAGCCTTTTCAAAGCCTCGCTTTCCGCGAATCAATCCGATGTTGGTCTTTGGTTTGCCTCGGGTTTCGGGAAGTGGGAAAAAGCCACTTGTAAACACTCGAATTGAAGGCTTTAAAGCCGTATTAATTAGAGGAGATATGATGTCGGAATTGTAAAATTCAATTAGCCGTAATTTGGAATTGATTATGCACTGCCTGGCGGGACTAACTGACTTTTTGACCACGCGCCGCTGGCTAAAAAACCAATTAACACGCATAACGATTATTAGAAATTCGACGAGGCTCCGGTGTTGCAGTTTTGCTGATTACAAACTGATTAGGACGGGACTGTTTAATTAATTGGATTGCCATTTATGCCTCGATTTGTTGTTTTTACGGCTAACGTCGTTGCTGTCGCAATTTATGACCTCACTCCACAGAGTGTTGTCGCCGATCGGCGGCGATAACATGTATACGGCCTGCACTTGGCCCAGAAGAAGCCCCATCTAACGATTTACGATCCGTTCCAGCTGGTGTCCCCGGAGCGTCGTCTGGAGAAGGCCCATCCCACCTTCACGGAGCGCAGTCAGCTGAAGTATGCTCGGAGATTGGTGGTCAAGCTGGGCAGTGCGGTCATCACGCGGGAGGATAACCATGGACTGGCCCTGGGTCGACTGGCTTCTATAGTGGAGCAGGTAGGAAATTAATTCAATTGAAGGTTTAACTTAAAAAATAAGTATTAAATCAAAAATAGTATAGATAATAAAGTATACCTATAAGAAATATATAAACAAGATAAACACATAATTTTGTACCTTAAATTAATTATGAAAAGCGAAGAGTATAACCAACTCTCCTTATCCCACAGGTTGCCGAGTGCCACTTGGAGGGCCGCGAGGTGATGATGGTCACCAGTGGAGCGGTAGCCTTTGGCAAGCAGAAGCTCGCCCAGGAGCTGCTCATGTCGCTGTCGATGCGCGAGACCCTCAACCCCAAGGACAGCAAAGAGGTATCCGTCGGAGGTGGCCAAGTGTGACCCGAATCTCTAACCGACATCTTTCCCTCTCCGAAACTAGTTCGATGGCGCCACGCTGGAACCGCGGGCGGCGGCTGCGGTGGGCCAGTCGGGTCTGATGTCCCTCTACGATGCGATGTTCGCCCAGTACGGCGTCAAGATAGCTCAGGTTCGTTCGGACCTGACCCCTAATTAGACACAGGAGCTCACTTAAGTTCGTTTTTGCAGGTGCTGGTGACCAAGCCGGACTTCTACAACGAGGAGACGCGCAACAATCTCTTCTGCACGCTCTCCGAATTAATTAGCCTGAATATTGTGCCAATCATAAATACCAACGACGCCGTCTCACCGCCGATGTTTATACGTGACGACGAGCCAGCTGGGGGAGCCAGGAGGGTGAGTGCCCAAGAGCCCGGATTGCCCGTCTCTGGCCATGCACGTGATCAGGTCTCTTCCTTCCAGGGCATACCCATTAAGGACAACGACAGCCTGTCGGCCATGCTGGCCGCCGAGGTCCAAGCGGACCTGCTAATCCTCATGTCCGACGTCGATGGCATCTACAACAAGCCGCCCTGGATGGACGGAGCCAAGCTGATGCACACCTACACCAGCGACGACACCAACACCATTGAGTTTGGCAAAAAGTCAAAGGTAATTCCAGCTCCTTCATTATCCCTAACTGGCTAATGCACTCAGAAAAAAAGGCCATAGGAAAGGGGAGGAATATTATGAAAATTAAATAATATTCTCAACAAGAGAGAACATATATTTTGTACATCATTTGGATATCAAATAATATCAAATATTCACTATATTTTGCTCTCTGTGCTCCCGCTTTCAGGTGGGCACCGGCGGCATGGACTCCAAGGTGAAGGCGGCCACCTGGGCGCTGGACAGGGGCGTCAGCGTGGTCATCTGCAACGGGATGCAGGAGAAGGCCATCAAGACCATAATTGGCGGCCGGAAGGTGGGCACCTTCTTCACGGAGGCCACCGAGAGTGCCAATGCGGTGCCCGTCGAGGTGATGGCCGAGAACGGTGAGTGGCCAGGATGAAAGGATAATAACGGAGAATGATGTGGTTGGGCGAGGCAAAGAGAGCTCTCGGCTCGCATAATTAGCGGTTTCGCTCGGAGCTCCATCCAGCCACATCAATTGCCAATTATCCAGTGCGAAGTCTAAGTCAGTTCCGGCTCACTCCAGATAAACTTGAAGTAGTGTTTCGACACGAGAAAGTTGCAAGATACTAACGGCGAATGACAAGTGGCTGTTGGCCGGGCTAATGGCCATTAGGGCCAAGCCAAGCTCCAGGAAAGTGGGTCAGCTTCTGCCGGGTTCCTGGAAGCGTTAAGCAGAAGCGCCGTTGCTATTTTTAGTCGCGCAAATTTAATTTAATTGTTATTATAACCAACTGCAGCAGCAGCAGCAGCTGGCCGAAAGTGCCTGTTAATTAGGCAGAAGCAACTTGTTTTGGCCAGTGCTAGCACTGTGTTGCAGGTTTTGGGCTTTTGTAGGCAACGAGAAAGGAATATAAACCTGTATTAGCTTAATAGTAGCTATTCTTGTACACTTTCCCCGTTAACTAGTGTAATTAAACCCTTTTAATGGCCACTCTCTCTCCAGCTCGCACCGGAAGTCGCCAGATGCAGGCCCTGACTGCCGCCCAGAGAGCCAGTGCCGTCAACACCCTGGCCGACCTGCTGGTGAGCCGCGAGAAGTTCATCCTGGACGCGAACGCCAAGGACTTGGCCGAGGCCCAGAAGAGCGGGCTGGCCAAGCCGCTGCTGTCGCGACTCTCGCTGAACGCGGCCAAGTTGAAGAACCTGTCCGTGGGCCTCAAGCAAATCGCCGAGGACAGTCACAAGGTGAGGGAAAGGGAAAGGGATAACTTAATTACAGGACACTTTGGCTGCCGCCAGCTGACCCCTTAAAAGTGCCGGCCAAATTGCATTTGTTGCAGTGTCGAAAAGTCAGCCCCAAATTGAGTTAGTCCGAGGAGGGCAGCTGCTGCGCTGGGATTTGTCTGAGCGCTCCACAAAGGCGCTCTTCGAGAGCCGTATGCAGTTCCCGAAGCTTTAACAGCATTATGAAATCTCCAAGCAATTTTACACTTGAACAAAAATTGACACCCCTACTGGGGGACGTCCTAGTGACCTAATCCAAGCGCCCAGGGAGCCGGGCAGCTAAGCAAGTGGAAGATAAAAGACAGACTTCCTTGTATGCGCTTCGTGTATTTGGTGTCTTGGCAGTGACATTAGCCCGCATCCTGGCTGGGGTCCTTCCCTGCCCTATCCCCTTTCAGCGCCAGACAGAGTTGATCGAATATCGCCAGGGCGACGAAGGGTTCGAGGAAGCTTCATCCTCCCCAGCCAACCGTTTTATTGGATGTGATTGTGCGGAAACGTAAAAAGTTTTCCTTCATGTTTTTTTCTCGGCAAAACTTTTGCCATCCAGCGGGGAGGATGGGGACTCTGCCAGTGGGACACGGACACGAGTTTATTGTAAAAATGGCAGGCGAAATTGTGACACAAAATGGCGGCAGCGTGAAAAATCATAAAAAGCGAACACGCACACATACTTTATAGAGGGAAGCTGGGCTGGGAATACGGCAAAAACCATAACGCACTCAATAAATGTCGCTCCGATGGCGGAAAGTGTTTCGGCCCAGTTTGCGTTTTTTTTTCTGTTCGTTTATTATTTTATTTCCGAGCAACAAACAAATGCCGCGAACATTGTTTGGCCTCTGGGCCAACGCGGAATCTCTGGAGAGTTTAATAGAGGTGACCGGGGTCAGCTTCAGTTTTCAATTACCCTGAAAACGAAAGTTTTATTGCGAGACAAGTCCTGAATAGGATGAGATAATAATTGAATTAGGCCAAAAACGCTGTCGAGATGGAGTCCATATTTTTCAATTTCCTGCTCGTACAAGACCCTGCATATTTCATGACCCCTAATAACCCGGCCATCCCTTTACTGGCCACTACAGCAGCCCCGACTTATCCAATTGTCCTTTGCAAATATAATTTAAAGTTTGACGTCCTACAATGCCAGAGTCAATAATAATGACCATATAACCAAATTTGCCCAGGGCCCAAGTCGAGTTTAATGGCTAAGGACCAAGGAGTGTCGGCGTCCTTCTTAGCCGGAGGTCGTCCACTCTATGCAAACAAGCCCAGTGCTGTCAGCAGCCGTCCAGCCCAGGCCAGCCCGCAATCTCTTTATGTTATCTGCAGCCAATTTTCTAGAGATTTCTCGCAAGAGCAGGAGCGGGAGCCGGACAGGAGCAGCCGTAGGAGAAACCCACTGGAGGGCAGTTCCAACTGTGGGGGCGGGCGACGGCAGGCCATTAAAAATAAATAAAGATTACGACGCGATGAGCGACTTGATTTATGTAACGCCTCAAAATG
This sequence comes from Drosophila rufa, assembly GCA_018153105.1. NCBI lineage: Eukaryota > Metazoa > Arthropoda > Insecta > Diptera > Drosophilidae > Drosophila > Drosophila rufa. The sequence continues at coordinate 17,882,594 of JAECXS010000085.1, forward strand.
GACGCCAGGGAATCGAGTTGCGGGCTCCTCCTCAAAGGGAGTGGGAAAAGTGTCGCATAAATATCGAGTTATTTTTATAGCCCGGTCCCACATGGCGTATGCGTTATGCGATTTATGCTGACTCGTGAATTGACTCTGCGACTGTTACTTTAACACCCTCATCCCTTATTCCTATTACCTCATCCGCAGAATGTGGGCCGCGTTCTGAGACGCACCCGCCTCGCCGAGAATCTGGAGCTCAAGCAGGTCACCGTCCCCATCGGCGTCCTGCTGGTCATCTTCGAATCCCGTCCAGACTCCCTGCCCCAGGTGGCCGCCCTGGCCATGGCCTCGGCCAACGGCCTGCTGCTCAAGGGCGGCAAGGAGGCGGCCCACAGCAACAAGGCGCTGATGGAGCTGGTCAAGGAGGCGCTGGCCACCGTGGGAGCCGACCATGCCGTCTCCCTGGTGGGTAACCCCTTTCCTACAGAGTTAGCATAGAATTCAATTCGGAGTTCTTTTTTTAAGGTTTCCACCCGCGAGGAGATCAGCGACCTGCTGTCCATGGAGAACCACATTGACCTGATCATTCCGCGCGGCTCCTCGGAGCTGGTGCGCAGCATCCAGCAGCAGTCGCTCCACATCCCCGTCCTGGGCCATGCCGAGGGCGTCTGCCACGTGTACATCGACCGGGATGCGGACCTGCAGAAGGCCCTGCGCATCGCCCGTGATGCCAAGTGCGACTATCCGGCGGGTAGGACTCCGGACTCGGACTCAATCCAGGAAAGCCCCACTCAATTAACCCATCAATCATTGCAGCCTGCAACGCCATGGAGACCCTTCTCATACACGAGGACCTGATGAGCGGCGACATCTTCACCGACGTGTGCAACATGCTGAAGCGGGAGGGCGTCAAGATCTACGCCGGACCCCGGCTGAACCAGCAGCTGACCTTCGGCCCGCCGGCGGCCAAGAGCCTAAAGCACGAGTACGGGGCCCTGGAGTGCTGCATCGAGGTGGTGCCCAGCCTGGACGACGCCATTAATCACATCCATACGTTCGGCAGCGGCCACACCGACGTCATTGTCACGGAAAACGGTAACGAAATGTTCCAAAATGGAAAATTAATTTCGATTGCCAGCAGTCGGAGCTGAAAAATGGTCAGGTTTCCCTCCCAGTCCTACCCTGCTCCTAATTCCACTCCCAATTGATTTCTGCTGGCGGGGTGCCCTCATAATGGTTATTGCTGCGGATGGCTGCTTTCGAAGGCTGCCGGGGAAGCAGAGATACAAAGAGCGAATTTTGAATACGGAAGTGCAGTGTCGCCCAAAACTATAATTCAATTCATGTGGCAAATGGCATTGAGAGCAGGAGAAGTTTTTAAGTCAAGGTGGGGTGCTTTTCTAATGAATTAAATGCTTGTTCCGTTGCCAAGGTCCGCAGGGCAAGCAGAAATATTAGCTAAATTAATCAGGGAATAGCGTGACAGTTTCTCGTTTCAAAAATAATGAAGGAAAAGGAGAAATTCTTGCAAATTATTTGGGTTTAATCTTGTAGCTGAGGAAACCAATAAAAATAGATGTTTCCTTTAATATAATGTAAGGAAGAAATAATAAATTCAGGACTTTATCTGATGCAAGAACAAAGAAAGAGGAACAGGAATATTTACTGCATTTATTAAATATGCAAGTTTATTCGCTCAGTTTTCTCTTGAAACTCTTTAACTAGAATTAGAGTTTCAAGTCCCTGAAAAATGAAGTTATCTTTAAAATGCGAAGTTATCGTGTCTTAGCTATTATTACTTGGCAATTGTTGAACTTATTTTGAGGCTCGTGTATTTCGCAATTACTTTTCAAGATATTTTGGAGAATTCCTCTGCCATTATTTCGAGCACAATGGCTCGTGTACATGCATTTAGCACGAGAGTGTGTCGTGCTCTGGATGTGGCATGACTGCTGCTGCCCCATCTCCTGCTCCTACATACCTCCACATGTAATTCAATTTGGCGCCCCCAATGCACTCACTTCTTCAGCCATTCAGGCGGTCCAACTTGAAACCGAAACCAAACCAAACCCGAATCCTAATTCAAGTCGGTGCAAGTGGCACGCTAAACTTTTGCATGCATGCAGCTCTTGCCACAACAAATTTAAATCATTTGGGAAATTAATTTTATTCAACACTTCTGCAGTCCGTGTTTGCATTTGCACATTTGCTGAATTTGAAATTTCCAGTTGCAATTCCAATGCCAAGGCACACAGGAAACAATTTCGATAAAATATGCAATTAATCTTATCTTTTTTGAGCAGTTTAGCAAGATGATATCTTGGGGATTTTGGGAAAGGATAGTTTTGAATTGAAAATTATCTTAGAAAAGATTAGTTAATGTTAAATTCTTTCTTTCTTTCCATTTGATATTTAATTGTAATATTTATTTTTATCATTCACTTTTAATTTATATTTTTCCCGTGCAGATGCCGCCGCCAAGCAGTTCCTGGGCAGCGTGGACAGCGCCTGTGTGTTCCACAACGCCAGCTCGCGGTTCGCTGACGGCTTCCGCTTCGGCCTTGGCGCCGAGGTGGGCATCTCCACCGCACGGATCCACGCCCGCGGCCCCGTGGGCGTTGAGGGACTGCTGACCACCAAGTGGATACTCAACGGACAGGACCATGCCGCCGCCGATTTCGCCGAGGGCGGCGGACGTACGTGGCTGCACGAGACCCTGCCGCTGGACTAGACGTAGTCCGGGGTGTACTTAGTCGTAGGATCCGCGTGTAGATTGTTATTCCATCAGAGCCATCGCGCGGAAAGTGCATTCTGCGCGAGGGGTAATTAAATGGGCGGTGCGGGGAAGCCCCGATGACAGCTGCCGTCGCGGCCACATGGGAGAAATTAATTTGAGTGAAAAATATTTGGCGAGACAACTTGTGTAATTAATAAAGTGAGCGCGGGGAGTGCTTTTGGGGGTAGTTAAGACTGTCAGCCCTTGTCTTGGGCAAAGTTTTCAGCGAAAGTTGCTTTGCGTCGCCTTGCAGGGAGCTAAATGCAGAATAAAATCGCTCTTAAAGTTTCAATCCTCCGCGAGTATTATGTATATGCGCGTATTCCTATTACAAATCATAAATTAGCCATGGGACGTGAAATGCAGCCGAGAATGGCTCCTTGCCTCGCCTGGGGATCTCCAACTTGGCAGTATGCAGCCGCGTGGCAAGTATTTTAATTTTTATGTGCACTGGGCCAAGTTTGCCGGCTTCGCGCAGTTTTCTCAGACCCGACCAGCTCGGCTTTCTTTCGCTCTCTTTCACTTTGGCCAAAGTTTCCGCACTGCGTGCTGGCCGGAAAGCCCGTAAGAGGAGCCGCAGGTGGAGCAGGGAACTGGAAAGGTGGTTCCTTCTGTCAACGCGCTAACTTTTTTCGGAGGAATTTCGCCCAGAAACTTCCAGGCTAAATTGAAGTTGGGGTCAGCCGGTCCAGGGGAGGATTGAATAGTATCGGAAACCAAATGCTGGCCCTCGAAACAAGTGTAAGGTATTCCCGTGTAATTTATTCTAATTGCCCGAATGACGTACAGCCGCACAGAAAATGTCGAACAAAATTTCATTAGTGCTTTTTTTGTGATGTCTTGAGAATTTTTCATATCGAAATAAACTGGCAGTCGGCCATGCAGCTCTTGTAATTTAATTTAAAAGTTGCTACTTTTTGCCACAAACATCTACAGAACATTCACAGCTTGTGCCGTAAATAAAAAGAAAACCAAAACATGGCTAGAATGTGTTTTCTTAGGCATTTATATTTTGTGGTCATCTGTGGTTGTTGTTCATAATTTAAATTTATGGTTTTTTAATTATTTACACTTTTGAATCACGACTTGATAGGTTTTTAATTAAAAAACGATATATGCATATGCTTTGAGAATTATATGGTTTATATTTTTCTGAATGAGATGAGATCACCTTAAAAATTTGTTAGCTTTCCTAAAATGATTTTAAAATTAAATTCTTAAAGAAAAATAAAAATATTGTTAGTAAAAATAGCCGCGGTAAATGACATAATGATTTCCTTACCTAAATACTTAGAAAATCTCATCTATCAGTGGCATTTTTTCACAATTCCTTGTCCCCATTTAGGCAGGTCTCACAAATGTATTTAAAAGTCGGACGATTGTAATCGGGCATTGTGAGAAAAGCACGGTGCAAGTTTAAGAATTATATTTTTGACTGTTCTTATTTAATTATATTTAATAATCTATACCATTTTTATGTGATACAGTTTTTTTTTCATTTGAGAGGTAGTCTGTTAAAATAAATAAATATTATTCTGAAACGGAAGATAGTAAGAATGCAGTATTCGTATATATTGAGCTATTCAACGAATGCCCTATGAATCAATATGAAGGATAAACTACTTATATTTAATAGTTCCCCCTCATGGACTGCTGAAGCCTCCCCATTGCTATTTATGAGCTCTTAAAAAATGCAACAGCAACTGCATTCGACGCCGAGCATAATTTTTACCTCTTTCAACTGCTCGAGACGCGTGCGGACAATGATACGTGAACGCCGTCCGTGGCCGTACCTGATCCGCACAGCGGTCACGTAGTGCTCCGCAGTTGCCGAGCACTTTACGGAAGTTACCTGAGCGGAAGTTCCGCCGCGAGTTGTGAAGTTTGGCCATTTGGGGAGTGCCCCCGGAATGCAGTTGAGTACCTCTGCTGGTCCTCGCCTCGGGGTGCACTTAATTAGAATGGCGGGCATTAATCTTGTGGCTAATGCCACGTTGAGATCGGCCGATATCGGAAGACAGGCGCAAAATTGCCGTTGCCCAAAGGCATCCATTCTGCGCGACGAGCTGCCTACATATATAGGCGAAACAATTTCATTTTATTTCAATTTGATTTCATTTCAATGAAATCCACACGACGTCGTCAACATTTATAATATGTGCAAGCGCTTTGCCTGCATTTTTGTGTGTTGTCAGGGGTCTGCAGGGTGTGTGTGGTGTGTGACAGCGTGTGGGCCACACCATCTATGGACTGAGTGGGGGCCCCAAAAGAGCGTTGGCACAAATCTCGCGGACTCTTCAAAGATTCTTGCAAGTACAAGCTGGCAACTGCAATGCATTGTTCGCGGGGTTGTCTCGCGAACGCCGTTTCGCGGGGGTTTATTTATATAAAAACTTAAAAATACATCATCAGATGCCTATACAAGTCCTGGCGCATATTTCCCTACGCTCTCTCTTCGCTGTTCTATGTCGAAGTCATAGCAAAGTTGGCAGCCAGACATAATTTAGCGAAAACGAAATGAAACTGAATGATAAATGGCCGGGTCGAATGGAGAAAAATGAATACCCTCAAATGGAACGAGAAATAAAGCAGACTAATCCCGAGGACTAATGAATACAAATAACTGTATCAATGGCGTCACATGGCCCTGGAGATTTCATTAGTTTAATGGAGCTTTGCCTTTGATTAATCATTTAAAACCATAGATTACCGCATATTCTATCTTTTGATTGCAATAAGTAGAAGTGTCTAATTTCATTTAAGACATTAATCTTAGCTGATTGTTTTGGATTTAATAAGAAAGCCTTGAAGGAGGGAATAAACTAAAGAATATTCTAGTTAGAAGCTTAAGTAATTTTTAATTCATTTTCACTTTAACTGATTCTACTTAGGCCAAGAATTTTTTGTTTAAGAATAATATACCGGAGATTTTTTTAGGAATATTTATTGCAACTAGAAAAGATGAAGAGTCTCTATAATTATTTAATGAAAATAAAAATGTGTCTTAGCTTAGACTTTATTATATTCTTCTATTAATTTACTTAAATACAACTAAGTAAGGTAGACAGTTTGGAGAACTCTATAATTAATTATCCTCCTTAACTGATTTTGTTTTAGTTTTTAAATGATTTAATCTCTTCTTATTCCTCTTTTATTTAATCTTTGAAGGAACACCCCTTAATAAATGTTCTAATTTAGTTTCCCCCAAAATACAATTTAATTTTCATTCATAGCAAGCCTTACTAGATCTGACGTCCCTATCAATCCCTGAAATCTCCCCCATCCCAGATCGCTATCAAACGCCCTGGCCAAGGCGGAGTACCCGAGATCGGAACACTTTGGTGCAATCGAAATGATGTGTAGCCGACCCTCCGGTTCGGCACCCCGCCACTGCCTCCGTGAACGGCTGATCCCCAGCTAGCGTAGCATATCGCGAAATTCATCAACATGTTACTAGATGAACAATTGGCCGAGATGACAGGGACATCAGGGGAGCCGGGCCGGTCGGGATCTCGGACAGAACTTATTTAAATGCAGCTGCCGGAGCGCAGAACGAATCACTCTGATTGCTGTCGCTGTTGGATTTACACGTCGTGAGTGTCGTCATTCGTATCCGCACATCCGGATTCCGACCAGGATAGCCCAAGGATATATAGAAAATTTATATTGACATGAAACGAGGGTCAATTTGATCCAATTTCATGCCAATATAAGACCATTTAACTGAGATCTGAAGGATATCTTTAAAGATCACAGAAAATAAATTAAATTTCATTTAAAAATATTCGGAAACAAGTTATAAAATATCGGATATTAATTTTTGTTACGTGCCACCAAAGGATAACCCTCGATCCCCTCGCTCCTCTCTTGCAGTGCCCGCTCCGATCAAAAACTAACCCAAAATGTGTGACGAGGAAGCATCAGCCTTGGTGGTGGACAATGGCTCCGGCATGTGCAAGGCCGGATTCGCCGGAGACGATGCGCCCCGTGCCGTATTCCCCTCGATTGTGGGCCGTCCCCGTCACCAGGGCGTCATGGTGGGCATGGGCCAGAAGGACTGCTACGTCGGCGACGAGGCGCAGAGCAAGCGCGGTATCCTCTCCCTGAAGTACCCCATCGAGCACGGCATCATCACCAACTGGGACGACATGGAGAAGGTCTGGCATCACACCTTCTACAACGAGCTGCGTGTGGCCCCCGAGGAGCACCCCGTCCTGCTGACCGAGGCCCCGCTGAACCCCAAGGCCAATCGCGAGAAGATGACCCAGATCATGTTCGAGACCTTCAACTCGCCGGCCATGTACGTGGCCATCCAGGCCGTGCTCTCCCTGTACGCCTCCGGCCGTACCACCGGCATTGTCCTGGACTCCGGCGACGGTGTCTCGCACACCGTGCCCATCTATGAGGGCTATGCCCTGCCCCACGCCATCCTGCGTCTGGATCTGGCCGGTCGCGACTTGACCGACTACCTGATGAAGATCCTGACCGAGCGCGGCTACTCCTTCACCACCACCGCCGAGCGTGAGATCGTGCGGGACATCAAGGAGAAGCTCTGCTACGTCGCCCTGGACTTCGAGCAGGAGATGGCCACCGCTGCCGCCTCCACCTCGCTGGAGAAGTCCTACGAGTTGCCCGATGGCCAGGTGATCACCATTGGCAACGAGCGCTTCCGCACCCCGGAGGCCCTCTTCCAGCCCTCGTTCCTGGGCATGGAGTCCTGCGGCATCCACGAGACCGTCTACCAGTCGATCATGAAGTGCGACGTGGACATCCGCAAGGATCTGTATGCCAACAATGTGCTCTCCGGCGGCACCACCATGTATCCAGGTGGGTACTTCTTTTGAAACCTGATCTCTTCTGTAAAATATATAGCAAAGATTTCAGACTTTATTTATAAGTTATAACAAATTACAATTATAGACCGTGATATAATTTTCTATATATTTATATACCCTCAGGTATCGCTGATCGCATGCAGAAGGAGATCACCGCCCTGGCTCCGTCCACCATCAAGATCAAGATCATTGCCCCGCCCGAGCGCAAGTACTCCGTCTGGATCGGCGGCTCCATCCTGGCCTCGCTGTCCACCTTCCAGCAGATGTGGATCTCGAAGCAGGAGTACGACGAGTCCGGCCCCGGAATCGTCCACCGCAAGTGCTTCTAAGCACTGGGTCCAAGTCACCATCTCCTCGAGCGCGGGCCTGGTGTTTGTCTCGTGCCAAAGACATCCGTCCAGGACGAGGACGAGGTCGCAGTTCAGTGAAAAGTATCTTTAAAATTACATTTAGTTGATGAAGAAGTTTTTAACATAGATAGAGAGAGAACGAGAGAACAAGAAAAGAGAACAAGAGAAAAAGACCGGAAACGAGCGGGCGACGCCTCCTTTCTTTTATTTTCCTTGCTATTTTGATTTGATTTGATTTGACTCGGAATTCTTATTGCTTGCCTCGCTTCGCGGCGGGGAAACAATCGCCAAACAATAAAAACCAATAACCTATGTGAATCGAACCCGAGCCTCCGAGGAATGCGTGCTGGGGAAACTTTTCTAATTAGGCCTCGACTTGGCCGAATGTCAATCAGGCAATCATCGCTGGGGCGCCGAAACTTTTCTTCTTGGACAGCTTGGCCGGCAATCCTGGCATCGGTATCCTATATCTGTATCTGTATCTGTGACCCGGCTCGTCTGTCACATCCACATGCCGGAGATGGATTCCCAGCCCCTTTCTGAGAGCTGAACGATGACTTCTGCGAAGGCGACAGTCAGAACTTTGCCTCAACATAAATGTTTGGGCACAACTTTTGGCTGCAAACTTTTCAGGTCTCGGCAAACTATGCATAAACCAGGTGCCAAAAACTGTTGCTTAATTAGTTAAGGCGAAACTTGCCGCAGTCGTCAAAGGGGAGAGTCTTACTGAGTTTATTGGTCTCCGGCCTGCTAAGTCGCCATCAACAGGGAAACTCTTCTAATGACTTGCTGGCTTCACTTTAAATTGAAAGGATCTTCATTCCCATTATTTATAAACTTGATACGTTAACAAATATTACCAAACAATTACTTACTTAGGGGCTCTGATCCCTTCTTTATATATAAAGTGATCCAAAAATTGTGATTAGGCTGATATCTTTATCCGGCCAATTGGCATCATTTTTGGCCCAACACATATTCCTTTGGCTGTCATGGCTGTAATTACACTTTTAGTGCGCTGTTCCCGCCCTAATGTCATCGGTCCAGCCCCCAAGAGGTCCAAAGTGCGGTTCATTATCCGCCGCCCAGCCAGGCTGGCGGGAAAACAGAAACAGAATCAGGGAAATTAGTGCCGGCAGTTGGCATACAACTAAATGTTTGGCGGGACCGAAATGATTGGGAAGGGTTGGGTGGAAATCGCCACTCAATCAATCAGTGGACACAGCGGGCGAGCCGAAATGGCCCATAAAGGCATCCTTTCAAAGGAGAGTATGGAAGGAGGGCGCCTTGCTTTGGGGTCACCCTCACAGGGAGAATATAATTTAATAAGTTTACTTTATTGCTCGGAAAATGTCCGTAAATAATTTTATGAATTTTATCATGCGAAGTATTTTTTTGGAATTAATTTTTTATGATTCTGGGTACAAGATACGAAGAGGTCAAGGACGTCCTTCAACCAAATATCTAACAAAACGTCTTTCAGTCTTAAGGCTGCTTTTTAGAGAGGATTTTCCACAAAATATTCTCTAGGGAGTAACATATTTACTCTGCTTCAATTGTTTTTAGACCTTTAAAACAGTTTTAATAAATTTAATAAGACCATAAATAGAAGTCACTGTATCGTGGGGCTTCCATCTCCATCCAGGGTATCACAAGGGCGAGGCTCCAGCTTACAGCCACTCCGTGTATCGTTCGGTTATGTTTGCAGCTCTTGTCCGAACATCAAATTGAATTTAATTGCAGCCAGGCCAGGGTGCCCGTACTCCATACTCCCACAGAGTCATCTCGATTCCCTGTCCATGCCGTCGAGCAATTCTCCCAGATTGTTTGTCTGTTTGTCGCTTTCAGTTTGCGGAAATTGTTTTGAATTTGCAACAGCTACAACAACTACAAAGGCAACAGCCACAGCAAGTGCAACTGCAACAGCAACTTGTTTATTTTATGCTAATTTAATGCACTCGCCCCCATCGAACGCCCTCATTGATACCATTATAATTTGGTGTTAATTCCGAAGGCAAATACTTCAGCGTATTTGCCATTTTCATTATGCAGATTTGCAGGCAGATTCAGGCGCAAAGCAAACAAGCCGGAATTAAAGCCCAAAGTTAACGAGTTATCTCGTTGCCGCTGGAAGCCAAGGGCGTTGAAAGGGGTGAGTAAGCTTCCTTCCGGCCGACGAAAACTTGGACTTGGACGGTCGATGGTTTTGACAAGCTAACAAATTGTTTTCCTGGCTGGAGGTGCACCACATGCGGACAGGAAATTAATAAAGAAAAGGGCTCCACCATGATACCAGACCCCTCAATCTTCATCAGCCATGGCGCCTGTCCCTCATGTCCTGGCACCACTCCTTGGGCCCAACTGACCGCAGCAGACCTGGCCATTGGGGCGACTCTATCAGCATCTTAGCCATCATCACCATCAATTTGCCCCGGACTGCTGCAAATTTAAATTTACGAGTAAATGCCAACTGGCTGTAACTGACATTCGCCTTTCGACCCGTTCTCCCAAAAAAGCTGGCAACTTTGGCCCACGCACATGCGGCTTCTCTTTTTATTCTTAGTAATTTAAACTTAAATTCAATTAATGCACAGCAGGTGGAGGTGGCTTCACCTGTACCTTTCCCCTTTGCCGGCGAGGTGCCCAAATGGGAGGAATTAATGGAAAATGCGAAAATGGTTGGCGAAATGTCAAAGTTGAGAGATTGCAGGCAGCCAAAGAATCGACATTGATGCATTGCTTTCAAAGGTCGCAATAGCTACCGAGCTCAGAGACATATCTGCAAAAGCTGACAAATGTTTGGCGTTTTTATTAAGAAGACATTTGACAATATATTTGAGTTGTATAAATGACGCATGCTGAAAATTTAATTAAAGTAAGTAATTTCTAATCTAAATCCTAGGTAGAAATATTAAGTTGTTATAGTTCTTCTTGGAGTGAAATCAAAAAGTTTGAAATAATGCTTCAGATTAATTAATTTAAAATTATATTAAGCACTTGAGTCCATTTCTGCTTTCATAAATATTTAAAATCCTTTAAAGATATAAATAATTTTCGCTTGCTTAAAATGTATTTACCGTATAAATCTGCTGCCAGATAAATATCCTTTTCGACATATTTTTCTGAGTATATCTGAGTGTAGCATCCGTATAAATTTTCCATGGCTATTTAATCGATCAGGGCCTACCAAATCAGGTGTAAACCCTGGCAGCATCATCTTCAGTCTGAGGGAAATTATCGACAGGCCGTGCGGCTGCCATCGAGCGAATACACACACATCACTCACGGCGCCCCCGTGACGTGTCCTCCGGGACTCTGCACCCTTTATCCCTTCTGCGTGGGCTGCTTTCAGGCTTAAGGCCCATGAATGAAGCGATTATCGCATCTTTGTCAGCAGCATCAACACAAGCGGAGGCAGCAACAACCGTCACTGGAATCCAGCAAAACAAGTCCAAAGAAAGGACCCTCTATAAAGGTATAGACAGAGATGGGACTTGAGTCGATATTGTTCCTGTACGAATCAGGTACCTGTATTTATAAATTTCATAAGTTTATTAATAGAAAAGAAAGACTACCTTTATTTTGTTGACTACAAATAACTCATTTAAAGATGCTCTTACTTACTTTAACTTATTTTACCAAAACCACCTTTAAAGTACCTTTCCCATCACTGTCAGTAGGCCTTTCTGCGGTAGAGGCAAGGGTTTCATAAACATCATTCTTGGGCGAAATGGTGGCTGCCATCCGAGTCCACCTTCGGTTGCCTGGCAACGTGAAAATCCCCATTTCCCTTGACAACATTCCAGCAGTGAGTGCTCACTCCTAATTCAATTAATAGTTACTCGCAATTAAGTGCAGTGATTATTGAAAAAGGGGAAAAGAAGGCATTACAATGGATGCCATTCGCTTTGGATGGATATAGATATAGATCCGCCCCCAAGATGCACAGACAGTCAGCCGGGGCTTAAGCTCAGGGCCGGAGGAAAGTGGGAAACCAAGAGGAAAAGCCAGTGAGAGTATGTGGAGCTGTTTTTTTTTAATGCCCATCAGCTTAATGCCGATTGCGAGGCTTCCGCCGGGATGAAGCCAAAGCTCCTGCGATGCCAGGCGCTGCCATGCAATGCGATGCGATGATGTGATGAGTGCAATCCAAGTGCTTGAGCATACATAATTACCAGAGCGAAGGACAGACAGCCAGCCTGCTAAATGGGGCGAGAAAAAGTGAACAAGGGAAGTGGTTTTTCCAACATTCAAAACTGCCTCTTTAATTACCATAAAATTTGCATATTTAAAGGAGCTTCTGGCGCCCTCCATGTCTAGTCGTTGCGATTTGAAAACTTAGACAAGGAGGCCTTTGAACCGGCAATGGTTTGGAAAGATATCCCGACTTATTTATCAGAGTTTTGCATTTTTGCCTATATATTCTGTATGTGCTAGAGCGCCAAAAATCGTAAAAGGGAATTACGCCCACATAAGTCAGTGTGGCTACGGGTCTCCGGCTGTCAACAGCTGCCCCGTCTTGAGCCGAAACAATTTGCATAAGAGAGCAGGCGCCTCGGGCTTACCTGGGGCTTAGGGGTGAGCCACCTCCAGTCCTCAATCCTCCTGAAGCTGCTACCATATGCAGGTGAGACAGATGGACTCGTATATCGGGGGGGGAGTTCATACTAAGCAGCTGCTATTTATGGGATTGTAACTCAGTGGGGAAGCAGACGGGGCGAGCTCCTTATAAAAAGTGTCTCGATAAAAACTCAATAAACCTGAATGCTGGGGGAGACTTGAAAGTGCTTCACAAATTGCTCAGCATTCTTAAAGCTAAAAATCTTTATTTATATAAGCAAAAGTTTGGGGCTTGCGGCATATTCAAGTTGTTCCCCATTATGCGCCTCTTGTTGTGTTGTCACATGAGCCGGAAGAATGGGCAAAAGTTTGGCGTGGGCTGACCTTAATTTTCTTGAACAACATGCTAAATATTTGACCCTGAACGCTGCTCAGTTCTTCGGTTTCATTCGCAGGCAGCAAACTATTTTCATTTGCCAGTCGAACAAAGCCGCAAACGAGCGGGAAAGGGATGGGAATTGGTTGGAAGGGCACCAGCACCAGCCACCAGCCATCGCCAATAAAAACTTTGGGGCTTAAAACCGCAGAAAAGTTGAAAAGTTTGCTCTTGATTTTATGAATATTGACCGAATCAAATCCAATTGAATTGAAAAAGGCGGCCGCTCCTAGAGATCGCAACAAATGCCGGGGCAAAAACTATTTAAAAGCGAATTTCGGTTTTGGCCAAAGTTGTAACAATTGCAGTTCGGGCTTCCCTTTTGGCGCCTTTTAATTGCAGCGAGCAGCGAACTCTCCCCCTCCGTCGCCTAATTGCGGTCGGAAAAGGGAAAAGTTGCGAATGGAGCCGGGAAATCCAATCAGGCGATGAGAAACGGAGCCGTAAGCATGAAAATCTCTCGCTAATGCCTTTCTTTTGTGCGAGTTCCTTATTCGGCTGTAATTTAATAAATTTGCATTAGCCCGGGCCTTTGCCTTTGCTTTTAATAATAAGAATAATAATAATAATACGGCTGAATTTAAAATTCAATATTTTCATATTACACAGGCTTCGGATATTGAAATTCCAGACGCGGTCTCCGTTTGTTTGCAGTCCCATTGTTGTTGGCGCTGCCCTTGGTTTTCTTTTAATATTGCACACAATATGCACAAGGTGGGTGGAGGGGGCTGGTCGAGGCGGGAAAATAAGAAAAGTGAGCAAGGAAAAGTGAAAAGGTCGAGCAGAATATGGCAACTGTTCCACTGGCTTTTGCAGTTATTGTGCGAGTTTAGCTAAACGAGTTGGTAATGCCGGCGAGTTGTGGCCATAATTTATGTGAAGCCCGAACGGGGGCTGTGCGAAAAGGTGCAGGTCCAGGAAGAGCTCCGGCCCAGAAGGGCTGGCAGATGGACACGGGTTGGAAGCCCAGTTAAGCCCAGAGCAGTCGCCAGCCAGGATATTGAAATGGTCAACTTGAGGCTGATGGAAATTGCTATTAAATATCAGCTGGAATATTTTTATTGCCCTAAAAGCTGTCATATTTCAGAGTAAGGTTGAGCAGGATCCTCTTGATATACAAGTCTTGGTTTTCTTGGAGGAAATTTGTTCTAACCTAATGGAGATGGTTATGAATAAAATTCACAAATATTCGCTATAAAACTATATCTTTCGATAGTCTTTTAGCTAAGAATATTTAATAGGTGACACAATAATATTTTACGATAGTTTCTTTAGGTTATCATTTCCACCTAAAAACTCTCCTAAATAATAGTATTTCAGAAGTACAATTTATCAATTAAAATTCAAATAAACTAAATCTCAATTATTTCTAATATGTTTAATTTTCAATTAATTCAAAGCCCCTCAGCTGACACTTGCTAATGCATTTGCTAGACCATCGAGTCCACTTGGAATTGCTAATTAAAAAATATTTCAGCAATGCAATCACAACGCCTTGCCACTCGTATGCAAATAGTGCCACATTGATGGCAATTGAAACGGCCAATGATAAATAAATATCGCAGTGCGGTGACATCGAAAATTGAAAATTGTATTATCCAGGCCGCAAAAAGTGGCTGGCACCAAAACAACAGCCATTCGCCACTCCGGGGCGGCGGGAATACACAGTTTCCATATTAAAAACGTGCAAAACATGGCCGTAACGAGCATCGCCTGCCACTTTGTTATTGACGCAGAATATCATGGCAATAAAACGGGTAAAACCGCAATCAAATTGTTGAAAAAAAAACTGGTGTGCCCTGGCATTTGAATTCAGCTTGAATTGGCTGGCTTTTTTCCCGATACTCCACGGATGGCGGCCTAAACGCCGCGGAAATGCCTGCGTTAAAAACTATTATTAATGGCCGGCGGTAAATAAAATGGTAAATCAAATTGCCGGAGCACGCTGCGAAATTAATTGCATTTCACGGGCATTAATGAAGGGTTCCTTTCTGAAAATATTTGTACCCGACAGCGACACTCGATGTTTGATTTACCTTTGGCTCAGCACGCGGGGGGCGGAGGATAAAAAATGTTTAATTGCTTGTACTATGTGGCCAAATGAGCGTGACTAATTAAGATTTAATGGAACCAGAGTTATGATATGTGCTGTTGTATTCGAAAAAGGATTCGAGCCAGTTGTTGTCGGGCTTCCTCAACCGAAAAAACTTCACCGCATTAGCACATCATATCCATAAATGCATCTGCTGCTGCTGCCCAACCAACTTCTCATTCCAATCCCCATCATCATCATCGTCGTCGTCAACTTTCCCCTACCCCGAGCTCTACGGATCTGTGCAGCATAGCCTCCTCATTCGCATTCGCTGTGCGAAACACACACGCAAAAATCATTTGCCACACACAGCACACACACAGCCGGGCGGAGCAGTTGTTGTTTTGTTACCATCATGCAAAATGCAAATGACACGCCATTACCTCAGAGCAGCAACAACATCAGATGCGTTTGGGGGAAATCTAGGGAAGATGCTGTTTCCACGAATACTTTATTGTTAAGCCCTAATGGCTTTTAATTGTTATATGAAATTGGTAAAAATGTTGCAAGCATGTGCAGGCGAGGCGTATGCGCAATATTAAGCATACGCCTAGTAGGACGCCGAAGTGCAATAAACCCAAATGAAACGGAACATTTATGGCCATTGAACTGAGTAGGTTTTTATACTCTAATGCTTTTTTGGTTTTTTAAAGCATAAGCTAATTGCCTCTTTAATTTTGTATCTCGTGCGAACTTAAATCGCTCTGAAAGTTGACTTGGCAAACGAATATTCTTAGATTTCTCCGACCGGCAGCCACACTGCCTTACCGACTTGTAGATTCTCTTTACTGACACGGCTGCTCTTAGTTTTCTCTCTTGACTTTTCCTCTCACTGGCTCTCGCTTTGAAATGAAAACAAAAGTTTCCTTTGCGTTGCCGCTGTTGGTTTTGGTGCCTGCTGCCCGCCTCTAGGCACAAATCACAAACAAAATCGGGCCGTTGAGTAGGTCAAGACACTAACTCAATTTGTTTTCTAAGCAAAAAGTTATCGCCCAGCTGCAGTCGGGCAGGAATCCAGCAGTCGGGGTAAGTCCGGAGATACAGTGGGTAAGTTAAGCTGAGGATACATTACGGCCCAAAGCTGTGACTAGCGATTTAAAGGGGGTTTGTTTTAATATTTATTAGATTTTTTTTAGGTACAATATAACTCACATTTTAAAGAAAGTTTAAATTAAACAATTTTATGAATTAAAAGCTGACTAATTACCTACTTTAACATAAAATATAGACTGTGGCATTGGAAAATCTTATGGATTCATATTTTTTACTTGGGAAACATATCGAAATATTTTTATAAATACACAAATAACATGGACTTCCCTTCCCATATTAAAAGGAATCAATTTACGTTGACTAAGATTACTATGCAAAAAGCCGTAAAATTTACATTTTCCATTCGTTTCAATTATCTATTCATTACAAGAAGCCGGTTGCATTCGATGCTCTTTCAAAGGGATTGCCGGATATATCAGATATCTGCTCAGGCGGTGTGCTTGCAAATCCATCTTAATTGCCGTTTTTAGCTCGTACTCGTTCGTTCGCTGATCGAATTTTCAGTTTTTCTCCGCTTTGTTTTTCCCACACTAATTGCACACGTTTTTTCGGCATCGCATGAATGTTCTTTAAAGAAACGAAGCGCACTGAGACAGCTGTCTGCCCGCCGTGAACGCTTCACTGGCTGACAGGCACTCCTCAGTTTCCCCTCCATTTCAGCAGTTTCAGCATTCCAGAGGAAGGAGGAAGGCGGACTGACAGAAAGCACGGCATTGTGCTGTGCGCTGAGGAAAAAGTATCTGTTATTATGATTGTTTAGTGCTGTCGCCGGAAATTTCATTCAAGTGGATGGAGAATGACAACAACAGCGAGCGTAGTAACGACTGCAGGCGACAAAACTGCAGTTCTTGGGACGGAAGGACATCGCCGTCCTGGGGAAGGAAGTGCACAAAAACACAGAGCAGAGAGCACACTAAATAATAACTTCTGCTGCAGACCCTCTCCTCGAAAAAGTCGAAATTTAAGAGCCCGAGGAGGCAAGTGTACATATCCCATTTGATGCAATTATCCTGATTCTTCCGGTCCGGGGAACGGGCAAATACTATCTCCTCGCCCTCGGAGCAAACACCAAGCAAACTTGTCCGAATTGATGATAAAGTGCGAGCATCTCCGACAACATCTGTGGCAGAAGCAACTGCATCCGTGTCTCGATCTGTCTCAGCTGCTGATGCAGCCTGTGAAAAGTAGCTTTGCATATTTCATGACACCCACACCCCTGATTGCCAGAAATTTCGGCATTAACTCACACGACCTGAGGGGTCTTGGGGACCCATCCGCCGCCGTACAGCCCTGCTCATTTCGTCATTGTCTTGCCTCGCACTTTGTTTGCCGTAACAGTTTAATCATTCGCATTACATGCGAGGCCACGGCGGCGCGGTGCTGGAATTAAGGAGGTGGCACACTCTCTTTCCGGCGGGCGTGTGTATGAATTTCACACAGATGTGTACGGGCTCAGCCAACCTGAGTGGCTCTAAGAGTTCCAAGAAGATGTGGGTTCTGTGATAAGATAGAGACTATTCAAATGGAAAATCATCTATCTATTATATATTTTTATTATATATTTTTATTATCAATTTAAATATTAATTTAAATAAATTGCTCTTATGATCTTATCAGAAACAAATGAGTTTGCAACAACTGATACTCAAAAATTAATATTAAGAACTGCATTGCTGGCATTACTTATATTTCTTTCAAAAGATCCATATTATTTTTTTAATTTTAAACTCAGATCTCTTCGATTCATTCTACCAACTCTGGAATCTGTCAGACAACCCTCGCCCGATGAAACAATAAATTAATAGTAGCATTAAGTATGTATACCGCGAAAATGCGTAAAAATTTATGTCGGAGGGTTTTTCATGCGAGTTCGCCGGGAAGTATGCAATGGTTCGGGCAGATTAAACTGCAATAATGGAGAAGGAGACTCCCTCGAAGAAGGCTCAGGAGTCTGTGGCAGCAACAGTGGCAATGGGAAGCGGTAAAGACAAATGCTTAATGTTGCATGACTGAGAGAACTCATCGGGCGATGAGCTGGCGGCTGGTGGCAAATGGCTTCCGATGATATATGAAGCCTTAAGTCCGAAGGGTAAATTCCCGGGGATTTTCCAGGTAAACAGTATCGGCCTCGGGCTCCGTTCCAGGAGGAGTGTGGAAAGTATAATTCTGCGGTTTCTGGCCGCTCTTAATGAAATGCAAACGTGGCGTATACGCAACGCGGGCATCAGCTGCCAAGGCTTTAAGTCCAAGGCGAAGTGGCCAACAAATATGGAAGCCTCAGTACACATAAACACACTCAATTCAATTGAACTGTCCAGCTCTGAGAGGACAATTTGCAAATAAATTGATGGCCAAAAGCATTGTCTGGGAGGGACACTCAAATTGGGGGTTGGAAAATGCAAATCACGAGAAAGAAAGTCGGTCAGGCGCGGTTCAATTAAATGATGACAAACAAATTGACTTTAAATTGTGGTTGCCATGGGCTACAGTCTGAGAAAAATAAATAATAAATAAAAAGTGCCAAATCAAAGCAATGTAGGGAAATGCAAATTTTTGGGGACTGATGTTTTGCTCTTTCTCAAGCGATGAAAATATTTCTTAATGTAATAATCAATAATGTTGGTAACAGTTGTTGAAGACTTATTACAAAGTGAGAGTTTCTTTTTTTCTTAGAATATATTTAAAAGGAAAAAATAAGGGAAAAACATTTACCATCTTAACCAAAGCATAGTATTTAATTTTTTTTAGCTTACTCTGTAATTATTCCATCATTACAACACTTATCAAAAAGAGCATAAGAATAAGAAGTCAAGGAACTCTGGATATACATCCTTGGACATCCCGGTCCATGGTTTGACTGATGGTCAACAGACACCATTCCTCAACTCTCCTGCCCCCGGGAAGCCAGCACTTAAATTCTTGTTGTTTGTCCATTAGGGAAGCCCCCCAGAAGCCTAAGACGTCGTGTTGAAATGTTAGCAAAACACATTTCCCCACAGTTCCGTCTGCTTCTTTATCCTTCTTATGGGGGAAAGCCACCCAGTCCCCTGCTTTGCAGCCATCATCATCTTTGTCGTCATCGGCATTGTCATTATCATTTTCGTTTTCATTTTCATTTTCATTTCGGAAATGCCTTCGACGCACAAAGGGGACATTTGTCTTGCTTTGAACAATTTTTCTCTGTTGTCGAAATAAAACAAATTGTATGAATTTAAGTGGAGCGACTACCCCCATTCGGCCCAGCCCACTGTGCAAATGACTGTAGTTATCATCTGCCATCTATTATGTGCCTCAATCGAATTGTCATTTGGCCCGGACTATGAATTTCGTAGCGACACTTTAAATGAAAAATGGATTTCCCATTGTGCTTATCCGTATGTTGTGGCCAAAATGACTTAATTGCCTACCTTTGGTGTGGCTGAGGGCTGGCTAACGTACCTGGAGAGGAAAAATCTGATAAAGTATTGGGGAAATAAAGGATTTGGATTTATAAAAAAATGATTCAATATATTGAAAATAAATAATTATCAAAAAGTATCGGTTACTAAGTTGAGTTATCGATAACTTCGATACAAATCAAATTGTAATATAATTTTGGTGTATAGTTTAGAGTAATTTCTAGAAAAACGGTGCGAGCCTAGAAGATTAATTATTAGACATTTTAAAGATATAATCGAATTATAAAACCATTTTAATATCTTCAAAATATCGATATTAACATCGAAAACCCATTTCTCATCGATACAATATCTTAATGTTAATTGGCCATCTCTAGTAATGGCTCAAGAAAGTTCCCAGTCCACCAAGTGATGGGATATTCATGGGTTCGCCGATAATCTATCAGCTTTTGCCCTTTTCGGTCGCCCCCAACTTATTAGGTAAATTGTCAAAATATTCGCCAGAAAAAATTTGCTCCACGCAACATATGGCAAGAAAGCCAAGAAAGTTGGAGTCGGCCCCAGCGATATTTGGCCAATTGATTTGGGCCAAACTTCAATGGCATCCAGAGTACTCGTGCGTGTTTGTGGCTCAGCGGCAGCCATTCGGCGGTCGACCCCATGAACCCTGCGGCCCGCCGCAACATGTCAAAGCGCCGAACAACAGCGTTTCGGTATTTGGGGGAGGCCACCGCCCCCCTCGATGTCAGTTATTTACACGAAGCATTTCATTCGCCAATTTCCCTCAAGCTTAAATCAACGTTGCATGAAAACGACAACACACAGGAGCAGCCACGCAGCCAAGGGAGTGGAGCGCGAGTCGCGAATCGGAGCTGTGAAAATGGCAGCGGGAAGATAAAATCCAATTAAAATCTCGCGGAATTTATAGAAAAAAGAAGGGCGAGACCCAAACTAGATGATGACGGGGTGGCTGTGGCAGACTAGCAAATGCCCTGCGAAAGCGAGTCCATTCCAGTGGCAATTATTCGAGATATCTCCTAAAGAGACCCCCTATCTCGCACCTTTATAGACCCCGAACAGGGTGTCGAGTTGGAAAATAAAACAAAGCGTGAAATCTATTTGCAGCTGACGGAGCGAGGAAGCAAAGTTTATGCCATGTAAATAACGACATCATAAATTTGGTTACGTGGGCTCAGGCCAGGCCCTGCCGTGCATATCCCGCCTATCCGAAACCCACCTATCCCACCGAGCCATTGCCCCACATATGCAGGCCAGGCAGTGGCCACCATCGGAGGCTAGTTCCGTTTTAGCAAACAACTTTTTTGTTCGCCCATTTTCAGTTGGCTTGGCTTGCACCGAAAAAGGTTTATTTTACATCGGTTGGTTTTTCGTATTTATTTTTTTATTTTTTAATTTTATTTTTTATTTTAAAAATAAATAGAGCTGCCAAAAGTCGATAACTTCGATTAGCAGGGTTGCAAAATATTTGATAACACTATTTACAGTATCGATAGTACCAAGGGTTCGATATCATGAACGTCTTTATCGATTGTGATACTTGTACTGAATTCTTCAAGTTAACTTGCTTTAACGAATAATTTTTATTTCGCCAGTATAAATTATAGTCCTTACTTTTGATGAAAAAATTAATAAGAGACAGTTGGTAGTACTTCTCATGTACCTTCAATGCCATCTCGATTTGCTCTTATTTTTATAGAGTCAGGTCCAGCTTGATCCTGTTTTTTTTACTGTGTGGAGGAGCCCACGCCATTTGACTGTTTCAGTTTTCACGGTGGGCCATCGCCTGCGCCTCTTTGTCATAAAAAACCGACAACAATGAGGGGTGTTGGGTGGTTCTGGTGGGTGCTCGGAATGGTGAATGTTGGGAGGCAGGTGAGGGTGCTTGAGTTCTGGCTCTCGCACGCTTTTTCTGTGCAGCCGCCAGGGGAAATAAAAGTTACGTTGACACGGACACCACGCCGCCAAGTACCGAAGAACCAAACACTTTTGGCCTGCCCTCAAGTCACAGTCCATCCAGCCCAATGCCTCACGCGGGAAACCAAACCCCCCTTAAGTAGCACATTGCAGTGCTCAAGGTATGCCCACATTGGGTACATCCGGAGTAAGAACTTTTTACCTTTCACAAGATAATTGTTCAATTAATTATACCATTGTACTTATTAAAATGTTCTGCTTTAGGAAATGTAGGCAAGGGCAACGTACAGTTCCTGGGACCCCGAATTGTCTGCCGCGCTCTGCATGGACCACAGTGGCTTCTTTATTGCTCCCATAAATATTTTGGCAGCCAAGATCAGTATACTTGAATGTGAACTAAAGACCGGGTATTCCTGCGTCGGGACTCTCGACTTCCTCCTGTTTTTCGCTCTATCTGGCCCTCTTTTGGCGGTGAGTGAGTGAGCGGGGTAAGATGAGTAGCGCGTAAAATGTGCAAGAAATTAAAACGATTTGCGCCAAGAGGCAGTGGTGGTGGGGTATTGGGTAGGGGACTGGGTATGGGAACGGGGCTGGTGATCGGGGTAGAGAAAGTAAACTCGGACAGAATACAGGCCACAGAGAGAGAGAGAGTGCGGGGGGGTTGAAATCTGGAAATGGAATACGCAATTTGAGCTCCTTTCAGAGAATGCTTAACTGGAGACTGGGATGAAGCTCTTCCCATTACCGGACAATGGCAACTCTAGATGCGAAAAGGGGATGGACAGGAGCGTTTTATAAGTGTCATTCCATGCAAATAATTCTTTCAAGACAGAGCCGGGGTTCTAACTGATGCTAGCCACGTTTTCGCACGAGAACGATGGAGCTAAGAAGAAGTTCAGGTTAGCAGGGCGATTATTTTATTACCTTTTGTGGTAGCTGGCGCTTCAAACTATATTTGGAAAATCTTATTGAACATATGCCAAGGTTAAATTATAGTGAAAATTCCCCGAAATCAGAAATCAAAGATCCTGCTTATTTCTGAGGCAGAGCCAATGAAAATGCCAGTCACCTGCCGCCAGGACACTTTGTTTGCTTTGGTTTGTGCTTCAGCCGCTTAGATTTCAATTATATTGAGTGGCCATCGCATGCCAAACATTCCCAAGCAGCCGCAGACAGCAGGGACAGCAGGGACAGGGATAACTTTAATTGAGATTTACAATGCGAGTTAAAATGCCAGGACAGAGAGCGAATTTGTACCAGCTTGAGCTTAACCTTGTTTCTATTTCCCCGCTGATGCGAATGCGGATTCAGGGGCGGAGATTTGCGGTGGGGGTCATAAATTTGTAGACAGTAAATCTTTTTTATAGTCGAGCGAGCTCTGCTCTGCTCTCCTCCTCCTAGAAAAATCTGTTCGTGCTGGGTGTTTATTTGCTGATGGCCACCAGAACCGCTCCTGTGCCTCGACGTTGCCCCGACCGCCGCCATATTAAAGCTCAATTGCGTTTAAGTAGCTGACTTTTATGGCTTTGCCTGCAGTCTTTTCGGTCTATACGAGTATGTATGCATATTTATACCCTTGCAGAGGCAATTCCACCACAGATCCTTATGCGATGTTATGGCAGCGATTTTTGTGGCGACTGCAAGCTCAATTTATTTTTAAACCCGATATGTCTTAGTTTAAAGTCAATAAACTAGCCAGTTTCATAGAGATATTTTTGTGAATAAATTTTCAGAAAGTACTTTATTTTTAAGGCTACATTTTAAATATTATAGTATCTTCGTAAGGGTATTCTTCTCTCCGGTGATTGAGCCCAGGAGTCCTTTGCTTTTTTCGGCTATAAATATATATTCAACAGTTGTTGTCGGCCCTTGTTCTCGGTGTTGTTGCCGCTTGCAAATTTCGGGGCAGCCAGCGCGCAAGGAGAGAGCGGTGGCACAAGTGAATTGGATGGCAGAAATAGCCTGGCAACATTTTTTTCCTTTTTTTTTTGGCTTTCGCACTCCGCTTGAGAGCTAACGAGCTGCCGCGGCGGTTGGCTTTATATATATAGGTACGTATATATAGTATGCATATAGTAGGTACGGGTACTGGACGATGTTGGGGCTGCGCTGTTGTTGAAATGATAAGCATGTGTGCAATTAAAATGAAAGCGTGCTCGCTGCAGACCAGCGGAGCTGCGACTCTGGGGTGGGTGCTGGGATGGCTTTTGGGGTTGGACTCCGGTCTGGGGTGGGCTGGAGATGCCATGACATGAGGCGGCCCAGGACAATAAAACAAATGTCGCCTATTTTACATAAACGTTGTGTGCAAATTTGTTGTCCTTGTTATTGTTGGTGCTGTCATTGTCCGAAAAATATACAACTGTAAACAGAACGAGCTGGGGCAGGAGAGTGGGTGGTTAGCGAAAAGGCAGTAGCGGAGTTACTGATTCTGCCAGGTGTTTAATCAAAGGATGGGAAAACATAACAATTTTATATATATTTACTATAAGTATTTTAAAGTAAAACAAGTATTTGAAATATTTATAAGGACTTTCTGAGAACACACATATTCTTGGAAATATTTTTAAAATCGTTTAATTATCTAACATCTTTAAACAATCTTTTCCATTCCCTCATGAACTTTTTGTTTGCCTCCTATTCATAAATGCTGCAATCCTCTTTTACCCAGCCCCTGGAGTGGCGGCGCATTCAAGAGGGGCCGAGGTCCGAGGACGAGGACGGGAGCGAGTATTTGGACGCGACCTGCACATTAAGTGTTTACAGCAGCCTCGTCGAGTCAGCGGTTTGCCATTTTATTTAGCTTTTTCCTGGCCACGCCCAGTGGGACTCTGGGGCCATAAAAACGCTGCAAATTAAAAACGCATTAAGTTCCGTTGTCCACTATCAAGAGTCGGCCACGTGTGGGCCCTTGATAGTCGTCTTGGGTACGTCTTCCTGGGAATCCACCAGCATAAATCTCCGATTCCCAGATCAAATAATTACGACCAGGGGCGAAGGCTTCGACTGTAGCTATCAGCAGCCAGCTGCCAGTGGCTGTAAATGAGCAATTAGGCGCAATAAAAACATCACTGGGGCTGGTGGGGGCGGGCACTTAATTCAAATTGCGAAAACTTGGCCTCAACATGTGCGAAGGACCACCCCGAAAAAGGACATGCCCCGCACAGGCGTAAAATTAACACACACTTATCCGGATCCCGGATCCCGGAACCCGGAACCCGGGAGCCGGAATGGAGAGCTCTCTGCGACAGCGGCAACAGCTTAGACATGCAGCAAATGGCCGAGAAATGGAAATACGGCATCCGAGGAAGGCGCATTCCCCCAAACGATTTCCCAGGCAGCTTTCACTCGGTTTCCCAAATATTTACCAGACCATCTCGGCCGTTTCCCAGAATCCTCGAGCGATGAGTGCTGGCAAAAATGCACAGCCCGATCCCGCCGAGCTCTGCCTCCTCCTCCGGGCCCTGCCTGCATCCGGCTGATGTACTGCCTTCAGCAAACACCAACAACAGACGGACCTGGACAAACAAGCAGATGGACAGGCGGATAAGGGGCAGGGAAGGGATACGGCAAGGATACCTCTCCGGTTACGGCTGGCATGCAAAGCGAGCTGGGCAACTGGAGGGACTAGGACTAGGACAAGGACTCGCTGCACGGCAGTGACTTTGCTCAGACAGGCGTCATGTCAAAGGAGGTTTCTTTTCGGCCTGCTACGCTTTTCTCCAAGAAAAACAGGGGCGAGTTCCGGAGACTCGAATGTGAAATATCTCTTAGCTAGCAGGGGAAGCCTTTAAAAAATTCAATAGCTTTATTTATCTACCTTGCTTTCTATATATTTCCCATGGAAAATAGCTAAAAATTTGATATAATCTTTAATAAATTTAATTATAGAAAGACAAAATGGTTTTAAGTTCTTTTTGGCTATTCAGGCTTTTCTAAATCCTTGATTTTTCACAAACACTAAACATCCCATGAGCTGTTTAAGTAGCGGGTATCAAGAGCCAGGCAAAACTGAAATCCTTTCATGTTGATTCTGCTCTTCTTGTGTTTTGGCAACACCTGCTATTTGTCAGTCCACCGCCTTACCTGTCCTCCGTTCGCCGTCTCCTCCGCCAGTAGGTCGTCGAGAATTGTTATTATTTTCTGCTGCATAGTAACGAGCCCAGCAGGTCGCCGTCGCAGTTTATGGGTTTATGGGTTGCCTTTTTTTTGCGGAAACGCCGCTTGACTGGCTTGGCTGGGAGTGGCGTGTGTGTGACACCGACACCGCTGATCCCGGAAATGCTTACTCCCGGTCCCGACACACACACACACATATCACACATTACACGGATCCAGGACAGACACATTTGACAATGTCACGTTGCGGTCGAGCATTGCCTGCATAAAAATTTAGGATAAATATAAAATATGGCCAAGCAGCGAGAAGTGAAGCCATGAAGACATTCTGAGGAGGAATCCATATCGAAGTGAGGAGGTGGCTCATTACATAAAGTCCAGATGAATTTCAGCTGCTGAGAAAAGCTTATTTTTATGTTACAACAATAAATACAGGATTCAAGTTCCTTTATAATTGTACAATTTTAATAAAAGTAAGAAGGGAGGGTCTAGCTTAATATTTCAGAAATTAACCGAGGATTAAATATCCTTTACAATTGTTAAGTATGGATGAAAGTAAAAATATGTGTTGTCAGCTTTATCTATACTCTTTCTGTGTCCAAAGGTTACATATAGCTCGAAACCTAAACCCTGATTAATACCCTTCCTGTAGCTGGACCCCTCCAAGCACCATCTCCATTCGCATGTGCCCCCCGCCGGAATATGTGGCAGCTGAGCACAATCTAAATAAAGAGCCGACATCGGCCGGTGCCGTGTTATGAGCCGGGTTTTGTGCGACTTCCTGTGCTACCACACACACACACAGGCTGACCCACTCGCCGCCATTTGCCTGGGGCCTTGTCTGTTTGTCTGTCAGCTTGTGCCGGTGTTGGTGTGGCTCATTTTGATGGCACGGAAGTCGCTTGTTTGCTCGGCAGCTCGCTTCCGCCACCACTTGCTGGGCCAAGCTTTAAGTGTTTACGTGGCGTATTAGTAATAAATGTAATGTGCATAAAAGTGTCCACACGGCGGGCGCTCGTAAAGCGGGAATGTTTACAATGTGTTTAGGCCTCCACCGTACGGGGGCACGCTTTTATAGATTTTTACAACTTTATCCAGCCGCTGCCTCGGGCAGTTCTCGGTCCCGTCAAGGGCCACGTCAAATGCAGGCACTTAATCAATCAAAAGCCCAGGGACGGGCGCCTTATTAGACATCTCTCACTGGTTTCGGGCAAAGTTCTTTCCGGCTGCCAGCTCCCTGTTGGTTTGTTTGTTTGTTTGTTTTTGGCAGCACAAATTATGGCCGGACATGTTCAAACATTTGTCTGTCCATCTAACCATTTGTCCTGCCAAATGCGTTCCATGTTCAGCCAGCTTCCAGCTTTCGGGAGCGGGGAAATTGAGCCCGGGACCAGGCTTAGATGGCTGGGCCGATAAGTCGCCGGCCTAAGACTCGGATATAGAGTAAAGTATGCCCGGGATTCCCGTTTCCTACGAACTAAGCCCGCCCTCAATAGTCACACAATTCTGTGGCCAGCCATTAAATATCCCGGAACGCCCTTTCCTCAAGGGGTTTCTTCTGTCTTTGCTCTTCTATTTTCCACCTTCTAGGCCAGGCCTGGTTGGTCCAGGGCCAGTCCAGTCCGGTTCAGGCAACCCAATTAAAATTCCACAAATTCAAGAAAGACCCAGTCTAATGTTCCGAGCAGACATCCTTGAAGCTTTATCTATTACTACCTCGCCCTTAGCACCCCCGCTGCCTTTTGCAAATTCATTGCAAATACTTTGCGCTACTTAGCGGCCATTTTTCATCTTTGTCTATGAAAGGGGTAGACAAAAGGGCTCCTTTTCACTGCATACTCTTAATTAATTAAAATATTTTCGGCTCTGGCTAAATATAATTTCTCTTCTCCCTTTTGCGTTTGCGACTATGGCAACATTTTGGCAATTAATGTGGCTTTAATTCGCAATTGAAATGGCAACGAGAACTGTTAAGAAAGTTTTCGGCAATGCAGCTCGGCTTATTGGTCGACTAATTAAGCTCGGCCAAGGCACTCGGTCAAGGGTCAAGAAGTGGTGTACACTGCACCCTCCCGGCAGGGTTAAACTGTTGCCCAGGTGGTGTGTGCGGGGCAGGTGGGTGCCTTGGGTCAGGTCAGCTCCGTGCCGGCCAGCTTATCCGTATCCGAGCTAAGCACCCCCGGAGGACTTGGCCGACGACTGCAGCGAGGAAATTAAAAGTGTGCAGTCCAAGTGCTCGCCTCTCAAGTGGCTGCCGCTTCTAAAATTAGCCTTCCCCTCGGCGCCGAGTGGAAGTTTTTATTTTGCCATTTCTCTCGCTTGTGTTTGTGTTTTTTCTTTATTTTTCCTTTTATTTTTTGCCTGCCTTAAGTAACTGAATTCTTGTGTGGCTTACTTGCGGCTGGCTGGAAGTTAAGCTGCAGCTCATAAATTTTATTCCTGAGCGGCAGCCAGTCCCGAAATGCTCGCCAGGCCACGTGGCGTATGCGCAACGTCACTGCTTGTGGGCCGAATGGAGCGTGAATGTTTACGTTTGTCAAATATTTACAGAGCGGTCTCAAAAGGGCATCAAATCGGGAGAAGGTGCGATGAGCTTAATGGGGCGCACGCGTGATCTTCGGCAGCAGTGGAGCGGGTATTATGTCGCAATTGGTTGGGTCTGCACGCAGCATTTAATCAAATTAATTACGCAAATATTCTGAAAGGGCCAAATTAATCCACTGAGTTCGAATTCGTTCGTATTTAGCATTTAATCGCTGCCCCAGCCCCCCAGTGCCCAGTTCCCAGTCACGTTGGCCAGACCCCATCGCAGACTAATTGCCAGCACGTGTATGCCACATTAGTCAGTCTCCGGTCGCCGGTCTTTGGTCTCTTTTCTCCGAAGGAAAGAAAAAGTTTCCCCGCTTCCTTGACCCATATCAAAAGTCAACAAACTGCGAACATGTGTCCACGAGGAGCGAGTGGGGAAAACTGTCATTCGGTCTATAAATACATCCGAGGGCCGAGGGAAAAGCGACAGGCAGGCAAATGCGATGATGTATAGGCGAGACGAGAGCTCAGGAAATATTTATAAATATTCTGCAGCATTGCAGCTAAAATTTGATACAATGTTTACAAATGGCTCTGGATTTGTTTGGGGCAGCTGAGAGTATCAAGGCCAGTGCCGTTGACCAATATAAATGAGCAAACAAACGGCGGTCGCATGCAAATGAATGGCCAGCCAAATAGAGAGCGAGTCTGCCAAGATTGATTGCGTCGAGATATGAGTGATGGGACGCGGAATAGCGAGCGTTTCTTCAGACAAGACGAACCTGGAACTGAAGCTGAAATCGCTCCACGTGGCAGCCATTTATCGAGCTGCCCATCAAAAGTTCTCAAAGTTACCTACTTCCCCGGGAAAGAAAAACTCCATTACAATTTCGTGATTTTTAATTTCCAAATTCATTTGAAATGCACAACAGCAGTTTGTTTACTTTTCAAAATTGTTTCACTGCATTTTTGTTATATTGTTTCGCTTGCACAAACACGGAACATGGCAATTGAAATTCCATTCACACCGTATTCGATTTAACTTTTATATTTTAGAAATTCTGCCACACTTTTTGCCCCTCTAATTGCCAAACTGCATTATTTATGGGCCTTTTATTGTTTATGTATGATGCACATATTGTTTATTTACACGAGTCAACATATCTTGTCAGGGGAAAACTGGCTGACTGAGCTCAGGGAAATGGGAAATGGAAAATGGGAAATGGGCATGTGTTAATTTTTATTGCTTTGTCGCGCGCTCGCTTTCCACACATTGTCTGTTTGTTTACGAATGAATCTGTATCTGAATTTGAATTTCGATATGAATATGAATGGAAATTAATGCGAATCGGTGAGTTTGATGTGGTCTGTCCCAGAATACACAACCCGAAGTGTCTTGCCAGGGAAGCTCCAACCTGTCTGCCTTCCGCACCGCCAGAGATGTATTTATTTGCTTTGATTATCTCAAATATGATTTGCCTTTGGCCCGGGTCCCACGAGCAATTCCTATGCAGACGACGTTCATGACCTTCGACGGCGAGAGCCTGATTGCCTCGAGGCTTCGCTGCTCACTTGAACCCACAGGGCTACGTGACGTATACGTGATGCGGCAAAGGAAAAGGTAAGACGTAGCAGGGATTTTCTTTTGTTTTGCCAGCCTATGCTGTGGATCTCGCAAGTTAAATGCTCGTTTTCTCAAGGATTTCTCAAGCTAAATATTGACTTTAAATTAAGTTGAAGAAATAGATTGTCTATTTACTATTTAAAGAACTCTAGAATGCTCAGCATTTGGATAAACATTTGAAAATTTTATGGATTCATACTTAGCGGGATTTAATTCCAGGTCCACTTAAAGCTTTAAGCCCTTTAAGCACTGTATTTAATTGTACTCTTCATAGTTTTAGTCATTTACTCTAATCCTTAATCTAAATTACCGTATTTATTGTTCCGTTTCCAGCCCCATTGCCTTAATTAAGCAATAACTTTATTTAATTCGACCTCAAAAGCGTTGGCTTTTCGGGACTTCATTAACTGCTTCTTTTGGGTTTGGGGGTCTAACGAGGCGCACAATCAGCCATTAATTAATGGTCTCAAGGTGCCCGCACAATAAGTGGCAGGAAACCCCATTAAGCGACAGGAAAATCTTTGACATTGCCCTCTGACCTGGATGGCTATTGAACTTGAGCTTCGTCCTAAGCGTTGACCTGGTCGCCAGCAAGAGTCATCGACAGTCGCGATTTGGATTCTGAGTACCGCCAGAGCGACCAGGTAAATTTATTAATAATAAAGCACCTTTTGTGCATAATTTGAAAGGTTTGTCCTTTGTCATTTGGCGTTTATTAATAACGCGGCGACGTGGGAGTGCAGCCTATTATTAGGACCTATTCCAGGACCGTCGACAATTGCCGCTTAGCGTTGCCAGGTCTACAATTATGCGCACCGGTAGCCAAATGAGGGGGGTCCTGGGCCAGGACTCCATCTCGAGCACCCACCCCCGCGCAGAGTGGCTCTCCTCCTGCGAGTGTAGAGCAAACATTTTGCAATTTTCAGTCCAACAATGGAAAGCAATTACAAAACAAACTCAGCGCTAAATGAGTGTGTGGCAACATGGCAAACAAAGTGTGATGAAAGCTGGAGGGGATCGGGGCTGCCACAAGGTGTGAGTCGTGAGTCCTGGCTGCTGGGAGCAGGGAGCTGGGAGAGAGGTGTGCCGCCATAGGGGCGTTGCTGGCGGTGCCAGGGTACACATGACTGGGACTGTAGTCAGGCGTGGGCGATGCCTTGATTGGATACGCTCCGAATGATTTCCCCGGGCACCGCCTCCGTCCACCCAACTAAAAGCCAAGTTATGAGGGGCAAAAAGCGATTGATTGGTAATAAAACTTAAAAGATTTCGCAATTATCAAGCGCTCTCAGGGAAGCCCCTCAAATCGGATATGCCCAAATAGAGATTAGGGGGAATCGATTGCCCCATTGACCTCATTTTATATTGCCTTGACAATTCGAAAATAATAAATACGAGAATACCTTAAAGGGCACTTGGGGATCTTTTTATAGATTTAATATCCGCTTTATGAGTTCAGTCTGGGCTTAAAATAAATTTCTGTTGTATTTTATTAGGAAACCTTTAAAATAGAGGATCAATTACTTTCCGGCCGCCGAGCGCGACTCGAAGAAGGCCTTCATCTGCATCAGGCCCTCCCAGTTCTCGTCCCAGCCAGGAGTCACCTTCTTGGCATTGTCGTACCACCTGGTTACATTCGGGTACTTGTTGATCTCGAACTCCACGATCTCATAGGTGGACACGGAGGACAGGATGGCGATGTCGGCCACGGTGAGCTGACCACCGGCGACGTAGTCCTGGGCCACCAGGAAGGTGTCCAGCAGGTCGAAGGCCGCCTCAATCTTATCGAAGTCCTCGTTGGATCCGGCCTTTCCAGTTTGGAAGTAGGGGTAATAGTACTTTATGAAGGCGGCGTACAGGGTGCCCATGTCGAAGTACAGGCGCTGGTTGATCACGGCCTGCTCCTTGGGATTCTTGGGGAACAGGTTGTCGTCCTTGCCGTACTTCTCCACCAGATAGACGGCGATGGCGCGGGACTCCCAGACAACGAAGCCATCGTCCACCAGCGTGGGAATGGTGTGCTGGGGATTGATCTTCACGAACTCCGGCTTCAGCTGGTCGCCCTCCATGGTGTTCAGGAGCTTCTTGTTCAGCTCCAGACCCAGGGCCTTGGCCACCATGATGACGGTGCGGCAGCCACTGCTGCCGGGCATATAGTAGAAGTCCAGGCTGGGAGTCGTCGTCATCGTTGTGCTATCCGCCGGAGGGAAAACCGAGTACTGACTGCTGCCCAAAATGTTTGCCACTTAAATAGGCAGGTGTTTGGCTTCCAATCACATTCTTACCTTTCCGGTATGAATCACTGGCGATAATAAAATTGATAATTATTATTTAAAGACGGATCATTACAGATATAGAAAACAGGAAAGTTTCGATACAGATATAGATAAAAGAGCTGTGGTGAACTTAAGATTATTTTCTTATCATAAGCTGCTTACTTATTTTTATCGAATTAAGTTGATAAAATAATGTGAGTCATAAAATAGGGCAGTGGGTCTTATATTTGTGAACTGAATGTGAAAACTTCTGAGTTATTTTGACAACACTCAGAGCTCTTCACCTTTCAATTATCAACAAATAAATTTAAAATGAATTTAAAAGATTTTAGAGCAATCGAACTTCAACTTACACTAAAACCTTAAGAAAAAAGAATGAATCGAAATTATATTACCTGTATTATTAAGAACCATTACACTTAAATCGTTTCCTTTTAACTTATTCTCCAGCGTCTTTAATGCCAGTGTCCAACTCTCAAGTTGCTGGCTTCAAAGTTGCGCATACGCCCCATGTGCTTGTCTTGCCTCGCCTCTCTAATTGCCAACTTGGCGGCGCTGAGACCATAAAACAAGCGACATCAAGCTGCAAACAATGCGCCTTCTATGCCGGCTGGATATATCCGCAGTCGGACCGGCAACGGGTCGCGTTTCGCGTTTCCCCAGGTGGCTGGCCAGGCAAATTAAAGTCACTGAGCCCCCCAACTAAATATGCCATGAAATGTTGCCAACGGAAGTCGTCCTCCTTGTCGTCGTCGTCGCAGTTGCAGCTGCAGGGAAACTTTGCGCGAATCCCAGCGTCGTTTATTGTTGACTCAACTGGCTGCCATTTCCGGCATCCGGGATACCGGAGCAGGGCCAGAAGAATGGCAAGCGAAGGGGACCCGGAGGAGGAGCTGCCTCTGGCTAGCTCGCAGCCCAGGCAGACAGTTTGTTTTATGATTGCGCCTCGACTAATTCGCCCTGCAATTTTGCAATTAAATTGTAGAACGTGCCATGGATATGCAAAGTCTGGCTGGAGCTTCTTGGACGAAGTATATTAACAGTTTCTTGCTTAGCCGGGCGATGCAATTAGTGGGAAACTGAAACTGGAGCTGAGATTCATCAATCACGGACCCACACACTAATTGTCTGTCAATAGGAAGCTGGGATGTGACTTTCGGGTGCCACTTGGGATGTATTAGCATACATCAACGGGAGTGTATAACTTTTGCCGGCTAGTAATCAATCATAGATGTGAAGAGCTTCCATTAGTGAGAGAACCGCCAGGGGACACTAGGTATTTGGTTACATGTCGTTGCCAAAGTTTAATATCCGCTGCTCCGTGTCAAGCTCAGCCCTGGAATGCCACGAGATATTGGACGAGCTACGAGCTGCATCTCCTCGAGCTCGTCATCTCGCGCAGCATGCCAGCTGTCCTCGGCGGAAGGACCTCGCTGCACCCTTCGAGGCGTGCTCAGCCCTGTCGTTCAGTTACAACTTCAACATTACATTCCAGAGCTCAGTAAAAAACTGCAAATGACGTGCCATCCTTGTTAGACGTGGACAATAACAGCATTGAACAACAAACAAACAACTCAGAGCTATCAGCCGACAGCAGCAACAACGTGAAATCAATAGAAGACCAGAGGGGAAAGTTACCTTGTGATACGGGAGACTTAAATACCCTTGTAAATATCATATTTATATTTATTTTAAATAAATTAACTAAGGGAACTCAATTAAATAGTGTATTTGAAGTTTATGTATTATGGTTTAACTGAAATTGTAATTTACCTATTAAATTTATATTATATTGATTAAGAAATTAAATCTTTAACCTACTTAAAACTATTTAAAGACATTTAAGGAAGCTTGAGTTGTTTTATTTTCAGGCCCAGTATTAATTGGTTCTACGAAAATATTTTAAAAATATTTAATAAATCTTAAGAACAAGCTTAAGCTTAATACCATGTTAGTGTATAAAATCGAAGAAAAGTAAAAGCGAAAACATTTTCATTTGGATAGTTCGACAAAGAACATGTTAACTAATGCCTTACAAGATGTTCGCACTTTTTGGATGGTTTATTTTATTACTTTTTTTTGCTTTGATAATAAAATGTAATGGGCACGAGGCAAGGCGATTAAGCGCTCTATTAAAATTGTTCAAGAAGAAAAGAAATATAGGAAATAGTTTTTTTTATAATATCCCCATGAACTTAGCATAATACTTTCCATTTAAAGATTTCATTTCGAGCCCAAATAAAGTGCTTTTGGGGGGGAAATGATTTATTTAGTGCAGAAACATCAAAAATAGCCTTTCCTTGCAAAATGTTATTTAAGCGTTCGTTTGCGTGTTAATTTATGGACTTCATAGTTGGCTGGCCATAAATTGCAGCACCCCGGCCACGTATCGGGAGGCAGGGGGAGCCATTAAATTGTTTAACTAAACATGCAATCTCACAAATGGCAGTCCTGGTCGGAGGAGTGAGGCCAACAAATGCATAATTAAAATGCCAAAGGGAAACCAATTGTTGCTGCCGCAAAATGGAGTTTTTGTGCAGTGTATGAAGTGTGTTAATTAAATTGTCACTCGCATCGTGTTGCACCCCGCTGTGGTGCAATTACCATTTGTGGCATTTCCAGAAAGAATTCCTGTTTATTTTTAAAGTGGCGAAGCAACTTAATAGACTCCGAGTCCGATAAGTTAGGGGTTAAGGTTGAGAGCAACTAAATCTGGCAGGACACTATTTGGTATTTTCCCTAACCCGCTCAAGGGATAAGTGCAAATGTTAGCTCATTGTTGGGGCTGCAGCCCCAGCCAGTCCAGGCAAATCCCATCCAATTATGAGCGGAATGCATTCGCCCCACCAGGAGTCTTCCTCGACTGGCGATGGCATTAACATCAACAATATAAACAGCGTGTGCAGCTGAAGTACCACCCCCCACTGCCTCTCTCCTGCATAAAATGCGCGTTTTTTCGGAAGGTTTCCATTTTTTCCCCCTTTTTTTTTGGGGGGGGTACTAAAGTAAAATCAAGCTTGAAGATCAACAGCAAACGCAAACACAAACAGCAAACTGAGCTGTGTGAACTTGTGTAAACTGGGGAGAGGGCTGGACTGGGACTGGGGCTGTCTCTCAAGTAACATGTTCGGTGTGGTGCTGGCAGCGTGAGGGGATTGCGTTGCTTGCAGGCCGACACAAAGGAATATAAATATTGAAAAATTCCTCGGCACTATGCAGATACGAGTAGTTGCATGGACACATAAAATGCGGCATTGACAACGTTTTAATTGCAACTTGCATATGATATATGGATCGGGGACCGAGCACAGGCGGCCCTTGCTGGTCATAACTTTTTTGTTTTTCCCTTGGCACCCGGCAGAGGTGAATATTTTTCCAGGGAAAACAAAACATGCGGACGCCAATCCGTATGGAAATGCCTGTGTGTGTTGCCCTGCCATGTAAAGTGTCCAATAAAAGTTACCCGAGCAGCAGAGATTTGCATGCGGAAAACGGGCTCAAATGCTCCGATTTCCTTGGAGTTTCCCCCTTTTTAAGGTGCATTAATATTGGATTCAAGCAATATTATCCAATGCACTTTTCTCATTTGCATTCGGAACAGCTGCACATGACCGAAGGAGTTCCTATAAAAATCGAATGGAAATATACACTTACTATGCTTGGTAATAATATTTAAATTTTGTGTTTTTAAATTTAAATTTAATTTTAGCCAAAGATCAATGCCAATTTAAGATGTATGGATAATTATTCCATCATGTTTTTATACATCTTCCAGTGTGTGCTCTGCCAGAAAGCAACTGTAACTCAATGGCCCAATGAAGACTCCAGCAAACACGCAACAGAAACCGTTCCCCAAGCATTCTTGACTTGCTGCTCCTCCTTTTGTGGGAATATGCAACTTTGCAGCCTCTCGCAGCAAGAACAACACGAAGAGCTCTCCGATGGGAACAAGAGCGGAACTCGGCCAGAGTGTTTCTGCGTGTGTGCTCAGCGAAAGTTTGAAGCATGTTGCCCCACCGACACGCCTTTAGTTTCCTTTTTAACAGCTCGCTAATTACACGCTCAGGTTTAAGCTAATATACTTTTTAAATTAATTTTCATGTGCCGTCAGGTTCAGAGAATGCCTTGCAGGCAATACCCCTCTTTCAGAGCCCTTTGCTGCAGCTGAAAATCAATTTTCAGTCGATTCCTCTCTATATTCTGGCCAATCAATTGCCAAAGCTCAAATGCAATTACGTGTGGTATTTCAATCGTGAATGGAAAGAAGAAAGGTTCAAGTTAACTGGCGGTGAGGGAAACTTAAATGAGTTAAGTTTTTCACATGCAATCCATCTTCGCCTCGTTTTGCTTCGCTTGGCGAACAAAAGCCATTTCGCTAGAAGCTCGAAAACTTAAACCCAACATAATTAAAGGTAAACTATTATCGGATTTATATATATTATAAACTTGGATGCAAGTAAAAAGAGCTTTAATTGATTAGCAATGAAAGTGAGCATTGCAATTAACTTAATTATTAAGAGATACATATTAGAGATTAGATACATATTAAGATTAAAGTAAAAGAGTAAAAAATAAAAAAATTATCTCCAAATATGTAAATCACCAGGCAAAATAAATTAGTTTTTTTTGGTAAGCCAAAGATCACGTATTTTTTGTCCCTCTATAATAGACCGAAATTTTTAGGTAATTTAAGGCAACCCTTTCAATATTTCACGCAGTCAAAAGGCTGACCTGCATAAGCCGTTTATACTGTGGTTAACGCTTGATGGCCATAATTCAAAGGTTGGTTAAATGGGCGTAATGTTGGCCAGCGGGAATGGGCGAGGGCTAAACTCTGAATGACCATTGTATGCCATACATCAAGTATACGCACTGTTTGCCCCGACTATTTGACTCTGGCTTTGTTTGGCCGAAAAGTATTTGATGGACGGAGATGGAGATGGGGATGGGGATTGGGCCTCAATTGGCAAGACAAATTAACAACAAATGCCATAAATTACACAGTTCGATAAACGGCGAGGCCAAGTAGCAACCCCCTCCGACTTTGCCCACGAATGTCAACAGGCATTGTGTTGTCTGTTTGCTCTGAGCACACAAGGGCTGTGAATGTGGATGCGTACTTATGTTTATATGTAAACAGGCCAATGCATGTGGATGAATTAATCTCACAAATTGATGTCAGACAGCATTTGCAATGAGATTGTGCTAACGGCAGGCATTTGTCAAGTATTATGGACATGCGGAGCCCCAACCTGTCCGGCGATGATCACATTAAATTGTGCCAGAAAACCATCAAAATTAAATTTCACAATTGCATAAACAAAGTGTGGGCTGGCCAAAGCTCTGGATAATTGCAGCATGTTTATTTTGGCTAACAGCTTTGAGTTATTCATGCGAATGGCCGACCGAAAGTATTTAGTCAGAAACTGTCACATGTGATTGTGACGCATTCGGGCGAGCGACTGTCTGCTTTGTGTCCCCAGCAGTTGTCATTTTGTGGCCAGAGTAAATAAATAAAACCAATCAAATAGTAATAAATCCGACTAGCGGGGGCCGACTCTATAGTTTGTGGCCAACCCCCCTTTTTAATATTTAAAGCAATAAATAAAATGGGATACTGTGTGCAGATGATAACAGAGTTAAGACTCTTGCAGCAATTGAATGGATAAATTGAAGCAAATAGACGGCAATAAATAAATGCAATCAGAATTCGTAAGAACAAGTCAACCACATCAAAAGTGGTCATAATTCTTAATAAATTCATAGAGGTTGAGATTATATACTTGAATAAAATACTAGAACTGGGGACTAAGCTGAACTCTGTGAGAACCATAAGTTCTCATCCCACCCATGCGGCAAATGTAAACAGCATTGTCCGTCTGTCCCGTTTTACGGCATAAATTAGGGGAAATAAAGCGAAATTTTATTTGCTATTATAAGCCGCTTTTGTTACTGCCAAATTGTAAGGCCCAAGGCTGCTAATCACATCGAGTTCGGGAAGGAAGGAAGGAAGGTGACTGCCC
Organism: Drosophila rufa; assembly: GCA_018153105.1. Lineage (NCBI taxonomy): Eukaryota > Metazoa > Arthropoda > Insecta > Diptera > Drosophilidae > Drosophila > Drosophila rufa. Next base: position 17,920,582 of record JAECXS010000085.1, read on the forward strand.
CGGTGCACAAATAATTATAGCAATTAAAAAGTTGAAATGATTTGTGGGGGCGAATTTATTTCTGCTGATTTGATCAACCCGACTACGCTCAATGGGCGCTATTTGGGTCTAATTCTGCCTCTAGGACCGCAATCGCCCTGAAAGGAGCCGCCAAGCAGCCAGGATACCATCAACATCGCCTTTGCCGTCGCCGTCCTTGTCACCACTAATGGAATTAATTGGCGCTCTGTGTTGAATGCTAATAAAATCACTAAGCCCACAACAAGAACTAACTGTGCGCAACAAATTAGACAAAACTTGAATGCTTTAATTAGATTACTCCCAAAGAGGGGAGGCAGAACTTGCACTTTGTCGAAATCTGCCATGAATTTCCTACCAGCGCGGCGCAAATTGTCAATTAGCATAAACTCCGAGAGGATTATGAGTGGATTAAAATAAATGTGCCCTCTGTCTGTACTTGCGGCTTGATATATGTATAGTGTGTATGCATGCGGGCGGGTAAATACTAAATGGCATTAACAAAGGTCAAAGGTGAACTCATTACGCGTAAGCCGCAGTTAAATGTTGAACATAATTACGACACTTTGGCCCTGCTCGATGCCAGAACAATTATGAACCCATCCTGGGTTCGGCTTGGATTTCGGCCAGGCGCGAGAACCTCTTTATTCTTCGTCGGTTAATCGTTAATGCAATTGACCGCTTTCCATTCAAATGACAAAGGGCCAATTCCCGCTCGGCTAACCGCTCGTGTCGCAGTCGTGGAACAAAAGCGGCAACAAGGAACCAGCCTGGGCATCCTTTACCTCGTCGTCGTCCTTCTGCCCTTTACAGGCTTCCACAGGCCCAGCCAGCCGTAGCAGCAGCAGGAAGGTGTCCGTAATTGTATGTGAAACTTGTTGAAGGCTTCAATTATGATGATTTTACACAGCGTTCGTGTATCGCTGCACAAAGGACAGTGGCAGTGGTCAGAGGACTTTTCTCAGGGGGAATTTGTATTATTTTATTACAATTAAAGGACATTCGCTAGTCGAAATACTCCTTTAATTGAGTTGTTCCCTCGCTGGAAGCTGCCTTGGTTACCCGAAACCAATATTAAGCCATCTGACCTTCCTCGGGAACCTTAGTTATTTTTGGATTTAGCTGCCAGCCCAGTTGGGAGGCCCCCCCTTGACTGGTAAGCCCCTGGCACGCACACTCTGGCACAGGCCCTGTGCAACCGCAGCGCGACTTGCACTTTGCCACGACTCAGTTGAGTTTTGAGGGGAGTGGAGTGGCGGCGGCTCCGGGTGGCCTCCATGTTGTGCAGCGCCGGCTGACTTGACTTGGCTTGCCTTTCATGTTGTTGCTGTAAAACGCTGGATAATTGGCGTAAATAGCAAAACAGCAAATTGCCATTAACTATTGGAAAAATGTTCGCATCGCTTGGCCTGACTTTGGCTTCGACTCCTGCCATCGAGAGGAGGAGATGGCGACCTGCTGCTGCTGCTGCTGTTGCTGCTGTTGATGGCGCTTGTGTTGTGCTGTGTAGGTGTCGGTGATTACGCGAAATGCAATTAAAAATATTTAAGCTGCATGCAGCAGCTATAGTAGCAGCCACACCGAACATAAATAATGCCGGACCGTTTATTAAAGCTTAAATGGCCCGGCAGACTTTAAATCTTCGCCGCTTTTTCCTGCATTCCCTGCGGCCTGTGGCCGGCCGATCCTTGCTGATGTTTGCTTTCTTTTTTCGCGCTGAACTCGGTGCTTATTACTCGCATGTCGCAGCAGTCGCTCGTAAAGTGGGATTTTAAAAAACACGCCTCTCGCGCTTTTTTGCGCACTCAATGCAATGGCTATTAATTAACAGGGGATAGCGATTGTTTGCTTTTTTACACATGCCAAGCACGCAGATTAATAAAGTGATACAACACAGGCAGCAGGGATGGGTAGGCGAGTGTCCGAGGTGATTGAAGAGCCGTCCTTGAACAAGGCTTTAAGCGTTGCAGCAACTGGATTATGGCTTTCAGCGGATAATCTGCGCCAGTCGATTGTTGTATTCTACAGGAGATTTTTGAACAAGATATTCTCACTTGCAAGCTGATAGTGCTATAATTTATTATACCATTTCCAACAGCTTTAAATTCTCATTAAATTAGGCTGTTCAATCAGTCGCTGATTTAGTTATTACCTTTTAATAATATAAGTTAATTATTGGTTAAATATAACACCCAGCACAGTGAGTAATTACAGTAGCTGACTCGCTAAAGCCCACTTAATTATGGACCAAATGCGACGAAAATTAAATCCCCTGCACAAACATCCTTGCAGGCCGCACAGACTTTGCATAGTTTAACATAATTTGATTTGCATTATTCCGGAATGCTAAACAAACTGGCAGCGAAGCCAGTTAGAGAGGTAAAAACATTGCATAATTTGCGGCGTCGCCTCATCAGGCCGTAAGCGCATTTCAAGCAGGACCTGGAGGATACCCAGCTCCAGGACACGAGCAAGCGTCTGGATTTGAGTCGGGGCTCAGGCTCAGGCTCAGCCCGGGCTCATGACGGTTATTATGTTAATTTACATGTCTGATGGCCGTAAAGCTGCGCTCGTGTGGGGGCGTGGCAGGTGCGACTAATGCATAAATTCACTATAAACATATAGATTATGCAGAGCCATGGCATACAAGCATACGCCCGCCACAAAGTATGCAAAGTTATGTGCAAGCCTATGCGCCGAGCCCTGACTTTGCCCGGTCTGCTCCCGGTCCTCCGCCACTGTGAATGGCATGAGCAGCCGCGCGTGCTTTATATTCCAAAACAAAATGAGTTTCTCGCATGCCTGCCCTGCGAAAGCCTCTCTCTGACGGAAAGCCAGTGCGGATGCGTGATCGGATGCGCTGTTATTCTCGTGAGTGGCTCGTGAGGAGTTCATAGGGCAAATAATAGATTTTAGGTAATAAACGAATTTCCAATGATTAGAGCCGTTACTGCTTTCACTCTCTTAGTGCCTGATGGCTATCTGTCCGCAAAAGATAATCACCAAATAAATTAATTGTAAAGTAAATCGGATCCTAAAATTAATGTGAACGTTAAAGAATAACATAGTGCTGTTAACATTGGTGTTAACTATCGATTATTGCAGTAAAGCACCGAATGGTTGCTTTTGGTTAACGGAACCACTCGAAACTCCTGTAAATGTCTTCTTCTTCTTCACTTGGCTATCGGACATCAGCTGTTCTTTTATGGGCGGGGAAAGATTTTAGAGGAAAGCATTACATTACATGACTGGAAGCATAACATTCTTTGAGCTCCTACTGTAATTGCCTTTTGACTGGAAATCAATGTAATGGTATTAATAATAACAGAAATGTAAAATGTATTTTAAAAATTTTTAAATCACTGAAAAATCATCATTTTTAAAAGTTTTTATTTCATTTAAGATCCCCTCAATTCTCTATAGAATTACTGTATATAATTAATCTACGACTAAGAGAGCAATTTATTTTATTAGATATTTATGTACTACTACATTAAATATTCTCTTAAAACACACTATTAAAAAATTCCTGTTTCTGTTTCTTTTTTTTTCAGTTCACTCACCTATATAATTTATAAGCTCTAATGCAATTATCCATTACAATTGCAAAATTAAAGTTATCATATAAGAAACTCGTTTATTCAACGAATTTTATTCCAGAAACAATAGAATCTAAAACTCAAATAAGCACTTCAATGGCCTTCATAATTCCCTTTATAATTCACGAACTCACCTCGAATTGGAACCCAAATGCAGCTGCCAGGGACTTCGTTCTCCCGAGGGAGGCCCGACTCACCTTGGGGCGGCAAGGTGGTCCTGATGAGCCTCGGCTTCTGGTTGGGGTTGGGATAGGGGCTACCCCATAATTGAGCTAAAATAGTTTGCATAAAAATGCAAATTGTCACATATCCTGCACTTTTCCATTTAGCTTCGAACGTTCCCAGCCAGCCGGCACCTCCGCCTGCCAGCGGCAGTAACAGTGGCAGCAAATTGTTAGCGGCCTTATCCTGCCGGCGAATCTCGCTCGCTGGCTGCCAGCAAATGAATGAGGGGGAAAATGCTGGGGGAAAATGTTGGCCAATTTGTGTGTTTGGCTGCCTATTTGAGTGCGGGAAAAACGTTTGCGATTGTTTCTGAATGCTGCTGATGCGATTTGCAGGCAAATGTTGCATTAATTGAAACGCAGCCAAGCGACGAGGGAAGCCTTTCAAAGGCTAATTGAGGTGGGGGCGGCTGAAAGGTAGCCTGATTCACTCAGTCCCGGTTAAAAAGCACATTTTTCGTGCATGTCAAAAGTAAATTAAGAAATCTCCAGATAATCTCGAGACACACAGGAGAATAACTCATGGAAATGCGAAAGAAAACTCATATGTTTGCACATTTGATTTACATTTATACATGTATATGTTATTCCGGTCACATGGCAAGACGGCAAAGATGAAAATTGAGTTAAGAAAATATTTGCGCATATTAAGCGAATGTCAAAGGAGGCCAGAGTGCCAGAGACACGGATTTAATGAGATAAATTTTTGATTTAAGCATTTTTTCCCGCCCGAAAGGGAGGAGCCGAAGAAGAACCTAGCCACCGCACTCTGGCAAACTATTTTCATTTTTATGAGATTTTATCATATTTAATTTAAACATACTTTTTGTCCTCCTTCCAGCAGCTCTCGCCAGCTCCAGCTCCAGCCAAGGCTCCAGGCTGTCAGCGGCAGCTTTGTCCTTTGCCCGCTGCGCGTTGCAAACAACTTAAAGACAAAAGTTGGGCCGCAGTATTAAAAGTTTTCTAGTTACTTGTTAGTTAAATAATAATGCGTAAAAGGAATCCCGAATGCAGCGGCAAATGCAATTAAATGGAGACCGCACCTGCAGCCGAATTAGCCGCCAAAGGGAACAAAGGATGCGACTCGGTGCCTGGCAGCGTTTTCTGTTCGGCATCTCTGCGCTAATGCAACGGGAAAAGGATGAACACAGAAAAAAGGGAGCGAAGTTTCCTCGGACAACAATAAACCAAATTGGCAGGCTTAGACGGGAACCGCTCTCTCTCAGACAGTTCCAAATTTGAAATGATTTCCCGCCCAGACTCCGAGCAGTCCAAATGGCGCCAAGTTGGACCCACCAAGGACGACCCTTCGTCCTGTGCGGCAGCCTTTGGGTTTTTGTGTCCAGACCTAGACCGTCTGCTCTTTGGGGCTTTTTCCATTCGACTTTTGGCCCCGGGCCACAGACGAACACGCACAGGATTTCTATACATTTCGCTTTGTTCCCAGAATTTACGGCTTAGACATGTTAATATGTGCGGATCATATATAGCACATTTGGCCGTGATTTATGCAAACTTATTTGAGCCGAGCAAGCAGATAAATCTCGAAACTTTATGCGTAGATTAAATTAAGTTTTGCGGCCAAACGTTTCGGGAAATGTTTTAATAATTCCCCCAAGTTTTTACAGGCCAATCATTGGGCTTAGTCAGGGCTCAAGTAATATGCTCCGCTCATAAATTTGATGGCCCCCCATATTAACCTCAATTCATTTCATTTTCGGCATCAATCTCATCTCCGCGGTTGGCTGCCTTTCGAAAGGGATTTGGGTCCCTTTCATTGGGCGAATCAAAGGATTGCGATAGTGTAAATTTAATATGCCGCCTAAGCTGCTGGAATATCTGGGCCAAGCCCATTATTTTATTATGCACAGCATGATCAACAAATTATCCGGGGTATTAACTTAGAGCCCCCAAGTATTTCCTGGCATGCGAACTGCGCTCACTTTTAAGCTTTCCCGGGAAAAAAAACACAAAAAATGCACACCATCCGCCACTAATTAAGTGGGATGGCTAGGAGGGCAGCCAAATTGATGTGGTCATCATCAACTTTTATGGCCGGCTCGCTTCAGCTCGGATAGCTGCAAAATTCCTCAACTAGGGTAAAAAATTTGATGATAACACTGGTCAGCAGGGGATCTGGATATGATTTTATTAAGGGTTTCCGAAGGGTTTTAAAACTCTTAACCAAACATGGGTCAGAATACCTAGCTTAAAATACAATATTAAATGCTGAGAGAGAACATATCTTAGAGCAAGAAGGGCATCCGAATTTGCGATCAATACATTTACTTCATTTTTTTTTTACAATTTAATGGATATTATCATGCAATATGAAAATCACGTAGATCTTTACTATGAGTTAACATATATAGCTAAATAATATGTGGCTGAACACGAATCGGGTTTGAAGCGTTTCCATCATGTTAAGTTTCTTGAGGAACAAAAAATATGATCAAACTAATTATTTGAAGGAGTGCTAAAAATGCAAGTATAGGAAAATAAATCCTAAAAAAATGGCAAACTTGCTGGACAGTGTAATCTATGCATATACAAGGGATATACTATACATGGCGTATACTATATGTGGTGCCGGTTGCACCTTTATGAGCTGAGATTTGGAGGAGACAACCCGGAGAGGTCATTGATATGCTAACAAACTGTCAAACGCAAATATGCCGGCGCTCTGAGGGCCAAAAGGCGTTACTAAGCGGGGTAGAGGCTTACAAACTGGAGCGTGGCACATGACAATGACGACCCTTGGCCCAGGACCTGCCACGGAAGCTCCTTTCACACGCACACACACAGGACGACCTTCGAGCGTTTGGTCAACTTCCGCCTCAAGGCAAACGGAAGTGTGCCAAACAGTCGCCGGCAGCCGAGCGGAAGGCGAAAAGGGAAAGCCCGAGAGGAGATAGTTTTCCCCGATGTGTCACCTGATCAAAGTTGTTCCACTGACAAGGATGACCCCAGCATAAAATCCTGACAAACACACACGCAGCAGGGTGGCTCAATCGCCATGATGGATGCAGTCAGTGAAAAATTGCATGAGAGCTCTGCCACAGAAACAGTAAAACGATAAGGATGCATAAATCTTGAGCTGTCATAAACGATTTATTTTATTTTATTCAAAAACAGTTTCTTTACGACCAGATATTGGATTTTAGTGCTGACAAAGCACTAGCAGTATTTAAATTACATTTCAAATATAATTGCCCATAAATCGAAATGGAAGTCTTTTTCCAGCACATTAACAAAAAATCTGGCCAAGTACAAATGCGAGAATATCACTTAATTCGAGCCACCCTAACATGCCCCTAGAAAGTTCTTCGCTTATCTATCGCACCAGAAGAGGTGCTCGTCTAGGTGTCTTCCCAAAGATTTCATTGAGTCAATTAGCAGCTTAGCCCGGCTGCTCATCCTCCGGCTCCTCCGGCTTCTTCCCTGGCAAATCCCGCCTAAGCTGCTGTCTGTGCTACGCTAGAGCCCCCCGACAAAACGAAAATTTGCAGTTGGCGGCGCATAACTCACACGGATTCAGGTTATTAGCGTAATGCAGCCAGCGCCGCCGATTGTCGCACAAGGAGCTAAGATGGCGGGCGGAAATGAGGGTGCCGCCAGCTCCCAGCTCCCAGTTCCCAGTTCGCAGATTGCCATGTGCATAAACCGCAACGTATGCACGGAGCACATAACCCTGACAAATGGGGATCGGTTCCCGGACAGGTTCAGCAGCCAAGTGTCTGGGTTTGCATTTCAAATTTATAATGCTGCCATAACTAAAGTGGGCGGGCCCGGCGCCCGCCCCCAGATTTGCGCCCCAAATTGCCATTATGAAAATGCTCAGCGAGCTGTGGCGAGAAGAACTATTTTCAAATTATAATACGCTCTCGAGGTGAGGCATCAGAGCTGAAATAAACTTTAGACCGAATTACTTCGCACATCGCGGCAATAACTCAACTGAGTCAATAAAAAATAGGAGGGAGCGAGCAGCTGGCTCCGAGAAGGGCTCTTCATAGCTTGTTTATGAAAACCAAAAGCGCATAACAAATAAATTTTGCTCAATGTGCAACATAAAAGCGTATTTACGATCCGGAAATAAATGGCAAATTGTCGCATAATGTTTGTTTGCCCTCCGAAAACAGATAATCAAATAAGGGCCTGAACTGAGTGAGCTCAGCCCAGGGACAAGCCCGCGATTAAATGGAGATGACTCGACAATCGAGTCATTTCTAATAAGTCAAAGTGGGAACGGAAGAGGTTTTGGTTTCCGATTTGGATTCGGAGCATGGCAGATGACGTTAATGTGCGATAAAAATCCGTCGTAAAATTCATGAAGGCGAAGGCCTTACAAATATCTCTTTCTTTAAAATTGCTAGTCTGGTTTTTATTTTTCCCAACATGACAGGCAACAACTTATATTCTGTCTAATAAAAGTGGATCCATTTAACGAGGGCCATTAAAAATATTTAATTAGTTTATAAAGGCTTTGAGCGATGTGATGAAAGCGTTTATTTAATTTGCAGCATACGAAAACAACAGAGATAAATTAAAATGCAGTTAATGTTACATAATTATGGCGATAATAATAACATTATAGTATTTTCCTGATAATTTAAAACTCGCTTTACATCTAAGTTGATGCCAGACTACTTTATTCCCTAAGACCCGGGGTCGAACCGTTTCTGTGACCGTTCTGCGAGGCTAGATTATTAAATTACCAAAGCATCCCGAAAAACATTTCGCATATAAATATTCATGAATGAGGAACTGGTCGTAAAGCCAAGACAATTTGCATATGTATGCATTGAAGGGCAAGTATTTTAAGTTTCTCTTTTTTTTTGTGCCAAGGGAAGGAATGGTAAAAGCAGCTGGATGGGCGAGGACATAAAAAGTGAGCTGGAAGCCGGGAGAGAAGCCAAGCACCTAGCTCATATTACGACATCCTACGCATCAAATGACACGTTTTAACACCAGCACAAAAGTACGGAGGCGCCACACTCGCTCACACACACACACACACTCCGGGGCACACACCATGACCACCGCCATGCAACGGCAGGAGCTTCAGACGAGGATGCGGGCATTGTGCAGTGCACCGAGAGAAATCTATTAAGTACTTTCAAAAAATAGCTCAATTTGGCCGAAGCTGTTGATTTTTGCATTACATTTAAGCATTTACTAAGTTGTAAGCCTAAATTTAAGTTTGGGGATGAAAGCATTTAGAGTATAATCATTTTACTATGTCTATGTATTTGTTAATTTAAAATTATTTATATTTTCCCCAACTAAAATAAATTTCAAGGATTTCGATTTTCAAATTTGCAAATTAACACCATTTTAACACCTTTAAAGCTGCAAAAACACTGTCTGCGTTTTGTTAAAAATAAATCAAATAACCAGATACAAATAAAACTTGAGGAATTACCTATATTTTCTCTGCGTGATCCTGCTGCATCGGCAGCTTCTTCTTTTGCAATTTTCAGGACGTTGATGAGCATGGAAAGAGAAGTCGGGATGCCGCCGCGAGTGCACATGGACTATAAACCGCATTTTTACGTGCCACGGAAACGGGGGATCTCTGGGTCTCTAAGAGCCCAGCTAAGCGTTAAACTCTTTAAGCTGCTTTCTGGTGAACAGAGAGCTTTTAGGGCCAAAGTGCCTAGGAAAAACCGGCAATTAATTTGCCATATCATTGAAATTAACAAACCCTTTTAACAGTTTCCTTTTATATCCGAACCTAAGAATGAGAAGTAGAAAACGAAGCGATATCAATACCTAAAGGAGCAAGCACTGAACTCCAAGGACAACAAATATCTACAAAATATTATGGACTAGTTAGCCAACTCAGGTGAAACAAAAAGCTAAAAACCATTTTTCCATGTCAATTGGGGCCGCCTTGGGTATGGAATCAATAGTTTTTTACTAAGCCACAACCCACTGGGGACTTCGTGAGGGGACTTCGCTAGTCCCAGCAAGCCCATCACCCATCACCTCTTTTCATAACCAATCTCATCTCTCCATATTACTTTCTCCACTCCCTTGCCTGTCGCCTCACTAATCCCATCATTTCACACCCTTCGGGTGCGATCAAACCAGAACATCTTTCACCTTCGCCTCCAGCTCCATTTCCATTTCCATTTCATGTTAGACCAACATATTTCGGGGTTTCCCATCGCAGGTGTTGAAAATCTGCCCAATTCGTTTGCTTTGATTACGAGCTTGTTGCAGGAACAGGAGCACAACCAACCGACCAGAGCCAGAAACGGAAACACCTCCAAAGCCACAGCCCCCACAACAGAGTTGGCCAACATTTAGCTAACTATTTTTTCACACTCCCCAATGCCCCACTCCAGTACATCTCGCAGTGCTGCTCCTTTTTTGCCAGTCACTTTTAAATTAAGCAATTTGAAATGTTGACCAGAGAATCTTTCTTTCCTTTACTTGGCTTCGCCTCCACTGCGGACCTCTGCGGACCACTGCGGACGGCCACCGCAAAATGTTGGCCCACAACTTGTGTAGAGTGTCACGGGTTGTAATCGCTCGTTGTAGGTGGCTGTAACTCGGTCAGGAGCGGTGGCAATAGCCGCACAGATAGCAGTCGAGCAGCAGGAACCGTGTCGAAGGATGAGTCGATGGCCAACTAACTACAATTTTTTGATTGCCCGTGTTTTGTAAGCGCGCTGGCCATTTGCTTTACTGGCCCCGACAAGGATTTTCCCTGCACCTCTGGACTCCCCCGCACATCCTCCGTGAGCTCAGCTCAGCTCTGGCCCAGCCATTTTAATTTCACTTTACGGTTTCCAAACACGAAATCCTTTTTGCCACTAGGTGTGTAGCGAGGACTCGTTTTTTATCGCCCCGCCCGCCCTTCTGCCTGCCCGGCTGTTTGTTTGGGAACCCCCTTTGTGGGGTATTAAAAAGTGAAATGGTGGAATCCGAGACCCCAAGCCGAACCGACAGGGAAGGATGCCCAGTCATATGTGTGTGCGGAAAAGGAAAAGGAGCAGATACCGGACATGAACTCAGCACCAAAAAAAATGTATTTCTTCTTAAGATTTGAAATAAAAATAAATTTGGTTTTGACTTAAAGTCGTTCAAATAGTAAATAAATAATGTATAAAAGTAATTTAAATAATATTAATGGTAAATTTCCATTTGATAAACCTATTTTTGGTTTATGTGTGTTACTGGGAGGAGTGAAAGAGATTTACCAAGATTGGTCTCGCCTCGAGACCTAGCTGGGGTCGATTAGGTACGGATACCCATTCGGTTAGGGTTCGGCCACAAATATCTATGGAGAATTTAACAATTTGGGCCTGCATCTACGGTGACTTGAGACACCCTTCTATTCTTGGAAACTTCCACAAAATGATTTAATCGGTTTACGGCACCACTTCCCTGATTTATGCCCCATGTATGTTTACTAAATTTTTAAAAGAAAGTCCGTTTGGAAAGGTCATCATAAATAAATTCGACAATATTTTTTTCTTTAGGCTTCAGATATGTTAACCTGTATAAAGGTACTTTGTAATGGAGTTCAATGAACTTTCAATTAGGAATTTCAAATGTAACGTTCGTGACTTAAGTGAAAACGAATTGATTTATGTTTGCTTCGCTTCAATTGATCTGAAATTCTTATACTTATAAGAGGGGTTGTTAGTCTCAATGTCAGTTCACTTTCTCAGTCCTTACAATGAGAATTCTTCTACTTTTCGCCTTACTATCCATTGTAGCTAGTCAACAATGTGGCCCTCCGCACCTCAGATGTATGAGAATTTCAAATGGAAACTGTGTTTATGGAATGTTCGAATCTCCCTGTCACGCCTTAAGTGGTAGCAACTGGTGTAAGTAACACTTACATAAAGGCTGCCCCTGGTGACTGGGATAGGACATAGTCTCCTTCTATATAATATAACAGAGACTTCCTATCCATCTGACTCACCTCTCTTTTATTATTTTAAAAAGCTCAAAGCAAATGATTTAATCGGTTAATACCCCATTTATGTTTATAGTGAACTAGGCCACAAAGGAAGGCCCATATGCACGAGTCGGCGCCCGAGGCACGAGGATGGCAAATAAAATAAATAAACTCGGAAGGCAATCCCAATTGAAAGCGACAATATTGTTTTTAATGATTTTCATGGCCCAGACGCAGCGCTGGAAAGGAGGAAGGAAAATCTTTTTATTTGGCTTTTTGGCAGCCGGAGGGTGCGGCGTGGAAAAGCGAGGAAAACAAGCGGCAGAGAAAAAAAAGTAACACAAGGCATATGCGTGGGCGGAGCAACAAAGACCATGGAAAATCAACAAGGAAGCTGGAAAATTCGAGATTCGAGAAGGGGCACCAAAAATATTTCCTCCGATTGCATCTTTTAAGCAAAGTATATGCAAGGGATAACAATGCTGTTTTGGCAGCTCGGTGACTCTTAGAGCCACATTAAATAGGTAGTAAAAATAGGCAAGATAGCCAAAGTATTCGTTAAATTTACTATATTTATTTATTTTTACTTATATATATTATTATTATATTCCCTATATGTATGGCTATATGTTATCGATATATCGGTTTTTATCTCCCATCATGCATCCCTAATGTGAGCATTTCCGCTATCAATTTACATTCCAACATTTGCTGAATCAGCGCGGAGTCGTCGTCATCAGCAGGAGCCCAGAAAGTGACCACAGCAAAGTTTGCGGGGTAAACAAGAAGTCAAAGACTGGTGATTGAGCAGTTCAAAGTTTCTTAGCCAAAGTTGCGCTTAAGAAATCAAAGTAACTTTCCTCACTATTGCAAACTCCAATCCACTCCCCCCTCCAATCCGGGTTATATATAGTATATGTGTATAGTGTGTGTGCTTTTTTCATCAACTGCTCTACAGTTATTGGAAACTTTTAGCCAACCGAGAGCCCGGAGCGGGCAAGTTGCCAGTTGAACAACGAGGAACAACAACTGGCCAACAGGACCAGTTAATACACTAGCAGGTTCAAAGGGAATTGGGTTGGGTACATATCATACATTATCATATATCACTTATTTCATAAACAACCCAGAAAGATATAATGGAAAGATAATCTTAATTTAGAGCCTGAAGGAATTACTGCAGAAAAAGTGTCGCCATGAAAACAGCTTCACAATAAATCTTTATTTAATTGGAATCATGAAATCATATCTTTCATATTTCTTTTTTAAACAAATTCAATATGCTGTTAAAAATAAAGGATATATAGCTCTAATTTGCTTTTACTAAACTATTACCAACAAAAACTAAAATATATTGATCCAATTTTATTTAAGGAAAAATGTATACCAAAACGTCACACATAGTTTCCCAGAGCATTTCGCAGTCCCCATAGGTTTTAAGGAGAACTCTTCCCTGTTATTTACGAGCTCCTTGCGACTACCAGCACAGCCAAGGGACAAAGGCCAAATCATGCGTACTATTTATTCCCTCCCAGGGCAACATACACATCGGCCACATGGGCCACATGGGCAACAACTGCAGCACGGAACGGAGAGTGTTGATGGCTCGGACTAAGCCCAGTGGAGCGGTCAAGGTGCAGAGGCTGGAGCTGGCCATCTGGTGCTGCAGTAACACCAGGCCGGAGCCTGCCCGGCAGGCCGCACTTGTTTAATTAAAAAACTTTCGCTGTTGATTTTATTAGCCCTCCCTCAACGACTTGGAGCTGAGCGCAGAGTGCTTCCGGGTCTTGTTCTCCCGCACCGGCTTGAGGGCGGTGTGGGGTCCGATGAGGATCCGGCTCTTCTTCAGCGTGTACTCCAGCGTCTCCTCGCTCTGGTGCCACTCGTCCGAGGCGAAGAACACAAAGCCGGCGCGCTCCGCCAGCTGGTACGCCTGCAGGGGTCCTCGTGACCCGAAGTCATAGTTCAGCGGCCGCGGCCGATCTGCCTCGATCGTGGTGAGGATCGGGGAGAAGATGCGCCAGATTTCGCTCTGCTCGTCGGTGCGCATGAAGTAGGTCTGATCCCCGTTAAAGACGTCCAGCAGGGAGGCCGCGTAGCGATCCATTCCCCGAGACCCAGGGCCGCGGTCGTCCACGCGCAGGTTGACCTCCGTCTCGCGGAGGGACATGTCCTCGCCGGTCCGCTTGAGGCGCATGCGCATGAACACCTCCTCCGTGGGATGCGAGCGGAGGACTAGCTCGTTCCGCACCTCGCCGCTGTCGCCGTAGAAGGTGTCGCAAGACTCCACCGGCTTGTACTGGATCCGCACCTCGTTCTTGGAGTCGTTGAGAGCCTTTCCCGCCCGCAGGATGAAGGGCACGCCGTTCCAGCGCCGGCTGTTGATGCTGAGCACCACCAGGGCGAAGGTGGGCTGGAAGGAGTCCTTGGGTATGTAGCTGTGCTCCGTGTAGCCGCACTTGGCCGGGTCCTGTTCGCGCCGGTTGTTCCGATACTGGGCGATGACCACATCGCTCATGGTGAGCGTCAGCACCTGGCGCAGCGCCTTCAATCGCTCCAAGCGCAGATCCTCGGCTGTGTTGGCATACGGCTGGTCCATGATGAGCATGGCCACCAGCTGGATCATGTGGTTGGTCATCACGTCCCGGAGGATCCCGAACTGGTTGAAGTACTCCGCTCGCGACGCCGGTACAGGGTGCTCGCACTTCACCGAGATCATCACGGCGGCCACGTGCTGCTTGTTCAGGGTGGCGGCCCACAAGTAATTGGCGTAGCGCAGTGCCAGGAAGTTCTGGAGCAACCGCTTGCTCAACAGGTGGTCCATGAGGAAGATCTGCGACTCCTTGAAGCTGGTGCACAGGACGTTCTGGAAGGACTTGAACGTGATATCGTCGCGGGCGAAGGGCTTCTCCACGACCACCCGCGTCCATCCGGTCGGGGAGCTGCACTTGCGGCCGATATTCAGGGTCACCACATCGAAGACCACCAGCGGCAGGGCCAAGTAGAAGATGCGGTTCGCCTGGGCGTGGGTGTGCTTCGACTCCTGCCGCAGCATCGCCTCCGCCAGGGTGGCAAAGTGCTCCGGCTTGTCGTACTCGCCCTGCACGCACTCCACAATCGACCAGAAGCGGTTGTACTTCGCGGGGTCCTTGGTCCTGTCCAGGCTCATGTAGGGCAGCACCTGCAGCCGGTAGGTCTTGGTCTGCAGCGCAGTCCGGCAGAAGGTGAATATCCGGAGATTCTGCGGTAGCCGATTGTCCCGGTAGAGGGTCCACAGCGCCGGGAACAGCTTCTGCCGGGCCACAACACCCGAGGCACCAAAGACCACCAACGAGAAGGCCTCCGCCTCGTTGTGAGGATCGTGGGGAAGCATATTGCGGGATTTTCTTTTAAATTAATTTTGAAAGAGTAACCGAGAAATTATCGAAATTTTTGGCCAGAAATTTTGAGTAGCTCAGTGAGAGCTATGGCCAGGATGAATGGACCAAAAGTAATCGAGTTTCCATAGAGAAACTATTGTTAAAAAAAGGCTAAGCTTAAAATCCTTGAAAATATACAGGGAAATAGTCAACTCAAGGACTCTTTAAGCCCGAATAGCCAGCACAATCTTTTCCTTAACTTAAACGCCCTTTCGTGCTGCCAAAAAGCACATTTTTAGCCAAAGGGACAAAGGGAGCAGGCCGCAAGGATTGGCTGCCGAGCAGGGAGTAAGTCTCGAGTTGCACATAAACACATAAGAGATTTTCCGTTGAGTCTACCCCTGCGCTGCATGCAATTCAAATTCAATCATTACAAATGCCCTGAGCCAGGGCAGGTGGGAGCCAAGGATTGCATTCTCCCATTCCCATTTCACTGCGTGCCACATATGATGTGGGAGTGCGGCTAATAGGCGGTGGCCCCTTCAATCCCCCTCTCTATGAGGAGGCACCTTTGATGCTCCGATGGCCGGGCTTATTCAATTTTCTCCGCAGAGAAGCGTAATAAAAGTCCAGCACTCGCACAGTGGAATTCCTGGCTTTAGCATTCGCAGAAAAAGTCCAGAACTCAGTTGAAAGTGGAAGCCCAAGGATGGTCTCCCATTTCCCCAGCTCCACCTTACTCATTTTATTGAACTGGACGTGGTATTCTAAGCCGGAGCAGCCGTTGTCTCTGCAGCTGCAGCTGTAGCTGCAGCTGTAGTTGCAGCTGCAGCCGGAGCTGCAGCTGCAGCTGTTGTGACCTTAGCGGGCGCCTTCTTAGCGACGCACTTCTTCGTCTTGGGGTTTAAAGTCTCAGTCGGCTTGCACTTGGGCGGCTTCCCAGCAGCATCCGTTTGTCCGGCGAAGCAGCACAGGAGCAGCGCCAGCGTCACAACGCAAAAGATTGTTAGGGAGATCTTCATCGCTCGGGGGTTCCAGGTGAGTTAAGTGAAGGAGCCACGTACTCCACGAGTACCTTATATAGCGCGGTGAAGCTAAATGCATTAGCCAGCTGACCTTTGACGGTAGTTGGTTCATTACGCATTAGATCTGGGTATTATTAACTAAGCGTAGTGGTGTTATGTCATTGTCAACGAAGAGTGTTCCCATTTCCGAGAAGTAGTAAAATACAAATTTCAATCCCAAGAAATTTTCTCATAGCCTAATTAAATTAAGCTTCGACTCTAAGGAATCTAATTATTTTATTTATCAAATTTTGCTTCCACATTATTCAATAATTATTATTATTCTATAAATTCTATAAGCAAATTTATTTATTTATTTATTTATTGTACTCTGTTGCCAAAAGTTTAAAACTTAAGGTATAAGGAGGAATCGGTCATAGTTGCTAAGACTTTCGGACGGACTAAATTGTTCTTACAGGTTTACTTAATAACTAGAATTTTACATATGAATTCGAAGAGAAGGAGATTAACAATTTAAATGAGTTGAAGCAGGTTAGCTGATTTGAGAAATTTAAGGATTTGAAGGGTTAATTAAAAGATCAGATAGTTTTATATTTGAGTTTCTAGTTCTATGTGTTTGAAGTGCGGTGCAGTCCTTAAGTATATGTGAGATCGATATGGCGTCTGTGGTCAAGAATTATGGTGGTAATTATATTACCAAAAAAACATATATTTCGGCTTTGCATTTTTGCAACTTTCAGGTGAGAAATAAGGACCAACCACCAATTAAACCAAGGATTATATGTTTAGGCCTCTTCCTTTTGTCTAACTAAATAAAGGGAAAAACTAAGCAACTAGCCAAACACAAAAAGACACGAAGAGAACGTGCCACACGCTCCGAAATCAGGACTAGTTGCCCTTGGATCGTTCCACTTTCCGAGAAGAGCTCATCCCACGGTCTCGGTCCTCCCATGTACGTGCCTGTCAAACTCCACACAATCAATATGGGAAGAGTCAGGCGGAGATTAGTTGCCCGGAGATGGGTGCAAAGCCCCTTGCATTGGACATCTTGAGCTTCGATTGCTTGTTGTTGCCGTTGTTAATTGGCTTTGTTTGTGAACAAACCCCGAGCACCCTTGACGCTCGCAATCCCTCGGCAAAAACGTCTTACAAATGCTGCTGCTGCTGCTGCCTTGGCCCACCTGGCGTATGCTTGTTATTCTCCCATAATCATGGTCGAGCATTGGTCAAGTGAGCTTGTATTTACAACTAATTGAGGTCGAAGTCTTACATTTGCATAAGCCACGTCCCATCCGATAGGCATATATCCAGTGGATTGATTCCAGTCCAAGTGGGTCTGGCATAAAGATTAATTGGCCAAGTGCGAGCGCCGTAATCGCAAGCTAAATCGAGTTAAGAATGTGCTAATGAATGGCCAAAGGTTATTGAAAGCATTGCTGCCAAATATTATATCCCTGAGATGGTTTACGTAAAGCGATTTAATTAGGATTGCATATCAAATTATTAAGGAATGGATTCTGGATTAATATCAAAGCTGGCTTTAATTTCTGGGTCGCAATCACCTCGCTTGCATAAGTTGAATAGATAAATAATTATTTCTAGGTGGCGTTTTGATTATGTTTAAACTAATTTATCTTTAATAAAAGAAAGACAAGGCATCGATATGTAGACTTAAGATTATAGAAATAATTGCCACAAAACCGCTTACATTAACTTCATTTTTTCGATCCTAAAAAATGACAAAATTGCTTTCTTTTTATTTGTATTTTTTTTATATTTGAGTGATATGTTAGCGGTCTTGCCATGGATTCAAATTCAAATCAGATGTATCATCCCTCATATCTTGACCTTTTCAGTGACCCGGCAAGAGGCAAATGCTTCCGCCATTTCTTTGCAGACCCTTCAGTAGGCCAACTGGCGCCTCTTGAAAGTCAATTTCGATCAGCAAACAAAGGAAATTTCTAGGCCAGAACATAAACACAAACACAAGAGTGGTCAATGAGCCCGAGTCTGGGGAGAGTGCCGGATGGATGACCTAGGCAAAGTGGCCAGGACAGGGAAAATGAGGGGCAGCCGGCAGGATCCGGAACTCTGGCAACGATTTATGCCCGGGCTAAACATTTTAAACACATGCATAAATCACAAACACACAGAGACCTAGTGCCGAGAGCCGGGTGAAATATTAGGCAAACAGTTGCTTAAAGCCAAAGTTTTTAAATGGCCAAATGAACAGGTCAGGCCGGGGAGTCCCGGCTGCCGTCTGCCCCGATGATGTGTGACAGTTTGTGGCAAATTGAAAAGGACGAAGACGTACTTGGACTTGGACTCAGTCTTGGACACGCCATTAGGCTCATAATTGCCACATGGAGATGTGTCCGAATCCTCGGGTTCGGACAGGCTGAGCACCCGGAATATGTGCCATCTGCTGTTGCGAGTTTATTGTGCTTTATTCGCTTTCATTTACTTTCGCTTGGACCACATAAAATTTAATTAAATTGTTTTATTGCATTCGGGCCAAATGGCATTCCTTTTGGCCAACTGCCATCAACTTCAGCCTCTCCGGCGCAAACGAGGCGCACAAAAGAAGCGAAAAGAAAGCAATCCCTGTTCGCATAATTAAAAGAAGCCGCAACGGCGGCTTCCACATTTTGCGGCTAATCTTTTATGAGATTCCGCAGCCACGAAAGCGGATTCCTTTGCTCCGCATTCATCAAATGAATCAGGATTTGTTTGTATTCGGATCTCCGCATCTGTTTGTCACCTCCCGGAGCGAACTCCTCTCGCCTTATTAGCTAGCGCTTAAGCGTCGACTTCTGGCCTCTTTTAAAGTAATTGGCTCACGGATCGAAATGGTTTACTATTCAATAATGTATATAGGTATGAGGGGATGGATATGTTTCCCAAATTCATTTCCCTGAAAGCCATTAGGGGTTCGCCTGGCCACTGTTAAAATAATTAATTTTCGGTGGCAATTCAAAATTCAGACCCGCAGGTTGGCAGTTGACAAGCGGCCTTTTAATAGGCAGTTGACCTTTCGTTACATTATTACAAGCTATTTAAGCAGTTATTCACGCCATCGGGGAGCCCCCAAATTGTTGGGAAAGGTTAGTGAAGCGGTCGTGGCCAAATCACCCCGGGAAAATCAATAAAAGCGAGGCGGTTCGGCTAACGGAGGCCAGCAGGAGTTGGGGAAATTGAATAATTAAATAAGGCGAAACTTCGGGTTAACAACGGCGAAAGTTACGGGCTTAAAGCTGCAGACACGAATTCATGGCCCACTTTTAGGCGCACACAAAGAGGACCAAAAATGAAAGAAACTCATTGGCATATCTACATATTTCTGGTTCAATGCATTGCCAGAACGGCAAACCCGAAACACAGAATGGCAAACAAGCAGCCAAACATCTCTGGCGATTATGCAGTGAAAAGGAGCAGTGGCAGGGGAGTCCCCGCTTGGCAACAGGACGAAAAGGACGAAAAGCACGAAAAAGACGAGGTAGAAGGGCGCGTGGAAATCCTCCGCAGGGCAGGCAAGCCGAAAGTATTCGAAAGATGCCAATTCATTTGTGCCATAAACAACTACAAACACAATCGGATGGCAACAACAATAAAGCAGGCACCCAAGATACTGAACACATCCATGCGGGGATATAGAATGCATATGCATATGCACACTGTACGGCTTTATATTGTATATTGGCCAACTATCGATCCGAGCCATTGTAATTTGCAACTTTTCATTTTCCACTCGCATTTTTCTCAGGCCCCATGATGATAAATTATTATTTGTTGGGGCTTGACAGTCGCAGCCGAGCAGCAAAATGTGAAATAATTTCTAGATATTCCATTTGGATCGAATTAAGGAAATTGTTTCCGGGTAGTGGGTAGGAGCCTCTTTGGTAGCCATCGAGCTGTTCAAATTGAAAACTAAATAAAATGCCACAGAAATCTTTTTAAAGTTGGATGGTTCTTAACTTTTCTTTGCAATTATTTTAGGGGAAATAAATCATAAGGGTAAATATCTATAAAGTATTTTATTAATAATTAATAGCGTTATTTATATTTATATGCATAAAGAAATACCAGCATTCCTGTCTTTAAATATTGTTTATATTTTGTTCAGGTTAAATACTAAAAAAATCATGCAATTAGCTTAAACTAATTCCTTAAGTTTACTTACAATTGCCATAATTAACTTTGTCATCGAAGAGTGTACAAAAATAAGGGCTCTCGAAATGAGTGTATCTTTCCGGTTTCTTTGCTTTTGGGTGGCAATTGCTTTGATGTTGGCGTATGGTATGTAAATGTGGCCGACCCAAATACACAGCCAGACATCGGTAAGTGTGTGGTTGAGGTGAGGCGAGGCATTGAAGGACTGTCGGCCCGCCTGCCAAGCAGCAATCCACATGTGAATCACACACTTAAATGTGTTGGCCATGTTATGACAGCCAGCCAATGTTTATGGGGAAAAAGTGTCCCGGGAGGGGTTCCCTGGGCCCGCCTTCTTTGGCCTGCTTCTCCGCTTGGAGATGAGAGCGCACTTGGCTTTATGATTTGGCCAGGACCTTCGACACAGTCTGTCATTTGCTTTCTGTCACTGTTTCCAATGGCCTCAACGGCAGTGTGTGCGTGTGCAGGATAATTTGCTGGGACATGCAACTGCTAAAACTTTAATTGACAACACAGCCAGCCAGGAGCAGGGCAGGGCACGGAGCTGGTCCCTGGAAGGAGCCACAACAACCGAGAGCTAGATTATATCCGGCTGGCCGGCAAACTGGAGCTCTAAATAAACTGGCAGCTCTTCTCATCTTTTTCAGACTCATGCTCCGGGATAATTGAGTTTCCTGCCTGCAAGAACAATAACCGGAGCGGCAGGAGCAGCAGCAGCAGCAGCAACAGCAAATTATTGTTACATCATTCCTCTAACGGAGTGAATAACAATCCTCCTTCCCATCAAGCACCCATGAATGTCTGATGCGAATTGTCACTTTTTCCAGCTGCCTCTCCATTTTCCCCAGAGCAACTAACAAGAATTTGCCGGGAAGTGAAAATAATCGGAGAGGAAAGTCCGAAATCCGGGATTCTTGTTCATCCAGCAAGAGAGTGTCAGTTTTTACTTAACCATTATTTCTATATTTATATTAAATAAAAGCAAAATAAGAAAGGCATCACAATTAATTAAAGTAAATATTTTTACTAATAAAATGTAAAACCCAAATTATAAAAATAAATGTATTTACGAATGAAATGAAATCTATAAATGCTTATAACAATAAGCACAAAAATAATATTTTATTTTCATTTTGTAATTCGAATTACATTTTATTATCCATCACTAGAGCTTCCGAATAACTGCAGCTCTTCAGTATTTTTTACGCTGCAAAAAGAAATGAAAAAGTTGTAAGCTACAAACGTTGTTTTTATCTTTAGTTTTTGTTCAAATTTCCTTCCCCGGAAGCTATAATTACAGTCAACATCTACCCAATAATTTGCATAAATTGAATATCGGATAATAATAACGTTCTTATTGGAAGGTATTTCTCAAATGAAAATGTAATTGTTTGAAGAATACTTTAAAATAAACTATTATATGTTCCTTTATATGCTTAAGAATTTATCAAATTAGTTTCTTTAAAATTCTTTAAGAAATGTAATAAAATTTAAATTAATATTAATATATTGGGGAGGCCTACAAAATGGGAAAACGAAAGTTTCGCCTGCCCTTAGAATCAACAGTTTGGCAACAAAGAGAGAGCCCGGCTAAGAGAGTCGGCGCACTGCTTTGCCGACGCCGAGCACTCGATTCGGGGCCGATATCGCTTCGTTTCGGGCTGGCCAAGAGCCCAAGAACCAAAAGCCAAGAGCCCCATAGCCACGAGCCGAGCGAAGAGGCGACGAACTGTTGCGGGTGGCTGAAGTTTAAGGACGGACGCGGAATGCCGTTCAGTTCAGTTTCAGTTCCGTGCGAATTGGCGTTGGGTGTGGACGCGAGTGGCGGAAAACTGGCGGCGTCGCTATACAAGAGCTCTTCCATCTCTCGCGACTCCGGCGACTCTGGCGACTCTGTTGACGATGCGGCTTTAGAGATTCCCGCAAAGTTCAAGTGACAATTTCCCAGCCAATAACAACTTTGCCGCAGAGTCAACGCAAATTGAATTTGAATCGATTGTCTCTCGATCTTCATCGATTCATTACGACCAGGGGCAAAAAAATCAAAAGAAAAAACACACACAAAAACCACAAAGTTGCAGTGCAAAAAAGTTTTAGATTTGTGTGGCATTGCAGGCCGAGACCGAAACCGAAACCGAACCGAAAATTGCTCAAATGAGTTCTACTTGCGCCGGGCTAAACCAATTAGCAGCATTTATTCTTGTGTAATAAATAAATTGCCAACAATTATGACTTGCAAGTCCCACTCAAGCATAATCAAATGAAATGTTCAACAAAATGTTTACGGCGATTGCAGCTCAAAGCGCAAACAAACCATAGACGAGGTGCAACGCGTGCTGGAAGTGGCAAGCAGAGTCAAGAAAGCCGCAAGGCTCGCAAGGCCCAGAAATACATAATTGGTAACAGCAGCAGGTAAGCAACATAATCAGAACAAACTTGCCAGCCACTTCGTCCAGGGAACTCTCGGGAGGAAGAAAATTACAAGTGGCTTAACACTAATTATGTTTCCAAGAAAGTTTAGCATTAAAAAATAGAATAAGGCGTGATATCAAATGTAGTCCGTTGAAAACAAGGTGTTCCCATATTCAGCAGGTTTAATCCTTAAATCAATATTTTAATTAATAACTCAGCTTTATAAAGAAATTATTATTTATATTTATTTGAGCCTAAAACTAATGTTCTTTCTAATTTCTTTAAGTTCAAAACAACATTTTTTACAATAAAATGCTTAGATAAAATTAATTGAATTTCAATGAATCTCATCAAACTCTCTAAAAAGTAATACGTTTAAATATAAAATAAAGCAAACATATCATTAAAACATTTAAAAACCCTTTTTGATACAATGCATGAGGCGATAATCCATTTTGAACAATTTATTGATATGGCAAATCCCCTTAAAATTTATTTTCCCGAAATATAATTACATATCAATCAAATATTCTTCAAAGAAAACCCAGAAAAGCCAGCCAGCACATTTTGCCGAGACTTTTCTTTTCCCAGGGCTTTCCCGCTTGATCCCAAATAAGAAAGTGCGGAAAAAAAGTGGCATAAAGTAAGCAACGAAGCGGGCACACGCGCGAAAGCCAAAGGAGAACACATGTGTGTAATAGGGGAAAAGGCACAAATTTCCCAAGTGCGAAGGTGTATTTTATTTGAACACCTTTAATTAATTAAACGGCACAGCTCCCCGAGTGCGGGCCGCCTTGAAAACTTCTTGTTCGCTTCATTCAGGTGCCACAACGGCGGAGGCGGGTCCTGGGCGTCTTTCAGCGGCATGATTATTATTTTATTTCATGTTGTGGCTTTTAAGTAACAGACTTAGCACAATCGCGGGCCAAGGTTCCAGATACACGACCCCGGGCCGGGAATCCCGCGGAGGCGCCGCCTTTCTGTCCCAGTGCGCGCCGCATTTATACCAATTTGAAAAGCGCGGCTTACTTTCGCGCCAACCGCATGATTATATATTTATTTGATTTTTCCGCTCTTTCCGGCCCCCACTCAGCCAGCCTCCATCTTTGGGGTTCGTTGCCCAGAAAGTATTTACATAAAATCTAATCAAAAGGCATGCCACATTATCTGCTCGGACCGCCGTCTCATGAAAATTTCAATAAGGCTTTGACACAGATACAAATCCACGAGCATACATGTTTGGGTACATATTCCATATACATATATAAATATATTTACCACAGCATATATATATATAATAGCTGCACTTAACCTAAAACCCGACATCGTTTAGTCAACGAAGGTTTTCGGCTCGAACAACTCTAAAAGCATTTTTAATAATTCACAACTGTGTATCTTTCTGCCTGTCTGTCTGTCTGTCACAGCGGCCGACAACTCTTTAAGGCTTTGTGTTCACCTTAAACCGGGAATCAGCTTAAAGAGGAGCCAGGAACTGAGGCTCCTTTTTAGCATTTTACTTGAAATATGTTTTGGTGTTTGCTTTGATCGAATTTGCCAAATTGCATTTCCAAAATTGAGCTATTGTTGGACTAGCTGGATCACATAAATAAAATATTAGTTTATGAACAGCAAACAATTAAACAAAACTAATAAAGCCTTTGACATATAGGCTGCTCTTAAATTGAGTTAAATAAAAATAAATGAGGCATGAAAATAATCACATTTGTGGTGCCAAAAATATGACACAAGGGCTAAACTCAAATTAAATTCAACTTTGATAAATCATCGATATTTATGATATATTTAACCCAATAGAATGGACATCTGTCTATTCAGATTAACTTATCTATATGCACTGAACCACGGGCTTTTAATCTGGATTCACTCGATTGTGTTTGACATTCGCGGCAAACAGTTGCCAGTGGCCAGCGAACGGTGACGTTTTATTTACCTCCAACAGAGCCGCAACAAAATAAATAAACAAAGGCAAAATAAAGAGGAAAAATTAAAAACGAAATGGAGAGGGCAGAAGGAAACCCCGGCATGGCCATCAAAATTAATGCAGTTAAGCCTGCGTATGCAATCAATGAAATATTGATATTTTTAATGTTTAATCTTTTCAATTAAATTGGCAATGATTTACGCCGTCCTCCCGAAGATGTTTGGCAACCGAAATTAATGACACATTAAAGCCCGATACGAAGCGGAGCGACGTGGCAGCGGAATGGTAAATGATGTTGTCGCATAAATCAATTAAAATGGTAATTGAAAAATAATTAAATATACAAATTAAGTTGCAAGTTGTTTCGGGGCTCATCTGCATTAATATGCTCGGTGATTTAATGAATGAATTTCGATGTGCTTTCTGTGGGCCGCCCCGGGCCGCCGCCCCGCTGGGCTTCAATCGCCCCACCAATAAATATCCGAAATCCATCCATTAAATTCTCATTTCGTATAACGTATACGCCCCGTATCCCGCTGCCACGGTCCCACAGTCCAAACAATCGAATTTGTTTTGCAAGGCATTCGCACAGGCAAAACAAACATTTATTTTTGGGGGAAATATCAAGTATGCGCCCGCCCAATGCCATTTAAATGGAACTATTCAACTATTTGCGGTATTTTCATTCCCATAACGCATACGCCTTGTGGGCCCGTTGAAACGCCAACTAATTGTGCCCCCTAAGCCTATTAGCTGCTCCAGCAGAACCGAAACCACCCGACGGACTCTTGACAACACACAATTGAACGAAATTCGATCAAGAGGAAACACTTCCATTCAATATTTTCATTTGGCCCACTTAATTTTAAGCTCTCTCACTCGATGCATATACGTTTTAATGCATTCACTTAATTGAATGGCCCCGGGCCGGGGACATCCATCTACCAATCAATCAATCAGCGGGCGTGATGAAAATTATTTTAAGAACCAAAAAAGCACTCACTGAACCGGGGCGGGAAAAGTAAAATAAAGGAGAGGAAAGTTTGAGCTGCGGTTTGCATAATAATGGGATCTGACAAGTCTGCCCGGACTTCGCCACCGAACTGTACGTGCCGCAGTCACTGAGCTCGGATCGGATCGAATGGGTCTAGTCCGGTGGGTTTTGGCTGGAAACTCAACCGCAGCCCAGATACAAATTAGCAAGTGGAGGAGTGCTCCTCCTTCACTATTTGCTCTATTCTTCTCTGCGGCCTGTCAATGCAATTGGGGATTCTCGGGGCTTTCAGCATTGGGTTTCCTTTATTTATTAATCAAAAAATACTTTGATTTTAATTTAATAACACTTTTCTCGCATTTATTTTGTTAATAGATTCCCTTAATATATGTATTTATTTTTTCACAATTTTAATTTAGTCAATATAATATAATAAATGAATGAAAATATTTGCCTTATAAGAAACCGAGAAGAAACCGAAATAAAGGATTAAGGAAAGCATTGCCGCTGCTATCGACTTTGCGCAAACATTGACAAAAGTTTTAATTACAACAAAGCAATTATAAAACATTAGCTTGGTTATGGCTCGAGGCCTGGTAGCTGAGACCCGCTGGCCTTGCATACTTATGAGGGCTGAGGAAGAGAGGAAGAGACTTGGCCAAATGGAGCGTGCTGCATGTTAATTGAAAACACAAGCCGGCGGACTGACAGCCTTTAATCTGACTAGTGGGCTCCGCCGCCAGTTGCTCATCCGGAGGCGGAAGCTCGCTCGTCGCTGGTCAGTTTTTCTGCTGGTTTCCTCGATTTGCATAATATGCTAATTACGACACACTTTCCAGCGCATAAATCATTCATTAATCATCAGCTTTTGGCCCAGTCCGAATCATGTGCGGGCTCTTCAATTAGACCCTGAACTTTTCATCTGTTTTAGCCTCAATGCGCACAATTTGCAGTGCTAAGATTTTAATTTTTCGCTTTTACCAGAGACGGCGCGTGTGTCTGTGCGAAAAATACTAAAGATGATGCATACAAATTTTAGCGGAATTAAATACAGTAAGCATTGTTGGTACTAGAAAATAGGTATACAATAATATTGAGTAAAAAACTCCTTAAATACTAGACGAAATCCCCCTCCACATCCATTAAAAACCACAACTGCAATTTCCTTCCCGTTTTCCAGCTGATCAGCCTCGCTCACGCTTCATTTGCGCCCGATACCTTAGCCAATCCGCACTGTAGGCTACACTGTAGCTGCGCTGTGGCTGTTTGCTGTTTGCTGCAAACGCATAAAAAATTGTAGCCACATCACTCACTCAGCTTGGTCGCGACGGCGGCAGCTGCCTTTCATCGCTTTCCTTTTGCATTTTCCCCGGGCAGAGGCGGAGGTGGAGGGTATTGAGTGGGGACTGGGACAACTTACAATGTGCCAACGCGGCCCTGGCAAGTTGCAGTCAAAGGCATCTCATCAGCACCAGCAGCAGGAGCAGGAGCCTCCTTTGCCCCTGAAAAGTTCTCCTCTCTCACAGAAATATGTATATGAGGAAGGGGCCAAGGGGCAAAGGGATTTGCAGGGGGCTTATTACATTATCACTGCACCTTTTGCGATTGGCCAGCGATTTTTGATTGCCCCCAGAGAGAGCTCTGGGAATTTTCCCAGAACCGACTTTTAATTGCATACTTTGCTGGACCCATAAACAGGACTCACAAAGCGAGAGTCGTAGGCATACGATTTTTATAGATTCGCGCCCCCTCAGGCCATGTGGGCTTTATGTGTGCATTTTCAACATTTTTACAGCCTTTTGGGGCCCGCGGGGCACTTTAATTTGTTGCAAATATGCGAGCGGAATTGGAATTGAAATGGCAATGCAAAAGCAAACACACAGCCACACTGCGAGTCCTCCACATCCTATGTATATATACATCCTGCCGCTGTCGAGCATAGCTGGTCCAAGTCTATTCACGATTTCGAGCCTATTTCGGGTGCTAAAACACACGCGGCGTCATCGAAATTCGGAATAAGGCCAAAAGAGTCCTCGCCGCCGTACAACTTTTTGCTCTTAAATGGGTTATGGTGGTGGGAATGGGTTACAGGGCAGCAGAGAGGACGATGGATGGAGGAAAATACATACAAAGAAGACTATTTAATTAGTTTTATTGTGGACTTTAAAAGGGGGTTTTAATTCCAAGCTTAGCTTCCTAAAAATATATAAAAAAACGTATTAGAAAGAGAATTTTTATTTAAAATGTAAGGGAAAAAGAAAGCCCACACTCTAAGTGCCATTCCTCATCCAACAAACGTGTTTAGAAGCAATTAAATCTGATGAGCATTGCATAAGAGATGGCCTTTTATCCCCTGCCACAACATTGACACCTGACTGCCATCGCTCACACCTGCATACACACGCAGCCTGCACACACACATTATGCGGAAATTGCTCTTGTTGCTGTCATCGTTATTTGCACGCTTTTGACACTTTTAATAACCGCAAAACCGTAAATACCGCCACCGCCAACCGCAGCAACGTAAACCAAAACCCGGCCAAGCCCCGTCAGCCATCTGGCTTCTGCTACTGCAGCTGCTTCTGTTTAGGATGAGCACCAGGGCACCAAGCTTTGCATGCACATCCATCAAATGGAAAGAAAACAACACACACAACGAAGGCGACGGTGACGGCGACTTGGAACCAGCTAATTTCCGCAATCAGAGACCCACTTACCGGGCCAAAGCACATAAACAATGCACCTCAGATACGGCCAGGACCAGGCTAAGAGCCAGAGGGTAGAGAGTAAAGGCCAAAGGGTAAGGACAAGGCCAATACGTTGACGATATGAGTAACTATCATTGCCCATGTGAGTGTGAAGGCTTCCGTGTCGACACATTCTTCTGGCTACACTCCCAGCTGGGAATCCAAGAGAGAGTCGAACGTAAGGTTCCCAGGAGCTGAATTTTAAATAATATTCGTAAAGAATCCACAGAAAACAAAGGACTCAAGGCCTGCCATTCCTTTTTAGCGAAAAGAACATTATAAATATTGCAGAGAATACGCTTAATTAATTAATTATTGGCCGAGCTAAAGGCCCTAGCAGCTATAGCTCAAACCCCCCTGTTAACACTTTCATAGTTTTAACTATAGACTAGCATTATATAAATAAATAAATAATTGAATAAATTATTGGTATTAGGCTGCATTTTAAAAGTTAAATTAAAAACCCTTCCGTTATGTGTCTTTTTTAACATAACCATTTAATAAGAGAACTCTTTCATTTGAGTCCACGAATATCCCCTGGGGTATACCCTGAGAATCTCATAAAAAGCGCATCCAGCAAAGCACAATGTTGTTTCGCTGTGGGATTTATGTAGCCGAGTTTTTTCCCATTTTGTCCGCTCTTTTTTGTGCGCCGGATGACAGGCGACACCTCTTCGAGTGGGTTAGACAATGGCCCAGACTAGAGACTAGAGGTGGGGTGTTCCGCCAGCCCGGCGAATCCTCAGCCAGAACAAGCTGTCACAGCCAGCAATCCTGGCCATCGACACTGAGACACTTTTAGTTTGACTTTTAATTGGATTTTGATGGAGCAGGCACGAGGACACCGAATAGCAGGGGGATTGTCAGCGGAGGTAGGGAGGGGCTGAACTTTCCACAACAATAATTATTTGCCAGCCATTGAAAAACAATTTCCCTTTCGATTTCCCCAGCAAATTTCACTCGACTTTCTTTCTCCAGCCGCGCTCGCCCATCGCTTTCCGCGCTTCGCTTTGGTAAATGTTTTCACCGGAAATTGTTGCAATTTATGATTTAATTTATGTTCATTTTAAATGTCGGCAGCTGCCGCTGCTCCTGCTCCTGCCAGCTCTGGCTCTGTGCCGCGCCCTTTTCGTGCCCGGTGTGGCATATAAATGCGGCTGATTATCGGGCGGAATGAAGTACTTTGCCACCTTGCCACAGAAAAACGCGGCAGGATATGCAGCGAATCAATGAAGACAATCAGGCGGTTCATTTGTGGCCATCCAAAGTCAATTGGCAAGCTTGCACGGCCCAAAAGTTTAAGCCATGTTCGGTAATTGGTGGAAATTGAATTTTCTTTTTTGCATGCATTAATCAATCAAGGATAAATTGCAAAAATGTTTAAATATCAAAGAAAGACTGTTAAAGATAAAATTAAATTAAAATCAGGAGAACTAGCTGACTAGCTATAAATTTATAATATAAGACTTAAGTATAACTTCGCAATTGAAGAAACATTTCTAGTTTTATATAATTTTCAAGTGAACTTAAATTGAATTTTCTCCAGTGTTGACTTAAACAATATTTTGATTTAAGATCTCTCTTCCGGGGTTAAGCAAAAGCACCTCATGCTGCATCACACTTATTTGAATAAATAAATTCCCGCACCGCATCAGTATGCATAAAATGAAAATTTCCTTGGTTTTCCTTAGCATTTTCCACGTCTGTTTATTTTCGCAATTAAGTTTCCTGTTCCTCCAGCTCTATTTTCGGTTTACTTTGACTGTCAGAGACATCACTTCTGGATAAAGGGCGACGAGGTCGCCGGCACAGTGAGGACTGAATGGAAAGTGAAAGAAATTGAGACACGCATGACTGCATTTTTGACTGGCATACGTGAGTTTTTACAATCCCCGCCCATGCCTGACAGCGTCATCAAAACTGATGTCACGCGATGAGCTGATGCTCATGCTGATGGAGATGATGATGACGAGCAGCAGAAGAAAGGAGATTCCCCCAAAATTGTTGGCGTGTGCCGAATGACTGTGGAAAAAAGAAGGAGGGGAAGCCAAATAAGAAAATGATTTGCACATCAGACTGGCGGCAGCAATCAAAGTGAGCGGTTACCCAGCTCCAGCTCCTGCTTCTGTCCCTCTCCTCATCAATCACACACTTTGTAGGCATTTTTCAAAACGTTTTATTTTAATTTAGTCAAATTTGGCTAAGCATAAAAGACATTTGACTTGACATCAAGTTGAACATTAAAGGCGGAGCCACAGAACCGAGTATGGATGGGTGACAGGTACACAAGAATTATGGCAAGGAGACCAGAGACCAAGGAAAGACAGAAAAGTCGGGGGAAATTGGCTTTAATAATGATCTATGGGACAGCGATAAATAAGAAACTTTAGGCTGGGATCAAAGAAGATTTACTGAGAAAAGAATTTGTATTTAGAAAGGGACAAGACTTAAACACATATGTGGGTAGTACTAGAATTTTATTTTATTTTTTGCATGCATTAATTAATCAAGGAGCAATGGTAAAAATATTTTAATATTAAAAAAATACTTTTAAAGATAAAATTAAATTAAATTAAGAGAACTAGCTGTCGAGTTAACATATAAATTCATTCCTTAGCTATTCATAGACAAATAATCATAGCATGTTCACACAATAAATGAAATCCTCAAATTGAAGTAAAAAGAAACATATCTCTGAGTATGAGTACTCGTAAAGCCTTTAAGATGTTTAAGAAAATAACTAGAAAAGTATTTTCTAGAAGTCTGCCACCACAAATGCCATTCTTTTCAGTTCGTTTCGTTTCGTTTCGACCGTAAAGGCAAAATTAGAGAAATTCTAATTTGAGGACTTGGCAAAGTCTTAGGACCTAAGCTCCCGGGCAGTGTGAATGGAGGCTTCGGCGCGGTCTTATCTAAAAATAAGAGGCTCAGAAGGCGCCGCCGCAGCAATTTGGAAACTGAGCTCAAAGTTTTTTGTCTCCCCGCCGAAACCCGAAGGAAACTTTGCCTGTCTGCCAAATTTCCTGGCAGGGCGCCTTTGTCACAACATTTTCCACCACATATGCCGGGGAAGGGGAATGGGATTCGAGGAGGGAGGGCGCCCATTATGATGCAGTTTTCGGAGCCATCAATTGCCCCACCTGTCGAGCGTGAAGGTGCGATGTGCCGGCCAATAAATCACTGGCGCACAATCGGCTCGCCCGATTAATCAAAAATGCTTTCAGATAAATCAACGGCCCAGACGCTGCCACAATTAATACTCCTCGTATGGCCGGAGAGGCAAGAGGAGCTCTGGCCAAAAAGGTTATAATTAAGCCATCAAGCTGCCGACATAGTGACGTCAAGCGGAGCCATCATCAGGACATTCAAGTCATCAGCTTGCCTAACTGCTCAAACATCCTGAGAGGATCGGGCGAGGGCGAGGGCGAGGGGCGAGGGGCGATGGGACTTATGAGCTGCCAAGTGTGTGTGGAGATTATGTTAAAAGTTCCCTTTGCCTTGGTTCGCAGAATGTTTATTAAGCGCGGCTAATAGGATAAATCAAGTAAAGTGTAAGGAGAAAACGTAATTTTGCGGTTACTCACCAGGGCAGACTTAAGCCGGCTTAAGCGAATTATTGGGCAAAAGTTTATGGAATAACAGAGGCCCACAAATATTTCCTTTGGCCCTTTCTCTCCCTATAAAAACGGCAATCGGCTAGTGATTGATTGTTTCCAGTAATCAATGCCAGGCAACTAATTGAGTTCACTGACCCCGGCCACAATTAATCATCCAGAACAAGGCAAAATAACTCACTCTTTAAGCTACGGCTTTAAACTCGTTCAGGGAGGTTTGAATACACCATGTTGTGCACTTGGAAAAGTAAAGTATAAATAAAGCTTAGAGTTGTTTGGTTAATTCATCCCGGAATTTTCCCAGAATAACAACTTTTAGCCAAAGCTTTAAGCTGCATCCCATTCCACCCTACGCCAACGCAAATCAAGCATACGCCGTGTTGTGCACTTGCAAAATTTACTCCTGTCAAAGTGCATAAATAAAGCGCTGAGTTCTGGGAGCTGGGGCAGTTTCCGAAAATATTTTGTAGGTTAATTTAGCCCAGACTTTCGCACAGTTCCTGCAGGAGCACTGAAACGCAGAGGGAAGCCCCAAACCGAAAAGGCAAATGGCCAAATGCAGGAGGGCCAAGAAAGAAAATGCTTACTGACGATTAGCTTTGCCTGCTCTGCGTTCGACATGCAAAGTTCTCGGCGATAAAAGATTTATGCAGCGGAAATTGCAGGCGGGCGGACGCAGCGGGGAAAGCCAAGTCGCAGACGAGGGAAAAGTGAAAAGCAAAGCATAGCTGGAAAACGCACAACTCATTGACTCTCGGCCAGCCACTCAGCCCTCCGCATTTCCCCTGAGCTGAAGTGCCGACTCCAGAGTCGGCTCCAAATGCTTTTCAATTAAATTCAATTTATTAATTTCAATTATTTGCGCTTCAAGTGACCAGCAGCGGAGCGAGAAGAAAAAATATCAGACGGGGTCCGCGTTGGAAAATCTGTCAACGGACGAACTGAGCTGGAAGCCATCGCCTCCTCACAGTCTCCCTCCGTTTTTCTCGCTAGCGGATGGTCAAGAGCTCCTCCGGCGGAATTTGATTGATGTGCGGGAAAATAGAGGGAGGGAATCGTTTAAAAATAGTAAAAGGCCTTCTAAAACTCAGACTTTAAAAATCAATTCCCTGAGGCACTCAATAATCAGCTAGCTGTGAGGCGAAGAAAGAGGTTATAGTTCATCCTAAGTGGAACTTAGGGTCTTGTAAATAGGTAACTATTGATAGGAGGAATGAAGGAATTACTGTTAATTTTTCATAATCTTTGGCGATCATTGGGTCCTGAATAGGGACTGCCTGCTCCCGCTGTAAATCTTTACCATTCGAGACCAAAAATTGAACCAAAAGACTGGCCGGCTTATGTTGTCAGCGGAAGAAACGATGCCTGAATCCGCTTGATATATTAGCGGCTATCAAGAATTTTCTCGCTCCGGCCAGGAAGAGTTCTCTAATAAATACACGAAAACGAATCACGTGATTACGCCTAATGGCACATACCGACAAATCAATATGTAATCAAGCCCCATTGACGCATCTCGGCCATTTAATGGACACTAAACGAGCGTCGAGCCGAAATCATCAAATAACCACGAAAGTACAGTGCCGGAATATAATTAAGTGGCGTATATAAGGGCAGAATGCTTCTCATATGTCAAAATCAACGCGGGCAGCTGCTCGGCTCAACTCGCTCTCTTTTGGCCTCGGTCTCGGTCTATCTATCCTTGTTGGCTCGGCGGTCCTTTGTGTTTGCTCTTGCCCCTAATGCCTTTTATGTTGCCTACTTTTCCGGGCGCCGAGTCAATTTTTATGGGCCAAAGCCAAGCCAGAAACGTGGAAGAAATGCCATCAAGGTTCAAGTGAGGCACGATTACTCCGGGGGGCGAATTCGGGCCTCCCCCTCACATAAATCACACATACACAATGATGTTAATAGTGTCGTAAAAACTACGACATAGCTCCCCGAGCCCGAACCCGAACCCGAGCCCGAACTCTACCCCCATCTCACCTGTCGCACCTGCATAGATGATGCTCTCTCCTTTGACGCAAATATTGACTACACAGAGGTGACCCCAAGGACCCCCACTGGGGCAGGGCGGGAGCGCTGACGGGGACGGGATAATAAATCGACGTTTGGTCGCCAAAGTGTGAGCAGAAAATTAAAACATTTCACCTGGCCTGATGTTGACAAATTAGAGCCTTGCAGCCGGGGCAGCCGGCTGACAGTAGTGGTTATTGTCCTCCCCCCATCCTGCCATCTGTCGTTGTCGTATCCTTTCACTGCATATACAATTTGCCAACGCCCCCCGCCGGACGTCGCAGTTCCAGGAACTTTCAGAGCTCCAGCACTTTACAGCCCCGGCAGTTCAAGCTTCGCCAGATTATCGGTTAAATAAATAGACAAATTGATTTTAATGGAATTGGATACAACGGGCCAGGCGCTCGCCTCGGATGTGCTGCTCCTGGACAAATGGACACGGGGACACGTGGACACGCGGACACGCGGATACGGGGACCCACGGACACATGCCACACGCAGCGGCACACTGACAAAAGCTGCGACGAACCACACTGGACATGACCCGACCCAGTTGTGCAAACATATTTTCGTGTAATTTTGTCTTGGCTCGTTTGCTTTTTTATATGATGGCCCAGTTGCTGTTGTTGTTATGGCTTTTCCCGCGCCAGCCGTTGGTATGAAGGACAGCATTTAAAGCTGACTAGGCGGGGGGAAATTCTCCGTTGACAAAAAATAAATAAACTAGACAAATAACCTTAATGCTTAGTGTTTAAACGGACTTGAATAGAGGCTTTAAAAATAAAGAGAGGCAGGTAGGCATTTCATAGAAAATTAATTGTATGAAATACGTGTGTTAAATCCATAAATTAAAAGCAATTCATCATAATGAATCCACTAAATATATAATCAGATATTTTGCAAATTTGATTTAAAATTATCTTCAAGGCTTGGTTAAAAGTTGAACTTAGAAAGTGGCTTCAGCATAGTATAGTGGATCAATTAAGTGCTCACCCCTAAGAGGTAGCAATAAATGTAAAAGCAATAAATGTTCCCCCATCTCCATGTCCCAAAAGGTTCTGGCAACTAGAATTAAATCGCCAGAGCCTCGGTTGTCCCCCAGTTCGGTTCACCACCAAAGGAATCCAAAATCCAGCCATGCAGATGAGCCCAGGAACTGCTCCTGCTCCTAGAGGAGGTGGAATAACTTTTAATGACATGCTTTGTATGCGAGCGCGTGTTACATGTAACTCACATTATCAAAGGAGCAGCAGCGGCGACAACTTTGCCTTCATCTCCACTCGAAAGTCCTCCGCCCAGCATCTTTGGCTGCACAGTGGCTCAACGCGGAGTGGCTCAACTGTCGTGGCAACGTGTCCAAGTTTGGCTTATGCGGTTGTCATCTCCCATCCCATTCGGCTAATACTCGTCCTCGCCCGCCCGCGCTCCTGCGCTAACTAATACGAATTTCACTTAATTGCACTCGAAAACTACGAGTAAGCATGTGGATTGCTCTCAACTTGTCTGGCAACTGAGCTGACGCAGAGGAAGGCGGGGGGAGAGGCCACGTGAAAGCCGGGACAAAACACTTGCCAAAAAGTTTCGTCTTGGGATCGAGTACACCAAAGTCGTGTGAATAGCTGGGCTTTAAAGCGTTTATCGTTAGTTATGCAGGGCCAAAAAATTACGTAAAAATTGTGTACAATTTCTGATACAAATTGAATATAATCAAAGTATTTTTAGTTCCGTTCACTATATGCGAGAAGAATCTCTGTCAAATCTACTTCGCCGATTTACATAGCACTTGATTTAACAATTTTCTCCCAATTTTCCTTGTGTATGGCATCGGTTTTCGCTTTCATTGCTGCCGACAGTTTTGACAGAACATCAGATGCACACACTCCAACTGGAGGGCAGGAGGACAGAGGCAGAGGCCGAAGCAACCGCAAAACGACATCACATCCCTGGTATCTGGCGGTGGTGGTGGTGCTGGTTCTGGCATAGAAAAACTTTCGTCGCCTGCGTGCCGCTTCACTTTTGTCTTTGGTTTTTGGGGCTTGGGGCTTGGGACCAAGGGGTTAAGGCACCGTCCTGGACTTGCCCCCTTAACCCCTTGAGCGACCAAAACTGTTGTCAGCTGTTGAAGGTTGCTCACGCATAAGCAGTAACCAGCCACCAGCTAGGAGCTAGGAGCCGACATCCTCTCCAGAGCCCCGGACCGCATGCTAATGAGTGCAACTTTTCCCCCGCGTCCTCTCCATTTTTTCTCCTTCAAGTGCTGAACTTTTGTGCAGGTGGAGAAACCGGATCAAACTTTAATGAAAAACTCTAACAACGAAACCAGAGCTGATTAAGTTTTTAGTTTTCTTCTTCGGACATTAATCAAAGGATTACGCGTTCGAGTGGGGTGAATTCTGAGGTATTCTTTGTATAACGCTTTAATTTCTTTAAATTTAAGAAAGTGTTTACTTTCACTAAAAGGTTATATAAATATTTTGTTGTATTTTAATCTAATAGGTTTAATAATCAGTCGTAGCACAAAACCCTTTATCTCCTTTTACCTAAATTTAGTACCAGATTTTTAAGTGCGTTCATTCATATCGGCAACAAAGTTCAGTTTCGAAAGTCTTAAGATAATCTATCTTCAATGCACTAACTTGATCAAAGTTTTATTATTCTCACCTTGTACTCGAGCAGAAGGTAGATAAATTTAATGGCCTGTCGTAAAAAACTGTTTGCCTTCCCAGTGTCCTGTTGTATCCCTTTTGGCCAGCCGCCGCCTTTGTGCCTCTGGCACACTATCCACTATCCATTAGGGGCATTTTGTAGCCCCCAGCTCGGCTGCTCGCTCTAAACCTAATGTTACTTGTCAACAGCTGCAAATAAATATGGCCAGAGGAGGGGAGGAGGGGCCGAAAAGATAAATTGAAATTTATGAAGCGTCTAGGAAGTCAGGAAAGTCAGGAAGAGTCAAGGAAAGATGCCAGATTGCAGGGCCAGGCTGCACACACAACCTACACCTACAACCCTTCAGCTCTAAAAAGCTACTAAGTAATTTATTGGACATGGACAGGAATAAAACATCCGAAGGCAAACATCTAATGATGTAGATGCACAAGTATCCAGAAGATAAAGTTTTGTTTAAATGCTGCGGCCTTAGAAACGGAAATAATAATGGCCTTAGAAACTCTCCCTGCCTAATTTACATATATACATACTTAATAAACACTGTCCTACAAATTATAATATCTTAACCAGCTGGGAAAGTCTTGTCTTGGCTTTTATAATTTTTAATATATGCAAAGATAGTTTTATGATTATTTTAAAAGGTTTCTCAAGGATGGGAAGTGAAGGAAGGCTTTTAAAACTTCGGGTTAAGCTAGAAAATATTATTCAAAACTCCTAGGAGAAACTTAGAAACAGAAAATTTAAATTTTCCTAATGATTTCCCTTTAACTATAATATTTAGCTATCTTTAACCCTTCAGTACCATCTCCTGATGGCCCAGACACCTGGCCAGAACCGGTCCCAGAGCCTTTGTTCGGTGGCCATAATGAAATTATGCATTTGCAGCACCAGGAGCAGCAGCGCCACCCACCTGTCGAAAACTACAAAACGTGCAACAATGACGGGGACCGTTGGCAGTGCGTGTGTGTGACTTCCTTTTAGCCAGGGTGCCCGGGCCAATACCTTTTACCAGACCTTATTAAATTATACAACCGAGTCGGCAACAAAAGGAGCCTCAGGCGCAAAGGAGCAGGACTAGACGGGTACAAGGACAGGGACTGTGCATTTCTCTCCTGTCTGAGGATGTTAAAGTGTGGCATATTTTAGCTAAATATTTGCAACTACCCCGATGAGAGTTGCATTTGCTAAATGGACACACCACACAATGTCGCCATATACAAGGGGATGCACTCCGAGCATTGGTGGCGCCCCAAAGACGGTGTCCTTTTGCGATTGCAATTGCCATTGGCACCAGGACACAGTACAGCAGGTGATAAAGTTGCGAGCTTTGGCTGGGAGCTAAATTAATTCAGGCAATATAATTTATAGTCCATTGTTCGCCCTTTCCCAGTCCCTTTCCGCTGCAGCTGGGTATATTGGATTAACTGTAAGAATAGTGCTTCCATGAAAAATACTGTTAGAAAAGGTTGCCATTGTAAGTCTCCCCAAAACTATTTGCAATTTAATAGAAAGCTTTGGATTTACTTAAGACCCTGGATATGAAATTAGGAAAAGGTTTTCTCTATATTTTTTCTTATTTATTTATTTTTAGCGATGTTTAATTAATTACATTTAACGTAAGCTGTTATTGGAAATGTTTTGCTTTCAATTAGAGTGTGAATAGCAGTTTGCTCTTAGGTTTTTATTTCAAGTCCTTCTTCTATTTAGTTAAGCTAATTTATAATAAAACAAAAGATTATATTACATAACATTTTAAGATGAATTTAATCTTGAATTTTTCATTCAACCAAATAGAACAAGATTTAAGCCTCATCATAATGGAAAAGCGGTTATAAAATTTGAATTTTGGGCCCATTGAGCTGCACACTCCGTGTGAACGAAATCCGCCATTTCCTCCCGCCCCACGGATATCCTTGGCGTGAGGATTTTTAATTTGATTCCTGGCGCCCCGCTCCACTTAAGTGCGCAAAATCAATCATCTTAGACGGCTCTTGAGGCGTTCGCATGGAAAGTGAGCAGCTCATAGAGAGCCTCGAACACCAATTCCGTCGACATGTGGAGCAGGAAGGCGCAAGGAGGTCGAAGAGGTCCCATTCGGGGCGGGGGATAGGTCCTATTCAAATTGTATCATTGGCAAAGTCAATTGTTGCCTGCAATGAATTGCAAATTAGGCGTAACTAATTTGCTTTGTGCGCTCCGTGCGGAGGACGAAATGCGGGAGTTTGCATTTTGTTGGCGGCCGCCAGTGCCATCAATAATTTGGCAACATTCAAGGCTCATTCATTCCCAAATGCTGCAGATACGAGGCGCAAATTAAGCCAAGCACTCGGGCTGCCGCAGAAGGAGGGAACTTAAAGAAAGCTCCAATCCACTTGAGGTTGCTCCCAAAACTAATTGCCATCGAGTTGCGATAATTGGTGAGCCAATTTCGTTAATTTTTATGGGAAAACTTTCGGCACAACAGATATTGAGCGACAGCCCAGGAAAGGACAGGCCAGGCCAGAAAGTTTGGGAAGGAAATAAAAGGGCGAGGCAACTGCTTGAAGATAAACATAACAGAGAGAAGAGGAAATCCCCTGGAAAAAAATGGGGTCTTAAGAACGGAAAAATTTTACTCGATTCCCAAAAGAATCGGGTTTTGCCAACTGACTCTGGCGTAAGTCTCTTTAAACTTGAAGGGGATGAAAAGTTACAAGCTGATTTGATATTGGATTCTGGCTAAGAAAACTCGTTTAACTGAAAGAAATCTATAGGATAATAAGAGTTCAGCACAATTTGGTTATAAGAAAAAAGTAATTCTATCCCTTAAAGTTCATAGAAATTATTTAACAGTTTTGATTTTTAGAGATTCCTTATCTTCAAGGCTTTATTAACTACAAGTATATAGACTTTGAGAAAAGTATTTAATAAAATTATTTCACAAATCCTAGGACTCCTAGGGATTTTAAAATCTAAATATTTTGTTTTAAATATTTGTCAGCACTATAATATAATAAGTAAGTGAGTTCCATGTCTCAAAACAAGGCCCTAAGTAAACCACAAATGATGGTGCGGATCGATTATGATGGATCTTTGACAAATCGAACTTTTACTTTGCGGTTCAACCCAAATCTAAGCGGCAAACAAATTCAATGCTAAGTACAATTTAGTTTCCATGCCAATGTACAAACTTATTTCCATTTGCTAGATGGCCCCAAGAGGCGAACCCAATATGACACAGAGATATGCGCCTAAGGCGCCCACGCACACCCACCCACACACCATGAACACCACACCACAGCACACCCATGCCCTTACCCCCTCCCTGGGAAAACGAGCTGTTAATGACGTGCGTCGCTGCCACTGTCGACTTCGTTCCCATTCTCACTGCCGCTCGCCGTTCGCCGTTCGGCGTTCTTCTTCCGGCATGTAAATAAATACGAGAGGAAAAGCGAGAAAAATACGAGAAATGGAAAATAAAAGCGAAAATCGACTATGATTTATTTTGTGTTTGGCACGCACGTTGTCAATATTTGTTGAATTCATCAGGAGAAATAAAAGCGAAACAAAAGCAAAGACGGACCGAAAGTTTCCCAGTACCGAGCACTTGAATCGTTCACCTTCCGCCCCCTGAAAGCACAGAGCGAAAATAAAATAATTTTCAAATTAAATTAGGGAGTATTATAAATATTATTTGGATATATAATAATTTACTTACCAAAAATTATATACTTAATAGACAATATATAAATATAACAAAACTTTACTGAAATAGTTCTACTTATATAGAAAAATAGGTTGTTAAAAACCTATATATAGTACAATAATTAAATACTTTCTTTTGAATCCAAACGTAAAGATATAAAACTTTGGGTCAGTTTCTTCCCTCATTGTCAAAGTGCCTGATAGCTATCTGCCCGCAAACGAAAATCACCAGATAAACTTATCCTACTGCAAATTGGTCTTCTGCCCTTTCAAAATTTACCCGAAAGTGAAAGAATAATTTTATCGGTCCGCGAAATTGTTACAGGGATTATTATCAAAGATATTAATTCCTCGTATTCTATGAAACATTGACCTTTATTATAATATTTTTCCTTTCCTGGAATCAATTATAAAATTACAAATCCTAAGATCCATTAGACCACCTTTGAAGATCTTGGATTTCTCTGTGTATTTCCATATCCCCACCTCCTTGCGGGCTCGTAAAGGTGTCGACACACTACTTGAGGCATAGGTGATAGCTAAAAAATCGAATCAGTTATTTATGGATACCTCTGGTGCTGTTTTTTTTGTTCCTCGGCACAAGCACACAAAAAAAACGAAAAACATTGCGCTAAATATATAGACAATTGGGATATAGAAGGAGGTGGAGGTGCCGTTGCCGCCTGACCAACTGCGAACTCGGCGCAAATCATGCGAAATTATTTTGAGAGACGCCTGAGTTCTGTTGGGAAATCTGAGTTCAGTGGTGTGCATTTTATTATCTATGGGAAGATCAACATTCTTGGTAAATACACAGAACAAGTTTCGGCAATTGGCAGAGCAATAGCCATCGATTGAGTTATGAAAAATGTAATTTTTGATTACCAGACACAGTCGTATAAACGAGCTTCTTGGGAAACACAAATATGTACATATTGAATTGAAAATCTTATTTTTGATTACTTGTCGCAAATGGGGCTGGTTGAGGGAATTACAAATGAACATCCACTCAAAGAAAATTTGTCCAGAGAACCCTTAAAAAGATTCAATATCTTATTAGAAGAAAATGTTAACTCATAAGAATGTATATCATTTTTGAACAAATTTAATAAATGTAGAAAACACACATCAAAATAAATTTATGGGAAGTTGCCGTCCCATTTATTTCGATTCTGACATTTTCTAAATACTTTTTTTTATTTTCAACCGCTAAAATTGACCATAAATAGCCAAGAGAGAAAAACTGAAAGTCATATATTTTTGCCATAAATATCATACGATTGGAAATAAACTCTTATATTTATGTAAGCGCTAAATCAGAACAAAATATCAAAAGAAATGCAACCGAAAGTCGATTAAGCTTAATATCTCTATTGGATTAAATTCATAAACAATATTATTAACTGTTATTTGCTCTGAATATTTATTTAATTGAATATTATATA
The DNA here is from genome assembly GCA_018153105.1 of Drosophila rufa. Classification (NCBI taxonomy): domain Eukaryota; kingdom Metazoa; phylum Arthropoda; class Insecta; order Diptera; family Drosophilidae; genus Drosophila; species Drosophila rufa. The sequence continues at coordinate 17,962,413 of JAECXS010000085.1, forward strand.
ATAGCAATTTTTCCCACTGACACTCACCGCACCCGCTATGGTAGGCCAAGTTTCCTTGGATCTTTGTATATTTTCTTAGCTGACACACGTTCTTGGCTCCTTGATGTTCTAGTGGGACGGGACGACACCTGCAGCTGCTCGGCATCGGAGCCGAGGGAAAAGTTTTGCCAAATAAAAAAATAAGTTGGACATGTGCAGCTGCCAGGGAAAAGGGAAAGGGAGGGTGAGTGGAGGCCACTGCCAGAGGAACACATAATAAACAACAATTGGGACGGCATGATTGTGTAATATACATCATGCACGCGTACGCTCCCCATATATTTGCATTTGATGCATACAAATTGTCCAAAGCACTATAATATTTCAAGTGATTTGTGAGTGCATGGAACTGAGCTCTGGAAGCCTGTAGCCTGCCACCCACAAACTGAAATGGAATATATGCTGCGATATAGGGGTCTGGGCATGCAAAGTTTGTGCCATCGACAAACTTCTAATGGCCGCGGCGAGTGACTGAGTGAGTGTGGAGTGGATGGGCTGCCAAATGTGATTTATAGGCCATGTCATGTCACGGCTAGCGAAAGTACTAAATATGACAGTAAAAATATAGCCGGTCAATTGCTGCGAAGGGGGAATATTTATGGTCCGAGAAGAAACCTCGGACACGGGCTGGCAAATAGGATTTATCTGAGAGAGCTATATTTATGTGACATTTATTTCAAAACGCCACTCGGCCTGGCCGGTACTGATTATTGTTCCTGCGAAGTGAATCACACAGATTATCTCAGATACCAGGAAATTATAGGAAATGCCACGGCTTTCCGCCTAATCCCCTTGTTCGGGGCATTATCGTTCGACAGACACCGCTATCTGCCGCGGTCGAAACATATATGGTTAATCCATCATGCCTCCTGACAGCTGTCAAGTGAGCAATATTATTGCAGCTCTGACACTTTGATACATTTGTTTAGATTACCTTAATGGGTTGCTTTTTTTTTACCTGGAATTATATCTGGGAAAATTGTATTGAACTTATTGAGTTCGTTGATATCATCATCAAAGGGGTCTGGTTATCTTTTATAACTGGCAACCGAAATATAAATTAAAGCAATGGCGCCTAAGGTCCTGAGTCGCGAGTCAGCAAATTTCTACCAACGGCCTCTGTCGGCACACGAAAAGTATGAACAGAATGTAAATGTAAATGTAAATAACGCAATAGTGCTGTCATTTTGTAATTTTGTGGCTTAATCTAGCCTTAAGTTAAAAAGCTATTTTCAAAACAACAATGTGGTTGCGCTTTACATCACAGTTCGGAGCTTTACAATACTAAACGATAGTTAACAGCACTGTTTACTGCACTATGTTATTCTTTTACGTTCAGATACATTTCAGGAGGGCATAAGACCAATTTGCTTTACTCTAAGTTTATCTGGTGATTATCTTTTCCGCACAGATAGCTTTCAGGAATTTTGACAGTGAGGGTCCTTAGTCATATTAGCTATCAATTCGACCTATTTTATTCCATATCTTGCCACTTTGTTATAGTTTTAAAATGACCTAAACCTTTACTTACATGTTTTTATTAAATTTATTTACATTAAAAAACTTATTTTCAACAAACGAAACTCTACAAAACCTCAAAATAATTCGATGTCACCCGTGCGTATACTTGTTTTAAACCCTGTGTCCAAGTAAATCATCGATCACTTTATTTAGTTCATACACGGAAACTTCTGTGAAACTTCTAACATCTAACATGTCTATGGCCATCCCTAAATAAAAGTTACAAATAAACCTTAACTTGCATGTTTATATTCAATTTATTTGCCTTAAAAACTTATTTTTAAACATTCGACAATCCAAAAGTCTCTTTCAACATACGAAACTCTACCAAATCTCAAAATAATTCGATGTCACCCGTGCGTATACTTGTTTTAAACCCTGTGTCCAAGTAAATCATCGATCACTTCATTTAGTTCATAGACGGAAACGAGACCTACCTCAAACTTCTGTGAAACTTCCCTCACACTTTTTCAGCTGCAAACCAAGTGGACCCGGACCGAAGGTCTGAAAATGCAATTGACGGATCGCCTGGACTCGACTATTTGCTTTTCCCCTCGCCTAACCCGACAAAGTTATCACATCTCTCTCCCTCCCTCACTCTCGGGGTGTTTTTCCCGGAAAACGGGCGGCGTGTAGTTGGCTGGGTAAACAACATAAGGCAACACCACTGGGCCACCAAATTGCATGTAATAAATGCGAGCAAGTAAATTTTGTCGCATGCAGTCAGCGTCAAAGGCAAAGAATTTCCACTGCCAGGCACGTAGCGAGGAGCCTCCTCTGCTGCTGCTCCTCCTATCCGGCAAACTCGCCAACAAACTCGGGGCAAGTCGACTATCAATTGGGGAATTGTTGGGCGGGTGACTCCGTTCGCTGTGTGCCTGACAAATACGCTCAATGTCAAAGCACTGGCACTGCGGGAATGCCAGTTGCCTCCAGTTGCTCCTCCGGATCCAGCTTTCTGCTTTCTGGCCCCATATTGATGAGGCATCATCAACTATCGACTGGATGGCATGGCAATGCAATGAATTTTAAAGCAAGCCCAACGGGGCCAAAGGGAAAATTCGGAAAGACAAAACGTCTGGACTGCATTTTGATTTTGATGCATTTATTCATGAGGGGATGGGCATGGGAATAGGGGGGATCAAAGTCATCTCAATCCCAAGAAATCCCCAATTCCAGAGAGCTAAATCGAGAAATGATGAGCGGGCTAAGTGGAAAACTTCTTAAGCGTTAATTCGGTTACTTTTCACGCCACATTTGCAGCCATCGAATCGCAATCAGAAAATAAAAATATAATCGAAACGAATCAAGTCGCATTAGGATTTTCGATTGCGATTGCCAAACGCCCAGACCCAGATCCAGATCCAGACATGTCCCCCAATCAATGCCAGAGTCCATAAACAGTCTCAGTTTATTGAGCGCCGGGGAGGAAGCTTTTATAGAAATGGGAGACGTCTGCTCAGTTTTTGCTCGGATATGTTCTCTGCTTGGCTCTGTGCTTTTCGCAATTGCAATCGTCTGAGGGCCATACTAACTCACACTGTCAGAAAAACTTAGAAATCAAATGAGAATTAATATTTGCCAAAGAAGAAATAGAGCATGCCTTAGTTTTCATTTTTGCTACTGATAGTTCTTTTCTTCTAGTGTCGACCGAGTGTCGCCACTTTGACCCAGTGGCTGGGCACTTTGCCTACAAATGAGGTTTCGTATGGTGGGACGCCGATGTCCTTTTAGTTTTTATGGCTGCATCGATCGGCCATAGCATTTCAATCAAACCTCTCAACACGTACGCACTGGGGTCAGCAGAGTAGGAAAAGGGTCGTCACAGGCTCCCTGGGCTCGAATGTTGGTCAGCAGAAAGTTGGCCATAACAAAGCTTATTACATTTTGGCCAAGTCCCCAATCCAAGCAATATATCGATATTGTTCTTCTGCTGATGGCGAGGGTGAGTAGCCGAGTCTATTGTTTAGACGGAAATGTTTAATTAAGTGAAGAGCGGCGGCAACAGCTGGCCGAATGGCTAAGAAAATCTCTCATGGCAGATGTTGGCAGTCAATATATACGGGAACTCACTGGGGGAAACCGAGGAAAACAAACTGTGGATATATTGACTTGCAGCAATGATACAAATCAGGGCCTCAGGTTGATGGGGCAACAGCTTAGTTAACCAACTGCTGCTGCCGTGTAACAAATCAAATCTCGGCTAAATTGCAATCTAAAAAAGTTTTCAAGCATCCCACTCGAACGCAATTTGAAATTCCATGACCACTCACAACACACAATCGACAGACAAACAAAACAAAACAAAGCCGATTGCATACCAATTTAAGAAAGAATGGAAAAAATGCCCCCCGCTGTGGGCATTCTGATTTGTTTGGGCAAAAAATCAAAAGTGGCAAATGGTCGAGTGTGGCCAAAAAAAAAGGCAAAAAAAGAGAGTATAACCAACGTGTGTGAGACAGGGGAAAGCAAATCAATCAAATCAAATCAAATCAATTGAAGCCATACACATCCCTGTATGGAAAAGTAAGCACAAAGCGCACTGTTCACTTTCGCATATCGGGCCACTTGAATTGGGCCCGGCCAGAAGCAAAGACAAATAGCCAGCAGAACGCTCTTGGCTCTTAGCTAATTGGTAGCGACAACGGGCTTACAGAGCTCGGCCCGGAAAGATGATATCCTTAATTAGTTTTACAAATTGAATTGGCCGCCCACGCCCACTGTGCGCCAGCGGACAAACAAAAAGGGAAATCAATTCATGAATAGTTCAACATATTTGGCATAAGCCAAAGCCGGAGCCAAAGCAAAACAAAAACACAACTTTCAGGGTCAGCTGACAGGGAATTAATGGAAACAGGAAGCCAAACACAAAAACAAACACATGTTGAATCGATTTAAAAGTGTGAAACACATCAAAGCCTGGGGAAGTTGTTAATGGAAATTAGTTTGCTTTAAAACTAAAATATCTCACAGTAGTTCTCTGTCACCCCCTTAATATTGCTTAACTCTTTTTATTGTTTATTTTCTTAGGAGTTTCCTTCTATAATGGTTTTAGTTAAAAATGGTGAGAGGTTTTGTTAACATGTTAAATAGATTAAGATGTGAGGAAATCAATGTAGTCTGTTCTATTCCTTTAGCTAATTTCTGCGATATTTTCTTGCCTCTTTCCCCTATGTTATCAATGGTTCAAGTACAAAAAATATTTACAATAGTTAAACTCTCTCTGTCTTAATATCCTACAATTTTGTCTTTAAAAATCTTACTTAACGAGAAAGAAAAATAAACGGAGGAGAAGGGCAAGTGAACTCGAAATATGTAAGTGCTCGACATCCAAAACATGCGAAGCACACGCTCATCAGGATTAAATATGCAAGAACACTACAAATATTTCAACAGTCCCCAATCGCCGGCCAGCACTTGGCGGCAGCAGCAAGCTGCAGTGGAAGCCAGCGTCCACATTGGACGTGTGCCAGCGGAAAAAGCATTTCCATTTGCAACTTTCTCGGTCCGCTGTCAGGGCATCGCCATCGCATCCTTCGGGGAAGTCCCCACGCCCCTCCATTACGTCCACGGCATCCGATAGTCGACGGGTCTCAGGCCAGTGTTCGATTCGCATGGCACAAAATGTGCATTCGAGTGCAACTTTTGACTGACTGACAGCTCTGTGTGTATGTAGGCAGCGCGAAAGTACACATTTACAGGGAAATGTCTACAAGTGAGAATATTAATAAGTAAGAAATTCTGGGAAGTCCAGGGAATTTAGTTTCCGGGGGTTTTGTATCCCTGACTTAGAAAGAATCATTCTACTTATTGGAAATGAATTACAAAAGTGTAAACTAAGGTTTTCTTTTTTTTTTTTATGAAAGAAATGTGAACCAAGGAAGATCACAGGAGGGATTTAATATTCTTTTTAAAATATTTTCTGTAAGCAAGCGCCAGGATATAGACAATAATATATATATCCTAGTATATATTTCATTATGATTTGAAATAGAAAATAATATAAAGTATTTCCTATGACCTTACTTTATAAATTTCCTTTCAATCAATTTTATTTTTTAGCCAGCTTGCAGTTTGCCCTACAGACGTTACACTGTACTTACTTGGGCGTGGTTAGCCAAACACCTACACATTTCCGCACACCCATCGCATGTGTGTGTATGTACGAGGCTGGCAGTTTACATGGCTGGTTTGCTTTTTGCCAATGATGATGATTTTCATGTTTATCAGTTGCAGGTATGCCCAGTCTCCCGCCGCCCTGCTCCAGTGTCCATCCATCTGTCCGCCCTTCTGGCATTTCTCCCTTTCTTTCTTTTCCCTATTTGTCTGTCAATGCCACTGCGATTGTGCACTAGTACGCATCAATTTTCGAATAGCTTGGCCCGCATTAAGTTCCAGAAACGTGCCAGGTCCGAGGTTCCCGTATCCTGGACTCCCGTCTCCGGATATCGGGGCCAGGATAACCGGAGAGCTGGCAAATTGCTGACATTTCACCACGCCACGACGAGCGATTGACACAATCGGCAAGGAATTGGTCGAATTTGTAGCAATTTGGCTTCGAAAAGGAGTTGGTGCGAAATGTCAGAGTCTAAGTATTCAGATGACTGGACAAAAAAGTCCTGCTTTACAAATAAATTACAAAAATAAGGAGAGAAAATGCAGAAAATGATTTGCTTAATGGTGATCCTCTAAATATTTGAATCTTTGAACTCATTTCCAGCTTAACATAACCAAGAATAAATGTATATAATAAATGTACAAGAAGACTTCATTGAATAAATAATATAACTTTTATAGGCCAATACGAGCTGAATATATTAAAATTTTAAACAATTTTTGAGGTTTACACTCCTCTTATTTAGTTACTTTCAAATACTGCATACATTTATTTTGTTCTTTATAAAGGCATTAATTACTTTCCCATTTTTTTAGTTTAATTAAAATCTTTAAGAGATGTTTTATAAACTATTTCTGTTACTTTCAAAGGTTTCTAATTACTTTCCCTTTTTTTAATTTAAATAAAATCCTAGAGAGATGTTTAATAATCCATTCCTGTGCATCTTAATTGCTACATGCACTTATTATTTAATTAATGCGCATTTAAGCATATCGGTTACTTCAGTTCGAGAAAAGGAATCCGAGACTCTGCTGAATTCTCGGTCCAATCAGCCAGTTGGCAGAGCAGCGCTCATTACTTTACGGCGAATATTTTCCGCTTCATCAATCTGCTGCTCATTTGGCGAGAATTTTCCCATCCCATCCCAATTCCTCACACATCAGCGTGTTTTTGTCATTGGCAAACAAAAAAAAAAGGAAAAAAAAGAAAATGAAATCGTGGCGGGGATATGTTCCCATGTGGCACATGCAAAAGCCAACAACAAAGACCGGATTCCGGGCACTGAGACCCGGAGAGGACACCCAAGAAACCAAGAAAGCCAAACAGAAGTTCGCATCATCAACACGTTAACAAATTTGCAGCCTGTCCGTCCCTGTGTTGATATATCGCTCAGCTCTTCTCTGCTTCTTTAAAATCCAATCGGAATGGTTTGAGTTTTGATTTTTAATATGGTTGAATAGTTTCCCACGCCACGCCCAGTGCCCCCCTTATATGCAATTTCTAGTCCAAAACTGCACCGATAGATGCGTAATAAAAGCGCAAAATTGCATGAATACTGTGTAAGCGAAGTGCCGGAATGTCCTCGATAGACCGCAGCTTCTGTCCGTGTGCGGATAAGGCCCCAAGGCTGCCTGGTCCCATCCCATATCCCATATCCCGCAGTTTCCATTCCATTCACCGAGCCCCCAACACAACTCAACTCAACTCGACTCGACTCGGATTGCATTTTATTGAGAACAGGTAACGGGCCGACTTTCATTTAGGCCTAGTCCAGTTCAATTCAGTTCATACACACACACTCGGAGAAAACAGGAATAAGATACGTTTAGAAAATAAGAATTTAAAAACAAAATAATTGTGCATGATGCCTTGATTTGATTACAAATTGAAATTAAATCCAAGTTTTCGAAAGCTGGGATATCTAATTTTTATAAATACATTTTAATATGATTTTCTAGACTTGGGTTATAACAGTGTTTAACCAGGTAATGGGAGAAACTGCCAGAGCAGTAAATGAACGCAGGTGGTTTGGATGAAAATTGGCAACGAAGTTTTATCTGCCGGATGGCCAGTTGTCAACTGGGCGCCAGATCAGCGGCCTTTAATTGCTCCAGAGAGAGAGTGGAAAATCGGAGCGAATGAGCCGAGGAAAAACACAGATACCGAGGCATCCCCCTTCGAGTTTTCTAACCCAACATTCCTTTGAGGAGCCCCAATCATGTTTACTTAGGCACGAAAACATTTCATAATTTCCAATCAATTGCACCCGTTTTAATTACGCGTAAAATATTTAAAATTCTCGGAGCTCAAAGAGCTCGCCGCGCAATCAAAGCGAATCATTTTCGCTGCCTTCGTTTTGTTTGTTAAGAATTTCGTAATATTCTTTTGGGGCTCGTGTATTTCAACGGGAAAAATGTGAAGCGAACGAGTCTGTGTTGGAATTATTGCACGCCACATTAATCATGCAAATGAAATGAAACACGGAGCGAAGTGTAGTGACTAGGGATGAACTTTTGAATAAGAAGAAAAATGCTGTAAGATATATTAACAACAGACATTTAAAAAAATCTATATATCAAAATCGGTTATAATTAATTTAGTTCGAAAATGTCATAAAAAAGTATCAGAAATGTGAAGTAGAAAACCTTACGATATGTCCGAAAGATGTCAGCACTTTTAATCGATTATTCATAAATTAAATACTAAACAGAAAATGAATATACCGATATTTCCGATAGGAGGAGATTAATAAATTTAGAAGTTTCTGGGAAAGATTTCCAGCTTAAACTTGATTTGATTTATTGGTCAAATTTCAGTCCCGGAAATATCGATATTCATCATCGTCATAATATCAATAAATATCGACACTCTGGCCATCCCTAGGCCTGGCCCACACAGACCCATCAGTGCCAATTAAGAGAAATTCCCCAAGATGCATATGCCCCCTGTATACAGTATATTTTATTGAAACAAGTACCGTATCTCTTTCGTTCCGTGTGGCAAACTTGATCAGCATCAAAGGCATTCGGCCTTTTGTATTTTTAGCCGGCCAAGTGCCTAATGTGGGCTATAAATAAAGCCTTGTGGGTGGGCTTGATGTCGAGGATGCGTGTATCTTGCAGATATGCCGGAACTCTTGCATATTTAATGAGCCTGACACGGCGCCAAATTGAGGAAAACAAAGGAGCTGAGCCAGAGCCAACGAAGTTTGGATGCTCTTTCGTTACCAAACAAAATTGTACTTACTATTTAAGAGGGGGACTTAAAGTTTTTCATGGAATTTGCCCAGAAAAATGTATCCTCTTTTGGGCGCCGCTAAAGTTGCCAAACTTTGCCTCCCAGGGAATCTGGATGCAAACACACAAATGCTAATGACAAGTTTGCCAAAAAGGACATGTCCGTGTGTATGGAAGCCAGCTCCAACATATGTGTGTTCGGTTCCCCAGATATACATATGTATGTATGTATATATGTATTTATACGGAAACCCGTTGAGTCAAGGTCGCCTCCTTTGCGGGCGACTGCATAACGAGTTCAAAAAACTTTTCCCCCTTCCAGCGAACTGAACCCCACTGAACTCAAGTCAGGACCAAACTATCCTAAGCTGTTCCTATTCGCACTCGCCGGCACAAGCACGGATCGCTGCCTACTTTTGGGCGCTGGTCCCGTAATCAACAGAGCTTTGTAACAAGCTTATCGGCCGGCGGCCAGGACAGGCGAGAAACAAAGTGGGCCAAGTCCCCGCCCCGTCTCAGCCGGTCGTCGTCTCAAGTTTCCCTCGGCCCACAAGTTATTCAATTATGTCGCGTAGATTCCAACAGCAAATCAGTTTACCAATGGGAATCAGATTCTTTGCGCGCACCGAAAGAAAAATGTCCGATAAAAATGATATAAATCACAGAATGTATATCATTGCTAGTAAAGGGTATACAAAAATTAATTTTATGCTGGCCTATATTTTATATACATTTAAGTAACTTCAAATCATAATAGCTCATAAAAAAGTACGGCATTTCGAAGAATATATCCGAAACTGAACCACACTAGATCTTCTTTTTTTTTTTAATTATTTTGCTTACATAACTTATTAAATCCATTTTGATTTCTAAGAAAGTGAAATAAAATGTTGTAATTATTTATAATATTATCCTAATATCATACACCTTCATGCAAATAGAAAATAAATATAGAAATCCAGCTCAATTAATAATAATTGTATTATTTTTATATTTGCTCTTTGCTGACTAGAGGTCTAGTCGACTGAATTAATCAACATAAATCGAGACGCGATTAATACGAAAATCATTCTCTCATTGGTTCATTTGAACTTCATAATTTTATTCCAGAATTTACATGATAATTCTTCTAAAAGTAATACATTTTCCTCTCACCGATTGTCATGGTCCTTAAAGTGGCTCCATGGGTGGCTGCTTGTTGAGGGGCTCACTTTGGGCACCCTTGAACTCGAATCGTGTTCAAAATCTGCCTGGCCAACCAACTAAAAATCGCTTAAAACTTTTTCCACATCTATTTGTAGAGCCCGCAAAAAAAATAAAAAAAAGCAAGCAGAGAAAAAAAAACAAGAAACCGAAAATACTTCTCGCAGGCTCGCCGGCTAAAAGCTTTACGTTTGCAGACAGAAATCAAGGTAGGATTCAGGGGCATTAGCAATCTGCCAACCCCCGACCATGGCCCAAAGCCATCCCTCTCCCCAGCACGCCCGTGGAGCGAAAAAACGCGAAACAATTTTTGGCTGAATGAAAATGTTTGCTTCAAAGTTGATCCTTCCTAGCCCGCTTCCTGCGAGCCGCGCTGCTGGAGAGTTCAGTTTATGAGCGGGTTATTTTGATTAATGTTCTTTCAACTGCCATCGGGCATGGGCGTGGCGAACAGGGAGAAAGGGAGCCAAGTTGGCAGGAGCTTAGCGGATATAGAAGTGTCAAGTGAAAGAGGAAAAAGCAGAGCAACAATTATTCGATGCTTATGGGGACAGAGGCGGCGCAGGAGCAGGAGCCGGAGCCGAGTATTGACGCAGGAAGGACTGGCGGTTCATTGTCCACGTTATCCTCGAAGCCATCTTGAAGGCATCCCTCTCTCCGGGAAAAGAATTTACTTAGGGCCATCTGCTGCGACCCGCTTTGGCTTGACATTTTTAATTACTTTTAAATATTTTATCCCACGCAGAGATAATGCGACAAGATTTGTCATTTAAATTGTGAATGACCTTCCGACCGCGCTCCCTTAGCCAGGCCACTTGACCTTTTTTCCTAGCAGGCTGCCATCGAGTCTGCTTCCCATCATCATTCGAATGTCCTTTGTGCATGCTTATTGACAAGTTGTAAATAATTTGGATTTGACATGATCCTGATTGCCTTGTCCTCCACTCACCACCCTGCCACTATGCCGGGGTCTGATGGCAAAACTTTTGCCCATCGATGACACGGGCTGACGACAACTTCTGACAGAACTCGACACACGGAACCCCTTTCGTCACCATGGAGCCTCAAACTTAGCCCAAAGTCGGACCTTTTTTTACGTCCATTGAGATAAAGAAATTAATCATAAATGAAATATTTAAAGCTAAATTATATTTAAAATTTAACGGATAGATTTGCAAGACTTTTAAACTGGGATTTTATGCTGAGATTTAATTTTCTTTATGTGGTTTCCTTCCTTAAATCCTGCTCCTTCGCCGAGAGACTCAAAGCACCCATATTTATGCATAATGAACACAGGGATATTCCCAGGATATTCCCTCCTCCTCATTCTGGGGCTTTTGCAGCCACATTAATCCTGTTTTCCACGCCATTTGTCTCCGCAGACGGAAGCCAGAGAAGCCGCACACGCCGACCGCCTGCCAACCGAGACGAGACGCATGTGAGCACAACCGAAACCGGGAGGAGCAAGTGGCAATGCCAAGATGCCATCGGCAGATCAGATCCTGTTCATAAATGTCACCACAACGGTGGCGGCGGCGGCTCTAACCGCTGCTGCCGCCGTCGGCAGTACGAAGTCCGGAGGAGGCGACGATGTGGCCACGGCTACGACGAGCTTCGTCGAGGCGGAGACCGTGGCCAACATATCCGGGTTGCTGGTGGAGGGCCTTACCACCGTGGCGGCGGCGGCACTGAGCACGGTACAGGCGGACTCTGACCCAGATGCCGCCGGAGAGTGTGGCAGTGAAGTGGAGGAGCTGCATGGAAGCGTGCTGGGCCTGCAGCTGGCTGTGCCGGAGTGGGAGGCTTTGCTGACCGCTCTGGTGCTGTCCGTGATCATCGTGCTGACCATCATCGGGAACATCCTGGTGATCCTGAGCGTGTTCACCTACAAGCCGCTGCGCATCGTCCAGAACTTCTTCATCGTGTCGCTAGCGGTGGCCGATCTCACGGTGGCACTGCTGGTGCTGCCCTTCAATGTGGCCTACTCGATCCTGGGCCGGTGGGAGTTCGGCATCCACCTGTGCAAGCTGTGGCTCACCTGCGACGTGCTCTGCTGCACCAGCTCCATCCTCAACCTGTGCGCCATCGCCCTGGACCGCTACTGGGCGATCACGGACCCGATCAACTACGCCCAGAAGCGGACCGTCGGCCGCGTCCTGCTGCTCATCTCCGGCGTCTGGCTGCTCTCGCTCCTGATCAGCAGTCCGCCGCTGATCGGCTGGAACGACTGGCCGGATGAGTTCACCAGCGCCACGCCCTGCGAGCTGACCTCGCAGCGCGGCTATGTCATCTACTCCTCGCTGGGCTCCTTCTTCATCCCGCTGGCGATCATGACGATCGTCTATATCGAGATATTCGTGGCCACGCGACGCCGCCTGCGGGAGCGGGCCAGGGCCAACAAGCTCAACACGATCGCTTTGAAGTCCGCCGAGCTGGAGCCCATTACTAACTCCTCGCCGGCCGCCGCCTCCACATCCGCCTCTGGGTCCAAGTCGCGCCTTCTGGCCAGCTGGCTGTGCTGCGGCCGAGACCGCGCCCACTTCACCACCCCCATGATCCAGAATGACCAGGAGAGCATCAGCAGCGAGACACACCAGCAGCCTCAGCAGCAGCAGCCGCCGGATGGCTCCAAGGGCAGTGGGGATCCGCAGCAGCAGCATGTCGTGGTCCTGGTGAAGAAGTCGCGGCGCGCCAAGATCAAGGATTCGATCAAGCACGGCAAGGCCAGGGGCGGACGCAAGTCCCAGTCCTCGTCCTCCTGCGAGCCCCACGGCGAGCAGCAGCTCCTCCCCGCCGGCGGTGGAGGAGGAGGAGGCGGCTGCGGCCCCGGGGGCGGGCACTCGGGCGGAGGAAAGTCCGATGCCGAGATAAGCACAGAAAGCGGGAGCGACCCCAAGGGTTGCATACAGGTGAGTGGAGATTTTAATTATTTTATTAAATTTAAGGATTATCCATCTCCTTGATTGCAGGTATGTGTCACCCAGGCGGACGAGCAGACGTCCCTCAAGCTGACCCCGCCGCAGTCATCGACGGGCGCCGCCGCCGTCTCCGCCACGCCGCTGCAGAAGAAGGCGAGCGGCGTCAACCAGTTCATCGAGGAGAAGCAGAAAATCTCGCTGTCCAAGGAGCGGCGGGCAGCCCGCACCCTGGGAATCATCATGGGCGTGTTCGTCATCTGCTGGCTGCCCTTCTTCCTCATGTACGTCATCCTGCCGTTCTGCCAGAGCTGCTGTCCCACGAACAAGTTCAAGAACTTCATCACATGGCTGGGCTACATCAACTCCGGCCTGAACCCGGTCATCTACACCATATTCAACCTGGACTACCGGCGGGCCTTCAAGCGGCTCCTGGGCCTCAACTGAGACCCGTTCGGGGCATTTGGGGGGACGGGGACTGGTAGGAGCTGTGGGCGGGAACGAAGGGGCGAGCGGGAGAGCGTTACTCAGAGCGTGTGCCAAACTTAAAGAGAGGTTTATCCGATCAGCAGAGATCTCAGTCGAGAATTGGGCCCCAATCCGATCAATATTCGCTTGAAAATCGCAGTCGAACTTCTGCACCAGAGCTGCTCACACAGTGAAAAGCACTCGGGAGCACTATAGCTCACACTTTCATCTAACTTAAAAAGCGTCAAACTTTGTTTTAAACTTTCAGTCTTTTATGTGTTTGTCTTAACAGATTCACTGGCCTTAGTTTCCCATAAATTAGTATCTATAATATAATTTATTTATTATTTATTTCTATTAGATCAAAGTGATTCAAATACTATGTTTAAAATTATACTAGTATTGATTGCTGGAAATATCCCCTTGAACCTTATAGGTTTCGCTTTTGATCCTGTTTTCGCTGATGGAAATTACGGATAGAAAAATATTTCGAAAGTCTACTGCCATTACAGTGATTCGACTTACCTACAAGGTAAGGAAAGTTTAAGTTTAAGAAGTTCGACTTTAGCCGGATTTTCCCGACGAAAATATCATCTTTTAGGGGCACAACTGCTCCCCCAGACATGGAAATGTCCTTTAAGATAAATGTAAACTGTTGAATACTCACACATAAAAGTGGAATAAATATGGGGAAATAAATCTCATGACCACAAGATAAATCATCAAAAATTACATACTAATCGAATACATAACCATACATTCATTATAAACAAGCTAAGTGACATCCCAAACGAGAAGAGCATCAAATTGAATTTAATAAAATTAAATTAAACGTTTAGGCACAAGATCTGTGGCAAAACTTTCGTGTTTCACTCTATGCGTACGATAAAAACCAAAGAAAAATGTTAGTTAAACGAAAACTGCGCTCAAAATATGTAAAAGAATTAAGCGAAATACAAACTTCCAAAAAATGAAATATGTTTTCTAGGCATTACTTTAAAGATTTGTATTTAATTGTAATTAAATTGTAGGTAAACGAAAAACTAAACTACTATACCTAATGTATACTTTCAAATACGCTTTAAACTATTTGTTAAATAATTTAACGATTAATTGTTTTTATGACAGAGCAACAATTGTGTTGAGTGGGCAGCTAAAAGCTTGCGCATCGAGAATTACTTAAGATAGATAAATGTTTAATTGCACATTGCAGAATGCAACAGAGTTAGCAAAATGGAGTACTATAATTCGATGTAAAAACCAAAAGAACATGCTATATCGTATATACCACAATTTATGACTTTTAACGACGATGTACGATAATTTCACTAATTAAATTGTTTAACGAGCAAATGCAAGCTAAGCATAAACGAAACAAACAAAAGACAGATTCGAATAAAAGTTATGATGGAAAACTGCGTTTGGAATTTTGGTTTCAATGTACAATTAAATCAAATGACAGATTTCGCGGCAAAATGGAAAATCTGGTTCTCAAATAGGACTCATTTAAAATCTTGAATTTTATAAGCCATCTTTCGTTCATAATATTCTTTCCTTTCTTATTTGAGCAAATGAATTTAAACGGGGTCGCGACATAATTCCGCCGCCATAATTTCGCCGTTTAAAATGACATAATTTCGCGCAATCTTATGACGCTTGAGGACGCCATAAGTTCGCCGCAGTAAAAGCGACATAATTTCGCCAGCCGCGATCTTATGACGCCGCAAAAATTACTTTTGGCGAACTTATGACGTTTTTAAGTGACATAAGTTCGCCAAAGGAAAAACCTATTCATGCCCTGAAGTACCAGTTGTCATTAATAGGCCGTTGTCATCAACGTTTCATCAACGCGTCGACCGACTCGAACCGACGCTCTCGTTCAATCCTGTCAAAACTAACTCTCCCACTCTCAATTCTCTCTCGCTCAATTTCTCTCTTCAAAAATTATGTTGATGAATCATCGATGAAATATTGATGAAATGTTGATGAAATTTTGATGAAATTTTGATGAAATTGTGATGAAAATGTTGTTGAATCATCGATGAAATGTTGATGAAAGGATGATAAATCATTGATGAATTATTGATGAATTTGTCACTGATGACAGCCTCGGTCATGCCCATGTACATGTACATACATACATGCATTTTTGAACAAGTAATATTAGAACGACATAATTTCGTGAGATCTTATGACGTTTTTCGGCGTCATAAGATCGCCAGAAAAAAGCGCCATAATTTCGCTGACAAAATGTTCTGGGCGAAATTATGGCGGCGATCATATGTCGCTATGCCAATTTAAACTTTAGATAACTAACCGCCTCACCCCGACAAATTCCCATGAATTTAGCTAGAAATAGCTAAAATGTATGTACAAAAATAGCTAAAAATAGCTAGGTAGATTTTAGCTTTTTTCTATCTATGAACACGCCAAAAATAGCTGGAAAACATGTACAAAATAGCTATAAAAAAGCTAAAAATAGCTAAACCCTTTTTAGCTTTTATTTAGCTATTTTTAGCTTTTTTATAGCTGTGATCTTGAGTTTTTTAAGTGTGACCTGTAGCCGAAGTGGAGAAAATCCACTCCTTTTTCTGGCCAATTTCAGTATTATGGTCGGCGAGCACACTGCACTTTTCCGGCGATAAAAAGGCCGAATTGGCAACACTGACTGTCTCAGGTAGCGCCGGTTTCTCCCACCTCTAGCGAACTGACGGCTTGTAAAATTGTTGGGATTTCAAATTGTTTGTTTCTCTATAACTAAATATTACCCAGCCGACCGGAGCGGCAGCAAGGGACCGAAAACGAACACCGTGACCTGACCCCGCCTACCTGCGCCGCAGATTTCCGCGAATCGCAGGCAGGCAAATCCGTGGCCTGTTTGAATGTATATAAGAAACCGACGCGCCATCAGGACGAGCCAGAACATGGACCTTTCGGATGCAGTAAATACGCTTACGGAGGAGCGCGGCAGAGAGCAGCTGCAGTGCTCGCTGTCCTCGGTGGATCTGGAGAGCGAAAGTGACCTTTCCCTGGCCTTCGAGCGGGAGGAAGAGTCTCCAGTGGGCAGCTGCGACGAGCTGCCGGCCTTCGAAATCCGCGCCTTCTCCCCGCACGGACGGACTCCGTCGCCGATAGACGACCTCAACCTCTCGGACATCGAGACGCCCAAGCAGCGGCTCCTCCCCCGTCCCCAGGAGGTGGAGCCCCGCCAGAACAATCCCGAGTACGTGGCTCTGCACGAGATCAACGCCCAGATCAGCCCGCCCAGCGACGCCGACGACTCCCGGGACACCCTGAGCCGCAGCAACAGCCTGGAGACCATCTTCGAGGGCGTCTTCCTCAACACCCCGCCGCGCGAGAAGGCCAACAGCGGCAGCTTGAACTCCAGCTCCTCGCGCTACACGCCCAAACGCAGTCGGGCCAATCTCATGGAACTGGTGGCCATCGGCAACCGCCTGCACAGCGGCAAGGAGAACCAATCGCCGGGAGCGCAGGACCCCACTTAGTGGCCTAGTCGAGTCCCCGATTCCAACCAAAGCCATGGAGCACTCGCTCAGACTGCCATCAATGTTCTAGACTAAGTTACGAAATATAAGCTGTAAGTGCCGGCAGGTGTACACAGCGTCTTGTGTATCCTGGCGCTGATCAGACAGTAGTTGCATGGTTGCCAGATTAGGCTAGAAGTTTTTAGTTTTTGTGGTTAATAAAGATTGTCTTTCCATGTTTCAAACATTAACTTAACTTCAAGGTTTTGCATGTATTTCGGTATTTCGGTGGGTTAATTTTCCAGGTAGTGCGCGGATAATCAGCGGGAGTATTTTCAGGTGCAAGGTAATCCGCGGTACCTGCGCCGCGAGCTATAAAGAAAACGATCGGCAGCGATATGGGAATAACCCGATGGAGAAGAAGGTCAGTAAACCGACCTTGATTTCTATATACGAGTATAGAGTATTCTATATACTATTATATTTAATAGCCTTGTTCCACAGCTACATTCAGCTCCATTCTCGAGAATGGTCCATTATTTTACATGGGGAAAAATGGTCCGTTCAAAATCGACAGACCACCCGTTCGCCATTCGCCCCCAAGCGTTTCTATACTAACTAAAAAAATACCGAAAAATATCGATTATTAGGCGATATTTCATAATTTTCTTCCCTAAACCTTTCTTCTCATCCCTAATTTTTTATTGTTCTTGAAATTATGAATATTTTTGTAAAAAGATGAATGAAAACTAGATCCAGCGCAGCATTTTGTTCTCGCCACTGCATGATGCGATGCTCCTTAAGCTGTGGCAGGGAAATATTTCTAATTTGCGGTCGTGGCAGAAAACACCCGATTTTCTATTGATATTCAAGATTTCTAAGCTCCAAGCATAGATAATAATAAGTCCTTGAATGGGTCGGTTAACTTTGAAGAGGACGTCGTCCGGGAGTCGCAAAAGAAAGCCTGAAATGACCGCTTTCGGCCGTCGCCGGAGAATGTAAATGGAGCTGTGGAACAACCGACGGTCCATTTTCGAAATAACGGAGCAGTGGAACAAGGCTTTATATTATAAGCAGTTTGCCATCGAAATAGCTAATGCTCCCAGTAGAGCTGCGAATAAATGCGATGTTTTACGTTATTGTAGAAAATACTTATCTTGAATGATATATTTTGAGTTAAATTTATCTTACGACTACGACTCTTAGACGATGGTTTTTGTGGAAAGGGTATAAAAATAAGTATTCTCTGCATATACATATCTCTTTGTAAGATAATTGGAGCACCACGTTCGAAAATTCTTTCTTAATTCGCGTCTGACACGAACTTCTGATTTGGTAGAAGCATAACTTCAACGTTGGGTGGGAAATTAAATTAACGAGCATTTAAAGTAGTTGGTAAAAGTATTACGATAACAGGAATGTCTTGGCCGAACACATCGCAAACATACTTTCCTACGCGAGAGTAGGGTTTAAGAATTTCGGACTGAGAATTTTGTAATCCGCGTTACAAAAATCGATGAGGATGAGGCTTGAGGTAGCTTATATCGGTTCTCCTCCATATGGCCGCCTGAGGTCCGATCAGAAGTTCTTGGAGTGGCGCGACGCCGAGAAGACCTTCACGCGCAACAGTCCTGGATTCACTTCCTGCCAGCTGCGTCGGGGAAAGCAATTAGCAAGGACTAAGTGGAAGCCGAGTGGCTGGACTCACCGCAAGCGTCGCTCGGCCAGCCTGGACTTGACACGGTTCTTGATGGTGGACACGCCGTTGGCGCTGTGCAGACCCCGGCCCGTGATGATGAAGACATGCTTGTAGACACGCGTGCAGTTGCGCAGCACGGTGATGTGGCGATCGAGGAACAGGTCCAGGCAGCTGATCGCCTCCACCGTGTGCAGGTAGTGAAGGTCCAGCAGGTCCGGGTTGTTCTGCGTGTGCCGGTGCACCTCCATGATGCAGTTGGCCGCCCGCTGGTTGAAGGCGTCGATCTTCTGCTTGTGCAGATTGGCTATCTCGGAGTAGTACAAAGCCACGTTGCCATTGCCACGCTGCACCGCCTGCTTGGCCTTCAGGTAGCATTCGGCCTTCAACTGGGAGTGGTGGGCGGCCAGGTTGCGGGTCTCCTCAAAGTCCCGCAGGGCCGCGCACTTGGCCTCCTCGTGCAGCAGCGGCGAGCGGCCGCTTTGCGATTGGGAGCTTGAGCGCTGGCCGGAGGAGGAGCTCTGTTGCAGACGCTTCTGCTGTTGCTTCTGCTCCTCCAGCTGCAGGATAAGGAATCGGAAGTGAGCAGGAAATAAGGTATTTACTTTACATTCTAGCCTCACCTTCTCGCCCTCTCGCAGAGCCTGCTCGTAGAGCTCCGCGCCGCTGAGCGAGCTCTGCACATTGCCGCCCAAGACCTCGACCGTCCGACCGTAGTTGCTGCCCGTGGCCATGAAGGTCTCGAGCACCGTGTCGTTGGGTATCTCGGGGAAGGTCTCGCACAGCTTCATCTTGGTCAGATGGGTGGCAATGTCGTCGTTGGGCGGCTGCTTGCGGGCGGCCAGCTGCTGTTCGCTGTTGTAGATGCTCCATGCCAGCTCCATGTCCAGCAACTCGCCCACGTTGCTCGGCGACTCGCTGCACTCGGCGTACTCCGGATGCTTGAGCAGGCGGGCGAACTGTTCGTCGTCGCGCAGCGTCTGCTGGCGCTGCTCCTCCAGCTGATTGTAGACGGCCTCCTTCCACAGCATGTACAGCTGCTTGGCCAGCTGACGCGGCATAAAGATCTTGGTGGCGGCAGGCAACTCTTGCGGCAACTCCAGCGGCAGCATCTCGTCTTCGGCGTCGAACTGGGCGCGCAGGCGCTCAATGAACATGCTGCCCAGATCCATTTCCAGCAGAGTATTATCGTCGGGGTCGATCAGCACAATGGGCTGATCGAGAACCCCATTGCGGATGTCGCGGATCTTTCGCGTGTGCTCCGAGTATTGTTCGTCGCCTGAAACATCACATTTTAGTAATTTATTTGTAATTTATTCAGGCTCCACATTACCCAGGACAAAGCAGTTCTCGATCTGCAGCTGCAGCTCCTTGTTGGTGGGCCCGGCAGAGCGCTTGTTGCGCGCCTGACGCTGCGGCTTCGGCCCGGCCTTGGCGGCCGACGAAGACGGCGACGAGGAACGCGGCGTGGTAGCCGGGGACGAGCCCTCCTGGCCCTTCAGCGGATGAGCGCAGTCGCATTGGAACTGCAAGGCCTCCTCTGGACTGAGGACTGCCTCCGATCCGAACTGATCCGAGCCCGTCTCGGCGTTCAGTTCGTCCTCTTTGATTAGTATATCGACGGCCCAGTCCACGTCGGCTTTGCACTTGACAAACAGGTCCCAGAGGCCCGTCATCTGCTTGTTGGGATACATCTGGCGCAGCAGGGCGAATCCCCCCGGCTCGTTGGGGCAGTTGAGGCAGTGCCGCTGGAAGGGCTTCGGCTCGCCGGCTTCCGTCTTTGGTTTCGTCTCCTCCACCTTGCAATCGTCGCGCAGCAGCTCGATCAGGGACTTCTCACGCACCCCCGAAGCTGGAGCAGCTGAGGGGCCGAGGTCTGGCAGTTCCGCTGCCTGCGACCAATAGGAGGGCGCTCCCTGCTCGTAGGGCACCCAGGTCTGTGCGTTGGCATTCAGCTTGATCGGCTGAGCTGGAACTGAAGCATTCGATGGCACCTTCTCGGTGAAGTTGGCGACGACAGGCAGAGCTGGCAGGGGAGGATGTTGTCGCAGCTGCGGCAATGTCACCGTGTACTTTGTCTCCTTCATTAGCTGTGGGAAGGGGATTAGAGACCGTGGGAGAGAGAGGCTTTCGATTTAGGGCTCACCCGAATCAATTCGGCGACCGTGGTGCGTTCGTAGCGCTCCAGCATTCGCTGTATGTTCTCCCTGGGCACCTGGTGGACATTCTTTTGCGCCAGCTTGCTGGCCGACTTGCACCAGCTGGTCTGCGGCTCGAGCAGCTCGAGGACGTAGCCATACTTCACGGCTATCTGGACGTAGGGCTGCATCTCCCACACCATCGTGTTGGTGTTGTCCACAAAGATGGGACTCCAGCCACGGGCGGCCTTCTCGCGCACCCGCTGCTGGTTCCACTCGTGGGCGGCCGGCAGCAGGGTGGGATTGAACTCGTATCCGTGGCGCGTCTTAAAGTAGTCGTCCGTGCTGAGGACAAACTCCTGCACGCCGTGACGCTCGAGCTGGCGGCTCTGGCGCAGCAGGGACTCGGCCAGCGTGGACTTGCCGCTGCCCGGAGGACCGCGCAGGATGACCATAAGCTTGTGGCCCGCCTGGGCCTGCTGGCATATCCCATTTAGTTGCTTGCTGTTGTTGCTGGTGTTGCTCGAGTTGCTGGCGGGGCACATTCTGATGGAGCTCCCCGCACCGGGAGTGACATATTTCCTTGCAGTATTATTGTTTCCCTGGCTGCTGGCTCTGTTGCTGCCGTTGTTGTTGTTGGTTTTGCTGGCGTTGCCCACCAAGAGCGCCAACTCCGCTGGCTCAGCAGAATTCGGGGCCGCCGACATAGCGTCTCAGTTATCTTTCGAGCCTGCAATGCTAGGCGATCGCGTTCCACGTAATGCGCAGTAATCAGCGAGCACTTCCCCCGCCCCTTGCAGCCCCTTATCGCATCCGGGCCTCGGACTCACCACTACCAGACCAGGCCAGTTGGGGAGAGATCTCAAATCCACTCGATTCCAAAACTGTTGCACAAACCCCTGGCTGCCCACGCGTCGTCGACACCTCTTGGCTGCTCCCCTTCACGGCCGTACTTGCAGGTGGCTCTCGTGCAGGATGGAAACCTCGCGCCAATACGTTTGTTTATTTCGAGAATAACAGCTCTCAAATCGGTTGCATCGCTTCTTGCAAGATGAAAATTTGGCTTTACACCTAAAAAATCTCAAAGAGTCTATATTTCCCCCTAAAAAATCTCAAAGAGTCTATATTTCCCCCTAAAAAATCCAGTCTTCCCCCTAAAGTAGGGTTGTCGAAAATATATCAAAATATCAAAATATCGATATATTTGCAAAAAAAAAAAATATTTTTATCACGATATTTTTAAGCTGTAATATCGATATATAAATATTTTTTTTTGATATTTTCTGATATTTTGTTTTCGGTCAGCCCCTACGAAAACGAGTTCCACTTATATATTTCTTTGCCAAATAGTAATTGGGAAGCTGACCCAATACAGTATTGAACTTCGCAACAGCAGACCATGCAACATTTGTCTAAGTAAGCACTGCGCTATCTGATAATACCAGGTAGCTCGGTATCCTCAGAAAGGATGGCTTCGGCAATTAAATGTGTAGTGTGCGACTCACGCAGCCGTATGACTGATCGGCACGTAACAAATCGTGTATTTTTAAAGTCACTGGCGAAACAATATTGGAAATAACTTTAACTTTAACTTACAGTATTTTCCATTGCTTTAAGTAATAAAAGCTTAATATGAAGTATTTGTGTTGTTAGTTTTGTTTGAATGAATTCATGTGGATCATTAGGATCAATAGAGAGGTAATGTATACGAATAATGAGATAGAGAGAAAGAGATTTCTAAAGGCTTTCTGATCCTAAAAATAAAAAAAATGTTAAATATCATATATACTCGATATATCGATATTTTTTCTTGATATTTAAAAAAATCATTTTGATATTTTTCAAAAATGACAATATCATTGATACGATATTTTTTAAATATCATGCAACCCTACCCTAAAGCTCCGTACTCAGACACGCGAACAGTGTTTCTAAGCAGTGAGAGAGAGCGAGAGGTCAATAGTCGAGAAACGGTGTTTGGCAGCGCTGTTTTAAAGGCCGGTACGCAGACGAACGAACGAAATACCAGAAACATACCAGAAAAATACCAGGTGGCGCGAAGGAAGACTTTTGGTATTTTTAGAGCGGGGTGAGGAACAGAATAAAAAATTTAATAAAACGGTCGTTCTCGACTATTGGTCTCTCGCTCTCTCTTAATGTTTCTTTACACAATTCAAAAATATATATCCCGCCAAACACTATAATGTATTCAAAAGCCCAGTCCAGGCGTTTAGAAGAGCAGATAAAGTTATAATAATTAAATTGGTAGAGGCCAATTCAATGATAAGGGATTTGAGCAATATTAAACATTTGCATAAATAAAGGCCTGGAAGGAAATAGGTCCCTCGACCCTCATATTTGGTTTATGACTTTGATGAGCACTATGAGATGTCACGCTCGATGACGGAGATGAAGGCGTCAGAGCAGTGTCTGGCTGGACAGAACCTTCATTGCCAAGGTGGAAAAGGACATGTTCAGGAATGGACAGAACCCGGCGCAGGAGCAGTACCAACTCTAACCAAATGTATGGCAGCAAGGATATGGTGTACAATCAGAGTCTCGCATCCATCAGAACGAAGTAACTTTGAATCATTTCACCAGTCCAACAATTTAGTGGCAGCAGGACTAGCTGCGGCAACCACCGCCACCACCCAGATGGTGGTAAGAACAGAATCACCAGCAGCAGCCGGTAGAGCAGCCCTTGTCCTGGTCGTCGATCCAGGAAAGAATGTTGGACAAGTAATATGGAGAAAAAGAGGCGGTTGTGCATGGTCGAGAGAATCTTGGCGACGGCGTTGGTGGTCATTGTGCGCAAATTAGCTATTCCATGCGAATTGTCTTTTAAATATAAAATAAATAATTGTAAATATAAAATAGCTGATTTAAGATTGGTATGACCATTTACCTCCCAAAAATGCCGAAGAGCGTTTTAAGAAGCGGTCACACCGGAAAAAGATTAAATCTTTTTCGGGTTGCGAACTGTTTGTGTCTGCGTACTAGACTTTAATTTAAAAAATCTGCTCATGAAATCAAAAATCAATAAATTCGATTTATTGAATTTATTTATTTTGTATTAATTGCTATTTACAAATATATTTATGCTACAACGAAATAGGTCTTTGAATTATTTATTCAATTATTGAATTGGATTTACAAACAAATTTATATTAAAAATGTAATAATGTTGACAGTTGCAATTGTCTTCACTTCACAAACACAAAAAAACGATCGTTCAAGGCTCCCCTTTAAACTCCTTTTCTTTTCATCTTTTTTCTCACTGGGATTTCTTAACTAATAAATTCAATAACACAAATAACACGGTAAATTCAAAATTTGTTTTGAATTTTGTTGTTGTTTTTTAAATATATATTTAGTATATATTTTATATATCACGTTTATATTAATTAAATATAATATAATTAGTATTAATCAAAATTAATTAACTCACTCACTCAGAATTCATGGTTGTTTTTTTTTTCTCAGACTGTCAAAGGCCATTGGTTTTAATCACTTAATTTAATCACTTTATAAGTTAATTTAAATTAACGTTTGTTCGCGCCAAGTGGAATTTCAGAAAACAACAAATACAGTCACCATAAAGGGTGGGAGAGCAAGAGAGCAAAGAGCAGCTCTAAACAAAAACGTGAAGATCTAGAGATGGACTATCACGAAAGAAACGTCGATGTCATCGATGTTCCTCTTCGATAGTCGTCGCTGGTGCGGGCAGTTTGGCTGTTTTCACGCCAGAAATCTGATAATGCGGCTATGACACTGCGCACAAGTTAATAATAATAAAAATAATTACACAATTTCACGGCGAAAATTTTAATCATTTTTCTTGCTTTTGTGCACTATAGTTTCTGCAAATTCAGCAAAAAGCAATATATTTAGTGAGACCGTTTTGTCATATGAGTCATAAATATACTTTTTAGATTCAATTTAATGCATTAGAGACGGTATTATGGAACTCTTTTTTTTCTGTTACTTTACTTTTTAAACCTATCGATTTTGTCAATTATTGCAATAATGACGGTTATGCTGGTTGCTGAAAGCTTCTAATAAAAACTCTTATTAATGATTTTTTTAATGTAGTGTCATAAGGTAAATAATTTTTATACCCGGTACCCATAGGGTACAAGTTAGTGCCAACCGAGAATGTATGTAACAGGCAGAAGGAGGCTTCTCCGACCCCATAAAGTATATATATTCCTGATCAGCGTCACCAGCCGAGTCGATTTAGCCATGTCCGTCAGTGTGAAACAACAGATCTCGGAGACTATAAGACAGGGGTGCTCAAAATTGCCTTACGGCAGCGCCCTTCCCAACACAAGCAAAAGAAAACACACGCACACATGTATCGACGCCGTTTTATTGCTACAAAATGAACACTGAGAGAAAAAAAAAAGTTTAATTCAGAAAAATAATAATATTGGTTACTTCATTTGGTTATTTCATTTAAAAATTTACAGTTGATCTAGAAAAGTATCACTCATTTTAACGACACTCCAAAGAAATCCAATCAAAGGCACGTGTCGGTGGTCCACAATAAACTAAAATCAGACTTAAATCAAATTCTATCAAAAACGCAACAAAAAAAGTGTCAGTGCAGAGCAGATAAGGGGCTGTCCATATATTACGTAATCACCTATAGATGGGGAGGGGGTCAGCGAAATGATTATGTTTGATTATATGGGGAGGGGGGGACAATGATTACGTAATCATTTTATATCAAAATATATGTTTAAAAAAAATTATTTTTATGCATTTATGGGGAAACAAAATGTTTATGATTACGTAATCATAGGGGTGGGGGTTTCTGCAATGATTACTCTTGATTACATAGGGGGGGAGGGGGTCGAAAATCATCAAATTCGTGATTACGTAATATATGGACAGCCCCTAACAAGACAACAACACTTTGCATTGAGTTGAGGATAAAAAAAAAAATGCAATGTAATTGTTGTTGGCTTGTCTCGATGTGTCTCGGACGTGTTTTGAAAATTTGAGTAAAATTGGATGGTAAACATGAAAGTTGTTCAACAGAGAGAAAGAGAGAGAGAGAGAGATGTTGAAAGCGCACGTGCGTGTTGCCTAGCAACATTTGTCTTTGTTGGGTAATGCGCAATATGTTCCTAGCAACATTTGTCGTTTTGGATGTTGCTCAACATGTTTATAGCAACATTTGTTCTCATTTGTCAACATTTTCTTTTTTCCATGTTCATGTGCTATTTAATTTCACCCACAATGCTTTGGGTACCGGGTATCTCACAGTCGGTCACACTCGACTGTAGCTTTCCCACTTGTTTTACTTTTTTTTTTTTTAAGTTTATCCAAAGTTTGTAACATATTAAATGATTTACTCATGTTTGTATTTCCGATTTTTGGGCATTCTTCATTATTAACAAACAATTTGTATTTACAAGTGTATTACAGCTAATACACAAGTGCAGAGCACCTTGAATAAAATAATCTAGCATCAGTAGAAATCGGGATAAGCGTCTTTTAATTCTGAAACCACTTTGCTACTTTTGACACGCCTTCCATTGATGCACTGGCCAAAGAACTGGCAGATGTGGCTATCTGGGATCCTAAAGCGGATGCAGTTTCAGAATCTTTTAATTCAGAAACGTACTTTTCAACTTCTGAGACGGCCTCCATTGATGCACTGGCCAAAGAACTGGCAGATGTGGCTATCTGGGATCCTAAAGCGGATGCAGTTTCAGAATCTTTTAATTCAGAAACGTACTTTCCAACTTCTGAGATGGCCTCCATTGATGCACTGGCCAAAGAACCGGCCGTTTTAGCTATCTCGGATCCTAAAGCAGATGCAGTTTCGGAATCTTTTAATTCAGAAACGTACTTTCCAACTTCTGAGATGGCTTCCATTGATGCACTTATTAAAGCACGGGCCGATGTAGCTAGTTGGGACTGTAAGTCAGTACGGTAACCCATTATTTCTGAAGCCCAATCGATCGCAATCTGGCTTATTTCTTCCAATTTTCCACTCTGCCATAGTCTGTAGGTTACAATTCCCGCCAGGACGATGCACACACTGTAGAATACGCCTTTAGGATTCCATGCACCGCCTGAAAGTCTGAAGGTCATGGAAGGAAAGTTTTTAATTGTAAGCACTTGTCCTTCTTCCATTTACCTGGATTCATCAAATGCAGTCCGTTTTATTGGATCGCTCAGGACGCGGTATGCCTCGTCGATTGCTCCGGGAGATCTTCTTGTTGGATGCCATTTTAACGCCGCGCTGCGAAAGGCTTTCGTAACTTTCGTTCCCGTGGCTTCCGGGTGCACACCCAGCACTTCGTAGTGATCTTGCCCAGAACCAAATGCGTTACCCATTGCGTTCCTTCCTTCAAAATTGTCGCCAGAATGAGACTATATTTTTATGATTTTCTCGCCGCCTCCTCAGTGCTGTTCTTACTTTTAAGAACCTCATATATAAATATTTGCTAAAGTTAATAACAATTATTTGCCACAATTCAGAACATCGATAGCGATGGCACCAACCTATCGGTTTATTGACAACCAACTGCAGTGATGCCTATTTGTCCTTTTTCCTGACAGATTGGTCCTGTTTGGTCATCGAAAAATCTATATTAGATTTAATTAGCATTAATTATATTCGATTTAAAATTTAAGTACACTGATAGAAAAAATAAAATCTCATTTTAAGACTTTATACATTCGTAAATTAAATCTTAATATAAGTCCAAAAATTCCAAAAATAAGATTTATCATGGTATTTCCATGAACAAAATAAACTAATTTTAAGATTTTCCCCAATCTTAAAATGAACGCTTTAATTATACCAAAAATTCTTAAAATGGGTATTTTCAACCTTTTTTTTTACTACCTTCACATGTATAATTCCCAACTGGTTCTGGCAACTGCTGACTATAATAGTGACTAATTCGGGGTGAAAAGTTATGTTCACTGATGTGAGACACTAGCTTTTGGCAAATATGCGATAATTAATAAAATGCAGTTATTGCTAGATGAATACTTAAAATAATATTATTTAATTTAAATTCCAGATAATATCACAAGTAATTCTAAATCCAATCCAAAACTATTTTATTTAAGGAATAAAAGAAATCTTACTATGGGAATGTGAGTAATGTTTTTAGATTTTTTCGACTTGATTCAAACATTTGTGTTCTTCTTTGTAGATTTTTGTGGTATGAAATAAGATAAAAAACAAAATGTGATTACGCTACTTTCGTGACCAAATAGTCACGATTCTATGACCAAAAATTATTACGTCAGACCATTCTGTATATATATTAAATCTGTATCACCAGAAGAATATTATCATTCCTAAAACTACATATTCTAAGTTAGAAGTTGGAATTTCTAACCGGTACCCTTTGTAATTTGATACTCCTTTGCAAAATATCAAGTTGGCTTAGTAAAAATAATTTGTGAGACAGTATCAATGTTAATTCGCTTTCCATAGCAAGTTTATTAGGTTTTTTTTTTTAAGTAAAGATTAACGTAGATACATAATTAAAGTGGCGAAGATCTTACACAAAGCTTTAATGATAACAGAAACGATTCCGAAAACTGTTTTGAAAGCCGCCGAAACTAAAGTAGAAATTAGGGAAGATTTGTTTTCGTAATCCTTAAATTCTGAGGCCCACTCTCCAACTTTTACGGATGCGCTAGCCAAAGAATTAGCCGACGAAGTCAGGCGGGATCCTACCGCAGATGCAGTTTCCGATGCCTTTAAGTCAGTAGCCCATTTTCCCACTTTGGAAACGCCTTCCCCTGAGGCACTGGCCACGAAATTTGCTGTCGATGTTATGGTGGTGCCCAACGCTGATGCAGCATCGGAATTCTTTACACCTACGATCCAGTTCCAGGCCCTGTATATTGATCGGATAATGGCATGGACAGCAGCTCCGGCTGCTGAAACTAAAGAAGACATAATCGGTGGCCCTGATACGGCTTTGGAGACCTCCTCGGCAGCTGGAGTGGGGAGCTGTGAAGTGGGAAGCTGTGCAAAGGTATACTGCGGAGTGGGGAGCTGTGGAGTTGGGGTTAACGGCGACACTGGCATCGGTATGACAATTATGTGGGTTCTCTCGACAACGGCTTGACCTATATCACTCGAAGCCGATCCTGTCGTTGCAGCCGGAAGTGCACTGCAGGTCCGCACTAATCTGTACGTAGCATAACCAACCACAACGAAGCCTCCAATGAAGAATGCCACTTTGACGTAGTTGTATAGATTTTCTGGCAACCCGGCCGGCATGTAGAAGGCCGGCCATGTGTATGATCTCGACGGACGCCTTTCAAGGTTGAGCTTAGGCGCGGCTGTCTCTACAAGGGCCTTCTCTTCACGGGCCTTTTCTTCACGGACCTTCTCTTCCCGGGAATGATCGAAAGCAGCTCGTTTCCTTTGGTCGCTTAGGATGGTGTACGCCTTAAGTACGCTTTTAAACTTTTTTTCTCCACTTGGGTTTTTGTCGGGGTGCCATTTTAGGGCCAACTTGCGAAAGGCTTCCTTAATTTGCACTTCCGTGGCACCTGGGCTCACTCCTAGCACTTGGTAATGGTCTTGGTAAATGTCGCCCATTTGGTTCCTGAAATTTATTTATTTAGGATCAAGGATTTTTTAATCAAGGATACTTGCTCTTTTATAATATTGTGGATGTACAATATAGCCGACCCTAACGTTATCGAGAACACGTATCGATATCGTTTACACTAGAGGATGTTTTTCGATGTTTTAAAAAAACCTCACTGTTTTCAAAAATGAAGAAAATGTGTTTTTTTTGTGCTGGAAAAGTTTTAGTATAAAAAAAAGGAAGCCTTCTTCGGAAGAAGTTCTTCCGGCAATTTAAAGTTTTTATACCCCTGCAACTTGCTATTTTAAATATCGATAGTCTCCATAAAACATCGATGCTTCCAAAAATCTTTAAACAATCGATGCATCTCCACTTCTAATTTCTAAATTTTCCATGAATTTGCAGGGGAATCACACACTTTTAAAAGGTGAAAATATGTATGTGTATGTACACTTGTATGTTCGTGAGCTTGTACATTGTAAAATGAGGTTACAATTAAAGTTATAAGTATGTATCTTTCGTTCTTGGCATTATATTTAAGTTATATTATATTTAAGGCAATTTACATAAATATAGCTTCTATATTTTGTTTTCTTTGGAATATTTAAAGTAGTTTTTCCCAGTGGCAATAATCTTAGACGATGCTATAATGATAACTTTAATAATCTTAACAGTTGCAAATGGTTATATGTTTGTGATTATTCGAGATGAAGTAATACACATTTAAAGGCTCTCACATCTCAGCTCTGCGTTACTGTGTTAATAATGATGGACTTGGTATCGTGTTTAGCAGTATGTATATAAGAACTTTTAGTCCAAACATGGTGAAGATTAACAAGAAATGAATTAAAGTAAGCATTAGCCAACCCACCCAGGGCCAGATCCCGATGCCGTGTCCTAGAACTGCGATCTGCCAGGCGAATCCCACACATATGGCCTTTTGGATTGGGCTTCCAGCAGCTCTTACGAATACCCGAAACAGCTCTGCCATTAGTTCCTTAATATTCCACCATGCCAAGACAACGAAGGCACGCAGTGACCACTTGACCAGCACTGTTGCTAGCGCTCCCAACATGATGACACATTCCTTCCCCTG
The DNA here is from genome assembly GCA_018153105.1 of Drosophila rufa. Classification (NCBI taxonomy): domain Eukaryota; kingdom Metazoa; phylum Arthropoda; class Insecta; order Diptera; family Drosophilidae; genus Drosophila; species Drosophila rufa. The sequence goes on from JAECXS010000085.1 coordinate 17,992,909, forward strand.
CGGCCACAGCAGATTAAGGAGCAGCTTCATCCGCTGGCCACTCTTCCTGGACAAAGTGCGTGCAAGGATAAATCCCGCCTGACAGTATTCCGTGAGGCACAAACGTGCCCGCACAAATGTCACAACGATGCCGGCCGGAAGCAGCCAGCTCCAAAACCTCTGGCTTAGACTCGGTTCCTGTTTGTGATCACCCTCCTCCTGACGAGGATGGTTCCAGTTGGGGTCTCTCTGCTGCTTCCGCCATAGATCGAAGTCGTGGCGACATCTCTGGAGCTCATCCGTGAGCACACTGTAGGCGTGCAGAATTTTCTTGAACTCCTCCTCCGTGGCATCGGATCCACTCTTGTCGGGATGGTAGCGCAGGGCCAGCTGACGGAAGGCTTCCCTGATCTCCTCCAACGAGGCTTTTCTATCCACACCCAAAACCTTGTAGAAGTCAAGGAACCCAAACGACTTGTACATATTGCTGTTAGAAAACCGGCGAAAGCATTAGTTCTAGCTCAATAACCTTCACTTAACTTACCAAAACACTTCATCGACAACATCGGGTGCTAACGATCGATAGCTTCAATAAATGGGCTGCGCTTACCAGAGCAACTATTACCTGATCAGTGATCAGTTATTTCAGAAAGTCGGTCGGCGCTTATGATCAGTGATCATCACTGGTAAACTAGAGCAGCGCATATCGATGATTCAAATATCGATAAGAATAAAGAGGATAACACACTCGTAGGCAAAGGCAAAATCGAAAAAAAGGCATGACTTTAGCTCTCTCTTTTGTTATTTTACAAGAATTCTTAGATCTCGATAGACAACAAATAAATGTGAAGCTTTCTATCAGCTGTTTCTTGGTGCGGAGCACCAAGCCACCGATAGCCATATTTAGGACATTTTTAAAACACCATCACTAATTTATTTACGCTTCACGCGATCACATTAAACTTGCCCAAATTCGGGGAATACCACCAGGTAATAGTTTGCAAATTGTCATTGAAGGTAAGGAAATTGTTTACCAAAACTTAATAATCTTTCAATAGTGTTTAATGAAATGTTACTAAATGCAGGATCAAAATGGGTGATTACTACCACGTGTTGGGACTGAACCGGAATGCCACCGAAGAGCAAATTAGGAAAGCCTACCACACTCTGGCCCTTAAATTTCATCCCGACAAGAGCGTACGAAATGCAGGTGAGCAGATGGCTAGGATCAACCAAGCATACAGGATCCTGAGCGACCCAGAGAGAAGGGCCGCTTACGACGAGACCGCCCCCGTTCCAAGGAGCCTTGTGTTGCATAAGCTTTCGCAGAACTTTGATAGCATGTGCCGTTGGTTATCAGGAAGTGTGGAGCCCTATAATACTGCTAGTGGTAGCCCCTCCGGAAAGATTATAGTTGGTTTGTTTATAGGAGGCGGCTTAGTGGTAGTGGCGGTTTATATGAAGTACAGGCGAGGAGATGTAATTATTTCTCCGCCGCCATATCAGCCAGTTCTGGATGTAGTCACTCCAACTGCATCGGTCAAGCCTGAGATAAGTGATATTAACGCCACATCCCTCTGGACATTGGCTGCATTGCTGGCCGCCTTAAGGTCAAAAAATGTATTACGGCTGGTTAAGTCGACAGCATCATCGCAGGCCAGGGTAATTGCCAAAACTATTGCCGAAGGATCACAGTCCGGACTCTTGTCTGCTGCCAAAACCGTATCCTCAGGAGCACAGGCAGCACCTTCAGGACCTTCAGTCAACTCCGCTGTTATCGTTGTGGCTACTGAAAAAGCCACTGCTGGAGGGTTCAGGGTCTGGACGTGGGCCGCAGGATTACTGGGAAAGGCATTTTCTTTTAGATTCCCTCTCAGTTCGGCCTTGGCCTTTAGGTTGCGCCGTCTTGGGAACTATGCTGCAAGGACTTATATTCGAGGAATTCAACTCTCAAAATCGGGACTGTCGTCTGCTGCAACCAAAATTGGCGCAGCAACTGTAAGGGGAGCATCGAAGGCGAGGAGCATGCGGCTGAAAAAGGCGTCGTCTCTTAGATTCCCTCCCAGTCCGGTCTTGGCCTTTAGGTTGCGCCAACTTGGGAACTACGCTGCAAGGACTTCTATTCGAGGAATTCAACTCTCAAAATCGGGACTGTCGTCTGCTGCAACTAAAATTGGCGCAGCAACTGTAAGGGGAGCATCGAAGGCGAGGAGCATGCGGCTGGCCGATGCGTATTCTGTGTGGAATTCAGCTGTCAATAGGATCACCAAAGTCGTAAGGCAAAAGAAAGTGCCCTTCAAACCCCTTTCTTCCCAAAATATTATATATGTTCAGCCCACCCCCCTCAAGGCTTTTGATCCAAAGTCTGCGCCAAAATCGCGGAGGTTCAAACGTGCTATAAAGTATGCAATTCTCGCCTCTGCCATAGGATCACTTACTTACGTGTTTTTAAGATAATAAATAAATAAGCCGGCTTTTACATATATGCAAATATTTTTAATTTTTTTTTTAAGATTCAGGGTGCGCAATAAGGCAGCACCATTGAAAATAAATTCTCTAAAGGATAGGTAACATTCCATGTCCACTTTCGATTTATCAGAATAACAATAACATTAAGTAACACAGGCTTAGCCAGATCAAATAGTCCTTAAGTATGCCCTTAAGTTAGTCAGAGGAATTATTAACTTATTCCGAGTATGCATTAGTGGATCCCAGGATGAGTCATTCAGGGGATCCTTGTCTCATTCAGAGGACGAGCCATCGTGGTTGGCCGCCGGTTCCTTTTTGCGGGTAAAGAACTGAAACGTCTTATAGGCGGCGAAGGCGAAGAGTACGGTTCCGCCGACAGCACACATGAACGGCAGCATGTCAGACGTGGGCTGGGCGAAGGTCGTCGGCTCGTCACCGCAACGCAGGCCCTCTTCGCCGAACTGATCGTAGATCTCACGCTTCTCCTTGTCGGACAGGACCTCGAAGGCGGCCACCACCTCCTTGAACTGCTCCTCCGCCTGTGGATGGTCGTTCTTGTCCGGATGATAGCGCAGCGCCATCCGCCTGTAGCCCTTTTTAACATCCTCGCTGGATGCATTTCGCTCGATGCCCAGAATCTTGTAGTAATCTTTGCCCATTCTGATGAAATCGTCTGTAATTCCGGTGCAGATGTTCTTGATAGCCCTGCTACCTTTTAGTAATTCCAGGGCCCCAGCATCCGGTGCTACACAGAGATAATACGCAACTTTGTTTTATTTCAACGAGATTCTATTCGCAGATTACGCTTCACAAAATGCAAACACAACAAATTCGCAACAATAAACAGCTGAGCGTCGTAGAGTGACCACACTCAGCTAAAGCACTGTTACCTCCTGTTATTGGGGGTTTGTTAAATTTATTAATTTTTTAATAACTATTAATATGCACCCTGTGAAATGCGACCTTCCGTAGGGATGTTGATAATTTTTTCAAATATCGTATCGATATTTAACAGCTTAAAATGATTACAGAAAAATAATAATTATATATATACATATATACAAATGTAGCAGCCGAATCTCTCGGGTAGTTTCCTATACGACTAAGTATTTCGGAATTATTTTTATTAATTTCTCCGTGTAGGGAACATCCCAATCATTTTTATAAAATATATCGATATATCGATATTATGATGTCCTAGGGGGAATTTTAGGGGGGAAGAATTTTTAGGTGGAGAGTTTAGGGTTTTTTTCGGAACGATTGATGAACAATTTTTAAGAAAATATCTATAAAATTGCTTTTGTTTTTATTATAAATCACCTAAAATTGCAAAAATATCAAACTAAATACGAGTTTCATCGAAACCATCGATACCAACAGAGGTGGAGAAAAATCGATGACATCGCGTTTCTTTCGTGGTAGTCCATCGATAGTTGTTCAGTTACGTCGTAAATCTTCACGTTTTTCTTCACTTACGTCGTAAATCTTCACGTTTTTGTTCACTTACGTTGTAGAACGTTACGTTTTTGTTTTGGATTTTTTAGGGTGAAAAATTGACTTTTTGAGATTTTTTAGGGGAAAGCAAAATTTTCATCTGGCAACACTGTCTACTTCCGCGGCCAACTTACCCTCTTTCCGTTCTGTGAGCGAAAACGAAAAGTCTGTGCTTTGGTAAGTACGCCAAGATAAAACCCGAAAATATGCTCCATCCTGGGCATAATGGGTCAGGAATGCACCCCAAAGTGGGGCTAGTGCAATGCCTAATCGAATGACTCTATTGCAGTTCTTAAATTCAACCGACGAGTCCCTAAATCAGCATCAAGATGGTTAGGGAGAACAAGGCAGCATGGAAGGCTCAGTACTTCGTCAAGGTCGTGGTAAGTACCGCCGCGCTGCTTGCCACTGGGTCAGTCTCTAATCCTCCATGTGTTCCGTTCTGCAGGAACTGTTCGATGAGTTCCCCAAGTGCTTCATCGTGGGCGCCGACAACGTGGGCTCCAAGCAGATGCAGAACATCCGTACCAGCCTGCGTGGACTGGCCGTCGTGCTGATGGGCAAGAACACGATGATGCGCAAGGCCATCCGCGGGCATTTGGAAAACAACCCCCAGCTGGAGAAGCTGCTGCCGCACATCAAGGGCAACGTGGGCTTCGTCTTCACCAAGGGCGATCTCGCCGAGGTGCGCGACAAGCTGCTCGAGTCCAAGGTGCGCGCCCCGGCCCGTCCCGGCGCCATTGCTCCTCTGCATGTCATCATCCCGGCCCAGAACACCGGTCTGGGACCCGAGAAGACCAGTTTCTTCCAGGCTCTGTCCATCCCGACCAAGATTTCCAAGGGAACAATTGAAATCATCAACGATGTGCCCATCCTCAAGCCCGGCGACAAGGTCGGTGCCTCCGAGGCCACGCTGCTCAACATGCTGAACATCTCGCCCTTCTCGTACGGCCTGATCGTCAGCCAGGTGTACGACTCTGGCTCCATCTTCTCGCCCGAGATCCTGGACATCAAGCCCGAGGATCTGCGCGCCAAGTTCCAACAGGGCGTGGCCAACCTGGCCGCCGTCTGTTTGTCTGTGGGCTACCCGACCATCGCCTCGGCCCCTCACAGCATTGCCAACGGATTCAAGAACCTGCTGGCTATTGCTGCCACCACCGAGGTGGAGTTCAAGGAGGCCACCACCATCAAGGAGTACATCAAGGACCCCAGCAAGTTCGCCGCCGCTGCCTCGGCCTCTGCTGCTCCCGCCGCCGGCGGTGCTGCCGAGAAGAAGGAGGAGGCCAAGAAGGTCGAGTCCGAGTCCGAGGAGGAGGACGATGACATGGGCTTCGGTCTGTTCGACTAAGCAAACGGATGCCCAGCGGCGCCCACGGCCCATCGCTACTGCTCTCCGACGTTTACCCACTAAGATCGTCGTCTATGTTTTCTCTGTGCAAATTATTGCCGCGGTTTGACGGACCCAATGGCAAGTTGCACTAAACATGCAAAGTAAATCGTTTGAGAGCCAACAACTCCACTGTCTTTTTCATCATATTCTTAAGCGGACGCAGTGCTCTACTAGGTTTTAAGCCATTTTATTGCCGCTCAAGTGGCCGGGACAGACGGCAGCAGCAGGTGCTGCCTCTGGTCCCGTCTCTCCGCCGGATATTTACAAAGTAATTACTTGTGATAAAATGAATTTCACAAGATGAGAAAAGTTTAAAGTTTCTGCTGCTGCTGCTGCTGCCGTTGTCGGCGACTTTTGCGATTTCTTTTGCTTTTTCGCAAACGACGACGTCGTCGGCGACGCTCATAAAAATTCAATTTGTCTTGACAAAATACGCAAGAAATTAAGAATGTGCCAAGTGGCGGCAAAAGAAACTTTCTTTCCCTTTTCGCATTTCCCATTTTCCAACGCCCTGTCCCGTCCCGCACTCTTCTCTTCTCGGCTGCTCGTCTGGCGAGCGAAAATGAGTTACGCGACTGGGGCGTGAAAGTGCCACGCCCTCGCGGCAATGTGTCGCCTCCCCCCCGAAAACGTGGATAGTCGTGTGCGGGGGGCAAGGCGGGAATACGGAAAATTGAAGCAGGCGGAGCAAGAGCCGCGGGCCAAGTTAAACACTGCATAAATAGCCAGGACCAAAATGTGAGAGGCCCTGACGAAAATAAATCCTCCGCAGGCCTTGGCCGAGCTATAGAGATGGTACACAGTCTTGTTTCGATCTTGGATGATGGCATTTATTTCACAAATTGGGGAAATGCTCTTTTGTATTGCATTAGTCATGGAAATGCCTCTGATAAGCGCCAAGTAATCTAGGAGTGCATTTAAAAAACAACAAAGGTATTGCCTTGATAAGGTAAGGTAAAGGTATGGTTCACGATCGGGCAACAAATGTCAAACTAGGAGCCTGACAACGAAAAACCTTAAACAGAAATTTCAAGCCAATGCTTGTCCTCGACGATGTGTATGTCTTGTTCTTGTACTTCTGAGCGCGTGGTTTTTCTCCCGAAAAACTCTGATTACTCGCAACGATCTTTCAACTCTAAACAAAAATATATTGAAACTTATATATTTTGTGCTATTTTTGATTGAGGCCAAGAATCAGGTATTTCCTTAAATTAATCTCATAAAATTATCATAATTTGATAAGTTTACATTTATAGTATTACGTACTATAAAGTATGACTTATCACGGTCCCATCGCTATGCTCGCTATGTGTGGATCCCATTTGGTTTTGAGATAAATTAATAAAGACATTGCATAATTTCAGGCGCCGCTGGCGGCAAATATACACAGGAATTAACATAAACTGTGGGGCGGCTGACCCATCATCCCCATTCCGAGTCCCATTGCTATTCCGCCACGCCTCCCTAAAAGCCACCGAACAACCAACGCCCAACACCCACCGCTCGCCACTCAATCAGCAGCAAGCGACATTTGAAATCAAAATGCGATTGGCAAAATGATTTGCTTGAATTTTTGTGATGCGCATACCAAATGAAGTTTGGACATTTGGACAATTGATTGGGACAACAGCCATGTGGCGGTACGAGCGGGTAGGAAGCTGGTCCTAGTCCTAGTCCGAGTCCGAGTCCCATATAGACAATGTACGATATACCACACATCACATCACACACTCCATCGCTCGCCATGCACAACAAAATGTAGAGCAGTCGACAGATTCGGAATCAGATTCAGATTCGAGTTCAGGACTCCAGGACTCCGAGTGCCAAGCCCCACTGCGCCTCCCCCGAAACTGGACTCGATTTTGGCCATCCAATGCGCACAGATAGATTTGTATGCATATTTTTGCTCTGGCATTTCGTTTGTGTGCTAAACATGTGAATGCCATCGATATACCGATGCCGCCGCTGCTCCTGTTATGCATACTCCCCCGAATCTGCCTTGCCCCCATCACTGCTCCTCCTGCTGCTGATGCTGCTGCTGCTGCTGCTGCTGTGTGCTCAGCTGTGATTTGTTTGGCCAAAAGATTTGGAGCAAAACGGTTTAATTCTTGTGGAATGGCTTAAACGATTCCCGGCGCGGAGTCCTTCAAGTGAACTGTGAACTGGAAGCGGAATTTCGGAACGAACTCCAACTCAAACTAACTTTCCATTGCCCGCACTCTACAACAAAATATTGAAAATATGGTGAGTGACTAGAGAGAAAAACAATTAATTAATTGTAAGATTTCTTAGAAATAAGTAAGGCTATTGATCAGACTTCTCATAGATAGTTTCGATTTTCTTGTACAAGCACATATTTACTTCTCAGCTGGAAACAAAGCGATTCCAATCAATAGGTTCCACTTGATCATAGCTTGGCTCGAATCGATGCTATAAAAGGCCTTGAGATCTCCGATCTGTTTAACCACCACGATGCAGTTCCTCCATATCGCTGTACTCTTGCTCTCCGCTGCTGCTCTGGCGAATGCCCAGGCCCAAAATAACAATTCCAACCAGATCCAAATTGGAGGATAAAAACGCCACAAAAGTTTGGACTAGACTGTTAAGTTAAAATTTGCGGTATTTTACAAAACAGCTTGATGTTTTCTTAATACATTAAAATAAAAAAAACGAAGATCGGCATACTTTTAAAAAATGCATTTATTCAAAAAAATCGGGCAAATTCCCCATGGTGCTCTGGCGAGTGCCCAGGGTGCTGGCAACTCAAATAACAACACCAACCAGATTGTCATTGGCGGAACTTAAGAATGCCTAAGTTTATTATACCCGGTACCCATAGAGTACAAGGGTATTATAAGTTTGTGCCAACAGAGAATGTATGTAACAGGCAGAAGGAGGCATCTCCGACCCCATAAAGTATATATATTCTTGATCAGTATCACCAGCCGAGTCGATTTAGCCATGTCCGTCTGTCCGTCCGTGTGAAACAACAGATCTCAGAGACTATAAGAGCTAGAGTTACCAAATTTGGTGACAACATTGGAATCTGTTGCACGCAGATCAAGTTTGTTTTACAATTTGGCCACGCCCACTTCCGCCCTCAAAAATCATAAAAAATGTTAAATAAGCTACACTCGTTTTTTTTCGGGTAAAAGTTAATAAATACAAAAAATGAATAAAATAGAGCGGACGTTTCCTGAAAATTTCAGTAAAATCGGATGATAAGCATGGGAGATATTAGCAATAAGGTTAGAATTTTAACACACCGCCCTAAGGCACTGCTGTTGCAAGCTGTAGCCGACAGGTGGCGCATTCGAGCCTTAGCCGTGCGATATAATGGCGCCAATGTACATATGTATGTACAATGTAGTGTATGTACATTTTTAAATTGCCTTTTAGTGTGATGCGCAAACGTTTAGGCACCGGGTATCTCACAGTCGAGCACAGTCGACTGTAGCTTTCTTACTTGTTTTTATTGCTATTTTGTATAAAATAAAAAAAACTGTGTGTTAAGCTTATGCGCCCTCTTTTCATTTTATTCTAACTATAGTTAACAAATTCACCGACAAAGCATAGATTTTGTCTCTTTAATATTTCCTTAAACATGAATTTTGTTTTTTGTACAATATGAAAGAAATTTGCAATACTATTTACAATAATTTTTTTTAATTAAAATTACTTAATATTTCATTTTTTTTCATACGCTCTTTCTTACTATTAAAGTATTTATGATATGAAATATGTAAATACATGAATTTGTTAATGCGACACACACCATTTCGTTTATTTAAGTCAACGGAGATGCAAGATCTGTACAAATAATGTAGTATCACATCAGAATATCATGAAAATAGGATTTAGGGCTATGTATAGGGTTAAAAAAAAAATTATTTCTGATATTTTAGAACCTAATATACAAATTTGGTTGCATCTTTTGAAGGTTAGATCTATATACAAATCATATAGGTACATATTTACTTTTCACCTGGAAACAAAGCGATTCCAATCGATAGGTTCCACTTGATCATAGCTTGGCTCGAATCGATGCTATAAAAGGCCCTGAGATGTCCGATCTGTTTGACCACCACGATGCAGTTCCTCCATATTGCTGTACTCCTGCTCTCCGCTGCTGCTCTGGCGAATGCCCAGGCCCAAAATAACAATTCCAACCAGATCCAAATTGGAGGATAAAAATGCCACAAAAGTTTGGGCTAGACTGTTAAGTTAGCATTTTACAAAAGAACTTGATGTTTTCTTAATAAATTAAAATAAAAAAAACCAAGATCGGCATACTATTAATAAATAAATGTATTCCAAAAAATCTGGAAAGTACTTCATGGTGCTCTGGCGAGTGCCCAGGGTGCTGGCAACTCAAATAACAACCCCAACCAGATTGTCATTGGAAGAACTTATTTGTATAAAATAAAAACAACTGTGCGTTAAGCTTATGCACCCTCTTTTCATTTTATTCTAACTATAGTTAAAAAATTCACCGACAAAGTGTAGATTTTGTCTCTCTAATATTTCCTTAAACATCAATTTTATTTTTGTACAATTTGAAAGAAATTTGCAATACTATTTAAAATAATTTCTTTTATTAAAATTACTCAATATTACATTTTTATTTAACACGCTCTTTCTTACTGTTAAAGTGTTTTTGATATGAAATATTTAAATACATGAATTTGTTAATGCGACACACTCCAATTCGTTTATTTAAATCAAGAGAGATGCAAGATCTGTACAAATTATGTAGTATCACTTTAGAGTATCATGAAAATAGGATTTATGGCCATGTATAGGACAAACAAAATAATTTCTGCTATTTTTGAACCTAATATACAAATTTGGTTGCATCTTTTAAAGGTTAGATCTGTATACAAAAAAATATAGGTGCATATTTACTTCTCACCTGGAAACGAAACGAATATAATCGATACGTTCCGCTTGACCGTATCTTGTTTCGAGTCGATGCTATAAAAGACCTCGTTTGTGTTGCCTGGAGATCTCAGATCTGCTTGACCACCACGATGCAGTTCCTCCATATCGCTGTACTCCTGCTCTCCGCTGCCGCTCTGGCGAGTGGCCAGGGTCTTGACAACACAAATACCAACAACAACCAGATCGTCATTGGAGGAGCAACTTAAAAATGCCTATAGGTGTATTTTTATTTTCATTAATGAATTAAATACAAAAAATATGAAACTTAGATATTTTGTGGTTTTAACTTTATTATTTATTTAATTATATTTATAAGAGTTATTATCTACATATATCAAATATTTGTTCTTTTAATTAAATTTTATTTCCTTCTTTAGATTTTAATTAAAAACTAATTTTTTTAGGACTTTAAAGGAAAGCTTCATTTCGAATACTTCACCGAATATAGATATTTATTCCCGCTTTGAAGGGGCTAAACTTTGGTTAGCATCTGCTGGCTGGATCCGAGATGATAACTGAAACAGAAATCTATTTTCCAACTGACTGACGTGCAATACAAATACTTTTTCCGAGATGTGTCAAGGGTTGTGGGAGGCGGCAGGCGGGAAACATGAAAAGGGGAAGCCGAAAAAAACCAAATCATGGAAATCCGAAAGCATTCACGTGATTGTTTAGGGTGCGGAGTGAGGGGCGGCACCTGGGCACGCCCCCTACCCCCACAGTACACCATATACTCAATTTAGTCTCGTCACATCAAAATGTTTGCTCTTCGCGCTATTTGCTGAGGCTGTTATTGCCATTGTTGCTGTTTTCGGGAGGGAATTGTGGGCGCTTACCGCGTATAATTTATCTATGCATATGTTTTGAGTTGCCAGCAACAGCAGCAGGAGCAGCGGCACAGGCTCGAGCTGAGGTAGCCCAAAATGGGGGCCCTGCCCCACATAAATCACAGTCACCAGCACGCATTTCGCAGGCGGAGCCACCCTATCAACACCCCTTTCATGTCGGTGTGTCCTCTATTTCTGGATTATTCCACGTAAAAATCGGAGTCTGTATTGGATTGCCCTTTGATATATTAAGCATATTTTTTATTTTACTAAGAGACTTGACTATATGGTTGAACTTAATTTTTAGCTCGTTTAAAATCGTATCCGTATTATACTTGTAGCGTCACGATACTAAATAAAATAAAATAAATCTAAATCTAAGAAATTCACAAAGGTCACTGGTCACTCAGTCTATTATTTTTTTACTATCTTTCATAAATACAGAGAGCTCTTTATTTAATTCTTTATTCAATCTGCTTCTAAATACCAAACGTTGCATTATTCATCATTCTTATGTAACTGTCTGAAAAGTTACGTAATGCGGACACGTGTCTTTTAAAGGTCAGACCTGGAAAAAAAACGAATCCAATCAATAGGTTCCACTTGATCTTGGCTTGGTGCGAATCGATGCTATAAAGGGCCTCGTTTGGGCTACCTTGGGATCTCCAATCTGTGCGACCGCCACGATGCAGTTCCTCCATATCGCTGTACTCCTGCTTTCCGCTGCCGCTCTGGCGAAAGCCCAGGCTCTTAATAACAATTCCAACCAGATCCAAATTGGAGGATAAAAATGCCTCGAAAGTTTGGAAGAATTGTCGAATTTCAATAAAAATGCAGATGTAGAACTTGTAAACAGTTTTTACTTTATGACTCTAGATCCTTTTTCGAGGTGAGCGGTGTTAGTCCATAAATATAACACTGGAAGGAGTGCAATTAAACAAAAGAAATGTTTAGTACCTCTTAAAAACAACATGGCCATTTAATAATAAGAAATCTCTTCGGGGAGCCACTCGGCAGGAAGATCCATCCTAGCTACCCCTTAAAATCTGGGCACTTTAATAGGACTCAAGCGCTCCGCTTTGGGTGCCCTTTTGGGCCAGTTGGCAACGGTTGCGTTAACGTTAACAATAAACGACAAAACCCGTTACGACGAGCGATGATTGCAAGGCAAACGAGCAATTAAAAAGTCGTGCGCCGGGGGAGTAACACCCACACACCTTCACACTCCATCTATACACTCATCCATCCATGCAGCGGGCGGCAGTAACACACATCCCGGAGAGAGGCGAGAGGATGGAGTGGAGGAGCACTTCAGCCCCTTTGCCACGTACGAGGCATAACCTTTTTGGCCTGTTCCTCGGCAGAACAGCTGCACAGATGTGCCGTGGCAGTATTCTTCGGATCCCTCGAATCCTTCGGCCGCTCTTGTTCCCCTCGGAGGCATTTTTACGGCCCTCCGTTTTTACGCCGGCAGCGGGAATTTTCACGTTGGGTATTTGAAATATGCACGTAATATTGCAAAATTTTAAGCGTATATCTTTGCATAATTAACTGAGAAAATACTTGGCACAAGAGGCAGCTGTGCGGAGGGAGTCCCTGTTCTCGGGGATGGCTGTCTCTGCCTTGCAGGCATTTTTACCGCAGCTTCCAAATCTCTTGCAGAGCGGCGAATGAAACTTTTGCAATGATACTTTCGGCCCGCACACCACACACACACCCACACCCACCCAACATATAGCTCCCAACCAGCCCGGGGGCCACCCTTCATTCCGCCGCCACCCCAGGTTGTGTGGAATTTTTAATCTTCTATAGAACCCGCCACCGAGTCCTGGGAGTGCTGCTCTGATCTCTCACTTGAAAAAATAAATAAGTTCATGTCTTATAAATTAACTTTAAATATTATTAGGGGTTTTACTTAATAAATTCACAAACAGATCAGGAATTAAATTATATTGGAATAGTCAAGTATGTAACTTGGATGATTCCAAACTCTGTTATCTTATTTAATTTAGGCCATCAAAAGCTATAAGCTTTTAAGGAGTGCCTTTGTCATGTCTAGGAGTTAACTCTTTTATTATTTTAAATCCGCTTTTTCTCCGTGCTTTTCTCCTGGCCTTTTCCCTGGGCCATGTATCTTTCTTTACTGCGGAGCTTTGCATCTTTACGCTTTGCTTAAATATTTTAATTTTTATTGGTCGGAGTTTTGCCAACTGTCTTTGGGCAGGGCAGGCTTTTCAGCTTTGATAAAGCTGTTAAAAGAGTGTTTATTTTCGGGTGCTTAGAACTGTTGCCGTCTCGCAGATAAACTCGTATATTAAATGCCCTCCCTGGCGGTGAGACTCTGTCGATTTCGGCGACCCCCCGGCTGGGGGATAATCCAGCAGGTGACCCACGGCCACACCCACACACATGGACCGCAGCCTAAGCCGAGGCGAACTGCACTCTAATAGCCATAATCATAGGCCATAATAACTGCTCCGGACTCCGGAAAGGCCCTCGCTCTCTCTCTCCCTCTCCCTCCTTGCTGGCGAAACTTTGTGAATGACATCGAACCGGCGGCTGCGGCGTCTGCTGGAGCGGGCTGATGTGTGTGTCATTTACATAAAAGTAAAGTTCACCCACTCGGATGCCTGGGAATGCAACCTGGCGAAACTTTTGCCAAATTTAAATTATAAATAAGCTCAGAGCGGGACGGAACGGGAGTTAGAGCACTTGCCTCCAAACAAAACCTCATATGCATCGAACGTAATGGCAAAAAGGATTTTAAGTGAAGTTGAAGTTGACTACACGACCGCACTGGGGGTGTTCCTGCAGTACTCCAGTCCTTCGAATCTCCAAGCCTCCAGACCTCCATCGCATTTTGCATCCCCCGAGACCACTTACACCATTGCAGCTTCGTGGAAAGTTTGCCGGAGCTGCGGTGCCAAGGGGGAGTCCAAAAAATAAGCTCAAAGTGAGAACTGAGAACTGAACGCGGCGCATTCCGCCCCAGCAGACAAAGTGCAGAGCGCCTTCCAATCCCCCAAAATGCGCATATGTACACTCGCACAAAAAAGGGCAACGAATTCGCAATGGAATCGAAGGGAAGTGGAGGTAAGCGGTTGGTTTAATATCACAACTATGGACAGAGTTTAAGTTCAGCCAAATGATAGAATAACTGAAATATTTCGCATAAAATATTGATTACATAGGGGGGAAAACTTAAAAGTATGTAACCACATTAAATTCTTTAAGAAAATAAAAGAAAAACAATAAAATATACTTTGATTACGGAAAAACAGGAAGTAAAACAAGTATAAGCATAATTAACAGAAGGAGTTAAGGTTACCCATCTGGTGACCTCCCAGAAATCTTCTAGGCTATATACGAAAATACAAAATAATATATTGCATACATTTTAGTTTTAAAAGTACTTCTGCCACATTTCTTTCAGTGCACGTACCCGCTGCATGTGGGTGGTGTGTCTTTCGGGCGGCTGTAGCTGGAGGAACAGCAACCACCAGACAACCGCAAGATACAAGGCACGGGCTGCAGAGCCAAACGCAAGCTTAAATGTCATGTAAAATGTTTCCACTTACACAAATTAATGCGTAGAATTTAATTTTGTCACGGCGCCCAATGAAACCGAATTGACACCGCAAGCGAGATGGTTACAAAACTTCCGATTAGTATCAGTTTCAGCCATTAGATCCACCTCACCGATTGAAGGTATAAAATGCTACGTTCCCGTTCCATTGTGTATCATTTGGATCCCAGAAAGATGAAGATCGCGCTGTTCGCTTTGGCTTTGCTCCTACTTGTGGCAGTGTCCACCCAGGAAGGCGAAGTACCGCCGGAAATACCTAATCCGGATGAAGGAGCACCAAAACCACCACCAGCTGCAGGAGCGGGAGGAAAGGATGCTAGCAAAAATAATAATAACAATGTTATTTCCATCGGCGGGAAATAAATTAATGTCTAACAGTGGAAGCTACTAATATAATAAATTGGTCGTTTTCAAACGTAGATACGTTGAGATACTTACAACAGTTCAAAGATTTTTATTAATTAAACAGCTGCTTTTTCAAGTACCACATAAATTTCTCCATTCATATAAAATATTATCTGGAGTTAAACGAGTTCCACTGGCAATATTTTACAGTATGACGAAACCGGAAGTAAAAGTTTCTTTCAACTTTCACAGGACGTGTGGCCATTAGTTTCGAACACTTTTTTGAGTAATTCGATTGATTCCACTTGGTGGCCAATTAAGTAAAGTAGGGGAACATCTGTTTTACGAATTAGCACTGGAAGAGTGACCCCCGCCGAATGGGTTCCAAGCGGGGTTACTTTCGCCCACTCAGCTCTACTTTGCACCCGGAGGTCCCAGAGGGCTCATTCGGCTAACGCAATCTATCCATTAAAGCGCATCCGAACTCTCTCCAGATATTCATCACTTAAGACAGCAGTAACCAGTATGTTTCCCTCCGCCCTGAGTTGGGTTTAACCCTTTCGTTACTCGGGCATTTTTGGGCCAAATGAAGCATTCCACTTTCGGTGCCGGGCGGACACAAGGGCACAAGGGGGTCTCATGTGTGATACGCTTGAGAGACTTTTAGCTTCATTGCTTGATTTGTTTAAATGTCTTTACTGTGTTTGGTTTATGGTTTCGGCGACGGCGGCGACGGAGGGGGTGGCTTTAGGGTTGACTAGGGGTGGAGGGCAAAAAATCTTGTTTTTACTCCGGAAAAGTTTGTCGTCCATTGCATTTGCTGATGGATCATAGATACAAAAAGTTATTTGCACAAGCAGAAAAACCCACTCTCCGCCCCACTCTCTGTTGGCTTTGTAAATGTCAACATATGCATATAATAATAAAAACAAATATGGCCAAAGTCTCTGACAGCTTGGCTCAGCACATTTGCCGCTACCCCCGCCCCTTCCCACGGCGAGTGTGTGTGCTGATAGCCAGATACGGATACAGATACATTTGTATCTGGCCCCATGCATAATATATAAATAGCTCACATTAATTAATTGCCTTGCCAAGTAATAACATGATTAGCAACCAGCCGGGATCCGTCCTTTTAATTCACTCTTCGGCCCGGCCCGACTGCAGCCAATTAACCCTTGGCCATGTTATCCATCAGGCCAAGAACTTTTCGGTTATGTTTGCCCTCAAAGTATCCGAAAGTTATTTGAACGTCTCTAATGAGCATGGATATGGCTTAATGAATTTACTGTGCCCAAGGATTACAGGGTGTTCTTACGTATGTAAATACCTTGGGAGGGATTCCTTTGAAGAAATAGGTTGGGGAATTAGAGCTTATCTTGCAGAATTACGACTAGATGTCATTCCTTTTTAGTTTTGGATAGAGGTGTACATATGTGCATTGATAAGATCTTGATAATATCTTTGTAGTATCTTTATCTTTATTTTCTACAGATTAATCTTTACTATGATTGAACCTTGATTTAACTTCTCCTTCAGTTTGTGAACTCACCATCTTAGGTTTTCCTGTGATCTATCTCCGAATGTATCCCATTTCCTTCGGTAAGTAAACCCTATATCATCTTGCAATAATCCCAAATATCCTGCCTCCATTTTGCTCTCCTAGTTCCGTTCGTTTGTTTACACTAAGACGAAATCTGTGTGGGTTTCATTTTCAGCTTTTGAGCATCTTAGCATTTTGGGCGCAAACAAATTACTCAGACGCAGCAAAAACAGAAACCCTTGAGACAGACAGACTGCCAGAGCAGGGAAGCAGAGCGGAGTTGACTGCGGCAGCAGGTTGCACGTTGCAGATTGCTAAAATCTGAATTACCCGAAGAAAATTGTAACAAATACAAAAGTCAATGGTGCTGCAAAAAGAAGTTTTCAGCTGTCTTCCACTGGCAGAAGGTAAATCTTCCGAGCCAAAACTTTCAGCTTGCTTAAATAAACCCCGAGCTGCACAGTCACACACTCACACACAAAGTCTAAGAAAAGCAGGGGCTTCCACAGGGATGGGGGCTATAAGCTGATTTTACACATGCACACATGCCGGGGCCACAGGACTCGGAGAACTTCAGGACTCCGATTCTGATTCTGAATGTTTCCGATTTGCCCTCTCCACTCCGCTCGCATTTTCGGCAATTTGATTATGCGGCACAGTGGCATGATTCCATGAGATTCCCAAGTCTTGCTAAACTAAGCGATTTTGGTTTGATTCTGCTTTACTAATCTTTTACTTACCTATAGACCAGGACAAGACATGATTTTAATGATTTTATTAAATAATAATAACTTTAAGTACGTATGCCTTTTAAGATGTCTTTTTATACAAAAAAGTCGCTTGAAGAGCTTAATTGCACATTAATTGTGCTTCGGAATGTATTATTTTCCAGCATTACACCAGTCCCTGTTAACTTTTAACCTCGGATAACAACCAAAAATTGCAATTAGTGAACTGGTTGTTAACTGGAACCTCTCCCTTACCACTTTGTTTGTTAGGTTTAAACTCGAGTTAATAAACTAGAAATAAATAAATGGGAGCTATATATGTGATTAGTTTAACTGATCGTTAACTGGAACCACATTAAAAACCAATTTTCAGATTATGAGAGGAATAAGAAGAAATTAAGAAACGCAATCTAAAAATTTTAAATTTATATTTATATTTGTAAAATTTATATTATTAAACTTTTTTTTTTCATTATTATTATTTCTATTTTTATTATTATTATTTCTATTTTTATTTTTTAATAATCAAAATTTTCTACTAATTATAAGTTACACTGTTAGGGGAACCTGAAATCTGGAACCTCTCTTTAGAATGTATTTTGGCCCACTTTACAGACCCTGTTAACTTTTAACATGCGGTTAAAATGGCAGACATCAAGAAATTTATACTATAATTGCGGCAAGATTAACTGGTCGTTAACTAGAACCTCTCTTTTACCACACGCTCAACAGTCCCTGTTGTGCTTTAACCTCCGGTTAATATGCTAGAAATAATAATTGTGGCTAGCTTAACTGATCGCTAACTGGAAGGTTAACTAAATTTCGTGAAAATTAATTGTTTTATTTTGATTTTTTTTGAAACAAGTATAGTTGAAAGAAGCTTATCAAATAAGTACGATTATAAAGCACTCACCACTGTGCATCACTCTCAGGTTTCGTTGTTTGTTCCGCCTTGCAACCGAGAACGACCTTGCCAACAAAAACAACAACAACAAGAACCAGAACTTGATCCAACAACAAGAATCAATGGCAAACAACTAGCCAAAGCCAAAGCCGAAGCCAAAAGCTCAGAGGCCCCGTCGCTTTCCCCAATCACCCCCGAAAATCCCATCCCTCAAGCAATTGCTTGCATGCTCAGCATTTCGTGAGGGGGTCTAAGAGGTCCTGGGATGAAAGGGGGTTAAGATAGGAAGTTTGCAAGTTTTGCGCTTCCGTCGTTCGAGGATATTTGTCTGCTGAATTAATTGGAATTAGTCGCGACATGCTTATACCAAAAGTCTAGAATAAACAATAAAATGGATACCTATTCAAATAGGAATCGCACACACACACACACACAAACCGGCACTCCAGTACACCCACACACACAGAAATAGAAGGAGTCAGCCAGACAGAGTGCGCAAGCGAGAGGCAAAACTGAATTTGATGGGGAAACAATGCAAAGTTTTAATGAATTTTGGTTTAAGTTTTCAGCGAGGTCGTGGTGGGTCGAGAGACCGGCGAGGGAGATGTCGACGAGCCCTTTGAGATTTCCTGCAAAATGTATTTGAAACGAGTAACGGAAATTGCATTATTTCAATTACAAATTCGCCGAGTTTCGGGCGAGTGAAACTCGAGCAGACAGCAAACGCCGCAGGCAATTAGTCGTGTCAAAGCTTTCATTATTGTTTTGTCATATTTGCCAGGACCCTTTCCTTCCTTCCCAGCCAGCCGTCTCGCATGTGTCATCCGCACTGTAAAGTCTTAATTAATGTATAAATATATATATGTATTTGTACAGAAGATGAGGCGAGAGAACGGAATAGATTTTATTTAATTAGTGCGAGAGAGGGACGGTGCGGCATAACTTTCGTCGCCTCAGAAGCGTCGCCAATTGTTGTGGCACCAACACAAAGGCAAACAAATGAGCTGAGACGCCGGTGCCCCCGCTGGGAAGCCGGGATATCCAACGCCTCAGCCGGGGAGTGTTTTCCGGGCCGCTAGAGAAACTTTCAACAGTTGCACGGAGTGCCGGGAATGTCCTCGGGGCACATCTCGGGACTTCTATAAAAAACACGTTGCACTCGGAAAAACGTTTTTTACTCATTCTTTTCTGTCCCAGGAAGCTTAAAAAAAAAAGAATAAACCACGTTGAGTGGTGAGTAAGACCAGCAATGGAAGCTGAAGAATGAGGTTGGCTACCTTCCAAAACAATTGTACATTAAGCCTGGTCCTTGTTCTTGACAACATACTTTAATTATTAAATTAAACCTGGAAGGAATAACACCCTGCAATACAAGTTATATTGTATTTTTTTTTTTAATAAAATTCCTTTGAAATATCGAATTTACCTGAAGGCATTTTATAGAGCGAAAAACAAAATAAGATTTGGAATTATGTTTAGCCTTTAAATGCCAAATGATAATTTTAGATTCTTACTGCCACTGCCTAGCTACATTTTTCAGCGTGTACTGCACTCCCGTTTCTGCTCAGTGGGAATTATGTTGCCATAAGGCTCGCACTCGGACAGCTCCCTGAAATGGAAATGCAATGAATTGATTTCCCAGATTTCTTCTCGCTTCTTGCGCTGGCAAACTTTGGCTATAAGTTTAAATGGAGTTAATGCGCCTCGGGGCCAAATTAGTCGAGAGTGTCAGGGAAATAATGACAGAACGACGAGTGTTATGGGGTTGGAGGACTCCGAGCAGCGGACTTTGGACTACACTGATTCCCTGGGGTTGATTAGGGCCGATGATGATGATGGTGATGGCGTGACTATTGAGCGCGGCACGGCGCTTGATCTTTAATCTATCACAATATTGGCTCGGCTTTTAACCAATTTGCTTTGTTGTGATGGCAAAGTGCCCAGCCATTATGTGCTAGTGTATGTAAATCCTTATATTTTTGTTTGCCGATTTTTTATGGCCCTGCATTTGGTTCGAAGTTGGTGCAAAAAATAACGCTGGCCAACATTATCATTGTTCAATTAAACTTTTCAACTGAAAATCGGCTTTTGTTTTATCGCCACCACCGCCGCCGCCGCCGTCGCCGTCGCCTGTCCTGTATCCTGTCGAATGCCAAAAACACAAACAACCACACGGATGGCACAAAAAATGGGAAATAAAAAATAAAATCCTGTCCGCCATTGTTTTACACAGACACACACAGACAGAGGGGCTTTTTTATTTGGCAGTTCGATTTTTAATCGCCATATCAACAGATTCACGCTTGCACGATCTACTACGCACATTAAGTACAAACAGGACCATGGAAAAGGGGGGTGTTCGGGGCCGCACGGGGGCATGGGAGTCTGCCTGCGTTTCCAAAGCTTCCACAACAATAACAATTACGACGGCTCTCTCCGGTCGGCCGGCCTACGCTGTTGTTGGCGTTGCTGTACGCACAATTGTGCAAATGTGACATCATCATTTTCATGTTTATGTCGGACAAGTCAAGTGCCACTTACACGCACACACGCACTTAAATATGTATATTTCGCAGTACAGTGTGAACACCTTAAGGAAAGAATCGGAGATCGTCGCAAAACCCAGATCTGTAAGGGTGACAAGGAAGCGCAGACAAGGGAAAAGGTGTGGGCATTTATATAGCTTATAATTCCCAAGTTGGTATTTAGGGGATCAAAAGGTGTTGGGAGCTCTTCGGTACTAAGGACACATCGAAGAATATACTATAGATCGCACCGTATAACAAGATCTATATGTAAGTGTACTACCTCGACAGAACAAAATCAAACCTGTGCCCATTGTGCAACAATGGACCAGTAGATGTTCAACACATTATTTGCACTTGCCCCGCCCTTACCATGCAACGATCCCTATTCCTCCCCATCACCACAATAGCCAATCCCACAAACTCAAACTCTCACAACATCATAAAGTTCTTAAAAAGCTCAAAAATAATGCACAAAATATAAATAAACATCTATGTAAATACAATTAGAATCTTAGAATCTCATAAATAGTATAATCTTGTAAATACAATTAGAATCTAAGAATCTCATAAATAGTATAATCTTGTAAATATGTATATAATCTCCCAGTAAACCCACAACTTAAGCTCCGAGCCGAAGGCCTAAACTGCTATGGCTCCAAAACCACTGTTAGCGCTTAGTTTAATACTATTTGTTAGCATTAGATAAATAAAATAAAATATGTAAGTGTAACAAGGAAGCACTGCCAAAAAGAGCAATGCAAGCATCGGTGTAGCTCATAATTCCCAAGTCAGTGTTCACGGCTTACATTATTAAGGGAGTAGGTAGCTCTGCGATATTGAATACACATCGAAGAATAAATTATAGTTCGTATAGATTCAAGATCTATATGTAAGAGTGACAAGAAAGCACATACATGAGGAGCGATGTTAGCATCGGTGTTGCATATAATTCCCAAGTAGGGATTCATAGGGTAAAAAAGCGCTAGCTTACAAATTTAAATATCTACCATAGCTGGCATATCAGGATTTTTAAGAAAAGTGAGTAGTTGTTAACTTATTCAATTTTATTATTGTTTTTTTTAAACAAAAGATACATCTACTTACATTATGAAGAAAATATTATAGAATGTAATTTAAAATTCAATGGATTGGTGGAACGAATTATTATTATTCAGATTTCCCCTAACTTTTTATTGACCTTTTTGTTGTATTGCGACCACAATATTCTGCTACCTCTTCCGTCCTGACTGATCCTGCGGATCAAGGACGGAGCCACGTCGGCTTTGGGGTCAATTTATAACCCTGCGATTGCCATTAGCTAATGCAGACTGTATACGGTTTACGGCATGCATGTGCGGAGGGCGCATAATGAATGTTCTCAATTCTGTCGATTCTGTTGCTGACTGGCCTGAAAATGCAGCTTAATGAAGCAAGCGGCACAGGGGCCGAGGCCTATAAAACCCACTAACTGCACTGACTTGCTTACACGATTTGTGTGCTCCTCTATGTCGCCCGCCCGCCCCGAAAGCCCGCCCACATGGACTCCACTAATTAGTATTAAGTGGAAATTATTTCTTCAACTACATTCGAGTTTCGTATGCATGTGTGTGCGAGTGAGTGTGTGGAAAACTGTGGGAAAACTCGGCTGCTGCCGCTTTGGTTTCGATTCATTCCATTTCGTTTCGTTCCCCTGATTGCTGTAATTAGGCGGCCATAAACAGCAAGCGATTGATGCAGGGGGTGGGACTATATAGGAGATGCCATAGGATGTTATATAGGGTTTGGGCTGCGCTTTATAGGGTGCAGGGTGCTGGGGTAGCTGCATTAATGAACTTTGACAGCGCTGGAGAAATGCTATCGTTTAATTATTATCGCCAAATTTATGGAAATTCATTAAGATGATGACGCGCTGATGATTGCCTAATGGCCAACCGAAATCAACGAATGAATCAACGAACAAATTAAATGAAGTGCTAAATCAAGCTTTCTTCATGCTTCAACAGCTAATGTGGGTGCCAATGGTAGGTTTCCGAGGGAATACTTGTAGTATGTATAAATGCAATCAAAAAGTTTCCCATGATAATTTTAACAAACTCTTTATTCTTTACTTGAAATAAATATACCTATCACAAGTGTCAAAAAAAAAAAAAAAATATTATACAATTTTAAAGGTTTTAATTCAATACAACGTTACCGATTCTATAAACTGTGAGATGTATTTTAGTAATGACTCAGTTTTTCGGGGAAATCCCTTCCAAAAATATTCATGAAAATGGCAAGGATTTTCTAAGACTTACATTTATTTGTTTTTAATTTAATATAAGGTGTAATTCGTGAACTAACCTGCTTAATGTGAAAATATTATAGATTGTGTTAATTGGTAACTGCGGTATATTTTTCTGAATTGTAATTTATAACTTTTTAAACAAATTACATCTGTATACGGCTGTTAGATAGATGGTTAGAAAAAAATTAATAAACTGTCTTAATAGCCCACCCTTGTAAGTAAAGTTCTAAGAGTTTTTCAAGATTTTAAAACTGAATTTGTTCTCGCTGTGCATCGATAACGATAAGGAGCACCTCAGGTGGAAGCTACCTAGGAAGCGGGATGAATGTCCCCGGCATAGCGAGGACGGAAAACCCATTAAACAATTTATGTTTTGTGCCTGCCGCTTAAGTCTCGAAATTGCTGCAATTGTTCCACAAAACTCACGCGCCATAACCCCAATGAAAGGGGATATCCACGGCTCTGCTGGGCGACAGAGAGGGAGACACACGTTTCCAGTTATTGTTTTTACGAGCTCATCTCGCTCGGCTTCCCGTCAGCCCCCTCAGACGCTCCCTCCCTTTTTGCCGACCCCCTTTATCGCCGCAGAACTCTCGCTGCATGGCTAATTGAAAAATATTTTGTTGTCCGATTTTATTGCAGCCCACTCTTAGCTATAGGCACTGAGAAAAATATTAATCTAATTATTTTTTTCCATAAATATAGGAAGATTTTACCTGCTACCTTCTTCTCTCTAGCACTCACACTCACAAATTCTTAAAAAGTATCCATCTTAAGTTGCTTTAAAACTTCTATGAACAATTTTTTTTTGAGGCATGCGCTATTTTAAATATATATCACAATAATTTAATAATAAAAATACAAATATAAATAAAATGATACTCCAAATTCCAATTGGCTTTTTGATATGTACACATAAAATAATAAATTACCCTCGAGCATATATACCATTTATATACATATTTTGATAACCTTTTTCCGCTGAACACACAATGTGACGCGGGACAAAGCCGAAATTGAGTTTGCCCATTGGCACACTTTTGGGTCTTTTTTGTTGCAAATGGCCAGTGGACGGTGGGTGGGCGTGGCCTGGGGGCAGGAGCAGGGGGCAGAGCTGGCGTGGGTAACCAAGTTTCAAATTCACTTTCCATACAAATTGCCCAGCCGGAGAGCCAGCGACGTTGGCAGTGCTAATGAAAATTAACATAAAATGCTGCTGACAGCAGCCAATCGAGCGAACAGGCGAGGAGCAGAGCCCTCCATCGCCGCCCCTGATCGCCCCCTTTGGCAATGGCATGCCGGTGTTGTCCTTGCCCCGAAAATTGCAGTCAGTGAAGATGCAGCAAACTGATTTTAATGCGATTCAACAGCTCTGCACGCGAGCCCAAAACGTTTTGCTAGTTTTCAAACTCCGGCAGAGCCGCCTCACAGTTCTCGGTGCACAGTGGTGTGCAGGCCATGGAAATGGCATGCTAAGGAGGGGGCTTTGCATACTTGATTTTAATGGAAATTATACACCCAGAAACAATAGGGGCTGCTCGCAAGTATTAAGCAAGTTAAATTCATTCATTAGATAATTATTTCCGAAGCAGCTGAAAGACGTAGAGTAACTAGTGTGACCAAGTCTGCAGAAGTATTCAACGTTGGGAGAGATGCTTTTGTTGAATTATATAATTTATGATATAATATATATAATATTAATTTATAATAATTATGTAGGGGCCTTGTTTTATTAAATGAATGGTATTAAGTTCCAAATAAAGTGAACAAAATTAAGAAATTCGATGTCAATTGGCGAACACATTTCGTTATTGATAGCTTATCGGAAAGATCAGAAACCACCCTTTGAAATGATTTAAAAAAACTTCGAGATAATCGATAACATATTGGAAATTTTACAAAACATCGTTTGAAGTCAGAAATGATCGATATAATAAAAAATTTGTAAACTGATTTGTGGTTTTAAATTATTTTTATTTCAAAAATACTGTTTTTTAAGAAGTAAAACCCTTATTAAGACCAAATGTTATTTAAGATTCTATCTAATATCCAATAAAATTCTTAAACACTGCTCTATGAAGGAAATATAATGAAGAAATATCAGTAATCCCTCCGGATCAAACCATGTTTATTCAGTTTAATGCCACTCGATCGCACCTGGAACCAGTGTGCCCGATTGTCGACCGTTTTGCCGCTTAGCCTCCGGGCTCAGGCACTGGCTGGCGCTGCATTTTGATGATGTGGATGAGGGTGAGGATGTGGAGGCCAACGTGAGTGTGGATGTGGATGTGGATGAGGACGGTGCTGGACGTGGACGTGGCTGTGGCTGTGGGCTAGATAGGGGGCAGGGGCTCGCGGGGCGGAGCCTGGTGTCTGGCATGGCGTGGAGCCATTGTTAAGTTTAACCAAGGTAATCTCTGTGCTTCCATCGCCTATCGTGACAAACTGACATAAATGCCCGCCGGCAGGCAGGCAGGCAGGCAGGATGGCAGCCAGGCAGGCGCACTGCACTGAGCAGAAGACTCCGAGTCCAATCAACGCCCAGCTACTTGCAGCCATGTCCTTTAGCCCTGGCCCGTCGCTTCCGCATCCGCATCCACCGGCGGTCCTGTCGCCCGATTCCTGCCTGCCCTGCGGTTGCCCTACTAACTATTATTATACTCGTGGCAGCCGAGAGTGCTGCAAAATTTCGGCAGTGTCTGCCTGGTCGGAGGCACTTGGCAAGGAGCCGCCGCTGCGTCCGATTTTCATCCACATCCACTTTGGCCGAAAGTCCCTCCGCCCCCCCAACTGCTGTGGCCTACTCGACGGCAATTGACGGAAGTTCATTGGTTAGCAAATGGCAGTTTTTGTACGCTCATTAGCATTATTTGTCAGTTCTGTGGTTCTCGGCTCCTCCGCTCCAGACTGAGTGCGGCGATGCGATGGGATCAGTGTGATACATTCACCTCCTCCCCCGCCATGCAAACCGAGTGGGAATGCACTTTTGGGCAAGGTGATTGGACTGGCCCTGTTTGGAATCTAGGTTAACGGCTAACTGCATCAATTATATGGATTAGAGGCGAGTTGAAGCGAAGCCAGTGCTGAATGTGAGTCAATTGAGCTGAAAATGTCAGTTGTTGTCATAGATTCTTAGCTCTTATCGCTCTGATTCTCTAGCTTAAAGATTTTACTTAAGCCTTAGATTATAAGTATGTTCCGGTAAAGTTAAGCCATGTATGCCATGCACCTTCATTCACTCGATTTTTTGTTTAATCAGCCAACGACTCATTAAGGAACTTCCAGTGATGGAGGAATTCTCGCTGAACCCGTAAAAACTTTCCTTAATGCCCATTACCCCAGATTCTCGTCACAACTTTCAATAGCAAAGCCATCCTCGGCCCCAACCCCAAACCGGATTTTAATATTGTTCATAACTCTTTCAGCAGCGGCGAAAATTACAAAAGCGTACACCTTAAGCCCCTTATCCTCATCATGATGGTTATCTGGGGTCTGATGATCGTTGCCGTTATTGGTTATGACAACTTTTGTGTTACTTTGCCTGACGACGTTTGGCAAATGAGTTATTGATTTTTAATTTACCACACACGACATTTCTCGAGATTCTTTAGGAGCAGCAGCAAAAACTTTTCATTACTCTCCTCCCAATCTCTTCCCCCACCCAGGCTTTTCTCCTCCATCACAGTTTTCAGCAAGGCGGGAGAGCACTTGCAGAAAACATGCATATTTAGAGATCACAAATTTATAGAACAAATAAATTAAATAAATAATATCAATAACTTCGATTATTATTTGATTTTCTTCATGTTTTGATTAAAATATTTTATGAATGAAATTTTGTATAACATTAGCGATTTTCACCTTTTATATTTTAGTTTAATTTTAAATATACCTGGAATTTTAGTTAGGAGCTACTGATATATAGTTCAATCAGTTAACATATGTTAAGATTGTACTAGTTATTTTCTTAAACTGTTAAAAGAAAAAGAAATCTAACGTGGGAATCTCTAGAATTTAGAAATCCCTTAAATTGGTGTCCAAAACTATGCTACAAAATCGGTACGTCAGACATTTTATTGCATACTTTTTGACACTTTTCTAAGAGTTTTCAAATTCCTAGTGATTTCTTTAGCCCACCCCGCTAATTTTCCACTGTGCACAACTTCCCCAATTTCCCTGCACTTCATCTATCCATCTATCCCACTGACAGTCGCTCATTTTCGCATTAAAAAGCAAGAGAATGGAGACACTTGCATCATTTTTCAATATGCCGTTGCGAAAGTTGCAACTTTGCTGGGGACATAACTTAGCAGAGCGCAGGACGGAGGAGCGCAGAACACCCGAACTCTCGTTCCAACGCAAACTCAAACTCAAACTCAAGTTGAAACTCAACTCATTAATAAAACACACACCGACACACACACACACGGGCACACGCATTAACGCACACACACACAGTGCAGGGAGAAAGCAACGGTAACATGTAATTGCATTTCTTTGGCGCGCAGGTTTCTTCACATCACATCACATGTCATCATTTCTGCGACTGTGTGTGAGTGTGCGGTGCGGTACGCTGCGGTGCCGTGCGGTGCGGCGGGGTAATGGTAACGAGCGTCAACGACTTTTGCTTACGCCCCAGAAACTATGCTATACGAAAATGCAACGCATCGGCAGTCCCGGCGGGACCCGAAACTCTTCAGGACACAGGACACACAGCAACAAAAATAACCTCTTAATGCAGGTAGTACGCGGAATAAGGAGTTGGGAATTGCAAGAAATCACAAAACCTAAGTCTAAGCTCTTTGCAGCTTGCTTGTAAAGGTTATCCTATATATTTCACAAAAAATTGTATTTTTTTTCGGAAATATCAGATTGATTTCTGATATTATATTTTATTTTAATATTGACAGAAGATTAAAGTGATATTTTCCAACTTCAAACTGATGTGAAAATTAGATATAATTGACAAAATCCAATTATTTTGTTGTGTGCAAGACCCCGGAACTGCAGGACCACCAACCACCGAAGCTAACCAATATAGCGACACAAAAGCGTGTTCTACATAATAGATCTGAGCAGGAGTGTGCGGGTATGGGTGTGTGTGTGGGTCGGGTTCGGTGCTACGTTGCAAGTGATTTTCAAGGAAATTTCACCGTTTGTAGATTGCAATCAGCAGAGTAATGGCATAGAGACAGATGCATGCGACATAATAGTCAGCTGTGCTTATTGATTGGCAGTCATAACTGAACAATTCAGGCAACTGAAATTTTTATTGGCTCCCGATATCACTTAAAGTTTTAGAAGAATGTAAAAAAGAGCCAAAAGTTATTAGCTGGTAACTGTGTCAGGTGGGTAAAGTTTATCTGAAATATGACAGGGCTTTTTTTTTGATAATTGTTGTTTTTTAACAAGAGAACTTCCTCTTTTACCTGCCAAAGCAGTTTTGAATTTTAAACAATTAAAAACCCCAGAGAGGGCTTAATTCTAGGGTTCAACTTTTCTAGCTGAGCTAGTGAAAATGACTTTAGAGAAAGTTGAAATGACTGACCTGCTAAAGGTCAATGTATTTAGATTGCAGTATGATTTAATCAATTTATTTTACCATGTCTGTTCCCATTACTTAATTACGTTCTGGTATGGTTCATTCCATACCCTTACTGAAATTTGTAAAAGATTCTTTAAAAAAGTTACTCTAAAATATACAATTCAATTCCTTCGAACTATAACTATGAAATAAGTAACAGGAACTAATACCAGGTTCTCGATCGGTTGCTTCTAGAATTCCTTTGGGGTGACCTAAGCGCACCTTTCACTTTGCAACACTACCACCACCTCTACAACTTCCCTATGCAACACTGCACTATGCCAGCGGTGTTCAACACTCTTACATCGCTTACTAGAGAGCTCTTTACCAATTACGTGCGCTTCATTGCTCTTGGAGCCATTAGTGTGATTACGTTTCATTGTCTGCCCGAGTCCCGAGTCCTGGATCCTGGCTGGGGGTGAGTGAGGGTGCGAGTGTGTGTGTAGTGTGCGTGTGTCCTCGGTGCCTTTCAATTGTGTGTCAAAATGTAGTCATGACGAGACTTGACAGTCGTCAGCCGAGGAGTCGGGCGGGCGATTGGGGACTGGAAGCGTCTCGTCAGTGGGAAATAGAGAACGTAGCAGTCCGACCAGCCACGTACATAATTGTATCTTAGTTACTTACGATTGCACAAATTTGAATTCAATTATGTTTTACTTATGTATTGCTGTGCTCTCTTCTGGCAAAAGAAATTGCATGTATTTCGTCTGGAATTGAATTATGTGACCGAGAAGCAGACGGAGCACAAAGACTCCGAACTGATTGTTGCGACTCATCGCCCTGCAGTTTAATTTGCAATTTTGTAATTTAAAAGGACATTTTTCAGTTCGATAGCTCAAATGATGCCAGGCCATGGCTGACTGACTAGCAACTTGGCCCGGCTGGATGGCTGACTGGTTGGATGGCTAACTGGCTGGCTGGCTAGCGGTTTTAGGTTCGTGTTTGAAATATTCAAATGCAAATTGCGAATGCAATTTATCGAAGTATCCCATGAAGAAAAAACCCAAAGCTAATCCAGAGCACAATGCTCGACTATGAAGTGCCCAGGGATTTTTATGTATTCAAACAGTATAGACCTGAAAACTTTATAATATATTCCCCATTTATTAGGCAAATAATTGATTCATTATTTTTTTACACAATGAGTCGATGTTTTAACAGACCTGCAAACATGCTTTATTGCAAAATAATTTAAAATACATTCAACCCGGGAAAAGTCCACATAAATAATAAAACAATTTAGCTACAGTTCAACAACAATCCGTTGCTAATTCCACATACAAAGTTAATTGAACATTTCGATGTTAAAGCGCTTGTTGGAGAGCATTGCATATCAATTGCCCTAATACGGCCTTTGGTATCCTTTATCCTTTGGCCAATCCCAGCGCTCCATCCACAACACAATCTGCGGCATTTTATTTTCAATTTAATTTTGCGTCCTGTAATTAAAGCAAGGACCAGGATTATTTATTTATTTATTAGAATGCGCAACTGATTTTGCGTTGATTATTATATGGTCACGCCCTGCGGCCTCAGCCCCTCTGCTCCTCTCTGGTTCTTTTCCCAGCTTCCCCATTGCATTAAATATTTACCATAATTGAAGTGACAAGCACAAATGCCACTACATGGAAACGGTTTGGAGTGCCCTCCGCCTCCGCCTCCGCCGATCCCCGCCAGCTTGCCGCGAATCAGCAGCAGCTGCTAATTGTGTGCAAGCTCATTAACATAACCGCAGGCCTGGCCCAAAATCTACGCCCTCGAGCCGGGCCCTGGTCCTGGCACCATGGCATTCTGGCATTCTGGCAAGTGCAATATGGCCGAGAGACCACGACCCCGACCCCGGTCCCGGTCCCAAGCCCGACTGCGACCCCTGGAACGGCCTCCAGCAAACAGCTGTTGGGTGAGCGTCGGACCGAAAGGAGCGGAAGGGTGCACGGCATGGAAGGGTGCCAGGATTCGGTCACTGCCGGATGAGCAACAGTTTTTGATTAAATTGTAGATGTAATTTAATATAAGTTAGTTGGTTTTGGATTTCTAGTAGGTTATAATTTCTAGAGTACAAAAAACCATTCAAAAGTAAGTACTATAACTTATAGCAATCTGTGACTCTCCATTCCCCTTTGTATTATTGCTAGTTGATCTGTCAATACTCAATTCGAACGAATAAATAAGATTTATAAAGGGAGATTTTGTATCAAACCTTTTATATTTATATTTAGCTACAAATTTTCAAGTGCTTAGTTCCGTTTAGTTTGGAAAAGATTTTATACGCAAGTAAAAATTATGAATACCTCAAATTTGTATATTCGTGGAGAGGGCTCCAATACGTACCTTGTGGCCAGAGATTCGGCAATAATAAATGCCGGATTCGCGAATTTCGTGAGAGAGTACGAACTTCTCAATGGTTGTCGAGAATCTGACGAGCATATACCGGATGAAGACAAGAGTCGGTGGTCTGAAACAGAAGAGGAGATCTTCCCGGTAAGATGTGCTAGCTGATATCCACTAGTTATTGTTACACAGATTTCAATAACTTATAAAAGCTGAAATTATATATTCTCCTCCCTGTAGGAAGTCTGTTCCAATCAGAGTTCAAGCCTAAAATCTATAAAAAGCGAGGATCAGGTAGAAGTCCACGAAGCCAAGAGTCGGCGGTCTAAAACAGAACATATCTCTCCGGTAGGATGTGATATACCTTCTAAAAGCCGAAGATTGTTAATTAAATATTGACCTCTCCTTCTCCTTGTAGGAAGTATGTTCAAGTCAGAGTTCAAGCCTGAATTCTGTCTCTATAAAAAGCGAGGAGAACGTGGAAGTCAACGAATCCAACAGTCGGCGTCCTGAAACAGAAGAGATCTCACCGGTAGGATGTGCTAGCTGATATCAGGGTTTTAATGCAACCCCATTATTCTCTCCTACTTGTAGGAAGTCTGTTCCAATCGAAGTTCAAGCCTGAAATCTGCCTCTATGGATAGCGAGGAGCAGGAGACAGACAGCATACCATCTTCACCAGCGACGAGTGCTACCAGCTCTGAGGCTCCCCCCATTGGCACTTTTTCCATCTTCCTGATGGAGTGCACCAAAGGCGCAGAGGAAGAGGCAGAGCGACTCTGGGAGAAAATGCGCGAAAGTGATCGAGCATTGTATGCGCCTGTAAGTCGAACTAGCTGATATTCCAAATCTTGTTGATTCCAATCTTATCTCCTCTACTTCCTGTAGAATGAAGATTCCGTCAACAGATCCAGTGGCGATCAGATGGCGGATGGCGGTGACCCGGTAACCCCAGCATCGAGTGACAATATCTTCGGTCGCAGCACCAGCAGCAGGGCCTGCGCCAAGAATGTTAGGCGTCGTCACTGCAAGCCCAAATGCCCAAAGCCCAGGATGTGTCGCAAACCCAGAGCCGCCAGGAAATGCCAGAAACACAGAGCCCCCAGGAGATGCCCGAAGCACAGAGCTCCCAAGAGATGCCCCAAGCCGAAACCTTCTCGTTCAAAGTGCGAGCATCCCAAAGAAAATGTCTGAAAACCCTTCCCCCCCAAAATTAAAAACTAAATTAAATCGGTATAGAATGCTCATGTCTTTAAATGGAAATAATTCAAATTCATCACTTCGGATGAATGCACAATGGCGCATAAACAAGCTTTAAAGGCGTTTGGCTATTGTTCATAATTATGTTATGATCTTAATAATCTAAAAACGTCTAAAAATGTTCATGTACTGAATCTGTCACTGCCCTGCTCCTCATGCATTCCCTCAGAATTATCGATGGTAAGGAGAAGCGTACGATTCAGGTATACCTGAATATCTCGCTTACCAAATGCTGAATAGAAACAAATATTTCAGTATTTCATCTAGCTTGCTAGAACTCCCTGTATATTTGCTCCACTGTGCCAGCCAGCTTTTGCAGCTGTCCTCTTATAATTCGTAATGAATTTTGCATCGGCCAGTATACCCATCCTAGACATCTTCCATTTGGGCATACCAATAATCTGTGGGATCTCCACGGCCGGCCTGTTAATGCCTCCTTCCCGCTCGCATCTGGGATCTCTTGAGTGCGTAAGCCCCATTGTATATCATCAGTGTCAGGGTGCATATGCATATCTTAATGCTCCACTCAGAGCCAGAGAGAGCGCATCGCCAAAACCGACAAAATGAATTATGGCCGCTAAATTGTAAAATATACGCCAAATTCCAATAAATCAAATTCTGGACTCAACGCACTCACTCGCACGCACAAGAGATTCGAAATGAGTTTTATTTTTTTCTCTTCTTGCGGGCCTGGAGTGAGAGCATAAAAATATACATAAATACGAGGCATACATATGCATTATGTTGGCTTTGGCTTTTTCGGGTGCGGGGCATCCGTGTACGTATATTTATGTATAAATCATGTTGGCAAGTTTTTATGCCTTTCGCTGCAAAGACGACTTTCTATTAGCAGAGGCGTCTCCTATAAATGCGAGTGATCCCCTTCTCCTCCTGGCTCTGGCCTTATATCCCCGCCTCCGCCTCCGCAGCCACGCCTACTCCTTGGACGGCTTCCTCGTCCCGAGTGGAGAGTGCATGAATATTTATGACGCAACATTTGGCATAAGTGGCACTCATTTTCAATAATCATCTTAAGCAGATTAAGTTAAATGTCAACCATTAGTCATAATGGCCGGTTCTCCTTTACATCAATGTATGTGTGTGTGTATCCAATACACTGGGAAGAATTTTGAGTCTAGGGATGAGGGTAATAGTTCAATTAGCGCATAATCCTTTTGAATGATATTGTGGCACAAAATTAATAAAAAATCGTAAGCTGTGGGAATATTAGCTTTTGAAAAAAAAATATTCCTTTTTCTAAATCTAATTCTTTTGGATTTAGGTTTTTCCTAGATCTTCTGGGATTTAAAAATGTATACCTTTAGCTTTAGGGACTACATTTTATAATTATCCAATATTAAATAACATTTTGTCTCACAAATAAATTTGCTTTCAAATTAAAAAAAAGAGTTATTTAAAGCGCTCAATAAATGTGCAGATAGATCTCTAAATGAAAAAAACCCAAAAATATATTTTAGGAAAGACTTAAAGAATTGTACATATTATATTTTGAGTATAATACACTCTCTAGAGACAAATATTAACACATTTTTGATAAATTATATAGCCAAAATGCTTTTAATCTTTCTGGTTTCCCATATTTCCAATCAAAATGAATTATCAAATACTGATCACTACTACTTTTGACCCCAGAGTAGTTATTTTTCGCTGTGCATATGTGTGAGTTGCTTACATTTGGCATTCGCATTTCACATTTTATTGCCAAGTACTGTATAGAGGGGAAAACGCATAAAATCGGCGAAACCAGGAACAACTCCTGAACCGAGTCGTGGCCATTTATTATGTGGAATTGTTAAGGCTCTGTTATAAACGCTCCGTACTTGAGGGTCCTTACCGTCCTATATCCGTACATATATATATTTTTTCTTGCTGCTGCTGCTGTGTGTGCTGCGGATTAGCCGAAAGAACATCGCCATGTCGCCATTCGCTGGGGAAAACGTAACGCGACGTAACGTTTTCATTGTGCGTAGGAATTTTCCGGGGGAAAGCCACCCGGCCAGCCGGTGGGTGGTTGGTTGGTCAGGTGAAAAGTGGCTGGCTATTAATTTGAGCGCTGTGTGTCAGATGACATTAGGCATGTTAAGCATTCTGTTGAATCACTTGAGCGCTAACGAGATGCCATTTGAAAAGCTGAGGCTTCAGTCCCGGCTTAAGCTTTCCCTCATTAAAGATCTGAGTTATTCTCGCTCCCAAATTCGTCGTGTTCCTTTTCCCATTAATCTTGGCATGCTGCTGATGCTGCTGCTGCTGGGTTTGCATATCTACATGGCTCTGGCTTTGCCACAGGAAACTTCCAAGTCCGAGGCGAACAAAAAGTGCAAGAGTTAAAATAACCAATTTCATGGCGGGGCCCAAAGCCCTTTATCAGGCTCTGCTCAATATGCAGCTCTGGCTGTGACTTTTGCTCCTCGAGGCAACTTCTTCCTGGTTCTTGCGGTTTTTGGTTATCACAACTCTCGGCTGCTCTGTCTCTCGGCAGTCCCCCCAGGCAGCCCCTCGGGTGTCCTTCGTGCATCCTGGCTTGTCTGGCAGGTATGCATCAATTCATTGCCTAATCTATTTGCTGCTGACTCCACCTGGGGCCCGCTCCTTCTCCTTGCCTTCCTTTTTTCGCCGTTGTTTTCTCATTTCGCCTACTCCTGCAAGGAGATTGTGTGTTTGCAATTTAGAGTCCTTGGGCTGCTGACGGGAGGCGTCTGTGCGTGCCGGCTTATCTAGAGTCACGTTACACAGGGATCCGGGACCCAGGACCCAGTGACAGCCAACTGATCGAAACAGTATAGCATTCGTAATTGCGAAAGTTGACAAAAAGGAAAATAATTGCTTAATTAAAGATGGGAAATAGGAACAACCCAGGCAGTCCGAATAGAAACTAATAAGATCCTATTAAAATGAGGGAAAATTAAAGAATGTTTCTATTAGCAACTAAACTTGCTTAAATTTGTTGTTCTGTGGGCTTCTAAAAATATCTGAAAATAGGAACAGATACCATTTTGTGCAACTCTTGGCTGGACGTAATTGAAATTTGCAATTTGCCTTCCAGAAACTGCCCAGAATAATGGGAGATGGCCAACTTAACAGAACGTTTAGCTCGGCAGCCGGCGATGAAAGGGAGTTGAAAAGATTAGGACTGCAGAATCTCATCTAAGTTGGCTACGTGTCCATAGCCATAGCCACAGTGACCCCCTTCGTCCTGGGTCCTCGACTGCAACGGCAATTCGAGTGCAGTTATTCCTGGCTTCCTGCTGGCCAGGAAGGAGCGAGTCCTTCAAGTCCTTGCCAGCCATCAATCAGATGGGAGATGCGAGATGAATGCAGGACGGGACTGGAGTGAAAAGCGAACCTGTTTGGCTATGCAAACCACAACGCTGACCGCCTGACCCAACAAATTACTCAATTTCTTTGTGCCCGGCATGGATATCAGCCCCCGGGAGTTGAGGCCCAGGACTGTGCTCCCCGAGGACCCAGGGGCGGCAGTCATCAACAATCAACTTGATGACGAGCACAATAAAAATGAAAACCGAAACCCGGCTCACTTGCGGCCATCGCGGCATCTCGCTCGCGCCATGCTCTATCTCGGTCTGTCGAGTTATTTGCTAACTTTTATTAATGCCGAAACGTACGGCAACGATTTACAACGACAATAAAAGCGCCTTCCGTCCCGCCCCGCCCGCGCTATCATATCGCACAATGTCGCTCCTAGTCATAGTCATGCCACTTGCCATCGCTATCGCTATCTAACCCAGCCAAGCTGAGCCACCCGAACCATCTGAGCCATCCGAGCCGGGAGAAAGCCAAGGCGGACCGCCAAACTCCAAGGCAACGCTGCACAACCCAAGGAGCCAGGGCACTGGAGCTGGTAGCCTTCCTCTCGTGTCCTGACAATGGCAAGGAAGGTGCGGGATCTCGATTTATGTGCACTGCACGCAGTCCCAGCACCAGCGGCACCAGCGGGTGTAAAAGAGGGGACAGAGATTGGCAGGATACTTAAGGGATCGAAGAAGTAGTATCCTTTTTTTTAAGGAAAAAAAAAACTATAAAATGTATTTAATATTAGAAGCTATTATACGTTTTTAAGAAGTATACAGTGCCTAAAATGTTGAACTTTTAAATATCCCCATTTCTATATAAATTTTTTTCTTAAAATATTATTATTTAACTTTAAAATCTGGCAGATGTTTCCACCCTATCTAATCAGCAGCTTGTCCTACCCGAAACCCCTTTAATTCGCCAGGGTATCGTGCATAAAAAAATGACTCTGACTCCGTCCGACTTCTGTCCCTGGCAGACACACAATGCATGGAATGTGAAAATCTTAAAGACTTTTGAATTGCCAGCCATAAATGCGCATTTATTTCTATGCTCAAGTTACTGGCACTGGCACTGGCTCCGGCTCCGGCTCTGGGTCTGTCTCTGGCGGTTGGAGCGGCCAGGAGCGCTGAGCAGGGAGGAGCGAGAGAGAGATGGCAAAGCGGCAGCCTGCGTCACTTTGTCTCATTTTTGTGCTTCGCTGACAAATGCAGCCGTGCATATGCTGCCGCTCACCCACACCATTCCACACCACACTCACACGTGCAGTGAGTTATACGCTCCTCCTCCTCCTTCTATCTACCCAAATCCTGCTGGAACTCCTCCTGGCACTCCACCGGATCCACCACTGCCGCCTCCATACCCCCGGCTGCTGGCAGTCAACGCATATTGGTAGCTAAGTTATCGCATTTGCGACAACAATGCCAAGCGCGGCAGAGAGATCTGCGATGGAGGAGCACTGGGACCCCGGGATTCGCTTCGGATTCGGATTCGGAATCGGAATTGAATGCTCCAGCAGGGGAGCCCTGGCGGTAGGGAAGCGAGGAGTCACCGTCACACTAGCAACTCGCATCCTAGTTGAGATTTACACTCAAAGAATTATGCTGGCAATCATAAAGATTAATCTTAATCAAGCGGCTTGAATATTTTATTTGTTTAATTATATATTTATTATTATATATTTATATATTATATATTTAAATTATAATTAAATTAGACTATAAATAGTTATCCCATATACATACATAGTAATTTTAATCAAATTCGGTTCCATTTCGTTGTTTGTTCGTTCATAACTTAATTTCAACCGAAAATGTAAGGTTAGGTCCATCACCAGGCGAGTCGATTTAGGTATATCCTTCTGGCAACACCAATGGGTGTTGCTCAACATGCTTCTAGCAACATTTTCTTATGCTCTCCGCCATGTTAGACCTCAGTTTTCATACCCATAACCCCATAAATAAAAGCATACCTAGACAATATTATTTATTTATGTCCTGTCCCTTAATTGTACGTGTAAGCACAGGCTTGGGGTACCGGGTTTCTCATAGTCATCTAGCTTTTTTACTTGTTATAAATTCAAAGATTTTTAACTGAAATAATTACTATTATAGTATATATATAGTATTACACATGTCAGTTCCTCAGCTATTTTTCAATAGTCATATTCTGCAGTTATATTTTCTAGATTTATGCACTTCTCTCGGTGCACGGCATCTCTTACACTTGCTTGCATATTTTTGCCATTTGAATTTGTAAAATCAACATCCATTAATCTGCACTCACACTCGCTGTGGCCCCGCTCCGCTCCACTTCACTCCACTCCGTCGAGCTGTGCCCTTCGCTTTTGGCGACTGCATCTTCGTCGCCTCGTTTTGCATGCTCGGTTTCATTTTTGGAGCTGAGCTGCAGCAGCAGCCAGAAAATATGAAAAATCTTCTAGTTATACTAGAAGTACTAAAAAGCAGAGGGCCTGGCTCGAGGGGGCGGGAGCGGTGGCGGAGGACAGAAAGAAAAGCTGTGGCAGTCACTGCCAGTTGCCGTCGTCAGTTAGCATCGTTTGCGATAGTCTGGGCGACGTCATACGGCCGAGAATTTTCCCAAGCCCAAAACCCCTATAAAAAAGGACCCCTTTTTTCCACCTCCTCGACGCCCCTGCTCCAGCTCCTGCTCCCGATGCTGCTCCCATTCTCGTTTCTGGTTGCATTATTTGCATTTTACGAGTTGCCTTGCACTGGGAAGGTTGGAAGGTTGCCACGCTCTTCGGGAACGTAAAAAGGAGGCGGTTCCGTTGGAGGTAGAGGGGATTTTGGGACCCCCACAGTGAATGTGTGTTAGACGAGGTCGAGGCGACCCTATAATGAGCTGCAGCTCAAAACAATAATTATCCTTAATGGTAGCTATTTGAATGCCGCGGCTTTTCAGGATCGCAGATAGCGAGGAAGCGCTAAATTGGCAGATCAACCCGGAAATTAAAGGGTTCTATCTGAAATGGAATAACATTAACCACCCAAAGGAAATGAATTAAAACTTAAGGTTGAAGCAAACTGCTAGTTTTGTATAAGAATCATTATTATCCTTAGCTCGGAAACTACTTGAACTTGGTTTTTAGTTGTCTTAATAATTCTGAGTATTCAAATTAGTCTAAAAATACTTAAATATTTTCTTAAAGTACAACAATTCCAGTAGCTCCTGTTTAATAACTCTTTTCAGCTTCATACAATATTAAAGACTTCACCCGACTTTCCATATGCTTCAATTACCGGCTGGCTGTAGGTGCTGAGCCACCTTCCCCCATCCATCTCAGTGCAATGGCTTCTCTGCTGAGGCCTCCAGCATTGCTCTGCTCCCCCGGCTAAAGGTGCACCTCGGATTCAGGCCCCTCCCACGCTCCCGTTCCCGTTCCCGTTCCCCTTCCCGATCCCCATCCAGTTGAGCCCGCCATCGGGTTGTCAACATCGACGGAAGTGCATGTGTTTTTCCGTTGGAATAACTCCATTGTGTGTTTCAGTGCAGTCGGGCAAGCATCAGCAAAGCCCCTCACTTAGTCACCTCACCACCCGATCCGCCCCTTTGGTGGCTGCCAGAATGGGGCCAGCTGATTCGTATTGGTAACGTAGGCCAGAAGCGTTGATATAACGTAACGTAAGCATGACAGCGGAGAGTTGGAGGAGGTTGAAAAAGACTCCCGCCATTCCTGCTCTTCCAGCACTGACAGAAGGCAACGCCTCTACTGATATCCTTCACATCGACCATGTCCACCACCTTGGTCTCGTTCCTGACCAGAGCATAGGCCCTATATGCGGTATATCCGATTGCGATGACCACAAGTGTGGGTCCCAGAAGGAGAGATTAAAGAACCAGCCATCAAACCTGTCGGGGATCAGCATCGGAGAAAAGTGGTTTTGACAAGGCTTAGTTTTTTATTTTTTGGGATGTTTAGAATAAAATTAAATTAAAGCCAACTAACTCGTCTTATTAAAATGCATTCTTATATATTTTTTAAACATTTTTGAAATGGTTTGTTTTTCATAGATGTAAATTTAAGGCAATGCTTATTTTCTGTCTCTAATTTAGACTTTGCTTTTATATTAATCTCAAAGTTCATACTGTAGATTTTCCCAGATTTTTTCTCAGTATGAAACTGCATCCAGACACTCTTCTTCTTGGCACTTTGAAGTAACATTGTCGTGATTTCATGTGCCAGACATTTTGATTTCTCCTCGGGCGGCATTTTAAAGGGCTCGCCAACTGCGGGCGGAGGAGGGAGGCTTAAAGCTGCACACGCCCCGCTGACAAACTGTTGCCACTTGTGTTCCTGTCATGAATTATTGTTGACGCAGGCTGAAAGCGAGGGAACCCCCGCAAAAGGAAAATGAGGCCGACCGGGCCAAGAGAAATTCGTCCCAAAGAAGGGCCCAGAAACAAAAGGGAGCGAGCGAGCAAAGCTTAGGCAGAGAGAAGAAAATCCAATTCCAAAGGCATAAATCATGGCCAAAAGTTGCAAGGTTTTTTAAGCGACATAAATACAATAACTAACCAGAGGGAAAAATATAATTGCAAACGGCCCGAAAGGCCACAGTCCTCGTTCGCCGTCCAAAGAAGGCCAACTAAGCATGTTGTTGTGTCCTTATTATTATTATTATTATTGTGGGGGGGCCCCGTTTTCAAGTGTCAAGCTGTGGCTAAGCGGCGTAGCGGGAAAAGGGCCGGATTCACATACCAAACATAAATTGCTGAAAAGTGTGAAGAGAACATAATTGTAACATTCCTTGTTTTGGCCCAAAGCAATGCACCACCACCACCGCAGTCGAAGCAGAAGCAGAAGCAGCCGTAGCAGTAGCAAGGCCTGAAAATGGAGGCCAAAGCACAGCCAGACACATGGCCAGGATGTTAGGAGGACCTGCCGTTGTTGCTGTTGCTGCTGTTGCTGCCTTTGCCTGTTGTCGGCCTGCCTTTTTCGAGCATTCAATTATGTATGTCTGCGATCCCTGAGCCTGCCACAAGCACACTCCTGCTCACACACAGTCGCACACTCGCACACTCTCGCAACCGAAACGAGGCAAAAGTTTTGTAATGCCCGCCAAAAAAAAGGGGGCCAGCGGCAAGCAGGAGGAGCTAAGGGGGACAAAGGGCACGCCAAGGTGTGAAGGGTGTGTGCACCACACTGAGCAGAGATGACTGCCAAGCCAAAGGCGACTATTTGTTGTTTGCCACTCTGAAGGGCTTTTGGGGTACATCAGCTTAAGGACGGAGATTTATATACGAATATTAGGTTATAATTACTTCGGAACAATTTATTAAATAGGGGGATGAGGAGGATGCACTATTGGATTTATAGTATTTTGCATAGTTTAATTATTATTTAGGTATTCTCCGTTCAAGGAAAAGTTACAATATGCCAATCAAAAATAGTGCCTTATATTTTAATATATTTGAAATAGTTTAAATAATAAAGCTTTGCTTTTTTTAATTAATAAATCTTGCTAAATTATTGATTTTTTTAAGGAACTTAATAATATTTACAAGCTAATCAATTTAACCAAAGTATTTTTGATCTACAAAATATTCAATAAATCCAAGCAATACTTATTATTACGCAATTATCTTTATACTATTATTATCCCTTGCCCAAAGGAGATATCTCAACCAATAAGGATATATTCTTCTTGTAATCCTGTAATCTTTCCCCGCATAAATTGGTTTAATGAACACTTTCAGGGTATACAAGTATCCTCCACTTGACGGGGCTCTCTTCAATTATTCTTGTAGATTATGCCGTTTGTTTTTTTTATTGTCGCTGGAGCGCCATAATGTAAATGTAGCACAAACCTTTTTATAACGCAGACAGAGAGACAGTCAGCCAGACAGGCAGGACACTCGCACACACACGGACAGAGGACGGAGGTGCGAGGGCGAAGAACTGCCGCGGGGACGCCGACAAAGAAGGACGAGTTATGTGTGAGCTTTCGCTTTTTGTTGCTGTTCCACCAAGCTGGGTCGCACATATAAAAAAAAAAGCAGAAAAACAAGAAAATAACAAGAAAAAGTAGACCAAACGGCAGTCAGAGTCAGCTGTGTTTGCTGGCCAAAATATGTGAGCGAGTGCCGGCGAAACTTTGCTGTTGGCCCTTCGCCTCTGACTTTGCCATTTAATTTCCAGCCAGCTTTCGAGCAGCACTTCAACTGTGAAATCAGCAAGTGGCATCAAAAGTATATATATAAGCCCCGAGCATATAGAAATGCCATGCTTTGCATGTGACCCAGAGCTTATGCAGCAGAAATTGCCAAGCGAAATATGCCAAGGTCCGATTCGAGCATTATAGTCAACAATAATATTCAACGTATTCACAGGGTTCAATTGAAGAAACTGAATAATTCTGAAAGACCCAAATACTTTTGTACGCCACAAAATATCGAGGGGTGGCCGGGAGTCGGGGGCCTTAAGTGCTTGATTTATGGCCATTTGAATTGCCAGATACATAAATATTATAGCTCTGACAAATGGAATTAGGCCGGACAAAAAGAGAGAAAAAGGCATCGGAGATTATTATGAGCCATACAAGGGGAGGGATTAATAGATAAATTGTGGCCACAATCCAAGCATTTTCTAATGCTCCAATGATTGAATACTATAGCCTTTTAGTGCCTATCCGCTTTGGTATTTTATTGGAAACTACAAAGCTCTTTTATTGTATTTAAAAATTAAGATATACATATACATATATAATATAAATAGTTTAGGGATTACATAGGATTTTTAACTTGTGTGTGGGAATAAAAAATAAAATAAGAAAATATCTTGTATTTTTACACATTGTTTATTTATGAGCTTAGTATTATCATTATGATTTGATGTACAAGAGATTATTTAATATTCAATGCTATTTTACCATTTATTTATCTTGGGAAATATTAAAAGTTTATAAGCTCCCTTCTATAAACTCAGTGAGGAAACTCAGGCCTATATTATCTACCAACTCATCTTTCCAAATTCTTTAAGATCTTTGTTGGATCATACTTTTAGCTTACCCTTGTTTCTAGCTTATTTTTTGCTTTTAAAGATGCGGGACCATCTCTGATTGCAATATGCCCAAAAAGCAAGTTCGCCATACTGGCCAAAAATGCAACAAGAGACCAAAGAGTGGGAAATACGCGTCGGTTCAAAGAAAACTGCAACGGAAACCGGAATTCCCAGCGCAAGATGTCAACCCTGTTAACCCTTCGCAAAAAAAGCGCCAGCGAAAATTGAAAGAAGCCCGAGCGGAGGAAGGACCCTCATCACACTCAGGGAAAAACCCTGGCCAACTGTGACCCCGGGTCCTGGGACTGGGACTGCGACTGGGAGAAAAAGTAGAAAACATTTTCTTCTAATAACTGCGCAGCAGAAAAAAAAAGTTGGACCGAGGCGAGCGATGAAAATGAAAACGCAGAAAAACGAGACAGCGGCAATTTCGCTTACAAAATTGCCAAACCAAAAAGGACTTTGAATTCCAATTGCAAAGGGGTCGTGGGATCGGAAGCGGAGGGGATGCTGCTCGTCAGCCTTAAAAACGCAACCGCAGAACATGCAGACGTGCCACGCCCACAAAACGAACCAACATAAATCATAGACAACAAAAAGGATGGCAGAGGCGAGGTTCGTAGAGAATACTGCGGCCAGCTACAAAAAACTTTCAATATCAGCAATGCAAATTTGGTTGGCCAGAGGGTAATGGGCAGAGAGTATCGGGGGAGCCGATGACGCAACGCCACCCAAAGGCAAATGTTGAACCATTGAAATCTATGCAGCAGCGGGCAAGGGGAAGGAGCAGGACGAGCCATCAACGATGAGTCAATAGGGTCAGCCCAGCGCACCCGCGAGTCACAGTGGACAAAAGTTTGGAAAGCCGCAAAAATGTGAGTGCCAAATGCTGGCCGGAAAGACTGGGCCAGCTCTTCATTGAAATAATAGAGGAACGCACTTTTTTGTCCAGCGGAGAGAAGAGTGAAAGTTCGGTTGGGTAGTTCCAAGCCGTTGCAAAGACTAATACCATATGGGGCCCAGTTCAGCCTTAGTCACCTCTCCGTCTCATATCAAAAGCTGTGCGTAAAGGAGGATATTCTTCTTGGAAAAGAGACACAAATCAGTTTAGGATTTTCCCTAGTTCAAGCTCTTTTGTTTGTCTTTAGCTGAAAGTCTCCTTCTAAATAGTTTTAGCGTGTAAATAAGAGATTAAAGACTGATAACTTTTCATATTTATAGACAAAGTACATAAATGCGTATTATATTTTGTTAAAAACTCTT
The DNA here is from genome assembly GCA_018153105.1 of Drosophila rufa. NCBI lineage: Eukaryota > Metazoa > Arthropoda > Insecta > Diptera > Drosophilidae > Drosophila > Drosophila rufa. The sequence continues at coordinate 18,036,722 of JAECXS010000085.1, forward strand.
TAATAACTAACATGCTCACTCATTTGTGACTTTTAATTTCCTTGGCATAACGCCTCATGCCACTGTGCTGATCGGCGCCAAAGGCCAAGTTGCGGGGTTGAGGTTTCTCCGCCGGGCGCTTCATTTGAAGAGCTTTATGCAAACGTCTTTTGCATTGATGAGAATGCAAAGGAGGGCGGCGGGCCAGGGAGGTGGAGCTGGCGATGGATAGAACGAGCTTTTGTCGAAAGTAATTAAAAATGCTGCAGTTGATGCTTAACTAGTTTTTAATAAGTTTTTAATTAAAAATAAATATGCATTTGTGTGTAAAAAATGATGTGCGCCAGATGCCCAAACGAAGGGCGTCCGACACGGAGCACGGAGCACGGAGCACGTGACTCGGACTGGGGCAGGACACGTGGCAGGGCAGCCGCTCCGGGGTGGGAATTGCGAACACATCATCATCGCCATCATTATCTTTTTGCCGCTGTTTGCGCTACTCATTACATGGCGTGTAGACAAGGCAAACAAAATTGAATTAGCATAGCTAGCTGGCTGGCAGGGTGAGCAGGAATAAGAGAAAAAAAAAATAACGCATACGCCACCGGCCGTCCGGACAGAGTCCCGGGTATGCTCCTCCGGGATATGAGCCGAGCCCACCCTCGAGTGTCTTTTGCCACCCCGCTGTTGTCCTACAATTGCCCTCAAGAATGTGAAGTGCGGAGAATTATTTGAAGATTTTTTATAGCTAAGGTCTAGGTGGTTCCGGCTATGCTCTATTGGAGCAGGTTCTTAGCTTGAAAAGCTGGGAATTATTATTCGAATTTAAATTTCTATAAATATAATAATTATTTAAGATAATAATAGACGGATTAGTATATTTTTACTTTACTTTTAACAAATAAAATATATAGATTTTACTTATTTATTCACTCCTCGTTCCTAAATCTAACCTCACCATAAATTAGGTTGTTCCATAACATGGGCTCCTTTCTAATATTTATCTGGAGATTTTGTGTATTTTTTTATAACATATTTTAGCTCAGCAAACCCTACTTCTTAGCCGTAATTCCCTTAGCCAAGTAAACAAAATATGGTAAGTGCAGGGACCTGGGAATGGGGGGTGGTTCTTGCCCCCGAACATTCTAGGCCTCAGATGGATCCCCAGTATTTGCTTTCACTAACGAATGCAGGCGGCGGCGGCTCGCTGGTCCGCTTCCCCGAGTCCCTGGAGATTGAGGTGCCTCCACCACGCTGTTTCCACTCCTCCTCCGGCTCCACTAAGTGTGGCACGGCTCAGAGATGAATTCAAGCGCAAAATTATGTAGCCACACAGAGATACACAGTGCCTGCGAGTGTCGGTGGGACAATCAAGCAATGAAATTTCATGCGTTTGCACATGCGTTTGCCCTGCTTAGCTCAACTTTTTGGGGCGAAGGCCAGGCCCCCCACAAACAAGTAACACATTTTCACTTCCTTTGAACCTGCGAGGAATTTTAAAATTTCTTTTTTTTCCGGTAGATTATCCGCTTTTAGCCCCCGCCCCGACCACGCCTACGTCCCGCCGCACAATGCACAAAAGGCACGTACCAAATGTACCGACCGACCGTGTGGAGGGTGAGGTCCTGGACAGTGATCCCATCGTCCGTTGGCTCAGTGTGTGTGTGTGTGTGCGAAAATATTACTTGACTGACATTTAAATTAACACAATCACAGTTATTGGGCGCCCAACTTTAGTGGTTTCGAGCTGAGCCGGATTTCGTGCTCCGTCTCAAAAGTCACTGAGCACACACAACACACATAGAGCATATAGCCAGCAGTCACTGGGACTGGCCAAAAAATCTGTTCCCCGAAAATGAGAGCAAAATCTGTGGTCGAGAAAAACTTGATAAATCTTTTGTTTGGCTTTGGATTGGGAGGGCTGTCATGGATTTGAGTCAGTTGCGCGAATTGGGAAAATGTTGAAACACCACCAAAAAGAGAAATATGAAGTGCATCGAAAATAGGAGGAAGCATATGGAAGAGGTTTAAGTAAGATTTATTGAATTATTTATTATTTAGATAATTTTTTATGGTTTGTGATCTTCAAAAGTTGAAGAAATAGTGAAAGAAATATAGAGAAAACCAGTTCTTGGAGGGCTTACAAAAACGTATAAGCTTATATAAGTCGAACGATCGTGGGAGATTCGATTTATGAAAATTTGAGAACGATTTTTTGTTCTCACTTCATATCGATTTCAAGAATCGAGACTAATTTGTTATCGATTTTGTTTTTTTGAGATGATACTATTGGAATTGCGTTCTGAATATGTGTGAGTAATGATGTCTAATTTAATTTAGAATTACATATTACATTTATATACAGACATAAAACTTAATATTTTAAATGAAACATATTAAATTATAGAATAATGTACAACTAAGTTTGTGATTCCTAAGAAACATTATATGATCTTATATTAAAATAATTTTTTTATTTTTATCAAGTAAGATTCGTTCTTGAAAATAAGAAGACTTATTCTTAAATCAAGAATTCTGAATCTCAAAAAACCATTCTTAATATGAGAATTTATGTTCTTGGTCTGCTTTTGAAAAGAAAAATTCTTATATTGAGAACGTTGAGGGCAGAAATAAATGTTATTCTTTTAAGCGAAATAAATATAGTTTTGAGAATATGTACTCGCAACATTTAACAAATATTAAATAAATAAACAAACCTTTAACAAATAAATAAATAAAATAAATATTAACAGATATTAACAAATTCATCCTTCTTTTATTTGTATTTTTCTCCTTCAATTGAAAATTTTATTTTTCTTGAATCCGATCAATCAGTAACTCGATTCTCAATCCTCCTAAATGGATATACAACCTTGTCTTACATCTCTTTCTTGATCTCCTTTAATTGCTATCCCGAAAAGACGTATTTTTCTGGAAAAGAATTAGATGTATGGCTCTGGGAGTTCATAAGACCCAACCCCCTACCCACCCGGAACATGTATGAGAAACATATAGCCAATTGACTTGATAAATGTTCAATTAAAACTTCAAACAGCCGCCCCCAAGCGAACTTAACAGTTCCTTTTTTTTGTCAGCTGGCTGCACTATTGTGACATTTTCCCTTTGTTTTTCCGATTTTTGTGTTTTTCTTTTTTTTGGAATGGGGGAGGGGCGGTCAAACATTTGACTCGATTGCTAGACAGTTTACGGGTGTATGAAAGTGTCTGGCTCTCCGCTTTTTCCGGCTCTATCAATCTGCCCCGTCGGTGTCCCTGCTCGACTTATGCGCGTGGGCGTTTTTTAATCAAAATGTAACAAGCCAAAAGCAAACAAGGATGCCAGGTCCTGCCCAGCTCCCTCTCTCTCTCTCTTACTATCTCTGAGTATCCTGCTCTGTTCATGGCCAGGACAGAGCTCATGGCCTGGATTAGTAGTGCAGCGGCAAAAACAGGAGGAGCAGGAGCAGGAGCAGGAGGCCCAAAAACAGATAACGAGAGTTGCTGGCTATAGAAAAGATAGTTCTTGTTGCCCTCCCTGGTTGCACACTTTTTATTGGACTTTATGCGCTTTTGTGCCGGACCCCATCCTGCTCCTGCTGCTGCTCCTGCGCCTTTACCCTTCGGTGTTTGCTTTTGTTCAAAGGAGATGGAAAAAAGGTGCCCAAGAAGCGCATAAAAACCCATGGCCCCGGGTCAGAAGCAACTCAATAAGCGGGGCCCAAGAAATAAAATCAAATGAAGGGGAAACCTTACTAATTTCCCAGGCCAGGCCCCGAGCCCCGAGCTTGATTAAATATGAGGGAAAGCGGCAACGATTGTTTACCTTATCCGGCCAATTTGTAACTAAATCGGAGTCGGAGATGAGCAGCTAAGCTGCGTGTAAGCCCTTGAAAGCGCCACTTCATCAGTCTCTGTCCTAATCGTGGCAGGCATGGGAGCAAAGTCCTCCGGAGGAGGTGCTGCTCCAGGCGGGAGTCCTTTGTTGGTCAGTTCAGAAATTAATTAACCAGGAACACACACAGGGCATAGTTTCAATAGCCTCGACAGCAGCAGCAGCAGCAGCCTCGGCTTCGGAGTGGCAGTGGCCGTACAATAAAACAATAACAGAGCCATCCTGCGTCCTGAGTCCTAAGGACTCCTCCACGCGCCACCCCCCAGTCCTCATCAACACATTACAAGCCACTCAATAAGCTGCCATCGACGGCGCCTAAAGTGCCAAGAACACACACACACCATCACACACACCCAGGACAACGGGCTCCGGGATGATGATGATCGGGTCCAGATGATGAAGCCCCAGTAACTGTAATTTGCTGCGTTCAGTTTTAGTTCAAAGGCCAAGGATATATAGGCTTTCGGGGCTGGGAGCTTCGACAGCGGCGGGGTCAAAGGGTCGCTCGGACGGTGATTCGGGCTCGGGACCTTTTGTTCTCTGACCTCATTGACTAACCGGGCTATCCTAACAATGTGAAGGCTTCAAATGCCTTTTCTATGGACGGATTCGTCCATGTGGGCTAAGATTTTTGTGCCGGTCATCATCAGCAGGATGATGGGGACGATGACGATGACGATGCCAATGGCGATGGCGATGACGGGGCCTGGACTTAAGGTGAGACAGAGGTTGGACCAAAGAGTTGTTAAGATAACAGAACATGTGCAATTAAAACAGAGAGTCCTTGGGAGTCTACACTTTGTTATTTAATATTTTATAGATATAGATAATGTTTATAGAAGAAAGATTCCGAATAACGTAACTCCCTTAGGATCTCCTGCAGATATTCACCTAAACTCTCAAAGCCACCTTCGCCTTCTGCGATATTGGTTATCGGTCGGACTCCTTCCGATTCTAATCAAGTTCCTTTATGCCTAACGATGTGCCAGCCCTCGTGTGACGTCTGTGTTGGCCAGGTTCCTTCCCTGCATTGGTGGTGCCACATTCTGGCCATTCTTGTGGGTGGCCGGGTGCGTGGACTTGGTCATTGAAAACAAAGGACCCATAAAGATTATGTCAAAAACAAACTATTCAATTAAGTAACTAAACTAACTGACGTTGGCAACAAAGGGCGGGGGCAGTGGCTGAAGAAAGCCACTTGTACAGCTGCCTTCCACACATGCCGCATCCGTACATCCCGAGGACGACTCACATTCACAGGCACCCGTGCATATGCCAACTGTTGAAACCCAGGGAACTTTGGGTCCTTGTCAAGCCAAACACACACAACAATTACAAACGTCTTTGCCTGGACTCTCTCTTTTTTGTTTTATTTGCATAGCACAGAGATAGAGATTGAAAATGATGAAGAGATTGCGAGATCTGGGCTGAGGGCTTTATGGGGAAAAATAAAGAAAAGCTTCGATGGCTGGTCAGAGGCTAGAGACTAGAGACTGAAGGGTGAAGTTCGCTCCGAATTCCCCCGACTTTTTGCTCAGTTGCATTGGGAATTTGTCTAAGGAAAATATTGCTAATATTGTTTTATGTAGCAGAGGAATAAATAGGGTATATTGATTAGAAAGACAGTTTGTTCAAAGAAAATAAGAGAAATTATATAAATTTACAGGGAATTATATTTTCGATTCTATCACAGATTTCTTTATGGTTCTTGTAAATCAATGGCCGATGGTCAAAACTTCGGTCTCTCCTTGGAGTCTTCGTTATTGGCATTATTAGCAAGAAGGCTTAGGCCGCAGCGCGTGTCAGGACCCCGGGCAGGATCCGCTTCGCAACCAGGATGGGGCTCGTGAGGGGGATAAGGTGAAGAGCTGTGGCACGTGTCATAAAATAAACAATAATCCGAGGCAGCGCCTGCCATTCCACATAGCTGCACAATAAATTGTATCTAATAATGCGCACCGTGCAGTAGAACAAACAATCAATCAATAGACAATATTTTCAGCCCTTCCCCGGGTCTCTGCGAGTCTCTTCGAGCTGCCAGCGATTTTGTTTTCGATTCCGATTCCGATTGCCTTAAAACAAAGAGCGAACAATGAAAAAAAAGCGTAGAAAAATAGAAATAGAAGGACAGGCGGAGGACTTGTGTAAGGAGTAGGAAAAAAGATAAATATTTATACCCCGAGCGCAGTGCAGGCGACGCTCGACTTGTTTTTTCAGCTTCGCTGAGCGTATAGAACTAGATACGAACAGCGGGTGGTCTGGGGCTGCAAGGTGGCTAAGAGCATTTGTAGATAATAAAAAACAAGTAGGTAAATACAATATAAATGCTGGTAGTCCCCACTCGCAGTCGCTGTATCTCTGGCTCTGTGTATCTTACAGATACGATTCGGTTGCAGCTACAGCAGCAGCGGCAGCGGCAGCAGAAGCATCAGCAGTTCCAGCCAGCACTTTTATTACATGCGACTTTTCTGCAAATTGTGGAACCATTGTCTTCCCCAGATCTGCGCTCCATGGCCGAGGGGCCAGAGTGTTTGAGTTCAGTTGGCAAAGCGGAAAGGCAAAGAGAGCGAAATGAACTACGACCCATCCAAGTGCTCGGACGGGCTCAAAAGGTTGTGAACTCCTTCCCCAAAAATCCCCCGAAACCAACCAGCCAGAAGGGTTCACAGCCTTCCGCTTTCTGCTGCGATGGCATTCTTATTTATAAACCCAACTCCAGGCCAAAGAGAGCTGAGGAAACCACCTTGGTTGGGCTCGAGACGCTCGTTATCCCTGCGGGGGTAATAACTAGTCGATGATGCGAGAGTTGTTCGATCAAATTGGTAAACAAATGTGTGGGAAAACTACACAAGGAGGTGTTCTGGCAGGTTAGTCCTAGAAGACATAGAACCCCTTTCAGTGCATACCTGTATGTGTTTCTTGAGGAACTGCCATTAAAAAGGTACTGTACATTAAGGTACAAAAATTTATTAAAAACAATTCTGCAACGTAATTATGAAGGATAATTAAGTACAGTTCCCCTTTGAGAGGTAAAAGTTTCAGTCCCAGAGCTTCCTTACACCTTAACGACCCCGAAAGTAGTGCTTCATTCGCCCGGACCAAGTCCAGAAAGAGCAGCAGCAGAAAATCGGATTGGAGATGGGAAAGTGCTGGCCATTTCGGACTGCTAAGTAGTGGGCAATTATTTTTACGACAACTAGTTAAGGGTGCGAGTGAGGATGGGGCAGGGTGGCCACTTAAATTTGCTACTCGCTTCTAATTGCGGGTTTTTCTTATCCCCAAAAGAGACGCAACAATGGTAAAAGGAAAACAATGTTAGCAGCAGAGAAGGAGCATTAAAAAGGACGAACGAGGAGGAACGAGGCGAAATGTGTGTGTTGATAGCTCCAGATATGAAGTTGAAGTTTGGCCTGGGCGAAGGCGAGTTGATTCGAAATAAATACATGAGGGTTGGCGCAACAAAGCAAAGTTAACTTGCTTAAAAACTTGCCACAGATAATGAGTTCCTAAGATAGATGGACCCACCGCCGCCGCCCCCCGTCACCTTTTGTTCGTATGAAACATAACTCAAACTGTTTGCTTAGTTGTTTTTATGGCGCTGGGTCTTGCTCCTTGGCTTGGCTCCTCTGTGATAATGATAACGAGAGCTCACAAAAGTAACAAAACGAAGCTGCACCCAAGGGTCCTTGGTGGATGGATGGATGCACACAGAAAAATGTCAAGATAGGGATTTTGATTCGTCTTTAAATCCCTGTATTTTGCCACTAAATACTTTGATTTATTGGAAACTATAAGAGATACTGCTGTGAAAATTCGAAAAGGCCCTGAATTTGGATATCTAAATTATTAAAATATAATTTAGTGCTTTGGCTATGATACAAGCAGCTTTCTAGATCAGGATTGAAGATTTCTAGGCAGTTATTAAGAAGTGAAAAGTGTTATCATCTTTGAAAGCTGAAACTTTGAATTGCATTTTAATGCCATTTAAAATGTTAAATACCATCGTTGTTTGCCCATTTTTAGCCTTCACTTCACCTTAATTTCTCCAATATTTCTCCCTGTGCATCGTAGTCTGGGGTCAAGTATCAGAAATCTGTTTGAGACATTGTTGATGACTGCAGAAGGAGTTGTCTGTGTCTCAAAAACTCTCAGCGACTGAATCTGCGAGATAAGCTCGGGGTTTTGTCTCCCACACACACTCACCCACAAGTTGAAGCAATCAAAGTTGAGCATTGTGTCTATGTTTCGGCAAGTTTCAATGCAGAATGCTCGAGGCGGTTAACATGGCAAAAGTTATTTGCCGGTGCTATACCTTCGCCAAATTAGAAGTGAAAATATGCTTGAGAATGCAGGCTGGAAACTGTTGAGTCCGTGGTTGAGTTCAGTTTGTTTTTGGCTGAAACTTTGATTACATGAGCATATTCTGCATCAATCTTCTTATAGAGATTATACCATATATAATAATTAAACATATGTAAATGTTACAACCACAGAGCAACTTTTTTACCTTGCTCCCTCATATTATATATTAATGGAAAATTAGTCTGTGTTTATATATATTTATATATTTAAGGTTAAACAGTTTTAATTATTCCCAAGGATATGCATATAGTTATGGAAATATAGAAACAGAATTATGCGGGTGCTAATTGAAATGCTTTGATGACATGCCCGTTGACATTTTTTAGATTTTTAATTAAATTGCTGTCAACATTTTTTGCGGATATTTTTCATTTCCATTCGGCTGCCCTTCATGGGGAAGTTTTTACTTCCTCTCTTTATTTTTTTTGCAACCCCCCGCTCTAAAGTGCAAGTGTCAAATTATTATATGCTAACTAATTTGGGGTTAGTCGTGTTGTATATATTTTTTACACGGCGCCCGTTTTTTGTTTGAGTTTTTACTCGATCCACGAGTGTGTGTTCTCTTCAACCGCAAAATTGAAATGTTTTAATTGAAACTAAATGTTGCCCCTGTGTATTGCCAGCAAATAAAACAAGGGCCAGAACAAGGGCAAATACACGCCGGTTGAAAACAATAACAAGAACACAAACACCCAGCACCAGCCGGAAAACTGGAATCCGGCAATAATAATTACATCGAATGGAGTGGAGGAGAGCTGCCAGTTAGCCAGAGTCCCCCTTCCCTGCGTTCTCTCTATTTGCGACTTTGTCCTGCAACTCCATCACAATGCAGTAAACTCCGGAAATCCGATTTGCGCCCCCTTTCCATTCATTTTGCAGGACCCTTTCGGGTTCGGGTTCAGGTTCGGGCTCCTCCTTTTACTATATTCTCTTTATGCAGAACTGCATTGAAAGGCCATCAAGCGGGGAGAAAGGGCCAAGAAGATGCCGGCGCACCGCTCCACAAATTTAATTGTAAATACATAAATCGCTTTACGACCGCTTTTTCGCTGCCATAATTGTGTCTGTGTGTGTGTGTTTCCACCTTGGGTTTTGGGCCTTTATTTTTAGGATTTTTCACATTGCAAAGCGTTTAAAAAAGGCCAAAGGCTTAAGCCTCGTGCGGTCAACAAAAAGCTGGCCGCAATGGGAAAAATAAATACGGGCTCAGGCCTCTCTGGCCGCTGGATAAAACAGGACCATCAGGACCACCGACTGTCCTCGGGGTCCTCTTCTCTCTCCACACAACACACACACACACAAACAGAGGGCACATAAAAATGCATTAAATAAAATTTGTCATATAAATCTTGCAATTTATATGTTTGCGTGTGGCCTGCAGTACCCCGAAAAATGTAATTTACAGACCCAAAAGCTTTGGCCAGTAAGTATGAATGGGGAGTACCAAGGGCATGCTCGAAAAGGAAATTGAAGTGGATTTCAAGGAATAAGAAATATGAAAATTGTTTGCCAAAAACCCACAAAGATCTTGTTAAAGGCGAAAGTGTAGAGAATTTTATTTACATTACAAAGTGTCCAAAATATTTATACTATTTTAATATAAATAAAGAATATTTGCGTGAGGCATGGCAAATAGTATTTGTAATAATTTAGCCTGGCCTTAAATATTTGAAAAACTAAATACTCCTTTCAGGACCCATTCTGGGCAATATTCCAGGACCTCATCCTAATTCCTATAGCATACAGCCCAGCGCCTGAATTCTCCTAATGGGTAACCTGAGAATGGCAACATTTCGCCGCATTAATACACTCTTTTTCGCTTTCGCACGTCATCTCGAGCGCGCTGGCGTATAACTCATTAAGAGCGCTTGTCGCAGGTGCTAATTCGTTAAAATGGAAATCAGAATTTTCCAATTAAACTGCGGATAATAAATTGGCCCTGGCCGAAGCCCGGCCACATATATACACAGCGGCCAGAGGGCAGAGAACCTCTGGGGCCCAGGACTTTTCGGGGGTTGGCCTCAGCATCAGCAGCAGCAGCAGGAGCAGCTGCGTGGCGGGCTCTGGGCAGAAAGGAAATAAATTATAAATACGCCGGAAGTTCCAAGTCAGCATGAAAGGGCGAAAACACACACTGGCACACACACGCACACCCCCATTTTGGCCCCTTTCGCCCATTTCGCCCACAGGTTTGCATTTCCGTTAGCCAGCTAATTTGTAAAAAGCTGTTGACCAGCACACACCCACACAGCTGAGACTCGGCAAGAAGATAAACTATGTGTACAGCATATAGTGCACATATATAAGCAGATACTTTATCTAATGCCAGACGACGTGTGGAAATTTAGATGTATCCTCAGACATGCACACAAGCACACACACCACGCACACCCACCACCCACCAGGTCTGCGGGGCGGGGGCTAGCAATTAGATAAAACAAACGCATTGCTGACAAAGGCAATGCAATTTTGCTTGCCAACCGCAGCAAAAGTTGAAAACATCTCAAATATGGTGGAGTTCAGCCAAGAGGAGTATAGGGCATCCGAAAAGTACAGTGGTCCCTGGAGAAAAGTACACATCGACTTGGGGAATTCTTATGCTGGAATTTAATTAATTACAACTTTAATTTCAGATCGAATTTATAAGGACTGAGATTTTAATTGAGATAAAATCTTGCTTTTTAAATTCTTTTTGTGCTTAAAAAGTGCAAATAATTAGTTCTTAAAGGGATCTCACAAACAACCCCATAAGCTGTAGCTTTCCCTTGTAATTCAGTGCTAAAGATGGCCAAATTGTTGCCGCCACTTAACGCTGTTACACAAAGATATATATGTCTTATATATGGCTATATCTCTCTCTTCTGAAGCGACCCATCCCTGAAGCGGAACAAGGAGTCAAAACTGCTGTTGCCGCAACTTGAAGTATGCGTGGTCCGAGTGGGCTTTGGGTGGCTGCAGCAAGAGCGGAATGGGGATGCTATTGTGCGGCAGGAGCAGCTGCAAGCGGAGCAGCTCAACAATTCAATTTAAGATTCGTGCGCAATTTGCGCAACGCAAGGCGCCAGAAGGAGGAGGAGAAGCGGCGGGGGCGTGGCCCAGTGCGGTCTCAGTTCGTGGAAGCGACTGACTCGACTTGACTGCCAGTTGATTCATATGGCAGGCGGATGGCCTGCTCCACTTGCCGCATGGCGCTAAGGATTACGCCACTCCCTGCATCAGCCGCTCATCCAGGCATCCAGGCATCCAGGCATCCTGCATCCTAGATCCTGCATCCTGGCATCCGGGCTTATGCGTGTTGCGAGCCGGGTAATTGTAAAACTGACTCATTTATATCTCCGCGTATTTTGTTTGCGCTTGGAGGAGGTGGAGGCGGAAAATAAAATACCAAAACATGACAGTTTTAAATATAAATAATCATCCGATGAATATATCATTACTCTGCTGGCATTAAAAGTTGTTAATCAAATTCTTAAGCTGCTTTAGATGCCAAAAACCAATTTTTAATTTGTTTCTTATTTATTTTCAGCTCTTTCCCCGCACACACTACAGGTTGGCTGACCCCCTGTCTTTGGCTTCTCGTTTCCCCACAGCTCCGCAGCAAACAAGAGTTATTTGGCTTTCCAATGGTTTAATTAAAACATTGTTACTTCATTGTGAAAATGCGCAAAGTGTAATTATATAACATTTTCACAACCACGCTGCCACACACTTACCCACACACTCGAGCTCGCACACACAGTTGCGGTCAAAATTGAAGCGTTGAATAAATGTTTGGAAATCTTCGGGGTTTTGTGGTATATTTATTTGATGGTAATTAAGGAAAGTTATATTCAAATTTGAATGTGATTTATATTTAAGGAAAATATTTTATAATTTATATAATAAATATTCCGTATATTCTATTAGAAATATATTGGAGGGGAGCCATAGAAGTCGCTGGCAATTGTAAATCTGTGGAATGGGTATCCAAAAGCTTGCTATGAGACTCTACAGTCTTTGAAATTTAACAATACATTCTTAGCATTTTCAATAAATAGCACTCCTTGTGGCATTATAACCTGATATCATATAAAATAGTATTCTATTCCAGTCGGACTTGGCTTCATGTGGTGAACGAATTCATTCATTCGATACATTCCCAATTCTGCATGTGGTAAGAGGCGATATTCAGGTAGCAGCTTCAAATTTCCTATAAAAGTTGTCAAAATTTCAGGACCCAAAGTCTTAAAAATAATTCTTCAAAGTCAGATATTTTCTAGTGCTATAGTTGTGTCCGCAACTGTACTTAGACGCCCAGTTAGAGCGCTTGGCAGTGCTAACAAACAAATACAAATGCAGCAAAACCAGCGGCGGGACAGACAAAATGTAGTACATGTGTCGACGGGAAGGCAACAAAAAGGGGTTTCAGGGGGCTTCAACGGCACCAGAGTGCCGGAGCAACTGAAGCCGCTTTGAGCTCTAACGCTTTGTACAGATTTCCATGCGTGGGTGTGAGTTTTCCGGGTCTTGGTCCAAGTGTGTGCGTGTGCGGCTGCATGTGTATGTGGGCGCAAATCGCTTGGCTCCAAAAGTTGACACGCACATGGTTATAATAGGTAGAAAATTAAATTAAGCCCGGGCGCCGACTCCCAAAAGCAGGCTACAATATATGCACGCCAATCCAATGGCACATATGTAGATACTATGCTGCGGGGGCGAGTAAAATAATGTACTAGAGAGGCGTTCGAAAATGGGATTTTCCAGCACTCAGGCACAGCGGAAAATGGAAAAATTAAAAAACTATAAATAAATAAATTGGTTTTGTAATTTTAGGAATAAAATGGGTGCGAGAAGAGACTTTATTTTGGCCTCAGATGATCAAATCGCCAGAGATCGCCAGATCTTCAATTCTCTTGGTTAAAAAATCTTCTAACAAAGACAATACGGCTAATAGATTTTCTAGAGGGTTAGGAAATTAAATGGCTCACATATCCGTTTAAATAATTTTAAGGTTTAAGAGTTTATAAGATTTATACGGTTCTTAAAAATAAATAAAGACGAGAAAATAAATAAGGAATTGTTTCGTCTTGATTGAAGTACAAGGAAAATATGAAACACAGAAAAATATAATATGAAAACAAAGGAGCTGCCTTAAACATAAAAATTTCGGTTAAGCGAAATAATAATAATAATAATAATAATAATTATTACACTAGTTTACACTCAAAATGCTCCAAGCCTGTTGATGTGAAATTCTGGTAGAGTTGAATCCCCAGATCACAAAAATGGCTTTACATTTTTTTTCTATCGGATAATTATCCGATTTAAGTCTTGCCACCTACAATTTCGCACTGAATCAGGTTTCTGGATAATTTTGTTACGCTAAATCCATTTAATGTCTCTTTCAGCAACGTTTCATTGACATCAGGAAACTCCCCCTGCGGACAGGTTTTATTTTAAGCCTAGGCAACCCTTTAATAACTTAATTGAGGTTGACGCTTTAAAGACGTTGACTGGCCTTGGGGCGGGGGTGGAAAACAAAGAAGCCAGAGATGAGTTCGGGCCTATATCAACACACTCATATATGTACAACACACACACATTCACTTAAAAAGCCAAAAAGCCGAAATGCCAAAATGCCAAAAGGCTTGAAATAAATTAACTTTTTTGGTGATTTTATGTAAATCGTGAAATGGAAAGCGCTAGAGCTTTCGGTCAGACGGCCGACCGGGCGACCCACTTATATTTATTTAACGATGTGACCCAAATTTATTTCTTCATGGGGAGTGTTTAATTAGACAAGCTCCCCCTCTCCCTCTCGGTGGTCTTTACGACTCGACGACGACTGGGTTTCTGCTTTTCCGTCAAGGTCGAATGATATGCGCATATAAATAACCCCAGACCCGAGGTTCGTCCCGAATGGGTTTCGGATTCGGGGCTTCTGAGTTCTCGGGGGCCGGCTTATCTTCGGGCGGGCCATGCCAAAAATTTACGTACTGTTAAGTAAAGGATTTGTGGTTAATGACGGTCGTCGACTTTTGGCCACCGCCAGATTATTTTTCCCCCCTCGCCACATGCATATGTTGCGGAGGCCCGGCAAGTTTCCATGTGGACGCACTGTTCTTGGGGCTTATTGCGGTGCCGGGTTGCTCAGGATGTGGGCAATAAATTTGAGTTGTAATCAAATTTAAATTAAAGTTGTTGGGCTCGGTCGGATTGAGGGGTGCTGCCATTAGGCCAGGAATAGATGAGGCCATAACCGGGATAGCAGCGGTCTTAAGGCAACGACTTTAACTGTTCCTTACTATTTCCAGATCCGTGATCCTTGAGATTTCAGTTCTTCAAGATTATATCTGAAGGGATTCATTTTTTTGGGACACATTGCAAATCAGTAAACAAAAATTATTTACTCTATCTGTACGTATAAAAAAAAATATTTAAATTATGTTATATTTCAACTTCATTGTGATAAAATTTTGTTTCAGAATCTTCACTTAGCTAAAAATGTTTTGAGATAATGATGTCATTTTAACCCCGAATCATACTTTAAAATTTTCAAAAATCGCAGAAAAATATTCTTGATTTTTTCGAGAATCTTTTAGCTACTTTTAAATGCATTTTAAATTTATTTATTTCGCATGAAAAACATACGAAATGTTTGCACTTTTTCTATCAAATCTTCTCATTGCTATATATTTAGAACCGAATAAGATATATTTCAAGAAAATATAAAGTTATTCATACGAAAATGTGAAGTAAAAAACAAATGGAAATCTTTTACCGTTCGCGATGTACAGTTACAAATCTGAAATAAGCTTGAAAAAAAATTAAAATATTAGTTATAATTAAAAACAACTTTAATAAATGAAAAGCTATATTATTTTACGATTGCTTAAGAGCTCTTTTGTTTAAATTACTCGCCGCATTTCGCAGACTTTTGCAATTTGTAAGCTGAAGTCATCAATGTATTTTGTACCTTTCGCGATGCATTGTTTTCTGCAAATAATGTCGAAGCGACAATTTCCCAAAGCTATTTAGAACACAAATAGTACTGGTAAAATGCATTGATCGTGCTTAAAAACATTTCAGAAAATGTTCACTTTTGTCTAATTTTTTTTTTTCAATTTATGCCATTCTGGAAATTCCCTTATATAAAAATATTTTTGACTGGTTCATAGATCAGGTATTACAAGTTACTTTTCAGCTAAAGCCTTCTGAATCGAAGTAAGCGTTCGATAGTTACTCAAGGCAAGGAAACATAACTCAAACTTTAGGCCCGTAGACAACAATTAATCAAGAAAAATTTCGAAACCCGTATAGAACCAACAAGAAAGCATCTTTAGAAGGATGTGTAAAGTTTGCACCGAAGCAACGCCTGATTGTTGCGCCCGCTTTTATCCAATATGGTGCATAGCGTTTGGACTCCTGTTTATAATTACGAACGTATATTTTATGGTCAAGCTTGTTTTTCTTGATAAATTAGCTACAGGGTTTGTAGACAACCGTCTGATTCACTAAGCACAATACTTAGTTTGCCAGCTTACATTGATCCTAAAACTTGGATAGTTATTCTAAGTATTTATTTTGCGGTGATGCTTGGAGGAGTGTTCCTGGTAAGCCATTTATTTATATTGCAAATAATAGCACAAGCCACACTTAATCTTAAAAGAGCCGAATTCAAATATCAATATATTGACATATTCCTTTTCTTTTTTTAATGATATTAGAGGGTATGATTCATTAAATTAATTGGAAATGGGCCAGAATAATAATCAAAATTATTAAAATATGGGTTGAAAAATTCGGAAAAATTAAGACGGAAGAAGCATCTAAGGTCCCATGCAGACCCGGGAAGGAACAGATTTCCCAACACATGTGAGTATGCAGTGCGTTAAAATTCCTTTCTTATTTCAGAAGAGTTAATATATTCGATCTTGTCGGGCATCATCTCGTAAGTCCTTTCGGTAAATGTCTCCCAAAGCTCGGTTATTTTATTATGCGCCATTGTGCATTCATCCCATTCTTTATACGTTATTATGTGGACATTCTGAAAGATGAATTAGTTACTCTTTTTAAAGCCTATTTTCATTTTGTATTTAGATATTTACTTATTAGTCACGTGAATATGTAAATTATACATTTTCTCAAATACCAAATAAATCATTTATAACAAACAGCACATGAAACAATGTCGATGGCTTTTTAACGCTCATCTCACAGCGCCAATTGGATTGCAAGGGCTTGGTAAATATGCCGCTTTGAGGTGAACCCGGCCTGAGCCCAAACAACCAACCCCCGCTCGTCACTGGGACGTCACTCCCCCCAAACGAGGAGGAATCAACCGAAATGCAAATTGTGACATAAGTGGACGGCTTATCAAGCTCGCAAATCCTTCGGCCAAAACAGATATGAGACTGACAAATCTGGCCGGGAACGGGACGGGACCTCAGCTGTCGTGAACGCTCGACGGCTCCCACTTCCGCTCCCCTCGAGTTCGGGAACGCCCCGGCTAAGCCCTGGCTTAGATGTGTTAGATATGTTCAACAGCTGCGTTATTTCCATTTTTCCACTTTCCCTTCCATTTTTTCCTTTTATATTTTTTTCCTGTAGCTGTAGCTCGAGACCATGACAACTTTCAATTTCCATGACCGTCCCGCCCCGCTCGTTGGCAATTTCAATTTTCTAAAGCACACGCTTTGGCCCAAAAGGTCCTGCCACGCCCACCGGCTTAAGGCGGTCCATGGACAAAAATATATTCTAATCCAATCGAAGCATTTATCAGCGTAACCGATCGACAAAAGTCGAGAGTTATGCATCAAAGTCACGAGGCGATGAGCCAACGTAGATAGTCGTAGTCGTTGCCATTCCCCCGGGCAATTACCCCCTTTTTTCCCGTTTTCCCGTTTTCCGGCTGCCCCTGCCAAGGGGGAAATTGATGAAATTTTTTTATGTAAATGCTGCACTAAATCAAAACACATTTCACACACGCGCACACGAGCCGGCAATTTGATGCTGCATTGAGCAGGCAGACTTGACAAAAGCCGAAAGCCAAAAACGCAAAAGCGAACCCCGAACTCGGGGCTCAGTGCTCAGAATCCAGAACCATTCGTCTTTCTATCCCCGCATCATAAAAATATCTCTAACAATTTTTGCAGTAATGGCCAGACATAAAAAATACGCAACAAAAACAAGTGCAGGGTGTTGACTTGTGATGAAGGACCACCGACCAGTTGATATCCTGTTAAAAGTAAGTGACTTTGAGAGGAAGTTTTCAGAAAATAAACGAATTTGGCTTTTTAGTTTAGTTATAAGAGAATTAAAGCACTTAAATAGGGAATAAAAACTTTAGTTTGTGTTAGTTTTTAAACCCTTTTTGGGCAATAGAAGGTTTATTTTAATATGTAGTTAAATTAAAAAACTAATGTACATTAATTTTTTGCTTTGGTTTGTAAATAATACTTACCTGAACTGATTGTGGATAATATATTTACTGTAATTACATTTATTTCTAAGAGGCTTAAGTTAAAAATAAAGATTTGTTTATATTTTCAATGAGTTTATATTGCTGGAATTTCTAAAATATATAAGATTCAATTTCTGCCTTTGGAAATTCCATGAATTAAAGCTTATATCATTACTTGAACGATAATATTATAAAGACCTTCCTTCCTTCCTTCCTTTTTTCTTCTAAATTTAATAATTAATAATATTTTTATTTTCTTAGTATTCAGCCTGCAGTTCCCTTAGTCCCCGTATACCCCCGCTACCCTAGGCGGCCGTTGCGCGAGTATAATAATAATTTTTCACTTGCGTAACCAATCGATTCGTGTGTCCTACCCCTAGCTGGAAATCGGTGCGGAGTGTCAAAGATGAGGCCACACTGATAAAATCCAATCACTATGAAATTTACGCTCCTTTACAGGAAATGAAGCGGAAGAAATGTGCAAAATGTATTGGCGACGCCCGCCCCAGAGATACTCGTATCTCCGTAGATTTGTCTCTTTCTCACTGGGTGTGTGTGTGTGTGTAGTAAGGGGGGAGTCAGGGTGTAGGGCTGTTCGATAGGGCCAACTCCAAGTTATTGCCATTGCAATTCATAAAACAAATTGATATTGCCGCTATTACCCACACAAACACCCACAGTCAGAGCCACAGCCACAGCTCCAGCTACGTCAAATGCCAAATGTCGAACGCCCCCGTGTGGAACCGCAGAGCCCGGGTCTAAATTAAATTAAATATTTACTCACATTTGCATGCGATTTTATTTCTTTTTATTTGTATTTTTCCCTCTGCTTCTTGCTCGCTGAGCAATTTGCCGGAGACATGTTTTGCTTTGATTAGCTTTCGCCGATTGGGGTAATTTGTGTCACAGGCAGCGTCAACGCCCACCAGAAATTATAAAACAAAAAATACAAAATAAAACGTCCACGGCGCTGGAAAGAATCGGAATCGGAGTGCAGGCCCCAGAGCAGCAATTTACCCCGGGACGCCCCTAATTATATGCAACAGGCTAATGCCCCGGCCCAGGCCGGACGAGTGCTGGACACAGCGCTCCCAGGCGATGGTTATACAAAAATTTCGCTCGAAATTAATAAATTGATGGCTGGCCGAGAACTGAAAGGTCCCCGGCCTGGTCATGGCCTGGTCAAGTCATCGCTGCCATCTGGGTCAGTCCAGCCGAACAGGAAGTGGGCGCAGGGCACCTCGTAGTTAATTTGACATGTCCTTTGAGAGCAGGGACGAACTGGTGAATTACGTATAATAGTGTGCTTTTTTCGGAATATCGATCGAGTTTAAAATGAGACATTTGTAGTCTGTTTTTGTCGCTGGAAAAGTGGTTTACTTGTGTTGCTTTGAAGTACATTTAAAAGGTAATAATAACATGCCATTAAAATATATTCAGGAATATTTTATACTTTTATAGACCTGTCCTATCCTGATGATATTTGCTTACTCCTTTGTCAGAAATATTCATATTTTATCTAGTTTATATGACACAAGATGTTTCAGAAAGGCTTTTAACTACTTCATAGCTCAAGTTTCTCTGTGTTTCCTCACTGTTTACACGGCCTATAATCCCGCAATCACTGAGGCCTAAGGAAACCCCATTGGTAGTCAATTTCTCCCCCTAAATCCTACTGCCTAATTTTCCCCAAATAATCCGGTTCATTCGCACAACTAATTTGACCAAATATTCCCACATTTAGCGGATACAAAGACGGCCCAAGGATCACCGGGAAACAGTAGTGGTTGGTTTGGACAGTGTGTTTGGACGGTTGGTTACGCTCCGGGACTGGTGTTCTTCAACTTTCGTATAATCGTGAATCGAATTAATTAGTGGGGCAATTGTAACGGTTAAGTGACTGAGTCACGAGTCTGGCCGGCAATCCAAATGCAATTCATTGACAATCGATTAGTCAAACACTTTCCGCCCCGTGCGCCATCATTAATTATGCCGCTCACCCCTGGGCTGGAGAGTCCTGAAAAGTCACCCCCAGGACGATCCCCGATCTGCTATACTGCCAAAAAAAAAACTTAGAATGTGTAACACTTTGCACACTCCCTTCTCCCTCCCCGCTCTCCCTCCTTGAGTTGAGTTGTCGCAATGTCGCAGCCCGTTCCCAATGCACATCACACATGCTTCTCGGGCCCTTCATCGAGGCCGTGGAGCAGGACTCACAGTCAAGAGGAGAGCCGAGCATCGAGCATCGAGCATCGAGAGTCGAGAGTCGACAGTCTCTAATAACAGACATTGCCAACCCCTAATTTTCCCTAATTTCTTAACCAATTTCGCCCATTACCAGGGCCAGGCCGGCGGGTCGGGTGTGCAATAAAAATTAAAATCCATGCCCAGGCCAAAGACATAACTCGTTTCCCCTCCTAACCCTCTCTCGGCATCTCGCCCTGCCCATGATATCCTGTCCCCTCGTCCATCTGCCCGCCGTCTCCCTCTGCAGCCGAGTGTCGTGTCTGCCATAATAAAACGCTGTCGCCTCCCTGGAGTGGAGTGCATTCGGAGAAAAAATTGCAGTATCTGTTAGGTGTGAACATGAAATAAATAAAAATATATTTTTAATATATTATATATTAGTAATTCGCAGATTTAATAAATTAAAAAACAATTATCTTGAACTTTCTTATACAAATTTCACTTTTAACAAGGTATGTTTCACGCTGTGCTTATGTTTTTTATTGTAAAGACGAACAGACGCACTCAATTTATGGATAAAACCATTTAAATTCAAGAATAATTGTTGTTAATTTCGGTGTGAGTTCTTTTGTATTTATTTTGAGTTTTTTTGTTCCCAAAGTAAAGGAAAAAATACTTAAATTTTGAATTTAAAAAAAACCCGGACTAAAAATGAGAGGAGTACGCATTTGAGCACGTGGTTTCTCAATTTCAGGATGCCATCATTCTATTTGTGTAAGTTTCCCAAGGCATCAAAATATTAAAAAGATTAACATGTAGGATATTTAAAAACTCTCTCTCACTGTGAATATCCTTCGTATTTATCCTTATATTTAATTGATCAATAAACAAAGGTCTTCTAATACAACATTGACTTTGAAAAAGGTACGTGAGGCGTTGTGCTGTCCGCTATGAAAGCTTATAAATAATTTTAGACTCGAAATCTCCCGCCGTTTTCTCTGCGTGCAGAAGGAGAAGAATGGGCCAGTGAAGGAAGCCAAGTGCAGTGTCCGATTCGGAGGAATAAAGGATGACTCGGGGAGCGGTGGACTTGTGACAGGAGCGGCGCGCAGGCAGGACCGGACCGGACCGGACAGGCAGGGGGCTTAGGTAGCAGCTGTGTGGATGGTTGGTTCGTCGTGTTTGTGGCGGATGATTGGCCACACAAACACGCAACTACTGTCAATTATTTGACTGTCATTGACGCACCGACTGACGGACGCAACAGAGGGTCTCGGGACTCGGGCAGGACAGGGGCTGGCATAAAGGGTTGGCTATCTGCGTAGGTTGCTTGTGGCCAACTCTCTTGACATTCATTCGCATGTGCCTGCCCTCCCCTGGCCTGGCTCAGAACAAAACGTCTGTCTAACGGAAGACTGGCTCTGCTCCGCTCTGTCCTGGCCATCAAGTCGCCGCTAACCGCCGCCGCCGCTGCCGCCGCTTTTGGCCTCGTTCTGGTCGAGGTCCTTGGACCTCGGTCCTGAGACCCCGCTGTGCAGGTATTCCACACTGACGCAATTGCGACAAATTTAAATGCGGTTTCTTCGTGGTTCGGGCCTGGCTGGAATTATGAGGCGAACTCAACGAATTTGTCCTCGTCAACGGTCCCTGCCCCGATATCCTGCAGCGCTCTGGGGCAAAACCAGCCGAAGCGAGACCTGCATATGGTATAATTAGTAATTAGGGCTTGGAAAATGCAAGGCGGTAATGTCAGAAATAGCTGGACGGCCTAACCCCTTCGTTTTCGGTCAACTGTAAAAAATGCAAGTCTGTGAAGGGTTTTTCGAGTTTATAAAAGTACTTGAGTTGTTTCAGGGTCTAGTCGGTTGATTTAATCCACATAAATCAAATGTTACGCCAAACCCCACAGAAATCTTTGTCCGAGGAGAAAAAGAAGGTCTATAATATACATTTTCTTGAGTTTCCTTCCAAGAAACCACATCAGTACTAATGAAAATCAACAATTTGTCGTATTTTTTTTTCGATGTCCTGTCATAAGAATATTTTTATTTTTGTAGAATCCATCAGTATGTTATATATTTCAGGGTGCAAATAAATTTAAATACATTTTATTATTTAATACCATTTTATATTTACCTTAATTTGCATAAAGTTAACAACTTACGAGATATCAGTGCTTCGAATTAAAGAGTTTTCAGGAGCATTCAAATTTTTCCCTTGGCATATCCTTTGTTATTTGCCGTCGGTTTGCTGCACGCCGCTGCAATCATCATTAAAACTTATTCAATGGCACACTCCTTCGTCCTGTTGTCCTGTTCGGGCACCGAGTTCCGTAGTCCGTAGTCGGTAGTCGGCAGTCCGTGGTCCCTGTGCTGATGTCCTTTGTTTGGGGCCGGGCATTCCATGGGTAATTTCTGTCGCCTGTTTTGCTTTTGTGCACATAATGATTTTAATAAATTAAATTAAATTTGTACACGTCAAACATGTGTCGCCGCCAACAATGCGACTTTAAATTGAGTGCCACGAGCGAGTCCTTCTCGAGACCTGTCAAGTCAATAAAAAATTGAGCCAGCTCGCGTTTCGTTCCTGCTTTTGCTGTTGCTATGCTTTGGCCCCCGCTCCTGCTGGTCTGGTCTGTTCAACCGAAACTGAGCAGCGACAACAGAAGTGACCCAAATATTTCGCAAGGACAATGCACTGGAGCACAATGCAAACAAGGAGCGGGCGCGCCGGAGAGATATGAGGCGAGACCAGAACAGGACACACAACTGACCGCAGGACGGGACGGGGCGAGGCAGAGCGGGGCGGGCTCTGGACTCTGGTCAAGTAAATAAACAAAAGTAATTGCATAAATTTATATAAATTAATGGAAATGCATCATGGGAATTGGACAATCGCCAAATGAAATTTAAGTGCAAAAGTTCCTCAACTTCCTCGATCCGAAGCAAATTTATGTGAAAGTGAATGTTTACACATTTGTTTCGGTATTTTCGTTATTTTGCATGGCCTCTTCCGTACAAATAGAAGGTTATTTTTCATGTCTGTGAATAAGTAACTTTTGCAAGTGCTCTTTTATATTTATTCTCGCTTTTTGGCCATAAATATATTTGTGCTGCAGCTCGATATATGTATAATTAAATTAGTTTGCTTTTTGCATCTCTTTTTGCAAGGAAAGGAAAAGTTCAAAAGGTGAAATGTTTTTAATTGTCAATTAAAACATGCATTTAATTAAATAGAAAATATAAATATTTTTCAAAGTCTTAAATGGAGGTTAACTGCCTTAACCAGGTTAAGTCAAACTATGTTTAATCTTTCTTTAAGCATTATTAAGATTAAGAGATTTTCCAAAAATATAAACAGCATTAAACGACTGATAAACTATCTTTATGTTTTTATCTACAATTATTTGCTATAAATAAATGTATAACTATTTACAACGATGTGTAGAGTCTTATCAAAATAAAATGAGTAAATTTTTATGATATCTGTATCGACTATATTTATAGTTTTATAACCATCAAAGAGTTCCCTTTAAGTACTTACTAGAAAGGAACCCCTTGGATCACAAGTTTCGCAATATATCTTCGCCTTCAGTCCACCAATGGTCGCTGGGCAACCTGTTTCCCAGGGCCAAAAATAACTCGGAAATCACCTGTGCGCCGCTCGCTGATTGGTGCGCTCACTCAGGTGCAACAGGTAGATCGTGCCCGTGCCCTGTGAGTCCGAGTGAGAGAGAGTGCTAGCCAAGGGCGTGAACTGAGCCCATTGCTGGTTCCTATCTGATGGATGACCCTCACGAGTCAACAGACAATAGTGGACTGGGTCTAATGACCCCTGGTGCCGAGGGGACATACTCGAGTGGTGATCTGTCAATCTAGTTATGATACCAGGAGAAATCCCAGACAATTGGATGTACTCAAAGCAAAAGATACAAATCTTGGGAGATGGGTGTTTAAGCAGCATGCGGGCATTCCCTATTGTGCGTTCAAAATATTTGTATATTCTGTTATTTAATATAAGAGTTGTTGCTCAATTTTAGAGTTTTATGACAGATCATATCCATGATAAATTAAAAGGATATAAAGCTATAAATGAGTCTACAAGTCATTTCATTTACTTTCTACCAATATTTTCATTTTGCAATCCATGTGTATTGCCCTTCGATGGTATTAACTTATATTAACTTATTCCCTTTTGGAATCCCGTTCCCTGTTCCGGCGCTAATCCCTTAGCGAAGCAAAGCGTTAAAAAAATATATAAGCGGAGGGGGCCTTAAATCTATATCTGGGGCCTGTGGCCATCAATTGATTGATTGACAAGCCATTTACATTAACTTTGACGAGCCGGGCGATGGAAGCAATTAAAGCCGGCCATAAACTGTCAACGTTTTTCTACGAGTGTGTCAAAGGTCAGCGAGCAACAGCGTAACAACAACAATAACAATCAGGACGAGAAGAGGCGCCACGAAAAACAACAATGCTGTCAGCTAATTAAAAATGCACATAAAATGTAAAACAAACAGCGAGGAAACTAATGACTGCAAAATCAATACACAAAAAAAAAACTATAAGGGGATAAGGTGCAGATGGTCGAGTGATATCGGGGTGTCGATATAGTGATAATCCTTAAAGAACCTGATAAACCGATTGATTTTTTAATTTATTTAATTGTAAGCAGTGTGTATTGTAATATTTTCAAACAATATGTATGATCCAAAATTTTGTGTGCTTAATACTTATTTTGATATAAAATGTTCGATATAATATTACAAATAATATAATATGTTATCGATATTTCGCTTTTAACGATATATTTATCTAATAAATCGACGTTTGCTTTGGGATAACGAAGATTATCAACTTCCTATTTTGGACCCATTTTGAAAAATTCTAAGTTTTAATATCTTTAAATATCTACCAACTCCAAACCGATATTATATTATGATCTATAAATTGATCAAATTTATCGAACTTATCGCTTGTTTGTTTCTTATTTTAAGGATTAAAACATATTCATTGTTTTAAATGTGTTACATTAGTATAAAAAGAATCTTGGTGAATAAATACATCTAATAAATATTAGCGATATTTTTCGATATTTAAATGCTCGATACACTTTCAATATGGAACACAATATTTAGTCGATATCGCAACACATCCCTAAAAAGGGACAGCTCTAAAAAAAAAATTAAACACAAATAAATAACTGAAAATAATTAATAATTTAAATGCCCAAAGGCAGACGAAAAAATCGGACATAAATAAATTAAGGCGAAATGAATATGGTACGAGGCGGCAGATAAATAATAAATAATCTTAAATATACACAATTTAGTTAATAAAAAACGCAATTAACGCGACAAGGAGCCGTCGAGGAGAAAGCCAAGCCATTTAAAAGGACATTTTCCGGGGCCTGGAGAAAGAGGGAGGGGTCCCCAGAAGGAGGAGCTGGCAACGATCCCATGAATGAATGAATGTCATGAAGTCAACTAGGACAAAGCATATAACACTCATTTATTAATGTACCATTTCGGCAGGCGCTCTCTCCCTCTCTCTCTCTCTGTCTCTAGGTCTCGCTTTCCCCTCCCAAAAGAACCGGAGATGAAAGGGGGAGAGAGAAAGACTCTCAGTTCCTCAATTGCGGCATGTAAAATGCTTTGAACTCTGTAATAAATTCTTTCGCATGGCGATGCATTTTACATGCGCTCTCTCGTCGTTTCTCTCTCTCTTTCTCCCGCTCTCTCAGTAATTCTGACATTGAAATCTGTCTGTCAACAGACTGTAAAGAGCACAACAAACATGAGCTCGAGAGAGAAAGTGTCGGAGAGCGAGAATAAAGAGAGAAACCGGTTTGCACTCTCCCGTCCTGTTAAGCGACTGAAATTGAAACTGGTTTCTGTTAGCAAAGTTGAACGGAGTCAACAGGGCTCTGCGGTTGACAATGGAATGCACGCATTTCTGAGGCTTCGCTTAATGCTGGCTTGTCTTGGGTTTTGAATTACTCGTCGGGGTTCCCCAGGGCAAGTGCAAATGCAAATTAGGAAATCAAAGGGCGTTGCCTAACAGGTGGAGGGGGGCTGGGAATTGGATTGATTTACAGTAGAATCAGAACTGCAGTGGAGAGTCGGGAAGCTTTTCAAAACTCACGGAAAAGTTGAGAGTTTAGAGCTTAAATGGAGTTTAGAATATTTTTATTTTTTAATTATAAGTTTTATGAACTTAAGGTATCAGAATTAATCAGTTGTATTTTTTTGTTTCTGATATCTAATTATTCATTAATAAATTAAATTTCACTCCAGAGTTTCTAATGTCATTGATCAATTCCTAAAAGGCTGTTCAATCACATAGCAGCGCTCGCTAACAGCGCGTTTGTTTACATGTTAACCTAGGGCAACAACGTGCTACTACACAGCGACGGCCCGTTAACATCTCAATTGCCGCTCTGTTAGCGGCCATCAATTTAAATGTCAGTCGTTTCGCGTTCGGCGCTGCTATGAATTCGAGATGCTAACGTTAATGTTAATGAGCCGTTCAATGCACTATGGGGAATTTTACCGATTTTTTTGACCAAAATTAATAACTCGCTCAGTTTATTAAATATCAACATGAAACTTTACCAATCGTAATTACATATATATAGAGAAATTCTGAATGATAACTATCCGGATCAGACAACTATATCCTATAGCTTTCATAGGAGAGATCGGGTAAAATTTAAGATATCTACATAAAATTTTGGAAACTTAAAATACATACTGTTTTAACCGAATATAGAAAATTTGGTCGAGATCGGATGACGATTTCCTATAATTTTTACAGAAACAATCTAACCAAAAACTGCTTCCCGTCTGGTAAGCAATACAGCGTTGCCATACAAAAGGTAATGTCATAATAATGAAAATTTTTCGCAAAATCGTAAAAAGTGATATTTTTAATAACATTCATTTGAACAAGAATTTAATACTCTACAACATACAATACATCTGGTGGATGGACTCGTGTGGACTCACTTTAAATCTCTTATGGAACATGAGACTTTATTCCAAAATATGCATTTGCAAGGCTTCTTACATTTTTGATCTATTAAGGGGACTGTTTGGTCATGCCCTCTCTAAGTGATCGCCCAGCAGCAGCAGCAGCCGAATAATGCACGCATAGGTATCTGCATTTATCTAAGCACAACCTCGGCCTTTGCCCTAAGCACAGCTTCGGCCGCCTACTGTGCCGAAGCTATCAGTCAGTTGTCATTCGATCGTTTAATGCGAGAGATCAATTCGAGCGCAGTCAATTCGCTATCTTACTTATCGGGCGCAGCATAGTTGTTGTTCGCTTACTTATTATTTCGAGCGCAGCCAGTATTGCTGTTCGCTAAACATACATAAATTTACCTATTGCCCTGCGCGGCCGAATAAACATATTGAAATTAATGAACAATCGCATTGGTTTATTTAAGTTAGTGAAAAAGTTAGCTCAACAGGGACAACACGATTTTTTTCTTTAAATGACGTTCACAAACACATAATACAAACCACACAGATTATAATTCATTTCAAATTTTTTAGTTATATTGTTTAGTTTTTTACTTCTGATCTCTTGAACTTAGCAAACAAAACTTAAAATGGCAGAGGCGCGTGCTTTGCAAATGCAACCAGCTGTTTTATCAGCTGATTCCTTTGTTGTGGCGCCCTCTATAAAAATTTCGGTTATGCAACACTGATGATTGGTGTATTGTGAATGCATTGCACTGAAACTTGTTTTAATTTTCCGACTTTCAGAAAATGGGTTTTGGTCACCAAAAGTGGTCAAATTCCCCATAGTGCAATGCGCGCCGCTAACAGGCTGCTAAAAGCCACAGCGTGCAGTTTATGGGCCTGTTATATGAGCGGGTGTAAGTGTGTGTGCTAACAGCTCTTAACATGTTTATTTGCGGAACGGAATCCCGTTCCCTTGGGCCGCATAACTCTGCCTTAAATGTTACAGATGGGCTTGTAAACTGTTAGTTGGATGCTTCCCTTAAAATCTATGAATAAAAATAAGCTTTCAAGTAAATAAATGCAAGTTGTGAGCTATGAAGTCTTGGGAAAATAAAGCCATCAGTTAACCGATTCTAGGTGCGGACTTCTTAGGAAATTGAGAAACCTGGCAAGTTCATTGGCCATTAAAATTAAAATATTCCCGAGCCGAGCCCCATTTCCTGAATGACTTGTCATATCTGGCATGCTAAATAGCCGCCGAAAAAATGTAATTAATAAAGCTCAAGGTGCTCCTCGTGGTGGGGGCGGGGCCACGCCACAACGCCTCTTTCCGGCGGCCGAAAACAATTGTCTTTTGTCTTATGTTAATTTGCATTGCGCGCGGCACAGAAATGTTGTTTACATTGCGGTAATTAGCCTACGTGCATGGCATTTGAACCTTTTCAATTGCCCGTCTAGCATTTCAATTTGTCTTAACAGCCTACCGGCCAAACAGAGCGGCTCGGCTCCATTGATGCACCTGCCGCTGTTGGGAAAGCCCTGTTAAGTGTGCCCACCCCCTCACCTCCTCACCCCTCACCACAACACTCTCGCTCACTCTGTAATTGCCCAAGATGAGGCAAATTCAATTATGTAAACGTTAACAGAGGCTGCGCCGGCGCACTAAGAGAACTCTCTCTCTCGCTACACAAAAAAAAAAAAAAAATGCTATTTAAAATCAATCTAGAAAAATTGGTTTAATACAATATAATTATTTTACAAGTATTTTGTTGTTGGTTTTCTGTTTAAGTGAGTTCACAAAAAAAAATATTTGTAAAATCAACCTAGAAAAATAGTTATTTTTCATGTATTTATTTTGAAAAATAATAAAATATGCAATTTCTATGGTTTCTCATGTATTTTCTTATTTTAATAAAATAACTATTAAACTACTATTTTACTACTACTATTCCTAACATAGAATATAATATTACTATTTTTAATTGTAATTAAACCATTTGCTGTTCTTTCTATGACGAAGGTAATAATAAAAATACTATTATTTTTGTTGCTTTTCTGGCGAAGATTCTAGTAGAGTTATCATCTATTTTGTTGAAAATGTTGTTCATTATAATAAAAAATGTATCCAATTAAAACAATTAAATAAACTAATATTCTTCTGGGTATGTGAGATTTTTTATGGTCAATAATCAACTATTTTGTAGTTCCACTATTCAATAGTAATACCTCGATCCTTGCTTAGTTAGGATTTTACATAGTTTTTTTGTGTGTAGCGGCATATGCCGCAGAGCGTTGTAAACAAAGGCACGAGAGAAAGAGAGCGAGACAAGAGAGAGAGAGCGAGAATGAGGGAGGGCTCTCTTCGGCGAGCCGAGGTGACGTAGCCAGGTGCCGCCGAAAGCGAATACAGTTACTTTCGAAGTTTCCCAGCGAGCGGTACACGCGGCGGATGATTGTTGTCGAGCGAAAGACACAACACACTTTTCCAGCGATTCGACGACACGAAAAGCAAAACTCCCAACAGAGAAAACTCCAAAAATAAAACACGAAACGACAGAAAATACAGAAAACATAGTAGAGAACAGTGCTTGGTGAAATATTATGCAGTACTTATGCTTTTGCCCGAAAATATGTAAATCGAGAGCGTTGTAAGAAGCGGTTTCAAAAGTGCGCGCTCGCGGCATTCGTATGCAAATCGGGATCACACAATTGGCGAATTAAATCAAAATACACCGGCAACTTGGCCGGAACAACAACAGCAACGGCGACTCAGGCTCCGACTGCGACTGCGATTTCAGGACATTAAAGCAACGTAACGGCAACGCCTGGCTGAACGTTACGCGACGCGAACCGTTAAGCGTTACGCTTCCGCTTTACGGCTTACGTTACGGGCGGCGGCTGCCTGTGGGCTGTGTGGGTGCGCGCGCGATTGTGTGTCGTCTGTGCGTCGTGTGCGAGTGACAATAGGCGCAAGAGGAGGGCGTAACGTGATGATGCCCGCCCACGTAATGTGTGCCGAAATTTAAATTTCACTCTATGCAAATGCAAATGCAAATACAAATACAACTGCGACTACGTCTGTGTGCGAGTGCGAGTGCGGATTAGCATAAGCGTAAACAAAAGGATTAGACGTTACGTTGTTGCCGGGATTACGACGCTTTTTATAGCTTCGATACATACGTAGCAGCAGCAGCAGCGGCAGCATCAGGAGCAGCAGCAGCAGCGGCAGCGGCAGTCTCAGTCTCAGGTGAGTTTCTGGTGCAAATGATGTATGGCCGTGGCGAGGGCGAGGGAGATGGAGAGGAACTGCTGTTGCGGTTGCTGTGTGTGGCATGTTAAGTGCAATCCATTATACAGATATGTGCCTTGCACATGCAGGCGGCTTGCTCTCTGCGCTCCTTCTCCTTTTCCTCCCGGTTTATCCCTGTCCCTTTTGCGAGCTTGTGTCTTCTGTGTGTGCGCCTGTGTGTTTTTGGTTACCACAAAACCCGGTATCTGTGTCTGCAACCGTGTGTGTGTGCAAGCGAGCGAGATGAGAAGGAAGCTCCGGGAAACCTCTTAATGCATCCATCAACTTCAATGGAATGCCATTCAATCAGTATTTCCGCCTTCTCCTGCTTCTCTGTTTTTTCTCTTCTTTTTTTAGAGTTTTTCCCAGTTTTGCATTCTGCAATTTTGCCAACAAAAGAAAATGGGTAGGGAGGGGAGGCTGAGGGAAAAGTAGCGGGAAAACTGCTGCAGGTGCAGCATCAGCAGCAAGCGCCCAAAACTTGCCACAGATCCTGGCATAGAAAATTGCTATCGGGAGTACAGGCTAACTTCTGTAATTGGTACTGAGCTGCACAAAATAAGCTAAGTGTTTGAGGAAAATGTAATAGAAAAACTATAAAATTATCACTTATAATATTTAAATTAATTAATTAATTAATCACTTAAAATAATTAAAGCTACTTTACTTACAGAAAAATAACTTAACAAGCTTCAAGATGTTCCTATTTTATTAGGCCTTACTGTTTTGGTAAATGTAAAGAAGATTTATAGAAAATATGGGTTTATTAATTCAATTGTACAGATATTCTTGATTTAAAATAATTTATAATATTAACATCTTAAATTATAACCTTCTGTTTGTTTTAAAATAAGATGTTTTGCTAAGTTTGGCTTGCCTAAGTCAATTATACATCTTTTTATTTTAGTAACGCATAAACAAACTCAGTTACTTCAATTATTATACATTTATAATAGAAAATGCATTACTTATTTAAAGAAATTATGATGTTTTTATGATTACAAATAAAGCAAGCAAGCTTTCTTAATTTATCTCTAAATCAGAAACGTACTCTACATATTTTAAATATTAGATACATTTTTTAAAGAAGCATTTAAGATATAAGCCAAATTGTATGTTGAATTGGAAATACAAACCGTAACTTCCTTATATAAACTTGTACACGTAATTCTTATAGGGTGTTTGAAAAGGGAAGTTCGAGCTATAGAATTTAAGCTGCAATTAGGAAATTAGTTATTTAAAATTATATTTAAAAATACTTACTTGCTTTTTAAAGATATTTATGCTGATATCTACAAATTATCTACATATCCTTGCCTGTAATATTTATATTTATTGTAGAAAACAGTTAGCAAAAAATGAATAAATACTCAAAGTCACCAAATTCCACCAGACTTGCACAGAAATCTGAGTTTCGACAGTCAGAGCTTTACATTTCCCGTTCGTTACGAGTTTCCAGAAAAATGTTGCCTAGTTTCCGTGATGCATGTACAAGTTGACTGTATGAAAATGTTCAACTTATGGAATATGCTAAATTATTAAGACAAAGTTTTTGTTGTGCAGCCCGGGAACCAAATTGAACACATTTGTTAGCCCAGTTTGGCTGGGAAAATGGTGAGAGCGGGACGAGCGGGTGGTGGTGGCCACAAGTTTTGATTCGGGGAAAGTTTCCGAGACAAGAATATGATAGCTTAATTGGAATTGCCGAATGCAGGCTAGCAGAGAATGGAAAATAGAGAATAGAGAATGGAAATCGCAGAGAAAGAGAGCCAGAAACGGAGAGCGGGTAATTAAAAGTTTCGTCGGGGAACACACTGTGTCGAAGGTCCCCAATGGCACAGAACTGAGTACAATATGCTGCGTACAATATTCTTTCCGTTCATCGAAGGGTTTTCCGGCTTAGCCAATAGTTTTTCCCCTACCATTTCCATTGATTTCCCCTGCCAGTGCCTGTGCGTCCCACCCCTATATGATCTCATTCCGATCGGGAGTATTGAAATGCCATAAATTGATTGATTCGATGCCATTCGATGCCTAATGAACAGCAATAAAAATTCATTTGGGCTACTTATGACCGCCACTTCAGTCTGCAGTTCCATATCCCATCTGTGATCGCCCATCTCCCGGTCATTCCGCCTGCTCCGGGGCGTTTTCAATTGGACTTTTTTAATTACAAACCAAACATTAAGAATTTTATTTTCGCTATATTGAAATATTGTACGGCGGGTATTCCCCGGCGCTTGTCATAAATATTTTAGCAGGTTGCCGCGCGAGCTCCAACGAGAGCAACACAAATATTTTAACCATAAAAATTGGCAGCCCAGCGGGAGCCCGGCACAAAAAATCCTTTTCCATTGCGCTCTCTGTAGATACATATATATAGAACAGGACGAGCGAGGTGTATAAAAAGATACAACAGTAGCGCAGGACGGCAGTAAAGAAAAACGCATTTTCCAAAATATTTACACAGGAAAAATGAACAAGAGAAAACTAGAAAAAGAGAGCAGCAGCGACGGCGAAGGCACAACAAATAAAACCCAAATAAAATATGAAACAAGGCGACGGTGGCGGGAGGAGCTATTTTATTTTTCGGCTACAATTTTTGTCGCCCCGTAGCTGTCCTGGCGTTCGTATCTGTGTGAGAGCTGCAGTAAATAAATATACGCGTATCTCTGATGGGGATTTATGGCAATGAGAGCCGAGCCGAGCCAGGGTCCGGGTCCGGGTCCGGAGTCCGCACTCAGCCCCTCTGCTCTGCTCCTCTGCTGCTCTGCTACTGGCCTAGGACTTAAATAAATGATAGATTGAAATTTATATAGCCTATGGGCCTCGCACCCGCACTCGAATTGCACATTTTAGACACTTTTCGATGGTTTTTGATTCGCTCTCTGGCCGGCACTAAAATCGCTGGCATATAAATTGACTATAGGTAACAAAATCTATGATGTATCTATTTTCGCACTCCGAAATTTCCACTCTGGTTAGCATTTGCTGCCATTGTTTCACCGAGGGGAAAGTGAAAAATTTGGCAGCATTATTTCCCGGGGTTTTTCGCGAGGTTATTCTGCTGCCGCTGCCAGTCAAAAGGCATTTTCGGCCCTGGGTTATTATAATTCTTATGGAAATATTTCAATTTCTGTATGCCCATTTTGGGAATGTTTGCAAACTATTTGCATTGATTCAAATCACTGGAAATCACTTTCAAATCCCATTTAAATGTTTGGGCCCCACCTGGGATGTCAGTCGATGAGAAGAGAATGCATTGTTTGCATTGCATTTTCATTGATACATATTTACACAGTTTGCAACAATGTTTCATAATTAATTTTTGTGCTTTGCTTTTCTATGCCCAAGCCGTAGGCCTTTCCCATTCCCATTCCTATTCTGATTCCCATTCCCATTCCCATTCCCCCTGGCTCCAACCGCAAATTCAAAATGCAATAACAAAAGCTTAACATGGTCAAGCGGCAATATGTTTGTTTTTCCAATAATACAACTTTGCCAAGGGGAAGCGCTTGGAAAAATCCAATGCAATTTATATGAGCCAATTGGCCAAAGCTGAAAAACTGCAACAACAGCAGCACTTCAATGGGATTTTTCGGTTGCGGCAATGCAATTTAAACCAGTCTATGTGTACAGGTAAAATTAATATTAATTTTAATGAAAACGAAAATGAAAATGAAAAGCAGATTCGAGCACAAAGAGTGGATTGTTAATATGTAATTCTCTGGGGTAGAGAGAGCTAACGAGCATATGAATTAGATTTTTGAATTTAGATTTGAATTGTGAACAGCAACTTAATTGGCCAAAAACTGTGAGCCGAACAACATACAACTGGGAATAGAAATTTGTGGGAGAGATAAGATAGAATAGCTAAAAAGTAAGCAACAGTTTGGGGGTTGTCCTTGCTCAGCAATTTATGACCAATTTAGAATAGAATGAGTCCCCTAAACGCCTCAGATTAAAAGAATATAAACCCGCAGTGGCACGTTCTCTCTGCAATTTTCCAGAGGTAACCACAGAGCCGCACTCCGGCTACATATAAATTCGCCTTAAATTGCTTCTCGGCTTATTTGCCACAAAAAGCTGCACATGTGTAGCTCAGCCTGCCTGCTGACTGTAAAATTAATTTCATATGGCAAATGGCTAAGAAAAATGTTTTGCCACACAATCTATGTGAGTTTCACCCCGAAACTAAGCTGAGTAAAATGCCAAAAATGCTAAATAAGATGGCTCACATATCTAAAGCCCCAAAAGAAGCTTCAATAAATAAATACGATGTGTGTGCGTGTGGGAAAGACCCAAGAACTCACCCCATTCCGATCCGGACCCAGTTGGGAGTCTCGTTTAATTTTGGGAAAGCGCACTCAAATGTTAATTTCATTTCCCGTTTGCCTTTTGTCTGCATTTCCCTGGGCCTCCATCGCTCCGCCGTCTCCAGCTCTGTCTCGCTCTTATATGTATAAAAAAAAAGATGATATTCGTATTTAATTTCAATTTCAAAGGATTTTCCATGTATTTATTCAAGGACTTTATCTTAAGCATAAATTACGGGCCAACGAACGAGCGAGCGAGCGAACGGGTGCGGGTTGCCGGTTGCGGGTACGGGTACGGGTACTCCACTTGGCTTTCCGTCTGCCTCTGGCTTTCACCTACTTTCTAGCCGGGCTCGAAAGGTAGCCACCCCACACACACACACGCACGCTGACGGCTCTGCAGGATTCCCCTTTGGATCCTTGGCCAAACAGTGTCTGGCTGTGCTCCGACTGCCGCTCCGCCTGTGTTTGCCAAACTGTGGCTTCCAGGTTATCTGTCTCACTCCTCCGCATCCTTCGCAGCCTCCGCTCATCTGTCGTCGTTGTCGTCGTCGTCGTCGTCGTCGTCCTCGTCGTCGTGTGCATTTGGTTTTCATTTACATATGAAGCTCCTTAATAATCCTTTTGTGCACAGGACACACAGGACACACAGGACACAGGACTCAGGCGGAGCAGCGAGTGCCGAGAACCACGTGCACACAATTCGTGTTGCGTGCGCATAAGGAAATGTTTAAATATATGCAAATCTAGTTAAGTGTAATCATTTAGCACAAGAAAAAGTGGCCCGCCTGCTACCAGGACACGCTAGGACCTAAGCCAGCAGCATCTCCTTATTTTTTTTTTTTACAAAAACTTGGCTTGGAAAATTAGAATTTGAATGCATTTAACGCACAAAAGGGAAGTTATCAACAATGGGCAGGCGATAATAAAGTTATAAATGGTTCATTTCTTCGGCTCTGTCTCCGCAGAAATGTCACTCGAAGGAATTTTCGCATTAGGGTGGCTCGCTGAGGCATCCTGTTTATTATCTTATCTTATAAAAGCGATTTATCAAAGTTAAGTGGATTATTTGCAGACCTTAAGGATTTGAATGGGAATATCTTTAAGGGTTTTCTATTAAAATTTAATAATATATTAAATGAGTTATTAGGAACTTATTAAAATGTTGACTTCCATTAAACCTGATATTAATGAAAAAGTTCTTACTAAGTTTCTATTTAAAAAGGCTTTGCCATTATCTTATATTTCCATATTTATTTATTTCAATCTTTTTTGAGGCATGTGGCCTACATGCTTATTAATGATTAGCCTTAAAACACCATTAAATCCGTTCAAGATTATTCATAGTTTCTTAGTTTCCTAGTTTCTTATGCTCTGTTCGCTCTTTAATTAGCATTCCAAATACTAAACCGAGTGCCCCTACTGAGACCGCACTCAGGCAGAAACTCGCGTACGCAACGCATTACCAAGTGTAAATAATAATGAAAATTGCAAAAGAAATGCGAAAAAATCCATTAACGCTTTGTGGCATTGCATTTAAGCAGCCGCCGCATCCCGCTTTCCCCTCAGACCCCTCCTCTCTGTGTATATAGCCTCATATAGCCCCATAACAGCCCATCCGGCGCTGTGGCTGAGACTAACGAGCGGCGTTAGTTTAATTTCTAGAGCAACATACCGGCACTGGGGAATGAAAAAATTCATACATAATGAATGCAAATGCTTTTGCGCTCATAATTTCATCATCACGAGGAATCCTTGTGATCATCAGCGTGAGCGGTCTCTCTCGCTCCCTCTGCGGTTTTGGCAGCCAGGATGTTTCGTGTGTCTGCAGCGGATATGAGGCAGGGGCATCACAAACAGGCCACCAGGGGCGGTTAGCAGGGACGACGAGGAAGGTGGCTGCTGCGAAGTTGCCTATTTTCAAAAACACGGCATAAGGATAACAACCTCTTAACCCAGTTTGCGAGTGCGACTGCGACTGCGACTGCAGGCGGCGAAGTCAGCCGCAGATGCACAGATACACTCGCAGGACGACTCACAGGAGATACAGGCAGAGATACTCGGATACAGCGACGGCTACGCCTGACAGAGGCGTATCCTTGTGCATGTCCTGGGCTACGGCTACCCATTTTAAATTGAACTGTGCGCATTTAAGCGTGAACTGACAGCTTGGAAAATCGAAAGCAAAAATAAATTGTCTAGTGAACTTGGTGG
The DNA here is from genome assembly GCA_018153105.1 of Drosophila rufa. Taxonomy (NCBI): domain Eukaryota; kingdom Metazoa; phylum Arthropoda; class Insecta; order Diptera; family Drosophilidae; genus Drosophila; species Drosophila rufa. The sequence goes on from JAECXS010000085.1 coordinate 18,073,375, forward strand.
TCCGCACACAGCTGAGCTGATTGTAGCCTTTGGGCTTAGTGTCAGCCGACGGGAGGCAGGCAGGCAGAGGCAGGAGGCAGGAAGTGGGCGTTGCGATGGGACACTGGCAGGAAATGGCTCTCGGCTCCGGAGAGTGTGTGTGTCTGTCTCTGGCTATTAATTGAAATTCGTTGTGCTTAAAGCCGGCGCTCCTCGGCAGGCTAGAAAGTTTTAAAAGCTCGCCGCCCTGGCACAGGACCCTCGTAGGCTTGAAGGACATTACCAGCAGCAGCAGCACAGCAGCCGAAGCAGCAGCAAAGTTGTCGCCTCAGAAAAGGACACCCACTCCCACAACGACCCTCTCAAATAGCATTTGCATATATATCATCTCGTATATCCTTTTTGTCCGAGCCCGGGCTTTGCACGGTGTGTTAAAAACTTTGTCCCTTTCTGCCCGAGATTTGCATAGACTCGGTATAAGTTTCGTCCTTACGGCTGCTCATATATCAGCAGTCGGTAGCCAGCCCTGGCCAGCAGTCCTTTTCGAAAAAGCAACTCTGATAACCGGTTTCGGATCTGGGGTTATTTCGGTGCCCCTTTTTTCGGCTACCTCCTTGTTAGAGAGGTAAACAAATCTGAAACTAATCCTTTGCAGCCAACTGGCAATTGTAAACGAATTCGGATTGTTTGGATTGAATGCAATCCCCGACGACGGCGGCTGGACTCGTTTTTAATTAAGAAATTCTGGGTTACAAAGTTAATGAAGCATGAATCCGAGGTTGGATTTAGGGTCCGGGCTGGCATACATGCATATATCAAAATTAACATAGCATGCTTACCTAGAAAAATAACCCTATTTTTGGTGAGCCGAAACTCAGATGTGGGTTTTATTTTGTTCTGGCAGGACTTCTGGGTTTGGTTATTAGATTTTAATATCTTAAATTCTTAAGAGAATGTCGGCTGTTATTTTATACTTTTATTGTAAATTTTACTATAAGTTTTTAAGAATGTATAGCCATGATTAGCTATACGGCCGCTTTTTAACGGCTCTAATGGCAAACACACATTTTTTCGATGTCGACATAGTTACAGAATAATGGATTCATTTTAAGGCTTTTCGCTTTGCGGCCAAACTTCATGTCTAGACCGTAAAGCGAGGCATGGTTGTAACATAGTCCTTTATAATCTTATAAACCCTTTGTAACGTTTTCTATAATGTTGTATCTTCTCTATCATTAAACTGTAATGACCTAGAAGAGTTTTAAAACCTTTGAAGATGGAAGATTGAATCCAACTGAGGCGTACTTAACCCCACTTTCCGGGAACATAACCTAGAATGTCTCACAATTCGCAGAGCTGTGACTGCACACATGGGGCGAGTGCCACTGCCACTGCCACTGCAATTCGAGCTGCCATAATGCATTCTCCAGTTGCAAACGCACTTGCCATGTCAGCAATGAAATCGAAAAGTTGCCGATGCTCACCTGCTGCTGCTGCTGCTGCTGCTGCTCCTCCTGCCTCTGAAGTTGTTCCCGTGGAGCCTGAAGCCTGGAGCCTGGGGCCTGGCAGTCTGCTGCTGGCAGCTGGGTCCTGCGACTTGTGAAGGGGTTTCACGGATAGTTTGGGCCAACTTTCGCCTCCGCAGGGGATCCTACTCTCTTCTCGGAGAAACTTTTCCACAATGCCGCTTTACATATTGAGTTCTCCCGGCTGCTGCCGCCGCTCCCTTATGGTTTCTCTTTCTTTCTTTGCTGTGCCCGCTACTTTTGCTACTTAAAGTTTGCTTTTTGTCTTTGAGTTGAGAGATATATACCTATATATATAGTATATGTACCTACCCACACCCCTAAAGCTCTCCTCTCGCCTAGCTGTGCCTTGCCATCCAAATTGTGAGCAAATTAATTGAACGCAAGGAAATGCAGAAGGTAAACAGAGGAAAGGAAAGGAGAAGGGAGGCTGGGGCGCGATGACGCTGAAACTTCTTCGTTATATACTCGGATCCTGGTTCTGTCCATGGTGGATATCCTGGCTTGTTAAATTTAAAACGCTTACCGGTCCGGTTCGGTCTACTCCTCAGCCCCACCTGGGGAAAACCCCGAACGAGGCAAATAGAAAGAGCTGAACTGACCTCGGGGACAGAGGGTTCACGACTAGGGAATGCTCTGTTAACTTTTAGGATTCTAATTGGCAAATATCCGAGGAAGAGGTGCTGGATGCTGGGTTTAACTTGAGCAGATTCCTGGTTAGTCTTTACTACCCAAATTCCCACCTTTAGTTCTTAAACACTTAGCTTATATGCCCAACTATCCCCTGACATAGTCTGTGGCATAAAAAAGTGGAGAAAAAATTGCACAAGTTTTTGTCACTCATTTTTTACACGCAGTCCTTGGGCTTCTGGTGCGAAGCTACCTCCTCTATCTCCTCTCTGTCCCTATCTTTTGGTCTCCTTCGCCGACTGCCTGCTAATCCAGGACAATAAGTGTTTGTCGTTGGGATTTAGACAATTATTCACGTTAAGTTGACGTCTGAGACGGGGAGCCCAGGCAACTGACAGTTGCGATTCGCCTGGCTCTGGCTCTGGCTCTCGGTCCCTTCCGCGTCCACATTCTCGTCCTCCTGATTCTGCGACTTCGTTTTCGAGTCTCGGTCCCGGACCCGGTCCCCGCATCTTGCCGAGTTTTGTAATTTCTTCAACGTTTCAATTTGTACCGGTCTGGATTTGGGCCCGCTTATTTTTGGCTCTCCTTCCGAGGCTCTGCTCCTTCAGGGGCAACACGCAACATTTTGTATTATAAGCGCATTTGGGTTTTAAGGTGTCAGCAGCGAGCAGAGAGCAGCGAGCGAGGAGTCGCGTTGATATGTCATCTGGAAATAATTTTTATTTATTCGTTTCTCCGTTCGTTGCCGTCGCTAAGCCGTCTGGCAATTTTACGATGACATTTCTGCCTCTTGGAGGGATTTGCGTTTGCCAAATTTGCAATATACATTTTTCATACTTGTGCACGAGGGCAGAAGGCTTCCGCACCCACTCGAGGCGCTTTATTTGATTTCGTCGCCACAATAAAAAGCGAGTCGAACTCCCGTTCGGTGTCTCCGGGCAGCAGCTTTTTACGCACCCCACGGAGTGACCCGGATCCCTCGGTGATTCCCCCATGTATGTACGGACACCCCCGTCCTGGTCACGTACGGAACATAAAAGTATTTACAAATAATATTTCCATATGGTAAGACGTGACAAAGACTCAAATTAGCGATGGAACGTTTATCTTCGACTGGTCCGGGAATGGGCTGGAGCCCTGGGTCCAACTCCCCGCCAGCTGGCCGTATAAAAGTCCGGTCATAAACAAACATCGGGAAAATATCCTCGTAAACATCCAATTTATATATATTTGGTGTATAGATATCGGAGCAGAGCTCAAAGAAATATTCCCTTACTTTTTTCCATAATTTTAATGCTCCCGGATTGAACCTTTTTTTTCTGTTGGCCAACAAAGTTTCGGGTAGATGGTAGATGCGGGTGAGTGTTTAGGCCATTAATTTAATTTTATGTTTGATTTTGTGTGCACTTTTTACGCTTCTACCTTTTTTAATAGTTGATTGTTGTTGCCTGCCAGCCATCGCCTCCATCGGAAATTATTTTGTTTGGCACTTTTAATGGCTGCATTTGGCGGCGAAGTTTTTTTGTGTTCCTCGGAACTTTAATGACCCAAATTGATGTGGGATTTTGTTTTCGGGGCACTTTTAATGTGTACCCGAGGCCGCTGGAGTCTGGCTTTGATATTTTGAAACGGAAAGTGAAGCGGCAATTTATTCTCGAGAGGCAAAGTTGAGGGAATAATTTGACTGAAGGACGCTGAGAGTCCATTAATGGCTGTACGACATGGATCGTGCTTCAGTCACCACAACCAGAGCTCTTAACTTATCTGGCGGCCGAGATCCGCTTGGAACAAAGCTGGCCAGTCGAGGGAGATCCTCTCGTGTAGTCAAAGTGGCGGTGGCATCATTAAGCCGCCTTTATGATCCTCACATCGTTAAGCCAACGCCATAAGCCTCCTCCTCTTCCGCCTCCTAGCTCCTCGGCCACTTCAATTTTATGCGCCTATTAATGTCTACGACTGGCAGAAGTTCCTCCGCGGAGCACCTCCTGTGGCAACCTTTGAAAACACTTTTAATTGCTCGAACTTATTAAACAGCTGCCACTGCAGCTTGCTAAAACTTTCCGTATTTGCCTCATATCCTTTCAAAAGTGTAAAAAAAACGGGCAGCAACGATGGGGAAAAAATAAAACTTTACTTGGGCTGCATAGACAAAGGCAAAGACCCAAGACTTGGCTTAAGGTCAGCAACTTTTATTTCTTGGCCAACACTTGCACATCCCAAGTCTGAAGTGGCTCCCAGCAGCATCTAGCTCCAGCATCTACCATCCTCGTCCTCGTCCATCGTCCATCGTCCATCGTCCGTCTGCTTATCTTTTCGCTCCTCTTGCCTTTTTGTATTTCTTTTCTCGACGCTGGTGTTGTGCTCATTTTATTGTTCTTGGCCCGGCCAACACCAGAGTCCTCGCCACGGCTGCATTTTGGCATTTTGCAGCGCGCTCGTTTTATTTTTTGTTATTTTTTTATTTTGAAGTTTAATGCCAGAGTCGTGCCTCATATTTCGACGATGGAATACAATAGACGCTGAACCAGCGGCAGCGGCAGCGGCAGCAACGGCGGCAGCATCAACCTCAAACTAAGGCGTGCCAAGGGGGCGGAGGTGTTTTTCGTGTATTTGTTGTTTCAGTTTTGTATGCCCTTCGAAAGAGTACTTTGATTTAAGCCAAGAAAGGGGAGAAAAATCTGGGGAAATAGTGGAGAATATAGAGGTAAGACTTACTGACTAAAAATATGATTTGAGGATTTTATGAGGTTTCAACTCTTGGTTGTTTTATTTATTTTAGAAAATTATAAATGACATATCAAGTGCCTTATTAATTCTTTCAAATAATTATATAATAAATTATTTTAAGGGTTGAGATGATACAGAAAGGTAATAAATTGCGCTTTATCCCTACATTTCCTTGCCCTTTCCGATTTATTAATTAAATTTGCCTTGATAATTATGCCCATTCTTTGTTATGTTTAATGAGGTTATTCCAGATCGTGTCCTTACCAGACCGCACTTATTATAATTCGGTTTATGAAAAGGGTTTGAAGGACCCATTACTACGGAGGGTATTTTGGGCTTCGGTCTTGAGAGTTACCTTTCCCTGCCCGTATTCATTTTTTTCCTTTGTTGCCTCTCAGTTGTTGTTTCTGTGTTTTTTTTTTGGGTGCTGCACAAGTAGTCAACGCTTTGGTGGTTGCTACACAGCTTCAGCTACAGCTACAGCTTTTGCTTTTGCTGGTTTGGTAATCCGCCTCACTTTAGCACTTGAGCGGCATCTCCTGCCCTACACCTCCATCCACCTTCGCCTTTGCCGCCTCCTGCTCCGCGAATCCTCACGCTCACCCTCAGCCTCACCCGCACCATTGTCCACTCGAAGCGCTGACTGCAGATTGAGCAAAAGTTGTGTTGTTTGCCAGCTTGCCAGCTTGCCAGCCTCTGGGAAGTGTGAACATTTTGGGCAACACTCCGCGTGCCGAACCCCCAGCAGTGCCCCGGTGCCCGCTCATCCTGTTTCCCAGGCCCGGCTCAAAAGGTGTTGGTAATGATGATTTTGAATTATTCATGATTCACGACGATTGAAATTATTTGCGCGCGTTCGTTCGCTGACTGGCTCTCCGGCTGCTTGTTGTTGGTTGTTAAAGTTTCTGGCCGCGTGTTGCAAGGAGTCGCAGTCGCAGTCGGAGTTGGAGTTGGAGAATCGAAATCGCACTTATAAGGCCGAAGAAGCAACAATAGCACAACAGCACAACAGATTTAGCGAGGGGTGTTCCTATGTGTGTCTGCCGCCGCTCGGTTTTACCTTTTCGCTTTATGTTAAATCATTCAAATTGAACAAAAAAAGAATACGAAACAAAGCCAACAACAGCTGAGGATCTGTCTGGGCAGAGAGAGGGGTGAATGTTCAGGGGAATGTTCGGGGGAATGTTCTCAGGGGATGGATGCTAAGCTGGCTGCGATGAGTAGATGCTTCTCCCGGGTTTCGGATCGGATTTGCCACATATTCCGAGTGCCAGAAGTGCCTGCTTCCGAGCGGGTATAATGGCATTGACAGGGGGTTTGACAGGACCTACCAAAAGGATATATACGAGTATGAGCACAGGGCCCCGGCTTTATATTTAGCTGGGTCATTCAGTGAGCTGGCAAATCAGCAGCAAACAATCGAAATGTCATAAATGTAGATCGCTGACTGGCCTGCCTTCCTGCTCATTTCGATGTTTCAATTCCCGGGTTAATGGAATTTGGGATTAGCCCCGGCCAGGGCGCTGCAAATTTTGGCTTTAGTTAATTGGCAAACTGCGAGTTGGCAAATAATGTAACAGATCTGCGGGGATCCGGAAAAAGGTAATCCATATGTGGTGAAATTAACAGCTTTTCTTTCGGGTTTAATTCTAGAATAAGAGGAGAATATTCTGGAAATATTTATTCATTATTATACATACTAAATATTATAAAAACTAAAACTAAAGCAAACACCTAATGAATAATTCAGTTATAAATAAATTCAATTAGTTTCTAGGGAAAAATTAAAAAAAAATTACTTACAATATTAATTTTCAAATATGTAATACAATAATTTAGAAAGTATAAATATAAAATGCCTCCTTATGCATAGCTTATAATAATTAATAAATATACAAACTATAATCATGGTAAATCCTCAGGATAACCAACTAAGTTCCGACTTATCACTCTCCTAAAACATCAAATTTTCTACAAGCTATTCTTCGCTCTGTGGGATTTTCCAAGCCCTTTGCAGGGCATTTCCTTGTGGCACTTTCCCGCTCATTCAGCATTTTCCAAGCCAGACAGCACGGGCTGACTATTGTAACTTGCCAATTGGCACCGGGGATTTGGTCAAAGTCATTTTGCGCATTTTCAATTTGGCAAAAACTTTCGTTCGTTCCCGGGAGAGCTCTCGCTCGCAATCGGTCGTCCTGCCGGCTGCTTTTGCTGATTTTGGCTGCTTTTGTAGTCTTAGCGCATTCAGGCTGCTAATTAGGCGGCATTAAGATTGGGCCATGAACTACACTGCCCTCCGGGCGCCCCCGTTCGGCCCGTTCGGCCCGTTCTGCACTTTGTAAGCGCATTAGATGCTTCAGTTGTGACGTTTTCGCAGCGCACAAAGTCAAAACGAGAAGTAAATGCCAATAATTTGGTTCGCTCAAAACCAATCACCCCCGCACACACACACACACTACCTCCGAAAAGTCTTTTGCCCTTTTTTGAATGGCAAAGGAGGGGGACTTTGTGGGTGGGAGGGAAACACAATTTAGTTTTTCTTCTTTTTTGGAAAGGCTAACGAACTATTTTCACAGAAACCAAGACGACCGACCGAAGTCGAATGCTGTTTGAGGCCACTTGAGGCGGCTCAAAAAAGTGCAAGCCCGGCCAAAAAGAAAATGGAAAATCAAAGGCAAAAAAGGTTTTCCAGCTCTTGTTGTTGCTGTGTTTGCTACGTGCACACAAACTTAATTTGAAGTTAAAATGTAGCGTAAAGTGTAGGGCAAACATGGAGGGTTTTGGGGGATGAGGATTCGGATTTAGATTTGGATTTGAAGGGCTCCGAATGGGGTCTCATCTTGGCTTTTATGATCGAGTTAATTTGAATTTTCAACAAGCCAACTTCGAGGCCGATCAGCTGAGACAAAAAGATTCCAGAGGATTCAACAGGAGCTCTCTCTGCCGGTCTCAACCCTTTTGAGTTTTTCCTTGTTCTTTGTTTTTTTTGCGACTTTGTTGATTCACTTTGAAAAGTATTTTCCCGCCGCATGTGTCTGGTATAAGTTTGCGAGCTCCTGTGGTTGCTTTTTCCCCACCTTGTCTTCTCTTTTTTTATTTTTTTGGGGGAGAACCAGGAGTCGGGAACCAGAAACGTTTTGTACGTGCCCGGGTTTATGTGCATAGGATTTTCAATGCCTAACATCGCTATTGATTTTTATACAATACATAAATTTTTCTTCTTCCGCTTATTCCTGCTTTTTTTTTTGGTTGCTGTCCATCTGATTGGTTGCTCCTGCGCCTGCATCGGCTCTTTGTCATCGTTTTTCTATATAGTCCCCCGCCGCACACATATAGCATCAGATTCGATTATGCGATTTAATCTGATTTCGCACAAACGAATGATTCAAATGCAAATAACACGAGCACGCGTCCACCCACTCACACACATGCCACAAAGGTCGTGGGGCGAAGGGTGCCCACAGTTGGCATAGAAATTGGGGTTCTCCCCATTTCTTGCCTCCCTTCTTTTTTTGGTTAATAGCTTTCGATTTATAACAAGCAGATGAAAGCAAAAAGATTTGCATTACAAAACAAACGACAGGTAGGGCAGGATTGGCAAAGGGTTGCAGGATTGGATGGGTAAAGCCCTGGCAAAGCCGGGGCCAGGACATACAATTAGTGTGATGGGGCTGGCAGGAGCGAGTGGCAAGAAAGTTGATTGGGTTGCGGTTTGTCTGCCTGCCAAGGCAACTGGCTTGGGGCGGAGCCGGGTTAAGCCCAATTATAATGGGCCACATGTGGGGTCTGGTGCTTTGGGTTAAACACACTTTGACGGAATTTCAATTGGAATCGAACGAGTGAGAGTGAGAGTGAAAGTGAAAGTGGAGAGCGCGGCAAATGCTCACGAAGCGGATTAGATGGATTGCTGGAGCGTAGGAGGATTCAGGATACATTCCGAAGTAAGCAGCTCAAGGATAACAGAAATCTATAAATAATTGCATGCATGCTGGAATTTTCAGTTGTTAATATTAAATAAGGTTATGGTTTAAGGGGCAAAAGCCTTAGTGTGTGGCCTTCTTGATACATTGGCTCTTTAAATTATCTAAAATGTATTATGGTCTTATGTACTCTTTTATTCATATTATTATTATAGTTAGTTTAATGTTAGAGCTAGATTATGAATGCTTTCTCTTTCACATACATTCACATTCATATCCATAATATGAAATAATCGCAATAACAGTTTGATTTGAATATTTCTTGCAATTATTTGAACTAATAGCCAGCCTAGTTAGTCTCTCTCTTATTAATCCATGATTGCCACTCAACTATAATCAGCTTTTGTGATAGATCAATCTCCCACCAATCGCATTGCGTAAATCACTCCAAAAACACTTCCCCACAGCCCGGCCACAAACTACCAATCAAGTGCAGTAATCAGCTCATTCGCCGTCGAATTACACCACCGTACATATGTTGTTTCTTTGGCAATCATTTCATTATATAATCATAATTAAACCGACTATCAACACCTTTCCCATCTGGCCTGTCCTCACCTTCGCTGCACGGAGCCTCTTCCTCGGAAATCTTCCCACAACTGCTCTAGTCCGATTGCAATTGGAGTCAGCCGGCATAGCCGGCAGAGTGTGTGTGCACTTCCCACAGATTATCACAAATTAGATGCAGTTCGCGTCGGAGTCTGGCTGGCACACATGGATCAATCCGCTGCGGCCTGGCTCGAATTAAGTTTGGAACTCCTCTCCTTGGCTTCTTCCCCCTTGCTGCATATTTTTCCTCCTCTCCGATGATGGCACATAATTTCGCACACCACGAAGTTACGACAACGACGCCGACGATGATGGCCCCCGACTCGTGTATCTCTGGGATGCACAATGGCCTTTTCCTCATAACCAACACGTACGAGCAATTCACGAGGCGAGGCCTCCACCAGAGGTGCTAATGCTGATCAGCAGTAACTGATACGTACCCGGACCGGGTCGGGCCGGGCCGGGCCGGTCCTGTGCCAGGAATAATGCAAAGAAGCCAGTCCCCAGTCTGACTCCAAGCACAATGCCGAGTCCAGAAAACAACAGAATTAAGTCCAGCTCGAGATGGCGAACAATGCTAAACTCTTGCTGGATGCTGGCTGCTGGCTGCTGGCCTCGGAGGGGACTGGTCGTCGAAACGCCCGCTGGACGTGTATCAGATGGGGCATCGGCCAGTCCCAAGTTACCATAGTCGAGTTCGGAACACAAATCATCTTCCAGCGCTCACGAAATTGTTGCGCAAACTTTCAAAAGAAACAGAAACAAAAACCCCCCGAAAGAAAACCAAACCAAACAGAGCACAAAAGAGCAAAATAAAACAGAATCATTGGCTTCTATGGCCAAAGTTTGGAATACCCTTCTAAATAATTTAGTTGGAATAAAGTTTTCCCCTTAAGAATGACTGTTATACATTTTGCTGTATGAAAAAGTGGTAATTTTTAATTAACTTTTGCTTAATAATTGAAAAGCATGCGATTAAATTGTATTAAGTTAATAATTAAAGGAAATATGAGAGCATTTTGTGAAGTAGAATATCGAATATAATTTAACCTTACATTAGGATTTAATTATAACAAAATATTAAGAAACTAAACCAGGATGTTATACATTTTGCTATATGAAAAAGTGGTAATTTTTAATGAACTTTTGCTTAATAATTGAAAAGCATGCGATTAAATTTCATTTAGTTAATAATTACAAGAAATATGAGATCGTTTGTGAAGTAAAATATCGAATATAACTTAACTCCTGGAACTCATAATATTTTACCATTTTTAAGACATAGTTAAGATACCCTCCCCTTGAGGGTATTCAAAATCAGAGTAAAGCTGGCAAAGCGTGAGGGGCTGGACCTGGACTGGAAAACAAAAGGAGGCGTTGGTGTTGGTGTTAGCTGATTGTTGTTGCTCTTACCTGTATGGTGTCTGTGCAGATCTGGAGATCTCCGCAGAGGACGCCGAGGGGAGTAGAGTGGAGAAGCGTGGAGCGGAGCGGACTATGTGTGAACTCGCAAAACGTGACACATTTATATCACTTCGTTTGAATCGCAAAATAATAATAAATATAATACTCGTAGCAACAACGTCGTTGCTGGGGGAGTCTCTGGCCTGTCTGCGCAGTCCGATTTCCCCACCTCCGTCTCTGGAATGGAATCTCTTCCGATACTCCCGCCGGCCGACGGACAGTCTCTTTCTGGCCAGGCCGAGCCCAGGTTTTGACCTGCCGACGCTTTGCTGGGAAGTTTTTATATTTATTTCACTCGCTTCTCTTTTTTCGTAGTTATTTTTTTTAGTTTTTTTCTGCCTTGGTTTGGTTCGACATTTTTGCGCTGCTGCTGGCGGCAATTGTTAAAAAATTTAAACACCAGCCAGAGATAAAGAGAATGTTATGGCTTCGGGGGAGGCCTCAGCCGGAGTATGCGAGTGCGGTGATACTCTGCCAATAGTTGGGGACCGGAGCGACGAGAAACTGCTTAAATTACCTGGGTTGAAGCCTTAAAAAATGTAATAAAAGAGTTTTATAATTCTTTATTAAAATTTTATGGGAATGAATTAGTCCATTACTGGTACTTATTCATATCTTAAATACTGGATTAATTACCTTATTTCGGTGATCTTTTAATATAATAAATGTTAATTATTAAACTATAAATTAATATAAATTTATTAATTCCTATGTTTCTATAATTAATGACTCCTAAAGTAAGACGACCCTTAGTGAGATCCCTCGCTTTGATGTTTAACATTTTCCCAATGTCTCATCTTACCCCGAAACAAAGCGAATTCACCCTTGATGATGCGCTACCAAAAAGCCAAAAAACATGAAATGTCACTGGCTCCGTCGAAACCTCTTTCAGGTAGCCACAGCCTCAGATGGATTCCTCGCTCGCCCCCGAAAAACTTTGACCATTGGGTCCGGCCCAGTGGGCTTGGGTTATTTCGGTTTTCAGTTTTTCGGGTTTCTCTCTCCTTTGCCCATTTGACAACGTACGAAATATTGCACCCCTGGGCATCTCCCTCCACATCCTGGCTAGAGTTGTCGGCGACGCAGACGGCGGATGTATTTGTGGCGTATAATGTTACATCTGCTTAGCGGAAAGATAAATCAACGAAGCCGGCGAGCGTCGCCTGCATCGGCTACCAGTTTCCAACCGAGCAGAGCATCGCAGGGTCCCAGCATCGCAGCATCGCTCCGTCCCAGCTTCCCAGCATCCCGACATCGCCATCAGTGGCAGCGCCAAACGTCGCACTCAAGTTGACAATGATAAATAGTGAAAAAGCGCCAGGCGAGCTGGGGCACAGGCCGGGGGAGTCTGAGAGATTGGGAGATCCACGAGGTGACAGACACTCCTCTCCCAGGTTGGCAAGTGGCGAAAGTTTGGTGCTCTTCCCCATTCGGGTGCTGCTGGAAGTAAAACATTTCGATTAAAGTTTATGAAATGGCAACCCTCTGACAATGGGGGCCACAGGGGTGCCCGTTTTGGCCAGGAATTAGTAGCTGCGAATGCCCAACCAACTGTGAGTTGAGCTGTAGTTGATTAAAACTTTTGACCAACTTAGGCGGCACTCTCCTCTTTTCGGGGACGGGGCCCGGGCCCCTCTCTTCTTTGAATATCGAACAGGAAGCCGCGCCAAAAACTTGGATGCGGCCAGGAGGAGGCCACAGAGGGAGGCTAGGCTATCAGGTGCTGCCTTTGACAATCAGTTTTGTCTCTCTTTTTCCCAGCGCCGACGACAACAAGTTATCTCGCCTGGCAGGACAATATTTCTTGGCCGCAGGCAGAGCCAAGGAAAAAAGAAAATAAAACTTTTCCGACCGTAGGAAAATAAGTTAAGCTCAAGGCGAAACTAAACACTCTTTGAGGTACAAATTTAAATATAAATAAAGTGCCAAACAAAGTACCCGTGCGAAGCAGCGGAGCAGCTGCATCAGCGGCGAAGCAGGAAGGCAAGTCCTGGAGGAGGCGACACTATAATAAATAAATAAAAATGCAACAAAATGACATTAAAGGTAAATTCAGGAGGAGAAGCAGCCCAGCAGCCCTACAGCCCGGCAGCAGCAGCTCCTTGGTATATATTTTTTCCAAGGTGCCAAGGGGATGCTGAGCCGGGCTCACAGTCTTGGGCATCAAGGGCTGTGGGCGTGGTGCTCCTACCCCTAACTCAAGAACTCCGAGGCTTGCATACAAATAGAGTCGGTTGCCTCTCTCAGCCGGGGGTTAGGGTTAGAAGGAACTAGGGTGCCCAACCCCTCGGCACTCGACCCTCGACCTAAGGTGTTGGCAGGAGCAGCCAAGTGAAAATACCCAGCGAACTGGACGGAATTATGCTAGCGGAAAGTTTTTTACTTGTAATTGGTTGGGTTGGTTGCGGGCTGGCCGAGGGATTGGCCTGAGCTGGGTTCATAGATCCCGCAGAGGCACCAGCTGCGAGATCATCCCGGATCCAGGGTAGCCCGCCGCCACTGACAGTGAACTTCTGGCGAAACTCTCGAGAGCCGAGCACCGAGAGCCGAGAGCTTCTAGCCTCGAGAGTAAGGTCAACAAAAATCGAAGCCAGACGCAGCAGGATAGTTCTGGAGTGCAGGCAGTGTGTGTGCGGACTTGCAGCAGACACTGTGTACTTTGGGGTGCCATAAAGCAAAGTATAGTTCGCCCAGCGTCCCGGAATATAAAATGCCCCGGCTCACACACAAGAGCCAGACCATAAACAAAACCCGCTTGGAGGTGATGTCCTTCTCCGCCCCCACACTCCCCTATATATGTGTATAGCATATATGGCATGGCATGTTTTTATTTACAAAACCCCCTCTTGATCCTGCTCCTGCTCGTGCTCCTCCGCCTGTGAATATGTGCCCTCGGTTGACATGATAGCAAAGCGGCGAAAAGAAAGCCGTTGACGGAGCAGCAGCAAAATTTTTGAACTAGTTTAAGTGCCCATTATGAAGTCCCAAGTTTCTCGTTTTCGCCAGGATTGTTTTACTTTATAAAACACACACACACCCGGACCCTGTGCCATTGAAGCTGCATGGTTATGCAAAGTAATTTGGCTGTGTTTGTGCTGGCGAGGGGTTGTTCGAAGAGCAAGGAGCCAGGAGCAAGGAGCAAGCAGCTAGAGCTAGAGCTAGGAGCAAGGACAACACATAAAGCATCGGGAGATGCCACTGATGCCAGGGGGGACTTACAGGGGCTTGTGGTGGGTTAGGTGCCCTGCTGGACTGTGCAAACAACTCCCCTTTTTTTTGCTCCTTTCAAATTGCCAGTGTGCGTGAGCTGCTGCCATAAGGAGGGCGCAGGATGCACATGACCCCCTTTTCAACAGCTGCACACAGCAAACTGCAGTCAGCAGCAGCAGCAGGAGCACCAGCAGTATCTCCCCCCTCAAAGTGCAGATAATTTCATTTGAAGTATGGCAAAATAAAAATTTTTTCCAGCGCTCAAGTCTTCTCCCCATTTTCATTTTCAGTTTCCCTCGCCCGCCGAGTAATTTGTAGTTGGGAGCTTCAAAGCAGCGGAGTCCCGGCTGAAAAAAAAAAAACATTTTTTGGAGCTCCAAGCTCCAGCTCCACAGCAGCGGCAGCTCATTTCCTTTGGGCTAATGATGTGGGTCAATTATGGCAGCCAAAAAGCCAAGCGAACTACTCTCGCTCTCTTTGCATTCGGATTTTGTCTACTGGAATTAATGGCATTAGTTTTGTGCATTTAGTTTTTGATTAGTGGCGAGGGAGGTTGGGGGGATCGGGTTTTATTCTAGCCATTTGCATGTTGTTGGCCAGTGACCGGGTCGAGAAAAACAATTTTTGCTCGGCTACCATTCGAAATCAATGCGGCTAGAGATGGCTTTTTTCCGGCTCTTCTGGCATGGAAGGGATCTGTTTTTGTTCCTTCTGTGAAAAGGGGTTAGTTTTTGGTAGAGAATAAAACTTTTTCCAGGCTATATCCGCTTTATTTTTTGGTTGATTTCCTGAACTGCAAATGGCTCTCTTGGGTGGTTTTCTTATTCGAGCAAAGGAAGTCATTAATGATTTCCTTCGCTAACTCCTCTTCCGAGTCGCAGCATCCTGAAGGATTCACCCTTGGCTCATAGCTCTCTGCCACCGATTTGTGTATATTTCTCTGCCATTTCTCTGCCGAAAGTATTACCCATTTACCCAGTGTGGCATTAGCTAGTCGTATCTGCACCTCCACCGCATGCACGTTCCGCTCAACTAACCCACTATCCACCTGACGAATACGTGCATGAAAATCAAATCTCTGTGTTTGCTATTTGTTATTTGCAACTCGCTGTTCACTATTTTTACCAGCAGCAACCCACAGGTTTTTTGTGTTATATTTTTAAATGTCAACGGGAAATCTTTTTTGCTCCCTACCATTTTTTTTGCAGCCACCCCTTCCTTGATCCCCTTTCATATTAATGCTGCTTCAATTGTACGCTGATTGGCAATCGAGAATGTGACTTGCATGCCGGAGGAGGACCCGAAACAAAGCCGGGGTTACGGCTGCTGATGGGTACGGGTAGCGGGTAACGGGTAACAGGTAGGGGTATTTGAATATCGTGGGTGGCCACCGGAGGAGCACTTATTAAATTAAAAGCACACAACCCCCTACAGGGTATCGGCAGTGCGTATGCACACACACAGCAGAAGCAGAGGCGAGTGTGCACATACAATATCTTTTTTGTGCTATTTAACGTGTGCATGCTTCGGCAATTTGATTGTGGCCGAGCAGGCGTATGAAAATCAATTTCACGCTGAAACGCACCAAAAACTTTAATAATATTTGCGTCGCGGCACTTAACAGACGGCAGGGACAGGCAAGGACGGCGCACAGGACGCGCTGCTGGAAGGACGAGTGCGAAGACAGATAGATATTCACACACACGCAAAGAGGGGGCGCTGCATTCAATTAAATTCGCCAGAAGGAGGGGTCTTATGTGGCACGTGGTCAGGGGGAGAGCTTACTCTATATGTTACAGAAAGCAATCAATTTATTTTATTTATTTTATTATTTAAAAGTGAAAATTTCATACATTTCATAGCCTTTGCAGGCTTATTTACTAAGAACTTTACAAAAAATAGTATAAAGAATGAGGGAACTATTACAATACCTTATTTATTCCGTCTAATTATAATATTTTGGCATCGGGTACTATTTTTTTTATTGACTTAAATTCAGAAAGCCCTTATTTTAATTTAAAAATTCCCCAAGAAATACTGAAAACTTAATAAACCCCAAATTAGCATTTTAACAGCTTCTAAATATTGACCGGGGGCAGTAAACGCAGATGTTGCTACCACTCGGCTCATCTGAGACAAGGAGTGACCCCAAGGTCCACTAATTACTGGGACATAAAGTTTTTTAATAGCGAACAGCGAAGATCATGCAAAACTGTAGTAAAACACCGCCAAGATCGATCTGTTCCCGGAGGACTTCCCAATTCCCAATTCCCTGAGCGCTTTAAAAACCTTTTATTGCTATCCCATACAGTCGTTTCCTGGGCAACCTGCTCCAGGAATTTATCACCTTGCCGAGAGAGAGAGAGTCTCGGAATCCGCTCGACAGGCCCGGCTGCCAGCTCCGAGTCCGTGGAAACCGAGACTCTCAGACACTTGGCATAGTTTTGTGGCCACCAAAAGGAGGCGGAGGAGCGGAGGAGGATGAGGAGCTGCCGTGGTGTATCCTACACGTAGCCCTAACTTTTGCTTCGAACATAAAGTGCGCGCTAAGAATTTACCGCATAAATTTTGAACAAGTAGCGAAAAGAGGCAGAGGTAAAAGCCAGAAGTTGCAGGTAGCACAGCCGGCGCGGGAGGGGAACTTACAAACCGCACTTTGGCACAAAACTCACAAGACACTCATAACTTTTTATGTTGGTTCGTTGCACACACCCCGAAGAGCCCAAAAGCCCAGGCCCAAGACTCAGGCCAAGACCAAGACCAAGACAGAAACCCGCGCCAGACCCCAGAAACGCTGCAGCCTGGACGCGCTGACCAAAGGGGATGGATGGGGAGGAGCAGGAGTAGGAGCCCGGATCGGAGACCACCCCAAGATGCAGTGCATTCGAGTGGTGGCTGCCCGGTGGCTCAAGCACTTGGCCAATTCCCCTGGCTTGGGCCGGGCCAAAAAAATAATGTTAAGTTTTTACCCAGCCGCGTCTGTAGTTTTTATGGGTTTCGCTGCCTGAGCTACACGATAAGAAAAATCAAGTATCAAGTCTGCAAATAAAAAGTAATTATCAGAAAATGAAAATTACAAGAAGGGAGTAGAAACTCAACAAGAAATTTTCAAGCTTTAGACTTTGGCTTTGTTCTTGGGTAATACTTAGTTTTATCTTATTTTTACACAATATCCTAAATGTTACCAATTTGCTCTCATGTAAATGAAGGTTGGTCCCACTTCAACGCTTATTTAGAAACAACAAATTCACATCAGTTTTAGGAATTAATAAAATGTAGTTAATATCAAAGTTTCTCTGGCTTTTCATATACTATTCGATAAGTTCGTAAGTGGTTTAAATGCAACCGAATTGTTCTCATTTGCACTTTTTTACGCAAGATGCATGGTCACACTCGTGTAGAGAAAGAAATTCTTATCAGTTTTCGGAATTTATGCATTTTAAAAAATACCTTAGTTGATTACAATATTTTTACAATAACTTCATAGGTAGTTCTGACATATAAGTATTTAATATTTCTCTCTGTGCATCCCTTCCCCCATCCCCTTGTCGCTGCTCATGTGTTTACAAAGTAATTATGTAGCTAAAATTAAATTCGTAAGAAGCTGACGAGGAGGAAGAAGGCGGCGAGCATTTAAGGAACATTTCAGCCTCGGCTGGCCAACGCGACTCCTCCTCCTGCTTACTTTACTTTCCTTCCCTTTTTTTTGGCATAGTTTCTGTTGTGGGTCTGCTGCTACAGTTAATGCACGCTAAAAGGTTTTTCCCGCCACTCGCTGGGCGGTGGCCATGCAGATTAGCAGGGGGATACTAAGGCAAGGTATTTAAACGCGGCTTAGACAGCGAAGAGCGAGAGAGCGAGCCAGATGAAGACCCACTTTGGGCGGAGAGTTGTGAACAAGCGGACTTAGTCGGTGCAACAGTGCAAAGTTTAATTGGAACGCGGG
This sequence comes from Drosophila rufa, assembly GCA_018153105.1. NCBI lineage: Eukaryota > Metazoa > Arthropoda > Insecta > Diptera > Drosophilidae > Drosophila > Drosophila rufa. The sequence continues at coordinate 18,091,389 of JAECXS010000085.1, forward strand.
GAGGGTATTAAGTGGCATCAATACTGCAGAGCTTTATGGAAATTTAAGAAGGGTTTAGCAGGCAGAGCCGGCAGGTAACTTGAGCGGATTTCTCAATCTCGGTAGCTTGAAAACTAATCTGAATGAAATCCAATCGATTGGAAATTCATTGTAAAATAACAATAATGAAGGTAATCTTAATATGAAACTAGGGGCATGATTGAGGTTACTGGGGAGAAGAAGAAGCCAAGGAAGCCAAGAAGGTCGTAAAAAATACGAAATTAAACTGAATTAATTTAATATTTCTGTTTGAACTTAACCAAAGGCAAAGGTAAAAATAGAATTTCAGCTTAAATGTCACATTTACAACCTGTGTTTCTCTGATTTAATTTGCACGAATCGTGAGGTCGGTTATCTGATATATTTAGAAATCCTATTCAATGCTCTAGGTTCACACAAAAAAGCCCTAAATATTAATGGCAATCAACACCGAACCGCGTTAAAGCCAAAGGTTATACAAACAAAATGCTGAAGTTAGAACCTTTTAAGGCAGGATCCCTTGGCAAGGGATTCTGCGAATCATTTGGAATGCAACAAACGTGGGCTTCTGCGGAGATTTCTTAGAAAAACTAGAAACAATACAATACCAGGCACAATGGCAGGAGGGACGGCTTCCTCAGTCAATCTTTTCCAGCGTGCATATATCAAAATTCCTTGGCTCGCTTCGTTGCGCCTGCCATTTTCCTCGCTGGGTCCTTAAAGTGTTTTGTTTCCTTTCTTTCTTTTTTGGCGCTCTTTTTAAAGAAGACGCGGCACAGATTTCGCTGCCGCCTTTTGTATCTCTCTCGCCTACACACATTTTGGCATTTCACAGTCGGAAAGCCGCCGAGGGAGCACGTGCTTTCAAATGTGTCTAGGATATGAATAAGGGAACGTATTAATTTTGAATATGTGGAAAATCTCGCACGCCAATGTACGGACTACGGAAATGCCGGCAATAATGCCTGCCAGCAGCCAGCCTGCGGAAAGAGGTGGCTCCCGGGAAAAGCCCCAACAATGAAGATGCCAAGGCGATGGCGATACGACAAGTACGTCAGGCCCCGAGGAGACGAGCGCGTCCTTCGTCCTTCATTCTTGTGCCCGTGCCTGTGTGTAGGCCTTTTATTGCTATTGTCAAACTATTGTGCCTGTGTGTGTGTATAGAGCTATCCTCCCTCTCGTCGACGGCTGCCTGGCTGCCTCGCTCTGGGGCCACTTCATCGTCTGCTGCTCGAGTTGCTTTTTATGAAACATCAAAATGTCAGTCAATGTCATTAAATGACTTTTATATTACACCTAATACGATGACAAGGCCTCCAGCCTGTCTGCTTGATATCTTTTTGAGTGTATCTTAAAGATTCTAAAATTAGACAATTGTGCGCTCCGCCAGCCCTGTTTATTTGTTGTTTTGGTGCACGACCCCGGAGCTATCCGCTCTCAGCGAGAGTGTGCTCTGATGTGCTCTGCACACATGTGATTGCTTTTTGTCTGCGGTGACAAATCGCGACTGGAAACTGGTTCCCCACTTTGCTCCTCTGAAAGAACACCTCCTCGGGTACTCGAACTCCATCCATGTCTTTGCCGTCGCCGTCGCCGACGCCTTCGCCTTCGCTTACGTCTCGTTGACAAAGTCAAACAATTTGTTGAAATAAGTTGGAAATTGAATGAAATTGTCAAAAGCATTTCGCACATTTTATTATTTTTATATTTTCTTTTTTTCTCAGACACTTTTTCAGCCAAGGCAAAGTTTTTTAGTCGGTTTTACAGGGTGCACAACGGGGGTATATTATCTTTAGAAGCTATTTATGAAGACTTTAAATTAGAGGTATAAGTAAAGGTAAAGCATATGAATAAGGCTTCAAATTAAAGGTAGTAGTTACTGATTTCTTTAATAATATTATTTATTGATCAGGGAAAAGAGAGTCAATAAGATGATTAAGATATTGATTAAATATTTATTACTGAAGGAAGCGGAAGAGGCTTTAAATACTTTTAGAAACCCCTGTTGAAATTCTACTAATTTTAAGAAAACAAGATCTTATGAGGGTATCGCCCAAGTGCCATATTCTAATGTAAGCTTCTCCACACCCATTCCCCTTCGCCTCTGTGTTTATTTGTGGCCTTCTTCGAGACTTTTGCATCCCGATTCGACGTCTGCGGGGATTTTTGCTGACTTGGCTCTGGCAAAAGTGAAATTTCGCCTCAGTCGCCAGACCCTCGCTGCCCCAGAGTTCCGTTCCCCCAATTCCCCCGCTCTTTTGGCGCTTTCTTATTTATGCATCATGTGTTCCATGGGCTTTAATAAAGCCCAAGCTGGAATTGGTGTCGATGTGTAATGAAAACCATAAAATATTTAATAAAAATATTTACTATGTGTGTGTCCGTCCGCCATCGTTGGCGTCATAAATTAGTTGTTTTTAGTGTTTTGGCCAAAAGTTTGAGTGAAGTATATGCTAGATGGGGAACTCTTTGCGGTTGCCTTTCCTCCATAGCGTACAGTCATAGTCATGCTCGTATATACGAATACGAATACGAATACGAATACGAATACGAATTTGGGGGCGTGAGCTTGATTTATGTTCGAAACTTGATATCACGTTCGTTCAAGCGGATTTTTTCTCCTCCTCATCTCGCCTCGCATCTATTCCCCCGCCTCTCCTTCTGTTTTTCCCCATCTCCATCTCATTTTCCGACTCTATGTGTGGTTTATTTTTATGTAAAGCGCATAAAGAAAAGTTTTTTAGAGTCCGCACATAAACTGATTTTTATTTATGGCATTAGCAGTGGACGACTTGGGACGGGGACGGGACTGGAGCTGGAACTGGCACTGGGAATGAGATCGAGAATGGGGAAATCGAGACGTCATGGATATGATGAAATGGGAGCACTTCCCTCCACTTCATCGGTGCCATAAACCATGGGGAATAGTAGCGATGAGCCCATCACGCCTTTTAATTATGCCAGCTCTTTAGTTAATAGATTTGGTAACGCAAGGGGAAGCGAGATTTGTCGGTAATATGAGGGCCCTCAGATCGCCGGAGGGGGTGATATATACGCTGCCCTGATATATGGTCGGATACGGGGGAAATCAGCATTTGAATGCAAGATCCGACATTTATGTTGATCTATTAATAAAGCAAGGGGGATCGCATTTAAGCCAGAAGAAACCATAACAAAGACATGTTCTCCGAACGGAGTGTAAGAAGAACACTCTGCGGAGAAGTCACAACATTGTGTTCCCTTTTTGTGGTTCTTAGTTATAGTTCTGGCATATATGAATATATTTCATGTGGCTCGGAAATGAAGTCATTCGTCTCTCTCCGAGTCGGGTGAAAGTTCCCTTGAATGGAGGTATTACTCTGGCTTAAATTCTTTAAGAAGACCGGGGACTTATCCCCAAGATCTCGTTTTTCTGTTGCATCGTGTCCGGAGCTGGCAGCAGTTGGCTTCAATTTGCCTTCGTCGTACCTCATCGTCTAGCGGCTCCTTTATCCTTTCCTTCATTTTTATTCCATCCTTACTGGCCACAGCTTTTTTTTATGGCCCTCTCTCCTGCTCCTCTTCTTTTTTAGCTCCTATTTTTCCTGCACCTCTAGATTTCTTCTTTTAATGAAAAATTTGTTACAGCGTTTTATATAACAAACAAAATGCAGGCAGGCAACTTTGTACTGGCGTGGCGGCCATCCTGCTCCTCTTCATTACTGACTTTCATTTGCTTTTTGGCTTGGGTGGGGCTGCTGATTATTTTTAACTGGCAAACAGCTAATTAAGTATGGAGTAGCATTGTTGCAGCTCCTGTAGCCGGTAGTCCTTCTTCTTCTTGGTCCCATTCAGGCAGCTTGTTCATTTTGTTAAAAACGTCTGGCTGGAAAAAAGGGAAAGGCGAACGGGGAAGGTGCAACAAAGTGCGTTTCATGGGGGGCTCTGCTCTGCTCTCCTTGCGAGGCAATGGCAAATTGCAAACAAAGTTGCAATAAATGACGGAAAAGGCACAAAGGTGGCCTCCCCAGTGCACTGAGAGAAAAAAAGATGGAAGGGATAGGCCAGGGAGAAAAGGACTTGCCACGAAGCCTGTCGCTGGTTAACTCGGTTTGACGTAGTTATGTCGTTTATTATGAAAACGTCGCTGCGACTCAACGCGACTTTAATGGCTGTTTGGAAGCCGCCCCCAGTTTTTCCATGCCCTCCCTATTTCGTCCCTTCCTCGCCCACGATCCTGTGCATCCTTTGCATCCTTTTCAAATCAAATGAGTGAGTGTGTGTGTGTGTAATGGCGAAGGAACAGCAGAACAAAACAGCAGAGAAAACTCGGCTCCTGCCGCCGCTCATTGAAGTTTTCTCTTTAGCTTTTGCCTTTCTTATTTTTTTTTATATGGCCCGCTCGCTCTTTCGTCCTGTGGTTTGGGCCACTCCAGCATCAAGCTTCCAGCTGCGACTGCCTGCATGTAAGTGGCCCCAGGATTCTCTTTCTGTGGCTGCTACACAGCGGGAAACAATATCCCAGAAAGTTTAAAATTTCAGAAACCAAAGAATATATTTTCAGTGGCGTTCCAGTTAAATTATAATCTTGTATTGCTATCTGTTTCAGTCATGCAATATTTTTCGAATAAGAAAATGGATAACAAATTGCTCATTTTCCTTATCATTATTTTTATTTATCTTCATTAACTCAAGACAAAAATATTTAAATATTTTTAAACACATAATTCATTGCTCAAAGAGTTCATCTAGTTCCTAGGACTTTATTTTCTTCGTGTAAAATTCTCTTCCTTGCAATTTCTGCTGCAGTTGCCGCTGTGCTGCTGCTGTTGCTCCTCCTGCTGCTGCTGTGTGTATGGCATATAACTACATTTAGCATTATATCGACATCTGTTCGGCAGAAAGTCATCAAAAGTACTAAAAAGCAAAACAAAGTTGCCCTCGTCCTGCAGTCCCGGAGCAGTCGAAAAAGGAGCGAAAGGAGCAGAGCTGGAAAAACTTCTGCCAACTTCAAGTTGGAAGCTGCTCTGAAGTGGAGCATCGCCTCCTTGGCCCTCGGCCCGGAGTTATTTGGTTTTGTATTTTTATTTCCAACTCTCCGCTGCAGCGAAGTACAAAAGTCAAGAGATTTACTAAATAATGATGTAGAATTTATTTGCGATTGGCAAATGTGAATAAACATTGGGGAATTTAAGCAGACGGAAGCATATTTCAAAGATTTTCGACGACAATATTCCGGAATTTCCGGCTTTATCCACTGATTAGAGAGAAGTCGAGTGACTCATTTGCAGAATAATTTGAATACATTGATGGCTCTCTTCTATACCACACTATAAATGTAAAATAAATATTAGTAGGAAGATAGCTATCGCCGATTCCCGAGAAGTCGAATGATTCACTTGCAGATACGTTAATGCGGATGAATAATTTTTGGTCGGGTTGTGCGGCTTTCAAGTGAGCTGAACCAATGAGTCAGATAAATCGTAGATTTCGTTCGATATCTCTGGCCTGTTGCGTTACCTGTTCGTAGTGCCTTCTCCTATTTTTTTTTTAGTCGAGCCGAACAAAGGTTTTTCTGTTTGTGTGGAAACTCATTCAGCTGGAAATTTCAATGCATTTTCTCGCACACATTTCTCGCTGCCTTTTCCCTGCGATTCCTTTACCTGTCCGCACCGCCAGATACTCTCTTATTTGTTACATTTTACGGACTCTAGAAAGCAGGGGGAAATTATGTGGAAAGAAGTTGCTTGCAGCTGTGTGTCGTGTCGTGTCTCGTTGACATTTTCCTATGGCTGGCTATGGCTCTACTTTGAGCCAAAACTCCATTCCGGTAATGAGACAGACAAGACTAGCTAAATGCACTTCCCTTGGCGAATTGAGGCATATTTATGCAACAAACAAAGCCAAATGCCCGACGGCAGCGATTGTTGATTGTTGACAGCGGCTGATGTTGCTGCTGCTGCTGCTGTGTTGCTGTGGCTGCTGCCTGATGATTATGACAATATTTGCACTGCCTCGGCTTGTGCACACATAGTATATATTTTTACTGGCGGAAGTTGACTTTATGCATTTTGCCACTGTTTACACACTATTCAAAAATTATTGCGCAACATTTTTTATGCCCTCCCCTACACTCGCTTGTTGATTTAAGTTGCGGTCGTGGAGCCCTGCCTTTGACAAGTCCTTGGCCCCGGCCAGAAATCGCTTTTCCAGCGTTTGTGTAAATAGCTATAAATGCAAATGACAATATTATTAAGATATATTTTTTCTGTTACTAATTTATTTATTCTCTTCGTTACAGGTTCGTACAAACGGTGGAATGGAAGTGCACTTTCCGGCAGTGAGTATGAATAAAGGCGGCGCTAATGCATCTCCATTTTGCTATGAGTTATGACAGCTTTATCTGGCGCGTCCTATCGCGGTGTTTAGGCCATTTACTAATTCCATTTGCTACCACTTTGACCTGGCTTTTCATTAATATTCCATCAGGGGCCGCCGATATGTAGATGGGCAGGGAGTTCTTATCGAGCTGCCGCGGCTACTCGGATGACGGCGGTGACTCAGCCGAATGAAAGGAGCCGGAATGCAGGCCAGATAAGGCCTCGGGCTAACTTGGCTAATGGCTGCTCTTTAACCATTTTATTGTGGCACTCTCTCCCCTTATCACAAGTTCTCCACAGAAGTTTATAGAGTCCTCGGCGCTGTGTGTGGCGGGGCTCACACAGTTAACCCTTGCTCAACCTGCATCCGTGTAATGTCCCATTTAATGGGTCCACGGTTAAGGTCCCGGATTCGGAATCCATACCCATATTGGCAGGCGGCGGTGGAAACATTGTCAAATAAAAGTAGAGGCCTCTAAAATAGCTTTTAAAGTCATAAAATGCCACGACTCTCAAGTCGTGTCATAAAAATTAACGATGGGTGCGTGGGGTCGTTGTGTGTAGAGAGTCGAACTAGCAAATGTTTGTTTTGCTTTCATTTGTGCTTTGTTTGCATTTGCCTTTGCCTTTGCCCTTTTTTAATAGAATTTCGCTTAATTTGAGTCCGCAGCAATGGGGCGGGGCAAATAAAAACTTTTCCGCTCCTTCCTTTTTTTCCCAACTCTTTTAATTAAATGGTTATTGGCAGGGGCAGTGGCAGGGCAGCAGTGTCAATAGCGAAAGCGTAAAGCGTATTAATGATGAATATTTATGTGCGGCCAGAACGGAAGCGGCCCAGGAAAGCGAGGGAAAAACGAGGGAAAAGCGAGGGAAAAGCGGCATAAATTAGGCGAAAGTGCGGTCAGAGGGTTGCTCGATTGATTCGAGCGGTAACCGATGGCGATAACTTATCGGGATAAGGGGTTACGCCGGCCTAATTATGCGCCAGCGCGCCAGGGTTAAAGTGGATTTCCCGATGGGACAGATAGCGCGGCAAAAGTGTTTTTTCCTCGTCTTTTTTTAAGGGTAAAAGGTGCTCAGTCATCGATTATTATCTTGGATATTGTTCTTCGCCCGGCTGCAACTTGACTTATGACGGCTGAAATGCCTTGACACTTTTTCCTCAGCACTAACGATGCATCGCCTGAGATACAGAGATATTGTATCCGCAAATCCTGCCTGGATTTGGCTGGTGGCAAAACCTGCTCGGCGCTAGTTCCGCTCGCCACACGTTGCACGTCAAACAAATTGTCTCCTGGAGTCCTTAGTCCTTGGTCCTTGGTCCTTGCTTAGTCTGTGTGTGCGTGTGCCCACAATAATCCTGCAACTCAGTCGAAATGTCGCTAGCAATCTGGGAAAGAGGAAAAATGCCAGCGACACTGGCTGGAGGAGCATCTTCTGGCGGAGCAGCAGATGCTGCTGTCGCTCACGCCAGCCCCTGTCCTCCGTCCGAGGGCTCCTCCGAGGCTTTGTCACATTCAAGATGCTGCGGGGGTGCTGGGGGTGCGTGGGGGAGCAGAAATTCAAGTAAATTGATTTTTTCTATGCTCTTGGCTTTGACTACTACTGCTGGGGCTGTCAGCTCCACTGCCTCTGCCAGTGCCACTGCCACTGCCACCCAGCAGAGCGCAGCTACCCTTTCAGCAATTTTTGCTTTTGGCGCGTAATCGACTTCATGCTTTTGCTTTTAATGGTATTTTTCCTGTGGTTCAAACTAATATCCATAATGCATAAATATTGAAACCCTGCGACCTAACCCCACACCACTTGTGAACCTCCAATCATTGAGCTGCCTTGGCATTTTTTCCTTGATAAATATTTCTTTCCCTTCGTGCGATTCAAGGCTCCAAGACGCTGGTTCGCCTGGTCTTCGTCGTCTTGGCCTTTCACATACATATATTTAATTTCTTTTTCCATTCTGGCCTGGGTATGAGTATGGGCTCCGCTGGGGATGTATATGCACGTCGTTTCGTTTTTATCATCATCATCATCAGTCGGTGAGTTTTCTCGTTTTTATAAAATTTATGCGCAAAAATCCCTACTACGTCTGCAATTTATTGCATTTTCGTAAGTCGAGCGATTTGAAAAATGCCACGGGCATTACAAAAGCAACAAAAATAACAGCAGCAGCGGGCGAAGGGAAACAAATAACATTTTTGCTGATTTTAATGTTTTGTCAATGTCCCAGAACGGGACGAAAAAACACTGCCTTTGACCCTCCCCGACCGATAGCCGGGGGCTTTGTTTTTGTTATTGCTGTTGATTTGTTAATAAACAATTTTTATGTCCGGCCGGCCATCGGCATATAAAAAACTCACACGAACGAAAACAATTTTTATAGCTGTGGGGTAGGCTTACGGACTCGGATACCCTGCGAAAGTGGTGCTCCCGGGGATTTACCTTTTACCAGGGGGGAATTTCTGTGAAAGAATTGAGGAATTAAATAATTGTCGTTGTATCTGGAAATGTGTATGACAATTTGTAGAGTTTTTAATATTTTAGTAACTTAAATGGAGGGCAAACTTAATGCAATATGAGAATAGATCAAGTATAAAAACTGTATCGAGCTCTGAGAGTTTTTTATGAATTCCTTACCTCGAAGCAAGCATAAAAAGTCAAGCATTATTATTTTAATTTGAAGATAAAAAGTAACCCAATTCTTATAAATATTTGACTATTTAACTTTTTAATATAAAGAAAAGCTTACTGTTATTTTTATAATGTATGCATGCTTTTCCCTCCTAATACTGGTTATTTTTCATAGGCCTCTTAGCTCTTAGCATAATAACTGACCGACCGCTGGGGTCGCTTTGGGCCGACTTTAGGTCATTTCCATAGTCTAAGCTCGTTGTCGGCCTCTGCCTTTTTTCCACCTTATTATCTGGACCACTTTCGGCCCGACTTTAGCCGACTTCGAGGACAACAGATGTTGCAGTGGCTGTTTTCCCTTTTTGCCGTAACATGTGGCACCTTGAGCAGAGGAGGAGGGTTTTGGGTTGAGAGGCTGAGGCTTTCTTATGCGGCTCTCTGGCTCTTAACTGACGGCGATATATCTTGCCACGCTCGCTGGTCTTGCTGGTTCAGCTCGCCTCGCCTCGGTCTTAGACCATTTCTTATACTAGTCACAGTTCTATAATTTCTCGATTTATTCTCGGCAGCGACAGCGACAGCCTGTGTTTTGTCCTTGTTGTCCCGCTGTCTCGCTCAGCTGCCAGAGACAATCCAAACATTATTCAAAGTCAAACTTCATTCGCACTCATCCTCGCTCACACACACACGCGTGCAGGCAAATTTTTAACCACATTATTTATTTACTGTTTGCTCTGTCTAGGCCATGTCCCACTCCCGCTCACGGCCCCCTTGTAAATATGTTGCACACTTCTGTTCTCGCTGTTGTTATTTAGATTGTTTTTTTTTCTATTTTCTATTTTCTGCTGCTCTTGCCGCTTTTTCTGCTTATTTTTGCATTTGTATCAGCCGCAATTTATCAGGGGCCATAACAAAAGGCGCCGCGTCGGCTGCCAAAAACCGAAAACCCAAAAACCAAAAACTGCACACACCCAACGATCCCTCCGCTCGCGCTCCTGAATTTTTATTATAACGCGACACATTTTCTAACTCGACAAATAATAATTTTGCCATGGCACACAAAAAATATAAATTTCATGCTCTGAATATTGTTGAAATGAAAAATCATAAAAAATTGCCCAGCGTTTGGGGGGGAAAAAAATGATTTGCAATAAACAAAGAGAGCTGAGAAATGGGCCATGAGTAGATGATCTATGTGAGGATCTACGAGGGAAGGATATTTTTTCAAATTTATCAAAGAAGGTGGTTTGAAAAATTACGTGTTAAATTTTATAATATAACCACAAGCAAGGAAATCCCTAATCCTTCCAGATAAATAAGGTTTTTAAATACTCTATCACTTGAATTATATTTTTCCAAAGCTCCTACTCATCACTCTCTCTTTTAGTTAGTTCAGTTGTGAGTCATGGTGTTATATTATTTTTTCCCCCAATTTCTTTATCTTGTCATTGCCGACTTCCTTTCCACTTTTGGCCAACAAAGCCCGTCACATGTCTGGCTGGCTGGCTAGCCGTCCGCAAACAGAAAAGCAAAATCTGGCTTATTGGCCACACAATCTCGGAGGCCTCTCTTCATGTTCTGGCCATTCAATTGTTGTTTTGGCATATTTTATGCGTGTTTATCATTTATACGCTTTTTTGAGTCGCACAAACACATACTGCCGCTCCCCCCTCGCCGCCAGACACTGAAACAATAAAAACAAAAGGGAGAACAAAAGTCTATAAATTAAATAAATTGTAAAATATAACTGCAAAGGGTTTGGGCAGAGGGGGAGCTCGGAGGCATTTATTAAATTAAATATTTCACTGCAATAAAGATTATCAGTTGGCAAAGGGCGGCGATGATAAAGCAAATAGGCAAATAGACTAGACGACGACGACGACTCACTGACTCTTCAAACACTGCCGGGGATACGGTGTCCTGGATAATGTTTGAGGGGGGCTGCCGAGGACATCTCACATACTCGTACACGAGCGTTAACATTGTAAGCAGACCATATAAATGTAAATGAACTTTGTCCTGATGCCGTTTCCGCTTTCTCCTAGTCTGCATGGCATTTCCTGTCACACACACACACACACTGTCAGAAAGGCAGCCATTTTTTGGTGATGCACGATGCTTATGCCACCCAGCCTCCCCCCACTTTGCATGTGACTCTTATTCAGTTCCGTTTTTATTTGCTCAAACAATATTCGACATAGTAATTTTATGCTTCGACTGCGGAACACATAAAATTATCTTTTGAATAAATAAAGATAAGAGGGAGACACACACGCACACTAGCAGGGCGTACGCAGACATAGACGCCGAGTAAATGTTCACATTTTAATGTTTTATTCAAAAGGAAACATTCAGAGACGAAGATGCAAATTAAAATATCATTCAATGTTGGCAATTTAATATATTATTTTTGATAAATGAATACGGTTCTGGTACAGCAGCAGCAGCCAGCTTCAGCAGAGAAATGCTTTCCCATTAGCATGCGACTATGAATGTGTGTATTTGGAGAATAAATGTTGGCCAAATCGTTAGAGCCTGGTTAGAGACACCTACACAGCAGATAAATCTTGTGTTTCATGCTCGGCCAAATACTCGTTCGTTCGTTCGTTTTCCACCTCCACCTCTGCCTCTGGTGCTTTGTTACATTTCGTATTTAGATTTTCGGCTTGTATTATTTTTTACCCAAATATTTTTGCACTTTTGCCGAGCTGGCTTGCGGATTACATTGCTGGATAATGAAAATGTTTTGTGGCCCTGGCTAAATGGTTTTTCTGCCCCTTTGTTTGTGCGCTTTCCCGTTTTATTAGACACAATAGGCACACGCACATGTTTATGCTTGGATTTCGGATTCTGGACAATGTAAATCGGCTTAATGATTGAAAGAGTTGTTCCAGGGGGAACAAACACAGCAAAATCAATAGGAATATGTTGTGGGCTCTCCGGGGAAAGTTGCCAGCCCCGTCAAGTTGGGAACTTAAACTTTCGTCAGGCCTTAAAAACTTTTCCGGCGCATTCGTCAGAGTGCGGCCCGTAAATCTGTCGGGGTCAGTGGGGCTCTCACCATTTTGTAGTCACATTAATTAAAATTTTATGCAGCAAACGCGAGACGCGAGACGGCGAGAGGGTGTCCTTTCGGGTCCTGCGGAAAATGTCGGATGTCATGTGAATCACCGTTAGGCCCGTTGCTCCCCCCTGACCCCGGACACACACGCCACGTATCGATGGCCGCTTTTGTATCGCTTCGTGGTCGGTCGGTCAATTCGATTATTTTTCATTTTTCATTTTTCACCTTTCCCGCTTAAACTTTCACATGTCGCGTGTAGTTGTAGTCGTAGTTGAACCCCCCCTCGCACTGGTTGTTGTAAATTCCATGTAAATTAATTAAACTGGCTGGCCGTGGAACGAACAAAAAAAGACAACAAATTGCCGGGAGCATCTGGGATGAGCCTCGCCTGCTGTCCCTTTCCCGGCGCGGCCAGAGAGTGGAGTTTTCGTAGCGTAAAAATTATATATTGCATGTCAAAGGGCAGACAATGTGCCCGCAGGAGGTGGCGCACAGGACGAAGGTGGCGCCACTTAATATTTTTTCATATGCCACAAATCGACCGCAGAGGCCACCGCTGGAGTCCGCGAAAAGGACTCGAAGGATACGCACAGGTGCGCGACAACAATTAACGAAAATTTATTCAATTTTCGCATTGCTCTCCCGGAGACCCCAAAGCCCCCGCAGTCAGAAAATTTATGAAGTTATAAAGAATTTTTTTTTGAATATTAAATGCACTTTTTTATATTTTATATATTAAGCTCTCGGTGCTGTGTCTCCGCCGAGCATTCAATATAAATAAATTAATCAGCGCAGCTTGCAAATTGCTTCAATGGTCGACCAAGTTTCTCATTTCGATTTCAATTTTAATTAACAATTACCATTCCATGTGTGTGCATATAATTACGGCAAAAAAGCCATATATATTTTTATGTTGTTAACAATTCGATGCAAGTGGTTTCCTATGAATTATATCGCCCAGTCAGTTAGGGTCAGACTGGCGAATTTGTATCGAATAGCCTGGTTAAACGCTGCGGATAATCTGCGGTCGTCCAAAACATTCCACGGCCCAAAGCCCGGGGAATTTCAATGGCGGGCAGACGCTCTGGAATGGGGCCAAATTATCATTCGGTCATAACTTATTGAAAATTATGATAATTGCTCAATTGCTTAATTGAATATGCAACCGGAAATATCCCACTTTCTGTGGGGAGGGCCTTGAGCCAGGGCTAAACAAACTTTTGGCCACGACCGCGTTCCACTTGCCCAATTCCCATTGATTGGCGCTGGCCCAGACACGCCAAATGCCTGTCCAGTCCTCATATCCTTCGGTCTACTTTTATTATTGATTAAAAGTGTGCAAACGTTTTCGCAGCAATTTCGGTTTTAAAACCACTTTCCGATTTCGATTGCAGCGGGCGTCTGGCGAGGATTTTAAGTTTGTTTTTTGCATGGGCATCACGTATTCAATCAATTGCAACGACAACTCGTATCGAGGCTCCGCTCCTCGGGGGGACTCTGAATCTCGAACTGCGCTTATTTCGGTTGACCCATTTTGCCAATTGGCCAAAAATGTCTGCAACGTTCTCGACTGCATCTTTTGAGGCCATTTCGTTCCCCCCTTCGCCTCGCCTCGTCATAGCCGGCTACTGCTACTGGCCAAAAAATTAAGATACGAGCGCTGGCCAGGCCAGCACGGCATATGGCCAAGAACCGAGAGAGGGAGAAGAGGAAAAATCGAGCGGACCAGGCCAAAAGCTGCAGCTGATTGCAGATTGGTTTAGACAGGAACCCACAAACACACACACGCGAGGAAAATCTCTCTGCTCTCCTGGCCGCCTCTGCCCCTGCCTCCTCGGGTGTTGACGTTTATGTCCAATGCAGATTTTTCCACAGACAGCTGCCCCGGCTCGCTGGCTCGGTTCCGTCCCCGCTCTGCCCAGCAGAAGCAACAATAAAATTTGCCACTGTGACGGGACACAAACAGGGCGCAGGATGGTCAGATTGGTCAGTGGAGGGCAGCAGCACGAACTGCTGTGTTAAACAGGCCAAACTCCCCAGTCTCTCCTGGTCGGCGGTCGAACAATGTAAACGCTTCATGTTGTTACAAAACTTGTTATAATTTCATAACCCTTCAGATCGAGGGTAGCGGCGATTATGGGGTATATCTAGTAACTGAAACGTATGATTACCGATGCTATATAATGTTCTACAAAAGATTTTTGAAGGCCTAATTATAGCTTTATATTGATACTTTATTTTGCTCTGAAAGATAATAAATATTGGTTATGATTCCTAACCACATTTTCCGCCTTTCAATAAATTGATATCCGTAAGCCATAGCTTAGGGACACTTACACTTGTGACAGATAAAAACATCGATATATTTCCTTGCAGCGATAAATCCTTTGACTTCGGAGCCACTTCAAACTTGGCATTCCCGTAAATTGAGCGCGCGAAAACTTTGGCAGCTTCTCCGGGGCAGCCCAGGTAACCCGCCGGTCGAGTCCTGTCGAGGCTGGCCCCTTATAATCCTGCCCATTCCGTGAGCAAGTTGTTTAGGCTCCTTTTCCTGCTGCTGCCACTCCTGCAGCCGCGCTGCACATCAGTGAAAATCATAGCATACTCCGGGGCGCCGGTTACGGAGCACGAAAAATTTATTGAGCAAAGTTGCTGAGCTGATGTATTGCCTGGCTGTAGCCTATGTGTGGGCGTGGCAGGAGCGGGCTGACAGTTGGCATACTTTATCATCGGCGGGGCACCGACGACGACGAGGACGACGCTGAGGGATGGCCGAAGAAGGATGTTGGTAGTAGGATGCAGGATCAAACCACAAAATCCAAACTGATGCACACAAATAAAAACGAGAAATGGCAAGCTGAAAAAAGCAGAGAAAGAGGCGAGCAAACAGCGACTGCACACACACAATCCCTCTCCTCCCGCTCCATATGTGTGCATTACTGGCGGGTGAGCAGAGGGGGCGGACTTGTGGGCAGGGTGGAAGGAAGGAATTTAAACGGAACTTGCCGCTTCGCTATGCGTTTGTGTTGCTTTTGTTGCCACTGTGGCATGCCCCATCTCCCCGCCCTGCCTCGCTCGTCCGCTCTGGCTGTGTTTAAAAAGTTTTATGCTCGTCACGAGAGAAATTTATTGCACTCCGGTGTTCAAAGCTTTTATCCTTTTCATATACCACGGCAGCCATATATGACAAGGGTAACCGAGGAGCATGAGCACTGTCTTGTGTGCCGGCAGACTATTGTAAACAAATCGGATCTAGGATCTGTTAGAGCTTTGCCTGCTCCACAAAGATCAGGTTCCATTTGGGTGTACGGGAATTTCAGATGGTTAAAGAATTTACCATTCACCTAAGTACTTATAAAGTACCAGGGTTTCCTGTTCTTAACCTCCGGTTAAAGGTATTTTAATAGGTAATTAAAATAGCAAGCTATATGGGATGTATTTAACTAACTTTAGCCACAACTCAGTTGGAATTATTATTTTTAATGTCTTAAATAGTTTCCTTATAATTTGATTGTTACAACCTCTGGTTAAAAGCACAAGTTAAGACTACATGTTAAAATCATAAGGAAAGATGAATAGAGTATTGATAGAATGTTCATCGTAATAATAAATAATTTACCGGAGGTTATAGGAATTGATATAATGGTCCATTCGCGCAATTCTTTATCGTATTTCCTTTTGTTTATTTTTTTTTCATTTTGTGGCTTTTTAGCTATTTTTTTTACTCAGTCTAAGGTATCCCTTAGTCCATACCTTTCTATAGCCTGCAAGAGCCTTTTGTTATCATTTTATTTTTTGGCTAAAGTGCCGCTTCTCCCCTTGGCCACCGCTTACATTTCGGACTCGGACTGTGCCTGAAAAACGGATGTGATTTATTTGGTAATGCTAATGATGTTTTTGCTGCAGTCGCCGCCTCCTGTCGCTCAGTCCGAGTCCCTTCCCTCCTCACCTCACCTCATCTCACTGTCCCTTTTTCCCGAGTTTATTTGAGCAATTTTTATCGCATGTGTAGCAAAGGCAGTGGCAACAGCAACAGCAACAACAAAGAGCCGGCAGCTGGGCTTAAAAAATACCAACAAAAAAAAAATAAGGAGAGGAAAAGAAGCGAAAACCTGCCGAAAGTTTTTCGACAACCAACAAGAAAAAACCTTTGCGGAAAATGCTTACATTTCGGTTTTCAATGCGAGAGAGAGCGGGAAACTCTGGGAAACTGTAAACATTTTGCCATTTATCTTGCGTAGCCAATAAATCGCTTTTGTGTCCCCGTCCCTCTGCTTTTTTCGCTCTGTTTTTTATTCTTTGCCGCTGGCAAGGTACTCTGAAGTTAATTTTTTAAATGAGCAAAAGATTTCCTGCACATCGGACTATATTTATGTGGCCCGCTCTCTCTTTGTTCCGTGTCCTGTGGCCTGTAGCCTGTATCCTGTGAGTGCCTGATCCGGAGATATTCAATATCTTGTCAGTGGCTCTGACAGCCCCCATCGGATGGCATTCGAAAGCGATTCGAGGGTTTTGTGCTTTAATTGTCTAGCTTAAGGTTTTGGTTTATTACACGGCCTTAGCCGACACTGAGCTTTATTAATTGTTGACCCAGCACCACCCAGAGCCCGAGTGACCCACAAGAAGGTTATGTAAGGGGACAAGGTCAAGTTGGGGAGAAGTCCTGCCAAGCGCATACGATGACAGGAGATCAGGAGAGAGTGGGGAAAAATGCAATGGCACACCCTTATAACCCACGAGGATTACACAGAAGAGTTCGGAGAAGATATATGATGCTGAAATTATTACATTATCAAGTTTTCTGGCCGGGATTAGACGGAACATTTTTATTGTGGATTATAAGGCTTCAAAACGGGGGCATACATCCCCTCCAATTATATGTGCCAGCTCCCTAATTTAATCCCTGCCGGCAATTGTTTTTATTATTTGCCAACCCTTTCAACAAGTGACTTGCTTTTCCATCATCAAGCTAAACTCACCCCTGGGACCGTGGAACGTGGTCTAAGGAGCCAAGGAACCAGGGAGCAATCCCAACTCCCGGATGTTGTCATATTGGCTAAGCCAACTGAGCTGCTCCCCGACAAAGGCCACCGTTTTCAAGCTACATTTGCCCCATTCAGTGGGGTAGCTCCCCGCTCTCGCCGAGCATGACACCGAAGAAATTGTGGAGGGTCCTCTGGAGGGATGCGGAGTCCTGGGGTGGCCACGTCTCAGCTTGTGGCTGGGACAATTAAAACGGCAACCGAAGTCGTAATCGCACAGAATGTTTACACTCAAATGGCTGCTTTGTGCACACCACATTCCCCACTTGGCAGCCCCTCAAAGGAAATATCATGCATTGTCATCGAGTCGAGTGGAAGGATGGCAGCGGCAGGCGGCAGGCAGAGCCGGGCTCTTGGAAAATTAATAATTTATTTGTTTTGTCATTCAACATTGTAAATAATGCGAGAGATTTTCAATAATCTTCTTTGTTAATATTGAAATTAATTTGTTTACAGTTATGCTACTTAATTAAACAAAACGAGCAGAGGCACGCACACACACAAGAGCCCCCATTTTCCTTTCCATTTTCCATGGGGGAAACCCTCTTGCCATTCCCCTCTCTCTCTTTCCAGTTGTTGGTTCACCGCAAGCCCATAAATAACAGCAGGAGCTGGGAAAGTGTGTGTGTCCTCGTGCCGAAGGATGCCCCCGAAAGCCAAGAACAACAAATGCATTTTGAGGCCTTCGAGAGGCTTTCGTCCTGTTCAATTATGCAATAAATTTATCACCGATACAGGTAGAGCTCCCTCTCTCTCCTGCTCCTGCGGTTAGTCTCTTCTGATTTTGCCGGGTTTTAAATGAAATATTTATGCCACTTGCCACCGCATTCCACGGATGATTGCAGCCGATTAATTAGTGCCAGAGACACATTTAAATAATCATAAAAGAATATTTCCTCTGGGGGCCGCAACAAAAAACATCTTGTAATGGCAGGAAATTTGTTAGGGCTCGCCATAACAAATTAAGTGAGAAACATCAAATTGTGTTCCACTTCTGCCCACACGTCGTCGCCAGACACTTCTCTGAAACGCCATTTCCCAGTATGTCGTCCCATCGACCCATCGTCCCATCGTCCGGATTTATCTATTCATCTAACATATAAGCATTTTCTGTGGACGCCCATTAGAGATCTCGTGGGGAACAAAAAATTAGAACAACTTAGCAGGCAGCCTGGGGAGAGAGACACGATAAAGCCGCCGTGCCGCCTGTCATCATTTATTTTGTCAGTCTAAAAACAATTTGAGAACTTATGGCTGCAAACAAGATACTCGTACTCCGCCGGAGATGTAGATACAAATGAGATGGCATCGCAGAGATACTCTCGCCCCCAAACGCATCGAACGTTCGATGCCCTTCACACGAAGCCCCAAAACTGAGCTCTAGGATTTCAATTTATGGTCTCCAGGTAGAGGTTTCTTGTCTCTTGTAAATCTAAGAATAATTCACGTTTGTTTTACGAAAAAATCTACGATGACAATTTATGAGACGAAATGGAAATATTTATAGATCATTATTAGAAATTATGTAAACATGTCGAGATGTATCTTTGAAGTAATATTTCAATTGTGAAGGCATTTACAAACCTGTAGTATTTATTAATTTGAGGTTTAATGGTTTATTGGTTCAGGTTTCATAAATTTCTAATAATTTTTTCTACATTTTCAAGGATAAATTACTTGTAATTGATATTAATATTCATTCGATTAACTTTTCTTGTATTTTTCTCTGTGGAGGCTTTAATCCCTTTAAGAAATACATTTTCATTCATTCATTATTCCATTTCTTAAGCCCTTCGCAACTCCCTTTTCGAAATTAAATTTCCGAATCTATATTTCAATTTTCGTTTCTGCCTTAAAACTCTAAAAGAGCAATCAGATCTTGGACATGAGTCTTTCCTTCTTTTAATCCATTTCCCTGTGCCATAATTCCATTTTTCACGATGATAAACCCGGAGCAAACAAAGGGCAAGGTGTGTTCCCATACGCCTATTGTCGGGATGCTGTCCTTTATGCCATTCTTTGCGCAGGCAGGCAGGCCAGGTCGGTCTTTTCAGCCGGGCTAACAAAGTCATCAGGTCCGGGCCCTTTGTAGGGTATCAAAGAGATGTGTAGGAGAATCCGAATCCGAATCCCAGTCCGAGTCTCCGAGGTAACGAAAGCCCGGGCAACGCCTCCCCGCTGTCTCTTAATGATGTGTGGCTGCTGCAGAGCGTCTTTTCTTCTTGTTGCTGCTTTTCCTTTAGTCATCATTGTCGTCTGCACCTTCGAAAAAAATACAAAAAATACAAAATATAAGAGAAAAAACCCGTACGCACACACAAGTCATTAAGTGTTAATTTAATGGCCAGGAGATCTTTGTCACAGATAACGAAATGCATGCAGGAGAGTTTAGTTCGGCTCGGACGTCTTGGACGTCTCGGATTCGACTTGGTCCGAACCGAGTGGTATGGGGGTTCTCTCTCTCTCTGGCCTATCAGCCGGTTGGCATCTCTTACAAGTTTTGTGGAAAAAACATTTCAGTGCGCAGCAGGTGATATATGTGTGTGTCTGCTTATGGAATACCCCCGAAAGCCCCATCGCCCCTCAGTTGAGGCCGCCCTGCCTTGGCCCTCTCGGTCATATGATATTTGTGTTGTCGGTTTGTTAACGCTGACAGACAATTAAGTGTTTGCTTTATGTTTATTGGAATGGACTCCGGGCCCCACTCGCTCCTTAGCGCATTGATTGATGGCGCTGGTCGGCCGGGAAGAGTTCGAACTCGGATTCGAATGGTATTGCGTATTGGGTTACCTGTCCCATCAAATATTTGCTACTTAACGCAATAAAACATGGAGGCCCCCCACCCATACAAAAAAAAATATAAAATAGAACAAGTAGCGACGGCGGCCCTTTCGCACTGCCAATGACGCAAGTAACGCAGAAGGAAACTTTTTAATTAAAATTCGAAAAATTAATTAAATATTTTCTGTGACGTCGCCGACAACGGGAATAAACAACAGCAACTACCAGCACGGAGAGCGTTGACGATGACGACTTTGAGATTAAATTTCCTACCTTCATACCTACCGAAAATGCAAAAGGCAGTACAGCAGACACGGGAAAAGCGGGAAAGCGGGAAGCGGGTCGGCGGGAAAGGGGCAAAGGCGAAAGGGAAAAGGGAGAGCGTTGAAAAGTTTCACTCTGCCAAAAAATAAAAAACAAGTAGAAAAAGCAGAAGAATTTCCCAGGCAGCAGGCAGCAGGCAGCAAAAACGGCAACAATATCAAGTGCAAAATGAGAAAATTCACTTGCCGGCTCCGGCTCCGAAAAAAGCGCACACAACTACGACTGAGGGGCCTCCAGAGGAGCAGTAACGGGGTCCCGACTTTTAGCAATAGACAGAAACAAAAGAAAGTTTCCGAGCTGGAGCTGGAAGAGCGGGAAAAGTGAGCGGAGCTCGCAATTGCAGAAAAGAAGAGGCAAATTTTATGATGCGCAGCTGATAAGCCAAAAAGATGACACACAGAGCCAGCCAGCCAGCCAGCTTTCTCCAACTATTTGTGTATCCATTGCCAAACTCTGGATGGAGCAGCACAAACAGGCCAAAAGTAAACCAAATTTAAATTCAGCAGACTGCCGAGAGTCTATTTGAGTTGCAATCCTGCTCGAAGAGCGAGGCTCCTAAGCAGGATAATCCTGAATATTCAATTGGGAGGATAACGCGCAGGTTGTCAACCCCCGGAGGGCACCAAATTAACCCCACTGACCCCCAGACGGAGTAATCAATCATTCGCCGAACGAGAGAGTAGTCCTCGCTCTCATGATATATTAACATTCGACCCGAGATAAGATTGATATCCTGCAGATACTCGAGTACTCCGTACATTAAAAGCGTAATTTTTATCCCGCCTCTGTTTGGCTTTCGTTAGAGCCAACTCCAAAGACAACCAAAGCTCTCGGAAAGGCAAACTTTGATAGTGCGAGTCCCTATGTATAGTATCCATTCATTTAATCCAATTGCACCCGAGCAGAACTTTTTATAACTATGCCGACAAGCCAATTATGCCAGAGTAAATAGCAATCTCCACCCAGCAGAGGCAGAGGCAGAGCCCCGCCAGTTGAAAATGTTAAAAACTTAAACAACGCTGACATATTTCCCCAGATGCCTTCAAACTTTCGGCCCAAAGTGGTGAGAAGAACGGAACGGATCGGGGGCTCTACAAAAATGTTATGTCAACGACATGGCCCCCCCTCACTCCGAAGAAAACCTTTTCTTTTTCATCTCGTGTTTAATGAAAAATGTCAAATAAAAGTGCCCAAAACAGAGAACGTCAGCAAAGTGCCAGAGGCTTTGTGCAATATAGTTTGCAGGTGGAAGGAAACGGGGCAAAGGGTGCGGAATGCCAATAAAAAGAGCTCTTTTACCTCCAACTCAACTCTTTTCGGCAGCACTAATTACTATTTATTCGAAACGAAAATTGCTAACGAGCAAAAGATATTACCAGGGCCATAATAATCAACAGGCGGCAGGGCGCTGAACATGGCCATCCATGGCCAATAGAAGGAATTATTATTTTTTACGATTATTTAAATTACGCGACGGGACAGGACGGACAGGAACTGCAGGAATGTCGGTGTAATTTACCAAAGGCAGCCACTTTGCAGCTCCATAGCTGCCTTCACTAATAGTTTTCATCAGTCCGATGGCCCGTTGACAGTGGAGCGAGATTTAGGAAGAGATTAGGCCGGTCTAGGAGTAAATTAATATTCTGAAAATATTATATATATTTTTGACAAGCTTTCTATTTGTTCTGTACGAATTTACAGTTTATTTTTGGCTTAAAATTAAAAGGAAATAGATACTGAATTCGAAACAATTGTTTCTTTGTCAAAAGTCGAATGTTTAACTTTAAATTGTTAAATCAAACCCTTCACAAATATTATTAATATTGCCTAAAACATATTTCAATATAATATTTGTTAAAATTTATTCTTAACCATCTTATCCATCATTTCGTCCCACTGTGCCCGACTGGTACTAAGGCTGGTAGTAGCCTGCAGCTTTTAGTGCAATTGGCTGCCAGCTTGTTTAATGATCATTAAATACGAAGACGACACACGATGGACGACAGGAGCCTTGGGTTTGGGAGGCGCAGTTTTGATTCAAACCGCTCTTGACCAGGCCTTAATAAATGAGAACAGGTAGCCCCTCTCTCGGACCCAACCCCACTCAACTGGAGACCTGTTTTTGTGCTGCTGCTGCTGCTGCTGCTGCTTGCTGCCTGGGGCCAAGTGCCTTGGACTCACTCTAATTAGTCAATTTTTTTACTCAATTAAATCTGCAAGGCGGCGGCGAGCCGGGGCAGTTGGGCAGATGGGCCCGGAGACGACGACGGCCGGAGAGGCACTCGAGTAAGCAAATGATGTGCAGTAATTAGTGGGGCCCCGGCGCATTTCTATATATATACTACATGCTACACGGCACCAAAATAATATCAAATATCGAAGGTTTAGGAGAAAAAGGGCTTATTAGGGTCACAGGGAATTCTCTTCTAAAGCAGAAGAGAAGCGTCTCAAAGTAATTTCAAGGTTTATCTAAATTCTTACCTTTCTATTACTTAAATAAACTCTTTTAGAATCCCTATCTAGTTGATTTAAATTATTTAATTGGGTAATTTTTCTCTGTGCATACTTGCATACCCGCATAATTCCCAGTTTGACTTCTCTCGGGGACCTTGCCCCGCCACCGCACCGCACCGCACCGCGCCGCGCCTCGCCGATGATAAATAATAATTTTTTCTTCTGCACCGCACCGGCAATTTTTGCTGGCAGGCTGCAAGGATGACAGGTGCAGTGACAACCACACATGCATGCGGCCACGGACACGGCACAGATACACGTTCTCACAGATGCAAGGCTCTGGATGCAAGTACAACAACTTACATGTCATACAAGTTGGCTCGTACATTTATAATCAAGCTGCGGCAACCGCAGAACTCCGGAATCGCTGTTGCTGCCGTCGTTGCCGTCGTTGCCGCCATTGTTGCTGCCACATGATGAAGCATCTTCGATGATGACGAAGGCCCGGTAGCATCTCGTGTGTGTACTTGCAGCTTGTATCTGCTAAATGAAAACATACACGGGTTGCAAATCCCCTCAGTTCTGCCCCCTCTGATTTCTGAAAGAAATTGCCACAAACTGCACACTGGGATGGGATTAGAAAGTATGGAAATGCGCCGAAAAATAATACGAAAAAATTCACTAATTACGCTTCACAGCGAACACCACTTGGCGAGAGATATTAAAATGTGAAAGCATTCGATTATCCCCCGAAGAAAGGCATCTTTTGGTAGGTGAAAGGCATTTCGCACAAATCAGAGCCCATCGTTATTAATGATGTGTGAAGCGGAATGCTCCGTTCCGTTCTGTTCTGTTCTGTGATTAGGTCAATGAGTTGGCTAAATATCGCAATTAGAATGGGAATCAATTAAGGGAAAGGAATACCGCAGAGTGACGGCAGCAGGAAAACAATTTGTACTGGCTCGAATTTCCCTCAGGAAGGTTCCACACTGATGGCCAACAGCATCATTTATTTTCTGGTTAGCTTCCAGAACTCGCCAGATTTGTCTGTTGTTAATTAGTATTTTAGTTTTAAAGGTATTTGGTATTTGGCTGGGAATTGGGTGAAGTAGAATATTGATTTTGGAGTTAAAGACCTCATTTGAAGTTGAGAATAGATTCAATTTAATTTGTCCGCTTAAGGGAGTTGTCCGTTCAAGAGAATTTTAATTAAACAAGAGGCAAACCAAAATAGATACTTACAAGTTGTTTAGATACATTTTTTTTGTGTAGAATTGGACCTCTCTCGTGGCCTTGTCCCACTGTTAGCCCCGGCAAAACATCCTCATCAATGTCGTTGTCCGTCGGCCGAACAGAAGCAGAAGCTGAAGCAGACCAGGCAGATCTGGGGCCTCCTCCTGGAACTACTCTGCCCGCTCCATCTACAAATCGTGCAATGATGAAAACCATTGGACAAAGTCTTTGACTTGTATTCATTTTTTCTTGCTTTTCTCTCGCTCCTCTTTTCTTTCTTTCTTTCCGCTTCTGTTGGTTATTTTTCTCTGCTTTTTTCCTGTTTTTTTCTGTTTTATTTTTCTCTGCTTTTTTGTGCCGCGGCGGCGCTTGGGAAGGCTTTTATATGCCTCATTCAGTTGCATCTTTTTTGCTCACCCATCCACCGGCAGACGGTGAAAGGGGAGGCCCAGGGAGCGGAGCTGGGCTCTGTCCGTTTTGTCTGGGTTTTTGTGTAAAAGCGACTAATGTGTCTACGGAAGCCATTTCGTGCCTTTTAGAACCAGTTGGCAGAGCAATCTTCGAGTTTGTGTTTGTTTTCGCTCTCTCTCAGCGTAGTTAATTCGCCAAGTAATAATATTAGACGGAGAAGCACTTGTACTTATGAATGTGTCCTCCTGGAGATGACACATCTCGGGGCCAAAAGTGATCGAAGGAGGACGGAGCACTTGTACTTATGAATGTCTCCAGTCTAGGGTCTTTACTCCCGGCTCCCGGCTCTCGGGCTTGGGTCTTGGGTCTTGGGCAACATGCTGTGCAAGGAGGAACCTGCCGGACCTGCCTTCCTCCAGGCTAAATTGGCTTGAATTTTACGGCAGCAGCAGCAGCCATCACGATGATGATGAGGACGATTGGCCTCGCCTCGCCTTGGTCTCGAGCTGGGTCTGTATTTAAGAGACATCATTCATCTGGCCGCCCCATCAACGGCAGTCGAAGACGAGGAGGACCACGGCGATCATGAGGAAGTTTCTGATGACCATGCTGATGATGATGACGACAGCAATAATAATAACAAACAGCAACCAGGGCGGGGCAGGAGACGGAGACGGAGAACGAGAAGCCCTGTAGCCCGGGCCCTGTGTTGTACAAAGTACAAGTCCGCATAATTATAATCAACGTCATTTAACGTTGCCGGCCGTCACTCAGCGCCATCCACAGCAACAGCAACAGCAACAACAGCCACATCCGATGTAAAGCTACATTTCGCCATCAAGCTTATTGTTGTGTATCTTGCGGATACATTTTTGATAACAGCAAGGCGGCGGCCAGACCACAATAACTTTGTCGTTAGGAAGGAAGTGAAACGTAAAAGTCACCTATAAATATGCCATAGAAATCTGGCTAGATACTAAACAGAAGTATCTGCGCGATACATTTGTCCAATCATTCCATTTCCATTCCCGCAGCAACTTCCGAAAATTACTTTTATTGGCCCCAACATTAGGTCGAGATTGTTATGGGCTCCCATCACATCATCATCGCGCTGGGATATATTCAATTTGAGAGCATTCCCGCTTCGACCTCGAAGTAGAGACGGAGGAAAAAATAAGGAAAGAACAGAAAAACACTCACTTCTTGCCTTAATTCATTTTTGGGCTTTTCAATTTTCTCGGTGTTTGCTCCGCCGGCGTTTGTTGACCTTTGTCAACTTGGAACACGCGACTAAGCACTCGGAATTAGCGCAAATACATTGTATGTATCTACGAGTAAAGCAGGAGCTGGAGCTGGGGCCCAGCGGAAGTTGGCTATTTATAACAAATTACCAAGCATTTGACATTTACCCAAAACGCCGACGTCAAATTAAAGATCTGCGGCGCGAAGGAGGGACCGGGTCCGGGGCCGGGTCCGGGAACACTTTTGGCATGTAATCAAATGTAACCGCACACCAAATATGCGCAGACAGCTGCGAAGGGGCCAAGGACTGGGATCCGGACGGAGACATGGCCAGAGACGGAGGCCCAGTCGTCGTCAATGCGCTTGTGGTTGGCCTGGCTAAGCCGCGACGATTTAATACAATAAATCCCCTTGGTCTGGCTTCGCCTCCACTTGGCTCACCCGGACTGGCAGACTGATAGACAGACGGATAGCAGACAACGACTTGACTCGGGTTCACTTCTGGGCGACCTTCTTCATTAAAATTATGACAAGCTGTAATTATCTTCGATTTGCTTTGACCAGGCCACAAACGCACTAATTGCGTGCGAGGGGCCAGGGTAGGTAGCCATGGTAGACGCTTGATATCGGAGACGGGCAACCCGGAATTAGTCATTCAAATGCCATAAATATGGGGGAGGGATTGACTCACTGAAGCCTCTCCCTGGGAATGGAAAGTGATTTCTGCGGAAGACCTGATCCTTGAGTTTCCACTGAAAACTGCTCGCTCTCTTATGACAAATGTGTGTAAGCTCATTCCGCCAGGCATTTGGCATCTGGAAGTTTCTGAGTTGACTTTAATTCTCCTTTTCCAAGAGCAATTTCGTCTTCCGACGGGCATTGCTGTGAAAACTGCGTGACCAGGCTAATTAACGCTTCAAGGAAATGTTGACGAACTCCCAGCCAAGCAGCAACAAGAACAACAAAAATTAAGCGTCAACTTTGTTGTGATGTGTGTGGATGGATGGATGGATGGATGGCTAGGTGGATGACTAGGTGGATGGCTGTGAATGTCTGTGTGGGGATGTGTATCTCATAGATACCGGTTCATAATTTATGTAATTATATGCGTTTAAACATTGCAGCACGAAGAGAAGACTACTCAGGGCGGGAATCGGGTTCTTGCCACTACATATTATAGCCGACAACAAATTATAGCAATTATATAACATTTTTTCTCTTCTCTTATTTTTTTCCTCAACTTTCAGGTTGCATCCGCCAGATCAGCTCGCTGGAGCTTTTGTTCGTGCGACAAGCGAAACTAATGAGCGGCCATTGGTTAATCGGAAACAGGAAGCAGCAGCAGCGGCAGTAGGAGCAGCATCAACAGTAGCAGCAGCGAAAGTAAAGTAAAATTGCTTAAATAAATAATCGTAACTGTGATAACACCAAAGAAGAAGCGAGACAAGAGCAAGAAAGGCCAAAACAGTTGCGTAATTCCAGTGATTCTCGGAGTAATAAATGTCAACGTGGCAACAAGAAAAGTAATCACAACTATTTGCTAAACTCAAGCAGCGCAAAATGGCCAACACAATGTGGCAGCCAACAAGAAAAGCAGTTACAACGGAGGAGGCAGCAGCAGCAGCAACGGAGGAAGCAACACCCAGCAGCAGAGTACAGAGAAGGCGAGGACCGGCGCTCTCAAGTTCAAGGCGGTCATCGTTAATCACATGTTTTATATCCTGCCACACGTTCAGCTTGTTCTGGCTGCTCCTCCTTTTGGCCAGCCTCGGCGGCGGAGTTCATGCTGCCGGCAAGCTGACCACTCGCAGCAACAAAACAACATCCCCGGGAGCAGGAGCAGCAGCGGCAGCGGCAGGAGCGGCAGGAGTCTCGGCAGCAGCAGCAGGAGGAGCCGGAGGAGTCGCAGGAGGAGTCGTAGCCACCTCGGCAGCAGGAGCGGCGGCGACGGGAACACCCATTTGGGATCATGCTATCGATTTGAATGAGGATTTTCGCATACTATGGCAAATCATTAATCAGGATATAACATTTGAAATACAGGCACGTACCCTGGGCTACGTCGGCTTCGGATTCTCGCCCGATGGCAATCTGGCCGGTGCCGATATGGCCATCGGCTGGGTGGACAAGGGTCAAACCTATTTTCAGGTAAGTGAAGCGCAAAATAAAAACCTTAGCCCTTAGCTGGGAAAGAAAGGAAAATATATTTACGGCGGGGGACACCAGCTCGCTCTCTTCTCCCTTTGCGCGCCTAACGATTTTTCATTCCCGTCTAACGTTTTCATTTTTCCCCTCCTTGGATCCTGATCCCGATGCGATGCGTGTGGCCGGAAATTAAGGGCAGCCGACCGGCCAACTAAATGAAAAGTTGTCGCCCTAATATCATCCAATTTATTCTCGCAAAGTCCGCTCTCCGCGTAGGTTGATAAATATGTTGTATGAAAAATACACGGCAACAGGAACGGCGGCAGGAACAAGAAAAAGAGCAACATTTGGCCACTCAACTCGGGAGGATTGTAATTAATTTGTGGCAAAAACAAAGTCACACACAAAAAGGTGCGCGAAATGTATGTACAGCGTACAGCGTACGGCGGCGCTTGAATAATGACAAACTCATTTTGCGGCAAAAAGTTTTTATTTGCACATCCGCCGAGTTGGCTCTCTCGGTTGGCTAATGGAATAGTTGGCTCTGTCCGCCACTCTGGCCACTTAATCTGACCAGTTATCATTGTCGGGATGTTTACTGCGGAATTATGTCACTTTAGGGGCGCATTGGGGTCGCCACCAATAATTACCAAGTGATAGCCGCCAGGGGTCACCTTGAGGGCTTTGTTTGAACTTCACTTTAGGTATTTGTCGAAGCGATCAGCGTTTCCATTTCAATTCGGGGTCAGCTAGGGCCCAATGTAACGCTAATTTTTTGGGAACGACGTCATTTGGCCAGGAATCGGAAAAAGGAAGCGGTGACGGCTTTTCAGGAAGAGTAATAGGAGTCGTCGCTGCAAAGTGTCTAATGAAATGCGAGTATTGCGTGCTGTGGTTGCGTAGCTCTTCGCCTTTCTTTATATTTCTTTCCCTTTTGTGCCGCCGCCTCCTCCTGCGGCAGGATATGCGTGGGCCTGACGGGAAAGGCAGGCAGGATGAATGGCCAATTGTACGGCTGACACAAACAGGGAAAGCTTTTTTCCTTCCCTCTCGACCTGGCCTGTGTGATTTAATGATTTTCGAGGCAGCGCCAACGAAAATGTCACCCACACACCCGCTCACACTCACCCGTGGTGATTGTTATTGTTGTTGAATGTTAAATACCAGCAAGCAGAAACATTAATATGTCTGTCTGCCGCCCACTGTCCTCGTCCTCGTCCTCGGTCCCCCTTGTCTGTCTGCTTGTGTGACGGTGTTAATTTCACATCTTGACGTGTCGTTGGTAATTGCGAGTTGCTTCAAATTGTACATACAATATCGTATAATGGGACTCGTGACTGTCACCTCGCCGCCATTTCCATTCCCATTTCCCTTTGGGCGGGAGGAGGGCTGTGACTTTTTCTGTGCGCTGTGAGGGCGCTGATTTGTGAAGAGGTTCAAAGGTTAATTAGAGCCGAAACAGATATGCCGATTTAATATAATAATTAAGTGCCACAGGTGTAAGCGTCGGACAGCACAAAGTCAAAGGACTTGCCTCGAGCGGGGCATGGGGCACGGTTGCCGCATAAAAGCTTATCGCTTTTAAGTTCTTAATTACAAGTGCCCCCGCACTCTGCCAATGAAAACAAAAATATACATATTTATGGGGAGTTGCGGCCGGGTAATTGGCTAATTTTTGGAATACTATTAAATTGTCAGAGCTATCTGGGGATGAAATATGGTCTAGTACATTTTTATGCGGCTGGCATTTATGGAATTTTCATTTAAAATTCAACACACACCGAGGCAGCCAACGAGCCAAAGAGACGAACACTGACCATAAAATATTTGCTCATAGAATTTTGTTCAATTGACTTTAAGAGAGGAGGAGATGGAGGAGGAAGAGCCCAAGGCCTAAGAACTGAGAACTGAGACCTGAGAACTGAGAGTATTTCTCCCTCTCCGTCAAGAGTTTTTATCTCAAGTGTCAGCCCAAGGGCGAATATATAAGCATAAGCTTAAGTATGGCTCTGGCTCGACGGGGAACAGGGACTGGGGGATAAACGATGGAGCGCAGACATTGACATAGTTCTCATTAGATTGAACAATGTGTGGGAATTTTCGCATTCAATTCGGGCTCGCTTTTTGGGCAAGTGCCATGTGCGATGGCATACTTGGAATGGCTTGCTTTTTGGCTGGCACAGTCTATAAGTTCTGCCACGATTATGATTGCTTCAGTCGTGGTCTTTTCAGCCAATTAGTTGGTGAGAACACAGCCACATAATTCAATGAAATACAAGTTAAATCCCAGAGACATCTCTATTAAATGCAGGGAAAACACTTTCGGAATGCAGGAAAACCACCTTATCATCGTAGCTGTAAACAAACGACTTTGCGCCACAAATACCAACGAAATGTGAGATGTATCTCCCAGATAAATACGTATCTATCTCAGGCAGCATTCCAACGCCTTGCCAGCCGCCCACACTCGGCTCCATGCGGAGATATCACTCAAGTGGGACAAATATTTGATAAGTTTCTCGGAGTTTTCTCCGCTGGGGGTTTTCCCAGCAGCGAGGCTCGGATTTCTCTCCGAGAACTATCATCATTTATTGGCCAGCTGACCAGCAGCTGAAGTTGACATTCCCACAGCGCCGCTAGACGACAACAAGTGTAACTCTATAAGTTCGTTCTGGGAGCTGAAACTTTGCACACTTTCACGCCGTCGAAAGGGGGGAAGTCGGGGCCAAGTCGGCGAATCCGCTTTAAGAGCTGACATAATCAACAAGCCAAGCTGCCAACGGGATGGGGCAGAGCCGCGGTCTCGGCCTATTAGTCGCCCATTATTTTGTAGATACTTTTGCGATAAGCCCTTTGCCGCCGACGACGACGACGACGACGAGGATGATGATGATGCCACACCTAAAGATACAAATACAAATTTCGTGTAATTTATTTTCAACTTTTATTACAAGCGCCGCGAGCAGAAGAGCAGCAGAGCAGCAGAGCAGCTGAAGAGCGGGAGTCTTATCAAAATTTTAATTAATACGCATCTGAGAAAAGTTTTGGGAAGCGGCCCCCAAAGCCAAAAAGCTTCTACTCTTCTGACGTTAATTAGTGCCATCCAAAGTGGCTGGCGACTTTGTTGCACTCGCTGAACTACAACAAACAAGCCGCAACAAGCCATTAGCTGTTTAGAGCACCGAGCACAAAACCAAGAGGCGATTAGTATCTTGAAAGTACTTAAAAGGTCATTACACTGGCCCCATCTAAATACGAAAATACAAAATAAAAAGCAGCGAGCTGAGAGCCGAGGCCGAGAGCCGAGAGCCAAGCTTTGCCAGCGACTAATTATTTAATTTCAAGTTTTAAGCATGCTTCAGGTCTGTCAGTCCCGAAGCCTCCCCTCGAGCAGCAAAGACCTAACCCATTAAGCGCAGAGATAACAGATCCATTATAGAAGAATTACGAGTACGCAACATCAACATCAGCGGAGCGCCATCAACATCGTAGTCGTCGTCATCTTTTGCTAATGACCATCCATCGATGGCTATGGCGATGTTTTGTGGCCCTCGTAGTACATCACTCAAGCCGAAGGTTGTGCTCGTGGAATTGACAGCCGGCTGGGAGGAAGGAGGGGTCTGGTCTCCATATCGTAACTGGGCAATGTCCATCTGTTTGACTCATTTTCAAGTGGTTACGCTGCACAAAAATAAGGCTAGGAGCGAGCTTCGCTCCATTCCAAACTCATTAAAGTTGGACGCCAAATGAAACAACAGTTTTGGCAACCCCTGAACTCGGATATCCAGCAGATACATGGGGCATTACCACTGGCATTAGTTCTATTTGGACGTACTGCGCTGTTAATTATCGGCGGATGATTAATTATGGCATCGCTGGATCTGCGGCTTGTTTTGGGGTCCAAGTCTCCGGTCCTCCCTTTGATTGGCATATGAGTAATGAGCTTTTTGTTCTGGGGTCTCGTCTCTGGTTTGTTTTTAACTTTTTTCAGTCTCTGCCTAGGTGCCATGACATGCGAACATCTTGGAGTGTTTTGAGTAATTCTTCTCCTTGTACAATTTGTGTGTGAAATTGTTTTTCTCCCTCGCCCACACACATTTCTCTCTGGTAGATAT
Organism: Drosophila rufa; assembly: GCA_018153105.1. Taxonomy (NCBI): domain Eukaryota; kingdom Metazoa; phylum Arthropoda; class Insecta; order Diptera; family Drosophilidae; genus Drosophila; species Drosophila rufa. Next base: position 18,123,205 of record JAECXS010000085.1, read on the forward strand.
ATATCTATATCCAGCAGCTTGCATGTCATCACTTCAGGGCCCCGCGTTCTGGCTTGCTTTTTTCAGTTTTCGTTACTCGCTTTTTACTTATTTGATTGGTTCGCTGGCCGGAGCTGGTGCTGGTGCTGGTGCTTTCATTACTACTTTCTCACAGCTGCGACCCGGGGCCGATGGCGTGCCCAGCGCTTAGAATTCAATTAGTTTTTATAGACATTATCCAATTTGTTCCTCTTCTTTTGTTGGATAGTTAAAGCTGGGTGCGTGTTCCGCGGCGAGTGGGTGTGATTGTGGCATGGTATCTGTAACTGAAGCGATTCGCGTGCTGAGCCACCAAACTCAATGGCCATTCATCCATTCTGGCTCTCATTCTCCATTGTCCCGGCACTATTTGTAGTGGCCAGCACACGCACCTAGCCCCCGCAAAAACTTCGGGAATATATAGCACTCACTTCATAAATCATAAATACATGCTGGCAAATTATATAGACGGCTCTGCGCTCCTCCGCGCAAGCCAAATAAATAATAGTTAAATTCTTTCTATTATTTTCTTTATTTCCTCCTGCTTTTTTCTCTCCCCAACGCATAAATATTTTGTTATTCAATTTTGTGATATTTACCCTCGCCACTCGCCCGGGGCTGCTTATTGAGTGTGGGAGTGGGGCCCACCAGCCAAATTGCTTCAATTGTTAGGGGGAGTTCGCTCAAGTTGTGATATTTGTACAGGCTTATGAATGGCACAAATGCCCGGGGTCATGGAGGATGACAAACAGGCACCGAGAGTGATTCGCATTGAGGATTTGTAGGATTTTGTAGAAAAATAACCAGTGTTTAGGAGTCACTGCACAACTAAGTCGTCGGCCATTAACATATCTCCCGTCATCAACTCATCGTCTAATGAAATTCCATAACTTATTAATGACCCACTCGCAACCCCCTCCGTGCACGCATTCCGGTCCCAATGGACCCGACACATTTCAATGGCCATAAACTATGCATGGGAAAGTTTCCCAGGGAAGTACTTATACATCTGAGGCGAATCGAATAGATGTGCATAGATTTATGCCAACTTTTGGCCAATATCAAAGTCATTACTCATCAGTTTTCGGCTTAAGCACACACAGAGAGCCAGGCAGAGACGCAGGCAAATCAATTAACTGCCAAATCAATTTACAATTTATGCATAAACTTTATAATCAATAGGTTTAAGCGCACGAGGACCGAGGCACGACATAGTTCTCTCCTTCTCCGCCCCAAAATCCCAGCCCGATCTCCTTCCCTTTCCTGGCTGGCTGTCAGTTTTAAAGCCAAAGCCGTAGCAATTATGGAGGAGGGGCCCGGGTCTGAGGACGGGCAAATCCGTTAGGCCATAAAAGCCATAAATGCTCAATTACAGGAAGTAAATATGCACACTTGATTGCAGAATGTTGCGTAGATTACGGATGGCTCCAGCTCGGGCTCTGGCTTAGGCTCTTCTGTCTTTGGCCAAAGTCTGAGACTTGGCCCGGCCGAAGTTGGCCAAGTTGACTTTTAAAATTATCGCACATATCAAAACTGCAAGGAGCGTGTGTGTCTGCCGTGCCGGAGCCAGGGAGAAATTTAATTTCATTACTTTCATGTGACATAAACCGTTGTCGGATGCGATGCTCTTGGTCTCAGTCTTGGTCTTGGTCTTGGCCAAGAGCCCTGGTCGTGGCTTCTCCAGCCTAAGCCATAAGCATTTTGATAATCTATTGCACATAACGCAAACCTCAAAAACCGCAAAACAGCCTCCACTCCACTTGACTGCGACGGCGACTGCGACTGGGAGGCTGGGAGCCCCGTCTCAAGGCCTCTCCTTGGGGCTATTAGTGCGTTGCTGTCTTCGCCGGGACAATGCCAAGTGCGCATATTTGCTTTGGCCGCTTTGGCCGCATCTTCGACAGCGGCCGCCTCTTGGCCAAGACAACGGATAATTGCAGAAAGTACCGTTGCCCATATGCGAAAGATTCTTTTTCGAGGCCCCAACTGAACACAAAACGAACCAAAGCCAACCCAAACCGAACCGAACCCAACCCGTCCCGGCGGCCCACCAATAACACTGGGCTACAAGGGTTTTTGGATAATAAAATGTATAAATGCTTTTATTTTTGGATACTAGCAGGGTTCAAGAATTCTTGAAAAATTCAACTGCCTTATAGTTTTCAAACTCCTTGAATATTCATCTTTTTAAAGAACCTTCATTTTTCATTCAGGCAAATCTCAGAGACTTTCCTTGGCTTTGATGCGAATTTTTTAGAGTCCCCTTGGTGCTTCATCGATTTTATTATTCCCCATACGATATATTATATTACTTCGCTCATAAAATGTTGCAGCCCAGTGTAATCTGCTTTGCCGCATGGCCAGGCCGCAGTTTTCATTGCGTTTGCAAAATATTTGCTGGTCGGTGTCTTCGCCGCGCAATTTATGAGCGTTGAAAAGGCTTAGAAGGGGGCAGGAGGCGAGGACAGGGGAGGCTGCCTCTTGATTATGTTGATAATGTCAGCAGGAGAAAGGGGTTAAGAGGGGCCAAACCAGTTGCGACCGGTTCTCAAGCCGAAGCAGAAGCGCAGCATCTTCCTCGCATCTTCCAGTCATATTAGCCTGTCCCGTTGGCCGTTGTCGTTGCCGTTGTCGTTGTTTGTACCTGTTCTTGTAGCCGTTGTCGTTGCCGTTGCCGTTGTGCGTAAAAAGCAATGAGAGCTGGAGGAGTCCGGCAGCAGCCCAATATGGTCAACGCTCTTTTGGCCATGTTTACACGCTAAGTGTGTTTGTATGTTAAGCATTTCGCTTCCCAGGCCTTGGCTCTTGACATTCCCGATGCTTGTCGTTGTCGCCGATGTTTGTTGAGTGCCTTGCTAATCACTTTTTGATTGTCAGAGGCACCAGAATTCACACCCCGAATGGAGATGAGGCTGCTCCGAAGCCTAGTTGTAACCTTTTTGGCCAGGTTTGTACTTAGCATCTGATATCTCCTAGGAAAGGAGCTGCGTGAAAGCCTATTTGTGTAGAGATTTCTCTTTTTGCCATTCGAAAGGCCTCCTCTCTAGGCGAGGCGAGTTAAATGACATCGGAAAAGCGGCGAATGGCGAATGGCAAACGGAAAACTTAGAGGAAAATTAATGTTTAACTCCCTCCACAAGCTCCGGGCCGCTCTCTTTCCACTTTGCGGCGGCAATTTTTATATTCATCATTAATTAAGCGCTAAACAGACGCCCGCTGCGCCGAGTATCTGGGGGGATTTCTGTGCAGAGTGCACAGCGTGACATCATATTCGAGAAATTGGTAAGGGAAGTCGTCATAAATGCATGGAGCGGCGAGTGTGTGTGGGTATGCACGCAGAGAAATTTCCTAGGAGTTAGAGTCCTCTTAAGACAATCTTTGAGATATATAGGAGAAGAGGTTTTATTCAGGAGATGAGTAATAAGTCCAATTTCAGGGGGTATACCTTTAAATGGTGAAATAATCTGTGTCAAATTCTATGACCTTGGGGATGCATTCCCAATTCAGCATGTGGTAAGCTAGAGATTCAGGTATACCAGAAACGTTCGCTGCTCCTTTCCATAAAGAATTCTGTACTCTGAGGAAATGCATGAGGAAATTCATGAGGAGCAGGGTAGTGAGAGATTCAGTACATGAATTATCCGTAGGTAAATATCGGTAGGAAATAGGCACATACCAATTCCAATTCCACCCGAAAGTTGTACATATTTCAAGGAGTTTTACAACATATTCTCTGAAGGAAAAGCTACTAGCATAAAGTAATTATAGAACATATTTCTCTCTCTGCAAATATTACGAGTAAAACTGCATGGAATTGATTTCGAAATAGAAGCAACCGCCGCAGCAGCAGCTCATCACGATGACGGCGAGAGCGATTACGATGATGAGGCTGCTGTAGATGTGGATGTGGATGGGGATGTGGATGCTGCGGCCTAGGATCCCCTGCCTGGGCTGCGTGTTAATTAAAAGCCACTGGACGCTGGATGCTGGGCGCAGGGGGATGCGGCGATTAGAGAGGCGACGGGGAGTGAGTGCAACAACCTTGGCACTTCCTGGGTACTTAGTCAACACTGCGGCCTCTTGACTGTGCCACTCGCACTCGCACTCGCATCCATATATATAAATGCTCACACTCTCGAATGTAAATGTAAATGCGTAGGAAGCTTCCCCGTAAATCCCTCACCGAAGCCCAGTAGCCGGAGACAGGGAGCCGGGCACTGCGAACGGGAACCGGGAACTGGGATCTGGTATCTGGAACTGGGCATTAACGTCCGCTGACTAATGATGAAATGCGTGGCATTCGGTGAGCTGGGTTGGGTATGGCCACGACCACGACTCCGGGTACGGGTATGGGTAGGGGTCTCATTTATGTAGAAAAGGATTAAGGCCATAAACCAAATGGCTGACGTTGGAGCTTAGCATGAAAAATGATGGCCGGGCCAGTCATCAGTCGGTAGTTTTATATATTTTTTCTCAGTTCCAGTCCCAGTCTCAGTCCGCTTAGGTAGGTGTTAAAGTGCCACAGATTGGGGACTCCAGTGGCCGCTCCTCCGATCAAGTGCCGGGGATTGGAGCGGAGGCAAAGCCAAAGCCAAAGCCTTTGAGTTATTTGCATAAGTATTTCTGATGTACGCTCCCCTATAATAATGGCATTTGAGGGACGCGATTAGGGAGCTGAAAATATGCCTTGGCATTCGGGTTATTCGGTATGGAAAATTAATTAGAAATCCAAGCAAGCTCTCGATTGAATTCGTTTGGAAAGAGGAAATAGGAGTGGGGCTGAGACTCAACATCTTTGGCTAATGCTCGAACATTTGTCCATTTGCCTCGGACAAATGCCTCCGAAGAAAAGTTTTTATTTTTCAACTTTTTCGTCAAAGTTTTCCCCCCACAAAAAAAATAAAAGAAAATAAAGAAAAGGCGCTTCAAGTCAAACAAAGCTTGACCACATCGAGCGAGACAATGGCACCCGGAGGCGCACTTAAGGCGGTCAAAATGCACACAAATCAAACTTGGCCCACATCGTCGTGGGCTGGCGTTGGCCTTTTATTAAAAAACCGTAACTAATGATGCCTAAATTCGCAATAAAAATGAAAAACCAAACGCACAATATGGTCCATTAGAGGTTTTTTGTTGCCGAGCTATTAGAGGTTCGTCGTCCCTCGCAATTTGAAACAATTTTAATAATACAGAATACAGGAAAAAAAATATTACAGAAAGCGGCAAAGGGACGAAAGGAAAAGCCAGAAAGGCAAACATCGTGGCTAGAAAACGAGAGGCGGCGTCCTCAGCACCAGCTTATTGTGACAAATTTTAAGTAATTTCATTTTTATTTCACCAACAGCTTCAACTTTTTTATATTATTCAGAGAGAGGGGAGAGAGGGCTCAAAGGAAAATCCACAAAATAGGCTCTTCAGTGAGGTCCTCAAAGCGGCTTTCCACTTTATATAAATTTCCCTTTTTCGTCGAATCCAAAGCTGCTTCCGTCTCATTAAAGGCGCACTGCGGAGAAATAAAACAAAACTTTTCCAGCTAGCTGCGAGACGAATTCCCAGCATATTTATTTACACCTTCAACGAAGGATGAAAGTCCTTTTTCCCTGCTCCTCCCATTCCCTGCCACCTCCTGTGTTTGTTTTGCATGTGTCTAAAAGGCAGACAAAGCCAAATCCAAATCCGTAAGCCACATGGCCCAAGGCGTGCGAAAGCCGACAAAACGGAAAATACTTCAATCAATGTAAAAATTGGGCGAAAAAGGTGGATAGGTGAGGGTCGCTGGGAATGGCAGCAGGAAGTGGAAAAATAATCAGAGAAGTTAAATCTGTGGGCGCCATATGCCCAGGCCCGGCAGACAAACCCGTGGAGAGGGACAGACGGACGGCCAGAGACACACCCAGGCACATAAACAATGAAATGGCTGCTAAAATATATCTCCTTTTATATATATAAATATATGTGTGTGTGTGTATGATAGAGCACCCTGTAAAGAACAAAGGGTGCAGGAAAGGGTATCTTAATTTGGAAAGAAGATGGTCAGTTGTGGCCATGATTTTGCTTTTTAAATATTTAAAAAAATAATGCTCTTCAAATACGTATCTCAAAATAATTAAGTTCCCAGCTAACTAACCATAAAATCAAACTCCCAAAAATAGGACTCTCATAAAAAACACCAATTAGGACTTAATAAGAGTATTTCCCAGTCGATTCCCGGACGAATCCCATCCAGAAAATTCGATTCGCTTGGCCTGAAAGCTGAGAGCAGCGGTACCGGAGCTGGTTCCTGGGGTCTGGGCCTTGCAGCCCTCATAGCAATTGTACTGAGCTTTTGAAGGCTCCTTGAAAACCTATTGGAGCTATAAATCCTTTGTGTTTTCAATTTTTATTTTATTGCTCTCCGCAGGCGAGTGAGTGTGTGCGTGCCTCGTCCTGTTTCGTGTGTCCTGTGAGCCTGAGTGCTTGTGGCAAGGTGAGCACCAAAACACCGAAACAGCGAAACCAAAGCGAGTTCTACGACTTTTATGGGGGCATGACTCACAGGAATAGCAGAGCGCTGCTTTCAGGGACACAAAAGTAGAATTTAAACAGATACAGAGAGCTCGACCGAGGGTTGGCCACTTCGCCCGATAGCCCGAGCTGGGGATGGGATGGGATGGATCGCTACACTTCCGCGCTCGTTCGAGGCAATTGAGTTAATCTGGCAATGAGTTGGTCTGGTCCCCGGCAGGCGGGCAGGTAAACCCCCACAGCGACATGGCGACTGGGGGATGTGTGAAATTGCGGCCAGGGGGTGCGTCAGTTCTGGGTTCTCTCTGGAGTGTGGTTGCAGCAGATAGCAGATGTGCCTAAATAATTGCTGATAAATAACAATAATTCCGGCAAAAAAATGTAATTGGATGCCGCCCGGATATTGAAAGTGAAGTCAGTCAGATAAAAGTTGATTTGTCTGGGATACCATTCCTCCTTTTTTTCTTCTGGTTTCTTGGCCATCCATCCTTCACTGCCTTGGACCTTGAGTAATTCCATTTAATCCTGGAAGATTGCCTCCTCGTTATCCGGGGGCTTGGACTCCTCAACACTCTGGTGATTCGATTAAAAGTTTCAGGAGGAAATTGGAGACTTTTCGGTGGGATTATCATAGGAGCATAACTAATTTCGGTTAATCTTGGCCAGGAGAGTCTGTGACCTTATAGCCTGCACTTGCCCTGCACTCGTGCTGCCTTCTCACAATTCCCCAAACAATTCTCTGGCTCTATCTCTTATTTTCCCGCCATTATTGTTATTGTTGCTTTGTTGCTGATTGCTGGTACTTTTCCTTGCTTTTCCAACCCCACATTTAAACGTGGAAATAAATGACTTCTTGGCTGGAAAGTTTATTTTAACCTCAGAGCCCAAAAGTGCACGGAGCAATAATCGAATTTGAGTGAATTAAGATTGGGGAATTGCTCTCGAACAATGGAGTGAGTGGCAGGTCCTGTGTGTGTAGGGGTGTGTGTGGAAAATTATCCCTTAAGTAAACACACAGGCCATGGCTGTGCTCTTCTTCGTTTTGTGTATTTTTTTATTTGTTTACCGATAACACTTGGCCCTAAAAGGGGACCACGACCAAAGCCAGAGCCTGGCAGGATGGCAGCTGGCCCGGAGTGTCCTGGCTGGCCTGCCACAGCAATCAGGACGCTCTACAAATAGCAACAAGCCAGCTTCCCCTCCCCAGCTGGCTCTATCTGGCTCTATCTGGGCTCTATCTGCCTCTGTTTGTGTTTGTATTTTCATCAAATAAAATTGACACACACAAGTGTTAGCCGCTTAGGTTGACAGCTTTCCCTCCGCTTCCATTTCCACATTTCTACTTTCACATCCACATCTGCTTCCTGCTCCTGCTCCTGGCTGGCTGTCTTGGCTCCTTCGCTCCTTGGGGGACTGCGGCTCCTATGGCTAAGGACCCGACCGGAGGTCCTGCCACTCTCTCCTCCCAGTCTCTCGGCTGGCTTTAAGCGCCTGGTTAATTCTCCATCTCCTTCGCTTTCAGTGTGTGTGCGTTGGCTTGAGCTTTTGATTTGACAGTTTAGTTAAATTAAATTGGGGGTTAGACAAAATAAAAACAAAAGCCAGAAATGGCAAGGAAGGATAGCCCAGAAAGTGATGAGATAGATACCCTGCAAGGGAGAGTATTCTTATTTATAAATAATTTAAAATTACTTGTTACACTTGCAGTAATTTAATCAAAAATCTAATATTAACCCAATACAAATTCTGTATTTATTATATTATCGATTAATCTATGCTATCTTGCCCTGCAGTACTCTGGCAAATATTTTCAATTATAATTGAAACTCGGCTGACTTTTGACATTAATTTCGCATGTTTACATTCTGCACAAAGTACACAGGCCCCGCCCTGCCATGGGCTACAGGGTAATGTATTCGTTTACCTTCATCAAAAACTCGAAACTCGCCGGCAAATGGAATCTAGTTATATCCTAATCGGCCACTCAGACACTCCCACGCAAACACATGCGGCTCCAAGGACTCGCAACCCCGTTTAAAGTTCAAAAGCGTTTGCGGCAACGAAATGTTTGAGAGGCCCAGGGGGGATGGAGGCTTGGGGCGCCCCTGCGCTGCCTGCGTCAATTGAAGTTTTAACATACAAATGTAATTAAAACGTTTTACGTATCCGCCGGCGGGCAGAGAACAGGAACCAACAACACAAAGTGTATGGGAAACCCGGGAAGTGGCGTCCAGAAAGGGGAAAAGCGCTTTCCACTCTCGCACATAACAATATAAACGTGTATATACGCATATATATATATGTATATAGTGTACATGCAGACACAAACAAGGCTGAGACTCTTCAAATTGTTGCCGGCGGATGCAATAAGTTGGTGATAAGGTGTTCATTCCCCTGGGGGCCGCAGGGGAAACCTTTTGCAAACTTGTCAAAAATCAGAGAGGGATGCAAAAACGGAACGAAACGTGTTTTCCCAGTCTCTCGCTCTGTTACTTGCCGGCAGTGAAAACAATGCCAATGTCGTTGTTAACCTTTTTTTTACAGGATTCAGGATTCGCCTTTTGGCTGGCAAACACCCCCAGACCACCGCCCATTAGGCCCCCGCTCTGCCCTGGACTATGACGCAAACAATGATATTTACATTTTTTATCTGCAACCCCCAACCCGAACCCAAACCCTGGAACTTGTACATTTCCCTCTGAAATTGGAAACAGGCCGAAGGGCTCTCGGCATCTCGGCACGTTTTTGGGGGCATTTTGTGAGGAGCGAATAAAAACGTAGAGGAGATGAGGCCTCATATCAAAGCGATCATGGATTTATGGCCTTAATAATAGACGAAAAGCGGAAAGGACCCGAGTGGCGAAGTGGCGGAGGGAAGCTGGCTAAATTGGACAGAAAGGCACGCAAGTGGACAAGTAATTAGGAAAAGGATTTTCCTGCGCATTTTCCCGGGAAATGAGCAATTTTTCCTGCAGACATAAAATACGTGCGAGCAGCTGGGGGAAATACTTGGGCCAAACTTCAGCTGGAAGTTCCTATCACAGATCTAGGTTGTTTTTAATTTGTGTTAACTCTCTGTTCGAAATGGCGCTTTTATTAGAGCGAAAACCCATGTGTCTCCCCCTTTTTCGAGCTTGACAGTTTATCAAAACTCCCGAAACAAAAAGTCACCAGCAGCAGCTGACTGAATCCCAAAAAAAAGAAAGGGGAAAATGCGTAAAAGGAGCAGCTGCCGCAGAGGGTGAATATGCGGGAGGAATGCTCATTAAAATAAAATTTTTGCACAAATATTAAATAGCCGAAAATGTTCCGGGGCGATATATAATCCCAGCGTCGCTGGCAATCCTCAATCTGCCACTGACATTGAGTGGTTAAGTGGTGGGCAGGAGGCAGGAGGCAGGAGGCGGCAGGAGGGATAAGTGGAAGTTCATTTTTCTGAGATAACTCTCTGGCGGCACACAGAAAGTGTCAAAAACGCTTAATAAACGTCAATGTCAGGCGATTTCAAGTCAGCGGCGAAATGCAAAATTTTTCAAACAAAACACACTCCTGTCAGAAGGATGATGATGATGAGGCTGAGGGCTGGGGGGAGCGGCAGCTGTCAGGAGCTGAGAATAGAGTTTGAGGATTGGGGATTGGGATTGGAAACCAAAGCGCAATTGAATTCGCAGAGTCAGTAGAATGGAGACAGGAGCTGGGAGCTACACCAAGGACATCCAGGACACACACTCATCTCGATGCCAATCCCTCAATTCCGGCTCTCGGTTTCACACACTTTCATTCCATTTCACTTCCATCCATTCCATGCCGTTCGGTTCGGTTCGTTTCGTTTCATTCAGCCGTCGTTCAGTCGCTTGACAAATGGAGTGTCATAAATGCAGCCCTTAAGGGCAGTCGTCCACCCACTTTCAAGCCGCCCTCCCCAAAGCGCAACTCCCTCTCCTTTATGCTAAACGACACGTAGACTGGCAGCCCCATGCCACGACCCATCATCCCCGAGTCCCGGGTCCTGAGTCCTCCTCCCATCACCCACACAAAGCAGGCCGAAGAGCTAAAAATGCACAGGGGGATTGGGAATTTATTTGAATTTGCTTTTAGTTTTTCGGGTCCGTCTGTCTGCGTGCGAGACACATTCAACAGATTTCGATGGCAGCCGTTACGGATCGCATTTAAAAAGTGGTTTCAATGTTCGAGACCCGGCGAGATTGTCACTCAAAGAGGAGAGACTGGGTGATGAACGATAAAGGCACCCTGTAGGAAAAGTTAGGAAATTAAGAAGAAACCTTTCTAATAAAATATATTATTTAAGGGATTAACTCTAAATAGAAAAGAGTACAGTGTCATATTGTTTAAGAAGGAACTAACCAAGTATTTCTCTCCACATCCCTTGATGATATCCCCTGCAAAAGCCACCCTTTGTCCTGGCTGGGTAGCAAAGGGACAGCCACAAGCACTGACAAAAAGTGACAGGCGTCAGCTTAACAATATGACAAATACAATTTTTCGTCTTTATAATTTCATTTTACTATAAAAACGCATTATTGTATAATGCGTTGGGCTATCCCCCGACAGCAGCAGTCGCATCCGCATCCTCGTCCGCTTTGCATCCGCATCTGCAGGCGAGTGGGCGTAGCTGGCAGCAGAGAGCCAACAGCGTTTGGGCGGCACACTCTCGGACAATTGAAAGCGATATATAAAAAAATAGTCACTTCCCTCACACAGCTCCTCCTCACTCTTTGTTTCTCACCATAATTCGTTGCCTTTTTTTATGAATTCTTTTTGTGTGTTTTTTTGTGGTATTTGTCAACAAGCGTTGGGTGGTTAGAGTGTCCCCGCGTGGAGTGTGGAGTGGAGTGTCTGGCTGAACGCCCTAGAGTTAATTTTGAGTGACGTGCAAAGTTTGTTAATTGAATTTGCCTTTTTGATATGTATGTCACATTGATGATGACGCCGCAGTACAGTGGGGACTAGCTAAGTGGGTTGTGTACATGACATTAATTGAGCGCACTAGTTAAAAGGGTTGCCAGTGCCATCAGATCACCCCGTCCGCCTGCATCCCTTCCATTGCGTCAATACCACCCCTATTGGCCATGTTGCGAGTTGCTAGAGTGGCGAGGAGAGTTTCGAGAAATTGTTTAATGCAAATGGGCAAATCAAGTTCCCCCTCGGGGCTAAGCAACTGAGATTGCCGCAGAGAGTGCTAAAAAACAATGGGGGAGCGATCCTGGGCCAGGCCCCAGAAGTGGAAAATTAAACAAGCGTTGACTTTCGAAATTAAAGAATCCCTTTGATGAGTGCCGTCCAATTAGGGGTTAGAACAACAATGAAATTATCTTGCCTTTTTCGCCCATTAAATGCAGCATTTGGCAATTATGCCAATAACTTTATTAGCTGAGCTTCAGTTTTATCTTAACTGGTTTGCTTTTCAAACCTGGTTTTAATTAGAAACCTGGTATTCACACGAAAATAGGTAAACTTTAATATCAATTAAAGTTGGGCCTAAAAGTAGGCAGTGCTTTGGCAATTTCATTTTTTATTGCGTAGTTTTAGGGGGGCTTTTTAGATTAATTTAAATCTCTTTTCTTTTCTACATCCTAATAATTGGGAATAATTGAGTTTTATAGAAAAATAGATAAATTATAATATCAATTAAAGTTGACCCTAAAAGTAGGCAGTGCTTTGGCAATTACATTTTTCATTGCACAGTTTTAGGGGTCATATTTAAGTGATTTTAAATCTCTTGATTTTCTAGTTAATTTTCAACGCCATGTTATGCCTGGGACATTTTCCAAGGCAATGGAAGCAAGCTCGGATCATCATGATCCCTAAACCAAGCAAGCCACTATCGAAAATCGATTCTTACCGCCCAATCAGCCTGCTATCCACGTTAGCGAAAGTGTTCGAGCGGATCCTGCTCAGTAGACTCTTGGAACTGCCACAAGTAGAAGGCCACATACCCCAACACCAGTTCGGCTTCAGGAAATCCCATGGCTGCCCAGAACAAGTCCATCGCCTGGTTAACCACATCACCCACGGACTCGAGCACAAGCTGCACACTATAGGCGTCTTCCTCGACGTTAAACAAGCCTTTGACAAGGTGTGGCACGAGGGCCTCCTTTATAAAATCAAGGAACTTCTTCCTGCACCCTACTTCGCTATCCTGAGGTCATTTCTTGCCGATCGAACTTTCGAAGTAGCGGTAAAGGACTCGCGATCCAGCTTGGCATACATACATGCAGGAGTGCCCCAAGGAAGTGTACTTGGTCCGTTCTTATACACCATGTACACAAGTGACATGCCAGTTCCGTCGCCCACCTCAGACGCTCGTATGCTTCTGGCTACTTATGCTGACGACACGGCCCTGCTTGCATCCCACTCGTCCCAGCTGACAGCTTCGGCTGCTGTGCAGAACTGGCTGCGTGCGATGGAGCGCTGGACCAAGCAATGGAATATAGCCATAAATTGTAGCAAGTCGGCATGCGTCACATTTACTCTAAGGCTTGTCATCATCATCGTTCATACTTTTAATGGTGACAATATCAAAAACGCTGCCTCTCACTGCTACTTGGGTGTTCACTTGGATCAACGTCTCATTTGGAACACCCACATCACGGCAATCCGAGCCAAGTGCTTACGCAAACTCCAGAAGCTCGATTGGCTCCTGAGTTCCAAAAGCCTCCAGCTCTCTACGAAGGTCCTGCTGATCAAAGCAATCCTTACGCCAACCTGGACATATGCGATCCAAATATGGGGCACCGCATCCAAACACCAGCTAAATAAGCTACGGATAGTTCAGGCACGCGCTGCTCGACGGGCATCTGGGCTTCCCTGGTATGTTACAAACCAGGCCATCCTAAACGACCTGCGACTTACTCCTGTGGGCGACCTCCTCAACCAACACAGCCAACGGTACTCGGACAGGCTAAGAATTCATCCTAACCCTCTGGCTAGCAGGCTGACCGACCCGCAATCTTTAAGAAGGTTAAAGAGATTCCACCCCAGCGATCTGTCTTCCCGCGTTATACATTAATATTGTAATCTTAACATTTTGTAAATATGCCTAAATAATTGTAAATAATTGTATATATACCCCATCCTATAAACGCCCGGTTAAGTTCAGATGGCCCTGAACGCTTCCGGCGAAAATAAACAAATGAAAAAGGAAAAAAAAAAAAAAAAAAAAAAAAAAAAAGATTTTCTAGCTTATATTTCAGAATATACAAGGCTTTCACAAAATTAGTAAAATTTAAGTTAAAATGCTGCCTAAAGATATATAGTATCATTGTTTTAAGACATTTTTAAAGTAATTTCAAATCTCTAAAAATATTTGATTGATTAAAATACTGTATTGAAAAGACTTAATTTCTTGAGTAAGTTATTCTAAATTATGTCACTTTTATTGGGGATTCTGAGTATCAAAAATCCTCGTAGTTCGTCAGTTGTACTTTTCCCTATATCCACTGTTCTCTTCCATTAATCCGGATGTCGGGTTTTTTTCCCGTGCGCCGTGCTCCACTTTGATTTTGATTGTCTGCAGCTGCATTTTATTCCGCCACGTTCCATTCGGATTCGGATGCCAAGCCCCCCACCAGAACGTTTTTAATCATTTTAATATGCCACTTTTTCTGTGCGGCTGTCCAGCGCTGCTTAATGCATCAATGGATTTACCAGTTATCAACGGAATGTGGCTGACAAATGGCACAGGGACTAATTTATATATGCATATAATGTACGCGGCACTCTCAGCCTTAGTGTTGGAGGCCATAATGTAATGCCGGCCATTGAAGAACATTTAACTCGTTCAATTGCTGTCATTCACTTTCCCCTCACGCCCTGGCGCTGGCCCTGCCGCTGGGATACAAATTGCCACAGCGACTGGACAAGACAAAGTGATTGATATTTAATCTAAAATAAAAGCCAAAAGTCCGTTGGGCAATTTCAATTTTAATAAAATGCCTTTTATCTGCATGAATGGAGAGGCGGGAGGGAGTGGCTGGTCGGTCAGAGAAGGAGGGATTCTCTCGCCCGAAACTATGCAATGTTTACAGTCAAAGATGGGAGAGGGAGGAGCAAGAGGAGGGTGCCGGCCAACTTGCATTGCATTGCACAATTTGTTGCTGTTTGATTTCATAAAATATTAACTGGCAATTTGCAGTGTCTGCATATATATGCTGCTTATGTTGAATGCTGGCCAAAGTCTAGGGTTGGGCAAACACACGCAGCTCTCGAAGATGAGTCCTGACAGCCGGACAGACGGACAGCCGGACAGGATGGCTCTAAAGCAAACTGCAAGCGATTTAATTTACCCGAGTCCTGGCCGGAGATGGAGAGCACTCTGGCTGTGGAGGATACAAGCTCCTTCGGCTTTCGGCTGAGACTTCAATCCAATCGCAGGCACTCAGTGGGCTCCTCATCACTCCTGCCTGCTGCTTGAATCCACTTTAACTATATTAATTGATATACTTGCTCGCAGCGGTAATTTAAGCCAACTGAAGTCGCCTGCCAATGCCAATATCATCAGTAGGATGCCCCGCCCCCCGGTTCCTGCGCAATCCTGCTGCTGCTGCTCATCATCGGGAGGAGACTGAAATTGGTTGGGTTCGGTCTTAAGATGGGGTGAAGTTCGGGGGATTCTGTGTGTCTTGATGACTTTGCCCCGAGGCGCGCTCTCTTTTTGGCGAAGTCCTCGCACAAATACACTCACACACAGAGCAGGGACTTTGTGCACTCCTGCAGGCAAATAGGCAGGCAGCGTATACGTAATCAAATGTACATAAGGCATCAAACGAGGGGGCGACGCCATCAATTCCTAAGCCAAAAACAAGAGCGGGAAATGCGGAGCTCCTTCGGCATATATAGTACATCAAGTGCAGGCTGGCAGGCTGGCAGGATGGCAGGCAAGGAACCGGAGCAGGAAAGGAAGGACAAGCAGTGCACAGGAAAACAATTTACAATGCCACCAACTTAACAGGATGCGGGAGTAGGGAGTGGGACGTAGGCAGCAGGGAGTGGGTGCTGCATACAATTTTGGCACTGGCAAATGGCAATAGATAGCTAAGACAGTTGCCAGCAGGAAGAGGCGTGTCAGCGAGGTGGGCTTGAGTAGTTCTCCTAAAGGATAAGAGCCAGAGAAGTGCCTGATGGTAAACCTTAGAAAATATATCAAATTAGCAATGATTTCGTAACCGGAAACATATCTTTGCTTTCCAAAGAACACCTTTTTAATTAATTTAAAATCTAAGACCCTGAACATCTAGTTTTTTCCTGGACATACCGATACCTTTCTTTATCCTTTGCCAGTTACTCCCCAGAGCTCGCTCCATCTAAATCATGGAAGCCTGTCGGAAACTGCAAACCTTCATCAGGCAACTTTGCTGGCAACTCTCCGCCCCGTCGCATATTAGTAGGACTCTGAGTATATACCGATAGGAGAGCTAACATTTTGATATTTGTGAGATATGTGTAGCGCGGGGGGTAGTGGGTGCAAAACCAACCCTTTCGCTGTTCGCCCTGCTCTCCGGAGCAAATCTGTACACGATGCCCGGCATTAGTGGAGTGTAGTAGAGTGTAGTGGAGTGTAGTGGAGTGGAGTGTGGGCCTGGCAATAAGTTTAATGTGTGCTCCGAGCATATTTTAAGACCTTTGCCGTTGCCGTTGCCGTTGCCGTTGCTCCTGCCTTGGCCAGCTGTCAGCTCGACTCAGTTCAGCTGACTTGAGCCGAGACGAGTCCTGATGATGGTTACCCCCTCATGTACGAGTATGTACTTCACTGAACTGTCCCAGCTGACGTTGAATTATCATAAATTGCCGAAGTTTGTTTTTGGCAAAACAAAACTTTGGTGGCGAAAAGTTTCCATCAGGCGAGAATCGGGACAATTAGGCCTTGTGAAAAGGGGTTTTTTAGCGAATGCAGTGACACTGAGTGGAAAGGCTTTGCATAAGTTGATGCCCTGCCCTAGCGCTCTCGTGCCAACATCCTTGCTGCATAATCCTATTAAATTCACGTTGCGGCCTGGAAAAGCAAAGTAAACCCAGTGGCAAGGGGGAAAAGCTCAAAAGGTGCTTAATTTGTGCGCTGCTTTTATTGATTTCCCCGCCCTTCCGCCGCCTCCGTCGCCTCCGTCGCCGCACACACATACACGTATTAGGAGGAGCCGGGGCTCCGGCTAAAAGGCATTAAAGTCTTGACAAGGCTATTAAATGCTTAAGAGGCAGCGACGTTAATGACAACATCGCAAAAAGGCCAAACCAGGGCAAGGAGCTGTCTGCTCGAGCAGAAGTAGTCCTGCTGAAGCTGGCTGTGAGGCCGCGGCTGACGCTAAAGCTGAGTCGCCGAGCGTCGAGCATCGAGCGCCGAGCGCAGCGCAAGGATTACAATTTACGAGTCCTGCGAACCATGAAGGTGTGATAAAATTTCAGCAATTAAAAAAACGTGTGCGTTGACAACGGCAACGAGAATACGGGATCTCCGGATGGGGAGTGGACGGGGGAATGTCCGGGGGAATGGGAAATGGCGATGTGGAGGAGCCAGGTGAGTGGGCGACAGGACGCAGCGTCAAGGACCCGCGACAAGTACAACAAGAGAGCCGAGTCAACGTGGCATGCAACTTAAAAAGCAAGTGGCAACCGGCAACCAAACCATTTAAGGCACTTCCCCGGGGAATACCCTACGGAGAGTGTGGAAAATATGGCAGGCAGGAGAAGACATTACTCAATTAATGAAACAATAGTAAAATCTCACTAATTGATTGAACACTAATTGCTATAAAATATGCAAATACTTATCACAACAAAAGGATTAAGAAAACTTTGTAAATTCACTGAAACGAGTGGTTAATTATTTATTATTAAATCTTACTTGGTTTGTTTGTTTGTTTTAAACAATAAAAGAGTCTGAACATTACGTTTATTTACCAGAATTTATTATGAGAATGGATATAAATATTTACTTCCCATTTTCCTTAGAATACTTTCCCTGAAGATTAAGGCAAACTCGTTGGAAAAGCTAATGTACCGCACTTAACGGCTAGAGTTTCCTTTCAGGTGACATTTCTGCCTCTTCTTCTTCTTCGCGATTCACGCACACAGAGACTCACCAACACACACACAGTCACAGGCATACTGTAAAAAAAGAAAAAAAAAAAGTTGCGAGCAGTTTAAACGTCGTTGGCATTTGAGAGCAGCTCCAAGAATATTGCAAATTTATGCGCCTTCCCTTTTTGCATAATTACCCCCCAACGACCCTGGGGCGGACTCCCCCCTTCCGGCGGCCCCTTTTTAGCCACGCCCACGCACACGCAGATTTTGATAACGTCGCTTCGTGTGTTCGTTCCTGTTCGTTCATGTTGGTGCTTGCAACATTGCAGCGCGTATTTTTAATTTCCGTCAGTTCTCGCACTGTCTCTCTGTCTCTCTTTTTTCTAGATAAGCGTGGTGAAACATGTCAAGGTACGACTGTGTGTGTATTAGTGTGTGTGCGCGTTGATAATGTGAAATTAAAAGGGAAACTGTGCAAAACAGGCGCAAACGGGAAACGGGAACTGCGCGCCTGCGATCTTGAATTATGCGTTGCCAGATTATGTAACCTCCTACCTCGCCAAGCGGGACAATTATCTCCGCCATAGATGTGGAATATTTCTACAAATTTTCAACAAAATGTATGTTAAATGTTTCGCCACAGAAACAAAGAGAGAGAGAGGAGGAAAAAACTTTTAATTAGCTAACTAAAATGGCAAATGGCGCAGAGAGCGTGGAGCCTGAGATATGATTAATTAAATGCCGGCATGTAATTCTGTCGGTCTGTCGGTCGTTCGGCTGGCAACAACACGCAGCCCCGGCATCCAGATGATATAAATTGGCCCAAATTAATTGCAACAGCCTCAGGTGTGTGGGCGTGTGTGTGTGCTTGGGAGAATTCGTTGTAATTAGATGATGGAAAACGCTCATTTTGCTATCCCCAACAGGAGCAGGATCTGGAGTTGGAGAAAGGACAGATGGATAACTTTTTTCTATGCGCCATAATCTGTCAGCCGGATAACAGAGCTTGGGAAAGTGCACATCCCGTTACCGTTAAGTGTGATAAAAGATGGGGCATTAGCGCAGATAAATCAAATGTTCAGGTGGCGGAGGGTACTTCCTCTATGTACATAGATATAGATACATAATACATATAGAACACGGAAAACTGACCATCAGCTGCGCGTTTTCTTTGCAAATGATGGAGGGTGCAATTTACCAGATGAATAGAGCAAAATTATCAAATGGAAAAAGGAGATCAAATGGGATTTCTCTTAGATATCAAAAGTATTTTTCACACAAATTAATTTGAGAATGATTTCAGACATGATTCTAGTTGAGGAAGATTTTTAATTTAATAAATTTTAGTGAGCTTTTCAAGGATAATAACCATTTAAAGTTACTTAGTTGCTTTATAAAGAGTATAATTTTCTGGCAAATAATGAAACACTTAACGAATATATAATAAGATTCAAGAGAAGATTTATTAAATTCATAAAAACTTCCCTCCAAGTATGCAATATACTCTCCCAAGAAAATAGTTCCGTATTCAAATGGAATTCGATCAAAGTGAAAACCAGACTCTGTCTGTAAATATTTTAACAGAACCAAAGCAAAAGTGAGTTTCTGGAGAAGCTTTCTCCTCAGTCTAGTTCCATATAAAATAATGAAATCAATAAAATGTTAGGAAATATCTACTTCGAAGACACAACTTCCCCCGAATTCCATCAGCTTCAATTACGGAAGAAGGGGAGGAGGAGTGCCCAATCTCCTTGCCCGTGCCACTTCACTTTTGACTTTGGCAACATCATCAAAATTTTTGCCAAACAACAAAAAGATGAAGAGGGCCAAAAAGCTGGGGAAAAGGGGGCGGAGGCAGAGGACTCTGACAGGCATAACGCCCATTCGCAGTCAACTGCCAATATGAAAAGCCGAATCCTTTTACCAGGCCAGGCACCTAGCCAGCCCCACTTTTGCCAGAACTCAGAACTCAGGACCCAGAACCCAGGACGCAGGACGCAGGACCCGGCACTCAGCCACAACAAGCCGAGAGAACATTTCCCAAATATTGAGCAGGCGGCAGACAGGGGTCATGTTGTTATATGTATAAGAATTTACATACACCCACGGATATCTGGGATATCTGGCTTCTGTGTTCGACGGCTCTCTGTGCCCTGGCCAGGCCGACATGTGCAAAAGAATCGGAGAAGAAAGACCACGACGAGGAGGAGGAGGAGGTTTGTATTTTTAAACCAAAAAAGGGCTTGCTCCTCCGCTTCGTACTTGGCTTGGCCGGGACAGAAGAACTACTTATGCAACTTTAAACTTGGCAACTCTGTCAAAACACTTGGAAAGCCAAAGTGCAGGGGGATTCAGTGCAAAATTTAAATTGTTTTTTAAGGAAAAACTGCCAGAAAAATAAGAGCAGCAGCAGCAGCCCAGTCTGGGGAAAACTTGAGAGCTGCTGCTCACATGCTGGGAAACTTGAGTACTGGCGGGGGGCCGGAGGTCAGCAATAACAACTGGGAAAGCTTCCTTGTTTAATGACATGAAAATGTGTTCGAATCGAGAAGGAAATCGAAACTGAGCCTCAAAGTAGCGAAAGGCACTGAGTAAATTAAGCATTTTTCCCCGTCTTTTTCTCGCATTTTCCATTCATTAATCCCCGTTCGCTTTCGCTGCATTTAATTACAGGATCGACACGTCACACGGAATGGAGACCCCGAGCCGGTGGTGGATCCCTCGCAGGATTATATGCTGATGCTCGGCTACGAGAATGCCACCCACACGGTGCTCCGGTTCCGCCGCAAGCTGGACACATGCGACGCCAGCCACGACATTGCCATAACGGTGAGTCCATCCATAGTCCATAGTCCAGTCTTCCTTAATAGATATACTGCCCGAAGTTTGTGCCAGCTCCAAATGAAATTTATGCCCTCGAGAAGTCTGCCTGCCGGGGTCATAGTTTATGTTAATAAAAGTTTCGCAGCGAGTGCCGCCCCCTCACAGAGCTGCGATGATATAAGCTGCTGCCATCAAAGTACTCAAGTGATTTCCACTTTTCTCTTAGAGAGCAGCCCTTCTTCTGCACTGGAAAAAATAGTGAACATTATAAAGGGTTCTTGGATAAAGTTGAAAAAATTTAGAATACTTTCAGGCACAATTTAAAGGAGATTTCACATCACTTCACAATTATTTTGAACATATAACCTCCAAAAAAACTTCTGCTAGTCCCGGCATTCTTTTATTAAATACCTTAATAATAGTATTTGAATACTCTTCTCTCTGTGCACGCTTTTGAGCTGTTCAATAACCTTAAACAAATATAAACACTGAATTTTGTGACATGCCGAGCATACGGAATTAGCCCCAGCGGCTGTACTCGCTCCCAAAATGGGTGAAAACATAAAGCAAAGATTAGGAACTCCGGCTTAGGGGTTGCATTATTATTAGCTGCACTCCTGTGCCATTTCAAGTATCCAATATCGGTTAATATCGAGCGAACAATTAGCCGGCAAATCTCTTCATCGTCTGCCAGCCGCTAAGCACTCTATCAAAGATGCCGCAGACACAGAGACAGAGGCAATGAGGGAGCGAGGCGAACAAGTCATAGTGATAAAAGTTTTATCACGTATAACTTAAGCGTAAATCTTAAAGAAAACTTTCTGGTTAACTTAAGTAAACAAAGCGCGTGGCGTGGCGCTGGCACACAAATACATTTCCGGGGATGGTGAAAAGGACACATATGCCAGACATGGCGACAAGGACCCGAACCACAAAGTATATACACATATTGAGATATAGTGTGCCTGAAGTTTGACTAACCCGAAAAGGGACGCAGGAATGGGGAGACTCCAACAAAAATGTTATGCAGAGTCGCGTGTGTTTGTTCGTAGACACATTTGGTTATTGCTTTATCTAAACGCTCCTAGATCCGAGATCCAAGCTCCCCAGCATTTTATTTGTCTAGCGTATTAATTGGATTTTGTCGCGCCATCAGCGACACTGCAAGGATGAGGGGCAGAGGCTTTCGGCAGGACTCGCTCCCCTCGCAGAAAAATCTCTCTTGGCCAAATCGCCCTAGACAAATTAGTTTGCAATAAGCCAGTACTTAATGCTGCCGTTGGTAGGTCGGTTGGTCTGTTGGTTGGGGCACTTTTCGAGCACAATGCAAAGTTTTAATGAATTTCTGTTTTAGCTGACCCCGCTCTACGCTCAACGCAGTACGCAGTTGGTTTAAGTTTGCTGCTACAATTTAGTCCGAAGATTACGAAGGGAGTTGCAGTTTTGTTACTATTTGTAGAATTTAAATACCCTGGAAGTCACAGGGGGTATTATATTTTGGGAAAAACCTAAAGTTCCAAAAGAGGTTCCATGTATAACCAACTTTAAAGATTGTTTTAAGTTTAAATTAAAGAATTATTATTTTATTCGAGCCTGAAGAGAAGCTGAAACTAGGCAATACTATTATTTACCAATTACTGGGTAACTAAGACCTCATTATCCCTGCCATTTCTAGCTCTCTTTCAAGTTCTTCCCTTTCTCTCTACTCGCCCAAGAAGTTTCCACCATTTTGGCTTTGCTTTTGTGCTTTCCCCTCCAACTTCCTTACCGATTTCCGCTTTTGCACAATTTTCTGGACAAGGTATTTTGCATCTTTTGCCCGTTCGCGCGTTGAATATGCCCTCTGACCATTTTTCTTCCCCTATTTTTCGAGAGCTCCCCCGCGCTGTCCCATGAATAAAAAGTAAACTACAACTTGCAGTTTTTTGCATTAAGTGCACTAGAGTGTAGGAGTGTAGGAGTGCGGGATTGAGGGACTGAGGGAGTGGGAAAGTGGAAAAGCAGAAGCAACCATTTGGCAAATTAAGCGCTGCTTGTTGTGCATCCAGGGAGTGAGGGGGCAGAGCTGGCGAAAATTAATAATGTATTGTGTGCAGAGCCATTTGCAAGGTTTGAGTTTGGTTTGTGTCCAGAACTTTGAGGTCAGCGTGCGGGGCACGATTTGCCATGCACTTAAAAATTTATTAATTGTTTGCGTTTCCCCAGCAGCAGCTGCCTCCGCTTTCCACTTTCCTTTAGCGTTTAATGAGCGGCAATTGTGCCAGCTACATCAGAAAGCCAGGCGAAACCCTTCTGGGGTGGGGACTCCCAAAATTTGAGCCTTCTAATCTAATCTACTGCCACACATTATTCCGTCGATTTTGTGCCACTTCAGGGCGCATTGAAGCCCGCCATATGGATTTATCAGTCTAAGCCGCTCAAGTGGCATAATCATCACAGCCCAGCGTCAGCCCTCCAGATCTGACCCATTTTCCTCCCGAAATTAACCAAGACCCGAGCGACCCGAGCAGATCCTGCATTTTTAATATACCAAAATGAAATTTCCAGCTGTTTAAGCGCATCATAAAAAATCCTATTTTAAATAACTTGCAACGATTTCAGGAATTTCGTTCTGCCACCGCTCGCTGCCCCAGGAAAGGTCATAAAAAAAATGAAATAAATAAAAAATGGTACAAGGGCGCTCCGGCTTTGGCTCCGGCTCGGCTCGGAGGTGGAGTCAATCAGCTGCTCAACCTTTCAAGTTGCCAATGTTCAATTAAGCGTGTACAATAAATTCCCTGGCCGTGGGCAACCCCTATCTGTGTCGAGGGGATATCGCAGAGAAAAGCATATGTGTGTCTGTGGAGGAGGGAAAGTTCAAAGTTTGTGTCTCGACGAATTTTCCTATAAATATAAATAAAAATGTTTATTTATATAATTAATTGTATCAGTCGGAGGAAATTGGCCAAGCGAGCAACCCCTTTCGCTGGCTGCGCTCCTTTTTGGCTTCGTAAATAAATAAAACTGAAGGGAAAATCGAGGGGAAATGCACGCACGGTCAGTCGGGGGTCAGGGGTCGGGGGTGGTGGAAAAACCGCAAAAACGTCAACCACAATACAAAAATTACGGCCACTAAAAACCGCCAACGACAACGGCGGCGGCAATGGCGGCATTGGCGGCGAGCAAGTTGAAAAATATCAATCGATGTGGGTTCATTTATGTGTAATGAACATTAATGAAGCGCAAAGAGCGTGACTAATAACGAAATTACCAATTGGCCAAAAAGAGTCAAGAGACCGCAGCTGACGTCACTTTTTACAGCTTTTCATGGGTCAAACTTTGCGGGAGGAACGGGAAAAAGTAAGAAAAGAAAAGTGTCCGAATATATAGATAGATAAAAAAAGTGGGAACAGGGAGGTTGAATAATAAAAGTGCGCATAAACCATAAAATGCCATTAAGTGCGTCATTTCAATTTGATTTCAGAGTTTTGATTTTTATTTTCTGTCCATAACTTTTTTATTTTTTAATGTGCGAGAGGAAGGAGGGAAATGGATATTCTAAAGTTTTCCTTTCGGCAATGGTCAATGCCGGGGACTCATTGAAATATTTTTAATGATTTCCCGGCGTTATCCCTTCGAAAACTTTTGGCACTTAAATGCCAACGACAACTGACAAATGCTGAATTATGGCTTGGAGTAATCACAAAAGGCTTAGAGATTGGGATAAATTTGGCATGCACAGATTGAGATACATTTATCACTCAATATTCCTGCCAGTTGCCTTAATTATTCCGCCTCCGCCCACGCAGTTCTTTTTCCGTCTCGATAATGAATGGTTTCAATTTATTTGAGCCAACAATAGACACTGGCAGCGCTTTTTGTGTCGCGGCTTTAATTAAATTTTCCCAAACTCGAACCGAACTCGAACTCGAACTGGCTTAATTGCCCAACGCCCACTGCAAATCATTAAAATCTTTATGGTCCGGCCTCTCCCTGCTAATAAAAACCCACCGATTTGACGAGCTACACAGAATTGTCATTAAGTAGCCGCCATTTCCACATTTCCATTACGCTTCCCGAAATTCAGGCAAAGTTTTAGGGTCCTTTTATTGTCAGGATATACTCTCTCCGCGCTCTCGTTTTGATTTATGCAAAATAATTGAGTAATTACAAATTTTAATTTGCCATTGACTTTCATGTTGCGTTATTATTATTATTGTTATTATTATTTGCTTAGGGCAACAAGACAAACAAACAAACCAACACAAGAAAAACAAAAAGAAGCTCATTTAAAATGCAAATTTCCCCTAAACTGGGCAAATTATAATTTCAGCCGAGAATGAAGGCAACATTCCACGCCGAAAGTGACAATTAACACTAATTCTCATTATAATAATTTCATATTGTTTTTTGCGCTCTCAGTTATTATTATTAGTATATTTTTTTGTTGTTTCGCGGTAATTGTTTAAGCTTGCCACGGCATTTTCCTGTCCGCGGCAATTTAAAATGCAAAAACCAGAGTGAGGAAAAAAATGCTCGAAACTTTAGCGTGTGAAGTTCAGTTCAGTTGAGTGGAGTTCGAAGACTCGAAGCCGGGGTGAAAATATTGTTTTTAATATAATTTATGTGCCCGGGACCGGGGCCGGGGCCCGAGTCGGAGTAGTTCTGTAATGGAATTATGCCCCGGTTCCACGGTTCCAGTCTCTCTCCCTTTTCTCTTCGCCCGAGATCCGCACATGGCGCTACAATTTTTGCTATGTGTTTATTATTTTAACACGAAACT
The DNA here is from genome assembly GCA_018153105.1 of Drosophila rufa. Taxonomy (NCBI): domain Eukaryota; kingdom Metazoa; phylum Arthropoda; class Insecta; order Diptera; family Drosophilidae; genus Drosophila; species Drosophila rufa. Next base: position 18,148,349 of record JAECXS010000085.1, read on the forward strand.
TGCACTCGAGCTGCCTGGATGGAGTTTTCCCCCACTTGTAAACAGTAATTTTTGCCCATTAATGGCGGGTCCTTGCATACACACATGTGTGTGTGTGTGTAATGTTATTGTTGTTCCCCCTTCCGCCAACAAAAGGCAAAAACAAAAAGGCAACAAGTCAAGTCGACAGTAATTTTCAACACTTACCAGCAGCGGGCTAAGGACCCCAGGAACCCAGGAACCCAAGACCCCAATGGCCATTGCAATTTTTACATCAAAGCAGCGAGTTCCTCGAAGCGATTTCAGCCTCAGATGGGGCAAGTCCTTGGAAAAGCCGGCGATTCCGCAGCGAAAGCGTTTTCCGGAACAGACATTCGTCGGCAGTTTCCCCTTCCTGGCGTTGACTTTTGTGCAAAATCGGGCCATAAACATGAACACCATCACCAGGACACCCCGACGTCTCTCCCTTGCGGGCCACATATGTGTGCAGTTTGTCACGACATAAGCCCGGAGCTGCTCCAAGGGGGCCAGGATCCAAGTATCCAAGGAGTGCAACTATGGATTCGCGTCACAGCAGAACGCAAAAACCAAAACCAAAGCACTGACTTTTATAATGAATTATTAGTGGAGTGGTTGCTTGTGTGGTGTTTGCGGGTCTTGCGGTTACAGCTCGGCACTTAAAAATTTAATAGGGCCGCCGGAACCCAGGCAGGCCCCCCGAAAAGCAAGTAAAACCGAGACCCAACCTCCGCCCCCAAAAAGTATGCAACGAAATTTAAATTGATTTAATTTTTTAGGTTGGCTCTTTTTTGTTAGTTCTTGTGTTGAGCTCAGCCAGCCAACTGGAAAGCCCTTGGCACTTTGTTAGTGCCAAAGTCACAGGGGCAGAAATGCCAACTAAAAGCCAAGTTAAGTGCACAAGGTGGTCAGCAGCAGCAGCAGCGGCAGCCATTAATGCAGCAGCCAAAGTTCAAGTGGTCGCCGAAAATATGATGGAATTAACCTTCCATCCAACGCAAAAAAAATGGCCCAAAAATGGCAGAGGGAAAATTCGAAAACGAACCGAAACCGTCCATTAATGCTTCCCGCTCATTACGGCTCGCAATGTTTTTGCCATTTTTTGCGAGCCGTTTTATGTTGATTGCTTTGAAGCGCACAATGGAGTCCGAGGGGCAGGAAAAAAAAATAAAACCCGCCATAACCCAGCGGAGTGGCATGCAACGGCTGAAAGCCTCTTTTGCAACACAAACACACTCGTCTAACCTAGACCACTTTACATTGGCCGCGGCAGCCAAACAAAAATGGCGCATAATTCCTGGACTGGCTGGGCGAAAAGTTTGAGTTTCGAGTTGCGAGTGAGCTCTCCAGTGGAGTTCCCAAACGGAGTCCTAAACGTTGCCAGCCGAAACCTCATCCGACATCCTCATCGGCAACGGCGACGGCGTCGTCGTATATTTGTCAAGCAAATGGAATAACCGTTGCAATTGCTACAACGTCAAAGCCAAACAAAAATGTTATTTGCCGCTTTGCCCAAAAATCAAGTACACAACCCAGACCGAGTCCTGCCAGCGGGCAGGGATTCGTGGATGGAGCGCCGGTCTGCCCGAAAAACTGGTCCATGCCCTGGTACAGGACCTGCGCCCACCGCCTAGTCGCTTTATTAAAGTTAAAACCCAGCATTGTCCCCTTTTTACACATGAGTTTGCGAGTTGACGAGCATCGAATGAGCGGGCGAATCAACGGGCGAATGCCCATTCGCAGGACCCAAGGACTCGGACTCGAAAGCCGGTACCCGGGGACCCGTACCCCGTCCCGGGAGTGGCTGGCAGCCTCCACTTGTATAAACTGGCAAAGAGATTCGCGCTCGCCCCGATTTGCAGCTGAAGCCATCTCGAAAAACAATTCAACAGTTGTAGAGAAAATTAAAAACTGGTCAGTCAGCCGGGGTTTTTGGGAAAACGAGGTCCTAGAATACGTTTGAAGAATTTAAAAAATAATATAGTAAACAGAATTAAGTACTGAACTATAAAGGAAGGCCAATAGTGTTCAAAATGAAAGGATTGCTGAAGAAGAGAATATTTTTAAAATTGAAAACCAACTAATTTTATTTATTAATAATTAACTTTGATGAGTAAAATCTTTAAGAATATAAAAAAAAAATTTTGAATGATATTAGAATATGAAAAAGGGATAAACCTTTTTCCTGGTACCTCTCTTCTTTAAATAGAGCATTTTCCAAGCGGTTTTCCGAGCGACTTATTCCCCAAAATTTCCCTCTTGTTGCGTTTTATTTTTTGGGCTGTGATTTTCACGTTTCGCGCTCAGAAGTTTGCATTCGGTGTTCCGTGTGTGCGTTGCTTCTGTTCCGGGGATGGGATTTCTGGCGGGGATGGGCCCCTCCAGTCCATCCATTGTGCGGGTGGCACTGGTGCTGGCTGGGCTTCATGTTGATGGTGTTGTGGCACTAGAAGTGCATGTGAAACGCGCACGCCAAAAAACCGAGAGCAAGGCAAAAGGCAAACCCAACACACAACGCAATGGGAAACGTTTGTTTTAATGCCCAAAAGCGACAAATATTGAAGGAGAGCAAGGGCGCAGAGAGCGGGAGAAAGCGGATCCCGGCTCCCTGGATGGGCAGAGCTCTGCCAGGACTGCAATACTAAACTCCAGTAGGGGATTTAACGGCCAAAGTAATGCAACGACAAACAAAGCAGCCGGCAAAGAGAGTTTTCGGCATTTTTTTCGACCGAGCACGGGATACTAGAGGGCTTTTTCGCCCATTTTGGGCCATTTTTCCGTCCCAATTTTCGGGCGAACGAGGTGAAGTGGGTGACGTTGGAGGTTTTTTTCGGGGGGAGGCGAGCGCCATAAATAACGAGCCCAGTTGAGTTGCCTTTTAGCGCAGCAGGATATGGCCAGGACCCCGGCGAGGAGACGCCTGTCAAATGCAACAGGGCAGGGCCACAGAGAAAAAAATCATAATAAAGCCAAAACAGCAAAAAAGGTGGAAATCTGCGCATCCTTGGAGCCAAAGTAATTAAAGTGGCAAACGCTGACAGCCCGAGGGCGCCACCTAAAAAATCCACAATATATATATATGGAAACCGCAAGCTGGACAGGAGTGTGTGTAAAATCAACGCCACCCCTCAGCCGCTGAGCTGTGCAAAACCAATTTGTTTATAAAAATATTAGACCACATATTGCGGGAGTGGAGTGGCAGGGCAGGACGAGAGGTAGGAGCTGCTCTGCAGGACGCCATAAAGTATGCAATAGTTTGCCTGACCTGTGTAGTTATTTTATTATATTATTTATGGTCAAATGGCGAAGTAAACTTGCATTTTTTCGCCCCGCTTTTTCCGCTTTTCATTTGGTAAACTCTCCCGAACAAACTCGGTTAGTAAATTCATTTTAAGCCAAGGGGGACTGCCCGTCCCCTATCCGATTCCGCTGTGTGTTAGCACATATATATATTTTTTTTTTCGCCCATATTCCGATGTAAGCCAAATACCGCGCTAGTGACCAAAGCAACCGCAAAGTCCGAGCAACTAAGACACATCCATATCCACAGACTCACACACACACACAAAGTAACCGCAAAAAAGTGGTCAGTTGGCCAAAAACTAAACGAAATGTAATAAAGCAACGGATATGCCAGTTGGGCTTGGACCCCACTCCATCTCCGGATCCGGAAGGTTACCAATAACTGAACAGAGTCAGAGAGAAAGGAGAGAGAGACCATTTGCAGCTGCAGCAAACACAATAAATGAATATGAATTAGGCAACAGGGGAAGAATGCAGTGAAGGGCGTGGAAAATCAGAGAATCGGAACGGAAAAGGATACAAAATGGTAAAAGGATAAATTCAAAATGGCTGCACACTTACCTAATAAAAGCTGTGGCTTGGAAATACAGATACAAAAGCACTTTCGGGACTTTCAATTAATTCCAAGTCTTATTAACAAGCATCTGGCTAATATCTAACTTATTTCTGCTCAAGTTTCCCTTAAAGCCCCTTCAATTCCTCCTGTGACTGCCTTTAAACTCCGACTTCAACTTTATTTGACCCATTTGAAGCTTCCCGTCTTGTTTACACTTTTGCCTTAATCTTCCCATGGCTGGCAACTCAAGTAGCATTTGCCAAAACATGTGCACACACACCATATACCCAAGTACGCCTTCATCCGGACATATTTGCTGCAATAATTCAGCTCTCTCGTAAACTGCCGCTTTTGTCCACTCGGCAACATTAATTTTCCCGGCAGTTTAAACAACATTTTCATTTACACACATACCTGCAGTGAATGCCAGCTCAGAAAGATGGATGAATGAGTGAGCTGGGTGGGGCGGGCAGAGAAAGCTCATTAGATTTGTTAATTTAAATGCAATTGCCAAAAGCAGTTGCACCTTGAGCTAAATGGCCTTTGCCTTCGTGCCGTAAATAAATCAAATTAATGTCAATTGCACCAAAAACAAATGTGTCCAGATGCGAGGTGACTCAATTTAATGAAACAAAAATCATTAAGCCACTTAGCAGAGATGCAGAGTGCCGAAAAACGATTACAGCACTGGGAATACCTTGGCCTGCTTTATCCTCCTATCCCCAGCTGTCTGCACCCTCCAGCTGTGCCCCGAGATGTCCGAGTTCGAGTCCGAGTCCGAGTCCTGCTCGAATTCAGGTGGCCTGTCAACAATGTGCAATGATTTCTCTCCGGTCGAAGGCAATCACAGAGTCTGACACGGCAATTAGAGTGCAGCAAAAGGGGTTTGAAAGGGGTTAGAAAGGGGCCGGGCTCTGCTGACCACTTCTGCCTATTAGTTATTGAAATCAGCTGTCGGAAAGTTCCGAAATTGCACAAGCCCCAAGTGATGATTGGAATGGCATAAATGCCACAACAACGGCAGCAGCAGTAGCAGAAGGCTCTGACACACACTGAAAGAAATCACAGAAGTGTCAGGGGAAACTTGGTCATGTCCGAATTGAAATCGAAGTTTCCGATGCCATTTCCCACATGCAAAATTGATATTCAATGGGCTTCGGCGAGTGTACAATGTCCCTCGACAGCCACTCACAAAAATGGCCGACATGACCATGGTAACCTGTTCCCCAAAATCAGGCTAGGGTGGATCGAAAAGCTAAAAGAAATTCAATGACCATGGTCAACACTGCGTATGCGTAATATTTACTTAAAACCTTTTGTGAGAGAGGAAAACTATGTTATTTATTTTATAAAAAAAATACTACAAATTCTCAAGGACTCTCAAGAACCACCCTAATCCACTCACACATGCTTAGGTGGACAGACAGACACACACACATGCAGGAATATGCAGAAAGGACACGGGTTTCTGGGGAACGGTTGATTTGATTGCCGATTCCGAGGCGAAAGAAGGACCTCGAGTTTTGAGCTCAGCTGCTTCGTGCCGCACAGAAAGTTTGCACAATGCAAGTTGGCAACAAAACCCCCAGCTCCTCCCCCGCACTCCCCCTCACTCAAGTGTGAACTCATGTAAATGTATGTGCGAGTGCCCGGTGCCGCATTTGTTTGCTCTGTTTATAATTCAATTGTAAATGCATTTCAATTACGTGCACATTAAACAGGGGCCAGCAGCCACGGCACAGACAAAGTTTTCGGACTCCGACTTGACCACTGGCCCCTGGTCTTGGCCAGGACCAGGGCCAGGGCCAGGGCCATTACCACGGCCATTGCCGCCGGCCGGAGTCTGGAGGCCAGAGCCAGAGCCAACTTAGCGAGCGGAACACGCTCCGCATTTAAGGACAATTGGCCCATTATGGCAACGCGTTGAGATGGCAAAAGGAAAGTGGGCAAAAAACAATAAAAAACACAGAGTGCGAGATGCGGAGAGAAGGACGAGGAGCACGGCAGTGCATCCAGGATAACAATGCCATTAACAACTACTGCAAATGGCTCTTAAAGGTGCAATGTGTGAACGAATGCCAGCGAGTGAGAGGAGCCGGCACCCAGCAGCTCGCTGCGGGCACAAAAATGAGAAACAAACTGAAGTGATTTGCAAGTGAAGTTTCTGCCAATAAAGAAAGCAGTTTCGCCGCAGTTCGAGCCACAATTGAAAGCTTTTTTCTGTAGAGAGAAAGGATATTGTGGAGCTTTATAACAGAGAGATCAGTATCTGTTGGTGAGGAAAGAACTTTAACTGAAAGATTAAGGTGGTGTTATGCTCAGGTTAATAAATTATGAGTTTTATAAGGATATTTATCAATATTTGTAATATATTTATTTGAGTCTTAATATCCGTATTCTAAGAAAATCTTTACATTTCTCTGAATCATTTCTCTCTTCATAGAATCATTATTTCAACTTTAACCATTTTGAATAGAATTTCTCTACCAAGTTTATTTTTACTCCCTTGTAAATTCCCCAAATAAACCCGTCAAATCCGATTCATCTACGTCTGCAGCCTGGTTAACGTGGCTTAATTGAATGTGAACTGGGCCAAAAAGTCGGAACCGCTGACAAGGGGCCCGAAACCACCCTCCCCGATGCGTTGAGAACATTGAAAACCCGCCCAGTCAGAGGTTAAATGACCTTTGGAGTGCACTTAACCAGGCACCAGGCAGCCGGGCTGCCAGGCTCAGCCGAGCGTTCCGTTCGAGGCTGTGTGCGAGTCCTGCCTGCGTCCTGCAAGCCTCGCAGGTTTTTTGGGCCGTAACCAAAGCCACTCTAATGAGTCGTCCAAGTCCGAACTCGAGTCTCGCCGCATTCACAATTAGCCTCGAGCCCAGTCCCAGTCCCAGTCCCAGTCCGAGTCCGAGTCCTTCTGGCCCCTGCGGCAGTCACTAAAGTGTAACCTGTATTCTTGACCACACTCACTCTGCCCAGCCCCTCCTCCTCCTCCATTTCCCCCCGTCTCTGTGTCCACAACATCGTCATCGTCATCGTCTTTGGCAATTAAGCCTTGGCCGACCGTTGACCACGGCAAATGACCGCAGCCAGTTTGCTTTCATTAATTTTTGGTTGTAATCCTTGCTGAAGCTTTTCATTTCATTTTAGTTTTCGCCTCGCAGTTGTTGTTCCACCATGGCTACGTTTACGGCAACGGCTCTGGCTCCGTCTCTTTTCCGGAATCCTCCTCGTCATCCTTGTCGTGCGTGTGCATAGTTCGGTGCACACTTTTTCACACTTGGCTCTCACACACACACTAATAGTGGGGATTCCCAGTACCTGGGAAGGGCTTAATGGGTTCTCGGCTAGAGGAAATCTTTTAAGGCAACTTTTGTTGCCCTAATCTGAGTTTTTAGCCAGGAACTAGATCATTCTCATTTCTAAATTTTGAACTTATAAGGGACTATGAACAGAAATTGTACTTTTTATGGTGATTAAGTTTGACTTGCATTAAGGATCTAACCTTTTCATAGGTTACCTTTGATTACCCTTTGCTGTCTCTTTATCATTAAACTTTATTTCCCCAGCAATTTCCATTCACTGCCCTTTGCAAAAGAAGTGTTGAGCAATTAGAAGGGAAAACAGCAACACAAATCGATAAACAGACCATTTAAGAGAAGTAGTTACCTAGCTACTCGATAATTACAGTTTCCGTTTTAACCCCCATCTAGCTAACCCCCAGTTTAACCTCCCTTTTAACCCCCGCTTTGGCTTTGATCACTCAGCCATAGGTGGCGCTTTGATGAGCTCTCAGTAGAACCCCATTGTTTCGCCGTTACCCAAACCCTTTTCGGGGCGAAAATGAAACAATTTACAGGTCACTCCGGAGTCCGTAGAATATGCGATGACCCCGGCAACGGCCTCTTTTTTCATTGTTGCCGTGGAGCGACCGTTGAGTTTTTTGCCACAGTGGTCATGTTTTTACATCTGGGCCATGTCCAGGCCCAGTCAGCTTCGGTAGCCTCGGCGTTAATGACTTTTGTGCCCGTCCCCGCTCTGTCTCCTGCCGCTGCTGCTGTCGCCTGGCCAAATGTTTTAAAACTGGCCAGCAGTTTTTGTTGCTGCCGCAGTGCTTCTGCTATGCTTCGGCTGTTATTGTGGGTTGTTGTTCCTGGCGATTGCCGGGCGGTTGGCCACCGCCCGCAGTGTTTGCCAGGACAACCAGGACAACCGACTCATTTGTACAGGTTTTTTACACACTCTATACACCCCTCTCGGCTTTGGGCGGTGGAGGGGCAGGGCAAGGAAAGGGAATTGTTAATTAAAGTATTGTCTCCTCGTTGGCTGCCTGGCTGCCTGGCAGGCTGGCAAAATGAACAAGCTGAAACAAGGACCTAGGCTGGCCCCCCCAGAGCAGCTCGTCCTGGGCCGTCAATTGTCGAACATGGTACTCTACAGTTCCACTTAACAGCTACAATGGGCACTTTGCCACAATGAATTCAAATGGATGCCCCCGACGTGGCTTTTTTTCTCTCACTGCACCGCACTCGCACTCGCACACACACTGGCACACTCTCACTCTCCCCGAGTGCTACATGTGTTGTTATTGTTGTCTCTGTCGCTGCACACACTCGCACACATGACGTGCACACAATGACAGCTGACTGTTGGCTTCCAAAAGCCCCCAAGGACATAGGCATCCACAAAGGGGTTGCAGGAGCGACAGCAGTAGAATCAGATAGCCAAGGGTCAGGAGGTGAGCAGGAGCAGGAGCGGGAGCAGGCCGAGCCCCGTGATTCCTTAATGACTGCTTTAATTTTCGGGTTTACCAATTAAGACTACGTGGCAAATGAAAAATACATGCAGGCCCCAGTCGCTCACTCTCTGCCTCTCTGGGGGGTTTCCCTTCGAGCTAGACGCCCACTTGAAGTGTAAATTGGTTGCCCAAAGATGCCATTGTGTACTGGAAATTGCACAAGGGCCTGCGGGAGAATGTAATTCAGCTAAGTTCGGAGCCGCACGGACAGCTCAAGTACGGCGAGTCCTGCCACTGAAATTTGGCAACGCGACCGGGCTCCATAAGTGCAGTGGAATTAATTTGTTAAATGGGAATTAAATAAATGAAATGCGGTCAGAGAATGCAGTTTTTCTTCTCTTTTTTTTTTTTGGCCACGGAATAGTGAAGGAATCCATCCTGCCCCCTGCTGCTTTCCGTTTCCTGGGTGAAGTGTGGCAACGTGTTCCGTGGTGCACTGCAATTTGCACCATTAACCCGCCATCGACAATGGGCCCCGACTTCAGCTTCCGACGGCAGCTGACCAAACATCCACCTGGCCGCGTTCCTGCTGCTACTCTGCCCACAGGCAAACATCCTTGCTTCCTTCCTGCCCTGTTGTTGCGAGAACTCCCGGTTCTGCTCTCCTTTTTTTCACTCCCTCCCTCTGTGTGTGTGTGTGGACTTCATTTAGCAGGTTGGGGCAACAGCAGCAATCCCAGCCAGACAGTGCATCCGTGTACACGTCAGCAAGGACATTATTGCCGCTGTTGCTGGGTTGTTGCAACCCGCCATTATAGCGCCATTTTCGAGGGCCAGCACCCACCTGAACCCACCTTGACCAGGACCAACTAATTTTTTACACATTTCTCACATTTCATTTTTCAACCCGCCATTATCCGCTCTTCCTTGCAGAACGACACGATGCGCCTGCTGTACATGTACCACGCCCAGGATCCGCCGCATGGCTCGGTGCGCCCGGGCACCCTTCCGGATCCGGAGCGCGCCTTCCGACCCTACCGCCCCATGGTCATGATGCAGCGCGCCCAGCTGCCCATGCCCTCGCCCACGCACGACGAGCGCGTGCGAGTCCTTGAGCTGCGCAACGAGGATGTGGAGCTGCCAGCCGGCGACCTGCCACTGTTCTGGTGCAAGATGTTCAAGCTGGAGGACATCAATCGCAAGCATCACCTCATACGGGTAAGGATTCGACTCGATTCGAGTCGAGATGTGTATTTTGTCTGTTAATTTGTCCGCTTAACAAGCTCTATAAATTACTTTCTACTTGATGCATTCCTTATTCAGCTTTTAAACCAGGACAGTCGGAATTACCGTCTCGTCTTAAACATTTTTTGCCCGAGCTCAGGACTAAACGATATTAAATACAATGCATAATTAAGGCCAAGTGCAGTTGCTCGGTGACTCGCGCTCTGGCATTCCGCTTTTGTCTGCCAGTAGCTGTCGCTTTCCCCGATTTTCCCCAGTTTCCCCGCTTTCCCCGCTTTTCCCAGCCAGCTGCATTGCTGGCCTGTCGTTGTCTCTTGGCCTCGGCATAACCAAATTGAAATATTAAAAATGTATCCCCGTCTCGGTGCCTCTCTCCCATACACATACACACACACATTTATCCCCACAATGCACATCTCGCTAACCGTTGTCTCTGCTTCATTCTCCTTTCATGGCCGCAGTACGAGCCGATTTATGATTCATCGTCCAGCGTGCACTACTTGCAGCACATAACGCTGCACGAGTGCCAGGGAGCCCACGCCGAGCTGGAGGAGATGGCACGCGAGCAGGGCCGCCAGTGCCTGGGAGCCCGATCCATTCCGCTGGCGTGCAACGCCATCGTGGCCTCCTGGTCGCGCGGCAGCGAGGTAAGCATCCGGCAACGGAATCACAATCCCCGATACCATATACCGATACCCCTTGGCCCGTTCTCGTCATAACCATAACCATGCAATATTAATTTAACCTTCGCAAATGCTTCCTTTCAACACGAAGAAAGGCGCTGGAGCTCCGAAGGGTCCTTAAGAAGGCTCACTTGCCCTAGATGATCGAGAGCTAATAACTGAAGAGAAACCCCATAGATTCATTACATTTTTAACTGAAAAATACAGCAGATGATCCTTTATATCAGTTCATCTTCCTTTCGAAGGCTAATAACTGATAAGAAAGCTTGTAGATTCATTAAATTTTGAACTGAAAAATACTCGAGATGATACTTTATATAAATTATCCCTAAATTTCTAAAATGTTTCAAAATTTTTCCCTTGCCATATAAATATTTAAAATTAAATAAACTAAAGTTCCTTCCTCACTTTAACTGTAGAAACTTAGTTCATCTTCCTTCAGAGAATCCATAATCCCCATCCTGGCAGAGTGTACCGAAATAATAAATACCTTGGCCCTTTTGGCCCCTGAACTCTTCGTCAGTGTGCTTTTTTTGTTTCTCGAGCAGCTCTGGGCAGGATTGGAGGGTTTTTTCATAATTTCATCAGAGGAGCGCCATAATGCAGTGGCATGTTATGGCTGCTGTCCGCCGTGGGGCGTTCCGCAATGCAATTGAATGGCACTGGACGAGATGGGAACGGGGACTGAGGGCTGAGGGCTGAATGGAGGAGGAGGAGCCGGTCTCTGGCTGCATTTAAATTGCACATGGCCCTGGCATCAACTTCCGTTCAGCCCAAGCGCCCAACTTATGGCGTATGTGAATGCTCTCGTGTGTGTGCGAGTATAAAAACAAACACTCAACATATTCTCTTCCCTGTGCCCTCTGTCTGTTGTCATCATGGTTATTTTTTTTTTTCGTTTCGGACTTCCTTTTCGCAGGGCTTTACGTATCCACACGAGGCCGGCTACCCGATCGACTCGCGACAGGCCAAATATTATTTAATGGAGACCCATTACAACAATTTGAAGCCCGACTTTGCCCAATTGCACGCCAGACAAATGGCGGATAATTCGGGTTTGAAAATCTACTTTACGCACGTCCTGCGACCCAACGATGCCGGCATATTGTCAATTGGTAAGTACCACATATATAAACCCCATAGATGCCGCCCCCGAAACAAAGGGGTGGCCCATGCCCATGCCCATGCGCTTACTTACTATATATATCAACTGCATCTGTGTGCAGCTGCTGCCCTTTTGTATATTTTATGCGGCAGAGCGATGAGAAGAACTTTCTATATGTGGCATCTACATATATGTTATGTAGTATGCAACTCATGTCATGCAATTTATGAGATTGCCGGGCGGAGCGGCAGATCCAACCGCATTGGTGGGGCCAGTAAAACAAAAGCTTATGACTTTGCCCGGCTTGTCCAAATGCGGTTTAGCTATGGGGCTTGGCTGGGCTGGGCTGGCCGTGTCTGTAGGGGGAGTTTGTGTCTGAACCGTAACAACAAACAATAGGGATAAATCCGCTGCTCCCAGACAGCAATTTAACTACCTTTTATCCGCCATGAAAGTTTATATCGTCACAGTTTTTAATATGAGCTTGTCTGCCGACTGCCGTCTGTCAGGGAAAAACAATAGCCCGGTTCAGGCGCTTCAACTGCCCCAAATCGCTCACAAATAGATTTTAATTTTAAATTTGGCGTTTGGCCGGACATGGACATACTGTACACGCATCCAAATCAAACAATTGGAAATACTTGGCATGTGTCTGCAGTCGAAACAGAAGTGGAAGGCTGAAACTTTCTAGCCAAGCAACTAAATAATTCAGAGAGCCAAAGGTTAGGTGCTGCCACTGGCAGTTCATTGCGGGTAGTTGCAGCGAGGAGTTATTGAGGAGTTCTGTAGCAAAAAACCCATGGAAAATAACTTTTTAAGATTATAAAGTTTGTAATTTATTAAAAACTTAAGGGGATGTTAGGCTATCGAAGCCAGGTCGGATTCAGCGTAGTCTATGGGAGCGACTTTAAAACATGTAACTTACTTTTTCGATCATCATAGCCGTTTTATACAAATTTTATGAGAAACGTATAGTGATGGAAAGCCTGAGGAACCAGATTCGTGTTCAGCATTGAGGGCTGTATTATCTATGGAAAATGTTTAAATTAATTTCCATCCAGACCACGTGATAAGGATACTATTAGCCGTTTCTTAGTCTTTTTATTGAAATTCTATTAAAAACATAAAGTAATGGAAATCTTTATCCACCAAATTAATGTTCACCATTGAATTATTATTATTATTTTACATTCTGACCACTTGATTACCATTCTTTTTCTGTTATCATAGCTTCTTTATTCAAATTTGATTAGAAATTTAAACTGATGGAAGACTTTAGGCATCTATGAAAGATATTCAAATTAATTTACATTCTGACCACTTGATTAGTATGTTTTTTCGGTTATTATAGCCTCTTTGATTGCCCAAAAACATTCCTCATTAGCCAATTTCCTTGGCACTCGTCGCAAGTATCTCCCTGGAGATTCCCTTGGTGCTATGCCCGCCTCCAATTATCATATTTTCTAGGCGGAAAACTTCCGACTCACCTCGATTGGAAAAACCCGCAAAACAGCCATTTACAAGCACCTTGGTCTCTGCCCATTTTACAAAATTCTCCCCCAACCAAAGTCGATGCCTAAGCGCTTTTTGAGTACTCCTCGAGCCACACTCCGATGCACCGCACCGCACCGCCCATCGGCGGCAATCCATATTGAGCAACCACCAAAGCGAGGCGAACCACCTGAAAATTCTTCAGGTACTCAACTTATTTTTTTCCTTTATATTCTATATTCATCGTGTGGTTCGTGAGCAGGCACAGAGGATAACTAAAATACTAATTTCACTTTAGAATTTATTTCTATTTTTTGTGCCTCTGCTGGCGGGCCGTGCTCGGTTGTTTCTTCTGTTTGTTTTTGGCATTTCTGGGTGGCTCCTGGGGGGTCCTTGCCGGGTTTGTTGCTCTTGTTGTTGCAATTGTTATTTCACTTTTGTTGAGAGTCACGCAAACCAATATAACTTTGGCCCAACCGCACAGAGAGACATGGCCGAAAGCGCTAAATAAAAGAGGGGGAGCTTCGGTCGAAGGAACTTCGTCTACTTACATTTCTTCCAGCTTTCCTGTTTCCTCCTGCTGCTTTTCTTTTTTCTTCTTTTGAGTAGGTGTTGCCAAAACTTCCGGAGTAGAACATTGGAGCAGCCTGGGAAGTGGATTAATACATCTTGATAGAAAAATACAATTTGGGAAAAGCCGAGAAACAGAGGAAATTTTCTGGGTGTATTTCAGGGGCTCCCAGATCCGATTGGGCGGCTGCCATTGAAATATTTAATTGGAATTTAACGCATACCACACTCGCTCACACCCACACATTCACATTTGCAGACGCAAGTCAATAAATAAAAAATGAGCGAAACCATAGCGAGAAATAAAAATAAAATGTTGGCTACAATTTTCTCCTGGTTTGCTATAAATTGAATTACGCCCGAGCTCTGGGTTGGGTCTGGGGGGAGCCAAAGCCAAAGCTCTCGGGTCCCTCACGCATAAGTAGCTGCGAAATTGCTACGTTTCCGGTCTCGCTGGCTGCGGCGAAATTTAATTTCAATTTAATTGGTTATTGATATAGCGCCCGGGTGTATGCAGCGAATCTGTGATTAATGTTGCGGCTTGGCGAATTTTTATGGCACCTTGGAGATGGGCGATGGGAGGTGGAGGAAGCTGGAAGCAGGGGAAGATGGCGAAACAAATGAGGTTGGGACATGTTAAGCCAGCTTGGGGATTGTAATCGGCGGCTCAAAGCTTATCGGGAAAGCGAGTGTACATCCATTGATCACACACAAAGGGGGGATGCCATTGCACATGTGCTCGAATATCCTTGAACAGGAGGTTTTGAATGGAGAGCAGTACTTGAAATTTTGTTTAAAATATAATTTAGTCACAGTAAAGGTAAAAATTATTTCAATATGTGCTCAAAAGTACACACTCAAATACACATTTCCAATCCTTCAATAAAGCCCTTTGAAAATAGGGGTTTTTCCCATGGCTTTATCCTTTGAAAATACCCTCAAAACATAATAAAATATTCAGTATTGACCATAAACCGAAACAGAACCAATGTCCTCTTCAAGCTGCCAGCACAGCGGACCCGCTGCTGACCCAAAAATGTATTTATCAAATGTGATTTTCCACGGCCAAGTATCACAAATATATTTGGTATATATTGGCGATATCTGTGCCTGCTATTGGACGACGCTAATCAAATTGTTTCGCCTGCCGGGCGGTAGTCCTGCCGCTTTTCGGGTCGGGTCGGGACACAAAGTGACTGAGCTGACGCTTTGACACAAATTGCCATTTAAAATAATTAGAAAAGTTGCAATCGCACAGTTTTGCATTGCATTCTGGCATTCGGCATTCGCCAGTCGCCATTCGCCGTGTGCTGGCTGTCAACATGCAACTGCCAGAAATCCAGCGAGCGAGCGCGCGCGGCAGCGTTAAATATCGATTTGGAAAATATGTGTAGTTATGAATTGCGAGTCTGTCGCCGGCGCTCTTAGGGCCAAAATCAAATAGAAATGGAGCCAATGCTGCTCCCACCGCCTGGCCAGTTCCGTCATGCTTCGCATGGCCAATATTGAATTTTGATTTAATGAATGGAAATTCGCACAGAGACTGCAAATGGAAATGAAATGAATCCGAACGAATTCGGATTCGGGCATTTCACAGCGCGAGCACTCCGTGTGTCTCGCTGTGATAATATTCAAATGGACTGATCGAATTGAAAGTTAATGGAAATCAATTAAAGGATGGCCGCCAAACTTTTGCCGGCTCCCGTCAAAGTTGGCCCCAAGACTTGGCTGGCGTCAAATGAAAGCCAGGGAGCTCGCATGAATCGTAATTTTCAATTAAATTGATGGCAGGGAATTCGAGTATCATAAAGTCCAGTCAGCGAGCCAGCCAGCCAGCACGTTAGATTGATTGATTTCTCTTGCGTGACATTTTGTAAAATGACCAAAAAGTTGGAATAACTTTTTAAAGCCAGCACGCGGCGTAGTTGGACAATTTTTTGGTAATTGAAAATTGATTCCCTGCCACATGACAAAGCCATTCCGCGGGCACCGACTATGAAAATTAATAGAAATAATCTGCGCAACAAATATGCAAAGCAAAATTACAAATATATAGATATATATATGTATAGATAGAGGGATATAGTCCGACTCCCAGCGGGGCGGTAAATTCAATTCATTACGAAATATTCCGCCCGTTGAGGTTGTTAAATTGCAAAAGGAAAAACACAACGGCGGCGAGCCAAATAGATATTTTATGCAAAGGGGCTTTAAAGTTAATATTTTTACGTAGTTTCAATGGGATTATAAAGGATAAGCCCGATCGGGGTAAAAAGAGCGTCCAGAAAGTAGGTCAGCGGCCTGAATCGAATTGGCGGCAAAAAAAGGCAGAGCAGCGAAAAGAAATTAAATGCAATTGTAAACTAATCTGGAATTGCTGTATTCAATATTTAAAAGGGTTCAGTCACGTAATTGGCTACTCGGCTGAGGGGAAATTGATGAGATTTCGAACCGGGAAACTCAATTTGAGATTACAAAATAAAATCATTAGGTCTTGAGATTATTAAATAAAAGTAAAGCGAGCTATAAATCCCCTACAAACTCGATATTCAATCAGCTGTATATAGACATGAGTAATTTCCGTAATCGAGTTGCAAGGAAGAAAAGGATTTAAACAACATTTAAGCCCAGATTTACGAGGGAGCTGCGCGGAGTACAAAAAAATGGAAATCAATTGCCAGCTGAATTCAGAAATGGGCTCCTCCAGCGATGCCAAGTATTTCCCGCGAGTATTTTGATTGGCATACTATGGCAATCCTCCTCCTCCTTGAATCCAGTCCAATCCTCTCTGACTCCCACGCACAACAATTGAAATGCCAAGCGGCAGGACACGGAGACGGAGCGGGAGCAGGAGCAGAGGCAGCCATTTATGTATATGTATATGTAGCACATGAATTTCAAATATTTTTTCAACATGGCAGGCGACACGCGGCCCTAATTGAGTGTGGGGAAAAGCGGGGGGAATGGCCCCCAGGACACAACATGCGGGGTCCTGTGTATGAACAATATTCCACAACATTTAACTAATTGAGCCAACGAGGGCCAAACATAGCGCCCTAAAAATTCAAAAATGCAAAATTTGATTTTCAAGCAATTTCTTCTTGAAAAGAAGGAAATGTCCCCTAATTGATATGGGGATGGGGCATACCATGGTGGGGGATATGGGTTCAGTTCAGTACTCGCGACTGCATTGACAAAGTTGTTAAAACATCAAAAGCAGCAATTAAAATGTAATTACACGTTCTGCGACAAATCGAATTAAAAAATCAACGTTCAAAGTTAAACAGAGTGTCGAGTGGGAGTGGGGTTGGGATTGGGATTGGGAGGACACTGATGAGCGATGATAACGAGGTTGGGGTTTTTGGCGAGCATTCCGCGTTTACGTTTACGTTTACGGCAGCAGCAGCAGCAGCAGCGGCAGTCACTCCCGTCGCGGTTGGCAGCTTTTAGCGTTCGCTCCTCGCCACTCGAACCCCGTCGAACCGTTAATTAAAAGCACTGAACCTCACTCTCTCTCTCTCTCTCGATCCACCTCTCTCTGCAGGAATGGACCCCAACTGGCGTCACATCATCCCACCGGGCCAGAGGAGGGTCGTGTCCGAGGGCCAGTGCATCGAGGACTGCACAGGCTACGCCTTCCCCCCGCAGGGAATCAACATATTCGCGGTCATGATGCGCACCCATCAGATCGGGAAGGAGGTTAAGCTGCGCCAGGTGAGTGTCACCTGTCCCCAGGATACCAAATACCGAATATAAAATGCAATGCTAATGAGCAAACTTCTGCTCCTAATCCCCACGACCTCTGCCCTTTTCCAGATACGACAAACCGAGGAGCTGCCGCCGATTGCACACGACAGCAACATAGACGTGGCCTATCAGGACTTTCGACGTTTGCCACAATCGGTGCACTCGCTGCCCGGGGATAGACTCATCGCCGAATGCATTTATGACAGTTCGTCACGAAAGGCAATTACCCTGGGTAAGTGCTCGGGGAGTCCATATATACTCGCTATACCTGTACCTATACACAGACCCGACCCAAACAGCCATAAAGATTGCAAAAAATTCAGTAAATTGTGAAAGGAAGCAGCCAGGACTCGCAGCTACATTGTCGTGAGCGAAAATGTTCTATGAAATTGCTGGGGCGTAAACATCGGGGAGGGAAGGGAAGGGAGGGCTGTGTAAACAGGCAGTGGCAACGGTGAGCAATCGTCGTTATGACACATTTAAATCAGCCAAACGATATGCGACAGGACCAGCCAGGACCAGCCCAGCCCAGACCGAGCCACACCAGAGACTCGCTGCACACGAAGGCCCAAGACAAAGGAGCGAAGACGGAGCAGCCACGTCATTGTAAAATACATAAACCAAGACAGTGGAACATTTCACTTAGCCCACGGACAGGATAGCTGAGCGGTGCTGTGCTGTGTGTGCAGGTGTTGAGGCGTCGTGGGCGTTGCTCTCCTCCTCCTGGTCCCGGCTCCTGCTGTGACAGCTGCTGCTCGGAACTCCAGCGAAATGGACAATGCGCTGCTGCAGCCTCCATAGAGGTTGTTATTAATGAGATTGGAATAGTGGAAGACGGAGGAGTGGGGAGTGGGGAGCTGCCACAACAGACAACGATAATGGAAAGTACTGATTTTGAAGGGTACACAAATGCAGGGTGAAGTAACAACACAGTTCTGAGTCACTTAATTCCGTGAGAAGCGCAGAGAAAGGCGCACAAATAACGGATTTGAGGTTTTGAGAAGCGCAGAGAAGGGCGCATTTTGCGAAGAATAATGAAACTTGAATAGGTTTGAACATTTGAAAGCCTGAGTTTAAATCTCTGGGTACAATGGACCAGATAAAGTTAGAAATTTAATAAACTTTGGATATACTGGTATATTTGTGCAGGTTCTTTATATTTTACTTGTTCTTTATTTGCGCTCAAAATACAAAAGTATTGCAGATCTTCGATTATTCTTATATCGATTTACTATCGATATATCATAAATTTATTTTTTAATAAGCGCTTCACACTGCAGTTGCATTATTTAAGACAAATTGTTAATTTCTAGTGTTCTAATATGATGTTTTCACTATGTTTCTAGATTAGTTAGAATCTAGGTCTCAGATGATATTTTTAGCTTATATTAAACAGATGAGAAGTTCCCTTAACATTTTTATATATTTTAAATTGAAAGCTACAAGTTATTTACAAATCCCCTAAATTATCTCAAACGGATTTTGTAAAAGCAAGTTCAAGTATCCCTTTTAAGAGCTTGCAAGTAGTACAAATACTTCACTGTGACTGCCATAAAACTCATTTCAGTGTCGTAAATAGCAAACGCTCCGCTGCAGAGCCATTCCTGCAGATTCTCCTCACAGAAACGAGGGGTAGAAAAAATAGCACCTAACGTAAATTTGACTTTCTTGCTTGCTTGCACAAATTCAAACACAATCTACACAATTCAGCAGGCGAGAAGAAACACAGAGTCGGGGGCTGAGGATTGAGGAGTGGGCTCTTAGGAGGCGGGGTGACAGCTCTCAATGGAGACACTCCGAGTCGTAATAGACAAACGTAACGATGTTGCAACCGTACGGAACGAGATGGATCCGTGGAAGGCAGCGAAACGTAAAGCGGTGCCCAACTGGAACTCAAATAAAGCAATGCCCGCGACGCCTCTGTTCCGAGCCATCAGCATCAACGTTGTCTCCATTTTGCAATATTATTATGATGGCGCCTTGGCTGTTTTACTGCTCTGCCAACTGCAACGGCCGCTTAATTTCGTCCTTTGTTGCCAGCAAGGACCCACCTGGTCGAGCATTCCACGGGTATTGGGGATCGGGTCGGGTTGCTTTTGTTTTTCCCTGCTGCATTTCTTATGCATTTCGTCTGATTCTCGTTCTCGTTCTCGTCTCTGTTCCAGGTGGACTCACCATGAAGGAGGAGAGCTGCACCGTGCTGACACTCTACTATCCGCGCCAGAAGAAGCTGACAACGTGTCACTCACTGCCGAGTCTGCCCACAGTGTTGCACTCGCTGGGCATCGAGCAACTGGCAACGTAAGTACTTTATTTCCATCCACCCCGCCCTGTCTCATCAAAATTGCATGGTAGTCCTGAATGGGCATGCCGGAGGAGCAGCCAGAGCCGTAGCCGGATCCGTATCCGGCTTCCGATCCAGAGCGGAGCTAATGAAAATTGACACATTCCGAATTAAGAATATGTATCAGGGACATTGCCAAAGGGAAAACGAACACCAATTGATCGATTACTGGCGATAGGTGATAAATGTGTCCCGGGCACCTTGGCACCTCTCAAATGTTTGCTCAAAAAGGATATATACATTTTAAGGACTTGGCGACTAATTAATCGACAAACTGCTGCAGTTTAAGCTCTGAAAACTAACAGCATGCTCGGCCCAAATCAATTTGCTCGCTATTCACATTCAATTTGGAGCCATTGTAGCTTCTCCGGTCCTCGCCAGCTCTTCTCGACCTGGCAGCAGGTCCTGCCCGCCTCGCCCACTCGACGTTGGCCGGGTCCCGGCTTGTGTATAAGGAAATTCGGTTTATTCCTCTGTTGACTAAAGTAATTGGTGATTTAATGATGTTGTTGCATAACCAAATCACCTAACGAACTCAGCCAAAGACAGACCAAAGACCGGAAGAGGAGAGGCGGCGGCGGCGGCGGGTTCAGGAGGTCGTCGGTTGCCTTGTTGCCTCCCAGCACTCGGGTATTCTCAATTCTGAAGTATTTGCCTAACAAACAATCGGAAAATGAACTGAGAGCAGGCACACTGCACCCGGCGGGGGCTCCGACTCTGGCTCTGGCTCTGCTCTAATTGAGAATTGTGAATGTGGAAAAATAAATTACGAGACAGCGGCGCACCCGCAGCCACGAGCTCGCTTTTATTTAGAAAATATTGATTTCTATTACCGTCAAGTGCTAAATAAACAGAGCCAACCAGCCAGCCATCACTCAGCCACCCCCCAGGTCCATTCAGGGTCCTCTCGGGATCCTTTCAACCTGCACTTGACTCCTCGAGTGCAGCACCCCATCGGTCTAGGATCAATCAGGGCGGCCCCATAAATATTGTATTAAAGCGCGAGCTGAAAATTAGTCGAAATTAAACCAGAGTCCCTGCCAAAGGGACCTTGGACACGCCCTATTAATCACTTCCTATTGACACAGGCCAGCTCCGAATCGAATCAAAGATAATTTTCTTTAGGACCGCAAATCAAAGTAAACGGCATAAATGGATTACGGTCACGGTCCTCGGTGGGCGAAAAGGTAAGGAGCGGAAAAGCATGGCCACCTAAATGAGTTACGGAGGAGGATGGCGCTCCCTGGGATTTCATTAAGATGAAAAGCGAGGGTTAAAAGTGTTACTTAGAGAGAGATTTGCGGGTTATCAGGGGTTTTTGAATATGAGCGAGGAGTCTAGGGCATTATCCTGGTAATTATGTTTATTTTTTTATTCGAAAAAAGTATTATGTTGAGTAAATACAGACTAAAACCCTTTAAACTATTTTACAGTTGAACTAGAAACAGAGTTTTCCAAAATGTAAAGTGATGGAAATAATTTAACCTTAGACTCGTATTCAGACAGTTCTAGAGTTCTCCCACACCTTTTCCCATAATATCCCCAAGCATAATGAGAGCCCATCGCACTTCGGAGCCCATCAACAACCGACATTGTCTGCTTACATCTTTTTGTTGCAAGTGAGTGTGGAGAGGAGGGGAGAGGGCCAGGCATTGGCTTTTTGTCCGGACAATGTCCACTTCATGGACTCATGGACTCCAAACATCCCCTTCTCCGCCTCATCTCCGTCGCCGTCGTCGTCCGACGAGATCCGAGCTGAACTGCGTGTACCCGAAATCGACATGAATTGATAAAGTCATTTGCAATTGTCTGTCGTTATGGGGCAGCCATCCCCCATCCCCCCTGGCTCGGGTCCGGGCCGGGTTCAGGCCTCGTTTCGGGCCATCTCCGCTCCGTGTTATTGTTGCTTCACGCGCTCGTCGTTGTTTGTTTAATACAATGCCCCGCCCCGGCATTGTTGCTGTTCCTGTTATTGTTGTCGGTCAGTTATTATGGCCACTGCAATTTTGTAGCGCTTAATGTCCGGCTACGGGTCTGAGCCGCACTCCCCTTCGATCCGGGGTCCGCTGCCTGGAGCTCCTGCAACCGAAAGTGCGAATGCGATATGAGGATTAAAATTCATAATGAAAACCCGAACGACAACAAACGAACGAATTCGATTGGGGGATGTGTGTGTGGGGTGATGGAAATGCAACAGACCCAGACTCCTCTTCCTCCACTTGGTCCTGGATATCGAAGCGATGAGGCGTGGCAAGGACTGCGGCCACTATTTGTTCTATGTCTAGATCGCCCGCAGGTACCGCATGTTGTGCGCTTCAGGTTTAATTAAACAATGATGGAAAACGAACACAGGCGAAACAATAACATCGGCCGGGCTTTGGGAGGGGAACTACGCATCTGTGGTTGAATTATGGACTTAGCCTGCAGTTATGCACTCGAAATATCCCCAACTCCAGGCGATTTTTAATTCAATCAATTGCAGGACTATTTGCTAATAATAATTACGAAATATCGTCAGGGGTTCCAGTCCACAGCAAATACAATTTCATTTGCTGTGATTTAAAATCACCACATGCAGGCAAACAATTTCGTAGCATACTTTTGGGTGTGTTTTAAAGTGATTTTAAATCTTTCTTCCTTTAAAAATCAATATTAAATGGCATAAAATCTAGTTAAAGTTAAATTCAATTACCAGTTTCAAGAGCTTCAAGTATTGGGTTGTGCCCAGCTCCTATATATTTAAAGAAATCCACATCCAATCGGCTGTCAGTAAAATCCCGGCGCAATATTGATGGTTTTTATCATCGGGTTCACACAACACTGGCCATATATATACCCAGTGGCTCTGCTCCGCTCCGCTCTGATGCGATTCGGAATGCCACGTTGAATGATAAGCTAATGATGCACACAGGTCGTAGCCGGCAGCGGCCAAATTGAGGCTCAATTGGTCTGCAACTAATGTAATTATAAGCCACTTGCCAATGCCAAACCAGCATCCTTGCAGCGCCACCTGCCCCCTTCGTGAGCCTGTGATCTGTGATGCTTATTGTGGTTCAAATTCAATTTAATTTGATACGCACAGATTTTCGGTAAGTGTATGTGTTGTGTTGCGTTGCGAAGGGGCTTCCAAAATTGTTTGCAGTTCAACTGTGGCTCAATTGACCGACACACAGATACACTCAGACACAATGAGGACGACGACGAGGGAGAGTGGTGAGAGCGATGATGGAAGTGGTCCTGGCTGCGGAGGGCAAAATTATGGGGCGCCCATCAGGAGGAGGCTGGACAACGTTGTTGTCGTCGTCGTCCTCATCCTCGTCGTCGTTGTCGTTGTCGTCGTCATCATGCAAAACTCATTGAAGTCGTTAGCGTGCGTTGGGGCCCAAGGACATAAAGCACACAATGCAGCCGAGGTGGGGGTGGAGTCCGGACTGTAAAGGGTTGGATGATGGAGGGGCATCAGGACATCGTCTGACTGGGTAGCACAGCGAGAAACGCAGCCCCCACAACGAGCTGAGGGAATTGCTCATTTAGCGCGGTCTCAGAAGCTGTGATTATGAGATCACACATCCTTTTTACAGAGTGATTTAATCAGGGTCTCAGGAATGATCTATATACTTGTAAAAATCTCTCAGCTGTCCTAGGACTCTCTACTTTCTCGCTGTGCACCTGCGGACTCGCCGAGGTTCATTGATCATGCGCCCAATCCGCTACAGCTCCTGTTCCTCCTCTCCCCTGGACACCACATACTCGCACACGGTTCATTCCGTTCCACGAGTCCTTTTTGGCCAGGGCCCTGTGATTCCTGAATCGCTCCGATGCCCGGGCCCCGATTGCCCCGTTATTGGCTTAATTTACGTTTTACGTTTTGGGGTTTTGTTGCCTGATTTTTCCGGGGCCAGAACGATGACCATTTGGGCAATGCTTTTCCCTAGCGCGGAAAAAAGCGGGGGAAAAACCAGAAAAAATAATGTGATAGTGGTTTTTACAATTTACGCACTTGCCATGGCCACTGAAATTAATTTTAATTGTACGTGCGTTTGTGTCTGCCGCGCTTGCCACTGGCCAGGATCGGGAGCCGGCATTAAAATCAAAGTAATTATTCAAGTTGTGTGCATTTCCACTCCCACTCCCTGTGTCCTGGTCCAGTGTCCAGCTTCGTGCGTCGTGGGTCCTTTATCCCCTGCGTCCTGCGTCCTGCCGCCGTTGTTTCCCTTTTGTTTATTGGCGTTTTCTGTTTGTTGAGCTACGCAAATTGGCTTCATTTTATAGTGCTTGCTGTTGGGTCGCAGCTTTCGTTAATTGTTTGGGGCTGAGTGATATAGATATCCTCTTTGTGCTGCCCGCCCCAAAAGGGAGTCTCATTAAGGCTCATGATATCCTTTATTACTTTATGACTTCTTCTCCCATCGTCTTCTTTGCATATCGGATGGCCCACACTCTCTGCACACACGCGCGCCATTTTCCTTTCCGCTTTTCCGACTGCCTTGTGCCTTGTGCCTGCTGCCTTCGCTTTGTTATCGATACTCTTGCGTGGCTCATCGCAATTATCCAGCGCGATATTTCCCGGGCTCTGCTTGCTCATCTTGTTAAATTTATACTTTTTATACTTGAAAAACGGGGGTAAAAAAAGTTGCTGGGGTTAATTAATGTGAAGGTTAAAGAGAAGGGAATCTTGTTAAAAGTTGACGCTTGGTAGGCAACTCATTAGGCCGTCGCAGAGTGTAAATAAATCTAATTTCACCAGAAAAGATTTATTTCTAAAAGAAAAAATATTGAATAAACAAAAACATTAGAGAAAATAAATTTAAAATAAAAGTTAATCTTAACCGAAAGTTAGTCTATTATTTCTATTAATACTTTAAAAAACAAGCCATTGCAAAGAGTAAATCAATTTAATGTTGTAAAAACAAATTAATTTCTAAAAGAACAGAGTTTTGATATTACCAAACAATAATTTACTGAAAATACATTTAAAGTGAACGTTAACCGTAACCTAAGGTTAGTTTATCAATATTCTTAACAAATTAAGCCTTCAAAAAAGTACTTCTAAGAAAGACAGAGCTTAAATTATCACACAAACAAGATTTAAATAATATATACAATATATATATAAAATATAATTAATTCAACTTTAACCTGAGGTTAGTGCTGGAAGATTTTCATAATCTGAAATTTAATCAATACTTTTAAAAAATGTTATTTAAGTAGTTCGATTTTAGATTTATTTCTAATAAAAAGGAGTGTGGAAATGATCAACATTAAAAATTTCAGAAAATAAATTTAAAGTAAGCCTTTACCTCAGGTTAAAGCTGGAAGTATATCCAAACCTACCAATATTTTTAGAAATGAACTTTCATTCCAAAGGGAAGCCAATTTATACATTTCAGCTTCATTTTAAGCTTGCAATAATTTCAGTTTCTCCTTTCCTTGACTGACTCCTAATGGATGGCTTGATCAGATATCCTTTTCCGATACGATACGTCATCGCCCCCCTCTCCCCCTGATTGCCCCCTGCCATTTTAGTTTTCATTTGTCATCAAGAACGGTCATTTGGCCGTTATGCCAATTGCAATTGCATTCGGGTTCAAAATTGAATTCTGCCCCCATGCGAGCAGGACCCAAAGTCCATAACCCTGAACACACACTTGGCCTCATACTCCAGAGAGAGAGAGAGAGAGAGAGTGGGGACACGCCCCATCATCCTTTCCGCCTCCTTTGTGGAATTGCGCCGTCGTCATAACGCTACATAAATAAACCCATTGCCGGGGCGCATTGCAGTTGGAAGTCGGAGTGGAAATGGCCATGGAAGTGCAGCAGTGGCAGTAGGAGTTGCAGTAGCAGTTGCAGTGGCAGTAGGAGTGGCAGGAGCTGGATCTCCATGAATCCAGCCCGAAGCTGGTTCCGCTCGCAATGCATTTCGGGGCCGGCATTGTGTGATGTGCCATTGGATTTTATAATCAACAATGCCAAACCAGTGGCGCTCTCCCATCTCCGAATTTGCTAGAGGAGATGTACTATAGATCCTTTGTCCTGCCGAATGTTGCTGCTGGCTTGTTGGCCGGATTCCTGTAGCAGCTCCTGCTCCTGCTGCTGCTGCTGCTGGGCCATCATTTTAATTATACTGAGTGCCAATGAAGTCAATGGCGTTAAGGCTAAAACGCCAGCGATTGATGCGCGCACACAGCGGGGGCGTTCGAGTGGTGAGTGCTGGGCAGGACTACAGGATGTTATCCCGCTTTTACATTACCAACATCTGTGTGAGTTTCCACTGCATTTATATTTATTATATGTGGGCAAGGGGAGGTCACGGCGGCCACGGTTACGGTCATATGCAGGCCGGATATATTAGCAGACGAACCTTGCACCCCAGTCCCCCTTTCAGCTCGCCTTTAGCACCCCTCAAAACACCCAACCAATGAACCGCAAACACCAAATGTAAAAGGGAGATGGAATGCAGATGCACAGGGAGAAATTAAAGCGGTCTAAGGCTATTCGAATTGCTTATGGAAATTGAAGAAAGAAATGTATTCAAAATAAAACATTTTAAAGGATTTCAATCAGTGTTGAGGCAACTCATTCGCATTCTATAATTTTGGTGTGAGTAAGAGATATAACAATATGGCTTAAAAAGAACAGCAAGAAGCTAAAATTTCTTTATAATTTAAAAAAATAGCTAAGACTAAAAAAATAATTTTAACAATTAACTATATATCTCTTAAAAGGCTCGATTTAGCCATAAAATTAAAATGTGACCGCATTGTTGCGTTGTTTACATTCTGTTTAGACTAAGCGTATGCCGGCAGAGGCTGGTAGAGTCAGGACTATTAAAATCACTAACCTTAAGGTAGTTTATCGAGTTCTACCTAAATTTCCTTTATAAATACTGAATTGCCTTTCTTTTATGATCATAAAAAATATTTTTTTAAAATTCCAATTCCTCAATCTGCTAAGTTGAAGAACCGAAGACACAAGTCAAAAAATAAGGAACCCAAATAATTCTCAGTGCATTGCACTGCCGCAAAACAGATGGACGGAGACGGGTCATATATTATTTTATATTATTATTATTGCGGGGCGCAGGACATGGATCCGCACCGACACCGACACGGACACCGACATGGACATGGCATGCGGGTGGGCGGACTCGCACAAGTGGCCGGCTCGCCATTAGAGAAGCAGAGGGAGGAGGAGATTTTGCAATCAATCCGCAGACATTAATATTTTTCGTGTTTCCAACCGCAAATTGTTGCGGCTGTTGCAGCGGCACTTCGCCGAGTCCGTCGTCCGTCCTCCTCCTTGTCTGCCTCTGCCTTTCTCGCCGCAGGAGTCAACCCCCCTGCCACTCGGGGCACAGCCACTCGGAGAGGACTATCGCAGACACAACCCTCGATGCGGATTCAGTGGAATCATAAATTAATTAAAAGAGATTTGTTTGCGGCTTCCAAAGGATTCTGCCAGCCAACAAAAACAACTCGCAGGAGAGAGCACAAAGAAAATGTGCGTTGCCCTCTCGCTCTCTCCCCTCTCTCTATGTGTGTGGGTTCTATGAAATTAAAGCAACATTTTTCGTAATGCCGGGCAAAGAACAAAATTAATTAGCCTAATTGTAAGGGCGGGGGCGGACGGACACGTCGCGGGGCAGACATCGCTGAGCCAACCCAAAACCAAGCTGAAACGAAACGAGGCGAAATGAATGAGTGAATGAATGGCGGCATGGAGGATGGAATGAATGAGACGAGATGAATATACAGAAGGAATTTATATTGCACAACATAGCCCGTTCCATGGGAGTGCAGCGAGAGGGGGTGAAGTACAGCTGCAGGAGGATTAACTTCCAGTTACCTTTAGGGTAGACCTTCAAGGATCGTTGCAGCGGGAAATGGGATTAGAAAATATAATTCCTTTGCCAATAGGGCTTGCGAGGATCGTTTTTTTTTAAGATTAATTTAATAAATAAGCCTTTGAAATCCGACAGATGAAAGTTATTAATTTGTAAGGCTTTTAAATGGATTCAAGCTTAAAATTAGGATTAGACCTTCTACCTTCTGCTGCGATCTTAATACTTTATAAAAAATATATCCTAATGATTCTGATATCTTCATATACCTCTACTAATTTTTATTAATCTCCCTGAAACTTTTTAAAGGAATTTATATATTATTTATTTAAGTAAAATCCATTTATATATCTGATGGCCACAAATGACAATAAATCAGTTCAAGTTAAAATATTTATAAAAGAGCCCGTGGCGCCTTCGCGCTTTGAAGCCTTTCAAGGCCACTTGATAAATGGCAAATCCTGAGTAAAAACAGAAATCAAATTAAACAGCCAAATTATACGTATTTGTTAGAGGAGAAAAGGTCCTGCGGCATCGGGGTTGACACAATTGAATAATCAGCAAACAAACAGAGCCGCAGAAATGACTTCCATGAGCCAATCCATTAGTCATCTCCCTCGACTCTTCCGGTCCCAGACTACGCCACTGATTGCCTGCCCGCTCGCCGGGGTTTTACACTTTTGGCCCATTTGTTAGGTTTTTCTTACCCCCAGGATCCCGGCTCCGGCTCCGTGTGCGGTTTTTATTTCGCTCTGGCAGACCGAAATTGTAACAACGTATTTGACGCGTCACAAATGAAAATCTAAAAGATTAATTAGCTCAAGTTTTTGTGCGCGCGCGCCTCCCCGGAGTCAAATCCGAGCGCAAATCTGCCAGGACTTACCAGGGGAAGGGATGCCCCTTCCTCGGAGTCGATTTTTTGGGGGCGAAAAGTTGAAAATGTGCTGGCAAAGCGCCTTTTTCTCCTCAAGCGAGGGTGGTTCTCGGCGAGCGTAATAAATTCCAAGTCCTAATCAAAGTTGACAATAATAATAAAGTTAATAATGTTATTTAGCGTCTGCCCGGTTTAATGCTCACCATCTCTGATCTTATCTTGCAGCGACTCCAACCCGGTGCTTATATCATCGCCGCCCGAATTGGCCGGAATGACACTGGAGGCACGTCTGATATCCTACGACTGGGAGAATCAATTTGGCGAGTTCCAGGAGGCCACGCGGAAGGGCAGCTTCAAGCCCATCTGCTGGGGAGCCAAGAATCATCCGGTGCCGGTAAGTAGGAAGATATAGTACGACGATTTGCGATTTGCCGATTTTCAGATCTCTCTCCCCATTTTTTTTTTCTTGAATGTCCGCTCTGTCACAGTTGAAATCGCATTAACCCTTTTTATCTATCGGGGCATCTCAATCTGCGCAGTCCTTCTTGCTTGGCTTTGGCCCTAATCGCCCTCGTCTAAGTCCTCGTCCTGCTGCTGCTCCTTCTCCTGCTTTACATCCATCAGCTTAATCAGCTAAATTGCTAGACAATATCTGGGATAATTTTTCTTGCTGCCATTTGATGGCACCACCTCCACCCACTCCCTATCTCGTCCAGCAGCAGCACCAGGACCCAGACAAGTGCTCATTTATTCATTGTGGGCGGAGTGGAGCCGGTGCAGCATTGGAGTTAAAGCAGAAAAGACATTAGGGCCAGCCCACAGCCACATCCACAGCCACATCCACATCCATCGGTTGGGGCAAAATGCGGGTAATGTCTACCGGAAACCGCACGTTATAAAGTGCAATCAATTGCATTGCGGCCATGGGCGGCACTCGCTCTGCTCCGCTCCGCTCCGTTCGAGTTTGTTAGGCGCCACTTTACGGCAGTCTGGAGCGGAGAGTGGCCACCACCGACTTGCCATAGTCGCATATATCAGGCCAACACACGTACGACTTCGACAACGATCATTCTAATGGGTCACAGCCCTAGTCGCAGGGAGGGACGGGAGGCTTCCCGGCCAGCTGGCTCTAATTCACGTCCAAAATGGTTTAGACTGAATGCTCCCATATGAGCATGATTCTCGGGCACTGCTCGGGCTCTGCTGGAAATTGTGGGAAATTGCTTAAGTTGGAAAGCGTTGCCATTTTTATGCCACCGCCTTCTCGGGCAAAAATTATCAACGCTTGAATTGTCATCGATTTTCCGTGCTATTGCGTTAAATGCCGCTTCTCTTTCTTTTTTTGCCGCTGTCCCTTAGTCAATAATTCATTGAAGAACTCGCCTCCCCTTTGCCCATTCGGGGGGACTCCCACTTGACGGACAGGCCCATTGAATTTGATAAAAAAAAGGAGAGCAGAGAACGAACCCTTGATGCTCCCAAATTAGCAGCAAAAAATGCTCTACTATAGTTCTCGGGCGGAAAGGTGAACCGGCAGTTAAATGTAGCGGAAAATATACAGCGGCAAAAAGGTGACAAAGGAGAGCCAAAGAAGTTTCTGATTAGTTTTTCACAAAGCCCTAGGCTTAGATCCCAGGAATTCGGAACTCTGAACTCGAAAGCCGGTGAATCGAAAGGCCTAGCTGCCTAACCAGCTGGGAAATGGCCTCGGAGGCTGATTGATTGATATGGGAGTTATGACTAAAGTCAAGCTCCGTGCTGGTGTTTTCCAAATCCTGCTCTGGCTTTTGCCAGCCTTATTTCGGGTCAGCTTAATTAGCATAATATAAAATATTGTAGCACACTCTTCGGGGCCCCAAAAACAAAAAAAAAAGGACAAAGCCTACCCACCTAATTAGCATGTCAATCTCGGCTAAATCTATGGCCAAGGCAAGAGCTGGCAATTAAAGCTGGAAATTTATGCATAACACAAAATTGCACATTTTATATAGACTTCAACCTGGCATGGAGAGGAATGAACCATGGAAACAACAACAGCGGCGGCGGTGGCAAACAAACACACATTCCTTTTCAATTAAAATGTCTGTCAGTGGCAACAAGGCGAACTCTTCTCAAGCCCCACACCTGTCAGGACGTGGATTTCCACTCCAGGTTTTTCCATCTTTTTTCCCCGCTTGCTGTTTGAGGTTTTTCTGCTCGCCGCCCGAAAAACGATTCACAAAATGCCTTTTCAAAAATTCAACAACAAACAGCGTCGTCGTCCTCGTCGTCGTGGCCGTCGCGCGATTTGCATAATATTATTAGTAAACACTCGTTATGAAGTCAGCCACGCCCGCCGTCCACCGCCCCTCGGCTGGACGCACACAAATGCAGACATTCGCTAGATTTAGATTTTCGACTGGGCATAAAATATTTGACCGCAGCTCGAGTCCCAGGACCTGCCCCCCGCCCGAACCTATTTATAAACACAAATTTATTCAGCGTAATTAAAACACAAAATTTTGCCAACGAATTCACTGGGGGGACGCCAGGAGTAAACACCGCGAGGGTGCGGGTGGACGAGGATTTGGATGTGGATCTAGCTGTGGATGAGGATGAGGATGAGGGCTGGCAACCTGCTCTCTGTGGCTTCATTGTTTTGCAATTGTACTGGGAATTTATTTTGCCTTGGTCCCTGTTTACCCTGAACATCTCTTTTTGTGTCCTCTGTTTGGGAATTGTTTTTGGAGCCCAACTATTTTCGCAAGCGTTTGATTAGCGTTTTTCGGTATGTCATGAAATAAGGGTATTTTTGGGAATTTAAATTGTAGCTTTATTAAATTTATTTAAAGAAATTCCCTTACTTTCCTTTATTTATTCCTTATTGTAGCTATCTGAACCTAAATAGATTTCAAACTAAATTAATTCCAACTTTTTCTGCACAGCCTTGGCTAAGAGTATCCCAGCCAGCGTTGTCCTTCGTCCTTTTCGTACCGTTTTTGTTGCACTGTCAACGGCATAAATAAGCTTTTCAATTTCCTTTGCCGCTCCGTCTTGCCAGGACAAGGAGGAGAAAAAGAAATTTAATTAATGTCGTAATTTATTATATACAGATCCAGCCGCTAATGTCCGCCATCTCTCTCTCGTTATCGCTCCCACAGGGCGCCGACTTCCTCGAGGGCTACAGCATAAATGTGACCAAGACGTACAAGAAGCACCGGCGCTGCAAGCCCAAGCGCCTCTTCGTCCCGCCCACCGAGCGCACCGCTCCGCCGCCGGCCTCCGATCTCAGCGAGCTGCCGGTGCTCCACGAGCTGGACAACAACAATATCATCGAGGGAGCGGCGCGCAGCAGCCGGAGTTCGGCGACCGATGTCCACGGCCTGAGCCGGAGCACCGGGCGCCAGCAGCAGTTCATCAGCTGCCTGCTCTGGCTGGGCGCCTCCTCCTGGTGGCTCCTGCTGATGCTCAGGACGTGAGGGGACTAGGAAGGCACGCGGGGATCCGATCCGGGCAGCACAGGCACCACCGTCTCAATAAACTAAACTAACCTAAACCGTAAACCGTAAACCATAAACAGTAATCGATAAACCGAGAACCGAAAACCGAAAAGCAAGCGTAATAAGGGAAAAATAATACTGAAATACTGGACACATAGCGAACGCAACTCAACTACAGCTCTCTCTTACTATAAAGGACCTCTCTTAATCCTACTACAGATACAAATAGAAGCGGAAGCAAGGACATGCGGCGGAAGAGGAGAACGTGAAACATGAAATATTCATAATAAGCTAGTGTATAACAGCTTTCCCCGATCCCCAGGCCCAGGACCCTACACCCTCTTATTTAAGCTCCTGCCCCATCACCACCACCCCCACCACTCCCTCCACAGTTTTGTTGATTTTGTTCTAGAGTTTTAGTAAATTATTAATGATTTTTTTAAACATAGTTTAAGCTGACAGAGAAAACAGTATGAAAAAAACGAAAAAAAAAAATACAAACTAAAAACAAAATGGCAAAAAAACAAGCAAAAAAAACCGAAAAGCAATAATTAGTTGTTGTTGTCGTTATATAAATATACAAAAAGCGAAATTGTAAAAGATAAAGATATTATAGATATACACCTTGACTACATATATATAGAGCAGTCATTCCTTCAACCATAGCGGATACGGATACGGATATAAACCATACACACCTATATTTAGATATCTATGTATACATCTAGGGTCTGACTTACATGTGAAGCTTGAGCGTCTGATGGGTTTTGTTGGGCATTGCAAGAAACAATCGTAGAGGGGACACGGCATCAAGTGGCATCAGTGGCATCAGTAGCAGAGGAGCGTGCAGGAGCAGGCCCTTCATCCCTATCCCTACCCTACCCGGTTAAGTTTAGTGCGAACTACTAAGTGGAACTAAGTTCGAACGGCAAATCGTAAACATACACACACACATTACACAAAACTTTATACGTCCATTTAAGAAGCAAAGATAGATGGCGAAGGAGGGATTTAGTTTAAAATGTAATTTCTAGAAAAGACTTGGCAAAAGACTAAGAAGCAAATTAATTAGTGGAAGCCCTGTAGCGATACCTTAGGAGACTCCAGTAACCACAAGTAGATTTTTCTTTCAATTTTGGTTTGAAAATTGCAAGTGAAATGCCATAGCTCTGTATATTTCCATTATGTTGTTACTACTCTACACTCGCGCTTAGTCCTAGGTTCGATTCAGTTACCTAAACGCAAAACTACCTGCTCTCTCTCAACTACAAAGATTACTCTCCCCGCACTCAAAGTGCGGCCTCCTCTCTTTCTTCTCGCTGTCGTTCTACTAATCTCTGTAAACCTTAAGCACGCTAGGCTATAACTTTGCTAGATCTAAGTTGTAAATACTCAAGGGAGGACGAGGCGGAATTGTTGGAACAGTAGGGAAGGCATTATACAGGGTGTGTGATTAGGTACGACTCTCGATCAGCTCTAGCAGCTCTAGGCGTAGGATTGGATGTGTCACTATAGGTTCTGCACACTCCCTCGCATACCGGAAGGATTAGAGGACCCTTGAGGGCCGCCAAGATCTGCTCGAAGTAGTAAAATATACCATATACATACGACATAATTATAAAGTAAATTTATATATACACATACGATAACTATAACTATAAAGTCTATATATATACAATACCATACATCTATAAGTAGTTACGTGGTTCGTAGTTGTAAATGTGAATGTGAGTATTTTATACAAAACAAAAATAAACTAAAAATAAACTTAAACTAGAAATACAAAACAAGCAAAGAACAAATAAAGCGAAGCATGAAGCGATAACGAGAACAAACATTTTTATACCAAGCGAAAGAGAGCGACGGCGGAGAATGCCCCATTTGAGCGATCGAGAGCGATCCCAGGCTATATAAATATATATATATATACAAATCAAGCATATATTTTAGGATAACTGCTGTAACTATGACTAGTGGCAAGTTGCAAGTTGCAGCATGCGAATGCAAAGTTGAAACAATCAAAATAACATTTAAACAACAAGCAACCAAAAAACCAGGCACTTTTTTGCGCTAAACTATTAAAAGTTTGCCACACACACACACAGTCACACCAAAAACTAAAAAATATAAAAACTTTAACCCTGTTAGCGGAAAAAAGTGAAACTTTGCTGCAGCCAGAGGCGCGTCCTTTATATATATGTGGGCCATCCTGTTTTTTGAGGTTTTCCCACTTGTCGGGGCAACTTTTTAATGGACCCCCCTGTAGCCCAACCCGGAGGAGGCTCCTTCCAGTTGAATGCCAGGGCTTTCAGCCGTGTTTGGCAGCCCCAACTAGGTCTAATTAGGAGCGATGAGCAACCGACATCGTCCTCATAGTTTTGGCTTTCGATTCGCCCGCTTTGTCCTTTGTCATAGCAACCTGGGCCAATTTTTTACCTTTTTACCTTTTTGCGTTTTTACTTTGCCCTAGCCACACCCCCACTGCCTTTCCCTTACCTTTACCTTTGTTTGGCACATTAATTAAACTTCTTGCCCGGGAAAGCTCAGGCGAGCGGGAAAACCGAGCAAAAACAAGGCGCACAATTACAAAGGCAGGCGGCGAAAGGAAGGAAACTAAAACGAAAACATTTCTTCTTTGGCTCGCCAATTGGAAATTAGTTTCGGCAACTGGCAAGCAGACACAGGACACAGGACACACAAACACAACAAACACCACAAAATACACAGCGAAATGAAATGTATTCATATAATTTAATTAAATGCAAACAACAAAAACGGTTTTGGAAAATGTACTTGCGATAGAAACGATAAAAAGTCGGTAAATAGTTTCAAAAACTACCTATACAAAGCGTAAAAAAAGAGAAAGAGAGACGAGAGAACTAAACGAAAGCTAAACTAAAATAATCTAACTAGAGCTAACAGAAAAATAAGAGCAAACAGAACGGAAACCACAAAAACGCAGACATCCCGGTGGGTATTGGGTGGGACAAAGGTGTCTTTGGGGATATAAGCCGATAAAGAGCTGCAACTGGAGCTGACCCAAAGTCTACTCAGATTAAGCCAATGAATCGGACTTCTTGGTCCAAACTTTTAAGGACCCCGAATGGAGCTTCGAAGTCTGTCTGTTCTCACCGGCTGAGGCCTTGCTTTGGCTCTCCAAGTCCACTAACCCTCCACACAGCCAGATAAGCAATTCACATTTTTTGCCTTGCCTTGCTTTTGGCCCTTTGTTGGCGCAGGAGCCAAGGACTCCACTGCTCTCCATTCAGGAAACTAATAAGTTTTTAAAACTGACCCAATTAGCTCGTTTAACTTGCTCCCCTCAAAGACACCTTTTGTTCGTCGCTTCACTCAAAGGCATCTTGAGAAGTACCTCCGCTGGGATCTGGGCTCCAGATTGGAGGCTGTCAAAGTGGCAAAGTAACACAGCAAACACAGAGACACACACAGAAATACACACCGTACACCCACACACCCCGTGAACAATGTAGCATGTTAGTAGTATCAAGATATGTGTATATGTCCTTAGGCCCTCTATTGAAAGTCCTTATTTTGCGGAAGAGGAAAGGCGAAGCAGTGGATAGACGTGCAGGAAGCGGAGGAATGGAAGTGAAGAAGAGAAACCAAAACAAAAACAAAAAACACAACCTACCTAAAGCGATAAAACAAAACCTAACTATTTTTAGTGTGTACCTTGATTTTTTCGAAGCGAAGGGCGCAGCGAGAGACCCCCGGGAGGAGATATATATACTAAAGAATATACATTTATGAGAAATAACGTAAAAGTAAAAGCAATAATGAGCAAACGCATAGCTATCAATAGGAGGATCGAGAGGGTATGCTAAACAAATACTCTAACTCTAGGCGAAAAAGGAAAAAATAAAACATACAGGATAAGACGTAGTTGACGATCGACGAGTGAAACCTGTAGCATACTTTTTTGGGCAGCCTATTGGCGGAAACGGAACGAATGAGGGATCGGAACGGAAATGGGAATGGGGAACGGAATTGGGAACAGGAACAGAGGGATGTGGAGAGGTCAGAGGAGGCAGAAATCGAATTGCATATGATTAAAACGTAAAACAAAAACTATTTTAAAGTAGAGCAGTTTGCAAAAAGTATTTAAATGTGTCGTTAGAAAACCCCCAAAAATTGTAGTTGCATTGTCGTTAGCCATAGTAGCAAAGTTGCATATTGACGAGGAAAAAAAGGAGAAGGATAACGAGGACACAGTCGAAGAAGCATACATACCATACATACATCAATCAAAGAGAACTAACATAGCCGACATCATAGGTACATCATCAGTGTTTGTGTATAACTCTCCTGCATGAAGTTGAAAGTACATTCACAGAGACCCACATAGATACATATACATATGCATACAAATACATATATATATATAGGGTGTAACTTACAGATATATATATATATATAGCTAAAACCAACCCACACCCAGCCCAAAAAAAGCGTAGAACTCAGCCCCAGAAAAAGAACAAAGTAAATACAAAAGGATAACTCCACTTGATCATAAGCTAAAGACAACCAAATCGAGCTCTGCGTGAACGGAGGCAACTGTACTTGAGGAAAACATCGCAGTCAGTACCTCCCACAGGCCCCTTTTCAATTGCCACGTGCTTCAGTTCGACCTAACCTCAAACTGAGCTCGACCTAACCTCAATCTGTCTAAGGATAAAATGCAAGCGGTTGCCTCTACTCACACAGCCAAAAATCACTAACACTTACACTCTGACACACCACTGACATTTTTGATACTGAACTAATTGATAATGAGAACCGGAAGCGAGGATTCGAAGAAGGGAAAGCAGGAAAAAGATGAGGCAGAGGCAGAGGCAGAGCAGCATCATCATCATCATTTTCTATTGTGAACTACATTGTTTGATTGTGAGCTAAGTTCCGACTACATTAACAACAACAACAACAAAAACAACTACTCTCTATGAATGTGTTTAAGTTATTCACTAAAATCATTTTGTAATATACTAAAACCGCAAGCTAAGCAACTTTTACTATAGCAACAAGAGAATGATGGAAACCGAAACAAAAGATAAAATAAAAAGGAAAACAAACAATAAAATAAAATATATATTAAATATATATATATATATATATAGAAAATCAGCATGTGTTTTATTGTTTATTCGGGTCAGCTTGGGCAAAGTTGATGGGTAATCCTCCCTCGGCGATGACTCCTTTTGAATGCATTTCCGGGGAATTTAAATGGGACTTTTCATGGCAAGCCCACTACATTTTTACATGTATAGGCTGTGTGGATTATAACCACTTAAATTCTTGCGTATTTATTTATGCAAATTTAGTTAAATGCTAATTAATTACATAACAGCCTATAAAAGCTGAAAACGCTGCTAAAATGAAAATGTTTACAAAATGCAGCGACGAGCGACGACCGAGCCGCGCTCGGGCTTTAATCCAAACAAGCGATACTGAAAAGCGGGTAAACGCGAGGTAAGCCTTCAAGCAAAAATTATTTTTGCATCATTAATTTACATTTATATTCAATTAAAGCGCAAACACATTGCCAGGGGTTGGCGAGGCGAGGCGAGGGTTGGATCAGTGCCACGGCAAGGTGTGGTGTGTGTGGTGGGCGCTTGATGTGCCAAATGGAAGGCGCGTGCCGCCGCTGGGCGTGGCACAAAGCAAACACACGACCGGCGAAAATGTGAAAAGTAACATTTTCCCAAAATAAAAACACAAAGCATAATATTAAGCTTCAGCTGTACGTACAACAAAATCAGGAAGCTGAAAGAGAGAGTTTTCGAGACTATCACTTAATTTAAGGCCACTTTACTGGTCAAATTTTTTACAAAGTCTTTTTAATAAATTCAAAGACTTCAAAATGTTGCTGAATTATGAATTTAAAACTGAAAATATTTATTCCCAGCATTGATTATACATTTTTCCATTAAATACGCACAATTTAAATGGCAGAAATTTCTTTTAGCAAAATAGAAATAGCCAAACTCGTTATTCAATTTAAAAAGTCATCGCTTAAAGAATCTGTGCACTCTCCCCTTTCCATCTTTAGATTCATATCATTGAGATATATTCGCCATATCTGTATACCCATCAGAGCTTGTCGCACTTCATCATTTGGCAAAAAGCGCCCGAGGCTCTGTGGCAATCTCGCCTTTCAGTCCATAAACTATTTCTATTAATTAACCATTTAAAATACGCATTTGCACATTTGCCATGGCCACTTAAACTATGTCAACAAACAAAGAGCAGAATGGAGCCGCAGCGGCAGAGAGTTTGTCAACTTTTTGACCAGGCCCTGAGAGTATTTAAACAATTATCGCAAAATTGCATAAAAAATATCTGTGCTTGTGTATATTTGCATGGGATATAAACAGCTCAAATTTCCAGCACTGAGCACTGAGCGTAGCCTTTTGTTTATTTATTTATTTATTTATTCAGCCCCCCGGATCCGACCAACACGATTAATCGATTGCGGTTGGTGTTGGCCCTCTCAGCGCGGGCGTGTGTGCGTGTGTAAAATCAGTTTAAGTCCTTTTTTGCTTTGGCGGGACAGTTTGCAGTTATTAAAATTACTTTGCAAAGTGATGCGCATTTATAATAATTTGCATATTAAATTATTTTCAATGGCAGGACAATGATTTCCAACAGCAGCAGCAGCCGCGACAACAACAACTAATGGCATAGACTCAAAGACGCAAACAAACAACGGCGAAAAAATCGAATTAATATTAAAAAGCGTTTAATTTGCCAGCGATTTAAGTGCTGGCAGGCGGCGGTTGGACGGGGCTTGTCATTATATGTGATATATAATCTGCAATCGTTTGCCATTTTATCCCACCACTTTTTGTGATCATTAAGCAATTTTTAAATTTAATATATATATTTTTAATGTTTTTCCCAGCGAAAACACCACTCGATTGCATAAAAATGGATTTCAATGGGATTAAGTGGACAAAACAATAAAATCCCCTGGGAGAGAGAGGCGGCAATAAGAATTATGTGTTGGCTTGGCAAATTGCCAACGTTGCGTATACTTAATGAGCTCAGGCCAATCGAAACGAGCATTGAATTAGACTCGAGGATGGAATTTCATTAGGATTCGATTGATCTGGAGCGCCGGAGGACCAGCCAGCTTAATCCTACATTCCAAAGCCGAACACCCGGCCAACTATCACATCTCATTTGCCTAACACCTTTCGATCCCCTGATGAAGTTGGCAGGGCAACTTTTGCAGCCACACCTGGCGGGGGCTCGGTGGCTGAGGGGCTTCTATTTGTTTGTGTGTGTAAGGATATTCGAATTCAACACTCGAAACTCACTCAAACACTTGGCATAATGCGAGCCTAAAAGCGTGCCACATTTGTAAACCAATACTTAGCAGGGTCCGGGTCCTGGTTCTGGTCCTGCCAAGGGGTGGAAATTATGCAGCAGGAATAGAAATAAAAAGTAAAATGCTGTCACATCCGATTCAAGTGGCAATATCAACAGGCCATGCCTGGGCAAACAACACCTAAAAGAATTTCAATAATTTCCCCAGCAATTCCTGCTGACAAGTTTCGCATTTCTATGGCCATTAACCCTTTTTATGGTAGCCACCGCACCCCCAAAAATACCTGGTCATTCACCAGCCGAAAATTTAGCATATTTGCCCAGTTTATATGGCAAATAATGCCAAACTGTGCATTTCTAATAGACGAAAGCCAATTTCAGCACTCTCATCATCATCTCGGCAGCATCCGTCCCCGACCCCCCACCAGAGCCATAAAAATCTAAATTTCAAAGCAGCCTGCCTGCCAAACGTCATTGGCAGGACCCCGACCCAGTGAGTGGAGAGAGGGTAGCATTCCGAATGACAGAAATTTTCGACACAAGTCATGTGTGCAGCAAGGCTCCAAAGGACGACGGCATTTAAGTGCAGCCAGGACAGCTGCAGCAGGGACACCTCGGTGACAGGGCCAAGAAGGCATGCAAAAATCTATGCCTGCTATGCCCGACGATGATGAGTCCCTCTTTCCCCCTTTTGCATAGCTCCTCCAGGATCCCTTTATGCCTGTCTGGGGTCTTTGATTCCTAGCAGTCACCTGTGAGAGGGTTCGTGGCCGGGACAAAGGGACAGCAGCTGGTCGTAAAGTGCAATAATGCCTGAATTTATGCAAGTCGAGTGTAATAAAAATATGCATAATTCTGCAATAAATGATCTTAAGCAAGGCACACAGACACCAAAGCGCCCGCCTTATTTTTACACGAACTCATGCATCAGGACAGGCGACAAAATATGTCAGGAAGGCAAACAGGATACGGTTTCTAAGGGAGATTATTTTGTGTACGGTAAAAGGAAACAGAATTAAATTAGGGAAGTGAAGTTTGTATAATTAAACTTTAAGAAAATTACTTGGGTTTATTTTGTAGTTGATTTTATAATTCTATTCTTAATGAATTATTATAAATAATAGAACGAATCGCTTTCCTACAATGTCTTTCAAGTAGAAACCCCTTTTATCTTTAAAATTAAATAAACTATTACTTAATATTGACTATAGAAACTATACTTTATTTTAATGAATATACCAAGTTTGATGCACGAGGCTAGCGGCTTTCAATTTAATTATTTTTAGATACTCCTAATTTGAGAAAAAGCCTCGTTTAACTTCGAATTGGAAAAGCACTTTCCCAATTACCTTTTCCACCTTGCCTTTTTCATCATTTCCTGGCGGACCTTTGGCCACTTTGGTTTACTTTGTCGGCTGGACTTTTATGTCTTCTTGGCCCGCTGCTATGTTGCTTAAGTGTTATGCACTCGCAGGATACCCCCAATCCTGGCACCCTGATGCGCCACCGAGCACTGCCTGGCCCTGGAACAGGCTCATAAAGGGTAAAATCTTTTGGATTACAACGTCGGGGGCAAATATGCAGGCGGCAGGGAAGCGGCGATGGCCAGGATGAAGCTTATTGCCATGGCCATAACACCAGCTTTTTGGGAGAAACTTAAGCAGTTCGCAGGTGTTGCAACGAAATTGCAGTTTATCTAGCCAGCGATAGTTTCTCCCCTGCCCTCCACGCCCATTTTCCTCGCTTTCCACTCCGCTTTTCAGGAGACTTAATGATCTGCGGCATATGTTGCGGGTCATGGAGGAGATGGCTCTCTGGGACTGGTCAGAATGGGGCAGGAAATTAAGTTTCTGTGCTGTTGTATTGCGTAAATGGCTTTTTAGTTCCCACGGAAGTGAGTTGCATAAATTTCGCTCTAGTTTTCCACGGCTTGGCTTCCCAGCTTTCTTTTGGCGCACCAAAAGCGCGTGTAAAAGCCATGAAATCGAAATCGAAAAGGAAAAGGAAAACGAGGCGAGTTAGCGGGAGAAATGCTAACTGGAGCAAAGCATAAATCTTCATTGGAGTTTGGAGCCGTCGAGTCATGCCAATGGATGGAGCTGCCTCCACTCCCGCTTCGACTGTGCAACGAGACGTAAGCAGCACCCACACCCACCCACTTCCGCCCAGCGCTGAGGCGTAGAACAAAGGCCATTATGTACAGGTGCTGCTCGTCCAAAAGTGCCAAAACAAAGCAGACGCACTCACTCACACGCACGCACCGCCCTCCCACCCCTAGCCAAGGCACACACACACACACACACACACAGACAGGGGCCAGGACGCAGACACATTGATTAATGAATTAATGAGGTAAACTTTGCACCTCAATGACAGAAAAGGCAATGGAAGGTGCTTGCTCCTCCTTCCAGGAGGCGCAGTCCTGCCTTTAATGCCCCCGTCACGTCACGTTATGTTACGTTTAGCGCAGCGTTACGTTGTTTTTGGCCCCGTCTCTGATTTTGGCTTGCTAATGTATAGGTTCAAGAGGTCACTATACAATAACGGGCGAAACAAGAGCGGCCGCCGAGGCAACAGCAGCCTGTCGGGCGCCCACAAGTAGGCAATGAAAATTTAGTGCAAAGGATAACTGGGGGAGATTAGAGAGGAAACAAGGATCAATGGTCCCCATAAGGGGAAGCGTTATAAATAGCTGAGACTTATATTTAAATAATATACAAAAATTGTTTGACCGAAATATAACTTAATTATTTATGGCTTTCAACAGGTTAAGATCCCATTTTTACCCAAGGTATTTATCTAAAACTTAAAGTATTCTAGCAAGGACTAATATTGGCTTATTATTTTATTAACCAAAGTTAATATTTAGCTTTCTTATATCCCGATGACTCACTTAAATAGATTAAAAGAAATCTCTTAGAATAAACTTGGAAGAAGACATCCTAGTCACTCTAAGAATTACCCAAGTCTCTCCCCCATTATCCTAATTTTTCCGTTCACATTTTCCCAGGTGTTGTAATGACAGATATTTCCAACCCCGCAAAAAGGGGGAATAAACGAAAATGCCACATGATTTGTAAAAACCCGTTTGTCATCAAGCTGACGAAAAATCGTGGCATTTCGCACTGTGATTTACATGAGCTGGCTCATTCCTCACGTGTCCATCTCCATCTCCATCCGGCCTGATCCCAGCAGCTCCCTGCTACATGCTGCTCCGGATCCTGCAAAGGGGGCGTGTGCCAAGTCGACGTCAATGCTGCTACTGACACGTGATAAAACGCTGCTCACCTGAACCCTCCTTTGGAACCTGGTGCTAGCCCCCTTCCAGGGCCAGCGGTACGTTGTAGGTGAGCAGGGGCACAAGGCATTAACATTTACATGGCACACGCACACACAACCTCCGGACCCCGGACTCCGGACTCAGGACTACGGAGGGCAGGGCCAAAGGGA
This sequence comes from Drosophila rufa, assembly GCA_018153105.1. Classification (NCBI taxonomy): domain Eukaryota; kingdom Metazoa; phylum Arthropoda; class Insecta; order Diptera; family Drosophilidae; genus Drosophila; species Drosophila rufa. Next base: position 18,191,118 of record JAECXS010000085.1, read on the forward strand.
AGAAACAACAACCAAAACTTTGGCAATTCTTTTGTGCGGCGAACAGGGCACACACATGCAGCCCCATGCCTTCATCTATCCATCCATCCACAAGGTGGTAATGTGCGGTCCAGGATGGACCAGGGACCTGGGACCAGGGACTGGGGTGCCGCCTCAAGGAAGTACGGAAACTCTGCTACGGACGCCCCTGGTTCCGATCCCGGCCCGGGGTCGGACGTTGCCATTAACGTTTCTATTGTGAGCTTTTGGCCTTAGCGAAATAAATAAAATTCGACAGTTGCGATGGACATCTTCAGACACCTCCGCACAAAGCCCAAGGCCCATCCCCCGAGTCAACGAAGTGAAAACTCAAGCACTGCAAGAAAAGCTACAAGGGCTCTCGTAGAGCAACTAAGTATTTAAATGAGTTTTTTTGCCATTGGAAATTGAAGTTAAAGGAACAAAGTAACTTTAAGGGAAAGGATTCAAATGGGAACTAGGTAATAAGATTTAATTCAATCAGTAAGTAAAGGATGTTTATTAATTCAACAAGTGGTAACTAAATTATCTGTTTCAGTTGGAATATTATCAGAAAGCAAGCATTTAGTTTTTGAAAAATGTAGACTTTTACATATAAATTCATACATGTACCCAGTCGAGGTTTGGGACCTAAAATATATACAACTTTCATGTGGAATTGGAAGCAGGAACGTGAAACCTACGGAAAAAAAGGATCAAAGCAGTGACAGATTCACCACATGAATTGTACGCTCTTCAGGGATCATGAAAGGCAGGTAGTCTTGGGTATACTGAATTCTATACATCCCAGAAGGGTACACAATTGTATTTATTATATTTTTCTTTAAATGAATAATTATTTAAATATTTTCCATAATTTCCCAGTAAATACCCTGGAGTAAGAAAAAATATTTTTTCCAGTAATGCAAAAAGTTTGTGGTTTCCAAATTTCGCACAGACGAGCCGGGGGCTCCTGGTGAATTCCAGGAAGAGCTGGCAGGAGGCTGAGCGAGACCGGGAACCGACACCTACCAGTTGGTGCTGCTGCTGCTGCTGCTCAGCGTATTTATCTATTCATGCTCGCAAAAAGCAATTCGAACGCCAGGCAGCGGGAACAGGAGCTGGAGCAGCCTGCCTCAGGGAGTGGGAAGTGGGTGGGATGTGGAGGGCAGGACAAACTTCAATGCAGCTAACGATGTAGGGACAACAACAGAAATAGAACTGCAGATGGAGTTGGAGCTGGAGATGGAGATGGAGCTGGAGCTGCGAGGCTGCGTTGCTGGCAATGGACTGCAGTGCAAGTTGATTCCGTGATTTCGGGTGGCAAAGTTTTGCGGGCCTCTCGTCCTTCTGCCGGCTGCATTTTGAGCTTTTATTATGTTTTTTGGGCAGCGCGCTGCCCTCCCGGAGTTTTGGGGAGGAAAGAGCGCCAAAAAGTAGAAGAAAAGTGTAGACTTTTTAGTGTTTTACACAAAAGTGCCGGCATGGACACGACTCAGAGGTCGAGGATCGGGTCCCGGCCCGGCTCGGCTCGGATTGGGTGACTGCCGGCTGCGGGCGGGATCGGGTTGCTGGACGAATGGTTAGACGCTTGGCTGGCTGCAAACAAATAGACAGACAGACGGAATCGAGTCTGCGGAGCGTTTGCAACATGCATTAGATTGGCAGTTGGGGATTTACTTGTAAAATGCAAATGCAATGAATGTACAATTTAGAAATTTTTACACCGAGAAATACTAGACTCGATGGAACCGTCACTGCAGCATCTAGACGAGGATGTGTTTCCCCTCCTTCCTTCCTTCCTTCCGTCCTTCCTTCTACTGAGCTGCACAACAGATTGGGGAGGGCCAGCGCCAGGATGGGGTCCGGGTCTCGAGTCCTGGGCGTCAGTCTGTTTTTCGGTGCTCATTTGAAATGCAAGCCGTTGTTTTGTCTGAATGACTCGTAATCTATGCTAATGAAATTGTTTTTGGTTTCGGTTTTTAAAACAAATTTTAACCCCACAGCAAACTCGCAAAAACTTTCCGCATAACAACAAAAATTGCACCAGAAGGAGCTGCAGGAGCGGCAGCTACAAATAACAGCAGCGAAGGGTGCCAAGATAAATAAACAAAATGTGTGTGTGTGCGGCCCCGAATTGAAAAGCAAGTGTAATGTACTTGAAGATAACACAATTACGTTCCGTGCCCTCAGATACTCATCGGAATAAAATCAAGGAAATCTTCTTCTTACTTTTTGGCAGCAAAAAAGAAAAGAAATTCTGACAGGGCATATTGTACAAAGGGGTAAGTGCATACCTTCGCAAGAATATCTAACTTTTAAGATTTTAATAAATATTTTAAGATACCAAATAGGACAAATTATTGGAGCCAATATTTTTATTTATTAAAAAGAACCATAATTAAGGAAATCTAGCTAATCATAATTACCAGTTCAATAAACTTAATGCCAGACAATCTTTATTCAAGGAACATATAAGTAGCAGGCTTGGCTACAGGAGCTGTGTCTGGCATTGCCAGTGGCGTCGTCAGTACCTTGAGTTTTCAGCTAGGCCCCTTTGGGAATTCTAGTGCAAAGCAAGCTGTAAATTGTCCAAGGTTCCTCATATACATATATTTGAACTATTATAGGGTTTCCCTTAAAGAATGTCCATAAAAATGGATGGTATTATTTTACAACTAACTTCACAAGATATTTCCTAATTTTTGGCGAATGTTTGAGGCAATATTCAAGGGGAAAATTCCAATTAAAATAGTTATATATATAATATAATTTAAATTATGATTATATATTATAATTTAAATTCGTTAAATACTTTAAATATATTCTTGATAAGTACAACGATCACCATCGAAATCCTTGAGCGACCTTTGCTAATTTGGTAAATTTGTTAAGCAGGCGATCAATAGCAATGTGTGGCCTGCGGTCCGCAGTGTGAACCAGCTTCCAGTCTACTTAATTCGTTTACCGAAAATGCCGAAACACATTTTGCGTTGTCAGGACGAGCGAGAGGAGACTTTTATTGCAACCGCAACAAGCTTACATGCCATTCAGCCGCACAAAGCGATACTTGCCACAGCTGCAATAAACTCTCCCGGGCTGCAGTTGCAAGTTTCGACTATAAACCGAATTGCACATGCATATGAACATGCCGGCACACCCAGTCATACACACACCAGTGCATATGTGAGTGTGTTTATTGAGGAATTCATCAAAATCGCCAAGGCAACTCGAATTTTCATCGGATATTTGGCAAAACTTGTTACTACTACGCCCACAGTCCAGAAGGATTGCGCACTCGGAAAAATATGCTCCATAAAGTCCATAAAATTCGTGATTTATGTAGATGAATATATTATGTTTTAGAATAAATTATTTTGTTAAAATGAAGTTGTATTTTAATTAATAAAAACCCAAGTTGTGGCTGAAAACCAAAGGCTGATTAAATCCTAAAAGCTTTAATTAAGTTTGAGCGCTTATGCTTACTCGAGGTCTAGTCGACTGATTTAATCCAAATCAAGAGCAGAAGAAAAGTAAGCTAGAGTATACAATTGATTTAACTATGTCGACGGTACTGTTCAGTACTATTTGTTAATAATCGATAACTTGCGCGATAGCGTGCCACCGAATTCGTACTTGGGAATTTTAGGTGCACTTTTTGCAAAACCGTTTACTAGGCGTAATGATTAAGGGGCAGATTTACTAGGAATTTAAGCCCTTAGGGAGTTAATTTTTATTATTGGTAACAACTTAAATTTAATAAATTTAAATTTAAGGAATACGTTTATTAGTAGTTTTTAACCAAATACTCGTAATTACATTTTTCAAAATACTGATTTTTCCATATACTGATCCAAACTCGAATCCTTTTCATGCTTTTAGTTAAATTTCCAAACATTTCGTTTTTAATCAAAAGAAAACCCATTAAATTGGGAACCTTTGCCCACAACTAGTTTCTAAAATTCCAGGGCTACTTTAACATTGTTATTGGAGTGCATCCTTAACCCTTGAGTGGTCGGCCAGCCACTTTGCCGCCGCTCTACCCAAGGCATCCAGGCCGTTGAGGAGTCCAGGAGGAGGACGAGCGTCGCATGTGGCGTTGTTGATTACATTGTAGTGGCTGGCGTTGTTGTTGCTGGCTGTTGTGTTGTCTGCGGCATTATTACAGTTGTTATTGTCGTCGGCGGTGACGACGGCGGGTGCCAGCTTCTCCTGGCTGCTGGCTGTTGGCTCCTGGCTCCTGGCTCCTGGCCGCAATATAAGGAATTCGAGAAAAGTTTACCCCGAAAAATTTCAGCGCACTTGACGGTGACGGCGACGACTTCCGCTGCAACTTGCAGTGCGGTTTGTGTCTGGTGTTGATGCTTTTATTTATGGCCTGCCCGCCGACGCTTCCATAACTCTCGGCCGGCACAGGCTCTCTCCGGTGAAGCGTCAATAGTTGTATTTCGCCCACCGGCAGCATCCGGAAGGATGTGAGGTACACGGACTCGCATTCGCATTCGCATTTAGAGTCGAAGTCGGACTCGAACCCGGATTCCTGCCTTCCAACTTAAATACGGCGCCCCGGGGGCCTCGACGTTTGAGAGCGAACTCGCAAGTTCCGCGACTTTGGCCGCCCGCCTGTCGCAACGTAACATTACAGTGATTACGCCCTGTAAAACTTACGGTTTTATTGTAAGCTGGCCGGGTTGGCTATCCCTCGAGACGGAGTTTTACACTCGGAAAAATAGGGTGCTACATTTGCAGGCGATTAAATATATTTTGTTGCAGGAATTGACGACCAGTTTGAAATTATAAATACATTTCGTTTATCGTTAATCATAGATTAAACAAAAAAAAAATATAATAAAACGGAAATAAATATTTGTATTAAAGAATCTGTATATTTAGACAACATTTCAACGCTTAAACTGAAACTACTAAATTGAATTCTACACTCAAAGTAATAAGATTCGTCTTTGCAGGCATTTATATAAGTTTCTAGCATCATAAAGTAGAAATGGACATTTTTGTAATTTTTAAAAATATATTTAAAGCTTTTTTAATTATTATTTAAACAAAAAAAATAATAAATACTTCAATAAATATTCCTATTTAGGCATTTCTATAGTGTTCCACATTTTAACGCTAAAACTGGAATTAATAATAATAATTGCACCCAGAAAATATCTAAGCAGAATAACCACTTGGGAATTATAAAAGAAAACCTATTTCCTTGAGTGCATCGACCCAAAGTATGTACGTATGTGTCGAACTTTGCGAATTGCAAGTGCGAAAACTTGGTGGGAAAACTTCAAATGCGCAACTTGCAAAACACAGACTCAGCGGGCACAGCGGATGGCACTCCTCCAGTGGCACTATTCCCAGCAACCAGCAACCAGCTCCCAACTTCCAACTACAACCTGCATTACCAAATCAAGCAGAGCACGTAATGAATCAGTCACAGCGATTAACTTTTACAGCTGCATCGGGCGGACGAATTGCAGCTGACGGCGGACGACGACGTCGGAGTCGAGGATGTCAACGGGGCAGGTCACACAGCAGTCAGTGTGGGTGAAAGACGTGGCCCCTGATCCTCGGGAATTAGGGAGAAAAGTGAAGTGAATGCTTGAACCTGTTCTGGTTTTTAGTCGGAAATTAATTCATTTCCCCTTGTCTGGCTGTCGAGAATTCTAATAGTTTACCTAGCTATGTAGTTAACTAGATTGCAAAACTAATAAACATCTCAGGTAAAATGTTAAAATATAAATATATAACTCTACTAAATGTGGATAATTTAATATAATTTCCTTTACATTTTTAAAGTTATTCCTATGAAACCTAGAATATGCTTTTTGAATCTGGGAAAACGACTTAAATATTTGTCTATATGGTAATAAGTTACGTAAGCTCAGCTCATGAATTAAATAAATATTTATTTGAATACTTAATAGCTCATTCCATCCGCAGAAACCCACACTAACGCTTGTCAGCTAAACAAAATAAAAACGAGAAAGAAAGCTGCAATTGGATCATTAAAAATCGAACCATTTTAGTAATGTTGAAAAAATATCGAATTTTGTAAATTTTACATTTAACATGTAGAATTTAACATTTTCATATAAATCGACCGATCACTTCTATGGCAGCTATATGATATAGTGGTCCGATCTTAATGAAATTAAAACCGTAATTCTAGAACCATAAAAAACTGCTATATTTCAAAATTTATAGAAATACGTTGAAAAACAGAGAAGCTAAAATATTTTTTACGATAATTTCGCCATCATTCCTATGGCAGCTATAGGATATAGTAGTCCGATTTCGGTCGTTCCGACATATATACTGCGTGCTAAAGAAATAAGACTATGCTGCATATTTCAGCTCGATAGCTGAGAGAAACTGAGAGACTAGTTCGCGTAGAAACCGACAGACGGACAGACAGACAGACGGACATGGCTAAATCGACTCGGCTGGTGATGCTGGTCAAGAATATATACATATACTTTATGGGGTGGGAGATGCCTCCTTCACTGCGTTGCAAATATCATGGCAAAATTAGAATACCCTCTGCAAGGGTATAACAACAAAAAACTTTGAAAAAAATAATCGCAGATTAGCCTTTTCACTAAAGATGAAAGTACACGCTTTAATTATTGTTAAATTGTTTCATTTATTAGTAAAAATATAATTGTATTTGATTTGTATATTTAAGTATATTGTTTGTATAATTTTAATTAACAAATATTGCAGCAAATTTCATCTACTAAATTATGGATTACGTTACGTATGCTTCATACGTTTACACGGATGTTTGTTTTTTCGCTTCGTTGTCTGCGTCCTCCTGTCTCTTTCCCGGCCGGCCCCCGGGAGGGCCTCCTCCTCCGGGACCCGATTCCATCTCTGTGTGTGGCTGTGTGTGTGTGTGTACACTGACTTACAATTAACGGAAAATTTCAACAACAAGTTACGGCAACAAAACGCTTTCCACCACGAAGTTACAAAAAAAATTCACGTATTGAGTACGTATGCGTGTCTACGTCCTTACGCTGAGTATGTGGAGTAGGGATTACGACGCACGGCTCACGGCTTACGGCTCACGACTAACGGCTTACGGCTCACGGCTGACGGCTGACGGATTACGGGCTGCGGCTAACCGCTTACATGAGGCGACAGCCCTCGCGCTCGCCGCTGCTCGGCCGCGGCAGCTGGCGCTGCGTGGGCGTGGACTGGGCCGAGGAGCCACTGACCATGGTCGCGTTCCCGTTCGATTCGAGGCTGGCGTGGCGCGTGAGCCGCTGGTGATTTGGCCGCAGGTCGGTGGTCACCGTCCACTGGTTGCCGTTCGCCTGCTGGGATTTTGGCACAAAGTCTCCCTCCTCGTCCTCGTCCGCCGCCACGTCCCCGCCCTGTTCGCTGCCCGTGCCCGTGACGTCTTGGAGCGGCGCGTTGGCAGCGTCGCCCAGCGACTGGATGTACTGCTCCAGAAGGTAGACGTGCGGCTGCAGGGTGAGCACGAATCCCCGGTACAGGGAGCCGCTGTGCTCGAACGTGCTTTGGCTGAGCTGCTTGAGGGCCGTCTCGGTGCGCCGGCACGTGTGCACCGACTCGCTGCGGATGATCCCGTTCACGATCCGCGAAATGGAGGCGGCGTCCTGGAGCAGGATCGACAGCACCAGGGCGTAGTCCGTGCAGTTGGCCTCGATGAAGAGCTGCAGCAGGTAGCGCAGCTTGATGGACAGCTTCGCGGGCAGCGGATCCACGGCCAGGTCCTCCTCGGAGGCCGGCAGGGAGTACAGCCGGCGGTAGCGGAAGTTGTCGAACGACAGCTGCGACCCGGAACGCGTCTTCAGGACGGGCAGCGAGCTGGGCTGCTGCTGCAGCTCCTCCTCCTGCTCCTCCTCCTTGATGCTCGGCTGGAGCTGCGGCGACTGGGTGGCCGCGCCGTTGGGCGTGGCCAGGCTGAAGTATCCCGACTCGGAGGTCTGCGAGGAGGATCCCCCGGCCCCAGTCTGCCGGTGACTGCCGCGCAGCTGGGCAAAGTCGTCCTTCGCCGGCAGCGGGAAGGGACTGGGCAGCTGCAACTCCGCGTGCAGGGCCAGCAGGGCGCCGGCAAAGTCGTCCAGCTTAGCTGCCTTCTCTGCCTCCTGCGACAGCCACGTGACCAGATGGAAGTCCAGGTAGGCGCACATATAGCCCAGATCCATCAGCTTGTGGTTCTGCAGCAGCTGTCGCGCGTGACGCTGGAGGATCAGGTCAATGCAGAAGGTCTCCCGCTGCTTGGTGGACCGACGACGCACCACCGTTGGCGCCCCCGAACTATTCGTTTCCGCCACGGACGCAACTCCAGGGGCAGCCGGCGCCTGCTTGTCCTTGGGCAGGTTGCTGGTCACGGTGGTGGAGAAGCTGCGCTCCCGGGCGATGGGGCCCAGGACCATGTTGAAGGCGTCCGCATTCTGGTTCACCTGCTGCTGGGTGTTCACCTGCGGCGGCGGAGCGATCTTCACGTTCACCACCATCGAGGAGCGCGGTGAATCGATCTCGTTGGGGTCGATGGCCTTGAGGAAGCGGATCAGGTCCTTGGCCAGCTCCCACTTGCGCTGCTGCAGCGCAATGTCCAGCAGCATGGTCGCGTACTGCTTGCTCACCACCGAGGGCTCCAGGTTCTGCAGGATGATCAGGTAGCTGGCCGCCGTGTCCAGCTGCTCCGACTGCAGGCACAGCTGGAAGAGCTCCTTGGGCTTGCCGGCCATCGAGAAGAGGTACGGCCACAGGGCGATCTCCGTCTTGCGGGCGCACTGCACGATGGTCTCCAGGTAGACGGGGAACTCGCGTATAAAGTCCAGGATGCTGGGCAGCTGGGCATCCGGAATCGGCTGCTTGCTGGTGGCCTCCTCCTCCAGCACCTCGTGCAGCAGCAGCTCGAGGGCGTGCGGGAAGTACGGGAGCGAGCGACACGACTGGGCAATCTCCCAGGCCGAGTAGCCGAGATTCCGCTTGATCAGCTGGCGCAGCACCTTGTGCAGGTAGACCTGTGACTTGCGCTCCATCGTGGCGAAGGGCAGCGAGAAGTGGGAGCCCGCCTCGTTGGCGTACAGCGTGCTCTCGTTCTCCACGCCCAGCACAATCACGTTGTCGAAGAGCACGACCAGCGGGTAGAGCTTCAGGGGGAAGCCCAGCATGATCCGCTTGGACATGAAGCTGTGCAGCCGCTGGGCGCCGCCCTGCTCGCCCTCGCGCCGCTCCCTGCCCGGCGGCAGGATGGGCAGCCACACGCGCATGCCATGGGCCCCCGAGTAGAGCCAGAGGCAGTCGCGCATCGCACAGCGCTCCAGGGAGTGCGACAGCCAGAAGACCTCCACGCAGCTGGCCAGGCAGGTGGCCAGCAGGGTGTTGGGCACCTGCTCGCCGGCGTCGCGCTGAATCATCAGGATGCGGCCGCACACGTTCACAATGATGGTCTCCGCCTGCTCCGCCAGCTGCTGCCCCTGCGGCTTCAGCTCGTTCTTGAGGTTCGTGACCGTCAGGCTCACAATGCACGCCGGGTGGATGCAGATGCTCTTCACGTCCAGCTCGTAGGCGCACTCGATGTCCAGCGCGTAGGCCGACTTCTTGGACATGTTAAACAGACTCACGATCCCGTCCGCCGTGAGCACGATCAGCTGGTGCCGGAAGGAGTTGAGGCTGATCACCGGCGCCCGCACCTGCAGCTTGTGGCCGAACTGGTTGTCCAGCTTACACTCCGCCGGGTAGCAGCGCAGCTCGTCCGTGCGGTCCAGCAGCGAGTAGCAGCCCATGACCACGAAGCCCTGCCACCAGAGCAGGCCCCCGGAGACCACGAAGTCCTTCTCCTGCGACTCGTTGCCGAAGAGCTTCCAGCGCCGGTTCACCAGCGAGTAGTGGGCCAGTCCCGTCCTCCCTGCCACCGCCAGGTGGAGGCCGTCCGGGTCGATGGCCGCATACCGGATGGGCCAGTTTGTGGCCGCGTAGTTCAGCGGCAGCTGCAGCACGGTCCAGTACTTGCTCTCCGTGAGAATGCTGCCCGTGTGCGGGCTCTGCTTCAGCTCCAGGCAGTCGCCATCGCCCTCCGCCGGCGCCGTCTGATCCGTGCCCCCGCCGCTCGAGGGGAACGTGGACTGGCTGCCGGCATAGGTCCGCTCCAGGTTGTTGCCCTGGTTGAGGTACAGGCAGTCGTCGCCCTGCAGCAGGATGTGCGGGTTGGTGGTCATGCAGGGATTCATGCTCAGCGCGCTCTTTATAAACTGCAGCTGCAGCACGTTGCTCTGCTCCTGCCCCTGCTCCTTCTCCTGGCTGCCCTGCAGCTGCTGCGTCAGCATGAACAGCTGGTAGCCCTCGGTGGACCACTCCAGGCGGCGCAGCTTGAGCGGATTCTGCCGCAGAAGATCTACGTTGAGGCCAAAGTCCCAGCTCAGGGTGGACATCAGCAGGGCGCCGAAGGTGCTCCACAGGGACAGGCCGCCGTTCGTCCAGCTCACGGCCAGGACACAGCCGTCGGGGCTCCACTTCAGCTCGTTGACCGCTCCCAGGCTGCCGGGCAGCACGTTCTCCGTGAGCATCAGGCGGTGCGAGAACTCCAGACCTCCGGTGGCATCGTCGATCGCATACACATTCACGCCCGAGCTCTCCTGGCCGTAGGCCAACAGCCTGAACTTGTGGTTCACGCTGCACACGCTCGCATCCTCCACATCGGGCACCCAGAAGCCGTGCATGTGATCGGTCTCGAACTTCAGATGGTTGGCAATCAGGAAGGCGGCCCGCCGATCGCTGAACACGGCCGCACAGCCGCCGATGAAGGGCGAGTACTCCAGCGAGGCGACGTACGAATCCCGGCTCAAGGGGGGCACGTTCCGGGCGGAGCCCTGCTGCGCCTGCTGCTGGACGTAAAAGGGAATGTCACGCAGCTTGATGGCGGCCAGGGCGGGCAGCTCCAGCTCGTTCTCGGCCTGCTCCAGCTGCGCCCACTGCAGCCGCAGCAGCTCGCACGACTGCGTGGCCAGCAGGAGCTCGCTGAGGCTGATGCAGCACACGGTGGTGATGACGGAGCCCAGCGTGACGCTGCACAGCTCGCGCAGGCTCAGGCGCGGAATGTTCTCCTTGATGAACAGCTCGGCGGAGTCGCGCTTCAGGCTCGCGGCGGGCGGATCCACCTGGAGCAGGATACCGCTGCCATTGGCATCGAAATCCAACTGGTAGAGCAGCAGGGCCCCGGCGGCGCTCAGCACGGCCAGCTGCCGGGAGTCTGGCTTCCACACGATCAGCTGGTTGGAGCCGTACTGCCGCAGCGAGTCCTCGGAGCGGCGGAAGTAGGCGATGGGGATGAGCGGATTCGCGTACCAAATGCCCAGGAAGTCATCGCCCACGGCGGCCACGAGTATCTTGACGGCGTCGCAGCAGATGTGCCGGATGCAGGCGACCTCGCCGGGCAGCGCCAGGCCAACCCGCTTGGGCCAGCCCACGGGAAAGTACATCCTCCTCCGTACGTAAAGTCACTGTGTGCAAACGGGGAAAACAGCGTTAGCGGTTGCGGGAAAGCGCCTTCTACTTGCCGCCGGGCGCGGGTGCATTTACATTGTGTGGTTCAAGCTCCGTTTTACATGTCCTCCGTCGACTAATTAACACTTTTACAAAAACATTCCACGGCACAACAGAAATTCTTCGCGATTTACGCGTATACAAATGACAGTGTTGGCCAGCGCCCCAGGAAATCACAGCTGTTTGCACATCGCCACTTTGCAACACTGAAACGGTTCAGTGGTTTCCGTATACAAACGAAAGTGCTGGGTAACGCCCCGAAATCACAGCTGTGTTTTGCAGCATTGATTTTCGACCGAAATTAGCCGGCTTTGGAGAATAAAAAAGGAATTTCTAATATATTTACGAAATGACTGCATTCGAGGGTGAGTTTAAATCGTTATAAATGGCTGTTGGTCCTAATTAAGCCTTTATCCACAGAGTTCGGCGTGCTCCCGGAGCTGGGAAAGGCCACAGACGAATTGGACTGGACGTAAGTATAAGCTTTATTTGTAAAGTTTCCTTTCCCTATAAATAACTTTAACTTGCAGCCTGCCCACCGATGTCCAGGCCGAGGCCATTCCTTTAATCCTGGGCGGCGGCGATGTGCTGATGGCCGCGGAGACTGGTTCGGGCAAGACGGGCGCCTTCTGCCTGCCCATCCTGCAGATTGTTTGGGAGACGCTGCGCGACATCGAGGAGGGAAAGGGTGGCAAGGGCGGCGGCGGCGGAGCTGCTGGTTCGGTGGCTCCCTGGACCATGTCCTTCTACGATCGCGGCAACGCCCTGGCCGTCACACCCGACGGTCTGCGCTGCCAGTCGCGAGAGTTCAAGGAATGGCACGGATGCCGCGCCACCACCGGAGTCCGGGGACGGGGAAAGTTCTACTTCGAGGCCACCGTCACGGACGAGGGCCTGTGCCGCGTGGGCTGGTCCACGCAGCAGGCCAACCTCGATCTGGGCACCTGTCGCATGGGCTTCGGGTTCGGCGGCACCGGCAAGAAGTCCAATAACCGCCAGTTTGACGACTACGGCGAGGCCTTTGGCAAGGCCGACGTCATTGGCTGTCTGCTTGACTTGCAGCGCCTGGAGGTGAGCTTCACCAAGAACGGCCAGAGCCTGGGCGTGGCCTTCCGCGTGCCGGATAACCTCGCCAAGGACACCTTCTACCCGGCCGTGGTCCTCAAGAACGCCGAGATGCTGTTCAACTTTGGAAAGACTGACTTCAAGTACGCGCCGGGCAACGGATTTGTGGCCGTCTGCCAGGCCGGAGCGGAGCACAGCAAGGCCAATCCGCTGGCCAGCCCCACAGCCAGTGCTGCCTCCGCCACACCGGCGCCCAATGCTCCGCAGGCCATCATCATTGAGCCCAGCCGGGAGCTGGCCGAGCAGACGTACAACCAGATCGAGAAGTTCAAGTACCACCTAAGCAACCCCGAGGTGAACTCCGTGCTCCTCATCGGCGGCGTGCGCCTGGATGAGCAGAAGGGCCAGCTGATGCAGGGCGCCCATATAGTGGTGGGCACGCCGGGGCGCCTGGAGGAGATGATCAACAGCGGCATAGTCCTCCTCACCCACTGCCGCTTCTTCGTGCTGGACGAGGCGGACGGTCTGCTGAAGAGCGGCTACACGGAGCTGATCAACCGGCTGCACAAGCAGATACCCAAGATCACGACGGACGGCCGCCGCCTGCAGATGATCGTCTGCTCGGCGACGCTGCACGACTTCGAGGTGAAGAAGATGGCCGAGCGCCTGATGCACTTCCCCACCTGGGTGGACCTCAAGGGCGAGGATGCCGTCCCGGAGACGGTGCACCACGTGGTGTGCCTCGTCGACCCCAAGGCGGACACTCGCTGGCAGTCTCTGCGCCAGAGCATCCCCACTGACGGCGTTCACGACCGCGACAGCGTCCATCCCAGTAATCCCTCGGAGGAGACCTACTCGCAGGCGGTGAAGCTGCTCAAGGGAGAGTACTGCGTCCACGCCATCGACAAGCACAAGATGGACCGCGCCCTGATCTTCTGCCGCACCAAGCAGGACTGCGACAACCTGGAGCGATATCTGCGGCAGCGCGGCGGCCAGCGCTACTCGTGCGTCTGCCTGCACGGCGACCGGAAGCCGCAGGAGCGCAAGCAGAACCTGGAGATGTTCAAGCGGGAGCAGGTCAAGTTCCTCATCTGCACGGATGTGGCGGCTCGCGGCCTGGACATCACCGGCCTGCCCTTCAGTGAGTGTTATTGATTTTAATCATTGAGAATCCTTGGTAGTAGATCCCCTCCCATCCCCAGTGATCAACGTAACCCTGCCCGACGACAAGGCCAACTACGTGCATCGAATTGGACGCGTGGGCCGGGCCGAGCGCATGGGCCTGGCCATCAGCCTGGTGGCCACGGTGCCGGAGAAGGTGTGGTACCACGGCGAGTGGTGCAAGACGCGCGGCCGCAACTGCAACAACACCAACCTGACCACTGCCCGCGGCTGCTGCATCTGGTACAACGAGCCGAACCTGCTGGCCGAGGTGGAGGACCACCTGAACATCACCATCCAGCAGGTGGACAGCGCCATGGAGGTGCCCGTCAACGACTTCGACGGCAAGGTGGTGTACGGCCAGAAGAACCTCGCCATGGGCACGGGCTACGAGGACCACGTGGAGCAGCTGGTGCCCACCGTGCGCAAGCTAACGGATCTGGAGTTGCAATCACAATCTTTATTCTTGAAGCGCCTTAAGGTCTAATGCGGATCTGGAGAGGGGAGGATGAGGATACTTTTGCGGGAATACTTTTGCGGCACACACACACACGCACACACATAAATAAGTAGGAAGGCGGAGCTGCTGCTCCGGAGAATGCACGTTTTACCACTACGAGTAAACATTCAATTAAACTAACATTAAAATCTTCCGTCTAAAGAGTATACAGCCTCGGGTGGGAGCTGACGCAGGTGCAGGTGCTGGAGTCACTCCTCCTCTTCCTCCTCGTCCTCCTCGTGGAATTCGGTGCGCATCTGCTGCAGCTGTCGGAGCTGCTGGCACAGCTGGTTGCCAAAGGACTCCACATAGCGGGGGCTGATCTTGTCCAGCAGGGCGTAGGGTGTTTCGAAGATCTCCTCCTCGGCGTCGCCGTCATCGTCAGCGTCGAGAGCCGAGATCCGCTTGTCCTCGTCTATGGTATCGTACTGGGAGGAAACGATCTTGAAGCCGCGACTGGTCACCTGCACGCAGCAAGTGGCGCTCTCTATGGTGCGAATGTTGAGGAAGATTTGCGTGGCATCGCTGGCCAGCTTCGAAGAGATGCAGATTTCGGCGACATGCGCCTTCACGTCGTTGATGATGGCGTTGGCCTCGTCCACACAGTTGAACGGTTGCTCCTCGTCGGGCTCCGCGCTGGCTTTCGGGTCGCCCATCGTTCCACAGGCGCCACGGAGTGCTTTGGCTCGCGTTTTAATTGAGTCCCAGTCGATTCCTTAGCTTTTCACAGGCGCAACATGTCTTTTCTTCTCCATATGTCACAGCAGCTGCCTTCTGTTTGCGAGGCGTTAGCGCTTTTTGGGCGAAAGAATGCCACAGGGTGTTCCGGGTTTCTTTGTAACGGAGCTTTCGCTTTAGTGAGATTTCAAAAATAATTATGTGAGGTGTCAAAGAAGTTGCTCTGAATTTGAAATTAATTCAAAAGGTACCATTAGTTATGGTATATATTAATATTATATTATTATATTAAGGTATACAAATTGTGGTTTCCCGAACGTAGATTCCTTCCTTGTAAAGTTTATACATCAGTACAGAGTTGCCTAAGGACTTGCATAAAACAATATGTATATAATTTAATAACTTAAGAATATACAAGAAAACTTCAGAATGTTTAATATTTTTCAATTGGAGTAATTTTATATTGTTGAATTCGATGAAATCAGGAACATTCTCTTGCGGTATTTATTCCCCTCCGACAAGGTCCACCCCAATGGTCTACGCTTTAGTACCAAACTGGATTATCCGGCATGCAGCGGGAATACTCGGAAGCCTTGGATATACTGCTCCAGGAAGCGGATGAGCTGTGCATCGGGAGCAGCATAGCCGAGCTAGACCAGGTGCCCACAGCCGTGGAGTTCTGCCGCGACTACTATGCCAAGAACCAGCCGGTGGTCATTCGCCAGGCGCTCTCGTGGCCGGCAATCGGCAAGTGGACGCCGGAGTACCTGATCGAAGCTCTCCACGACAGGATCGTGGACGTGGCCATAACCCCCAATGGCTATGCCGATGGTCTGGCCACCCAGAAGGGTCAGGAATACTTTGTCCTCCCTCTGGAGACGAAGATGAAGCTGTCGGAAGTGGTCCGGCGCCTTGATGATCCCACTGGCGCCGTCCACTACATCCAGAAGCAGAACTCGAACCTCAGCGAGGACCTGCCCGAGCTGGCCGCCGATCTGCGGGTGAGTGACCTGGACTTTGCCCAGCAATCGTTCAACAAGCCGCCCGACGCCATCAACTTTTGGCTGGGCGACGAGCGAGCCGTGACCTCCATGCACAAGGATCCCTACGAGAACCTGTACTGCGTGATCTCCGGCCACAAGGACTTCATCCTCATCCCGCCGCACCAGCTGAGCTGCGTGCCCCGTGGCCTCTACCCCACGGGCGTGTACAGGACCTCGGAGAGCGGGCAGTTCCACATCGAACCCATTCGGGACGAAGAGGGCGGCACACAGCTCACCGAATGGGTCAGCATCGATCCGCTGGCCCCCGACCTGGCCAAGTACCCGGAGTACGCGCGGGCCAGGCCGCTCAAGGTGCGCGTCCACGCGGGCGACATCCTGTACCTGCCCAACTACTGGTTCCACCACGTGAGCCAGAGCCACAAGTGCATCGCGGTGAACTTCTGGTACGACCTGGAGTACGACAGTCGCTACTGCTACTACCGCATGCTGGAGCAGATGACGGGCAGCAGGACCAACTAGGGACCATGTCCTAGCAGCCAGAGCCTCAGGGATTTATCAACTTCGGTGTGTAAATACATATATATTTATAATTGTTGCATAATTTAGTGTTAAAAATAAAAAATAAAACTAAAAGCCAATGAAATGGAAACCAAGGACAAAGGACAACAAGGACTTAAGGTCTGCGAGAGCTGCAAATGAGTTTGTTGAGCGTGTGTTGTGAGATTAGGAATGTGTGTGTGGTGGCGGCCCTGGCCTGTTCAGCGGCTAGTCCAGGCTGACGTCCTGCTTCTCCCCGCCAGAGGAGTCGCCTGCCGCCTCCTCGCCGGGGTTCTCGTTGTTCTCGCACTCCAGATCCCCACTGGCCGCCGACGAGGAGGAGACGTTCTTCTGGTCAGCCTCGGCCAAGTCGCCATCGTTGGCATCGTTGGAGTCCTGCGACTGGGACTGCGACTGCTCGCGCTCCCGCTCCCGCTTGTTGGTCTGCTTCTTGGCCGGACTGTCTGACTTCGATTTCACCTTGCAGCTGCTGCCCTGCGGCTGCTCCACCACGAACAGCTGCTCCAGGTAGGAGCGGTACCAGAGCAGGAACTCATCCCGCTGCCGGGGCATGTCCATCTTCTTGATCTTCGCGTAAATGCGCTTGGGCGAGATTAGCGGCGAGTTGGCGGCCGAGTTCTGGGCAGCGGTGGCCGTCAGCTTGGAGACCTCGGCCAGCAGGGAGTCGTTGATGACCGTGTTGTTGTGCGTCTGGTTGCGGATCCGCTTGATGATGTATTCGATCAGCTCGTGGTCCGGCGCCACTTCAACGATGGAGCAGGCACCTGCTCCCGCTCCCGAACCATCGCCAGACGCAGACTCCAGGTGGTGGACATTGAGCATTTGCTGGCAATAGAGACGCAGTTGGTTAAGCTTGGCACAGTGATAGCTCCAAAGATGGGATAGCTAGGGGGTTAATCGGTTACTTCTCTGTCTGCCAGGAGGACGAAGGTTACCCAGATTGGTGACTCAACTAGAACCCCTAGAGCAAACTAGTTTGGAAACTGAACCCCCTGGCTTACCTCGTGGTTCTCGGCTCTTGCGGCAGACGGAGCCTCCTCCGGGCTGGTCTCGACCTCCTCCAGGTCATGACCGTTCTGCGGGATGACCACAGTCAGCTGCTTCACAGGCGCCGCCTTATCATCCTCAGGCCGATCGCTGTCCAGCTGCAGGCGCATCACCTCCAGCGGCGTTTCACTGCGACTCTCGGTGGCCTCCGCATCGGGACCAGCATCGGCATCGGCATCTGCCGACACCTCGTTCTCGTCCTGATTGAGAGCCTTCCGAAGACTCGGCGGCTCCTGATTCCTGTTCTGCTGCTGCATTTGCTGCTGCTGCTGCTGCTGCTGCTGCTGCTGCTCAAAGAGCGTCTCCAGCCGGCGGTAGACATCCTCCTTGATGGACTCGTAGAACTTGGTGGTGAACTTGTCGTTCTTCAGCGCATTGACCAACAGATTGCGATTCAGTTCCTCGGAAGCCGTCTCTTCGGTCTGCTCTAGGGCATTGGACTCATCGGTGGCGGGCGCGGCCTCCTGACCAAGCAAAGGAGTAGACTCCGCACTCGCCGCCTGTGGCATTTCGAACTCCATGTACTGGGCCGGCAGCTCGAAGTCGAAGCGAAGGTGACGCTGCTGGAGGGGAGTCAGCGAGACCGCGGAGGTGCTGGGCTTGGCCGGCACCTTGTTCCTCTGATACAGCGGACTGTTGCCGTAGTTGACGTTCATGTTCAGGTTGGAGGCGCTGGCCTGCTCGGACTCCTCGTCCCGCAGCGTGGAGAGCTGGGGACGACGACGATTGCGACGTCGACCGGCACCGAATATAACGTTGTCGTGGTTCTCCTCCATGTCCTCCAAGTCCTCATCGTCGTGGTCGCGTTCGCGTTCGAGGGAAGGATCCTCGCGCCAATCGCGCTTCCTGGCACTGCCGCCGCTGTTGTTGAGATTGTTGCTGCCAGTGGCGCTGCTGCTGCCGTGCAGGGCGGTCAGTGGCGACTCAAAGAACTGGCGACGCTGCTGCTGCTGCTGTTGGTGGATTACCCCATTGCGGGCCGAGGGCGGAGCGGCCAGGAGCTGCGATGGCTGAAAGTAGGTGGGACGCGCCCGCTGGCAGCGGTACAGCTGGACGTCCACGTTCAACTCCTCGTTGCTCTTGTTCGAAAGCAGGTTCTGGCGCGAGTGGCTGCAAAAGCGCACGGATATTAATGGGTTAAGGCAAGCGGCTAGCGAACGGGTCAAGCAGAAGTTAGTTTAAGGGGTTAACTAGCTAAAATTGGTCTATAAAACAAAAGAAATCCTGGTCTAACCAATTGACTTGTCACAGAAAATGTCTAGAAAAACAGAGAAGCAACCAAATAAACTACATTTTGGCTTTTTCTTACATTATAATGATCAAAACCCATTATACTGAATTAATTTATAATACTTTCTATAAGGGAAGCTTTATAAATTTATCTAAAAAATGTTAATCAAATATTTATGGACTGGAAATCAAGGTAAACGAGGTTTCTTTCCCTGCACATGCTACTTTAACACTCTTCCATTCATTATCTAATTCAAGGAATAATTAAATAAAAAACTTTCTCTTACAAAAAAAAAACAAGTGGGAAAGCTACACTCGAGTGTGACCGACTCTGAGATAGCCGGTACCCAAAGCATTGTGGGTGAAATTAAATAGCACATGAACATGGAAAAAAGAAAATTTTGACAAATGAAATCAAATGTTGCTAGGAACATGTTGCGCAACATGCACTGCACTATCAACATCTCTCTCCCAAAAGCTAAGTACTCAGACACACGAAAAGTGTTCCTAAGCAGTGCCATAGAGCGAAAGGGTGACTATTGACCTCTTGTTTGACTCAATGCTTCGGAACTCTTTTCGCGTGTCTGAGTACTTAGCTTTTGGGAGAGAGATGTTGATAGTGCACGTAGCTTCAAGAAGAAGAAGAAGCATAGACAGAAACTTTATTGCTTAATAACTTCCATGTTTATCATCCGATTTTAGCAAAATTTTCAGAAAACGTTCGCAAATGCCTACTTATTTATTTTATCTATTTACTTTAAGCCAAAAATGACGATTATATCTTATATACCGTTTTTTATGATTTTCGGGGGCGGAAGTGGGCGTGCCCAAATTTTAAAACAAACTTGTCACCAAATTTGGTAGCTCTAGCTCTTATAGTCTCTGAGATCTGGTGTTTCACACGGACAGACGGACATGGCTAAATCGACTCGGCTGGTGACGCTGATCAAGAATATATATACTTTATAGGGTCGGAGATTTCTCCTTCTGCCTGTTACATACATTCTCGGTTGGCACTAACTTATAATACCCTTGTACCCTATGGGTACCGGGTATAAAAAGAATAATGCTTCTAGTATTGAAATTATTGTTAGTACTTGGTGTTAGTCTTGGTTAGTCACTTTCAACTCTGTTAATGGAACACAATTTCGCTTGCAACGAACGCCGTTGCACTTACCGAGGCACAGAATTGAAAATGAACTCAAGCCAAATGGTTTGATATAACTTTTATTGCTTGGACCCTTCGACCCTTCTCCATAACCCAACACCCGTATAAAAACCATCACCAAATTAATCATAACATTACCTGCGGAAGTTGTCCCAGTAGTTGTTGGCCCGGTTGCCCGGCGGCACCTGGTTGTTGAGGGTGACACCAGCGCTGCCTCCAGCAGCCACGCCCGCTCCCTCGGGCAGCGAGTGCAGATTGTTGGCGTACTGGTTCTGGGTGCGCAGATTCGCGTTGTTCTGGTGGATCGTGTTGTTGTGGTGGTTCATGAAGATGGGGCCGGGACTCGAGCGGTAGGTGGGCGGCGACAGGGGCGTCTCGTTGTTGTAGTGCGTCGGCGGCGGCGGCGGAGCTGCGTTGTTAAGAAAGGGCTGCTGCTGATGCTGTGGCGGCTGCTGCTGATGATGATGGGGGTCACCGCCCCCAGGGCGGTGGCAACTGCGCTGATAGTTACTGAAGGCGCTCTGGTGGGCGCTGAAGCCGAACAGCTGCTCCGACTGGGCGCGGCTGCTGCCTAAGCACAGGTTGTTGGGGGCGGGGCCCACGTTGATGTTCTGCGGCGGCACAGACTCGGAGCGCAGGCCAAAGCCGTGATCCTGGCAGGCCACCACACTCAGGCGATCTTGGAGCTGTTCAATGAAACCCTTAGCGTGTGACTAAGGAGGTAACCGTAAGGCCTGACTCACCGCATGTATCTGGGTGTTGAGGTTGTCGATCTCCCGCTGCTGGTGCCACAGCGTCTGGTTGCACTGGCACACCGAGTTGATGAGCATCTGCTGCGTCTGCATGAACTGCTGCAGCAGCACGGCATCGGAGGAGGCGTTCGACCCAGAGGCATTGGAGGAGCCCATCTGGGGAGCAGCCGGCGGGGGCTTGAACTCTGCACCGGCGCTAGTGGGCGGAGCCTGGCCATACATCGGTTGCTGGGCATGCCAATTGTTCGCGGCGTTGTGTGTGGCTTTGGGACAGGAAGAAGGTAAGGATAGGAGGATAGAGAGGAGGCAAACTCAAGGATAAACTCACCCCACATCCCCGGCACTGGGGGCATCGGAGGCGGCATGTACTGCGACCTGTTGCTGCTCGAGGGCAGGCTGTCGTTGCCCAGGGAGAGGGTATCAATGGTCACGTTCAGGTCGTCCTCGTTGAGCGTGGACGGGGGAGCGGGCGGCGGCGGTGGCTGGGGGTTGCTGGTCGGCTGGCTGCGTCGCTGCTCCACCACAGTGTTGGCCGAGGGAGCCCGCTTGAGCGTGGCCGAGGAGGCTGTGCGCACATTGGCGAAGTACTTGTCGCTGTCGGTGTCGTCGTCGTTGCCCTCGTCGTCCGCCTCCGAGGTGGTGGTGTTGTTGCTGGCCACATAGCGCTCCTCCAGCTCCCGCTGCTTCTGCTCGTACTCCTTGCGCAGCCGCTCGCACTGCAGGCGCAGCTCGTCGCGCAGCTGCTCCTTGGTGGGCGTGGCCTGGAGCGGAGTGTCCACCTCTTCCTCCTCTGGATCTTCCTCCTCTGTCATTTGCCGTTGCCTCAGGGGCGTGGGAGTGGGAGTGAGACTGCTCCTCTTCAGAGCCTCCTCGCCCATCTGGACGGCGGCAGCGGCCTGCTGCTTGCGCCGCTCGATCTCCGCCTTCATGGCCAGGATGCGGTCACGCTCCTTCTGCAGGGTGGCCGCCTCGGCGCGCAGCTCGGAGGTGACATCGTTGAGGGCAAACACGCGCTGGGCAATCTCCGCAGGCAATTCGCGCTCCACGCTGGTCCGCTCCAGGGCCGTGCCCATGCTGGGCACGCTCTCCTCGATCTGGCTCACCGTGTTCAGCATGCCCTTGAGCCTGGCCATCTGGGCCTTGAGGGCGTCGATGTCGGCCGTCTTCTTGTTGATCATCGCCTGGGCTTGGAGTGCCCGCTGGGCGGCATTGGCCGCCTCCTGCCGCATGATGGGCACGTTGCGCGTGTACTCCACCGGCACCACGCGCTCCTTGGCGGGAGCGGGAGTGGGAGCTGGAGCCGGAGTGGGCGTCTCCTCCTTGATGGGTCTGGTCGCCTCCCTGGCCGTGCGGTTAATGCTGTTGAGCTCATCCACGAGACTGCGCATATCTGCTCGCTGCGAGCGCAGGGACTCGAGCTTCTCCTGCAAGGCCTGCTGCTCGGCCAGGATCTCGGGGCCATCGTCGCCCAGCACGCTGCTCAGCTCGTTCTGGTTGTGGATGAAGGCGGTGAGATTCTTCATGCGGCCCACTAACGAGGCCATGTCGTCCTGTACCTGCTGCACCGACTCGTACTTGGGGGCCTCCCCGCCATTGCTGGTGTGCGGCAGCTGATCGGCCTGCTGGCGCAGCTGCTCCATCTCGCTGAGGTGCGACTTGGCCAGGTTCTGGATGTGCAGCAGCTTGGCCTGCTCGTCCTGCAGGTGCTGCATATTCCGGTTGGAAGCCTCGAGCCGCTGCTGCAGCTCATCGAACGTGGGCGTCGTGTCGGGCGTGGGCGTCTCCAGGACGCTGTGTAGTGACTGAATGGACTGGGCGCGGTTGTCGCTCATCTGGAGGGAGCCAGAGGTGGTTGTCGTTGAGGGGATAAAGCTCAGGGGATGGGAAACTTACCTCGCTTAATGCAACATCCTCCAGGCTGGTCGAATTGACTATGCCCTCGTCCTGCTCGGCACTCGGGTTGATCTCGTGCACCATGTTGTTGAGCTGCTACAGCCGGAAAATACAATTAAATTAGTTTAAATTGGATATAACCTTCCCAGGCTCAGGCCTCACCTCTGCCAGGTTCGAATTCGACTGCTGTCTGGTGCTGTTCAGGTTCTCGTCCAACTCTAGAAGGGAGCGCAGCACATCCACCTGGGAGCGACCTGCTTCGATTCTGGAGCCCAAGCCGGGCAGGTTAAGGAGGCGGTGAACTAGGGTCTGCAGGCCAAGGGTCAACGGCGCGGACTGTTGCTCCTCAGAGCCGCTGTAGTTGCCGTTGACGTTCGCGTTTCCGTTGCTGGTGGTGGCGTTGGGAATGACCACGCCAACTGTGGCATTCGGGGGCGTCGACTGACGCAGGCGCTGCAGGGAAGACGAGGCTGTGGGGGCGGCCACAGATGTGGAGGATGACGTGGTCGATGGCTGATGCTGGACGCGCTGCACGGGACGCACGGGGAAGCGATAGCGCTGCTGCTGCTCCTGCAGTTGCTCTGCAAGGAAGAGAGAGGGAGGAGGTATAGGAGGAGGCCTAGGTTCAGTGCTAGCGTGTGAGTGGGCTGCGGACGACACCGTCCTCGTGGGCGTTTATTTTCGTGCGCGGCGTATTTTTAGAACATGAACTGGCACCGATCATTGTATGGGCCAGTGGCCAGGTGCGGAAATTGGAAATTACTCAATGAATCCGCTTGGAATGTGTATTGGAATGTCTCCTCTGAAAGTTCTAGGCGCTCACCTGCCGAGTCGTAGCTGCTGCTGTGCTCCGCCGCCAATTGACGCAGGACCTCTCGCTGCTGCTGCTGCTGCTGGTGCTGGGCCGGTGTCCTGGTTTCGCTGGAACTAATGGCTGACAGCTGCTCCTGACCGTTGGTGATGCGTGCGCGCTGGAGCAGATCCTTGAAGCAAAACCAAGCAAAGGTTAGCAGGAGAATAAGCACCAGAAGGGCGGCAATTTTGCTGCTATCTCTCTCTCTATATATATATATCTGTCTTTCAGATATATATATACCGAAGGGTGGTGCCTTGGCCGATTGAGATTCGTGGTGCGCTGTGGCTGCGTTCGTTTTCGCTACTGAATCGGTGGCCAACGATCGCCGGCCGAGATGAGTGCAAAGTGTATTTATAAACCGAGAGAAGGCTCTTTCGTGCTCTTCTTCGCGACTACGCGACGCGCGTCATGGCAACGGGGATAACTCGGATAACTCACGTTCAGCGTCTTCAGCGTCTCCCGCTGTAGCGGCTCCACAAAGTCCAGGTCCGGCTCCCCCAAGTGCTCCTGCTGGCGCCGGGAGCGAGCGGATCTGTTGGTCGCCGACGCTGTTCCGCCTGCAGGCGCTCCATTCACTTGATGCTGATGCTGTTGCTTGGGCACGGCGCCGGTTGCTCCGCCCATGGAATTGTTGTTGTTGTTGCTGCGGGCACTGGCGCTGCCGTGGTCAGCAGCCTGTTTTGGCGGCGGCGCCATTATAAAAACTATAAAATAACAAAATATATGTGCAAACTCTGGAAACCTAGGAAATTTTATTCTATATATTTTGTTGTACTCCCACTTTGTTTTTTTTTTTCTTTGCGCACTACGACAGCTGACAAGAAGTATCGTTATCGATATACGTAAATAAAGCAAAGCACGAGTGGATATATATCGATATATATTTACTCGATGGAAATTAATGGTTTTTATGAGTGGTTTAAGATAAATATAAATATAAATGCCCTTTGCTGTTAATTTGTGCAAAGGTAATGGGAATACTTCTACTTCCTCTAAACTTTACTAGCTTTATTCTTGCAATGTATCGGGTCAAGTTGACATCGAGATTAATAACCGCCAAAAATCGACAATTTCAAAATAAATAAAATCAAATGAATAAGCTTTAATTGTGTTAGTGGTATTTTGAGAACGATAGAATTTAATTTTTGAATAGTTTATAGGAATCAGTTATAAAGCTATTATAACCTCCTCTTAATATATAAATCATAATCCCATTTTTATGAAGGTTAATCATATATTTTTTAATAAATATACATTTGACAGTTATTCAATTTTATGATATATTCCTTAGCTTTTGATAATTCAGCAATTATTATTTAATAATTAATTATTTCCCTGTTTGCGCTGGATTATCTCCTCCTTCAGCGTCCTGATGCGATCCCGCTCCTCCCGCAGGCTCTCCGCCTGACCCCGCAGATCGCTGGTGAAGTCCGTGAACATGTTGAGCATCGTATTCAGCAGCTCCGCGTTGTCGGCAGGAGGACTTTGGCTGGAACCTGCGCTCTCAGTGGACTCCGACTCCTGCGATTCGGCGGCCACACGCACCTCGGAGGATGTGGATTGACGGCTGCTTGTGCTGGAGGAACTGATCTGTGTCGTCTGCCTGGTGGACATGTGCTCCTCGATGAGTTTGGTGGTGTCTACCATGTGCTGGACACGCTTGAACTGCGCCTTTAGTTGGGCGATCTCGTTCAGCTTTTCCTGCAGGTAACTGGCCGTCTCCTCCTTGTCCTCGTCCTCTTCCTGGACTTCTTGAGCAGTTTCCCCGGTGGAGGTATCAACTGAAGAGGACGAAGGCTGTGGTTCTCCCTCCGCTATAGCTTCCACTTGACTGGTCGTCACAACTTGACTGGACTCCTCTGCCACCATGCGGACTGACTGGCGCTGCTGATGACGCTGGGCATTCAGCAGGGTGAGCTCGGCGGCACGCATCCGCAGGGTCTCCATCTCCTGAAGTAGTTCTCGGTGCTCCTCCTGCATCTCTTGTAGTTGACGATTAGAAGCTGCCAGGCGCTAGAAATAATTAAGAGTAGTTATGGTAATTAGATTCTTATTATAAAATCATCTTTTTTATTTGAAGATACATCTACACGTTGTGTTGCCGGTCCTTTATGATTGCTACTGAAAATTGTAGAATACAGATCTGCCTTGGGTGTCTCAGAGAGACCTTTACATACTTGAGTTGTATTGTTCTAGAATTTTCGAAATGACTTGCGTTTAATATGCCACAATATTCGTTGAAAATAATGTATAAATAACACGAATTAAATGTACAAACAAATACATATTTCCGCATTACAATATGTTGCAAATTCCATTATTAAGAAAGAAACCCACAATGAGTGAATGCTTTTGGTGCCAGGGAATTTTCTATTGTATGTAGAACAGAGCACATATTCGTTTTTAGATTGAAATTTTAAGACCAAATTAACCCTAAAAAATATCTTAATAATTTAAGATTATTCTAGATTTATTTGTATAATTTTTGGATTAAAACTTACCTCACTCAGGGCGGCATTCTCCCCGTTTTGGGGCCTATTCAGCTCGTTGACCATTTCCGATGTGCCTGAAGTAGAACAGAGGGAATCTTTTGTATTACATACTATATGCACACATATCGCGCACATTAATGAGTTTTTTCTCAATACAAACACAGGCCCACCGCAAGGCACTGTCTATAAATAAATACCAATTTGTTGAAATTCACTTCACGGTTGGACTAATGTCAATCATTTTGGCATTTCTGAAGACAACCTAGCGAAATGCAGTAATTATGCAAAACTTACACAGAGGTGTGACTTTTCCTGAGCTGTTTCGGATAAATTTGTATTGAAACTGTGTGTATTTTTTTGGAATTTACGGAGCAGCGAGCAGTGTTCAGAGAGATGCCCCAGTTCCAACTGAAACCAAGTGCCGAAAACGAGAATTTTTCAGACGATGCGATGCGTTCGTAGAATTTGGTGGATCGGGCGGCGAGTGTTTCGGTAATGATGTGAGAGATCTTGTATGTTATATTCTAATTATATGCACGGAGAGAAATTAAACTCTGAGAAATTTTGTAAAAAATACAAAATTGTTCCTTCTCCTACATTTTCGTGTTCAACTAAATTCGTGCTTGGAAATTTCAGATGCAGTCTTTGCAAAAACTGTATCCTTAATGTAAGAGGAGTATTTTCTCCGATGTGTGCTTAAACTTTATGTTCGCGTCTCGATTTATGCGGATTAATTCTACTGACTAGACTTCGAGTCAGTTAATTACATTTTAATTAAAGAGAACAACAAACCAAAACTAAATAATATCTTAATCGGTCTAAATAAAATGTTAGAAATGAATGTAAGTGAGTGCCGATTAAACCGAGGGAAAAGGGAAATTAAACCACTCAAGAACCATTGTTTCCCCTAGAATTAATATGTCAGTTGTGTGAATACATCGATATGGCGATATGACAATCAGTTGATTGTTTCAAACTTAAGACAGCAAATTTTCATGGGTTGCAGAGAGCAGTTGGGCTATGAAGCTAACGATGAGTGGAGGTGCGTGAATCAGGAGATAATGTTCTTGGAAACCTTTAAAAGTAATATATTCCTTTATAGAACAATTTCTTGTGATTTTTCTGCTATGCGGAATATTGGCCACAAGAGCTGAGGATGGCGTTACAACTCAAGAAGAGGATGAAAATTCTTCTGACGGGAATAGTTCTCTGATTTTGGGAGATCTCAGTTTATGCGGAAATGTGGCAGACAATGTGTTCCTGCCCTTTGTGGGGAACTGCAATAGGTACTACCTCTGTCGGTGTGAGTAGGAATCAAGTTCCATGTCCATACAAAAATCTCCATTTCTCAATCCACCAGCTGGTCAAGCCATAGAGCTGCAGTGCGAATGGCCCTACGAGTTCGATGCTCCCAGCCAGAGCTGCGTGAATCCCGGCCAGGCGGATTGCCTTCCCACCTGTGAGGCCTTCAACTTCACCACCTTCAGTTACCAGCGCACCTGCACCAAGTACGTGATGTGCTACTACGGCCGTCCTGTCCTGAGGGAGTGCCACGATGGCCTCCAGTACAACTCCCGAACGGATCGCTGTGACTTCGCCAAGAACGTGGACTGTGTGGAGTCCGAGTGCTCCATCTACTACAATGCCTACCATCTACGCTACGTGCCCAGCAAGGTGTCCTGCGAGAAGTACTTCCTCTGCGGCAACGGAGTCCCCAGGGAGCAGACCTGCGCGCCTGGCTTGTACTTCAGCACCAAGTGCGATTGCTGCGACATTCCATCGAAATCGGACTGTCAGGTGGGTCTGCAAAGCATATCCTCAAGTGAACTGATTGTGAGTCCTTAACCTTGTAGATCCCTGCTGATCAGCGGAAGGTGCAGCTCTTCTCCCGTCTTCGTCCTGGATCTGCTGACGGGATCTGTCCTTCTGCGGGTGTCCACTTCTATGCCCACGAGTCACGTCGGGATGCCTACTACTACTGCGTGGATGGACATGGTTTGGTCTTGGACTGTTCTCCGGGTCTTTGGTATGACCCTAAGATTCAGGAGTGCCGCGAACCCCAAAATGTGGGTCTTTAAATTCAATAAAATGTGAAAAAGTTCAAGGAGAAGTGAATAGATTTTTTGGGTATCTTGAAATATTATCTTCGTACTAATTTTTCGATAGTTCGCAATATTATTAAAGTAAAATAGAGCTTGAAAAAGGTATCAAGACTCTAATACACAAAGATATTATACAATTGTTATCTGTCCCGCTTGTTTCAACATATATTCCGGATTATGCTTTAAGACCCAATATAAAAAGAATTTTAAGTAAGGAATCAATTGGAAAAGCTTTATTCTGTGAAGTTAAGCGCCGATGAGATGAGGTTCCCTGCATTCTCCGCGCTGGGCATCGAACACCAGACCTGGTGTGCAGTCCAGGATGACACCGCGGCCATTGAGGCAATAGTAGTACGCCTCCGGGCGCTTCTGGTGGGCAATGAAGTGGGCTCCCTCTGAAGGACACGAGATGTCGGCGCTGCGTGGAGGAGCTCGGGCGAAGGGCAGGATATTCCGCTGCAGGCTCTCAACCTGAAAGAGATGACACCAGGCCTTAGTTAGATCCCAAAAGCTCGAGGAAGTACCCATTTTCAATACGCACCGTACAGTTGACCTTGGAGGCAAAGTCGCAGCCCTGGGTCTTCGGATTGTACTGCAGGCCGTTGGAGCAGTTCTGGACCGTGGGCAGACCGTTCAGGCAAACATAGTACTTGCTGCAGCTGGCCTTGCTGGCTATGAACACGATATTGTCGGGGTCGTTCTCTCGGATGCACAGGTTGTCCGCGCAGTCCACATACTGGGGGTAGTCGCAGCGATCGGTCTGGGAGTTGTATTGCAGTCCATCGGAGCAGTTGCGGACCACCGGGGTGCCGTCGAAGCAGAGCACGTACTTGTTGCAGGTGCGGTCGTAAGCGAAGGACTCCAGACCACGGGCTTTGCACGACTGGATGCACGTGGCCTCCATCACAGGCACGCACTGCTGGTCACGGGAATCGAAGTAATAGCCTGAGGGGCACTCCCGGGGAATGGTCATCTCACCTGGAGGGAATTGAGACACCATTGAGACTTATCTGCTTACTCCAAAGTCCAGAGAGAGGCTACTCACTCATGCACAGGTAGTACTTGCTGCAGTTGCTCACGTGCGGCAGGAAGAGATTGTCGACCACATTCGAGCAGAGGTTGATATCGGCATCCGCAGCTCCAAAGCTTCCGATCAGGGCCACAACGGCCAGCAGGGTTAGGGGGTTCATCACTGGAAAATTGGCTAGACTTTAGACCCTTAACCTCTGGAGTGCGACCCCTACTCACTCTTTGGACTCGGATTCCTCCACTCACTATCGCCTGAGCTCGGGGAACTTCTCTATTTATAGGTAAGCCCCTTTTTTGTCAATCAGCCCGCGGTTTGTGTTGGTTCCCTGCGAATTGGAAATCTTATCAGATGAGGATGCACGATTCTCTATTGTAATTAGAAGCATTCAAATTCTGTCGGGGTAGATAGTGCCGAACAAGAGCCAATCTGGAGGTGTTCTAATAAGCGATCCTTACAAAATTTGCACCACTATCAATCATTAGGAAACACGTGTAACGATGAGTCACAGTTGTACCGCTGATCTATTGTAATTGTAACAACTGGTTGGGGAGATAAGATTTAATTTACCTTTAATTCCTTAACATATACAGGAAAGTAAAATAAACATATTTAAAGAATGGCTTATCAATTATATTGATATTATGTTCAAAAGCTTACCCGATTATTATCAGTATCTTGAAACTTAAATGCTCTATGGAACACTTTACAATCCATATCAGAATACAAATGGATTCTTAACAAACCTCATGATGATGACAGATGAGATGCTTGGGTTCTGGGAATCTGTCTATCCAAAGCACTTGGAGTATTGTCTACTAACATTATCATCATGTTTGGCGCAGATAAATTGAAATTTGAAGTGTTTGTGGAAATTAGTTAGTACTTCTTGGAGAGGCGTGTGCCGAAATTAGCAAGCGATAAGGCCAAGTTGGCAAGAACTCATTAGGCGAAGACAAAGAGAGCCCAAATGATTCGATATAAATTTGATATTTTCCAGACAAACAGCAAACAGTTGGCTTGCGCATCGCAAACTGTCCAGGAGTAAGTAGCTCTGGGAACTACCATTATTACCTTCTCATTTCTTCTAATTTCTCTCTAACCATCGGCAGTGAAGTGGCTGGTTAACTGTGGCTTTCTGCTCACCCTTTTGCTGGTGGATCGTGGCCGAGCCGACGAAGACCTAGTGGTGGCACCCGACCCTGGAGATGATGGCAATGTTGAAGACGATATTTCACTCAAGTATGACATGTATAATGGAACCATCAACATATGCCAAAATGTGGCAGATGGAGTCTTTCTGCCCTATGTGGACGACTGCGATAAGTACATCGAGTGTCAGAGTAAGTTGAAAGTCAGTAATGGAATAAATATTGCATAAACATATAGTAATTGGAACAGAGAGTTAAATATTAACTGCTTCGTAATTTAGATGGCTCCATAGAGAAAATCGGCAGCTGTCTGGAGCTGGAGAGGGCAACACCGACCCTCTGCCTTGATGCGGAAAAGCCCTGCAATCTGGGATTCGACTCTGTCTTCCAGGTCTGCATCTACAAGAGCAAGGTGCAGTGCCTGCCCACCTGCGAGAACTTCGCGCTGAGCAGCTTCTGCTACGACAACACCTGCACCAAGTATGTGCTTTGCTACTACGGACGCCCTGTCCTTCGGCAGTGCCACGACCAGCTCCAGTACAACAATGTCACAGACCGTTGCGACTTCCCCCAGTACGTGGACTGTGTGGCCAACGACTGCTCCGCCAAAAATAATCCCAACAACATCACCTACATGGCCAGCAAGGCCTCCTGCAGCAAGTACTTCGTGTGCTCCAACGGCCGGCCCTGGGAGCAGGAGTGCTCCGCCGGCCTGCTCTATAATCCCGATTGCCAGTGCTGTGACTATGCCAAGAATGTCGACTGCTCGGTAAGTGGATTGCGGAGAGAACTATCTTTGAAAGAGTTTGATAATCCTGGTTGTTCTCCACTCTCTAATTATCATGTCTTTATAGATTGATGCAATGGCCAGGAATATTAAGCCCTATTCGAGATCCCCACTTCGCCGAGCTGACATACAGTGTCCCCAGGTGGGAGTCTTCTTCTATCCGCACAAGTCTCGCCGAGATGCCTATTATTACTGCGTCGATGGTCGGGGAGTCACCTTGGACTGCACTCCGGGTCTCCATTACGATCCCAAGGTGGAGGAGTGTCGCGAGCCGCAATACGTTGGTGTTTGAGAGTTTTGCAAATAAATAAAAAATAAGTAATGAAAATGAGAAAATTAAACAGAGATTTAGTTTAAAAATTTAACCTTTGTGAATATCAAGAAATCATTATTACATTGCTGATTTTTTATTTATTTATTCATATTTCAAGGAATTGTACGATTTTTGAATTTAGAAATTTGAACTTAGAAGTTGGAAATTATAAATTGTAAATTGTAGATTTATTTCTAATTTTAATTAGAATTTGTTAATGCATTTATAATTTCCGAGCTGAAAATTAAAAATCATTTTTCATGCTTAATGAAAGTAAATAATTAATATAGCCAATAAAAAATACAATTAAATAATTTTAAAGAATAGAGAATTTGGACGTGTTGAGCAGCTTTTAAGCCTAAAATGGCTTTATGGCTATTATTCATATTATCTATAATCCATTAATCCACTCACCCTTTATCTTTAAAGCCTAGTACTCAGACACGCGAACAGCGTTTCTAAGCAGTGAGAGAGAGCGAGAGGTGAATAGTCGGGAAACGGTGTTCGGCAGCGCTGTTTTAAAGGCCGGTACGCAGACGAACGAACGAAATACCAGAAACATACCAGAAAAATACCAGGTGGCGCGAAGGGAGACTTTCGGTATTTCCAGAACGGGGGGAGGGGGAGAATAAAAAATTTAATAAAACGACCTGTTCTCAACTGTTGGCATCTCACTCTCTCTTACTGTTTCTTCACACAATTCAAAAATATAGATCCCGCCAAACACAATAATGTTTTCAAAAGCCCAGTCCAGGCGTTTAGAAGAGCAGATAAAGTTATAATAATTAAATTGGTAGAGGCCAATTCAATGATAAGGGATTTGGGCAATATTAAACATTTGCATAAATAAAGGCCTGGAAGGAAATAGGTCCCTCGATATTTGGTTATGACTTTGATGAGCACTATGAGATGTCACGTTCGATTTCTGAGATGAAGGCGTCAGAGGCGACGGTCACCGCCCGCTGCTGCTTAGAGCAGTGTCTGGCTGGACAAATCCTTCATTGCCAAACTCGAGAAGGACATTCAGAGGCCGCAGCTGCTGAGAGCAGTATCTGGGTGGACATATCCTTCATTGCCAAGCTGGAAAAGAACATGTACAGCAATGGACAGAACCGGGCGCAGGAGGAGTACCAACTCTAACCAAATGTATGCCAGCAAGGATCTCAGAGTCTCGCATCCATCAAGAACGAAGTAACTTTGAATCATTTCACCAGTCAAACAATTTGGTGGCAGCAGGAGTAGCTGCGGCAACCACCGCCACCACCCAGATGGTAGTTAATTCCACTTGGTAAGAACAGAATCACCAGCAGCAGCCGGTAGAGTAGCCCTTGTCCTGGTCGTCGATCCAGGAAAGAATGTTGGACAAGTAATAGGGAGAAAAAGAGGCGGTTGTGCATGGTCGAGAGAATCTGGGCGACGGCGTTGGTGGTCATTGTGCGCAAATAAGCTATTCCAAAACGAAACTACAAGTCTATGCGAATTGTCTTTCAAATATAAAATAAATAATTGTAAATATAAAACAGCTGATTTAAGATTGGTATGACCGCACCATTTACCTCCCAAAAATGCCAAAGTGCGTTTTTAGAAGCGGTCACACTTGAAAAATATTAAATCTTTTTCGGGTTGCGAACAGTTTTTCTGTCTGAGTACTAGGCTTAAGTGTACAAAATAATCTCTAACGACTTCTATCGACTTGATGCTTACATCGACCAACCCTAATTATCGATAAGTATCCCTGGAAAGCCAAAAGCTGTAAAGTTTTTGAAATAAAGTTGGCGCCCAGGCGAGGGCGCATGTGTCGTGCAGCCACCGAGCGTTTTGAGAGAGCGACCTCTCCCTCACTTTCTCTCGCTCCGCCATTCATGCTCTTCGAAGTGCAGCACCCGCCCACCCGCTGGCCCACACAGGCGCACGGCCACACATACAGAAAGCAAAAACAAAACGCTGTCTGCTGGCAAGGGAAAGCAAAAAAAAAATTGCCACAGGCTGGGAGGGTGGTGGCGGCGACGAAAAGGGGGGTTGGTTGGCCGTCTGCGAAACCCATGAAAGTGAAAACGAGCACGGCGGCGCTGCTGCTGCTGGCCAGCAGCTGCATTCGCACATTCAGTTGGCTGCGAGTCCTTGCTCCGTTCGAATCGGAGGCGCCGCACACACCACCCACCGCCGCTCCCCCGTCGCACGTCGGTCCCCGTCCGCCTTTGCCTACGCCTCTGGAAAATCCAGTTATTCGAGCGCGATTCCGCGGCAAGGAGATTCCTTGCTCTGCTTTGAATTGAATTGAATTGAATAGAAGTTTGCAAGTCGCGTGAGTCCTTCGCGTGAGTGTGAGCAGCTCCCCAGAAGGATATTTACTTGTGTGTGCCCGTCTCGTGTGTGTTTGTCGGGTCAGTTGAGCGTTCAAGGACTCTGCTGCAGCGAAGAAAACCAGAATCAGAACCAGAATCAGAAACAGAAACAACAATATGTATGCAATAACGGCCAGAAACGTGACAGCCGCGTGCCAATAAAGGCGGTGGGCATTGAAAAGCTGAAGGGGAAATATCTGAGAGCTCGAGAAAATATATATTGCAGGTAAGAAGAAAGCGTGCTGCACTTGAAAACAACCCACACAGCCACATTGCACCGCATTGCTCATACGCAGCGTACGCCATCAAGTGGGCAGGCAGGCATTCAGTATCAGTCCCTGGCTGCACCTCCCCGCAGAGCCACTCGAATGGGACAAATTCACTTCCCGCCAACGAAAAATCGCATAAAAACGAGCGCTCGTCCCTCGCTCGCTCTCAAAGAGCAGAAATAATGGCAGCGCGCAAAGGTTAACCATCCGAGTGAGAGTGAAATGGCGAACGGGGGGTTGTTCCAGCTTTAAAGTTTACAATTTCTGTTTTGTTTTGGCATCTTTTCCCCATGACGCATAAATTTCATCCGCCGGAGGTGAGGAAAACGCTCGGGTAAACACACAGCGGCAAACACGAATGTCTGGCATTTCATTTATGCAATGGATGGTCAGAATAGGTTGGGATAGCTCCCGATTCCAAAGAATTTCCCAGTGCCTGGCCAAGGAATTCCATTCAATAAACATTTCTCTGTACGTTTCAGTGTGTGTCATCTGGCAAATTCAAAGGAGAGTCCTTTTCCACGGCAATTGGAGATATTTGAAGGGCCTTTTATTTGATAATAAGTGGATTTTAATAATAATACTAACATAATATATTATTTACTTGAACATAATAAGCTACAAAAACTGTCTTAATTATAGTTTCTCTCCTTGTTATTATAGATAAAGCCCCTTTTGAATTGCTGACATTAGCTTTATCTTTGTTCTTTAGATTAGTTTGGATTTCCGCTTTGATTGAAGTGACCTGCTGGCATTTTGCCCGAGCCCAATCATCCCCTGAACTACTAGGGCCTCTTTGGACAAGTCACGTTCAGCTGTTTCCGTGGTGTAGCGGTTATCACATCTGCCTAACACGCAGAAGGCCCCCGGTTCGATCCCGGGCGGAAACATGTATCGAGTTCTCTTCCTTTCAAATGGAAGGACTTCCTTTTTTAAATTATTATTTAAAAGTCATTTCCGACAACTATATCAGAGCGACTTAATGCAGTTAAAGTTTGCATGCAATGTTGGCCAAGTAAAAGCCCAGTACGATGCTTTTGTACAATGTATCCAAAGGAGTCTCTAGACAGGCTTCCTGTTTAAAGGCGTTAAAATGTGTCCATTTTTGCAAGCTGAGTTAATAAACATTTTTATTCTCAGATTTAGATTTTTATAAACTAAGTTGATACATACTTTTTATAATTTTTAGAGACTTTCTTTATTAATAAATTGGTTTTATCACTTAATAAATGATTTACTACGATAAAAATATCTTAAATTATAACAATTATATTAGATATTGTCTTAATTCACAAGAAAATAACCTTTTTACAAATAGTTATATGTAGAGAAATTAAACTTACCGTAAGAGAACCTTAATATGTACTGCCTTGTCATATGAATTCACTAATTCTAAAAAAAAGTTATTTATAATAATTTACCAATCTTATCTTCAAATGTTAAGTGTATAAAGCAAAAAGAAAAAATATTTTAAGTAAGACAAAAAAGGTAGTTTTCACCTGTTTCCGCCCGGGATCGAACCGGGGGCCTTCTGCGTGTTAGGCAGATGTGATAACCGCTACACCACGGAAACAGTTGAAACTAGCGCGCCCCAGAGGCCAACTTCAACGACCTCAGCTGGCGGCGGGCCAAACGTGAAACGAGTTCAGTGAATAAAATGGGAAAGTGTTTTTGTATCTATTTAAAGTGAATCTTGTGAGGAATGGAATGCCCAAGGCGAACGAGATCGAGTGATTGGGCAGTTTGCCATGCTCAGTGAGGGGCAGGAATAGTAATGAAGTATTGTGATAAAAGAATTATTATTTGGTTTGGATTTATCTAGTGGGTAAATATTAATTATAACAAGTAGAATGGGGGGCGTTCATTGTGTGAATCTCTTTCCTAATGGACACACTTTGGTGGTCAGAAAAAGAGTGCCCTCAGCTGAGACAATGTCAATGCCCGATATCCTGCGAGTTCCGCAAAAATCCTGACCAGCATCGAGGCAAATCAAGCTGAACTTTGCCCCTCCGAGTGGCAACAAAACTAAATCGCAGGCATCGGGGCTAGGATGGGGGGTGCACAAAGCCAAAGCGTTGAACCCCACGGCCAGGACTCGCAGGACGAGGGGTGCGAACACAAGTCGAAATCCGAGTGGCGCCAGGCGAGAAATGGAAACGAAATGAACCTATCAAAAGGTTGTCAAAATGTCTCTTTTAAATATGTTTATTTTATTACCCTGCCCCGTGCTTGGGTATTTATTTATTTGCACTCTGAGCTCCGGCATTGTGTTGTGTAATTCTGCTCTTCTGCTCGAAGACGCTGTGTTGACAGCCATTGAACTTTGAACCTTGAGGCCAGGAGGACAGAAAGTTGCCGAAGTAAAAGTTATTTTATTGTGCGGTTGATTTTTATGGCAGTTGGCCACAGTGCCCACAGTGCGTATGTGTACTTGATTGTTTACGCCACACGGCACAATGCCTATGTCTGTGGGAGGAATTAAAAAATTAATTATTTCTCTGGGTCCGTTTTAAGTGCGATTCAGGCCGTTGTCATCCTTGATTGGCTAACACCGCAGAGACCGCACGCACACCGGAGGACGGAGGTTCAACGAACAGTTAAGAGAATGCAAACACCAGGCACAATGGGACCAGAATTCTCCCCGCCCCAGGAACACAGTCAGCATCATAATCCATCTTTGAATAGTTCGCGAACCCAAAGGCGAGACTTTCTTCTGCAAACAAAGCAGGACCCTACAAAGAGCACTACCCCAAAGTGAAGGGGGAGTCTTAGGGAACTCTTTTTTAGATGGGTTCTAAATTAATAAATTACTTTGCTAAACGTACATATTTTTTAAGAATAATTTATTCTGTCCCAACCCCATTAAGCACGCCACTGCCGAGCCATGTCCTTTTCCCACACAACCACTAATCTCAGTCTGTGTGTTTTGGCGCGCTTGGGGCTTTGGTGGCTGTGGTGGTGTTGGTGTTTTTGGAT
Source organism: Drosophila rufa (assembly GCA_018153105.1). Classification (NCBI taxonomy): domain Eukaryota; kingdom Metazoa; phylum Arthropoda; class Insecta; order Diptera; family Drosophilidae; genus Drosophila; species Drosophila rufa. The sequence goes on from JAECXS010000085.1 coordinate 18,228,023, forward strand.
GTTTGCTGCTGCCAATGACACGGGAAGTGAAAGCGTTCAATGAATGTTTTATTTTTCGGGCGGGTTCCTTGACCAGGCAGCCACAGAGCAACCTTTGTTCCTTGTTGCACCTTCGCTGAAGGGGAGCACAAAGAGGAAGTGCCATGCCAGGACCACGACCACGAGGGGTAGACGAGGCAGACAAGGAAGGCGACCGAGGCAGCCTCATAAAAGGCGATGCGCACGTTTCCTGTTTTGGCGTTTTGGGGATGCAAGCAGGGGGAATTCGAGGCTTGGGGCACCGGGGATGACTCTCTTCCGTCTGGCAGACACAAAGCCAAATGAGTCAGAGACGCTTTGTCTAGTCAAGGGCTTCCCCCTGCCAAACACACAGCGTGAACTTCAAATAAGTTTCCAGCACTTAATGCCAACTGTCTGACTGTCTGTCAGCACTTAAAGAATATGTTTTCGAGATGTTTCCTTGTCCTTCGCTTAGGATTCAATGTTACTTCTCCCTTTGCCTTGAATTCAGCAGATGCAATATCTCTGTACAAACTTCTGACACTCTTTAAAATGATTTTAAATATAAAACAACCCTTCCTTACTTGCAGTTGAATCCTTCTGCGAAAGCTATGCATTTTTGGATCGACAAGCGCTCGCAGCAGTGCGGCTTTGGACGCTCCCGCGTGGCCGCCTCGCTGTCGCATGCCGGCAGCGGCCTGAGCTATGGCCATCCGCCGAGGCGGGCCAAGTCCACCAGTTGCACCGGGAACAGTGCGGTCGGAGGCAGTGGCCAGGCCATGCCCTCCGTGCACCGTTCCCTGCCGCAGGCACCCTACGACCTGCACCAGCCGGGCACGAGTCGTCAGTCGCAGTCGCACTCTCACTCCCAGTATGCAAACAACAATGCAACCATGTTGCAACAACATTCCAGCGGTGGCACCAGCAACAACAACAACTTGCACAGCAGCCATCATGTGGCCGCCACCGGAGCACCAACCACTGCCAGTAACAACAACAATGCAGCTTCCTCGGCGGCCGTCCTGACCGGAAGCGGAACCATCGTGCCCCTGGTGGCGCGTGGCTCGCACTACCAACACCATGGCAGCACACGCTACGCGCCAAGGCCACAGCAGCAGCAGCAACTGTTGCATCAGCACTCGCAGCAGCAGCAACATTCGCAGCAGCAGCAGCAACAGCAGCAGCAACACTACAGCTATCATCACCCGCAGTTCGGCAACATGGCGGTGCCCGTGAGGCACTACGATGCACATCAGCAGCAGCAGCAGCAGCAGTACTCGGGCAATGTCTACGCGTGAGTTCATAATCCTTCCATTATTTTGGATCCTTTTCCATTATAAAATACTTATCCTATTCCAGTGACGATGCTTACAGCGCCTACCACCACACATCCCATCACCAGCACGGCAGCAGCAATCACTCCAGCGGCGGCAGCCACAATCCGCGACCATCGGCAGCTTATGCCGCGCCACGTCGCCACAACTCCAGCAGCAACATGAGGCATTCCACGGCTCCGGCCACAACCACATCCTCATCAGCAGCAGCAGCAGCAGCGGCAGCAGAAGTAACAACTGCTGCTGGCACAACGGCGCCAGTGGCCACAGCTGCAACATCGCATACCAACCAGCTGCAGCAGCAACACCATGCGCTGTTGCAGCACGCGGACTCGCAGCTGCTGCCCAGCCACCTCAAGTGCGGCATGTGCGCCTCCCTGGTGCTGGCCTCGGTGTTCGTGGCCGGGACCAAGTTCTACTTCGACCACCAGGGCACCGGCCTGGAGGTGCTCATCTTCTGCGCCTTCTCGGCCACCTTCTTCCTGGCCGCCTGCATGGTCAGCCTCTGCCGCATTCCCAAGGGACTGCTCTCGAGTGCGGGTCGCGCCGAGGCCCGGGCGGCGGTATGTCACAGTCGTGGAGTGAACTCCACCGTGCCGGAATTGGATGAGAACGCGTCCCGCGCCTGTGTCTACCAGATGAGGGTGCCCTTCCAGGAGCAACAATTGTCAGCTGGAAGCCCGCCGGCAGCGTCGGCCACTGCGGGTCCGCCGCCTTACCACATAGCCATCCTGTTGCCGGAACAGACTCCGGCGGCGATGGGCAAGCAGCTGCCGCTGGATGAGTCGCCGCCGCCCTCGTACGACAAGATTCTGGTATAGGGATCCGGGACCCGATCCTCTTGACCCCCAATGCACAACGCCAAGTACTTTTGCTCAGTATTTTTCTAAAAGAGATATCACCATTTATATGAACATTTACACGGCATATACATACATTTACCTAGAGGATATATATCAGATAAACATATACTATATATGCATACACGAATATGTACTTTTAAGCTCCGAGTAATATTTTTACACTTTCTAAGCCCTGTCTACTAGAACCAGACTCTTCCAGCCCAGACCCAGACCCAGACCCAATCACGCGTCTTCTTCTACTGTCATTTTTGTTCTGTGATATGCTCAAGAGATCAAGAAGTCGTAAGCTATATAGATATACCGCGCGATCCACGCAACATATGTGTGTTAAACCATTAGCTACAAACCAATCAAGCCAAGGCAACAATACAAAAAACATGTAGAAATAGCTGGAACAGTAAAAGTAAAGGGAACCCAAGCAGCAGTATTAGTGGGCAGTTAAACAATAAATTAACCAACCAAATGGACGCATTCACTTATCAAATACGCAAAAGAGAGTGCAATATATTAAGTAAAACCGATAACAAATTAATTAAAAATAAAACAGAATTGTATTAAAAATGAAGAAATATTTTGTATACTCGATCCTGAGAGGTTATTCGTTGGTTAAGGTAAGTTGGAAGATGGATTTTCCCCTTCATTTTTGGAATTTAGAAGAAACGATAATTATTTCAATTTAATTAAATTTGTTCACTTTTAAGCTAACTTTTATTTATTTCTTTATTTAAACCTTTAGCACTGATGAGTATTTCATTCGATTTGTTATCCCTCCTTTTCTATCTAAGAAAATTCGGTGGAGGATTTGTCATTACTCTAATTAATACAATTTTTAATACAGTAATCATAGCCGCGTAATCTTAGATATTACCAATCAGAGTTGGCTCTTTGTTTAAGATTTCTAATTATAATCCAACCAAAAATACCTTTTTATTTTCCAGTTGAATTTTTTAGCCTGGCACACATTTCGACACATTGACCGCTTTTGTTTTAGTTTTTTCAATTCGTACTTGTACGGCTTAAAGCAATCATGTTTATTCCTTCAATTGGCGATGTCCCAGCAAAGAATCCCCCGCGCCGCTCCCCGCGAAACTTCCTGCGGGAAAACCGGCTAATGGCTGGTCAGCGACCCAAGACGGAATCGAAGCCGCTGAAAAACTACAATCGGCCCACGAACGCCCCTCTAACCAGGAGGTCAGGAGCACAGCCCCAAGTCCCTCATCGGCGAATTACTGGAGGCACCCTGAGGACCACTCGCTTCTCCGAGAAGCAGGTCCAAACGGAGGACATCAGCGACGAGCGGTTCCTCAGTGCCGCCATGCTCAAGTGCTCGGAGAAGGGGCACTTCCGGTCAGCACGCAGCGAGGGAGACGAACCGGAGCTCGGAGTGGGAGAGTCCTGGGGCAAGAGTCTGAGACTGAGACGCACTGCGTCCAGTTTTGAGATGGGCAGGATGCCGGAGCAACGCGATGGCTACCAGTCGGGGCAGTACACACTGCACCGGCCGTTAGCCATCGGGCTCGGCATTGTGCCCAGCGGCTTCTCCTGCCACCGCAGGCACTGCGATGACTCTTCCTCAGGCTCCCCCTCCTCCAGACCGAGCTCCCCGAGAGTACGGCAAATGGACATTCCGGAGGTGGTGGATGCCGACCTGGAGGAAGAGCTGAGTGTGCGTTCGCAAGCGTCCTGTGATCAGCTTGTAGACTCTTCGCCCGAGGAACCGGAACAGGAGTCGGAGGAGGTGGAGCCAGAGCCCCAGCTGGATCCCCAGCCGGAGGAGCAGTCCCAGGAGCAGCTGCAGTCCGAGCCGAGTCTAATGTCGGGTGAACTGCGGATCATGCTTTTGGAGGCCGCCCGAGAGCGCCAAAGTCAACTGACCGCGGAGTACAACCGGCTGCCCATCTCCATGGGCACGTTGCGCGTGCGCAATCTCAAGCGCCAGCTGGAGCTGCAGTTGGACGTGGTGGACAGGGACGTGAGCGTGCTTTCCCAGCAAAGGGATACCTTAGGAAGGACGGCGAATGGGCAGCATTTAGAGCTATTAAATTGTAATCGAAATCGGTTATTCAGATAAAACTATGGCGAGAACATATAAGGTGTACATTTATTCTCGATCAGGTTCGCCAGAGAACTAGATAAACAGTGGGCCAAAGATTCTACTTTAATATATAATTTTGTAATTAAGTTTTATGGGGAAATGGAAACAGAAACATTTGTAGTAAAGCTGATAAAATTAAAAGATATTGATTTTTTGTATTATAATTATACCCGGTACCCATAGGGTACAAGGGTATTATAAGTTAGTGCCAACCGAGAATGTATGTAACAGGCAGAAGGAGAAATCTCCGACCCTATAAAGTATACATATATTTTCTTGATCAGCGTCACCAGCCGAGTCGATTTAGCGTCTGTCCGTCTGTTCGTCTGTCCGTCTGTCTGTCTGTCCGTGTGAAACAACAGATCTCAGAGCTAGAGTTACCAAATTTGGTGACAACATTGGAATTTGTTGCACGCAGATCAAGTTTGTTTTAAAATTTGGCCACGCCCACTTCCGCCCCTAAAAATCATAAAAACGTTATATTAGCTATATGCGTGATTTTCGGCTTGCAGTTAATAGATACAATAAATTAATAAAATAGAGACGGACGTTTCCTGAAAACTTCAATAAAATCGGATGATAAACATGGGAGATATTAGCAATAAGGTTTGAATTTTAACACACCGCCCTAAGGCACTACTGTTGCAAGCTGTAGCCGACAGGTGGCGCATTCGAGCCTTGGCCGTGCGATATAATGGCGCCAATGTATGTATGTACAATGTATGTATGTACAATTTTAATTTGCCTTTTAGTGTGAAGCGCAAACATTTAGGTACCGGGTATCTCACAGTCGAGCACAGTGGACTGTAGCTTTCTTACTTGTTTTCATTTGCGTTTATCTCGAAACAACATTTTTAGAACTAGCGTCGTCAAAATCTAGTAAACTATCAGACCGATTTCTCTGAAATTTTAACTGAATACTCTTAGATACATTATGCAAAATGTTTTGCGATTACTCAATTAGTTTCTCATTTATTGACTTTTTTGTTGTAAGATTTCGGTAAAAAATGAAAAGTTAGTGAAAACATAAACTTATAATTTTTTTCCGAAACAAAAATAGTCAACTGAAGACTGGTTTCACACAAAGACTGTTAAAATATGAAAAGTAAATATTATTAATTAACTAAAACAAAGTGTTGTTTTTGTATATGGTAATAAAGAGAGACAATAAATAAAATTGTTATTTTTATAAAATAGAAGCCTTAAAAAAAATTTGTTTTTGTGATGGTATTTTGTATGGTATTTCGTGAAATTGAAATGGTAGTTTTTGGTATTAATATAAAATATTATTTTATTGTTATTGGCGTGGTCACGCTGGTTGTGGGCATTATCTTTCCGGACAGCTGATAATGCCGGGGCTCTCGAATTAAACAAGCTAGTCAGTAAACGGCGTTTACTAAGCAAAGTACAAACTACTGGAAGAGAAAAAGTGTTTCAATTATTGGTGAAAGCCAGCATGAGAGAATCAGAACGCTTTTATTCCAACGACGAATTAATACGCAAGATCGGTACAGCGCTTTTTATATTATTCAACCACAAGAAGCCAGTTATGAAGGTCAATGATTCCTACAATGTAACCATGAAATTTGAAAAAAATGAAATCAAAATAGATTTATCGGAAACAAATTGTGATCACAACAAAGAAGAGTTCAAGCAAAACGCTATAAGCACAATAAACAACGCTCCCAGCTCGACACCCAGTGATGAAACCGAAAGTGCAATATCCGATCAAATAGTCGAGACTCTCATTCTAAATATTAAAAATATAAACACTTTCAAAAACATACTGGAAGTATTCGGTGACCCTGAGAACGATTACTGGATTGGTTTCCGCAAACTGAGAGCCATATTGGGTGATCAGAGACACGTTTTGAATCTAGTGCAGACCCTTGAGGACGGATCTGAATGCCATTCTACGTACGATGACTTTAGGCTTGGAGACGCAGAGGAAGGCTATGGAATTACGTCACTGGGAAAATATACTGGAAACAACAGGGATGAACTGCGAGAATTTGAGAATCAATCTCCGCAAGCCCCGCCGTGGATCGTTTCCGTGTGGTAAGAATTTTAATTAAATGCACTAACTTGTTTTTTAATTTTAATATTTTCCGTAGTACAATGGCTCTCGACTCGGATCGTGTTATCAAGTCTACTAGGATGCGAATAAAAGCATGGCCAGGACTATTTTATTAGATTTAGACTTGAAATAATTGTGGTTTAAAATCTTTATTAAGTTAATATATATCCTAAGAAAACCCCTTCGATTAAGGGTAATTATCCTTTAGTTTCGAGACCCCTAGATATATAATTCGATTGTTAACATAGAAAGATCAATTAATTACAATTAAAGACTGCCGAGTCATGACATAAACTTAAGAGGAGTGATAAGATAAGCCGGTGAAAACGAAATGCATTAAAAAGCTCCAAAGGCCAGCTGATTAAGCTTTATTCTGCCAAGTTGGAGCATTTTCGGTCACACTTGGAGTGATTCATAATAAATAATAATAAAAAGTTGTGCATAAAAAGTAATCATCAAATATGGAATCGGAAGAAGGGAACTCCCTTAAACAGATCCTCAAGCAGATAGACAGCTCGCAACAAATAATAGCCGATCATGCCTTGACGATATCGAATCTAAAGACACAAATCGCCAAGTTGGAGTCAGAGGCCTGTGAAAATGGAAAACAGCTGAAGGAGATGAGGAAGCACATTGCCAAATTGGAGTCCAAAGTTAAGAGCCAAACCCCGCAGTCCTCCGAGGAGGTCAAGAGCAGCAGTCTCAGCGCTGGTTGGACGGTCATTCAGTGTCGTCAGAGCGGGCGATTCGAGAATCTCTCGGAGAGCTACAAAAATACTCTATGCGGTTTTGGGGATCCCGATGGCGACTATTGGATTGGCTTCGAGAAATTGACTGTCCTTATGGGTGAACAAAGACATGTTCTGGGCATCAAGCTCACCTACTCCGATGGAACTACAACCTATTCGCAGTACGATGAGTTTCAACTGGGCAGCGATAGGTTCAGAATTGAGTCCCTGGGGCACTATCTCGGAAACGATCGTGACTTTCTACGTTTCTATAAAGACCGGCCGTTGGAAGTATCCCTTACATGGGCATGGTGGAATGTTCCCAGTAATATGAGGTAAGGTTATTTACTAGGAAGCGAAAGCTTGCACTTATTTTGATGTATTTTCTTAGTAAATTGAGTCACAGTCAAGATAACACTAATTCTGAATTGAAAGTGCAGTCCATTAAATCCTCCAAAATGTACCTAACTCGAGCCAAAGGATTGAAGTTCTTGACTCCACAACAAGTGAACTTATTGAACCATAAATATATAAATGTAAAATCAAAATATAATACATTCAAATAAGTTATGCATTTTTGTAATTAATTTAATACTAGCCATATAGAGTTATTATTATTATTAGTTATAATAACATTATTTATTTATGGGTGGACTTCGCAGGATATTTAGTTTCTGTTTTGGGGTTTTCTTAATTTTCTAAAACAGATGACAAATCAATGTTCCAAGCAAAACCCTTTGATAACGAAGTGTTTTTGTTTGATAAATAAAAGAAAGCTAAAAGAATTTGTGGGGTTTTGTCGTACTACAAAAGCTAGGTAGCCAGGGTTATCTCTGTGTTATCTTATCTGTGTTTTATGAATTAGCTTCCCCTTTTTGCGAATAAAACTAAACTACAACCTCTATGATAATGAATATTCGGAGTAATTGGCAGTAATCCATTGTGTTTAATTGTTGCCGCTCATTAGATTATTAATTGGCAGCTCGAAGCTTCAATTAAAAGTCACGCAAATTAAATCTGCTTTAAGGAAATTATCAAGTTATCAAGATTAATAATTCTAAGCCTCGGAATATGGCAATCAATTAAGGAAACAGTGTCATACACCCATAATAAATGCATCTAGGTTAGTGGACTTCTAAGGAAAATACTTGCACTAAAAAACATACGACTGGAGCGTAATTTTTAAATATTGCTTTAAAAATAGTTATCAGTCACGGTCGCGCCCCCTGAGTTGTCTAGTCCACTTAAGTGGCGATTATACGGATGCCCTACCCACACATTCCGATGAGGCTATCGTCGGCTGTCGTGGGCGGCTATAGAGAGGGGGATTGGCGGGTTGATTGCCCCGTTTGACTTTGCTGGAGGAGCGCCAGCCGACCCCAACGACTTTGGATCGTCGTAATCAGCGGCAATATACGTGAAACAGTGACCGTAGTAGTTGTAGCCGTAATAGGGCCGGATAGGCGCCTCTCAGGTGCCTCGGCAGTTGCTGTCAAGCGCTTTCAGGGGAAGGAACGAACCGGAGATACTGCGAAATGTCGATTCAACTGGAGGAGGAGATATTCGGCCTGGCCGTGAATCCGTTCACCAAGCATCCGGAAATGGTGCGTCGCTACACGCTGAGGAACAGCAAGGGCATGTCCGTGTCGGTCATCCAGCTGGGCGCCATCATCCAGAGTGTCCGGCTGCCGGACGCCTACGAGAAGGTGGACGATGTGTGCCTCGGATTCGAGGTGTGTTATTAAATTTGTAACATTTTCCATGACATTTCACAACGTATAAAATATCAATAATATTTTTAAACCCGTTCAAGGACATCGCATCCTATATCGCCACCAAGTCGGCCTACATTGGTGGCACCCTCGGGCGAGTGGCCAACCGAGTGGCCAATGGCGAGTATACGGTGAACGACGTGAAGGTCAAGGTGACCAAGAACTTCAAGGTAAATATAGATAGATATATAGTGAGAGATAACCCTTCAAGGTATTATTTTCCAAACTTAATTGCAGGACAAGTTCCAGCTGCACGGCGGATTCGTGGGCTTCGACAGCGTCATCTGGGAGGTCGTGCAAAAGTCCTCCGACGGCGTGATCTTCCGGCACGTGTCGCCCCACAACCACGAGGGTTATCCGGGCAACCTGACGTGCCTGATCACCTACCAGCTGGACAACGACAACCGGCTGTGGGCGAGGTTCGAGGCCACCACCGATAGGTCGACCATGGTGAATATCTCCAACCACGCCTACTTCAATCTGGCCGGTCACGGAGCCGGAGCCAAGGGCCTGGCGGAGCACACGGTGGAGATCGCGTCCAGCCAGATCGTGGAGACGGACGAGGCCCAGATTCCCACGGGCAAGCTGACCAACGTGGACGACACGGTCTTCGATCTGCGCCTGCCCGTGCTGATAGGCGACCGCCTGCGGCAGTTCGAGCAGCTGCCCATCAAGGGCTACGACAACTGCTTCGTGGTCAACGGCGGTGAGATGCAGAAGACGGTGGCCAAGGTGGCCAAGATCGTACATCCGCCCAGTTGCCGGGTGCTCGAGGTCTGGACCAATCAGCCCGGCATGCAGTTCTACACGGCCAACAATCTACCGGACGAGCAGCGGGGCGACACACCGATGATCGGCAAGGAGTGCACCCACTACGGCAAGCACGGCTCCTTCTGCGTGGAGACGGAGAAGTTCCCCGACTCCATGAACCACCCGGAGTTCCCCTCGATCAGCCTCGAGCCGGACGAGAAGTACCTGCACGAGGTCATGTACTGGTTTAAGGTGGAGGAGTCCTGGAAGTGCTGCTGCAATAACGCTTCCTGAATGTGATGGCGATCTCTAGTGAATAAAGAATGTTCCCTTCCCTGAAAAGTTATTAATTTCTTATTTTTGGGAATTCTGTTTAATGCTAGTTTAATTTTTTAATTTTATTACTTAAAAGGTATCCAAAATTATGATACAAAATATTACATCTTAAAAACAAGTAAGAAAGCTACAGTCGACTGTGCTCGACTGTGAGATACCCGGTACCTAAACGTTTGCGCTTCACACTAAAAGGCAATTTAAAATTTTACATACATTATAATAGTCTACTTCGATACTTCTTAAAATAAATCGCCTCTCGAATTAGCTCCCGACCTTAACAAATTAATGTCATACTTAAATATGAATGATACATTTTATAGGAAAACATAAAAACCCGCTCGATCGGCGTAAAAAAATGAATTATGTTATATTTTGTCATTTCTTGCTATATTCTTTTGTCATTTCTTCTGCAGCTGGCGCCATTATATCGCACGGCCGAGGCTCGAATGCGCCACCTGTCGGCTATAGCTTGCGACAGCAGTGCCTTAGGGCGGTGTGTTAAAATTCTAACCTTATTGCTAATATCTCCCATGTTTATCATCCGATTTTACTGAAATTTTCAGGAAGCGTCCGCCCTATTTTAATCATTTTTTGTATTTATTAACTTTAACCCGAAAAAAAACGAGTATAGCTTATTTTAAGTTTTTTTATGATTTTTGAGGGCGGAAGTGGACGTGGCCAAATTTTAAAACAAACTTGATCTGCGTGCAACAGATTCCAATGTTGTCTCCAAATTTGGTAACTCTAGCTCTTATAGTCTCTGAGATCTGTTGTTTCACACGGACGGACAGAGGTTGGCACTGACCCATAATACCCTTGTACCCTATGGGTATCGGGTATAACAAAAATAAATTTACACTGAATTTTGTACTTCAAAAATATTATTGGATACTTTTAGACACTTTATTAAGGGATTTCAAAACCCTAGTGGCATTCTCGATAGTATATATTTTTTTAAAATATATTTTTAGTGCCTTTTTTACCTTTAAATGATTAATAGTTAAATTGTAAAAAAAAAACAATTACTTAATAAATGTTATCAAAGCTTAAATTTTTGACTTCTATAAACTTATCAAAGTCACTGCTCATGTTGTTTTCTGTCACATTTTCCTGTTCCTGGTAGACAACCAAATATATTTTGTGTGTTGCCTGGCAAGTAGAATTATTAAGAAAATATCACAATGAACAACTGCAAGGGTGAGAAGCGCACGGAGTCCGACAGCCTGGGACCCATGGAGGTGCCCATGGATCGTTACTACGGCGCTCAGACAATGCGCTGTCTGCTCAACTTTCGGATTGGTGGCGAGGAGGAGCGCATGCCGGTGAGTAGGGACAAGGAGGGGCTAAACCAAGGCGCAAAGTTTAATGTAGTAACTAAGGTTCTAGGGGTGAGCTTCCTCCTGGGAACCTCCAATTAGGGCTAAGCTTAAATCTATTTATAAATTTTATAGAATTTAGAAATTATATTAATTTTCTTATCGATTTTTAATTATACTCAAATACCTGATCCCAAATACCTGGCCGAGAGCAGCGTCAGATCATCCAGGCCATGGGTATTCTGAAGAAGGCCGCCGCCGAAACCAACCAGGAGTTCGGTCTGGACCCCAAGCTGAGTACGGCGATCTCCAATGCTGCCGACGACGTGATCTCCGGGAGGCTTTACGACGAGGGCCACTTCCCGCTGCCCATCTGGCAGACGGGATCCGGGACGCAGAGCAACATGAACACCAACGAGGTGATCGGCAACCGGGCCATTGAGATGCTGGGCGGCAGGATCGGCTCCAAGGACCCGATTCATCCCAACGACCACGTCAACAGATCACAGAGCTCCAACGATACCTTTCCCTCGGCCATTCACATCGCGGTGGCCACTGCCCTGACCAAGGATCTACGCCCGGCACTCACCGCTCTGCGGGACTCGGTGCAGGCGAAGTCCCACGAGTGGAAAGACATCATCAAGATCGGACGCACACACACACAGGACGCGGTGCCGCTGACACTGGGCCAGGAGTTCAGTGGCTACGCCCAGCAGCTGACCAATGGGCTGGCGCGGATCGAGGCGGTGCTGCCGCGGTGCTACCAGCTGGCCCTGGGCGGCACTGCCGTGGGAACGGGATTGAATTCGCGCCGGGGATTCGCGGATAAGTGCGTCAAGCGAATCTCTCAGCTCAGCGGACTGCCCTTCGTGGTGGCGCCCAACTTCTTCGAGGCCCTGTCCAGCCGAGATGCCCTGGTGGAGGTGCACGGAGCCCTCAACGTCCTGGCCGTCAGCCTGATGAAGGTGACCAACGACATACGATTCCTGGGCTCCGGTCCGCGCTGCGGCCTGGGGGAACTGTCTCTGCCGGAGAACGAGCCGGGCAGCGCGATCATGCCTGGCAAGGTGAATCCCACACAGTGCGAGGCCATGACCATGATCTGTGCCCAGGTGATGGGCAACCACGTGGCCGTCTCCGTCGGCGGCGCCAACGGACACTTTCAGCTGAACGTCTTCAAGCCGCTGATTGCGTCCAATGTGCTGCGTTCCATCAAGCTGCTGGGTAAGTTCCAAGAAGCCAATTAAAAATTTGGATTAATTGTTGATTATTAATTATTATTTTCTTCTTATTTAGCGGATGGCTGCCGCAGCTTCACTGTTAACTGCGTCAAGGGCATCAAGCCCAACAAGGAAAAGCTGACCAAGATCGTGAATGAGTCACTGATGCTGGCGACCGCCCTCAGTCCGCACATTGGCTATGACAAGTCGGCCCAGATTGCCAAGGCGGCCCACCAACATGGAACCACTCTGAAGGAGGAGGCCCTGAAGGCCGGCATCGCGGAGAAGGATTTCAACGAGTGGGTGCGCCCCGAGAAGATGCTGGGCCCCTGCTAGGCTTCTTAGCATTGATCTCCATTTAATTTGTTCCATTTTCGCAACTTATTGATAAATTTTATGTCAGAGCAACATGTGGTTTTCCCTTGGGATTTGGGTTCGATTGTAATCGAAGAAAAGCAAGGCAAAACTCTCTCAGAGTGCATATTCCTACTGCTTGAAACTTTCAAGCTGTTGTGGCTGCTTTGCTAGTACATTGCAGGCAATGCGTGGAAGAGGAAGGCCAGTCGGAACCGATAAGCAAGCGGTCCTAAAAAAGCGGAAATTGGTCTCGCATTTGGAGTGAGAGAGCGAAACGAGTCTTTTGGAGAATTTTAATACAATGGGAACCCTGTTTACGGCTCTTATGGCTTATTTATTTGTTCTTACAATAAGGTTTTTTTAAGAATATAAAATATAAATTATAAAATTAAGACCGATTCATCTCAGTGGGCCTAGACTCGACTGTAATGTATGTTAAGCTCTGAGCAATTGAAAATTTTCAGCCCTGGCATCAGACATTAGTCACATTTTAGTTCTCCCACTTTTAGGCATTTAGTCACAAATTTGCAATAGGCCAGCGAGCGACCTCTCCGCAGGACGAGTCAGGATGGTGCGTGTGATCGAGGACATGTTCGGCATCGCCGTCAACCCGATGTCCCAGAAGACGGACCGCGTGCGCCGCTTCACGCTGAGCACGGAGCGCGGCATGTCCGTCTCCATACTCACCATGGGCGCCATAATCCAGTCCCTGAAGGTGCCGGACTTCAACGGCAAGCTGGAGGACGTGTGCCTGGGCTACGACGACGTGGCCGGCTACTACCGCAACCAGCCGAGCTACATGGGGGCCACCATTGGGCGGGTGTCCAACCGGACGTCGAGCGGACGCTTCAAGCTCTGCGGCAAGGAGGTGAGTGTGAGTCGGAACGCCAAGGACTACCACATGGACGGCGGCTTTGTGGGCTTCGATAGCGTCATCTGGGACGTGGTCGGTGTGCACAAGGACGGCGTCACCCTGCAGCACATCTCGCCGGACGGCCACGAAGGCTACCCCGGCGAGCTGACCACCAACATCAACTTCTCGCTGAATGAGACGGGCTGCTTCGGGATGCGGATCGAGGCGCGGACGAAGGCCACCACGGCGGTGAACATCTCGAACCACACCTACTTCAACCTGGCCGGCCAGGGCGCCGGCAAGGAGGCGCTCTACCAGCACATGCTGATGATCAAGGCCCAGAAGATTGTCGACGTCGACCAGGATCTCCTGCCCACCGGCAAGCTGATGCGCGTCCGCACCACCCCCTACGACTTCTCCAGCCTGGTCAGTCTCGGCAAGCGCCTAAACCTACTCTCCTCCTGCCCCCTCGCCGGCTTCGACAACAACTTCTGCGTGGACGTCTCCCCCAATCGCGTCCAGCTGGTGGCCCGCGTCGTGCATCCCTGCAGCGGGCGCTTCATGGAGGTGCACACGAACCAGCCGGGCCTGCAGCTCTCCACGGCCAACAATCTGCCGGACGAGGATTGCGGCGGACCACCGAATGTGGGCAAGAGCGGGGCGCACTATGTCCGCCACGGAGCCTTCTGTCTGCAGACGATGAAGTATCCGGACGCCATGAACCACAACGACTTTCCCACGATCGTCCTGAATCCCGGACAGCTCTACGACCACCAGGTGGTCTATCGGTTTGGCGCCTGTCCCAAGCGCGTCTAGAAAGGACATTCGTGCCAGGAGACACTCGAATGGCTGGAGGGGAGCCACCTAAAATTAAACTTGAAGTGTAATTGCATGGCTCCAAGCTATTTTATTTATTTTCTAGGGCAGAGTATAAAAAAACGTTTTTAATTAGTCAAAATTTTCGAACTCTTCAAATATTTTAATTCGATATTTCCAGCGATGGTGGATGTTGGTGTTTCTTTGTGAAGGGATATCTCCAGAGATTGTTTTGAATTAAGTGGATTCAGGACCAAGACGTCATCGAAAAGTATAATATACTTATTCTTCATAATATAATATACTTCTTAAAACGCCTAATTAATAAATGTACATTTAGCTAAGGTTAAATATTTGTAAGATTGCATTAAGGAAATTAACGGTGCGTATGCGTGATATTGTGACGACCCCTAAGGAGCCGTCACAATAACAAGCGACCCCACGAAGGGGAAATCTTTATGGTCCATGGTTATTAGTCTTAAGAGAGCCCGCTGCTGACCGTGCTGCCGCGAGTCAGCCAAAAGAGGACGCGAGAGAGAGATTTTTCACGGTCACGGCCATGGCATACACATAAAGCCGCGATCCCGACGCCGACAGCGCTGCCGCGAATCAAACGACAATTGTCGAGGAGCAGCGAAAACGATCAGACGTGATTTTGTAAGTGACGCCGAGCCGGAATAAGTGGGAGGAGAAAAAACCACGTGCACAGGAAAAACTTTGTGGAAATAAAGAAACTGTGAAAAAAAATACAATAACTAGCAAGAAAGTGAAAACTAAAAGGAAACAAGAGCTAGAAAACTTAAGAGAAAAGTAAGGAAGCAGGAAGGAGTAAAAATAAGAAACGAGAATAGCGGGTAAGCGAGATAAGAGATAATTGGTGCGGCCAGGAATTTGAATGGAAAAGTGTACAAATAAGAATTAAACAAAACGAGATCGTATAAAACAAAGAAAGAAAGTGAATAAAAATTGAAAATGAACATTGAAAATAGAACCCACATGTGAATAATCTAACGGAAAATAACTCAAGAGTCGGCGGCTGCCGACTGGGGGGTAAGCATGCGATGAACATACTAACTAAAACTTATATTAACCATAGTTATACGCAAATTTCTGGGGTCTGCCCGTTTTTGCCATAGTTAAGTATTAACCGTAGTTAAACGCAAATTTCTGGGGTCTGCGCGTTTTTGCCATAGTTATGTATTAACCGTAGTTAAACGCAAATTTCTAGGGTCGCCCGTGTTTGCTTTAGCTCAGACAGTAATCGTAGTAAGAGTTGAGATCCAGGGTTTGCCCGAGTCGTCCCTAACCTTAGTTTAACTTAGTATAACGTGAATAGCCGTAGTTTTGGTATAAATTTCAAAGTCTAATCACGAGTTACACTGCTTGAGTATTAATCCTAGTCCGAGTGTAGACCTAAGACGCATTCGAGCCCACGCTAAATGTAGTTTGACGTGGTTAATCTGGATTTAGGCTAAATATAGTTCGCCCAGAACCTCTAAAGACACCCGAACCGACATTAAACGTAGGTTAATGCGAGTTTCTGTGTTTTCCCGTGCTTACGTTAACCAAATGTTAACTGTCGGCGGATTAGAGGTCTTGGGTATGGCTGAGTTGGCACTACTAGTAACCTAGGTGTGAATTTCTAAGGTGAACCATATTTTTTAATAGTTCACAATATCAAACTTGTTGGTGACAGGATATAGCTTTTTTCTTGGTGACGATTCTGTTCGTAAGGTCTTCGGAGAATTATCGTTAGCAAGTATCTGGCTAGAGGCGACTTCAAGTTTATGAACTCGGTTAGGGTGGACCCATATAGCTTTACTCAATCACCTAGACCTCTCCTAACCACTAAATCCCTCGATTCCTAACGAATAGGCACCCTTACACGCATTACTCGCACACACGGTCCACTGAAATATTATAAATTTTTTGTGGAGGTACTGGCCAACCGCTGAACTAACCCCGGCTGGGAAAACACCTTTGCAAAAAGGTTGACTCCCACCTCTGTTCCCCACCTTTTAATCAAAGTCCCTCACCTTTTATGTATACCAGTGGATATACTTATCTAATTTCCCAACCTAAATTATACAAGTTTTGTATCAGTCTATGGTTCGATAGAAACAATCGTTGCTTTGCCATCACTAATATAAATATAAAAAGAAATTAGGAAATTTCTAGAGGTGGAGAAACATCGATGTTGGATGACATCGATGTTTTCGATGTTTTTGGCGAAAAACATCGATGAAACATCGATGTTTACAAAAAAATTAAAAAATAATTACACGAGTGTTTCTATTTGATTTAAGCTTTATTTTAACTTTAATGTCCGAAATTAAAAAAAATAGTTCTTGACAAAAACTGTTCATAAAGTTTCAAACATGCCTAACATAAACAAATATTTCATTTCATTTGATATACATTTTTTATTATGTTTTTTTTACATAATTATTAATTACTTAGTAGTTTTTGAAATTAAAAATATTTAACAAAAAGATAAATTCATGTGAGATCGTTAATGTGTGAAATAATAATAATACTGAAAAGAAAGCCCATTATTCTATTATATTTAAATGTATGTTCTTGTTTAAGAACAAAATTTTATCGACAACGGTCGATGATAGCCGTGTGCGACGGTCGCTGATTAGTTGGCCAGCTTTGCTGAAAACCCTTTCCGATTCACACGAAGATGCGGGAACGCACAAAAACTTTTTGGCCAATGTCTTAAATGCTTCACCATCGGTAGTCATCTAAAATAGGATCATTTCTACAATAAATATCGGAAAAATATATTAATGAATTATTTCTTACCTCTCAATACGTAAGTGGGTCGCATTTTTCTGGTTGGTTTTCCTTTCCTATGTGTTGCCTCAATAAGATGATGGCATCTGCCCAGGAAGAGTGCACTTTACTTTGCGCTTTGACTTTCAAAAACGAAAATCGTGTTGGTTCTGGTGTTGGTGTTGGCTGATGTGGATTCGCGGACATTCTGCTGAACAGCTCATCTTGAACAGCCTTAGCAGCTTCTTCTGCATTCGATGAACTAAGGAATCCCTGTTTTTTGAAACGGGGATCTATAATGGTGGAAATTCTGGGTATAGTGCGTGTTTCATACGCTGCAAGTCTTTCCCCGAGTCTAGTCTTGATGAACTCAAAGACAAGCTTTCCCTCTGCTGTTTCCAAATTAATTTCCTTGATTTTGTGCTGCAGTTCGCATATTACAGGTATTATAAGGGACACTGACACCTTGCTATTGGAAGACACAGAAAGGGTAGCGTCTTCAAAGGGAGACAAGAAAGCGGCTATATCTTTGAGAATATCAACTTCTGCTGCAGAAAATGGCGAAGGAGCATTATAACAAGATATTAAAGCCAGAGACACAAACTCGTTGGTCTTTAAGATTCGCTTGATCATAGCAAAGCCGAGTTGGCATTTCCTGCAGCAGAGTACAGGGATTTTCTCCCTGTCCTTCCTTAAATTTGGCATAGGCAACCTGGCTTCTCTTGAAGAATGCCACTATTGTCTTACATTTTGTAAGTAACCTGCACGAGCAGGTTGATTGTGTGTGCTACACATGGCAGGTGCTTATATTGAAGCAATCGACATGCCTTTACCATGGTAGCATCATTGTCGGTTACTATACATACCACCTTATTTGTCACCCCCAATCTTCGAGCACCGCCTTCATGGTTTCAGCAATATTTGAAGCGGTGTGATTGGTGGAATCGAGCAGCTGCCTTGTTGCTAATATTGCAGACTCTAATTTAAAGTTATTCGACACAAAATGGCATGTTATAGTTATATAGCCTTCATTGGCCCTTGATGTCCACATATCAGTGGTTAATGCCAGAAAATCCACATTGGCCAATATTACATACAGTTTGTTTTTTAACAAATGTGATCCGCTGGGCAACTTGTAGCGTGGGTCCATTTCCTTCATCAGCTCTTTAAATCCTTCATCCTCAATACAACTGAAGGGTTGGACATCGACAGCTATCATACGCATCACCTTCTTATCCAGACAACGTTTCCGAGTGGAATCATTGTTGTAAAAAAACGGAGCCCTTCCGACATAAACATCCATTGTATTGGTCTGCTGGCTTTTTCCGTCTTTAAGGCGATCAGGATGAACATGCTTCAGATGGTCAAGAAGGTTTGTTGTGTTTCCTGCTGTTTTTATAGCTTTACCGCAGTAGTTGCATATTCCATGCGTTTTTTCAACAGTTTTCTTAAAGTGGTCCCATGCCACCGAAACATCGCGTTTCTTTTTTTTTTGGGTCCTCCACATTTTCATCTGCTGCTCCTAAAAAGAACAAACTTTTAAATTACAAGTTCCATGTTTAAATACACGGGCATGCATGTGTATATGTACACACGTGTAAGAATGCATACCCGCATTTAGATGAAGCACAACTCGGGTGGTTAATAACTTACTTTTTAGATATCTGTCCATGTCCTCCACTTAACAACCAACACCAACACCACCAGCAACGAACACTAAATTTGTAATATGCTATTAATAATGTATTAGGAAAGAAGTAATTTAGTACTTACATTTTATACGACTTTATTTCGCACCGCGCAGTAGAGATGGAAAAACATCGATGATTCCCTGCCAAACATCGATGTCAGCGATGTTTCGAAAACATCGATGACATCGATGTTAGCATCGATGTTTCTCCACCTCTAGAAATTTCTGCCACATAAAAGGAAAACAAAAGCCGCCAAGCTGTTTAATCTACCGCAAGTGTACAAGCACACCACAGCCGACGCCATTCGTCAGAGCAGCAGCAGCAGCAGGATGCCAGTGGGTTTTCCTCCGGGTTTCCGTTGCCCCCCTTTAAATATTCATCTCCTGCAAAGGAACTTTCTCATTCCAATCCTCCCCCTTTTTCGACCCCGTTTTCGCAGGTGCACGAGTTCAAGGTAGAGATGACCTGCGGCGGATGTGCCAGCGCCGTGGAGCGTGTCCTGGGCAAGCTGGGCGGTACGTAGACTTAGTGACTGGTATTAAGGCCTTAGTGAATGGTGCTAGGTCTAATTAGTGGCCCCTTATCAGCGTTGCTGGGAGGTATTTACATATCTACACATTTGTACTTACTTAGTTCGAATATGTATGTATGCGCGCGTGTGTGGCTTACTTTCCAGTATCTTTTCCCGAGTCTACAGCTGCGGCCAACGTAATAGGTCTTTTAAAGTTTTTGAATTAAAGAAAGTTAGTTATTTGAAATTATCATTATTTTTTATAAAGGAAAACCAACTTTACAACTATAAAATGTTTTTGGAATTAAAAAAAAAAAAATCCTTTTTTTTTATTTCAAAGTATATATCCTTGTAGTTTATAATTTGTCCTGACTGATTTTATGACAGTTTTAAAGATCATAACACCTACTTTTTCTTCTCAAAAAATTAAAAAAAAAACGATAAAAACTGTATAAAGCGTTATTATTTCAAGTCCATAATGTATTTAAAAAAAAAAATATTCGAATTTCCACAGAAATCGTTCCTATAAAACCAATATTGTCGTCTGACATTGACCAAATGAACACGATCTGCCATAAATAATGCTCAGTATCAATTTCCCAAGCAATGGTTACTTAGACCGATTGGTGCCAGCTTAATAAATAAACATTTAAATGCCGATCCTATAAGTAATGTCCAAGATAGTCATATTTCTCGTGGTTTGTGGTTTGTCACGATAAATAGTAAATATTATAAATTATAGTTTGCGTTGACAAGGAAGCTCAACAGTAATTTGCATGGTTAAGAAGTTCCCACCATCAGTAGGCTTATCAGTATCCGTTCTGCGGTCACCAACTCTAATGTCTAATTTTGCCACTCCGCAGATAAGGTCGAGAAGGTCAACATCAACCTGGAGGATCGGACGGTGAGCGTGACATCGAACCTGTCGTCGGATGAGCTGATGGAGCAGCTGCGCAAGACCGGCAAGAGCACCACGTATGTCGGCGTGAAGAAGGAATGAGACGAGTTTCTCAGCAAGTTTCAGAAATACGGCAAGCTGAAACTTGAGGTCTAGGGTGCGTGCGCCCTAGACCACGGCTGAGGGATCTTCCACGACGTTGCCGTTGGCATTCGAGATGGGTCGCTGTTCAGTGATATTCATGAGATACATACAAATTTTACTCTTAACCGAAATCAAATGATAGGAACGATCTACAAATTTTACACTAGTATTCGCTCTTGCCCAAATTGTATGTAGCTCGTAGTTAACCAATTGAAGTGTTATTATATTATGCATTACTTATTGCATTGCTAGACGAAGAATTTCAAATTCAATCTTAACAAGTCAGAGCGTTAAGCGTAAAGTTTTTGCCTTCGGTAGATGTGCTCGTATTTAGGGGTATTTAATTAAATCCAACGTAGTTGCCAATAAATGATAATTATACGCCAATTGCCCTCTTATGACTAATCGTAATAATACATCTTACAAATTTTAACTTTTTGCAAATATCAAAATATATACAAATACGTTTTAATCTCAAAAATAACCAAGGTGTGTTTCAATACCAGGGGAGAACCTTTGATTTTCCCAAAGAAATCGGATTCCTTGGAATGTTTTTAAGTAATTTAATTTCCCGTTAAGTTTACTGCTTCCCAAACTCGAAATGTAGCATGAAAATTGTACCATTGTCGCTCCTAATCTCCCCCAAATCAGATGCGGGCACTTAGTCATCAGGCCAGCCCCAAGAATAGGCGACAAATAGCCGGTTTATGCCCTATAACAATCGAGGAGGCAGCATGAACACGTCATAAATCTCGGGAGCCCACACTTATCAAACCCAAATACCATATTCTCGGCTGTCCGCTTTCCATATTCTGTTTCTGATTTCTGATTTTATTTCGTGATTTTTTTGTGTGCTGCATGTTCGAGGCGTAACGAAATTATCAATCAAATGCCAGCTGGCATGCAAAGAATGCAGCAGCGCGCACACACAAAGGCCCAAAGCGACTGCACTAATTGAGTCCGAAGGTGGAGGTGGGGCGGCAGCTTTGCGCTTGGAATTTGATGTCGTCGTCGTCGTCGTCGCCGTTGGCTACCTGAGGCTGTGCGTTGCTCAGGTCTCCTGTTGATTTATGCCCCGGGCAACGGACTTAAACAATGAGGAGCCCGCCTGTCACAACACCAGTCACACATCCCAGCCAGAGAGACACGTCCTTGCCTCCCTGACCGATTATAATCCCTCAAGTGTGGCCCGCTGATCAGTGCCAGATAGCATCGGGCAAGGGTCTTGCTGAGAGTTGGGTAAGATCAAATACCGTTGAAATGGCCACGATAAAATAAACAGTTAGAGTTAGGCCATTGTTCGAAGGCATCCTCGATCGATTTTGATAATTGTTGGGTAATTAAGATAATAAATGGAATTTATTAACTGCGGAAAAGGATAAAAAATATTTGATTTGCCTGCGAGAAATATATTGCATATAATTAAGGTTAAATTGACTTTCAAAAAGGGATTCAGTTATGATTAGGAAAAGGATACTTGGTATTAATTCGTTAAAAGACAGTAAATAAATAATTACAGTAAGGTAAGGACTTATAATACGACTTACATCACCAATTGTACGCTTTACAAATAAAATGTGATCTTATTTTTCAATTGAACACCTTTTAATATATTTTTAAACTCATTTCCAAGTGTAAGCAAACCTGGTCTTAAGCCTGCTAACCAAGAAGATCAACTCGAACGTCAGAATCCGGACACGCCCGCCGCATAACGCCTTTTTTTTTGGGAGGAAGAAAAGACTGGTCTCTCGTGTTTTTGTTTTCATTCTTTGGCGATTTTTTGTTGATGTTTTTCTTTGCACACTCGGTGCATTGTAGACATTCCGAAAATCGCTGGCGAAATTCCTTGGCGCATGCTTGCCAGAAACTTGGCAGTTGGCAGTTGCAACTGGTCACTGAGCACTGGCAACCAGTTGGCCGCTCGTTTTTCGCCTGGTCAAGTGGCTCGGCCTCAGCATCGGCCCAGCTCGGCTCGGACTTTGGCTCGGCGGAGTTTGGTCCAGGCGGCGCGTCGTTCCTGGCCGAAACACCGCACACACGCACACTCAAAGTGCCGCCGCTGTCGTGGTTGCGGCTGTTTATTGTCATGGGAGAGATGTGAGGCGGCGGCCCGGCCAGAACAATGGCACACTAAACGAAACTTAGGGCCCGGATCGGGCAATAAATTCCGAAATAAATTGTGACGTTTTGGGGCGGCAGGAGAGAGCGGAGATCTCAAAGATACCCGTACTCTCGTGCAAGACAAGGTCACTTTACCAGCGATTTTGCAGTGATTAATGCCGAACGAATCGATTGGCGGCTCGAGTCTTTGTCCTGGGCTGGTCATTGAACCATTAGCGACTCCTGCTGCAGCTCTAGCCTGCTCCTACTCCTACTCCTACGCTCCTCGGTCATTCGGGGGAACACAGTAGCCAAGATCGAGCGGTGCAAATTGCAGAGACACCGTGGAAGAGAGCGAGAGCCGGAGCGGGAGCTGCAGTTGCAGTTGCAGGAGGCAGAGAAGAGAACGAAGGAGAGAGAGAGGACCAAGCCAAGCCAAACCTGTCGACGCCATGGAAATTCCTATGGCCCGAGCCCGAACTGCGATTCGGTGGCCAGCGAGCGTGTGCCAAGCCAAGCCCACGAGCTTCGTTTCGGCCATAACGAGAGCAGGGCAAAAGAATCGCCGAGCCGAGCGTAAATAACTCATAGATAATAATGGCCCAGGCATTCGCAGTCCATGCAGGCAAAACAAAAGACTTAGGACACGAACTGGAGTCGCAGGAGTCGCCAGTCGTCATGTAACAGCAACGGCCAAAAAAACCAAAACAAGATCAACTGGTTTGAAATACTCACTCAAAAAGGCTGCCAGAGCAAGAGAGAGGGAGATGCCGAGGAGAGCGAGAGAGAGGGAGATACCGAGGAGAGCCAGAGAGAGAGGGCGACAGACCTGTTGAGTCCAAGACCTCGTCTATTGCGCGTGCCTTCGGTAGATCGCTGGATCGCTGCTGCTTCGCCCGATCGCTCTGGCTTTGGTCCGTAAAAATACTTTTCCCCAAAGAAGTCTCAGTTGTGTTTTTGACTTTTCGCCGTGCAGAACGATTCTCCTGCGATCGGTGGCCTCGTCGTCTCCCAGTCCCAGTCTCTCTGCCCCGCGGCCAATATGTGATCCGTCTCTGCATCGCACTCTGCCGTTCCTCGTTCGCCGCTCCTCCGTGTAATGTTCGCGAAAAGTTGTTTTCGGTATATGTAGGCAGCACTCGCATACATCCGCGGAGTCAATTTTCCTGTTAGCCGAAAACCTGCCAAAATACAAAAAAGAAAAAATACTCGTAACGAAAAAAATACAAAAAGGAAGGAAAAGAATACGAGGAAAATATATGAAAAATACAACTGCAGTAGTGAGTGTGTTGTGGTGGTGCCTTTGGTGTGTGTGAATATGCAAAAATGCCAGGCAAATGTTGATTCTGCCTGAGCGGTGGTAGGTGAAAGTAAAGCAATTTGTTTAATTAATTGCACGCAAGCAATTCTGCACAGAGTCAAGCGAGCACTGTGCCAAGTTAGCGAGCCCAATTAACTGAATAATCGCTGCCAATGGCCCGCAAATGAGGGGGGTTCACCCGAGTTAAAGCCGAGCTTAGCCCCGTTTGGATTATCATAATTAGTGAGGCTGCTTAAGAACTATTTGGACTGGGATTATCCGCCTTAGCCGTTGGAAAAGGGATTCTAGAGCAAGTAGAGTATCTAAAAGGTGAGTCGAAGGTTTTTCTGTTTAGTTTAGAACTCTTAAGGATTGGAATTTAAGACCACAATATTTTAAAGTCCTGTACAAAATAATGGTTTACCTAAAAGAGCTTATTATATTTCAATAGTGCTTGTAGGCATCCATTAAAGCTTAAACTACTAATAAATACTAAAGTTAGCTAGCTTTAGCTTATTATAAAGCCTGTACATTTTCGAAAAACTGCCTAAGCAAATATTTCGTGAGCTGGGATTCCCTGCCTAAGATCCGCAAACCCCTCATAAACATATTTATTATTTATTACCTCAACTTGAGCTTCTGAGGAACCTGAACCAAGTAGCTTACCACACCTTGGAAACGGAACATTAATGGATTCATTCTTGCGCTAAACTGTTCATAAAAATATGGAATAAATTCGCTAATATACCTACATATCGGCATGGAGATACAATCTCTATGCAAATGCGACCGACTTACAGCGGCGGCGGGTCGAGTGGAAGTTATGCTAAAGACCCGCATGGGAAGATCAGTTTTTGGCTTGTATTTCTGTGTCGCAACCCAATTTCAATTCTGATTCCGACCCGAGAGACTCTATTCTCTGTGACAAAACATTTGGCAATAAGCTGGAAATATGTGCTGTGTATCTCACATATACATTTTGCTAGTTTTTCCGTGTTCTGGTTTAAAGTGGACAACAAACAAGCTCGTAAACAGTCGGGCCCACAAGCCCCACCATGTGTGTGTATGCATATCTATCTGTTGGTACAAGTTCGAATGGTCTTGTGTATAGTCACCCATGGGTAAACTATTTTTATTGACTTTAGCTTTGGCGTTTGACACCTTTGCGGTTTTGTTTACGATCTGAATGAGTGTCTGTCCCCCAAGAAACAAAGAGAAAGAGCGGGTAGGCCAGGGGGAATTAAGTTTATGCTAAGCGCTGTAAGATATGTTGGAAATAACGTGTGTGTGTGTTTAGCTATCATAAAGAAGTGCCAATATGCTTGAGATCATGTAATTTTCCCGTAATTAAAGGTAATTATCTTGTGCTACTAAAGTATAAGAATTGTTCTTTAGATTTGCTAATAACTATAATTATTGTGATTTCTAATTTTCTCGCTTTGTCATACCTTTTAAGACATATAACTGAAGTAAATATGATTGAAAATGTACAAATTCTAGATATTTATTTTTATATTACCAGAATATTTAATAGGAAATATTAAATTAAAAGCATAATAATTCTGCTTGAAATGAGCTTTATATGAAAGCCCTATTATGTGACAGTGCAACCAATAAGTTTAATCGAATTTAAGCTGAAAATCAAGTATAAAAGAGGCCTTTAAAAAACACTTTCTAACTTGTGGGCGGACTACAAAGTTAAGTAATAAAATATAAGCCCACAAGCGAGATTTTAAAACGAAGCAATGTCAAACTCTTCAGAGATTTCTGGGAATACAAAAAATATACTACATTAAGTCTAATTTATTAACTTATTTTATGAACAAATCTCAAATTCAAACTATTCTTTCAAAAATTCAACCATAACCACCTCCTGGGTAGAGTATAAATATTTTATTGCTTAAATCAGCGAATCAAGTCGAACAAAAGGCTTTGAGGCCTACGAGCAGGCCCACCAGCTGCTGCCTGTGAGAATTGTGGTCTTGTGGAATTTGTGGGCAGCGGAGAGGGCGGTGGCCAGGTAATCCGGGGGCTTTGGAGGGGCCTCAAAAGCCGCTCGTGCCGACACACCTGACAAGCGAGTCAAACGCAGCCGGGGGACCACATTCTGTGGCCTGACATTATTGATACATTATGGGGCCACTTTATAGGGCCGCCATCAAAGGAAAGGGCTTCGGAGAGACAACATAGAGGCAGAGGAAATAGATATAGAGACGTCTGTGGGAGATATATCTCCATAGAGATAGAGAGGGCAACCTTTGCTCAAAGACTGGGCTTTGTTTTAATTACCTTAGAGGCGAGTGTGTCTCTTGGCCCACTTGGGGCTGTCAGTGTGTCACCTGGTGAAGGGATTGGCCGGGGGATGCCGAGCGGGGTCAGGGCGTGGCCCTTTTTGTCTCCCGTTAAGCCAATTGTCCATTAAGCTCGCTGCTGGCTCTCGGATTGCATAAGTCCCGAACCGCGGCAAGTATTTTATTTCACTGTCAGTTGAGATGAAAAAGTGCTTTTTATTATTTTCCTTCGCTTATTGGTATTTTGCCCCTTGCTGACATCACGTGACACCAACAACGACAACGACAGCGACAGCACGGAAACATGGCTTAAATGCTGGTTCGGTGGCATTTTTTCGCCGCGAAACAAATAATTTAAATGTCAATGGGCGAGCGAGAAGGCTGGCTAGCAGCTAACCAGCTCTTTTGGCCACGAGCAGTGGAGGCCCGAGAGTCCGAAAGCCCAATGCCCAATAACAACCAGGTGACCCAATTCCGGGACAGACACTGCAGCAGCCGCACCGAAAACACTTTCTCTCCGGCTACGGCATCAACTCCAACTCCAACTCCGATCGCGTTCTGGGTTCCCAATTTCGACCTCGTCTCTCGTTCGCAATTAAGAGAAAATTTAATTTTGAATTTATTAAGGCAAATAAGCCGTGGCTGGTAGCCCAAAAATGCCGTTCGTGTCTTGCTTTTGACATGAATCAATGTTTCCTCCGCATGCAATCGGTCTCAGAACGCAGCCCAAGACGAGATGGAGATAATTACGGCACTCCACAGTTCTTCAGAAGCCACAACAAGACCTCCGGATTGGCCTTGGGTACTTATTGGCAAAAGAAATTCGAAATCAAATTAAGATCAACAGGTTCTCCATCCAGCCTTCCCTCTGGATGATGATGGATGCATCTGGATGGATTCATGTAATTTCTGATCAGACTCTAGAGGGGCCTACTCTAGTTAGGGCTCCTTAATTAATTGATACCTATAATTGTATGGTGATGGATTGGGATGCCAGAATATTCTCAGTGGTTTGATATTTTTTTTTTTTTTTTTAATTAATTAAATTGTAATTTGAAATAAAATAGAAAGTTCTGTGCTCTTTTAGATGGGGTTTTTAAAGAAATGATTCGGTTAAATAAATATTTAAAAATATTTCATACAGAAAAAAATATATTAGAAGAACCTCCAACTAGGATAAACATAACATAAATATAGTAAATTAAAGTGGAAACTAAAATAAAATGTTTTTAAATACAATTTCTCGTGATTCTATGTTCTACAATTTAACGAGGTGATCTATAATTTATTATCTAATACAAAAATTATATATACACCTAAGAAAAAGCCATTTAACTTTAAGACTTCATATAGAAGTTCTTATGGCTTATTTCCCTTGACTTAAGCCCTTCAACAGAGGCATTTGGTTACATTAGCATTTAATAAATTCTCCAAACAAAAATTTGTAAAGCCTTCCAACTGAAACCCTTGATTATTAGAAATCGATACGGCTCCCAAATAATGTGGTAAGATTCTCAATGGGTTTTCCACCAGATAAAATAGCAATTCCCAGACAAAAAGTATCCCAGCTCACACATTCTCGAGAAGACTAAAGCCAAAGGCCATGGGGCCACTTGAAATTTGTTCAGTGTTTGCCTTCAACTCGATGGATGGAAACAGAAAGAAATTCCGTGTGCCTGGCCAAGTATCGGTTACAAAACGTTTCAATTTTTGCTGGCTCACTCGGCGGAGAGAATGGAATCGAAGCCCCATTTGGGGATCGGGGATCGGTGGTTATCATTGAGCATTTGTTTGTTTTGGGCCCATTTTAACACGCGCTTGTGCCTGCGGCCAAAAAGAGACTGGCGGGCGGGCAGAAGATGCCCCAAAAACCAGAGAGAAAAATCCAAAAATCCGGTGATCCGGCGCGGGAGAGAGTGCCACAGAAATCAGATACCTTTTACGAGCCTTTGGCCACATACTCGTAGGCCAGCGAAGAATGCCAACCAAATTGGTGATAAATTCATCGATGAAATTGTTTAGATAACAAACGCAGCCACACATTTGTTTTCCTCAGGCATTCTGGTTTTGTGGCTTTTATTTATTTTATTTCCAAGCTGTCGGCCCGGCCGAGTTGCCACCGCAACTATCTATAAATGGCTAATGACAATGGATTAGCATAAGCTGTGCAATTAATCTTTGTAATAAGTGGAAACCGAAGCAAACCAAACCGAGGCGAACCGAGTTGCGGTCCAAAGACAAATACGAATGCGTATAACTTCAGAGCCCGCGGCAAAGAAGAAATTATTGGAAATTTTCAGCGTAGATCTTTTGTATGATTAATGAATGGAGCGAACCGGAGCGATGGGCACGACACCGGGCATGGGATACCGCAGCCATGATTTTATTATGCAAATCGCCTGCTGAGGGCGTAGAAGGCCGCATCTATTAGTGTCAGCCCTACACCATCCACCAACGCCACCTGACCCGGTCTGGGAGAGGGAATTACATGAGGAATCTATATGATTCTATACTTCACACCGGGATTTGGGACTTGGGATTTTGTAGTCCGTGGTGCAACGTGTCCCCTCTGTGTTGCATATTAATGGGCCCCGGGGCCAAACTTCAAACAGTTAGTCGTATGTGCGGCATATTAATTATGAAATTTTAGCTTGTGTGTGTCTCTTCTTTTTGGTGCGACTGTGCGGAGCAGAGCGGCCTTTCACTTTGGAATGCGGTAGCTGGCGAAGAAAGAGGGAAAATAACTCAAAGGCCGCCACAAAACAAGCCGACAGCGAATAAATTCGTTATAATTTGCCATAACAAAGAATGTTCCTCAAGAGATTTTGGACGGAATTCGGGCTCCAATTTAGCTGGACCAAAAAAAGTTGTTAGAACTCTTGGGGAGAGATTAAAAATACATGTATTCCTTTTATTAGTCGGAGAAGGGGGAAATGTATTAATGATTATGAGTCATTATAATAAATATTTTATAATATTTAGTATTATATTTATATTTCTTCATAAAGGAAAATAAATATCCATTTGAAAATTAAGTTAAAATCTAGCAAAATCTGAACTTAGATAAATATGTTTTAAGGACTCAAGGAGAAACTAGAAACCTCAAGTAGTAAAAGCACTAAAGCACTTTTAGAGCCCTTCCTGTTTCCTGGAAATCGCATAAAACCCCATCTGTGATATCGGAAATGTTAGTTCCAATCGAGTGAGTAAGAGAACCTGGCCAGATAGATGCCTTGACAGTTCGCCGGAGAGCCATAAACTCAGTTGTGTGATATCAATTCGTTCTCGAGATCACAGATCGCTTTCTCGCCGGAGACAGAAGCGGAGGAGCCATAAATCTGCCAGAGAAGCCAGTGGAGGACAGAAGAATGGAGTCCGACTAATGCCATTTAAAATGCGGCAGTTTAGCTGCCATTTATATGGGTATCAATCGATGCTGTTCCTCCTGGGCTGGGATAATTAATGCGACGCCAGAGACGAAGACATAAAATAGAGTTAACAAAACCGAAAACGGTGAAAAAGAAATCTGAGAGGTGGCCGGGTGAGCCAGGTGAGAAGCAACGAGATGACCCCATTCGCCGGAACTCTGATAAGGGGTCGCACATAGCAAATTACCATGGATGGAGCCTGATGAATATTCGAACTTCCCGCTGAGCCCGAGACAGATCAGTGGATAAACACTGCGAAAACCATTTAAACTGTTTGGCCAACACACGGGCAACAAGGTCAAATCGATCGCTTGGAGTGCCTAAGCTCGAGTCCGAGCTCATTTATCACGATCATGATCGGCGAGATATATATGGGGGAGGTTTATATAATATGTGGGATGCTTGAGCATGAATCATGTGAGTGCTGGCTCTTTCAGTGCCAATACAACTTGTTTGCACCCAATGGCCATGGCTGTGCTTTATGGGGTGCCTCCCATACCAACTGCCAGTGATTTCCATGACTTCTAACACTTTTCCCACTCAAAGTCTAAGAAGAACATAGACTGCCCAAGTTGGCGAATAAAGATATCTAGTTTGTGGCAGCGACCATATATGAACCATGGCTCTAAATTACTGGGAACCTGCTGGAATACCTCCTGTGTTATTATAAGGCATCCTCAGCAGCAGCATCGTTTCCCTTTCCAGTACCGCTCTTGGACACTTCCGATAAGATCGCTTTCGGTATTCAATGGAAAAGCTAGGCAACTGGGAACGGGAACGGGATGGGAACGGGACGATAAGGGAAGCAGCTGCTATATGGCCAGAGAATGTTTTCCTCCTTTTTTATGAGCAAAGTCTGACATTATGCCGGCAAAAACGATTTCCAGCGAAATGAAATCGAACGGCATTGATTGCATGCCAATGTGGCTCCAAAGTTCTTGATCGACACCTGCGGCCAGACGACGACGTTCCGTCAGCCGAGACATCGACGGCGACTGCGACTTGGATCCAGATTCAGATCCAGACTGAGATCGAGATCGTGTCCGAGACCAAGACCGAGACCGGTGGCCATTTATAGAGCAAACTGGCCAAGAGCAAATAGCAAGACGATCAACAGACGATCAACTTGCCATGCCAATGACGCAAAACACGCAATGGTCCGAGTCTCCTCCGCTCTGGAACTGCTCCCTCCTCCGCTGCCTTCGCTGCCTTCTCTGCTTCCTCTTCTGCTCATCCTCTACTGCTGCTCCTCCTCCGCTCCCCCTTTTGAAGCTTTCTCCTTTGCGACGAGGAGGGAGCGTTAATTATTACGAGCAGAGGAAGTGGCCACGGCGTCGGCAGCGACTAATTGCACTGGAGCGACACCAGTCGCAGGGGCAAGCAGCCGGCCGGCTAGACGACGTCTCTGTCCACTGGGAGTGCTCCGCTCCTCTTCCCATCGCGTCCGACTTGGACGTAGCTGGAATAATTAGAAGAATCAAATCGTTGAATTTCCTTTTAGATTGATGGACTTGCACTTGCAATTTTCAATGAAATGTATCAGTTAAAATAATTACAAGACGAGAAGTATTAAGAAAATTAATAGAATAGATCGAAAGATTTTAAATTTGAATAATAATTCTCTGCATCTTATAATTAAATCTATTATTTGTCTTACCATTTTTAGAGCCGCAAAATGCAGCAGCTGGAACTGTGAACTCTGGACTCCAACTCCGGCTGCTCAGAAGTAGAGAAGAAGAAGTATCCACACACTCGGACTGATACGCAGACAGAATAATGCCCACTCGCCACAACTGGGATACGGAGCGCGTGGGCGTGGCACATCTGGCCGGAGCCCTCAGTCCGCTTTGCATAACCGATGCGAACCACGAGATACTGCGGCCGAAGCCGCGGAGGTGAGTTCGCAGCCGCAGTCTTTCGATTCCCCAAATCCAAAAACCCACGGAACATAACTTGTAGTTTATGCATGCATGGAAATTATGACTCCGGGGCTCTCTGATTTACTAGTTCGATAGGGATTATTTGTTATTCCAAATCATTCAGCGGATGCCAGAGCCCTGAAGCTGAAAAAAAAAAACAATTTATGTGGAGATTTTTGGAAGAATAATTAATGTATAATTTTTTAATTTATCCATGTTTTGTTGGTTATAATTTACATTACAAAAGATTAAGCTGGAATAGAGAAGTAATTTTTTTTTTATTAATCTTAATTATTAAGCAATAAAAAATTACATTGACTTCCGTGGAATTTACATGTATAGTTACACGGGCAGATGAAGTCTACACGTTCTTACATACAGTTTCGCATCTTGTACCATTTGTCAGAGTCAGAGTGGCATGCTTCTCTAGTTGATGCGTATGAAACCAGGCTAACTTCAGCAAGATCACAAACCTAGGTAAAATTTATGTGTAATTTACATTTGTGTCAAATGTTTACTACATGTAAAACATGAAATGATATAGCTAACATAACATGTAATCCTTACTGTTATTGAATAAATCTCAATTTTAAATTAAATTAAAATTTAAAATTAACAAAACTAATTTTGAACATGGAAACAAATATTTTTTATTAGATTACCATTTTATGATTCTTATTTAACTTGAAATTAACAACTTCACGGTCTTTTATATTGATAATTAAATTGTAGAAAATAATGCCAGGAAATACACAAAAGAAATAAGCAAATAATAGTAATACAATTAAAATTTAAGACTCTTATGTAGCTTGAATTAAAGTAAAACAAAGTATACAATTGCAATATAAATCACATTTATGGTTTACCAACGTTTTGACCTCGAGCTGGCTAAAAAGTGCCTTTGAACCTTGAAAGGTCGCTGAAATCCAACTCGAAAAATAAATCACATTTTCCGCAGACTCTCTTAAAATTAACCATGCAAGAAAGTGCTGTATATTTTAACTTTGTAAATGTTGTTTTCGTAAACAAGTAACCTGAACTAATTATATTTGACATTACTTAATCGTGAGTTAAAAGAGAACAGGTTGAGATCCTAAGAAAAGTGCAAAGCATAAAAGAGGAACTGACTCTGACCATCAATTTTAATCACTGTCAAAACCTAGATAGTTTTAAAATAGGAATTAAATCTCACCTGGCACGTGCTCGAGTATTTTTAGAAATCTGTGACAAGAGCGAATTCTTCGCTCCGCTGGAGAATCTAAAATATTTTGCCCGTTCTGGTTTTCATATACTCGGTCTTCAGAGTCAGTCTCTGTCTGGCTAGATTCTTCCACAATGGCAACTATTTTTGGACTTGACTTGGCCACTTGCATGCATAATTGTGCACAAAGGCGTGAAGTAAGCCGGGTCTTTGGAAGGCGGGCACCAGTCAGAGGGGCCAAGTTGAACGGACAATAAACTCTAACTCTTATTCTACTTCTTTTCGGAAGTGAGACAAAAACTGCTGGAGAATACACGGGAAATAATAAGACATGGGGCTAAATTTGGTCTTAAAAAAGGTTTGCATTACAAATATTAAAGTTAAAATATTTATTTCTGTTTTAAAAATATAACATTGGCATTAAAGCCTTTTTAAATGAATGTAGATGTAAGATAAATACGATTATAACGACTTTATCGATAAAAAAGATTAAAAAACAAGATCACATTGGGTTGATCTTATCTCAATTTTTGTTCTGTGTAAAATAAAAAGTTGGATGGGAAATGCTCGAATATAGAAGCCGATAAAGAAGGGCCAGAATAGCGGACGCTAGACGGTTTTCGGAAATAATAATGTATTGTTTGTTTGTTTGTCTGCTTCTACTTGGAGCTGGTCTCTAGACCAAACGGGAACGGTCCGTCTGCGATTCGTTTTCGCATTGTGAAGCCGGTCAAGGTTAATTTGGAAAATATTAGTGTCAGAGGAAGGAAGCCAGCCCCTCGGCACAAGATTGCTCCGGATGTGGGCCACAAAAACCAAGAAGATGAGACTGGCTTTACGACCCAAGCACAGATAGAGCTCAGGCTGAAGCCGAAGCCGAATTTGAGGCTGAAGTTGAGGTTGGAATAATTATTAAATGCGGGCCCGGCCCAGTCAGACTCGACTAATTCAATTAAAATGCGACCAGAGCCGCCGCGGTACTTACTTACAGATACATCTCTACCGCAGCGAGGTTGGATCCGAAGGTTCCATCCAAAGTTCAAGCTCGATTGAGAAATCCCGTGGCGGCAGCGAAGGCAACGGACAATTGCCGATTGAAATCTGTCCAGGAAACTGAAATATGACTGGCATTTTACGAAACTTTATTGTGGGCCGCCTGGGCTGGATGGCTCGCATCTCTCTTTCGGGCAATTAAAAGTCTGAAATGCGAGTAACAACAAACAAATGACAGTTGGAAATATTTCACACAACAAACGAAACGAAAGTGAAAATCGCAAAATGTGAATAATTAGCGGGGCCGGCAACAATACGACGAATAAAATAATAATAGCTAACGAACTGAAGTAGGAAAAATTTACGAAAAATTCGCCACAATTGCCAGTGGCAGCGGCACCAGCAGCAGCGTCAGTCCCAACAATTTGTAGCTAACAAAGTCAATGACAATGGCCAGGAGGGCTCATACCCAGCTACCCATCTCTCTCGGCGAGGGCAACAAACCCTGCCATCGGAGCATCTTCGGTGTAATTTCGAACGCAGCATTAAAGCGGGCACAAGAAATAATGCGGCGACGTGGGGCAAGTGAAAACGTTGTTACCTTTTTACCTCCGCAGCGACTTTCTTTGCCGGCAACGCGAGCCACGAAGCACGTACCTGTGAGATACTTTTCGGTGTTTGTCAAAGTGCACTTATACTCGTACTCGTACTTATACTTAACTATACTTAACTAACTAGTCGCCATCAAAACAGAATCGGACAGAAACCGCGAATACCGAACAATCCAAGGCGCGAAAGTGTGGGAGATTTTCGGGGGCAGCATCTGTTGCCAAGATATGTACTCGGAGCAGCCTGCTGATAGATCTGGATAGACAGGCGACTAATTAAGTCGTGGAAGCGTTGCCGTCAACGAGGAAGATGCCGTCTTCAAACGGAAGCAAAGTCAGTCGCTCTCCGCCAACTGCATCTTCATCAGCATCAGCATCTCCATCTCCTCCATCTGGTGCTGCTGCTGCTTCACCATCATCATCACGAGGCCTCTCCAATTGGCGATGGGATGTGGTTGAATGCGGAAACCTGGTCGGACGGACGCCTCACAGTAGTCAGTCGCAGCATATTAAACTCTAATCAGCAAGATGTGATGATACGATAGGGCCAAAAGCACTCGGAGAGCACTAGGTAGCAATTTGTCAGATGTTGGGGTTTCATAACAGTTAAAGCTACAGCCAATTGCCGTGTCACTGATGGTGTCGGGATACCACTGCCGGCCTGTCGAGCATATCATTCCGAAGACACACACAGGTGGGGAGTGTAAACTAACCGAGTTTGTCATTAACTCAATGGGGAAGGAATTTATAATTTCAGAGGGAGGATCCTTAGCTCGTATATGGGAATCTTACCAGAGCCGATCATAAGATGACTGATTTAAAGGATGAAGCTTTTAAAGCAAGCTTAGAAATGTTATATTACTCTATTAAACCACAATTAAAATAATAAAATCTCAAGTTCCAAGCCCTTAAACATTTTCTAACAATTTCTTAACCCTCCCGAATAACTTTCCTGTGTCCAGATTTCATAATAAATTTTCCAATCTTCCCAGGCCCACAGCCAAGACATGACTCAGCCCGAAAGAAGTTCGACTTGAGCAATCCATGTCAATCACATTTTGTTAAATCTTCCCTGAGGGGAAAAAGGAAAAAGGGAAAATAGATGAAATGAAAATTCGTTGAAGCCACCAAGTGTGTGCGGCTTAAGTATTTCAGAGCTTGCCTTGGGGCTGAATACTGTGGGCTTAACCTTGCCTCGACTTCCATTTCCATTTCATAATTTGCTGATATTTCTGCCAGCTAAATATTATTAATGATCCAAGCTTGAAGACCTGGTTCTAATGATCAGCCATCGACAAGAAATCCAAAAACCGAAAACCATTTCCTGTCTAATACTGTCAGGCATGAAAAACGAAAGTACCCAAAAGTCCGAACATTAAGGCGCGCTGGTAAACCTCATTAGTCCGTTGACACACATAGCCATATGGTGTATATTCCAAAGGTTCGGGCCGGCCGGGCTATATATCGGCTCTTTACTTTCTGGTGAGTTGCACTTACCGCCTTTGTGTCCAGCTTTTCTGCTTTTTTTCTCCTCCTTTGCGGCCGAGTTGTTTTATAAACACGCGAATATTACATTAAACCTTTTGGTAGTGTAGTTTTTGTGTTTTTGGGCTTCTGTTTCGTTTTTCGTTTTTCGTTTTTTAATTTTGGGAGGTCTCTCGCATACGGAGCTTGGCCTAATGGGTGTAAGCATATTTATGGCCTGTCATTACTTTTCCGTAAATTAAACTTTTTAATGCGAAAATTGCTTAGAGTGTAATTTTTTTAATAATCCACCTGGCTTAGAAACTCCAGCTCAGCGGCTAGTGAGGAAAGTTATTGTATAATCGGTCCGATAGGACCGGGAGTAGATAGAGCGGCACCGAGAGTTTTCCGTATTACGTGGGCGTTTCAATGCCCGATCTTTGTTTATTACTCGTTGGGGAATTTGGGTATCTGGATCGTGGCTTTCTAATTGCAATTGCTTTGTGCGTATGCCAGTGGTTGTGGAGGGGATTATGCTGGGGTCTGCGGTCTTTGACCGCTCCCTTCTACCATTAACCATTCTTCATCCACAAAAGAGAAGCTTCTGGCGGTGGCCGATGGGTTTCGGGGATGTGGATGCATGGCTTTATGTATCGGAAGAAACAAAAGGCTAACCCCAAAGAAACCGTTATGTCAGCGCCGGAGCTGCTTGTATAAATCATTAGAAGCAGGTTACGCTCGGCAATTTATTTGCTCCACACATGAGATGTATCTTGTAGATGTATCTGCGGGCCTACGCACGTCTGCCCATGCTCAGAACCGCTGAGCTTGGCTGCCTCGGCCAGACGAGAATCTCACCATCTGGGGATCCGGGACCGCAACTGGGACTGGGACTGGGACCCTGGACCCGGGACCTGGACTGGGGCTAGGGAAAGGAAGCTGGCAAAACGATCTGATAAGTGTCAAGATTGTATAACCTTCGTGCGCTGGGTGGTGCTCCTCCGGTGCTGCTCGGCTCCGCTCCCTTGGCCCCGCGGAACAGTTATACATAATTAAATCCAGTGCAAGGCCCGCCACCATAGAGCTGCTAGCCACTTTGCCCAGTCACGTCTTCGGAGCTGGCTGGCGGGCTGGCTGGCTGGGAGGCCTCTGAAAACCGCCTTGAGAGGTGGGTAATGTGTGATCATGAAATTGGCTTTGCTTTGTACACTATACTCTATTAATTTTCATAGCGTGTAATTAGCATTAATTCTATAGGTAAATATGTTGTGAAAGTGAAGATCTAACTCAATTCGGATGCTTTAGCGGGAAGTGTTTAAATTCAAGCTCGGATTAGTTTACAATTTCTTTTTCCACTTCACCAGGGATTAAATTAAATATATAATTATTTTCTTGTTTCCCCTTAATCAGGGATTTAAATATAAAATCATCATAATTATTAGAAAAGCGAAAATCTTCATCCTACTCCAAGCTTACTTCCTTTATGATTAACCTTAGCATTTGATCATTTTCCACGCGTTCTCTTATTATTTCGCCCCGCTGAGCATCACTGCTACCAATCACTGTGACTTTTTGAAAATCACCGCAGCCAAAGCAGGGAAAATGGAAAAGAAAACTCAGTGATACTGCTCTAGTACTCGTACTCGCACTCGCACTCGTACTGCGGGCCAAGTCAGCCCTCAAAAGCCGCCCTGCTGTTGCTGTCTTGTCTCCGCCGACCGCAGTGGCAGTTCCATTGTTTTGGTCACACAGCTGAGAGGCTGAGAAACAAATGGAAAATGGAAAACAGAAAACGGAAAATGGAAAAATTACCCAAGATAGAGCCAAAGACCCGACCCTCCGCGCAAGGTGGCTCGGCCGTAAAGCCCCGCAGCAGAAGGTCCAAAATGCGCTGTGAAAATGAGGAAAAACATCTACAGCCGGGGTTGAAATAATAAGAATTCGAGTATATTTTCTTGAAAAATACTAAAAATATTTTAAATACCATGATGTAATATTAAACATATTATTTCTTGTATATACTCGTATTTTATTCAGTGTTCTGATCATTAAAAAGAAGTATTGTGACAACTTCTTGCTCTAAAAACTAATAAATAAGTAATAAAACACATCCAGACTTTCGGGAATTTTAAGCCCCTAAAAATCGCTATTATTTTTACCTCGAGTGTATAGATCTAGCCATCGGCAATGACTCGACAGCGCCGTTGATGTCGTCGTAGGCAGCGACTGCGGCCGAGGCAGAGGCAGCAGCTGTGGCTCGAATCGAATCCAAATCCAAGCTCAGTTTCAGTCGGACTTCAGCTTCAGTTCCACCTGGGAGCGATCCAAATACGGTGACGGCAGCGCGAGTTTTTCGGATATTTCGGAAAGAGTTCGAGAGCTTCGGCCGCGGCTGGCTGGGCACCAGAGCAATGATAATTTATAATTTGCATAATTACCATTATTACCGACAGTGCGACAGTGAAATGGAAACAGCAATACTACAGGAAGAAGCAGCAGGTGGCTGTGTTTGAAAATAATATATCTAAAACCCATGATAAAGCAACGAAATCAATATTATTAACTCATAAAAGCTATGATGAAAGCGAGAAAATTAAATTAGAACCACGAAAAGTGTAATATTTTGAAGAAAATAAAATAAGTGAAAAGAAACAAGTGAATTAAAAAGATTTTAAAATATAATGCGAGCTATATCTATTTTATTTTTGGAAAAAGTAACAGCAATAATTCATTTTCCCCTTAACTAAATCTATTAAGAAACAGAAACAAGTGTTTTGGCTAACTAAAAAGTAATACCGAATGAAGGAGTTATCTTAACAAGTGGACCAAAGAGAAATCCCTTTCCTATTTTAATTCTCATCTCATTTGTGAGACTTAAAGTGTTTCGAAGAAAGCCTGAAATATTTAATTAAATCTTCAAATATATCCGATTAAAATATATGGAAAAAGACTTTAAGAACTGAGCTCCATGCGTACTGCAATGAGCAGCAGCAGCATGTATTGCACCAAAGATTGCACATGTAGCCTGTGCCGCGAGTTGCGTGGCTACAAGCCGAGTGGCAAGAAGGGGGTCTCACCCAAAATCCCAGCTTCCGCACCCATTCCGCCGGCGAGTTCCCTGCTCAGCAGGATGCTCAACGACAACTTCATCCTGCGCAGGCGCGGCATCTCCCTGAAGAACTTCCAGCCGCAGTCGCTGAGGAACAGCGAGATGCTGGCCCAGCAGCAACCCGTGCCACGTCCTCCCCAGACGCCCTCGCCGACGCCCATCGAGGAGCTGCCGGACTGGGCGGCGGAGGAGGACTCGTCGCGACCGGGGCGGAAGGCCAACCACAAGGTGGTCATATACTTTGGCGACTCCATCCATCGCGGCCAGCAGTCGCCGCTGCCTTCGCCCAAAGAACTGCACTCGCAGCTGCTGCAGGAGATGTCCCAGAAACTGAAGGTCCACGAAGAGGTTAGGCCGGCGGAGAAGGAGGAGAAGACTGACGCGGAGACTGAGAAGATAAAGGTGGAAACCACGCCGGCGGCAGCGGTGGAGCTGCGGACGGATGACGAACTGCCGCCCTACATTGAGAGCGTGCAGAACGGCGTAATTAATATCAGAATTGAAGGCAATTACCGGCGAGCCAGTGCGCTGGTGGAAACGGTGGCAAAACCGACTCTGGCCGTCGTGGGTCCAACGAAATCCGATGCAGCCGATGTAGCCGGCGATGGCAACGATAATGACGACGACGACGACGACAGCGACGACCCTGGCCAAGATGAGGCGGAGACGGACTCGTGCGACTGGAGCTACGTCCAGGAGTGGCGGAGGGCAGCGAAACGGTACTGGGAACTCGGCAGATCATACGCCATTACTTATCTCCCCAAGTCCCAGTCCCCTCTTCCATTATCCATTTTCTATTTTTCCATTTTTCATTTCTATTTATTGTTGTGCGACTGCAATTCTATTGTGAAAGTTGGCGAAAAAGGGATTTCTTCTGGGCGTAGAACTGGGTGGCCTTTAATTGGAAAAAGGGAAAGGAACTCGATCTGGGATCAACTGGGAGTTGAATCTAACGAGAATACAATCGAAATACCATGGGGAAGATGTCAAAAATCATTTCAAGGGGAAAATATAGGAAAGCAATCAGATCTGAAAGTAATAAAGAGGAAACCCAAATCACCATTCAGTTGAAGATAAGTTTGAGAGGGAAGTGAATGGGTAAAGTTTAGAAAAATAAAATAAATCCAGACTAGAAGATTATTGGGCAGTTAAATCTTGTTTATTTTAATGTCACCCATTAGAAATGATGTTTCATTTTATAAGTCATAATGTTGAGAGGAAAATCGTAAAAGCTGGGCTTCAAATTTACATAAGAAGCTAGTAAAATGAGTCTGTTTAATGTGGATCAGTTGTATTTAATTTAACTGTTTTAAAAATGTAAAATATATGAAAAATAGTAAAATATATGATGAAAAGACAAAACTAAAGGCAGGTGAAGCAGTTACTCTTTAATTTGAACAAAGAACTAGCTGCTTACGTGGTTTTTGATATATAAGAAATCATTTAATTAAATCAGACCTTTAAGGGCTTATAATATATATTATTTAATGATGGAATTTCAAACTTTCTCGTTAACAACATGTCAGCCAAAACCCAGGCAAAGGTCACTGTTCGATAACCAAAGACCTCTCAAGTTTCAAGTTCAGAATTAGATCATAATAACAGAACTCCTAAGAAATGCAAAGTTCCCCGCATAAATCGTATTTAGCACAGACCTTTGAAGATCTGTATTAAAGATATTAGAGACATATTGTCTAGAAAAGATATGAAAGATGCGTCAAGCCTTCTCGAAGCCTAGAATTTGGGTCAATCACAGCTCAGGTTACAGCATAGATCGTCAAGGGGATGGGCAGAAATCTGAGCGATAACAATGGCCAAAAACGAGAAAGAATGAAGAGATTTTGCGGACAACTTACTTTGTCACATGCAAATGAATAATCGTAACTGGCTTTTAATATCGCTTTTTATTTTGCGACAACCGAAAACCAGCTGAAAGATGAGAATCTTGGAGGTGCAAAGAACTGTGAGAACGAAGATCAACCCACTTTCCAAAACAAAAGGAACTGTTTAGCTAAAGAAGAAATTAAGTTATTGTATGCCCTTGCTTTTCGGGATTATACGATTTTTTAGCAGGAGTTTAAATATTATTTAAAATATATATAAAGGAAATTTATTATATTCTTTACGGAATGATTATTAAAATAATTCGTAAAATATTTTAATTTCTGCTTTCTTGACTTGGGCAAATTGTGAATATTCATTACATAACTCCGTAAATATTTTGCCTTAATTTACATATTTATTTCGTAGGAACCCCTCTTAAACTGTAGTGTATTCCCAATGTTTTCAGAAGCGTTTGACACAAATTTAGCTAAAACAAAGCTCCCGACTTAGTTCGGCCTTAGTTTATATTTTTTTCGCGTCTCCCAACTACGTATACTTTTAATTAGGTGTCACTGCTCCGGGCTTGGCCCGCGACTAACTAGCAGACTGTCAAGATTGTGTGAACAAAGATTAGCGGCCAGGTGACATCTCTCCCGTTAGCAAAAGCTTTTGTTTATCTTAACCGGGCTTCTTTAGAGGCTGTGAAATCTTAATGAGTTGCATCATTTATGGGCCTAGAATTAGGTCAGCTTAAAAATATGTTTATGATTTCGCTATGCAAATAAAGATTTCTTAATGGGCATAAATAAATTAATATGACGCGAAATGAAGAACGATAACAGGTGTGGCGCAGATCGCATCTTATCGAATATTAAATCTATTTTGCAGACATATTTTACATATTATTATTAATGATCTAATGACAAATTAGTGTTATTTATTATTATGTAAATATTAAATTGTAAAGGTTTATAGAACCTTAGTTTTTAAGTTAAACAAAATATGTATTAAATTTTCAAATTAAAATATATTTTAAATGAATTCAAATTAGTATTAATTTCATCATATATTTCTCTATTTTTATTTTCCAGACCCACTGGCAACCTGCCGCCCAACTTCAGCCAGCTTCCCGCTCCCAGCCAGATCACCGGCCTGCCCCCCGTTCCACCACTCCAGCTGCAGTCGCCTCAGCAGCAGCAGCATTCGCTCTCGCAGACGCCACATGGAGGAGGCCCCCAGAAGGGTCTGGCCGTGGCCATGGCCACGCCGGCACCACGGGTATTCAAGGAGCTGGCGCAGCAGCCCAACAAGGGTATACCGCACAAGGTGGTGTCCAGCCCCGGCTCCAACTCGCAGCTGGTGAGCTCCTCCAGCCAGATGACTTCGCCCGTGTCCGCCTCGAAGGCCCTGATGCCGCAGCGAGCGGTGGCGGGTCCGGCGCGCCTGACCGTACAGAGTACGCCTGTGAAGTCCCAGCCACCGCAGCTGAGCGGGAGCCTGAACCAGGTCTCGCCCAGCAGGGCCACGCTGGGGATTCCCACGACGGCGGCGAACTCCTCGCCGGCCAGGACGCACCAGCACGACCAGTTCCGGGCGCTGCAGCGGGTGCAGGAGTGCCACAGCTCCTCGGACGAGAACCGCAGCTCCGGGCACGCCAGCATGTCGGACACGGGTGGGCACAGCTCCTCTCCGGCCGGAGGCATGACCCTGGGTCCGCTGCCCGAGGATCGTCTGGCGGCGGGGGTGACCAACCGGAGCACCAGGTCCCGGCGCCATCGCGGCATCATGCCGGCGGGCAAGGCCCCGTGGAGCGGAACCGGACTGGAGGACATCAAGCTGGCCATGCTCACGCTGCGCTCCCAGACGAGCAGCAGCACCTACAGCAGCCTGAGCGCCGGCTCGGAGAGCTCGGAGCCAGCCCGCCGGCTGGGCAGGTACTCCTCGCTGGAGACCGTGGTGACCAGCACCAGTGCGGACGAGTTCGTGTGGGTGGACTCGCACAACCGACTGGTGGAGCTGCAGCATCCGCCGTGGAGCCAGCCGTGCATCCTGCGGGTGCTCCGCAACGGACGCTGCCAGCAGCAGGCGGAGCACCTGGCCGTGGAGGCGGTCTCCCGCCTGGGCTACCTTCTGCAGCGGGCGCTGGTGAGGATCGCCCGCGAGATCCAGCGCTTCTCCGCGGGCGTGGGCCTCTGCTCCAAGCAGGAGGTGGCCGGCGCCCTGCGGGTGGTGCTCAGCTCCTCGCTGGCGGACTCCTGCACGAAGGCCTGCCTCCGGGCCGCCGCCATGTTCGCGGTGCCCGGCGAGAGCGCCCTCAAGCAGAGCAAGTCCGCCCGCGCGGGCCTCCAGTTGTCCGTGGGCCGCTTCTACCGCTGGATGACGGACGCCCGGCTGGGCAAGTTCATCCACGAGTACGCGGCGGTCTACCTGTGCGCGGGCATCGAGAACCTGCTGGAGGAGATCGCACTGCAGTGCAACGGTAGCACTGCGGCCGCCCTGGACCAGAGCATAGCCAGCTCCGGCGACGTCTGGGGTCTGCTGCAGCCCTTCGCTCACTTGAACGCCGGCCGGGTGGCCAGTGGGGCCTTGGCCCTGCCCCGGTGGGCCAGTGCCTCCTCGCTGGCCACCTGCGTGGGCAGCGTGCGGGAGCTCAAGGAGAAGGCCCTGCGCACCCAGCAGGAGTTCCAGCTGGCCGCCGCCCTCTCCGGATCCGCGCTGGCCGCTCTCTTCTACTTCATGCGCTGCTCCCAGCTGGAGCACACGGAGCTGCTGGCCGCTTCGGGCTGCAATGCGGGCCAGGCACCGGCCGCTCCTCCGGGTGCGGGTGCCTCCTCCGCCTCGGCGGGTCACCACGTCCAGGAGCTGTGCTATGAGCGCGCCTACGTGGTGCTGCCGCCGCTCGCCGAGTGGCTGAGGGTGGCCGCCGCCCATGCCGAGCACAGGAGCGCCCTGATGATCGACAAGGACGACATCATGCAGGCCGCACGGCTGCTCCTGCCCGGCGTGGACTGCCCCATCCGGCCGGTGGCCCACGACGAGGAGCTGCCCACCAAGAAGACGCACTTCAACAATGCACCCGCCGGCAGCT
This sequence comes from Drosophila rufa, assembly GCA_018153105.1. NCBI lineage: Eukaryota > Metazoa > Arthropoda > Insecta > Diptera > Drosophilidae > Drosophila > Drosophila rufa. Next base: position 18,271,887 of record JAECXS010000085.1, read on the forward strand.
CGACGGGCACGGGAACGGGCAGCAGCAGCTGCAGCTCGCCGGTGGTCAGCGGCATCGGAATCGGAATCGGAGAGGACACCTCGGAGCTGGGCAGACGAGCCACCATCGGCGTGGCCTTCAAGGTGAGTCCCCCTTTGAGATAACTCAGGGATCAGGCACTCTAGATCTTTCTCCCTTAGCTTCTCCTAACCGGACGAGCGGAACTGCTGGCCCAGGCCGCCCAGCTGCTCCCGCCCACGACCCGCTACGACACCCAGAACAGCGCCGGACTGACCGCCCTGATGATCGCCAGCATCCGCAACGACGAGGTGGCCCTGCATGCCCTCCTGGACGCCGGCTGCGATCCGAATGTGGAGGTGCCACCGTCCGGGAGCTCTGGCCATCCGGCTATCCAGCCGGACACGCAGCACTGGACGGCGCTGAGCTTCGCTGCCAGCAGGGCCAACTACGTGGCCTTGAGGATTCTGCTGGAGCGGGGAGGCAAGGTCGAGGGCGGAGCCCGGAGCAGCGAGGAGAAGTGCACCCTGACGCCCCTGCAGTTGGCCGCCGGAACGGGTAATCTGGAGATCGTGGCCCTGCTGCTGGCCCACGGAGCCAATGCCTTCATGTCCACCCAGCAGAAGGACTCCCTATGCTTTGCTGGGTCCGCGCAGAAGGGTTGCTTCTGCGCCATTTCCGTGGCAGCAGCCCATGGGCATCGCTCGTGTCTCCGCAAGCTGCTCACCCATCCCGTCTCGCCTGGGACGAGGGATGTGCTCTCGCTGGAGGAGATGCTGGCCGAGGGCGATGTGGGTGGGGTGAGAGGAGCTGGAGGAGGTCCAGGTGGAGCCCCAGGACCCGGCAGTGCGAGTGCCAATGGAAACAACGAGGATCTGCTGCCGCTGCTGAACAAGACGCAGATCAAGCGACTCCAGGAGGCCATGTACCACAGTGCCGAGAATAATCATTTGGGTGAGCTCCACAGAATTAGCTTTTATTTAAATTTAAATTAATTTATAAAATATTTTTTAGAAGGTTTAGTTTTATTTTTAAAGATGTGACTTGTTATAGAGTCTTAAACAAATTAGCACCTTAGAATCTTACATTTTTAGAAACCTAATTCCTCCAATTTAATTATTTTAAATATATTCGATGTCTTGGGAAATATTTAATTCTAAAGAACTGATGCTTATTTTTATAATACAAAAAAAAATTATTTCTAGTTATTTTTTGTATTTAATTACTTAATTACTACTCAATTGTTTCTAGTTATTTTTTGTATTTAATTACTTACTTACTACTCAATTGGAATTCTTAGGTAAACTTTCAATCTATATCTTCTTTAAACCAAAATATAAATTCCTCTACTATTTGCAATTCAAATGAAAAAGAACGCAATGACCGATTAAGAGATTCAATCTGTGTTTAATGATTTTCTAATTCATTAAATCGACTTAAGCTCGTCTTAAAATTTGTCAAAGTATAATTTTAAAACCGGATATGGTGAGAAACCGTTGGAAGAGCTTTGTTTACAAGTTAAGTCTGGGCCTTGGAGCTTGAATAAGATTTATCGTCTGCCAAATGAAGTCAACTCTTTGTTCGAAAGAGTCCAAGGAATGATGAGCCAGTCAAGGTGGCCACTGAGTAGAAAAATCACCAAAAGAAAACTTAAAAAATATGATAATAAATATTTAATAATAATTGCCAAATCGTACCCTCTTCTCTGCAGACATCACCATTGAGCTGCGGAAGCTGGGAGTTCCCTGGACCCTCCATTGCTGGATGCACGCCCTGTCGGCGGCCCACGACCTGCGACTGGATGCGGTGATAGACCAGCTGCTGCAGGACTTCCTGCAGGTGTGTCCCGACGACTACAGCGCCCAGTTCGTCAGCGAGTGCCTGCCGCTGCTGTTCAACATCTTCCGGAACAAGAACGAGGGCACCACCCTGCTCCTGGCCGACATCTTTGCCACCTGCTTCGGCTGGGAGACCCTGCCGCCGGTCAAGGAGCAGCCGCCCATGCAGCCCGTCCAGGGATCACGGATCGATCCCAAGTTCGTCAACAATCCAGAGCTAAGCGATGTGACCTTCAGGTAAGAGGGAAATTAGGAAGTGGATTTTTAAAGATTGTTAAGATTATAAATTTATATTACAGAGTCGAGGGCAAGATCTTCTACGGACACAAGATCGTCCTGGTCACGGCGTCACCACGCTTTCAGAGCATGCTGAGCTCCAAGCTGAGCGAGGCCAGCTCCACGCCCACGGTCCAGATCAACGACATCCGCTACCACATCTTCCAGCTGGTGATGCAGTTCCTCTACAGCGGCGGCTGCAGCTCCCTGGACGTGGCCCACGGCGACGTGCTCGAACTGATGGCGGCTGCCAGCTTCTTCCAGCTGGAGGGCCTGCTGCGCTACACGGAGGCCCGCTGCTCCGAAATGGTGGACGTGGACAATGTGGTGGCCATGTACATACACGCCAAGGTGGGTTGTCACATGAGGTACTTCCTATCCAAGAGAGATCCTAATGGGTGTGGATTTTCCAGGTCTACAATGCCAATCGACTGCTGGAGTACTGCCAGTGCTTCCTGCTCCAGAACATGGTGGCCCTGCTCACCTACGACGATTCCGTGAAGCGCCTGCTCTTCGCCAAGAAGATCCCCAACCACGATGTGCTCGCCGGCCTGCTCCAGACGCTCCAGAACCGCCTGAAGACCCGCAAGCCCAACTCGGGCGGCGGTCTGGTCAACTCCTATCGATCGCCACCGCCCACGCCCGTGAAGAAGTGAGGCGCAGGCGTGGCCACTGCTCGATTCGAATCCTTATTTATTGCATTGTTTTTAATTTAATCTCTGAGCTTTTATGTATTATAATAATGTCCCCCGCCCTGCCCGATCCCGACGCCCCCTCCTCCTCCGTGTCCCTAGTTGTATTTTTTGTATTTTCAATTTGTTCAGCGCACTGTTAACTTATACGAACCCCCAGGATGGCCGAGCAGGCGGTCCTCTAGCTATTATTTTGTAGTTGAAATTGTTTCTGCATTAAATGAAGAAAGTAAAATTTAAAGTACTAATGGTTTCTTATGAAATTAAAATGGGATGGGGATATATTATATAAACAGGTAAGATACTTATTAAATTTTTTAGCTTATCGAATCCTAACAAATTGAGGTCTGAATTAATATATATACTTTTAGAAAATACATTTTTGTTGACCTTACAAGTGTTTGAAAACGATTAAATAACTCGAGATTTCTCTGCAATGGCATTTTTTTTTTTTTTAATCCATTTACCTTGATTTCCCTAAGATTTATCTATTTAAAATACTCTTTTGGGGCTTAATGGGTTTTCTATTCCCATAATTTTCAAAATAGAGTTCATAAAATTCCTGAGTGCTTGATAAATTAGTGCTTTGACGTTATTATTTTATTAATTAAAATACTTTAAAAAATGTATAAATACCTTTACATTTTCCACCATTTTAGATCTGAGTGTAAATAATTATAATTTCTTTGTCTTTCTGGAATGAAAATAACTCAGAAAAATCCATAAAAAAGTATATTTCTTTAAGATTTAATTATTTGAAATGCCCTTTTGGGATTTGCCTTCTTTCCCCCTTGTAAAATTCCCTTTCTTAATCCACCAAAGACCCATAATAAAATTCCATTAATTCCATTCCTTTATTAGACCTTTGGGGGCTTATCATAGTCCAGATCCGGCTGCGACACCTGCTCGCTGACCTGCTTGGCGGCCAGGGAAATCTGGGGAAGAATGGCTCCGCCCTCGGGCACAAATCCATGGTCATCGGCCTTGTAATTCACTGTCACCTCCTTGCCATTGGCATCGAAGTAGGAGTAGGAGCCGCTGATCTCGAGGTACTCATTCTCGGTGCCCTGGTTCCTGACCACGGCTTCCTCCCGGCGGTGAGTGCCGTCCTCGCCCAGATAGGAAAAGTTGTAGGATCCATCCTCGTGCTTCTCGTGGGTGGACTCCAGAATGGCCACTGGTGGCTGAGTAGTAACGTCCACGTGGTTCACCGGAGCACTCAGAACGACGGCCAGGCAGAGGGCCAGGGAGATGATGACCTGGCAAGATGATTTTGGGAATGAGAGATAATCCTTGGAGAGGCCGCAATACTCACGATCTTGAACATGATGTTGCTGCTCTGTCTGTCTGTCTGGCTGGAAGGCTGACTTTGATTTGACTCTGAGCCAGCGGCGACAGCTCTTTATATTGCCAAAAATAAAATGGAATTCAGATCGGAATTGCTGGTCGCCTTTTTTACCGGTTATTGGCCAATATCCAGACACTTACATACGCGCCATATGTACAATATGGGTTCGCGGGCATTTACTGGAAACCCGTTCTAAGAATTAATTTAAGAGCAAGCTTCTTACCGAGTCCAGACCCATCTCCCATCTGCCATCTGCCATCTCCCAGCCCATCCATTGCAATTCTGAATTTTTCGGCTGCAATTCGATGTTCATAATTTATGTTCCATCTGGAGACAGGGTCTTGGTGTTCCTGAGATGAACTGAAATTGGTAAAGGGTATAAAAAATATATCTAAGGAAGAGTGTATCATTATTTAAATAAATGCATGTGTAATTGGGACAACACACTTAAATATTTATACTTTTTGGAGTAATATACATAAGTCTGTAATCTAAGTCTGTAATTATACGGACTTAGCAGCTTAGAGTCCATATTTAGTTATTTATCTGACTCTCAATTGAAATATTATTTAATAGATTGAAAAATCTATTTCTCTATTGAATTTTTCTTAGAGAAAATCATGTTTATCGAAGAGATTAAAGCCGTTGCCCTGCCCTCAGTTCTCCATGCTCTTCAGTTCGATTTCAGCTTCAATCGCTTCGGTTTCCTATATTTTGGGCATTTTCCAGATTTGATTTTTCTCGAACATGAACACGCCGGGTATTCGGATTTTCCGTTCGCAATTGTTTACACGAAAACTATAAACAAAGCAAACACGGCGTCCGTCTCCGCGCCTTGCCCTCATTGATGTTATTTTTGGCCACTGGGCATGAGGCAGCACTAAGTTCTCCGCCTCCGCCTCCAGCCTCCATCGCCATCCTCTCCAGTTCGACATAGCAGCAGCCGCCGGTCGGTCAGGAGAAGATGAAGATGTTGGGGGCATATGGGTTCGGGATGGGATGATGGGGCTGCTGCGGTGGAATACTTAAAGGTGCCACATACGCATCGTTCGATTTTCGATGCGGTCGGTTTCTCGGGGCATTTTGTTTATGCAACAATAAATTTTACATTTAATTTTCGTTTCATTTGAAATGCTACAGAGAAATATGGAAGAATGCCCCGATTTGGATCTGAATGGCTTCTGCTGCTGCCAGGAGCCAGGCAATTTGTTAAATTTCACTATATAGCCACGCCGGGGGAAATCTGGCAAGTTCTTTAATATTTCTTTGTTCGGATTGCCAAGTAATTCCATATTCCATATTAATCGAAATCCCAAAATGCAAATTGAAATATTTAAATCGAAACTAAATAGCTGAATTCCAGGGAATCGAACTTGATTGTAAATTCTCCTGCTGGGGGTCTTGAAATGTTCTTGTGAAATCTGTTTTATTTTCTGCTTTTGTTATTTTAGGGAATTACTCATTGGGGTGTTGGCCCCTCTCTTGCTATTTTATTTTGTGATTTATTAAATCATTTTGGTTGTGGTTTTTACTAGCTAATAAATAATATTAGTTCCTATTTCTACTGTTCACTATTTCATTAAAAAATGTCACACAGCTCTGTAAAATAACATAAAAGAATCAACCTTAATTATGGGAGTATTTTTGAAGATAATGATGGCAAATGAGCCGCCAAATGAGTTGCATGCATCGCTGAGGCTGTCCACTTTGATTAGCCGGATAAAATATATCCTCAGGAGGAGATCCACGCAAAAGTACTGGTAAAGACTCACCTAATTACATATTCCTTGAAAAATACATAGCTTGATGGGCAAACTCATAGTAAATACGCCTTTTTCCCTTTCCTGTCGTTGCTCGAATAAAACGCCAGTAAGCGGAAAAAGACAAATCGACTAGAATTTGTATAGAGACGTTACACTATATACATATAGACTTTATACTTGATGCGCGAGATATAGCCATGGGCACACATGGCACCGTGATGAGATTGCTTCTTGTGTTTTTCGCTTGTTTAGATATTGAATTAATTTAATTTGGTTCGATTGATTTATGGACCGATCTGTGTGCGCTCTGGAAAACTGTGCCAAGAGGCGGCTGCTGACTGGGGCTGGCGCTGGGGCTGAGGCCTCCGATCCCGATTCGAATGTCTAATGATCGAGCGTCTATATGCGCACGGGCCATACGAAAATAGTTTTATTTTTATAACTGTGTGCTGGTTTGGTTTCTTTTTTTTATGGACTTCCCCCACATACGCAATGGACGATGATCATGATGATGCTGATGGCATCTGCCAATGCACACAGCTGTCTTCCGATGCCAACTACCATATATATTATATATATAGATATATGTATATATTTCTATTCAGATATCTGGCCAAGGAAGTTGTAAACCACCGCTGGTGTGCCTGGGGTGGCGGATGCCCATTAAGTTGTGATTTGTTTCACGGGGCTGGCAATTAAGAGTGCTCCAAAATCCTGGCGGAGACAAAGGCCGCGAAAAATATATCGGAAAACTGCACGGCCAAGGGTGGAAAGCCGGAAAGAACTGGGGGAAAATCGAGAGGCGGCGCCATAAAATAAACAAAAACGTCGACATGCCAAATGAAACGAAAGCGCAAAACTTTCGGCAGTCACAAAACAAAAAGAGCAGTTCTGCTGTGGACTGTGGACGTGCGGGTATGTATAGGATAAATAAATAAAACTCAACTGAAAATTATGAAAAACAGGCGGCGGTAGTAGGTTGGGGCGGCCAGCCGCCAACCGCCAGCCGCCAGGCGACACGAGTGGATTTTTGGATTTTTAAATATTTTTAGCCAAAAGGCAGAAGCGAATATTTGCCAGTCGAGTGGGATATTGGAAAGATGAAAAATTATCGCCACTGTGTGTGGTGCGCTGAGTGTGTGCGGTGTGTGTGTGGGTAACTGTGTGTGGGTTGTATCTGGGGACTTGGCAACAGCGGCGGAAGAACGCCCACTTCCGCAGGAAGTTTCTAGTACAAGGATCCTCTCCTTTCCTCTCACAACGGCACAAGTACAAACAGTTCCTTTGAACATATTTTTTAATATATATTTCTTATTCGATTTTTCCAACGCTTTTCTCTTGTTCAGGTGTATTTTCCTTTTATTACTGCTTAATTAACCGAGCGATTTTCTTAGATTTTTCTTGAAAGCGAACCGTACACGCTGACGCCTCGCGACGCACTGCACCTACGCTCCAAAATTTTGAAAACTCAAAGACATTTAGAAAATTCTATTCACGAAATGAAAATGGGCGAGCGAGCGAAGAAAAGAGATGGCTGCAGGAAAGCGGAAAGAGAGGGCGCGAGAGATGCTCTCAAGTGCAGAGCGATCCGACGAACCGAGCAGAGCCATCGGAACGATCCGAGCGAGCCAAGGAGCCGGGCAATTTATGTTGCTCAATGGCAGCAGATGGGCAGCCCCGCCGCCCACTCCAGCCTCCCACCCTAACGTCCACCCACTCCGCCTGGCATAGAAAAATCCGTGTCTATAAACGGAAAAAATAAAAGGGGAACGGCGAACGACGATCGATGAGTGCAGTTCGGCGTCAAAGTTCAAGCGATTTTCGCAGTCGAGCGGGGAGAATTCTACACTTTCCGCAGTCCGATGATCGGCTGCTTAGTCTAAACATGGCCGCGGCCACACCCAGTCCTCCAGCCATCCAGTATCTGTGGACCCCAGTCAGCCGGTGTATCTGTCAGTTGGCGGCGGGGCGAAAATAAACAACAAAGAGGGGGAAATACACAAAAAGTAAAATAAAGCAAAAGGAGAGCAGCATTTTTATTCTCTAAACATTCCTGGATGTTTATGTTTTCCTTTTTTCTTTCCTCCGGGCGGAACTCTGGGGGTGCTCAAGAATCCGAAAAGATTCTAAAACGCTTAGTTGGGTCCGCAGCTCCCTCTACTTTCCGGCAAGGCCCGGCCCCACCCACTCTTCCATTTAACTTTCTCTCACATTGTAAACATTTCACTTGACGCTCGATGCTAAATTTAACATTTTCGCCTTCGGGCAGGGCGGGCAAATAAATTACGGAAATAAACAAAAATTGGAAACAGCAGCAGCAGCGCCTGACTAGAGCCTAAACTCTAAACTTACCTGCGCCTCCAATTGCGGTTTCTTTTTATCACTGGAGAATTCCAAGAGGGCAGGGGGAGGACTATAAACAAAACGCCCGGGTTCGGAAGGGGTCGAATGGGATTGGGATTCGGATTCCGATTTGGTGGGGATTTTGATGCGGCTAACTAGCTGCAGCTGAGGAGCATTATGTAATTTTATAGCCGCACACGTACGAGCGCCTAATGGTACAGAAATAATTGTTCAATTACCGCTTGACTTGAAAGCTTCCGCTTAAGTTTCATATGTTTACTTTTCCCTCTGATATTGGGGCGTAGAATTTTCTCAAAATGTAATAATCCATTGTTTCTTGGCATGAAGTGTTTTACATTTTGATATCACTAGCGGAAGTAAGCTTTAAAACTTTAAGAAATTATTTCATTTCATTTATTCATTTAGCTTAACAAATATCTGTTAGCATACTACCTAAATTCTAAACAAAATGGTTTTTAAACAGTTAGCCCAAGCAATATTACAATTAAGACGATTCAAGGAACAAGTAAAAATTATTTGTAACGAGAAAGAAAGCTAACTTCGGTAAACCGAAGTTGGTATACCCTTGCAGTCTGCAATTGGATCATTGAAAATCGAACCATTTTAGTAATGTTGAAAAAATATAGAATTTTGTACATTTTACATTTTACATGTAGAATTTTCCATTTTCATATAAATCAACCGATCGCTTCTATGGCAGCTATATGATATAGTGGTCCGATCTTAATGAAATTAAAACCGTAATTCAAGAAGCATTAAAATCTGCTATATCTATGCTATATCTCAAAATTTATAAAAATACGTTTGAAAACAGAGAACTTAAAATTTTTTTTACATTAATTTCGCCATCATTCCTCTGGCAGCTATAGGATATAGTAATCCGATTTCGGTCGTTCCGACATATATACTACGTGCTAAAGAAATAAGACTATGCTGAATCAGCCCGATAGCTCAAAAACTGAGAGACTAGTTCGCGTAGAAACCGACAGACGGACAGACAGACAGACGGACAGACAGACGGACAGACAGACAGACAGACAGACGAACATGGCTAGATCGACTCGGCTGGTGATGCTGATCAGGAATATATATACTTTATGGGGTCGGAGATGCTTCCTTCACTGCGTTGCAAACATCTGGTCAAAATTATAATACCCTCTGCAAGGGTAGAATAACCTCGAGGGATTGATCACACAAGATATGGTTCACAGCATTATAATTATTACATAAAACTTTAAATGGGTCGTGCTGAGCATAATTTGATCTACATATACATAGGCAAACGTAAAGGACGGAAAGAACGAGTAAATCTTGAAGGGACAGCAATAAAAACATTACCTAATAAAATTTGAGAGTCGATAAGACCAAGGAGGAGCTTGTTGACGAAGATCACCCCACTACAAACTCGGCGACGATGTAGGGACGGAAGGTCAATTAATTTAAGCCTATATCGGTATCTCGGCAAGAATCTAGCAGAATCCTAGTTTAAATTCCGAAGGGCAAAGATAAGAAATGGCTTCTGAACAGATTCAATTAGATCTTGCTGTTCCTTGTACTGCGGGCTCCACACACAGGAACAAGAACTAAGGAACTAAGAATACATAGAGTGTCTTTGTAGTGTAAGGGTTATGATAGGTATCTATCTCTTGGGTCTTTTTATATATTTATCTTAAAAGTTAGCAAGTATTTTACATTCTGATATTAAAGGCAGAAGTAAGCCTTAACTATAATTAAAATATGGTAGATGTATACCTGACAGATCCTAAGAGATTTAGGTCTTTTTATATGTCTTAAAAGTTAGGAAGTATTTTACATTCCAATATCAAAGACCTTAAGCCTTAATCCTTAATTATTAGAAATTATGGTGGATATATTCCAAAGAGATTTTAAGAGATTTAGGTATTTTTATATATATGTAATCTTAAAAGTTAGGAAGTATTTTACATTTTGATATCAAAAGCGGAAGTAAGCCTAAACTCTAAGAAATTATGCTAGGTATATTCCTATCTCTTAGATCTTTATATATCCTAAAAGTCAGGAATACAATCAAATCATCGTATCAAAATCTGTTAAGTCTGGGAATATACAAAATCAAAGCCAGAATTTCCCAAACAAATTTGTGAAATTACACATCTACACTTATATTTCCCCAAAATTTTGCCACAATGAGCGACAAGGAAGATAATACTGGCGATGCCAAGGTGCCGACCATAGAGTCCATCCTAGATAACATGATCGCCCGGCTGCGGATCATAGCCGTGGATGTGGATAAGCTGCAGCGGGCCAAGAAGCACTTGGAGAGCATGCAGCGGCGCGAAACCGTCGCTCAGTTGCTGGGCCAGGACGACGAGGACAATGACATCTATCACACCGATAGCGAGGTCCGGCTGCTGCGCTCTCAGCTGTCCCTACGGAACAATCAGGATGTTAGCGCAGATGAGGACATGGACATGGAGGAGATGAGTGAGGACCTGTGTCAAATAGCTTTCGATGAGGATCGCTGGCACAACTACTTCAGTGGCTTTCAGATCCTGACCACGCCGATGGCCACGGATCCCAACGAGAACCGGAAATGCATCGAGTTGTCCACAGCAATGTGCTGTGACCAGGGGCTCAAGAAGTATCTGCGTGAGTAACTTATTATTCCTTGAACCTTATATTTTTCTATTAAATGATATTTGCTATCCTGGCAGTGAACGGCGTCCGCTGCTTCCTCATCAACCTCGCCCGGGGCACGCAGCACGACAACCAGAGCCTGATCGTCAAGCTTCGCGAGGCGGAGATCAGTGTGTCGAAGGAGTTCGGCTTCCCGGTGGTGTCCTCCATCATGGCGAGTCTCTCGCCGCGTTACCAGTACACCGGCACCTTGAAGTCCCAGATCCGCGATAGCGGTGTGATGTTCGTAGACCTCCTAAAGGGTAACAAGGTCATCCTGACGGTGAATCGTTACTACTCGGACAAGAGCAGTGCCCAGGAGATTTACGTCAACGCCGGCTTCCTGCTCTGCGACGTGCAGCCCTACGACTTCATCCTTATCGGCGAGGACATCCAGCTGATGGTGCGCAGTGTCCACTCGGAGCACCTCAAGTGCTGTGTGGCCAAGGGCGGGGCGCTCTACTCCCACATGCCGGTCCTGTTTCCGGCCAGGTGCAATCGCTTCCGGGTCTCGTACGAGGAGCTGGAGGACCTGACCTTTGCCCGCGAGGTGGGCCTGAACGTGGTCATCTCGCACATTGTGGGCACGCCGAAGTACCTGGACGACCTGGAGCATGCGATGGGCGTGATGCACTGCGACGGCATGCGGCTGTACGCCCGGGTGGTCCTCAACGAAGTCCAGGGCTGCGACGGCGAGCTCAACTGGGCTGCCAAGCGCTACGATGGCTTCCTGGTGGACCTGGCCAAGCCCTCGCTCGTTCCGAACATCATGCACCTGTGTCCCGATGCCGAGTGCTTCATGCAGCTGGCCTACGCAGCCCAGAAGCCCATCATCTTCGATCCGCGGCTCCTGGACGAGCAGAAGCTGCGCGTGGATCCGGCGCACTACTACTACGCCTTCTACTATCCGGACAAGTACGTGGTGTCCTGCCCCTCGCCGAAGATTGCACACTACTTCCGCTACCTGCAGGACGCCATCTTCCAGCAGATCTCCCCCTCGGCCCTGGCCACCACCCCGTACTGTGACAGCTCCCACACGGGGGCGGATAGCTTGGCGCGGGCCGTTGTCACCGCCTCGATGGAGGTGCATGCTGTGGCCATTGTGGTAATTGGTGTGACCACCCGGATGGTGCAGAAGATCGCCCACTTCCGGCCCCAGGCACCGATCCTTTTCGTCAGCCGCCTGCGCTCCGCCGAGGACTACGTGTCCATCTACCACAACGTCACGATGCTGCCCTTCTACGCGAAGGCTACCATGGAGCATCAGAGAAGCGTATTCCGGAAGGCCCTCTATGCCGTGGCCTACCTGATCAAGCGCAAGATCGCCAAGCAGCAGGATCCCATTGCCTTCGTCTATAACCACGAGGAGGGCACCACCTTCCCCGAGAAGTACATCATCTACAAGCTGGACAAGCTGAACTTCTCCTCGCACTTGGCGCAGATTCTCTTCCCCCCGGATCCGGCAGGAAAGAAGTTCTCCGCCGAAATTGAGGTGGTCCCCCCGACACAATAAGGACATGTTGAGGAATATAATTTATTGGGTTTGGTGAATAATCGGAATGTTAATGTGTGTTGCTGGCTTAGAATATAGAAAACAGATACATTCGGTTACATATACATAAAGATATAGATACATATTTGCTATTTTCTGTACAGAATCGTTGCCCGCTAGCCTATGAGGGAGTTTCCTAGCTGAAGTATATACAGATCTATATACGGGAAATCGATAGATGCTATTGCGAAGGTTCTTCACTTATCTCTCCTAATTATCCTTACGATTGGGGTTCCTATCAAACCTAACAACAAACCTTTGGCAACCTTGAACCTTGAGCAACCGATCGAAAAAAAACAGGGGAAGTACATATACAGGTTACACAGGCATACGTTCAGGGATTCTTTTGCAGGGCCTTCAGGGTAACGAACTCGTAGGCTGCTTTCAAGGTGGTGTAGCAATAGCCTGCCATGCCATTCATCTCGGCCTGGAAATTGGGCCCCGTCAGATCGTCCAGCAGGGCCAGCTCCGCGCCCAGGTGGGGCACCGCAGCACGCAGCATGGTGAGCATGGTGAGCGGAATCATGTTGTCCGCATTCAACTGGGCGGCATTGGCTGGGAATTGGGAATAAATTCATTCAGCAAATTCAGGGATTATCCCTCCAATAAAAAATCAAGTGGGAAAGCTACAGTCGAGTGTGACCGACTGTGAGATACCCGGTACCCAAAGCATTGTGGGTGAAATTAAATTAGACATGAACATGGAAAAAGGAAAATGTTGAGAAATGAAGACAAATGTTGCTAGAAACATGTTGAGCAAAAAAAAGACAAATGTTGCTAGGGACATGTTGCGCAACACGCACTGACATTCTCTCTCAAAAGCTATGTGCTCAGACACCCGTAAAGTATTCCTGAGCAGTGCGATAGGGCGAGAGAGTGTCTGAGTTCTAAGCTTTTGAGAGAAAGAAGAAGAATAAGCATATACAGAAACTTTATTGTTTAATAACTTCCATGTTTACCATCCGATTTTACTCAAATTTTCAAAACACGTCCTCGAATGCCTACTTATTTATTATATCTATTTACTTTAAGACAAAAATTACGATTATAGCTTATATAAAACTTGATCTGCGTGCAACAGATTCCAATGTCACCAAATTTGGTAGCTCTTGCTCTTATCAGATCTCAGAGACTGATCCGTTGTTTCACACGGACGGACGGACAGACGGACACACATTCTCGGTGGGCTCTAACTTATAATACCCTTGTACCCCATGGGTACCGGGTATAAAAAAGAGACACTCACCCGACATGGCATGCTCGTAGGCCTCGGTCAGCAGCTGCGTGCTGCGCTGTATCACAGTCAACATGTCCTGGGGACTGAATTTCTCCTGCAGCTGCTTCAGCATCTGCACGGACTCCTCGAACTTGGGATCCAGCATGACAGTCTGCAGGAAACTGTAAGGAAACGCTAGTTATGGAAAATTTGCCCAAGAAGAGCGCCTCTGTCTCATCACCTCTCATGCCCCATTAGCTCGACGAGCTCTTGGTCCTTCAGCTTCTCGGCGTAGTTCAGATTCTGTCGGTACATCTCGTCCTTGCGACTGTACTTGTTCGCGTACAGCACAAACAGGGTGGAGTATATGCCCTCCGACAGCACCAGCGGGTACAGCAGGGTGATGTGCGACACCACCTCCCGGCTGCCCTCCATGTGGCAATAGTCCTCGGGCAGGGCGGGGAACATCTTGCGCACGAATCGGTAAATGCGTCTTGATATGGACTCCCACTCGCGCATCGCCTGCTTGGCCAGGATGGGCGTGGGCTTGACCTTCCAGTAGCCATACGAGTAGTGGAAGCAGTTGGCAATGCGCTCGTTCAGGGCGTACAGCGGATGGTGGCGGTCCTTGAAGGCCTGCTCCAGGTACAGTCGTATCGAGGCCAGATCCTGGTCGGTAAGCGTGGTGGCCATGCCAAAGCTGGGCACCTGGTCCAGCATGGCACTCGTCGTCGTCGTCGTCGATGTGGTCGAGGTGATGGAGCAATCGCTGCTGTTCTTGTGCCTCGAGAGGCTGTTGTTGTTGTTGTTGTGACTCAGGCTGGCGAAGCTCGACTCATCGCCATTGAAGGAGCTGTTGAGCAGGCTCTGGTCGATCTGGAAGCTGGCCAAACTGCTCGTGTCCAGGTCCCGCGTGGAGTTGTGTCCCATGGAGAGCAGGCTATCGGCTCTCTGCAGGCCACCCGGCTTGCTATTCAGCGTCTCCTGGGAGTGGATGCGGCGCGGCGGAAAGCCCAGAAAGTCCAGCGCCGAGGCAGCCTCCGTTTGCAGCTTGCTCAGGGCGTTCGTGGTGGTCCGCGCCTTGGCCAAGGGCGAGGAGGTCTTCTGCGGCAGCGGCAGGCTGAGCAGGATGTTGTTGAAGTAGTTACCCGGCTTGGCGCCCTCCCGAGCCCGCTGCTTGCTCATGTACACCGCAATGCAGCTCCAGAGCTGGGCCGTGCTGAGCGAGGGTTTCGAGGATCTCCTAAGAGTGCCACCGGGGGCAGAGGAGGGATTGCTGCTGCTGCTGGCCAGGTCCGTTTCGAAGTTGTTGAAGAGCGAACGCCACTTGCGATTGTGATCCACAACCTGGCGGCCCAAGGAGCTGAAAGAAGAGATGGAACTCGAATTCCCCTTACCTTTTAGAGAGATTCAATCGACCTACCTGGGGTACTTCGGAAACCGCCGATTCAGCACCAGCTCGCCCGCCTGAATGCGCACCGTCTCCCAGCTGCCGCTGAGCTGGCCGAACATCTTGTTGCCGATCAGCTCGCAGCTGTCGTCCGACTCCCCCGATACCGTGACGCTCCCCGCGTCTCCGCTGGGCATGTAGTACTCTCCCCGCCCACTAGGGCCGTGCAGGGTGAGCTCTCCCTCGTAGTAGTAGTCGTTCTCGAAGACGGCCACGCCGTTGCCCAGCAGATCGTCGCCGGCGAAGTTGCCCTCGAAGTAGTCGCCGCGGTTGGTTATGCAGCTGCCGATGCCCGCCCGCTTGTTGTCCGCAAACATGCCCATGTACTTGTCGCCTGTGACCAGGTCCTCGAGCACGCCGTAGCCGCAGCGGGCATTGGCCTGGTACTCTCCCACGTAGATGTAGCGGTTGTTCCGCATCATGCCGTGGCCGTGGAACAGGCCCTCGCAGAAGTTACCCTCGTATATCTCGCTCTCGGGCGCGTCCTTGCAGTGGAGCTCGTACACCCCATGGCCGTGGAAGCGGCCGCCCTTGAAGTGGCCCACATACAGGCCAGTTGAGGGAATCACCATCTTGCCATAGCCTGCACAGTGACTTTAGTAAGGATATCGAGGATCCGAGAGGTACTCACCTTCAATGACGCCATGGTGCACCTCCCCGCAGTAGACACTCCCATCGGGGTACTCCAGGTAGCAGTTGCCGTGCATCACGCCCTTCCGCCAGGTGCCGCACGCCTTCACCCGCGAGAACTTGGGATGCTCCCGGCTGAACTCGTAGCCCGTGGAGCGGGCACTGGGCACCGGACTGCCCAAGGGCCTGCCCAGGGAGGCCACAATGCTCGACTGCAGCTGGTCCAGCCACACCTTGCGCATCTCCTGGGTGCGCGTGGCCACCAGGAAGCTCTTCTCGGGCGTGGTCAGCCGCAGGCACAGCTCGCCCTCCGTCCACACCCAGAGGGTGGTCAGGGGATAGGAGTACAGCGAGTTGCCGCCCACCTGGCACAGAAAGTCGGAGAACAGGATGAAGCTGTTGCTGGACATGCTGAGGCCGGTGGTGACCAGCTTTAGGGGCACCAAGGCCGACGTCAGGATCACCCTTCGCTGGCGTCTCCGGAACTGAACGATGCGGGGATTGCGGTCGTTGCTGCTCCAGAAATCCCTGGTGTTCACCGCCAGCTCCTGGCTGATGCAGCTGTGCCGCGCGAACTCCGTCCAGGCCACGCGGTGCTCGCCGTACTCCGGCTGCGTGCGCACCAGCAGCTCCATGAACTGCACGAACAGCTGGTAGATGCTGAAGGGCTGTTGGAACAGCCGCGTCACATAGCTCTCCTCGTTGAGCTCGGCCAGTGGGCTGTTGAGTCCGGCGATGGCGGCCACCGCCTCCCCGAAGCCATTCACCGAGTAGACATCGCAGTAGGCCTTGGTGTAGCCATCGAAGAGCTCGATGTACTCCTTGTGGTGGCAGATGAAGAGCAGGTCCGCCGGCTGCACAAAGTCGGCCCGGTAGAAGCCCTCCAGGGAGTGCAGCGTGGCCACCAGCAGGCACAGCATCCGCTCCCAGCTGACCAGCAGCGGACCGAGGGCGCTGAGCGTCTCCAGCGCCGACTGCCGCTGCCAGATCTCCAGGGTCTGCACCGCCTGGCGGTGCTTGAGCAGCAGCTGCAGCTGCGACTGTAGGTGGCTCAGGTAGTAGTGGTACTGCCGCTGGAACTGCCGCTGATTCTGCAGCGTGTAGCCGCCGGAGCACATGAGCAGTCGCAGCTGTCGCGGCCAGGCCGCTCCTAGCTGCAGCTGGAGCAGGGTCTGGGCATACGTGCTGGACTGCTGCTGGTGCCGCATGGGCGGCGGCGGCTGGAGCGACTGTATCTGGCCGGAGGCATTCAGCAGCAGCGTGTGGTAGTCCCCGCAAGTGGCCTCCAGTGCCGACTTCTGCTCCATGGGCAGGCAGGCCGTGTTGTCCGCAATGGTGATCTCCGTGGGCGAGCTCAGGTCCTCGCCCAGCTGGGAGTGGCTGTTCAGACCCCAGTGGTAGAGTCTGCCGTCCAGGGTGCGGGAGACCGTGTGCTCCAGCCCGGCCGCAATGCTGCACACGCCCATGCTGTCCAGCTTCTGCAGTCGCATCACATTCGCCCGCCGGATGTGGTCTCCGGTGCCCAGGAGGCCATTGTTGGAGGCGCCGAACGTGAAGAGCTGGGTGTGGAGCAGGGCGTAGCCCTGGTGCAGCAGATGCCTCGTGTTGGCCGCAAAGCTGCGCTCCGAGTTGCCGCTGCTCAGCGACTTCACGGAGGCCCGCTCGTCCTCAGGCTCGTCGCGGGGATTGGCCACCTGCAGCTGGAGCACATCGTCGGCCAGGTTGTAGGGCGCCACCAGCAGCACAAAGTGCTCGCTTCCGGCGGCCAGATCGAGCAGTTCCTTGCCCTCCTCGTAGAGACGCATGTGGCGCGGCTGCTGCTCCGTGTTGAAGACCTCGCCACAGCTGCCCATCACGTAGGTCTCGCCGCCGGCGCCGACGAAGACGACGCCCTGGGCGGAGCAGCAAACGCGCTGGATGCGAACGCCCTCGGCCAGCAGCTCCAGCGGGTCGAAGCTGAGCGTTTGCCAGGCATGCGGGTGATGGATGTCCCTGCCCACAGCCGCCGTGATAAGCTGGCGCTGCACGGATCCGTTGCTGAGCACCACGAACAACTCCTGGCTGCCGAAGCAGAAGTCCACGTCCACCACGTCCGTGCGCAGCAGCTGGAGGTCGAGGGAGCTGCGGTTCGCCTGCAGCTGGGCGGAGTACAGGGCGTGGTCGGTGGTCAGCAGGAGCAGCACGTCGCCAATGCTGCAGATGCGGGATGCGGGTGCTCGCGTCAGAGGAGGCACTCCGCGCCAGTGGAGCTGCAGGGGCCTGCCGTCGCGGTAGATGACAAAGGACTCCCGCTCCTCCTCCTCCTCCTGACTCACGCTTGCCGAGTCATCCGCCGCACTGGCCATCATGCCCGAGTTGTTGTTGGCGTTTTGGCCAGGGCCAAAGTTTTGTAACACGACGCAATTCGACGAATCGACCTGCGGGCCGTTCTCACATGCTGCACGCGCTCCGATCCTCGCTAGGCGGCGGACACCCGATTGAACATCTTACGTTGCGAGTTTGAACGCGACTTGGGGCTGACGAGGTGTGGAAAAGTCTGTTTTTGTTCGATTTCGGATGGCTAATAAGTTTTCATGTTTTTGTGATGGTTTTTCGAGCCTAGTGTGACCAGCGCTTGAAAAGCTAATCGGAATTTAAATACCGAAACACATTGGAGGTACTCTGTGGTTCTTTTACTACAAAAAAAGTCGAAGCAGAAAATAAATGTTTCTCTCAGAATAGTTTTTATTTTACAACAAGTAAGAATTTACTAAGAGACAAGGATACAAAATGTGTACATCAGGAGTTTTTCAATTAAATGACGTAACCATATATAACTATCTACATCTAATAAATTTGGTTTTCGGCACTAGCTTAAGCCCGTTAACAAAGT
Source organism: Drosophila rufa (assembly GCA_018153105.1). Classification (NCBI taxonomy): domain Eukaryota; kingdom Metazoa; phylum Arthropoda; class Insecta; order Diptera; family Drosophilidae; genus Drosophila; species Drosophila rufa. The sequence goes on from JAECXS010000085.1 coordinate 18,290,540, forward strand.
TAAATTTTTTATTGCTGCGTTTTGGCCCTTTCAACATTTCATCTTGTTTTAATAAATCAAATTCTTGCTTAATTACAAAATATATATAATTAAAATATATCGTTTTTTTACTTCTATCATAGAAGTTCTATAAACACTTAAAACAAAAATATTTGAAGGGGAAATAGAAATCCTTTTTTTTTTAGGTTAATAGCTGTATATAATGTAGACACAGTGTTTTATTGTTTTCTGTTACTATCTTGTAGTAACTTTTACAATAGTGTAGGAATAAAAATCTTAAATAACAATCAGGAAAAAGTAAACTAATAATTTATAACTGTCAAGGCTGCTTTCGTCACTAGCCTGGAAAATTTTAATTTGGTATTTTTTAATGCTGCTTTTTGTCCATCTCAGAATAAGGTCATACTGCTTTTCAGTCAGCTGTTCCCGAAAAGTTTGTTCTTCATGTTTTGTTTATTTCGCTTAAAATGTAGTTTTTCCGTTTATAATAGCCCGTTATTTGCTTGTAAGTGCGTAAATAGGTTCCAACTAAAGTGCCATAATTGCCGTTAGGGGTTGCACTAGGAAGGTAAGTCCATTTTCGCGATTTGCATCCGCCCACAAAACTCGTTCTTGGCCATGAACAACTCACCCTCCCAAAAATAAACTTTGCACAGCTCGGCAATGGATTCGGACTGCGAAGGGGCGGCTGCTGCGTTGGAAGACGACTCGGGGCACTTCAGCTGCACGAGTGACGACGGCGGGGACGATGCTGGCCAGAAGACGGGCTCGGAACGGGAGCCGTCAATGTTCTCGGTGAGACAGGAGCTCCTTCGGTCGCGCAGTGAAGTGGAACGCCTCCTGAAATCGGAGCATTGGTACAAGCAGGAGCTCAAGTCGCAGAAGCACAGTCGCCTGGACACCCTGGAGCGCTTGTACGCCCAGGAGCGCAAGTATCTGGTGGAGAACCAAAGGCTGCAGCAGGAGTCCATGCGGCTGCATGCGAAGTGTGCCACGCTGGAGAAGCAGCAGGAGCAGGGATCCCCAAGGTCCCCCACTACTTCTTCGCCAAAGAGTGACTCGGGATCCCCGGACGCCTCGTTTGAGGCCAAGCAGCAGGAGGCTCGCATCCGTGATCAGCGGCAACTGATCGATGTCCTGCGTAAGCAGAAGAAGACGCTCCTGGAGGACATACAGAGACTCAGCCTGGAGCACGACGAGAAGCTGGGACAGCTGCAGCAAACCCTGGCCGGCATGGAGCTGGAGAGCAAGCTAATGACGGGAAAATGCAAGCAGCTGCTGGACGAGAAGATTCAGATGGAGCACCAGCTGGAGCTGCGGAGCTCCGCTCTGCGCAGCGTCAACGCCGAGCGGGAGCAGCTCCGGCAGGTCATCGCCGAGCTGAACGAGACCCTGCAGACCCAGGAGCACCTTCTGGCCCTAAAGGAGCAGGAGTTCCTCGATCTCAAGCAGTACTACCAGCAGAAGTTGACCCGGGAGAACAGCATAGATGTCATGCACTCCTACAGCCTGAAGTTTCACGAGGAGATCAACAGCAAGACGAGCGAGATTGCCGGCCTGAAGAACTCCCTAAACGAGCTGCGGTCGGAGTTGCTGGTGATGTCGCAGCTCAAGGAGCAGAACGAGGAGCAACAGCGGCAGCTGGAGCAGCTCGAGTTCACCCTGCAAGCCCAACTTTTGGAGCAGGAACAGCTCCGCCAGAGCGATGCCCTCAAGATGGAGCAGGTGGAGAGTTTAACCATCTCCTTGGCTTCCTTGGAGCTGGAAAAGGAAGGCCTCAAGGAGCAGGTACTAGAGGCACAGAAAGCGCTCAGGAAACTGGAGCAGGACGTGCACAGGCTTCAAGGCCAATACGAGGAGATGCGATCGATGTGTGAGGAGACCCAGCGGCAGTTGGAAGAGGAGAAGGTGGGTCTACGAAAGATCCAGGAGCAAAGTTCTTTAAGGGAAAGCGAGTTAATGGGAAAACTCAACAATTATGCAGAGCTATGCGAAAGGTTGAGGGCAGATCTAGTCGCGGCAGAGTCACGGATGAAAGACCAAAGCCAGCAGACAGAGATCTGGCAGCAGAAGCTTCAAGTAATAGAAGTAAGCCAGTGCCAAAACCAAGCCACACAAACCGATGTAGAGGACCCAATTCTGATCCAACGCATTGGATCCTTGGAGCAGCAGCTAGCCGAGGTCCAAGCCCAGAAGAAGCAAACCGTTTGCCTGCTCCAGAAGCTGCTGCAGCAGCAAGACGCCAAGATAAAGAGCACCCACGAAATGGCAGCCGACTGGACGCAGCTCCTGGAGGTCCTGCAGGCCACTCAACAGCTGGAGCAGGAAATGCGTGCCGAGCTCCAGCACAAGACCGTTGAACTGGAGCAGCTGAACGAACTGTTTGCGGGCCAAAACGAAGAGCTGCAGCAGCTCCAGCAACTGAGCCTGGCCAAGGACGAGGAGAATCGGCTGGAGTTGCAGCTACTAAAGGAAACATTCCAGGAGAATCTGGAGAATCACTCCGCGGATTCGATCAACATTCAAAGGCTACAGAGCCAGGTGAAGTCCTTGCTCGATGAGCGAGAGGAGACCACTCGACAGGAGCTCAAGGCGGTGGACTGCCTACGATCCTTGGCGCAAGTGCTGGAAATGGAGACGGGCAGGAAGCTGCCGCACATCAAGTGCTGGCCGCAGCTGGCCAAGCTTCTGCGGAAGGAGCTGCGTAGCGGGAGAGCTGCCCATCGGAAGGCCGAGGAGTTGCCGGGGCTAAAACTTAAGCTGGCGGAGGTCAGCGGCATGCATGAGCAGGCCTTGGCCAGGATTAAGGTAGGAACAATCAATGCAATTGTTTATCAGGAAACTAAGCCTATTCTCACAGTCCCTGGAGCAAACTCTGAGAGCGGAGAGAGCGCGCTTTGAGGCTTCCGACTCGGGCAAGTCCACCTCCTGCCCCACGCCCCAGGAACCCGCCCATGAGGTGGCCAACCTCATCGATGACTACAAGAAGGTATGCAGCTTTGCTCTAAACAATCTCCCTTGAGCTTAGATATCCCCTCCTGCAGCTCGTCCAGCAAACCGCCCAGGAGACGGGCCGCCCGAGGAACAGCTACATTCTGGAGCTGATAGAGCGTAGCCAGCGATGTCAACCGAATCTGTGCCAATTGAGCGAGGGCTTAGCCGCCTGTCGCTCGGATGTGGAGCAGCTGAGCAGGCTGCTCAGCGCGGGCAGGGATCAGAGACGAGCCGGGGCCATGCCCTCTCTGATGGAGGAGCTACGCGCCGTAGCAGATTTCTAATATCTAAGTCAATTAGCCAAACTTAGCTTATAATTTCGCAACACTTTCCCAAAGTACTTAATTTGTTTTCGTCTCGAATTTTGTTTTTGTTCGCAAGGTGCAATTATTGTTTATATAGTCTACAGTCTTACAACCCCTTAGATGTATATCCTACCTAGTTGAATCTATCCAAATACTTACTGTTTTTTTGTTTGTTTACTTTTACTAAATAATTTATACTAAATATTAACTCAAAGTTCTTAATGAACACTAGATGCCAAGTAACAACATAATTATTATACAGCCGTATTTAATGGTCGCCCACAAATATATATTTATTTTTGAAGACTTTAATATTTAATTAATAAAAAGTCAAATATGAATTCACAAATGTGTCACTTCTTTTGATTTTGTTTTCTTATGCACCTGGGAATCGATTTCCCCTCAGTCGTTGTAATAGTTTCTTTATTTCTATATTCCATTTGTCCATCATCGCTCATTTCAAGGACTTCTCTCACTTCTACCCTGGAGCTGCGAGTTACGCCGCAAAATACTTTGTTATTGACATCGATGCATGCCACCAACAGATCGTGCTCCAACTTCGCCGTTGGCTTTAATATACTCGTTGTCTTGCAGGAAGTTGTCCTTGGGTTGGGGCAGACCACTCCGGCACAAAGCCAACCGTCTGAGAGGATGATACCAGGCTTAATATAATGCTTAAGGCGGCTACTTACTAGTTACTATACTTTTGGTTTTTCTAGCCTCAATTCTCAGCATGTCTGGTGTGGGTTCTAGATCTTCAGTTTTTCGACCCTGTAGGAAAATGTTGTAGTTCTCTTTTTCTTAAATATAAAGGTCAAACTCCAAATCCTTTTACCGCTTTGTTGTTTGCCACGGCAGCCAAGTCCAAGTGAATGCACAGAGCTGAAAATATAACGAATAATAAAGACAACGAAAGATTCATAACAGGTGTCCTCTGGTCCAGCAATAGTCCAAGACTAACTTGTGTCCACACGTATTCCCTGCAGTCATTAAGCTAATTGCTAATCCATTTGTTTTGTCTAAAAGCTGGGAAAATTCCAACAATCGTTGCAAAGATCGGTGAATTCAGAGTGTGGGAAAATCAGTGGTTTGGTAACCAGAACAGTTCATTTTTACTCAATGATAGATTTCAGTATTAAGAATATCCTTGAGATATTTTCGGATTATTTTTGTATTAAAATTGGTCACTAGTTTGGCTAAAGGCAACCTCTTATATAAAGCGTAAAATGTCGCCCTACCCTATGGGTGTCTCAGAGAATGATGTAAGCTGTGGCAAATCGATTTTGTGGCTTCATCTTCAATCAGAGACGGCGCACAGTGGGGTATTGGACCCGAAAAGTGGCGATTAATTCAAAAAACGATTTTTGCGTTCGATACATTTGATTATATTTTTTTGTTAATACATAAAATTCTGCATTTAACCGTATATGAGTTTTTCTCCTCAACCTAACAGAGGCTGAGGAATCGGTTGTCAAAGTTGCAATATATTTTCGGTGTCTTTAAAAAAGTAAAAAAAATCCCTTTCTTTGAGCATTTTGAAAAAAGAAAATTGTTTCTTAAACGAAAATATACGCCAAAAAAGTTATGCAATCTCTAAGATAATATATTTAACTATTTTTTAAATATTTTTTTAACAATATAAATTTCAATTTTATAAATAAAATTATTACAAATACAAAAAATTAGCTAAAAATTTCACATTTTTTAACTTTAGGTAGACAAAAAGTAATGCGCCACGCGGTCCCACGCGATATTTTAAATGAGGTGTTATTCCCTAGATATTCAGCTTAACCGCCTCATTCACACAATTTTGCACAAATTTGCACAAATTTGTTCAAATTCAATTTTAGTGGATATACTGATAGCGCGCACACTACAAGCGCGGGCGTTGCGCTGCCAGCTGAGTTTCTAAAACCCGCCGAGATCAGTACTGGCGCCCATGAGACATCTTCAACAAATAGAGACTCATCTAGCGAAGATTGAACAAACAAAGATTTCCAAAAAACCGAAATTAAATAAATAAATAAAATGTTATATAAAAATAAAATATTTTTTTTTATTTATGGGTTTGACTAAAAATACCAAATAAAGAACAGTTTTTATTTTTTTTAGTATTTTTTCGTAACATTTTTTGAGTTTTTAAAAAAACTAGTTGTTAAATGTTGAACAAATTTTGTAAGATTATTAAGTCAATAATAATACATAATAACAAATAATTTTTTTTTTTAAACTTGGTATTTTTAGTAAAAAATTAAATAAATTAAACTATTTTTTATATGGCAGCTATAAGATATAGTAGTCCGATTCTGATAAAATTTTTCCTTAAAATCTGGAATATTTTGAGACTTCTTATGTAAAAATTTGGTTACAAAATTCTTAAAAAAAAAAAAAAAAATCATACTAAAACAAATTTGGAAAAATTAATTTTAATTTTAAAAATAAAAAAAATAATTTAAATTAAAAACGAACAACTTTTTTTTACTAAGATTTGTCATATCTAACAGGAAAAAAAAGTCTCCATCCAAAATATGCCCACCTGATTTGATCGCCACTTTTCGGGTCCAATACCCCACTGTGCGGCGGCAGTCTTTTTCATTTCAGTTCGAATATATTAGGCGAAGGCAGCCGACACCGCCCTTGGCATTGTCAACGCTGGGTCTGCTCCGAGGACTTCCATCGGACACGGAGGTGGAGGTGGAGGTGGAGGTACAGGTAGAGGTAGAGGCTGGCCAGCCACTTGGGTATTGATAAATGCGTTGAAAACTAAGCGACCGCCCAGTGGATTACCACCTCCCCACACCAAGCTGCCGCACTCCATTCCCCGAGAGGAACCCCCCGCAGCCAGCCTAGCTGGCTTGCAATGAGGAGCAATCGACCACAATCGCTGGTCAAATTCAATTGGCGCAATTTTTCATCTGTGGCTCCAAGGGACCCGATCCGGCGGATCCTTTTGGGCTGTTGCCTCTGCTGCCGTCTATTGTTGCCCTGGGCTCTGGCAATTGTTCTCGGCTCTGGATCGCTACGGAGCTACGGAGCCGCGGAGCCCTCGGCTCAAGTTTGTTTATTTTGAAAAATCACCATCACCCGATCGTGGCCTGTGCCGACGGCTGGGGATTTAATTCAACGCTGGACATTTATAAATTGCATTCAATTTATACACAACACGAAAGCGTGATTTTTACATTTTTACAATCTAGCGAATAATAGATCAGCGTCGTATTATTGCCGACTCCTCACTGCAATGCTCTCCAGAGCAATCGAAGCTTTCTGGGTCTTTCGCCTGCGGCATGAAGAAGGCATCTTCGAGCTTTCCGGATTGACGCAGACAAATGTTAATAAAATATTCAGCACTAAGGTACATTTTCCAAGCTATGACGGTTCATCTTCCCCAATTTTACTAAACATAAATAAAACTCTTCATATAGAAATTAGAAACCAACTAAGTCCCAACTTATTTACATTTTAGTATAGGAATTAAATTAATAATATAATTCTGAAGACTTCTGGGGATCTGTACAACATGTAGAACTGCTTGAAAATACTTGCATCGAACTCCCAAGAATATAAAAGTTAAAAATAAAATCAAATAATATTTTGCTTACAAATCTAACCATTTTAATTACTTATATAATTCTGAAAACTACTGGGGATCTGTACAGCCTAAAATTTAAAGCTTTATGTCTTAAGTTCTCTCAAGTTCGAGCTGCTTGAAAATACTTACACCTATTTCTATCAACAAAAATGTTCTTGAGGAACTCAAAAGAATATAAATTTAAAAATCTAATAAATTTATGTTTGGCTTACAAACCTTCCCATTTAAGGGCCTGCAATTATCTTGAGGAGTTATGCATCCCACTGGAGACGTTTAAGAGCTTTCGATTGTTCAAATTGAATATTCCCCCGAGACAAGATCTCGAGCTCTATTATTTGAATACATTTTCCGCACCTCATCCAGCCCCTGGAAAAAACTCCTCCAGCTAACACAATGTTGGCCGGCATCGTTTAGCCCGTCCAAGGGTATCATTTGATTCGATGAGAGTGCTTTTTGTTGTACTTTTCTTTGGCTCTTTGATTTGGGAGCTGTTCCTCGGATCCCCATGCTGCTTGGTATTGAGCAGGTCGCTCATTAAAGAGGGAGGAGCTGGAGGGGGCATTGGGACCTGGGGATCGGGGGCTGCTGGCCAAACAAAAGGCATAAACATTTAATTCTCACCAAAGCGATTGATGCGGTCGCAGGGGCAGAGCGACCATGTCGATGTCCGTCCGTCCGCCTGTCCCGCCTGTCCGTTTGTCTGGGGATACGATCCTTCTTCTCGGCCTGGGTCTCGAGCCTCACCAGCCAGGCAGCCAGGCAGCCAGTCAGCCAGCCAGCCAGTCCTAGTGCCAAATTGCAAATGCAACTTGTTAACCTTGAAACCGAGCGGACGGTTGGAGGAGCGGACAGATAGTCAAGGAGCCTGAACCGCAGACCCGGCACAGTATGAGGCATTTAGTCAGACGTCGTCGTCGTTGCTGTTGCTCGTGTGGTTGTTGTTACCACTGCCGCTGTTGTTGTCCGTCTGCCGATCACTCGTTTGTCTAGCTGCTGCCCCCCGCCCATGTCCTCATACACTGCGAAAAATATTCACAAGAGTAAGATATCGATCGATGGATCATTACCTTGTTTTAGGTTTAACTATAATTAAAACGTTTAAATTTTAGTTCAATATTTAAAATGTCTACATTTTTATAAAACCAAATATGGCCTATGTAAAAAACATGTATTTAATATTTTGTGGTAATCATACATTAAATAATTGTAATTAGTAAAGTCCAGGCAATACAAGTTAGAATTGCATTTTCTTGAGTAAGAAATATAACAAAATTGACATATATGAGACAAAAATAGATTACTTTTTAAATATTATCAATATTGCGTTAAAACTAAAAACTACGTTCAAAATAATTGCTATTTAACTCTATAAAAGGCTAGAGTCAACCGCACTGTTACGTTGCTTACATTCTGTGCATTCTGTCCATCTGCTGGCAGAGGTCGGGCAGAGAAACTTGCTGACTGGCGAGTTAGGGCTTTGAGCACTACTGTTTTAAGATATAATATTTGCTGAAAAAAATTACCGGTTTTATATGGCGAATTCTGTAGAGTTCATTATAAAAATCATTTAGTTAATAATTCATGAATAATTCATTAACTTCCCGGATTCTAAATTTTCTCTGGGTGCAAATTTTAAAGTTCAATTTCTTTTCGATTAATTTTATTTTAGTCTGACCCAGAATATGTAAATAAGGATGATACCACGTTTTTTTTTTACTTTCTGCATCTTAATATATATTTCTCCCAGTGCACTTAGCATATTGAATAATGCGTTTATGGCCAGATGAATGACACTTCATACATGCGTCTGGTCTGTCCCTGGAGCTGCAACTCGCAACTGGCAACTCTCAACTGGCAACTGGCAACTGGCAACTTGCAACTCGCAGCCAGCAACATACAACTTGCGACTTGCAACTGGCAACTGGGAACGGAACAGAGGCCAGGAGGCTACCGAGACTGGGGCTCAGGCTGTGGATGAGGCTGCCTCCTGGTGGTGCATATTTCATGCGTAAACTTTGGCTTGGGCATCCGCCACTATTCGTCATTTGTGCCGGGCCATGTCAGTGTTGTGTTTGAAAGAAATTCGTTTAAATTGTCAATTGTCTGGGGTCCTACGGCTCCTGCTCCTGCGCCAGCACCAGCTCCTTCTCCTGCTCCTGCCCCGGACGGAAACTGGTTTCCAGCTACTCCTAATGAGGCGCATCAGCGAAAAAAAATGGGAGTGAGGAGAACGAACCCTTTTAGCATTCGGCCGTGATGGTTGGTGGCCCTGGCCCCCACAGTGGCTCTCTGGGATCTGGGGCCAGGGGATGGAGGACCGAGGGCCCGGGTGCGTTTGCATTTAGCTCTAGTGGCCGGCCAGGCACATTAAAGTCGAGTCAACTTAGCCACATACGAGCCAGTGGTTCCCACACCCGATTCCGAATCCGAATCCCACTCCCTTTGCAGCACTCCCACTGGACGGGGACGGGAATGGGGCCATTTCCATTCTGATTTGGTTTAAGATTCGGATGCGCATCGGATCCTGCTTACTGGGTGTTGCAATGTCATTGCCAGCATTTTATGCACTCGCCGCACTTTACAGCCGAGCCATAAATAAACTTGTATCTTTAAGATAGAAATAGTCGTAAAAAATCAGCAAATGACCCCGAAACCCGCCGGAACCCTGCAGTCCCAGCCGCGTGAGAGTCGCTCTTCCAGACCTTGGAGGCAGAACCCTGGAGAATCGTCAAACTGGGACCGTTTTGGAGCATCTGCAAAACATGTGTAAGTTGCAATATTACATTTTATATTTAGCGCACGACTTTGTAGGCTTCATTTGGCTTCACTTTAGAGTTTTGCATACAATGAGGTCGGTGCATTGGCGATTCCGGCGAGATGATTTTTATAGATGCCCCGGACGAGATCGTGATGGAAGCCCCATCCTAAAAAGCGAACAATAGCCGGTCATTAGAACTCAGAGCTCAACGGTTTTACTTGAGACACAGTTCTATATGGAGACAGAATATCGATGGGGGCCCCAGCAGCAAGATCTCACTTTCGGCATCTCCGGAATGATGAATGGCGATCATAAACCTTTTCCCTGCCCATTTAAATTAAAAATTACACAGTTTCTCCCTCCGTATATTTTCGATTTAAATACATTATTCAGAAGAATGTTATTACCGCCTTTAACAAGCCTCCTAACTGCTGCTGCTGGCCTTTCTTTACGCATAAATCATAATTATCTCACTCTCCGCTCGCGGTAAGTAAACACGCATTTAGGATGACGAAACATCTCAATGCTACGTGGGCACATTTCCATCTAACGCCGCTGGAACACTTTGACCCAATTCATTTCGGTTCAATTGAAACATTCTGAAGCATTTAAAGACCGGCCATAAAAGGCACACGAAATGGGATTTCGGTGGAGCGGACTCGAGACGGTAGTCGGTTCACGAGAGATCATAAAAAGTAATTAAGAAGTTGGTACTTGGCTTTATTCTGGCAATGCTCTCTATCAAGCTTAAGTATGGCGATTTGTGGGAGAGCTTTGTTTGTATTTTTTATAGATAATTAGTTTGTTACAGTTGATGTCAATACAATTTAATATTAGAAAATATATTCATTTAAAATAGCATTATTTACTAATAATTATAAAAATGTGAAGGCATCTGTAGGATATATTTAACCCAACAAAATCAAAGCATAGAAGAAACTTATCTCAAACGTGGCACTAGAATCTTTTATTGGGATCTAGCGACATTCTTGCTAAATTTTAAAGTTTATCAGTATGGGATAATGATGAGAGAGATCTGGCTTCCTTCTAAGGCAGCTGTATATCAACGCATGTATAATTTAAGTTGCTTCATTTATTTCCAAAACACATTAGAGTATCCCCTCTTCGAAGTACCCCATAAAACTCCCTCTGGTTACCTTCGTATTTTCATTATTTGGTCCATGGTTATTTAATCAATGGGGGCTCAGTGGCGAGCTCTCCACATAAAGGGGAAGACGAAGGCACTCCAGCGGGCGCTCAACTGCGCAGCCCCAGCATCTGAATCCACTTTGGTACATTGATCTTGGCCCATTACGAAATAGTGGAGGGAAACCGTTAAGATCCACGGATAGCGAAAGAAATCAATGACCCAGAACATTTTTTTGGGTTGCCCACATTCTGCTGTTTTGATTACGTCAAATGGGATGCCAGCAGCAGCTGAGAGCTCCTCCTCCAGAATTGAGGCTGCGATCTGGGCGGCTTTCGATCGAAGCCGGGCCATGTAATGCATTAACATTCAGCGATTTCAAGGCACCAGGAACGAGACAAAATGTCAATGGGAGAATCTTGTTGCCGGGCCTGGCCTGGCCTGGCATGGCGTCTCCTCAGCAGACACACATGCAAATAGCAAATAGCGAGATGCCGATGTCGATGCCGATGCCGAAGTCCGCGTCCCGGCCGAGCTGGGACGAGGCTGAAATCTGTAGCCCAAGGGGCCCATGTGCCATGCAATTTAGTCAAAGGCCCTAACGGCATTTGAGCCAAATGCGTTTACGTTTACGCATCCGCTATAAACTCGTATGCCGGGTTGTCGTGCTCGCCTCGGCCTCAGCGTCTGCCGGTTCTCAAAGCCGGGACCTGGGGAGCAGTGCTGCCACTTTAAGCCATTTTTGTAATCAATTAATATTAATAATATATATTTTTGTAATTAATTAATATCCTCGGAAATTATAATCAAGTGTTTGGTAATAATAAATATAGTTATCTCTTTTGTTTACCTTCTGAAATAATATATTTAAATAGCAATGCTCCTGTATTTAGTGGATTATAGATCTTGAAAACAGGTTAAAACAGCTTAAATTAATAGGGATACTAATATATTATAATTGTTAATTTTTACATTCTGTTTCTATAAAAAACCAAACTAAGTAAAGTTTAAAGTGGGGCTGCGATATACTATACATAGCTGTGAATTATGTATTATATTATTATATTATATACAAGTCCTAGACATATTTATTTTGTTTATTTAAAAGATAACCCTGCACATCTGAAGGCTGTTAAATCTGGCTTTTTTTCCCCACTCGAATCCTGTCAGCACTGCCTCGGAAAAGGTGTTGGCAGCGAACCCAGAACCAGTTGGCAGAGTTATACTTATGCTTTAAGCAGGAGCATGCGACAAAACTGTGACTCGGGGTTCGCTGGCTGACTGGCTGGCTGGCTGGCCACTTCCTTTGGAACGTGGTTGGAGCTGGGAACTGTAAGCTGGGAGCTGTTAGCTGGGTGCTGGGTACTGTTAATTGGACCTGGCCTGGCCCTCCCCCTTGCGGGCGTCGGAGTTTGGCAGTGCGTGGCGCGCACTTAAACGAGGTTAACTGTACTGCAAAGGCATCGCTCTTCTGTGGGCCGCCGCACAAATTTAATTTCCAGTTGCGTCAACGCCAGCGCTCCAGGGCCCAAGCACAAGATCCGAGCGCTGAGATCCAAGAGCTGAGCGGTCAATGCACGCATTACCAGTTGCCAGCTTATCAGGCGGCGATCGCAGAGCTTCCAGCTCGCAGCTCTCTGCCCCTGCCTCCCAAGAAAAGCCCATCAAATCAGCAACGTGATGCTGCCCTTGGGGCCCTCGGTCTGCACTCTCCACTCTCCACGGCATAAAGCGGTCATAACATTTGCACCACAATAATAGCTGTAATACTAACCGCCGCCGCCGCCCAGCCCCCATTCATTGAAGGATAATGTTACGGTTAATGGCACGGCCGGCCGGGCGAGTAATTTAATTTACTCGTACACTCGCCACATGCCCCCAACAAACGTACAACGATCGCGAATTATTATGGCCAAAAAAAGACTAGACAGCGGCACAGACACAGCCACTCCGCAGATGGAGATGGAGATGGAGACGGAGCCGCAGATGCAGATACAGATAGAGATGGAGTTGCATCTGGAGCTAGCAGGAGTTGCAGCTGGAGCGGGAGATCCCTCATACCGCGGGCATCGACGATCATCAGCCGGCCAGACATTGGAGATGAGACAGTGAGGCAGCCAAGATCGAGAGTTGGTCAAGTTGGCCACCTCAAATTATATTGGCCTCTATTGCTATAATTTGCCTTGAAACTTTGTAGACGATGGAGCATCTGGGGCGGGTTCGATTTTCGTTAGGGCTTCATGAGATCGATAATGCTGATTGAGTATTAGGTATGTATTTTTAGAGCGGAACTACTAAGGTTTGCCAACGGAATTCCACTAAAAAGGTTACAAAAGAGGTTGTTTTTTTGAAAAACTATTTAATCTATAATATTTGAATGCTTTTATATATATATTTAACAATTATTTTGGGATAAATACTTAGGGATAAAAAGGTAAGTTTATTGTTTTAAGAAACTTTAAGCCTTGAAAAGAAGATTTAAGTCTAGAAAAAGGAAAATAATATATAGTTTTTAGTTTAATGAATTTAAAAGAAAATTATTATTTGTATAATTTTTGGTTACATTATTACCAAATTTTAAATCGAAAAAAAGGAGTAAAAAAGTTAGAGACTTTAGTTTTCAAACCTCAAAGTAGGCAATGTTTATTTGCTAATAAAGTCCCGTATATTTCTATGGTTTCATGCTTTCTAACGTCTGAAATTCAAGTGAACAAATAAATATTTTCTTGAACAAAGAAATACACATTTCTCACAAAATTTAAAACATAAATTAATCTTTTATTCAATCTATCAAGCTTAATCACTCGCAATCTCACTCAAGAATCCTAATTTTTAATAAGGTTCCTTGGACTTAGTGAGGTTTAATCTCATTAAAGTACAGACCCAATATTAAATCATCCAGGTACATAAAAGAGATATTTTAGTTTCCTTTTTGTGGTCGTGCTTTCTTACTGCCTAGCCTCTAAAATTATAATGTATTTATTCATTTCATAATTTCTTTAACAGAGAAGAATACATTTCTCAACAGATTAAATACATACATTAGTCTCTTATTAAGTCCCGGGTTCAGCTAAGCCTAGTCACTTGTAATCTCCTAATATAACACCTAAGTCTTCATTTTTAATTCAGTTGTTCAGACTTAGCCAAGTTTAATCCCATTGAACTCCCCCATTTGGGCCAAGTCCATCTCCAGCAGATTTGTTTCGCTTCGCCCGCAGCCGGATTTGATGGTTGGCGATCGTGTTTGCCGGCTAATATCCATTATGCCATAAAGCGTTACCAAAACGCCATTAGCACGTCAGGAGGTACGCCTCTGGGAGGCCAGGATGGAAATACTCGCAGAAAAGGTATGTATAGTAGGTGTAGGTAGCGGGCATCGACAATCGATTGATCAAATAAATTGCAACGATGGACATATCGATAACGATGGATAATGATAATGGTAGTGCCGATGTCGATGATGGGCCTGGGCGCGGAATGGGACGGAATGCGGACAGCGGTTGGACGGACGGATGGCCAGGTCTGTGCTGTGCTGTGATGAAATTGTTGGCTTCGATTTTGGCTAATTGCAGGAGTCCATTTGAAATGCCTACTTAGGGCTAATTGGTCCCCTCGGAAGCGCCGCCAAGAAATGTACAAACATTTCACGCTGTGCCTGTCATGGATGTTGTAATTGATGCTGCCGCCTCCAGGCTTCAGATACTAGGTTCCCGTTCCCGTTCCCGCTTGGAAGTTGCAGGTTCTGGAGTCTGGATTCTGGGTTCCAGGTTGCTGGCTCCTTCAGCAACATTGTGTGCCATGTCAGGAGATGTCAACCCGCCAGCGATGGCGACTGCGACTGAGACCACGATGCAATGTCCGAGTCCACAAGACCACGACTGTGACTATGACTATGACTATGACGATGACGATGACGATTAGGACGAGGACGGCAAATCTAACAACTTTGATTGACTTGTGATTTGAAGGCGCGCCTAATTGAAGCGAGGCGGCTGCAGCAGAGAGAAACAGATTCTGGGCCTCTGGGAGGGCACTGCACGAAACTAGGGTGAAGGGATCACTAGACAGAAGTCAGAACTTTACTTAGGAAGCTTTTTTACTTGCTCTGTAATTTCTCTAAATTTATTTTATTTTTATTTTCATATCCCCAACTCCCTCCATATTTTCTCACAGTGCTCTCGGCTGGACAAGAGCTCCTTGTGTTGACTGCTCTGGTAAAATGTTCGTGAGAAATGTCATTAATACGAACGATGTGACTGCCTGGAGAGGTGGATGCGAATGTTGCCATCCCATCCCCATTCCCCATTTCCCATTCCCCAACCCAATCCCATTCCCATTCCATCCTCCCAGTGCCGCCCTTTGCCACTCTATCCGCACCGCATTGTTGCACTTAATTAATGTGAGGATGAAGAGGCTCCTTCCGTCCGCATCCTCTGGCGGAACACGCCCTCGGCATGCTGGACAAGACCAGCCTAGGAGTAGCGGCAGAGCGGAGGAGCACTTGCCATATATGGGGTCAAGTCGTCAGAGGCTGAGGCTGAGGCAGAGGCGTCGTCGTGTCTTGCAATGGGAATTGCTCCATGGAGCACTTAGAGCCCTGGCGATAATGGTGGGACGTTTATCTATTCCAAACAGCAAGGCCGAGCCCGCTGCGCCCAATCCCGATCCCGATCCCGATCTCGATCCAATTGCATTCTGAAAGGCGTTAACAAATTATTTGAAACATGCAGCGCCGCGTCGGCATCCAATAATCCTCCCCATACTTAGATCCCGCTTCCTCTGGAAGGGATCCCGATTCCGATTCCGATACCGAACCCGATCCCCCTGCCTTCGACGCTCTGCGCTGCGAGCAGGCGTTAATAGGCATTGCTATGCCAATAATTTGCAATTATACTTAATTGTAATCGTCATCGTTGATGATGTCCATGTTCCTGTGTGTGGCAATTGAGAGTTGTTGTTCTTTTTTGTTTTTCTTTTATTGAGATTGGCTTGCTCGGAGTCGTGTGTGTGTGTTGTGGTTGTGCTCGGGGCCATTGCTATATGTACAACATTTCGTGTTTGCTTAAGCGATCGCTTTACTTGGCTAGACAAATGTTTATTAAGCCTATTACTTACTGGTCTATGAGTGTTTGCAGGGGCAAGACATCTGTATACATAGTGCTGACAAACATGGATCCAAGGGAACACTGATCCCTATCTTTTTCAGGTTTTGAAAAATATATTTTACAGAATCTGACATGATCTTTACATTGTTGCAAAGGTTTTAGGGCATTTACGATCTGCAATTGCTTGTTAACACATCGCATACAAATGTCCAACGCCCGCTCTCGTGAGTTGTTTCAAAAGCAGAGCCGTGTCCGAGTTCTATAGGATTCTTTAGATAAGTTTACTTTAAAATCACAAACCGAACATGATAACATTATGTAGGAATCGAGGCCAGCGAACTGCTCTTGAAGACTTATTACAATAAAATCGTTTGCTAAATCTCGAGTGTAAAATATAACCAGTGTAGACGGTCGATATATATCGCTTAACTAGGACTACACATTGCATCGGGGGAGGCGCGGGGAATATATCAGAATTCCCGGGTCTAGGTCGAGTCTGATCCTTAACTACAGAAGCTTAGATGCAAGGCGCTTAGCAATTATGACAAAAATATTACACTATGTGAAATGATCGGGGAATATCAATTCGCTTATTGCTGCTCCTTGGGAGCCGTAACTTAATGTTTATGAAAAAATACTCAGTTCCAGTGTTCTCGATGCTCGATGCTACTTCCTTTGCTCCTTCCTCGTCCTAGTAGAGGATGCCGGGATGAACGGCCCCGCTGCGCTGGAAGTACACATTCGGGTTGCTGCTCAGCGTCGGCTCCAGCGTCGTGTAGAGATTCGTTTCGTCGGGTCGTATAAACATGCCTGGGAATTAGTTAAAGGGAACTATATTTATTAAGGATTATTTAGGGGTAGTTAGGGGTTAGTTACAGGGTTTAATTTGGTCAAAAATCGATTGTATGCAAGGGGAATTCCTTTATTCTTATTTTAAAAACCCATTATAATCTATGAGTGTGTAAGACTTAAACCATTTAATATTGAATCAATTCTGAATCCTGTTAAGTTTAAGTTTATATATTTAGGATTTTGTAGGGGTACTTAGGGGTTAGTTCCAGGGTTTAAGTTGGTCAAAAATCGTTTGTATGCAATTCATCCTTTTAAAAAGGATTTAAACCATCAAGTATTGTATAAATGTTTAATCCTGTAAGTCCTTGCATAAAAACAATGTTAAAGACATCCCAAAAAATAGGTGTAAGTGCTTGTGTATTACCTGGCGCATAGCGCAACGTTTTGGCCAACTGCGCCGCCTGTGTCATGGAGGTTAGCGAGTTGCCCAGCTGCTTGAGGGTCAGCGGCGTGAGCGTGGGCGGTGCGGCGTGCGCCTGCTGCTGCGGCGGTGGCTGCGGCGGCAGCGGTGGCAGTGGGGGCGGTGGTGCGGGTGGATAATAGCAGAACGGGTGCGGACTCAGGTGTGCTGGAAAGTAGTGATACATACGCGTATAGCTCGGCGGTGCGGCGGTGACCAGAGCAACCCGATCTGGCGGTCGGCGATGGATCGGTGGAGCAGTGGAGCAGGGATTGGAGGTGCGTGTGCGGGTGCGGTGGGAAGTCCCAAAGTAAGTGAGTAGAGTAACCAAACCATTAACAAAACCAGTCGTGACCCACACACACGTATTCGTAATATTACGCATAGGATAAACATATATGTACAGTAATTATAGATTTTTTTGACAATAAATGTAAATTCAATTAAGTTTCGAAAAGGCACAGATACCGGAAACAAAACCAAAAGAGTCAACCGCAAGTAAGTAAATGAGGAAAAAAGGTTCCACATGAATGATGAATATAATAACCAAAATGGAGTTGAATAAAAAAATAAATTATGTAATGACATATGCAAGAGTGTGTGCGAGTGTGTGTCGTGAGCGTGTCGAGAATTTTTTGATTATGTTTGACAAAGAAATATAACGATAAGGAGGCAGATATGTGGGGGATTAGGTGGATGTAGTTGTCGTTGCAGTGACGACGATGACGATGACGATGGCGGTGATGATGATAGGTTTTTTTGGGGTTCGTTGTTGATGTTGTAGATGAATGTCGTGTTGGTGGTTGATGTATGTACGAGTATGCATGACATGACAAATAAGAAGTAAACAAAATAAAATAAAATAATCATAAATATGTGTATATATTTTTCGGATATTTATATGGGTGCTGAGAGTGCAAGGCAGCTTAAAACGAAGTCTTAGCCATATGTTCATGGATAAATCAGCGAAGATGTCACAACTTCTGCCCAGGGCCAGTCATAATTAGCTGACCCAGAGAGCCCGGACCCGAACCCGAGCAGATGTCACAAATCCAAGGAAATTACCTTGCCATATTTCACACTTTTGCCACCTTAATGATGTCAAACGATTTCATGTCAATGGGTTAACTCTGCACCCGCAAGCCATGGAGAAAGTCGCACGCGGGTCTGTATTTAAGTCTGATTTTCTGTTCAGCTAGCTCCCATTTTCAGATGGATATTGGGCAATAACCCTAAGCGTTGTTCATTGGAATCTTAATTGGTTTGTGTTGGATTTGCAAATCAGTCTGTGAGCTCGTTTGCCCATTTCGCTGTGCGGTGACCTTCATGCGCCTCAAAGGGTTAATAAAACCGAGCCGCAGCAACTCCCATGGGGTAAATCGTAAAAGAAATCTTCGTTATTGCCGCAGCTGCAATACTGGAGTCTGTGCAATTTTTATAATAATAAAACCAGTTCAACTTTATGCATATATTTTTTAGTTTTAAACCCTCAACCCGACTCTGGAGAATCCAGTTTCCCTTTTAGATAAGAAGCCGGCCTTAATTGTTTGGCTATTTATAACTTTCGTACACTTGTCATAATTAGCAGCCAGTTGGCCGGGCCAAGACCCAAGCCCATATCCAAAAGCCTAACAAATGTGAGCCAATCAACCGCCGCGCCGGCAGCTGGGGGTTATAACTCACGATTATTATTATTATTATATTTTCAACAGCCCCGGCGAGCCGCCAATGAAACGAGTGTGGCAAACTGTGTTAATGACACGAAAAACAGACGAAAAAAGCGGCCTAAAGAGGAAAACGAAGCTGGAAAAGCGGTGGCATTGACGCCCGAGTATCTGCTGCTGCGGGATCTGAACTCTTGACAGTGCTAAATGCAGCAGTTACACACACACATGCCAAGCTGCCTCAGCCTTCTGGCCTCTTTCTTGCTTTTCTAATTAACTCAGAACAAATACTGCAATTAAGCCCGCTTGTTTTTATGCAGCGCGGCGCGGCTTCTGTTCTGTTTCGCCTGCCGCGAATCTGGAATTATGTGTCAGAAAATGAAAATGCACGAGTAGCTGTGTGTATCTCTCTGCTGTATCTGTATCTGTATCTGTATCTGTAGCTGGGCCTAGGCTTTGCATTTCGAAAAGAAACTAGTTTGCCAGCCGCAGCCACAGCCACAGCCGCCAGCTGAAGCGTTAAATTTGGCTTAATTCCGTTTTGGCCGAGAATTTCTTTCGCTGTCAGCTCATTTGCCGATTTGGCCATTATGAATTATGTGCGCCAGCATTAAATAGTGGCTTTAACGCTCTCCTCAAGCTCAAGCCTCTTGCATTTTCCAGCTGTCAGCCGGCAAACGAAACGAGACGAAATGTAACGAAAAACGCTAATTAAGTGCAAATATGTATGGCCAGACTCGCGAGAGCTCAGGCGGCATTCGTGTGCGTGTTCCGCACTTCCTTGGTGTGGGTAAGTGAGTATCTGTGTGTGTGAGTGTGAGTGTGGGGGCGGCCAAAGCCTGTGGAAATTCTCGGTTTCTATATGGCTAGAGATGGCAGATCAGGCAGGAGTACGTGACTCTGAATCTTAATTGTCATAATCAGGAGGAAATTGTAGAAATTTATTCGTGGGAGAAATATTTTGATGTGAATTTTATTATCATAAATTCGAAGAAGAGGGAAAATATTTGTGCTTAAAAAAGTGAATCTGAAATGTGGAATGATATTTTATAATTAACAATATTTTTAATGCTTTAATTTGACATTTCTTTACTATGTTATTTAGCCAGTAATTGTTTGAATTAAGTTGAACATTCCGGATTAGTATCCCAAAGAAACGTTGATACCATTTACATATTAAGGGAAAATAGATTCTGGAAATGTCTTTAAAAGACAACAAACGAACAACGATTTAATATAAATAGTTTAAAATACTTTATTAATTTTCATCATATTTTTCTGTATTTAATATAATAATATTCGGAGGAAAAAATAAATCATGAAATGCCTTTAAAAAACAACATAAATACTATGATTTAATTTTAATATTTTTAAATAACTCCTGAATTTTAATCTTTTTTTTTTAAATACAGAAAATTTTAATATATAGTAAATTAATAGTAAAACGGAAAAATAAAAAACAAAAAAAAAACATCAAAAATAGTACGATTTATTTATTTTTAATATTGATAAAAATAACTCATGCATTTTCTTCCTTAGTTTTTTGTATAATATCCGACTTAACTTAAGAATAAGCTTAAGAATTTAAAAAGGAAGCAAAACTTTCTCATTCATAAAGCAAACAATTATGTACATATCTCTCCTATTCTAGCCAACTTAAGTTATGAGTTCCTGTGTTCGAAGCATGTTTCCCCAGCTGGTCCAGAAATTCTTTTTATAAATTATTCGCCATTTAAACTGTGGCAATTTATTCTTTGCTTCATTATTTCCTCACTTTTAATTCACCTTTCCGTGTGCTCGCCTCGGCCGTTTTTACTTTTCCTCACTTGCATTTAATTATTTCTGCCTCTTTCACCGGGCCGGCCGGGGGAAAATTCATTAAAATTGCCCATCTCTAGCGGAGAGCCACGTTTTGCATTTTGCAGTTTGTCGGCTCTCCTGGGGCCCACAGAGGCATCTGCCTCCTTACCCTTGCGGAGCCCAGTATCTTCTATCTGGCTGGCAACAAGTTAAAGTTAAACCAACTGCCGCACGTTGACTGATTGCTACGTGCAGATTGTCATTGTTCGCCTTTGTTGTGCTGCTTGTTGTTTGTGTCTTTTTTTAGTTTCGTTCTATCCCCTAGTAGAGGTCTTTTTGTTGCTACATACTTTGCAGACTTGAGTAATTTCTTTGGCGAGCGCTGAGCGTTGCTTTTTCCTATTTTCCTATTTTCCTATTTTCCTTATTGGCTGCAGCGCCAAAGGTTCTTGTTTCTGCCGTTGTCTGGGCTCTGCGAGAGTGAGTTGCCAGATGTTGTGATATCACGAAGCAGCATTATAACTAATTGGCCACGTTCGTTCTAAGCCAACTCTCCTCTCACTTCCTCAGACACACACACTCGGCCAGGGTTCATTGTCATGAACTGCGGCGCGGAGCTTTTCCCATTTCCCTCTCTCATTTGCAGGCGGAAGAAAAGCGTTTTTCACATGGCAGCCACTCGGCGGGCAATTTGCATATTTCGGTTAAGGGCGTATGACCTTCAAATTGCTACAATTCAATTTGCATGCAAGTTAAGTTGCGTAGAAGTGCATAATAAGCTCAACTGGGACTGAGGACTGAGAGAACTTTATTTAAATTTAAGTACGAAACCCGACCCATTTTTCGGACTATTAATTTGTTTAATCTCGAGCCAAGAAAGCCTGCCACTTTTGATTTCTAGCTAAGTGTAAATATTTTACGATTAACATTTGACTCTGCCATAAACCAGGGAAACTTTCAAACAAAATCTCTAAAAAGTTAAGTCAAAAATAATATCAACTATCCATCGTAAACTCAGAGACCAACAGTTTTATGGGCCTGTAAGCCCGAATTTGCAGTGATTTACCTCTCTAAGCTCGACACTGAACTTATTTAAGACTTAACTTAAATCAATCATTCGCTTAGAGCTCAGCCCCCTTGCACCTACCCCCGGTACTCCCATATTTTGCATCTCTGGGCGGCGACCGCAAGTGCTGTCGAAGAATACGAGTACCGTAAGGCGGTAAGAGCTCGGGCTCTTGGCCAATTTAGCGTAATAATTTCAGCGTGCGAGCATGTGCAGTTGGCACACGGCTCATTGGCTCCGGCTAGGAGCTGGTAGCTGGTAGCTGGTAGAGAGCCAAGTGGCGAGTACAGAGACCTGAGTTGGCTTTTCCGCTTTCGGTTTCATTGCCGCAATTCGGAACTGGTTATCGATTACGTTGCTGGCTGGCTGCTTCTAGGCAAAACTAAATATCATCGCTCCGGCGTCCAGCATCCACCATCCACCATCCAGCATCCAGCAACTCTGGCTGCTGCGGCTGTGGCTCTTATTGCAAACCGCTATAATTTTGTGGTAATATACAGTGACGCTCGTTTCAAGCACGTGCTGGCAGCGTTTACCCAACTCATATATTAAGTCCCATACACAGACGCTGGCGGACTCGGGGCTCGAGTTGGATACGATACTCAACAACACGTACTTCACAGATTTGTACATTACGCCATCGTCATCATCATGATCATCATCTTGCCCATTATCGTTGTCAAGTTTCCAGCGCCGCACCGAGGAGCTCCGTTCTTTTGTTTTTGCTCTTTGGTTTTTCAATTTCAAGTTCGTTGCCTCAGTCGTTGGTTTTTGGCTTGGTTTGGAAGTGGTCTTAGAACAATTGAGGCTAATCGAATCTTTTTTATGTCATATTTTCGACAGCTGATGCTGGTCGAACCGTTTCAATGGCCGCCCGTGCCCCCAAGGCGATGTTTGGGTCTCAAAACAAAGCCAGAGAGCCAACAGAATTCCTATGATTGGAATTGTTGTTTGATGTTCTTCGCAGATTGCTTTAAATTTGGGTCTAATAATTGACAGCTTAAACAATCGAACAGAGCAATTTGAGGCAAAATATTTGTATTATCTTTTACATTGACTTTAGATAGTAGTAAACTGTGTAACTATTTAGTATTGAATTAAAAGAAAATAAAGCTTATGTAAATTATATGGAATAAAAATATCATTTCCAAGGCAATAAACTTTTTAATTTAATTTAAACAATATGCGAGGCCATAATTTATTAATTTCCTCAAAAATAAAATCAACAAACAAATGACTGAGGCAACGAACTCGTGTTTTATTTCAAGCTTCTAGCTCTATTCAGAAACCAAATACTTTCCAATTACCATTATACAGCAAGTAATTCTTATAAAAGAATCAACTATTATGGCCGGCAATAATTTATTCATTTTCCATAATATTAATGAGCTTTCTTTGAGCCGAGCCTCATTTGGCCAACTGGTTTATGACAATGAAGCAACCTTTTGGAAGCAGCCATCAATAACACGCGAAACAAGACCCCCAGCCCCAGCTAAGCCTCGAGTCCTCAAGTGTGCAGAAAATAATATTATAAGAAATAAGAGATACAAAAACAGTCTCTGGACTGTTCACAGTTAAATGACTATGCGGCGGCCTCCCTGGGGCGGCTCTTTATTGACAAATCCCCATCGATCGATAAACATGCAAGACAAATAGACAAAAACTTCCGCACGGCTCTCGGGAGTGTAGCGACAAGCTTTAACCTTCCAAGGTCCGCATCGCATCTCGCATCTCGGATCTCGGATCGGCCGAATGATTGATTTTATGTATGTGCGCGCCTGGCATAAAGTCACTCAATAAAATTACAAAAAAATGCGTCGTCGCGCGGAGAACAAAGAGCGCTGGCATCTGCCCGGCTGCCCAGATTGATGGGCCCGTCTTACTGACCAACTGGCCAACTGTGGCAGCATGGCCAAGTCGAAGATGGGACACTCTGCCGACCGATAAGGTCAATGGATCGCCTTTGTCGCTGCCAGAGAAGCCCCGCACAGATTCCAGTTGCAGTTCCAGCCGGGCCCTGGGGGTTAGGGTATGATGATAACATCGCCAACGGAAGTATGTGCTCGTATCTATTTTTGTGACTCTGCCTGTCATCGCTCGGCTCGTTGTCGACAGCTGCCCGGAGCGGTTACAACAATGCGACTTCAATTAAAGCAGGCCGGGGTAACCTTGAACTCTCGTCTCGAGCGGTTTGCGCGCGTTCAATCAACGGCAAACGGGGACCACGACATCCTTCTGGCCCTGGCCTCAGCCCCAGCCCCAGCCACATCCACATCCAAGGAAGCCGAGCCCCAAGAGAGGCTGCAGCTGAAGCTGTCAATCTGCGTTCATTCCTCGCCTGCGCGACTTTGACTTCGCGGCGGCGGCAATCATCGAAAGATGCTGGCCTCTGACTTGGCCCCTTCCACCCTATCCCCAACCCCATTCCGATCTCGATCCCGATCGAGAGCCCTGCCCCTGGCCGCATTTGGGCCGGCTCATTCCTCGGCGTCAACGCCGTTAGCTGTCGTTTAGTTTATTGTTGCAAATTGCTCAGTGAATTATGTGCCGAACTGCTTACTGCCAACGACCACACGCATACTCGTATGTTGTGTGTTTGTGTTGCTTATTTGAAGGCTTGGCCGGAAATTTGATATAATGGATTTATTCGAAAAAATCTTTCCATATTTTCTGCAATGTCAGTCTCCTGTGTTTAATTTTTTGGTGCACATAAATTTATGATTTATTATGATTTTGGTTCAAGTGCCTGGCTTTTGCATTGAGATATTAAAGTGGAAAAGGAAATTGGGGATGTAGCTTAAGGTCTGTTCTTTAGAAGTTTAAAATTATTAAGGTGCGAGTTCGTTTCCTAGGACTTTTGTTTTTCAAAAGATATTCTCCACCAGCCGCTTAATTATCAAGTAATAACTAAAAATATATATTAGAGATATAGATTCCTTGAATAATTAGAACTTTAAGAAGGTTTTGGTGTAACCAATTTTAATTTCAGAGTAATTAAATAGATTTTCTTAAATATAATGCATTTATTAAATAAAGAGAATGATTAACTGATCGAGGTATGTTCTTAACAAATTAAAAAAAATGAGATACAAGTTCGTTTCCTAAGTCTTTTGTTTTTCAGGTGGTTTTATCCGTACAATCTTAAGATATCATTTAATGATTGAGATAATATAATAAATGAATTAATTCCTTGAATATTTAAAACTCTAAGAGGGTCATGAGAACTATTTTCTTATATAGAACGCATTTATTAAATGGAAAACATGATTTACTGATCGAGCTACTTCCCTAAGTCATTCCTTTTTGCCATTTTCTGCAAAATCAGACTGTCTGCAAATAGAAAAGCGCTTCAATCCTAGATCCAGAATAGATTCCATCCCATCTTAGTGCCTAGACATCCCGTGATTTGCCTCTCCTTAAGCTGTCAACTACCCGGCCGGATCAAGTTCGTTGCCCAAGTCATTTGCTCTTCAATCGAGAGAAGAAGAAGAAGAGGGAGAAAAAAAGGGAAATACTTTTGATTTTGCTCTTGCCTCACACTCTGGCTTATGTAAATTTTTAGCTGCTGCCCACATGCAGCTCCAGTTTTTTCTTTCTTTGCCCTTAATCAAGCTGGAACCCTTGGTGTCGCTGTCGCTGCCTTTGGCTCACTTCACTCAGCCTTAGCCTGGAGTCGAAGAGTCGAAGAGTCAGCGAGACAACTACACAACCCACACACATGTTCGGGGATCGGATCGGATTGGATCGGATCGGATCGGATCGGGTTTGGTTATGGCTGGGAGTCTGGAGTATGGGCATGGGTCTGGGTACGATAATGGCAGCGATTGCAGCTCTCGGCTGATGTTTGCTCCGTTTGCTTGTTAAGCTCTGTGCCAACTTTGATTTCGTTGTACTTTGTGTGTCTCCAGACATTTGTCTTTTGCTCTTAAGGTTCCTGCCTGCCGCTGCCGCTGTTGCTCTTTTCTCCTCTCGTTTTGTTTTTATTTTCGGTTTTTTTCGCTCGCTGTTACCCCTCAAATGCACTTTCAATTGCAGACAGCTTGACGTATATATGTGTATGGCTGAGCCAGGGCACTATATCTCTCATTTATCTATCTATATGCGAACCTACCTATATTTCGCCTGTCGCTGGCTTTCTTCAAGCGAAGACCGAGTCGGAATTGGAAGTGGAATTGGAATTGGAACTGAAATCGGAATCTGAGGCCCAGTCCCAGCCCGGGCTGCCCACAGGCACTTTGGCTTGTGGGCCGCGGCACCAACTCCAGATTCGGCTGCAGCTCCAGCTCCAGCTCCAGCTCCCAGCTTCGGTTTAGTTTCAGCTGCACCTCGTCTTTTGGCCTGTCTGCCTGAGCTTGGGCCTTTGCCTTAGCCTTTGCCTGTGTGCCTTCCTGCGTGGCTCACATACTGAGTCGGATTTGGATGTGGAGTCGTCGTCAAGTAGCTGCCATGTAAAACGCTTCCTACTTGGGCCCAGAGGCGCATTGTTATAATTTGGTAAATTATGGCCACGCTTATATACCCTAGAAAAGATAGGGTCTGGGATTTGGTTTGAACAGAGTTTAATTCCTAGTTACCATAAGAAAATAATTTAAAACTAAAGTTAAGTGCTAAAGGAAAATACATTTAAATTTCAATAAAAATATATTAGACTCTCAAAAAACCTATTTTCCCTACATTTCCCATTACCTATATTAGAAAAAAAGAAGGCAGGTAATTACCCATTACCCAATTGCTCAACACTTTTCACAGAGCATTTCTGCTACGTTTTCCACTTGAATTACCCTGACTTTTCCTGTCCCATTTCCATTTGCTATGCTTTTTTTTATTATTTTTTTTTTTGCTGACTGTAATCATACGTTTTTGATGTATTTACTTTAATTAAATTACGTAAAGTGTTACATGGCTCAAGCACGCACATTTCGGAGCTGGGCTCCCCTACACATTTCTTTCCACTTTGCCACACACATAAACAACTCAGCTTTTGCTTTCATTAGAAAGCTGAAATGGTTTAAAGCCTTTTATGGCTCGTTATTGTCTAGAAAGAAAAACAAAAACTAATAATCATAATAAATAAAAATTCCGAAAATATTGTATTTGCCAAAAATTGCACAGACAGCTCGCTTTGTTTATGTGGCCTTTGTGGGCTTTGACTTGCTCTTCGTTTGGTTTGAGGCCGGGTCGTGACCGTTTCCACATCGCCCACCGACAATGACACTTAACACCGCCTAATGGGCAGATGTGAAATTTCAAATAATAAATTTCCGAGCTGTTGATGGCTTTATCTGCATCGTTAGAAATGATTAAAGCCGCAGCAGCAGTGCCAGCAGCAAAAGTTTAATCAAAAGACTTAAGCCACGAACTTGGGACGTTCTCACAACGAAAACGAAAGCCGAAAGCCGAAAGCCGAGAGCGAGACAGCCAGAGAACGGATAGAGATAGCTGAAGATAGACAGATCGCCGCATGTGTGCTCTTTTTACACTTGGCTTACACGGCGGCGGGAAAATTAATATGCCAAACAATTACACGGCCTGGCAAAACAATTTTAAGCCCAGTTAATGCCGCCGCCGCCGCCGCACAGTGGTTGGGAATTACGCAAATTCAGCGCGAAAAATGTGCCACAATTGCGGCAAGAAATGAAAGCGCACAAATTTGCATACAAACAAATGAAGCGGCGCCAAATGAAAATTGCCATCCAAACTAATTGGCAAAGAAATGCAAAAGCAAAAGCAATGGAAAATTCAAAATAATTGTAGGGGGGAACGGTTCGAAACTAAACTTGAAATGCTGTGAAGTCAATGGATAGTTATTTCGGAATTGCCTGAGGCAAGGTTAACTAGTAATTACTCTCCAGATAGCCTACTGGCTTTATTCCTTTTAATTATTAACAAATATACCAAGGAGTTTTAAGGAGTTCACTTCCTTGGGAATTTCCCTATTGTGATTTAAGAAAATCATTTTACTTTAAAGTGTAATTTTCTGATTCCCATTTTAACCACTGTACCTTGGCTACCGTCTGCTGGAGCTTCAGCTTGAGCTGGTGCTCCGACTGCCTTTGAAAGTTAAGACTTTTGCTTTTTCTCTTCTCCTCCGCTCTGCGGCTGCTTTTAGAAAGAGCGAACGTATGGATAAACAAAAGTTCAAGAGGTTGCCTGCACATGAGGCAAGAAAGAAAAGAAAGTTATTACAAAATTAACAGAGACTGACAGCTGACAAGGGCCGGTGGAGGGTTTTGGAATTGTTTCCATCTCCCTGAGTTGGGCAGAAATTGTGACAAATTGTAGAAATATTATAGGTACAGGGGATCAGGGGATCTGAGCGAGACTTACCACCTCCGTTGTTGGCACTGGAGCAGTGCTTGGAGCTGAGTCCCTGGCCCGTGTTCGAGGCCGAGTTGGGCAGTCCGCAGCCGCTCATCACGCCGTACTTGATGGGCTTGAAGTGGAAGAAGGACGGCGAGTAGCCGGATCCGGCGCGGCTCAGCGAGCTGAACTGCTCCTCGCGGTCCTCCACGTACAGGCCCTCCTTGCCCATGGCCGCCAGCTGCCGGCCCTTGGGCATGAACATCACCAGGAAGACGGTGGCCGAGGTGGCCACCAGTCCGAAGGCGATGCAGGCGTCCTTGTGCCGCTCGGCCACCGCCAAACCGCACAGCATCCAGCCCAGCCAGATGGGGATGGCTCCGCCGATGGCCAGGCCAATGTAGGTGGCCTCCCGATAGTTGTCCCGGATGCCGCGCGACTTGATGGCCAGCACGGCGATGAAGACGATCAGGAAGACGATGTAGATCAGCGAGAAGAGCAGCTCCGAGAACTGGGTCTTGCACAGCGGGATCAGCACCGTGCTGACCGCCGCTATCCGGGTGTAGATCTCCGGCGTGCCGTCCAGCGTCGTGTAGGATGTGGGATAGAAGAGCGCCGAGTAGTTGGTCTGCGAGGCCACCGTGGTGCTGAGGAAGCCGCTGCCCATCACGGGCACACTGGTGGTGTACACCTCCGGCGGCTGGGTGAGCAGCCACTGGCCGCCGATGGCCACCTGGATGAGCAGCGCGAAGAGCAGCAGGAGTCCTTGGTACGGAGCCGGCAGGTAGACGCCCCCGTTCAGGCTGATCAGGAAGACGCACTTGACCAGGAGGGCGGCGAAGACCAGGGCGTAGGCCACGCCCACGCCAAAGCGGATCGCTCCGCAGCTGAGCAGCGTGGGCTGGGCAGTGATAATTGCTCCCAGGCTGGCGCAGGCGAAGAGTCCCAGGAGCAGCATCTGGCCAAGGAAGAGGTGGCGCCGCGACGGCGACGTGCGCCAGGCCTTGAAGAGCACGAAGATCTCGAAGGCGCCCATCATCAGCATGGTGAGGGTGGCCAGGACGAGCACCGGCACCACCCACGGCTCCTTGCGCAGCCCGGCGAAGGGCAGGTGCGTGGACACCACGCTGGGCGGTGTGCTATTGAAGCTGCCGCCGCCCCCCGGAGGCACTCTGCCCGAGGAGCTGGTCCCGGCTGATCTCGCCCTGGCCCCCTGACTCCGTGTGGGCGTGCCCGGTGTGGTGGTGCCGCTGCTCCTGGGCCTGCTGGTCGAGGACGTGGGCACCACAAAGAATTCCGTGGACATTTCCAGGCGGGCGGCACTCGACACATTGCCGCCCGGGAAGTTGAGATCCAATTGTTTGGCCGAACGCTGAGGCTGTGCCGGAGGAGGGGCAGGAGTTGTACTCGTGGTTGTGGTGCTCGTACTGGTACTGGTACTGGTACTGGTACTCGTACTGGTACTCGTACTGGTGGTGGTGCTGGTGGTGCTGGCATTCCTGCTGCTCGGCTTGAGCACCTGGTAGGCGTTGCGCTCCGACTCCTGGCTGGTCACCAGGCGCACTCGCCGCCAAATGTTGTTCCCGTTCACGCTGAGGCTGCGCGACGCCGGCGTGGTGGCGATCAGCTGCAGGACCAGCAGCAGGATCACCAGCAGGTGGCGTCTCCCAGCCATTGGTAAGTTGGCCTTGACCCTTGACCCGTAACCCTTTCAACCCTTGACCGCTCAGATGCGGCGCATCTCTCACAAATCGCACGCGCACAAAGTCAACACACACGCGTCGCGATCGGTTCTTTAGCGAAACTCCCTCTTTCCTCGCTGTCTGCTCTCGATTCTCGACTTTCGTCTCTCGGTTCTCGGTTCTCGGTTCTCGATTCTCGATTCTCGACTCTCAGTTCTCCGCTTGCCTCCTCTCGATTCTCGATTCTCGCGCTGAGACGTCCGCTCGCTCCGATCGACCAACTGCGACTGGCCGGCGGGCTCTGCAAGTCGCACTTTGGTGCGGCTTTGTCGTTTGAGACAAGTTTGAAGCCGCGGCGGCCAAGTCGAACTAACACCACACACTTGTTCGAGTTCGATGTGCGTTTGCTAACTTGGCTCAGAGCAGAGGGTTTGGTAATTCTAATAACGGTAAAAGTGGGTTCAGAAGCGGTTAAGAAACTTAAAGTTAAAGTATTAAGTATTAAAATAAGGTGAGGTAAGGTAAGGTATTAAGGTAAAAACAGAGTTACACGCGTTACATTTTTATACTTTACAGGGAAAGTTCAGATACAAATAATAATGTGGGAAATTTATATGTTTTTCCTTCATTATAATTATGTAATTAAATTTATTAAGGTTTTTTTTATTATAGAGAAATATGTAAATACTATTAGTAATATTTAAGTGTGTATCTGTATCTTTATTATCAACACTTCTATAATTGTGTGGTTAATGTCTATAATTTTACATTACCCCTAGAACAAGAGTTACATTTTTATATTTTGCAGGGGATTTTCAGATAAATATTATTTTATGGAACATTTCTATGTTTTTCCTTTATTATAAATATGTAATTTAATTAATTAAGATTTTGTTTATTATACAGAAATAGATACACATATATGTAAGTAATACTTAGGTGAGTTTCTGTATCTTTATTATCATAACTTTTATACATTTTTTTTAAATATTTAGTTATAAAGAAATTTAAACTTAAGAAAATAAACTTCATTTATATTTCTCAAAATAACAATTCAAGCAAGAATAGTTTCTCCCCCCTTTGTTGCCCATCTGCAACCAGCTCCGGACACGATCCACATAGACCAGTTCGGCCTCCAAGCCCACATGCACTCCACACATCCGCGATGCGGAGAACACTTTCATTCGTTCTGCATACTCGTATGTGGGGATAGCGATACCGATATCGCTTTATGGCCGATTCTGCTCGAGTTGGCCTGGCTCGGCCCGGCCTGGCCCTCAGGAAAGTGCTGCGAGCCATTAGCCAAGCGCTTTTGCGGTCGCTTTCAGAGCCACTCTCTTCGCAAAAGGCGCAACAAAAGGCCAAATAGCGAGCTCCGAGCACAAAAGGCGATTGTAAATCAAAAGAGCGCTAATGATATATCGATATACTGAGTGTTGAGGTGGGAAAGGCAATATGTTAGCAACGGCAACCGGCTGCGGCAGCGCTCTGATTCCTTAAGCATTATTGTACTATTGTGCGCTTTCGGCGAAAACCACAGTTAGAATTAAGCCCTGTTTAGATCACCGAGTGAGTGGGCAAAAAAGTAAAGGCTGGAGCATTAACAAACAGCTTGCATAATAGAGTTCTTTTTGCATATTGTTGGAAAGTCGCACATAATCTCTTGGGATTACTTGAAGAAATTCTAAAGATAACATTATGGATATTAAGAGATTCAGACTAAAGAGCGTTCTTTTAAATAATAATAACAAAGTAAAATTGTAAACTTAAAGAGGGTTAAGCATAGAATTTTTATAGAATTTCCTTTAAGCCCAAAATAAACGTAAGGTTACTTGGATTAATAGATTTATATAATTCCCTAAGCCTAGAAATCAACCAATATTTATAAAAAATTATATGGTAAATAGATCTTGATATAAATCTCTCACCTAGAGCTTAAGAGGTACTCAGTGGACTGTATTGGTCACTCGGATCCGTATTTGGCGCGACTCACAATGCGCAGCCATTAGCCGCAAACAAATGTTATGTAGATCGTGTCGAATGTGGCCCCCTCCCTGCGGTGAGACTCCACCCCTCTGGAGAGAGCCCTCCCCCGATCGGGTTAATTCCCCACCCGCCCCCGAGTTACGGTATCGTTAGTGGCGATCTGAGAGTCCGGTCAGCAAGTCAACAGAACAGTCAAAAGGCCGGCCGGCAATGCACAGAAAAAAATGAATTAGAGGGAAGATCAAACAAATGAAATCTTTTTCAACTTTTCCCTGATCTCTTTTATCTAAAGTTCCTAAAGTAATATGAATAACAAATTAAATTGCGATAATAAAAGATCAGACTCATGTTCACGAACTTACGAGTATATTCCCGATATCCCTCAAATTGATTTTATTTTAGTTTTAAATTAGATCACATTGACCCTAGCTTAACACCAATTTTTATTCAAAGTGTACCCATCCGGATTCTGTATTGACATGGAGGCGGGTAAATAACCTCTCGGCTTGCCCCGAAAAAAATAACAAGAGAGTCGCCGAAACACTTGGTACAAATGAGCGCGTAGTCAAATCTGCGATCCGCGATCCGCCATAACCGAGCTTATAACTCAGACTCCGGATTCTGCCGCTTCTGCCGCTTCTGGTGATCATGATCTCCGGCGATACGTGCTCTCGTGTACCTGTTTTGTTATACTCTCGTACCTGTTGGCATTGTAGATTTAATCTTAATATGAATCGAGCAGGGATGATGCTGGCGATGACGCCGCGTAATTTATGAACTTTTCAATTAGAACTTGTCTCCGGAAAATTAAATTCTCCTCGCGTTGTGCCTAATCCTGGTGTTAGCTAAGCCCCCGATTATTCGCCAGGCTGTCGCTGTCTCTAGTACCCATTATCTTTCTAATTAAAGCTGTCACTTGTTTGTAGCTTGTAGCTGGCCTTGCCAGGTTGTGCCTGGTAACAGTGCTTTATGTAATCCTGCGGACTTAGAGCGATCTTAGCTAATTAAAAGGCATTCTAATATTACGTTTCGCCTTTCTCCCGATTCTCCCGGCCCGCCGGATCGGGTTTCACGACATACCCGAGACACATTGCGTTAATAACCCCTGACTGGGCACAAGATCAAGGCAGCCCTCTGGCTCGTGCGCAGGCCAAAAGTCAATTGGCCAACACCAGAGCCAAAAAAGTTGGTAGTAAGGCCAGTTGAGGGTTTGCTGGAGTTTGGGAGTATCAGAACTTTGGCAGAAATAATATTATGAATTGATGTTTTAAATATTTTTTGTAGAAGATTACTATATCTGAGAGCTTAAGAACTGATGAATTAATATATATTATAGTTAGATTTTAGCCAGTACATTTATAACCATTATAAGTTTGTTTAAATACCTATTCCTCGTACATTTTCTCTTTGAATGCTCGAGTTCACCAACGTTTTCTCTTGGCTGTAGCGCTCTCATTACCCGGCTTGTGTATCAACTTTCTTTATGGTTAAAAATTATTCAAATTTGGCTGCCTGCCGTTTCGATGGGCCTAGAATATTTTCACGATTTCGCAAGGAGAAAGAGCCGAACTGGCTCTGACCCCATCGCTGGGATGGGGCTAATATTACTTTGGCGCCAAAGCTTCGAATCCTCCTCGGCGAAGTTGATTGATTCCGGGCGATTTGAATGTCTGAGCCGGGGAACCAGGGACCCCAGACCGGGAACAGGAACGGGAACCTCGAACCTGGACCCGGATTAGAGCCGATAGATGTGCCGCCCAATCGACCAGCGACCAACGACCAGGGAAATGTGTCAGACTCCAAGCTGAACCGTTGCCCGGGGCTCTTCATGAACTTAATTTATTTGCAACAAGACGCGCCGGCGCCGTCTGGGTCAAGTGTCAGCCGGTGGAGCTTTCGGGAACGACTGCGAATGTTCCCGATCATCACTCCTTGATCGGGCTATTAATTTTCGGTCATTTCAATCGGCGTTCATATTTTTCGGGGATGCATTTGCCAATTTTTAATCGAAACCAGTTGGTCAAGTGCGTTGAACTTGCTGCGGATACCGAATATCCCCAGAGAGACAAAAGCCTCGTGGCGATCTTATTTATTTATCAATATGTAGTGCGGTGCCGGTGTGCCTCGATCCCTTCCGAGCCGAGTTCATTGTCGTCCCCGAAAGAGCGAATTCTGATTTATAAGCGGGCCCAGTCCCTCGGCCTGGAATCTGGCCCATACTCCTCCTCCTCCTCCTGGCCCTGCTCCCTTCGCGACGGGGCTGCGCTTTAATCACGTGCGTGCAATGCGCACATGATGATGCGCCCCAATCCGAGTCCCCCATGCATGCTACCCGAACCCAATAGCGATCCCGATCCCGATCCCGACCCCTCCAATGCTCTTGACGATGCTGGGATGCCGCTCCGGCCTCGGCCGCGGCCTCGGCTGGTGCTGTTTCTGTTTCTGGTGTTGCAAACGCTGCCAGGCCAAACACCCGGTGAACATTGCTTAACAGCGAACTCCGCTCTTACGATTCACAGTCCAGGGCACATAGCTAGGTACTGGGGTTACAATTTCGTGTAAAATATAATAGTTAAATCTCTAGAGATTTTGGTTGCACTTAGACTGGTATGAGAACGAAGCTTTAGGAAGTTAAAATGAAAGGTGTTCTCTAGAGACTAGTCAATGTCCCGTCATGGCACGTACTACGGTGCAGCATTCCGTGAGGTTGAGCTTGAGCAGAGCACCATTCACATATATCATCTTTATTTATTATTTTTAAAATGCTAGAAAATATCAATTAAATATTTTCAATTTAATATATATATATATTATTCATTATAAACATTATAAAGTTATACTAAATTTATTACAATTTTAACTATATAAAGTAAGAAAGCTAGGACCCAGAGATTTGTGGGTGGTGTTTAAGGCACATCGACTTGGATAATTAATGGTAATGCTAATCTCGGTTGGATCCAACTTATAATACCCTTGTACCTAGGGGTACCTGGTATAAAAATGTGACCATATTTTATTTTGTAACTTTTTGCAAGTCTGGTGTCCTAAGCTGCTGACCTGCGCTGTACTTTCCTCTATATGTTTTAGTCCATTATGCAGAATGCATATAAATGTAAGTGCAAGTATCAGAGTTAGTATAAGTGAGTTGCTGTTGCTGTTGTTGCTGCCGTGTGTTGTTGTGCGGTGTGTTGTTGTGTGTGAGCGCGCATGCGTGAAGCGTCCGTTTTAATCGTTGCCTGGCCATCGAATATTTCTTGGCCACGACGGCGATGACGACGTGGAGAGCTGGCTCGTAAATCCGGCGTATAAAAGGCACATAGCTCGCTCCATCGGTCAGGGATCGAGGGATCGAGGAATCGAGGGATCGGGGCTTCCAATGTGGCCAGCGCTGGTGGGGTGTGGTGGGGTCAGCCGCGGACTCGAACTTGGGTTTCGGCCAGCACTGGCCGCCTGCTACTCCTGGTTCTGGGGCTGGGCCAGAAAGGCATAAAGGCCTTTAGATGGTGGCTAACTTGGCTCTAAGAGTGGGCACTGCGGCCGTCGTCGTCGTCGTAGTCGTCGTCTGCCTGACCAAAGGCTGATTTACTATGATCCGCTTGAGTTTTATGTGCAGAAAGATAAAATTTTTAAGATATTGACACCTTGTTAGGCGTTTGAGAGACAGCCAGTGCCGGGCGATTGCCGCGGGGCCGCAATAAGGAAAAGAACTCTCCGTTCGCCACAATCTACACGGGGAACGCCTTGCGATCGCACCTTCCCGGGATTGGCCCTTTTGCGTGGCTAATTGTGGTTAAAATTAAATGCATTTTCCGTCGACAAATGCATAAACCTTGGCCAGATTATCGCCGCAGCTCCAAATCCTCTCAAGCTCTCCAGCTCCAGCCAGTCAGCCAGTCGGCCAGTGTGTGTGGGTGTCGCAGGCGGGCCGAGTTAAATTTATGGAATAATACATATCTTTATGGCTTCATTAGCGAAAAGCCTCTCGGTGCCCGCGACTTTTAACCCCTCGCCTCGGAGCCCCTCCAGCAGCCGCAGTCGCAGCAGCAGATCCCCATTCGACACGCTGTCTGCGTCCGCAGCAGCGCCAAAGGATCGGCATCGACGTGGTCGTCATCGTCATCGTCGTCGTCGTCGTCTTCATCATGGTCGTTGCCGTTGTCTATGCATCTGTCACTACGGAGAGTGCAGCTCTGGAGTTCTGTAGGCCCTGAGCACTCGAGACTTTGTATGCACACTTCAAAGAGGTTCAGTTCGGGTCGCTTCGATTCGGTTCTGTGACTTCCAGCGATGCCTGTGGACTTTGGCGAGAGGAATGGATCCTTGTTGTCAGGAAAAAGGTATTAACAAGTTTTATTTTGAACACATGGAATTTAGGAAATATATTTTAGAAGGGCATACCAATTATTTTCTATTATTAGAATTAATTACGATTTTATTAATGTGTTAAACTGATAGTAGAGCTTCTGGATATAAAATATACAAGAAAATAAGAGTGTGAGTTATTCATAAATTATATTAATTTGTGAGTAATTTAACGATGCTTAAAACTAAGAGAAAACTTTTTACAGATCCCTATGGTTTCTCAAATATTTAGAACTAAATTCGCCCAGCTAAGAGCACCCCCAATTCGGTGATTTTTTGGGCGGAAGCCTTCTTCGGCTTGGCTCCTAGCCTCGCAGATTGATTGAGCCTTTTATTAAAGCGCACGTACAGCGTATTAAATAAATTGTTAGTTACGTTCCGGAACGGAACCAAGAGCCCAGAATCCAGCACCCAGCACCCAGTACCCAGTACCCAGATCCCAGAACCAGAGAGAGGAACGAGCCCGTCCCAGCCTCCGACCTGCGATGGGGGCAGGAGGCCCTTCTGATTCGTCAGCTTCGTCTGTGTGAAGAGCCGTGTGTTCGGGGTATATGGTGTCGTATGGCACAACGCCCCCGAAGGTGTTGTGTGCGGGAAAATGTGAGGAACATGGCAGGAATTCCTTTTTATTCGCTTTTCTTACAACGTCATTTTCCCGGCCAGTGCCTGTGTCCGCGCCTGTCGAAGTAGATGTCTATGCATTTTGCTTTATGGTCCAGCCACGTATCAATTATGTGCCAAAGTGCTAATGGCTGTTGACGGCTCCGGCCGGCCATTGTGGGTGTTTCCCCCAAGAACATTCCTCTTACATACATATTTTTCCGAAAGGGTTCGCCATCTGAGGAGAAATTGAGGCTGCCTTCGGCTCGGCTAAATTAGTTTTTCCCTCCGCGCTCTCTCTCTTCGCGATGCATGCAATTTCCTTCAGGCGAAAAGCGAGGAAAAACAAAAAAGTGAAAACCAGTTTTAATTACCCCGGCAAATATCGCGTGCCAATCCCCGAGAGCAGAGCAATTCAATTATGACACAAATCCATCGCATGCCAAGCGGAATCGAAATCTGCATTAAATATCCCAAAATCAGCGAAGCGCACATCGCATATCAGAAAGGAATATTGAGCTATATATACTGTTTACCCTTCTAAATAACTTTTCCCACTTGTATTTGTATTTTTCCTAGATATTTATGGTTTTTCCGAGTGGCCTGAGCATTAAGGCGGCAGCAAAGTGTGCCATTTCCCCCAATTGTGGGGGAAAAACAATAAAAAAAGAGAACACCGCGGCTACTGGAGCTGATCATAACCATCAGGAATCGCCTTGCAGCCAATCAGAGCCAGAATCACACGGAATCAGCGAATAAAACTCGCCGCTGTCCGCATCGGGTCTCGGGTCTCGGTTCTCGGGTCTTTGGGGTCGGGCCCCGTTATGCCCATCTGCATCCAATTAGACGGAGGCGAAGGCCCAGACGAGGAGGCCTTCTCCCGAGCCTTCTAACCAGGAATGGCTGGCTGCTCCAGGCCCTCGCTGAGCCCAATTCCGATGGCCTTTTTTGGGGCCAATCGGCTAGTAACTTATACGCTTGTCGTTCACAGTGCATGATTAATGACCAACAAGGGCCGTGGACAGGAGTTGCTGGGGGAGCAGGGGAAGTAAGGATGCCAGCCGAGCTAGGCTCTCAGCGAATTCTAGCTCCAGACTCCCAGTCTTGAGGTTCCATTCCAGCTCAACTCCTCCATCTCCAGCAATTGGCACAGTCTCGGCCCCCGAAAGAACAGAAGAAAGTCGGAGATATTTAAGCCGATCCAGCAATGAGCTACTTCAGTGGCTGACTCCGAGGAAAGTGATTACCTCGAAAGGCTGAGGGTTAAGTCAGCGAAATATTTGCGCTTCTTTTTTGGGAATATAATAAGCGAGTTTCTGTAAAGACTTAAATATTCGTATATAAAAGGTGTAGTAGGGATTACCCTTCAAGAAGGTACTATAAGTTGGGACTAAAGATTGCCCGAATTCCTGATTTACGTCTGACTGGGCTTAGTCTTAAAGCTAAAACTTGTTAAGTCTGATTCAAATATATATAAAATTAAATTTTATTTAATGAATATATAGGAAACAACCACAAAAATTAAACCAAACTGGTGATGTTATTAAAAAGAAAAGCATTTTCTCCAAGGTAGAAATATTCGTATTATTTCTTAATTTTTAAACTAATTAAGGACAGGGAATCCAACTTATTTTTAAACATTCTTCTCTGCTAAATCTTCTCATCAGAAATGTAATTCCTTAACTAATCCTAGCCTTAATATTTTACAACTCAATTTCTTATAATAAACTCCCTTCCAGAAACATAAAACCTGTATTCCCAGTTCAAAATTTCAAGCATATATTATTTATGAGGCTAGATTGAAATCTATCTCTCCAGATGTAGCGCAGAGACTCAATTACCAGATCGTAGAGTAAGGGAAAACAAGTAAATCGCTGCAATATATGTAAGTTTCACACCTGAATGTAATCGAATTTTTATCATTTTACCTCCGCATTGCATTGTTGCCAGGCGACTCTCGTGGAGGCTGAGGCCGAGGCTGGGGAGTTGGAGGTGGACTTGGAGCTGGAGCTGGAGCTCGGAGGTGGAGGTGAGCTGAGCTGCTTGCGAGCAGCCAGCAAATTGAAATTTATTGCCACTGAGCCACTGGAAGTGCTTGCTTGGGCCAGAGCTCCCTCCGCGAGCTTGGATTGGCAAGATTTTGGGGCCAGAGCCGAGTCAGGCCGAGCCAGGCCAGGCCAGGGCAGGGCAATGCTAAAGAATGGTGTTGCCGCTTTTCTGTTTATTTTTGGCCAGGCCAACTGGTCGCGTATGTGGGTCGCATTTATTACTGGCAGCCCCAGTCGGCCCGGCTTATTGTTAGATAAGAAGTGTGACGTTGGCCCATTAGAGGCGGCGGACGATGATCGAGCACAGGGAATCTGGCGGGTATCGGGGAATCGGGAATCGGGAATCTGGGATCGAGGATCGCGAATCGCACATCTCCTTGATTGTCAGTCAGTCTCGGTTTCAGTTCTCGAGTCTCAAGCTCAGTCACTTGCCATCAGAAGACGAGGCCAATTGCAGAGCCAACGCCCGCACGACTTCCACGGACTCGGACTCTGGTTGGACTTGGACTTGGACTGGGACTAGGAGCTTTTGGGACTTGCCTACCGCCATCGGAGATTTATGGCTTAGATAAGCGCGAAAAGTTACAGATGCTTATGCAGCGGCAGCCACTGCTAGGCGCGTCTCGGGTTCGCTCCACGTTCCTCATTCGGCCCCTGGACGTGGGTGGCTCAAGCAGTTTATAATACCTTAATTTGAAGCGAATTAAAGGAATATATATTGGATGTATGTGATTCCTAATAATTCTTTGTAAAAGTAGGACTTTGAATGATATTTTTTGGGAGAAATTTCAGCTGATGGGATATTTTTAAATGTAGTTTAAGGAACTTTAAATCGAGTCAAGCCCTTACCTACTTGAAAATTAAATATTTCTTGACATAAATAGTCAGTTAAATTCCAAAAATCAATTCTCTAAAACTTATTACGAATTTAAACTGTAACTAATATATATAAATTATCAAAGCTTCATCCAAACTGAGTATACAAAGTTTTCTTATTGCTGTATCTGTTCCTTGAAATATCTGGTATTTATTCCTGCTTAAATTATTTAATGGTAACTAAATTAAAATATAAAAAATATTACAAATTGTCTGAAAAATATCTCCGATATTTCCTTATAATAGATCATATTATCATAGTAACTTCCCTCGGTGGCAGTGCCTGCAGCACGTTGTTGTCGTCGTCTCGTTAGCGTGGTGCGATTGCTGGCCGCGATTGGAAATTGGCAACTGGCAACCGGCAACTGGCAACTGGCAACAGCCAATGGCCAAGATCAGAAGCAGCAGCAGCCGAAGCAGCAGCAGCAGCTATGGCCAAAGTCAAGTTCTCTTTTGGTCTAGTCCTAAGGGCCGATCGATAAGGATCATAGTCAGGCTGAGGCGGAGGCTATGACTGAGGAACTGGACCCATCCTTCGGCCGGGAGTCCGGCTAAATTAGTGGATGCCGCTTTTAATTCCTATCGGCCTTATCGCAGCGGCCGCATCTTAAATGAGGTCAATTATCAGCCAAAAGTGCAAGTTGTTGGCTAGTCCCAGTCCCAGTCTTCCAGCTTTTCAGTCTCCCAGTCTCCCAGTCCTAGTCCAAGTAACCAGTCCAAGTCCAAGGTGGGATTGGCCTGGTCTCCTCTTTCTTCGGCGGCTGACTTGCCTGTCTATCTGCTGCCGGTGCCGGTGCCTCATAAAATTGAGTTTCACTTTCAATTGCCGCAGTACGGCGAGAGTAATAGAAACTGCACATTAAACGCAACACGTGCCACGCTTCATGGGAGCAACAACAGCAACTGCTGCAGCAGCAGCAACTGCAAAAGCAACAGCAACTGCAACAATCAACAACAACCATCTCCTTCGTTGCACTTTGCAATCAATCACAAAAAGCCTCGGCTCCGTACGTAATTAGCGCAGGGAAAAAGCGCGGCAACAACGGCAACATCATCAAATATCGCACAATGAACATTGCTTTTGAGAAAAAACAAAGAAAGCATGACGGGGCATCGGGAGTACACTGAGCCATAATCGTGGGTAATTACAAGGGTGGCTTGCTACCATCATAAAAGAGAAATTAAAATCTGTGATTTATGATTTATTTGGAAATATATTTGTTTTTTTAATCAATCCTATCTATAAATTTGGGTAAGCTAAAAAATTTATGATTTATGATTTGAGAAAACAATTATGTGTCTAAGTAATAAATATAGCATAGTGGCTAAATATGTGAAGAAAACAAATCTTTTTTTTAGCATTTCATAAAAAATAGCTATGACTAAATAAACAAATATTTAAGTCTAAAAAGAAAAAGCTAGATAAAAATTGGCTGACTCGCTGACTGATTTAAAGCTCAATGGAGTTTAATTGTAAAGGGATTTATATGAGAATATGTGTATTTTTCCGCCAAAAAATCCACCATTAAGCAGATTGGATTACATTTAATTAAATACAATTATTTACACCATAACCCAATCACAGAAAAATATATTATATAATAGTCAACGCATCTAAAAATTTATCTAATAACTCCCACCCATTAAAAGGGCCCCATTCTTGCAGTGTATATGGAAAATTGTAGCTTTTATTTTCGCGCGCCTGCGCTTGCCGCAGAATAGACTGCAATTTGTGCAAGCAATGGAGCAGCAACTCGGCCAGTTTCATTAAAAATATTTTGGGTTGAATAACAATAGTAATAACGCTAACGCTAAGTGCAACGCTAACGCAGAGTGCCGGGCTCAAAACCGAAAACCATAACAGTGAAAAAGTGAAATTTCCAGCAGCATCGAAGACTGCGGACTGCAGCAGCAATCATCTTTGGAAACTTTTGGCTTTTGTCTAAATTGCAAATGAGCCGCACAGCGCGAAGACAAAAGCCCAGGCTCCGGCAAGCTGGTAAAAGTCTCCCTGGCGATAAATACTTCCTCTCGGCCGGATCGGATCGGATCTCTGCGAATGCGGATCTCTATCGGAGTTTCCTTCACTAGGAAGTCGCCGATTTCCATTTTGCGATGGGACGATGCTCTCCTGAGGACTGAAGCAAATCAAAAATCCGACAACCTTAGTCGTAACTTAAGTGAACTTTAAGAACTAAGCGTTGAGACCGATTCTCTCTCTCTCGAACTCTCGGGCGGGGTAAAGTGTAACTACAAGACCAGCAAAAAAACCAATTAAGTTTTATGATCCTCTTCCTTTACGTGCCGAGGGCTTTTAACTCCGACTCCGGCTCCAGCTCCCCCCGCCTGGGACATCTCATTTGCGGGAATTATTTATGCGGTCCGGGTTGCGGCTCCGACTCTCGTGCTCTCGGCTTCCCTCCCCTCTGGGTAGCCGCCTCCTGCCTGGTCATGCCATTGACAACTTGCACAAATGTTGACCTTTAATTACGACAGCCAACAGCAGCCACAACTTGTTCTGGCCGGCCACTGTTTGCATAACTACGCACATAACCGCGACTCCTCACTCGGGGCTCGGGTTCGCAAAAGGCTTTATATATCCCCAGACACATATGTGGGGAAAAGGAGGCAGCAGCCACGAAACGGCGACGACGACAACTGCAATTTGTCCAGCTGCAGTGGAAGACATGTCCCGGCAGTGGACTCTGGCAGGGAGCGAGGCAGCCGGCAGAGACACACGCACGGCCAGCCGGGGATGAGCAGGCCTGGGATCACTGTGAATGCTGCCAAGTCACTGGGTTTTATGAATCGAATGATATATGAATTACCTAGCCTAAAGCTCTAACATTTTTAGTACCAGTAACTGAAGCTTTTATATTTGTTTAAGAAACTGATTAATTTATTAATAATAACATACATTAAAATAATTAAAATAATGATCTAGAGTCCCATAAAAATATTTAAAGCGGGAAAGAAGCCACCATTAATCCTAATGCCTCATTAGCCTTCCAGTTTATGGCTTTACGATATGGAAACTAACCAAACTATAGTTTATAGCTTTATTATATGGAAACTAGCCGACTTTTCCCACCATAAAATCACATGATTGCATTTCGCCCGGACCGACATCACTGGCATGCAGATGGAGCATCGGGCTGCTGGCTCTGGCTGCGGGCTGGGTGACAAGTGCTTAGTGTCAGCACCTTGGTTAGCATGTGGAGTTGCTCGACTCCTCGCCCGTTGACATTTCCGCAGGGGATCGAGGATCGGGGAGCTCGGTTTACACATTAATTATCACTTTTGTTGCTGGTAGCGACGACTCCTTTGGCCGGGTATGGGGATGAGTAGGAAATCCCAGCGCTGACATTAGAGGGCGACAGCACTTAGTTC
Organism: Drosophila rufa; assembly: GCA_018153105.1. Classification (NCBI taxonomy): domain Eukaryota; kingdom Metazoa; phylum Arthropoda; class Insecta; order Diptera; family Drosophilidae; genus Drosophila; species Drosophila rufa. Next base: position 18,333,467 of record JAECXS010000085.1, read on the forward strand.
GTTGCCTGAGTCTTTTGTTTTTACCATATATTTTCCCTTTTTTTGCCCCGCAGCCATGCCCATGCCCTATGCTGTTTGCCTAAGTGATAAATGAGCTGATGAAAGCCCAGCGCAGGGGGACGGGGACGGCCTGATTTATGGTTGCCGGGGCCAGCAGAATAATCGATAATAATCGATAGCAACACCCACTTGGAGTGGGAAGCGAGCCGCGACCAGCGCTGCCACATATATGAAAATTAAATTATAAAATGCCTTACAAGTGGGGCGGTGTCCCGGGAATATCCTTCCATTCTTAACCCAGCAGTTCCAAGTCCCAGTTCCCAGTTGCCAGTTCCAAGTGCCCAGACTGCCATAAAATTGCACAAGTCCAGACGCAAGGACAGCCGCCAGACGAGGGTGGACATGCGATTTCCTTGACATTTAATGCAATCCAACTGCAGACGCCAAATGGGGCGGCGACACAGCCTCCTCTGGCATCCTCTCCTCCTGCTGCCGCCGCTGCCGCTGCTGCCACGCCCCACTCGTGTTGCAGCACCGACCAGGATGAGCACTCCGCCTCCCATCTCCCGGCCATCTCCATTCCCACACGCTGAGCCAAAGCAAACAGCCCGCGGGCAGATTTTGTCTTTGCGCGCAAGTGCAGCACGTATCAATTATGGTAGGCTACATGCTAACAACAATAACTACACCAGCACCAGCAACAGCACTAGCACCACCATCGGCATCGGCATCAGCAGGAGCATCTGCAACTACAGCCATATCGCCATGAACAACGACACTAAAGCTTCAAAGGCGATTAAAGTTTTGGGGGCATCTGTGGTGTGGACATTGCAGTTTAGTCAGTCGAAGAGTTTTTTCGAATAAATTTCAATTTTGGAGTAGGTCGGGTTGAGAGGGATTAGAGACTAGATGGAGGTTCTCCTAGAGTTAATCCTAGAACTTTATAAACATAAGATTTGAATTAATAGCAGCTGTGTTTGGTTTAAAATGTTACATTAAATGTATAATAATTTTAAATAGAATTCCTAGGAGGCCAAAGATAAGGGAATACATTTGTTTTATATATATTAAATAAACATTTCCCACTGAAAAAAAGTAATTTAAAAACTGTATAAATTGCCACAAGGCATAATGCCATTAGACCTTAAGCTCTGCCTTTAACAAAACCCACACTCTCCGGATCCAGAGTCAAATGTAATCTTTTTTTCGAACTTGGACATTTGACTGCCGCTTCCAATTACTTTGGCCATATTGTGTTGTGTAGGCCAGGCGCCAAAAGAGCATCCTGTGCTATTTCAACTCCAATCCCCGGGACAGAGACAAACATTCAGAGCGACTCCAATGTGCCCCTTAAGGCACTCAGAGCCAGAGCCAGACCAGACCGGACCAGAAAGCTGAACCTAATGGGCAGGCAGCGAGACAAGAAGAGAGAAAAAGCACGGCTAGGCTCTGGCCAGGCTCCGCCGCAGTCCTGCATAAAAAATGATTAATTCCTGGCCGGGTAATTTATGTAGACACATAATTCACAGCGGGACACATTTGGCTAGAGAGTTCAGGCCGTGGCCCGAACCGAACCGAACCGGGCCGACCGAATGCGGTCGCCACTTAAATGCATCACTAAAAATAGCCCAAACACACACCAGCACACACCACACACTCGTCCCCGCGAGTGTCGATCATATGCTTATGCTAAAAATAAAAGGCCAAAGCCAGGGCCAGGCCGGGCCAAAACCAAAGCAAGCCTCGTGGCGACGACGGCATCGTTGCGCACATTTGATTTAAATTGAAGCCACAGCCGGGGACTAAGCCCGGCCAAAGCCAAGATCAGGGCTGTGTATGTATGGTCGCTGGCCGCGGAGCTGACAATATCATTAAGTATTTATGACGCCGCTGCCGAGCATGGCCGGAGCTTAGGCCCTAATCAAATCTGGCCGCTCCACTTGCGTGCTTAGCTAGAAAAGCTGTCAAGTTCGTTGCCTAAGTCTTTTGTTTTTTGCGTCCCAAATTCCAGAAATTCCTTCTAATTTATATCGGAGGCTTATCATGCATCCCATTTCCTGAGAACACGGGGGCCTGGGGTTCGATTTCGCACAAAAGCAGGAAGCCCTAAGTGAGTCGTAAGTTGTGGGCTTCCCGGCTTCTTCTCTTTGCAGGAGCAGGGGCATCTTGACATGATTACGATGCAACCCACTGCAATGCCATTTGTTATCTTTATGCGCTGCCTGCTGTCACTCCAGGCGCACTTCCTCCTCGCTGTCGATGCGGACTCATGAATTGAGCCTTTGCATGCGCCAGTGACAAACGATGATGCTTCCGTGCTCATCTCTCCATCGGATCTACCTAGTCCCAACCAGAATGGCATAAATTCAGGAACAAGCTAGGAGGAGCAGGGGCAGCAACCCGCTGGCTTTCATTTCTAATTTTTGCATTTGGTCCACGGCTACCGAGTGAGCCCAGCGCTCAGCGTCCCCAGCAGTCCCTCGCTGGCGATGCTTTAGCGCATTTTATTGCTTTATTTGAGAGTTTGGCAATGCAGCGCTTGTCAATTTTACAACTTTATAGAGGAGAGCTCTTATCGTTTGCATATTTATGCATGATCCCCGGCCGATAGCCACAGCCCAGGCCAGGCCAGCAGACCGATCCGATGCTGTGTTCCCGAGCCCATTGGCCATGTCTCTTAATATTTTTGACATATTGGCCGGGGCCAGAGCCTTGGCCATAAGTCTGGGCCCTGGCCGAGAAGCCTCTTATTGTTGTTCGCTCCTTCCACAGAAATTTTCACAAAAAGGAAACGCCAACAACAACAGCAACAGCAACGAGAACAATCTGAAAAGAAACCCAACTCGAGTCGACTTGAGTCCGCGTTCAGTGTCTGCGTTGCCTTTTCGCATTTGAATTGCAAATCCTATTATGACTTGTGAAATTATAATTTTTCTAGTTGCCTGGCTGCGGTCTGCCTCTGCCCCTGCTCCTGAGCCTGCGCCTGCCCCTCAATCCTCTCCTGCATCCTCGGCTAGGTTCAAGTCCAGGGCCCCATGTCCATGTCCAGTCATAACCGCAGAAGGTTCAATAGCATGAATTATGCATATGCAGACGGTTTCGTTTCTTTTGGTTTCGTTTGGTTTCGTTTCGTTTCGTTTCGTTTCGGGGGAATCACAAGCACACGCATCCACATGCACTTAGTTATGATAACGTTGCACATTTCTGACTCCTCAGACTCCTAGACAGGAACAGAGACAGGGACGCGGCCCGGACTGCAGCTCTTCATATTTGTTTTGGGCCAGCAACAACGCCCCAAAAGATCAGCATCCGCAGCAACAGTGAGAAAAAAATATTGAAATATTTAGGAACAAATATAGTTTCAGTCAGTAAAAAATATATAACAACAAGCCTATAAAAAGGAAGAGATTTTAGAGGCCGAAGAAAGTTTACTGAACTAATTAATGTCTTAAAAAAATAACAAGTTAATGGTTTATTAACTGAAATCTAATTTAGTACTTAAATATCTTTTCCAATATTAATATAAAATAATAATCAATGTTCAAATCTGCTTTTCCCCTCAATTTCTCTCAGTGCTGAGCGCATGCTTTATGCGTAGCAGCTGCTGGCATCACAGATGGAGATGGAAACGACTCCGACGACGCCCCCTCTTTTGGGCTGCTACCGCAAAGCCCGGACTGCAGCTCCTCTGGCTCCGAGATCAAGCCTGGTGCTATTGCCAACTGGTGCCGGGCCGAGGCTAAGCTGCGGCTGGGCTCGCTGACAGAACAAAGAAGTCGTTCATTTGTAATTGTTGTTCCTGTTGCTGTTTGGCTGTTTCCTTTGCTGTTGCTGTTGCAAAAAGGGCAGCGCAGACATGGCCAAGGATTACCAAGGCAACGCACATCCCCATGCCCATATACCCATACCCATACTCGTACCCATGCCCGAACCTAAAGCCAAAGCCAAAGGCATTCCCAAACCCAGAGCAAGAGCTGCTATACAAAAACCATCTGTAGACCGTACATTTGTTGAGGCAGTCAGGCTGCACAGGCTTGCATATCTTTTATGACTTTTGACTTGACTTTGACTCTTCCTCCTTAAACGCCCCACAGCCGCCAGAAGTTGAATGACCCCAATGGCTTGGCTCCGAAAAAACCACGGTCAAGGCTGCACAGTTAAAGGTTACTGGGATTTAAGCCCACAAAAAATATATCGAGGTTAGCAGAGAGGCTTAAGAGTCGAAGACAACAAATGTGGGATAAGTATTAGAATTTATATAAATATAAAAATAAATGTATGGACAATATTTAGAGACTTGTAACTTTACTTTAATATAAATGGAATTATAAGTTAGGTTCTTCATAACTAATTTAAGCTTTTAATAATTTTTACAAGCCTAAAATATGGCTGCAATCAAAGCCAGGAATTTATTGAGCTCAGAATTCCCCATACTTAAGTATATATCCAAGCAATTCCCTTAAGTAATCTCTTTATTTCTAATTTCTAATGCCCTTCTGAATTGGTACCACTTCCCAGGCATTCCCAGGCAATTATGGATTTCTAGACCTGAAACCACTTGGCTAGATGGCGTGGCGTGGGCTACTGCAATTTCCTTGGGCAGCACAAATTAGATGTCGGCGGACAACTCAACTTGAACCTGGTCAACTTCAGAGAAGCTTGTCTTAGGTTCGGGTTCGGTTTCGGTTTCGGTTTCGTGTGGCAGAGCAGACTCTGGCCGCGTAGTTGCTTGACATTACCCCAATGCCAGCGTAAATCTGCAAATTAGCAGCAGACAACAAAAGAATTATATATGCATTATATAATGCCAAACGAGCTAACGCAAATGGGCAGAGGGCAAGCCACAGCCAAAGTCAAATCAATTTGTTCCAGTCCAAGCCCCGAAGGGAACAAGACGGAAATGCCATGCGATCCTCGGAGGACCCAAGGCCTGCTCTTCTGTTTTCTCATCATTAACATTGTCCCGGCCAAATCCGCGTATGCAGATGAGGCTAAGCCCCCAACGAGCCCTCTGGCCAACAGCCGAAACATGCGTACTTACGTCTTTGACTATTTGTTTCACGAATTCGCGGCGCATTTTACTCGGAAAATAAACAAGGAGATGGGTCCATCTAGAGCTTAGTGAAGCGGAGATACTCTTTAACAGAGATTTTATATAAATAAAATAAAAACAAATATAGGAATGTTTAAAGTCTTAAAACACAATTTCTTAATGGCATAATGTTGCTGTATTTAGTTTTACATTTTCATAGCCTCTACCTTTGTCAAACTGCATAACATTCCATTTATATCCACTGCTCCTAGGGTGCTCGAGCTCTAACCAGCAGTGGCATTCTGTCCATCGGTCCAAACAAGGCAAAAGGCATGTCCATCCTTCCTATCGTAACAAGAGCAATTTGTTCTAATGCGCCGTGGCAGCAGCAGCTGCTGGAGATGCTGTGGCCAAAGCCGGAGCTCAAGGAGCTGCGCGCTGCAGCTGGAGTGTCTGACTTGCAGACTTGCACATGCAGCGGCGCAGGGGGATGAGGAAGTGGCAGCATCAGAGGAGGCAGAGGAAGTCGGCTGAGATTGCACAGAAAGGGCAGCCACTGAACACGCAATGGCCAGAACAAATGTAGACATTAAGCTGCTGCCCAGGCCAAGGGATCGGGATCGAGATCGGATGGGATGGGGCGATCCGCTGGCGGAGATTGCAGCCGCCGCAGCTTCAGGTGACACGCAATGGCCAGACCCGAAGCCGTGCCTATCGTAAAATCATAACTATATTTGATGCATAAAAATTTACATACATCTCCGGGTGAAACAAATTGCCTTCCCGGCATTCGAGTCGCCTTGGTTGACACTAACGGTCGCGTCAATAAATTCGCCGAGGAAATTTCATTAATTGCTCTGGGGCGGCGGGTGGTGGGCAGGGGTGGACTCGCGGGCAGGTGCCGCAGCCGCTGACGCTGGCAACAAGACCTGCGGATGCCAGGGTTCGGTTCGCATGCAGTGCGCTGTTTGCCATAAAAAATATTTGCCGCCTTAATGTGAGTGGCTTATAAATTTGTGCACAAACCCGGACCATTTATGGCCATCGGGCAGGGACCCATGGGGCACTTGTACCTAACTGTTTACGTGGTTAGATGCCAGCCCCGCTTGGGTGTGTCTGGGTGTTGTTCCTGTGTGTGGCACGCTGGGGCTTTGTTTGGCTGCATTCAAATATGGAATGCAGCGCCCGAGCCGGACATCGCATGAGATTCTTCTGCAAAGAGTCGCCTTCAGGGTCAGCAACTCAGCGAGCGGGAAACGAAAGCCACCAAATGATAATTGATCAATTCTATTCCAGAACTTAAATTTATAAAAAATTATAACTATAATTAAATAAATATAAGCATCTTATAAGAGTTATTTCCACTTGTACACTTAAGATTTGCTTTTCTCTAAGACAATTTCAAGAACCGGAAAAGTAAATCGGAATTCACTTGTGAAAGTGAAAACTAAATACACCTAAAAGTATGCTTTTTATTATTAAAGATCAACGATTAATATTTAATAAAAATCTTTAATGCCTTTGCGGATTTAAAAGCATGCCTTTTTTGCCCAAAGTTATCTAAAATCGTTTTATTGTTTTTATAAAATGTTCGTTTTCATATTTCTGCTTTCTTATTTTTCACATATTTTGCATATTTCTTTTCTCTGAATTGGTGTCTCATTTCCTTCCTTGAAAACTTATAGTAAATTTTAATAATAAATATATTCTCCATTAATATAACAAGATTTATAGATAATTGACACCTTACCTCTATAACCCAGTCCAAAGTTCGCATTAATATCTAAAAAACCACACAAAACAACTCTTTATTTATTCAATTAGTTGCGCATTTTGATTTGCATTTCATTTATTCGGTTTTACACTTTGGATTTGCACTCTTTACATATTTTAGCTTGTACACTTTTTCCGAGTTTAAACTAAAGGGGAAGTTAACAAGGTTGGGAAGAGGGACAAATAGCGAAGCGAACTAAATGCATTAAGCTTACTCGTTATTTGCATGGCCACAATAAATTGAATTGTACTTGAGCTGTAATCCGCTGCTCTGGCAAGACTTAAAATATATATGTAATGGTTTTAAGCATTATTATTACATAAGTTATTGCATCGAAATTGGGGGTTATATCCTTAAACTCCCTTTCAAAATCTTATCAACTAAATACAAATATTTTCGAAATAACTTTGTTTTTGGTAGCAGCAAAATTGGAACTAAGGTTGGTTGTCAAAGCGATCAGTTCTACAAAGTAAGTATCTTTGGGATAAATTATTTGGTCGGTTTTCGTTCTACGACATTGGGTTGAACTAAATACTAAATACTAAACTAAAAATGGCAAGAACTAGTTCTACGATCCTCCTTCTATGGCACAATTGCTTTTTGCGTTGCAACTTAGCAACTTCCTGACTTCTACTTCTGCTTCATGTACATGGTGGCAATCTTGTCGAGAATGGTGTCGATGGACAGCAGCTCCTCGCTGAACTTCTTCATGGTGGGTGCCGGCACAATCCACTTGAGGAACTCCTCCACATTCAGCCGGAGCCGGGCCAAGGGCGTCAGCTTCGAGTCGTCGTGCGTGGGTCGTTGGGCCAGCTTCAGGGAGGCAATGATCACGTTGTCTATGAGACGCTTCTCGTAGCCCAACTGGCGTAGCTTCTGCGCTGAGCTTATCTTCTTGAGCACCACGGCCATATTGAAGCGTATCGTGGAGAGCGTCCCGGCATCCGCCGATTGGTGGTCGGTGGCTTCGTCCCCGCCCGCGGGACACTTGGCACACTGCTCCGAGTGCGCCTGCAGCTCCACCTTGATCTTGAAGAACTCGTGGCAGCCCTCGCACATGTACGGCTTCTGCTGCTTGTGTATCTTCTTCATGTGGTTCTTGAGATGCGCCAGCTGGGAGAAGGCCACCTCGTCCTCGCACAGCTGGCAGCGGAAGGGTTTCTCGCCCGTGTGCTTGCGGATGTGCAGCTTTAGTACGCTGGAGTGGGCAAAGGTCTGGTGGCAGATCTGGTTGGCAAAGAGATAAACGCTATAGATACTCCCAGGAAGAGGCCTCAGTTTCCTCCAACTCACCCGACACTGGTAGGGCCGCTCGCCCGTGTGCATCCGCATGTGGACGTTGTACTGGCTCTTCTGGGTGAAGTACGAGTTGCACACCTCGCAGACGTGCGTCTTCACCGCCGCGTGCTTCTGCATGTGCGTGGCCAGATCCTCGTCGGGCTCGATTGTCTTGTGACAGATTTCGCACTCGAACTGCGTTAGCTTGTGGTGCTCCTGGTTGATGTGGGCTCGCAGGGCCAACTCGTTGGCAAACTGGCTCTCGCAGATGCTGCACCGGTGCTCCATGCCCTGCTCGTGGCGCTCCATGTGCACCCGCAGGTTGGCGTTCGTCGAGAAGCTGGCCGAGCACTTGGTACAGTTGAATTGCTGGATGCTCGTCTTGTGGTGCGACACCATGTGCTGCTGCAGCTGTTCGAAAAAAGGGGAATTAGTTAGGTTGTAAGTATATTGATTGTGCGTCACTCACCTGACCTCCCCTAGCGAATTTCTTGTCGCAGAGGGCGCACGGATACGGCTTCTCCCCGGAGTGGAGTCGCATGTGCAGGCGCAGGCGCTCCTTGAGGGCGAACGACTTGGGGCACTGCGTGCAGGAGAACTGTTTGCGGTGCTCGTGGGCGGTGGTGATGTGGTTCTTGAGGTTCACCGCCTGGCGGTAGCTCTTCCCGCAGTCCTTGCACTTGTGGGGCCGTTCGTCCGAATGGATGAGCATGTGGCGCTGCAGGTCCGTCTTGCCGCCGAACTCCTTGGCGCAGTGGCTGCAGATGTGATGCTTTCGCTTCCCGGTGCTCTCTGCTTTGCGTGGGGACTTCTTTGGTGGTGGCTGCACGTAGTCGGCGTCCTTGGAGTCCTGGTCGACAGCATCTTCGTCCTCCTCGGTGCAGACATCTCGCAGGCTGGCCAAGCTGCTCTTCCGACGCTTTATGGCGGTGTGTGAGGTGGTGGGCGAGGGCGAGGAATCTCTCGCCGCCGGCGGAGAGGAGAGCGAGATGCCACTGTCCGTGAGCAGGGACACGGCATCCTCCTTGGACAAGCTGCGACGGCTGCGTACCATTTTGTGTTCGTTTTTTTTTATTACTTATTATATTTTGGGGACCTCTCCTTGGGGGACACCGGCACCAGCTGGTTCTTTACTTCTAGGGTTAATGTTCTACGTAATTTTTGGTTTTAAGATTTCTTTTTTGGTTTTCGTTTCTGTTTTTCTACACTTAGGATAGTTCCCATTCACCTTTGGTTTGGATTAGTTTAGTTGGGCTGCAAAAAAGTTAAGAACTGTTATATTTCTCCGCCCGCAATGCGCCGCCACGTTCCGGCGTGGACGCACAGAGAGACACAATCAAAAACACAGACAGAAAAATATGTAGTAACAGTAGGTGAAGCCGAAACAGACGCAGAAGGAGAAGCAGAGAACAGAACAGAGCCTCCAGCTGTGTCAACAGTGATAAGAGTCAGCATATGCACGGAGAAAATTTAACCCAAAATGGTTTAGTATTTCAATTTATAATACATCGAAGGTGGGGTTTTCAGTTCAATTACATTTATAATGTGTAATGCAGTTAAGAATTGAATATTTTCGTATTCATTTTTACATATTGTCAGGGGTGCCACAGAAATTGTTGGGGATCTGAAATCTATTGAAATGGTGTTCAAAATGGGATAACTAAAAACCTTTTTTAATTGTAATCATATTTAAAGAATTTAAAAAAAAAAATCACTTAAATAAATAATGTTGTTGTGTCCAAAATATATGAAAATAAAATGATTTAAAGATTTTAATAACTCTTCAGACTACTTGGTAATTATATGACTTCAAATAAAGTTAAATTACACTTCAGAATTTTATTAACTGCTCTATATTAATTCCGTTTATGCACAATTTTATTTGCAGTGTAGAAGCTAGCTAGCTGGAATTGCTTTGAATTTAATCACGCTATCATTTGGCATTTCCAGCGAACGCAAGCTTGCAGCGTTTTTCCAGTTTGTTTTCTCAATCTTTCGTTTGTGCGGGAGTGAGATGGGGCTAGCAGCTGATAAGATCCCACGGAAGGCAATAACTGATAAGCAGTCCGACTGTACGATAAGAGACACACACTGGCGGCACACACTCGGACAGAGATACCGAGACTAGAAGCTATAGATACGATATATAGCCGGGGTAAACTGAACGCAACGAAGTCGTCTGTTCCCGCTGGAAGCGGAGTTTCCAATGAGAGCGAGCACACAAAGGAAATGGAAATGCAGCTAGAAGGCGGCGAGACGATGACCCTGGGCGACGATGAACATCTGGCAAACAGATTGGGAACCCTCCGGATCGTCGCCGCCAACCCCCTGGCCCGGCGCAGGGTTAATGGTTCATTAGAGCCGCACCCGCAGAAGCGGAAAACCGAAACTCAAACTCAGCTCACTTGAAAACAACACAAAACCCTCGGCGCGGCCAAACTGTTGAAAAAGCGAATTAAAGCTAGAATCCAGAGCTGGAAATCGAAACGGAAAGAGAACGGGGAAAAAAGCACGAACGACAGCGAAAATCGCACACAAAAAGCGAAAATAAAGAAGTGAATACATAACAGCAGTTTTGTAATGCTAAATAGGAGCGGGCGGGGTAATGGGTTGCACGGGGGGTGTCCGTGGTAGGGGTAAGGGGGGATGGGGGATGGGGGATTGTTGCCGTTGAAGTCTTTTGTATTTCGCATACAAAACTTGACGAGTTCACAGTTTTGGGGGTCGCTCTGCACCACCACCAAACACCGGATTGGTTAGTAATTAAAGCCAGCACCGCTACCGAATTAATCTAAATCGATCTATGCATACAGATACAGTTACACTACACACATTGCACTCGGCGGGAGTTCCGTCGATTCCATCACCGAAAACCAATTGGCCATGGACTTACCCTCGAAGGCATCGCAGGAGAATCTATGGCCTTCGATCCGCAGGAACCACACTCGTCACCCCCGCATCGGACACACCTTGATTCCGTTCTGCTCACATTCTGCGGCCACCAATGAATTTGGCTTATTTGTTTATAATTTCAACGCCCCCTCGCTGTGTACATACTTTTTGCACTCTGCCAGCTAGCAGTTTGCTCAGGTTTTCCGTGGCTTATCCATCCTGCGGGCTTTCTGGTGGTGTATCCTAGGGACCGTTAATGAACTATTCCGGAATTGTTTACAATTTAATTACCAAAATAAATAAGAGTTTACGGTGGTTTTTTCGTTGTTGTTCTTAATCTTAGGGATGTGTGAGCACTGCAACCAGTGTTGCCAACCATCGATTGTCAATTATAGCAGAACAGGGCAACCAGAATAGCCAAAAATAGCTAGATTTATTAATATATAGCAAAGTATAATATTATATTGTACCGAACACATTATTTCAGAAAAAAAAAGCCAAATCTATGTAGTAGCTATACATTAAGTGATATTTAGTGCTAAAACTGGTACTTTGTAGTTTTTTATTGCACTAATCTATCGAGTCTTCGTATTTGGGTATTTCAGATTGATGCTCGTGTTAAAATAGCTAAGTAATATACATTTATTTTTATGAAATAGCCATAATATAAGGCTCCTGCTTAAAAAAGCAGTTTCCAGATTTAAGACTAATCCTCAAATCGACCAAAGTAAGAACGAGAGCGTGACTATTGACCTCTCACGCTCTCTTTCTGCCTAGAAACTCTTTTGGACGCTGCAACACGGTCTTACTGGCACGACTAGATATGGAAGCACTCATTTGTTTCGGGAAGGTGAAATATGAGTGTTATTTATCATTTCATTTTAGTGGTTTTCCACAAAGGCAATAATTTAATAATAAAATAAATATTTTCATGCGACCTTTCGATTTAGAGGTAAATGTTGTATATATAATATGCTATATATGTTTGAAACTAATGATTGCAACAACAAAATATGCAAATTTATTTAAGGAACTGTCGCTGTGATTAATATTTATTATTATTCTCACGAAACGTGAATATTTCACGGTTTCTAGCTGAGCGCGACCACTTTTTTCCAACACTACTTTTCCGAATGGGTGGCAGCGCCGTATGCCGCCAACGAAGTACGGCAACGCTGCATCAAAAACACGCGCAAGAAATATTAAACAAATGGAAAATCGTAGTTAGCAAAGCGTTTTGTTAATCTTTTATACTAAAAAACCATTATTAGTAAGGTCTGTGTGTCACGGAAGACTACTTCAGCAAGCAGGACTTAGTACATATAAAGCCCAACCCCGACACAAGGTAAGTAATGCAAATCTGGCGCTCCGCTGAATTGTTACTATAATAAGTATTATAATGCGATGTAGCTACCATGGCTGGCGTACTCTTCGAGGATATATTCAACGTTAAGGACATGGACCCGGAGGGCAAGAAGTTCGACCGAGTGTCCCGCCTGCACTGCGAATCAGAGTCCTTCAAGATGGATCTCATCCTGGACATCAACTCGTGGCTGTACCCCATGGAGCTGGGCGACAAGTTCCGCCTGGTGCTGGCCACGACCCTGCGCGAGGACGGCTGCCCGGACAGTGGCGAGTACAATCCCATGGAGCACGAGGGCACGCGGGCAGACAGCTTCGAGTATGTGATGTACGGCAAGATCTACCGGATCGAGGGCGACGAGGCGCACAACGAGGCATCCCGGCTCTCCGCCTACGTCTCCTTCGGCGGCCTGCTGATGCGGCTGCAGGGAGACGCCAATAACCTGCACGGGTTCGAGGTGGATCAGCACATGTACCTGCTGATGAAGCGGCTGGCCTTCTGAATTTCCCATCTACTTATTTCTGTTCGCAAATTAGACATAAACAACAACAAACTTTATTTACAGTGTATGTGTAACATTGGGTCACTCTGCTCCGTGTCAGAGTGGTGAATATCTAGTGTGTGGTCTAGTGCCTGGCAGGGCGCCTACGCAGAGGAGCGTTCACAACCAGGCGAGACGGCTGCGGGCGGAAGGGAATGCGACGCTCCACGAAGGGCAAGCCCAGCTGCGTCGATTGGAAGACGGCATTTCCCTTGTTAATCGCGTTCACAATCTTGGCGGGTTTGGGCTGAGGACGAGCTGTGAGCTTGGAGGGACGGCGCTGAGGTGTCAGGAGCACTGGACGCTGCGGTCTGAAGGCGGCCAGGCGATTCAGCAGCGGCAGAACATACTGAGCCTGCGGAGGCAGCGGCAGACTGGCCAAGTCTATGATCGCTGCACTCTGGGGCAGGCCGTTGGAGCTGTCATCGTTGGCAGGCTCATCGGGAGGCCCATAGGTCTGATCGGGAGGCCCATAAACCTGATCCGGAGGGCCATAGACCTCGGCGGGCTCCTCCACAACAGCGGGGGGTCCATAGGTATCCGCTGGCGGTCCGTAGGTCTCATCTGGTTGCGGAAACTCCACTGCCTCCTCCGTGGGCAGCTCGAATGGTGGATCGGGCATTAGGCCAGCTGGCGGATAGGGCGCCTCATCCTGTCTCTGCAGGATCAGTGGCAGGGATCTGCCCCTCGCGGGTCCGGGGAATCTTAATTGCGCGCCTTCACTTCCATTCAGGCTGATGATCCCGCAAAGGGCGAGGGTGACCAGGGAACCAGTTAGATAACCAAACATTTTGCTGTCCCAGCGTGAACTGCTGCATGGCGTGGCCCAGTGGCGCCTATAAATACCCATTGGAGGTGGCCTTGGGGACTGCCCAATCAATGGGCCCAAAGTGCCCACGAGGCCGATGACTTATACGGTCCGAAAGCCCGAAAGTTACGTGCCCATTGGCGGTGATGACTAAAAACAGCTGTAACTCATAGATGTTATGAAAATGTTGCTATATTTCGGCAAATTTTAAAAACTTGTACTTATAACAATGAATTGGGAAATTTATAGACTTTTTTAAAGGTTAAAAATGAGTTTTTAACGGTTGTTTGTTTTTAAATCTTCACCCCAATCCTTGTTCTGGTTTAACATTAATATTTTATTAAGTAAACTTCTTTAAGTAAACTTTAGATTATAATTATTTAAAGAGTTCTTGGAGTCTACCAACTGCGACGCAGGATCAGTCGCTGGGGCACGGGCAGCTGGCGACGACGACCTTGGGGGAAACGCTGGTAGAGACGGGCCGATTGGCCAGCCGGGGGCTGTGGCCGGTCCAGACTCGTGGCCAGGACAATGACAGTGCCGTCCTCGGTCACCTCCAGCTGCGGCTCATCCTCCTCTGCGTCCTCGTCCGAGGGCTGCAGCTTGGCACCATCCACTACTTCATCCTCGGCGGCGGGAATGTCATCGGTCTCGATGGGATTCTCGGGCAGTGCCTCTGGCTCGGGATCTGGAACAGGCACAAAATCGGCCTCTGGCGGTCCATAGGTATTGTCCGGAGGTCCATAAGAATTGTCCGGGGGTCCGTAGGTGTTATCTGGCGGTCCATAGGTGTTATCCGGAGGCAGGTAAGTGTTCTCAGGCTTGACTGTGGAGCTAGGCAGATCGAAGGGAACGCTGGGCGTGACTCCTGCCTCAGGATATCCGGTGGGTGCCGGAGCGGCCGGGGCCTCCACTTGGCGGGCAAGGAATCTGCGGCGCAGGGGCTCCGCCGTGCTCAGAGCCACCAGGCTCAGGACAAGAATGAGAGCGGTTGCAGAGCTGGCTTTGATCATTTTGGCGGCTGAAGGGCTTCTGTTCTGATTTCCCCATCCGACCTGGCTTATTTATAGTCCCCCGGCTGCCGGATCGAGTTCTGTTATAATTTATGCTCGTCACTTTCAGTTTTCAGGCTCCCGTTCCCGGTAAAGCTTTGATTATGTTGCGCCGATCGGCGGCGATGAGCGGCTTCAGCTTAATACCCGATACGTGACCTTTTTTCGAAATTATATGGCCAATGCTATCAGTTCGCCTAGGCTTCCCCCTTTCCATTCCTCCGAGACCCCTTCCCCTGGGATCCACTCATTACTCCTCTTAACACTTGAGTCTTTGGGGTCGCTCTAAACATTTGAGTTTTGTTTGTTTTTGATTGCGATTTTGGGTTCTTGGCTGTTCATAATTTCGTTTGATGAATTTTGAATTCATGAGAAGTGAAATAGGCTATGCAAATGTCCGCTGAGAATGACGGCGAATGGGCACGTTCCAGCCAGGGGCATACATATTCATACGAGTGGTTTGTCTCAAGGTCCACCATAAAATATTAATGTGTCAAGTGTTTCAATTATATTTCTAGCAAGTAAGGTGAATAAAATAGGTATTACCTTTGAAATAAATTATTTTAAAGCCATATTAATGTGGAAACCGTTTAATTTTAGTTAAAAAAGCATTTCTTACAAACTATATTCATATATATTAGCAATAAGTTTAATTTTTTTTCGCCACTTTTATTTTTATTTTTTTATATGAATATCTAACATCTGAAAAACATAAAGTCCAAATTTGACATCGATCGGAGCAAAAATAACGAAGTAATGGTTAGTTGAACGGAGGTCATTCTATGTTCGATGTATGGGCAGTCAAAACTTTAAAGCGCTCCCCTGAAAAGTGCCATTTTCAAAGTCGGTGTAAACGATTACTCAAAATCTACTTGACCAATCGTTTTGAAATTTTGCACACAGTTTCTGCAACTAATTCTCCAGGTATCACCGTGGGCTTTTTTTAATTTTATTTTTTATTATATTTTTTATTTAACAATTAAACTTTTTTTTAAAGTCAAAAATTGCATTTTTGACTTCAAAATTTCATTAAAAATCGAAAGAAAAAGAAAAAAATAAAAACTCTACGGTGATACCTCGGGACAATTATCCTTTAACTAATGAATTTTATTTTTTTCATATCGGACGATTCTGTGGACAGCTAGGATGTACACCGCAAAACAACTTTTTTTGAAGGGGCCCCGGGAGGATCCCTATAACTCCAATACCTATACATATTTTGTAATAAAACATTTTTAGAAAAATTGCCTAAGTCTTACTTTATTATATACCATTTAAATCAATAAGCTAGCTCAAACCGTTTCGCCACAACAAATTTTTGAAAAGTGACCCGTTTTTGCACCGAATTAGCCATACCCCCCCCTTAAGTGTATCTAAGTTTTTATCTAAGAATTCCTTTTTGTTATATATATATTTCTCTGGTAAAACATTACCTCTTTTTTTTCATATTCCCCAATACCCAGAAATAATTCTTTGATTTAAAATATTCAACAATAATTGTGTTATTTATTTAGCAACAAGAAAAATGCATGTGTCTTAATGGTTCGTTTCAAGTCGTATGAAAAGCAACTCTTAAAAGCCTTAAAAGCCTTCAAATGAACCCATCTCAAATGGTATAGACCAGCACCGGCCTGGAGCGGATGATCTGTGCAGAACGGAGCTTCTCGGGAACAGGGCGACGGCTGCGCAGGCGTCCATTCCTTGGCTGGATCAGACTGGCCGGAATGGGCTCTGCGGCGGGGTTCTCATCAACGGGAGCCTGGTCCACGGCGACAGCATCAGCCGGTGGGCCATAGGTGTTGTCCGGCTCGGCAGGAGGTCCGTAGATGTTGTCCGGCTCCGCTGGAGGTCCATAGGTCAGATCCGGCTGAGCCTCCGTCTCCGTGGGCAGGTCGAAGGGCACCTCAGGCGTTACGCCTGCTGGCGGATAGGGAGCCGAGGCCGGAGTGGGTGCTATGTCCAGGGCGGGATCTGCCGGAGCAGCCGCATCCACTGGAGCCTGCTCCTGGCGAGCGAATTGGAAGCGAGAGGATCGGCTGCGGAAACGGGCCGGTTCCGCCAGGGAAGCGGCGGCGAAGGCAGCGATCAGGAGCACGGAGCAGGTGAACTTGTAGGCCATGTTGAGCTGATGTTGAGTTGTCTTAGAATGTTGTCAGTCACTGGAAGCCGCCGGGCTTATATACACCTCAATTTTTGGCCACTCATATTTGGCGCATCGAGGGACACCCTTTCGATGGCCTATGGACGTGACAATATTTTGTCAAGGGCCCATGTCTAAGCCATAACCATTGGCCATTAATTAAAGCCCACGAGTACCTAACTTTGACATTTAGCTGGGCCCCACGGCGGATGGGCAATGGGGTGGACCTGTAGTGGGTTATATTGGTCTGGGATTGGTTATATTTTAGGGAATTTTACAATATTTTAATTGTGACTTCCCTTTATTTATATCTATTTAACAGATTTTAAAATGAAAATATTTACTAATTTTTACATTTATTAAAAGTATTCACATACATTACTCATACGTCACGTATTTCATTAAAGATTTCTCTCAGAATTCTCATCAAAAAATAATGAAGAGCCACATAATTAGCCATTTATGTAAGTTTCCAGTATCTCAAAAGAAAATATATTCCATATAATTGCTTAAAAAGATAAATAAGCCAAGTCCACACTGCGTATGAGTAATAAATATTAAGCTAGCAAGATTAAAATCAACTTTTGAGGTGGTTTCTTCTTCTAACTATGCCTTTTTAACTTACCCAAACTGTAAATTAATCTAAGGTCCATTAAAATACGCACTTGAACCACCAACTAGTGCTAGAGTTTTGATAGCACTTTAAATTCCACTCCACTGTGCGGCGCCTGCTTGACATACGCATCGCCTCGGCTTTCAAATCGCTGCGATGGCGCTCTGCTTAAAATGCACGGCGTCGTTGGGTCTCGGTCTAGAATCGCTGACCACCGCGTCCGCCGATCAGCAGGGCCACCACCGCCGGCGGGTATAAAAGTTAAAGCTCCATATACGACAGCCAACAAAGCAGCACTGCAAGTCACACGATCATGGCACGTCATCAGCTCCTCGCATCCCTGTCTCTCCTGCTGGCCATCTGGGCCGTTAGCTGCACGGCGGAGGCGCCACTCCGGCGGAATCTGCGAGTCACACGCCTGCGTCCGGTGGCCTTTGCCCGGCAGCAGGTGGCCCCCACGCCCTATCCCTCGGCGGCGGAACTGAAGCCAGCGGCTGAGGAGCCCGCTCTTACCTATGGACCTCCCGAGGACGCCGATGTGGATGCCCTGGCCGCTTTGCCTGCGGAGCAGGAGCCACCGGTGGACAACTTTGAGCCCAGCCCCGAGACCGAGGAGGTGGACACCGAGGAGAGCTCCCTGGAGGTGACCACACCCGCCTCCGTTCTGGCCCGCCTGCGCAGCCGCCAGAGGCTGGCCAAGCTGCAGTTGGCCAAGCCCAAGCGCCAGCGTCAGCGCATCGCTCGCCTGGAGGAGCTGCCCGTGGATGAGGCGGTGGCCCCAGTGGCTCCACTTTCCCCAGTGGCTCCTGTGGCCGCTGTGGCTTCCGTTCCGGCTGCAGTTCCTCAGTTCTACTACGTGGGTGCGGGCCAGCAGCCCTATTACCTGGCCTACAGCGCTGCTCCCCAGCAGTTGGGCTGGTAAACTATAGCCACAGTCTGCCAATTGTTACTCTGATCGCCCAGAACTTGTTTTTCTTTGTATATTTGTATATATTTAGAATTTATAAAATATATATATTTTTTGGTAATGGAAACAGTTGTGTTTGCTTTGATTTCGGTGTAATTAGAGGGTTTTATGATCACAGCTTGCCTAAATTTGCACTGATTGATTTAATTACCCAAATATTTGTATATAAAATTATTGTCTTTTATATATCGAAATAGGAGATTTTAGGAGAGTACGATTTCTATTAAAAACTACATTTTTCCTTCTTAAAAATGCATTGAAATCAATTACAGACATTATTCCACCACAACTTGTAGTGTTCGCATCGCTTTCATCGTTTGCCTCCCACCCAACTCACACACACGGCCAAGAGTTTTTCCATTCACCACCAACTTATTGCGAATCATTGGCCTTTAACAATAGCTTAGGACGGGACCCTTTGTGGTGCTCCCGTCTCCTTACCCGGATCTGGATCCTTTGCATACGAGGCGAGTGTATCCCTGTCCCCCGTCGCATGTAAATTGCTCTGGCAGCGTTTGAAGGGCTTCTTGTTCGCCTCGTCTTAGTGCACATTTTGCCCGGCATTTTATGGTCTTTTGTGCAACTTTGTTTCCCATTTCCAATGCATTTTTAATGCTTTATTTTATTTTAAGCCAAAGTGGCTCTCTCTTAAATGTTTTGCCAAGCTGTTGAATGTTCTGACAGGTCATCGTTCCAAGTTCGTAGGTTAAAAGTTGGAACCTAAACTAGCTTTATTACCTAAAAATACCCCGTGATAATTAAGTGAATTTACGGCCCACCACTTTGCAATTCAAATGGCGAATGTAGCTTATTTTCATAACGTTAATCGCCGAGCTTTCAATAAATTCTCTTTCAATTAACTAACCAAAATAGACAGCTTAATTGGTCGCGCTCCAAGTCTCTTTGGGGAATCGTTAATCACGTTCTCATTAAACCCACAATGAGAGCCAGATTATTCAGGCTTATCAACGTTGAGTGGATTCCCCCGAGACAAAGGTTATCTCACAGCCCATGAAAAACACACTTCTCGACTTTCAAAAATAAAGTGTTTAAATAAATATGAGATGTATTTTTAGAGTTTAGGCTAAGCGTGCGGACTTCCGAGAATTCCCATTCCAGCTTTCAGCCGCGGAAGAAAGATCCCCGCGTCTCCAGGGCGCCCACGTTGGGCCTCGAGCTATTCCGATGTGCCTCGATGGCCTGATAGTTGACGAACCAGAAGGGCTGGTTCTCCACGGGCAGCGAGCTCAGGTGGTTGACCCACTCCTGATCCCCGTGGGCATCGACGGGGAGTCTGCTGGGAGTCGCAGTGCTCACACTGCTGACTGGATTCGGGGAACTCGCCGCGGGAATGCTCGAACTAAAGGTGGGACTGGCGGCGGCAAAGGTGGGACTAGTGGCCGGAATCGCTGATCCCACAGTTGAACTCGAGTCTGGTGCTCCGAAGCGATTGGCCACATCTGGCGTGGCTGAGGGAGCTCGCTGGATCGGATCCGAAACAAAGCCACTGGTGGGCAGCACCAGGGGAACTCCCATGGGTGGGCGCTGGGCAGCTCCGAAGGGCAGGTTGACCAGGCTCGGCTGCTGTGGACTCGAGGGCTCTCCGAATCTGGTGGCTATGTCCACGCCGGTGATATTCTCCACGGCCGTGTTTTGGGGCGCATGGTACTTGTCCTTCTGACTGAGTCCACCCGGAGGTCTCACTCCTGCGAAGGAGGGTCGTTGAGCCTGGGCACTTTCCAGCAGAGTCATCGCGATGAGAGCCAAGGCACAGGTGAGTTTCATCATTTTTTGCAGGCGAATTTCACTTTTTCGTTTACGAATCGGGTCTCGCTCGGGATCTCGGTTGGTGGCGATGTTAACTGGTCTCGTCTGCTCCGGCAACTGAGCGGAGACGGCTGGCAAGATTATTTAAATAACCAGCGACTCTCGCAGCTTCACTGGGAGCTGAGCTGAGTTGAGTTGAGTCAGTTGAGACGGGCTACCAAACGAGTCCAAGTGGGGCTGGTGCCGCGGCTTATCAAACGATTGAGCCTCGTTCTCTTTTTCTCCCTCACTATCTCTGGCTTTAGGTGGAGAATCTGTAGAGTCACGGTAAGCATTGTTTCATTAAATTATGGTTCCTTATTTGTTTTCTTAATCATTAAAAAAAGCTATTGTTTTGCTGTTTAGTTATACCCTTGCTATAAGGGTAATTCAGTGGTTTTTCAGCAGTAGCTCTTCCAGGAATGTCGCTAAAAACGATCCATCTTTTTCACTTTTAACTATTGCTTATTTAATGGTTAGTGCCAAGATTTACATATTCGGTTAAATTAATCTGAATTCAATAAGTGACTTTTATGCCCTTTTTAAAGGTATTTTAAGTTTGGCTGAATGGAAGGGTAGAGATAGTATTACTTTGGACGAATATTTTACAAAAACGAAGTCTAGAACCTTTGATTTAAAAATAAAATCTAGAAAAGACCAGAAAGAATAAATATTTAGGAAAAAAATATTTAAGAATAAATATTTACTACAATTATATTAATATTAAATGTATTTGTTTAGTTGCATTTAAGCAACTTCTCTTACTAATTATTCTATTGAAAATATCAGGACTGTTCTTCTGTAGGTTTAAGAAGTATGAGTTTAATTTAAATTGAAATACATCCTCTAGAAAAAATATAAATAATATACTCTCCAATATTTTAGGAATATAAGTAAATAAAATGACTTAAAAAGGGTGGAAAGAAAGTGTTTAAAAATTTGTATATGTAAATACCTTACACCGAAAACTAAAAATGAGCTTTAAGTTAAGTCTCTGCAGAGAAATAGGCAAATTCAAAAATAAATAAATAAATAATAAATATATAGACTATGTAGAGAATATTCTAGTGCCCTATATTATCTTATCCCCGATTTCCCACGCATTCGAGGGTACTTCACATTCGTTAATCTCTTGGAATTTCGGTGCCTTCTTGTTTTTCATTGCGGTTGGGGCAATCCCATCGCTGCTGCAATTATTTTTCGCTCGTCGCGGTTCGTCATCGCATTGTGACGCGTGCGTCCTCCCGAAACCGGTTGTCCCGCCTCCGCTCCCCCGCTACTCCCATTAACCCATTCCACCGCGATACATAAGTATATCTTAACCCTAAATGATCGCATATTGGCAAAGCAATTGTGTTGTTTTTGGGCGCGTCTACCGCGGCGAAGTTATGTGAATCACCGGAGTGTCTGGCAGAAAAGAGAACGTTCTGGCCATGTTTACCCAAACATTTTTTTTTATTTGCATTTTTTTTTTGTTCTGCTAATAGTTGAGTGTATTTCGCGTGTGTGTGTAGGTGCTGGCGAGAGAAATAGTGTGTGTTGTGTGTGTGGGTTGCTGTGTCGTCATCATGGCTCGCTTGGATCGTCATGGGTTTTGGGGTTCTGGTTTCTGAGTTCTGAGTTCTGGGTTTCGGGAATTCCGGACGGGCAGCTGGATCGTACACTGAGCGGAAGAAAGTAATCTAAAATATATTTAATTATTAAACTATTCGTATTTTTTTAAGGAAAATAATATGATAAATATATAATAAGTATTTCATCAGCAAAATTACTTACTTCAGAGCATGCTTCTTGAAATTCCTTCTAGAAACGTCGCACTTGGGAGCGGGTAGCACTCAGCTTCGCCGGACGAGCTGCAGCGGAGACCGGACGACGGTAGGCCACTTGCTGGGCGTTCCTCCTGTAGTTAGCCGCCCTTCTGGCGGCCACCAGGCGAGCCTGCTGCTCTGCAGGAATATCAGCGGCGGCGGGCAGATCGTTTCCGGTCACATCCGGAGGGCCGTACACCTCGTCGGGAACGGCGTTGGGCGCGGCATCTGGGGGACCATAGACAGCATCCGGTGTGGGATCAGCGGCCGAGGGAGAAGCCTCGTCGAAGGGCACTTCCGGCTTTAGTTCATCCGCCGAGGGATACGGCGTCACGGCATCCACGTCGCCACCGTCCGCGGGAGCTGGAGCGACTTCCTGGCGAGCGGAATACCTCGAGCGTCCGCGGCTCAGACGCTGCGAGTACCGCTGGCGCTGCTGCTGCTGCTGGGCCTCGGCAACGGCCAGCAGGCTGAGAGCCGCCACCAGGAGAAGGACTACTTGGAACTTTGCCATTACGGATGGGTGTGTCTCGCTCTGGAAAGGCTGAACCAGCGACTGATGACTTGGAGCTCTTCCCGGGGCGCTTTTATAGGTAGGACTTGGGCGGGCAGCTGTTTAGTGTGCGGCGCATGGACCCAGCATAGGCATCCTTTTTTGGACCTACGCTCTGACGTCGGCCCGCGACTATATTCTATAAGCCATGGGCCATAGCCACCATGATCGGCGGTGTCTGCGGCGTCTTTATGCGGCCACGACGTGACCAGAAAGAAGTAGCAGATGCAGAGGTCCGAGGTCTGGAAGTCTGGAATTTATAGTTCCGCCATTAATCAGTCCAAAATCGGAGCGTGTGTTCCACCTCGATTCGGTCCATCGATCAACATTAAAGCGCTCTTAATGTGGCAGGAGGAGGCGGAATTAATGGCTGCCCCATAAATACTGGGTGAAGTTTAAGGATATCCATGTGGAATTGCGGGAAATCCATTTGACACTGGCGGTGTTTTAAGAATATGTTTGTTGCTTTTATATTTTTGGACTTTAAAGGGGGTTTAAATATAAATATCTACATATTTAGAGACATTTAAAAAATTAGTTTATTTGAAGATTATAATAATAAAAGGTATGGTAAATATAAATTGTATCCAGTCTAGTTTTCAATAATTTTACATTAATTATGTGAGTAATATTATCAAAAACAGATTCGAATTTAAGAAGATTTTATTTCTTTAGGTAAATTTTAAAATAAAACAATAATAATAATAGGAAACAAAGTGCTTAGGGAAGAGTTCGAATTACTCTACTTTATTGTTTACTATAATTGGAATAACTTAATTGTTTAATAAATATGACATTAATTGAAGCCGAAATATCAAAATAAATAAAATATTTCCTCTTCAAATGTTTCTTTTGTTTATTAAGTATTTTTTTATTCGTTACCAGTTTCAAAAGTATTCGTAATCAGGATAAGATAAGATAAGTTTCATTAAAGTTAATTATATTCAAAGGTATTTTAAATATACATTTATTTAGATTAGTTTCTGCAAAAAAAGTATTTGTTACAGAAACTTCGCTGTATGTTATTTTAATAAACCCTAGATTAAATTAATAAAATATCTATATTTCATTTAACAATTTAATAAAAGCGTGTTGTATCAGGAGAGTTGGAAATATTCAAAATCCAAGAAGTACATACGAGTATATCATGTAGAGCTATGATACTTCGTTTTAATATCAGGCTAACAAAGATTCCCTTTCAAGCTCAAGAACTCCGTACAATCTCAAATAAATCTTGTTAGCACCTCCCCGAATTAAGCCTCAGCTGTCAGCTGATAATAAATGATATTATATCATCGTCGTCAGTTTCCAGCACTTAATGAGAGGACAGGACGTGACAAGAGGCAAGTATAGAGGGAGTAGGCCCAGTCACTTGGTCTGACCTTGGGGCTCACCTCAACGCCAAATCGTTGATCGCATAAATATCGATTATAAGTGTTTAATCAAAAATTCTAACGCTCAAACTGACAATTCCAGCATAATGCAATTGACAACAACAGTTGTCGCTGTCGCTGTCCCCATCGCTGGCGTCTTCGTCTTCGTTTTCGATTTCGCTTTCAATTGGTCGCATATTGGATTGCGTCTCACGTAGGAAACGCATTTAATTTTCATAGAACATGGCGAATCGGACGTGGACACCGGACACTTGGGCGGTTGGGATGTGGGCGGATGAGTCGCCGGCGGACGTGGACGTGGCTCGACCAGAAACAAACGAAAAACAATGCAAAATAAATCATTAAGTGTGTGCGCCTAATCGATGTCGATGTCGTTGTCGATATAGAAGCTCCATGTCTATATTTCCACCCGGGAGACGACTCTCGCTTTCGAGAACTTTGTATATAAGCCCGGCTCCATTGGCAAGCTGGAATCAGTTGGCTCTAAATCCGGGCCGAGATCGAAAGTTCAACATGAAGTGGCTCGCACCAGTTATCCTTTGCCTTTGGGCCTTAAATCCCGCCCAGATCGAGGGGCGCCAAATCAGGATTAATCGCTATGCGGTCAGCGTGCAGGAGGATCAGGCGGCAACAGCGGCGGTGGAAGTCAAGGCTGCGGGTTATCCCGCTTCAGGTTACAGGCCCCAAGGTCGCTCCTTCTGGCTGCCGGGAGAGGTCGAGGTTGAGGTGCAGGAGGTGCCCGCCGAGGGCTCGGGCCTGGGCTCGGATCAGCTAACCACCACCACGGAACTGCCAGCGGATGATCTCTCTACCAGCACCACGGAATCGGACTTGAGCACCACCACCAACTGGGACTCCCTGGACGCCACCACCACCACGGCTCCTCCCCCAGCTTTTGAGTACCGTTCGGGTCGGGCCTTCGTGAAGGCTCCCTATCCGCCAGCTGGCTATCGTCCCAGTAGAGCCTTCCGCCTGCCCACCGAGCAGGACCCTGAGGAGCAGCAGCAGATCTCCAATGCCCCAGCGAGTAACTCAACTGATAGCAACGCCGATCATCCTGTGTGTGGGGTGAGCACCGATCCCCTGAAGCCCACCCCTCAGCCAGGATCCAAGGATGAACCCGACTCGGAGAGTGTGGTGTTCACCGCTAATCTGGGCCCTGCGGTTGTGGTGGCCCGAGCCCCGTCCTCCATCCCAGTGGCCATTCCCCTGCGCTCACAGCCTCTGATTCAGGCTCCAAGGCAGCGGGGATTCGCTTACACCACGCATGTGGAGCAGCGCTGGTGAGGATTTCCGAGGGGATTCGTATTCTTAAACCTTGTTAACAGTTCAGTATTTATAGTTGCTTTTTTTATGTGAGAAAATAAATGTTTTTTGATTGTTACTTAGCTTACAAGATATGTTTGTTTTGCTCTAAATTTAAAATATATTAGAAAGTTAAGGAAAGAACCAGATTAAACGAATTTCTGATAAACTTCCTCTTCCTAGAACTTGCATCTTTCATGGTAAAAAATGAAACCCGCTCTTAGCCCGATCCCTGGCCTATACTCTTCCTTGAAAGTTTTTATAGCTATACGAATTATAACGTCATCAGTCCTATCATTTCCATCGACCGGAAGTTCTGGCACGTCTCAAACTTTGTTTGTCTAACGTCATTGAATGTTTTGTTAAATGTTGGTCTGGTTGTTCTCGGAGGCGGAGCAACAAACAGTTTTCTATCAAACGGCGACTGTGACGGGCTGAAGCTCTCGGGGAGCGGAGTTCGAGTTCTACTTCCCGACATCCGTATTAAATTTGACGTGCGGATGTGCAAAGTTTTAACCGTGGGACGTGCGTGGCATGCGGAAAGGCGTGGGGCCATGTCTCCATCGCAGCCATTGCTTGCTCCTCCTTTCCCTGTCACCCTCTCATCCTGGCAGATTTAAATTGAATAACGAGTATGCGAGTGCTTTCTTTGTTGGCCGCGGAGAGGTTTCGGTGTTAGGGAGTGCCGGATGTGGATGTGGATAGAAGGATCCGCCGGAGACCATTGAACCTGCGCTTCAGCGAGAAGGACTTGTTGAGCGGGGAGAAGCTCCCTCTGTCTCATTTTCGTGGCAGACATTTATGGCCATATTTTTGAATATTTTATACGAGAATTTCGTGGGTTCCCTGGGACGGCATTCAAATGCAGAGACAGCTTCTCGATAAACGTTCATACAAAGTGCCTTATTTATGGACTGATTTGCTGTTGTCTGAACCAATTTTACAAAATGTTAAGGTAAACAATTGAAAGTTTCAAGGGTTTATTAGATAAAAATGTATTTTCTTACTAAAATATATTTTAAATTATATCATATGTGCGTCTCAGTGAAAATATCAGAGAAATTAAATTTTTAATAAAATCAATCTAATAAAATAGTGTAAATTATATGATAAATTGAGTGGACTTTCATTTCAGAGGATATCATTAACATAAAAACAATATGCTTATCAAAATATTCCCATTAAAATATTTTCATTTAAGCTAGCAAACAAAATAATTAAAGTATTAAATATCCAAATAAACCAAAAGTGTAAATTTCGGTATAAAATATTTTCCAGTACTTATTTATTCGTTAAAAGCCTTTTTAAAAAGCCATTTCAGAGGTATTCGTAATCAAGAAGCAACAAAGGACATTAACGAGAGTTGAAAAACAAACTTTAACAGGGTCCGTGGGACAATCGCGCCGCGGTCAATTGATTCGTCCGGCCACGCCCACGTCTAGGTCCACTTCGGGGCCGAGTCATCGCAAATTGTGCACGTAATTGACAATCAAAGGATCATCGAGGCTGGTGGGCACGATTTCCACGGAGTGCACCACCGGCTGCAAGTGGACATCGCTGTCGATGTGCGTGAAGCTGCCCAGCTGCAGGTCCAGCTCGTCGTGGCCGTCGCCGTCCAGCAGGACGTACTCCGCCTCCGGCTCCACGAGGGCCAGCTCGACGGCGGCATTATTGTCGCCGGGCACCTGCGGCTGCTCGGCAATCGAGATGGTGGCATTGTCCTGGGAGAGGGATATGGCGACACTGGGTGGCGGGGAGTCCTTTGCCGCCGGACTGGCATCGATGGCAAACAGCCTTGTTGTGGCCGGAGTGGTGCTGCTTTCTGTGGTGGCACTAGCCTCCTGCTCCTCCTTCTGCTGTTGCTCCTGCTCATTATCCTTTGGCTGCTCTGTTGTGGTTGGCTCAGCGCCGGCCATGTCCTCGTCCTCGTCCTGCTCCTCCAGCTCCCGCTCGATTTCGTGGTGCCTCTTGGGCGGCGTGCTCAGCAGCAGCAGCTTGCCGGACTTCTGGACAGCGGGTGCGTCCTCCTGCAAGGTTCCCGGGGCGGGATCAATCAGTATGCTGGCCTCCTCGTCGCGACTCTGTGCGGGAGCGGCCAGAGTGCTCGTCTCCTCGGTGGTGGTGACGCCCTCCTCCGGCTGATCCAGGATAACCGTAGCCGTGGTGGTGGCTTCTGGGAGCGGGGGATCCGGATTCCCCTCGCTACGGATAACGGCCGCCTGGACCGCAAAAAGGCAGAGCAGTGCGCAACCGAGTACGAGTACCTTCAACATGTTCGCTGGTCAATTTGCTGACGCTTTGATGGCAATCAATTCCAGACGGGGCGTATTTATAGGTAGGTTCTCCCCCTGTTCTCACTCCCATTCCGATTCCCATTCCCATTCCGAGTCCGACTCGGGAGCTGTCATAATTTTAGCCCTGAGCATTTAATTTGACGCGAAACTTCCGCAAACGGACCAAACCGGAAATGTAATTCCATCGAAGTTGTCTGTGTCTGTGGGAGGGTGGTGTGTGTGTGTGCGGGTGTTGAATGTGGCTGCGAGTGTGTGGCGGCATTGAAGGAGGCCAGAAAGGCCTGGGTCGTTACACCTTAAGCCCCACACGGCCAGCCCCCATTGACCGCAACGATGGCCAGAGTGCCAACCCCAAAAAGTCACTTTACATTTTCGTCTTCACCTCCGCCACACATGCTCGTGTGTACCGGGCCTACAGTGGCGGTCATAATTATAGTGGCGATTTTGGTATTAAAGAACAAATGAACAAGGGATTTGGGAGAGAGTCAGAAAATCACTAGGGTTTTAATATCCCTTAAAGAGGTGCCTAAAAGTATGCAATAAAAGGTTTGAGGAATTTCATTTAGTGTAAATTTGCTATTTTTATCCCTTTATAAGGGATTTTAAAGTTCTAGTTATTTTTGTAGCACCCCCTAATATAGGCTTATAAGGATATCTTTATTTTAATAAATTACATTAAGGATTAGTGTTAATAGTTTGCATTAAAAAACATATGAAGTTATTCAAGAACTGACCATATAGTATATATAAAAAACAATATTAAGTATTAATCTGAAAGTATCGTAACTAACAAAATATGATATATTTTTGGTAAAAGATTATATTACATTCATAACTTTCTAAAGAACTTGCACCTTTAAACCAATGAATTCCAATAAAATAAAATCTAAAATATATTTCTAGTTAGTTTTCAAATTAATAAATAATCTTTACATATAATATAAAAGAGAATTAATTAAATTAATATAAATGGCAATGAATTGCCTCTTAAAATCCAATCTTTAATCTCGTACTTTAACCATTAAGAGTTCCTGTGGCATACTTGCTTAGTTCATTATTTTATTTATTGTTTGCCTTATTTTAAAATATTTGTATAGTCTGAAGCATGAATCCAGGTTATCTATAATTATTACCATAGCTGTACATGTGCTGTATGCCTTTGTGCGTATGGCCTGTGTAGTTTTGTCGGTTTAACTTTGTGATGAGCAAAGTTAGTGGCTTGACCGTGCCAGCTGCTGGACATGCTGGTCACGTTCTTCGGGTGACTTTGTTTTCGTCTTAAATGGGAAATGATAAAATTGAAAATAAATTCATACAAACACACACACTGGCACTCGCAGGAAGTACATGTGTCTTGAACTACAATAGCAACAGGCTGGCGGCACAAGTTCGTTGATTGCCTGCTGACCCAGAGACATTTTTGCAGGCATAAATGCACATCGGTGGCTGGAGGGTTAACTCGACGAGATTGCACTTGTGCGCGGAGGTTTAATTGGATTCCAGTGGTCCTTTGTTGGCCAGCTAAAGTCAATATATTCCTCCTTCTTCGGGTGCTTAATTTCGAGATTAAGGGTTCAGTCTGAGAGGAAATCTGAAAGGGTTCTTAAAACCTTTTATCCATTTATTTCCAATGTAAATAACGAAATAAAATAGCTTGCTTTTGATGGTATTGTATTTATATATAAGTTTATTATCGAAGATTCAACACTACTTACGTTAAAAATATTGTACGTCTTATTTTTTGTCATTTTCTTATTGATTTCTGTCATTTTCATTCATTTTGTTGTTACTCTTCGTTTCGTTTCGTTTTTGTTTATAGATTTTTGTCTTTCTATAACGAAATTTCTAATTTCATAAAATGAATATGTGTCACGATATATGTAGATATAAATGTATAATAATTGCATATGATCGATGGCTTGTACATGAAGAGTTGGGGGGAAATTGCGAACTGGCCTGGATATATATGTACTTGTATTCATTTTTCTTTTCGATAACTCTATGATTTTATATATAGTTTAGTTGGGAGGCTAGTCCACGATCGATATCGATGCCACCGAGGTGTGGGCACCGAGATATGTGTGCTTCGTTTAGATACAAGATACAAGATACAATTAGTTAAGTACAATTATGATAATTATTGTTCAACGTTTATGCAAATGTTGTAGAGTTCATAGAATTAGAGTTCGTTTCCGTAGATGGTATCCTGTGTGAAAGACACACGTAAAAAAGGAATTTACGTCTACTTACAAGATAAATAAAGTTTTTTTCTTTTGTCTTTACTTTCCCGTTTTTGGTTTGTGCTTCGTTATTTTTGCATTATTTTTGTTATTTATATTTTTTGTTGTATTTCTTTTTTTTCCAAAAAATCTACTTTGTTTTTCTGCCTCCCATCGCCCAGCTAAACCTACCAAACTAATCCATTTCCATAGCCATCGGGAAGCACGAAATGCTCACTCATCTACCACTATCTAACCGTCGCTTTGCTAAATTAACTAAGTCGTAATCTCGATAGGGACTAATGTGTATTTGTAGAAATGTCTCTATATTCGGCGTAATCTTAGAATGAGAAATTAAGCGGTTGCCTTTGCCTGCTTTTAGGCTTAACCGGAAAATATTAAATAATATAATAAAGATATTTGCATAAGACTTTCTTAGCTAATTGACAGGATCAAGTAATTATTGCACATATTAAAATATTTAAAGTTTAGTAGCTAGAAACAACGGAGTTCAGACGGAGAGCCTGAGAATAAATAATAACTAATACCTTTCCTGTGTCAAAAAATACAGATTTGATCTTGGTAATAATTAGACAAAACATATACAATTATGGGATAGTTTCCTCGAATTGAACCTCGTCCTAGGCAATATTATGAACCTTCGCCGACAGGCAATTGTGCACGACAAAGACCACTGGCTTGGGACAGCACTCCATGTCCAGTTCCTGCATCGAAAGATATAATTTTGTATTAATTTGATATTCAAGAACTTATTGTTAGAGACTCACAATCTCCCCATCCTCGCCAAAGTCCAGATACAACATCCTTGTGCCGTCGTCCGCGGAGCCCTTCAGCTTGTCGAAGGCAAACTGCCAGAGTTGCGTCTTGGTGGTGGCCACCGCCGCCGTCGGAGTTGTTGGCGCGAATCCTCCGCAATCGTAGAGGAAAAAGCCACGATTTATGTGCACAACCAATTGACACTGCCGGCCCTGGAACAGGCAGCGAAAGGAGAACTCCCTCTGGTAGTTGACCGCCTGGTGGGAGCCCTGGACGAGGGCCCTTGCCCACGAGGCCATGTCGCGGTGCGTCTCCGAGCGCAGCCAATAGACGAGCACGCCGCGGGCGGTGCCGCAGCGGACGCAGAACACCGTGGTCTGCTGGCCCTGCCAAAGGATACGGAAGCCTTACTTTATGTATTTCCCCTTAAACTGGATCTAGTTTTCCGACTTACATTCAGCGAGGAGTTGTTGCCGGCCCCGGCGAGACGTGTCGTGGCCAGGGCGTAGATCTCCAGCGGACGACTCCAGGCCTCCACCGACCAGGGAGCACTCTCGTATATCCGGAACTCGCGCTCCGTCACCGCCACGAAGATGGGTAGCCACTTGTCGCTCTCGTCGGAGCTTTCCGAACTGGAACGGCCGCTGGGCTGTGGAGGAGGTAAGTACAAATTTTATAAAAATAAAATATTAAGGAAAACTTTAATTGTTCTAGATAAATCTTAAATAAATCTTTAAATAATTTTCTTTTCAGCTTGGGCTTTGGGGTCAACTTACACTTACCAGCTCGCCGGCCACGCCACTGTTTGAGGTACCGCTGCCACCGCTGGCTGCTCCGCCTCCGGCGCTCCCCGAGCTGCCGCCTCCGCCGCCGCCACCCCCACCGCTCATCCGCTTGCTCAGCCAGCCGATGTGCTTCAGCTCGCCAATGAGGTTGGTCAGAGCCCGGTTGGCCTCGGCCAGAGCCCGCTGCGTGCTGCTGCCCATAGCCGAGTGGAGCGCATTGAACCAGACGAGGGCCTCCGCCGAGTCCGTGGCCCGCAGGATGCACGAGTGCACGCCGTCCGGCGAGTGCAGCTCGAAGCAGCGGTTCTCTAGGGGAAAAAGGATATAATTCGGGTATTATATTCAGACTATCTTCTTGTCTCTCAAACTTACCCGGGTCGATGTACTTGAGATTTCTGGCCAGATGCGTTAGCTGCAGCGGTATATATCGCGTATCCGCCCGGGGTGTCGTCTTGGGGGCAGGCGGCGATGTGGGAACGCCCGGTCCCAGCGGACAGAGGAAGGCCCGCTGGAGCTCCCAGCCAACCTCCGAGATGATGCTCGCCTTCCGAAAGTAGGGCGTCACTTCGCGCAGGAATTTAACTGCGAAAAAACAAAGCGAA
Organism: Drosophila rufa; assembly: GCA_018153105.1. Classification (NCBI taxonomy): domain Eukaryota; kingdom Metazoa; phylum Arthropoda; class Insecta; order Diptera; family Drosophilidae; genus Drosophila; species Drosophila rufa. Next base: position 18,365,470 of record JAECXS010000085.1, read on the forward strand.
ACCGAAAAAAACACCAGGGATTTGAGTATAAACATCGATGCAAATCAAAAGCGGTATCGCATCGCATGAATATGGATGCGGAGCGGAATGTGTGTTGGTATCATCAGCAAAACACGCGCACACACATACACAGCATTCAATCAGTCTGGAGTTGGAGGCGAGCCCCCATCGACATGGTGTTCTTGTTGCAGTCTTGGCAAAGGCTGCGGCATAAATTCATTAGAGTTTCCGCTCCATTTTTATTCGATTTGCACACCCAAAGAACCCGACTAGCGACAAGCAGGCTCTTGGGCACAGTGGAAAAAATTGATAATAATCTGGGAAGAATTCTTAGAACTCTTTAAAGAGGTAAAGATCTAAGACTATAAATAATAAATAAAAATATATGTAAAAAATATGAGTTAAATATATTTAATTATGTAAAATAAAAACAATTTTCGGAAGATATTTTGCAAATTGATTTATGCGTGAGCCCTATCTGTCTCTCACTCTCTGTTACACGCCTTGCCTGCAATGTACAAGCAATAGGAAACAAAAAAATTTCTTTTTGGCTGCTTTGCATATTTTCTCTCTCTATAAATACAATTACGGGAGAGAGGGTACTCTTAGTAACAATTAATTTTCTTCCACTTGAAAAGTTGTATAATATAATAAAGAAGATATATTTAAATAAATAGTAAAATAAATCAATTCAAGAATAAAATTGTAATAACCTTATTGAAAACTCTAAAGAGCAAACAAGTTTGTTTTTCTTCTAATAAAATATAGATCAAGAGTCACACCTATAAGCTAAACAAGCTAATCTAATCTTTCCCTCGTTGATTTTTTGTCTCCTATTTGTTACATCAAATTGTAAACATCTCACTGAATTTGCAATGTGATTCATTTGTAATGACATTAGCATAGCTGAACTGGTTCACCACTGTGCAACTTCTATGCAAATGCTGATGGCGATGCCAGGTGGCTTGCTGAGGCCGAGGGGAAAGGGAACTCTCTCGAACGTCTCTCCACCCAGAGTCGTACATCTGAGAACCCCAACCCAGCCGACTTGCCCTGCTCGGAATTCCGCCCACAACATTTGCACAATTTCCGTTTGCTGTTGTCGTTGTTGTTCCTCTTCTCCTCCCTGCTGTCGTTTGCCATTCGAGTGATTTGGAAATTCAATTTTCACACTTAATGCCATCGGCCGCCGACGGTTGGCGGCGGTTTGTCCAACTCAATTCGTGTGTTTAGCTCAACTAATTAGAGCAGGCGGCCACACGGCGTATGAGCTATATCGCACACCCACGCCGCCCCACTTGCTAATTGCTTGGCATTTACGTACACACTAAAGGGTTAAGAGGAAGCCGCCACGGCACTCCAGCTCTGCCCAGGGCTAAGTCCTATCCCTGGAGCCGAGCTAACATTTGCATTCACAAATATGCAACCGACGACAAACAAACGGCCAAACAGGCAGGAAAAAATAAAAGCTAAAAAATTGTTGCATAGCGGCAGGCGAAAAGTCTGATGAAGCTTGTGAGAAACAGCGAAAGGAGGCTCTGTTTGGAGGATAAGGATACCCTAGGAGTTCAATTTGTTGCTATAAAAATATAGTAAATATTATTGTAATATCATATTTATAAATATTGTTGTGTTTCCATTATTTTGGGTAGGTAAATATAACATTTCCTCAGCTGTTTCTGGAGTCTATCAGCCTATACCCACCTCTAGGGTAATCCCCCTGCTAGGTTATCTGGATCCAGGGGTTATGCCATAAAGTGGGTGGTATTTTTCGGAGTGGACTGTCGAGCAAGCAAAACCCAAAACGACAGACGAGAAAACGCAACTGGCAGCAGCGGCGGCAAAAGTTTAGATGCAACAGCAAAAACAACAATAACAACTGTAATAAGTTGTGCAAATTTTTGCATTTAAGTGTAAATAAAGTTGCCCAGTTCACGGCATTCGTACGTACGTGTGTGTTTGTGTTTGTGTGCTAAAAAACAATTCTGGAAAAATAAACAAGTTATGGAAAAGTTAGCTAAAAAGCACCACAGGCCACAATTGTTAGCTGCTCAAGTATGAATATTTTGCGCTCTGGCATTTTTCAAATAAATATGGTATTACGAACATTCCACTGAAGATTAAACTCAAGGATTTGCTTAGTGCTTACAACATGTGGGCTAAATAAATACGGCTCAAAAATGGAGCGAATAAGGCAATTTAATAGAAGCTTTTTAACATTCTGTGAGCTCACTTGAGAAACCACTGGAAATTGGGGAAAATCTGAAGCAGTATATTTACTCAAGCATTGCTGGGTTATCGTTGCTATTTATAATTAAAATTTGATTGTTGAGCTTAGGAATTTATGTTGTGGTTATTTTATTGTTTCATACCTTAGAGATACTTTTTTTTTGTTTGTAATATGTAAGTAAGTCTAGCTTGTGGGATTTTTCTTAGATAAATCCAATAAAATTCAATGAAAATGTAAATAAAAATATACAAATATTGAATATTAGTAACAAGAAGAGATGTAGCTTTAATAGAATTATCCATTATCCAACAACGCTTCCTCTTAAGCTCTTAAGCCCTGTTTAAAAATGTAATTTAATTTTATTTTACTCTAACTCCCCGGTAAGATCATCTTTACGATAATATTTTTACTCAAAACGCATTCATTTACCTCGGGCTCTTCCCCCATTACCCCACTTAATTCACAGTTGGGCCAGAAATGAAAAAAAAAAACTTTTTTACACCTTTGCCGACAAAAGGAAATCCTGAAAATCCGGCAATGTTACCCGTACTCGTATCCACACCGCCCCCCGAAAAGCATAAATCAAAGGGGCAAGCCGTATAGTGGGCGTGGCTGGTCGCTCGGTCGGTGGGAATATGATATCAACAGCAGCCGGCATTCGGAATTCGGCAAATCGTGCGTTAAAACAAACTTTGCGCAAAACTTTTGCGAGTAAAATCTCACGCGCTCCTGGGGAGGAAATGTGGGCAGGTTGGACTAAGTAGGGGCCACTCGGGTGGTTCCACTGGCTTGGTGGGCGAGCTGGTGGCTCTTTGCACTTGGAATAATAAAGTTAAGCAATTAGAGAATTGGAAATAAATAAAAATAGGATTTAAGTGGACCAATCTTACTAAAAAGAACATCAATTTATAGTTTTTAAAAAGGTTTGATATTGCTTTTTGGTCTTAGGGTAACTCAACTATAAATTTTCCTTAATATATACAAATACCTAGAATTTTCTCCGAGTGCCTTGGGTCCGCAAATGTGTGCCAAGCTGTAAAAACCATTGCTAATGGACTTCTGGGAGGCGAGCAAAGCCAACTGTCGTCGCCTCCGTTGCCATCTGCGGAATCTGTCGCTGACATTTGGCAGTCGGAGTTGGAATCCAGTTGCTGCAGAATCCCATTCCGACTCAAGCCCTTACCCCCTCGCTCCTCGCTCCTGGCTCCTGGCTCCTGGCTTATTTAAATTACAATGAGACGGCTGCCTGGGCGCGAATACTTTGGGCCAAAGTTGTGCGCAGGGCAGCGGCCAGCGGAGCTTGGCAAACAACTTGGCCAACTTGTAAATTGAAGTTCGAATCAAGAGCCTGGGCCGAAGTCACTGGGCGTAAAGGGTTTACGGGCAGGAGTCCTGAGCTGTTAAGCATGTCGTCGCCCATTCATGGCCAAAGGCTTTTGAAATTGTGATTACATTTGCGCCACTTTGCGTGCCTATAGATCTGGGCCACTTTAATTTAATGAACACACCGGTTGAAATTATGAAAACGACCGCAAACCGTAAGCCGAAAATCCAAATGCTCACTCAACTCGACACAACGAGCCATGATGATGGCTCACTTACGCAGCGGAGTAACTCGGCTAATTGATTGGCTTGGCTTTGGCTTGGCTCTTAATACGGCCAAGAGGAATGTGGCTCCTATATAAGCGTACTTTTCCTAATGAGCAGCTCTCTCTTTCTATCCATAAAATATGGGCAATTGTGGTTAATTAATGGCAGGAAGCTCGCTGATAAAATGGTTTTGATAAGTACTTATTAAAGGATTGAAATTTGAATTTTGGATTGAATTTAATAAATTTATTTGAATGTTTTGTTTAATATTACAAAAGTATTAAATTTGTATAGTATTTGAAAGGCAAGTAACTATTTAATTCTTATATAATTATTTGTCAAAAATACATGAAAAATGGTAAAAGCCTTGAGTGCTTTATGAGTTCTTAATAAATTCAATTAAAGCCCTTAAATTTGTAGAAAATTCCCTAAAAATGCATGGCAGAGTACAACAGCTTCGTGGCTATGTCCACAAATTCCCCAAAAATAGTTTAGCCCCCATAATTGGCTGCCAATAATATATTTCTTGGCCCAGAAAAGGCGGCGAAATGGATCAAGCTCCGTCAGCAGCTCCCACATGGACATGGACATGTGCCGGGCTGAGTCGAAATTAAATGCGAGTCAGAGACTCCACAGCTCCGAGCTCCGAGCTCCGAGCTGCGTGGCATGCGAGGCACGTTGACAACGATGACGTGAGTCTTGGAGGGCTAAGCCCGAGATGGAACTGAAGTTTCGGAGAGGGAGGGGCCGGCAGGTTGTTGATATTAAAGCGACATTAACATTGAGCTTGATGGCTGCGCTGATGGGCCACGATACGTTTTTAAATGCGCAAAAATAGTCATATATTCGGATTCGCACTGTGCACCGTGCATCTGGGATCGAAGTGAGTTATCATAATACAACCTTGCGACCGTTACTGAATTCTGATCGGCGGAGAATCGGCGGAGTCGCAGTTGTGGCATAAATAGCGGAGCACCCACAGCAGCCGGGCACAAACCGTTAGCACTCGTCGTCCGGCAACATCAACATGAAGCGGAACCAACCCATCCTGATCCTGGCCCTGTGCCTGCTGGCCATCTCCGCCATTTCGGCGATGCCGCAGCGAAGCCGGGCCAAGAGCCAGCGCCAGGTGGAGTACTCCTCCACCCCGTATCCGGCAGCCGGCTTCCGTCCCAGGGTCCCGTTCAATCTGCCCAGTGAGGTGCAGCCCAAGCTGGAGGCAGAGCCCCTGGCCCCCACCACCACCACCTCAGCCACAAGCGATGTGGAGACCCTGGAGAACACCGAACCCCTGAGCACCACGGAGCAGCTGCAGCCGGAAACGGAAGTGGCAGCGGAAGCGGAGACCGAAGCTGATTTGGAGGTGGCCATCCGTACGCCCGCCAACACCTACGGCGCCCCCGGAGAGCAGGATCCCCTTGAGCCCGACACCGTGGAGGTGGTGGCCCAGGAGCCGGCCCGTGACTTTCAGCCACCCACGCTCGAGGCTGTCGAGGACTTTGCCGCCGATGGCGCTGCTGCTGCTGACGGCCAGCAGCCTGTTGCTGATGTCCCTGCCCTGCAGGCCGCCGAGGAGGTGATCCCAGAGGCGGAGGTCAAGGCCGTTACCCCGGCGGGAACCTATGGACCACCTGCTGCTACCTATGGCGTGCCCGAGCTGGGCGAGCCCGAGAACGAGCTGGATTTGGAAGAGTCACAGGTGGAGCTGGTCGAGGAGGCAGCGGCGGAGGAGGCCCTGACCAACGAACTGGCCAGCGGTCGCCTAATTCTCCTGCCCTTGGGCTCCCGTGGAGCGCAGTTCGGACGCCTTGTCCTGGCCGTGGAACAGCCACGTCGACGACTGAGGAGCGAGCGGCTGAGAAGGATTTAAGCCGGGCAATATCGAAGAACTGGAAAATAGGGGATAAACCGAGCAAAATATACGTAACTTCTTGACATGAAAATATGGCTGTGTCTGTACCTTGAGTTTTATTTGGAAATCTCAGTCCCTACAATTTTCTTAAGGGGTTTTTAATTTCTAGCAATTTGTTTAACTCTCTAGAGCTGTAAAAATAGTTTAGGGCATCTCTATAGATATATATATTGGCTTGCATCTCCTCAGAATATTAAAAGCATGGACAGTGAGAGGAAGTACGCAAAATCCCATCTATGTCTGTCTCTTATAGGTGTTATTAATCCTCCTTAAAATCCCTAACTTATTCAGACAGATTTTAAAAGTGTTTATGTATAATTTCCTTGCTCAAGCTGGCTAAGCGGAAACAGCTTAGCAAATTCCTAAAGTCCTGCGAAGATCACTTTAGTACTCTTTAGATATTACCTAGCATAAAGGCAATAATTGAACTGTTTGTTTAGCTGCAGCAGCTGGTGCCCAGGAAATGGAATTGGCTGTGTCAGAGGGGAGTCCCCCCGAACCCTTGCCCTTCCCCAATATCCCTCATCTCGCAGAGGAAGTTGTTTCAGCAAAATTGTCGTGCACGGTTCATTGCATTGTTTATGCCAAATGGTTTGGCTTGTGATTGGGGCACGCCCACAGGATGCACAGACACACACAGACATCAAGCCCACATGTGGGTCCTGCTCTCTCTGTGTGTGTGCGTGTGCAAGGACATCCCACAGATACACCCATACATCGCCTAATTGATGCTTACTATTGTTTATTGTGTTTTGTGCGAGGCACAGGGAGCCGGGCAGAGCAAAGCAAAACAGCACTGGAAGTGAACCAAACTGAACTCTGAATGGAGATGAACCGGAAACGATGCTCCAACTTTGCCCGAGCATTTTGATTAGGCATTGTCCTCCGCTCTCTCTCTGTTGGCCGTGTGTCTCTCTGATTATGGTTGCGACGATGATGTCCTGGCGTGATTATGTACTTGTGGCCTGTTATTAGATCAGGACTGGCAAATTCAAAGGCGTTTTTAAATGCAATGCGGAGACGGGCTGGATATTTGCTTATGCAGCGTGTCCAGTGAAGCGTTCAGGAGTTGAGGTTAAGTGAAATGGAAGATAATTGTGAGATATGGCATAGGAAGTTTCCAGTTCCTCCTTAAAGAGGATTCAAAAGTAGTAATCAATTAATTATACAAAAACCCCCATCAAAATGTAAATTGACATTTTCTCAAAGAAATCGTTGATAATTATTTTCACTTTTCTATTTATCCCTCACCGTTTTCATCACCTAGAACCCTTGCTTTATTTATGTATTTCCGCTTCTGCTTGTCAGCCACTCAGACAGGCAGTTGAGGATGCAGTGCGTAGCAGCATCCCAACCTTGCGCAACCTGAAACATTTTCGCTTTTTGCCACTCGTCGTGGAGGACGGAGGACGGAGGACGGAGGATGGCAGTGCCACCCGCAACAGGCGACTAGGTATTTTTGGGCCATTTGATCAAATGGAAAGAAAACTTTTCTCATTACTCATTGCCAAGCCGGGGCAAACAAACCAACCCGCCAGCAGAGCCAGCCAGAGCCAGAGCCAGCCAACCAGCCAACCAACCAGCCAACAAACCAGCGCAACTAACGGCAGTCAACAGCTAACAGTCAACATGGACGGGGCCAAAAAGGGGGCGGTGGCTGCTGGTGGGGATTTACATGGGAACCCAGCTGCAACAGTGGCAACATCAGTGGCAGTAACTCGCATGTTTTGCTGAGTAATCCCACGTATGTATTTGCACTAAAACCCTCTGTTCCGCTCTTCCAGCTCGCTACTCCAGTGCTCCTCTACCATGGGACGGATGCCACAACAAGGGGACAAAAAAGAATCCCCTCTGTCAGTCAATTAATCACGGTTGAACAAGTTTGTAAAAGATTATCTGTGCAGTTATAGGTGCGGGCCGAGGACCGAGGACCGAGGAGAATCAAAGACACAATTTATCACAAAAAACAAGTGGCAGATAGAGAATTTTTGCGTTTTATGGTTGCCAAGGGGGAGAATCTGGATTTCGAGTTGGATATTGGGTCATTCATAGTTGGGGATTACGATTTAAACTTTTTTATTTAAATTGCTTTCGTTGTTTATGATTTGTTATTCGGAGAAGTTGGATTTAAACGAATTTATTTGTTTTAAATAAAAGAAGAAACGATTGCGTTTGGAAGTTAAGGATATTTAGAGGTTTATTTTCGTTAAAGTTTATTCATTCTTTTCTATCTAATAAACTTGTGAGAAAAGTTAACAAATTATTGAAATATTTATTATTATTGCTAAGAACTTTTAAGAAGAGAATTTCCAAAGCTTCCTTTGCACTAGAATTCCTCAGGGCTCTAGCTGCAAATTTGTGAAACCTGTCTCAAGGTTGAGGCAGGTTTGCAATACCTAATGAGGACACTGGCAATGTCAGAAACAGTCCAAACATGTTTGGACAAGTTTAAAAGTCCGCAAGTTACTTAAATCTTTAAAGTTTAAGCTAAAAGGAAAACCTCTTATTTCCACTGTCAAAAAATATATTTTTCAAAGGACACACATTTTTTTAAATCGCACCTTGGCCCACCAAATCCACTGTGCCAAACTATTGGCCATGATGCTCATAGTTTACTTGTTAGTTTCACTCGCGTTTTTTAAGCCCTCGTCCACTTTTTTCCAAGCACTCCACCTTGCCCACTTTGTGTGCCCAAAATGTTTTACGCAAATAGCAATTTGACATCGTGGCACTACGGCGGCAGTAACGAATGTATCACCATTGGACTCACCTTCCAGATCCACGACGCGACCGGATCGCTTCAGAGCCCGGACCGCCTCGTCGTGGGTGGCGTCGCGCAGCTCCTCCCCGTTGACCGTGAGAATGGCATCGCCCACGTAGAGGCCCTTGGCCTGGTCGGCGGCCATGCCCCGGAAGATCTTCGAGATGAGGATAGGCATCCGGTTCTCGCGACCGCCCTTGATGGAGATGCCCAGGCCGTTGTTGTCCGACTTGATGATGCGAACGTGCCGCTTCTGGTTGGCCACATGGTCAGGTACGTCGCACATATCCATGCCGCCTCCGTCGCCGGCATTGTTGTTGTTGTTCAGGCAGGGATCACGGCTGTCCCCGTTGTCGTTGTTCCCGGTGCCGCCATCCAGCTCCGTGTCCTGCACATTCATACCCTGCAGCGAGGCGGAGCTGGGCAGGGTGCCGTTCTGGCCGGATCCACCAGCTCCGCCTCCGCCGGCGCCACCGCCCCCGCCGCCGCTGTGATTGCTCCTGGGGGATAAATTAAATAATTTATTTAAATATGTTAATCGTAATTATAAGTAAACGTAATTTCTCTCAAAGGACCCACCCCAAGGTTCCGTTTAGCGTGGTAGATTGTCCATCGCTGGATTGCTGCGCCGCCTCGCAGGACTCGTCCAGGCTGACGGCCAGGAAGTCCGTCTCCAGCGTGACCAGGACGCGGTACCAGGCGCCGCGCACCCGTGTCTCCAGGTTGCCGCACCGCATCCCCGAGGGCGAGGGCGAGTGCTGCTGAGGAATGGGCTGCTGGGCCGAGGGCGGAGTGCGCCCCAGGCTCGAGGATTCCACCATGATGCCTCTCTCACTTCGTTAGCAGGACGCTAATATATGGCTCTACATGACAACCGCCAGCGGGCACTGTAAGCATAATTGAAAAATATGGTTTATTATATTAAATGGTTTATTTTAAGCTATAAATTATGGCTATTTAATGTATGGTAATTAAGCATTTCTTTAATGGTTTCTTAATGATGAAAGTTTATTAAAGCCTTTAAAAAAAAAAAACTGTTGCATGATTTGTGGCGCCAATCTTGAATAATAAAATAAAGTATATTTTAAACGAACTGCAGTTAAATATAGGCGCCTCTTTAATTTGGTAAAAAAAAACCTTATTTAAAAGTGTTATCTGAGCTTAGCATAATTTATTGGTTATAAATTTATTATCACGCCGGCAATAATTAAGAACTTGACAGTTGAACGGATGTAAAGTCGTGTAAACCTAATTGCAAAACGATATCACATTTATTGTGGCCCATTTAAGGGAATAAATTAAATTTAGTTGATTAAGTACTTTGTACTTTTCCGTAATCATTAAAGATGTCATAGAAATTTATTCAATTTTACTTGGAGTCTCAATCGAATCCCTATTTAAGTTAGACATGCGGATGACACGAGTCGTTGTCGTTGCCGGGACTTGTTGGCAATAAGCGGATATCAAATTAAACGTCCGGCAGGCAGAGTACAAACACTGGCACATATATACATAAATATGCAAAGCGGAAGCCAGGACATTTGTCATTGTTTTGCCAGTCCAGGATTTATTGCATTCTCCGACAAGACAGGAGGGGGACAGTGGAATCGTCACCGCCACCATGTGGCAATGGGAGTGGGAATGCAAAAAGCCGTGGCATTTGGGCCGCACATCCTTCCATATCCGGCCACATCCTTCCACACACACACACACAGACACACAAAGCACACATCCTTGGCAGCTACAGCTAGAGTGCAACAGTTCCCCGCCCGGAGCTCTGCAATTACGCATCTTGTCGCCGCCGCGGGACTTTTTTCTATGATTTTCTATTTGACAAGTTGCCACTCTCCCAGGAGCAGGAGTCCTGCCAGCGATGCCGGCGTGACACGACCACAGGGCGGGGAGTTTCGGGAGTTTAGGGAGCTTAGGGAGAGCAGGACGAGCATCGAATTTGATTTCGTGCTCACGCTCTCAACCGGAAAAGGACTGCTCCAGTCAGACACATCCTGTTTCTGGGATTGTGATTGCGCTGGCGTCTGTGTGAGAGCCATTTGTATGTACATTTCCGCTACGATTCAGCAGGAAGTAATTTTGCCGCTGCTCCTGCTTCCTCAGATCCTTGTGCCTGCGCTGCTGCTGGTGGTGGCACTGCCTCTGCCGTCAGCAAGTCTGTTGACTTTGCAATTTATTGTGCAACATTTGTAATTATTATTGCAATGCCACAGCAGCTCAAGGCCCCCTCCGAAGTCTTGGCAAAAATGTGTATAAAACTTTTCCAAGTGTGTGACTGCTTGAGTCGAAGGACGAAGGCGAAGGCGACGACGAAGGCGCTGGCAATGTTGTCATCAACACGCTCATAATTGTAAGTAAACACAACCAAACAAAACACCAGACAGCCACACACACCCACAGCCCCATATATATTCAAGGATAAATAACGAGGGCTGTCCGCAGAGTCCCGGAAAGTTTAAGAAATGCATTAAGGAAATGGGTATAAATAATGACTAACTATAAGGGAAATAAGTGCATGGTAAAGATAATGTTATTCAAAGTAATACCCTTCTTAAAATTATATTTAAAGCATTGAAATCTTTTTCAGGCCTTAAAATACTTTATAAACAATTAGAAGAAATATAAATGGGAACAAGAAAGTCTTTTGTTCAACAAACCAATCTATGAAATTTCCATACAAGCTCTATTTTCATTTCAATTAAATAATACAAAGGCACTCGCCTTAAAAATAAACAGTAGCAATATAAATATACTAAAAATACACTATAAAATTCTTTAAATTATTACCATAGTCATAGTTGTTTTTATTTCAAAGTTCATAAATTAACGAATATTTTCCCATTGTTCTCGAACTGCAATTGCCGAAACAAGGCTAAATCAACCGAAATTGCTACGAAAATTCCAATTGAATTTCATTGTGCTCGAATTATTTGCATACCCCGAACAAGCTATATCTACATAGGTAAATAGCAAATACATATTTGATAAATTGCCAGTGAAAGCCCCTGCTTAAATCAGGCTGCGAAAAGTTTCATAAAAAAGGAGGACCCGCCGAATCAACAGAAAAACTGCCATGAAATATGTGTGAAATATTAGTAGCTGCCCGCTGTCTTGACCCCAAAGAGATTTCAACTATTTGTACGGATGTGTGTCACGCCCCCTTTGAAACACCCCGGCAATTGCAGAGCCCCCATCCTGCCTGCCCTCGTCCCGGCCGTCCCCCGCCGTCATCTTCTAATAAGCGCCGGACGTCGCTTGTCGCCAGCGTTTCAGCCATTTCTGCCGTTTTTCATGCTGCGCTTTGGCTAATTTAATGCCGGGCGGTCATAAATTATGCGCCCCAAAAGTAGGCAGCGCGAAAATCGCACAAAAAATGGCACACAAAATGCTGGGAAGTGGCAGCAGCTGCTGCTGCAACACACCGTACACTTCCGGTTGGGATAATAGCACTGGGAATTCCATCTTAAATGGATTTTCATGCGTAGTCCCAATGAAGGACAATTTAATTTCAGATAAGTACCCAACATTATTAAATATGGACATATTTAAATGCACTTTGAGAAAGATTTACTGAAATAATTGCCAATGCATTAGAAATAAATTAAAAATGTAATACCTTATTTAATTTCAGAAATGACCACTTTTACATTTTAAAAGGGCAAATACCTGACAATATACTAAAGAAAATTTCTATATTTTATATTTTTATTTTACTTAAAGCCATTTGCTTTTTATATTAATATATACCAAAACGGAATCATAATTATTAATATTATTATTAAGGTCCTAAAAAGACTATCTAGTTTAATGTTCAAACTATAATTAATACTGCTACGGAAACCCTTTAAGAAGTATATAAAATATGATCACTATTAATTTTTAAATATTATCTACCTATAGAAAATGATAACCTTATTTAAAAATATTATTTAAATGAATATCTTTATAAATTATCTAGACATTACTTATGCCAAAAAGTAATATTAATACTTTCCCAACACCATCTTAACTACTACTATTTTTCCCTGAGCTGTGCGTACACATGGAAGTTGCATTCAACTCGAACAAAATTTTTTCGCGCTTTTGTGTAATAACTTTTTTTGGCGCCGCTTTAAGGTTTATGCGCCTTTTTGTCTGCATTTTTCTCTCTCTCTTTGTTTTTTGTGCCAATTTTTTAATGCAAACTGTGTGATGGGCAGAGAAAAAAAAAGGAAGGTCCTTTGTATCGATATATATAAAGCTGTAGAGCGGCGGCAACCCAATGCGAAATTGCTATAAATACGTAAAGCGTTTTTCCTTCGAGTCGCTGCCTCTCGCTCCCTCGGAAATATATTACCCTTCGTATGTCTGAGTGTCTGCGCCTGTGTGAGTGTGGGAATTGCGTAAGTGTGGGTTTTGTGGCGGGCCATCAAAAAGTCATAAAATCATAATTTGTAAACGAGAATTTATTTCGAAAAATATTTATGGCTGGCTCCGGGTTTCTTTTTGCTGCCGCACAAGAGCTTCCATGGAATTTTCGCTATTTGCCTCGCTATGCAGATGGCTGTGTGCGTGCGTATCCTGTGTGTGTGTGTGAGTGTGTGTGAGCTGGCGAGCATCTGTGTGGGTGCGCAAATGTTGCTTCATTAGAGCGAGTGGCAACAACTGGCGCACCACTCGCACATTGTTTCCCCACATTAATTTAATCCGCAAACCTCTCTTCCGCCCGGGTACTGCGTTTAATTCGCTTTATCTGGACCAGTTCAGGTTCCGTATCCGGATCGGGATCGGGATCCTGCATTTTTATTTTATGGAAATATATGCAAAAACGGTGCGACAGTTGATGGGCCGCAAGTCTCTTATACGTTTAATGGAATCTTGATTGTTATCGGGGCGAAATTGACAACGATATATGGCCGATGGATGGTTGGCGGTGAAAAGGAAAGGCCAGGAGGACAGGTTGAATTTTTCGTTTAAATTGCGGCACAGCCAATCGAGCCATTTTTCATTGCATACTTTGGAGCGCTTGTGGAAATTGCGGGAAATCAGTGAGAAAATGCTTTATAAAAAGGCAAGCAAAATGGCGAATGTTGGCAAAAATTCACGTTGAAACATTGTGCCAGGTAATAACATTAAGTAATACGGTTTTGTCAATTTAAATTTATAATTTTTGTACCAAATTGTGACTATATTTACTTATTTATTTAATATATATTTTTCTATTGAGCTCTAAAATACCAAATAAATAATTTGATTAGCTTAACACGTGATTGACTTAACCGGAAATGGTACAAAACTCGATAGTGGTTTAAAATTCCTTGAAAAAGTGTCTAAAAGTATGCAATAAATGATTTCATGTACTAAATTCAGTGTAAATGTATTCTCTTTTTCTAGTATTAAACATTTTGTAGCTTAATTCTTTTACAATTCCATTAAATATTAAATTTAAATGGAATAAATGATTTCATGTACTAAATTTAGTGTAAATTTATTCTCTTTTTCTAGGGTTCAACATTTTGTAGCTTAATTCTTTTACAATTTATTATTAAATTTACTTAAGTTAAAATCACCATCAATTAGCCCTAGTTTATATAACATAATTCCACCAAAAACTCCTTTAATACAAGTTCAACCCATAAAGGACTGCCTTTATTAATGGTTCCTTTTCTTGATTTAAGCCAATTCATCGTGCTAAGCAAAATTCCATTTTTCCGCCATTTTAGTCTTCTTTTTCTCATTTAGCCCCACATCCGGCTTAACTTCGATTAAGGTGGAACAGCCCCATGGGGGAGCCACATGTCCTGACGCTTGGCCTTGACACCGCCTTGAGCCCTCGGCCCACAATAGCGCCCACCTCTGAACCTCCGGAACCACCTCGAGCTCCTCAACCTTGGCAACCTCCTGGCCGCTGATGCCATCGAAGCCTCTTAATCATTCCTAACAATGCGCCACTCGCTGGGCCTGCGATGGCTGGCATTAAGCTCTCTCAGCCCGCCTGCTCAACTGGTGGTAATCGATACACACTTGTCCGTATATCCCGGAATATCTACATATAAATTGCGCACTAATGATCTTTAAATACACATAATACGCAGAACATGCCAGGCCGCACATACAAAGAGCAGCAGCAGCCACTCGGATTGTGTGTTGGCGTGTGTAAAAAGGGAACGAGTCCTGGGCAGATTCCAGATTCCATTGGGCCAAAACACAATGCGGCCGCGTTGGTCTGGGGAAACGCCAAAGCCACCATTTAGTGGCCCCAGTTTCAGGCATTTTTGTTGGCTATTTTTGTAATGCGAGAACTCGACTGAAAGTCAAATAAACTAATGAGATTATTAGGGCCCCGCTTACACTGGCCAACTGTTAGTAAATAAGTGGGTAGTATTTCATTTTGATTGAGCTTCCAAGGCATTATTAGGAGGGCTCCCTCTCCCTCTTCTTCTGATTTAATATTTATTTTAGATTTTTTAGAAGCTGTCAAGGTACATGCCCTAATAAATGAACCGAAAGAGAGTGGCATTTAACACGTAAGGACCTTTAAGGAACCTTTATTATGCAAAAGAATTTCTATTTTCGCCACACATTTAAAGTTTAAAGTTTGCACATTATTTTTATACCAGAAGCTAGCTCGCTCTATTTATAACCATTTTCACTATCGCTTATTTCTGTCACGAGTGTAAAAGCGGTTTTCACAGTAGGCTTGACTTTCCGCCGTTGGTATGCCAATTCATGTGTGTGGAATTGGGATCGGATTGGAATTTGGAATTTGGATAGATAGATGCGAGTATTTCGTGTATTTACCACAAAGCCGCCACTGCGACCGATAAAAGCCAAAACAAACCTCTGAGATTTGCTTATTAGCACCACCAGCCGAGCACCACCACCTACCCCTCCCCCAAAACACACAGATATCTCCTCCCCATCCGGAAAAGCACACCCCCCGTGAGTTTCCCAACATAGCCTGGCTCTGTCTGACAAATTATTCAGCATTGATTAATTATGAAAATGCGTTTATATTGATTGTCGTGTGTGTGTGTGGGTTCGAGGGGATTTACCTGGACGGGTTGCGTGTGTATTGGCACTCGACCGAGTGGGTACGGTCTCAGTGTGTGTGTTATGGTCACAGTTCTGGAGTTTGCCCAATTTCAGTCCCAGAACCTCTTGCGTGCCTGCTTATG
This sequence comes from Drosophila rufa, assembly GCA_018153105.1. NCBI lineage: Eukaryota > Metazoa > Arthropoda > Insecta > Diptera > Drosophilidae > Drosophila > Drosophila rufa. Next base: position 18,381,132 of record JAECXS010000085.1, read on the forward strand.
TATATTACCTGACATCCTATGGCGACCTGGCCAAAACAATTGCCAAGTGCGGTTGGTCCATGCCAGGCGATTGATTTTGCACTTGGAAAAAGGCTTTTGAAGAAAATTAACTTAATTAGGTTGATTGGCAAGTGCTGAGTGGCGATGAAAGGGGCTTACGAGTCATAAGAAGTATGCACTAAAGGCCGAACTTAATTGGTTTAAGATTCTTAAGTTTCTGGTGAATCTCAGAAATTTCTAGAGATTTTAACAGGCTTTGGCATCAATTTGCTACAGGCTTAGAAGCATTTTCTTGTCAAGCAATATTGAAATTCTACTATGGAAAATGTAACTTTACTGCACAAATTAGCTACTTTTTTAGGATGAGCCGGAATTAAATAAAAGCCAATAAAAACCCTATTAAATTCTGATTTAATTAAGACTATATTATATTCTAGGCAATTAACAATGCAAATTTATCTCAAAGCCAGCGATCGAGTGAACAATAACCAATTATTGAATCAATCCCAGCTATCGCTGTAAAAAAACCCATTAAAATCAAATCAAGATACCTGCGCAACCCAATTATATTTTAGAGCCCCGAGACATGCCAACGAGAGGCGATAGAACGGAGAGATTTCGAGCAGTGCAGACCGAGCTGGGATTATTATGTATTGCCGCTGGCAAACACTCGACGCCCCCGAATGCAAGCATGTAAATGAGACGTTCGGCTTGAAGGGGATTCCCCCGGCAAAGGGGTGGGCCTTGGGGGTGCCTCTCCTGAGTGGGTGGTGTGTGTGTCTGTGGGGGCGGGAGGGTATAAAGGTGTGCTGAGTGTCTGTAATCACTGAAGGCGAATAACAGCAGGTGGCCAGAGACAAAAGTCAAATGGGCGGCATCGGCAAACGGAAGAGGGGGCCGGCTTACGTTGCTTTTCCCCACTTATTAATTGCCAGTGTCTTGGCATAATTTCCACTCATTTGTCTGTTGAATGCAAGTGGCTCGGCCATTGTTCCCCGAGCCGGGAGTCTCCTCACGTACGCAAAGAAATGGCAATGGAGTGAATCCGTCCGACCAACAGACAGACAGAGATCCCCCTCAGTCATCTTTGAGTGCACTGGAAAAAAAGTGTTCTATAATCAAGAATATTTTCTTGGAATTTATGATCCCCAAGGAGGCAGAATCTCAGAACTCGGTAAACATTTTCCTAAAGTTTAGTGAAAGGCTATTCAATGGAAAAGAGTCTTCTTAAAGGTCAAACAACTTCCACTTTTGTAATTTGGGCATAGCGTGTTTCATTTACATTTCTTCAATTGTTTTTCGCCCAGTGTCTCATGAAATGCAAAATGTGATGATGCAGCTTCATTAAGTGCAATTTAAGTGCGATATTTCCTCGGCGTCGACGGTGCCTCTCGGTCGCTTCGGTGAGCTGCTGAAAGGCGCGTTGGATGACAAAAGGTAACGGGCACAAATGGAACCAGAGCCGGGCCAAGAAAGCGACTTGGGGAAACTCTGGAAGCTGTAGATGAGGTGTGGAGTGGTGGGGAGGCCCGTGGAGTGCCGTGGAGCAACTGCAGTCGGAGGACGAGGTGGAAATGCTCTAATGCAAGTAATTGCACGTCGCTCTGATTAAGTTAGCGCAATTTGGTTTCTTTCTCTCGGCGAGCTGGCAGCAAAATGCTAAGCCAAAAAGCGGATTACACTTTTCCAGAAACGTAATTTATACGCTGAATATGAAAGTGATCTCGGAAGGAGCGGAAAATAAGGTTGCATTTCCTCCAGGATAACCTTCAAAAACACACATAATCTCTGGCAAAAAAGAAATATAAAAAACTTGGCTTGGGTTTGCAGCAAAATATTTGTAATCCTCTTTGGAAGCCTTAAGTATTTTAGGTCTTGGTTAGTGGCAACTTGTAGGGGAAAGAGGTTAACATATTTTGAAATAAAGTTACCGGAAAGTAACCCTAATAATGAAATAATAAAAAGATGTAAGGAAGGTGCAGTCGATTGGGCTCAAGTGTTGGGATACCCGATACCTAAAGCTTGTGTACTTAATTAAGAGAAAAAAGCGCTGAGGCCAAATGTCCTTCAGCAGGCATTTTCCCAAAGTCCTATCTACTTAAATATTTCTCTGATAAATTTAAAAAAATTATATACATACTCTTTAAATGTTATTAAAAAAATAAAAAAATCCAGTTTAATTTGTAATCGCTCTATCGCATAAGAACCATAAGTGCGAGCAAGATAGATAAATGGTTAAAACTTTCATGTTTATTAACTCCCAAGTTTCTCATCCAATTGTACTCCGATTTCAGACAAAGTACGTACAATAATATTAATAATTATTTTTAAATTTTCTTAAAGTAAAAAAAAATTTACGTATACTTAAATAAATATAAAGTAGAAAATAATTTTTGACATCTCTTAGATAATTATATTTATCCTAAAAAATTAACAAAATTATAATGTAACCTTTTTTCGTATACATTATCTTTTTTAGGCCATAAAAAAAAGGAATTTAATTTCATTTTGACGTGTATAAATTGTTAATTGGTTGACTATCTTTATTACACGTCTGTGAGAATGCGTGGGAATGCCAAGTTCTTATCGGAAACGTGCTCGCAAGTCTCTTGTTACATAATGAGGTAATGCGACTTTTAAGGTTTCACTTGATGGCTTCAACTAGCTAAGTAAAAGCAAGCAAGAAAAACTTAATTTAGTTTCATTTTTAGCTGGAATAAAGGTATGCAAATAAAATGCAAAATCCAGAAACTTGTTTCGGTTTCGGCTTGTGCCACCCCCGCGAAAGGCAACGCTACGTTACTCCTCCGCCGCTGGTAATCTTTTAAGCCACACTCAAGATGATGAAAATTGGGCTTCGCGGCGAATGCCGACACTCCCCTAAGCCCCCCGTCCGTAATAATAATCCGCCCCCGTCTCCAAATGTATTCCTCCTCCTCCTCCGGCTGCTCTGATGTTTGGAAAAGCGAAAGGAAAAGGGCAAAAGGCCAGCGCAGGAGAGCGAGTGAGCGAGTATAGTTATCTGTCAACACATATCGGCGAATGCATGTCAATTACTGCTTAAATGCTCGGCACAAAAAGCCGGCAAAAGGTGGTGTCGCAATAGGGTTAAGGCGCGGGAGAGTGCAGGGTTGTTGTGGGAGTAACGGCAACGACGACGACGATGATGATGATGATGTTGATGAATGCCGATAGTAAACGGAATTAACTTTCACGCAGCATAACGGCAAAGCGACGACGACGACAGCGGCAGCAGCAGCAGCGGCAGCGACGACTTGAATGAAAGAAAAAGCTTACGCCGTCGCAGAGCCAGAGAGCTTTTTGTGCCAAGAGCGCGCGTAGTAAATGTGCGGGTGGTGGCCCAAGAGGGGGGGGGCCGGTGCGGGGACAGACTGTGGGTACATTACGAGTGGGCGCCTTTTCAATTCGTTGACAAAAAAATAAAGAAAGAAACGGAAATATTCACAAAAGAGACCCCACAAAAAATGTAGAAATAAATCCAACAAATCTATGGAAAAGCCAAAAAACGGGTTAGCACCCACCTTCGATCGTATTGCAGCAAAAAAAGCAATTAATGCCTTAAAACTCAAATTGGCGCATGCGCATAAATCCGCACACACTTACACACACACGCGCAGTCAGGCACACACGAACGTACTCGCACACACACACCACTGTGTGTACTAAGGATTTTTTTGCTTTGAATTTATTTTGATTTCAGCTTCGGACTTTATTACACAGCTTCTCCGTTTGGCTCGACAAACATGTTTTATTTAATTAACTTGGATGGATACGGATGTGCCAGCATTTAGCGAATTTATCTCTTTTATTTTAATCTAACAAACGGCATTCAAATGGCCAAAAAGCTAATTGGCTTTTCGGTTTTTGTCTGGCGCTTTTCATTATTATTGTTTGCACGGCGGCGACGACGACGGCGGCGGCTTTGGGCTTGGAAAGTCGTTTTGGTACAAAGCGCATTTATCGTTGGCAAGTCTCTTAGCACTAAATATGCAAAAATGTAATAGTGTTAACCATTCATTTCCAGTAGCCACTAAACAATAATTTTGTATTATTTTAGCCCGGCGATTTTGCGGATACCGATGTTTTTGTTGGAGTTTTCCGGGGACTTTTCCTAACGGAACCAAAAGCGGCGCGGGTGAGTTGCAAGATTAAAAGGAATAACGGCAAGCGGGTGGCTTAAATAGACGCGGCTCTCCCAAAAGCTTTAAAAGCTCTCTCATGTTGTTAGGCACTCTCTTGAAATGTTAGTTATTAAATGAAATTTAACTAATATAAAATATACAAGAATTAATGTGAACTTAATAAGTAACTAGACTTCGTTTTCTTGTTGTCTTTATCAAAAAAATACTTTAAAAAAAACTGCAACATGTTGCTAGAATAAAAATATTGCTGTTCACTCAGCTGATTGCTTTAACAGCTCTGTAAATCAGGGCTGGGAAATTTAACAGCTCAAGTTAACAAAAGTTAAGCTTAGAACCTGTTTTTATTTATTTAAAGGTTAAATAAAGATTTAAACCCAATTTCAAAGCTTAAAAAAATAAATATTTAAGTATCAGCTTATTCAGTTAATTACCATATTTTTTTGTAATATATTCACATTTTTTTACAAGAAAAGTCTTAAAGAAAGTTATTTAAATTTTCCAATGTTAATGTCGTGACTTATGGTGTTGCCACATCACGAGAAAAGGTAATGCTGGTGCTACCAGATTGACCGAATTATGTTAGTAAACTTGCGCCAAAGTTTGAAATTGAGTACGCTAAAGAGAAAGTGTCAACTCTGTTTAATTTGACAAAATTAATTAATAAAACTCTTAACAAATGCTACAAACCTATAATTGTCCATACTAGTTTACTTGGGGTGTTAGTGATTAAATGCCACACCGAAGATAGATAAAAAAATTCAAATAAAATAATCCAAATATTGTATTTGTTTTTATAGTTGAAAACCAACATCAACATTTCCTACACAACTACGACAATCAAATATTTATGATAAGCCCCAAATATTATTAAAATTTAAATAACCTCCACTTATTAGAGCCTTTATAAAATTAATTACCATTGTTCCTGTTGAATTCCTTTTGGAATTTCTTCATGTTGTCTGGCATGAAATCAAGCGAAATGGAGGGAATTTTCGCCGCCACCAGATTTTTTGGGTGTATGAAGAAAACAGAAAACTTTTCCACGCATCCAACGCATTTTTCACTGCCTGCAATATCGGTAATCATCAGCGGCAAGGAAAACGTGCCGTTGCTTTGACTCTGACCTGCTCCTAGTGCACTGAGAAAAGTACACATACTTATTTATAAATTTCGCTATAAATATTATTATTTAAATCATATAAAATAATAAGGCAATCTAATAAGTTCTTTAAAATATTTTAATAATACTTTTTAGGTTAGATATGGAAAATAAACTAGAAAAAAATAAATATTTTCGGTGTTCCCCATGATGGTCTTGGCCCCGTCTTGGTCGGTCTTGGCCCGGCCAATTATGCACCGCGCGCCAAATGGTGAAATCGATGAAGATGCACAAAATGCAAAACGCACTCTCGGCCCGCCTAATGGTCAATATGGTGATACGACCAGCTATCCAGTCAGCCAGCTAGCCAGCGGGTTGGCCATCCTCGTGTACGATATGCTGGTTCCCGACAATTATGGCCAAACAGGCAGTGCGGAGGAGCAACCACAGCCACAGCGATGCACGGCTACAGGTGGGTTGTGGCTCCGATTCGGGTTTTTTTTTTTCGGTAATTTTATTTGTATTCGCATTCGGCTAACGAGCTGTGAACGTGATTATAACTGCCAGAGCGACATATGAGAATTATGTTCAAAATGCAATTTGGCCAAAGCGGCAATAGCAACAGCAACAACGGCAAAAACAATGGCCAAGACAAGAGCAGGAGACCAGGAGCTGTTGCACCACTGCCGAGTGAAAATATTTGCTTCTCCATTGATCCGCTTGCTGGCCATTGTTTGTTAATGCCTCTGGACCCCGGCCACGGTCCGCGCGGCAATAAAATATGAATTTGTCTGGCGATTTCGGTGTTTTAGGAAGTGAGGCGGCGGCTACTCAAGCCCCACCGTCGCCCGTCTAACGGCAATTGATAAGGCCCCGGAGCAGGTGGGTTCACCTCGGTGGGGTCAACAGAAGTCGTCCCAGTCTCCCTGTTATTGTTCCATCGTGTTTGCCGGCTGCTGTACTGTTATGATTGCTTTCCGGGATTGGATCGGGTTCGAGTTCGGGATCGGGATCGGGAGCGGCGAGGAGCCGCTCATATATGGCCAGGAATGAGTTAGGTTTAGGCGGAATCCGTAAGAAATTCGACATGGTAATGTGGCCGTAAGAAGGGGCTAGCAGATGCGATCTGACATTATCGAACATGGTTTCATTATTATCAATTGAGGGGAATATTTTAGGAATTTCAGCCGGAGAAAAGTCAAAGCGTAAAGCCTTTGAATGTACATTTAGTAAATCAATTTATTTTAATAACAATAACTAGTTATTATTTTTATAATTTAAATATAATATAATTTTTTTATTTTTGATAGCAATTGATAAGTTTATCTGAAGCCTTCTAAATTATTTGTAACATCTTTCTTGTGATATTAAAAGAAGATTATTATTTTTGTACAACAGTTTCGATTTCTGTTTTTTTTTTTTTTTTATGTTTTTATATTATATCAAGTAAAAGACACTTTTGCTTGCATAAATCTTATCTTTAAGTCTGAAAATCTATTAGCAATAAATGGCATATGATAATTATTAAATCAAATAAAAGAGGAATCCTTTTCTATCTAACGTTTTTAAATTAAATAAATGTCTTAACAATTTACTTCAAATGTAACCCAAAAATCCAAGACAGCAATCAATCCGTTTCACTTACCATCAATCCTCGGCAATCAAATCAAGAGCTAACCACGTTCTGTCCCACCAAAGCCACCGCTATTTGTCAACCAATTTACGCCAGTTGAGGCGGACGAGGATCAGGACCAAGAAAACGACCAACGACCAACGGCACCACCCCCCGCAGGCGCAGCTGGCGCGGACACCCCGAGAGTTAAGCCGCAGCGACGGCGGCGGCGGCGTTGGCCAATATGTTAAGTCCTCGCTTGGATCACAATGCTCATGTGACTTGTCAACGCTCTCGGCTCGGGGGCAGGCACGAATCTCCTTCACGGCTTCCAGGGAGCACTGAGCAGTGAGCAGCGAGCAACGATCAGCGGCGGCAAAAAGAGGATCGAGATCAAAGCAGATGCGCCGCCGGTTGTGGGAATCAGTTGGAGCAGGCAGGCAGGCGCTAAACGGCGGCTACCAAATGGCGGGAATTTTCATTGCCCATACGCCCCGTGCGCCAAGCCCTGTCCTCTATATATTCCTCGTTTCTTTGCTGCTCTACTCCCTATACACAACGAGAAAAATAATATAAGTTTCTTATTTTCAGTTCGATATGTTAGGTTTCTCTTTTTACGTGCATTACAGTCTCTGAAAAGAATAGCCCTTATTTTAAATGTCATTCGAAAATATCTCAAAATCATTTAATTTCCGCCTAAATATGATTGGGAGTCAATAAAAGCATCCTAGACTATTAATAAATTCATTGACTACTTAGTTTTTATATAGAAAAAACTATTAATAAATATTATACAATTATTTTGAGCATTACATGATCTGGACATATCAAGGAAACATAAATTTGGAGGTCTAATTTTATTTTATTACTTTATAACTTATTATATACTCGTATTTTATTTTAAGCAACCCAAATAAGAACCTTTTTTTATGGTAAAAAGTTTTTATTTCCCCCGGTGTACCTCCCTCCGCCCAGCACTAAGTACGATCAATCTATTGGCCCGGTCTTTGGTCGCCGGTCGCCGGTTGGCTGCCTCACTTGTTAAGCGCCTCGGAGCGTTTTGTAAGAACATAAATCCTTCAGCTTCAGTTGCCCGCTGCGGACGGCATTTGAATGCAGTGAGCTTCTCGTGGCCGGGCTTTGGTTTTGGTTCGGGCCTTGGGCCTCGGGTTTGGGCCGAGTTTCTTTCCTGTCTCTCGCTCCGTCTGCGTTGGTTTTTTTTATTGCCATAAGTGGCAGGTAATTATGTCGCTTGCCTGATAAATTACATTGTTGACAACGCCAGGCGAGATGAGATGAGATGGGGAGAGTTGGCCGAGACTTTTGCCCGGGGGAATCATTTTTGGCAAGGCGGCGGCGGCGGCGGCGGCGGCGGCGGCATCGGCTACGTCGGAGCGGGAAATGGAATGAAAATCTTTGGTGTCACTGCAATCGCACTTTGACGGGTCTCGAGGAGCCTCGAAAATAACATTGAAAGCTATGGGAAATTTCGCCAAAACTTAATAGCTGGCTGGAGGTATTTACAGCGTTTCCATTAAAGTGGGAGGTGAGTAGTTTTCTTTTGGGGAAAATTTGTATATAAAAGAATAAGGCTTTACAGATGAGTTTAAGGAGATTTAAATATTTCAGAATTTAAATTGACTTTGAGAAAAAATAAATAAAAAAATTTTGATACAGTGAAATTGTTGTTTCAGTCGGAGAAATAAAATAAAATTAGCTTAATTAATATGCTTGTTATATAATAATTCTCCAAAGTATCTTTAACTTTAATATAATTGAAGTCCCTTAAATCTTGAACATTTCCAGCACAAATTTTTTTGTGCAAGTCTCAGCTAGTTGATAAGGGAGGATCAGGAGCAGGAGAAGGTGGTGCCATGGGCATGCCACACAAACCACAACGATTGCGTGCCAGCGATAAGGCGTGTGCCGCAGCCATGGAATCGATGGATCGATGGACACCGCCCCCAGGCCGAGGCCAGCGGTCAGTTGAAAGATGCTGCCACATCGGGATCCATGGATCCATGGAGCCGGGAGCGCCTTATATCTCCGGACACGGTAGCCAACATGCTTGGCTTTAATTAATGATAAGAAATCTGTATCTAAGGCTGTTGCCGCCAGCAGGCAGTCACCGCACCGGCAGGCACCGGCTTAGCTCCATAATGAGGCTGGCATTCAGGTGTGCTGCAAGATTCTGGGGCTCATCTTCGGGCACCTTGTGACATCTCAATATCATGTAGATTTTTGCTAATGTGCGGTTCGCACTGCTCTGCAGCACACTATGCTGCGGCTGGGGCTCAATCTCATGCTCTCATACTCGCCATTAATTAGCTGAATTTATTAGATGGCCATCTCGCTGTGCAGCAGCGGCAGCAGCAGCAAACGCCTGGGAATTTTTCGAATCCCTTGCATTGCTCTTCGCACTATGAGGAGACGCTGAGTATGCAAAGGAGCCGTTGCCGTCCATTCCCGCTTTTTGTGTTCTTTCCTGGGAGTTTTCCTAACCAGAACGAGAGAGGTGGCTGCGTGAGGGAAAAGTATATGTTTACTGGGTTGAATTTTAAAGAAAATTAAAGAGAAAACGCATCTTGAAAGAATGGAAAATAATTTGGTAACTATAAAGGAGTAGGTTTAATTATTTTAATAAGAAAATATAGGTATAGAAACATGTTTTTTGTAATTATAATTGAATATGTTATCACGTGTCCCTTAGTTAACATCTGTGTCTGAACAAGAAAGAAATATGTATATAACTAATTTCGAATATAAATATAAATTCATATTATTATCATACTGTTAAATAATTTATTTAATATTATAAACCAGCTCATGAGCTATATAATTTATAATAAAACCAGGAACTCCCATCTCTAGTCCACGCACCGCGACGTGTGTAGCTGCGCGGATTGCCAAGTCAAGTCAGTTTACGACGTGGCTTTGTTCATGTCCACGGGCATCGGCGATCGAATGGCACCAAATATTTTATCCGACCAATCGTCGTTTGTCGCCGGCGGAGAAATGGAGAGAGACGACTGGGAAACGCATCGGATTAGTACGAGCTGGACTATTAGGAGTAATAAATGGTTTTATATTGTTCCATCTGCAGATCAGTGAACTTTATGTACCATGTATTGACATTTGATTGCTCTACAGATTGGCTTATTAGCAAATAGCCATTGGTTGATGGGAGGGATTTCCATGGGAACTTTGTGGAGGCTTTCAGGGAATGGATAAGTTATATTTGGTTTTTAGAGGGTGTTTTAACGGAATCAGGGGGATAATGAATGTGAATACTTATTCAATTGCTTTAAATGATAAATTTCTAAAGGAAATATCCATTAAATCTTAATATATAAATCAATAAAAATTTAATATAATTGTAAATGTATATACTTATTGAATTGTAATTACAATTATTGAGCCCCGAAGAAATAAATAGTTACCTTACTTGTTTTAATGATTAATGATACCAATAGATTCTTCGAAGAGCATGTTTCTCACTTTGTTTTTATTATTAAAATATGAATTCTATAGGTTGCCTTTCTGTTTGTAGTTTTAAGTGAATCATTCTTTTCTCTAGTAGAACTATAAATATTTCCCATACCTGATTTAATCAATCAATCAATCAATTAAGCCAATCAATTCGTAATTATTTAATTACAGGTTCTACAACAAATAAACTGTTGAATGCTTTTATTCATTAGATCAGGAGTTCTTGGCGTTGCAGAGCATAAAATTGCGCGACTGTCTCCATGGCTTTAATCGCTTTTAATATAACGAAAATATGTATGGCTGTATTCAGCCATCTTCAGCGTTTTAATTCATTAAAATTTCTTTGCACATTTGTCTCCCAATGCAATCCCAGACCCAATCCCAATCCCAATACCGGACCCCCATTCCCATACCAAGCCAGCATAGTTCGAGTGTCCAGAGGCTGCGATTCAATGCGGAACTCCACCGAGCCACTCTGGGCCACTGAACACGATTTTGTCAACCTCTGAAGCCGCCGACGCCGAGGCGGCTTTGTGATTTCAAATATTTGTGCCAAAAGTTGACTCGCAGATGGGCTCAGTTGGGAGAAACTACTCTAGGCGCTAAAGATATTTAGAACGGATTCAAAGTCTGTGAACTTTAAGTAAGAGATTTGAGTCTTATGACAAACATGCAAACAAAAAGAAAGTAAGAGACGACGGCTTTACGGCACTCTTCGTTTTCATCAATGGCTCATTAGAGGTCCTGAATAAAGAAGGTCCAAATGCAACGTTTGGCAATTACTTTGGGAGCCAGGCATAAATCAAAGTCTGGCTAATAAGCCAGCCAAGCTGACGTTGCGACGTCCGTGGGTCAGCTGTGTGGCTAGATGGATGGTAAACCTGTTGGCACTCACAGAATCCGCGGAGATCTCAGCTCCTCCCACCGGGTCCAGCGGCAGCAGAAGCATATGGACGCCAGTTCACCCACAGATCCGATTCCGCGTTCCACGCCACCGCCACAATGTATGCTAAAATGGCACTTCATCAGCTGGCCGGGCCGGGGATGATTGGCAATTGGTTGGATGCCATAGCTGGGAGCCGAAACGACACCAAATCTGTGGAAATGTAGTTGAGCCAAAAAGAAGGAAGTCGGTGGGAAAAAGTGGGAGAGTTGACTTGGCTAGTTAGCCGAAAGAGGGAGTCAGGGAGCGAGTGGTAATGATTCCCAAAGTGATTTCACTTTTAAGCCTCATCTGTGGAGTTTGGATACCCTTTAAATTAAATATATCTCTTTTTTAAGGGGGTTTATTTTATTTGTAACCTTTGAAAATATTCGAATTTTATAAATATTCGACTTTCATTAAATATTAATATTATTTATTGTTATTAAATGATTTAAATATTTTACTCAAAGAAAACTATAAGAAATGTATATTATAAGAGTTGTTAATGAGAAAATAAAATGTTACAAAATTGTTTTTCTATTAAATTATTCCCTAAGAGTTCTGGCATTACATTCTTGAAACTAAATTAACATTCTCAAGCTTAAATTAACATTATTTTGGAATCATAAAATGACTTTGTAAATTGGCTTCTTAAAATTGTAGCTTAATCTTAATATTTAGTATACCTTTCAATTCATTCCTATATTATTAATTCATTATCATAAGCTTTAATTATGACTACAACCTTTCCAGGTGTACGACACCGTCGAGTTAGGAGACTTTTAAGCATTCCAATTAGGTTTGTGTATTTGTCTACTCTTTCTTGAAGTCGGCCCAGCCTCTGCCGCCGCAGACTATTTAACAATTTTTACTACTACTAAAAATTCCGACAACAAATGTGACTGTTGACTGTCGACTGGCGAGAGACTCGCTCTGCTTGCATGTCTTTCCGCTGGTTAGTTGTAATGCGGGCGTTGCGAAAAAGAATCGCAAGTTGTAAAATCTGGCTAATGGCAAGTTTGTTGCAAAAGCGTTAATTAAAAACCAACCAGCCAACCAACCAACCGACCGACCGACGAAAACAAAGCAGCAACCAATTTCAAAAGTGCTTTAACTTTGTTGCCAGAGAAGATCTCCGGGTCTGACTTTACTTGGCTTCCACTTTGACATTCAGTCGAACCAATAGTTTATGTTAGCTATGTAGATCGAAAGAAAAAATCTATTATATATATATATATATTTTTTTTTTTTGTGTTCTCACTGCACATATAAAAGTGAGCAAAGATACATTAATTATATGCATGCTTGCAGAAGAACTCCACATTAAAGTTAGTAAAATGCATGTTTTGGCTATTTAAAGACCGACAATCTTTAGTCTGTGATTTGCTTAGGTTGGTATTAGGTATGTCATTAGCATAAAAAGCGAACAGCAATTTACCAAGAACAGGCCCCTGGGGTACACAACGTTTGATAGTCAAAATATCAAAACATATTTAAAAGTTACAGCAGAGTGAAACCCATTGCCTATCTAGAACAATTATTTAAATTTAAGAACTTTGTGCAAATTATTGCTTTGCAAGTAAGATGTTTTACAATACTCTAGCAGTGTCAGCAATGGAGAGTATCTTCTGTTTCTTATAGAATGGTCTTGGAAAAACTTATGTTTTCCCACAAACAAGGTTGTTTAGAGTTTAAAATGGTATTTTAGGATAAAAATTAACTAATTCGACCCTGACACTGTCTTAAAAAAGATTTGAGAGATATGGTAAAACGGAAATCTGTCTGAACTGTTCACTATTAGCTATATGCTTTCCATTTAAAAGAAAATGTTAATGTTTGTATTAAAAATAAATGTAACGTGGATGAATTTTGTGTTAATTTCATTAAATCCAATTGTAATTAATAAGTTCAATTTAATGTTGGGACAAATATATTCGCGAGACCAAAAATTAATAAAATCTGTTTTAATACATTTTTTGTTCTCAAATAATAGTAATGGTAAATTTTGTTAAATAAAAATAAATGTAACGTGAACGTAACGTTTTGATGAATTTTGTGTTAATTTCATTAATTCCGATTGTAATTAATAAATTCAAGGTAAAGTTGGGATACATATATTTGAGAGCGTGGCACCCTTAGACCAAATGGACTTGATTTATTTTACTCAAAAAATACTAATATAATAATTGTACATTTTATTAAATCAAATATTTAAATTCAATGAGCGATGAGCAGGTAGGCCGAGGCGACCAGGAGGCTGGCCAGCATCATGGGGAAGCCGTACAGCGAGAATTCCAGGGCGGTGATCCGGTAGCCAAACTGCCGGACAAGGGTCGCCCCGACCATGTGAGCGTTGGCTCCGAACAGGGATCCAATGGCGCCGAAGCAGGCCCCGTAGGACAGGGCCCAGATGAGCGGTGGTTGGGGGACACGGATATCAGTCGCCGCAAGCTCGGTGATCACCTTGAGCATCAGCGAGGTCACCGGCACATTACCCACAAGGGCCGACATGAAGCCCGATATCCAGAGCACCAGGAGAATGGCCACCGTCGTCTGGTGGCGCTTCTCCACGCTTTCTAGCACTACGACCGCTTGGTCGGCAAGCCAGCGGGTTAGGCCCAGGCGTTCCACAACCGCGATGAACACGTAGTGGGCGGCTAGGAAGAGCACGAGCGACCAGTCTACTATGCTGAGCACCTCTCTGATGTGATCCAACTTGGCCAGGATGATCAGCAAAAAGGCGCCCAGGAGGGCCAGCCAGCCGAACGAGGCGCCCGGCAAGAAGGGCAGCGAGGACATCACGAAACCGATGAGGACGAAGGCCGCCGCAATGAGGCTCTTGACCAGCAGCCGGTTGTCCAGGATGCCGTAGTGGGCCTGCAGGAAGGCCAGCGTCTCGAAGTAATCGTACGTTGGCCTGAAGCACGGATCCGAAGGCTCGCGCTTCCTCATCCAAGCCGCCCGTCTCGTGAACGGGTGAGATGTGTCCTCCAGCATCGTCTGGCGGCCCTCCAGCCGGTAGAGCTTGTCCCGCATGGTCAGGTAGATGAAGGGCATGCCCACCAGCAGGGAGCACAGCACGCCGGGCAGCATGTGCAGCGTGAAGTCGACGAATGTCAGCCCCAAGTGGGTGGCTATAATCATGTTGGGCACAGACCCCACTGGGGTCAAGGCTCCGCCGATATTCGAGTACATCACCACCACGAGAACGACCAGCGAGGTCTGCACATTGATGGCCTCGCACAGCCGCACTACGACGGGTACTATCAGGGACACAATTAACGCGTTGTCGAGGACACTGGATATGAGGGCCGTGAGCAGACCCAGAAAAAGGACCAGCAGCCAGGGATGGCCCTTGGACATGCGGTAGGACAGGATGACCAGCCAGTCGAAGACCCCGGTCTCGGACGTTATGCCCGCAATTATCATCATGCCGGCCAGCAGCATCAGCGGCTCGAAGTCTATCCACGCGATGATCATGGGGCGAGGGGGCCGGTCTCCCTGCTCCGAGATAATCGCGATGCCGGTGGTGGCTATTAGGAGGAGGCCGAACGTGGGATCCGTCAGCTCGAAGACGACCAGGACGTACAGGCCCAGGAGCAGGAGGGCGGCGTAGACCAGCCGGAACTCGGTCACCATGGGAGTGCAATCGGTGACCATCAGCAGGGACACCGGGTGCTCGCAATTACCCTTAAAAGTAACCACCGCCTGGACGTCACTATTCTCCGCCTGCGGGAGCGCAAGGAGCTTGGAGGCCGACCGAAAGCCTTCAAGATCCTTCTCCAGGTAGACATTCCACATGGCCGTGTGGTTGCTGGTCTGGTTCGTGGTCGTGTTGAGCCACTGCATACGCACACTGACCATGCCCACGTTGTCCGCCAGCTTCGGGTACTTCACCAGCCTGGTATCGATGGGTCCCCACAGGGTGATGGCTACGGTGCTGTGGGTCGGCAGCCAGCGGGCCGTGGTCTCGTTGGGGAGAACGACCACCACCGAGGTATCTAGTGTGTTGACGGGCCACAGGATCAGGATAACTGTGAAGAAGGTCCACAGCAGAACCAGGATCACAATCTTAATGAGTTGAAAATAGGATCTCCAGCGCGATACAGGGCGTGGCTCCGGGTCCGGCTCCGAATCCGGCTCAGGCCAGTCTTCATCATCGGTTTCCTTGTATACCAAAGACATTCGTAGGCTACGAGCAAAACTCAACGATGTGAAAGTTTCTTTGATTTGTAATTTGAAGGCTAAGTCAAGGGATCGAACATCAAAACCTATATATTAGCCGTCGCTAGACCGCTCTGAACCCGTCGTTACTCCAATTTGGACCCCAGCTCCATCGATTGACAGTTTAGCCTATCGGCGGGCCGTAATCAGGGCCAATTGTCTGCCGCTTTTGGCCTTCTCGGGGAAATGAATAATAATCCTTATTACGGTGCACAAATGCGTCTGCTACAATTCTCATAAATGGCATAAGCATATTGACATTTAATGCCAGCTTTAAGGCCGAATAATACACATATATAGTGATCGTCTTGGTAACTGGTTATGATCTGCATGGGAAGCGATTATGGCCAAATTACAGCTGAATAGGGGTCTTCGCAAAGCATTAGAAGATGGTCAAATATGGTTGTAAGAAGCAACTAAAAAGTAAGCAAAACACAAGCCGTAACAAACGGAAAGCTTTTATTTTCTTAATTAAATTATATTCTGTTACCTAATTGAAATTCTTTTATTTATTAACTTTACCTACACTTTCCTAGGCTTCATTAAATTAAAGCTTATTAATTTCATTGTAATTACACAGCTTATTAGCAACGCCACCCCGAAACATTTAAGTAGCCATTGCCTTACAACTGTTTTCCAGCTAATAACCCGACCACTGAGCACTTGGCCAATAGGCACTTACAACGGATCGAACGCATTCGATGTCGAGATTTTTATGCCGGCCAAAACGAGGGCTCCCCTATGCCGAATCCCGAGGAGAACCCCTCTTCCTGCTCCGCCGGACACCCCACGGAGTGGTAAAATGTCTCACGTTCTGGTTTTTAATCTTGACCAGAAGGCAATTGCTACCTTTCTAATGCGCGTTTTTATTGGCCGCCACTTTCGCATCGGAGCTCCCATTCCAGCAGCGGTTGGTGCCTCTGCTTTTTGGCCTGGCTTTTGCTCTGTGGCTCTGTGGCGTGTCAATTCGCCAGCCAGCATAATTTGCTTGCCACTGCACACGAAGCGATGTGGGGATTCCCCTCACTTTACACACTCCTTTTAGCCAGGGGCATAGAAGATTGTAAAAGGGGCGTAACACCAGGGAAATAATAATTAGATTAATTTAATAAAATTTTAAAGTAGACCTAATTAAAAGAAATTTACATTAAGTTGATTTATTGAGAGTCTTTTCTCTGTAAAGGATATATTTATTTTCTAGAGGTCTTGTAATGAGATATTGCCTTTGTTTGAGTTTTTTATTCGGAAAAGTAAGCTTAATTATTTACAAATAATTTTTTATTAAATTATTTTTAGAGCCGTGAGCCCCTGCTTGCGATCCCCGCTCCTGCCAACGCTGCCAGCTATTTTAGTGTGCGCTAATTTCGTTTGTGCAACATTTTGCCGACCCGCATTTAATCTGCGCTCATTTAAATGGTGGCTCACCCAGGGGCGGGGGTCGAAGGGGCGCTGAGCTGGTTCCCTGCCAAATGCAAAACTCATGTTGCACATTGTGAAAAAGCACGCACTTTAGCCTGCACTTTCAGCAAACGTGGACAGCGACGGCATTAGCGACTTGTTTACATCGGCAACGGCCGCACCGGCAGCCGGCCAGAGCCCCCTTTTAATTGGTAGAGTTTGGTAGCTACTTATAATAGGAAAACTTGAACTATTTTTAGACATTTCATTATTAAAAATTAAGAAAATTAAACAAAATCAAAAATAAAATTATGACATTGCCATCATCTAACAAAGAGCTCCGTCCAGTCACTCGCTGACCAACGGTATCTCACGACATTCTCACACATTATAGCCCGGAAAATACTCGTAATTTTATGGCACTGATTTCATTTCCCACCAATGCCGAGATCGGGAGACCCAGCCCAATGCCAACCCGAGTCTTGTGAGCGATGCCGACGCAGCGAACTGGGGGAATGGAATCAATAACAGAGCGAAGGAAGACTTGGCTAAGAGGCAGCCACAATTGTCATTGAACGGCCATTCAAATGTCACAAATTGTTTGCCAAATCGCGCATTGGACATGAAATAGTTTCGACAGTTTAATTTGCCTCCCGAGCGGCGACGCCAACAGCAACTAGCAACCAGCAACTAGCAACTTGCAACTAGCTACTTGCAACTGCAACAAACGGCAATTGTTGGCCGCTGGCTCAGTTTGGTTTGGTTCGGAATTGGTAGTCGGGTGACTTGTTGGCTAGCCATGAAACACCTACCAAATGGCTGGCCATTGATCGTCAGCTCCATGCAAAATGCCATCTCTGGTCTCTGGCTGGGGACAGGCGGCTCAGCCCGATGCCCCCCGATAGATATGAGCGTGGCGATAACGTTGACATTCCACCTAAATTTATAATTTTTCGCCGAGTTTTTCCCTTGTGCGCCTTAGAAAAGGCTTTTAATTTTTGCCGCCATGTGTGAGGAATGGAACACTGCACAAAATTCAATTTTATTGAAAGCCCTGACAAGCATAGAAATTTCACAATGATTGTTTATTCATTAATGTCCTGTCAAAAACCGATGTGTTGGGTTGGCCAACATATTCCTAATTACATGTTCCTAGTAACATTT
Organism: Drosophila rufa; assembly: GCA_018153105.1. Classification (NCBI taxonomy): domain Eukaryota; kingdom Metazoa; phylum Arthropoda; class Insecta; order Diptera; family Drosophilidae; genus Drosophila; species Drosophila rufa. Next base: position 18,399,206 of record JAECXS010000085.1, read on the forward strand.
TCTTGAGCATTCCTCAAAGTTAGATGTAAGTTTTCATATCCATACCCCATAAATGAGAGCATAATTAAACAAAGAGACTAATTTGTCTATTAATTTTCTTACGTTATATATGTATATAATTTTACAGATAATAAATTTTTCATTTAATTAAGAAAAGATACATTTAAAAAGATACATTAAAAATTTGTAAAAAACATTTTAAATAAATATTTTAAAATACATAAAAACAAATTATATTCATTATTATTTTTATTTTAAAATACATATATTTTAATTTAAAAAAACCGTTTCTAAGCCCGGTTTTTGAACTCATTGTTGAAGTCCCTGATAGCTATTTGACTGGAAAAGATAAAAAACAGATTAACTCTCCGTAAAGCAAATCGGTTTTCTACCCTCCTGTAAATTAATCCGAACGCGAAGGACGCGGATTGACACGGCCGATACCGAAATATTCTTCGACGAGGGTTTATCTGTCCGCAAAATTAAAAAAGTGAGCTCTAAACCGTCTGTAAAGTAAGAATTTAACATTTACTTAGAATTATTAAAATAAATAAATTAAGTATAGGTATAATAAAATATGGTTAGTTCCAGAAATCCATTTAAAATTTTAAAATAATATATTTAATTTCAAAAGAAACGTGTTTAATTTAAAAGTAAATGAATTACATATTACATATTACAAAATTCATTTTAAAATATGTATTTTAACTAAACAAAAATATTTTATATAATATTTTAAAATAACAACATAATTTATACTATTGTTTTAAACATTTTAAATTCATACATTTTATTAAAGTGTTTTACAGTTCAAGTTTAAGAGTTATATTTGAGTGTAAATGTTCCCCTTTTGGGCCTCGAACTCAAATTGAACTCAACTAGAATCGGCTTGGATTTCGGCTCTTTAGAGGATTTGTCATTCGATGTCGACAGCCCGGGCATATGACAAGTGGCCCCCGGCATGTCCTCGTCGCGTCGATGGGAGCGAACTCAAAATGTGCCATGAACATTACCATAACTGATCTTGTTTCAGCCATGGCCGTGGCGCCATCATCTTCCCAGCTCTTTGAAGCTTCTGTATTTTTTGTGTGCACTGCAGATTGCTGCTTGCCAAATGATTTTCTGCGGTTCATTTAAGTCACGAACTGCCCCGAAATGCGCTTCCACCAGCGACTTGACTTTGACTTCATCTTTGACTCTCGGACTCGCGGATCGGACTGGCATGTTCTTTTGTCCGTGATTTCATTTTGATTTGCACGACAAAAGCAAAACGTAGGTGCCTCTCCACCCTCGAGCTCCAGTCCCCAATCTCCGATCCCCCTAGCACCCACTCCACCACCACCCTGCCGCTGTCATTGAATTTTAATTTAATTCAATGCAAGCCGAATGCAAACAAAAAATTGCATCTGGCTCTATTACAATGCCAAAGACAAGATCGCCCGCCGATAATAAAAAGCTGGGAAAATTTTTTTATAGCCAGCCTCCGGTGCTCTGATTCCCATTATTGGTCATGCCGATGATCATGACGGCGATGATACTGTTCTTGTTTCGCTGTGCATCGCTGCTGACCGAAAAATGTCTTCATTTATGCTACGTTTATGCTAATGGATCAGCGATGGGAATACCCCGAATGGGGTAATGATCGGGGAAACCACTACTTTGAGATCTTCGGAGGCTTCTGTTCGTCTATGTGGGGGAGTGCTCGAATAATGGAGTCAGCTACTGCTCCATTTTGTGTGAAAAAGCTAGGAAGGGGATAATTTTCATGAAATAATAACTTCTGTTATGTATAATTTACCATATAATTTATTTATATTATTAGTCTCTCATAAATTGAATTATTTAGTTTTATATTCCTTATTATATAAAGCATTGTCGTATATATTTATCAAGTTACAACGTTAGCAACAGCGTTAAAAATAATTCATCTTAACCCACTAAAATCGTGTAAATATATTTCCCACTTAGACTCCAAATTTAGAAATCACCAAAGAAAGCCGCTCATGAAAAATTGCCTATTCTTAGCCTTTTAAGCCACACGCAAGACGTTTTAATAATAAAAATTTAATTTGTGGCGAACAAATTAATTTCTGAAGCGCATTTACACCTCCTAATCGCAATCACTAAATTGTCGAACGGCGCAAGGCGAGCCGAGGCCAGCCAGAGCCCAGAGCCCAGATTCAGTCCCAGACCCAATCCCGATCCCAGACTCATTCCAGAGAAGTGGGCGTCACCCCGAGTAGGCCCAAGGCGAGCTCGGGCCAAGACACACGGAGAGCCATTAGGCGCACCTAAGCGGCGGGATTAGTGGACGAGGAGGAAAAGCAGGCCCAAGCCACAGCCACAGATCCAATGCCAATGCCAATTTTCCCAGACTCTGGATGGAGTCGGTCTGGTCTGGAGCCGTGCAATTACTGCTTCGAGCACAACGCCGGCTATCACTTGCACCAACAATATCAATATTTATGCAGACGATAACACCTTCTGATTTACACCAGCATCGCATGCAGATCCCCGCCGCCTACGGACAGATGGAGTCGCTCTGGAGCTGGAGCTGGAGCTGGATGTGGAGCTCAGGCCGGAGTTGGATCCACAGTTTGTTGCCCATTTTTCTATTAAGAGCTCAACACTTGCGCTACTGCCAGCCGGCGAGAACGGCAACCGGCAATTTTCAAGTTAACGCCCCGCATTGGCCCAAAAAATAAAAAAAAATAAACTAACAAAATAGGCACCACAGAATCATACACATATATCCGCGCATATATATATGCAACGAGAGAAGAAACTATAACATGTTCGACATAATGGATATTAGCATAAATTCTGCGCCGCCAATACACGGCCACAAATGTTGCTGCCGCTGCATTGATTGCCCATTGCCAGAAAATGTGGCAGGCAAAAATTCGTAAGGCGGTGCCACAGTGGGATGGAATCATTTTTAAATACTTTTCCCTTAAATAGACAATTTTTTTAAATATTCAAGCTTTGAAGTTTTTAATAGTTTTAAATACTTTTCCCTTAAATAGACAATTTTTTTTAAATATTTGAAGTTTTTACAGAGATATATAATTAGTTCAGCGTTGCATAAAAAAAAACCAAGGTAAGTCGTCCCTAAATAATGACACATTTAAAGCCTTTTATAGTTGTCTTACTATTACTACTGAGCGTTAGATATACTTTAATTAAATTTAACTCTAATATATATATATATAATTTTATATTAAATTTAAATATATTACTTAAAATGTTTTATGTATAATATCTGAAATTAAAAGCCACGTTTAATAAATACTTATTTAGAATGTAAGCATTTTTCTGAACAACAAATGAGATTTAAGAATTTTCACAGCTTAAATTTGTATTGCATATTGCATTTCAAATGTATGGTACTTATAAATGGTCTCTAGTACAACCTTTAGCTTATGCTCTACAAAAAAATTAAATAGTATATTATTACATTTAAATATAATATTTTTAATAATAATAATAATAATAATAATAATATTTAATTAATCTTTAATAATACTTAAAATACTTTACATGGAATCAAGATAATTTCTACATAATTATATTTTATATATTTTACCAAATAATTCAAGCAATTTAAAATGTTTAATATAAGTATTATTTTCTCCGATTTTACTGTACCATATTTATATAAACCACAGACCACTGTGGATCAGAGCAGAATGGTGGGAAAGGAAACGGGATCGGTGCTCTTTCCAGCTTCTGATGCCGACTGCTGCTGCTGCTGTGGGAAGCTGTGTCGCTGGATGGAAAGATGGAAATAATGAAAATTTGCTCAGGCAAATAAGGCGTAAAAAGTAAATAAAATAAAGATGCGCATGTTTATTGTTGTTGCTGCTGGCCGCGGTCTTTTTCCGTCGATTGAGAATGTTGCTTTTATTATTTATTGAGTTGTTATTAGTGCAAACTACGCTTGTTGCAATTGCGCAGCTTGTTTATCTGATTTGGTTGCAAGTTGCAGTTGCAGCTAGTTGCCAAGTAGCAAGTTGCATGTTCAGGTAGCCGCTACATCGCGTACGGATACAGATACAGATATATATAGTATATGTGCATATATATATTGGCAACATGTTGCCAAAGGTGAACGTGGCCGCTGCTGTGCATGTTTTGTGTTTTGCCGCCAAACAAGCTGAGTTATTGCCCAAAAGCCAAGCGGCCACTTAATTAATACATGCAAGCGCATTACCAATGCTGCCTATCACTTGGCCACAAGTTCAATTTGGCAATCAAGACAAGCATTCGTCAGTATTTATCTATCTAAATTCTATAATTTAATATCATTTTAATGGCAGCAATATATGTATATTAATCCATTTTTACAAAGAAAATACAGAATTGATGAGCATCCTAAATGGCTTATTTTTTCTCAGTCCCAGCTCCTATTGTCGAAGACAACTTGAGCAGTAATCGAGGTGGAAAAACTCGCTCATCGACCTGGCATTGGCAGCTCCATATGTCGTGTGTCCTCCTCCCCCGATCCTCCGCGCCATGACTATTTTCAGCTGAAAATTACTTTATAGTGTTGGCGCGCATAAATTGATGTAATCGTTTGTTACCATTTCTGAAACTGAACTGGACTGCCACTCAATTGGCTTTGTCTTTGGTCAAGAGCAGCCACAATGGCCACACTCTCTTATCGCGCATTTGCGCATGCGCTTCACACTTGGTCGTAGTCTGAGTCGGAGTCGGCGTCGGGAGTCCCCCTACTGCCCTCATTGCCCCATGGATCTGCGGCATCCGAGATATCCGTGGCATGCGCCTGCGTACGATGCGGCATGGCCACGGGAATTTCCGTTTTTTCTTGATCTCTCTTTGCTTTTCTTTAGCTCTTGTTTTACAGTGGTCGATCGCCGACGGGGGTTTCAGAGGTAGTGATTGTTTCAGGTAGAAATATAAGCAGAATCAGGGTATAGACAATTGGAAATAAATCACTTTTCTTCTTTGAAATATTTGGCGAGTTAAGGAAGTTTTATTTCTAGAATTTTTGGGAGTAATGGCAATTTAAAATACATTTAGAAAAGATTTTGTAAACAAATATATATTGAATTATTTGTTTTAATTTTTTATTAAGAAATAAGTATTTTGAAGTGTTATTTAAAATATTTTGAAACTAAAAGGAGTGTTAAACATAAACGAAAGTTTGAGTAAGAGAACCTTCTCTGTTAATATTTCCATAATTTAAGTTCAGGCAAATCTTTCGGATTAATATATTTTAAAGATACAAATTTAATCCCAAAATATATCCGTGCACCAGTAATAGCCACGGTTATGGCAATTTAAAACCAATTTAGAGCAAGATAGTCCAATCAGATGCATTTATATCTTTAATGAAAATCCCATATAATATATTTACATATTGATCGAAAGGTATTGGAAAGCTCTTTAACACTGCATATTAAGATTAAGATAGAAAAACTAATTTCTTCGCAGAGTGTCCAAATATTAAACATATTTATAATATTATATAATACTTTCTTTGATTCGGGTATTTTATGGACAAGTTGAAGGATTAAATAATTACTTTCCTAAATCTATGATATTAGATTTGAAATGATTTATAATTTTTATAATTTTGAACGTAAAGGTTTACTTGCACTGGTATTCTTGGTAAATTGAGTAAGGTATCCTTTTCTTTTGATATTCTCATAACTTGAGCTTAGATATTTCAAATAATAATCAAACTAGAATTATAATTTTCACCCATGCACCAATAATAACCATTTAAAATGACACAATGGATCTGCGTTCGATGTTATGGGTACAACTAAAAGGAGGTGTTGCCAAACATTAATGTGATGAGGTTTCATTTGCAGCCATTAACGCGGCGGTTAGTTATCAAGTCGATGCACAATTTCGGATGCTGTTCAATGGGGCATAAATTGGGGAGTAACTGGCCCGCTATAAATGTGATTATAGGAAACGGCAACACCTATTAACATCGAAATCCGGAACAAAGGACACTTGAGCAGCTGTCCTGCCAGGATCCAAGTGAACACCCGCTCCATTGACTCGCCTGTGAAGTTGTCACAACAATGAGGGCGCTAAAATGAGCACGATCTGCAACAATATTTATAGTGTTTATAGGGAGACATTGTCCCTTTGTTGAACTGCTGACAATGCTCGAGCGACGACCCCGACATCGAGGGTTGACTGTGCGGTATGTCATCGCTTGGCAGGCAAACAAATTTATTGATTAATGCCGCTTCGAACGCGCAACTGAATGACTTCGATCTCGATCACAAAAGACCTTCTGTGTCGGCTGCAGAAAAATAGAAGAGAGAAAAAAAATAAACTCATAAATTACCCACGAGTGCGGATATTTCCTTCCTCTGATTTCGTTTCTGACTCTTGCTGAATGCCGATTTCAACAATTGCCAATCACCAAACGATTGGCTCTGCGTCGCTCTCACTTGTGGACATAGACAGTATATCGTTCCCTTTTGGCAGCATTTTGCTACGCGTAACTCATTGCCAATACAATATAAAGTTCATTATTTAGCAATAAATTTGTTATGACATGTTTTGCCAGGCGTTGGGCCGTCGATTGGCCATGCTTCTTTATGTTTCTACTCACTATAGAGTGCCCGATCGCAGTGATCAGTTAAGCTTTTGGCATTTGCCAAATGATCTTTTAAATGGGCTTTATTCCGACGCTGAAAAATGGAAATTAAAAATGCTACAGTTGAAGGCTAAACTCGGTAGCATTTGCATACTGATTCCGAGCTTAATATTTCAATTCGCATGGCCACAGGCATATTTCCTTTAGTTAATCACCAATCACCAACCACCGACTAAATGTCACAGGCAGCAACAATCACTTTGCACTCCAATTGTGCAATAATTCAGGGTGACTGATTTTTGGGAGTAATGGCAACTGGAACTCTGTCACTTAATTGGTTTAAATTACGTATCCCAAAATAGAGCAGAAAATATAAATAAAATTAAATAGGAAATTTCAGGAGCATTTATTTTAGCTGGAAATAAATGGGACTACATACACTACATATATGATTAGTACTAAGAAATACACGTTAATGACAGATAAATAATTTATATATTCTTTTATATACAGCTTGGCTTTAATTAGTTAAAAACCTTAAAAAATTGAGTTTGCATTTATTTTCTGTACACTGTTCAGCCTTTTTTTAGGTAAATGGGATCTAGATTGCCAACTTAAGTACTAAGAAATTTACAAGTAATGGAAGATTATTTATTCACTTATATGAACTTTAATTTAAATTATTCAAAAACAATAAACAATGTAGTTTGCATTTATTTTTTGCTAACTTTTAAGCCTTTTTTTAGGTATTTACCAACATTAAATCGATAATTAGAAGGATAGGACTGCAAACTTAAGTACTACAAAATATACGAGTGTTGAAATATGAAAGATTGTTTAATTATTTAAATGAAACCTAATTTAAATTATTTAAAACCCCTTAAAAAGTAGAGTTCTTTCACTTTTAAGCCTTATTTTAAGTATCTTTTAGCATTCTGAAACTTAAAGTGTGGCTCACATTTGTTCAATCCCACACTAGTCCCCTCTCTGTGTAAACATTTCAATTTGAATTATATCAGATTAACCAATCACAAACCCAATGGCCATTAAGTGGCCCCCAAAGCAGGTGTTAAGCTTTCTTTCGCCTCCGCCAGGTGCCACCAATGAAGACAAATGACCGTCGGGCCGGCCATTACTTATCCGCTCTTTACACGGCCGCCCACAGCCGCTCTCGACATCTCGCTCTGGCTCGAGCTCGCGAGTGTGTCCGAGTGTGGAGCAGGCACCGAGTTTGTCGCCTAAGTCATTTGTTATTTCGTCCGATACCGAGTGGTGTTCAGGTGAGTAATTGGCGAGTTGATTTGTTGTGATTTGATTTGATTAGCATGTAGATCATCACGATCAACGCGGCCAAAACAAAATGGTTAAATGGATAAATTGTTGGCCAGCAACAGGAGCTACCTACCTACAGTGGCAGCATCAAATTAAAGACACATGACCACAATTTTGCGCTCCACGGCAGTTTGTCGCCATTAGCGTCGAGGTGAAATCTCAGCCAGGAGCCGGCAAAGTCAGCCACGAATCTGATTGCCTGTGACGGCATTAGAAATACAAGAGATCCAGCGAGATCCAGCGAGATCGAAACAAAAAGAAACGTCGTCCCGGGGCCGGGACCGGGACCGAGTCCGAGGCATTTGTGTCATTTGTATGCAAGAGTAACAAGCCAGCGAGACGATCGAATGCATTGAGTCCCAACAGATTAGCTGGACGCGGGCCGATGGACCGCCCCAGAGCTTGGACAGCTGGAGATTCATGTGCACAATGAATGGACACACAGCAGCCGCTGCAGCCGCTATCCCGGCCGAAGTTAAAGCCACAACCGACTCTGCCGATCAAATCGATGCCGTGTATCGTGTACCTCTCCATCCTGAGACGGCATCGCCATCGATTTAATTACAACAAACGCGTCAGCAAATTGCCTGACGCGAACATTTGCACACTTTGAAAGCAAAGCAAACAGTCGAAACAGCAGAAACGGATCGAAAAAATACGGGAAAGGAGGCTGCAGGATGGCATTCAGACTGAGAGTTACCTTTTAGAAAAAAAAAATCTATAATAATTTACAAATTATCAAGGCAGACGGTTGTCTCACTATTCAATCATCTAACTAACTTTAATCTCAATTTTAAACACCTTTCCTTGAAAAATTAGAGCTTCTAGAGTTTTTACATCTTTCTTATGGGTTAATAAATATAAAAATTTAACATATACAAATTCTTTTCATTAAAATATATCAAAGATATTCAGGTTCTCTTATTTTTGCCTTAACTAAAAATCTTTACAGGCCCTTATATTTTTTGTAATACTAAAGACTTGCATTTTAATAAGTTTTAAAGTCTTGTAAAAATATTGTATATATATTTAAATTATTTTTCCCTCTCAAATAATATAATTGAAATCATCAAAATACCCTATCAAAGCAGCGAAGAAAAAAATCAACAAAAATAAATGGAATCAAATGAGAATTGCCCGAGCCTCTGGGATGGCCTAGACAGAGGTCCAAAATGTATCCATCCCCAAGCTCGTGTACCTTGGAGCGCCATCGAGTTAACAGCAAGTGGCGGTGCATTTGGCTTTGATCTAAGGCTCAAATCTTTTGGCCCTCTCGCTCGCTCTCCCAGCAGCCGCTCTCCCCGTCTTGGCCGTTATTGTTAGCCCACTGTGCAGCATTGTGCGACGGCAACTGTGTGGCAGCAGCAGTTGCCTCTGGTCTTGGTCCCAGCCCGATTCTCGTTTGGCCATTAAATGCCACCGAAGTTCACTTGCGCTCTGCGATCGTGATTGTGACTGAGTGATATTGGAAGTCTGACGTCGAGGATGCGAATGAGACGCAGACTGCCCCGGCCCCGGCCCCTGCTCCTGCCTCTGTCTCTGTGTACATCTGTGTGCCTCGCCGGCAAGGTGTGAAAGGTGTTTAGTTGTTGACTAATTGTTGACTCTAAGTTGAGCATACCAAATCGAACCGAACCGAACTGCCGCGAACGGCAGCAAATCACATTGTAATTGAAAAGTTTCGGCAATGGTTCGAAGACTACTTTAAAAGGCTGTTGTTGTATTCATGTATTCATATTCGGTTCATGACTTGAGATTTTGTATATAACATTTTCTTGGAAATATGTATTACGAATTATGAATTAATCCTCTTTAGAATTCAATCTAAAATGTATGGCTTCCTAAAGAAAATGTATTCAAATGCCAAAAGGAAAGAAAAACTGTTTTTTAGGAGTGTAGATTGATTTTTACTAAAGTGTATTAAGGAAAATATAGTTCCTTGGCGAAACAAATAATTTTTAGACTGATTTTTACGAGTTTTTGTCTAAAAACAAAATAAAATTAAAGTTAATGTATTGCCTAAAGCTTTTGTTTCCACATCTCTAGACGTAATCTTGACTATTTTCTATTAAGCATGCACAGCTGATGATCGGCTGGGAAATGTGACCGGGAAAAATTCGGATGACGAAGAATGTTTTGGGAGCCTGGGACACTAGTCTGGGCATGAAACCGAGTCTGCTGAGCGTGCTGCCCCCGTGACACATTGCACATGCTGGGAGCTCGGCACCGGCTCCTCCGCCTGCTTCCGCCCGCGGCCGCCGCCGATCCCCGCCAGAGCCGCTGCACTGCCCCGTGTCAGGTGAGTGAGAATTGTGTCACATAGTCAGGCGCTGACACTCGGCGACTCCAGTCGAGTCCAGAGTAGCATTGGAAGGAGCTGCAGTCGGAGTAGCGGTATATTTGCCTGTGCCAAAAGTTTTTCCAGGAAACAATCGGCGGGCAAAGGCATTTTCCTCAGACCGCCGCCGCCGCCACTCGGCTGCTACTCCAACTGACGCTGCCTCCGACTCCACTCCACTCCATAAATCTCGCCACACAATGACAAAATATTTGCAAATCGCAAGGCGCGCTTCAGAGGAGCCGCCACTCGATACAAATCTATTTTCGTTCCCCGTCCCTGTTCGGTTTCGGTCGGCATTATTATATTGTTTGCCCCGGAACAGTGGTCCCACGACTGGCACAAAGTTGGCGCTATTCAGGATTGATGAAGCAAAATTAAATAATGTTCGAACAGTTTTTTTTTTTATGGCCATTAAATGACAAAACTAACAAGATTTTACATAAATTTTAATTCGGAAAACACTACGTTTGCCTTGATTGTTTTTTTATTACATTTGTAGCATATACTGATTTTTTATGACTAAGGCCATTAATGAACCAAGCCTGTAACTACTTTTTTCACAATGTATCTCATAGTTAAAAAACTAATTTAAATTTTATGTAGGGTTAAGTTGGTGGTTTTGTCTTTTTAAACGAAACCTCCTCCCTATTTAGCAGCCAAATAGTGTTTTAAATTAATGAAAAGTTTATTAATACTTGTGTTGATTTTCAGGAAAACCATTAATTACACTTTATAATTGAATTTGTTGAATTTAATAATTTGTTGTAACTTCTTTTTACTTTAATGTACATTTTAATTTAATTTTTATATGTGAAAAGCGACAGGAATTTTTTTCGGTATATCAATATACTCTTTGTGATTTAACAAACTTTGTGAGGCTTCATTAAAATGTCGTAACATTTAATTTGGCAATTTTTAAAGCTACTGTAAAACGCACCATTTTTTAATGGATACAGTTGAACTTCTGACTTATCATAAATTTAACGCAGTTAAAATATTATTACAAATTATGTTTAATATTTTTTTATATTTTTCCTAAAGGGTTACTTAAATTTGTTTAATAAATAGCATCTTCAAATCGAAATTCCCTCAATTTCTAGAATATTTTTTTAATAGTTTTCCAACTCGAGGACCACTGTTCTCTAGTGTCCCCATCCCGGCGCAAGTTGGCTGCCTGGCCAGCGTGCGAGAGCATCTCCTGTTCCCCAGATCTTCTGGCTGTTCGCCTTCGCCTTCAACTTGTTATGCGGCCCAAACAATTGTCTATTCTTTTTCAAATGCAACTGCCGCCTGGTAGCAACCAGGCTGGGACATCACACGACTGCGACTTCGACGACGACTACTCCCCTGGGGGCAGTCGAGGAGTCTCCGGCTGAGATCTGCTCTCCTGCAGCCTTGTGGGACCCCATCCGATCCTCGTCCACTCCTGGGGCTTTGCTTTGCTTTATTTTTGTTATATATATATTTGTTTTCCTCCTTGCTGGGCGCGTTTAACATACAAATTGTTACACTTACAAGGTGAAATTTATTATTGCCCACAGCGTGGCAGCTGAGCTCTCGCCATGGGATTATTCACGGCGGGATTAGAGCTCTATCTCCCTCTTGGCTTGAAATGCATCATTCCCCTCTTTTTGCCAGCTTTTTTTTTTATACTCAACTTTCAATTAATGTTGCAGTCATTTATCCGCTTCGTTTACATTTGGTTAGTTTTTTTTAACTCGGTTGAGAAACCTTTGCGAGTGGCTACTGTGCTGCCTACTGTTGACTTGTCAAGGAGTTTATGGTCCATTCCACCTACTCGGCAATAAATCATGCCTTAATTTATGTCGCCACTCAATAATAACGAAACACCGACAACCGAATATGGCGGCACGGTGCCATAATTTCATAGCCAAGTTAGCCGTATCGAGGAGGCACGATGAAGATCGCCGAGAGCGCAGTTCACTTCCAAAGCGAATGGTCTAGGTGTTCCAGTTCCTAAAGTTCATTTAATGTGCTCAATTGGTCTTGGAATGGGTTGCAATTAATTACTTTAATTTTGAATAGAAAAATGGAAGTGTAATTAATATTAATACTTGAATTCTTTATGCAAAAAAGAAAAATACAGTTAAACTCACAATTGAGTTTATTTTAAGTCTGGTAAAATAGATTATCCCGTTACAAAACCTTTGAAAATGTATTTTAAACATTTTTCCTACATCAGAGCTTTATTCTCTCATGGATAACCCAACCTTTATAATTTACTATTGAATATTCAGAATATTGTATCTTTAATTCCGAATTTTAAAATTATACTAATACTGGGTTTATACACAGACTCGAATACATGTATTCATATTGACAGATGAGATGCCAGACCTGTAAAATGAATATTTTTATCTGTTTATTAAACAGTAATATACTGAATATACTACTTTTACATATCTGGCATCTCATCTGTCAGAATGAAGACATGTATTCGAGTCTGTGTATCAACCCAATAAATGTTAATAATTGTGCAAATTCAGAAATGCTATCAAGCCGTGAGAGGTATTGGTTTGCATAAGCTTCGGAGTTTTTTAAGTCACTAAATTTTAAGTTTCAAAATTTATAAGTCACCTTTAAGTCTAGATTTTTTAATTACGATAAAGTGAGTAAAGGCTTACATGTTAAATAAAATATAATGGTTGTTATAACTTTGAAGGGAATATAATTAATATGATAAAAATACTGGATATTCTTGCATTTTTTGTTAGCAAATGCAAAGGCATTTGAAGGCTTTTGAAGGAAATACATACTTACTTATAATTAAAGAAAGAAAGGAACAGTTTCTAATATTATTTGATACAGCCCAGGTTACTTAGTTAAAATTTCCATAAAACATGATTCAAACTATATAAATGTATATATAATTATACATTATAATCTATTGCAAAAATGAATCCCTTAGATCTCGTTCAAAAATCTAAAAGTGCTTTTAATTAAAATCCCCATTTACTAGAACCAAAACTTTAGTATATAAATTGGCAAATAAAATCGTTTGGTGGATTGGTCCATGCGTTGGCACGTCTGCAGAGCTGCCACATTGCGTTTGCCGCATGCATTTGTCAATGTCGCTGCCTTCAATGAGAGGGTCCTCTGAGCCAACGTTTTGTGTTTTTTTTTGCCCTGCTCCAGCAATATGTAACGAAAAAAACTTTCGCCTGCAATCCGCATGGGTCCATTTCCATTTCCATTTCCACTGCCATCTCCATTGTAACCAACTCGTGGAGACGCTGCGGGCAACCCGTCATAGGTTGATACTCCGTTTCCTGTTGCATTCAACGTTGCAACGCGTGACTTGGTTTCGGTTTTGGTTTGGGTTTTGGTTTTGGCGGCGGGAAAAAATATATGTACGTACTATATATGAAACTACATACATGTTATGTTGCTGAAAATTTGCAGCAGTTTTGTGGTTCAGTTCGCACGTTCAGGGCAGCCAACAATAAATGCCTTTTTAGGCAGCCGTTTAAAGCCAAATGAGTTATGACTGTTGGCACTTTGGCTCGACACATTAGCACCACAAATACCAGTACGAACGAGAAAACTTTGACGGATGACGGTCAACCCCATGGAAAATGAGACCCTTTTCAGGTGATCACGATGCAGAAAGAGCAACATTTGCAGAGTGTTTGAAACGAGGGACGGTTGAGGAATAAATTTAGTTTAGCTATTAGGATTAACTAACGAAATTTAAATTATATTTGTATATAAAATTGTAAAGCTTACACACTGTGCCAAAAAGTGAAATGAAGTGTTTCAAATAAGCACTCCTTAATTGATTTTTTAATAGAAGTGGAAGTTAAGCTTTCAAGAAATATATAAAACCCTTAAGAAATGCTTTTATTTTTCATAATTTTTAACCTACGGCTTATTTATTAATAAATTAATCAAAATATGGAAAATGAGACCCTTTTAAGGTGATCAAGATGTAGAAAGAAAAACATTTTCAAAATGTTTGGACGAGGGACTTTTAAAGAATATATGTTGTTTAGTTATTAAGTTTAAATGTTTGAATTTTCTATGTTAGTAAAAAAAGAAAATTATTCTCGTTATATATAAAAATAACATTGCTAGAATATTTACCAAAAAAATGAATTAATTCTTAGATAAATGTGTAGCTCCCAAAATATATACAAATACCAAAAGAAAAATAAATAGAAAAAGTATAATTATGTTTTTAATTTGGTTCTTAAATCAAATACTGTCTCTTTCTAAATTATAGGACCAGTCTTATATTCTACCAGTCATTAAGAGAAAACTTAAGTCGTAAATTGTATAATAATCTTTTCATTTTAATCGTTTTCTTCACAAAATTTTAAGTATAATTTTCTCAAAATCACTAAATCTAATTTTAACAAAGAGCACCTGCGAAAGAATTTCCATACTCCGGTGTCATTTTCTCACCTGAAAGTTATTTCGCCAGCGGCGTTGACTTGATTTTGATCGCCCAGCCACGCACTCATTTCGTTTCGTCTCGTTTCCATCTATTTGGGTTGACAAGTTGAGCTCAGAGCTCCTCAACTCAGATCCACCCGATCCTCGGGATCCACCGCAATTACACACACTCTGGGGGCATGGACTCGTGTTAGGAGAGCCAGCCACTCGGGCTGGGAATTTGTAATTGCATGTGCATTACGCACTTGTCGCTCTAAGCTGATCCAGCTTTGCCATGCCTGATTGCCGTCTCTCCGAGATGCTCCGTAATTAAAATGAAATCAGCATACGGCTTAATTTCGGGCTGGGACTAGGATTCGGACTCGGACTGGGGTTTGAACTGAGACTGAGACTCGTCCGACTGCTTGTTGTTTGTCTAATGCGTAACATCGTTTGGATTCCCCACTTCACTGCTCCAAATCTGTCCGTTCTCATAAATCCGTCTGGCATTTTGCATGCCACTCATCATCTGCTAACTTGGCGAGGATTAATTTAATTTTTCGCCGCTCCAGCGCCGAGTCTCTTCCGCTCGCTGTCTCTGTTCGCCTTTATATTTATTTGCTGAGCAGCATTTTCACGTCTAAGTAGGCAGTCGGCTGTGGAATGAGCTGATCCCCTGGCAGACCGTTAACCCTTGGTGGAAAAGCTAGCCAGGGATTTTCTTTGCAGCCAGAAAAGTTTGAAGATTAATTTACTTCATTTAAGATATCTTTTTCTAGCTTAAATTACATAAATTTCTTATGGATACAATAACCGAATTAAAAATATCTTAAGAATTAATAAACAAATTTTAATTACATTTTTCCTTTTTGTATAAATTTTCTTTCATTTCCTGTATTTCCCTTATTTGTTTCCTACTTCAACCTCACGGCAACTTCAAAGTAGAATGCCTTGTCAGCCATAAATGCCAGAAACTATCTCCCATCATTCTCACTCATTATATGTATCTATAATCCCTAATGTGCCATATTCTCGCTGCCCAACGATATCATTACCTTCCGCTTTGGCCAGCGAACTCCTTTTGCAGCTGACAGTTCTTGTAATTGATAACGCAAACGCCGACTAAACGTGTCATAAAACTGTCGTAAACTGTTGTGCTGATCTAGATTGTCGAATACAGACATCACCTGGAGACGCGAGAGCTGAGTAATTTACCAAAAACGAAATGAACTTGTTGCTGCATCTTCCCAGATCCCAGATCCCAGATACACCAGATACATCGGATACACCAGATCCCAGATACGAGGAGCCTGCTCCTCCTGGCAGCGCTACTGCTGCTGGGTTGCTGCTACTGGTAAGGCGATAACCAAAACTAAAAACGATGCCCCCAAGGCGCTCGCTCTGGCTGAATCCATTTCAAAAGGCAGGCCGCTCGCTGCTGGCCAAGACCAGGCCAGGCCAGGATCGGAACGACGGAGGCGGAGGCGCAGGCGAAGGTGGAGGCGACCTGGGTATCATCGATCATCGATCATCTGGCGGGCTCTCGCTGAAAATGGCTTCCAGCTGCGTAGGAAAACACCATCGCATGACCAAATCGCACTCGCACTCGCCGAACTCCTACTTTCTTCTTTGCACTCTGCTCGAGTTGTGATTGCGGGAATTGCTTCTTTTCAGGCATTGCTGCTTCTTCACCAGGACAGTGGCCACTTTTTCTCCGTCGACCTCCTCCTTCAGCGGCAGCTGCCTGTCTTGTTTTGGCACATTTATTATTATTATTATTAAATATCAACGTCGTTTGTCGTTAGCAATTTTTGTTATTTATGAGCTCAAGTTATGCCTTTTGGGTGTTTCGAGAATTTGGGCATGACACACACACTCCAGAGCTGTGCTGCCTCCCAGATGATTATAGCTAAAGTGTGATTGTGTCACAGTGATGAACCCAGCAATATTTTATAAGCCAAACAAAACAGAAGCTTTTGTAAAAAATTTTGTATGCCAACATTACGTATACGTAATTAATTAGCATATTTAAAACACCTTTATTTCCTAAAGATTTATTATTTTACGTACGTAGTTTATTATTTTTAATTATTATTTTAAATAAATTTAATTATTTAAATTTCTCCACATTTTTCTTAATTTGTATTAATAATTAAGGGGACTAATTACGTATACGTAATAGAATAGAAACAATGACAAGCTCTCTTAAAATTTTCCTACATTTGATTTTCTACTTTTATTAATTTTTATTTACACTTTAAGGTTTGGAATTTATGATCAAATAATAATAAAAAATATATTAATGCATATTTAAAACCCAATTTAAATATTTACAAAAATACATTTCTTCCCAAAAAAATATATTATTAATACGGTCCTAAGAGCATAACAATTACCATGAAATTCTTGAGAAAAATTCGTATTAAATACAATAAAGAATCGAATTAATATGCAGATTCTTATAATTAAAAAGAAATAAATAAATAATTAACTACAAATTTAAATAACCAAAGAAAATTCCCAAATAAAATTGATCATCACTGGCGCCCCAATGGAGAATTATACATACAAACAGTAAGCATTTGTATGCGTCTCAATGCTGTGGAGCCCATCCATATAGCCGCTGCCAATTAATGACCAAATTAGTGAGGCACTCATAGACAAACACTTGACCGACTATGGACCGGGATTTTCTACTGATTTGGTTCGAATTGTGATTTATTTCTGCAGACTGTCTTTGATTTCTTTGTTAGTCGGTCCAGTCCAGTCCAGTCCCAACTGCCCGGTCGAACTCCTTCGATGGGGGAAAGTCGGTGGGAGAACAAAGTGAAATGCATACTCCGCATATAAGTAGGCAATCAAATCGACGCTGAAACATCAAAGTGCCAAGGCCTTTCATTTCGGTACAAACTCGAACCGAAGGACTCCAAAACGAGCTATCAACCTCGAGCCGCATCTGTGGCACGTAGTAAAAGCCGGCTGGCCATAAAAGGGTTTCCCCCGATTGCTGTGAAATATGATGTGCAGTCCTCAAATACTAATTAGTAGTCCCCTCCGCAAAATGGAGTCTCCGAACAAGTGTTGATGACTTCTTGCCCCCCTCCTCCGTATGTATGTATCTGGTGGATACTAAAAATCATCCATTCCAACCTATATACAAGCGACCCGATCGCGTGGAGTGGCTAACAAATTGTGAAAACAAATTACTGTCATAAATGTCAGCATTACAAACTGACAACAATCAATACATCAATCTCGGGCCGTTGTCAACTCAAAACAAAACACAGGAACGGTCAATAGCAACAAAAACAATAAATTATGACAGTTTTGAGTGCTGCAAAAAGTGGAATAAAAAAAACACACAGAAAAAATGTCGCTCCTGTTGCAATTATAAGATAGTGCCTACGTCTCGATCTCGATCCTACTCGACCAACTCGACATCTCACAGCAATGCGACAATGACAAAAACCGGAGATTTTAATGAAATCAAAGCCCAGCGAGCCAGGCAATCCTCTCTGCCATCCATCCACAAAAACCGTACAACTAAATGATTACAAAAATCTAAATTGAATTTCGCCATAAATCGAATCAATGGGGAACTCGCTGGGCCCGCTGACTGGCAGCTAATCCAAACATGAAATATGCCGGAATAACCCAGTCCCGATGCTCTCGGCCAGCTCTCCACTGTATAAATTCTAAGGTAAACGCATAATCTATAAAAAATAACCAGACAAATTGTTAGGTTGTAGGCGACTTGTGGAATGATCTACAAATTAAAGAACTGAGTTAATATAAACCTGAATAAAATGTTGCATTTATTCCTTAAACATCAAATTTAATGAAGGCTATTTACTTGAATGAGTAAATGACTTCGGATTATATTTATAAATATTATATTACTTATATACTGAACACGGTAAAACTTAATAAACTTTTAAGGCTGAGGATTAAATATTCTTAGGAAAATAATAAATAATATAAATATTTTATTAATAAATAATGAACTATTAATTATTACTTATTAATTTATAGTAAATTTTTAGGGATATGTAAATAAATTATAAGATGAATACCTCAGCTTACATCTCTACCGAACAGAACCAAGTGTCTTACCAATAAAACCTAAAATAATATTTTTAAATATTTAATATTCTATTAACTAATGATATTGATTATTACAATATTAAATATTAATAGCCAACAAACTAATATGCCCTTTGCGACCCATTTACCTTTCTATAAGGGCAGCGAAGAACAAAGCAACATTGGGTGCTGCCTGTAACGGTGCCGCTCCGAGATTATCTAAGAGATTTAGGACTCGGGGAGAGAGAGGACCATTCCAGGGACTGAAAGGAGCGGAGGAGCGGAGGAGCCCGGCAATCAATAACTTAAATTACAAAGTAATTGCACAGGCATTCACAGCACGCTGTTGCAGCTTCGCTGCGCTTTCGGCCTGCCTGCTTGCCACCAGCAGCATCAGTGGCTAAAATCCGGGGGGAACCTCATCGTCATCGGCGTCGTCGTCGTCATCATCAGTATCAGATTCAGCATCGGCAGCGGCAGAGGCAGCGGCATCGGATTCAGCATCCATCCAGCAGCCACCAACAGCACCTGAGTCTGAGCCCGAGCCCGGGGCTCTCGGATCGCCGCTGGCTGTCGTCACAAATGTTACACTTGATGGTAATGATGATGGACAGATTGGTACCAAAGTCACTCAAAAAGCGTTGCCGTTGCCAGCTCCGATTCTGATACCCAGACAGCGGATAAAGCCGAGCCCCAGCCCCGGGCAGGAGTTGGACTGGGAGATGGAGTCGGGGCCAGGCCAATCCGGTAGCCGGTCTGTCAGTAAGTTGAAAATTGTTTTAAAATTGCTGTTACATGTCTGAATGCAAGCAGATTGAATTACAAGCTGGCCGAGCAAATGCTTTCTGATCATCATCACAGCCAGAGCCATAGCCATAGCCACAGCCACTCTGTGGATGCGAGTGGCAACTGCTACCGACTTGGGACTGCCACGGCGACGGCGACCCAGTCTAAAATTAAATATTGCAGCACCCGATGGTAAAATCAGTCAGCTCACACATATATGGTATAATCTAAATTTAAGTGTTGACACATTCGACGACTGTCGGTCGAACTGGAATCGATGCGAGAACTGTTTTACAGCATTTTTGTTTTGTTTTCTGAGTGGAGCGAAGGGTTGGTTCCAGGTGCTAAATTATTATTGAGAAATTAACTGCCCAGGAAATATTTTCTAAACTTTTTGAAGTAATTATTAGAATGATTTTTAGTCTCAAATTTAATGTGTTTCTTAAATTTATAAGAAAATAATTTAAATACCAGATGCTTGGCTATATAAGGGCTTAATATCTATTTTATTAAAAGTGCCTACAAAAATAGATTTAATCCCTTATTACAACTAAATTATATATACATTGATTGTATGCATCTGTATCGCCTGGATTTTTCCCATCTGCTCTGGCAGCATTAGCATAATTTCTGCTCTCCCATAGAATTACCCGAGGCAACTTCCTTTGGCAATTCCCTTCGGCGGCCTCAAAGATCCAAAGAAGCCGTCGCAACATTTCCCTAATGACGGCAGTTTTAGTTTATGTGATTAGACTTGCAAAATGATGCGACACCCTGGCGAAGAGGGAGCCCAAATTGCTGGCTCCGGCAGGGTCCTATGAAATCTGGGATCCAAGAGGATTCAGGAGGAGGCGGTGGGCTGCGGGAGTGTGGCGTCGGGAGGAACGCGTGACACTCGCCGCTTTGGCCGCTTATCTTTTATTTAACATGTTCGCTCTGTATAAATATGGAGGAGCCGCCGCATAGCCACAGGTCTGGCCCACTCTGGCCGCGTGGAATAGCTTCATTTGCGGCATCATCGGCATCTGCTGACGTCCGTTGCCATTCCTGCACTTCATTAATTATGCGAACTGCTCTCGAAGCAGATCGGACCAGAATTGATGGCCATGGTATGGGAACGGGTTCGCAATGCAAGCTGCAGTCTGCAGGCCAGAGACCGAGTCAAGAGACTGCAGCCATCGTTTGCGGCATGATAAAGTTGTAATTTGTTGGCAGTTAAAGGTGTTGCTTATAGTGCAACTAATCGACATCATAAACTAAACTATGCGTGGCTAAACGAGATCGGTTAATGTGTGTCCGCCAAATGATGATGACAATGTGGAAAGGAATGGAGTGGAACGGAGTGGAGTTCAATTACAAGTCTGGTTTCTCGATTGGTTGGCCAATAAAGCGTAGGATGGCTTTTATGTTAAAAGGCCTAATTGAAAATATCCAACAGGGCTTAGACAAACGTTTTTTGATTGCTCTGAAAGTGATCCCTGGAACTTTTTTGCCATATCTAGCCATTCAAATTTCTGTTGCCAGCTTCCATCAATCTTGTTGGCGAGTAATTAAGCTTCTTTTCAGCGGCGACAAAAAACTTTCTCCGCTGTTGCCAGGCTGAGAATTCGGCACACACAAGAAACAGCAGAAGAAATGCCAAAAGAGTTAAAGATTCGCTAAGCCTAATTCTGGTTACACACCCCGCCCGGCCCCGACCCCGACCAACTCCTCCGCTTTCCGCCTGGTCAAGGGGTCGGGGTCGTTGGCGTCTGTATACAATATTTCTTAAATTAAATTATCAAAAAGAATTTCACTAGTTGGCATGCCGAGCCCAGGCTACCGCCCCCGGCCGCCCCCTCGTTTTATTGCAACCTGCTCTAGGATGAGAGAACAAGAAAAAGAAAGCCTGTGACAGCACTGCCTCGACTATGGAATACCCATTGCTACTCTAAGAATTTTTCAAAAGTCAAAGAGGATACTTAAAGCACTTGGTTTTCGATCTTAATTTATATCTTAAATATTTTTTAAGTAGTTTTTAAATGCTTTTTAATAACAAATAACTTTTAAGGCACTTTTTATCAAACAACTTTTTGAAATCGATTTGATTTGCAAATTATATAGTTTATTAATGACTAAATATTACTCATCCCACAAATATATGTACAATGTACCCCTTCTTTTCTCTACTTATAGAGGGTACAACAAGTATAGAAAAAGGGGGGCTTGCTGAGAAAAAAAGAGCCAAAACGAGCAAAAGAAATTCCGAAAATTTTCCCACACTTCTTGAAGGAGGCGCACGCACACACACAAGCTCAAAGAGAGAGAGAAGCACACAAACACACACACTCCCAAGCAGCCACTCATATTTGTTTATGGCTGTAGAAGAAGCCTTCGCCAAGAGGAAGCGGAGCACGGAGGATGGGGCACGGAGCACATGTTGCATTTGCCTCCGCCGCCGTTTTGTTGTTGATGAGCTGCATTATATGGCTGGCATGCATACGAGCCGGCAACTGGAATGGAGAATGATCCGAGTGACGGTGCAGGAGGAGGAGCAGGCAGCAGGCACCAGGCACCAGGAGGAGCACCGACACACAGCGGAGATGACGACGTTGCCATCGACATGGACAAGCCCAGAGACGTAGGCACAGACATAGACACTGGCTTAGACAGCGAGGCCGCGGATACTTGGAGAAAATGTTTACTATCTTAAGGTGTAACATTATCTTAAATTTATTTTAGTTTACTAAAATATAACTTCAGTTAAGACAAACTGCCTAAATTATAATTAAATATATTGATAGCACAAATTATAAAAATTACGGTTTCTTGAATTATGATGCTTTTTGGAATAAGCGCCACAAATACTTATTTTTTTATAATTTAAATTTGGATATACAATTATTTTCAAAATCATATATGTCATATTAAGGAATAAATATATTTTTCAGGCCAAAAAGTGCAAACTTCCCTTTTTATATTATTTCTAATATAAAAAATACCAATTTGTATCATTTTGATAAGGAATACCTTTAAAAAATATTATTTATTTACTTTATTTAAATTGAATTCTTTCCTAAAAATGATTTCAAAGATTTCTTTGTCAACTTAAATTTCTCCCGGTCTCTGAGTTAATATTTTCTTTTATACTTCTAAATTTTGCCAAGTGTAAAGGCCGATTGAAGCCAAAAGCGGTCCGAACCGGGGCCAAATGGGCAGCGCATGGGGGCATCGGGCATCGGACATCGGACATGGGGCATCCACTTGTTGCCTGGTCGCCGCTATTTACCTTTTGGTTCTGCTTGTTGTCTTTTGTCTCGTCGGGTTTTCACTTTAGCGGTTCTTCCGCAAGCGCTTCTTCTCATATCTGTGTCTTCTGTGGCCCGCTGCTGTGTCTTTGTGCATTGACACCAAATTCTATTTTGCATGTGAACGCCCTTAGCTTTTGACAGGTTTTTCCCGTGGAAAATCAGGTGGGAACTAGGATGAGGCATACCCATTTTATTTATTTTAATTTAACTTCAGAGTACATTTTAAACCATTTTATAAAAATTCCATGTTGGAAATACATTTCAAAAAGAGCTTTCATTAACAAAAATGACTAAGAATCAACAAGTCTTTCCAAAAATCCATTAATCAATATCCAATAAAATAGCACATGACTTGCATCTAAAAAACTATTAAAATTTAATGATTTAAACTTAGGTATTCATCAACTTAAAAATGTAAAAAAAAGAGTGCCAATGGTATAATAAATTAGGTCAACACTGTAACAAGGAAAAGGTAGCTTAAATCTAAAAGATTTCTTTAGAATTTCTCTAGATTATTTTATTGTTTTCTCAAAAAGTTATATTTATTTTATATACATTTTATAGGTTAGTTAATAAATTTATCATCAAGGCTTCGAATTCCTTTCTTGAGAGAGAATATAATTCCTTTTTGGAAACATGCACCGCAGTAATTCTCGCTACCTGATTTTCTTTTCTTTCACCTTTGCAGATCAATAGATCAGTCTGGTTGAAAGTTGTTCGGGCGGAAAAGTGATGGTTTATCCAAAGAAAGTCACTAATTCTATCGATCAGCTGCGATTATCGTCGCGCCATATATGGTGTGTTTTGGCCAACAAAATCCTAAGGCGATAGATGTTTGCGTGACGGGAATACGATATTGCGAAATGGTTCGAGAAACTGTTTAACTCTTGCTTTCTACCAGGACCCGGGCCCCTTAACCCCCGTGGAAGTCCCGTGGAGGTTTAACCCATTCAGTTGGCGACAAGCGGCTGCCCGAATGTTGGTGTTGTTGTCGGTTTTGTTGGCTTTTTGTTTACCGCACGACAAATTGCTTTGCTTTTGGCATCTGCAAAGCGGCCCCAGGACTCGCCATATATGGCCAGAAGCCGTAGACACTTTGCGTGTCCGTGTGTGTGCCTGAGTGTGTGTCTGCACTAAACAAATTGTTAAATTTATTGCCGCTCGTAAAGAATGGTCGCAGTTACAGTCGTCGAAGCAGAGCAGAAACAACAAAAATTCCTCGAGTAATGCACTCAACTGAAGAGTTACTGGGCTTGCAGGGTAAACTTACTATTTACCAATTAAATGGAAAGCTCTGGCAGCAGCCCTCTGACCAACTTTTAAGCCATCAACGCAGCTTCAGACTTTAAACCATAACTGGAGGACGGGACACCTTCGATCTGGCTATGACATCTTTGGCATTTTGGCATTTAATTAATTAGCGAACGTGAACTGCCCAAGTTAGCAAATGATCGGCCGCTCATTGGCGCCGTTGTCAATCACTCAATCAATCGATCAATCAGCGCAAATCAGCGGCATTCCTGCGACTCGCTTTCGTAGCAACATGTGGAGTGAAAAATTACTCCGAGATGGAAAAACAGAAAGAGGAGAAAAGCGTTCCGAATATGCAGGATAGAATGTCTAATGACCGTCTAATGCGGTCTTGGTTTTCCGATTGGAAATTGAGAGACTATCAGGATGTAGTCAATTGGCGATTGTAATTCATTAAATAATAAAATAATAATTAAGAATATAATAAACATAAAAAGTAAATTATAAAAGTTTTAAAAATTCCCGAAAAAAAAGAGTTTATTGCCATACATTTTTTAAATAAATGAAGACTCAAATTAGGTTCAAGGTTTAAATTGAAAAAAGTCATCTTTCTTCTTTATTTTATTTATTTTTGGCTTTTAATATTCAGAGATACTTTTTCTTTGATATTTTAAAAATTAAAGTTAATTTTAAAAATAATATATGAGAAGTAGAAGTAGAAGTAAAGCAATAATTAATATTAAAATGTACTAAAGAAGAGAATTATATTTCGAAAAATGTCTTACATTTAATAAGTCATAAAACATAATGTTCTTCAGAAGAAAACTAATTAACTAAATAACTAAGTTTAGAATATATACTTAAACATACATTAAAATATTTAAAAACTAAGTTGAAGTCTAATTAATATTTAATTATCCCACCTCTCCGCAAACCGTAAACAAAATCCATTTCCTTTAATGGATCCATAAATTGTGCTCCCGCAATAACGAAAAAAATCATAAACAAAGTAAGCCATAAATAGAGTTTAGTCTTCCCTGGCTTACCGCCCACAAATAGAAACATTTATGTCCCAAAGGAAATGACAGAGGAACCCTCCCTGCCCAAGATAGCCGAAGAAAATGTAACAAATTTCGCTGGACTCCTCATAAAATACCATTTTATCCAGATCGCGGAGCAGCGAACCATTGCCAAAGGATCGAGAGGAGCCTCCGCGGCGAATCCCAAGCAAATTAGGAAGCTAATGAAGAATTTACATTGTTTGCCAAAACGAATTATTATTAAGCATGCGCAGGCCGGAGGACTGGGATTGGGATTGGGATGTGGATGTGGATGTGGATCTCTGCGGTCAACGAGCGGCGGCGACCAATTATATCGCCGAGCTTTGATCTTGCGACTGGTTCTAGGAGCGATCCGTGGGCCCTGGCCGCGGGCTCTCTAGTTCCTCTGGACTATTAAGCATACCGAAAGAAAGTTGGAAAATGTGAAGCAATTGTTTCTGGCATTTCGGCTGCACTTTGTTCTCCGGCCGACACCGAAAAGGGGCGAGGCCGCGTCCTCAGCCTCTAATTCCCACCGCGGATCTGGAGACGCGATGCCAAGTTCACCGAATATTTCGGATGGCCGGGGAGATTACGCATTGCGAATAAATCAAATGAAGCGTGCGCCTTATGCCCAAAGGAAAGTTCCCCCAATTTCGAGACGCATTCAATTAATGTCAGTCGTAAAACGTGCAGAAAACAAAATAAAGCCAAGCCAAAAGGCAAAGGCAAGCCAGCCAGAAAAGAAAACCAAGTCAACACCCAAAAGATTTATAGGGTAAACCGATTTTTTTTGTCTCGCCTCTCGCAAAATGCTCCGAAATCCACTTAAATATGGCTCGCTGCGGCCAAGCCCCGAAACTCGTCGTTCCACATGTGTGGAGAGGTGTCTCTCTGGTCCCCAGTTACTCACCCCTGTACCCAGATCCAGGCTTTAACTTTAACTGAAGCACCACAAGCACCGAAGCTGCGAAGCCCCGAAAAAAACGCTCCAATTTGTCACTTTTGCTTAGGCCCAGGCGGGCGAGATGCAAAAACCTCCGAGATACTCTAACTAAGGGTTATTCTTTTTTGTCCATTTAACTTTAAAAAAAAGCCCTTGCGAAAGCCTTAAAAAATGTGGAATAATTAAAAGCTATTTTTATTTAATTCTACGAGAATAAGGTATTTAAAATATTACTCTTATTCCAAGCTGTTATTCTCAAGAAAACTTATACCTTTTTAATAAAATTATGCTTAATTAATAATGCTTAATTTATGACAAATTTTAAAGATGCTCTCATATATATTTATTTGATCAATTGTCGTATCTAAAGACCTGAATCTTTTACGCATTTTAGTACTTCTGTGGAAAATATCATCAGAAATTAAAATTCAAAAATATTTCAGGAACTATTTTAATTTCCTAGAGCATCTCCTCTTCGTTTGGCCCTCAAAAATCGCCTTGTTAACCCCAAAGAAGAGCGAAAGAGAGGCCAGTGGGATCGCACAATTGTTATTAGTATCTTTTTGAGCAAAAGCCGCCGCCACGGACGGAAGATTCAGGCCGACGGACGGAAGCTGAAGCACGCGCTCTTAACAAATTGGGCTACGGATTTATGCGAGTCGCTGCAGAGAAGAGATGACATCACAGGCGAAATATGTGCCCCAAAAAGGCGCGGCTCCAACTGGAGGGCAGAGCAGATGAGCGATGGAATGCAGCCGGCAGACAAAAGGCAAATGTAGAGCACAATGCGCATCTGAGAGATACTCTCAAGAGGGTTTTGAGCTACAAGTGGCTTTTGTCAGGGAAGAGAGAAAATCAAAGACTTTAATGTAAATGTATCCTAGGAATAGGATATGGAAAACTAAAAAGCCAACAATCCAAAATACAGTAAAATAATATTTAGAAAGTTAAAATACTGATAATATCGATAACACATTAATAAATTGCATTTGCAAAATAAAAAGAAAGTTCCCATTAGTATTTGCATTATTAATCATTATTTTTTAAGAAATCGCAGAACTACCATTTTGTAAATTTATCGATATGTATATCGACTTTCGCTCCCAATTTCGAATTGATAGCATTATCTTAAGTCATCCCTGGGGTATCCCATGACAGGATGCAAACTAGTTTCCTCTTAAGCAGAACAAATTACTTGAGACATCCTCGCCGGGACTTATGCAAATTCATCGCCGTGTGACTTATGCGATCCGAGAACGTCTTCCGCGACGAGACATGTCCTTGCATAAAAACTGAGGCAAATGAAATTAGCAGTCCGGTTATTGTCCTTGACAGGACTCGGAATCCTTCTTCCCGCGCTGGTGTCGTCGACACCTTTATGAAGTGTCAAAGTCAAGGGCCCGGGAGCGAGTTCATTAATTTGACATGATCCGTGATCTTGAAACGTTCAAAAGCCAAATTCATTTCGGGACACACTCACTCAGGCTCTCCGATTCGTATTCGCATCGCATATTCAATGCTCACTGTTTATACACATAATTGTTGCATAATAAACTCATTAATCAATGCTGCTTGACTGACTGGCAACACACTGTGGCAGTTGAAAGAGTCCTGTCTCCTGCAGGGGATGCTTAATGTGTCCGACATTGCTAATGGTTCAAGATGATGTTTTGATGCATTTCGCTTTACGTACCCCTTCCCTATGTACATATAATATAAAAAAAAGAATAATGGCAAAAAATTAAAGCATCTGCCTGCATTTATAAACATTTGTTCGGGATTTTTTGAAGGGGTTTTATTTGCAAGAAGGGATCTTCAGGAATTTAGGGAATCAAAATTCAAAATATCTCAAAGAAAAACATAATTTCTAAAATAAAAAAATATATATTGCAAATTTAAATATAAAATATTTTTAAGAATATATTAAGTCAAATTATTATTCTAAAAACTCCGTAAAATACTTATATAAGATATATGTATGTAGGTAGCTTCTCTTCTCTATTATCGCTTAGATCGTCGCCAATAACATTGACAGCGACATGGGGGTTGGGGGCCTGGAGCACTGAGGAAGGGGTAGATGGAGGAAGAAGACCCAGGAATGACTACAAGTTACAGAAACAACAACAACAACTGCAGGCAGTGGCGAAAATATGTCCATGTTCCGTATTCCTCGCTCCGTCCCGTTTGCTCTCGCAGCTCGCCCGTTCGCCAGCTATCTCTATCCGACTTCATGCAAGGCAATTCTAAAAATTGAATTATTCATGGCGATTGTACGACAATCAATTGAAATTGAAATAAAATGCTGGCTGCCAGTGGCTGCTGTTGCGTTGTAGATTTCGCTACCGCCTTTGACATGTGCGCAGAGCGATTTTTCACATTTTTTTCTCTACGTTTTTTTTTTTTTTTTTGCTCCATTTGGCTTGCGTTCGTTCAATTGAAATTGTGATTTAAAGTATCTGTATCTGGATCGATTTGGCATCGATCGAATGTCGCCAAATGTCTCCGATTCTGTGGCATTTCAGGCTGCAAGTCAGCTTCGGGGAGATTTGTCGCCTATTTTGCTTGTGTCTCGCTTTGATTTCGTTCGGTTTCTTGTGTTTTTTGGCCATAGACAATTTGTATTTGGCCATGTTAGTGCCCAGATCAGACCTGTTCAAGTGTTTGGCAATCTTATTTTGGCTCGATCGAACATTTTCTCTGAATAGTTTAAATGGGCTATGGACAGCGAGGAGGTAAGGCTGTGCGAATTTATTTACCCATTGCATTATTGATCCACTTAGGCAGTTAATTCGGTTACGCGTTGATATACTTTTTTTTTATACCCTTGCAGAGGGTATTATAATTTTGACCAGATGTTTGCAACGCAGTGAAGGAGGCATCTCCGACCCCATAAAGTATATATATTCCTGATCAGCATCACCAGCCGAGTCGATCTAGCCATGTCCGTCTGTCTGTCTGTCTGTCAGTCTGTCTGTCCGTCTGTCCGTCTGTCTGTCTGTCCGTCTGTCGGTTTCTACGCGAACTAGTCTCTCAGTTTTTGAGCTATCGGGCTGAAATTTTCAGCATAGTCTTATTTCTTTAGCACGCAGTACATATGTCGGAATGACCGAAATCGGATTACTATATCCTATAGCTGCCATAGGAATGATTGCGAAATTAATGTTAAAAAAATTTTAACTTCTCTGTTTTTCAACGTATTTTTATAAATTTTGAGATATAGCAGATTTTAATGCTTCTTGAATTACGGTTTTAATTTCATTAAGATCGGACCACTATATCATATAGCTGCCATAGAAGCGATCGGTTGATTTATAGGGAAATGTAAAATTCTACATGTAAAATGTAAAATGTACAAAATTATATATTTTTTCAACCATACTAAAATGGTTCGATTTTCAATGAGCCAATTGCAGACTGCAAGGGTATACCAACTTCGGTTTACCGAAGTTAGCTTTCTTTCTCGTTTTTGGTTCACATTGAAAAATATTATTACTTGAGATTGCACATACTTTTTATAATTAAAAAAAAAGCTGTTATTTACAAATTATTTATTATTATTTTATAAAAAATCTGTTACTTACAAATTATTGTACACCCAAAAAAAAATCATCATAGAACCTATACGATTGTTACATGAATTCTATACTCTTGAGTATGAAAAATTTCTTAATAAGATGCTTATCAATTTAATACTACGAAAGGATAAACTTTATACTCATCTGCACCAATATTTCATAATAATCACTAACGCGACAAACAGAAAAGCACTAAATTCCAGCTAAAGCGATATGTTATCGAATTTTCGATGTAGGTTCGTATAAAAATAATACTCAAAAATAGACAATTGAACCTATAGAGTATAAAAACTAAACTTTGGAGTATACATTTGATAGTTTGAAGTATAAAATTTATACTAAACTCGTTATACTGCTTGAGTATACTTTTAAGACAACGCGTAGAAAGGTTAAACTCTTGTTTTTTTTTTTTGTGTGTATTAAAACAATTATTACCCAATACAAATCTCTTTCCAAATTCCTTAATTTCTTTAAAATTCTATAAATATTCCAGTTTGCTTTTAATTAAATGACACACACTCATATTAATCATAATTTAATCTTACATTTTGCTATCTCTGACGATTAAAATTCTTAGCTTTCTATAAGGCTTGTAGTAGCTGCAATTTGAGCGAGATTGCGCTCTAATAAATATGAGCAGACATCAAAGCTAATGCCTCAACTCATCACCGGGATGAGATGAGCACGCGAGCTGGCCAGATATGCGCCCGTTGCCAAGGCCTAAACTTAATTAAAAATTTTCGAGGCTGCCCGAGGGAAGATGGGAGATTTGCCTACCGGCAAAAGAAATGTTAATATGACGACAAGAAGAAAAAAAATTGCAAAAACGCAGCAGCAACTTTAGTTGGCAGATTATGACGACAACGATGCTGACAGACGGAGCCAGAGGAAGCAACTGAGCAGATTCAAATGGGCTCATAGTCGGAGTCGGTAGTCTGGAGTCTCCGACGCCGTTCCAGTTCATGGCTAAATGCTGCTCGTGCTGTGATAAATTACACGTCATTTTGGAGTGTTGCGCTTCCTTGTTACTCCGTCAAGTGGTGTTGACACGGCCGCGGCGAATGCAGGGTATTAAACGATCCGCGCAGCAGCACTGGTCTTGCCTCCCTCCAGTGGTGTTATTAAAATGAAATCATCATCATCACGAAGTGACAGAAGCCGCGAGTGCTTGACCGGAGCAGAGAGAAAGACTGGCCGAATGCCTGAGGATCACTTGAGTGGGCTCATCTGAGGCTCGGAGGCAGCCATCTGATCGGGCTTATGACAGGAGAATTCAATTAGACGTATGGAAACGCGTTGATTGTGCCACAGGAATCGCTGTGCAATTGCCGATGGCGGAGATCCAATTTAAACAAAGAATTATTAACTTTTGGCTTTACTTTTTCCTGCTCTTGTAAGCTATTACAGTTTATGAACATTACGGAGGGGAATATGTAGTGCTTTGGAGTAATTGCTAGAAGGATACAACTACTTATGATTAGCATTTATAAGAATAGTTAAGAAATTGTCATTCTTAAGCTCTATTTATATTATTTTTTTTTGCATTTTCGATTAATAAATTGACAAAATAATAAAAGGATCCCCCAAAAAATTTAAATAGGTAAGAAAACAAAAGACTTAGGCAACAAACTTGTTTTCTTGTTAGACGAAATTATCTCAATCTTATTCATTTATATCAAGAATATTATTTATTTCAGCAATAGTAAAAAGAAAATAACATTTTTTATATGCAATTGATGTGTGACCAAAGATCAAGCAAATGCAATTATTATCTTTATGAATAATTCTAGTTATTAAGCACTCCCTCCCCGAAACTAAATATATTTCAGGGAAAAATTATAATTAATTTCCATATATCATATGACTATACAATTTAACAATAACTTTACTTCAAGAATATATTCTCTAAATCATTCTAAAGCTTTTCATATCTTAAACAATATAAATTCATTTATTTCCCTTTAAAATAAATAATGAAAACAGAGGCTTCTGAACTAAAAAAAAAATCCATTCGGGCATAAAACTTATACAAAAGACTAAGGCAACAAACTTGTTTTCACCATTTTGCCGCGACAAGCAACAAATTTCATTTGATGTTTTCTTTGGTCTCTTTCAATGTTTATTTACGCTGATCGGCGGGCATTAAGTGCCCACCTCCTTGCCACATTAGCCGTCCAATACGAATACAAATGGATGCACATGCACAATGAAACCAAAACCAAATCCCAACACTCGCGCGCGCACGCTGCCAACACACACTCAAGTGATAACAGTACCGTGTGTAGCGTCAAACGGGGGTAAAAACAAAAAATAAACAACGACCAACAGCCAACCGCATCGACACAATATTCAATGAAAACGAACGAAACGCTTGGAGATCGTGCCGGTGCCAACAGCCAACCACAGTTCAGCTGAAAGAGCGCGAACCGCGGCAACAGCGATGGAGAGCGTGGATCTGAGATCCGAGAGAGAGAGAGAGTCTGAAGCAGGCAATGGATAGCGAACATGTTTGAAGCTAAGTCGGTAACAGAGTCCACTTGGAAAAATATTCTCGCCGATTATTATTAAGGAGCAGGGAAAACTGTTGGGGAAATACTAAAGAAATACTTGAAAAGATATTTGATATTCTTTTAATATTTAATTTATTAATAATCATTACATCAAGTTTCTTTAATTTTTAGATTGGTTTTACCTACAGCAATATTATTTTAGTTTTTAAACCTATTCAAGAGTGTCCTGCTTAAATTATAAATAAATCTTTTATAGTATTTTTTTCCAGATCACTTTACAGATCGAACCAACTTAACAGAGCTTCAAAGCCGGCAGCGCAGCAGCGGCTGTGACTGGACCAGCAGCAGCAGCAGCTGTTCGCCAAACAGGAATTCCTGTCGCCGAGGCGGCTGATTAACAGTTAAGTTTCGCCTTGCCCCGCCACTGTTACAACTCACACAGCTGCACCACAGCCGCGACGCGTGCGCTTTGTTGTCTTGTTGCTGCTGCTGCTGCTGCTGCTGTTACTGCTGCTGTGGATGTTGCTGCTGCTGCTGCTCGGCTGCTGGGATGAGATGATCTTTGAGGCCAGGGCCAAGTCAGTCCGGGTCTGTTTGGCGCTCAGAACGACGATGACGATTTAGTCTCGGATGGACGCTACGCTGCCAAGCATCGTCAGTCAGGCTTACGCTGCTCTCTCGCTCTCGCAATCGGAAATCGCCAACAGCAAACCGCAATCGCCGTCGAAATCGGATTCGCAAACCTCAATATATTCGAGCGATCGCGATGTTCCCCGCCACGTGACTGCCTCAAAATAACTCGAGAAAGCCGTCGCTAAATCGGATTTATTGTGTGGCATGTCCAGAAAATATCTGATCAGATCGATTGATGATAGTCATGCTGAAAAGTCGCCAAGTGTGTGCAGTTTAAAAAAGAAAATTCCCAGAGAATAAAAAACCAAAAAATAAACAAAATATGTGAATTAAAAATTAAAAATAAGTCAAAGAAGCAAGAAAAAACCAAATAAGAAACGAAATATTTGAAAGTGAATATTTGAATCAACAATTTATGCTGTTTTGGAAATATACAACTAGAAAAATCTAAGTTTAATACTCACTAAGTTGTTTAAAAAACTCTGCCCAGAAAAAAGTAAGATAAAGTAGCACCTACTTTTAATAATAAAATAAATAAATATAGAGCAATTTGCCAGTCTCCAAAATAAACAAACAATTTGAATAAAACAAAGAAGGCATACTTGTATATTTAGTTAATTTATCTCGTATAGAACAGATTAACAAATCTAATCAGATAAATCAAAGCTTCGAAGAAATGAACAAAAAAGCGCTTCAAAGCGGAAAGAGTTGATGCATATAAATAAAACATTTCATTCAGCATAATTTGCATACATTTATCTTCGACAAAGGCAATTAAAGATCAGATAATGGTGTTATATAGATGTGTTGGAAAAGTATTAAGATAAAAATACATTTAATCAATGTAGGAACTCGGCTTAAAATATTATATTTTATTATATATAATATAAGAAGATAATTGATAAATAATAATATAAAATTCAACAACTTCTTACGAAACATGTTTAAAATTTACTGTAAAGGTGCCACCTAGAAATATAACGCTTTAAGATAGATTTGTATATCTAAATATAAAGTAATTATAAAGTAAATCAATATCAGGTATTTTAAACAAACAAATGTAGGTATTAAAGCAATGTTATTAAAAGACTAGAATTTATATTAACAATAATAAATAAATAAAAAATAAATACAAAATTAGACAATCATTTTAGGAAAATGTTAAAGTAGGTGAAATAAATTCGATATCAGAGGAAGTAAATCACTAATCTTCAATATATATATAATATAAAAGGGTATAACCTATCTCATTGTTGAAGACAAAACAAGTTACTCAACAGACCCGTCATAATAAATCAGCCTAAACAAACAGATTTAAAATAATTAAAATACATAAGTAGGCATAAGGGACTTACCGAATTTGCTTTCTAATCAAGGCCCCAACCCTAATTCCCAAGAGTTCCCATTTAGCATTAAGGACCCTGCCCAAGGAGAGCCAGAAAAAAAAGTGGAATGGCGAAAACAAAAGAAGCTCATTGACATGCTCATTAATAATGTTATTGCCTTTTGTGCGATAAGTGTCAAGAAATTACTACAATAGGGAATGGTCAGAGTTGGGAGAGACTCAAACATTTAATTGTCCAACTGCTGTCGGCAATCAAGCTGAAAAAGGGCCAATGCCAGCGGCTTCGACTGGATCGTGGATCCTCGATCGCGGAGGATGAGGATCAGGGATCGCGGATCGAGGCTCGAGGAAGCAGACAATTCAAACTAGAGCGTGTGACTGCTGAGTGGATTTGCATATTGCGAATGTCCGTCGCCAGTGGCTGCAGGGCTAATAATAAAGCATATTACCGGCAATTGTCTGCCAAGAGATCGGAGGATCAAGAGGATAGGAGAAGGGTTTGGGCTGTGGACTGTGTCAATGCTCCAGGGTTCGCCGAGCTGTGTTCTTGATTCTTGTTCTATTTTGTAGCCGCTTCAAAATATTTGAGACAATCGTGGTTTGCTTGTTTGAACACCTTTTCTCCCTCTGTGTGTTGCCTTTTATCTGATTTGGCATTGTCCATCATTTTGTTTGCTTTAAGGGACACATCTTTTTTTTTTTATTACTATTCGGCCTCTTGTTTATTATTCTTATTGAGGAAAATCCTTCCACTTTTTCCCGATTTTTTTCCTATTCTGTCGAGGTCTGTCAACAGCAACTTGATGAGCTTGTTGAGAATCTATGTAGATACATTCAACTGATCTGGTTCTTATTGTCTAAGCCGCTCCGAACTCGTCCCCCCATCGCGTTGAACTTGGACTGGCACACAGCATTTTGTAGATATCCAGAGATTAGATCTGAACAATCATCCACTTGGCTTACGATCAATAGAGTATTTTCTGTATCAGTTTGGGTTTCTAATTAATTGTTTGTTCCCGCTCAATGTGTAACATTAATCTTGGCTTAATCGATAAGCCCGTCAGCCCAGATTGTTCCTTATGTTGTGATCTGTTTAGAAATGAACAATGGGGCAGCCTCAGACTAAGACTCTGCTTTTTGGTTTCGAATTTGAAAGGAGAGTCAAATTTTCGGTGGACCTGCTCCACTCTCTTCCGAGTCTCAACTCATTGTTTTCCCACAATCAAAACTGCCCATCGAACTAAATAAATGCTAAAGATAACATTCACCTTTCGTGAAGGGGTTCGGCCTGTGAGACTTTTAATTAGCTCCGAGGTATGGGAATTATGTCCTGCTTCATGACTTCCATACAACCATGCTGAAGATGCTCCAGGAATTAGACAAGTCTCTGGGATCTGCAGCCGGACGCATATCGAGGAATGGTGGCCTTGGTCGGCGGTGTCGTGATTGGACCTCAAGGATCGGCGGTGGCGGCGGCGGCATCGATGGATAGAAATCTGCAACTTTATCGCTCAAGCGTGCCGTTCGATTGCATTGCTTTCGGGTTTCTTAAAAAGGATCGAAATGATTTAGCACATTGTGTTTATATCGGGAGATAAGCCCAGGCGAAACAGGTTTCACTTGCATGTGGTTTATGTCTTCTTTGGTCCACATACTGCTTATAATCGGATTAGAAAATTAAATTATATAAAATCTTGAAGCTTGAAATTTATTTTATTAAAGTTTATTATCGATAATAACCGTTCGTTATTAAATTCATACGTTATTTTGTATTTACTTGTATATCGGAAAAAATAAACATTAGGTTTAATTATTTATATTGAAAAAATCTTTGGTAATGGCTTTGTGAGCTAAATTATAATATAGGGAATGGAGATATTTTGTTAACTTGAACTTCACCTTTTTCGATGTAATTTAGCTCAAAAACTATATCGTTATAGCAAACATATTTACGCATATAATTTGAAATAAAACTCCCAAAAAATAGAAATATTAACTAGTAAAACTGAATTTAATCGAAGACCTACTGTTTTTATTGACCCCCATGGGTTTACTGTCATTATGGATAAATTTTACCGTCTTGAACTTCTTCAGCTGTGCTGCAACTCATTGTTTATAAATCCATTTCGCCAAAACTCCCCCATTCGGTTGTATTTTTCGTAGATTATCGCCATAGTTCCACCATGAGCTTCGAGTTCTGGGTCTGTGAGCTTCTCTGCCTCTTTTTGTCAGCGATTGGAGATCTCGTGGGGCTGCAGCTTCGCTTGATGATTTTCCCGCTTTCTGGAAAAGCGCACCGCTGTGCCGAAAATTGTCACGGTTTCGCGGTCACTGCGCTCGCTCGCTGTGAAGGTGCAAATTTAATGTTTGCCAATTTAGCAACGCTCTGCTGTCACCTTTGGTGTCCATTAGCGAGCGTTTATATGCAAAGTGCCGGGTATTGGCAGCCGGCGGGAATCGGTGGCATGGCGGCACGGCGGATCGTCTTGGCCATTATCACAGGAGCAGCATCACGTTGTGGCACCACCACCTGCTGGGCGCATTTCGCGCAGACCAGCTCCCTGCCACTGTCAGTCCTGGTCCGGGAAATCTCCAGATACGGACACCTCGGCGGAGCACTTAGCCTGCCTCTAGAATGGGGGGAACCTTGGGTTTGAAAAGGGAGCTCAAGTACAGGGAAATCCCATCCATTTTGCTTGGGATTAGCCTATTTATAAAATTGCATTTAAATATCTATATTTGAATTTGTCTTCATGCAGGAAATATTAAGGATTTCTTGAATAAACATATCGTCTTATGAAATATTAGACTCTATGCAAATGACTGTATAACTATTCATATTCTTTTATGAATCGCAAGCTAAAATTCAATTTGAACAAAGTCTTTTACATCTCTTTTTAATATTACTATAAAATTTTGTATTTTACTTGCTAATATTAATACAAAATATATATAAAATTTTATACACTTATTAAAGGAATCCTTTTGTTTTTTTTTCCACCACTATTAAATAACTTTGTTTACCATTTTCTCAAATTTAAAAGAAAATAAACAATAAGAAATGTAATATTATAGAGATTACATTTGCCAACAATTTAACAATTTATTATAATAGCCCGAAACTAACTTTAAATTTTACTTGTCTCTTTGTTTCAGGCTTAGGCGAAAGACATAAATAAATTGTTGTCACCCCTTTTGGCTTTAAATATAAAATGAAACTTGTAAAATTTAAATTTATGTACACTTGTAGTAAAAAAGATGATAAAACGGAAAGAAAAATTGTCAGACAAGTGATTTATCAATAGTGGTGACACTTATTGATAGTCATATTAATTAAGCAAATCTTTTAAGTTAAACTAAGTTGCCAGATGTTCAAAATTTTACTTCATTTATTAAATTAATTAAAATATTTAGAATAAAACCTTACATATGCACTCATCCTAAACATCTTAATAATTTCATCAATATAACATTAATTTGTAATATTTATTCTGCAGGATACATTTTCTTTTCCAAGCATTTGAATTGTACATTTAATGACATTAAATTATATATTAAAAACAATTTTGGGAAAAGAATACCAACTATATGACTGACTTTGACCTTTTAAAAAAAATACCCCTCTGAATAACCCGGTAATTTATGATCCTCCGTAAAATAAAAACAAAACTTAAACTCAAAAAAATGTTTAAGCGCCTCGAATTCTAGCAAATGTGTGAAGCGAAAAAATAACATCCTCCTTGGCATTATTAGCACACAAATGGGTGTCTAAGAATTTATATTGTATATCCATGACAAAATTGATCCCTCCCTCGGATTCTTCATGCTCATTAAATAGTTGACGCCAAATTTTCGTTCATATAATTTTTATCTTTTTTTTTGGCTTTTTTGCTGCAGCTTTTTCTCGCTTGACCTTAGGCTTAATGGGCAGGCAAAACAAGTCACTGCGGCAGTACGTTGCATTAGATGTGTGAACGCGAACGCCGTCCCATGGGAAAGAGTGAGTGAGAGGGAGGGCGCGGCGAGAGAAAGAGAGGGGAGGATGAGGTGCAGGGTCTTCTGACATTGCCGCGAAACTTTGATGGTGCAAGCCCAAACCGGTCGCTGCATACCTCAATTTCTATCCACGACCTGTAGCGAAAAAAAAAAACAGAATTCCAAAAAAATAAAGAATACAAAAAAAGAATAAAAATAAAGAGAAACGCAGTGGGTCATCGGTTATGCATGTTGTTGTTTTTGCTGCCTCTGCAGTTCTTCGTTTTCTGCAGCCTTTTGGCGTGGCTTATTCGTTGTTGTTGTGGCCATGGCCTCGTCTTCTCGATCACAGCTGAGCCAACAGCAAGAAGAAAAAATAAAGGCAACGAAAAGAAAAATAATCTGTGAAAAAAGGCATCATCAATAACAAGGACAATCGTGAAGAGGTTGCACAAAGTTGGAGTTTTTCAATTAGGCTTTCAGCAACACATTTCGGGCACTTGGCCGAGGTTTTCCCAAAGCAAAGAAGAATTATGGCTTAAGTGATAAAAGTAAAATGCAATTAAATTAAATTATTTAATATTGGTCATATCGTGTGTGTAAATAAATGTTGTAAATTATTAAATCAGCCACTAAAACAATTTTAACCTTAAATGTAATATGTGTTAAGGGATATATTTACTGTAAAACTTAATTATAATAAAAGGAACTTGGGATTAATAATGAAATCTTTTATATATTATAAAAAATCAGGATTTAGATATATTTGCTATTAATTTATATTTATTTGTGCTGTTATGTCTTCTTAAAATTTTAAATTATTTGCTAGATATAGGATTGCTTTGTATTTAGCTGAATAAGTATTTCCATTTAGACTTAAATCAATTTAATTTTATTTAAGAAATATCAAACTCTATTTTGGTATTTTTAATAAATATATATAATAAATAACTCCTATATTTTGCAGATGAACCAGCTGTGCAAAGTGTGCGGCGAACCGGCGGCTGGTTTTCATTTCGGGGCTTTCACATGCGAGGGCTGCAAGGTGAGTAGTTTTTTTTTCAACTCTGGAACTCTGGACTCTGGGAACTCTTCAACACAAATCGATATTTTATGGCACCTAATCCTGACAATTGTGAGAAACCCAAGAGATTTAATTTCGCACATACTTACTTGTGCAAAATATGATCTGGATTTTGGCTTTTACTTTCAACTCAAAGCCAAATCGAAAACATTATTACAGTAATTAAATTTCAATTCGGTAGATTAATCGATTTTTAATTGACTTTAAGTAGATACGTGTGCACAGCAACCACAATAGAAGGCTCACCTTCAAATGGCATGGGAAAATGTCTGCGAAATTCAGAGCACACACATAAACGTAGATATATAGAGCTAGCTAAGCCCCAAGGCGAGCACAATTGTAAACTGCAGTCAATCAAATAAAAATTACATGCATATTAGGTGAGTCAGCGCAATCGGAAACAAAAGTCGCAGACACCCATCAAACACCACTCAAAGTTGAACTTCAAAATCAAGCTCTTGAACGTGAGTCGGCATCGCTCCAAGACAATGGGAATCAGCTGTGATACAGTAAATGGTTGGTTCCTCAACAGTTGTGCTTTCCCCCAGCTCTCCAAACCATTCTCGGTTGATCTGATGACTGACTCCGGGGCTGCCTTACAAGTAGTTGTCCGAATTATCAACGCACATTTAGTAATTAAAGAGTGGCAGGTGCAAATGAGGTAGAACAATGGCTAACGAAGATATTTTGTATAGAAAACGTTAAAGGTTTAAAGCAGACGGAGAGCAAAACTAAAAAAAGTTAAAACTAATTACGCTTAAGTCTATTAATAAGTGTCAAGGATATATTTAACTTCCAGTTTCTGCGTGTTAGAGTTTTACAAAATAATCAACCATATATTTTCTTTTCTATAAACACAAATTATATTAGATTTTTATGGTGACTTCTTGCAAATACAAAAATCTATTTAATTTTAAAGACGTGCTTATCTGAATTTCAAGAATTTTTTCAGACCACCAACGCCTTCCGATTGCTACTTTTTTAAAATTTAGTTAAGCTTTGCAGCCCTGAATTGGTTCATTAAATTTCATTTAATATTCTTACCAGAAACCAATATAAATAGTAATAAATATATTAATATACCTAAATGTGTTAAATATTTATTTATTTCTTTTTTTCAAAGAAAGATTCAATTTAGTTAGCTAGAGCCCTTCAATAAAAAATGTTCTTTAAGGAAATATGTTTGAGGCAAGAATGAAAATCAGAATTTGGGATGAATGCTCTATGGCACATAAACGAGCTTTGGGGGTAGTAGACTAATTAGGAAAATATATCTTAGAAAAAAGGTATATGGCAAATGCTGTTAAATTAAATATTTTAATAGAATATTTTAAAACTTATTTGCCAAAGTACTCATTTATGATAATCTAAAATGCCATAATTACAGTTAAATAAGATTATTTATTTACCAAATCAAAAGCACTAACCCGGTACCTCTTTTTCTTTTTTTCGCATCCTTGCAGTCCTTCTTCGGCCGCACCTACAACAACATAGCGGCGATAGCAGGATGCAAGCACAACGGCGACTGTGTGATCAACAAGAAGAACCGCACGGCTTGCAAGGCCTGCCGCCTGCGCAAGTGCCTCCTGGTGGGGATGTCCAAGAGCGGCTCCCGCTACGGCCGGAGATCCAACTGGTTCAAGATTCACTGCCTCCTGCAGGAGCAGCAGACGACGGCGGGCGTGGGTGGGGGAGGCACGGCAGGCGGCGGCGGAGGAGGAAGTGGTGGGGTAAGCAGCGCTAGCCTGGAGCAACTGGCTCGACTGCAGCAGGCTAGCAACCAGGCGCGGCAAACGTACCAGGACAAGACCAATCCCTGCATCAAGTCCGCCACAGCCACATCGCCGAGGATCGAGGGAGCGGCTGTGGGAGCAGGAGTGGGTGCCGGTGCCGCCTCGCCGTCCTTCCTGCAGACGGCCAAGTTCCATCATCATCACCAGCAGCATCATCACCAGCAGCATCAGCACCAGCACCAGCGGCACTTGAAGCTAGAGTCCCGCCTCAGCAACACGCCCAGTGATTCCGGAGCCTCTTCGGCCGGCGATCCCAACGAGGATGGGGCCACCAGTGTGCTCAGTGGCCACATCGCCACACCAACGACCAACGCCAATAATCTTCCCCGGTTTGATCTGAGGAATCCCAGCTTCCCGGCCAGCTCCGAGCCGGATGCGGATCTGCAGCGCCAGCGGCACCAGGAGCTGCTCGAAATCTTTCGCAGTCACTCGGAGCCGCTGTACAGCTCCTTTGCCCCGTTCAGCCACCTGCCACCCGTACTCCTTGCCGCCGGAGTTCCGCCGTTGCCCATTTTCAAGGATC
This sequence comes from Drosophila rufa, assembly GCA_018153105.1. NCBI lineage: Eukaryota > Metazoa > Arthropoda > Insecta > Diptera > Drosophilidae > Drosophila > Drosophila rufa. Next base: position 18,440,694 of record JAECXS010000085.1, read on the forward strand.
AATTCAAGGCGGAGCTGCTGTTTCCCGCTTCCAGCAGTCCGGAGCTTGAGGAGCCAATCGATCTGTCACTGAGATCGCGCCCTGATCCGGCTAGTCCTGTGGCCCGCCGCTCCAATAGTCCCAGCCTAAGTGAACCCGCCGCCGGGGGCCATTGCTTGGGGGAATCCCCGACGTTCGTGCGCAAGTCCACGCCCCTCGATCTCACCCTGGTGAGATCACAGACCCTGACGGGCTGAGATCATCTCGTGATTGCCAGAGAATTCGTTCGAGTGCCAAAACAATTTCCGAGTACTTTAGGTTAAGGTATGTACAAAATATTCCAACTTGGGTAAGTCGAAGGGTTTCTGAAAGTATTTTAAATGTTATTAAAAAAATATTTCAATAACAAGTTTTTATCAAAAAATGTCTAATTGAATTTTAGTAACTTCTTATAAATGTTTGCTTTTTTATGATTCGGTTTATAATTTTAAAATCCTCTGTAAAATGTTTCAAATTAAATAAAATACTTAACTGAAATACCCCAAAACCCATTAAATTTACCCGAGAAAAAATATTTTAAGAGTGTAGAGAAATTTCAAATTTTGGTGCCAGTGAAATGATGTACAAAATATCCATATTCATAGGATTTACTTTAGCACAATTACAGCAACTAGGTAATAATTAAGTTAAAAGATACATGATACACTTAAAAGTAAATAATAATATTTAGAAAAATTTACGAATGATTGTCATTTGATATGCGATGTGAATTTATGTTTTTATTGTTTTCTTTATTTATATATAAATAGTCTTTAATGTCACATTTTAGATATCTTAATTTAGTGTTGTTTTCATATTGACTTTTTGTTTGTTTTACTATTTTTAAATAATTTATTTTCCTAGCCCGATAAGAAATGATAAAAATGTAAATGAAGAAATCAAATAAAAAAGATGATGAAATGAACAGAAGACGAAAATCGAATTGAAAGTTTTGGGGCAGCGTATCCTTGTCTCCTGTTGAATTTTAATCCACAAACTTTCCATATAAAATCTCTTTCTCTGCCTCCCTGGAGGCCGACGTAAAAAGGCTTCATTCCATTGACACATGACCAAACTTTTCCCCTGACCATTTACAGCAAATACATATCGACAGATACATATATATTTATATACATACATATATATCGATTCAACTGTCACGGCGTCTGTGTTTACGTGTATATCCATCAAGTGGCGACCAGAAAATCCAGGACCAGCCAATGCGTTATTCATTACATAACAGTCCGGGGGCTGACATATTTCCAAATGTCAGGCTACCTAGATGTTGACTATATAAATGTAATTATGACAGGCCAAGACAGACGACACAAGTTTATCTCGGCTCAACGGGAGAGCAGAGACTTGGACGGAGAACAAGACAAAAACAAATGACTTAGGAAACGAACGCGAAATGAAGTCGCTCGAAGTGCATATGTGTGTGCGCGTAAGTATATCGCTATATGGGTGAGTTTGTGTAAATGAATTATGTTCTTTAAAGAGCTAAGAGCTGCGTTGCTAACCAAAGCATGATATTACTTTTAAATAAGTATAAAATTTAAACAAATTAAGTGTTGCCTGAGTCTCAGGAGGAATGAAACATAAAATTAATGCAAAGAGCATTTAAAAAATATAGACTCTATTCGTCAATGGCTAAATAAATTAAAACACAAACCCTTTAATATACAAGCTTAAAAATTTGATATAGGAAAGTCAACGTCAAGTCTCTCGTAATTACCCTTGATCTACTAACTAATCCGTTGGCATATGTATCAAATATAATTGTTCATAATTAAACAAGTGTAAGTATATTACATTAAATTATTCTAAATTAATATATTCTAAGGTTTTCTATTTATATTAATTTAAGAAACCCCATTGACTTATTTCAAAAATCTACCATGTATCTAATGTTTTAGACTCTATGATTAACTAGGCAAGTATTCAATATTAAGATAGATACATATCTTTATTATTGTATATTATTAGACCCTAAGGTTATCCATTTTAATTTATGCCCACCCATTCGCCTTTACAACACTTAAAAGCTGTATTTTCAGCAAAATCATCAGCCATTATGGACGCGACCCCATATGCATACCCGTCTTCGCTGATTTATGCACCTTAAACACTTCACTCCGCATACGTTTGGCCATCGCTCACACTCCGAGGTGTGCATATGTACGAAGACATAACTCTCTTGATTGGCTGCGAAACTCTCGCCCGGCAATTCACACGTCTATTCGATGGGTCTACGAGTCCGAGTCCGAGGTGAGGTCCGAGTATCTGTCGGTGTGTTCGAGAGAGAAGTATCTTTCGGAACACGCCCCCAGAGAGCGTTCGCAGCGACAGACAAAGTGAGATACAAAGCTGAATAATCGAGCGACACACGCACAATTAGCCGCGCCAACGGTAGCCGCTAAACAGAAATAATGCTCGAATCCAAAATTGGCGGGGATCGGGATCGGGATCTGGAGACTCGGAGCGGTGATCGGGGGCACAAAGCACCGACTCGCGTGCTCAATATGCCTTTAAAATGCATTTATGCACAGAGAGACACAAGTGGCAAAGTGCTGTAGATGCTTGTTGCCAGATACTCGCCACTTTCGCAATGAGTTTTATTGGTGTCGTTGATAGAGATCGAAAGATATCGAATGAGAGATATAGCAATGTTTTGACTTAAGTCCCTTGAACACCCCGAAGACCACCCAAACCTATGTAGGTAACACAATAGCCCTGGATCAATAATAATCATAATATTTTGTGACGATTTACGACGGCCAAACTTGAAGCATTCAATAAAATGAGAAAAATAAATAAATCTATGGCACGGAGGGAAAATGAAATCAGTTTACAATCCCATACAGACACAGCGGGCGGGCATTTACAAACAATGAAATTCAATGCAATAATTCAAGATTCAATTGAATTTTAAGTACGCCCCGAGCAGAGCTTCCTTCTGGATCTCTGTAACTAGAGACTGACGATAAGCTAAGGCCGCCCGACTGTCAGTCAGTCAGTCAGTCAGTCAGTCTCGCCGACGGCAATCCATCTCATCCCAACTCTTTCCGTCCGTCTCTGTGTCATTTCGTCTGTGTGTCGCGCACGCGCATAAACTTTTCAGCCCGCAGATTGAACAATCGAAGGCGTCATCGTCTCGTTGACTCAGTTTAGGTCTTTAAAAGGGATTTGTCCCCGAAATTGAGGCCATTTTCGGGTAGGATTATACAATATGCAGTTGGGGAGAGAAAAATTATTTTGTATATTGTAGACAAGAACCAAGGAAAGTTAAATTTTTAGAAAGGTTAAATATAGGAAGGTTCTAAGAAGGACGCATTAACATATTTCAAATTTTAAAAATTTGTTGAACAATGTCTTAAAACATTTAAGCTTAATACGCTTTTGTTTATGATTCAGTTTCTTTATAAAAAGGTTATTCATATTTTTACGTAAGTTAAATTCTTGCCTCTACTTCTGTCTTCTTTAACATTTTGATAACTACCATCATTTTACTTCTAATAAACGAACAAATTCCGCATTGAAGATCCGTTTAAGAGCACACAAGACACCAAAAGACTCTTCACCTTGCCGCTGTAAAATCTCGAAAAAAAAAGGAAAAGAAAAATTCGCAACAAAGCGCTGCAACAAGAGTTCAGAGTTGTCAATAAAAATTAATTGCAATTTTATTGCTACAGAAGGCAGCTCCTGCATACAAAGTATTCAGTACGCAAGCCACTTCAACGCTCTTCGGGCTAAGGAGCTGTATCTGCTTTGTAATGCTTTTTGTGACGGTACGATAAAAAAGAAAATAATATATAGAAATATGAACTTCAGGTTAATAACAAATTTTAAATTGGGAAAATAGTTAACAATTTTCGTTTAAACCAAATAATAAGGGTATTTGAACATTAGCCTTTAAACGTAAAACAATTTATATGGCCATTTATGTAGCTGTTTCCTGGCCAAAGATTCAAGTGACCCAATTTTGCCGCCCAGCACAAAAACAAAAGCGAAACAGAAATTAATTCAATTTGGAGCCGACTGATGCTGGGGCCACCTTAAATGTTAAAAAATGCACAACACGTGCGTTCCGAAACGCGACCAACAAACGGTCAGCTGTAAACTGGGCCCATAAATAAAACTGTTTATAAATGTCAGTTGGATTTTTTTTAATTTTTCATCCCGAAAGCCGAAAAGTAGGCAATTATATTTTGAGTACTTGAAAATCGAAGAAAGTTTTACATTTTATTTAATTTTGTAAAGAGAAATGTAGAATAACATACAATAATTTTGTATTCATTTTACAACAAAAAAAGTTTGTATATTTCAAATAAAAATACTTGTAACAATTTTTTAATTAAAATAAAATGTGGTTTATTTTTTTAAATACAAATAAGTTAATATTTTGTCTAATTTAAATGAAGCTTATTGTATATTATGTATTTATTTTTAACGAAACTTAAAAATATAAAAAAAAAAATAACAATTTATTAATATTTTAAAAAATATTCTGGTATATTCGAACATCCTCGGCGCGGTCACACTTTACCGGCTGTCTCAGCTGCAAGCCAAACGAATTTTCTTTTATTTATAATTTCCCACTGGTGTGCGCTGAAAGAATGTATCCCGTGAGCTCACAAAAGAAATCCTGGACCTTCGCCAACGAGGGGCAGCTGATGGCGTTCCGCGTAGAGCAGAACAACAAGTACATCGATGAGCATGAGGAGGAGGCGCAGGACTACGATGACCCCGAAGACTATTTCCTTACGCCGGCAGAGGAGCGCCTGTTGCTGAAGCAGTACGAGATCTATTTGTTCGAATTCTGTCGCCGCTTCGACCCGCCGATGCCAAAGTGCGTGGTGGGCACGGCTTTCAACTATTTCAAGCGGTTCTATCTGAACAACACGCCGATGGACTACCATCCCAAGGAGATACTGTAATACCTGAAATATCTCTACTATAATATTAAACAACAATATATGTTTAATTCGATTCTCCCTTTTTTCAGAGCCACTTGTGTCTTTGTTGCCTGCAAAGTCGAAGAGTTCAACGTGTCTATCAGTCAGTTTGTTAACAACATTAAGGGAGACAGGAATAAGGCCACAGATGTTGTCCTATCCAACGAGTTACTCCTGATTGGCCAACTCAACTACTACCTCACCATACACAATCCATTCAGACCCATCGAGGGTTTTCTCATAGACATAAAGGTGGGTATTAGATATTTAAAATTAGTCATCATATCTTAATTCTTTGTTTTAATTTCAGACCCGCAGCAATATGCCAAATCCGGAGAGATTACGTCCACATATTGATAGTTTTATAGAGTCCACTTTCTACACGGATGCCTGCCTACTGCATACTCCTTCCCAGATTGGTTTGGCCGCCGTCCTTCATGCTGCCAGCAGAGAACAGGAGAATCTCGATAGTTATGTGACTGATTTGCTGTTTGTATCCGCCCGGGATAAGCTGCCTGGACTTATTGATGCCGTGAGAAGTAAGTCTATTAGAAAAGTTAATAATATTACCTAATATTTCCTGGATCTCTTATCAGAAATCCGTATTATGGTGAAGCAGTATCAACAACCAGATCGGGACAGGGTAAAAGCTGTTGAAAAGAAGCTGGATAGATGCCGCAATCAGGCCAACAATCCAGACAGCGAACTGTGAGCCTTATTCAGCATATTATTTACACATTAAATTGAATATTTATATTATTTTGTATAGTTATAAGGAGCGCCTACGTCGTTTATACACCGATGAGGATGATATGCCTGCCGAAGACGCCTCATTCCATATAGCCGATGTCAGCTCGGAAACATCAGCCATGAATATAAGTCAATAATTTATACCGATATTTTTTATGGCTTATTAAAATAAATATTATTTAACAAAAAAAAATTGAAATAATCATCATATGAGTATTATAAGACAAATAATCAATAATGTTACAGTGCATAATCCATTTTTTTATGGCTTATTAAAATAAATATTATTTAACAAAAAAAAAATTGAAATAATCATCATATGAGTATTATAAGACAAATAATCAATAATGTTACAGTGCATAATCCATTTTTTTTTTTTTTTCTTAGATATTAATTAATTTTATGGTAAAAACAATAAATTAAGGAAAATCTGAATTTAAAAATCAACAAGTAAGTTATTTTTACAAAATACTAAACTTTCTTTTGGTATTTTCCAATTACAATCTGCGGTCACACTGCTCATAACAGAAAACAAGAAAATCTGATTTGGGAAGCAAATAAAAACAACAGGATTAATCACACAATGCAGGACATATTCCCCTCGCTGGACGGCCTGTTCCTAGGGCTGCCAGGACACTATTCCATTGCTCTAACCACTCTCCTCCTCTGCGTTTTGACTGCTCTCTATTTTGCCAACTTCTTCAAGGACAAAACCGTGGGTGTTCCTCAAGAGGAACTGAGTTCCTGGAAATATATGTATGGAAAATTTCCCCTTGCAGGAACTGGAGGACGAAGGACTAGGAGCCGATGAGCCGGGTGACGAGGAGGACTCAGAATCAAGGACCCCACACGAGGAGGAGACCGACGACGATGAGGCTTACGAGGAGAACTCCACCGACAGCGAAGTGGAATTCATCGAGGATCAGGATCCAGCTAGCCAGAATTACAACCACCTGATGGGCCAACTCAAGGCCAAGAAGTTCCAGCACAAGATGGAGAAGTCTCTGACACCGGATCAAATCGAGGAGGAGCGCCGGATCGAACGGGAGCAGCTGGCAGCCATCTTTGAGCTGCTGCGCAAGCAGGAGGCGGAATTGAATCTCCAGGATCGCATCAGCGATCAGGATCTCAAGAATCAGGTGCGACTGTACCGCTAAAAAGGAGGCCAACAAGAGAAAGCAGAAAAGAGCTCAGCTTACCTGAAAGCGGAAACCTGTGTGATCTATAAGTTAATAGTTTCGTTGTTACGATCATCGCTTACTTACTGTAGGATTGTCTTCACTTTTATCTATGAATTTACTATCAAAAACTAATCCCCGAAGCCATGTTAAGTTTTGATATATTCTACTCCAAGAAAAGTTCTATCAAAATCTGAGAAACATTAATTTTCACACAAGACAATCTTAAATTAAGTAACCGATTAATGCTGTTTTTTAACTTTGATTTATAAGGAAAGTAAATTGGGAATTAATTAATTAGCCAGGAACTTTCCCGATAATCTTCGGATAAAAAACAGCATATACAAGTATTGCTAGAAGAAATTAAGCATTTTCGTGTAATTAGTTTTCCAAATACGTTCCTTTGGTTAGTTTTAAATTGTACTTACATAGGCTTAGTTGCTTTTACTACGGTTTTTTGAGGAAATAAAGAGTGTAGCGCGTTGTACAAATCGAAGCTGAATTCTGTTTGTTTATCTGCCTGCCTGCCGGGCTAAATTTCCAGAATCCTAGCAACCGTCGCTTGCCATGACAACCCAACTTGTTTACCGGCTGTTCAATTTCTGTTCTCATTGAAATAACAAACTCCAAACGAATCAGTCTGTAGACAAAATCGAAAATGGTAAACTTTGTATATCCGGAAGAGCTGTACCTCTTCGTCGAGAGCATCCGTCCGTTTCAGGTGCGCGACGTGGGCACCCCCAAGTGGCTGGAGGTGCACGAGATGATCATAAAGCTGAGCCAGCAGGCGGCTCTGGAGCTGGCTCAGAATCGCGAGGAGGAGGTCAAGGAGTTCCTCATCTCGCGGGACAAGCTGCGTCTGCTGATTCACGAGGCCTACTGTGTGACCTTGTGGAAGACCCGTGTGCTGCCGCATATCCTGGAAATAGATCCCAATCCGCAGGCCACATTCCTCATCTACACGGTGCTCTATCACGAGGCTTCCGTGGTGGCCCTCCTGGATGTGTGTCTATACCATCCCAGTGGCTGCGAGACGCTGCAGGAATCAGTCATGGATCTGGTGGACTATTGCGCCCAGGCGGTGTCCCAGGTAATTGGTTTGGTCAGCATGGGCTACCACGAGAACGAGTCCAAAATGGACGTGGATGAGGCGGTGCTCACGGAGCTGGAGCGCCAGAAACGTGATCTCATCTACAAGATCGGGCTGCGCTGCATCTCGATTCTCAACTATTTGGCCGATAACATTGGGCTCTTCCACATGAGCGCCGCGCGCCGCATGCTGGTGACCCACGACATTCCCTGGCTAATGGTGGATGTTCTCTGCTTCCGGTGAGAGTCGAGGATGGATTCAGGGGCGTCCTTGGAATCTAATTTATCTCAATTTTTCATATCCCAGTCCCTGGCAACGTAAGACCAGCAAGGGACTGCAGAAGTTCATCGACGAGAAGTGGACGAATGTGGAGGATTCGGCCAAGATCGTTAAGCCAGAGGCTCAGGCCTGGTTCTGTGTTAGACAGCTACTCCTGAATGCCCAGGCCATGGAACACTACGCCCTGAATGAGGCACGTTGCAAGCAGTTGAGCAAGGTGCGTACAAGGAGTGTCCTTAGTGAATAATCCTCAGAATTATACCATTAAACAGCTCCTGGGTCTTATGCACGAGACCCTCCTGGATCAGTTGCCGCCACTCATTGAACTAAAGCAGTTCCTCAGTCGCCTGACTCTCGGCGGCGGCACAGCCTCCAAATCGCAGACCCTGCTGCTCGAGGACATTCCGCAGATCCAGGAGGAGCTGATGAAGGAGGTGGAGCGCGACGGCGGCTTCTACCAGATAGCCCAAGCCCAGGACACTATATTCCTCAACAAGAACAAGGAAGATATATGCGCCTTGGCCAGCCGCCTGAGCAGCGCCTACGGCACAGAGCTGCTCTGCGAACTGGAGAAAAACATGGAAGATCTTAAAGTGGGGGAATCGCAGGATTCTGCAGCTGGTGGCGACGCGGAGCCGGTTCCCAACAGCTGCGCCACCTGCCAGGCCAAGGCCAAGAAAAAGTGCGCCAATTGCAAGCAGGTCCACTACTGCTCTCGGTGAGTTATCCGACTTTATCCATCCTCTTATTAATCTTAAACTTATTTCAGAGACTGCCAGCTCAAGGACTGGCCCCAGCACAAGTCCGTCTGCCTCAAGGAGTAACTCAAGCGATTTATATACAATTTATAAATTTATATAAATATCCTTCCCCTTCGCTTGAAATAGAACATTCCAAAAATGTAACAAGGTCCACTTTCTTTTACGTTTCTTACGTCTTTATTTTTTAATTAGCGAATAGCTTATAAAAAAGAACTTTCCACGTAGTCTCTCATTCAGCAGACAGGGGACAAGCTGTTTAGCTGTTCTGCCTGAGATGGTCCTTAACCACGTCCAAAGCTTGTGTCTCCTCACCGAAATCCTTGATCACAACGACGGAGCAGCCGCACACCTTGCGGGGCTTGCCCTCCTTGTCGATCTTGCACAGGCCAGACCACTCGCCCAGCTTCTTGTGCGAGTCAACGCGGATCAGGGGGATCTGGTGCTCGCTGCACAGGGCAGTTACCAGCTTCTTGTAGTTGGGCTCGTCGAAGGACTCGGCCAGGATGGCCAGGACAGCCTGACGTCTGTAATAAAATATAATACATAATTAGACAATGGTTCCATTGGGATTAATACTCGCTTTAAGCGGCATGTGCTCAGTAATTGGATGGTTTTAAATCAATGGAAAATTCATAAACACGGACCAATTAATTTCATCACAGAGAAAATTATACTCTCTAGGATATATTAATCTCTAAATAAATATTATATTTCTTTAAAATGTAGATTATCTTTCGCAAGACTTTTCAGACACCACGCTAGTTATTTCACAATAAGAAAATGGCGTCTCTTCTGAATTTATAAATTTATTTTACAGTTTAATACCCTTTTATATAAATGTAAGTTTTACAAGTGCCCAAATATACCAATTTTAATATGGAATTAAACATATTCCTTAAGCTGGTAAGTTAAATTCAAAAGTACTACCGGCATCCGAAAAACGTGGTTTTAGCAAACGCCGGTTCTGAATGTTTTAACGCAATGCTTAAAAGACTTCTTTATAATCCCTAAATCTCAACAGATAACTTATTGAATCAACATAAAGTAAAAGGATAAAGTTACTTTAATCTTAAGAAATCCCTTTCCTACACTGATAATGTAATTATGCCTCAGAATCTTTTGATCGGATTACTTACTTGTCCAGGGCCTTGCAGGCCTGGTGGATGCCATGGACGAGTCCATCGGCGATCAGGGACTTCTTCAGCACCTCCTGCAGGGCGGTGTTAATGTCCATGGCGCCATCGATGACGGGGGCGGCGGAGGGAACATCACTGCATGAATAAAATACCAAATATTAGAGTCCATCACACAATTCTCACACAAATAGCATTGCATTGCAATTACTTGATTCTGCCTTGCTTGTTCAGTAATTGGAGGATTTATAATCAATGGAAATTCATAAACACGGACCAATTAATTTCATCAACAAGCGGTATCGCGCCAAGCAAGGCAAATATCGCGTTTTTTCGTCAATAAAACATTCACTTACACATCAACGTCGGCCATTTTTTAGCGGTTTAGGTTGCACTGCACTGGAAATAAGGATAATATAGCCATTATTAGCTGGGATGTCGAGCATTTCGCCGAATTAAATTGGCTGAGTTTTTTCTGCACTTCTGTACCTTTTGACAAACCGGAAAGAAAGAAACAGGCAGTGTGACCGCACCCGTAACGATAGATCTGCAAAAATTATCGATGCTACTATCGATACTATCGGATGAAAAGTGGTGAGGAAACAAAACAAAATGGCAAATAAAATAAAAACACAAATATAATTCGAATGCTTATTTATTTGCCCACTTTTCAAGGAGGCTTAAAACTTTGTTTTGGAAGGTCCTGTTGTCTTCCAAGAATTTATCAAATTTTTCTGACCGACGGGCAGATTCCTCAGCCATTTTAGCAAGGCTCTCAGCTGTTCGCAGACTAATTTTGTTGCTTTCCTTTAATAACTCCAAGATCTCAGAGTTCATTTTCCTTGTTTTTCTTCCAGGTGGGCCTTCGGAATCTGAAGATGTGTTGGTATCATTTGAATCCGAACCTGAAACCGATTTAAATTAATATATTGAAATAATTTAAGAATTTGTGGTTGTTTACTTGTGCATTGTTCCACGTAGTCCTTGAAGCGGGAAACACCCGAAATCTCACCCTGCTGCTTTATATCCTTCTGCATTTCTTTGTTTCCTTGGGTATTTTTTCTGATCCAGATCAGGACGCTCTCATCCTGTGTCGTTATCTGTTTTTGTCCTTCCATTTAATTTTGTTTATAGCTGACTTAAACGCGCAATAATAAACCGGATTCTGATTATTTAAAATTCCATAGCTCCAATGCAAGAACGTCCTAAAAAAGGAAAAATACTGAATACCCACTGTCACTTTCTGGCGCAAATGGGAGAAAAAAGAAGCTGAAGCAACTTTTGGCAGCTGTTAAAATTAAGATTAAGATTAATAAGTGATAATTTAATCTTATTTATTTGTTTGTTATATTTTAATGTTTTATCTTATTTCTTATGAAGATTTTTTTCAAATTAAAACTGAGAGCGCACCCTAATTGTTAGTATGGAAGATGCTCCAAGAATGAAATCAATGGAAAGAGCCGTTTTGCAGAACTTTCGCCCTATTTTCTTCCTAGTTATATAAATAATGACTAAAGTATTTAACTTTGGTTGTATTCCTTTAAAAATGTAAGAAAAAGGAGTATATGTAAAGATTTCTAATTTTCTTTCGGGGTAGACTTTTGCCGGAAATGTTCCTAAATATTTTTGAATTTGTGTATATTTAAAATGTAAATTCACCAATCTCAAGTATGAAAGAAATGTTCAATATATTTTTTGTATATATAGACATTAGTTTTAAGTAAAATCGTTTGTTGAAAAGTAAAAGCAAAAAGTTCTCAGTGTATTCATAAAATCCCACTTGCTCGCAGGGACTACGCGTTAGTCACAGATCATTTGCCGCTTGGTGACCCCGAGCCACCTGGTAACACTAAGATAAACAATCCCAAATTCTCCCACTCGCGCTTCCGAAAATAACCCCTTTTCATTCGCATTTCTTGTAGGGTTGCATGATATTTAAAAAATATCGTATCAATGATATTGCCATTTTTGAAAAATATCAAAATGATTTTTTTAAATATCAAGAAAAAATATCGATATATCGAGTATTTATGATATTTAACATTTTTTTTGTTTTTAGGATCAGAAAGCCTTTAGAAATCTCTTTCTATCTCATTATTCGTATACATTACCTCTCTATTGATCCTAATGATCCACATGAATTCATTCAAACAAAACTAACAACACAAATACTTCATATTAAGCTTTTATTACTTAAAGCAATGGAAAATACTGTAAGTTAAAGTTAAAGTTATTTCCAATATTGTTTCGCCAGTGACTTTAAAAATACACGATTTGTTACGTGCCGATCAGTCATACGGCTGCGTGAGTCGCACACTACACATTTAATTGCCGAAGCCATCCTTTCTGAGGATACCGAGCTACCTGGTATTATCAGATAGCGTAGTGCTTACTTAGACAAATGTTGCATGGTCTGCTGTTACGAAGTTCAGTACTGTGTTGGGTCAGCTTCCCAATTACTATTTGGCAAAGAAATATATAAGTGGAACTCGTTTTCGTAGGGGCTGACCGAAAACAAAATATCAGAAAATATCAAAAAAAAATATTTATATATCGATATTACAGCTTAAAAATATCATGATAAAAATATTTATTTTTTTTTGCAAATATATCGATATTTTGATATTTTGATATATTTTCGACAACCCTAATTTCTTGCCCCGAAGGGGATAGTTCGTGCAACTGAGGTGGATGAGCAGTGTGTAAATAAAAAAAAAAATTAAAAATCTGTTTTTTTCAAAACAAATTAAATAAAATTTTTTTATAATATAATTAGCCAAATTTATTGTTTATAAATTTTTTATTAACAAAAATTTAATATATCGGGAAGTTAACAACCAATAAAACGGGTAAAATTACCCAAAAAAAAATGGCCTCCGAGGCCAGGAGCCCAGGCTCATCCTCGGAGCAAGCTTGTTTTAAAAAACCAAAATTTTCACCGATCACAAAAAAAAAGAAAATAGTGGACAATAATCAGCAGCAGGAGGAGTGCAACGAAATTGACATGGAAGATGTACAAGTAGCAGCAAAACAGCAAGTAAGTGAGATTACCGTTTCTGTAAAGGAAAGCAAGAGAGTGGCGTAGGGTTGCATGATATTTAAAAAATATCGTATCAATGATATTGTCATTTTTGAAAAATATCAAAATGATTTTTTTTAATATCAAGAAAAAATATCGATATATCGAGTATATATGATATTTAACTTTTTTTTTATTTTTAGGATCAGAAAGCCTTTAGAAATCTCTTTCTCTCTATGGGGCTGTCCATATATTACGTAATCGCGAATTTGATGATTTTCGACCCCCTCCCCCCCTATGTAATCAAGAGTAATCATAGCAGAAATCCCCTCCCCTATGATTACGTAATCATAAACATTTTGTTTCCACATAAATTCATAAAAAGATTTTTTTTTTAAACATATATTTTGATATAAAATGATTACGTAATCATTGTCCAATAACCCCCCCTTCCCATATAATCAAACATAATCATTTCGCTGACCCCCTCCCCCCCTATAGGTGATTACGTAATACAGCGTTGGGCACGCCCTGGCTCAATTTGCTCACCCTGCTCAAACCGTTATATTTTTCGGGAGGCGCCAGCAAATCGTCGCAGACGGGTCGCGGCTGGCGTTCAGCGATCCGTGAAGAAAACCAAAAACAATGCTACAGAGCTTGGGCGCAGGTAGCAAGCTCATCGCCGCGGTCCCGAGTTTTGCAACAAAAAAATACATTGGCTCTTTGCTCGCACATTCTTTAAGGCGCGTGGCTGCGGCGCTCCGCGACGGTGGTGGTTGTTGTTTTTTTTGGTCTGGCCTACCTGCTACTCAAACCGTTAGATCTCGTGCCCAACGCTGTTCCAAACGAAAAGTATGTACACTCAAACGCTGGTTCAAACTTAGCATCTCCCCAAGCTTTATCGAGTAATACAAATGCCGACAATGCAGCTCTTGAAGCTGCAGAATTTAGCTTAAACCAATTATGAAACAACAAATCTAGTTCCTGAATCTAGGAATTTTTTAGAGAACTTAAGAAATATAATTAAAATGACGAACTCTAAAATAGATTTGTTCAAAATTAATCAGGTTATTTAAATTATTTTAGATATTAAATTTAAATTTATTTATTTTTTATTTTTGTTTTTGTTTATTTGTTATTAAATGAATTATTATTATTTTTTTTTTAATGTTTTTTTTTTTTTTTTTTTTTTTTTTTGTTTTATGTCTATTTTATTTTATTATAATTAAAAACTACTTAACAATGTCTTTAAAACTGCTCCAATATAATATTCAGAGCCTAACGGCTAATAATAACAAACAACTGCTAGAACTTTTCTTAGTTAATAATGACATAGACATTGCAATGCTCTCAGAAATCTGGGTAAATGACAATGCCATGTGCAGCTTAGCTAATTATAATTTTGTTTGTAAACCACGTTCCGATGGTTATGGTGGTGTAGGTATATATTTGAAAAAATATATCCGCTTCAGACAAATTAACTGTAGTAGTAATTTAGAAGGAATAGGCATTTGTACTACTAACTTAAAGCACAATGTTAGTGTGTTCAGCATTTATGCTGCACCTAATACAGACAATAGTTCTTTGAGCAGGGGTGCAATGATATTCTTAACATTGCAGCCCAATCGAAGGGACTAGCTATCATAGGAGGAGATTTCAATGCTAAGTCAGGCGTTTGGGGGAATAATGTACAAGATGCTAGAGGTGGCATTTTGGAGAATGCCCTTTTTAGCTCCGGCTTTTTCTGTATCAACAATGGTTCTCCAACTTACTCGCATAACCCTAATTACAGTTCGGCAATAGACGTAACCTTATTAAATAACAACAACTTAAACGTAAAATGGACATCATTCAACTCTAAAATTTCAAATAGTAATCATTTTCCTATTATACGTGGGCTGCTACATATATTTCTGGCCTAATAATGAAAATACGAATATTTATTAAGGAAAATAGTTTTATTGTTTTTCAAAATATTCTCCATCAAGATTTACACACTTTTGCATGCGCTCAAACCAATTTTCGAAGCACTTTTTCCACTCTGATTGACACACCTCAAAAACATGGTTTTTGAATGCTTCAACAGCATCTTCTGGCGACGAAAATCGTTGACCACGCATTTTCTTCTTGATGTGAGGGAATAAAAAGAAGTCATTTGGTGCCAAGTCAGGACTGTACGGCGGATGACCCATCAATTCGACGTTTTGGCCAGTCAAAAAGGCGCTGGTTTGAGCCGATGTGTGAGAGCTCGCATTGTCATGGTGCACAATGATTCGTCTTCCCTTGTTCGTTTTTCGAATTTCACCGAAGACTTCAGGCAAACAAATGGTGGTGTACCAATCAGAATTGACCGTCCTACGTTGCTCAAGAGGAACAGTAGCCACATGACCAGTTTTTGCGAAGAAACAGGCGACCATTTGCTTCGAAGTGCTTCTTCCACGAACAACTTTCGTTGGATTTGGCTCGTCTTGGAAGACCCACACGGTCGATTGCTGTTTTGTTTCGGGCTCATACGCATAGATCCATGATTCGTCACCTGTGACGATCTTATAAACGTCTTTTGAAGCACAGCGATCGTATTTTTTCAGCATTTCTTTACACCAATCCACACGAGCCTTCTTTTGAGCGATTGTCAAATTGTGCGGGATCCAACGAGAACAAACCTTTTTTACAGCCAGGTGCTCATGCAATATCGAATGTATGCTGGTGGAAGAAATGCCTAGGGATGCCTCTATCTCACGGTATGTCACATGACGGTCTTGCATTATTAGTTCACGTACGCCATCGATGTTTTCTGGCACAACGGCTGTTTTTGGACGACCTTCGCGGAATTCGTCTTTGAGGGAGCGTCGGCCACGATTGAATTCGTTGTACCAGTTTTTCACAGTGCTATCGGATGGTGCTTCATAGTCATACAAAGATTTAAGTTCATCGCTGCACTCTTGTCGTGATAATCCACGCCGAAAGTTGTGAAAAATGATCGCACGAAAATGTTCACGAGTTAATTCCATTTTTTTGCGAAATTGATTTTTTTAAGTAACTGTAAACAACACAAATGATAGTCGTACGTCAAACCGTTCTGAGTACGTTTATGCTTAAAAATGTCGAACTTTTCAATGGAAATGTCAGATTCCACCTAACAACACTTAGTGTTGCCTAGGCCAGAAATATATATAGCAGCCCACGTAATTGAAATATACCAATTTTCCGCATCTGTGATACTTAAAAAACCGGACCATAAAAAAATTCTCAATGACTTCTCGAAAATTCAAATATCAACAATAGACAATTTAATAATGACTTCTAAGACAATCCACTCTAATAATTTAATTGACATTGACGCAAAAAATAAATATTTGCCTAAAAAATACTTGGACGAGAACTGTGATAAATTATTTAGATTAAGAAATGCGAGTAGGCAAAAATATTATAAAACTAAGTTGCATTCAGATGCTATTGTATATATCAATGTAATAAAAAACTAAATAATTACTTCTATAAAATGAGAAAAGAAAACTTAAACAATCTTGCAGAAGAAATTTCAAACCCCTCTTCACCAAAGGAAATGTGGAGTAAAATTAAGTCTTTAAAGCTTTACAAACAAATAAAACCCTCCAAAAGTGCAATATCAGACACTGAACACGTCGAATTTTTAAATCAGATAGCCACAGCCCCTAACACTGCGGAATGCTCAGAGAGCCGCTTCCGTTTCGACCTTCTTTACACATATAATGACTCCAACTTTCAGACGCATGAACTTCTTGACTTCCTAAATACCCGTAATCCTGACTCAGCTAAGGGCCTAGACAATGTTTCTTACAGAATGCTTTTAGCACTTCCACTGGAACAAATAGCAACTCTGGTATCCCTGCTAAATGAAAAATTAGACAATGGTGATATTCCGGATAGCTGGCGGAAAATAAAAGTAATTCCCGTTCCAAAAAAAAATCTTGACTCTTCCATTATTACAAACAACAGACCTATCTGCCTCCTAAGCGTTGTTTTTAAGTGCTTAGAAGGTTTGATAAAACTGAGAATGGAAGACCATATAAATAAAAATGAAATTATTCCTTCCAGATCCTATGCTTTTAGGAAAAACCACTCTACGGCTCAGTGTATAAATGACGTTATAAATAATATAGCCAATCTAAAAGCTCGGGGTTTCCATGTAACGGCCGCAGTTTTAGATTTAAGTAAAGCTTTTGACGCTGTAAATATCCCCATTTTGGGTCAGAAACTTATAGAGTTAGGATTTAATCATTCGCACATTAAATTTCTTATAAACTTTCTTAGTAAAAGAGTTTTAACCATGGGCGAAGCTGAAATAACAGTAGGTAAAGGGGTTAGTCAGGGAAGCTGTCTTAGCCCAATTCTTTTTAATATTTACACAGCTGATCTGCATAGTTTAAGTAACAATTCTGACAGTATCCTCTTTCAATACCCCGACGATTTCTTCCTTGTCTGTTACGACAAAGTTTTCTCGACGGCTGAAGAATTATTAGAAAATAGAGTAAATAGCTTTAGGGTAATGTGCAATAAAATCAACTTGACCTTTAATGCGGACAAATCCTCCACTATCCACTTTAACCTTAGAAGAAGGCCACTAAGGGTCTTGTGCAATAATATTATTCTTAAAAATGTAGATAGTGTTAATTACCTAGGTAGGCTAATTAGTGCAAACAACTCCTCCGTCCAACATATTAAGAAAACGATTTCCAAATCAAATCAGGTTAACATGTTCCTGCAAATGTTAAGTGGTTGCCGCTTTGGCGTGCATCCAAGTAAATCGTTACTCTTTTACAAATCGTTTATTAGGTCTAGATACGAATACGCCAGCTCTTCATTTGCCAACATTTCGAAAGCAGTGCAAAAATGTATTAATACGCATGCCAACTTCCATCTTAGGAAAGCTCTAGGGCTCATCAAATCCACGCCAACCAATATAGTTTATAATCTGGCAGGCGAACTCCCACCAGAGTAAAGAATTAAATTTGCAACAGCAAAGGAATTGGCCAAAACATTCGCTCACGGGTTGCCGGCAGCGAGGCTTTTGTCTAATTCCTTCTTAGCAAAAAACACTACCTACGGCAGAGTGTATGCCGAGTTTAAAATCATATTCGATAGCATTCCTCTCATAAGTCCCTTGTCTCTGTCTTCTCGTAAGATTTCATTCGATACAAACTTTTTCAAAGGTACCAGTAAAAACAAAAAAATTGCTAACAAAGTTCAAATTAATTCTTTATTAAAAGAAAAGATCAGTCTGATTGTTTCAAAAAATCTGGAAACTATTTACACGGACGGCTCTGTGTCGGAAAATTTCGCTGGTAGTGCCTTCGTCCACATGAATTCAAACACAACCAAAAGTTTCTATACAGACAAAAAACTGTCATCGTTGACTGCTGAACTCACAGCTATAGAAAAAGCCATAGAATTTGCCATATTGCAAAGATTTCCCAAGATAGCCATTTTGACGGACAGCCTTGGGGCTATTCAAAATATAAAAAACAGAAACTCCAATAACTGCATAGCACAAAGCATTCTGAAAAAGATAGAAAATAGTCAGCATTTGTTATCTGTCGAGTTGCACCACATACCTAGTCATGTTAACATATGGGAAAACGATCTTGCAGATATAGCTGCAAAAAATGCGAGATTCAACGGTTCGTTTATATCCGTCAGATGGACTCTTAATGATGCCATCAATCAGAGAGAATCTATATAGAGGCGCAAATTTTTCTGTCGAACATTTTCCTCTGCCGACGTCGGCAGATGTAAACAGAGCTGATTGGATGCTAAGTTGCAGTGCGAGAGCAACAACAATCGGCCGTAAGAGAGAACAGTACAGAAGTATGGAATTCGGACACTTTCGAACGCTTTTGAACACCTTCGAGCACCTCCGAACGCTTTAAAACCTGCGAGCTATTTAATGAATTGTTTAATATTTAAGCGTTTCTGGAGTATATTTCCTAAATGATTTTGAAAGTAAACTACTTTCTAATTCATTTGGATAAATAAAAATATTTTTTTATGTGAAAATATGTACTTCTGCCTAATTTTCAAGCATAAAAAGGTTTGGGAAGGATTAGAATGATAATAATTTGACCAGAATAGGTCTGTATTTTAACGGTTTAACTAGTATTCTTACAAAAAACAGGTGGAACCCAACGAAGAAATGAAACCCAAATGCTTGATGTGACGTTACGCTCTTTTGCGCATGAAATCGCTCTGTTACGCTCACTTAGGGTTGTACAATCAATGCGCAACGGACTTTTCAAATGCAAATGCTTAGCTATGCTTAGAAAAGGGTATATTGATATCGAATGTTGAGCAATAGTTACCTAAAAATGATTTGTTTAACAAATATTTGTAAAAAAACCCTTCAAAACACTTAATTCCACTCGTCATCCACACTGCAACATCGAGCAAGTATGAAATGCCATAGGTGACCACCCTGTTGGCTTGCAACCGTGAGAGGAAGAGAAAATTGCGCCTCTATGGCATAAAATTCTCACAACTAAGACGAAATTACCCAACACTGCTCAAATACACTGATATATATCGCCTGCTCGGACGGGAGCCAATAGATAACTGGACATCGATAACTCAATTTATTCATTCCGCTAACATAAACATTTAACTTAATCCAACAATTACACACTGCTCACTTTTTCACGCTAACACATATCACCTCATTATATCAACACACTTAATCGCATGAACCATTACATACAAACATCGATAACACAATCATCTTTCATCGTCATCACAATCTCATCACTAGAAATGCACGCACGATTTTTACTCAACTATTAATTCATTTTCTTGAAATCTAATTTCATACATTGGCGGTGGCGTTAACCCGTTATATACGGGAAGGCCAAATAAATCTTCCTCTCCTTTGGACTGGAAGTAACTTAATACTAAAAAAAAAAAAAAAAAAAAAAAAAAAACCCTGGAATTACCTATAAATATAAGATCCCGGCTATTTCCGACTTACAGTTCCGCCGCCGGAGAGCGAGTTAATCGAGTTGAGCCCCTCGCCGGTGATTTGAAGTGCAACCACTTGTTTATGTTTACATAAGAAGGCAGCCGAAGCGCACAGCAGCAAGAACAACAACAACTAGGAGAATGACGACCACGCTACGGTAAGTGTGTTGGTAGTGGGTGTTCGTGTGTAGATTTATTATTAATCACACAAAAAAAACACACCATGTGCTCCCGATTCTTGTGCCGCACACAGCCACCCAGAAACCCAAGCACAACTATATAATTGCCGAAAAATGTACAGCGCCATGTGAAAATCGTGTGCTTCGCGCTTGTCTGTGTGCGCGTGTTATCTGGATTCTCGATTGTAGATTCTCCAAATGTTGACCCGTAAGATACGCCACGGGGAGCACATATGAATGAATTAACAAGCCCGTGGACGTATATAGGTACATATGTATGTATCCGGGGCCCAGTTGCTGTGCGTGTTCTTTGGCGCTCTACGAGCACCGAGATCTGAACTATGCGGCTGATAAGGATAAACCACTGCCGACCACTGGCATAAACAGATTCGTAGGCGGCGAAAACAAGCCCACAGTGGCGTCCCGCAAAACGATAATACCTGCTACTAGCCTGGGTTTGGGAAACATTAAATTTTATACACTTTCATTTAATTGCATTTCCTTGTAAAATAATTCATATTGTTTGTTATTTTACAAGGTATTCATTTTAGCATTTAGTCCACTAATCTGGGTTTATTCGGTATTTAGTTAATATTTTCATTCATGTATTTTGGTTTTTTGTGGGGAATTTATTTTGGCATTTAAAATTATTTAAAATATGTTGAAGGTTTCAAAGTTTACGAATTAAAATTATATATATGGTAATACTAATGTTTTGGCCTTAAATTAATTTCCAAAATAATGATAAAACACAGATAGTTATTATTTTGAAATTATTGGAACAACATACTATAAGGATTTATATCAAATTGGCAGAGTTTAAATATATTTATATTTTGCTAATCTGCTTTGTCCATTATACAATATTACACCCTAACAGCATAAATAATTTACAATTAACCCAAAAACATAACACTTAAAAAACATAATCAAAACCCCTCTTTAAACTTGTTGCTGTCATGCCTCTGTCGCATGCCCAATCTTCCGACCTCTATGCTTTCTTTCTCCTCTGGGGGGGTTTGGGGCTATCTGTGAGGTTCATCGCCAGCTGATTGCGCTGAAAGCGCTGGGCTGGCTGTACTCGATGTTGAATGGAATCGTTAATTGGGCGCATTAGCGTCAGGCCCTCCGAAGAGCAACATGTGCGACCGCAACGTTAGGTCTGGGGCTACATCTACTCGTTCAGTTTTGGAAGATAATGCTAATAGTCCCTGTGCTTGTGCTTTGTTTACCGCAGAGAAGGCATCCTGGTGGGCTGCGGCAATCCGCTGCTGGACATCTCTGCCACCGTGCCGCTGGACTTCCTCAAGAAGTACGCGATGAAGGAGGACGATGCGATCCTCGCTGAGGAGCGGCACATGCCCATCTACAAGGAGCTGGTCGATGGTTTCCAGGCGGAATTCCTGGCAGGCGGATCTGTGCAGAACTCGCTGAGGATTGCCCAGTGGATCCTGGGGCAGCCCAAGGTGGCTGTTTTCTTTGGCTGCGTCGGCGAGGATAAGTACGCGGAAATTCTGGCGGAAAAGGCTCGCGCCGCCGGCCTGGACGTGCACTATCAGGTGAAAAAGGACGTGCCAACGGGCACCTGTGCTGTCCTGATCACATTCACGCATCGATCACTATGTGCGAATCTGGCTGCGGCCAACCACTTCACCATCGACCATCTGGAAGAGCCCGAAAATAAGGCGCTGGTGGATAACGCCCTGTACTACTATATTTCGGTAAGTGCAATGGCTTCTTAATTGGATTCGTTGCCGGAAGTTATGACTTAATGACCTGAGCAACGGTTGTAGAGCTTTCTTAAGCACTGTATATAAATTTAATTATTCAACTTCCTCTTTCAAGTGCAATCCCATAAATATTTGTCAACATATAGGCATGCCTTTAACGACTGAAACTAAATACGGAAGCTTTTAAAACAATCAACGTATTATTGTGAAAACCATATTTATAGACCTTGCGCTAGATAACTCGCTAAAGCTTACACCATATATTAAGTTGAGGCTCTTTTATTTTTACTTTTAAGTGAATATTATTTAAAGTCTTCATATTCTATTACGATAAAGAGCTTTTAGGACCTAAAAACCCAGAATTAACCTGAGATTCTGTCCCAACAGGGCTTTTTCCTCACCGTTAACCCTCCGAGCATCATGAAGGTGGCCGCCACCGCCCATGCCAAGCAGCGACCGTTCCTAATGAACCTCAGCGCACCATTCATATCGCAATTCTACATGGCACCGCTGCTGGCCGTCCTGCCCTACGTGGACATCATCTTCGGCAACGAGGCGGAGGCGCAGGCCTTTGCCGAGGCCCAAAAATGGCCGAGCGGGGACCTGCGCGAGATTGGCAGGCGTCTGGTGGCAATGGAAAAGCTAAATCCGTCGCGGCCACGCATTGCCATCCTCACGCAGGGCTGCGATCCCGTGCTGCTCATCCAGCAGGATTCGGTGCAGGAGTTTCCGGTCACAAAATTGGCGGTGCATGAGATTGTGGATACCAATGGCGCTGGGGATGCATTCGTTGGCGGTTTTCTGTCGCAGTTTGTGCAGGGCAAGTCGCTGGACGTGTGCATCCGGTGTGGCAACTATGCGGCCGGACACATCATCAAGAATCCCGGTTGCACATACAATGGCAAGCCGGAGTTTGTCGAGTAAAGCCAGAGAGACGAAAGCTACAGAAACCTTACACGAAGATGGAGAAAGAGGCAAGCAAAGCGCAGCAAGATTTGCAGTTGTTAATTAAGTAAATGAGAGTGACTAAGACATTTTGTTAACACTGATAATTGTTTGTACATATAACCCACACTCAGACACACCACACACACACACACACACACACACACACAAGCATACACACATGTGGATCGAGTGTGAGGCTTGTGTCTTATAAATAGAGCAATATTCGAATTTAAATTGATAATAAAACAAGAGTGTGACCCACACGCGAGAGAATCACACAAAAGTCAACAGTTTGCACAACTTGAAATCTTTGTTTTCACTGCCAGATAGGAATATATGGGGGTTGCCTCATCATTTTATAAAGCACGTTTCAGTATAGATACTATATGCTATATACATAGGCTATTATCTGATCATAAAATAGGCTGCCTCATCGCTTTGTTAGCTCATCACAATTAATTACGATTATCTAGCTGAGTGACAAGTGGTATAAATGTAAGCATATTTGGTAGGAATTTACATAGGAGATACTACACCTGATTAGATTATCGGAAATCTACTTGAAAACACCTGTGACACTGATAGAATTTAGTATTATAAAATAGCAAAAATATCTAATAATAGAAGCCTGAGGAATCGAAAGAGAGTATCGAAAGATAAGTGATCAGAGATGGGCTCCCAGAGTTCTTTCCGTATTAGTTTGGAGAGTGACCTTACTAAAATCAAGGCTTTGTGCTAAGGATTCCAAAAGCAAAGCACACACTGGCTCAGGATTTGAATAATGGTTTTAAGTTTTCGGGCTCCGAGCTTGACATTCAGTGCCCGACCCTGAACTAGACTCTCCCAAACAGAGACAAGTAAGAAAACTACAGTCTGTGAGATACCCGGTACCTAAACGTTTGTGCTTTACACTAAAAGGCAATTTAAAATTCTATATATATTAATATACTCTACTTCGATACTTCTTAAATTAAATTCCCTCTCGAATTAGCTCCCGACCTAAACAATTTAATGTCATACTTAAATATGAATGATACATTTTATAGGAACACATAAAAACCCGCTCGATCGGCGTCAAAAAATGAATTATGTTATTTTTTGTAATTTCTTGCTATATTGTTTTGTCATTTCTTCTGCAGTTGGCGCCATTATATCGCACGGCCAGGCTCGAATGCGCCACCTGTCGGCTACAGCTTCCAACAGCAGTGCCTTAGGGGGGGTGTGTTAAAATTCTAACCTTATTGCTAATATCTCCCATGTTTATCATCCGATTTTACTGAAATTTTCAGGAAACGTCCGCTCTATTTTATTTATTTATTGTATCTATTAACTTTAACCCGAAAATAACGAGTATAGCTTATTTTAAGTTTTTTATGATTTTTGAGGGCGGAAGTGGGCGTAGCTAAATTTTAAAACAAACTTGATCTGCGTGCAACAGATTCCAATGTTGTCACCAAATTTGGTAACGCTAGCTCTTATAGTCTCTGAAATCTATTGTTTCACACGGACGGACGGACAGACAGACGGACATGGCTAAATCGACTCGGCTGGTGACGCTGATCCAAACTGTATATATTTTATAGGGTCGGAGATTTCTCCTTCTGCCTGTTACATACATTCTCGGTTGGCACTAACTTATAATACTCTTGTACCCTATGGGTACCGGGTATAAAAACCTATTTACTAAGACCAACTTAGTGAATTAATTAGGGACAGACATGAGATAAACAAAACATCCATCGAAGTTCCCACAGTTTCAGCGACAGACGTTCATCACTTTATGATGACAATAACCTATAAATATGGTGCACAACATGCTAAATATCACAAGTCCTTTTGTCTGTGCTCGGCAGATAAACTCGTCCGGCTGACGCAATGTGTAATTTATAAGCCCCATAAATTTGCAATCCATTGACCCGGCACCAGATTAGGTTATCAGCAATTCGCTTTGACTAGTTTTTTTATGAATTGAAAAAAACAATCTAAAATATCAGAAAGAACTTATTTGCAAAAATACAATGTGCTTATTTTGGCTGTACGTGTTGTTTACCTAAAAGTAAAGAATATAATTTGTTTGGCGACTGATTTGTGACATTGAACCGCTGATCGCCAGAATGGTGGCTCCTACTCGATCAGATAGCCCCGGATGAAGGGCAGTCCCGTGGGCACTCGCTTCTGATAGCGCACGTAGTCCGACTGAAAGAAGTTGAGGAGCGAGAACTCCTCGGCATAGACGCGATCGTGGAAGAACAGCCAGCTGACCAGTGTGTAGATGCAGATGCAGACCGGATTCAGTAGAACGATTTGGGTGCCAATGGACCACCAGAACCAACCGACATACGAAGGGTGTCGGCAGTAAGCGTAAACTCCGCTCGTAATGAGCTTGTGGTCCGTGTGTTTCTCATTTTGGACCTGTCGGTAACGATTGACATTTAGCATATTTACATATTTACATTTTTAACGTCCAATTTCAACTAACCAAGTGCGTAAAGCTCCGACCTGCTGTGATGATGGCCGCCTTACGCACCACCTCTCCAAACAGGCAAAGGACCACGCCCGCCAGCCAAATGTGGCCGAAGCGCTTGAACTCCGGCAGGAAATACACTTCCAGCGAGTACTCTAACCAGCTGGCGGCGGCAGCCAGTCCGTAGTGCACCGAGTGATTCAGCATGAACGAGTCCAGGCTGAGGGTGCGCGGATTGGCGCAGGCTATCACCAGGAACTCCGAGAAGTGAAAGACGGACATGAAGCATCCATAGACGCCAAACTGCTGCCATTCGGTGGGCGCAAAGCAGATGACCAGCACACTTACGGCCATGGCGAAACCTAGGAAGGAGGCTCGTATGGCCACCTGTGGAACAGGGTACAGATTACAGATTACAGATACAAGTGCGCCTTATCGAGTGTGAGTCACCTGATAGTCGTGGTTCCTTAGCACAAACCGTATGACCATGTTGATCAGGGCGTAGTACAGCACCGGACCCCACAGCACGGCGCCCCACACCTGGGGAACTATGCCGTAGTGTATCTGCGGCACCGAGGGGATCAGGATTAGGGCTGCGGTGATCACAAAGCAATATAAACTGATCCGGCCGTCGAGGCAGAGCGTTGAGCAGCGGAGAGAGCCGCCTGGCCCCGGGGCGGGGACGCGGGGGCTGTTTGCACACATGAAGACACGATCGGGACACTTTTTGTGCAGAAGGTGTGCGACGAAACAAGGAAAATTTGGCTTTTTCAAAACATTTGCTCGGTTCAATAGGCCGAAATGTAAATAAACCGGCAAGCTCACGATAACGATAGGTTACACAGTGAACAACCGCTAAAAAGAACGGCAACTAGCGGCTATTGAAATAATGTTATTTCGTTAAAATTTCAGCATAAAGGTTAGGTAAATAAAATATATCTAATAATTTTGATTTTAATGGATGCTGATGGAATTTACTTTAACAATATCAAATGCACATAAGTATTTTCAACCTGTTGCAACACATAGATGTTATTAAGGGCAATCATAACATATATCTACTGTAGCTACAGGCGATAGTTCTTTTGAGTTGCAAATATCGATATAAATCACGAAAAATTATTAAAAGCAAGAAAAATATGCGGGCAAAAGGAAACAATTTCCGAACTTTAAGTTACATTATTTTTTAAATGCAATTAAATATTATTTTGTTACAGTTTTTTTTTAACTTATATTTGCAATCGATAAACTTTCGATTAACATAGTGAGGGCTGTTAACAGTGCGGTGCAGGTTATGTAAAATAAAAACTTAAATTGTTAAGATCAATTAAAATATACAAATAATTGGTTTGAACTGCTGTCAAGATCCAAAATGGTGTTCCTGAGCCTGCCCCTGTTGGTTCGAGCCCGTGGTCCGGATGAGTTCTGGCGCAAGCGGCGCATCTTCAAACTGGCAGCGGTGTGTTTTTGGATATTACCTAGAAAAACAACAACAAAAAACTAAATACATCAATTTGTGTAGCATTATCGCAGCCGCACCCGCAATGTCTACTCCTTTGCCATTAGGAGTGTCCACAGAGCCTTGGCCTACGCCACCAAGGGACGTAAGCTGAAGAAGTTGGACATGGCACAGCTATGGACGACACGCGTGGAGGCGGGATGCCAGCAATACGGCGTGGGTCTGGATACCTTCAAGGAGGGCCTGGCCCGATCCGACATTCTGCTGAACAAGTAGGTATCCCCGTAGCTAGCACCAAGCCCACTCATTCAATTTAATTTATTGTTCAGGAAAATGCTTTCCGATTTGGCCATTTGGGAGCCGCGTTCCTTCGAGGCTCTGGTCAACATCTCACGGGAACGAGCGGCGGTCGAGGGTCTGCCGGACATCAAGCGGAGGTCTGCCTTCAACCAGGTCTATGGACTGAGGAACCTGAAGTTGGATTAGCCTAGCCTTAAGTAGAAGTTCAAATATAGATTTTTTAACGAACATCTTGAAGTGCTTTTTTTAAGAACGGTTTCTAAGGTCAGCTTTTATTTGAACTAGAATTCCTTTTTACACTATTTAACAAGTAACTCGAAGAATATTCACTGGCGGTCCATGCGCATTGCAAACAAAAATATTGCATCAGCGATTTATTATATTTTTTGGGGTTTGTGTGTGTGTGGTGTTACGTACTAATAAAAAACATAGAATTCATAGAATTGTGAGACAGGGTCCGGCGGCAACATCTATTCCAGCTTGGCCAGGATGTCGGACTCGCGGAACAGGAAGAGCTCCTTCTGATCACCCTCCAGATTGACCTTGGTGCCGCCAAATTCGGGCAGCAGAACGCGATCGCCCTCCTTCACGCCAATGGGAATGTGGGTGCCAGTAGTCTGCGTACGGAAGAATAATCAAATTAGATGATTGTCATTCAGAGATAATTGGGAAATACTCACGGCATTGCGGGTGCCGGGGCCGACGGCCAGAACGGTGCCCTCGAGCACTTTGCCCACGGACTTCTCAGGCAGAACGATGCCGCCTTTCGTCTTGGTCAGTGCCTCGGCCCGCTGGATGAGGATGCGGTCCAGCATGGGGATGATCTTCTTGATAGCGGCGGACTGCAACGGGTAAAAAAGCCCCCCAACAAATTAACCCATGTTTCAGACACACACACACACATACTGATTACACAACAGTCGTGCCCCCGGCAAGTCGGCGGAGGAGTGAGATACGAGTTGTGGAAGCTTCTCGAAAAACATACCGCAGATGGATTTCCATTGCGGTTTCAATTACTTATTAAGTAATACATTTTCAACTCACCATTTTTGTTCTTAAATGCAGACTGGAGCTCTCGGGAAAAGCTATAAAGTGAACTTTTTACTTAACTACACGTGCCGGCGTAACTTCGATAGATGCGGGTCTTCTTATCGTCAGTGTGACCAGGCGGCGCCACACGAGACCCCGAAATACTATCGCTTTTCCAGTACACTGAAAATAAAGAGCACGTAATTTAATCATTTAATTCAAATATGCCATAGTTTCTTGGGAGTTTTCTGCGTGATTTAATATAAATTGCCAGTCCTGTAAAGCATGTCACTAAAAAAGATCAATATTAATATTATTTTATCTAATTTTCAATTATATAACATGAACATTTTTAAGATTTAAGAACTCGTGGTTAAAGTTAAAGAGAACAAAAGTTAGAACATAAAATACGATACTCATTGTCGTCTGCTAAATATATGGATATTCTCACGACAACCTGTTAACCTGTTGGCCAACCTGTTGACCTATCTGGAAGACTGATTTCTAGAGGAGAAGAAACATAGATATTCGCAATGTTATTTAAAACTAAGGGAAAAATTATTTGTTTGTAAAACTTTCAGTATAAACAAGAAACGAAGCTAACTTTGGTAAGCCGAAGTTTGTATACCCCTCCTGTTTGCAATTGGATCATTACAAATCGAAACATTAAAAGTACCTATACAATTTACATTTAACATTTACAATTTTACATTTTCATATAAATTTACCGACCGTACCTAATAGAATAAGTCGTCCGATCTGGATCATTCCGACTTATTTACTTATGGGAATAAAAACGACTATCTGCAAAGTTTCATTCTGATATATCAAAACCTGAACTGGCGAAGAGAAGGAAGTTTCTCTTATACGTGGGCTGCTACATATATTTCTGGCCTAATAATGAAAATACGAATATTTATTAAGGAAAATAGTTTTATTGTTTTTCAAAATATTCTCCATCAAGATTTACACACTTTTGCATGCGCTCAAACCAATTTTCGAAGCACTTTTTCCACTCTGATTGACACACCTCAAAAACATGGTTTTTGAATGCTTCAACAGCATCTTCTGGCGACGAAAATCGTTGACCACGCATTTTCTTCTTGATGTGAGGGAATAAAAAGAAGTCATTTGGTGCCAAGTCAGGACTGTACGGCGGATGACCCATCAATTCGACGTTTTGGCCAGTCAAAAAGGCGCTGGTTTGAGCCGATGTGTGAGAGCTCGCATTGTCATGGTGCACAATGATTCGTCTTCCCTTGTTCGTTTTTCGAATTTCACCGAAGACATCAGGCAAACAAATGGTGGTGTACCAATCAGAATTGACCGTCCTACGTTGCTCAAGAGGAACAGTAGCCACATGACCAGTTTTTGCGAAGAAACAGGCGACCATTTGCTTCGAAGTGCTTCTTCCACGAACAACTTTCGTTGGATTTGGCTCGTCTTGGAAGACCCACACGGTCGATTGCTGTTTTGTTTCGGGCTCATACGCATAGATCCATGATTCGTCACCTGTGACGATCTTATAAACGTCTTTTGAAGCACCGCGATCGTATTTTTTCAGCATTTCTTTACACCAATCCACACGAGCCTTCTTTTGAGCGATTGTCAAATTGTGCGGGATCCAACGAGAACAAACCTTTTTTACAGCCAGGTGCTCATGCAATATCGAATGTATGCTGGTGGAAGAAATGCCTAGGGATGCCTCTATCTCACGGTATGTCACATGACGGTCTTGCATTATTAGTTCACGTACGCCATCGATGTTTTCTGGCACAACGGCTGTTTTTGGACGACCTTCGCGGAATTCGTCTTTGAGGGAGCGTCGGCCACGATTGAATTCGTTGTACCAGTTTTTCACAGTGCTATAGGATGGTGCTTCATAGTCATACAAAGATTTAAGTTCATCGCTGCACTCTTGTCGTGATAATCCACGCCGAAAGTTGTGAAAAATGATCGCACGAAAATGTTCACGAGTTAATTCCATTTTTTTGCGAAATTGATTTTTTTAAGTAACTGTAAACAACACAAATGATAGTCGTACGTCAAACCGTTCTGAGTACGTTTATGCTTAAAAATGTCGAACTTTTCAATGGAAATGTCAGATTCCACCTAACAACACTTAGTGTTGCCTAGGCCAGAAATATATATAGCAGCCCACGTATTATTTTTAATTTTTTTTATATTTTTATTTCTGTGTCTGGGATAGTTACAGGTTTTATGGTTTTCTGTTACTTTCTTGTAGCAACTTTTACAATAGCTTATTTAAGTGATGGGACAAAAACATCGGTAGTCGCCATAATACATCGATGTTTCCAAAACTTAAAAACCCATCGATGCACCGATGTTTCTTATCGATGTTTCTCCACCTCTACTGATTTCGTTTTGATTGTTTGAGTCATCTTGTTTACATTGTAATGTGATTTCTTTAAGAAAACTTAAATCCATTTTATTCCCAGCCCCAAGTGACATGCCGTTGTTAACTGTTGTGCGAGAACTATGCCAATTATTTAAACCTTGATGATTTCGCGTAATTTCCCGATTAGACAGACGCTAAGATACTAAAAATGGAACGTCGTGGCACAAAGGCCCTGGAGCACTGGTGCCGTCTCATAACGAGTGGATATGAAGGAGTCAAAGTTGAGAATATGACCACTTCGTGGCGAAACGGATTGGCCTTTTGTGCAATCATCCACTACTTCCGTCCAGATTTGATACAATTCGACCAACTAAAGGCGTCGGATATTTACGAGAACAACAGCCTGGCCTTTGCCACGGCTGAGAAGTATTTGGGGATTCCTGCCCTGCTCGATGCGGACGATATGGTTTCCTACGAGGTTCCCGACCGACTATCGATCCTTACTTATCTATCTCAGTTTTATAGGGTGCTGGGGAA
The DNA here is from genome assembly GCA_018153105.1 of Drosophila rufa. Classification (NCBI taxonomy): domain Eukaryota; kingdom Metazoa; phylum Arthropoda; class Insecta; order Diptera; family Drosophilidae; genus Drosophila; species Drosophila rufa. The sequence goes on from JAECXS010000085.1 coordinate 18,471,869, forward strand.
GAACTTCAAACTTCCGAAGGCAGAGGAAGCCATATGTGACGAGGGTGAGCCGCCGCAGAAGATGATGCATATCGTTGGGGTACCCCGACGCGACAAGTGCCAGAAATGTGAACTGCCCGTCTTCCTCGCCGAACGTGTCCTTGTTGGAAAGCATGCCTACCACCGGACTTGCCTGAAATGTGCTCGTTGCGGCTCGTTGCTGACGCCTGGTAGCTTCTACGAAACGGAGATTAATAATACGTACTGCTGCGAGACTTGTCCCGATGAGGAAAGTGAATTTACTGATATTGAAGATCGTTCGCCAGCTAAGGATCAAGCTGCCATAGGAGGCCTGGCCTACTTTAGCGACGACGAGAAGGAGGAGGCGGAGGCAGAGGAAGTGGGCAAGGAGAACGTAGGCTTGGCCTCTTCCAATATACCCGAACCCGATCCCGAACCGAAAGCAACGCCCTCAAAAATAGGCGACAGAATTAAATATTATCAAAGATTAAGCACTGAACAAGATGGAAAGTTAGGTAAATCGCCAAGAGCTGAGGATCCCAAGCCCAAGACCGCTGAAATGGCATTAAAAGCAGACGAACAAGATGCCAAAGCAGATGAAAAACAAAATATTTCGTTTAGAACGGAGATTTCACTTCAGCCTATTGATGACACGCCCTTAACACCAGACGAACAAAACATAGTTACCGAATTAGATGAAATGCAAAGAAACTTACCGGAGATAGAGCATCCTGCTAAGCCCGTTACACCCGTTAATCCTCCCCCAACATCCCTGCCCGAAGAGGATTACACGATTTTAGTTGTAAATGAACAAGAGCCTAATGAAACTGGGGAATTGCCCGTTCTGGTCGTGACTCACCCACAAGAAGACAATAAACCCGATAATGAAATGAGCTGTGAAACAGAAAATGAAATTATCTTAACAACCGAAAGCTCTGCTAAACAAGAAAATGATCCCAAAATATCACTAATGGAAGATTCTCCCAAGAAGAATATTTCGGAGACAGACACTGATTATCCCGATGATTTGAATCCTTTTAAAGAGGACGAAAACCTCAATCCCTTCGACAGCTCCGACGACGAGGTGGAGCTCTTAAAACCAGTTCCTTCTAAAGGAAGCGATGGTTCCACACCGAAATGTGATAAAATCGGCCTTGCCATATCTAAGCAGCCAGAGGAACAACATTCCAGCAGTCCGACACCTTCTCAAAGGAAAAAGATGCCCATGCCTACACCGAGGCAATCCGTCCCAAAACCCAAGGCTCCCCTGCCAGGCTCCAACATTCGCTTCTCGTCCACAGAGTACTTGGAAATGCCAAAGCCATTCCAACGGGATACGGATGAGCGTGGTTCCAGTATCTCGTTGCCATCGCCCGCCAGTGGGCCTCCGAAGCCGCTTCGCACCCCAGCAGCTAGCCTAAGGCACGAAGATCTAAGTTCACCAATGCGTAAGAAGCGCCCAGCACCGCAGCCACCGAAACAGCCCCATTTCGAGGGGCCAGGATTTTCGAAGCTATCCGACGAACAGAAGGCACTCCTGCACGATCAGCTCCTGAAATCTGGCTCAAATCCGAGCGATTCAACCAGAAGAATAATACCCCTTGACCAGAGCCTCCTGTCCGATGAGGCAAGCAAGTCGACGGACTACCATGAAGGTCAGAGCGCCGACGAGGAGGCAAATGTGGTTTATAGGCGCATTTTAGTTCCCCCGAATCAGTCCGAACATATGACGCCGGATCACTTGAAGGGAAGCCAAGCGATTAGTACTGCTGCCGCCCCAATCGACTACAACGACTTCAATAGCCCGTTGGCCTTCAATAAGTCCACGCACGGCAAGTGGAAGCGGCGGAAGGGACCGGCTCCTGCTGTACCAATACCGCCGCGTAAAGTCCTCCAGCGGCTGCCACTGCAAGAAATCCGCCATGAATTCGAAATTATTGCCGTGCAACAGCTGGGCCTGGAGAAGCAAGGGGTTATCCTTGAAAAAATGATCAGGGATCGGTGCGAAGTAATGGAAAATCTAAATGATTCCGATCCGCCAGGCGAATGTTCTCAGGCATCTAACTCCAAGGAGGTCGAGGATCTTATATTGCAATTGTTCGAGCTGGTTAACGAGAAGAACGAATTGTTTCGCCGGCAAGCAGAGCTAATGTACCTTCGGCGGCAGCATCGCTTGGAACAGGAACAGGCGGACATTGAGCATGAAATTCGAGTATTAATGGGTCAACCGGAGCGCAACAAAACCGACTCGGACAAGGCCCACGAGGAGGTATTAATAGGTCGTCTCGTCAAGATCGTTGAGATGCGCAACGCCGTCATTGATAGCCTGGAGACCGATCGAGTTCGCGAAGCTAAGGAGGACATGAGCATCAAGGATCGGCTGCATTCGTACAATTCTGAGCGCGATGTCTCCGCCGTTCCCAACAGTGCTAAAAAGTTTGGCAAGAAGATGTCGAAGAAGGAAAAAAAACAGCTTAAGGATGAACATAAGAAGGATAAAAGCCAGGACGCCGATGACTTTGAAGCCACGCCAGCTTCGGATAAGGTTAAAAAGAAACATTTAAAAAATTTATTCTTTTTAAAAGCGTCAAAATAGGAAAACAACCATCATTTATATGATGTAAATAGTAAACATTTTAAAGTTTCTTTTTTTATTGCCATAGATATGCACATTCCGTTAAATATATGAACAAGCAAACGATATTTTCTCATTATGTTTAATAAATTTATTTTGGCACTGAAGTTTTGTTTATTTATTTTAACTTCTTAACTTTCAGTTTTTTTTTCAGTCGAATGGACAATGGAATTCAAATGCAGCAATATTTGGAATATTTCTAAAAATTTGATTTAAAGGTGATTTTTTGAGGGTTTCAGAAGAATTTGTATCGATTCAAAAAAAAAATGCCGAGTCTTTGTGTCATCTATGATTCTTCTCATTTCGTAGTTCCTACATATTTATCTACATATTTATATTGGTTATTCTTTGTTGTTTATTTATTTGTTGTTTATTTTTATATATTTTTTATAGATTTTAGCGATGTTAGTGATATTAATGAATAGGTATCGATAGTTATCAGATATCGATAGCATGTTAAAGCTTTTAATAACCATCGAAGTTTTCACATCTCTTGACTGATTTATTTATTGTTTTGATAAGGATTACGATCTCAATTAGTCATTTCATTCCTTATTATTTCTGCTTTAAGTTTTTATAATTTCATTCCGATGGGAATACAAAATTAGAAAGAAGAGTCACAAAGTGTCACAGCAGGGTTGGGTCTTCCGAAAGAATTGATTAGTAATATACATATATGGTGAGATTTCGGTGAATCCCCCTATTTAAAAAACTGTATTTTTATGACCAAAGACTGAAAGAAGCCACAATGAATCGGAACGAGCGGCAGCGTGACTTCAGGGACTCTTTGGATGAAATCTGGAAAAAGGAGTGCACGTTTCTGGATCAGCTCTTCGATCTGGGCGTTCCGCTAGATCCTCGTCAACGGATGCTGTTCCACGACTATGTTTACCACCACTGCTCCAGCTTTGTCCACAACACAAGTGTTCGGGCTCAGGATCCGGGGAAGCATCTGTACGAGAATCTAACCAGCTACCTTACCTCCCGGCTGAAGGAAATGGCAGCGGAAATGGAGACCATTGCGGAGGACGAGCAGCTGCTCATTGTCTATTCCCAGAAGTGGCAGCGCTACCAGAAGGCATGCGCGGAACTGGATTTCATTGGTCGCTACTTCAACGTCAACTGGGTGAAGCGGGAGCGCCAAGAGGGACACAAAAACATCTACGAGATCTACCCCATGACCATGCAGCGCTGGAAGGAGATCGTGTTCAGCCCCATCGACAGGTCCTTAACGGAGGCCATTGCGCGGCAGAAGAAATATGCTGCCGCCTTGGTGTACGAGGTGCTCCAGTCTATTGTGCAGCTGTATGCCAACGATGTGTTCCAACAGACGACGGTTCAAAATAAGTTGATAAACGTATTTGGACTGAAGTCTGGGGTCATCGAGTTCTACACGAACCAGACGACGGCGATGTTCCAAAGAATTCTGGCAAGCAAGAAATACGCGGGTCTCAAGCCCTTTCTTAAATACGCCTGCTTGGCGATGCCCCAAATCGAGGAAGGAGAGGAATTTAAGGAATTCATAAAGGACCACATAGCACCTCAGCTTAAGGATGCGATAGCCAAATCCATGGGAGCAAAGGATTATATTCAGGCCGTACTGGGACTGCGGCACGGTCCTCTGGCGCGGGCAATTGGAGGACACAAGAAACTGCTCTCTGTCATCGATCATGTGTGCGAAACGGCAATTAATTCCAGCGAGATCAATGCAAAAATGACAGCCGTCGAACTGCTGGTTAGTTACTGCCACCAGCTGATGAAGACGAATCATCCGTCGGAGGAGGAGCTCAGAGACGAGCTTAAACGGATCGTCGAGGTTGTGGAATTCCTGTTCGACAAGGATAAATTTTTTGCCGGATATAAAGACGCGCTGCAAAACCGACAAATTTTGGAAACATCCACCTCCGACGACATGGAGGTGACGATGATTTCTCAGCTACAGAAAAGGTTTGGGAAAAAAGCCACCGCGGATCTTTCCAAGCAGTTGGATGAGATGCAGAGCTCCAATATCATAAGAGATCAATTTAATACTTATTTGGGCGATATTAAACTGGGATTTGATTTTCGCCTCAAGTGCTTTATACAAAAGGACATCACATCCAAGGTCAATTTAATATTGCCCTTGGAGCTTCAGCAAACCGTTGATGTGTTTAAATCGTTTTACGCACAAACGTACAGAGATCGGAAGGTGGAATTCAATTTTAAGTTATCTTCGGGGGAGATTATAATAAATATTAATCAGAAGTCTCCCTACTTTGTGAAGGTAAGCATGTTTCAAATGGCGCTCCTGCTGCAGTTCAACCAGAGCGATAAATACACGGTCGAGGAGTTGGCGGTGAGGTTGGGCACAGAAATAGACACCATAAAACCGGTGAGTCTATTCCTATAGATTTCATTGACATTCTCATTTACTGAAGTGCGATTGACGTGGCTCTTTACAGTTTTAGTTCTTCTAAATTTACCAAATTGCTTTCAAATGTTTTTAAGGTATTGGACAGTTGTATAAGGGAAAAGATCCTAGTCTGTGACGGTTCATTGACACCGTCCTCCCTTGTGGAAGTGGCAAGGGAATTCACAAGCAGGAAACGCCATCTCAACATCAACACGGTTCCAACTAAGCAAAGAAAAGTGGAAAACGATGATACGGAATTAATGAAAAAACGATCTTTTCAACTCAGGGCTGCAGTGGTGCGGATTATGAAGAGGCGCATGATCCTGAATCACTCACAACTAATCATCGAGGTTATCGAGGAGCTAAGGAATCAGTTTAAGCCAGACACAAAACTTATTAAAAAAGAAATTGAATTTTTGATCACGAAGGATTACATTACGCGTTCCAACGACAATTCATACACATATGTAAGCTAAATGAGCAATTCGAAAAGATAATTTAATTCGGAAAGGACTTTTTGATTTTGTATTATACCACCGCCAAAAATAATTATATTACCTAATTTAAACTCCCTTTTTTTTTAAATGTAAACTTGTCTGTACAGCTTTGTATATATAAAATTTTTAAACTTTGTTTAACCATATTGCAGAGGAGAAATAAATAAATATTTGTGATGGTATTATTATTGTTAAATATTTGGGGTGTATGTATGTATGTACATGACTGAAAATATTGAAAGAAAAACACGCAGATCAGTTGTTTTAAAATTCGGTCACGCAAGCTTTCGTACTCGAAAATATTGAAAAAAGTATAACTAAATTTGGGTACTCGGGTATATCACAGTCGGTCGCACGAGGCCGTCCGGGTTAACCTAACCTAATGGTCTGCATCGTGCTAAGGAGTAAAAACACAATGGTCTCTATTTATATTGTAAAAAGCCAACAACAATTTTATTGATATTTTCTTTCCACCGCTAGTTCCAATGTATTTTGTTCATGTTTCATGTTTTTATGATGGATTCATTCACATTGAATTGGCAAGTGCCTTTCTCTCAGTGTACATCTTGAAACAAAGCAAAAGTGTTGTTACAAGTTTGCAAATATGCTTTCTTTTATTTGTGTTGGTGTATGCACTGCCACAAGCCAGATTTTGATTCTGAACAACACCAATATCTTGGTGGAAGACCTCTATATTATCAGTTTACTTAGTTTAGAATGAATTCCTTCGAGGAATGTTTGTAAATCCAGGGTGTTATTCCAGGTTTTCCTATGGCAGCTATGAGATTTAGTGGATTAAACTGAGATCCAGAAGCGAAGTCTTTATGTAAGAATAGAAGGATGGACGATGAACAGGCAGGATTTAAATCCGTCTTTCGATCGATATTACATGCAAATTGGCTGGGAACAGAGGTAGAAATCTCTAGGAGGTACATGCTAGTTACATATGAATACATTTTCCCCTCCATTCATTTGTGGCATCTTTGGTGCTTTAGCTCGTAGTCATCAATTTCCTTTGCTGTTGGCAGCGACACTTCGCCTCCTCCAGTGATCTTATTGTAGTTCGGATCTATGGTGCCAAAGCCAAACTGACTGGCGGGAGCCATGTTCACAGCCACATCGCTGGCCATCTGTAGAGCGGAGTAGTTCTGGCTGAAGGCCACCGACATGCGCTGCACCTCGGAGCAAATGTTGTCGAAGATCAGCCGATCGTGCATCCTGTGCTGGAGTATGGCCATTCTAGCGAGATAACGCAACTGACTCTGGGTCAGTGGGCGTGCACTGAAGTTTCGGCGGGACTCACTGCCTCCGGTGACCTCCTCGCAGAGCAGCTCCTCCATCGGCAGTTTGAAAACCAGGGATATTGCCTCGGGCAAAGAGCAGGGCGATCTGTCGCGGCGTGCCAGGCATAGAACCACGAAGGTGTCGCAAATTCCGCCCAATTGGATGCGATGCCGGTAATCCAGATGATCGGCGATCCGATGACTGTAGTGTACCACCTTGCGGGGCTGCTTGGCCTCCAAGATCGTTGCCAGTTCCTTGAATATGGTGCCCAACGCTCGAATATCGAAGACATATACGGTCTCGTTGGCCGTGGAAACCGCCAAAACGGACGTGGGCTGGTGGCGTCCGTAGAAACTGGGCTCCACCAGCAGCGACAGGGTCCTCTGGTCCCGCATATCCCGCAGGGCCTGGTGGTACTTGGCATCCGTTTGCTGGATGTATATTATTTGGTTCAGCTTCCGCTCAAGGGACTCCAACTCGTGCTTTGCCAGCGGTGAGCTGATGGATGCGTCCATTGGGTTCGTTTCCAACGCCGAACTGTAGGATGACACACTCTCATCGCTGTCACTGTCTGTCATTTTGTCCTAAGAGAGCTTGTCATATATTTTTAATTTAATTATTATAATTATTTTTGTTTTGAGTTTGGCTACTCGAATGGGTAGTGTGACCGCCTGGTTCTCCGCCAAAAAAGAGTGGCTGGAAAAATGAGTATAATTTTGGTCACACTGAAACGCTCATTATCTTGACGCTGCCAGACTGCGCGAGGAAACTCGCGGCTTTCATATATTTTTCGAATTAATTACAATATACGTCTAATGCCGGGAAAGATGATTGTGTATTTGGCAAATTACTCTTGGCCTGAGTAATTTAATGGCAATTTCTATCAGCCTCTCAGTCCAATGACTATTGCCAGCGTTGCCAGCCATCGTGATAAAAATCGAGCTCTTCACATCTGCGATGGTTGCACTGAAGAGGGCGCTTTTTAGTCAGTAGCTTGACTTGCGCAGCCACTAGATGACGCAAGTATAAATTGTTATGCTATTTTTTTTATTTAGTTTTTATTTTATTATCGTATGTCTCACATCATACAAACTGAAAAAATTTGGTGGCGATTTTGCTCCTTTAAGCTGAATAAATTTAAAAAACCTCCTCCTTTTAAATTTTGATTTTTTGCAAATATGCGACGATATGTTCGGGAATCTGGTTAAAATAATAAATCTTAAATTTTTAATAATTAATCAACCTACTTAATTTTATATTCCTTCAGTTTACAAAATAAAAGTCAACAATACAATTAAATTACACAATTTTTCTAGTTACCAAATTCAATGGTTTTCAGACACAATTTCAATTGACTTCAATGACTTTTCTTAATGTTAAGTGTTTTAAATGGGAAATAGAAAATACCAATGTGCAATACAACGTAATTAATATATTAAAAAATAATAGCTATTCAATTTAAAGTAGATAAATCCTTTTAAAAGTCCATAAAGTGCCCAATGAGTAATCGCTGCAATATATGACATTCTATAAAAAGCATGCAGGGTTTATTTGGTATGCTGTTATAAAAGAAAAGTTCTTAATAGAAACTCGAAAAACTTTGGTTATGTATAACAGCTTCTTATAGCTGGTCTGACTTTATGGTGTTTTAGGTCTATTGAATATAAAACTTTTTAAATAGTCTGTCAAAATATTGCACATACGTCCAGTATAACACGTACAGGAGTTCCCCTCAACAACATACTCGAAAAGGGGAACTAAATTAAGCCCAGGTTAGTAAAATCAAATTTCTATCTTAGTTTGTCTGTGCACAATTTTATTGACTTTTTGTATTTTTTATATATATTTTTCCCTCTTAAGAGCTATAGACTATCAGATATATACTTAGTTTTGCTTCTTTATATAATAAATGTATTTAGTGTTTAATGCTCTTTGCGCGCTAAGCAAAACAAAAAGCTTTCGAAGTTCGACGCATTACAAATTCGTTTCAGTTGCTGTTTAACTTAAATATTTTCTTTCCGAATCCGAATCCATCGACACGCCCGACGGGCGAATTGCTCGAAATACTCAACTCCGAATCCGAATCCAGCTGCACTGGCCACTTTCGATTTCGAATATGACATCGGCACACCCCGCATGCGTCGACACCCCGCGTGTGGTCGACACAATTTCGAATATTGCATCAACGCAGGCACAATTTCGAAATTGTGTCGATGTGCCGATGCCATATTCGAAATCGAAAGTGCCGGGCAGCCGAGAAATGGTTTTCTATATAGATTTTATATAAAGATATTTTTTTTATATTAATGTTTAAAATTTAAATAAAAATATTTTTATAATTACAATTTTGTAAATGTAAATTTATTGGTAGATAATAGTTTGATGTTTACGAACTATTTTTTTAAAATAATCTTATTGAATTTTAGATATTTAATCACTCAGTCTTTTACTACATTAAGAGGCAAAATTGTAACGGAATACAAGACTTACAGATAACAAGTAAAATAAAATATGTATAGCTCAGCTCCATTATCAAGGAAGTCTAATAATTACATATTTAAAAGTAATCAAAATAATGTCTAAAATGGTGCAATAAAATATTTAGGTGGGGTGATTAATTTTGTAGCATACTTTCGGACCGTATTTCAAGTGATTTCAAATCCACAGCGGTTTCTGTGGCATCCCTGTATTGGTTTTTGGTTATTCATTTGGTGTTTAATATTCATAATTTTAATCTACAACCGCAGAAGGCAAGACCCATTAAAGTTATTGACTATCAATTGCGATTCCAAAATAAGTGGCTTCTTTACCCTCTATAATTGATATCATAAACAGCGCTGTTCCATCGAATAATGAGGCACATAACCGGGACTCAGGTTCAAAGCTCTCCGTTTCCTTTATTTTTGCGTTTTGTTTCCGTTTTGCGCGTTGTCAATTATTGTTGCATACTTTGTGGCGAACAATGCAAAGTGGTTAATGACGACGACGACGGCGATGGTGTTGGCTAGTGGCCTTTTACGTCGGTCTTTGGGGGTGTTAGAGGCTAACAAGAAAATCCCTCTATGCCAACACGCGCACACCGTAATTAAGAGGCACTCCACTCCATTCCGGGCACCGGGGAGCCCGATGGCTTCGGGCCAATGGGAAAACAATGGATGAACACACGCCGGCCACCCACCCTTTCCCGTTCGCAAGCCCGGGCCTGGCCTGGAGCTGACCCAATTAGTCGCGAAGCATCTCCATCCTTTCTACGAATCTTCAATGTGCCACGGCACAGTATCTTTCTAGTTGCCAGGCTGGAGGTTGCCACGTTAATTAAATTATCACGTGTCAATTAATGCTGCCCGGCCCAGAGATACACAGGCGGAAAAACGCAAAGGGTGAACCATTCACTTTGACGTCCAACGGAGGCACCACGGAACACGGTGCGTATGAGCAATGCCTGTCAACTATCAGCTGTCGCAAATTTCTCACAGAACGAGCGCCACGTTTTTCGTTTTTACCACAAAGCAACCAAAAAGCGGGCCATAAAAACTGTCGCTCAAAAATCCGTTTGATGATTTCTCGTCAAAGTTTTTCAGCGATTTTATACTCGGTTTTCCCATGAGTGCGAAAGTTCGATAAAAATGACTGGATTTTTGAGGACTTTCCCCTGAAGCCTGGCATATCAAATAATTCAAGTTGGTAAAAGTTTTTAAAAATAATTTCGCACTCTGTTTCTTTTGAAATAATTTAATACAGGTTTGACGTAGGTTTAATGCTAATCGTAGGTATTCTCGAGTCGGTGATTCCCAATATAACTATATATTTTGTGGGCATGTCACTCCCCTTTTCATTCCACGATCTGTCTCTCCGCTTAACGGTTAAAGTTTTTCAATTAAACGATTAAAATTCCAGCGCTTTTCGCGCGTTTAATTAAACCCAGCCCGCGGCCAGCAAATCAGAGTCAGAGTCTAGCATTTGTTTGGATTTATGCTCAATTTGATTGTGGAAATGCCGCTGGGCCGAATGCCGAATGCTGAACGCTGAATGCTGAGCAATTAGCGGTGGGTGTGCGTCCACTTGATGATGATTTCCTTGTAATTTTTACTTAAAACAGCAAAATGTACAAGGCCAAAATAAGGGATGCTTGTGAAAATGGTAAGTGAATGTTTAATCGTTCTTATTATAATTTCCTGTTTGTGTCGATTCGCTTAAGGTGAATTTTCGCTGCCCTAAAGAGAAATTGAGGGGAATTTAATTTAAACTACAAGTGGTGGTACAAATTATTAGAATAATTAAAGTCGACAAAATATATACGATTTTTAAACATATTTTAAAATATTTTACATCTAATCTAAAGTACAAATAAAAGGGAGATACCGAACCTGGTACGGTTTTTTAGGGCATCATTAAACTTTTAAATTCTCGCATTAAATAAACAACCAATAAATAGAATTTATGCCCAGCAATCCCTTTCTCGCAATCGATTCGCCGTATTATTCCGGAAAATGCTATTTATTTAATATGCAGCGTATAACAAAATGGCAAAAATAGGCTGTGCCAAAACATATTTCACACCTAACAAGCTTACAAGCTACTATTATTGCCGTTGCAGGCTGGCTGCTCGAATGGGATAGCCGCAAAACCGCAAAATTTGTGTTACATTTGCAGGTCGCTGTGTCAGCGAATTGGTACCCTCTTTTTCTGTTTTTTTGTTTTTTGGCAACATTTCAGTGAAAGTCGTGTGTGGCGGTTGGATTTTTTCCTCTTTAATGGCATACTTCTGGGCGCGGCGCCAACCACCTGTAAGGGAGCGGAGAAAGAGCGGCAACCGGGGGGCGGTGCAATGGGTCTCAGGTGCGAAGTATCAACGGCGGTGTTATTGTCGCCATTGCAGTTGTCCATAATGGTTTCGGCCATAAGCTCAGACAGCGGCAGAGCAGCAGTCTGGTTCCCCGCAGGACAATTGTGCTTGCCTGCCAGCGGTGAAAACATTAACAGGCATTTTTATCGCCTCATCCACTCCGAACCGAGGGCGCGGATTGCGTCTGCAATGCTATTTGAATGCCTTTCTGAGGACCACAGCCACTGCCATTAAAATTCCGATTTCGTTCGGTATTGTTCCAATCATGGATGAAGAGCCCTTTGATAAGCTTCAAAAGATTCTTCTTTTTTATATTTGTTTTTGGAATTTGTTATTTTATATATCGATTTGTGTTTAATTTGATTATATGTTTTTAACTTATAAAGTTTATACGAATATATTGTATTACTACAAAGGAAACTTCCTTTGTGGAACTCGTATAATTAATGTAAATTTCTTGATTTCTAAATAATAAAACACACCATTCTTAAACATTTTTAAAATAAAACAGCATATGTTAATTCTTATAGGTTTTTGTTGCTTGCTTTTACCAACAAACACAGTTTCTGTATATACCTCAAGCATCCCAAAAGCAAAGCTTCGATATTTGAGTGATTCCCATTTATTTATGTTAAAGAATCCTGCCGGAAGATAGCCCTTAACATTTATGATGTCCTCAATTTGCATTGTGTGCGCGTGTATCCTATATCCGCTTGTCTTTTTATAGACGGCATTGCTGGGCGTGTAATTATGTGCAATATAAATGCTTAGTGGGGGAAATTATGATGCAATAACTTTTCACCCCACGGAGCAGGCAGCCACTTACATACATTGAAAATGCCAATCGAATGCCATCAAATACAAACACACAAGCAGCACACACAACAAGAGCGAAAAAAAAAATATACACAAGAGTGTGGTGAGTAAGCATCCTTTGATCCCTTAAGCAACCAATGCGTATACTCAATTTTTATGGCTTGTCATTTGCTTGCTCCTTTTATTCTGTTCTCCTCTCTTTATTTTTTTGTTCTTATTTTTTGAAGTCCCCACTCGACTCCGTCTGAAGCAGGAAATATGAAAAAGTCGCAGTGGGTCAAGGGGTGCGCCGGCGAAGAAGGACTTCTCGTTTTGCGGAATTTTCGGGCCTGCAATCTCAACATTTGTTTCACCCACTTAGACGAAATTACGTAGCCCGAGTCGCCTCTCAGTCTTCTGGCCCCCATCCCCACCCCACCCTTACATTTCTCTTGTCCCTCTCAGGTTTTCTTATTTTTTCCCCAGACCGTCACTTTTCTCTCTGTTCGGCTGAGCCTCTGTATTGCCTGGATTTTGTGCCTTTCATTTGCGGCTTGGGGATTGTGTGTTTTATGCTAACCATAAGATTTTCGTTGCATTTACTTGACAAACAGGTGGAATCAAGGAGGCCTTACGCTGAGAACCATATAAGCTGGAGTTTAGTGAAATAAATTTAATGTAGCACTTGTACATATTTGGTTTTATAACAGGCTGCGTGAACACTTAGTCGAGTTATGGTCAAGCAATAATTAAGTTATTATTTATTAATTCAATTTATATATTTACCAATACCTTTAAATAATTTGGAATATTAAAAGTAAATATTATTAAAAATAAAGGTACCATAGGTGTAATTTCCTGATTTTAATATTATCTTCAAAATATTTTTAAAGGGTTTTTAAAAACAATAGAAGTAATAATATTAAAATGTATTTTGTAATCAATAAATACTTATAAATAAATTTAAATAAATACTCCAATCAGAAAATTAATCAAAGAATTACTCGATATACATTATATACATATTTTGATGTGGATATAAATGAGTCTTCTTTTAAACGACTAAAAAATAAACTGTTCTATCCCGGCTTAAATGTTTCAGCTCCTTTTGGGACCCATTTCAATCACTTAATATCCGCAAGGAATTGTTCACTTTCTGCTAATGAAAAGCTGTGCATCAGAATGCCAAAGCAATTTCACACATAAAGGCAACAGGAAAGCAGAATTCAATAAATGTGCGAGGAAAGTATGAAAAATATTCTAAATTCCGTTTGGGTGCATTGTCGGGGGATTTTCCAGTTGGGTCAAAATTTAATAAACAAAAACCGAAAATGCCCTCAGAGCAGGTTTTCCAGCCTCAACACTCTAATCGATTTATCCTTGGACAGGCTGTATGTGTGTGTGAGGCATCATTCAATTTCTCGACTTGGATCGAAAAATTGAATCCAACTGCATAAACATTTGTGTCCCTCGAGTGGAATTCGAAAGGGAGGAAGAAATAGTCGACAGGCGTCTAATCAAATGGAAGGCACTGGGGGGCAGATGGTTATTTTCTAAGCCGTTGAGCTCTCGAGTGGCCTAGCCTTCCCTCCCTCCTCCACTCCACCCACCCAATGAACTGTGGCCAATTGACTTTTGTTCTCTCCGCCGGCCAACTTAATATTCATGATTTATTTGCCATTCTTATTTGAGCAGGACATCAAATGGCCTCCTGCTCCTCGGCTCCTTCGCTCGCTTTTAATTTCCTTTTGGCTGTGTAATATAATTTAAATACATTTAATGCTGTGTACTCATGGCTTTCCTTGCCCTCATAAAATAATTTGTCATTAATCATTTCTGTGGCCGGGACAGGCAGTTGAGAGATGTTCTTTTTGCTTCCTTTTTTCTGTTTTCAGTATAATTTTGGACTGCGGAGAATACGGAGTTCTTAATGCATTTTAAATCGCGAGCATTGACCAATTGTCAACTGGCGAATTAATGAACCTCTCTGTGATTTATGAATATTCTCCGATGGCCTTTAAGACACTTTCTTCGTGCGGCTTTTCCTGGTGGCCTATTTGGTATTCATTTTCGCTTATCCACCTCATTAATCAAGTGTGGAAAACAATTTTGTGATTTTTGAAATATTGCGTATATAATATTCTTTGTTTATTTCTTATAAGAGATTTAAAATGTATCTTGTGGCTTAATGGGAATAAATATTTAGCATAGTTGAATGATGATTTGTCATTTATCTAAGAGAAAAATATTACTTTAATTAAATACGTTTGCTTTACTTTTATTTTATCCTTTAAATGCTCTCCGCATTAAACTGTAGGTTTTAGATTTTAGATGCAATTATTTTCAGGGAACTACATTTTATAAACATTTTTAAGCTAAAGAAATAATTGCCTCGTGCCAAATATTTCTTGCGAAACACTCAAGAAATTCTTCACAAAGGCCAATAATTATAATTGCCCTCTTTTTCGTTAGCAAAACCTCAAGTAAATGAAAGCTAACAACATAGCTGGCATTTTTTGCGGGGCCTCTTTAAAATACTAAAGCAACCAGCAAAATATCCCGAATGCCACAATCCGAAATACGCAATAAAACTAAATGAGCGTGTATATGGCCAGGGGGAGTGGGCAGAAAGAGCATGCTCTGGTATTCTTGCAAATCCTGAGCAAATAAACCAAGGATGCCAACAAAGCAAATATTAACAATGCCAATAAAAAGAGGCAGGATGCCGAGGAGCCGAGCGAGGAAGTAATCCTCGAAATAAGTAATCATTATGACCATCAGTAAACAATGTACGCCAGCCTCGGAGAGCTATGTAAAAAATGCAATGGGACTATCAAAATAACAATAACCCCAAGGACAACTCGGCTGAGATATGGTCATGACAACCCATCCCCCGGCTCCAGCTCCAGATACAGCTCCAGCTCCAGCGTCTGTGTATTATTCCAGGAAACTATGTCCGAAAATAGGAGTGCGTGACCAGAGGACATTTCGGTGCGCCACTAAAGATGGCATCGTGATGGGATTGCGGTAGATTCCGACTTTCAAGGTAAATATTTATCGTAATTGCCAGAGATTAGTCCAAGCTATTCACAGGAATCGTTGGTTTTATGGTTGGTTTTATGGTGGTTTAGGCAAAACTAAAAATGAAGCTGAGAGAAAAAATGCAACAGAAAAGCTTAATTAAATTTTTTTGGATGCCCTAAAATTTTAATTTGTTTCGTATAATACCAGGAAACATCAGAAATTAACCCCTTTCCACAATAGGCTACCTGTAACTAAGACCCTGATTCTCGATGTCTAATTTTATCAAATTCCTCTTGTCCCTTCACTAATTCTGTATGCACAGCTGCTAGCAAACAAACAATTCCGGACATCCACAAAACAAGGATAATCACGGACAGATTTAATGGCATTTTTATGTTGGGCTAAAGGATTTTTAATTGCTGATGTGGTCCTGTGGGTGGGACAGAAGACAGGTGAATTACAAATTAGACGAGAATTAACACCAGCTCCCGGCGGCGGCAACGGCGGAGGCGAGTGACAAGTTGGGAAATTGATGATGGCTCTGGGCATTCATACGAGGCCGAGTTAATTACTTTTGTGTCCTTAAGTCCGCTGCCTTTGATTTAATTCATGATTGTCCGACTCGGAGCCCAGGTGAAAGGCGATTTTCTCAGGGATTTAGATTTTCGTGTGTGTGAGCTAGGTTAATTCTATGCATTCTTCTGAGGCGCCATCGCTGCAGATGTAATTAGGACCGACGTTTCTGTTCGTTTTGTGGGCCGGCAGACATTCATACATACATAAATCATAGTTGCGGTTGATCCTCAAACATCTGCATAATTACACTTTCGGTTCGTGTTTGCTGCAATGCCATTTGCGTATGGGTATGAGTATGTTATGGGCACGGGTACGAGACCGAGTTCTGTTTTCCTCGCCATTTTATTAAACAGCATTCTGGCTTGCCAACACGCCACATTCATATGTATGTGAATGCCGCAGCCCGCTGCTGCTGTGGCTCCGCCAGTTTTCGAGTTTTTCGCTTTTCCGCCTTTCCGCTTTCCCGGCTGCGGCAGCGGCAGCTGCAGACAGCCAACTATTAAAGGCCACTTCAAAACGAAACCGCCGGCGGTCTGTCTGACTATCCGTGGCTCGCTCTCTCTCTCTCGCCGACTTCGTCCTCCCAATCCTGCGGAGTGCTTAAAATTTCAGCTACGTGCGCGATCTACGTGTGGGCCACACCTGCCCCAGAGACAATGGCCAAGCGGGGTCTAGCAATGAGGGCGAGAGGGGGGAGAAGCGGAGAAGAGCATGCGGAGAATCCAATGTAATTTAATGTTTCATTTCTACACATTTGGCCGCCTTGGCGTATACGTTATATCGCTCGACACACGTTGCCCGGCACACGCGATGCCAACGTGACGCGTTCGCATAACCGGGTAACGAGTTTTATATTCTGCTAAATAGAGCTGGCAGCGTGATCAGGCGAGTGTATCAAAATCACAGAATTTTTTTCTTTAAAATATAAAATTATTAATGTAATATTACATTTATTATTAAAGTTTTATAGTAACACATTTAAGGCATTTACTTTAAAAGAATATAGTCGATGGCCCTGGCAGCTAGTACTATAAGTCTATATGTTAGTTTTAGTTTTATAAACAAGTCTAACATCATATATAAAATTAAAAAAATAAACTTTAGAAGAATTGTAGAATTTGACCTTAAATCAAAAACAGGTACTGTCTTGAATTCGCAATAGACTTTTTATAATTGTACAAATATATTTCCGGACTTTATTTATTTTAATTCCCTTTGTAAAGTCTTAACTACACATTTTTAGAAAGTAGTTAAGTACATATTTTTAGCAAGAGGATAAAGTTTACATGGCTTTTACTATTTTATATATATGTATATGCTATGAACTTTTTTTTTTTTTCCACTGCAAAATTCCAAGTCCCCCTTCCAAGAAAAAATAAAAATAATTTACAAAAGTTAATTATAAACTTGGTATTTTATTTATTATTTATTTATTTATCTATTTATTAGTTATTTTTTACATATTTGTTATTTATTTATTATTTATTTGTAAGTTATTTATTATTTTTTTATTTTTTATTTTTTATTTTTTATTTATTTATTGTTTATTGTATTGTATTCCCAGATATATTTTACAATTTTCTAACCCAACTCGAATCACGCCCTCAGCACCGATCCGGGCTCAGTGTTGAGGGCCAAGCGAGGTTAGGGGCCAGAAGCCAAGTTAAAGTTTTGTCCTCGTCGCCTTCATCAAGTGTTCCTCCACGCCCAGCGCAATTACGGTAATTAGTGTTACGTTTCCACTGCTCTTAGCCCTGTTGCTCCATTGTTGCCACACACAGCTACAGCTGCCTTTGGCTTAATTTTGTTTGGTGTGCGGCTCACATGCAAAGCCACTTTCATGTTTGCCGTGGAGAGCAAATCAAACCCCGAAAAGCCGAAAATGCCAACGCAATCAGACATTTCGCTTTATTTTATTTCATTTCATTTGATATTATTTCAGTTCAGTCATTTTTCGTGTCGTCGCGTGTTTTCCCCCCACATATCTGTTGCTGTTGTTATTGCTGTTGCTGATGTTGATTCAAGTCGCAACATCAAATCAGAGTCAAAATGCAAAACAGCACACAAGGGTTGTGCCCCCAATTGGTCCCCTCGCTGTATATGTATTGTTTAAATTTGCAAAAATCAAATACTTTGGCTCCGAATTGGAATATTTAATTAGTTGATTTATTGGCGGATTGCATGTGTTTGTTTTTTCGGCCTGGCCTTGTTTTCCCTCGCGGCGAAATCGTTATTCGCGTTTTCCCAAGAATTCCTTTGATTGCTGCGCCTGAGGAAGAATTCAGTGTGAACACGTTTGACTTCGGCTTTAATAAGCTAGATTGGGCTTGGAACTCACTTTCGCCCTCAACAACAATTTATTTAAATTCCTTAATTAACTTTTTAAGCGAATGTAATTGCTACCGATTCTTTTGCGCCATTTAAAAACATTTTGAGGAGAGATTTTAAAATTGGATAATACGAATATGCATGCATATATAGCTACAAGGACCCTGGGACCCGCTGTGGTTAAGTTGTTGCCGCTGCACACAGAGATCCAGTCAGTTGTAATCGCAGTTGTTCGCTTTGTTGTCGCTGTTTATGCATATTTAACACCCTTGAGCTATTATTGCGCGATTAAGCGGAAGAATTTAGCCGAGCTACGCATTGTCATTGCAGCTGAAGTGCAGGGGGTCGAAGCGCACCAAAGTATGCTATATAAAAATAATTACAGTGGGCCAATTTACGGGTTGTTGAGTCAAAAATTGAATCGAATTGCATATAAGTGGGACTCTTAACGGAGGTATGATACTGCAATGCTGTTTTCATTAATGAGAGTAAATTTTTCAGACTGTCAGTATAACAAGTGTGACCGTGCCAGCTTTATGTAAGAAATCTCAAGCAAAGATCTGAAATATTTTTTTCTGTCTGCGCTCCTATGGAAAACTTCAATGAGTGAAAGCACAATGCAGTGGCATAATGTATTAATTAAATACAAAGTAATAAATTAAAAACATGTATTAATTAAATACTTTTATTTAAAGTATTTTTATTCTTAAATATACTGACAAATCTCAGAAAAATATCGATAATTTCCATCCCATCCAATTTTAAGCTATTGCCAACTATTCAAAGTAGTCTCCTTCTGTCAAAAAAAGTAAAATAAATTATAATTAGCAGACAGCAATATATTTTCAATAAAAAAAAATCAACATTTTGGAATATCGACACTGACAATTTATTAAATAAATACAGATAATGTTTAATGTTAACCAGATTATCTTTTAGAACGACATGACGGTGAGTTTTCATCATGATCGATCCCCTCTCATGTAGCTCATCTTGAACGCAGTTAGGTATCTGAGTTAGAGCTCTAAAAACATAAATGCTAATGGCTCTTCGTCGTTTTTCTAGCTCTATCACAATATAACCATTGACACGAGATTCGTCGCAGAAATCCCTAGAGAATCTCGAGTAATTGGAAATCCAAGAGAAGAGCTCAAACCCAAATACCCAAGGCCTAGCTTTTGTGCCAGGTAAAGGCAGAATGTGCGATCAGCAGGTAGACCGAGGCGACCACAAGGCTGATGACCACCATGGGAAAGCCGTAGACGAAGAAATGCATGAAGGAGATTCGGTAGCCATATTGGCTGGCAATGGCTGCTCCGACTATGTTGGCGGTGGACCCGAGGAGAGTTCCATTGGCGCCAAAGCAGGCTCCGAAGGACAAGGCCCAGACGAGCGGTGATAGCGGAACATTGACCTCCTCGCTCTGCCCTAGGTCGATGATCATCTTGAGCATCATCGTGGTCACCGGCACATTGCCCACAAAGGCCGCCAGGAGGCCCGATATCCAGAGGATCAGGAGTATGGCCACCATCGTCTGGTAGCGCTCCTCCACGCTGTTAATCACTGTGATCGCCTGGTCGCACAGCCAACGAATTAGGCCCAGCTGATCCACGATCTCCGTGAGCACGAAGAGGCCGGCCAGGAAGATGAGGGCCGACCACTCAACGTGAATGAGCACCGCCTCGAGGTCGTTCATCCTGGCCAGGATGATCAGTAGGAAGGCGCCCAGGAATGACACCCAGCCGAGCGTGGCGCCCGACATGAAGGGCAGCGAGTGCAACAGGAAACAGACACAGACGAATGTCATCGCAATCACGCTCTTGGCCAGCAGCGGCTTATTGGTGATGCCGTAGTGGGACTGCAGGTAGGACAGCGTCTCGAAGTAATCATTCGCTGGCTTTATGCACGGCTTCGCCGACTGGTGCTGCCTCAGCCAAGCAGCCCGTTCCGCAACCTGAGAGCTCAGCCGGCGCCGCGACGCCTCCCGCTCCTCCGAGACCTTAATCTGCAGCTCGGACAGCTTGAAGAGCCTCTTCCTCATGATCAGATAGATGGCGGCCACGGCCACTAGCAGAGCGAGGAGCACGCCGGGCAGCATGTGCATCGTAAAGACGAGGAAGTTGATGCCATTCCTCTTCACCACTTTGTTGGTCGCTATAATCACGTTGGGCGGATCTCCGACTGGGGTCAGAGCCCCTCCGATGTTCGCGAACAACACCACCACGATGATGACCAGCGTCGACTGAACTTTGACCGCCTCGCACAGGCGGATCGCGATGGGAGTCATCAGGAGCAGCATCGTCACGCTGTCCAGGACACAGGACAGCACGGCCGTGGACATGCCCAGGAAGAAGACCAGTGGCCACGCATGGCCCCTCGAAATGCGGTAGGACTGGATGGCCAGCCAGTCGAAGATCCCGGTCTCGGACATTACGCCCACAATTATCATCAAGCCGATCAGCAGCATCAGGGTCTCGATGTCCACCCACGAGATGATCTGGAACATAGTGGGTCGGTTTCCTATTGCCGTGAGAATCGCTACGCCGGCGGTTGCCATCAGGAGGGCGGCAAACGTGTGATCCGTCAGCTCGAAGAGGATCAAGGTGTACAAGCCGAGGATCAAGATGCTGGCATAGAAAACCCCCCAGGCGGTCACCATTGGACTGGAATCGGTCACCATGACCAGGGACACCGGGTGCTCGCACTTGCCCGCCAACGACACCACCGCCTTCAGGCCACTCCGTCGCGGGTCCGCAATCTCAAAGAGCCTGGAGGCGTAAGCATAGTTGTTCGGCTGTTCCAGCAGGTACACATTCCACATGGCCGTGCGTAGAATGGTCTGATTCATGGCCGAGTCCCGCCACTCCACGCTCACGCCAACCGCAGACACGTTCTCCGTGCTCTCCACCTTCGTATCGATGGGTCCTCGCAGGGAGATCGTGGTGGCATCTTTTGGCAGCCTTAGGCGCCGAACCACGGTCTCGTTGGGCAGCACGGTCACCACCGAGGTCTCCAACTTGCTGGGGGCCCAACCGATAAGGAAAACGGCGAAGAAGCTCCATATCAGGACCAGAAGGGCAATCTTAGTCAGGGTAAGACCGAATCTCCACCTCGGAACTGGCTTTGGTTCCTCTTGGTTTGGCTCAGCTGGTTCTCTCGCTTGCGCTAGCCCGGTTATCCTGCGCAAGCGTAGGCTTCCGGCAAAACTGCACAACGGCCATGACTGCGAAAGTCTGGGAAAGAATTTCGGATTTGTAACTGGAAAAAAATCACACAAAAATTTCATTTGAAGGCTAAGTCAAGCTCGAGTGCTTGGAATAATATAAGTTAAAGGTATACTAAAATATGTAATTAAGGTTCGCCATAAATTAATTAATTCAGT
The DNA here is from genome assembly GCA_018153105.1 of Drosophila rufa. Lineage (NCBI taxonomy): Eukaryota > Metazoa > Arthropoda > Insecta > Diptera > Drosophilidae > Drosophila > Drosophila rufa. The sequence goes on from JAECXS010000085.1 coordinate 18,493,628, forward strand.
TACTTATATCTTAGTAATTACTAATAATAAATACTCCCTAGAAAGATTACCTAGCCGTATTTTTTTTCTAGATTATTTTCATTTTAATAATAGCTGAACGTGACAAGTAATGAAGCCCTCATTCTGTCAATTTAATATTCCCAAATAGTTAGTTATGAGGAATGTATTTACACGTTTTTCATAGTAATTATTGTGCAAAGTTTCCATAGTACTTTGTGTATCGCTGGGGACGTGCTTTGAGCAGAAGTTAAGTGCCGCTTGAGCCTTTTTAAATATAGAGAATCCACCCTATATATAAGGATACACACACTCCCATAACTGCAGCCATAATACGCACCATTGCCAAGCGTCGTCCTTCCCCCTGTGTCCTTTCCCCCGCCCCCGCCGCAAAAGGGCCATTGTCAACTGACAATGCCGCTGGCATCTGTGTTGATAGTTCCAAGGAGTGCCGAGCAAGGGGAGTTGCAGCAGGGGATTGGAATGGGAATGGGGATTGGTGCTGCTTGGGCTGTTGCCAGTTGAATGCAAATATTAATAGCGCAAATTTTCTGCCGCACAACAAGGCTGGGAATATGTGTGCCAGGGCTAAAAGAGGGACTCTCTTTGCTGTGGGAAAGCAAGGAGCTTTCACTTGTTTTACCATTTTATACTCATGAAACGCATAAATTTCTCCGCCTCTCAGTGTATTTATTTCGCTTTTGCTCTCGTTTGTTGCATACAAATCAAATTTATTTGCCATTTTGTTTACATTCGCTCTTACACACTAGCTCCGGCATCGGTCGGTCTGTTTGTGTTTTTAATTTGAGTGCAGCAAACATTTTCAATTGATTTTGTTTCTCGCTGTTTTGGCTTTTTTTCTGCCCTCTATTTTGTTGTATTTTTTTTGTACACATGCAACGCGAAGAGCACCAATATTTGTTTTATCTCAAGGGAACGCAGAGAGTGAGAACTCTATTAAATTGATTCGTGTTTTAATGGAATTGGGATTGGATTGGGGTGAGCGGGGTCTTGTTGTCTTAGCCATTAATTGAAAACTGCTGATTGAATAATGAATGCATGGATAGGCTCGGATTAATGTAAATAAACAATGCCACTAGAAACAATAAACACATCGATCGATTTCGTGTTTAGTTTCTATATGTACAGCTAAAAACCTTTCACTCACTTTATCCGCATCAAATACAATCGTCTGGGGAGTTTTTTATTAAATTATGTGCACCCCCTCCTCTCTATTCAATTCAGTTTTCATTAATTCTCAGCTGAGAACATGGGAAATGAGCATAATAAAAACTGACCAGGCTGGCCAAAAGCAGCACAATGGAAATGCTTGGCGGAACCAAGTGCTGAGTTCTCATAAAGTTTAATTAGAAAGACAAGCGGTTGCCAGAGCCAGCATATGGAAATGAAATGCAAGTGCCACCGAGGAAATGGTGGTGGACTTTATTAAAATTTTACAATGCGAGTGATTTCCATATATTGTCAAAGAAATATTTCTGGCAATTGTGAAGGAATCTTTATTAAATAAAATAAAATGGTTCATTAAAAGAAACGCTTTACAACTGAGAAATAATTCTAAATTGTGGGAATTAATTAAAAATAGGTTTCTCTGTTCTTTTGTTCAGAGGTGGTTTGATTATATTTTAAGTTTTTGATAATTCTTTAATATTATTTAATTTCTACACAATTTTACCTTTGTTTCAAGTGTAACTCGCTTTATTTAATTTCTGTCTAGAGAAAACCAATCAAATGGAAACACTGGGCCACACCTTGACTTGACCTATGTATGTGGCTGTGGCCTGATTAAATTTCGGCTACCCAAAGCGATAATTATGACACCTTAACACAGTCTCCTTCCCCCAAAAACATGCACACACTTCCTTATTAGAGTGGACCATTGAATACAAATTATTAAAAGCAGAGCTTAATAATATTAGGAATGGTTTAATGAGAATTTTAACTGGCTAACAGGACGTATGAGTAATTTGCAATCAAGCATTCTTGGTATCTTGTTGTCAGAAACTTTCAAACTTTAAGGTTTTTGCTGTAACTCGTTCTTATTTTCATATACCAAGATATTTATTTAAATTTATACATTTTCCTATTAACACTATTTGTGTAAGAATTAATTTTTAAAATCTCAGTGCTCTGAGGTCCACCCCAATGGTCATTCTCAAAGGACCCTGGCTAAGCTGAGCTAAGCAAAGCTAAGTACAGGGTGGGGTCCTTTGAAATATTGCACAATCAGCGCATTAAATAATTAAGTGCTTAATTAAATAGGGAGCAGGCAGCAGGTCGTAGCCATCCAGAGGTAAGCAAGTAATTTTTCCATTGTATTACACTCTCTGTGGTCAAACTGTGCATACAAATCGTGGGCTTGGGTTAGGTCAGTCTGGTCTGGGTTTGGGTTTGGGCTTGGGATGTGAGCAAAAGAGTTATTTGTCTTCATTTATCCATGCCCATCACGTGCCACGCCAAAATTCGAAATGAAAACTAAATGAGAGCGGAGCTCTCTCTCGGTGCTTGACTTGCCCTGTTGCATGCTGGGCATAATTAACTATTCGATTACGAGAGCAATTGTTGCAATTAGTTGTTACCGAGTTGATTGGGTTATTATGAGCGAAACGAAAGCCCGAAGCTTTCGATTAACTTTAATGAGTGTGCAGGGGAAATTTAAAGGAAACTGAGAGCTATTATGTTACGGAAAAGAGAAAGAGAAATTACTGAACCTTTAAACATATAAAAATTGACTTAATTTAACATTTGGCGGTTAGCTTAACATATTATTTTTTATTTGGATATTTATTTAATTCAGACTTTTCTGCCAGCACATTTATTTTAAGGTATAATTTCAATAATTATCAATATGAAATCATGTAATTAAATTACCTTGAACAAAGATAAAGACTTTCACATTTTACAACAAATATTATATTTAAAACAATTTGTTTAATAAATAAAAATATTAAAGCCATTTAACTTTAATAAAATATTCCAAGAATAATAAGACCCAAAGAGTTAAACCTAATTGTTTTTAATATGATATTTTCCTTGGGAAAATCATTAAAGTAAATCTCTTTAATTTGAAATCAACCCTAGTTGAAGATAAAAATACAGATTCCTAATGAATCCATTAACAATCATTAGCCAGAGAACACTCCCATTGCGAATAACTTTGGCAAGCCTTTAGCACATTTACTTCAATTAGTGAGGAGCCAGCATTTCGCTCGCTCCTTAGCCGGCGCTCCTTCCCTCCGAGCCTCCCATCCCCCTCCGGACCAGCAGACAACCTAAAACAAGGCTCGCTGGATACAGTTATGTATGTTGTGTAATTACACAAATGCATTTATGTTTCATACTAAACAAGATACAATGTGCAGACGTTTTGTATTTGTGTAGCCATTCAGACGCATACAAAAGCAACAAAGGAATACGGGGTGAGATAAGAGGGGTAAGGGGAAAGAGGAAAGGGAGAGAAAGTGGGAAGGGGACAAGGGTTGGGGGGGAAAGTAAAAGTAGAAAAGTAAATGCATACTGCACATGCAGAAAAATTGCAAACAAATATGTTATATATGTGTGTACCAGCATATCAGCAGTTTAAGAGCCATTCAAGCACATGTTTTCTTGTAGAATGAACTTTAGGATACCCTAAGGATATCCTTTTTGAATAAACTAGAAAATTAAAATCTCAGTTAATTACTATATAAAATACATTAACTATATTATATAATTAAGATAATTATCTCTCCTTTCTCTCACTTATTAATAGTTCTCACCCAAAACGAGCATTAGCATTTAAATAGTTCCTTAACCATATGTGGCGAGCTTTAGCCTTGGGTCAACTAATTCCCTTGACTGTACCAGACCCGTATATCCCATTCTAGACAAAAATAAAAATGGGTAGCCGGTATACAAACATAATCAGTGGCATTTTCATTCGGCTGCATCAGCACAAAGCGAGCTCCAGCTCAGACTTAATTAAAATTTCATTGTGTGGCCCGCTTTGACTGTTCTTGTTATTTTTTGTTGTCTAAATCCCATTCAGATTTCACCCTTCGCTGGCTGGCGCCATTGTTTCGGCACAAATGCGTTTTAACTTGGCCCACAGCGCTATAGCGAATATGGTGCCACGACTATGCGAGGCTATATGCGTGCGACATTGTCGGCTGGCGGCACACTTGAGACGGCGTTGACAAAAGTCAAGCTGTGTTAACCTTGCATTTGTGCATTTGGGGCTCAGACTTTCGCCCTCTAGATCCAATTGTCTCCCTTGTGGGGTAATTAGCAGCAGCAGCTGCGGGAAAGTGTGCTACAATTATTTGCATTGCAACCACACGGGCAGGAGGAAGGGGATGGAACACTGGCTGTGGTAATTGCCGCCCTTTTTGGGGGCCAGCCCCAATGACTTGGGCCACTAATTTGCAAAATTGCTCAAATAATTGGCCAGCCTGATGTATTTCATTTTAAATTAAACGTCACCGCTACCAACCCAACATAGAACCGCCGTATTCCAGCCACAAGCCAACTGCAATTGGCAGCAGTTTTGTGTGTCCTTCCCTTTTCGCGGAGTTTTTCTTGCTTCGCAAAGGGTCCTTTGAAAATGTTATGAGGTTTCTGTGTGGTTATCCCAAGTGAGAGGGAAATATAGATTTTTCATTAAATTTTCTTGCTACTAAATTGGCCATTGAGTTTAAGATTTATTAAATTTTGAAGTTTGCGGCATTATATATTTATTTTCTCTTTAAATCTGCAATAAAAACAAGCTTCTGTGTTATAATTTATAAGGAATCAGTTTTAAACTTATTTCATTAGTTGAAAAATATTAATTATTCTGGTTTTCGTTATTGTCGAAGTGGGTATGATATGATAATTATTATTCTAAGGATTTATTATACCTATAACAAATTTGTAATTAAAAAATATAACTATTTTCCGCTAAATACCGCTAACGGAGGCATAACATTTAACAATTGGAGCCAGTGCAAAGGGTGTACCGGGTTTTAGTATATTTTTATATAAAAAAAATGTTTTATTTCGTTGAGTTTTTTCCAACTCGCTTTACTGCCTTTTTGTGGCTAACTTTTTGCCCTCTTACTGTGCTTGCACACATAATTTGGCCAATTAAGCGCCGTTTATGGGCAAAAAATTAACATGGCTGGCAGTTAAATTGCCTTGGATTTAAAGAGAAGCCGCGTAAAAAGGGCACATAGGGAATAGGCCGTCATAAAATCAATAACAAATAATATAATGCAAATGGGGGAAAAAAAGAGCCGAGGGCTGAGTGGAATTTTTATGCCTCGGACTGAACGACGTCATCGATATAGACATAAATTCCGGGAGCTTTTATGGCCAGTTGATTTGCTTGTTTTTCTCAAAGCCTTAGGATCCCGGCTATATGCGTTAACGGCATTATAAGTAATCATTTATCATCGATTGCCAACATGTGTTTGGCCTCGAGTGGATCCGAGCCAACGTGCGTTAAGGATGAAGTGAGCCTTCATGATGGAGCATATTGAGTTCGCTTCCAATTAAGGTCATCGATTTCGATGTGCCTTTGATTTAAGTTCCGAAATTTTCTCATTACAATTTCGTTCAGCATGGGAACCGGTCCTCGGACTTGGGTCCGAACTTCCATATTTATCTACGTCCGTCGCCTAGCTGAACTTTCTCGATTTGACAAACTACACGACCAGTGCCCACCGAGATCGATCGGATGAACATGATTGATTGACATATCATATCATTGCGACACCACAACTCCAGCGACAGCCGGCGGGATGGGTGAGAATTTGAAAAGCGCATCGTGGACAAAGGCACTGCAAAATCATCAACCAATTAGTCCTGCACGGCATATGAGGTTTCCAGGATTTTGCGAGCTGCTTGTGACTGTTATGGACACCAGACTGCCCTCATTTCCATGGTCACACTCCGGATGGAGCACACTATTTGCGAATCGCAAACGGATGATTTAAGTGCTCATAGTTCACTGAGCAGAATGCTAATTTAAGCTGGGAACTGCTAAAATATTTCACTAACGCACCGAAATGAATGTCCTGCTCAGCTGTACACTTAAACAAAAAAAAGCTTACTTCAAAATTCGAAGAATCGGAAATTTATGAGAGTTATTAATGGCTTAAAGTTATAAAATAATTAATAATATTAAAGATTTATTTGTTCAAAGAAAATTGGTTCTTGGGAATTCAAGTAAAACGCAAGCGGTAAGGGCGCCAATTCCCTGTTTGTACTTTGCAATCTTATTTTTATTAGATATTTATTTATTTTATTTGTTTCTAGAATTAATTGAAGCTTTTAATGTTTGCTTTAAGGATTAACCCGAATATTTACATATAACTAATGTATTGATTAGGAAATGTTTATTTATAATTTATATCAAGAAATAAGAAAAACAAATCTTAGTTTTATCTACAATTTTGTTTAAATAGTTTAAGTTTCGAATTTTCTCTGGGTGATAATTCCAACATATATTTTTGCCATATTTATTGCTCAACTTTCGGCATTCAACTTTTTCATCAGCAAATACTTGAAACATATTTTATCAGCTTGAAATGGATTTCGTTCGATTTGTTTGGAATTTTCCATATCGAAAAAGAGAAATTGAAATGGCCATTTCCCGTGCCATTTGGCTTTCCTTTGGCACTCTCTGAATTTCTCACTAGACACGCACCTTTTGAACTCACTCGCAAATAAAAGTTGGCTGGCATTCCGCAAAACTACTGACAAGAGAGAAATTTTTGAGTATTTTTCATGTTCGTCTCATTGTGGCCAAATTGAATTCTGTGGCCGGCTTGGGTTCGGCCTTTGTCTGAAAGCTTTTGTGGTCAAATTGATATGTCAGTGACCTGGACCCATATCAAAATGAAGTTCGACACGCGTCGCTGAGCAAGTGAAAAAATGAGGCGAAATTCGCCTTGCAGCTGGCCGTAAATGGAAATGCTTCTGGGATTTATAACAATTTGCCAGGCTTAGCTTGGTCTTAGCCTGGTTTCGGCCAACTTAATTAGCAATTCATTTAGTTTCAGCTGCAACCCTTTTCTAATGTCCTTAATCCGAAAGCCTTACCGATTCTCCCTTTGCAAATCTTTGGCGTCCTTGAAGCCAAATGAAGGCGGCCCAAAAGGAGAACAAAAAATTAACTTGTGGGGACTGGCTAAAAAGTTTAAATTGAAGTACTTGGGCGCAGTTCAAAAGTTTTCCCTCAAATTGCTCGCCAGCTCACCTCACTCTCCCCCGGCAACAAAATATTACAACAACAAAATCATTTTGGGTCCAATTTTCATTCGGCTTTTGCTGCTTTCAGTTTCATTTCTCTTCGCAACAAAAAGCTTGTCAACTTTGTGCCAGTTCAAAGTGCAAAATAAAATGCACGAAATAGAACTTTGTTCTCACTCCTCGGCGCTCATTTGGCAGCTACTTGGATGTGCGATCCAGGTTTTAGATACATATCTGTAGTCCCATAGTTGCCTTAAGCACGTTTTTGTTTGCCGAACAATGTGTGAAAGTATCTGGCTAAAAATGTACTTAGTTTTAAATACTTTTTGATAGCTGCAACTAAGCCCAACAGTGTGTTAAATAAAATGAAGTCAAACTAGTAAAGAAGACTCTTACCTGTAAGCTTGATAAATATTTCAACGTGTGTCTCTGAATATAATATATTAATCCAATTTAAGTAAATATAAATATTCACGGAAACCCTTTAAATATTTAACCTTATCTTTGCCAAGTAATCAGCAAACGTTAAAGTTAAGTCCAAACAAATCCGGTAAAACCTCAATTGGCTGTCGTAACTTTTTTTAAAGTGGTTAACCTTGCCAAGTTGTGAATACCGGCATCAGCCTTCGGAAGGTCAACCGTTTCATACTGATGATTCCCTGCAGTATTTCAGTTTTCTCTCAATTAATTAAAAATGCATTTCCATTCCAGCACTGGCCTGGCCCTGACGGGGGAAAGTGGCAGCGGGATTGCGGCAAGTAAACTGTGAAATTAAAGCGAATCCTTGATGGACGGACTCTGATGGCGGGTTAACCCTTGAGCGTCCAGCCGGGGCGTTAACAAGCGGCAATTAATCAAGCGCCGCAGCCAGCCAGTGTAGAAGATAATGGAATCGTTGGCTTTCTCTAGAGTCAGTCAAGCGAAAGTTGGCCAAAAGGGGAGAGCTCAGCTTAATTTACTCCACAGAAAAACTTCATATTTACCAGCTAAGGTAGGGTAAAGCCAGCTAAGCTTTAATTTAAAGCTTTCTTTATGGATTTCCTCTATTTATCCGTTGGTTGTTCCGTTCTGACTGGGTAAACAAACGACAATGCAACACGTCAACACGACTGCAGTTTGCGTCTCGGCACTAAACAAATTTTATTTGCTCACACACATCGAGATGCGAAACTTTTTGTCGTGTCCCAGGGCTACGGTGCGGCGGGGGTTTTTGAGGGTAAAAACTGCATGTATGCGATTTTCATCGTCTACAAGTTTATTCAGGACTGGCAACAGGAATGGCATCGGCATCATCAGCAGCAGCAGTACCCTCGGACCCCGCATTTTCTGCAACTGGGAAAAGCCCTGCTCCAGATCTCAGTGGAGCATCGAGGGAGGAAAGCGGCTCTGTCTGCCGGCATCCGGGCGTACTTAAGTCAAATAGTCAAACTGTCAGGCAGCCTGTCGATATATGTTTTTAGCGTCGACTTGGCTCTCTTACTTTAATGATTTTATCTGTCAGTGCTTGCTGCTCAGCGCTCTGTCTGACGGGGCGTATGCGCAATTTTTGCACTCCGATTGAAATAAATCGAGGCTCCCGTGCCGCGCCGCGCACATGTGCACTTTGTTGAGAGGGGAGGAAAAAGCGGGGGACTTTCACATTTGCCTCGTTATTTATTTATTAAATTTTTGCGATATTTTCGCCGGCAAGCCAATTGACATTTCACATTTATTACCCACTTGTTTCCCTCCGTTTTATGGCCAAATAAAATTCGCATAAGCACCCCAGCCGCAACCCCGCCAACGTTTATGAATAGCAAAAATTATTCACGGGCTTGGCGGCTCTATATATGAATAATCAGAGATGTGGCACAGAATTTTGGAGCGCATTTTGAAAAAAAAAATGGCTTTTGCATTTTGGTAGAGCCTGCTAATTGGGTAAAATCGATTAAATGTTTTTGCTTTTGTCAGGGAAACTGGTTTCAGCTTAATGTCAAATCATTAAGTGATGGGTAAGCTTTTAAATTTAGATTTAATTTAATGGGGAATTTTGGAAATATTTATCATGATATTTAAGAGTACAGTAAGGGGGTTGGAAATTAGAGTAAAATTTGATAAAAACTGTTTGTATGTATAGAGTATTATAGAATGGTAGAAAAAGGGTTTAAGGCACTAGAATAAATTTGAGCCTTTAATAAAATCATACTTTACAGCTTTGGTTAAAGGCTTCAATATAATATATTAAACCGTAATCCATCGCATACATTTTCTCAGTTTATAAATTGTGCCTTAAAGTCACGACCAAGGAAAATATTAAAACTGCACTGCTTAATGTAATCAATCTTTCTTCCCTCGCTTTATTTTATACGACACTAAATAAAAAATAAAAAGAAAGCAAACAGGAAAACAAAGCATTTTGTTGTGCGTCTCACGCGTTGCAAATAAAAACGCTGCCAATAAAATGCCACAGCCAGGAACGTGTGTATATGATTTTTATGCCGAAAGGAGTGGTAGGACGTTCCGCATACCCGGCCATATAGACATATGTGTATCGTCTTGTGTATCTGTATTATCTCGGCGATCACGTGCTGTGCAGTTTGTCGGGACTTACGTATGTAACATGTGTACATGTATGCGCATGTAGGCGAGTGTAAAAATGTCTAAGCCGAAACAAAACCACGAGAGTGACAGCAACTTTGTAGCAGTACAGCAGCAACAATATAGGAAGAGTGTAAGAAATAAGTTAAAAGGAACATGTGTATGTGCGAAGTCGTAAAAACAAAAGCACAGGGCCAAAACGGATTGAGTTTGTGTAAAGGGAGGGGGGACGGGCGAAAAAAAGAATCATTTTGCATTGCAAATCATAAAAATGGATTTATTTGTGCATTTCGTACGTGTTGTTTCTATATCGTTCAGGGTCTTGGCTGTAAGCCTCAGATATGTTGAGTAAACAGGTTTGTCATTACTTTAAAGCCAAGTTTTAAGGGGAAATTTTAATTTTATTCTAAACACTATACAAATTTCTTGATTTCTTTAATTAAAATGTACTTTTCGGAAGAAAAATTATACTATTTCTCCACATAGATTGAGTGTTTCATTTTAATTTGTGCTTCGACATTTTTGGAAAAGAATTACTTTTGTATTTATATTTGTCACTCTTTGCGTATTTGCCAAATAAATAATGCTGCCAATAATTTGCCCAATTAAACAAGCAACATTCGAATAAACACGTTCATTTATGCAAAATTCATGTTTTTGTTTGCCAGAAAATGGTCTAATTATTTTATGTAATATTTTTCATTTATGCAATTTCAGCAATTTGAGATGCAAATATTTGGCAGTTCCATTTTTGTGCATCGAAATGTCAGTAAAATGTACAAATATTCAGGTGAAATGTGATTGCGCAACAATTTAACAAGCAATCAAAGTATGAGAGGGTAAATTTACCCTTTTCTATCGACAATTCATCTTTATTTGCTGATACGAATTATAATGAGCAAATATTTACAAGTTCCTGGTAGAGTATTAAATGGGTCGCCCAGCTTGTAGTTTTAATTAATCACCATTAAAATGCTTGATTTACATAAAACGCATTGATTAAAATTATGCAATTTGCGTGAATATTTTACCTTTGACATGCATTCAAAATATTCCTGTATTCACGCTTTTGCCCCCCAGTGCCAAACAGGTAAACGCTGTAACAAAATAATTAAGCGGTCGCAAAATAAACAAATGGGGAAAACAAGTGATATTAATTTTTGTTAGCATTAGAATGGAACGTCCGCTCTCTGTTTTTATCCATTTAGGGCGCTTGCTGACAATATTTACCTTACATTACGTATGCGCCACGTATGCAGCGCCACGGTCTGCAAATTGAGAAAGCTAAGTGCGTCATCGGGGGAAGGGGGAGAGCACATGCATACATGTATGTCTCCATGGATGCGACATAATGACGCCAACAAATCAGCGACAAATGCATATACTCCCCCTGAAGCTCGCTCCGCAGCAATAACAAACACGGGTTGCTGCCACCATTTCGATTGTTGTCTATATTTACCCAAAGTCATTGTCGCCCTCGATGTGCGGCAATGGGTCTGGAAAAGTCAACCATACTTAATATCAAATGCCTGCGTAATGGCATTTTTGGCTGGGCTTCGGCTGAGTTAAGGGACATTTGGGTAACGATCTCCGATCCAAAATTGGAGCACAATCAACATGAGAGCTATTGGATTTGCTCTTGCAAATGGCTGTTAATTTGAAACAACACGCCGGACATTCTCGGGCAGCACAAATCGCTTGCCGTGTCTGATTGAGTCGGAACTCCTAGGAGGAGAACACAGACACTAACTTGTCCTTGCGCATGACGGAATTAACGAAAACTCCATACGGCGATGCAACCAGCTGCATTGTTACACTGGGAAAAAGATGGCAAGCCAATTAACTCACATACATAGTTCAAATATATCTCAAAAGATTCTATGAACGCTTAAAAATAAATAATGGTTTCTTGAAAATTAAACTTAGCCTAATATAAACCGAACAAGTAGTTCCTTTATAGTGAGTGGTTATTTTTCCCAGTGCTCGGACAGTTTTGTGTTAGGAAAACAACAGCAACAGCCACTGCTTCGGCAGCTATCTGCATTTTGGCCAGTATGCATATACGCCGAAAGCCTGGGGAACAAGCGGCAACCTCACATTTTCGCAATCGTAACCAATTTTTGTGGCTGAGTTTTCACGAGAAGTTGGTGGTGGCTGGCATGGCATGCTCTCTGCTCATTGATCGCGCACTGCACAAAAGTTTAGAAATAATTAGTAAACTTTTAATTGGAAACTAGTACGCAATGGCGAATCGATGCTCTGCCGCCGCAGCTCGCCTTGCTCTCGCCATTGCGAGTGGCGGTCGATTTTGGATGTTGGCGTTGATTTTTAAGAGCTTTTCACTTCAAGAATTTTTTGGTGCTCTTTTGATGTTGTTTCTTTCCTCGCCCCTCTCTCCCCTATGTGTCTCTGCCGCTTTCGCTGCTCGCTTTTCCTCTGTTTATTGCGTTGCATTTTTATTCCCATGAATTTTGTGGTTCTGCACAAATTTTTCAAGTCTTTGTGGCTTACAAGGATTTTCTAGCGAAATATGCACTTCGTGCCTTGTTGGGTTAACAGCACTAAAAGTTTTTATATGCCACACTTTAAAGGGGAGCGGGGGAGGGCGATTCCCAGTGTACGTACTTCGTACGCTTGTAAATTAGCCTGGCTTCCATTCGGAATACTGTGCGTATACGTAATTTCACTGAAAGCCTTGGATTTAGTTTTGGTTTTATTCCAGTGCCTGTACTTCTTTAACAGTGTCCGGCGCGAAGTGCAAGCGGGTCGAGAGACTATCATAAATATTCGCCTTTAATGTTTTAATATCTATAATTAATGGTTTTACTGCAGGCTGGAATTGCTCTGTGTTGTGATAGTAGCAATTATTTTCTCTTATATAGAGATATATTACATTTAGTTCAATTTATCACTTTATTTATCTTCTCACTACTTTGATTTAAGCTTTGAGATTATCTTGAGAGATTTTGTCTTGGGCCATGCAATTAATATCAATTATTTATCTGCTGAAAATTAAAAATTAAATCAAGTAAATAATAAGAGTTATGAGAATACTTTCTTAAACAAAGTAATTTGCCAGCAGCAATTTGATAACAATTCCTTATATTCTGCAGCGCAACATAGCAAATGACAATTTGAGCAAACTGCACTTTAAATCTTAAACTTCATTTAATTTCCAATGCAATGCAGGGAGTCCGGGGATGAACATCAGCCGGGAAAAATAAGGAGAAATGGGCATTGCACCTGTGAGGCTGCCCCACCACGAAGACACTGTTGTTACCGACAGTGGGGGCTTGAGAGCGACTGAGGGGGTTGAGGGCGACGGAGGGCGCTAAGAGCCATATAGGGGGTTAAAATGAGGGAGACCAAGCCCAGACGGGTTTCTGCATATTAGCAGCAAAAGCAACAACAGAGGGAGCAGCAGGAGGCAAGCTTGAATGCGATGTGCAACACTTGCTGGCAAGAATTTACATATAGAATGGTAGAGGATCTGAACAAAACAATCGACCCCGAAGATGCCGTGCTGAAAATAATGTCTAGGTATTTATATTTATTGCATACTAAATAAGCAGAAAGAATGTCAGAATTATTTATAAATATTCCAAATTAAAATTACATGTTTTTCACATTTTTCTGAGCTATTTATTGATTTTATAAAAAAATACTTTTTAATATGTGATTATAATAAAAAAGTAATACAGAGCAGAGACTAATAGATTTAAATTCCACAACAATTTTAATATTCAGTTAAATTCTTATTGAAGTTATCTTTGCAATTTGAAATAGATTCATTAGAAAACGTACATTCATTAAATTGTCATTTTATTTTGGTTGGTAGAGCTTGCTAAATATTTAAAAAAACGTTCTAAAATAGTCAAAAGTTTCCTTTACAATTTTTTAAAAATAAGTGAATTGTCCGTCTGTTCTCGGACATTTTATGCAAGCAGCTTGCTGTATTTAATGTCAGCTTAGCTTTCTTTTTAATATTAAATATTTCAAAAATATGTAGCAGACGAATTAATTAATACTTTTTGAATGTGACTTAATTCTGAACTTCAGATATACCCAACTCCCTTAGAGGGGCATCAGCATTGCTGGAAGCATTCACAACGCATTAGCGTGAATGTTCATAACCGTTGTCTGGCCCCGATGTCTGTGAGGAATGGCTATAAGGGCCGTGGCTGCAGGCTGCGAGGGGTGGCTGGCTGGCGAGTTCAACTGGCAGCCCGGCTCTAATGCATACACCTCAAGGCTTAATTCAGAGAGTGGCGGCGTTAACGTTTGCTATTTTTAACTCGTTTCGCAGGCAGACCTACGCTTTTTTCCGCTGCACTGAGCTGCTCTGCGCATTCTTGTGCCTCCCCGTGCCCAGCGTGAAAATGCCGCACACTGTAATGAAATGAAATGTAATTTGCATTTAAACACACTCAGCACATGCACACATACACTGGCATCCGAGCGCTGACAGGTGGGGGGGAAAACCCGGGCAAACAAAGGGCTGGCGGTCCATTCACATTTTACGGCGTTGAGCCCACCTGCATTTCATTTTATTAAAATTGCAGAAATACATTTAAACCCAACATTTTATTTATTTCCAGAGAGTTTCCTCTATTATTGCGACCCTTTTCGCTTTCACAGTGATTTTTGCATATTTTCATGCTGGCAAATGTTATTAAACTTTTTTTTATTTATTTTTCTGCTGCGTTAAACAAATAACTTACATTTAATTAATTGCAATGTTCTGACAAAGGTACAAATACAAATGAAGCCTCGCATTCCGCACCATTCATGGCAAATGACTGCGAAAATAGCTGCAATGGATTCTCTTAGTTTTTCTGTATTTTTACTAGTAGGATTTTTATCCAAACAAGTAAATATACAAATATATATATTATTTCTGTATATTATTTGTACTTTCACTTGCAAATATTTTCTGACGAGCTCTGAAGCATTTTGTTATATTTTTTAGGGAAATAAATTCTACAAAATGTAGCTTGAAACTTCAAATTGTTTGATCCGCTTTATTTTTGTGGCCTTTTTCTATGGAATTTTATTATTATTTAGATTTTTAATAAAAACAAGTTACGACATTCTCAAACATTTCCGATTTTTCATCATGATTGAACCCTTAGCACATTTTTTTGCTCCTGCGATTCATTCAATGAATTTTTATTTATTTTGTGCAGGAAGTATTTCATTTCAGTGGGTTTCAATATGCTCCAAAAATGTTCGATAAGGGGCCAGCTTGGCTTGTTTTAATATTTACAGCACTCTGTCCCTGCCCTGCCCTGTCCTGCACTCACTGCTGAACTGAAAACTATTATTTTTTAACGAACTAACGAATCCGGTTGATTGAACATCAACAAAGCGAGAGGAACTCGTGCCCGGCGCTCGAGCAACATGTTGCAGGGAAAAATAACTATTTTATTCACTATGTAAGTGGATTACCATAGATAGTATACGTACATGGTGCATATAGTACGCTTTGCTGGCGGGCAAGTCAAAATATTTGCCCTTTGCCCAAAACAACAGACAATAAATCGCTTTTGTATGGCGGAGACAAAAAAAAAATGAGAACCTGCGTTGAGTAGAAACAAAACGAGGAATTGGCTGGTGTAAATACTAGATAAGCGGATTTAATTGAGATCTCCCCAACCAGACTGAATTACGTTTTATTTGCACGGAGGTGCACAAGAGCTAACCATTTGAAAATGGTGGAAATTTGATAACAAAGTGCAAGGGATTTTCGTTATTCCGGTTTTAAGTGAGTTTTATAATTTGTGGTCATTGTTTTGCTATAGTTTTCCTTGATATAAATATTGGTTACTTCTGATTTTCCCAATTGAGCCATTTGCCATATTGTAGTCTCAAAATAAAAGAGGGGACCCCCGAAATGAGAAATAATATGCATATGCAAACTTCCGAGGGGAAATATACCATAATAATTTAAACGGAACTGAAGCTCTAATATTTTCCATTTGATTTTCCTCTTTCAAAAGATGACTCTGCATTCCCGGAGTTGTGTAATTTCCCTGATATTTCACTGGCTACTTTGAGTGTCCTGACAGCTGTTGCTTTGCAGCACGGACTCTGCGCTCTGGTCGGTACAATTTACTTTAGCCCCAAATAAGTTTGCTATTTGTTTGCATAGTTTACTAGCTCCGGTCAGAGCCCGCCCTGCCACGCCCCTTTCTCCCGCCCAAGATCGAACTGTAGAGCTGTAGCATTTTTGAATCCCCCATCGCCATCGCCATCTCCATTTCCAGCTCCATCTCCATCTCTCGTGGGGTAATTTATGCAAGGGAAACCCTTCGGTCGTGGCCCCGGCATGCTTTTAATGCTATTTGCTTGCCATTTGGGCCAATAAATCATTTCGGCTCGCAGATAAGTAATTTTTTTCGTTTCGGGCTGCTCTCTTTTACAATGTTACCTACTTCTTATTGGGGGTTTCTGCTGCCGTTTGCAAAGGTTTTCCTTGTGTGATTTTTTCCGGCTTTTCCTCGGACTTCTGCGGCGTCTTCCGCTTGGCCCCATGATTCATGGCTCTCTCTCTCTGCCCTTCCTTGGCCCGCACAATTGTAGCGCGGGAATCTGGAAAATCTGTATCGCGCTGTTTCGGGGTTTTTCTTGTGCGTTGAAATATTTTTTCTCTCGTACTCCTTTATCGATGTTCTGCATTTATGCCAAAATTCATCATCGAAATTGGCCATGTGCGACCTTGGGTGCATCGTAAGCAAAAGTGTTTATATAATGATTTCGTTCAGTAAGAAATTCATTGAATACGGAGAGCTTCAGTTGAGGGAAATGCTGGGGAAATGTCGTTTATTATCTATGAGAATTTAACACAATTTTACACGAGGAATGGTTTTTGGAAAACTATATAATGGTCCGTTAGAAGCTCCGTAGCTTTCGGGATTTTTTATTTTTTGGGTTTTGTGTTTAAATAAATTTCTTGCAGAAAAATGTATTTACCGAAACTGAATCTATTGTATAAATAAGAAATTGTAATATATTTAAATATTAAAGAAAGGCTTTTTAAGGGTGTTCCCTATAATTAATTTAAATAAATACATTTCTTCTAGAACGATTTAATTACCGAAACTGAATCGATTGTATAAATAAGCAATTTTAATATATACAAATATTAATGGAAGGCTTTTAAAGGTATTTCCTAAATTTAAAGCATTTAAGACCACACCAGACAAGGTGTGGTAGACCTTTAATTTATTTGTCTTGTTGGACAAACCAAGTCCCCTCACTCGCCCCGATTGAGAAGCCTGTAATCATCACTAATTTGATTGGATAGGACAAAATAATATGCATAATGTTAGCCAGACAAGTTGTTACTTCAATCTGCAACTTTGCCAGGAGCCCAACTGCCATATATTTATAGAATTCGATTCAGCCCCACCCCCTTGGATCACCGGTACGCCCCCGAAAACAGTTTCCCGAAGTTATACGAATATGATTTACTTTGGCAGTTAGTTTAATGATGTCACTTGGCGGCTGGCTGCTGAATGCTGGCTGCTGAGCTCAGCACAACACAGTTGTGGCCGCCGGCAAAATGCGCATTAGCATTAATGTATTCTTCGGTGTCTGCTCACAGGAGGCAATCAGGCGTCGTGTAGTTGCCAACACCTGTGCCCCGTCTGAGAACTACCACAAAATATCCGCATCTACATATCAATGTGGAAGAAGGCAGCTACCTGGATGTGAACTACGAAGTATACTGCGAGTATACTCCTATATATCGGAAATGTCTGTGGGCGTTGTTCGAGCAAAGTGCCAGCCACTCGCATTAGTCTGCCTGATTGAAATTTACGCCTGAAAGTTTCGCTCTGGAATCAGGGCCATGTTTGAAATTTACTTGAATAAGACGCATTAAGAGATTGTTCACTTAGGAAGTAGGGAATGACTATTTGCAGTCAACTCAGTATACTGATTTGTGCTTTTATCAGCTGGAGTTAGCTAGGGATATTTTATTTATTTAATTTACATTAATAGCCCTTCAAATTGTTGATTAAAAATATGAAAAAGTAATTTTAAGCAGTCAGAAATACCATATAAGATATTTGACAGTTTACAACGGACGTAAAAGAATATAAAAGTAATTTTTAAAAATAAATATTCAAGTTTAAGCTCAGGCATTAAATGTTAACGATTAAATAATATATCTGTCCCTTCTCTGCAGACTTCTGTTTATTTCCGCAGCACATTTTGTTTTCCAAATTGTGTTTTTCTTCCCTGAAATGTCAGAAACTTTCAGTGCCACTCCGGTTTGTTGGTCTTATTGCCCAGCTCTTGATGCTAACTTGCAATTGCCGGCAAAATTTTATGAAAAACTTAATGTCAACTTGACATCAGTTACAACTGTTCTCCTGTCAGCGTCGACAATGAAACAAAGGGCATACCCAAAGCAGGTTGACGGCGCAAAAGGTGTGAAAATGTTCATAGTTAATTTCGTTGACAGGAAAGTGTTGGCCCTTGTTCAGCCGAAAATATTCTCCTACAATTTCGTTTGTTAAATGGTCGAGAAATGTTTTAAATGAGGGTTAATAAGTTAAATGACTGAAAGTTTGCTTAATTGGGATTATATTCATAAGGGTCTGCGTGGAATATGTTTGCCAGCGTTTGATACTTTTTAAAAATTAATCATAATTACCAAATCATTTATTCCCCCTTCAATGGCCCTTTCCCAGGCCCTTCTAATTCCAGCAACTTATTAAATGTTATTAATATTATGCGTGCTATCGTTATGCTTTGTTGCCTCCATTTGGCGGGGGTTGTGTTTTCCGTTTTTTGTTTCATGTTTCGTGTCCTTTTCTTTGGTTTCTAGCTGTATTAGAGATGGCCAAAAAGTAATGATGTTTCGGGTTCATATCGATAGGATGTTTATTTGATAGATCGATACTTATTTCGATATATTTTCTTAGTGGAAATAAACATTTAAGATATCTTCAATTTAAATGACAACCATTTATTATGTTTACATTAGATAGAAATCATCAAATGTACTTCAATATTATAAAAGCTTTAATTAAATGTAGTCTTCGATATTTCCACAGTCTAAGCGATGCTTTTCGATATCTAATCTTTCGATATAATATTTTCACGGTACCACCTCGGATTTTTCTCCTTTTCTCCCTAAACCATATCCAGCTGGGCCACCATTTTCGTTTGTGCTTATTAATGAATGTTGTTATGTCTGGTCAGGGTTTGCCCATTTCCCCCGACTTCGTACAACCAATTTGTTGGGCCTTTCCCTTATTTATTACATTTGCCTTGTTGAGGTCAGTATTTGTTAGACCGAGTCTGGGAGCTCCGTCCCGCCCTTGATTCTATTCAAGTCCCATAAAAGCTAACAGCCCCCAGGCATTAAGTGTGTTCTCATTTGGTCCCGGCCATGAGCCTTAATTAATATGAATTAATTTTAGTGTTAATTGCAAGTGGTGGGGAATGGTTTACGCTCTCAATGCATGTCGAAGATTTCTGTCTGGCCCTTCACTTACACGAAATGAAAGTGTTGGCACTGGGAGAAAAATAATGTTTGATAAGCATGCTCACTTAACTTGGCACATGAGCTTTATCATATATTATTATTATAGTACAAAATTTGTAATCTTAAATTAAATAATATCACCTTTAAGCTAGTTCCGGATTGCCCCAAAAGCTAAGCTTTTCTGGAACATCAATCACCTTCATCACCATCAGCCCGACATGAGGAGTTCCTTTGCCATATTACAAGTAATTAGCTTAGTTTGGAATGCGATTTGAACATTATTCAGCAAAAAGCGGCTACAGGAATTTAGTTAATGACTTAATTAGACAATAACTCAACTTTGCTTATGGTTTCCTCGAGACAATCACTATATCTTTGTTGGGCAGTGTAAAAAGTTCCGCTATTCGAACAGCGTTTATCGACGGCAAGATCTTTTCATTCAAACAAAAAACAGAAAAACAAAAAATTGAGAGACCATGATGGAAGATTAGCGGGGACAGTTTTTGCTGTTGTTTACTGTAATTAATATTAAGTATACGCCGCGTTTGACAGCTTTCAGTTGTTATCCAGCTAAAGAGCCTCGAAAACGTCACGTAGATAAATAGAGCCACTAAGACCCGATGTCAGGGAGCAGCTAAATCAAATTTTGGCCCGCACCCGCACCATTTTTAGTTTATTTTCCTTACTGCTCCGCATCTTGAAGGCCACCAAGGTGGACGAGAGTAAATAATAAATAAATATTTGGAAAACGTTTCGCTAACAGGACACGTACTGGGAATTAACAGCGGTGGCGGGGGGATGTGGTGGGGATCAGGAATAGAACGGAAGTAAGCATCTGGGCCGTGGCCAAGACGTGCCCGAGTCTTTGTTGACTAAAGCTTAGACGCGGCCGAAAACTTTTGGCTGGCCATTAAAGTTTAAAGATGAAGGCGACAGCTTGCGAAACCGCAGAGGACTCGACCCCGGCGAATATAATCCCTCCCCATCCCGCCCTAGAGTCAGTCCCTTTCCCATTCCCCTTCCCCCATCACTTTTAAACGATTCCAACCATTCTTCAGGCCTGAGTAACCGCAATGGAGGTTTCGGTTTTCGGGAAGCCCGCATAGATTTACAATCAGCAGCCGCTCTCTCGCTCGGGCCTTATGCCACAAATCATAAAACGCATCCCCACACACAAACATATGCTCGTGTTAGTTCATCATGCGCCCTCCTGCGGCCATGCGGCCTGGCCTGCCCTACCCTGCGTATACGTGATATTTTATGGGTCACTCGCTTTGGCGTCGACCCTAAATCCCAGGGATGTCCTGCCAGCCGATTCCTAACAAAGCTCGCACTTCGTATTCCGCTGGGGCCGTAAAAATAACCACTCCGTCCTTTTCCATCGTCTCCCGCGGGAGTTTGCGTGTAAGTCGTGTAAGTGTAATCCTAGCTCAAACTGTATCTCATTACATTTGATTTACAGATAATCAGAGCTCGTAGATGGCAGCGGCTCCTTTCTTAAACACTTTCTCCAGGCGGTACTTAGATGGTCTTGAGCTCGTTGATGATTATGTGCATCTGCCAGGCACTGGAAGCTGGAGTTTGTTACGATAGCAACTAGTGGTGGAGATATACTATTTAATATCAAGGGAAAGGTGAAGGAATTTAATATTTTGCACAACTAAATAATAATAAATAGGCAAGTAAGGCTGTACAAAATATTGTAGTTAGTTTAGACCTTAAAAGAATTATAAAACTATATTTTTATTAGAGAATTTCTATGACTCAAATTATTTAATATTAGGTTACTAAGCCCTAGAATCTTGCTTTACTTAATAATAATAAAACTAGTTTGTGTTTTAAAACATATAATATATTTCAAATAACATTAAACTATTTCCATTTGCATAACATTTGTTAGAGCAGCCAAATTTTTGCCTTTGCAATGTAATATATTCCCCATAGAGCCACTGGTATTCCGTACAGACACCATAAAATTGCATAAAGCAACAATTCAATTAACCGAAATTGCAAACGTTTTTACACATCGTTAAATGCCCAAGTGCACATAAATGTATTTTGCAAAACGATGTCAAAAAATGGTTATAAAATTCATTCATTCATTCCCCGGAGTCCCATTCTGGGGTGGCACTCACTCCCTCTCTTTTGTAAAAGGGAAGGTTGGCCGCCTCCGCTCAGTTGACCCGGAAATGGCCTGAAAAAAGGTGCAGCCACCCACGGCAAACAAATGCATGTATGAGTAGCAGTCAAGTGTCCAACAAATTTGCACAGATTTTTGCATCTGGAAATTTCATGTGCATCGGGGTTTTCGGGCTCAAATGGAAAGGCCCACCAAGAATATATGATTTATTTTGAGGACTGACAGCCGGCCCGAGGAGAAATGCTCAAACAACATTTAACCGAAAAACATTCAATTAAATATTACGAAGCGCTTTTTTTACAGAATTCAGCTCCTGCTGAAAGGATCCAGGAGCTGAAAGCCAAACATTACACGAAAATTGTGTGTAAAATTAAAAAAAAGGAATGAGCGCTTGATGTTGGAAATAAATTGAGCGAAATGGTGGCAGCTACTTAAGTGAAAATATTTTTGCGCTTGTAATAACTTGGCTGCTCTAACCACAGTCTGCTCCAGGCCGAAAGGAGAGCCGAAAAGCGCAACACGAAAGGCGCTTAAGTGCTGTGGCTTTGGCCTAGAGATGGGGCAAAAGGAAATTCCTCAGCTCTTGAAAATCACGTTAACTTAAGTTCGGTGGTCACTTTAAACAGAGCTATTTTTAGAGTTTTAGAGTAGAATAAATCATTAAAATTAATTATATATATATAATTATATTTAAATAAAGAGCCAATTATAATTATTGTTTTTAAAACTAGGGCAAAGTCTGAATTTCATTTGCTATTTGTTAATGTTAAAGGAAATTATAAATACTTCTTTAAAGTATAAAATTAAAGTATACAACTTTTCCTACCCGTGAGTACACTCTACCCTTGCAGCTTCCAAGCCCATCTTTAGATTTCAGGCCTCTTAGGATCTCGGCTGCATTCATACGTTTTCGATTAAGCTCGTTCTTGGTCTACTTTACCGAAAAACGGAAAGCGGAAATTTACACAAAGAAAGGATGTAGCACACCACCGGCTCTCTCTCTATATATATAGTATATAGTAAGACGGAATCGCAGCTGTAGCTGCAGCTACGGCCGGAGCCCAAAGTGGGCTAAAATTGTAGCACGAGTATGACTGACAGGCCATTAATTTTGGATTACCCGGCCAGGACCACTATGAGGCTCTCAGCTCCAGCCAGGAGCCGTCGACAGGAGGCTCCGTCGGCAAAGAAAAAAATTGCACACACTCTTACGGCGGCGGCCCTCAGACGAGGCTGTTAAGCATTTCATAATGCCTCGACACACATTTTGGCCGCCGTTCGGTTCGGTTTGGTTCGGCGGTCGTTAACGTTAATGACAACTTAAGTGGTCATGTATAATTTCTGTAAATTATTGCCCACCTAGGCAACAAACTGGTAACAATAAAGTGGCGCAAGCAAAATAAGCCATTGCTAAGGGCTAAGAGTTTACCCAAAAGGAACCTTAAACGTAAAGTGCTTTTTTCTGAGGTTTTTGTGGTTAAAAAAGAGAGATTTCAAACAGTATTAAAGCTAAGTTTTCCTGTTCATATTTCTAAACCCAAGAAAATGATCTGCTTTCCTTCTTTAAATAATAAAAGTTAATCCAAGTTTTTCTTATTAAACCCTTTAAATTTTTTAAATCCAACCCGAACAACTTAAGTTAATTAAATGCCAAAAATCTTGGCTTGTAAATCACTGACCTTCCACCGAGATGGTGACAAAATAATAACATCGACCGTGCCGCAACACAGGCGACGACGAATCTAATTACATAACAAGCCTTTTAGGGGTCTACAAGCCAAAAAACGTAAAGTTTTCATGTCGACAGCAATAAAACTGTCGACCCAGACACTTTTCCGCCATCAACAGGAAACCCTACCAGAAACCGAAACCTAAAGGATGTCTCGAGACCCGAATTCAATTAATATAATTCAGTTGAACATGAAAACTAATTTGGCCACCTTTGGCTGCCGGCTGAAAAATAAATTTTGCGACTAATTAAGTAATTATATGCCTTGGATCCAGGCATCCCCGCTGTAGAAATGAGCTCAGCAGCACTTACATATCAGAGTGCCAAACTTTCCGTAAGTTTTACCCCTTGCCAAGCTGCTCAAGTCCAACAAGAAAGTAAATCATGTTCATCAACTTAAACATCTAAGTGTGTGCGCTGTGCCCATACGCATAAGTCAGGCAGTGGCAGTGGCAGTGTAAATGTACAAATCTCGAGGCATAAATCACAATTTCTTAGCCATTAAGACGAGACCGCAAAGATTTGCGGCTCCGCTGGGCTTGCCTCGGCTGATGGAGGAGCGTCTGCCAGTGCCTGAGCTTCCAGCTGCGTCTGTGGCTTTTTATCCCGGGACTCGACATTTGGCCAAAGTAGAAGTTGCCACTAAACGATTCCTTGGCTAAAGAAGCAGAGTATTAAATCTGTATTATAATTCCATATAGTTCCTGAAATGTTTCCTTAAAGTATTCTTTAAATTATTGAATTGACTTGAAATTAAACAGATGAAAAATTCAATGGGTTTTTAAAATTATCATGCATTCTTTTGTAGAAACAAATTTATTAAATTATATTTACAAAGTAATCAAGTTTTCGAGCCTCCAGAGTTCAAAGAATATCGGTGTCCTGAATCCGAACCTGGACCTGACTTTTAATTAAGGAGCGCCGGATTTTGACTATCGATATTCTTTAAAGAGATCTTCGAACAATTTGTGAAAGTTCAGCGTGGGAGTAACAATAATAACAATAATTAAGCGTTGCCCGCGAAATCCTCTCCCAATTTAATCCCAGCTTTTATGTTATCCTTCAGGTCCTGCAGCATCGCCTCCATCGCCTTCGTCTCGCAATCGTCCATGTCGGGCAGGCCCATGTTCTCCTTGACGCCCTGCGGTCCCAAGATAAGCGGCGTGGAAAAGAACTGGGCATCGGTGACTTCCGACTCCACATAGGCGCACTCCACGATGGGCTTGTCCCCAATGCCCTTGATGGCATTGATGAGGGACATGACGAACTTGTTGGCGGCGAAAGCCATCGAGATGGTAGCCGATCCCTCTCCCTTCTTGGCCTTGACGACCTCGGTGCCCGCTTCCTGTATGCGGTGGATCAGCGCCGCCCGTTCCTCGTCGGTGCCCTTGTAGGGAGGATCGCACTGCGACAGGATGGGCAGAATGGTGGTGCCGGTGTGGCCCCCGATCACCGGCAGGTGCACCTTCATTGGGTTCACATTGAGAGCGTCCCCCACAAAGGTTTTCGCACGCACTACGTCGAGGGTGGTGATGCCGAAGAGACGGTTTGGATCGTAGGTGCCCTTGGCCTTGAGGATTGTGGCCGCGAGGGGCACAAGGATGTTGATTGGATTCGTGATGAACGCCAGAAATGCGCAGGGACACACTTCGCTAACGGCGAAGGACACATCTGCCGCCACGGAGGCATTCGCGTCCAACAGGTCGGTCCGCTTCATGCCGGGCTTGCGGGGCATGCCAGCCGGAACCACCACGATGTCCGCCTTGTCAATCGCCTTCTTCAGGACCCTTTCGCCTTTGCCCTCGAAGGAGCAGACCGTCGCCGGGGTGCTGATGTGCGACAGATCCGCCGCTATTCCCTTCATGTTCCGTATGTCGTGCAGCGTCAACATCTCGATGTGCGGATTGAGCTTCAGCATCAGTGCCAGCGGCTGCCCGATGCCGCCCGCCGCGCCCACGATGGCGACCTTGAGCCCGCGCATGCTCCCGTCCCAGGTGCATGAGTTGCCTAGCAGCGGCAACCTGAACAGTTGAGTGCTCCTCCGAAGGGCAAGCATTTCCGGGCTGTACTGGAAATTTGTGTAAGTCTTGTATTTAGCCTAGGGATCTGGGCTGTGGCAACGGATAGTTCAGGCCGGATCGAACGGAAAAGGCAGCGAGAACAAGATTTCTAAAAATATTTCATAATATCAGAATTTTTGTTACAATTGAAGGGCTAAGAGTGGATTCAGTTTTCCATTTCTCAACTGCTTATTCCCTGCTGCTCCCTGATCACTGAACGCGATCCCTAAATCCTGATCATGATCACAAAATAATTATACACTCACTTGAAAACCTTGTAACTTATTTTCGAGCGCGCTGATTGTGTTTTGACCAGGGTGACCTTTTTAGAATGTAAAAACCGCTCTCGCTGTCCATAAACGAACTATTTTGCTCAGAATTTTATTTAATTTTATCAGTAGCACGGTGCCGAACTAAATAAAGTTAAATTTTAAACAAAATAATGCGTTTATGGAGAGCGAGAGGGTTTTTTACATTGTAAATAATACCATAAACGGTCACGCTGCTTTTGACGCAAAGCAGGACGATACCGATAGGTTTGCAGGTCTCTATGTGAATAAATCGATACGATGTATACAACTATCGAATAAAATTAAATCAAATCAAATTAAACTAACTCGAGTACCCTTATTTAATAATTACATGAAGCCAACTGTGACTTCAATTGCGTTAAGGAAATAACTTTAAGGTCCGTACTCAGACACGCGAAAAGTGTTCCTAAGCATTGAGCCAAAACGAGAGGTCAATACCCTCTCGCTCTATCGTACTGCTTAGAAACACTTTTCGTGTATCTGAGTACGGAGCTTTTCTGAAGATTATAATTTTTTTAAGCTATCGATAAATATAGGGTTTGCTCTATCGATGTTTTCCCAGCTCTAACAAAATAGAATCTGTCCGATTAGTAGGCTTTTCTCTGCAAGTCTCAGTTAAAGCAATCCCTTAACAGATTTTATTCCAGTCAAGATGTTACTAGGCGAACTTAAGCTCCTGAAGAAAATCGCTCTAGCCGCTCCATGGCGCTTTTCCCGCCGCACCTTAAAGGTGGCCATTGTGGGAGCCGGCGGAGGAATCGGCCAGCCTCTATCGCTCCTCCTTCGCAGCGGACCGGGGATCACAGAACTGGCTCTCCACGATCTCGCCGAGACGAAGGGAATCGCCACGGACCTTTCGCACGTCAGCCAGTCGGGCAGGGTGACCAGCTTCTCGGGCGAGAATCTGCTGGAGCCGGCGGTGAGTGGAGCCGATGTGGTGGTTGTGGCCGCCGGAATGCCCCGCTTGCCGGGAATGGAGCGGGACCAGCTGATGGCCGCCAATGGCAGAGTGGCCATTAAGGTGGCGAATGCAGTTAGCATCGCTAGTCCGGGGGCACTGCTGGCCTTCATTACCAATCCCGTGAATATGATTGTGCCAGCCGCCGCGGAGGTTCTCAGGGCTAATGGGGTCTTTGACCCGCGACGCCTCTTCGGGATTACCACCTTGGATGTGGTGCGCGCGAAGAAGTTCATTGGCGACTACATGGAGATCTCGCCGGTTCAAGTGGGGATTCCGGTGATTGGTGGCCATGCGGGGATCACCATCCTACCGCTCCTCTCGCAGTGCCAGCCGGAGTTCCAAGGTGGCCCCGCTGAGGTCCAGGAAATGACTCATCGCATCCAGGAGGCGGGCACAGAGGTGGTGAAAGCCAAGGCAGGCAGAGGATCAGCCACCCTGTCGATGGCCTATGCCGGAGCCAAGTTCGTGGCCTCTTTGCTGCGCGGAATTGGCGGCCAGGAGGGCGTTGTGGAGTGCGCCTTTGTGGCCTCGGAGCTTACGGAGGCGCCCTTCTTCGCCAGCCCTCTGGAACTGGGAAAGGAAGGGATCAAGCGCTACCTGCCCCTTCCCAAGATGAGCAACGCTGAAATGGAGGCAGTGGCCAAGCTAATACCTGTCCTGCAACAGAATGCCAAGGAGGGGATCGATTTTGCCCAGAAGTGCTTGCAGGAGGGCGAGGGTGTTCCATCAGCTTTGCCGTGATAGCTTAGTAGTTTTTTCTACTAATTTGTAAAAATTAAAAAAAAAACTTCCACTGCACAAAAAGTGTAAGCCATTTTATCATTATTAAAAGCTACCCTCTCTATAAGAACCAGGCAACATTTTTGGCACCAAAAACAAGCTTGGCAGCTTTATAATGTCACCACGGAGACAGTCTAGACAAGGCAGCCATATAAATACTATTTAAGACTGACAATGGGTTGTGTCAATGGCCACCGAACCGAACCGAACCGAGTGAATATTTTTTAGGGTACTTTGTAATTGGTAGCAGAGATCTTTAAATTCATTTGGTTTTGCTTCTGCTAAAATGGCCGCAAATAAATTCCGGCCAAAATACTTCTATGGCCGGGCGTATATCGTCTGGCAGTAAATTACATTTGCAGTGAGACGCTCTCTCTCCGCTCGACCTGCTAACAAATTGCTTGGCCATCTTTGGGCTCCCCCTCCCCCCTCGAAAACCCACTTCCTTCCTGTATGTGGCCCCCAAAAAGTAGGCAGCAATTTTCTTCATTTTATTTCACACTCGAACCCCCCAAAAAACTCAGTCTCCGTAAAAACGAAAAACACATTGGGTGTGTGTGTCCGCTTTATCTTGTTGTCCCTCGCCCTCCCACACCCTGGCAGAAACAAAAAATGCAGAGGGTGGGCGGCGCCAAAAACTTTCTTGCGACCCAGTTTCACTTTCACCAGTAGTTCACTTCACCTGGCCAAGTTTCGGCCGGAGCGTGTGTGCGAGTAATTCAACTATTGCGGCTGCATTTGTTGCTGCCAAGCAGCCTGACAACAAGATAAATTAAGCCAAGGCATTTCAGACAACATGTTGGCCAGTGTGTGCTGGGCCAGCTTCAAACAGAAACCAGAGATGTGTTTCCAAAAACAAAAGCAACCAAAAATAGCACGGGTCCACGAAAGGTGTCTCCGTTAAGTGGCTTTCCAAGTCATTGCCTTGAATGCTTTATAAAGCATTTACCTTTCAGTGGGTGTGTGTAATTAAAAGCTATCCCATGTTAAACTAAAACTAATAATAATATCAAATCTATCAAATAGCTTATTATAAAATTCAAGATATTTTTAATTATTAATCAGACAGATTTTAGGTGGTTTAATACAAGTTTCTCTTTGATTTATCTAAAATAACATTTATAAATAGAGTATTAAATACATATTACTTCGTACATGTCTCTAAAATATTTGTATGATTAAATTCTAAGACCCATTCAGCCTACTTTCCCAAAAATGTAGCATACTCTCCCGGTCTATTCCTGGTTTGTCCTTTTACTCAACCATAAATATTCGTTTACCGGCCTCTGGCAATTTGTTGGCATTTTGTGGTCATCTATTTCATATGCAACACTTTCCGTTTATGGTTTAACTAATTGCAGGAAAAAATCTAAGCAACATCAGCAAACAATTTCCGGGCGAACTACTTTGGCCAAGTTTTCTGAGCTCTTTTATTTCTGGTTCGGTTTCGCCAGTGCCACTCTCTCTGCTTTCTGTTTATTTGGACACAAACTTTTTGTGGGTCATGGCGAGTGTTTACCTGGGCATCGCAAAACTTTATTTATTAGCCAAAGTCATTTGGACTCGAGTCCTGTTCCGCTGTTGATCTTTCCGGGCTTATTAAAAAAGTTGCCAAGAAGTAGAAAAAATCATAAAATTAGAAGATATTTATATATTTTATTAGAGCTTTCCTTTTCATTTCAAACAAAAAATCGATAAAGAAATATGGCAAAATTCCAGACCT
Source organism: Drosophila rufa (assembly GCA_018153105.1). Taxonomy (NCBI): domain Eukaryota; kingdom Metazoa; phylum Arthropoda; class Insecta; order Diptera; family Drosophilidae; genus Drosophila; species Drosophila rufa. The sequence continues at coordinate 18,522,635 of JAECXS010000085.1, forward strand.
CTTTTTTGTATTCCTAATTAAAGTAAGACCTCCACCATATGTTAGTTCCAAACGATTTATTTATAAGCCACAATCCCTTTTGAACAAATGCGAACCCGAATTGCGATTCTGACCAGACTCGTTGCCCGCTTATCAAAACAAATAAATTCCCCCGGCTAAGTGTGTTCATTTATCTTAATTTAGCAGTTTAGAATGCCAAGCCAGCGGGGGCGAAGGCGGAGAACAATAATTTTTCACACTATTTTCATAGATCCTTGTCAAAATAGGATAGCGGCGCCTCAGGAAGCCGGAAGTCCGAGCAGCTGTGCTAAGGCCAGCGGCCCAGAGCGTTTAATTTCCATGGAGCTGCACATAAATTTCCCAGTTGGCTGTAATTTCTGGCCCCGGGGATCGGGATGGGGATCGAGAAGGGAGCGAACCCGAAGGCAAACCTTTTTTGCGGGAGTAAACAAGTTGCAGCACGGAATTCGCTTTCGATGCGAATTTATGGCCATTGCCCTCACCTTTGGCCAGTCGTAATTTTGTTTTTTGGGGGTAATTTATTTCGAGGGCGGCCAAAACAAACACGTTAATTTCGCAAATTAGTAGCATGTGTTGTTCCTCTTACCGGGGCTTAATTAGTTTAAAAGGCCCGCCCATCCGATCGATAAGTCCAACAGTTGCGAGTTGTCTGAGTTGGTGGCCCATAACTTTGCCTGTGCACTTGTCAGCAGCGTCCCGGACGAAGGAGATGAATGTGGACCGGTTCAGGCTCTGGCTATGGCTATGGCAACGGCTCTTGGCCAAAATGTAGTGGCCCTTGGCTCGTGGATCTCCATAAATTGCTGGCCTGGCCAAAAAGGCGCTGGCTGCCAAAACTATTACTCACACTCCTCCACCGCCACCGGCGACGGCGGACGGATAATTCAAATTGTCCATTACGCGCAGCTGCCGCTCGATTTGAGTCGTTTGGCAATTGCCCGGGTCGAGTCCTGCCAAGTTTTCCGCCTTTGTTTGTCTTCATAAATTCCACTTTACTTTCGCAAAGCGCAAAGCGCAAAACGCAAAAAGGGAAAGGAATGGAATTTTTAAACGAATTTAAGTCAGTTCCGTACCCGTACTAATTGCGAATCAACAGAAGCCCCGATTAAAAAAGAAGTGCCAACTCTGCCAATCAATAAAAACAATTGAAAAGCAATCAGAGTTTAATTACCGCAACAAAACGCTGATGAGACGTCGACAGTAAACAGAAAATCCCGCACAAGGAGCGAAATCACCAAACCATAAATCAATAGCAAACAAAAACGCTCCAGCATATCCCGGGGGCAAAAGTATGGAGCGAGGATTACGGAGCAAGGGGCAGTGAGCCTGGTCCTTGGAACATGAAAGCATGGAGCATATGAGGCGCAACCAAGTAGACCGCAAAATAAAAGCAACAATAAAAACTGGCAATAGGATGGACTCGTAAACGAGCCGGGGGTAAGGCCCATAAACAAAGAAGTAAACAAGCGCCAAGTACAATACACACACGCTGGAACATGCAGGCACAGCATATAGGTACATAAAAATGTCTCCTTGTGCGGACTTCCGCCGGAAATGGAGTGCAGAACGAGCGGCACTTGTCTGTCTGCCGATATCAGCGGCGATAGACGAGCGCATAAAAGCCCGAAAACCAGCTCAAAGGCATCAGCATTACGAGCCTGACACAATTATTAGCGAAAAAATAAACAAAGGCAGCACATCCACTGAATATATAAGAAATGCGACATCAAAGCGTGTCTCCGTTTTATTAATTTTGTGGTAGATTTATTGCGAGGAGTGAAAAGTCCTTTTACATCTTTCTAATATTGGATTAATTAATTTAAGTAAAGAAATAAATTATTTTGTTATTTTTCTCATTCCAATATTGACTCAGAACATTTTGCATTTAATGAGTCAAATTCCTTAAATAATGCACAAATTGTACCGGAAACCAGTTGCCTGTTCCCAGGACTACTCAAATTGCTCAATTAGGCCCGGAAATGAATACCCATATAAAGGTTTGACTCCTTCCAGAGCCAAGTCAGTCTCAGTTTCAAGCAGAATGCAGTTCCACGAATATATGGAGTACATCGATCTGGCGTGTCAGATGGCCTGTATACCACGCTACCAATGGACTAAACGGCCTGCAGGCAAGGATCCGCGCAGATTGGGCAGGAGGGCGTTCCTAATACTGGGTATCATCTGTTCAATCTATCAAATTATTGGCGTAATCATTTATTGGTATCTCTACGAGCGCCCCGCAAAGGAGACGGCTGCATTTGTGGCAGGAATTGCGGATATGTGCGGATCTCTGATGCTAACCTTGGTGGGAATCTCCAATATATATGCTGTGTTGGTGAACCGCACTCAGATCGAGGAGGTGCTTGAGGAGCTTCAGTCGCTGTTTCCCGGACCCAGAGAACGGCAGTATCGCACCCAGCACTACTATGACATAGCAATGTTCCTAATGAAGTGCCAGTTCAGATTGTACATGGTATTCTATGCGTACTATAACAGTGCGCCCCTCTGGATGCTTCTTTGGGAGCATCTGCAGGAGGGTGAGGACCTGAGTTTTAGGACGCAGACCAACACCTGGTTTCCCTGGAGGGTCCACGGTTCTGCCTTGGGATTCAGCCTAGCCTACCTCAGCATAGTCATGGCCTCGTTTGTGGGCGTGGGCTTCAGCTTAGTCGTCCAGAACATGGTGTGCCTATTTACCTTCCAACTGAGACTGCACTACGACGCCCTGGCCAGGCAGCTACTGAATCTCGATTCCCGACATCCTGCGTCCAACGAGCATTTGAGGCTTCTGATCGCCTACCACAGTCGCATTTTCCAGATCGCTGACCAATTGAATCTCATCCTGAACTTCAACTTTCTGAGCAGCCTAGTTGGTGCCACGATTGCCATTTGCATGACGAGTGTCGCCGTGCTCCTGCTCGATTCGGTATCCGCCGCCAAGTCCATCAGTGGCCTGGTGGCCTTTGTCCTCTACCAATTCTTCATCTGCTACATGGGCACTGAGATCACCTTGGCGGTAAGTAGGAACTTTTTAAAAATGGGGATACCAATGAAATCGTGTTGATATTGAATACGATATCTGTAATTTGTTGTTATTTGCAATTTTTTAAATATTTTTTATAAGTAAACCCTTAAAAGGGTTCTTAAACTAAAAATAAATTCAAAATTAAAATTATCGAATATATCGATAACATTTGGATAACATCGATACGCCGTTAATGTGTTGCTAAGCAATTTATATCTACCAATGACTCATTAATGATGTAGCGATTCTTATTAATAAATATAATCTGCTACTCTCCAGTGCGATTTAAGTTGGGTTTTAGCTTCGGATATATTTAAAAATATGTTTGATAATTAATCGATAAAGACGATATTTTGATATTCATATTTAATTATTAGGTATGCAGGTTTTTTCTTATGAAGAACCTTATTTATGCAAGGCTTCGGTTTATTAAGTTTCCTCGCCCTCACTGTCAAAGTGCCATCTGTCCGGAAATGATAATCACCAGATAAACTTATCGTAAAGCAAATCGGTTTTCTGCCCTCCTAAAATGTATCTGAAGGTGAGAAAATAACATATCGATATACACGATGGAGATCCGAATTTTCTTAACCGGAGCTTTATCTGTCCGCAAAATGTTGACAGGGAGGGTAGAAAGTGGCCCTAAAAAAGGTACTTGGTATAGTCTGCACCCATCTCTGTCTCATTAATTTTCCTACCTATCGAAAAAAGAAGAGTGCAACCTTAATGATTTAGAAAATCTAGTATATGGTAAACTCAAAGCAGTTGCTTGTTCTCAGGACCTCTGACCAACACAGATTAAAAATGATTCAATTAGGTACCATAGTCGAACGTATTAAAGGCCGCAGGACGGCAGGTAAGGTCACAGTGCTCGACAGGATGCAGTTCAATGACTATATGAAGTATCTTGACAAGGGCTGCGCCATGGCATTTTCACCACGATATCAATGGACGGGACGGTCAGCAGTAAGAGACTCCTACAAGTTGGTCAAAGAGGCTCTATTCCTTTTAGGGACCTTTTGCCTGGCCTACCAGAGTATTGGAGTGATCCTCTATTGGTATCTTTACGGCCGAACGGAAAAGGATTCAAAATCGCTGGTGGCAGGACTATCAGAAATGTGCGGCTACCTCATGCTAACCTCTGTGGCAGTATGTAATATTGGGACACTTACCCTGAAACGTTCTCAGATCGAGGCGGCGCTCAAGGAGCTTCAAAACCTGTATCCTAGACCTGGAGAAAGACACTACCGGTGCCAGCACTACTATGAGCTACCGTGCTCTATAATGAAGTTTCAGTTTATATTCTATGTGATATATTTCCTGTACTACAATGGAGCTCCCATCTGGCTGCTTCTATGGGAGTATCTGGCTGAAGGGCAAATCCAGAGTTTAAGGGCGCAGACCGACACGTGGTACCCCTGGAAGGTTCATGATTCCGCATTCGGATTCAGTGCAGCCTTCTGTAGCCAAGCTCTGGGCTCCTCGGTAGGCATTGGATTGAGCTTAGCCACCCAGAATATAGTCTGCATATTTACCTTTCAACTGAAACTACACTACGACGCCATGGCCACTCAGTTACTTAATCTCGATTCCCGTCATCCTAGAGCCCTCAAAAAGCTAAAAATGTTGATTAACTATCACTGTCGGATTCTCCAGCTCGGGGAGCTATTCAATCGCATCCTGAACTTCATATTTCTGAGCAGCCTGATTGGTTCCACGTTTGCCATTTGCATGACGAGTGTGGCTGTTCTTCTGCTCGACTTGTCATCCGCCTTCAAGGCCATCGCTGGCGTTGTGGCCTTTGTCCTGTACCACTTTGTCATCTGCTACATGGGGACTGAGGTCACCTTGGCGGTAAGTGAGAGAATCAATTAAACCATCTAGTAACAAACTAATATCACGATACCCCCCATGGTTTTTCTTCTATAAATATCAACCCAACAATCTTCCCCCCTGTACATAGTCCAAAAGCAGTTGTCTGTTCTCAGGACCTTAACTGATTAAAAATGGTTCAATTAGGTGTGCTGCCATCGTTTCGACGCAGTCTCAAGTCAGTCATTGTCCACGATAGAATGCAGTTCCAGGACTATACAAAATATCTAGACATGGGCTGCCGGATGGCTTTGTTGCCGCGATTTCAGTGGAACGGACGGCCAGAAGATAGATTTCCATATGCGCAGACCACAAGAATTCTTTTTATTCTTGGCACGTGTTCTCTGATTTACCATAATTTTGGAATTCTCGTTAACTTGAACCAGGTCGTTCGAATGGCAGGGGATACAAAGACTTTCGTGGCCGAAATCTCCGAAGCGACTGGCACCCTGATGCTCGTATCCATTGCAGTTTTTAATTTACTCGCTCTCAGGACATTTCGCCCTCAGTTTGAGGCGGTGCTCACGGAGTTGGAGGAACTATATCCAGGACCCGGAGAGAGTCACTATCGCCGAGAGCACTATTTCGAGAAGGCCCTTAGGCTGATGAAGTTTGAGTTTATTTTTTACACACTTTTTTTCGTCTACTTTAATGGCGTCCCTTTTGTGGGTCTGATATGGGAATATATTACGAATAAGAAAGTGCAGAGTTACTCGCTGCAGCTTAACACCTGGCATCCCTGGAAAATCCAAGGTTCACCGCTTGGCTTCGGTGCAGCTTACCTCAACATATTCCTCGCCTCGTTTGTGGGCGTGGGGCTCACCATAATCACTCAGGACATTATCTGCATATTTGCCTATCAACTGAAGCTACATTTTGACGCTTTAAGTAGTCAGCTTTTAGCCCTAGACTCCCGTCAGCCCGGATCCCATGCGAAGCTGAGGAAGCTGATCGCTTACCACAGTCGCATTCTGCAGATCGGAGAGCGAGTGAATTGTGCTCTTAATCTATCCTTTCTGGGTAGCCAGATGTGCGCCACTATTGCCATTTGCATGTTGAGTGTGGCTATACTACTGCTTGATTTGGTAACTGCCATCAGGCATCTCAACGGGCTCGTTGGATTTGCCGTTTACCACCTGACCATTTGTTACCTGGGCACTGAAGTCACCTTCGCGGTAAGTTTGAGCTGTATGCTATAAGGGGTGCAAAGGAAAGGGGTATAGAAACATCTATTTAATGTCATAAGAAAAGGTTATTCCTTCTTTTAGCATAAAAAAACGATTTTGGAACCTTAAATATTGCAGTTAAATATTTTTTGGAAGGCATCCCACTTCACCCTTGCACCACACCAATATTCCCTCCCCTGGGTTAAACAGTTGCCTGTTCTCAGGGCCTGTGACGAAACTGATTTAAAATTACTCAATTAGGCTTGCATTCTGGCAAATAATACCCCGCCATATTTTAGGGCAACTCAAAGTTACCCCGAACCTTGAACAAGATGCACCTTCAGGACTATATGAGGTGCCCGGATTTAGCCTGTTGGATGGGTTTTGTGCCGCGATTTCAATGGAATGGTCGCCCAGCAGAGAGACTTTCTCTCTTGAGGGCTAGGAAGATGATGTTCGTCCTCGGAACCATCTGCTTGGTATATCAGAATATCGGAGAACTCGTCTACTGGCACTTGGTGGGTCGCAGGGCCGAGGATACTACGAGTTTCGTGGCCGAGATCTCGGAGGCTGCCGGCACCTTGATGCTCACCTCCATGGGAAGCCGTAATATTCCACTAACGCCCTCAGATCGAGGAGGTGCTCACGGAGCTGGAGGAGCTGTATCCAGGAACCAGAGAAAGGCACTATCGCCGCCAGCACTACTGCGAATTGGCCATTGGCTTGATGAAATTTGAGCTGATATTTTACGTGGCCTTCGACGTGTACTACAACGGGGCAGCACTGTTGGTGCTCCTATACGAGTATCTGGTTGATGGAAAGGATATGCGGTTTAAGCTTAAGGTCAACACGTGGTACCCCTGGAGAGTCCATGGCTCGGCATTGGGCTATTGTCTGGGATTCCTCTGCACATTTCTCGGCTCAATTGTGGGCTTGGCATTCACCCTGGCCACTCACAACATAATCTGCATATGTACCTATAATTTGAAGCTGCACTTCGACGCTCTCTCCGAGCAGTTACTCGCTCTAGACTCCCGTTATGCGGACGCCCATCAGAAGTTGAGGAAACTGATCGCATATCACTCCAGAATCCTACATTTGGCTGACCAAGTCAATGGCATACTGAACTTTTCCTTCCTGGCTGGCCTGGTGTGTGCCACGGCCGCCATCTGCATGACGAGTGTGGCGGTGCTGCTCCTTGATCTCGCCTCTGCCCTTAAGCACATTATTGGGCTGGCAGGCTTTCTTGTGTACCACTTTGTCATTTGTTATTTGGGAACTGAGGTCACTATAGCGGTAAGTCTGCAGAGAATTTAGTTCAATTTATAAAAAAAAGTTTTATTACCACTTATTTGGGGAACTATTCGATTAAAAGCAAGCTAAAAATACACTTGAAAGAACTTCTTTGACTTAATAAGTATTACGGCAAAATATTGTTTGAATCTGCTTGAATCTGCTTTGCTATCTTTATTTTATTTTCTATATTTATTATCATAATAACAGTATTAATTCTATAGTATAAATTTAATAATTAATAACATCAAATGCCTACTATACTTAGTATAGTTTCTATACTAAATAGTTTCAATTGTGTATTTTCGAGTATTATTTTTATACGAACCTACATAAAAAATTCGATAACATATCGCTTTAGCTGGAATTTGGTGCAATTATATTTGCCGCGATAGTGATGTTTTAAAGAATAATGATTTTTCTTGGGTGATAAATTACTTTTAAATATTTGCACATCTTAAAAAATATAATAATTATTTCCTTCAAATGGCTGTCTGAAAAATATATAAATGAAATATAGGGTCCCAAACTCAATTGGGTTTCTTCTGTTAAAAGAAGAAATAACATTTTCTTACGACATTTTACTAAAATCTAAGGAAATGGCATTATTATTCTTATTTTTAGGTGCGGTAATTTACTCTTAAGTAATTGTACAACTGGTTCCCAAATGGCCCTTTCTTTTCCTTATAAATTTAAAATTTCCCAATAGACCAATTTGCGTAGTTGAAACAGTTGCACGTTCTCACAGTAGATTATCCAACGAATCGCGACAAATTACAAGGCCAGCCTGGCGAGGCAGTCTTAATCCCGGACCAGATGCAGTTGGTGGACTTTATGATGTACCCGGATTGGGTCTGCCGTAAGGCAGTACTGCCGAGATACGAGTGGAAAGGCTGGCGATCCCCGGCCGAACATTCTTCTTTGGGCAAGCGCATCCTGCTCATGTTGGGACTCCTTCATTTGATTTATCACAATATTGGATGCATCCTCTATGCCTATCATATCGACGGAACCTCCAAGCATCCCATTCTCTACCTAGCGGAATTAGCCACAGTGGGAAGCCTGCTTGGATTTACCATTGTGGGTACTCTCAACTTGTGGAAGATGCTGTACCATAAGCCACAGATTGAGGAAATTTTGGGAGACTTCGAGGAGTTATTTGAACTCGCCAGGAGAAAATCACATCGCACTTATATGTACTATGAGGCGTATAGCCATTATTTAAAAAGATTGGTGATTTCCTTCTCCTCGACCATTGTCTATTACGATTCATTACCTCTAATCCTGATGCTCTGGGAACACTTTATGACGGAGTCAAAGGAGCTAAGTTACCGGATCCAGAGCAGTACCTGGTATCCTTGGCAGATCCAAGGCTCAATCCTCGGCTTCGCTGCTGCATTTCTCCTTCAGACATTCTCGTGCCAACTGCTCATGGCTAGCATAATGTTGAGTCAGTATTTAATTTGTTCAAAGTGGCGGACAAAGTGAATGGCATCTTCAACTTTACGTTCTTCGTGAGCTTATCGACAGCGACAATGGGAATGTGCTTCTTGGCCTTCTCCATGACCCTGCTCGAGCTGGGCGAGGCTATCAAGCACTTATTTGGGCTCCTCATATTCCTGATATACAACTTCACCATGTGCCGAGACGGCACTCATCTGACTTTAGCGGTAAGTTGTGGGAAAAATAATTCTAAATGTGAGTTTGAGGTTAGCTTATAAAGACAAGAATAATGATTTTACTAGGTAAATGTAGTGCCTTGCCAGAATGTATGCAGTACTTTGAAAAAAAAGTATTTAAATTTCGAAGAAAAAGATTAAGGTTTTACGTAAATTTTATTTTAAACAAGGAAGAAAGCTACAGTCGACTGTGCTCGACTGTGAGATACCCGGTACCTTAACGTTTGCGCTTCACAGGAAAAGGCAATTTTAAATTGTACATACATTATAATAGTCTACTTCGATACTTCTTAAAATAAATCGCCTTTCGAATTAGATCCCGACCTAAACAATTTAATGTCATACTTAAATATGAATGATACATTTTATAGGAACACATAAAAACCCGCTCGATCGGCGTCAAAAAATGAATTATGTTATTTTTTGTCATTTCTTGCTATATTCTTTTGTCATTTCTTCTGCAGCTGGCGCCATTATATCGCACGGCCAAGGCTCGAATGCGCCACCTGTCGGCTACAGCTTGCAACAGCAGGGCCTTAGGGCGGTGTGTTAAAATTCTAACCTTATTGCTAATATCTCCCATGTTTATCATCCGATTTTACTGAAATTTTCAGGAAACGTCCGCTCTATCTTATTCATTTGTTGTATATATTAACTTTAACCCGAAAATAACGAGTATAGCTTGTTTAACGTTTTTTATGATTTTTAACAAACTTGACAAACTTTTAAAACAAACTTGATCTGCGTGCAACAGATTCCAATGTTGTCACTAAATTTGGTAATTCTAGCTCTTATAGTCTCTGAGATCTGTTGTTTCACACGGACGGACAGACGGACAGACGGACATGGCTAAATCGACTCGGCTGGTGATGCTGATCAAGAATATATATACTTTATGGGGTCGGAGATGCCTCCTTCTGCCTGTTACATACATTCTCGGTTGGCACTAACACATAATACCCTTGTACCCTATGTGTACCGGGTATAAAAATAATAAAACAGCTTTTCATATTCACAACGACATTTTCAGTGAAATAATTGCACAATTTGTTATCAAATTATCTGCACAAAGTGTTTTCCCCTATGAATTTTGAATCAATGAATTCCCAAGAGGCCTAATTGTCCAGTTGAAGCAGTTGGAGGTTCTCACAGTAGATTAGCCAATCAATTACGATAATTTGTAAAAAAATTTGACTTGGCAAGGCAGTTATAATCCCAGACCAGATGCAGTTGGTGGACTTTATGATGTACCCGGATTGGGTCTGCCGTATGGCTCTACTGCCGAGATACGAGTGGAAAGGCAGGCGATCCCCGGCCGGACATTATTCTTTGGGCAAGCGCATCCTGCTTATGTTGGGACTCCTTCATTTGATTTATCAGAATATTGGATGCATCCTGTATGGCTATCATATCGACGGAACCTCCAAGGATTCCATTCTCTACCTGGCGGAATTAGCCACAGTGGGAAGCATGCTTGGATTTAACATTGTGGGTACTCTCAACTTGTGGAAGCTGCTGTACTATAAGCCACAGATTGAGGAAATTTTGGGAGACTTCGAGGAGTTATTTGAACTCGCCAGGAGAAAATCACATCGCACTTATATGTACTATGAGGCGTATAGCCATTATTTAAAAAGATTGGTGATTTCCTTCTCCTCGACCATTGTCTATTACGATTCATTACCTCTAATCCTGATGCTCTGGGAACACTTTATGACGGAGTCAAAGGAGCTAAGTTACCGGATCCAGAGCAGTACCTGGTATCCTTGGCAGATCCAAGGCTCAATCCTCGGCTTCGCTGCTGCATTTCTCCTTCAGACATTCTCGTGCCAACTGCTCATGGCTAGCATAATGTTGAGTCAGTATTTAATTTGTTCAAAGTGGCGGACAAAGTGAATGGCATCTTCAACTTTACGTTCTTCGTGAGCTTATCGACAGCGACAATGGGAATGTGCTTCTTGGCCTTCTCCATGACCCTGCTCGAGCTGGGCGAGGCTATCAAGCACTTATTTGGGCTCCTCATATTCCTGATATACAACTTCACCATGTGCCGAGACGGCACTCATCTGACTTTAGCGGTAAGTTGTGGGAAAAATAATTCTAAATGTGAGTTTGAGGTTAGCTTATAAAGACAAGAATAATGATTTTACTAGGTAAATGTAGTGCCTTGCCAGAATGTATGCAGTACTTTGAAAAAAAGTATTTAAATTTCGAAGAAAAAGATTAAGGTTTTACGTAAATTTTATTTTAAACAAGGAAGAAAGCTACAGTCGACTGTGCTCGACTGTGAGATACCCGGTACCTTAACGTTTGCGCTTCACAGGAAAAGGCAATTTTAAATTGTACATACATTATAATAGTCTACTTCGATACTTCTTAAAATAAATCGCCTTTCGAATTAGATCCCGACCTAAACAATTTAATGTCATACTTAAATATGAATGATACATTTTATAGGAACACATAAAAACCCGCTCGATCGGCGTCAAAAAATGAATTATGTTATTTTTTGTCATTTCTTGCTAAATTCTTTTGTCATTTCTTCTGCAGCTGGCGCCATTATATCGCACGGCCAAGGCTCGAATGCGCCACCTGTCGGCTACAGCTTGCAACAGCAGGGCCTTAGGGCGGTGTGTTAAAATTCTAACCTTATTGCTAATATCTCCCATGTTTATCATCCGATTTTACTGAAATTTTCAGGAAACGTCCGCTCTATCTTATTCATTTGTTGTATCTATTAACTTTAACCCGAAAATAACGAGTATAGCTTGTTTAACGTTTTTTATGATTTTTAACAAACTTGACAAACTTTTAAAACAAACTTGATCTGCGTGCAACAGATTCAAAAGTTGTCACCAAATTTGGTAATTCTAGCTCTTATAGTCTCTGAGATCTGTTGATTCACACGGACGGACAGACGGACAGACGGACATGGCTAAATCGACTCGGCTGGTGATGCTGATCAAGAATATATATACTTTATGGGGTCGGAGATGCCTCCTTCTGCCTGTTACATACATTCTCGGTTGGCACTAACACATAATACCCTTGTACCCTATGTGTACCGGGTATAAAAATAATAAAACAGCTTTTCATATTCACAACGACATTTTCAGTGAAATAATTGCACAATTTGTTATCAAATTATCTGCACAAAGTGTTTTCCCCTATGAATTTTGAATCAATGAATTCCCAAGAGGCCTAATTGTCCAGTTGAAGCAGTTGGAGGTTCTCACAGTAGATTAGCCAATCAATTACGATAATTTGTAAAAAAATTTGACTTGGCAAGGCAGTTATAATCCCAGACCAGATGCAGTTGGTGGACTTTATGATGTACCCGGATTGGGTCTGCCGTATGGCTCTACTGCCGAGATACGAGTGGAAAGGCAGGCGATCCCCGGCCGGACATTATTCTTTGGGCAAGCGCATCCTGCTTATGTTGGGACTCCTTCATTTGATTTATCACAATATTGGATGCATCCTGTATGGCTATCATATCGACGGAACCTCCAAGGATTCCATTCTCTACCTGGCGGAATTAGCCACAGTGGGAAGCATGCTTGGATTTACCATTGTGGGTACTCTCAACTTGTGGAAGCTGCTGTACTATAAGCCACAGATTGAGGAAATTTTGGGAGACTTCGAGGAGTTATTTGAACTCGCCAGGAGAAAATCACATCGCACTTATATGTACTACGAGGCGTATACGCTTTATTTGAAAAGATTGGTGATTTCCTTCTCCTCGACCATTGTCTATTACGATTCATTACCTCTAATCCTGATGCTCTGGGAACACTTTATGACGGAGTCGAAGGAGCTGAGTTACCGGATCCAGAGCAGTACCTGGTATCCTTGGCAGGTCCATGGCTCAATCCTCGGCTTCACTGCTGCATTTCTCCTTCAGACATTCTCGTGCCAACTGCTCATGGCTAGCATAATGTTGAGTCAGTATTTAATTTGCTTCTGCGCCACCCAGCTTGAAATCCACTTCGATGGCTTGGCCAGGCAGCTGGAGGCCATTGACGCTCGTCACGTCACTGCCAAGGATCAGTTGAAATATCTTGTGGCCTATCAGAGTCATTTGTTCAAAGTGGCGGACAAAGTGAATGGCATCTTCAACTTTACGTTCTTCGTGAGCTTATCGACAGCGACAATGGGAATGTGCTTCTTGGCCTTCTCCATGACCATGTTCGAGCTGGGCGAGGCTATCAAGCACTTATTTGGGCTCCTCATATTCCTGATATACAACTTCACCATGTGCCGAGACGGCACTCATCTGACTTTAGCGGTAAGTTGTGGGAAAAATAATTCTGTGAGTTTCAGGTCAGCTTTTAAAGACAAGAAAATTGATTTTACTAGGTAAATGTAGTGCCTTGCCAGAATGTATGCAGAATTTTGCAAGAAAAGTATTTAAATTTCGAAGAAAAAGATTAAGGTTTTACGTAAATTTAATTTTAAAAAATAATAGAACAGCTTTTCATATTCACAATGACATTTTCAGTGAAATAACTACAATTTGTTATCAAATTATCTGCACAAAGTGTTTTCCCTTATGAATTTTGAATCAGTGAATTCCCAAGAGGCCTAATTATCCAGTTGAAGCAGTCGGAGGTTCTCACAGTAGATTAGCCAATCAATTACGATCATTTGTAAAAAAATTGGACTTGGCAAGACAGTTTTAATCCCAGGCCACATGCAGTTGGAGGACTTTATGATGTACCCGGACTGGGTCGGACGAATGGCTCTTCTGCCGAGATACGAGTGGAAAGGCAGGCGATCCCCGGCCGAACATTATTCTTTGGGCAAGCGCATCCTACTCATGTTGGGACTCATTCATTTGATTTATCACAATATTGGATGCATCCTGTATGCCTATCATATCGACGGAACCTCCAAGGACCCCCTTCTCTACCTTGCGGAATTAGCCACAGTGGGAAGCATGCTCGGATTTACCATTGTGGGTACCCTGAACTTATGGAAGCTGCTGTACCTTAAGCCGCAGATCGAGGAAATTCTGGGAGACTTTGAGGAGTTATTTGAGCACGCCAGGAGAAAATCTCATCGTACCAACATGTACTACGAGGCGTATACACTTTATTTGAAAATATTGGTGATTTCCTTTTACGCGTCCATTGTCTATTTCGATGCTTTACCTCTAATCCTGATGCTCTGGGAACACTTTATGACGGAGTCAAAGGAGCTGAGTTACCGGATCCAGAGCAGCACCTGGTATCCTTGGCAGATCCAAGGCTCAATCGGCTTCACTGCAGCGTTTCTCCTTCAGATTTCCTCGTGTCAGCTCCTCATGGCTGGCATCATGTTGACTCAGTATTTTATTAGCTTTTTTGGCACCCAGCTGGAAATCCACTTCGATGGCTTGGCCAGGCAACTGGAGGCCATTGACGCTCGTCATCCCACTGCCAAGGATCAGCTGAAATATCTTGTGGCCTATCAGAGCCATTTGTTCAAAGTGGCGGACAAAGTGAATGGCATTTGCAACTTTACGTTCTTCGTGAGCTTATCGACAGCGACACTGGGAATGTGCTTCTTGGCCTTCTCCATGACCATGTTCGAGCTGGGAGAGGCTATCAAGCATTTGATAGGACTGCTGGTATTACTGATATACAACTTCACCATGTGCCGAGACGGCACTCATCTGACCTTTGCGGTAAGCTGTGGGGAAAACATTTACTAATTGGAGAGAAATGTGAGTTTGAACTTAGTTGTAATGACAAAAAAACGGATTTTACTAAGTAAAATGTAGTCCCTCGCCAGAAAGTATGCAGTATTTTGAAGGCCGGGTATTCTATGGTCGGTAGTTTAAAAGAAAAGTATTTCATTTTCGAAGAAAATTATTAAGGTTATATATATATAAAATTTGATTACAAATTAAATATTTAATTTAATTTAATTTTAATTTTTTAATTTTTAAAAATTAAATATAAGTAATTTTTAAAAATGTAAACTGCTTTTCATTTTTACAACGACATTTTTAGTGAAATAATTGCACGATGTGTAATCAAATTTTCCTTATGCATTTTTAATCATTGAAATCCCAAGGACCTAATTATCCAGTTGAAGCAGTTGGAGGTTCTCACAGTAGATTAGCCAATCAATTACTATAATTTGTAAAAAAAATCTGTTTTGGCCAGGCAGTTATAATCACAGGCCACATGCGGTTGGAGGACTTTATGATGTACCCGGATTGGGTCTGCCGAATGGCTCTACTTCCGAGATACGAGTGGAAGGGTAGGCGATCATCGAGGGAAGAGCGCTCTCTGGCCAAACGCATCGTTCTCGTGTTAGGATCTATCCATTTGGCATACCACAACTTCGGAGTCGTGCTGTACGGCTGTCATATTGATGGATCTTCAAAGGATTCGCTTGAGTATCTGGCGGAATGGGCCACTGTTGGCAGCATGCTGGGATTCACCATTGTGGGCACCCTCAACTTATGGGTGCTGCTCTACCATAAGCCACAGATCGAGGAAATGATTGGGCACTTCGAGGAGTTGTATGAACTATTCGGGCAGAGAGTGTACCGTGTTCATCAGTACTACGAGGCGTATACGCAATATTTACGGAAATTGATTACTTTGTTCGGCATTGCCATTGTGTACTACAATTTGCTGCCTTTTATGCATATACTCTGGGAGCACTTTCTGACAGAGTCAAGGCAGTTAAGTTACAGGTTCCAGAGCAATACCTGGTACCCCTGGCGAACAGAAGGATTCGTCTTCGGCTTTAGTGTTACCTATGTCCTTCAGGTTGCATCGTGTCAGCTCTTCATGGCCACCATTGTGTTGGCCCAGTCATTGATCAGCCTCTTTGGCACACAGTTGGAAATACACTTCGACGGTCTGGCCAGGCGGCTGGAGGCAATAGATGCCAGATGCCCGAGTGCCAAGGATCAGTTGAAGTCCCTCCTCGCATACCACAGCCATTTGTTCAAGGTGGCGGACAGTGTAAATCGCATGTTCAACTTCACGTTCTTCGTTAGCCTGTCGGCCAGTACCATGAGCCTGTGTTTCCTGGCCATTTGCATGACCATGTTCGATGTGGGGCCGGCTGTCAAGCATATGTTTGGGTTGCTCATAATGCTGCTCTATAGTTTTTCCGTGTGCAGAAGTGGGACTCAATTGACGTTGGCGGTAAGTTTTTGGAATAATTCTACTAGCCAGAGGGTTGTTTTGAAAATCCTATAAGGGATCTCTTTATTTTAGTCAAAAAATTATTCAGATTTGGCGTAACTACCAGTATATTTTGTTCAGTGATAAGAAGTGCATTTAGTTTTCCTGTGACCTAGCCTTCTCCTGTTGCTTGGCAACTCACAGTAATTTATAATTGACGTAACACTTGCGCGTTCTCAGGACATCATTGCCGTTTGGCAGGAGCCTAATCCCTGCAAAGGCGCAGTATGAAGTTACCCATAGACCAATGCAGTTCCAGGACTTTATGCGCTACGCGGACTTCGCATGTCGATATGGCCTGATGCCGAGATTCGAATGGAAAGGCAGGGAGTCGTCGAGGGAGCAGCACTCATGGATGCGGAAAATCATCTTCATAATGTCGGGCCTTAATCTAATTTATTCGAATATTTCCCTGTGTGTCTACGGCTATCTTCTCGATCGAAAGTCTATGGGTCCCTTACAATATGTGGCGGATATTTCGGACACGTACAGCATGCTGGGATTCACGGCTTTGGGAGCCTTCAATACACTTGTGCTGCTGATATATAGGCCACAGATTGAGGACTTGCTAGCTCAACTGCAGGACCTTTTCGAGCAGAGAGGAAAGTTTAACAATCGAACTAGTTACTACATTGAAAAGACGACCAGTTTGACTAAGAAGTTCGCCGTATTTTATGTATTCTGCAACGTCTACTACAACGCAGCTCCACCTCTGATTATGATCTATGAATTTCTGTCCGAGTCCCGGGAAGTGAGCTATAAACTACAGACTCAGAGCTGGTATCCCTGGGAAAATATAGGCTCACTGACTGGCTTCTGTGCTGCATATACTAGCCAAATATTCTCATCATCATTAAATGTCGCCACCATGATGGTCAATCAGTTCTTGGTCCATGTCTGCGTTGCCCAATTGGAACTGCACTTCGATGGCTTGGTCAAGGAGCTGGAGGTACTTGATGCCAGGGACCTAGGAGCCAAGGAACAGCTGAAATCGCTGATCGCCTATCATCAGAGACTACTCCAGTTGGCTGAAAGTATTGGTAGTATCTTTAACTCCTCGTTTTTGGCCAGTTTGGCAATTACCGCTATTGGCACTTGTTCAATGGCCTTTAATTTGACCATGCTGAATTTTATAACAGCGGTTAAATATTCATTAGGACTTGTACTATTTATGATCTATACTTTTTCTCTGTGTCACAACGGAACCCAGGTTACTTGGGTGGTGAGTGGGAAGGGTTCTCAGTGGTTCTCAGTGTTTAATACATATTTACATAATTCATGTTTAATCTTTTTTTTCTAGAGCGGAAAAGTAATGCCAGCGGCGTTCTATAACAATTGGTACGAGGGCGATCTTGCCTATCGGAAGATGCTGCTCATCTTGATGATGCGTTCCACCAAACCCTACATGTGGAGGACCTATAAGCTGGCACCAGTATCCATTACCACCTATATGGCTGTGAGTATCTCTGAAGTACTTATAATTAATTATCTTAATATCTCTAATATTATTAAAAACAGACTCTGAAGTTTTCTTATCAAATGTTTACCTGCGTGCGTTCTTTAAAGTGAAGAGAAAAATTACAACGAGCATAAAAATTCTTAAAATGTAGTTCTAACATAGCAAACTTTCAATTTGAACTCAATTTAATATGAAACATGGAATAGACATGCAAATATGAGTAATCACATAGAATACACACTTTGTTGCAAGTAATTTAGTATGAAATATAATGTAATCACAAATATACACCTCCAAGGCTTATTTCTGGATAATAAAAGGCAAAACCAAGAAGCTCTTTACCTTAACTTTGAGATAAACCAGCTTCAGTAATCATTTGAAGCAAAGATTTTAATTAAAAAATGTTAAATACAAAACAATTACACAACAGCAAACATTTTAATGCTGCTAATGAAAAATGCCCAACATTTTTGAGAAACCCCAACGAGTTGACCCAGAAAATTATTCGCACTTGCTGCACAACAATGCCAAAAACAAAGGAAGCCCCTCGAAAAAGGCAATTTAAGACGGCATGAAAGACAAAAACGCTGGGGTTTGCATTATGTAAGGGAAGATTTGAAAGGAAGCCAGCCGAGTGCCCGCTTCAATGGTTTTGCGGCTTGAAACTGAGCAAACTTATTAAAGCCGGACAAAGGTTGTCAGGACAGCAGGTTGCGGGGGCGCACCCGAGTTTTCATTTGCGAAATGCTGGGGCGTAAAATTAAGTTCTTTGGCGAAAATTGCCGGAATTATGTACAAGTCACCTGACGCGGTGCCTGTCCGTCGTCCGTCATATGCTGGCGTCGAGTGCTGAGCGGCTGAGTGGCTGCGATGGGTGTGATTATCACATCGTTATCCGGGATCAGCGGCGACAACGTTGCCTTCGCGTCCTGCTCTCCTTCGGCCGGACCCTGGTCCTTGTTTTATATAATAACATTTTAATTCCCTTAATACACGCTACGCTGCCCGCAAAGCCAAACAAAGTGAATGCCGGCCCAGTCGTTGTGGCTGCTGCCTGTTTTTTGGCCCTCAAGTTGGCAAGGAATCTTGCTGTTTTCATTTTTTCGGCTAGTGTGTGTTTGTGCGTGCAAATCATTAATCATGAGCAGCGCATATTTATTGTTCTGCTTTCGATGACAGCTTTTTGCTGGCCAAGGTTTTGCACGTTCCATTTGCGGCCTGTTTTTTCTACCGTTAAAGATTTAATATTTAAGGCGATAGAACAGGATATTAAGCTTTTTATCTCGGTTATTATGATACTAGAAAACATATTTTAATTGAAATTAGCTTAGGAAAATATTAAACAGAACAAGATTGATTACTTGATTATTTATTTCTTTGATAACCTTGCAGTAATATTTTAATAGAGTTTATTTTAATAAATTTTAAATGGAAGCTCATTGTTGATTCAATTTTTGATGTTTTCTTATCGTTAAAGATTTAATATTTAAGGTGATGGAATAGCTTTTTATCTCAATTTTGTTGATACTAGAAAACATATTTTAATTGAAATTCGCTTGGGAAAATATTTAAGAGAACATGATTGATATTTTAATAATAATATTTGTATAGATTTTATTTTAATAAATTTTAAATAGAAGCTCATTGTTGATTCAATTTTTGATATATTTTTGTATCTATAAAGCTTTAGAAAATTTAAAACTGTTCTCCTCACGCTTGACTTGTGCCAGCTACATCTTTTAATTTATCCAAATACTCCTCATTTTTAATCCCCGACTATCAGCATTGGGCCCCACACCAGCGAGCATATAGGCTAATTGCCATCGGCCATCTTTAGATCTGCTAAGCCTTTCCGGCTGACAGCTCACAAAAGCACGTTTGGCAGTTAATTGAGTCATCAGCTTAGACAACAGTCGGGGTGACCATATGAAAAAGATTGTGAATTGCCCAATCATGTGGAAGTGACTGCCAAGACCTTTAAAGTACACACACAGCACACACACATCCTGGTGGCCAGGACAATGGCCATGGGAATAGAGAATAGAATCTGGCCAGACGCCATCCGCCCACACACAGAATCGACAGTCTGTGTATAAAAATTGACTACGCCAGGCGGGGGTTGGGTAGAGGCGGGATACAGCTGCAGGATCATCATTGCAGGCATTTGCTCGTTGTTTACCCAAGACTCAGGACCCGTTCCCCGTCCTGACCATAGCCTTGATAAGTTTTTAGCAAACAAAGGCGGCTCGTTACAGCAACATGGGTCTTGGGAATCGGGCTGGGTGAACCAGAACAAGCCGAAGCAACCAGACCAAACCAAACCGAGCTGAGCTGCGATGTGCATTTAAAATTGCATACACAAAACACGGAAATTCCCACAGCCCTTCTGCTGCTGCTCCTGCTGCTGGAGTCGAAACCACAAAATGTACTCAACCAACATGTCTCAATTTCGTAGTTTAACTTGGCCCAAGCGTAGGGGCGTGGTCCTGGCCGAATCCACCCGAAATGGTAATTGAAAATGTTATGTGAGGTTTGGTGGGGGTAGCGATATTGCGGTCCCTAGAAACTGTAAAACATAATTGGCTTTGGTTTGGAACCGTTTAAAAGTTATAGACTATCTTATCTTAAGGCAATTAAGGGGAAAAGCTTGGTTGAATTTTTAAATATACCGTAGACTTAACAGTGTTTAATTTTATATATTTAAGCTCTCTTTAATATATAGGAAATGGTTGTAAAACGACAAGCGAAAGTAGTACATTTTGTGGAATTTAATTAAATAGCAAAAATAGTTTCTGGTCTCTTTCCGAAAAAAAAATACTATTTTCTAACCAAAATTTTAGTTTGTTTTGATTTTAAATAATTGCGAACTGCTTAAGCGTACAATTCTCTTTCAAAACTCTTAAGTGAAACACCTATAAACGTTGAGAGTCCTGCAAAATATTTCCTTATTATTTAAAAGAAGCCCTTAAGAGTGTTAAAGAGGCTTCACTTATTTTATTAAAATTTAAGAGCATCTTTAACTTTCACTTCCGCCAAATGCATACCATTAAATAAAATTAATTTTCAATATTCTATTGCCCCTCCTAAGTGAACCACTTACAAAGGCTAGTCCGTCCGTCGGCTAAGTCCATCAATTACTTAGCCTTATCTGCCGGGGCCATATGGTGTCGCCCCAACTGGCGGCCAAGGGGGCGCAAAAAATGTAATAACAACGAGATGGTGAAATTTTTACACACAATTTAGACACATTTCCGCACGTAGCCGGGGCAAAGCCCAAGTTCCATGTGCTCCATAATGCGCGGATGGGAAACAAAAGCCAAAGCAAAGCAAAGAGGAAAAACCGCCACTGCGGAAAACGTCATGAAATGCGACTGAGAGGAAATAATGTTGGTGAGGATGCCAGAAAATAAAAATATATAAAGCATATAAATATGCGAAATAAAAATGCCCTCTATTAAGGCAGACATTTTCAGCTTATTACATTTTATTGGTAATATATTGGTAATATATACCCATATATTTATTTATATAAATATACATAACTTCAAAATATTAATTTATTTTATTTCCCATTTCATAATTCGAATAATCCCTTATTAAAGTGTATTTAAAATTCTGCGTTATACCACATTATGTGTCGCGTAATGGGATGTTTTCACTTAAGCCTGAGCCAACTTAAAACAATGCCACCATTTGGCCCCCCAAAAAATCTGTTAGCGTTTGTGTCTATTAAGCTGGAGCAATAAACTTCATAAAATCCGCAAATTAGAATGATTAAATTTCATGTCCGTGTAATTTCTAGCCGGCAGACGTGCCCCCAACTGGGGGTAATCAAATTTTTCACTGCCCGCTGACTGAATTAATGGCAAGTGATTTGGCCAAAGGCTGCTGGGTCGACACCTTTGATCTCTTGGCTAAACGCAAATACAACGGGCTGTCATCGAGGAGCTTAATCTATCAGTTGAACGATGTTTGTCATTCAATCTGGACAGCGTAATCAGGTTTGAACACTCTTCACTCTTCACAAGCAAATACAGTAAAAATAATTGATATTTAACAGCTAAGCTTGATTTCTTTGCAAAATGTTGAACTAATTTGTAGGCTGATATTTGAAGAATTTTAATAATAACTTAGGTTATATCAATGATATATTAAATCCATAAATTCCATACTAATTTTAAAGTTTGCATTTATTAATAAATGGCTAATATATATTTTTATGTTATTATTGCTTTTATGAGCACATAACAATTCCTACTGTGCACACCATGCGGCTATTGTCGTTTGTTCGGATGCGACACAAATTGGTTATATGATGTCCGGCGATAATTATTGTCAATTTATTGAATGCTCATTATTGAAATATCACTCATACGCCACCGAGGCATGCTAATAAACCCATTGAAACGAACGCTCGATGTCCGCAGCGAACTTTTAGGGGCCGCAACCGCAACGCAGTTGCAACATTTGCATGCATGTGTGTGGTAAATGTATGCGTCAACAGCTGTGATCAAAAAAATAGTGCCAAAAAAGTGCAATTATTATTTATGATTTGAAATATTTTTTCGCATGTCCCAAAGTCGATTTATGGCACTACTTTCCCTTATATTTCGTAATATTTTCTTTTGTTACTTATGCTATTTCACTATTTTTTCTGCTGCCGCATGTGTGTGTAGCGAGTGTCAGGTCCTTGCCTATGTCCTGCGGACGGGAGCAGGACGACCGCGCAATCACGATGACGATGCCACCTATTTCCAATTACCGATGATGCTGAGCGAGCACCACCGATCCATCGGAACAGCGACCCGGCCATGATTGATTGCAACAAAACCAGATTTTGGTTACTGTCATTTAAGCGCCAACTAACTTTCGCGCTGGCCGGTCCCGCCCCCAATCGAACCGCTGCCGTTGCTCTTGACTACGCCGTATGTTTAATGCAGGGGATAATTTTAATTGCGACCCGGCTGCATTTTTAATTAAACGAAAATTAAAAATTGATTGCTTTTTGACACCATAACTCTTGTGGCGATAATGCTGCGATCCCTTCGGCCTGCAGCCTACATCCTGCATGCTGCTTCAATATCTCTGTGGCACACTTTCGCAGCATTTAATACTTATTATGAAATTTTAAATCGGGCAAAACCTACAAAAAAGCAATACAGGCGCTTTAGGTACATATATAAAATTTACATTTGCGTGGCACATGCAACGTGCGGATAAAGTTTGGTTATTTCTGGCTAGTTGTGTACCGTTTCTTTTTTTCGAGCACCGCCAGCCGGAAGTAAAAGGTTTTGAGCGGAAGTGCGCAGAGTTGCAACGACATATTGTGTTGCGACTACGTGCGCGTATGTGTGTGTGTAATTATATATGCAGGACTCTGCTAAATGTTTGAGAGACATGCAAGGCAGCACTTAGCTCTGGCAGCTAGTTTGTTTTCTGAACGAGGTGCAGTGTGCCTTGGCAACATTCTTGGGACCATTTCCAAGTGATATCAGTTCCTTTTGGACTCAATTAGGATTCCTCTCTCTTGCAGATGATGCCATTAAATGAAATGCATGTATTTCTAACCAGTTTTTATTATCCATTCAAGACTGATTCCACCTGAACGACTGATTAAATTAAGCATGCACAAACGGTGATTTACATTAATGTGGTGCCGTTATTTTGCATTTATTACTCTGTTTTTTCCCCTCATCGAATAATTATTAACATTTAAATGCACCAACTCACCGACTGACTATTTTTGGTATTTAATTAATGCAATTTTAATATGCCAAATTAATGAATTTTAATTCGACCGAACGGCAACCGCACGGCGGCAGTTAGTGAGGGGCGGAATCAATGCGAGAACATTGTCAATATGCCAATTGAATGCACTTGATTAATATGTAAGAATTCCTTAGTCTCGCCTGTCCGATATTAATGGCTTGACAAAAACATTATTGAAATATCCGCCTATATATTTCTGCAAATTTGCATAGTCACTTTATTAATTGAATTGAAAAAAGAGTTTATTTTTCGTTTAACAAAAATAAATATTTACAAATAATTGAGCTCTTACATCAATTTAATTTTTGTATGTTTCGTATGTATTGAAGAGTTCTTGGGACTGGACCAATACCAGATCTGGGACCCTGCAGGAATAAGACTACTTATAATTTAAATGGCGTTCCACGCTTACACTTGCAATCCATTCGTTTTGGAAAGAGATTGGGTTAAGTTTCGCACTTCTCGTAAGCAAAAATTCCAGTTTTTCGGTGCCCGGGCGGAAGCACTTAAATTGGGCGTAACAAAATGTCTGACACGCCAATTATTTTGCTTTTTATAAGGGACAGACAGACAGTCGGACGGGCAGACACTCAGACTACTCCAGTTCGTTGTTTGCTACTACTTCTCGGGATCCTGCAAACTGCTTTTGCCCTTACTGTTCTGCGTGTTAGTTTTTATACGAGAATATGTGGGCGTCGGGGTTGGCTCCGAGGGTCAGGGGGAAATTTTCTGCTGCTTGCTTTTTAAGTGGTTTTATTGTTCACTTGTTTGTACTGCTCGTTACAACTTCGTTATTTTATTTTCATTTGTATCTTTCTTTACATATTGGTTTAAAAGTCAGTGAGCCATGGCCAACGGCGACGATGAGCTGCACAATTTGCACGATGACAGAGATAGGTCAACATGTTGAGATGTTGGTTAAGGTTTAACCAAAGCTAACAAGTGATTGGGGATATGTTTGAACATAGCAGATATATTTTAAAGGATAAGGGAATGCACAAGATATATATTAGGTACAACCTTTGTGATTAATATGTTGAAAAATAAAATTTGTCTAAACAATGCTAACAAAATAATTTGAAAACTGTACACCAAATATTTCTTTCATTGCTTAATTAGCAGTCTAAAAACCGAAATAAAAGTTTGCAGACTGCAGTCTGAGTTGTTAATGATATTTCTGGCCACTCTGGTCTCTGTTTTGTTTTGCAATATTACACAGGAATCCAAATGCACACAGAGTGCAAATTATTTTGGAACTTTTTTTGGGGAAAGTTTAGATTTCGTATATGCAATAAAGGGCAGCTTTTTATGGCCATGATTTGCTAATTACATTTTGTTTATTTGGTAATTGGAGTCCAGCCAAAGGTTTCATTAGCTGAACGACTGAAAAACTAAATGCAATTAGACAAATATTTCATTTGCATTTGTCATGGCTCTATCTCCATCCTAATACTATCATTATTGCTCAACAAGGCAGTTACAATTAGTTTTGCGGACTTAGCTGATGATTTATGGCACCCTTGCTGTCACATTGGATTCCTGAATAAAACTAATTGATACGAGTATATTGAAGAATATTTGGACACAAAACCATAATTTCCGTTATGGCAATTGCTAATTTATTGGCAGTCACCTGATTCCGGCTGTGTATTTACCTTTAGGTTTAGTTTGGAGTCCCTTAATGCAGGCAAAACTTAAGTGATTGTCTTGAGGGTCTCAAAGTAAGACCCTTTTCCTTTGATCCTTGTTAATTTATGTAGAAGCCGGGAGGAGCACAAACATGCTCAATTCATTAAGATCCTTCCACCTAAGGGCCAAGGAATTTATGCAACAGCTGAGCCATTCAAAAGCACAAAGTGCCGGGGACACAAACTCCTCTGCACTTGGGTTCATTCAGCACTTCTTGCCGCTTTTCTTTGCGTAGCTTTTCTTCTGCTTCACTGGATAAATGCGCTTTTCCTGCTCACATGCTGCCTGTTAGTTTACTGCTGACATTTCATTAAGTTTACCGCTGTTTGCCATTTGATTTCAATCAGGAAATGGAAGAGATTAAGGATGAGTCTCGTCGGCAATTGACCTACAGGTACACTTTAGTATCTATTAGGGGTTTTCTTGGTTTTTTATAGTTAATCAGCAAACAAAATTAATTGTTGTCTTCTCCTAATAATAATTTAACAGTTGAGGGCAGCTGAGGTATTTAATCTCTGACCGCTGTTCCGTTTTATTGGTAAAGCTATAGTGCTTTTACCTTAACCGAATCAGTTATCCTACATTTGTGCCACTTAATCGGAGTCACTAATTTGACATTATTGCCAGCGAACTCCCGCAACAAATTAGCACTCTGCCGCTCAGAATTATAGGCTATGGCATCGATAGCTAGACGCAGTTAATCACGGTCCCCGTTCAACGAGGGTGTCCTCCCGATTCTTTGGGTTGCCAGGGGTTATGCCATGCGATGGCACCCGAGAGTCGCTTTCGGCGCTCTAAAAGTAACCATCAACTGGCATTCGATGGGGCGCCTGCGGTCCGAAAGGGGCCTAGAGCAACGAGCCCTTTTTGCCTGCCAACAATGGAGGGCAATGGGACCGATAAATGGGAAATTTGCAGCGAATTTCCACGCACGGCTTAATTGTTGGCCATGTTGTTAGGGCTCCGATCTGCCGGGCAGATTAAATCGGCCGAAATGCAAAATACAAACGGGGCAGGGGCAGGGGGCAGAAAATGCGCTGAAAATGTGACAAGGCCCGCTGCGAAATGAACCCGGCTCAACTCACTTCACTGCGACCCAGCCAATTGAGCCCGGCCCGGGCTCTCTGCGCGGATAATTCACAATTTGCAAGTGCAGTTTGGCGTAAATTTTCCAATTTGAACATTTCATTTGCCAATTCTCGTTTTGGAAAATTTTATGGCCCTTTTATACACACGCATTATAAACATTTTGTCATTGTTTCCGAGTGGGATATACTTACCTGCAATTCATTAACGCACTTTTAAACCGGATGTATTTTAATTGTCACTCAAAGTGGGAATTGCATCGAGTGATTTTGTAAATACTCTTTGATTGTAAAATATATATTTACTTGGCCTAAGCCCAAGTGCTTTTCTTCTGTGACTTTAGTAATACAAATCATATTTTTAAAGGTTTGATATATTTTAAAATAAATATTAGAGGTTCCTTTGACTTATTTTCACTTAGAGAATATAAAATTCAAGGGTTTCATTAACTATAAAAATGTAACACTAAAAACCACTGGAACAAACCTGTAAACTAATTTTGAAGCCACATTTTAATGGTTTCATCTCCAAAAGAAACTATTATGTTGAATAACTTTTATATCAGCTCTTTGAGCCTGAACTAAGCTCCGGTTGGTTAACCCAGTGGATGACCCCACTTTGCGGCCCGCTCGCAATTTGTGTCATCAACCCCGGAGTTCAATAAACTCAAAAACTTAGATCTCCGGCGTGCCTTTACAATGCAAATTCCAAATGCGGAAGCCGACAGAAGCTGGCTGGATGATTAAAATATAATTCATATGCCAGGCCAAAGTTGTGGAACATTTCCGGTGCTGTAAAAAATTCCAACCCGCATACCCTTACCGCTCACACCCACATCATAATGAACGCATACATATTCATAACGCATATAATACGCACATACCCACGGGTAGTGTGTGTGACCCACAGGTGTGTGCGTGTGTGTTCGTGCGAAAATATTACGACAGGCCTGTCTTCCTGCATGTGACATAAATCTTGGGCAAATAAATAAAATCCGAAAAAAAAGAACGCAGAGGGCGAAATGAAAGATAGAGCGAAGACAGTAAAAGCAAATGAAAACGCACGCGCAGCAGTAAATTTTCCGAAGGGAATATGGTCGGGGAAAAGGTGGGGTGAGGCGAGGTCTGAGGTGTGAGGTGTGAGGGCAGGTGGAACATCATGAACACCTAGACGTGCCGACAATTTTTGCATTTAAATGCGAGCAATTTGCCGGCGCCAGCCGAAAGAAGAAGCAAATGAACGTCAGCGAAAGCGAATAAAAACTGTTGCCTACTTTCTGCGGGGCCATCGAGAAGAAAATGGCGTTAAGCGGATGTGAATCATGTGCGGAACTCCCAACCAAAAAAAAATACAAAAAAAATATGTAACGACAAAAAAAGTACAAAACGATGAGTCAAGGCAAAAGTAAAACAGGCGAGTGGCGGAAGCACAAAATGAAAATGATAATAACAATGCGGTGGCAGGCGTCTTCAATTATTGAAAATGGTGCGATTTGCATGGTAAGCGTTTCATTTGACAGCGGAAGTTCATTAGCGCCATCTGGTGATGGCAATGTTGCGACTGCTGGTGTGTGAGTGCCCCATTCAGGCTGTGTGTGTGTATAGTGTGTGTGTGTGTGAATTGCATCGCCCGAGTATCTGCGACACTTAATTAGAAACCGCAAGTGCTAAGGGAGAAGAAAAAGTGCAAAATTGATTGGGGTTGCGGTCACTATAAGGCTTTCAAGGGGTATGATGGCACCTAAGGTTAGTTTGTGGCAAAAGTAATAGTTTCGGTTTTAAATTTGGAATATAAAGCGAAAATTGGAATGCTACTACGCAAACCTTGCTTACATATTGATTTAGAGACATTCAAGTTAGAAAGTTAGAGTTGAGAATAGCCATAACTTAGTTTGCAAAAGGAAGTGCATAAGTTGCATACAAGACGGGAGTAGGAGAGAAGTTATTTAGGGGCTAAAAAATATTTATACTAAAAAGTTACTTACTAATCATGTGAATATGTAAGTTTTTATAATTCCTAGAAATTAGTGAAAAAAGATTAATGAAAATAAACGAACATTTAAAATATAATTTATAATTAGAATTGTTCTAAACAAATAATATTTAAACTGTCCTTAAATAATCAGGATCCCTCAAGTCTGAACCGTTTCAATTCTGCTACATTTTCGAAGCGATAAAAGGATTCAATGCAACTTCATTCAACATTAATTACACCGGCGGTTTTTCGAAGTGGATTGGTCAATGGATTGGTCCCTGGCTCTCTTCCATCTCTTTCCATCTCCAAGTTGATTTTATATTTCATTCGGTCTGCGAGCATTTAAATCACCGCCAAGGCCACTTGGAGGCGAAACCGAATGCTGATGCGAATGTGGATGCGGATGAGGATGAGGATGAGGATGTGGATGTGCATGTGAGTGTGGCAGGCGTTCATCATCCGCGTCATTATCGGGTTTTCCACATTCGGGGCGACGCCGAAAGATCGAGGGCCTGGCGGAAAAAAGAGCCACGTGAAAAATCCCCTCTCGACTGCCAAATGCAGCGGTTCCTTTTGCTTCAATTGAATAATTCGTATGATAAACGATGAGTGTGTTTGCTGCGGGTGAGTGTGTGCATTTTATATGCCCTCAGGCACTTCGATTACACTTTTTGCAGCACAGTTTCGACGGGGTTTCTGCTCCTCTGTGCGACATTGAGCTGGTTTTAATGCCTCCATCAAAATATTTTCCTGCGCATAATTTTTTGGGCCTGCCCCTCTTTCAGTTTATTTTTCGGTTTTTGTTTTTTTGTAAACGCCACGGGTTATTTGTGACACCTCAACGATAGTGTTTGCTTTACAAATATTTGCTTTTTGTAATAAGCTAGCAAAAAGTTGACATTTTCAATTGGTTACTAAGTGTGGGAGAGGAAAAGGAAGGATTTATGGGAATTTAAATGAATTAATGTTGTTTTATTAATTCACGTGTTATTGACCTGAATTTGACTGAGAATGAAAACGAAAAAGCAGCAGAAATAGTTGGAAATTTCCCATCTGTTGCTGTGCATTTCTCAGACAATTCTGTAAATGTTTTTTCTGTTGGTGAACTAATTTAAAAATATATAAAAAGTAACCTTTTCTAACATAATTGGCTTCTCTAACAACTAAACCTGTTATAGAAAAAGTTTCCTTAATTCTATGGAAATAGCCGCCTTCATAATTAGGTATTCCCGCTACCAATTGAAAAGCTCAGCCCAGCACAGCCTGGTTTCATCTCCATTAAGTTCTGACCAAGCGAGCAATCCATAATCCAAGCCAGGTAAGAGCTGAGCATAAAAGCAAATAAAATCGATGGAGCAGCAGCTGGTCAATGGGCGAAGCCCACAGAAAGTTGGCCCTCCATTCATTTCCGAAACAATTACAGAGGAAAATACAGAGGCTCTTCAATGTTGAGCACCGAAAACAGGGCCTGTCCTGACCCTTGGTTGGTTCAATATGCGAGAAGAGTCCGGAGGCGGCTTACAGCGAAATTCCCTGCAAAAGGTGCTTAAAAGTCCATTCACAAGCGAGGGAAACTCCGAAAGCATAACTCCATAAATGCTGGCGAATAAAAAACGCAGATTACTTATCCATTTGAATAATTAACCGGGGAGGGCGAAATTAGCTCTGGCCAGGCGGAGAAACTTCAAAATAGCAAGTGCCGTCTGTCTTGGAAAACTTTTGCTTTGTAGCATATTGAGAGAGTGCCTTGAAAGTTTTCTTTTCTGGCAATTTCAATATTTATCCGACCAGTCGAGATGTCCTTCATCTGCGCTCGGAATGGGGAAAAACTTTCGCCAACTATTAGCCAAAGCGCCAGCAAATGGCCAACTTGTAGCTGCCCCGGGCCAGGGCCTTCGGAGAGAGAGACGGAGACCGAGTCGAGCCTCAACCTGGTAAAGAATTACGATGCGTTGCGAAATTTATGATCCATTGAGCAGGCTGCCAGCGGAAGCGGAAATCTCCTGGCCAAAGCCAGGACGCGCCAGGACCTGTGTGCGTGTAAACATATTGGCTGCCTCCAAGGATATTTACGGTGCCTCTTCGCCGTGTGTCATTGATGTACGGCGCTGTGTGCCGTATGCAAAGGATACGAATCCTTCGGCGGGCACAGGGCCTTTCGCCACTTTTCCCCTGTTCGACAGTGGCGTGCCGAATGTGTCGTGTGGCAAAGCATGAAAAATGGCAAATTAACTGAAATTAATGGCGGAACATGGGCAAATTTATTAAAATTGATACGCTTAAGCCGAAGCGGCAACTTTCTAACTTCATTTAAAGGATTTATGCCCGGCCAGAAACAACCTGGCCTGGCCTGGCCGGGTTCGGGTTCAAAGCCGGTCCTGTCCAAATACCAAATAAGCCGAATACAAATATCAATCAAAAGTCAAATCGATAGGACTTAGCCAAGGACTCAAGGCGGCTCCGCCGCTTCTTGTTGATTGACCAGGCCGTAAATCATCGGGCTTAAGTTATCAATATGGGTATTAGGCTGCTGCCTCCTGCCTCTTCCCCTTGCTCTTGGCCATAAATTTTTTGTTTCAGCCGCTGAAGTTTTCGTTTCAACGCATTTTATTTATTTATGGTTTCAATTTGCTTGTAAGTAATTAAGCCGAGTTTGTCTGGATTAGTGGCGGACTCTGGAATCGCCCGAGAAGCCTGTCAAAACACTGGACAGACAGCTTAGTCTTCAGTTTCAGTATAATGCCAGTGACAGATCAATAGGGAAGCGTTATATAAACGGGAGAGATATTTTTTTCCGGATATAAGCTTAAAGAATGGCAATTGGTTTTGGTTTTTATATTTATTACAAAGTTTAAGAAATTGGCAAGAGGAATAATTGTACCCCTAATTATTAGTAAATTAGCGACATCTAACTTTTAAAAACAAACTTTTGCTTTAAAATTTTACCAAAATTTGTTTAGCAATTCTTTAAAGAGTTCTCTATAAAAATAGCCCATCATCTCACCGAATCACACCTTAAAATCCACTTTGCTAATCCAGTCCTGGCTGACGCTTCGGTTGGCCAACTTCCACGCGGCTTTCGCTGGCCTTACCTTTATAATTTTGGGCTTACTTTTTGTTTTGGCCAGCCAGCCACGTCGGGTCACTAATGATGACAAATGTACAGGACCAACAAAAACAGAAGCCCGGCCGGGTTCGGTCGAGGGCCGAGTTCAAAGGTCAGACGGTGTCGCATATGTTGTGACAGCGGCCAGCTGGCCGAGCCGCTCATTTCGTCTGCATGCAAATGACTTTATTTGAATTTTAAATGTGTAAATTGTGCCTGTTCGTTCGGCTGACCATCTCCCTGGATCTGACCCCTCCTTGGCCCCCCGCCCCTGCTGTTTACGACCTTCCCCTTGGGCCGTTTGTCACTGATAACGGCCAAGAAAAGCGGCCGGGCAGATGAAAATTGCAGCAGCATCAACGGCACAAAATGCTGTAATGGAACAATGGCCGCAGTGACAACAATGGCGAACGCCCCCATTGCCACGCCCCCCATCGACCATTTGGCGAAGGAAGATGGAATTCGGCGGAGGAGCTGAAATAATCATTTCCGTTTTCCGGCCCACGTTCAAGTCTTTTATCTCTCTCAAATTTTCGTTATTGTTATGCGTTTCAAAAAGGTTGCCTTGATACGAGCACACGCACACTCGCACAATCGGGCCGGGAAAAAAATGGTAACCCCTCAAAGAGGAAACCGACAAAAAAATGAGAGAAATTGTTGACTCACCTGGTAATTTCCGGCATCGGAATTATCTTGCACACAATGCGTATACTTAATGTATGTAATTTGCCCCACTCGCACTCTCACCTTTAGTATGTAACGTTTTTTACGCTTTGGCCTGCTCAACGCTCTCTCGCTGCCACTGACAGGTTTTTAATTAATTCGAAATGCCGGGCGGAAAACTTCAACTAGTCGCGAGAGGGCATTTTGGCTAATCGATTTCGCCCCACATAACCAAGTTCATTAACACGACACAACACACGAAGCATTCAAACACGCATCAAAGGAAAAGACTGAGCTTTAATGTGGAGGAATGGAAGCCTTGATACCCTGAAAAGGGAGTGGAAATATAGCTGAATATTAGGAGGAGAATGCGTAATAATTTAAGTATTAGTAATTCTGTAAGAAGTAGGTTCAGAGATAAATAAAATCGAATTCTGTCTTCCTTTTCCTTTAAATAATTATTGGCTTTTAATTCCCAATAAGTGATTTCTAGTGCACATATTTCTCTTCTCAGCCTGCTACCCTGCCAGATCCTTATTGGCCAAACTAACCCGATAAAAGGTTGAAGGACGCATAAATTTAGTTACACCTTTCCCTTCGTTCCTTTGCATTCTGGCTGCTTTTTTATGGCATTTCAATTAAGTTGCATAAATTAAAAGTTAGCACGGCGGTCTGATGGAAAGCGGTGGGCGCGGTCTATAAATCACAACAGCCACTAATTTGATTAGCCAAGTTGGCGCATCCATATTTGGCCTTCTCTTGGGGCCTCTATCAGGTTAATGGGGTCGGTCGCAGGTGCAAAAGAAAGTTTCTCCGAGTATATTTGCGCCATTTATATAGGGCGTTAATTTGCGACCTCCTGCGAGAGTCAATCAGGATGTTTAAGAATATTAG
The DNA here is from genome assembly GCA_018153105.1 of Drosophila rufa. NCBI lineage: Eukaryota > Metazoa > Arthropoda > Insecta > Diptera > Drosophilidae > Drosophila > Drosophila rufa. The sequence goes on from JAECXS010000085.1 coordinate 18,555,521, forward strand.
CATTTTCTTTTGATTTCTGCTCTCGGCCAAACTTAATACCACTTAATTATTTTGGAGTTTTTTCGTGTGCTGTTTTCATCATTTTTTGATTAAGAATGTCTTGGAAACTTGCACGAACTTAACTTTCATAACTTCTTGCTGGATGTAGAGAAAAGAGAAAAGAAAACAAAAACGAAAACGAAAGGAAATGTTGTATTATCGCCTCTCACGCAATGAAAATGGCAAAGTTTTAGGTAAAATGAAAAGGAAGCGGGCAAAGGAAAGAAGACGGCAACTTGACAAGATGCCAAAAACAGCGAGGAAATTCCTGTGGTCTGCTGGGCGATGCTGGGGGATTGCCTCTCCAATGGCTCCCGTGCGGTGCGCTGTGGCCTGGCATAAAAAGGTGTGGCAACTGTTGCGGCTTCCGACGGACAGGCGATGGAGTCGGGAGTCGGGCGTAGGGAGAGTGAGAGGCGGCCGCCTCTGCTTAGATAAACTGTCATGATTTAAATAGCAGAAAAACTTTGTAGTGGCTCTGGCAGTGGAACAAATGCAAAAACTCGTACAGAGCAGAGTGAGCGCTTTTCAGCATGGCAACTGTCATCTTGCGTTTGTCATGTCCTCCTGCATTGTGGCATTGAGGACCCACCCCGGCACGACATATCAGCCCCGTCCCCTGGCCCTGGCCCTGGTCCTCCCGGGTTGTTGATTGAATAAACAGGCAAACCCCAAAGTGTGCGTCTGTGTGTGTATCTGCCCCTCACTCTTTGCACAGTGTAAACTTTTTTGACATGGGAGCGACGTGTGTGTGTGCGCTGTGCTTGTACCATGCATGGCAAAGTATAAAAATAATATTTACATGCCGACGAAAATAGTCAAGAAGGCTTTTTGCTCTTTACACACACATTTATTTCGGCCGCACAGGTCAAGTGGCTGCCAAAGTGAAAAATATTTAAGTTCCAGCGAAAGGGCTTCCAAGAAATTGTGGTTTTTTCCCCATTTCCCTTCCCATTTTCTGAATTAATTCTTAGTAACAATAATCAAGTAACCAAACAGCTAAAGTAACCTTCTCTTAATAATGCATTGTGAGCATTTTTTGAGAATTATATGTGATCACGAAAATAATTACACTTTCATTTCGCCAGAACAATTAGCCGATACAGTTAATTATTGGTCTTACCACTCGGGAAATGGCGGGTAATTAATTTCCAAGCTTCCATCGTAATTAAACAATAAATATGGCAATGCGAAAATGTTGTAAATAAAACAAATGGCAAATTTATAAAACCGTCAGCATGTAGAGAGGGAGAGAGTGGAGAGGACTGGCACACACATCAACGTCGGACAGCTAAGGATATGTGGGATAAACAGGACAACAAGGCAAGCCCCATATGCGGCAGCCGGGTAGAGGCGAGCGGTGCGGAGACGAATGTGACAGGACGTGGTAGTGCCGTCCTCATTTAAAATTAATTATACGCCGAGTGTTGCCGTAGCTCTGCATCATTCACTTAATCGCTCGTTTACTGGCGCATTGCGGCGATGCCAGAGACAGAGACAGACATTGAGAGAGAGAGAGAAGCAGTTTGAGCGAGAAAGATGGATTCTTTTACTATCTAATTAATGTGCGCCAGCTCTTCATTTGCCATTTTATATAGCAACCACTTAACAATTAATCACTGTATGATTATTTAAATGCAAATTGTAAGAACACGGGTACCATTAGGTGGATAAATAGATTTTGTAATCAGAGTTTCTTTCAAGAATTACGTTATCTTATTTCTAAGTTATTGGTAAGCCATGGAACTTCTCGAATATTTCCCTCTTGAAACCTGAACATCTTTTATAGCTTTTAAACTTGAGCTTCCTAGCGGGCTCGTATAGAAAAAATATATTTTTCCAAACAGACAAGCCTGAAAGGTAAATGTAACATTTTTTTGCAAATTGTCCAAGCATTTAATTGGATTTTTTCTGTGTTTGGCCACCCAATGAACCTTTTTGGCATTGAATTTCTTTTAATGACAGACCCAAAAATCCGAAACTTTGTTCTTTCACACGCAGAAACAGGAACAGATATCGAATATGTTATTTTTCCCTTTATTTTTGTGCTCGGTTGCTCGGATTCATTGAGCTTTTTGGTTTTCGCTGCTGCCGAGCGGAGCCCGCAAGGAAATTGAAAGCGTATCGAAAATGCAACCACGCGACCAATGCGGCCAAACATAGCAAACAAAAGTTTTTCCTCTACAAATGTGTGAGTGCGTGTTGGTGAGTGCGTATACATGTGTCTGTGTGAGGGGGCCATAAAACAGAAATTAGTTGCAATTGGAGTTTGCGCTTTGCTTTTGCGTTTTTTGGTTTTGTTGCGGTCGGATTGGTCTGACCGTCGTCATGTAGCCTCCAACTGTCCCACTTCCGCTTTTACTCCTTTCCCCCACTTCCCCTGCTGCTACTTCTGCACTTTGCCACCCTTCGTTTCCGGTTTGGCTTGGCCAAAAGGGCAAACTATCCGAAATATCACATACTAATTTACAGACTTTTTCCCCCCAGCTGCAAGCTCGTTTTATTCTTGTTTTCAGTTTGCGGCAGCATTCACAAAAAAATAAATAAACCAAGAACAAAGGCAAAAACAAAAAAAACAACGGCAGAAATATTGAACATAGATTTTTGTGGGTTTCGGGCTTACACTCGCTTGAATATGAATGCGCCGGAAATGTGTGTTAATAGAACGGAAACGGAAGTGCCAGTCCAACGTTCGGTTATGAATTCAATTTGAGTGGCATAATTGCCATAAAACTTATTGATTATTCTAATGCAATTGATACTGTTTATAGGCATCCAGTTAATTAGTACGGTTAAATTTTAATTTCATTTTGGTTATTAATGTAAATGGCCCGCAAAAATAATGCAATAACAATAAGCTACTGATAATTATCAGTATAACAATAAATTAATAATGCTTTGGATAATCCTCCAAAAACGCAGATATCCAAACTAGTTTGTTCCAATTGCAATTTTTTCTATATATCCATTCATTTCAGTTGAGCGGCAAATCAATAAAACTGCGTATTTACCTATATAGTTACCAGTCGGAAAATGATAAAAACCATGCTACTGCACATGGCAATCAATAAAATCGAGCAAATATTTTTTACGCCATTTTAAATTGACACAATCAACAAATCAGAAACGGTGTCCATCAATGCGATGTTTACAATGGCAGTAGCAAAAAGGAAAAACCTATTCCATTTGCCTCAAATATAAATAAATCGAATGCGGCTGCTGTGCTGCTTGACTGTGCCAAAAAAATTGGCTATTCCTTGTTTTATTATTTTCCTATATATATACCGGATCTTGATTTGTCTGTGCGAGTGTGCTGCATGTCGGAAAAACATATTCCACACAGGCAGAAGCTGAAAAATTTGGCAGCTTTTGGTTTATTTCGTGCGTGGTTATTTCATATATTTCATATATGCTGGTAATATGCACCTGTGCCCACTTCTCGACCATATTTTATGCATTTATTTTATTCATTTATTTTATATACATTTTACCTTGCTTTATGACTTGACAACTGGCAGGTGGAACAATTAGTTCTGCCGTTTTTTTGGCCCAAAATATTTGTGCAATATTTAAATAATTTTCGCATGTCCCGAATTGATTTATGGGCGCAATAATTGCTCCAATTGAATTCTGGGTCATGCAAATATTTGAGGGTTTTCGGTTACACTAAGGTTTGTGAGAAAGTATTTGCTTATCAATCGCCATTCATATTCATTTTCGCATTATAGTCTGAATACTTTTGTGTCTTCCGCAATCACTCTGTTAAATCCTTGCGGCCATTGCATAAATATTATTTATTGTTTGACTACATTTTAGTTTAGTTTCCACTGCCCATAAGTCTGGTTTATTGTTATGGCTAAAAAGGAAAATCATGCTTTTGGCGGTGGTCGCTTATCTTGTTTTGTTATCATTCAATTCCATGCGGAAATCAGCTTAAAATATTAACAAAAATATATGTATAAAGTGTATATAAATATGGCCGTGCTCAATGGCGCCGAGCTTGCTTTCAATATGGATAGCAAACAGACGAACGTTTTATGTAAATAAATAAAAACACGCTTAAGAGCTTAGCGTTTTAGCTACATCCCTAACGAATGCTTTTTCCACCATTTCCCAGATGTTTCCCCTACAAATTTCTGCACCCCTTGTTCTGTTTTGTGGGAATAAATCAAAAGCTTCTTTCAGTTTTTTTGGCAGCGAGGTAGTTGATGGGAACCGCAATGGCAGGTGGCATTTGAAGGGAAATTCTATTGGGGAAAAGTTTGCAGTTTTTAATGGATTCCGATTGTGGCTATACATTTCACTATATTAGGTTTGCATTTTGTTGTGTGGGATAAGTTTAAATTTAATTTAAAAGTCATGAAACTTTTGAAATTATTTACATGTTTTATTAGCTTGTTTCTCGCTTAAGTAAAGTGTTTGCTCATTAACTCCGGATGCATTATACCGTTTCCATTTCAATTTAATTACTTGGTATGCTGTTCCACTTACCCTGTCACACTAAGTCAATACCATAAAGTTTCTTTGTAGGGACAGGTGCCTAAACTCTTGAACCTAATCCAAGTCACTTGAAGAGGGCGTTTTGCATAGGTAAATAATGTCTTTTCATTTCGAGATTGCACTATTTAAGTGCAGCCACATTAATGAATAAAGCCTGCTCAGCATTTTATGCAACTAATTTAATTTCGCTGCGGTTTTTTCCCCTGTTTTTCTCTTCGCCTTTTTCACTCCACAAATGACGCTCGCTTATGATGTTGACTTAACTCATTTTCCCTGTTGACTTTCATGCGCGTAATTTTTATGTCAACAACCCGCATGATGTGGGTTACACCCTCGGCTCGCTTTTCACGGCTTTCCGCGGGTTTTCCACGGCTTTCCCACTGCTTTCTACAGCTTTTTGCCAGCTAAGCGGGTTTTAATGAATGAGCCACAAATTGGCTAAAAGCGCAGGCATAACTATTTCCACCTGCAAACTATTGGCTAAGGGCAGAGGTCAAGAGTTGTGACGCCAACTTACACAGTGTCTAGGTTTAATTAGCATACGAGTCCTAAAAACTTTTAAGATCAAAGTCTTGGCACTTTGTTCCGGGCTGGCATGTGAGCGTGCAGGTGTCCCCGTTCTCTGCATTCGCATATTAATGAGAAATTTAATTGGATTTAGAGGCAATGAATTTTTAATACCGAGCTATGTAAGTACATCAAAGTAAATAAACAAAGCTCACGCACTCTCTGTGCACCTCAGCCGAGACCTGTGAAGTTCATTAATAATCAAGGAGAAATAGAAAGAAAAAATAAAAGACGTAACCCCGGTTTCCACTTGCTTCAGTTAATGGTGAAAACTAATTAAAACTATTGTGTGTGGCCCTAGGGATCTGAAGGAAACTCAAAACTAATTGTGACTACTGTACGAATGTATGTGTGAAAAGAAATACTCCTACAGACGGTCTAGGTAAAGATTGGCAGGGGTGATGAGAATAGAGAGATGGGACTCATTAAGAAAGGGATTAAAGAATAATTGTGATGAAAACATGACAAAGTATTTATTTACTTAGTTGGATTTATCAAACGCCGATTACTGTGACGTAGTTTATCTGATTTATTGCTAATCAGAGCATGTGAAAATGGGAGCAGCTGGCGTTTTATTGCTCATTAAAATTCCATTCCGCAATCCCGGCCATTGATAGCTTCCTGTAATCTATGCCGAATACTACAGCGTTTGTTCCTCAAACAAACTCAACACACTTCACTGGCATTTCTCAGTAATCAAATTCATCAAAAACGAGGGAGAGAATTCCCACACTTATTAACTGTTGCTCCTGGTGATAATGCCGCCCCGAGCAGGGGCTTTTCTGTTTACAACAAATATATTTAATATATGTACGCATGTACATACGTATATTAGCGAAAAATAAGAGCCGAGCTCTCTGGGCTCGTTCGCAATTTGATATTTACAGGAAACGCACTGGAAAATTGTCAAGTGGCACAAAATCAAAGCACGCACCAAATTATAATTATTTTATGCGCGGAAAATGTGATGCATACATAAACAGAAAACCACGATATAAAATGGTGACGAAGCGAGGTGTGGACGCTGAATTTTGGATATATATAGTACGAAGGATATTTTAATTGTTTAATTAATAAATTCAGTGGCTAGGGTGTTAAAAAAAGAGTTGCATCTGTGGCACTAATGATTATTAATATTCATAAAGAATGCAGATTAGATTTGTGTGATTTCATGGAAAAACTTGTAAATTCTTTAACTTAACATTAAAGAAAGTTCTCACATTTTTATTAGATCTACGAGTATACTTAATATATGTTAAAAGATATTTCCAGCCAAAAATAGCCAGTTATCTTATGAGTATTTTTTTAAAATACTTAAATTATTATAATTATTTCTAAACATTTTAAATTAATTATCTCCGATAAACATTCCTGCCAGCCCTCGTAGATCTGATGCGGCTTTAATTTGATGAAAATTACCGGAGTGTGGAGCCTTTCTGTTTGGTGCAAAACAGGATACCTATACGTGTGTGCGTGTGGCCCATCTCTGGCTACGTACAGGCCACCCATACATCTGGCGCAATTATCTATCAAAAGCAATTGTTGTATGATGCCGCTCTCGTGCATCTAGTGCATGTAGGCTTAATTGCTGCCTTTGCTTTTGATATGCAAAATTATGCACAGTTTATCAACGCTGCGATGCGTGCTGTTCTTCCCCCGATTTCCCTCCGTGCACTCGTTTGAGGGTGCATTTTCCGTTTTATGGCTCGGCCATTTTCCGCTCACACAAATTCAAATATTGTTTTCCGTCATTTGAGAAAAACACGACAATGGGAGCGCAACTGAAACTGTCATCGCAAATGCATTTTGGGCGTTGGTCTCTTACATTTTAATTGAAAATTACGCATACGCCACGCTGGGCGCGGAGTGCATTTTGTGTGCCCGCCGATTGTGCATCCGAAATTATTTGTCGTAAATCTGGTTATGCGGATTTCAAATATTCCACTTCGCCGTTTGTAAGCGTGCCGTTGGGCAGCAATTGCGCCGAGTTAAAAATGTAATTTAATTAGAATTCAATCAACAAAAAGTGTGCTTCATGGCTGCAGCAGGATATTTAAGTGATCAATTTAATATTTGATACAGATATCCAATATATTTATTTGTGCCGTCAATAGTTTACCAAGAGTAAGTTAAATGAAAGTCTTAATACAGAGCAAAATAAGATTTTATATGCAAAGCTTGTTGCTTTTGAGAATACCATTTCGTGTTAAGGAAAACGCTTAAAGTGCGCTACAAAAAACAGGAAAAGAACAACTCTTTTCTTCAGATTTTTTCGCCCCATTTTTGCCTTGTGCTTTCAGCTTGCTTGATTTTGTTTAAAGAAATCGCAGATAAAGTTTTTCTGTAGAGGCTGCTAAGTTTGCTGGGGGAAAGTGTGGAAGTTTCACTCAATACTTTGGTGCGGATAAAAAGATTGCTGATAAACATAGGTAAACACGCAAAGCATCGAAAAGTGTTTTTTATATAAACTTCAAGGAAGAATGCTTAAAGCAACCACAGAGATTATATTTTAAGGCTTTTTTTCCAGAGCTTGCCGCAGAAGGAATGCCACTTGGACCACAAGTTTCCATTTGCAGAAGAGCACTATAATCGGGAGTAAGACTTCGGGATGCAACAAGTAAGCGAAGTAAGCGAGGGCTATAAAATCGTTACGGAAAATTAAACAACTTATTGGGGTTTCTTACTTCTTTCCCTGGAGCGTCTGTTGGCAGCGCTGACTCTGCGCGCCTTAATTTATGCAAATTTCATGCTACGCGGGGCGCTCCCCCTCAGGATCCTTGCCAGGAAAAACCACCCCAAGAATATATACACCCCGCTGGGCGAGTGGGCGACTGAGCGCTGTGTGTGACACAATTTTCTGCCACTCAACATGTGGCGGGGATGTAGGAAAGCAAAAGTCACTCTCAGCTGCAACAATGGAGCGCCGAAAGCTGCTCAAGTGCCAAATGTCTTTGGACTTCAAGCTCTGGCTCCGGCTCCGACTCCTGCTCCCTTTTTCGCCACTCTCTAATTTGTTGCAATTGCGAGCTGCTTTAAAAATGTATATTAGTTGAAATTTAATTTTCTGTTTGTTAACTTGACTTTTTCTTCCTTTATTTTTTTTTTTTCGCCAGACCTCTCGTATTTTCACTTCTCGCCAGCTCCTCTTTGTTTGTGCGGTGAAAGTTTCGCAAGTGGAAATTATGCAAAATACGTTGGGAGCTGCAAAATATTATTACGCATACGCCAGGTGGGCGTGCTGCTTGCACGATGCGTGTGGCTGCCATGTGCCAGCTGAAAGTTTCCCCTCGAACTGCAGGCGGTTTGACTGCGGCTGCGGCTTTGGCTCTGCAATAACTTCAATTAAATTTCGTTGCACATTTTTCATGTAACGGATGGCCCGAGGATGAAAGGGTTTTTCGGTTTGGTTGTGGGTGTGGAAATAGGAACCAACTTTGGCTCATAACTCAATTTTTTTATGAGTTCAGCCCAAAGCGAGTACGGATGCGTATCGAGAGCGTGTCTTCATTAGCACCAAAGTGGATGGGAATGGATAAAGTATCTTATTCCAATGAAAATATGCAGAAAAGTAATGCTATGGCATTTAAATATTGTTGGAAAAGTAAACTCTACTCTTACTTTATTGGAAAAAATATTTTATTATTAAGGGAAGCTTTTAAGAATTCTTAAAACTTATTTCTTACTCTTTAATTGTATCATTTTGTTTATTAAATTCTTTAAAAACCATTCTAAGAAAGGAAAACTGTATACTTAATGATTTCATTCATTAAAATCTCGTATTAATCACCTGATTTAGACTTACTTAATGTTTAGGATTTTCTGCGTTCCGAAATCAGTGATTACCTGGCCCCATAAGTCAAAGGCGTTTATTAGCTCTTGCCTCGTTTATGACCCTTAAGCTAACGACTTTATTAATGCACCAACATTTCACACAGACAATTGAACAATTTCGAAAAAGTTCAAGTCTTTGCGGATTATTTGGGATTCCTTCAAGTCCGTTAATTGTTAATTTGCCGACGCCAAGAAATGCAAACAAGAGAGTTTTTTTTTTTTGTCGTGTTTAAGATATATGGGCACGAGTATAATGACTTTTTTACTCGTAGTACCCGAGCTTTGTTCGGCATAGATGAAGATCTAGAGATTGCGAGATATCAAGTTAAGTGGTTAAATTTTGCTTTATAACATTTTAATGGCCCGCCGTGCCCGGTCCCAAGTTTTAAAATGTCATAAAATTTTCAACAAGTCCTTTAACTTTTCTTCGGGGCTGCTGGATGTGCCTAAGTGCATTGAGTTCAATTTGGAAACTGCTTCGTCGGCGATAAGCGCCAAAGCACTTAAAATGCTTTATTTCCACTTCAGCTACAAAGCAATTTTATTAGCTTTAGAAAATTACAACAAAGCCGCCCCTCCCGCCCCATCGTTCCATTCCCTGCATCGTCAGCAGCTGCAGCACAAAATTACAAAATTATGATGACTTTTTAATTAAGCAGCGCGAGCAGACAAACAGCAACAAAGCAACAAAAAATTGTCGCCAAGTGAAAAAGCTAAAATTTCTGACGAAATGAATGAGTTGAGTTGCTGCACAGCGGATGAACTTTTTGAAACAAAAATTATTCATTGAAGTGGAAAGCTTTGCAAATAAATGCAATATTAAATGCTAAATGAACTCCATTTCAACTTAAAATAAATCTCCAGAAATAAAAATTCTGTATTCCTCCTATAAATAAATAAGAAATAAATTGCCAGTTAAATTAAAATATAAACTGAAATTATACTATGACCTTTTATCAGTGTATTGATGAGGCTTGGGAGTCTGGGCTTAGCAGGATGATAATGAAAGTGTGGGCCCCAGACAGCTGCCATTTGGCTACTTTGCTGTTGTCGGCCCCATTGTTTTGTCGGTGCCACGTGATGCGAAAATTCACAAACAACGGCCAACCGAGCTGGTCAAGAGCAAAGCCAACAACAGTGGCAGAAGCATCAGAGGCATCAGCAGCATCAGCAGCACCAGTGGCCCATTCAGATCCAGATTCCGCCCGGATTCCGTTTGGCAAACAAGCAGGCAGCTGAAGATGCAGATGCACTCGAGTGTCTGGGGACGGCAAATGCGCCAGATAATGCCCTCCCCGTCCTTGTCATTGTCCTGTAAAATAACTCTATAATCCCCAGTCTCATTGCTCAGCTCGAACAACAATCATTGCCAGCTGTAACGCCGCCTCCTCGCTCGCCATCTATATAAAGTCAAACAATGAACATTCATTTGATGTTGGCTTTTGTCGTCCGTCCCGAAATGAAGGAGACTTCAGGGCTGACTTGCTTTTTTCTCCAGCTATTTCTGCCATTTTAAGGCAATTTGGTACAGCAATAATTTCAGTAGTAATTCAAACAAGAAAGATACAAATTTCAAGGAAATTTTGTAGTTGTGAGGAACTTTGCCTTGAGCAGTTAATGAAAGAGCATATCAAAGCAGGAAATCGGGGCAAGTTGCTGCTGTATATTGCTGAATTTGAGCAGAAGAAAAATGTTAGACTTTCGTTAATTGCTTGTTGAAATAAATTCTGGAATTACTAAAGCATTTAATAATAACATTTTACCTAATTTCCCTATGTTCCTAGTTTATTATACGCCTCATATATATAATTCCAACATATCCTCTTATTAAATGAATCTGCATTAATATTTTAAGCTAGCAAAAGTTTTTCTTTCCCTTTTTGCTGAAGGGGACTTTGGAAAAAACCCTCGGGTGCGACGAAACTGCCAAGCGGAGAAAAAGTTTTTCGCAAGTTGCCTTCGAACCATCCTGGTGCCGTTGCCGATGCCTCTGCCTCTGCCATGTGGCCAAAAAGCGCTGCGAAGCGGAAATGTCAATGCAACTGCACTTGCACTTCCGCTGCCACTGCCTACTTTCGTGCGTTTCCATGGCCAACTTTGCCTGACTGCCTCCTGACTGCCAGCCTTTCTGCCTGCCTGCCTTCCTGCCGATCCTGATGCGGATACGTATTCGGATTGGGAATCTGTGTCTCCATTGTTCCAGAGCAGTCGACCTGCTGACGTTAGCACAAAATGGAAACAAATGGAGGCCCAAGGGCTCATCCTCGTCCTCAGCCTCATCCGTATCGGCCCCAGAACTCCTGCCCATCTGTCTGCTTAGCAAATTTTCGATGATGATAAATGTGACTCCCCGGGTAGTGGGAAAAACCCAATATTGATAACTTAAAAAGCCCGGCTTTTGTCTTAGTTTCCGCACCCTCCTTTTTCCCCCGCCCTTTCGATACAGTTTAAAATTGTCAACTTGGCTTTTTCACGCATCATCAATTGGCGTTTATTTAGTGTCCATTTGGGAGAGGGCGGATCTGGTCCACATAGTTTTCTTAGCGCCCTCGGGCAGCTGTCTTTTGTTTGTAGGCAATAAATTCAGCCCGACCAACTGCATAAATTATGGGCAAGGGTGCGTGAGGCGTACTTTATTTTATCACCATCGCCGATGGCAACAGCTCTAGCTCCATCTCCAGTTCCAGTTTCTCCTGCTCCTTCGCCTGCAGCTGGCAAACGACGATGTCCTTAAGCTGCTTGTGCAATTGCCGCATACTTAAGGTAATCTCGGCGAGCGCTGCGCTTACTTCAAATGGCCATTCATCAGACTCGTTGAATGCAAACGGCAAATAAATGGCAACTGTCGCAACTTGCCACCCATCTCCTCTGGCCTCCTGCTCCAAGTCCTGCTCTTCTTCCTGCTGCTGGTGTACTCCTTCGCCCCAACAATGGCTGACCGGCCAACAATTGTCATAGAAAACTGTCGACGCAACGCGGTGGCTGGGAGTTACAGGGTCGAAAGGTCGGCGGGGCTCTGTAATCGTAATTGTATGTAGTTGGCCACTTAGCGCTCTTTTGCCTTAATGCCACTTTTCCTTGGATTTACACAAATGCCATTGTTGCCTTTGTGCCGCCTGAAATGTGTTCAAAAACTATTTTCATCTAATATGAAATTGTTTTTGTCAACACTTGATGGAGGTGAAAGAGCAAGGAATGCTAATTGCCCTACAAGAGGTAGGGTTTTGAACGTGAATTGAACCGAAGATGAAAACTTATCTAATAATTGCTACAATATCTTAGACCTTTCCTTATTGAATTATATTAAGATATCGATATATATTTATGAATACTTATATCCAGAAAGTAGGCCATGCGGGTCATGTCAGATTTTCAGATTTTTAGAAAAGTTACAACCCCTATTTTAAGGTCTTTAAGAAGTTATTAAAAATACCATTTAGATTTGTTGTTGTTTAAGGCAGTTTATTTAAAGAATCGTGGCTAAGCGTGGTTGGCCTCGCAAGCCACGACCTTTACGGTGCCGGCACGGCAAACCTCATTCTTGTCACGTCCCTCGCGTTCGTGGAAGACAACATTCTTGAACATCAGGATCCAGACCCTGTCGCAGAATCGGTAGACGTCCAGCTTGCCGGCCTTGAAGGTCAGCACGGGCCTTTCAGTGTTCCGCAGGATCCTGCTGATGCTGCGGTCAAACTGCTCCAGCACATCCGCGGCCAGGTTAGGGTTCAAGTCGCCAAACTCAATCAGGTAGTCCAGGGTATCCTGCAGAGTCGTGCCCAGCGTGGTACCGCGGTACAATTTGTAGGCCATGGCCATTCTGATATACAATTGGATTATATATACATATTTATGTTCTCTTAAAAGTTGAGACTTACTTTGGTTATAATCACAACTCGGGGATTGGAGAACGGAGAACAGTTCAAAGGCGAAAGCGAAATGCAAGTGAAAGAAAATTTCTACAAAATTTCTGATTGTCATTCAGTGGTAGAGAGGAGAGTCCTTAAGGTCGGTCATCGATATAACATCGATGTCCAGATATCGATACCGTGTGCGAGCAAGAGCCAAATATACTTTTTCGGCCCCTCCTAACAAGGTCGGTACGCAGATGAGCTAAGAGAAATACAAGAATATACTAGAATGAACATCGCGCTAGATATTTTAAATCGGATGAGTTTTCGCAAGGGTGGCGTAAGAAAAGGAAATATCTGATAATACCCCGCGACCCTTGCGAAATTAGAGACAGGCAATATTAACCAAAGCCGTATGGCGGGATTTTCCGGCGGGGAGAAACTAATTTATTTACAATACAATTAAAGAAGATTCAATTGTGTATGTGGGATCTTGACCATAAAATTAATTTAAATAAAAATATATATATGTGATTTCACAGGGAAATAAGCAAATCAACAAACAAATTACATAAATTATGATTACCAAAGCCGCGGGGCAAGCTCCCGATCCCGCCGACGAGGACGAGCTGCTCCTGGCACTGCAGCTGCTGCTACTGCCGATAGAAAGGGCCAAAATCGCAATATAAAAAATTATGGACATGCTATCTCCATTCCTCAGCCCCTGAAACCTGGTCACATTAGAAATATGAAACCCTTTTAGCTAGCTAAGGGTTAGCGCTAGTAAGTACTAGGCTTAATCTTAAAAAAAAAAAAAAAAAATTGAAATCAAAATAATAATAATAAGAAATGTTTATAATACATTTGCGAATTCTTTGATAAAAAATGTAACTAATATTTAAAGAAATAAAAAAAAATAAAAGAAGGTAATTAAAAAAAGTTTTGCAATAATAAATTAATATATTATTAATGGAAATGCAATTGTGGCTTATAGGAGGTAAGGAAATATATATTTTTCTGACTTAATTATAGTGTGATACATATTAATTTTTTTCCTTTGCTGCCGAACTTTACTTTGCATCTTTAATATAAGTTAAATAAGAAACACAAGAAACAACTAACATTTAAATTGCCTGCTTACATGCCAAACTTGGCAAGATTTAAATTTTGCCCTCGGGCCAAGGAAATCTCTCCGGCCAGAAAAAAGGTTGCGTTAGCCAAGTAACCTTGCAACTTTGCAGCAAGTACGGCATATGTGTCTGCCAAGAAAGCGACTCGGGCCAGACTTCGGGCATTAAGCCAGCGGAGCGAGCAAGTTTAATCACTCTTTGATGGCCATAATTCAAATTAGGCAACTAACAAATAGGCCGGCGAATTGGCTGAATGGCTGCCTTTAAGCGGCCTTTAAGTTGACCAACATTTGGGTTGCCATTTTCGAGGGGAATTACAAAATGGCGGCGGGAGGGAGGGAGAAGGAGCGACTGAGAGAGACAATGGGCGCGCGTCTGGCGGAAAACGGAAGCGAGCAATGGCGAACTGCGGCCTAATGTACAGCGCTCAGTGGGTAGTGGGTGCGGGCATTGCGTTCTGGGTGGGTGGCTAAATGGCCTTTCCATTGGGCCTGGCCCCGAACGGAAGCTTTCAATTTCAAGCTGCAGTGGAGAGAGCAAGTCGCAGGCAAGTGGTCCGGGATCAGGAGGAGCAAGAGCAACAGCAAGAGAACGAGAAGGAGGACGAGGACGACGGCGAGGACGCCGAGTCTCGGACTGCAGCTCAAAGCAGAAAAAGTAATTTATTTCGTATTGCGGTTTTTAACCACATTTTCCACTTTGTACAACAGCAACGACAGCCGAAAACTGCAGCTACCATCTTCATTCCTATCTCCATGGCTATATAAATTTTCCCCAATCGCCATCTCGCTCCCGCGCCGGAGCTTTGTGTGCGCCTGTGTTCCACTTTCTGCTCGATAAAAAGGGCTCAAATGCGGTTCCGTTTTTCTTTTGCCGCTCGTCGCCTCCTTTTCGGCACATTCCCAGGCATTTTCCTTTTAGCTCCGCACAAAATTTCACCGTTCAAATTGCATTTGACCCAACATAAAAAAAAAGAAAAGGGAAAAAAAGATGGAAAGAAAAGAAAGGAAACAGAGGGAAGAAAAGTGGCTAAGAGGCAAAAGAAGTATTTTCTATTTCTGGTTTTTTGTTGCCCACTTTTTTGCACCTTGCCACGCAAATTGCATTACCATGAAGTTATGAGCGACAAGTGTGCGAATGTGAATCTCTGGTAGGAGATAGAAAACAGAGTGCTCCAGTGCTAAGCAAGATATATGCACTTTCCCGGGGCTTATTTTGTATGCGTTGCAAGGCCGCTGACAAGTTGTTTATTGTGCTGTTCAACCATAAATGATGCCAACTTTTTCCCCCGGCCAACTCTGTCAAATTCAGTTCTTTTTCTGACCGGGGGATTGTGAATAATAGTGTCAAAGGGGTTCTATACAGTGTCCAGTGGTGTTTAAAATTTCATTGAAAAAAGTTATAAAATAATACAATAATATTTGGGGCTCCATTGTCTGAAAAACATATTTGGCAACATTATTCATAATTTTAAAATATAAATTTAAAACAAAATTGTCAAGGAAAAATGTATAACGCATCTACCCGTCCGAGGTATTAACTCGTTTCACCTCCGAACAAGAAAGTCCCAATCAATTGCGGGTTCAATTGTGGACAGGGCCAAGAAGAAAACAAAGGATAACAGGGCAACGAAAAAAAGAAACCGAAATTATTCCCACGATAATTACATTTGGCCATGTAGGAGACAACAAAGAAGCGAACGGAAACAAATGAAGAAAACATTGCAGCAAGAAAATAAACAGCAAACAGCAGAGGAAAATCAAACAAGGCCAGGAAAAGCCGGGGAAAGCAAAACTGGCAAATGGAAAGAGCGGCGTTGAGGGGCCCCCATTGATTACAGTGTGAGTGAGCTCGAGGAGCTTTCGCTTTGGCTGAGTGGAGCTTTTGCCATCGAGCCGTTTAATGTGCAGTTAGCAGCAAAGTGGGGCGCAGCGACTTGCAACTTAAGCGCCATCAAGAACGCAGCCACCACTGCATAGAAAAAAATTAGATCTATATTATAATAATTATAAAAATATATTTCAATGAAAAGTTACGCAACGTCATGAGACAGATTTAAGAAATACCTAAATCGTCTTCGACAAAACATTTCTAACATGTCCTTGAAGCTACTATTATAATTTGACTTTTTGGTATATTAAATATATATATTGGGACTAACCTGCTTCAACTCATTTAAATTGTTAATCTCCTTCTCTTCGAATTCATATGTAAAATTCTAGTTATTAAGTAAACCTGTAAGAACAATTTAGTCCGGCCGAAAGTCTTAGCAACTATGTCCGATTCCTCCCTGTACCTTAAGTTTTAAACTTTTGGCAACAGAGTACAATAAATAAATAAATATTGTGACTTATTTCCAGTAAGTTTTTATTATAATTGTTTAAAGATTTAATAATCTAGTAAGCTCCGTATTTCAGTGATTTTTATATGCTCTTTCTTTAAAAAATATTACATTTGTACTATCATCCTTTATATTTGTTTTTGAAATTAATTTAACGATAATGATTTTTTCCTGTGTCGTTATAAAGTCGGTTATTTAGAGGGAGGCGTGGGGTGGCAGAGCAAATTCAATTGCCACTGACACGGATGCTGCCAAAACAAGGCTGAGATGAGATGGGATGGGCTGGGCTGGCTGGGGTTTGCTTTGGTTTGGGGCTGATCGATTTCACGCTTCAAACAGACCGCCAGACGTGCTGCGAGGCTCTGGCAACCTTTTGTTGCTGTTGCCACCTGACCTGGCTCTTGGCCTTGGCCAGGCACCGAACATGGTTCGCTCGAGTGCATTAAGTCCACGTCCTCTAATGCACATTTGACTCAATTGACACCGCCGTGCTTTGTC
Organism: Drosophila rufa; assembly: GCA_018153105.1. Taxonomy (NCBI): domain Eukaryota; kingdom Metazoa; phylum Arthropoda; class Insecta; order Diptera; family Drosophilidae; genus Drosophila; species Drosophila rufa. The sequence continues at coordinate 18,572,275 of JAECXS010000085.1, forward strand.
CTCGCCACTAACTTTGTTGCTTGATAAGTAACACCTTTTTAGTGTATGGCACCAGCAAAAAGCTGGCTGTATAAAATAGGTCACGCCATAGGAGAAATAATAAGGTAGAAAGTTACTAATAGAAATTGGCTCGAATTGGGATAGTTTCTATGATTTCCCCTTGTAATTTTTGGAAGCTAAGCTCATTGCTTAAATTTAGAAAACGAAACAGACTTTCAAAAGTCTTTTTTAAACCCCTCTTTCGCCGAAAACCACTAATCATGATATGTGTAAAGCTTCAGAAGGTAATATAAATGCAAGACACTTATTGTGTTATTCTAAGAGGAAAACCATGTTCCCTGTTTCACATTACAACCATCTTTAGAAAGGCCATTGCTTTGTAAGCCGAGAATCCGCCCACACCACAGGCTTTAGATTTGTATAATAAAATAATACACAAATCAATGCTATAAACCTTAACCGAAACTTGGTCCGGCTCCAACCGTGTAATCTAAATTAAGTAAATGCAAATTTGAATTGGGCTTATCGGGGGAGATTTCCCCATCCAGCAAAAACAATGGGGAAATGGGGAAATGTATGCAAACTCGGGTAGGGGGGACTTCCCCTGAAACCCGAACACACCAGACCTAAACAGAAACAAAAACAAAAGGGACCAGATGCAGGCGGGGCCACAGCCAAGTCAAAAATGTGCTCTCTCAAATATTTGCATATTAATGCAGGCATATTGCGTATACGTACGGGTGTACTGGCTTGTGTGTATTATGTTACGTTGGTGTGAACTGCTGACCCCTTTCGCCTTTGCCGCCGTTGCTGTAGTTGTTGTAGTTGTACATCGTTGTGGCACTCGTGCAGACAGTTCAAACATTTACATACAAAAGTAAAAAGCAAAATAAAAAGAATAAAGAGCGTCGACCGAAAAGGATAAAGCGAGGCACTGGCAACGCATCTGCATTAGGGATGTGTGGAGAGTCACGACTCGGCGCCTAGGCCGGGCCGTGACAGACTCGCACCTCCGATAATTCGCACGTTAAGTGTGGGAAAACCCAAGTAAGATTTCTCAAATTTCACTTAAATTGCTTTGCCGGAGCTGGAATTGGGTCAGTCGGCGACAAGACATTCGGGAGGACCTTCTTCAGTTACTAATTTGCATGAGACGTGACTTTCTGGCATTTGCCTCGATCAAATCACAGACTTACGGCCATCTCCAGTGCGAGTCCTTTGGCGTTCGTGTGTATGTGGCCGTGTCCCTTTTGGCATATCCTTTTGTAAATTGTTACATTTTCGCACGTGTGAATGTTTTTTGTTTTTTTTTTCTCTGCCCTGAGTCGGACCTCTGCCTAATGCGTGTGTGTCTGTGTCGGTGAGCGAGTGTAAATTGAGGAGCTTTGCCAGTGTGTGCTCACCTTTTTCCATTTTTCCCAGCCTCATCCAAACATTTTTGCATCTCCAGGAGAGGGTGTGCGTGTGTGTGGCACGTTGGCCATTAGGACACTGGCCCGAAAATGTATTTTCATGTGTTTTAATGGACTTTTCGGGTTAAGTCGGATATCATTTTCCTTTTGCGAAAGCCGAAATGGAACTCATCTTAATTGGTTGGGCCTTTGGAATGGAATTAGAGAGGGATTAGCTAAAAATAAAATCTTGTGGCTGGGTCAGGAAAGAATCTGGAAAATCTTTAAAGATAACTTTAACCTAGAATCAGAAACTAGACCCCATAATCTACACAATTTTAGTTGCATGAATACAAATGCAAATTAGGTCAGTCTCCCCCTCTTGGCCAAAGAATTTATTACTCATACGCAATGTGGAACTAGCTCGAAAATTATATTTAATCAAACTTAGTTTTGGCTTGCTCGGAACCATAAATTAATAGAATAGAAGTTTTAAATATTTTATATACTTAGTTTTTCAATGGATACCTTCCTGCTGTAGCTTATTTAAGCTTAGCTCTCTATAGTCTCGATTTATGCTCATTGTGAAGGTATATCCCGAGCAACACCTTCTCCCTTTGTTCTCCCCATGAATAAAACATTGCGTCTTGCACTCGATGCGGAAATTTTCATATTCTTCCGCCTAAGGAGATATTTAGAAATCGGGTATTTGTCTGGACTGAGTGGAAAGACAATATTCGAATTTCCATAAAATAGAACCGTAGATGCTACAGACAGAATAGGGTATTGGCAGATATGCAAACTATGTGCAGATTCCCCAGACGGAAAGTGCTTGCCTATGCAAATGCTGGGGTCGAACAGCCCAAACAAATCAAGCAACCTGAGCCAGGCTCCGCTCCCAGGACGATCTTTAATGGCGAACCTCTGCGGGGCAGGATGGAAAAGCAGATGAAAGCCAGCGCCGTAAACAATTGGAACCATAGTTCATTCTACTCCTTTTCCCCCAGGTAAAGGGGTTGAATTGAAATCGAGAGGGGGCGAGGAGTACAAGCCAAAAAAATGAAAGAACAAAGGACTATGGGGCTGGAGTGCCATCGTAAAAGTAAACTAATTAAAATGTAATGAATTCGAAAAGTTCTTCGGCATTTGGGGCTATAATTCACCATTAATGCAGCCAACAGAATTCACTTGCAGTTGTGGCTGGGCTGTCTGCTTTTTGCTGGATTTACGACCGCAATAAAAGTCATGGAAATAATCCTAAAATCGAGTGATAAAAACATGCGAGTCGGCCAGTCGACTGTCGAATGTCGACTGGCATAATGTTGTGCTAAAATTTTAAACAGCCAGCGCAACGCATTTATTTATGCCAGCTAATGTGCAATTTAATATCCTGCTGGGCGTGTCTCGGCCTCAAAAACAATCGACTGTCAACGCCCAATGGCCCCATAAATTCCAAATAAAATTTCAATATATCCAATAACATTATTTTTCGGCAATCAATTGCCGAGCGTTTTGTCAGCCCATGCATGTGACACATTACCGATTGTCGGCATAATTTACATGGAATATCTTTTATCTGTTTTGGTTTAAAAGTGAAATATTTCTGTAATAGATATTTGTCTTAATTTAATTTTTAAAATTTTTAAAGGAATTTTGTAATGACAGCTAACGATGTAATTATGCTGCTCCTTGAATGCTTGCCAAACTAAACACTCCACATCAGCGCGTTTGTCGTCTTAGTGCTAATGTTGTTACACATTAAATATTTGCCACACTTCAGTTCGCTTTTGACCCTCTTACTTGGCCTGGTTAACAGCCTTGTAGAAGTGTCGAGTGTTGTGTTTAACAAATATTAACATCATCATGTTCTTCTGAGTTGGATAATGTATCATTAAGCCGATGTAAAACTTGAAATTATTGGATAGGAATACATTTCGGAGCGACTTATCCGACTGATGATAAATGTGCGATCCCACACATGCCCTGTGGTCGAGAACTTTTCCCGTTTGCGTTTGCGGCAGCAATATTATAAATAATTAATTTAGCCATGCAGCCCCAGCGCCTCGAGCCACTCATGATAATTATTTTGCCAGCTTACAGGCAAAGTGTAAACCCAGCGTCAACACACCGATAAGCTCGCCCGCCCACACGGCCCAATATAAATGGGTTATCTGTGTGGCTATGGCTATAATGGTTGAATATTTAAAGCGGAATGTTTGCCGAAATTTAGACCAAATTGAACTCGTGAGTGGTACTGCAACGTGATAAATTGTGATAGAAAATAATTAGGGATTATAATGGTAATAACTGGTTTAGTTTTTAGATGTTTAATATTTTTACATTTTATATGTAATTTATTGAGCTAATATTTTAAATAATATGGCCAGCAATCAGGCCTGGTTATTTCGGCAAACAAAATCAATTAACTCAATATCTATATCAACTTAATAAATATTTTGTTAATTAAATTTCACATCAATTTCGATGAAGCTACTATGCATTTTTAATTAAGTCTCCTTAGGCTATAAGTTTTTATTTTATGTTGCCACCTAAAGCGTTCAAAGCAATTTGGTATTTGTTTAAAGCTTTATAAATATTTGCGTATATTTTATGGTAAGGATTTTTAATGACAAACTTTATAAGAATGTTTCGATGTCAATTCTGCTTAGAAAGTAAAACTCATTGCTGGCTACGAAAAGTGCAGTTTCCTTTTGCCTGCCAGGCCACTTGATTCAATATTTTTTTCTTAGTTTCCTGCTGGTTTTTGCTACGAACATTTTTTAATCAATTTCCAGCTTGATAAATATTTTCTTGGACAATTGCAATGTAGTTGCTGGAGGCCACTGCAACACTTGAATTTCATTTTTGCCTTTTTTGCCCACTTCTTGCTTGGCCCACACTTTTTGGCCTTCGGTTCGCTTTTTTTTCTGGCTCTCTGGCCACCACAACATCCAGCTAATCCAGACGATCCAAGTGAGCTGGCACTTTCCGAGTGCCGCAGCCTCTTTGGCATCCACTTCCACTGCCAGCTCCTTTTCCCCTCTCCGGTCCTCCCACGCACATTGTCACAAAAGATGACAGTCGGGATGGCAAAACGTATATCACAATCGCTGGAGGAGGCGATGGAGGAGGCGACGGCGGACATATTCCCTATGACACTGGCACAAAAAGCGCAAGTAGCCAAGCGGAGAAATAAAAAAATTCAACCCACTGCACAGAATGTGATAAACTATGACAGTGTTCTTCTCGGGTTCATGGGATCATTGCTGGGGTTGGGTGAAGGTGGGACAGAAGGCAAAGGTTTTTGGAGCCTGCCCAGATAGGATAGATGGAAGACAATTGCCGTGAATTTGTCACGTTTCCCTGCGCTCTGACGCAGCTAGTACGTAGGCTTTAAGAAAGGAATCTATTTATTTTCGGTTAAAGATTCCTAACTGAGACATTTCTCTTGCCATTCCCAATCACCTCCACCAGTGGCTAGATTCCAAGCATAGTCCAAATTCCTCTCGGAAGAGGCAGGAGCTAAGCATTACCAGGACCCCTGTATAAAATACTCCCCCGACATCGTCATCATCAATTCTGGGAGTCTGTTGCATTTCGTGATTGCATGGGGGAGCACAACAATTGCACTGTTGCACCGTTGCTCAAAGGATCCCCGAACCCCCCGTCCAGCTGGTCATGGAATACCCCAACTAAGCGGTTTCTAATTTGCCATTGCCTGCTCTCAGGCATTCAAGCAAATTGTAATACAATTAGCGTCATTTACATGGCATTTCGCAACGCAGCTTTGTCCCCGTGTGTGAGTGTCTCTGCCTGTGCGGGTGAAGGGAGCTTAGACCACAAAACTTGTAGCACAGGGGAATTAACCTATACACACACACACACATCCATATCAGCCCGGGTATTCCCCCAATGGAATATCCGTCCTGCTCTCCGGCATTTTCCCCGCCCCAATGCGTCGTGGCGCTTAAATCAGCTGTCAGCTTATTAAATAATTATTTCCTAAGAGGAAAGTGTTAAGCTTCAGTGATCAATGCAAGAACGGATTTGGATAATTTTCCACACATAGGAGAAACCAGAGGGGAGTGACAGAAATAGGGATTCTGTTCTAGTAAATATCTTCATAATCAGGAAGCAGAAAACTCTAGAAAAATTCGTAAATAATTAGTCCCAAACTATCAAGACTTTTGGCTTTAACCTTGCAGGACATAAGAAATAAATGCAATTATTTCATTGGTGAAAAATGTTAAGGTTCTGTGATCAATCCTTAACGGATTAGGATAATTAGCATTAGAATAATAACATATAGAAGAAACTAGAGGGGAATGACAGAAGTAGGGTTTTTAATAAGATTAATTCTATTAAATATCAGGATTAAAGTATTTGGAACACTCGAACATAATTAGAGTTCCAAAGAGTTCCCAAGCGTGCAAGAATTTAACACCCTTTGCTTGGGCTTTAAGAGCTTACTGGACATAAAAAATAGGGGCACTAACGTCTCCTGACCACGGATATATAGTGGGGCAGAGGCAGCTGCTGCCTGGAGGATGCCAACTCATTGTGGTGCGGTGGCTGACGAGAAGTCCTCGCTGCTGTTAATCCTTCATTCTCACATGGCATTAGGGCACATCTGGAGCGGGAAAGCCTTAAAGTGACCAAACTGCAGTTAGCCCGCTCTCGGCCAGCCTGTCACACACAAAGGCAATGCAGATGCTCCGAAAAAAATACGGAGAAAATCTCTCCGTGTGCGAGAGAGTGTGGAGATAAACAAAAACCGAATTAGTCGTGAAAAGCAGAGTGGCAAAACATTTATTTTTCCTTTTTCCAGCTGCTGTGTATTCTTGCCTTGCTCTTGGCCAAAAAGCCACAAAACCTCAACGGCTTTCAGGCTCGGACAGCTGCTGTTCACTTTCCCCTCCTCGCTCGCTAACTGACGTTACTTTCCAGTCAAATTGAGGGCTTCGTAAATGGAGATAAGAAAGGAGGAGAAAAAAAACATTTAATTTAATTACAAACTAAGGAGAATTATGCGTTGGGAGGGAGAGCTTATATGCGGTATTAACTTTCTCCTGCTGGGCGGCAGTCCAATCAAAATCACGTCAAGTGCCGAAACGCCCGCCAAGTCTCCACTTGTGTTTATGCAAATCGCTGCAAACTAATTTAAGGTTGGCATGACAGCCGCAAATTAATTCAAATTGAATGATCACCATAAAGCAAACAGTTTTCAGCACGCACGGACAATGCTGCATGGACCACGGCCACGGACCACGGACACTCACCGCAATCCAAATGGTAGTCTAATATATGCCGCAATATATATTCCATAATATATTCAATTGTGTGCTACTGTCCACTGGCTACTGGCTTTCGCAGATGAAGGCCCAGTTTCGTAGGCAGGGCCAGGGCTTTGGGGTCAGTCGCTGGCTGAGTGGGTCAGGTGAGGTCACGTAAACAAGGGGACCGCATAAATAATAAACATCATTCAAAAATTCAGCGAGCTATTCTATTTTATGGCATTCAGCTGAATGCACTTACAGGCTGTAAGTGGTTTTATAGCCATTTGCAGATAGAGATATAAAACTGAAGCTTATAAATAAAGAGTAAAAGTTTTATTTGTTTCAAAAGACCTACAGATGTTGCCTCTGTGATTCGCCTTTGATATTTTTCTTGTTTTAAAGTTTAAACAAGAAATTTCCTTCAAAAATATATATATCCCTAACTGTTAGTAACCCTATCTTCCCCCTCTTTCGCAAACATTCCCATACTCTCCTAACTTTTTTTGCGACAAATTATTCCCTTTGCAGACATACCGTATCAATCCTTCGCCTGGCATCTCCTGCCTTTTGAAGGACTCGTCACTAGACATTATTGATTTCTGCCAAACGAACAGTGCTCGATGTGTCAAAATCGACTTAACTGTTGCTGCTGCTGCCCAGCTGTTCCGCCTCCATTCAGTACATTGATGGACGTGGACAGACATCTTCCAGGAAGCATTTGTCAGCACACTGCCTGTGTATCGGCAGAGGTCCTGTTTCTGCGTCTGTTTGGCGTCCTGTTTCTGTTGCTGCCTCGCTGTCCTGGCCAGCAATTTGTGTCACGCACATTTCGGCGGCATGAGCTGCGACAGTTTCGGTCCAAATCCAAATCCGACTCCCAGACATATACCTATCTATACGTAGTGGCATCAGCGGCAGCTGGACGACGACTATAATCAGTCAAGCTATTGAGCCTCCGTGACTTTCGGCGTCCAACACAGAGAGGAGGACTTCCGTTCGCCAGTCACGTAGCCGAAAGTCTCAATTTTTTGTTTGATTTATTTACCTGCCGCTGGCCGGCTCGAATCGGCTCGGCAACTGTTAACTGTCAACTCCGGGACAGCCATTATCCAGACGCCAGCATGATGCCGACGATGATGATGATGGTGACGATGATGAGGTCGCCATGTGTGGGAGCGGTTGAGTCGACGCGTAGGCAGCTGCGTCCATGTTGCGGACTTGTTTTTGCCGTTCGCTGCCACTCGTCAGGCATACCCAAAATATCTAAGCCCGGCAACCCTCACTGACTGCGGGCAGTGATGGGAAAGGTACTGATTTTTTGCACCTGGAAAAGGTAGTACTGAGGCTTACAAAAAATAAGTTGGAACAGGTTTATAGGATCCATTTTATTCTCTAAGTTAATGTATATAATTTTGCTGTATAATTTTATAAATAGAGAGATACATATATATAATCGTCAGCGGCCTTTCTTGTTTATTTAAAAATTATACTTAAATACATATTGTATATAGGGGACTTTCTATTTTAATTTATATAAAAATACCTGAAATTTTTCCCATCTCTCGGCAGGTGAGCGACGGCAGTGTCTGTCCAGTGTCTTTGTTATCCCGTGACATGCATGTGGGTTTTTGTGGCTTTGCGTACCACACGGCGAATGCGTGTCGTCTATTTGTTATGCTCTTTTAGGGCGCAAATTCAATTTGTGTCCTAACCTCACTTGCCACAGATGTGTGTTTATTCAACTCCCCCAGTCCCAGCCTCGTGCTGCTGCTCTGAAGGATCGATTCGGCATTCGGCGGTTGATATGGGACTGGACGTGCATTTTTAAAGAGCCTAGAGACGCAGCCGGCCGCAGGGATCGTTTTCGGAGATCCCGCAACCTTTCAAGTGAATTAAAAGGAATTGGAAAGTACGGTACCCCAACGGAATTTACGAGTTTGCCGCGTTGTTGGGGAATTTAATTTATTTTATTAATTGGCGCGTGCCGCTTGCATAATGCGCCTGAAAATTAAGTATACGCCATGTGTTGCCGCGGGCAACTTCGGACATCTCCGGCGTCGGGCGTCCGAGCTCTTGGCCATTTGCATGATGGGAAGCAGCTGGCTCCGCACGCTGATTGCAGCAACAAATTGCAAAGTTATTAAGTTTATTAAAAACCCTCACAAATACGAGCACACAATGGCAACAAAGACAGCGGCGCGAGAGTTGTGAAAGGCAACGTAAATTCCATTTTGTTGGGCGCTTAACTTTTGCTTCGGCTTTGGCCGTTCTGCAGTAATTCTGCATAATTTACTCGGAGCATTTTGCAAACAATGCATCGCTGCCCCTTCCTTTGGCTGCAGAACTTGATTCAGTTCGTCGTCGTCGGCAAGTTGCAAGTTTTTCGCTGATGCTCGTTAATGTTTGGCCAGCTTCCGACCCTCGCCCAATCCTTTGACTCCTCCTGCCCCCCGCCACCAGCAAGGCTTCCTTCGCCCTCTGGACATCAGTCGCTTTCATTACCAACTAAAACAACGGCAAACAACAGCAGAAGGAGCAACAGCAACACCAGCATCCTTTGGGCGTCCTTAGCTCGTTGGCGTTCTCGTTGTCACTTGCGACTGTTTCGAGGCATTTTGCGAGGGGAGGGGGCTATTCAGCCCACTTCTGGCCATGGGCGTAGTCTGAGCTATTTTTTACAAGGCAGAGGTTATTGGAATTGATAAAAAATTAAATAAAAATTCATTTACAGAAATTAAGGACCGCTTTATTTTTAATTTTTTTAAGGTTAACTTTATTTAAGAGTAAATTTCAAGCTGAGTTTCTTTTAAGATAAACTGCTGTCAATCCTCTGGAACTAATTTATTATTCAAAGGATTCACAAAATTCTTTACAACTCTTTTTCGATATTTTTAATGACTAATAAAATATATTTAAATTGCCGGGGGTGAGTTTTAAGATCCCAAAATTCTTACCACATTTTGATTTCTACTTTTTAAAGCCCTATCCCCTTTCCTACGCCCCTGACCTGTTTGCCTCGTTATGAGTTCTGCCAATTTGTTGCTGCTGCTGCCTTGCAATTTTCAGCAGTCACCACCCTCTCTGGCCTTGCCTTTGTCTCAGTTATATTCGCATTTAAAATGTCTTCAAGTTTTTGGTGAAAAACTTTTCGCCTGATGTTTGTTTTAAATTATTTTTAATGACTTGCCATTCTCGCCAATTTGTTGCGCTTTGTTGCCCGACATAATTGCCAGTGCAATCGATGCCTCAAAACGTTGACATCGAGGTTAACTGCATTTATTAATGTATTCTTAAACTGTCGGGATAGCAAATGAACTGACACCGAACACAGCAACAGCACAAGTATAAAAAATGATTTCTTAGCTGCGCGTAAACATGCAGGCGGCAGGGCTTCGTTTTCAATTTGCACAATCCAGTTGCAAATTACGGCAACGGAGGAGCGAAGGACGAAGGACTCGGGCTGGCTGGATGGCGGAAGATGCCACGGTCTCTTACAGCTTGCCAGGTAAATTTCTGCTCACATTTTCTACATTAGTCAGCATTAAAAATTTATTTGCTTTGAGTAGATTACACGCACCCACCACAAGACTACGCCGCTACGGGGGGCCGGTCGGATTTCTAGGGGCGATGGGACAACAAGGAGTAACGGCTTCTAAAGTTTCCCCATCATTTTTTTACACTTTTTTTTTATTTTGTTCCATATCCCCAACTAACCGCACAGCATAAGATAGAGATGCAAAGGATACGGTGGATTGGGATAAGGGAGGGAGACAGGGCGGAGAAAAATGCATCGTCCTGGGGCTGGTTTAACTGGCGGGGGCTGGCGAAACAAATGAGCTGACTGCAAATTAAGTGCAGCTGCCAGTTTCACTTTGCCGCTGCAACTACTTTAAAAGAAACTCAAACTGCGCTTTAAGTTTCCATGCAAAAGACCCCGTCGCCGAGATCATAAATCCCCACTACTTACGTCTAATGATGTCCGGCCGAGCATCGGGCATTACTTACCACTGTTTTTAATATTTAATAGTAATCTTCTTGCATTCAATAACATTTGGGGCTCTAAGAACTCATAATATAATCTTGAGGTTTTGGGCAGCAAAATAATTGGATTAGATTAAATAGAAAGCCCTGATTTATTTTTAATGCGCCTTTAATGCGTTTATTTATTTCCATAATTTAATAATTGACTTAGGCTAGAGTTTTAGAGTGTGATTTATAAAAATCATACTATAAAAATTTATAAAAATCAGTCAAACTAATCAAATATGTAAGAAAATATATAATGTTCCTATGTCCTAATGTAATACAGACTCTATAATAAATAGAGGCAGTACTCTCACTTAAGTCTGAAAAATGCAAGTATTCTTTAAAGTATAAAATATATAGTTAAGGCCTCAGTGACCTGAATCTTAAACAAAATTGTTATTATTATTTATATTCAGTTGCACACCCAAGCATTAATAAATACGCAACATTCTAAAGATACAATTAATAAACATATACCTTGATTATTTTTTAAAACACAGAGTAGATTGTTTTTCTTTCTTTTTGTTAACAAATACATTTGGGTGGACCTAAAGTATTTAAAATTTGGGATGAGACTCATTAACGCCGTTTAGTTTTTCTAATTTTAGCCTCGTCAAGACCACCCTAATGAGTAATACATATTCATATATTGATAATGGCACAAAAGAGAAGAGAGAGAAAGAGGGAACAAAATATGTCAAACTTGTGCGAAGTTTAGATGCCCTGCTTTTGTACCCAAATCGAAAATAATCATAAGCTTGCCAAATATAGTATTTACTCGCCTGACTTTGATTATATTGATTTTTTCCGCGATCTGATATTTTCAACGTCGTTCGAATTTAATAATGTATAATACTTTTTTTGTATAAACAAATATACCCTTTTTTATAGGGTAGACTTTTATTGCCAATCCAGCAAAGCCTCTCTGAGCTGAAGTGCCAGTATACGCGGAACGCATTGCAAATCGGACGTGTTGCTGAAGAGTATTTCGCGGCATAGCAAATAATCTGTATATACATGTACAGATATACTCATATATGACGGGCCTTACAGATATCAATCACTTTGCCCTGTTTCGCATACTGGACTACTTGCTGGCCGACTGTGAACAGAGAAACCAAAAGGAGCCCTTGGACCAAATCAAGTATGGTGACATCTTCAACTTTGCAGGGACCTGCAAGGGACTTCGGCGCATCGTTAGGCTCTGGTCAAAGTCGATGTATGACCGACTGGAGATCAATCTGCTCCAGGAGGAGCCATACAAGCACCTGACAGTCAAGTTTGAGGAGATACACAAGTCCCTGAGGGGGGCCACAGAGAAGAAGGTCGACAAGTACCTGGACATTTATGTTAGGGCCATGATGAAGAATCCCCTTCTAAAAACCCTTGAGCTCAGCCACAAGACTCAGTACTGTTGGAGTTACCACCAGTATGTGTTTGACGAAATATTACTAGCCATATGCGGCCAATCCAAGCGAGCAGTTCAGTATAAAGATCGGCTTCCCATAGTCAAGGAGGTCACTGTGGACATAGCAGGCAAGTGACTGTTCAGTCCTATAGAATGATATCCACTAAGAGTTCTTCTTATTCCAGATCGTCCGATGAGCGGCCGTAACCTAATCGCGCTTGCAAATATTCGTATTAGCAAGCTAAGGCTGACCGCATCGTTTGCCATCTCGGATCTGACGGAGTTCTGTGCCAGGAACCCTGCTCTGACGACCCTGGACATGAGTGAATATGCCTTCTCCGATCATGGAAAGTTGACCGAAATTGTTGGCCACTGTCCTGCGTTGAAGCAACTGAAGTTCGTGATGAGCGATAATGCCCGGGATGGGGATTATGTTAAGCTGGCGCTCTTGGATAAGCTGATGCACTTGGAAATAACGACCCCGCCGGTTCAAGTAATGGACTTCGGCTGGGATGAGGACCATGACGTCGAGGGCATTGCATCGAAACGATCCCGAATGGGCCCCGACGACGAAGAGGACACACCCTTGGGGAATACCACTGCCCTCCTCCTACTGATCCAGGCCCTTTCCGAAAGGAAAAAGTCCAAACTAATTCAGCTTCGGCTAAAGTTCAAGGTCGATGACGAAACTGTGCAGGCTATTGCCCAACTTAAGGGCCTAAGGATGTTGGAGTGCGGATTCTGCCATTCCAAAAGCATTAGACACCTGAAGAAGCACCCTACCCTCAATCGACTGATCGTACGCAATAGGGACCACATAATTACGGAAAATGTGGCAGACCTTCTAAGGAAACACATTACTGTGTCAAATTCGTTTACCAAAATGTTCCTCAATCGGCGAGGTTACTTATATATTGACACTAATGATGCGGTACTCTTTGGGTTTGTTGACTTCGATCCTCTTCTAAAGCTGAAGAACCTAAAGACTCTCGGGCTATCCAAAGACTTAGTCTTGGCGATGGAGACGCATCTGCCCTTGTTTTTGGAGCGCGGTGTGCACATCCAGGTGCACTCGCTGTTAACCATTATTCTTCAGCCCGAAGCCCGAGATCTAAAAATGCTTTACGACAGCGACTATTTCAAAGAAGAAATTCCCCTTCCAAAAGTAAAAAATCTGGGCTCTTTCGAATTGATCTCACCACAACTGCCATCTATCCGCTTTCTCGAGAGCCTAGTTAAATATCACAAAGACACGCTGCTGGAGATTTGTATTAGAATACCCAACACATTATTCGAATTACCCAAAGATCGTTACCTCAGAGAGTCGTTAGTTGTGGCCTTGACCTTTCTCACTAGTCTGCGGAAGGTCTCGTGTGGACTTCAGGAATTGGAACACATTCAGCGACTGGCCCCCCTGAAGGAGCTGGAAGAGATTGAGGTGTTGTCCGAGCACGATCCGCAGGACTTACACTTGAGCCTAGTGCCCCTTTTGATAAATTGTAGGAAGCTGAGTTCATTTAAAATCAAGGTTCCTGCCATCGGAATAAATCAGACATTCTTAGTGAGCCTTCAGGAGGCAGTAATAGGTTATAGGTGTCCAGATATGCAGAGCTATCTGAATATCTGCCTGCGCTTAACTGAACCAACAACCGCTTGGCAACAGGTAGGTATCTGAAAAATCACACTAATTATTTTAGTATTAATCTAATTTATACATCAATTCCAGGCCCTAATCAGCAGCCCATTCAAGCTTATGATCTTAAGGACCGAAACCATTGAAGAAACCTATGTCATGAAGTAATTAAATCTGAAAATAATTAAGAAGCTACTTTTCTTTCTGATGATATTTATTTAAAATAATAATATTTTAACTACCTCGAGGATAAGGGAAGTGCAAGTGGCAAAACTACCTTAGACCAGCATTTAAATAAATTCAATTTGCACCTGTTAACAATATTATTCAGACTGCAGCTCCTGCAGAAGAAATTAAATGAATTCACAGACAAGCCGGAAGGTAAGTATTTTCTTAACGTATAAGCTTGCATTTTGATTAAATTCAACAAGCTTGTCGCTTTCTGCCAACATTATTTCCCGTCTGTGGAAGGACGACTGTATTTTCCCGATCCATCCGACTCAATGACAGGTGTTTATTTTCGGGAAATGCAATTGAGCGGAATTTCATGACGGAGGCATCGTGTCAGCTGTGTTGAGGCTTAAGTCGTAATTAAATAATTACACTTGGGGAATCGAGATGGACCAGACCACTTTTGGGCATTTACTTACAATAGCGGTCAAAATAATTGCACTCTTTTTATTACCATTAACTAACTAACCATTTGGCCTGTTTTTATTTCTAATTAATAATATAATTTGATTTATTTCTACACCGAAGTTAAATAAGGCATGCACACCCTACAGAATTCAATAATTATTAAGTTTGAAATATTGTTATTTTGCAATTAATTTCTTCAGCAATTTTAAATTGTAAAATGAGCAGGCAGGCATTGGAAAATTTGTAAATATTTGTAGAGCTTAGGACTTTCTCACGTTTAGCAAAAACGACCCTCGAATGGCTTTGGGCCACTGATTGGCAAGGTTTTGGAATTGCAATTTTTAAGCCAGATACAAATTGAAATTGACGTTTAATGGACAATAGCTGGCAGCTGTGTGTGGGTGTGTGTTGGAGTGTGCGGCAGTGTTGAAAGTGCCTGGGGGACGGCTGGAATGCAATGCAAATTGCGTATACGCCGTGTGTGATGCCAACTAAGCATCGAACAGCCTCTGTTTTATTTACGCACAGAAAACTCGTTGAAAACACACGCACATGAGCCCAGGAAGGGCCAGAGACAGGGAGAGAAACGTCAGACAGAGACAATGAATGTTAAATTATTTAGGCCGAGTGCATTAGGGCCCGAGTCCTGTCCCACAGACAAATGGGCATACAGACACATATACGGACACATTGGCATAATTTGTCAGCTGTCGGGCAATTTTGTGAGACTGCTGCTAATTAAATATGCCTACATAGCAGTATGTTTATGCAGAGCGAGCAAATCTGCAAAGTAGTTGAGTGCTGTGCAAATAGCCAGCCAGCCAGCCAGCCAGCCTAGACACAGCTTAGCAAATCAAATCGAAAGCCAATCCTAATGCGGATCTGGGCAAACAATGGCCCAGAAACACACAAAGAACGCTCCAATCAGGTGCAGGCAGGTCGCTTGAATCCACTTTTAATCAGACAATGTCAACGGATGCACTCGTCCGTGAAACCAGATTCTTGTGGCCTTTTCATTTGCCATTATTCCAGGTCTTGGACTAGAGCTACCCAAGCACAGATATACCATAAATATTTGCGTTAATTTCCCTCTCATTAGCAAGTAGTCCATGGGCATTCCTTAAAGGCTTAAGATCACATTGTTTTCTCCTCTTTGGAAAGTCACGCCAGCCGATATTTAAATTGGTAACCGAAACCCGGTCATACATCGCATTCTCATCTCCGGCCGGGATAATCTTTATTGTTTCACAGTTCAGTGACACAAATTTGCAATTGCAATTGAATGAATTCTCGCGTTTCGGCTGCGGGTTTTCCATTCTCATGCAGCGATAAGAGCTGAGAGCAAAAAAATTCAGAAATACATGTATTTATATTGATGCAAAAAAGCCCACATATGCATGCTTAAATTCCGGGCCATGGCCTGGCCCATAAAATGCTTTCAGCGGCATCCTCAAAAGCCAGATGTACATTTATTTTAATCAAGGCTGCGGAGGTCAACGCATTGTATGATATTTATTTAAGGCATACATCGAAAGTTTATTAAAATACATTATACCAAAAGAGCAGCGCTAATTATGCATTTAATGCGAACAAAAAAATATCATCCCTCAAGCCAGGCATAAATATTTGTGCACTTAATTACAAAATGCATGGCGAAGAATTATATGAACTCGAATTTATCGGTTCGCTGGCTTTCGGCATCAACTCAGCCGTTAAAGTCCGCAAGTGAACTTTATACAGTTTTAATTATTTAAGCTTGTAAAAACGAATAAATAATGAAAAAAAAAAAAAATGGTGACAGATAATGGAGGCGATTTGTCTCATATTTTTTCCGTCTTGTTTGCTTTCATTAAGCCAAAGGATGCACATATTAACTATACAACGGTTTTGTATTTTATGGCTTTAATCGTTCAGGGAAGTTTATTATTTCAAATTATTAAGTTTAAAGGCAAAGGCTTTCTAAAATTATTAATAATATACTTAACAAGCTCTATTCTTCGGTTGTAACCAGAAAATAAAATACGAAAAGAAACACTGTCTTTAGAGAGATTTGTTTCTTAATAATTGGCATATAGAAAACCCTAATGATTTTTTTAATATTATAGTATTTAATGACTATAAATTAATAGGATTGAAGCAAAAACATAAGCTCTCCATAAATAAAATATCGGGTACAAATATGAATTTATATTGTTGGTTGCCTTTGTATTTTTCTGTAGAACTTATAAAATAATCTAAGTACTTGGAATTTCGAGGACAGTCTTGTCCTAATCAACTTAAGACCAAAGATGACAAGTTATATGTACTCTCTACTCCCTAGCGACGCGAAGGCTATTTTATCTCCGGGAACCCTTCGGAGGACATTCAATTAAACCGTTCGCTCCGGGTCCGATTGGCCCGTTAGCCCGCCTTGCCAATTATGTACCTTTCTGCGCAACCAATTAGCCATTTTGTGCAGACTCGCAAGTGAGGAGGCGCTACACCATCGGATACACCTGAAACTGTGTCGGAAACTTCAAACCGCCACTTTGAGCGAGTGGAGGGGGACAGGGATTGGGGACAGGGGACTGGCGCTGCCTCTTGGCCGTAAACCAATTATTCGAGGTCCCCGAAGGAAGCCTCGTGTCGCCCTTGTCAATTAATTGGATTATTTATGTGTATTTTGATGGGAACAAAACGCAATCACTTTGCACGTGTGTGACAAAATCCCGTGCCTTCGGGAAATTCACCGACGCATGTCTGTCAGGCGGATTTCATGCAATATAAATTCCACATTTCAGCCCGACATTAATCCCGGGAATGTTTCAAATCTTTGTTCCACAAAATAGGTCAATTATTCGATGAACAGCTGTTAAATGCCTCTATAGACAAGGCCATTGAGTTAATGAAAGAGAAAAGTGCACATTAATGCTTTTCCCAGCATATTTGCATTCATTAATAGGCAGAAAAAATATACATTTTAAATATCAGGAAAAAGTAGGTAGAAAAAAGTGAAAAAATTTCAAATATGCCGGTAATTAAAACCGTAAAGATTTCATTGAAAAAATGCTAGATAAAACACTTAAAAATATATATAAATGAATCATTTTAGCATGTAAAGGATTAAATTATTATAAATATAGGGTATATAACTCAAACTCATTTAGTCAGTTATAAAAGTATTAAAGCTCTGTCAATTCTTGAATGTGCGAGGCAAAAAAAGTTGAATTAAATCTAAGGACTCCCAACTGTAAGTATTTTACCACACGACAACACTCAAAGGCAGTGACTTTCATACACTCAATGATTGCAGAGCTCTGTTTCTGGTTATTGCTGTGAAATGTCCCTTGGCAAATGCACTTCCTTGGAAAATATCATTGAAATTGCTCTGAGAGGTCTGCACCCGGTAGACTACGAGCCCTTCAACAATGACATTAAGAACTACTACCATCAACGTCTTTTTGTTGCCCGGAAAACCCCAGGCTGTCAAGGCGGCAGGATACGTTATATATACACACATATATACGTAAAATATATGTGTGCAAGGGATTGAGCCTGACAAAACCCTAGTTAGAACAGGATGCGACACTGATGGCTTTGTGTTCGATAAATGTCAACAAGTTCAGCAAGTTTTAATTGAAACACTTCAGCAAGTTGTGCATCTTGGCACCGAAATTTGCAAGGCGTTTTAAAATGTTTCGAAATATCCAATTACAAAATCATTCGATGGAGCAGCAGTGCAGCATGTCGGGCCAGTTCAGGAGTCAACAAGCCAAAGGATTTTGCCAAAAACTTTGCGACTTCTGCTCGGGGCCAGGCAATGTAAGTTAAGATTGTAAACAGTGAAAGGTCACACGGTTTTGTTTCGGGCCTTTGTCAAACAATGCAATTACTTTCTCAAGTTCTCAAACGACGAGCTGCGAACACAATCAATTCTCGGCTCTTGTACGACAATTTAATTAATGCCCCACGATTTTATATTCACTTAGCTTCCAGGCTTTAAAGTCTTTGGCCACAGATCGAAGTCAATAAATGTTGGCCAAAACTTTGGCCATTTTGGAGGAAAAACTAAAACTTCGGCAGCTGTATCCAAACTGAAATGAAAAAGATAATGGAATCATTAACTTGGTGGTGGAATTTGTTCAAAAGATAAATTTTTTATAGAATAACCCGGAGAGTTTCCCGCCAGAGTGCGTCATAAATGGAAAAGTTGAACCGACAGTCAGAAAAAATTTCTAAAATAGAAACAATAATTTCCGCCCGCCACCCCTATCTGGCCGCAAGGACACAATGGCCGCTTCCGGCCCGCCAACTTGCTCCTCTTCTTGCAGCCCACTTCCGCTCATCCGTGGCATTCGCTTGACGGCTTTGTGCCCACACTTGACGTACTTCCGCCTGCGACAGTTGCCATTTTGTTTTTCTCCGTCCCCGTCCATCTCTGTCTATCCGCAATCACTGTTCGCTTGTCCCGCTCTCTGTTGTCTGTAATTGCGAAATAAGGAGGAAAAAAAATATATATACAAGGACTTTGTAGACTGCCCAACAGGTAAAACCATTTTTTCCCGTTCCTTTTCCTCTCATTCAAAGGCCTTTTCTAATTATAAATTGTTTTCGGCTTTAAGTGAAAAATTATGCCAAATTGTTTCTGACACATTTCATTAACAGTTCGGAGTTTCCCATAATTGGAAAGAGGATTTTCCCCTGGAGAGCAGCCGAATTTTCCTTTAACTTTTTCGACTTCGAACGCCTTAGGGGAACTCATCTAATTGCGTGGAAAAAATATAAATAAAACATTTTCTTTAAAGAGTCTTAAAATTTATGTTAAGAAGAAAAAAAAAATAAAATTAGGTAATCTTTGAACGAATGATGCTATCACAAAATAGAATAAAAAATTTCTATCTCAAAATTAAAACTTAAAAAATATATAAACTAAAATATCTACAAGAACATTTTCTATTTCTCAGAGTAAGGTTAAAAGTTCAGTGGCTGTTATCGAACGGAATAAAAGGTTTTTATGGTCCAAGGCATTTGACTTAAACTCTCTCATCGAAAGCGAACTGTGATGGCCGTGGATCAGGAGATGCAATGTGTTCTTCGACTCGATGTCTTCCAGCACTTCGGCGGCTCTACACACGAAGTTCGGACCGATGTTGTAGTCGAAAATGCGAAGGAAGCGCAGATCCTGGCAGCTTCGAATCACAGCCAGATACGTCCCAGATATATCCCTGCCATGTAGCGACGTTATGCGCAGGCTCCGGAGCGAGGTGAGATCGGTGAGATATATCACGAGTTCAGGCTCGGCGAAACTGCAATCCAGGGACTTCAGCGATTTGATACTGGCCAGGGACTTGGCCTCATTCCTAGCAGCTATTTGTCCCTTGATTCTGAGGGCTTCTAGTCTTCTTTCGCAGGCCAAGAAATCGAAGATCATTGTTAGCGAGTTTCTGGTATCCCGATGGCAGGCGAACAGACCCCTCTTGTTCGCTCGATCTATGCAGAAGCTCAGGTCCTGCAGATGCGGCAGCTGCTGCACAATATCCCGCAGATGGGAGCTGCTCACTTGATCGGAGAGATGGAGGGTCCTCAGATTGCCCAGGGATCTGCAGTATCGCAGTAGAACTCTAGGCGATATCTCCATATCTATCGAGATTAACTCGAGCCGATGAAATCGTCCCAAGTCTATAGAGTCTTTACCTAAAAACATTGAGAGTCGAAGGATATTTATTTTTATTATCTCACATTCACGGACTTACTTGGAGTGCACAAATAAAGCTGCCTGAGGCGAGGTAAATCTATTATAGCCCTGAGTACGTGCTTGACGATCGGATGTGGATTTACCTGCCATATCTTGATGGACTCTAGACTGCCCATGCTTCGGATCAGGTTGCAGAATTTTGAAACAACATTATTACGCTTTTTGACTGTATAATTGTCTTTGAATGAACTAACCAGATCGTCAGTGAAAATATTCAGCTTCCTGACACTGGCGGCAACCAGGCTCAGCAAGGTCAACTCCAGTGGTTCAACATCGCCAATAATGGAAACATATGAATATTCACAACGTGACCAGACCTGGAATACATCTCGAAATCTAGTGCAGGTTTGGGCGAAACTGATCTGTCCCTGTATATCCACGTAATGTAATATCTTTTCTAAGCAATAATCGTTTAGCTGAAAAATTCCAATGCCTCCATCCATTCTGGTGAGCCGTAGAGCGATGACTGTTTTGCTATAGTTAAAAAAGTGCAACTATAGAAGACAGCTGAATGCAGTGAGATAAGATTAGATAAGAGTAACTATTTACTGTAAGCAAAGCAAAATAGTGGAAAACCAGGTAGAGTATGTCCACAGAGCTTGAATATCAGGCCCTGTTCCGTACTAATTTTACTCAAGCAAAATAAATCTGTTCTTTCTAAATCTGTTAAATATAATTTATATGACAATATATGTATTATCTATGGTAAAGGATAAATAGATGTGGAAACATTTTCAATTTAGCGATTTCGCTTTTGGGAACACAGGTGACAATGACAATGACTTGACAGTTGAGAATTTCATAAAATTCCGTAAATTGTAAAAGAATTTTCCAGTCCCCGGCATTTTTTCATATTTATAGCCGGCAATAAAAAAGTTGTCGAAACAAATAAGTTAAAGCCCAGACAAAAACGGTGAAAACTTCATCCAATCGCATCCAACGGCTTTCGAATTTAAATGTTTAATATCTACACTTAACGGGCGCATTTTAAAATTCTATAAATATTAAAAAATATCAACAGGCGAGGACACACAATGCACACTCACTGGCACACACACTGGCACCTGAGAGCATTAACTTTTATTGGCACGGCACTACTACTACTGACCTACTTTATATAAAACCGAGAAGGCTCAGCACACACACTTCGCACACACTCACCTGCTGACAGCTCACACGCACGGGAAGCACAAATACAAGCAGCTGAAGGCAGGGAAAGCGGAAAAGCCGTGCTCAGCAGGCGTGCTTTGATCTATGGCCCCACTGCCAGGCATTTTGCTTCTTCCTTCGGCTTTTCCGCGAAGGTCTCCGCCAGCCGCAGCTGTACAACTTTTCAGCGGCCCTCCAAGAGCAGCCAGTAATTTCTTTGCCCTGCTCGTTAATTAAATTAACCCAGCAAGGGTTCGCACATCCTGCCACTGGCATCCTGGTTCGAACCACCGACTAGCGGAGAATCAAAGCCATCGTGAATGACTTGATTTAAGGGCTTTTTGCTTAAAGTTTTGGTTGAAAGAGATTGCTAGATATGGAATTAATAATACAATTTGTGGTAAGTGAATTGAGTGTATTTTCCTCATTTAGATAATTGAAATTCTTTGGTTTTTCTAATTTCACAAGAACTTATGACTTGATTTCTTGTTATTTGATATTTTTCTATATTTTCTCCACCTTTATTTGTATATAAATACAGAAATTATAGCCAAGATTAAATCTTTTTACTATAAAAAGCTTTATAAGCAATTCAAGGGAGCCTAACATAAATTGTCATAAACTTGACTTACTTTACCCGAGGCACGATTAAAAGCTAAACGAGGCAGCCGCAGGACCTGCGTTAAATCAAAATTTATAGCGAGGACAAATATCATATTTCGTAGTAACCCATCGATCTGCCCCCCTATGAATACATAATAAAAGAGGACCCCACGCCCCCCTCAAAGTGCTGCAAAGAAACAATTTTAAATAATTCAAAGGATGCCCGAGGGCAGGAAGTATACAAGTATCCAGTAAAGACATGTGTATATGCGTTGGCATTGGCTGAAACGAGTAGTGTCTTGCAGTCAAAGTGCGTGTATGCAAGGAATTATCAAGTGTTGTCAACACAAACACTCGCACCCGCCTAGATGTCCTCCCGAAGCGTTGGCACTACAAAGGGCCCTCACGCACACCACCACCAGCCACACACACTGGCCCTATGTAAAGTGAAAGTGTGCGCGGGCGTGTCATAAGAATGGCATAAAGCCACCTCCCGATCCCTAGCCGTCCTGCAAGCCTCTAGCCAGGCATCGAAACACCCTTGTTTGTGCGATTGTCTGTGCGACAATAAACGAACTTACACATGCGAGAAATGCGTCGGGCAAAGAAAACGACCGGAAAGGCATACATAAATAAGTTTCCGGATTAAACGCGCACCTCCTTCTGGGGCAGGGACAAGGAAAAGGACATTCTCGCAAGTTGTTGCAATAAAGGCGAAATGGAACCGGGCCCCAATCTGAACTCATATTTGGGCGATTTTCATCACGAACATGAAAGACAGATGTGCGTTCATTTGGGTTAAGCGTTTTCTGGCCAGATGTACTGCATATCCTGCTTAATTCTATGAGTTTTCTTTGATAAATAGAAGAATTTTCTTAACCTTGATCTGATAAGTAACCTTAACTCGAGCTAAAATTCCAGTAAAAACTGGCTAAGTTAGAGAAATATTTGTACAACTTCTAGGCTCTTTAATTTAAATTCTCGACTTAGGAAATCCCACACTAGATAGGTCATTGGGTATTTAATGGCTTATGAAATGTTGATGGGACATCTGATCCATAAATCCATAAAGCATTTTATTTCAGCAGTTTGGGACATAAAGCATTTTGTGTCATGGCGGTTAACGCTTTTTCTTCTCAGCTTTCTTTGCCCAAAAGATATTTCATTTTTATTCGCCAGTGTCCCTGCACGTGGTCCGCATTCGCATTCGCATTCAATATTCAAGAGTCTCAACAAATTACTTGAACCCTTTTCATAGCCCGTCGGAGGCCCCAAAAGGCTTTAAGTCATTTGTCAAAAAGCGCAAAAACGGCTTACGAGAAGGGCTACAGGGCCGGCAGTCTCGCTTTCACTTTCACACTTCCTTACTTATGCAAATGCGGCATTCTCATTTGCTTAGCGGAGAGACAACGCAGACGGATAAAAAGAGGATAAAACATAATACAATATCAGAGGTCCTGCCTTGCGGGCCTGTCATCTTTTTCGCACATTAGGCCTACTTTATTCCTCGGGTCCTCCTCCGTCTGATTAAATTACACACATTTCTGGACAGGCGACGAGTGCTGACAGATCATTGAAGCGCAAACTAACATCAGTCGTCCTTGGGGGTAAGTAAAACTCAAAAACATGTCAGACACAAATAATCAATTTGCTCACTGAGTTGTTACCCATCATTAATACAGGGGGATTCCCTTATTTTACTTGAATTTATTATTATTTCTTATCAATTTCCTGGCGAAACAAGTTTCAACTTCTCACACAACCTTAATCCGCTGAATTTAATGCCTCCAATTTGCGTCACTTTTCCGGAAAGTAGCCAATAAAAAGGCGAGACAAGGGATCGACCTCGAACAGGCTATCGGCGATGCACCAGAAACCAATAGCCCGACCATTTTCCCCCTAATTGTAACGCTGGCCGGGCGAATTTATGCTCCCAACTATTAAATGCTCCAGCTCAAGCTCCTCCTGCGCTGGTATTTTATGACCAAAGCTCGGTGGAAAAAATCAGGCCAGGATGTGGGCAAGGCCACGCCGACCACGGTTGCCCACAGCGCGGCACATTATAAAAAATTCAATTATAAGCTTTTTATAATGGTTTTGCGCTTGTGCTTACACCTGGACACGACATCTCTTTTGTTATCTGTTTAGCACGACTATAAGAAAAGATAGTGGTAAATGGCGTATGCGTTTACACACTGAAGATAATAGAATTCTTAATAATTGGTAATCTTTGAAATGGTTTAAAAGTATTCGCACTATTTTTCTCCATGTAGTTTTCCCTATCTTATCTCCCGAAGTTGATTAGGCGATTAGGTTACCCTTTCCCGGGAATAGTGCCTTTAGAACCTGCATCGGAACAAGTCGAGTTACTACCGCCGATCGAATAGAATTTTATTTAGAAAAAATACCCTAATGGAAAATCTTAGCGGCACGTCAATTCTTAAATTAAACGCGTATTGTTTATTCGTCATTTTCCAGCATATACGAAATAATTGTGAGCTTAGTGAAGATAGAGACCGATACAGGGATCTAATCAACTTTGGATTATCAAACGATTACATTCGTTCGGTATTTCTGGACTGGATTGATGATGACCTGCAGGCGAGACTGGAGATCAAAAAAGCATGTCTCTTGAGCGGCAAAATAGTGGCCCTTAATTTGGCAGAGATTTACGAAAACCTAAAACCATACACCATATCAGAGAAACAAAAGTTCTGGGACAACCTCAGTACCTCCCTCACAGAAAATTCGGATCTCAGGCAGTGCTTTATCGCCTACGTTTCAAACACGTATTATCCCGAGCACATGGACGTATTCGAACGGATCACAAAATTGCTTTAAACCAAGAAAAGCTTAACAAAGTTAAACCTTCAAATGCTAAGTAATAATAAGTAGAATATTGTTGTTAATTCATACTGAATTAATATTTTGCGTAGCTTACTCGGCAGAAAATCTAGAGAATTTTCGGAACTTACAGAGCCTCCAGCTGAATGTGCCCATGGATGCCGATGCACTGGTCCGGTATGTAAGATCAAATCCAAATCTCACAGAGCTTCAGTTTCTTAGCACAGAAATATACGGCAGACTAGCCGATATAGCACCCTACTGCAAAAATATTCAATACTTAAACATTCAAATGAAACCCGAGTCGAATTCCCTCGAGTACGCACCGCTCACGAAATTACCGAATTTAAGCCACTTGCGGTTAGGTGGAGACTCTTCAAGTCAATGGCAGAGAATGGTTCTAGGACGTTGAGAACGCTGCTAGTTGAAAGGCCAATAGGATCGGGAATTGAAGAATTGTCCAGACTCCACCATTTGGAACTTTTAGAATGCGAATTAAAGGTGCCGTTATCGGACTCGAGTCCAATTGCACTCCTGGCAATGGCCGTACATATGCGCTGTGGACCTAAAAATAGATTCGACGGAGGACGAGAACCTGGACCACATTAGTCTGGACATTCTCACAAGTAAGGGTGTTCTGGGACTGGTTTCCAAAAATATGGAATTCATAAAACAAATAATTTTACGGCTCAATAAATGGTGTCGGAACCGTTGTCAGTGCCCTAATTCCGATTCGCCGCCCATGTGGTTTGAAATAAATAAGATGCTGAACAGCTTAGAAAATTTAAAATGTCAGGATATAAGTGATCGCAAGGACATTACAAAATTAGCCACTTTCGCTTTGCTAAAGGCCTTGGAAAATCAATGTTCAGCTCTTGGCCGGAATTTCGGACTTAAAAGAGCTCAGGCTAAAAGTCAAGCTAAATATAGAAAGAGAACTAATGCGATTGCAGGAATCTGACATCAGATTCAATGTGGAAGACTTTGAGACGGAATTTCCCATCGACTCCGCCACCCAAGAGATCATAAATCTTGCCCTACTGACATATCTCAGGGAAACCCTGGCCAGGTCAAAGTTTGCGAGGATAAAGAGTAATATTGCTATACGACACTTGGCAATGGAAATTAATTTTGATATTCGCCCTTAGTTTATTTTGAAGAAAGTTTTTTTTAAATAATAATATATAAGCTCTCACCTTCCCATCAGCTGCTGTGTTGTTTTTATTTCATCAACAAAGCCATATATTGCATTCATCAATTGCCGTAGGTCAGTATCATTAAGACTCGCCGAACTGGTTCCCCAACCAATTGCCAGCGAGTACGTATATCTAATCGGGGCGAAAATAACAACAGATTACTCATGACTCTTTATACCGACGTTGCCTCAGCTAGCGATTGCCCAGAATGTGGAATTCAATTTTAGTTTCGCTTCGTTCGCTTCCGAAATGGGTCCCACAAACATAGTGGAGCTCTACGACGATTGTCTCTACAATGTATTCGAGTATCTGCCCACGGAAGATCGCATTAGCTTCGCTCAGGTGTGCCAGCGAATTCGTCAGGTGTTTTTCAATAAATACAGTGCGAAATACCGCGACTTTACACTCGACGCAGAGAGTCCGCGACTCGAGCTGATACAGCTCTGCATCAGCCGCGAGGCTGTCGAGGTTTTGACCATCGATCTGGACCACTTTGACACGGCCAAGTACAGCAGAAACCAAGGATGCATAGCACCAGTGGAATGTTTTGGCATCCTCTGCCAGACCCTGGCCGGCATGAGCCGGCTGAAGCACCTGGCGGTGAGGCAGCTGCAGTTTTACATCTCACCCATTGAGAAGCCCCTCGATCAAATTCTGACCGCCGTTAGGCATTTGCCTGAACTGAAGCGACTGGAGTTTCATGCCACTCAGGGTAAGTTAAGGTGCAAGATATGATTAGTACGAAATTATTAATTATTTATTACAGACTTCACTGTGGATCGCCTGCCTCAGCTCCAGAATCTGGAAACATTGCAGCTTCTCGTGCCGAAGGTTTCCCCGGCGAGCCTGATGAAGTGCTGCAAGTCCAATCCCAGTCTGCGCAGCCTCCACCTGGGCTATGCCTGCGTCCAAAAGAATCTCGTAGATATTCTTGCAAGCCACTGCAAGCACCTGGAGGTACTCAAGTTCGGCATGACAGCGGAATCCGCGGACTATAAGCCGCTGGCCAGGCTTCCCAAGCTCAGGGAGCTCTCCCACTTCGGAATCCGGCGGAGTGGCTCCTTTGAGCCCCTTCTCTCAGCCCTGGCAGCCAGGTCTCAGCTAACACATCTGTCCATCGACGGAGGAAGTCTCACCCACGAGGAGGCCTGCCAGCTGGTCCGCATCCAGAGCCTGAGGCACCTGACGTGCTTCTGCTCCAGCACCGAGTGCGTGGAGATGCTGGGCCAACTCGCGAACCTGGAGGAGCTGTGCCTTTGGATGTCCTGCCCCTTGGATATTTCAAATGGCCTGCTCACCATAATTGCCAGCTGCCGAAGGCTGAAGCTACTCCGACTGGCCGTGGGCAATGTCAATAAGAATTTCTTCAACGATGCCATAGACCTGATACGCATGGAACAGGCACCGAGTAAGCAGCCTCCGCTCAAGCTGGAAGTTCCAGCTGTCAGCCAGAAGCAGGAGGTTTCCCATCAGGTGGGTACTACTTCTAGTTCTCAGGGGCTTCTCACTCTCAAAACTTTTATTTTATTTCCAGAACATTTCCATCCAAAGAGAGATTATCAAGTGGAGCTCATTCCAGTGACTTTAGTTAGCAAGATCTCTGATATTAAATTATTTCCTAGTTTTATTAAACTATAAGGGCACTTGGAACCAACATTTATGAAGGATAATTCAGGCTGTCGCTCGAAGGCAGCCCGGCTAGGCCCAAACTTCTATCTAATCAACTCGAGAACTCCGGCGCGCAGCTCAAAGAACTCTAAAGTGTGTCGCAAATTTCGCATACTCAAGTGCCAAAGCGGGAACATGATATGAGTAACTCAAAAATAGTTGTGCAACTTGTGTTCGCCTTCTGGGAGAATGATGAAAAATGCACTTTGTAATTCTCGTTGCTCGTCAGTGTGTGCCACATGCCACGTCGCCCATCCGTCGCCCCGGCACTTATAAATGTCACATTAGAGTCCCATTCTGGGCGGATGGAATGTAGAGTGGGGAATGGGAAATGGGGGACAGGAGTCCTCTGGCTCGTTATACTTCGTACTCACAGTTGCTGTAATATGAATTTATATTCTTGTCACATTCACATTATTCGTGAGATTCCGTGAGAGGCGAACGGAGGCCCTTGACAACTGGTAAATAAAGTGGATTATCCTCAAGTCCATAATGAACAGTCTCGTTATTATTTGGGAATTTAAAAAAGTTAAAAATGAAAGTTAATTACTTACAATTAATTCCTTATAATTTACTTAACTCCTTTGTCCTCTTAAACTTTATAGACTGGTTATTCTGATTTTGTTCATTTAAGAATTGAGTAAAACCTCCATTTCGCATACAGCTGAATAATTCATCTGTTGCTTTCAGCGATTTCAGGGGAAATATCCATATCCCTGGCATCGGTCCGACCCTTTTTGTTTGTCGTCTCCTGACAGAGCATTTAACAAGAGCGCGGCCGTAAATCTTTCTGGCCGGCACTCGCCGCCCCACCTATATGGACTGTGCCAAATAGATTGAAATACATTTTCGCCTTTATGTTTCCGAGTTTTCAGGATTTTTTATTTTACTTTGACTTCATTGAGAATTAAAGTCCGCTCCGTAGGGGATTTCGACGGCATCAGGAGTCGTTGTCGTTGTCTGGGCGGCAATTTGTCAGCTGGACGATAAGCTGGCATAGAGCTCGAGCTCCTTAAAGCGCCCTAATGACCACCATTGCCGGGGCTTTCACTTTCACCCATATCCGGTATCCGGTATCCGGCATCCGGTATCCTGTATCCTGGCGACAACCTCCCGTGATTGCCCCGGCAAACGTATCCTCTGTGAGCGGCGACACAATTCAATTGATTTCGAGCAACGAAAGCCATAAAACCGGAGGCTAAGAGCGCCGTTTAGATTTATATATTGTTTGCCTATATATGGCTTGGCCTATATATATACTCTTCGGCTGCCATTGTTGCGTGGAGATTTATCATCGACTGCACTTGAGCGGACGCCTCGAGGCCATCAAATTTACACTTGAAGTGTCTCGGGCAAACGCTTTTCCTATTTTGTCACTTTGGGAAATTCTCGTTCAACGGCGGTAAGTTCATTGAACTGTAAAGTGTAAATCACAGTAACTGTGCGACTGTGAAATTCCTGGCTTGGGCTAACGAATAATCAATTGATTGCCAGAAACAAACAAATCAATTACACTCGGTGCGGATATTAACAAGAGAAATCTATAATTAATTGTAGTATTTATAAGAACCTTTATAAGATTAAGAACCCTTTTATGTATTTCTTTTATTATGATTTTTCGTCACCTATATTTTTAATATTAGTAATTTTAGCCAATTTGAGATGGACCTCAACCTGATCTTCATTAGCAGAAATCAGACTTGTTGACTTTCACGAGCCTTTAATTTACCTTAAGCAATTCCTTAAATAACTAGTAACTCTTTACAGGAATATCATCCTTATTTGGAGCTTACTTTACTTACTATACCAAAAGGACTCCTGCCACTTCTCTGGCTCAAATGCAAATTACCCGACCCCAAAAGTTATCCACTTGCTGGGGCACCGCCACAATGAGACTGAAAGATAACCATTTGGTTAGCATGGCAAAGTCATTTGCAAGCCACCGTTGCAACGGCACAGTTGATACCTTTCCGCGCTGCTCGCTTCGTCGTCTTTTGTTGGCGGTAATCGTCCCGCCGCATTTTTGTGGCCCACATGCCTTGCAGCCGGCTGCAGCAACCGCAGACCCACCGAGCGACATGCCAATTGTGGCCAAGACGACGACGGCGAGCACAACTTTGGCCGGGACTTTTGGGCGGGCCGCAGAAGATGATAAAAAGCGCAGCGCCGAATGCTCCTCAAACACGGAAGCACGGACAAACTGAGTGTTAACCCATTTGGCTGGCAGTTGCGGCTTGTTACATTTTTCAGCAGCATTCTCGGTTTTATGCTGGCTTTTATGGTTCCTCCTACGTTCCCCTTGATTGCCCGCAATCATTTCACTTGAACATGGCCCTTTACAGCCTTCCGGAGGTTACAATATTTCAAGTCGAAAGAATACGTGATTTCATAAAAATTTTGATTTTATTTATCTAAGCAGTAGAATGAAGGAGAATTAACCAAAGTATAAAAATCATCTACAGTAATTCTCAAATTTTATTTACAAAATCTTTTATGACCCAAAATTCTAATCTGAAATCTGTACAGTGTTTCGCCTTTATTTTTAGGCCCTTATTTAATTAGCATCGCTCTGACAGCAAATTCATAAACTTTCATGTAACTTCACGCCGCAGAGGACAATGGCAAACCCTTTGATCTCACCTGGCGACGACAACCAGGTAAGGCACGAAATTATCGTTGCTTTTTATGGGCAGGGTTATGAAATGTTTTTAGAAATATGTATATTCGCACATAAATATTCACACATATTCAAATTCGGGCGCAGAGCCTGGCAGGGACACCCATTGGGGATGTGGGAGGAGGACTGCCACCTAATGGCTTCATGGCCTTTATGCCAGAAACCAATTTATTTGCCCATCCTCTTCCTGTTCCTGCTCCAGCTCCTGCTGCTGATCCCCCGGCGTCTTTCAATCGAGTGTTCCGGCCCTTAAAGTCAAATCATAAACAAGAGAATAATAGAATTTAAGGTGAAAGCAGCTTAGGTGCTTGGACTGGGTGTAGTGAGGGTAAGGATATGGCTTTATTAAAGCTTAGATAAGGTACAAGGAATAGGTCAATAAAAATATGTATATATCTTATTACTATTATTGTTCTTACTAATAAAATTATATTACTGTCTTCCAAATGAATTAACTTAAGGATAAAAGACAGAATGTAAACCTTTAAACAATTTAAAATATGTCCCATCTAAATATAGAAATTTTGATTCAATCACAAGATAAACTAAAGCTGAAACCACTGGTCCTTCTATTGCTGCAACCGTAGTTGCCAAGCCGCAATCAGGATGCAAATCAGTTCTCGTTGGGTTAACCAGTGGGTACGGCGTAGTGAGTGGGTGACCAGCAAACAAGTTTCGGATTTTGGCTGCGACAGGACCCGGGACCCGTTACCCGTTACCCGTTACCCGGGACCCGGAGCCATTAATCAAACACCTGAATCGGAGCCTACCTGGCGGCCGCACTTTGGCAGTACTCAAAATTCAATTTCGCAGCCACGACGGTGATGTGATGGATGCGGACGCTCGGATGGGATATACGCTGATGACCTCATTAGCTTCGAGTTGCGGTAACTTGGCCCGACCCCTGAACCCCTGACTTGGCCATTTTCCGCCCAGCTGCAGGCTGCAGGCTGCTGGCTGCTTCGGTCTCCGTTGCAGGCCACACACTTTAGCCTACTTAACGACTTTGTTAGCCATAAATTCCGCTGGCCAACAATAAGGATATTGGATGCAAACGTCGTCTTGTCTTGCCGGAGACATTCCCCACTGTAATTTCCAGTAAAATGAAACGGAATTTCCTCCCCATCTCCGTCTCCGTCTCCGTGTCCTTGTCTCGCTTTTCTTCTCTGCATTCCGGCATTCTCCAATTTTCATATTTTCCTCTTATTTCATTTGGATTGTGGGCACGTATTTTATTCAGTTCAGCTCGTTGTTTCGCTTTTTATTCTGGACTGAGGGAAAACTGGTCAAAATGCGCGAAATTGTTGCTCAAATTGAGTATATAAAAGTCCAATCCTAGCTAGGACCACAAAGAAAGAACGCTTAAGTGAGAGGTAAGTAAGTTCTTTGGCATTTAAAAGAAGAAAAAGAATCTCAAAATAAATCCACTTAAATCATTATAATTTATTTCTGCATAAATAAACATAAACTTGGACAGGCCCTTATCACATATCGATTAAAGAGGCATAGGACGGTCAAAGGAGCCACAATTTCCAATATTAATCAAAACCCTTGCAGCTTCCGGTTGGTCCCGTGTCCCCAATTCAAAAATATGCCCATCCGCACATGTAAATAAACCCGAAAACAGGGGAACAATTTCATTGTTTGTTTACTTTTTATATCCTGGCAGGCGCAGCACAGGATTTGCAGCAAGTTTGGGTCGGATCGTAGCCCAATATACATATATAGTATGTAGGGGATGTATATAGTTTATCGCCGGGACGGAAGGAAGCAGGAGCCACAGCGGGAAATAAATTCAGACGGTAGCAGGAAATTATTTATATTATATTTTTTATGGGTATTGTTTTTTTACACATTTCATTTGATACATTTCGGCTGTGCTTTCGTTTCTTTTTTTCTTGTTTGTTTGCTCACCAAATATTTAATATGCATTTTAATCAAAATAAAAGAAGAGCCGCGCATGGAACTGGCCCCTCGAACCAGAGGTGGAGATATTAAAATATACACAGAGGCCGAGCGAAAACCCAAATATAAATTATAATTTCCGCTGGAGGCCACAGGACACAACACACACATATCCTTCGGGCGGCAGGCCGCTCGGGCAAATGACATAAAAAAGAATCCCGACAACATCTGCGTGAAGTGCGTTCAATTATTCGTCTTTTTTCCATTGCTGGCCGCTCCTTTTGGCCCCGGATAAACTTTCATCAAGTCAGCAAAGAAAAAATAACAAGATAAACAACAACAGGGCAATTTGTTGAATTCTCATTTTTTTCTCAGTTTTAAGGGAAATGTTATGGCCACTAAAGAAAAGTCGTCTGGACTTTGGACTTCGTGCTGCACTCCATTCCGTATCCCAAAGCGAAATACAATTGTTACAAATGTTTTGCAGCGTCGAGTAGGAAAAAAGAGCATTTAATTTCAGGGCAAAGTGAGCTGGAAGTTTGAAGTTTGTCAAGGTTCTATTTCGGGCATAATTTGTGTTGATAAATGTTACTTACATAGTGGTTTTTCCATTAATATATATAACTTTTCCATCAGAAATGCTTATAAGATGATAGATCTTTTGGTCCTTCGAACCGGATATGAAGCATGCCAGCAAGTAAGCTGTAAAATTAATTACAATTATGTAGTAAAGGAATTTTAGGGAATATTCTTACATTTATTTCGCATTAATCCCCTAATAACAAATTAAATATTTAAAATAGATACAGATTTTCTGAATTAAATTGTTATATTATGCCAAGGTAATAAGCCAAAAATTAATTTGTTGTGACTTACAATTAAGTTTTCATTTGTTTTCCAAGCATTGTTAAACATTCTCATAATGTAAACCATAAATTGGCTTACATTCTACGCCCCATTTGATGATTACTGCCCAAAAGTCTGTAAGGGATACTTGAGCAAATATTGCTTACCGCACAAGCCAGCATAAAAACATAATTTCGGTTGCCCCTTTCCAAATGCCGAGTCTGACCTAAGCGAGCGGAAAACGGAAAATCGGAAAATCGGAAAAACGGAAAAGCGGAAAAGAGCAGAAGCGCAGAAGAGAAGAGAGCCGAGTGGAAAGTGCGCTTCAAATCAGCAAATGGAAATGTATCGAAGGCACACGGAACGGAGGGGCAGAAATATTCATGATAATGCCAAGGACGCAGGGCCACGACAGGAAATGCCATGAAAAACCCAGCGGAAAATTTAAGAAAATTCTTCACGACAGCCTTTTTCTGTCCTGGGTGGTGTGTGCTGAGTGTGGGTGTGTGTGTGGTGTGTGCGTGGCCCAGAAGAAAAAGGATTAAATCAATGTTGTGGAACAAATTGTGTTTTGTGTGTGTGTGCTCGGCATGAAGGTAATGCAGCCGGGGCGCATTTGATATCCTCGTTTCTTCCACCGATTTTGCTCTGCCGCCAACAAGGCAAACGCATAACGAGGCTATATCGTTTCCGATTTTGGCCCCGGAAGCCCATGGAAGTGGGCGTGGCCCGCCCCCGCCCCGACATGACCACACACGATGTCCCATTTGATTTTGATGGCGTGAAGCTCACACGAGCGTTAATAATCGGAACGCACACACACTCGGAGCTGGCACAGATGGATAACCGAAGAATGGGCCGGGATAAACTCCTTGATGGAAATTAACTTGTTAGATTTATGAAATCGGGTGAAGGTTTGCCTTGGGATTTATTTAAAATAAAAGAGTAAGCAAAAATCAAATTATGAAATAATGGAAATCGTAATACGGAAAGAAAGTAATGAAACTACATGTTTCAGGCTCGAATGGATGTAAGTTAAGAAATTATACGATTCTCTTATTTAACTTTTCATTTAATATCCTCCCAAAAATAAATAATTTATATTTTGCTTTTACTATTTATTTTAGGTAATTTATTTTAATTATAAAAGATAAGATAAATGATATAAATTAGTATTACAATAAAAAAGGGTCACTAAAGCTTTCGAGATTAAGGGGAAAAAGAGTGAAAAATTGATTTAAATCATTCATTATTTGGTTTCTCTTGCTATTAATGAAATTGTGTAATTTAATAATTATACAACAAGAAATGGAGAGTTAACTATTTAAACTAGATAATAAATTATAATTAAAAGCCTTTATGTTTGCCTTTATGTTTTTTTGTTCAGTTTTATATATTCATATTTCTTACATTTAACATGAAATTACGTAAAAATAATAAAATAAAATAAACAGCTGCTTACAATATTTTTTATAATTAAAAGTCAAACGTCAAAGACTGCTGTAAGATAAAATTATGTAAAACCTGTCAGCACCTTCCTGTTTTTATTATTATTATTTTATTATTTAACCTCCTGGAAAGTGTAACATATTATTCTACCCTTTTTTATTCCAAGTCATAGGATCAAAGTTCAAATCATAAGATTACCATATCCATAATATCTGCCATAATACTTCCTCAAATCCCTCTCAATATCCGGAAATGAATAAAAATCATTCGAGTATTCAAGTCGAACGTTCTGTAATCGAGATACGGTATGCAAATGCAGTCACGGCACCCCTGCACTCAGTCTTTATTGCACTCGCTCGAGTGCAAAGGTATGGCGGAACCGGAGCCCGGACCCCCATCTATGCCAGCAGCTTGTCCACTTGAAGCAGCGGGCGTGGCAGCTCGGGGACAACACGGGCGAGGTCCGCCACGGAGCAGGCATAGAGATAGCCCTGCCTCAGCTTACCCTTGGCGTTGCCCTTGTGCAGCCAGTCCAGCCACGCCACCTGCTCCTCGACGGGATCGCAGATGACATAGGACTCGTGGATCTGGGCGAGGGTGGCGTGCGGATTGTTGACGCCCAGCAGGGCGATTCCGCGCTTCGGCTGCTGGCTGTCAATGAGGACGCGATAAAAGAGCTGGGGCACGGCCAGCAGCGCGTTGTTGTTGGCATCGGTGGTCAGGTGGAGGACTCGGCTGCCGGCCACCTTCATCTCGCCGTAGGTGCCCGTGTACACGGTGGCCGAGATACCGGCGCTGGCCACATAGCGACGCGTGGCCTCCTCCAGATTGGCCCATCGTCCGCCGTTGAAGGTTTGCCACTGGGGCGCCACGTTGACATAGTTGAAGCTGCTCCGCTGTTGGCTGGCATAGATCAGGTCCGCCTTGGCCGCCAAGTGTCCGCGGGCCAGGAACAGCCCGGCCTTGACGTCGATGAGGCCGGCATCCATCATCTTCTCCTGGTTCCGGTGCGAGTAAATCCTGCCTATGTCAAAGCCGGAGAAGTGGCCGGCGGGACTGAATTTCAGGCGCTTCACGTTCCTCTGGAAGTGCACGCTGGCCGGTGTCAGCTGGTGGCGGGCGTAGTGGGTGCGCAGGAGATCCGCGTCGTGGCACAGCTCCATGGTCGCCACAAATCTGCCGTCTCCGGTGTCGTAGCCCACGCGATACCAGTACGCATTGCTGGCGACGTCCCCGCATCGCCTGTCTAGGCGCTCCACAGAGTAGGGAATGGCCTGGCGGCAGGTGAAATCGCGGAATTCCATTTTAGACCCCGTCCACGCGAAGCTGATGTCCTGCACACACTGCACCCTTAGCGAGCGCAGGTCCGTGTCCATGGAGGCAAAGGAATGGCTGCAATGCAGCTCGATGCTGGCGCCGCGGGGAATCTCCAGCTGCCCGTCGGCGTTGGGGAGCCAGTAGAGATCCGTGCCGGGACGGAGGTACAGGGGCTGCACCTGGTCGGGCCGCGGCAGATCCTTTTGCACGTCCACCCGGCAGGGGGCACCTGTAATTGGCACTTGGTGTTAAACGGCATACTTTCGGGCGTCAATAAAATTAACTGAGCTAAATTACTGAGCACTTAAAAAAATATTCGAGTAGTTTTAGCTTTATTTTTGGTAATTAGCAATTTTTAAACCTCTTTTGTGAGCAATTCAACAGAGTTTATAAATGAGAGTTTATCGAACTTTGATTTAAATTTTAAAAAGATACATTTAAAATAAGGTTCAGTGATCAGCGATTTTGTAATCTTTTTTGGGAAGCAATTCAACAGAGTTTAAACCATACATTTAAAATAAGGTTCAGTGATCAGCGATTTTTTAACCTTTTTAGGGAAGCAATTCAACAGAGTTTATAAATGAGAATTTATCGAAATTGGATTTTAAAAAATACATTTAAAATAAGATTTAATGATAAATGGAAAATGGAAAATAAATGTGAAAAAGGCGTAGCAAATTATACAACACAATCTTAAAAAATAATCAGAGCTCTTCTTATATCATTAGCTAGTATACATGATATATATTTTAATTTTAAAGTAGTGGCCCGCAAAACATATGTTTATGTATTTTTAGCAACTATTTCGTGGAGTTTTATTCTCTAGGCAAATAAAATTAGTATTAGAGAAGACTCAAAACACCTTTTGTATATTATTTCAGCAGTTCAGAGAAAGCCAACTCACAAAGATTATGCTAAGCTAAGCTATAAAGTAAAGTATATGACTTTACATAACCAATTTATATTAAATATACTGTTCAATCACAATTTGTTATCTTAAATTAAGTGACATATTTCCAAAGTCAAGCAAGAACTTGGGTTTAGAATAAATTGATGTTTATTTAGGAAGTTATTTTATTAAACCTTCGATTTTTTTAAATTTTAGAGATCCACAACACTACTATAAAAACATACAGTTAACATCTTAATTTTTCCAAGCTAATATGTTGCCGCTGCTGTAGCTGCCACTCACCTCGCTCGAATGCCGTCCCATCAACATGCAGGCCATCGAGATCTTTGATTATCTGACCCACATCTGGTCCGGGAGTGACCGCCTCACGTGCCCGAATCTCTCTCGGAATCACGATCGCCAAGAGCAACGCAACGAGCTGGAATCCACGAGATGGCTTCGTCATGTTTGGATACGAACGACCGCCGAGGTTGCTGTCTAACCGCAGACTGAATTATTTTGTTTGGCGAACAGGTGTTTTTATCGTATATTCTCAGTTCGCTCTTTCGCTCTCTGACGTCTCTTTCTCGGCGGCGATACTATTATTGACATTTTGTTGCTGTTTAATAATTATTTATTTATTTATTTATCTTGCTTATCTGGGGTTGTGCTTCCGAATTCTTTGAGTTAAAATGAGTCGGTGAATTCAGGTCTAGGTTGCCTCAACTTTCTTTACAAGATGCAAATAAACAGAGATTTATCTCAGGGCAAAGATTGTGTTCTTGATTTTATTAGCTTTGTGTAAGGTATACACACAAAATATTATAATTTAATATTTTATCATCTTGATCATTTATTATTTCTGACATTTATCTTGCTTAACATTCTCTGACTTGACTTTTGTCGCTGGAATTATTACAAATGAGAATTTCTGTTCAGCTGAAGTAAGTAACATTTGTTTTAACGCCTTATTAAACTTATAATATTAGGTAAAACGAGTTTTAGTAAACATATTATTTAAAATTTATCCGTACGAGTTGTAGTCATTGTAATTGTTATTACTGTCACCATAATTGTTGTAATTGTAATTGTTGTTATTATTATAATTATTATAGTCGTAGTAGGGTCTCGCCGTGGTGTAGGTATTGTAGGGATTATAGTTGTTGTAGGTGGGATAGGCGCCATTGGCCCCGTAATATAGATTGGGATTAATGCCGGGCCTCGCGCCTGCACCCATGCCCATGGGCAGGATAACTAATGGCTCCACAATAATGCTAGTTCCTCCCATGCCTCCTCCTCCCATCGGCACGCCAGGCGGTGGCATCATGAGCATCGGAGCCGGAATGGGTCTGGGCATCGGCATGGGTTGTCCCATGTACGGCGGGTAATAGGCCCGTCCTGGAGCTGGAACATTCATGGGACCTGGAACTGCGCCCGGAGGCCGCATGGGACCTGGCATAGGCATAGGTCCAGGCATGGGCATTGGCATTGGTCTTGGAGGCATGGGAATCTGGCGGGTCGTTCTATTATTAACTTGCGAGAGAGTTGTTTCTGGTTCTTTCCCGGGATCTCTCTTCGTATATTCCAGAAGTACTGGTAAATAAAGGGGAATTAAATTGTAAAAACTAATAACAGAAATAAACTTTAAATATACAGAAAATATGAACAGAAAGTGAAAGGAAATGCATCCTAAAATAAGTTTCTTAACAGAGATTGGGAGCTGTAAAAAGTGAAAGTGCTTAGAACCTAAGAGGATCCTCCCGAAAAGGGTAAATTAATGTTATAATAATACGAATTATAGTTGGATAAGTAAGGATTAAAGAATCCCGTAGGTGGGTTTCCCCTGGAACGTCCATTGTAGTTCATAAATGACGGATAGGACATTCCAACTGCAAAGTACAGCTGAGACTTGGGTTGAGCCTGCATCGCATATTGTGGATTGGGCAGGGGCTGGATCCCAGGATACTGGGGCACGGCCTGGCGGGGCTGCGGCATGGGAAGCGGACGTGGTAGTGGATACCCAGGTATCGGCGGCGGTGGAGCCGGCATTCCCACCGGCTGATACAGCACTTGCGGCGATCGCCGGAAACGGTGCAGAGCTGGTGAGTACACAGAAAGAAAACTCATCAACTCGATGCATTTAAAATAATATTTTCTTATTTTTATTGCTACGAAAATGTGATATTTGAAAGTACTTCCTACTATCCCGAGGACAGTGTGAGGTATAGCAAGTAGTTGTTGGTGGATGAGGGGCTGGCCGTTCTGGCCAGGGGATATCCATATTGCCTGTACGGACTGCCCCCCATTCGGGGATAGCAATTGTAGTAGCAGGGCGGCGTGGGCGGAACTAGTTGGGGGACATTGGCCGACCTGGCCTGCGGATAGGAGGGTAATCCCACGCCGGGACTGGGCGCGTAGCCCGGATACGTGCACGAATAGGGATATATGGGACTGACTGTGCAGGGCACATTTTGCCTGCGATTCAGCCAGGGATTCGACTGAGGCTGAGGCTGAGGCTGTGACCCATCCTGCACAATCACCAGGACATTGGCCTGAGTCTGACCCGCGTGCGTGGCGGAATTATCCGGTGGCCCGAAGTCGGTCAGCAGCTCAAAGTCCGCATCCGCGTCCGTCCGATTGCGATTCGTGCTGGTGCTGGTGGGAATGCGGGTGTTGGCGATGGTCAGTGTGGTGTCGATGGAGAAATCCCTGGCCAGCTGATCTGAAAGGGATCAGTGAGAAGAGCCAGATTTCTGGGTGAGTGATCGATGAAATCGGGTGGGATAATAGTCAGGCACGCACCTTTTTGGCACTCCGCATAGCTGCCACATAGTTCTCCTTCCCGTTGATCTGGTCCATCGCAGGGGACTCTGGCTACAACACATCTTTCCCCAGACTCACAGGCAATGTCCTCACAATCGAGCCCGAATCCTGTGCATTTGTGAGGGCAATAAAGCACATAACTTTAGGACTTTCCAGCTAACTTACTTTTATATCCTTGTACGCAGACTGCCGCTCCTATGATTAAATATATTTTAAGTATAGGCTTCATCTTTTTCTGAAATTGTGAAATCAACTAAACGCTGTGCAAGTAGAGCCCTAGATTTTATATTTCCATTTTCATGCTTGAAAAGCGCTCTTAATTATTATTAGTTAAACTAATTCAGCAAAATATAAACATTACATTAAATTTAAATACTTGAAAGTCATGGCTTATTAATCATATTTATTTATTTAATAAGTATGAGTAATATTCCACATGTGCCTAGCAGTGGGTTAACGGAATTAAATGTTTCAATTAATAGAACTTTGAACTAAGTTAAGCTCAAGGCACATAAACAAACATAGGTTAAAGGCCTAGCACCTGGTACATGACATAGAAAGCGTAAAGTTCAAGGCTTGATATTTGATATTTCTGATTAATCGAAGCAAGCCCGAGATACACACATTATTTAATCCGCAACAATCCCCAAGCACTTGAGAGATTACTCAGCAAATATAAATCAAGACATGCGTGCTGAGTGTTCTATCTTGCCCCTTCTGCAGCTCTTGTTTACCTCCTGAAAAGTCCATTACAATCATTAACCAACCTGGCGTATACTTAATACGCGATGGGACGATTGCGCTGCGATAAGATAAACAAAAGAAACCGCAAGGCAAGCCGCTGCCTCGATAAGTAATGTGAAAGTCACTGCCACGGTGACTTCAGCTTGGGATTCGGATACGGATTGGGACTGGCATTTGGGGCCACTGGAAGAGCGGGAGGAAAATCCAGCGGCTCTGGAAAACGTGTGGCACGTGAGCAAACAGTCCAAATAAATAGCTGTGTGCCGGCCATAAACGATAACGCCACGAGTTTGATAACTCGACTCTTATCAATATGTCCAACATGCAATAAACTCCAAAAAGAACAAAAACGAAACGTGATTTCCAAGTTTTATGGCCCCTAACAACTAAATTTAAACGTTCCTTAAAGCCTTGTATTTTCGGGGCAAAGAAAAACAATTCTGCAAGTAGGTCATATTTTTATTGGTTTTAAATTAGGAAATTCGTTATTTTTGGCTTCCATTGACTGCACATTTTAGTCCTGAATGCCCAGCACTCCCTCCACCTGCAGATCGTCCAGGGGAAGGTCCTTTACCACGGCCGTGAAGTCTTCCACGGTGCAGGCATAGGAATAGCCCTTCTTCAGATCGTCCTTGGTCCAACTGACCCAGGTTAGCTGCTCGCCAATGTCCTCGCAGATGACGTACTCCCGCTCGATTTGCTCCGAGTCGGCGTGGGGATTGTTCACTCCGATCAGCACGATTCCCTTCCTGCTGTCGCGATCGATGACCACGCGGTAGTAGAGCTTGGGAACCGGAATCAGGCCGTTGTTGTTCTCGTCAAAGCCCAGATACAGTTCCCTCTGGACGCCATCCACATCGGGCAGGGTGGACACACCCCAGGTGCCAGTGTAGCAGTCGGCGGTGATGTTCTCGTCGGCCACGAACTTCCGCACACTGTCCTCGACCCGCTCCCAGTTGCCGGCATTGAAGGTCTGCCACTGGGGCGCCACGTTCACGAAGAAGAAGGTGGCCTGCTGGGCGGCTCCGAAGACAAAGTCCGTTTTGGCCGAAAGGTGACCCCGGGCCAGGTAGACATTGCCGCTGATGTTGAAGTAGGGCGAGGCGTCCATGCCCAGGATCTCGGACACCGTGATGTTCTGCTGCACCTGGGTGTACATCGTGTTCACATCCTTGCCGTTGTAGAAGTCGCCCGGGATGAAGGTCGGCCTGGACACCGAGCGCTGGTACTGAGCACTCCCCGGATAGAGGACGTGGTGCACATAGCGGGTGACCTCCGCCAGCTCATCGTGGCACACATCGTAGGTCTGCAGGAAGTCGTCCGAGGCGGTGGCCGAGAGCTGGAAGCCCACTTCCAGGAGGTCAGTGCCGCCGTTGCACGGGCGGTTGGTGCGACGTGCCGTGTACGTGGGCCAGGAGGTGCACACGAAGTCCTGGAGCTGGTAGAGGCTGCCCAGGGCCAGGAAGCTCTGCTGCTGCCAACAGGTGGAGTTCAGGAAAGTGTAGCCCGCGAAGGATCCGGCGAAGGACTTAATGCAGTGCAGCTCCAAGGCCTCTCCGTGTCTCAGCTGCACCACGCCCTCGAGGTTGGGTTCCAGATACCTGGCAAGGCCCAGCTCGCTCCTTATGACGTAGAGCGGGGCCGGATCCTTGAGATCTCCGTTCACCTG
The DNA here is from genome assembly GCA_018153105.1 of Drosophila rufa. Lineage (NCBI taxonomy): Eukaryota > Metazoa > Arthropoda > Insecta > Diptera > Drosophilidae > Drosophila > Drosophila rufa. Next base: position 18,614,161 of record JAECXS010000085.1, read on the forward strand.
GAAGCTGCACACCTCATCCTGCAAGTCCTGGCTAGCCAGGCCCAGCACGCCCGTGGTCTCCAGTTGATCCAGCGGAAGGTCACTCACTACCTTGGTGAAGTCATCCACAGCGCAGGCATAGGAGTAGCCCTTGGAGATGTCCGTCTTGTCCCAGTCCAGCCAGTCCAACTGGGCACCCACATCCTCACAGACCACATAATCGTCCAGGGTCTGGGCCAGAGTTATGTGGGGATTGTTTACCACTATCAGCACCACTCCCTTCCTCGAATCCTGGTCGATGACAAGGCGGTACAGGATCCTAGGCACTGGCAGCTGCTTGGTTTCGCTGTTCAGGTAGAGCTCTGTCTGGACGCCTTCCGAGTTGGGTAACGTGGAGATGCCGAAGCTGCCGGCATGGACACTCACGTTCAGCCCCTGGTTCGCCACAAACTGCCGCAGACTGGACTCCACGGCCAGCCAGTTGCCAATGTTGGTGCTCCTCCACTGCGGAACCGCGTTCACATAGAAGTGCGTGGCCCGCTGGGCGGAACTGTGGATGAAATCCTGGCGAGCGGCCAGTTGTCCGCGGGTCAGGTAGAGGTCCTTGGTGCTGTCGAAGTACTGACTGGCGTCCAGGCCCAGGGCGGCACTGAATGACTCCAGCTGACGCGACTGACCGTACAGGACGTTGACATCCTCTCCAGTGTAGAAGTCCCCTCGGAGGTATCCCGGCTGGGCCACTCCCCGCTGATAGGCCACATTGGCCGGGGTCAGCTCGTAGCGAGCGTATCGCGAGATCTGCTCCTGCTGATCGTAGCAGATCTCCAGGTGGCTCAGCAGGCCGGCGGCCACATCGAATCCGATCTGGACCAGATCAGTGCCGCCCTCGCAGGGCTCTCCGGTCCGGACTGCCTCATAGGTGGGCCAGCTCTGGCACACGAATCCGCGGATGGCCACCCGCTGACCCTCCGCCTCGTACAACTGATCTCCCACGCAGCGAGCTGTCAGAGCCGTATAGCGATTGAAGGGTGAGACCAGAGCTCCAGTGCAGTGCAGGTCAATGGAGGATCCTTCCTCGACGGTGTAGATGCCACTCTCATCGGGCAGCAGCCAGCTGAGAGCTCCCTGGGGAGTCAGGAGTGGAGCGGGGTCCTTCAGCCCGCCATTGATGTTGAACTTGCAGGGATTGGCAATGGGACTCGCTGTGGTAACAGGGGGACTTGAAGTTGTGGGAGAACTAGAGGAGGTTGATGACGGTTCTTCGGATGTGGAGGAGCTGGGTTCTTCAGTGGATGAAGATGTGGAGCTGCTAGGTTCTTCAGTGGATGAAGATGTAGAAGAGCTGGGTTCTTCAGTGGTTGAAGCTGTGGAGGAGCTGGGTTCTTCAGTGGTTGAAGCTGTGGAGGAGCTGGGTTCTTCAGTGGATGAAGATGTGGAGCTGCCAGGTTCTTCAGTGGTTGAAGCAGTGGAGCTGCTAGGTTCTTCTGTGGAAGAAGTGGGTGCCACTGTAGATGTCTCAGTAGAAGAGCTTTCCTCAGTTGTGGATGAATCAGTTGTAGATGGGCTTGGATCTGTCGTGGATTCATCAGTGGTGGAGGTGGATTCCTCGGTTGTTGAAGCAACTGTTGTGGAACTGGGAGTCGTGGCAGGATCCGTGGTTGTGGGAGGTTCCGAACTCGTACTGGGTTCTTCGGTGGTGCTCGACGGCGCCACAGTGGTCACATCATCCAGTCCCAGAACACCGTTCGTATACAGATCTTCCAGCGGCAAGTCCTTGACCACCTGTATAAAGTCCTCCACGGTGCAGGCGTAGGAGTAACCCTCGTGCAGATCCTCCTTGTACCAAGTCAGCCAGCTCAGCTGATGGCCAATATCCTCGCACAGTATGTAGTCCTCGAGGATTTGCTCCAGCGTCAAGTAGGGATTGTTGATGCCAATGAGAACGATGCCCTCGCGACTCTCCTGGTCGATCACGACCCGGAAGTAGTACTTGGGCACGGGGATCAGGCCGTTATTATTCTCGTCAAAGTCCAGATAAAGCTCCCGCTCCACGCCGTCCACATCGGGCAGAGTGGAGACCCCGTAAGTGCCCGTGTAGCAATCAGTGGTGAGATTGCGATCGGCCACGAACTTGCGCACGCTGGCCTCCACCTTCTCCCAGTTGCCGCCATTGAAGGTCTGCCACTGCGGGGCCACGTTGATGAACAGGAAGGTGGACATTTGGGCAGCCCCAAAGATCGTGTCCGTCTTGGCGATCATGTGTCCCCGCGCCAGGATCCGGTCGTCGGTGTAGTTGAAGTAGGGCGAGGCGTCCATGCCGAGTATGCCGCTGATGGTGATGTTCTGCTGCACCTGGGTGTACTTCGTGTTCACGTCCCGTCCGCCGTAGAAGTCCAGCTCGATGAAGCTGGGCCTCGCCACGCCGTGCTGGTAGTCGTAGCTCGAGGGGTAGAGCACGTGGTGCACATATCGCGTGGCCTCCGCCTCGGCGTCGTGGCAGAGCTCGTAGGTCTGCAGGAAGCCGCCGTCCTCCACCTCGAATCCCACCTTCACGATATCCGTGCCGCCATTGCAGTCCTGTCCCGTTCGCAGGGCAGTAAAGGTGGCCCACTGGGTGCAGGTGAAGTCTGAGAACGGATGGATGGCATCGTCGACCAGGAAGTACTTGTTCTGCAGACACTGGGCCGTCACCTGGGTCCGGTTGTCGAAGGGTGTCGCAAATCCCACGCCCGGACAGAACATATCCAGGAGTTCGCCATTCACCAGACGCACAGTGTCCGTGGGATCGGGCACGATGAGTTCATAGGAGTTGTGACGCGAAAAGAGCGGCGCGGGATCGTTGAGGTCGCCGTTGACCTTGAATTCACAGTCTCCGCGCACCGCGACGCCTTCATCGCCCTCCGCCAAGGCTTCCGGCAGGACTCTGGGCAATCTGCCGTACACTTTCCCCGCACTGCCGGCGATCAGCAGGGCCAGGACCAAAATCGAGCAGCGGTTGCTCCACATCGCGACGTTCCAGAGGACGTAATGCCAAACCTGGGACTGGCGCAGTGCCTTCTTATACGTCGGAAACTTATCGCAAAGATTACGGCTTTACGGCCGATTATAAATGGATCGTAAATATCAAAATATCAAAAAGTTAGGAACGAAACGCAATACCAATCAATGTTTAACTGACGCTATAGGCCACTTGAGTTGCAAAAACCCAATGATGGCATGTGAAATAATCTCTTTGCGTTAATTCAGACACGTAATTATGAATGGGAAGGACAAGGATTTGATTTAGATATAGCTAATTAACATTTTTAATTACAAATAATACAGGAACTTGACCATAATATAGCTTGGCTACCACGTTATCTTGGCATATTATTCCCAGAATAAATAGTGAGCAATCTAAACTCTTATCGGGCGACTGTAGACCCAAAACAAAATTACCTAACCAAAATTGTGACACAATCCATTTACCATAAAGTTAATTACAAATGGGTTTCAATGGGAAGTTGTATTTATATTTTTATTAGCATATAATAAATTAATAAACAAATTAGCCAGTTCTTAGATTTTATAGCATAATCAGCTTGGTTGAAAGTAATTGGACTTTGAATTTATTAAGGAAACTTCTTTAACAGGGGAAGTCATTTTATTTTAACAAATGTAACCTTAGTTTGTAATATAATTAATATTTATTAGCATAAAATAATTAAGTAAACAAATTAGTTTTTTTTAGCATAATCAGCATGGTACTTTAATGGTACTTTAAATTTATTAACGAAGCATATTTTCCCGGGGAATCTATTCATTTTATTTTAAGAAATGCAACCTTAGTTTAAAATATATTTTTGTATTTTATTTTTTCATTATACTTTTATTAGTATATAAATTTATAAACAAATTAACCAATTCTTACATTTTGGGACACAATCGGTGATTGAATTTTGGTTATATTTTCCACCGTAACCCAACCATTTTATTTTACCAAACGCAACCTTAGTTATATATTGAATAAAATATATAGAAAATCCTCAGGCACTTGTGATTTTTAATTGATTGATGGATAGCCACATATACCTCGAATTAATTAACTTATTAGCTAAGGCAACAGTTGTTATTGAAAGCAAATATTTGCGGAATAAAATGCACTCAATCAACATCACCGACAGACAGACATTGGCAACATTCATATTGGCCAAATCAAATAAATGTTGGAGTCATCTGATGGCCACCGTCCGCCTGGACTGTGTCCACAGAAACGGAACCAGCCCAGACATGGCCACTGACTAATTTGCAGCACTGTTCGTGCGTGTGAATTTTGGCAATTGAATGATACCGCCACCGCCCCCCAAACTCCCAAGCTCTCAAACTCTCCTCTCCGATATCCATGGGATGTCTGTGCGACGAACAAAAAGCTGCATGTAAAACAAATCATTAGGTAATTGAATTCGGTTTTGCAAAAATACAATTTATTCGCATTCGCATTCGCAGCTGACAGCTGCTACGCACAGAAGGAGGCCTGTCAATGAAATGCAATATATGTGTAGACAAATGCTGTGCGTGTCGTGCGAATTGAATGGAAATGTTGCCATCAAATTATGTACAAAAGCAGAATTAAGAGAGACAAATAAGAAAAATAAATAAAAGTCACACAGAAGTTGCCATAAAATATACTCTGAAATATAATATTTTCATTTGAATTTGCCTGGTGTTCTGAGAGAAATCTTGATAAACTGTAAAACAATAATGTGCTGGCCTCTAAAAGTGAGCGATAAAATAATATATTTGCAAAATAGATAAAGAAGTGTAGTCTTTAATTTGTATTTCTTGTTTTGTTTAATTGAATTAGAGTATATTTGCTGACTTTTACCTTGTAAGTACATCCATTTCATGTTCTCATTTTGTTTAAAGGAAAATACATCCCTTTAAAGCTACTTTAATGCATACGATTATCTATAAATTTTGGCATTTGCCCACTGACAATTCCGTGTAATTGTCATAATTTCAAATATGCAAATTTGCAAAGCCTATTTTTTGTTGTTGGCGTTAACATGCCAACAAGAGACTCGCATTAATCAATTACAATGCCGGGTGCTGGGCGCTGGGTCTGGGCGCTAGGTGCTAGTTTGTCGCATAAGCGTGACAATTCGGGCATAAATCCTGATTTTCAATAATTTATGGCAACTAATGGCAGACACACGGCGTATGCGCAATGTTAGACCTGCTCCTCACCTTGCAGCTGAAAATTGCAATTAAAGCAATGGCCGGGCATCTGGCAATCTGTTAATTATAATTTTCCATTTACACTTCTTTTCAATTTCCTTCGCCGGGTGCTCAGCTCAATTAAAAGTGCATTAAGCCACGCTCAGCCAGACACAAGGTTAAGGCAGCCAGCCAAGCCGACACAGATTGCTCTCGGATGGATCCTTATGCGCCTGATTGCAGTTACTTAATGAAAGTGCATAATTCGACAGGGACACTGCAGTCAGGGTCGATGATAGTTCGGGTGAGAGGTTCACTGGAAAACCTGATGATGTCTTGGGATAACAATTTTTCTGAAAATATTGATAACAAAATAATTAGTCCAAGTTGTAGAGAAATGATTGGATAAAGATAGATTTATTTATTAGATTAAAATAACTGCTAAGTCTCGAACTAAAATATTAAAATATAAAGGTATTTTAACGACTAATTTAGAAAAAGTTAAACAAGGTCATAAACAAAATAGAATAAGACATATATACAGAATACAGAACAAAAATTAAATTAAATTAAAGAGAAGTGTATTTTATATTGAAGTGTTTCGTTTGAATTATTTATTATTAAATATTTCAGTCTTATAGTTAAATTAAATTTATAATACAAATTAATATAACGGTTTGAAAAACCTAATCTTTGTTTAAAAGTATTAATTGCTATTTTTGTGAAATATAAAGAATATCTAAAAGCCAAGACATCTTTTTTACGCTTTGGTCTCTACATTAGAAATCCCAATCTATGATTGGAAGGACAACTGTTTTTCCTGCTCAGATTTAAGCCGCAAAAAACGGGCTGAACTCTTTAAGTACAAGCTGTTGGAAAAGCTGGGAGAACAAGCTCGTTCTCTGCCACCTCAATATTCCATTTTTTGCGCCTTTTTTTTGTTTGTTCTTTTGTCGAAACGGAAAAGTTTCTTGTATGGAATTTCGCAGAGCACGCATACGCCGTGTGGCCCAAAGCCGAAGCGGCATTGAATAAATGAAGACGAGTGCAGGCGACGGCAATGGCGATGGTCAAAACGAAGCTGCCACTGGCAATGGCGGCTGGCGGATGGCGGATGGCGGATTCCGGATAGCACCACTACTACCTCCAGAACCACCTCCACGTCCTCGACCGTCAACAAGAACAACAGCTTCAGCAGCACCAACACAAACAGCCAGGCGGCTCTCAAGTGCAGAACGCCAACTGCAAAAGACAGCGACCAGCGCGAAAAAGCGCAACCAAGGCATTTTTTAACGTTGCCGGGTTTTTTTTACTGTTTTTTTTTCTTTTTTTCGTTTTGCTGGGCCATATTTAAATGGATATGCCTGAGATTTTTTGTTCACTGCGGTTTTGCTCTCCGCTGAACGCAAGGAAATTCTCGCAGCTTCCTCCGTCCCGTCCTTTAACCGAAACATTTTAATTTAAATGTTGAAACGTGACAATGGCGCCGAGCCTGAGACTAAGGATATGAGGTTGTCTCATGTGTCGCGCTGTCAGTCAAAATTTAACATATACCCTGTGAAGGGAAAGGCGACGGATGTCTACGAAACTAAAGTCCCAGGACGACACGCCCGATGTTGGCTTGAAAGTTATTTTATGCAACAGTAATACCCGCAGAGGGGAGAAAAAGTGGAGTCGTGAACAAGGATGCAGAAATTATATGCAGAAATATTATATATATTGGTCTGAAAAATGTTTTAAAGGCCATAATTGGATATAACATAAGTAAAAAAAAAATGCATTTGAAAGTAAAATAATATATATATATTTTATTTTCCCTTTTGATTGTCTGAAATTTTTCTATGGCCCAGTACTGATACCAATTCCAGGGAGCCACACTTTCGAGCCCACTCTGATTTAATTTCAAGGGCTGCAGGGTATTTTCAGGACCCTTTAGACCGTGTCCTGGCCGCCATCGTCCGCCGTGGTCAAAAACCCGGCAATGTTGTCGCCGCTGCTGTTGTTGTTCGAGTGGATTACCAGCAATATCCAATGGGGTCCTCGTCCGGCGTTCAGTTGACAAACGCGCTGGGGGATGCAAAAAAAAAGCAGAAAAGCTGTTAAATTATGCCCGCTCAAAAGAGTTGAATTGACGTGGGGCGATGTGCGAGTACGTGAAAGGGGACCGAGATAGGAGGGGCACTGGCAACGCCGAGCCTGTGGTTACCACAGCTCAAGTGCCAATTAATAAGTTTGCCTTTGGTATGAATGAATGGCAACCCTTCCGGGCGGCCCTCGTCAACCCATCTGATTGCCGCTGAAGAGTTTCGGCCGAGGGCCTGGTCAGCGGCCGCTGTGTGCATGAATTATTCAAAGAAAAGGATATTAAAAGCACACAGATACCCCCATCTTCATATCCCCTCTTGTGTGTACATGTGTGTACATGCACTCGCGCATCCGTATCCTTTTTTATGTGCCCAGCTCACTTGATGCCGGCGGAATGGACGATGCGCCTGAGTAATTGGAAGTTTTTACTGCTGCCTCGTTTGCTTCAATTTCGCGATCTGACTCTGACTCGGCTTTTTTCGCCAGCCAGGGCATTCCGTTGCCCTCCGTGCCGCTCCTCGCAGTTGATGAAGCAAATTTTAATGAATAATGTGCGGACACACGCGTTGTGATAAAATATTTACGAGCCCCCTCAACGGTCCTTTAGAAGGGGCCACTCGCCAGGGAATAAGAGTCCACAAAATATATAATATCTGGAATTAAGCATTCAATAAAAATATCATAATTACCTGTTAATCGATGGGCGACTGTCAAGTTAAAAGAATGAGATTATATGCTCTTTAAATACAATAATTGACAGAGGAGAGATGACGTTAAACAAAAAATAATCTTACACAAATAGGAACGAAATATTGGCCAATCTTAGTTAAGGTTAAAGTTTATAAAAGTCCGAGATACTTATAATAATATAAATACATTAACCTTAAATTAATTAATAAAATTATATTTAAGATACCAACAAAAAACTAAATATTCATTATAGAAATAGTAAAATATTTTACTGTTGAGAGAAAACCAAGTAATGCCTATTATAATTATTCACCTTAGTAACAATACCCAAGAAGTTGAATTTTCTTAACTTATTTATTTAATTATTAAAAACAATATCAAATCGTGGAAATTTTAATTTAATACATTAAGATTGCATGCCGGATTACGACTCAATAAATTAACCATGTCATATTTAATTCAATTCATTAAGATTCGCTTCTGGTTAACTCAATTTATTGAGAGCCCGCGTGCTCATTTTCATTCAACATTTCTGGGGCACGAGGCTCCCTTTGTTTCCTTCCGCACAACGATAAGGATTCTTGAGAATTTCTTTTCTCGTTCTCACATTTCAATTAGCATATCGGTGGGGAAGTGCTCGCTGAAAATATATATATATAGAGTGAGAGCGCCGAAATAATAATAAATAATATGCTCGGGACTCGCTGAACAATACGAGAACAAAGTACGAGTAATATCAGAATTTTCTCGAGCGCATTGTTGCCATTGTTTCGTTGACTGTTGTCTGTTTTTCTTTCACTTGAGCTGAGCTTGTTTTACTTTCCGGCTCCGCCGCTGGCTTTCCTCTCGATCCGGGCAACTGGATCCATGTTTCTGAACCAGGACCGGGACCAGGACCAAAGCCCGGCTCCTGCAACAATGTAGACGTAGTCGCAGTCTGTCTGTTGATTTTCTGCTGGCCATGTTCCACTGCACTTGCACTTGTTTTTGTTTCCCCCGCCCTCATCCCGCCGCATCTGCTATCTGCTGCAGCCCTCCAGCGTTTAATTCAATGTAAACGTGCTAAAGACCGCTCTGGCCTGGGCTGGGAAACAACAAATGTTTAAATTGTAGCAAACAAGCAGCGATAGTGTTGCATCCTTTTGTTCTCTCTGTCGATTGGAGGGGAAACAATGCAACAGTTACAGGCATCATCGGTTGCAATGTCATTATTATCGTCTGCCTCCACTCGCATATTGCATGCCTCACAGGGCTTGTCAAAGTATCCGACTTTTCGGTTGGTTAAAATAAAACAAAATGGGTAGAAGAGGCATTCAATTTCAATCGAAATCGACTTGTATCTTGCTTTACTCTGATTATAAATACTCACTTAAAACTAACTAACTTAAGACACAGACATTTTTGTTATTTTAAATATTTCTTAGAGTTTTTGAAACTGATAATGATGCAATTAGAATTTATTCCAGCCTTATTTCCTTCTTATAACATCATGATTATAAATTCCTATTAAAAACTATTTAATAGACTCAAAAATGTCATTTTTAACCCTTGATTTATTTTAAAACAAGTAAGAAAGCTACAGTCGACTGTGCTCGACTGTGCTCGACTGTGAGATACCCGGTACCTAAACGTTTGCGCTTCACACTAAAAGGCAATTAAAAAATGTACATAACAACAGCAATGTACTTGCAACAGCAGTGCCTTAGGGCGGTGTGTTAAAATTCTAACCTTATTGCTAATATCTCCCATGTTTATCATCCGATTTTACTGAAATTTTCAGGAAACGTCCATTTTATTTTATTTATTTATTGTATCTATTAACTTTAACCCGAAAATAACGAGTATAGCTTAATAACGTTTTTTATGATTTATGAGGGCGCAAGTGGGCGTGGCCAAATTTTAAAACAGACTTGATCTGCGTGCAACAGATTCCAATGTTGTCACCAAATTTGGTAACTCTAGTTCTTATAGTCTCTGAGATCTGTTGTTTCACACGTACAGACAGACAGACGGACATGGCTAAATCGACTCGGCTGGTGACGCTGATCAAGAATATATATACTTGATAGGGTCGGAGATTTCTCCTTCTGCCTGTTACATACATTCTCGTTTGGCACTAACTTATAATACCCTTGTACCCTATGGGTACCGGGTATAATTATTTTTCAGAGGCTCGGCAATTAAACATAATTAAATTGGAGTACTGTTCAACATTATTTCCTTCTTATAATATCATGATTATAATTACTACTAATATAAAAACTATTTAAAAGCTTCAAAAATATTATTTTCATACTCTTTAATACTTAAAAAAAATGTTTAAAGTTTTGGCAACTTATCATAATGGAATTGGTGTACTTTTCAAAAATATTTCCTTGTTAAAAAGTTGTGCACTTATTTAGTATTTTACCAACGCAAAGCTACTCTGATTTTTATCCATAATCATGCCTCTAAATAATGTCATCAAAATAGCACACGCCCAACCCAATTAGTTTTCCCTCTTATCCTGGCCTTGCCCACTCAAGAGCTCTTCGTTTGAGCGCTCCTCTCGATTGGCTTACATATTCTGGCCATAGCCTTGAACTTGTATCGCTTTTGGTTATTCTTGGCCATTAATTATTTATGAGCTTTTGCGGCCAACACATATGCCAAGGGCAACGATAAGAATTTTAGCCATAAATTATGCTGATGCCAAAACACGAAAGGTCATCCAATGATAGAGGCCAAACTTTTGGTTAAATATTATGGCCGAACGGGCGAAAGTTTTCGGGTTGAGCAGCTCTTAACTCAAACAAATCTGACCCCGAGGTGCAAGATGGCATATACTTAAATATATTGGCCAATATTCTTATGAGTTTGATACGAACTTACTTATGCCCGATTGGGATGTAATCTTTCCATTTTAATTTGACCTTAAAATACTGTAATTTACCAGGACCTATTAAAGATTATTGGCAATATTTTCCCCGCCTGCCACAAGCCCGCATCTTGCTGGCGGTTTGTTATTTACACCATGTCTAGTCTGAAGAAAAATATGCGAAACAAGCCAGCAACTCAAAGAGAACATTTCGGCTGGGTCCAAAAAGTTCCTGCCAAGAACAACATCATTAAATCAATATTAAATGAGCAAAGTTTCAAATTTAAATTTCATCAGCCTTGAAGTTAACTAAATGATCACAACTCATATGCGGAGGAGCTGCTGCGGGTCGGGAGCTCGTTACAACTTGGCCAAAGTTCAACTGGTGCCGGCTCCTGCAACTAAATTAAGTTGCCCTGGCCCAAGTATGTACTTGACAAAAAGTTTCGCACTGCACTAGATGCTTGTCCTGCGTAATTCAAGATATTAATTAAGGGTCAAGTCGTATGCCGCACTGTTTTTCCTAAAGGCCATGAAAGTTTTCGGGGATAAGACCCAAGAGTTGTAAAGATGCTTAAATTATGCAAGTACTAATAATTATATTTTAAAATATTAATTTAAAATTATAGGCAACCAAATATGATGTAAGAAAACATAAATAACTCGTTTAACAATAAGTTAGGAAGACATAATTGAAGGTATATTTTATTTTTCAATGTATTTAAGTTTATATAGTTTGAAACACTTTAAAAAACTTTTTCTAAAAGCAATATCCCCATAATTTAAAAAGTCCACGAAAATGTTCTAAATAAAATATTTGTATTGATAATAAATCTTATTTTCTAATAGTATTTTGATAAATATTTATAAATATTAAACACAAATGCCCAGAATGCTTAGAAAGGCCACTTCTCTTACGCCTAGTATATAGATGGCACTTATTTCCGTTCAACAATTTCCTGCTCTTTAAATTTACCCATATTTAAGTACCTTTTCCCTACCGGCTTTAAGATACCCTTAGCAAATGATCTCAGCTGCCACGCGGAATGACATTATTGTCACAACAGACTATCAATTACTTTAAGAAAATAATTAAAGCTCCGTGACATTTTTCCGATTCTCGCCAGCCGCACACATCTTGGGCGGATTCAACAGCAAGCCGCCGGCTTGCCGTCCAGACCAGACCAGGCCGCCCAAGCCAGACCAGACCAGACCAGACCCAGTCCCGACCCGGCCCAACCAGGCCGTTGACGTTGCCAGAAAACAAGCGAGGCAGCGGCAACTGATCAATTATTCAAACAGCATCGAACTGGGTCATGTCGAACAGCTTGAAGCTGAAGCTGATGCCGGAGCTGAGTCCGCATCCGATTGCGGAGCCACCCCAGAAAAGCGCCAAGGGACATGTTGTGGGGGGTCTCAAGGAATGAAATTTCTGCTGATTGAATTGAATTTGGCCAAGGTCGGAATGATTTCGGTATTTCGTATTCCACTGTAATTAAATTTTCTCTCAAATCCTTGCATGGAAATATTGGTATTCGCACTGTGGTGGCCGGAAAACAAGTAAGCGGGCCGCCGAGTCCTGCTACGCATCCCGACTGGGCCACCGACTGGACAGGCGGATAAATGGAGCGGACTGCCTCAATGGCAAATTAAATAACGCGCCTAAAGTTTGTACAATTGATGCGATTTCACGCAACACAGCCCCCGAGGGGTTAGGCGATTGCCAGCTGCCGTACTCCACCTCCTGAAAAAAATAAGCGAAAAGAGGAAAAATAGAAAATGCTCTAAAAAGAAAGCACAACTTTGTGCCGCGACACGATGGCATTGAATGAAAATTGAAGGCAAGCCCAAAAAAAAATGTATAAAGAAAAGCGAAATTGAACGCAGGAAAAAAGGAAAGCCGGTGTACGAAAATATTTGGTAAACGCTGAAATTAAATGAACCGAAACTGCAAAAGAAAATAATCCAAAAGACAGGCAACCCAAGTAGAAATCAGAGCTGAAATGGAAAATATATAAATACTATTTAATAGCCAAGGAATATTTGCTAAACCCGATTTCGCACTAAAGTTGAGCATTAAGTTTTTGAAATGTGTTTAAACTTTAATCGAGTAAAAGAATATTAATTAAATGGAAGCTAAGCGAAGCGAGCCAGAAATATTTATTTATATTTTTAAATTAAATGTTCTCTTGGACAATTAGAGAAATTGTGTTTAGTCAAAAAAGAGGCAACCCAAGTAGAATTCAGAGCTGAAATGGAAAATATATAAATATTATTTAATAGCCAATGAATATTTGCTAAAAATCGATTTCGCACTAAAGTTCAGCAATAAATTTGTGAAATATATTTAAACTCTAATCGAGTAAACAATATTAAATAAATGATGCCCAGCAAAGTGAGCCAGAAATATTTATTTTTATTTAAAAATGATATTTCAGTTTTTAAATTAAATTTTCCCTGGAAAATAAGAGAAATGTGTTTAGTTAAATAGAAAAACCAATTTAAACTATATTATGGAAAAATACGAAAACAAAATGAAAATTTTATAAATGTTAAAAACAGCTGTAAAAATATTTTGCATAAATCTGTCAGTGTATTAAACTTTTAAATTAAGAAGTACCCTTTGGTACAAATATTTGTTTCTTTTTATATACTTTTCACTTCATGTTTAAATTGGGTAAAAATGGCAGCATTCTTTAGGGCGCAGTCCACAAACACAATCTGTTTTGCTCTACAAAAGCCAAAAAGACGAAAGCCTGCCATGGAAAATAATAGCAAGCCAACAGGGCGGGATGGAGGCGATGAACGAATGGCCTCGGGGGGTGGGTACGTTGATGCGTTAAATTTAAACAAATAAACAGCAGCAGACCCAAATAAAAATCGTTTGCAGGCACTGCCCAAATTGACAAACACGACAACCTGAGCCGCCAGCAATGTGTGTGCTAACCGGGGCTCTACTAAGCACAGGTATTGTCGCATATATATATATAAAGGTATATATACATATATATGGAGCAGAACATAAAACGCGACTGTGGCAGCGACGAAATGTGTGCTTCTGGGTCAAAGACACGGGCGGCTAAGCAAACAAGGCAGCGAACTCACAGACAGATGTAATGGAACGGCCTAGACAAGGACTTGCATAATTTAAATGTAGATACATATGCGGTTTGGTTAGCGCCTGGAGGTGTGTTACACCCACATTAACACACTTAAGTATAGTGAGAAAAAATAATCGAAAATGGGTCTGACAAATATGTATTGATTTGACAAATCAATATTAAGCCCAGAAGACATTTCAAGGCAAAATATCTTAAAGTTGAATGTGCTTTTATAGGTCTCAATCCAAGAACCGATATTTCCTTGCGAAGTTAAGATTTGTCGAATCATATTGTAAGACTTTATTCAATGAAGAAGTGAACCTAAGGCAGTCTATACATTTTCCAGTTGTATGGTCACTCTTTATATCTTACAGTTATATGGTCACACTCCTTTCTTGATATGAAAAATCCTACTGAAGTAATACAAATAAGAAACACATCTGAAACTACTCACATCTTAATATGGGCCGACGAAACCAATATGTAATATGTATTGATACAAATAATGGAAAAGTGTTGCTTATTTTTAGAATAATTTGTTTTCTCCAGTGTGACCATCAACACTAGTTGGCGAAAGGAAGCAGCCACTCAAACTGTTGTTGCCGGCGCCTGCTGCTAGATCCTTTGGCTTAGAGCTTAGCAGATTGTCCCTGCGTCTCTCTTTCGCGCCCTGTACCTATCTCGCTCTGTCTGCGTGTTGATAATGAGCCATTCCGCAAAGATGTAAGTGTTGGTGGGCGGATGCTTATCACATATGCCTGTAAGTGTGTTTTCTGTGTGCGGGGCCGCAAGAATTTATAGCCTACTTTATGGCTTACTAATGAACTTTCAACTCTGCGCCGAGACCAGAAGCTTTCCCGGGCACATCGAAGTACACATGTGTGCCTTCCGACTAATGGATTTCACTTACTCCACTGTTCGACGACCTTGACTACTTTAAAGTTTAGGGGTGAATCGATAGGGAAAACAATTTGCAGGCTGGCAGGAAGGACGTTTATCTATCGCAGCAAGTGGAACACATTTCAATGGTGTCCCCTTTTTTTCCACAGTTTTTCTATTCTTTTTATTTGTTGCTTTTCCAGTTGTCCAGCCTCCATAAATCGTTCAAACATGGCAAGGAAAGTAAAACAAATTGAAAGGGGAGGGGTACGAAAAAAGGAGCAAACAATACAGAAAACGAGGGGAAATGGAAATGAAAAGCTCACAAAATGGAGTCGTAAAGCAAATGGAGCGGACACTCACACACACAGGCATTTGCTTCCTGTTAGGCGAGCATGCATATGCACGCATATTTATGATGCACCGCCACGCCCACCCAAAAAAAAAACATGGAAATCGGTAGATTTCATCGCACAAGTGAGTGGAACTATCTTAAATTGGGCTTGGAGTTTAGGGTGAAAATAAAAAATAAATAAAGCAAAAACATTTAAAAACTAGAGGTGTACTGTTTAAATTAATCAGGAACTGACTCGTTATAATAATCATAATGATCAATAATGATAATTAATCATAAGTTTCTAAAGATCTAATTAGTTGGATAATAGTTATTGTACCAAGTATATTATTTCATTAATCTCGTTAAGAAGGCAAGCCTTCTGATTGAAAATAGTGGAGCGGCTGCGTGCACCCAGAAAAAAAATTCCTAAAATTTTAGTAATTGGCGATTTGTTGCCTAAAAAATGGATTATATTGCATTCAATTCCCAACTGGTTCTAACATCCCTGTAATGGAGTGACGGCTTTTGGCCAACTCTTAGATATGTTTATGCTACGGCAGTAGCAAGTCTCTACTGCAACACTAAAATAAATACTGTATGCATTTTGGAATACACCTTTATTATTTTAAATGGTTGTATTAATACAAAATGTATATTATATAATAATCAAATTTTAGGCTTATATTGCCTAGAAGGGAAGATTTTGGCTTAGTATTGCCTAAAAATATTCATAAAATTTAATTTTGGACAAATCTTTTCTAAAATTTAGGCCTGTTTCTACTGCCTAAAATATGGCATTTTGCACAAATAATGCCTTAAATTTAGGCCAGTTTCCATTACCTAAAAATATGGCATTTTTGACAATTTTTAGGCAATACCTGCCTCGACTTCCGGTTTAGGTCAAATGGACTAAAATTTTAGGCGATTTGACAGCCTTTTAGTCCATGAATATTTCTGGGTGTGGGCAGCATGATTAGATGCAGCAACATTTATTGGCTAAAAATGCTTGCTGCTTCTTATTGAATAGATGAAGACTGCTTGGATAAGCTTTATTCTTGAGGTTTCAGCCGCAAAATACTTGAATATTTTTTCAGAGTGCACACTCTCCTATGGTAATGCAAAGAGTGCAATAATTTCTACTGCACATTAAAGAGAGTAAAGAGTCCGAACCAACAACGACCGCTTATCAATACGGATATCTTTACCGAATATAGAGGAAAAATAAACAGTTGATAAGGCCACATTTCGCTTTCTGCTTGTTAGTCAGAATAATACGTTCGCTTTGATAGGTCGAGCTACAGCAGAAACCATGGACGATAATGCCTGTTTCGGCGGAGCCAACATCTTGAGCCTGAACTCCTACTGCTTGCACAAAATATTTCGTCTGATCAAAATAAATTGCAGGAATGACAATAATGCCGAGGACTCCTTAGGGAAGTACTTGGATCTTATTAATTTTGCGGTAAGCTGCGAAATCCTGAACAAAGCATGCAAGGAATGGAATCCCGAGCTGTACGAGAAGCTGAGGATAGCGCAGGACTTCTTAAATAAATCGCCATTGATGACTGTGGACTTATCGAGCCTATACAAGTTTATGCAAAGCCAGCCCAAGGGCGAACAGAAGTTGTACTGGTCGGCCTACCTAAATGCGATCAAGGAGAACGAGGAGTTGGAATCAGTGAAAGTGATCTATAAGCCAGCGCGATACTATCCCGAACACATGGATAGGTTTGAGGATCTTGTGAAAGTCCTGAAGGAGAAAAAGACTGTGCGGGAGCTTGGCATTTCAATTAAGGGTGCGTGGATTCCAAAATTATTTTCTGTTTTCATGAAGGTAATGATAAGTTTATAGGCTACACCTGGGAACATGCGGAATTCGAAAACCTGGAGTCCCTGCACCTGGATGCCCGAGTGGATGTCCATGACCTGATCTGGTTGTGTCAAAGAAATCCCAATTTACGTCGCCTCAAATTAAGCAGCTCCGAACTATGTGGAACTAGATTGTCTAATATTATTCCGCATTGCAACCATCTGGAATACCTGACCATAACTATGAAGGAAGGCCAAGATGCCGCCGAGTATGCACCTCTAGCCGAGTTACCCCAACTGAAGGATTTGACCCTCCTTGGAGAACCGGAGGAGGGATCTCTGCTGAAGCTTCTTGAAGGCCTGAAAGAAAAGCCAATCGACCGCATAAGCATTCCGAACGTCTTTATCACCTACGAGGAGCTATATGCGCTGTCAGTGATTTCCTCATTGGTTTCACTCAAATACTGCCCCAGAGATTTTCCCATTGGGTTTAACCTATCAAAGTCCGGCAACCTGAAGAAAACGTACCGTTTGTGTAGTCCCGAAAAAAAAACCAGGCCCTTGGAACCCGTAAAATATCGCATTCGTGCTTCTGTGAGTGTTAAAGCACCCTACAATGTTGAAAGTTTCGATGATATTTTTGACTCAATCGGAAGGGGAGAGGACTCACTTGAAATAAGAACCCAACTAATATACGACTGGAATGAACTCCTACAATCTTCTCAATTTGTCTTAGAGGGTTGGGTAACGATGGATGATTTGTGCTTAATACCCGAAACTTATTCCAAAAATCCCACGTCAGAAGTTTCCAAAATAGAGCTATCCAAAAACATGCCAATTACCCAAAAAGAAGTTGCCACTTTGGCTTCTTATTCCTCCATACTCTACATTCGATGTTACCTCCATCAATTGGAGCAGATGATCGCAGTGAAGCTCCTGCAACTCGAAGGGTTCACCTGTAGGGTCAAGCGAGAGGATCGAATCCGATCCGAACACTGCGATGTTCGTCTGATTCATGTTCAGGAATCAGTGACGCTCGTTCTGGATTTTTTCGAAAGGAGTACCTCTATCAATGCCGGCATTTTCGCACCTTTGGTTACCTTGAATAACCTAAAACGTCTTGAGATCAAGGGGAACACCGTAAGCGGATCCTTAGTTGCGCTCTTCAAAAGCTTTGCCTCGATGGAAAATCACACTCTGCTGGAATTAAAAGTCGCATTTCTTAGCCCCGAAGAAGTAGAAGAGGTTGCGAAAATTAGAAGCCTTATAGACCTCGATTGCGGTTTCTTTTGTTCCAGAAACATCGATCATCTGGCCGCGTTGAACCAGCTGGAGAAGCTCAGCATTACCGTCCATCCGCTGGGATCCTTGAAAGCTCTGTTCAAAGCCCTTGCCCTGAAAAGGGACCCAACACTAAGAGTCCTCATCATTCAGAGAACAGGACTTACTTCCGAAGAGGTTTCAGAGCTGACGGGCATTGAATCCTTGGTGGGCTTGGAACTGGGGCTACCTGACAAAGAAGATTGGGAACACGAAACGATCTATAGAACAGGATGCCTCTACGTTCGATACTGCCAAAAGTGTCAATTGCCTCCGAGTGGCTCTGATAATATCCCGCATCACATCCATACCAAGACCCTACCTTTTGTGCCACATGAAGCGGGCTTAGAGACTCAGGCTAGATTTCTCACTGAATTGTACGAGACTTTAACTCCATTAAACTTGAACCTATTGGCCGATCTGCCAAGATTGCGGTATCTGTTTATATATTTTGGATACACAAAGCCAGCTATGGAGAATCTGTGGAGGACCCTAGCCTTTGAATCCCCGAAAAGGCTGTCGAGCATAAGATTTGCCTCTCAGGACTTTAAGTTTGTGTCTCAATTCGAGGAATTACAATATCTGGAGTGTTTTTTCTACCATATACAAGACATTGATAGTATAGGTCTCCTAAAGAATCTAACGGAGCTCACGTTGCACAATCCCCAAGGAATTCAGATGTGGGAGATCCTGAGGGAACTCAGAGAATTACCTTATCTTGAGGCCTTGGTTTTAAACGGCAAGGATCTGGATAACTATGAAACAGTGGGAGTGGCTAATATAAGAACACTAAAAAGACTGAGAATCCGCCTTGCTTCGAATGAATGGTTCAAGTATCTTATCTTATTAAAGGATCTTGAGATCCTAGAAATAACTTCCACGCACTACGCAAACGAAAATGAAGTCGATTACGTTAATTTAATTTTAATGAAATGCATAAAGCTGAGAGAGATTTCCCTCTTTCGATATTATGGCTACATTACAAGGAATAAAATGGGGAAACTCCTGTCTACGATAAAAACAGTTCGTAATCCTATTGACAATCCCTTTTTGCTATTCCGAGGCATTTGGGATGACTTTGAACGCCTGGAACAGGTAAACTTTAAGGGTATTCCCAAAACATATTTATTGACAATTTCTTTATTTCAGCTAAACAGCTACAACGATATATATTTGCGTCTGGAGTCGATTACCGATAATGGTTATCTTAGCAGTGACGAATCCGATGAAGACTCTGATAATGAACCAATAGTTGGGTGAATTGTGGTAGTCCGGAAATGCACTTCCAAGTAAATATGATTTAAGAGTAGTACATCCTTACTTACTTAAAGAGTTTTTAATACAAATTAAGCAGAGACATGTCTTAAATTAACTTTGGGTTTCAGCGATCTTTTTTTGTTTTTGTTTTTTAAGTTCCTCTTCAATTATAAATAAAAATTCAACGACATGATATCAAAGTTAAATGGCAAAAGCATAGGAAAATACCAGGCTCTTACCTTGCTAAATAGAAAATAATGACAGTTAATTAACAACTTTTAGACATAAAAAAATCAAACCAAAACAGCCAGGCATCATGGCAAAATAAAAAAATAAATTAATTGAAGCTTGTCAAAGTTGAGGAGCCCGGCGCAGATGAAATTGTCGACTCATTAAAAGGCAATTTCTCTCCATTATATGGGTCCTGCCCCCGTGCACAGGACCCTATATGGCAGGCACACAGACAGGAGACAGGACACAGGAGGCAGGAGGCGGAGACTGAAAACATCAAGAACCAAGAATCGAAACAAAACGAAACGAAAGGCAAACAAGCAAAAGACAAACACTCATGGGTTCTGTTTCGCATTGGCCTGCTGCTTTCTGCTCTTAGACAAAAAAATCGATAGCGGGCAAATTTTTATTTATAGTCTCTGGAACCCCCTTCCCCCTACCAATTTTATGTTTTTTGTTGTAGTTCTGTGCTGGCCAAGGGGCAAGCTTTTGCCATTCTGCTCCGCCTGCGGGCGAGTTTTTCATTTGACTTGGCTTGCAGTTCAAAGGCTCGCCATCGGCTCCTGATTCCTTTTCGAGGTCACCGCCACCACCGCCGCCTTGTCCTGTCAAGTGCCACTTAGACTCGTGTGTGTGTGCTGTCAGAGGTCCTTTCATTGGGGCCTTTTCTTCGTTCCCCATTTTTTTAGCACGAGAAAGGCAAGAAAAATCGAGCATTAAGTCGATAACTGGGCGATTAGTTAAGTTTTTATGTCGGCAGGCAGAAAGTTTGATGGCAGGACCGCCTCCTGTCAATATTCATTTATTACTTGTCCGAAAGTAAAGAAATACAAAGCAAACCAAGAACCGAGCAGACAAACTTTGGCCGAACGAAAACTGATGGTCAAGAGGAGCAGCCATGGGGAATTCCTGAACTTGGAAAGGGCCTGGGTCGTCTCAGCTAAAACGATTTAAATAGGCCCACGAAAAAGTGTTGCCGAATCAATCACCAAAACATCACATGGGTTTGGGTTCGGGTTCAGGGTCCTCAACAGGCCTTCCTCAAATATATGTTATAGAAAAAAGCAACATAAAAGTTCAGCCACCCCTGGCACTGAGCCGAATTTATTCGCTTTACAAATCTGGCCAGCATGAGGCAATGAAAAATAAATAAATTTCCCTCACGGGGGGCACTATTCCACTTGGGATGGCCCATATTCGGTTTGGCCAACATGTAATACACTCAATTAGGCCAATTCCGTGCACCATATTTATGGCCTCAAATATTTTTATGCCACAAACAACAAAAAAAGAAGAAATCGGAGAGCGGGCGGGGGCACCGCCATAAACTATAGGGGAGAGCGTTCTTGCAACACTCGAAGGGCCATAAAAATCGAAGCCATATAAATGAGCCCACACACAGCGGAAGTGGCAAAAGAAAATACAAATAAATATGGTCAGACAAATTCCGGCTCCTGCTCCTGTTCCTTGTTTCAGATTCCTTTCGATCCCCTGCTGCAGTGTCGAGTGTCCTCCACTTGGCCAAACTGATTAATTGCCACTTGACGAGAACCAGGACAACGGAGAAAGTCCTTGCCTGGCCCTGGCCCCCTCCCTAATCCCGCGATACCCGCGATTCAGTTGTTGTCGATGTGAATCCCAGTCGACCTTCTCTTCGACGTTCGCGTTTCTCCGGTCTCTTTTTTTTTTTTTGCTATGCAAATTAAAAATTTGCTGGCTTTGGTCGCTTTCTGCTGGCAGCGACAAAAGTTGAAATAAATTTAATTATTTGTCGGACCCGCAATGCGGTCGCCTCTGCCAGCGCCATAGATTGGCATTTATTTTGTTTCCCTTCTCTTCCAGACGACTCTTGGTGGCTGTTGAGACTTGGATAAGCTGGGCTTAAGAGGGAAATAATGATAAATTAAAAAGGGAGATATATCTGTAGATATATAAGAACATAATCCTCCTGTAGAATGGACATTTTAGGGCTTTATGTGGGTTGTATTTTAGATTCTGCTTAGGGTTCTTAGATATTAGATATTTTTTTGCAATTCGTAAATTTTAATTTGTAATTTATTTGAGGTTTAGCCCAGCGCTACAAGTATAAACTTATGATTATTGCACTGGCCACAATGATAAAAACATGTATTATCTAACTGTACTAACATTGTTATTTTAGTGTATAATTATAATATTTTTTGATTATTTTTTGTTATTACTATTTATGATTTTAAATATTCTTTAATTTTAATATAAAAGAGAGTTGCGCTCCTAATCGCTAAGAATATAAAAGTTTATAATTTAATCTAGTAAAGTTTTTGCTTATTATTTATTTTAACAAATACTTAGTTTATTCAGCTAATTATTTTGTATTAAATATATATGTTAGGTATATTTTAAAAGGTTACAAGAAGTAGGCACTAAGTTTAAAGTTTAAGCACAACTCCAAAGGTTAGTGGCCAAATTTGTGAGCCAAAAATATTAAGTTAGCTTCTGAAATACCCGCGAAAAATGGCCAATGCAAAATTTGATTTCCATTTAGTATTTCCAATTAGGATTTCCATGCCGTGTTCTTTATCTGTCGTTGGGCTTAATGTGATCCGCATAATGTACAGCTGCATTTCCGCCGTAAAACTCATCGCTTCGGTTGGGGCCAACTCATTTATATGGCTTAGGCAAATGCGAATGGCCGTCGTGACAAATGACATGGAATTTTCAAGCCCAACAAAAATGCAATTAAAACAAGCAGTTGGCCAGAGGCGAGGGATATCCCGAAAATAAAATTAAAAAGGCCTCAAAGGGACTTGAGCCTGGGAAGTACGTTAGAAACATGGCCGAAAAGTGTGGGGGAGGAGCGGGAAAATGCGACAACTCCAACATGTGGCTGCAGTTTTTTCCTTTCTATTACGCTTTTTATTTTGTTGGCCTTCTGCCTGGACAATGGCGCTGCCAGGATTTTCATGTCAGTCCAAAGCTGAGCCGCAAACAAAGCGCCGGTCAGACAGGCAGCCCAAGTGCGATAAATCCTCCAGAAACACAACACTCAAAGGGAGAGGGGGGGAGAGGATGCCCAGAAAAAATATACATATACTTAAACACACTTGTATATAAAAAACCATTTGCCTTTACCATTTCGGGCGGTTTTTACGCCTGCGGTTAAATTGTATTAAAAATCAATTTACAGTGCCTTCATGGGAATTCGATTTTCTCTGACCGAAAATGCCTCCGGGCTCAATGGGATTTTCATGCAGGCCATGCCTGTTGCAAGCACTTTCCCAGCCTTGCAACACCTGCCAAAGAAGCTATCAAAAATTCATTAAGCTACGTGCGGAAAATATTCAAAGTTTCATATTGGAATTCGAAATTATTTGGCCTGTAAACAGATTATTATGTATTTAAAGAATAGAAAACAAGACCGCTTGGAAAGTTGGTAAGAAAAGCAGCTGTATGGGGGGAAAACCCAGATTCACATGAGAATAATATTCAATCCTAAAAAATATAATTATTAGTTTTACTGACAAGCAAAAAATGCCTATAATATCTCATTTGATTTCTGTGTTAGTTTTAATAATTAATTGCATTCACCGAAACACTTGGACATGACCTAATTACCAGAAACTCATTAGCTTTTAGTCGCATAAAATATGACTAATTAATAATATCAATATTCAGAAATGAGGTGTCAAAGTCAGCGAGCTTAATTAGGCCTAAAAAAGGGTATGCCCAGCTTTAATTTCCCAACCAAAGCGTTAGAAACTTTGCATAGAAATTTGCAAATAAAAACAGTAATAATGATGCCCGAGACGAGCAGTGATTTAAATTAATTACACAACATGAAATCTGTTACATTAAGGAAATGTATATACATATATGTATATGATATGAGCTATACATATAAGATATTAAAATATGTATTCGCGCCTTGATGGAAATTGATAGCCATAGGCCACCGATGTAACCGCAAACAGAACCACAAACAGGCCAAAAGACGAAAGCCCAGCACCACCAACCCAGCTCCTGGTCCACCTTCTGCTCCTCCTGCCCCCTCCTGACCAGCGCATTGTGGCCATTTGTCGGCGGATTGGCCAGCGCCCCATGAACAATGCAAATTGAATTCCAATGACGAGCTATCATTGATGCGTGGCTGAAATTTGCAATTCGTGTTTTGTCGCTCGCCCGGAAACAATCACAGAGCCAAATAGCAATAACATAAAAAAAGCGCTACTGATGGACAACGACAATTACACCAGACATTAAAAGTCTGCCCGGGAAGCAAAGAACATTTAAAAACATGTTTGCTCATTGGAATAAACGAATAAAAGTACCAAGAAAATTTCATGCAAGAGTTCCTCTACCAATAAACTCTTTTTAACTTTTAATTAAGCGAAATAAGATCCATATTAATTAAGGGGAATAAAGGTTAGGTTTCAAACTTTGCATTTTTTATTTATAAATTTTTATTGAGGTTTCATAATGAAACTTTTGATGAGTACCATACGATGCCTTGCAGTTAACCCGTTTTACAAATTGCTCAAACTCTGAACTTTGTTCTAACTTCCACTCCTAAAAAGTTTGACAAAATGTTTCCTCTTAGAACCCACAAAAATATATGCTAAAATCGATATTTACTCAAACCAATCATACATTTTCATATCTCGTTATTAGAAATAACCGAGAGAAGTAACCCAAACTCAACAATCCTTGAAAATCAATACGGTCTACACCCAGCCGAGCCAATTCTCATTTGCATAGGTAAATATTATATATTCCGATGGCCCGAAAAGGTCACAAATGCTACCCAGCATCGGCATATATAAATAGCAGAGCAGAACTCATTAGCAAATATCTGGCCTACTCCCAGCCTAAACCAAAAAAAGAAAAAATTGGAAAAAACACTTAACACTCGACCGCAGGTGGATGAGGCTGGAGGGATAGGAGACACGGAAGAGCGGCAGCTGTAAAGCCGCAAAAGCCCGAAAAGGTCGAAACGAAGTTTGGCAAATCGTTTATAAATCGCTTAGTTGGCAACGCCGATGGCCATGTCCTTCTGGTGGCCAGGTGCAGGTGGGCAACCACAGAGTGAGGAGCTCACAGCTCGCAGCTCAAAGCCCTGAAAGGAAATATATGAAAGCGATTCCCGATACTGATGCCATAGATAGCTCCGTTTCCGGCTCTGGGCAGTGGCAAAGGGTGAATAATTTCCCATATCCGCTGCATGCCGATCCCGTTTCCGGCATCCCAGTACCTACCCTTTGGCAACGGGGACAATGAGACAAAGTTGCTGGCCTCAAACGCAGTAAACTTTCCCTACACACACTCGCATGTGTGTGTTTGCTTTAGATGGCACCGCATGGTGCAGAAAGGAGCCCGGAACCCTTAACCCCCATTTAGGCCCATCCTGTAGGCCTCACGTCCTTTGCCAAAAAATTCAAACGGAACAGCGTGCCTGTAATTGCGACCCATTGTCTATTCCAAATGACTGACTTTGAGGTAGGTCCAATGCAAACACGCCCCAGGACTTTGGCTGTGTCCTAGCCGAAATTTACGAAACTTCTTCTGCGAGTTGAACGTTGAGTTTCCATTGAATGGGAACAGTTCCTCGTGTTCCTTTCAATTTGGTTTCCTTCGACCCGTTGGAGTTCGATCAGAGAGAGAGGCGCAACTTGGTTGTGTTGCAGGGGTAGTTCTGTCTGTTAGCCAGGAGTCCGAGGGGCTGTTAAGATGATCAAGGGGGTTGAAAAACCAGTATTGCTGTAACAGGTTGCAGGGTGAATTTCCCTGTCGCAGTTTCTTTCTTGATAGAGTCCTGTTAGAACATAAGTTGAGGTCCTTTTTAGGTGAAAATTTCTTGAAATTATTCGGATTTCAATCATTTCACTTCTTTAGATTTGTGTATGCCCGTGTTTTTTTTTTTTTAATAACTTCGAAAATCTAATCCCAGGACTGTAATATATATTTTATAATATTATAATTAATTGATTATATTTATTTTTTTGGAAATATATATTTTAAATGTAGCCCACATTGTACATAAATTAAAGGATATACCTATGACAACACTAGAAATTGCTTTAAGCCTCAGCCTGATGTTTGTTTTAACAAAAAATAAGAGACCTTGATATCGGGCTCCCAAAAACCTTCCGCTGGCACAGCAAAGGTGGCTTAAAAAATGCAACTAAAGATTTTACAAATTTCAGGTTTATTTATGTAAAATTTAAACTTCAATTATTCCTTAAGCGGATCTTTAAGCCACACAAATATGTATTTTGATAGCTTAAGAGATAAATAGAGAAACATAGAACAACAGTGTTCGAACAAGTTGTAAGATTCTTCTGTTAGTTTAAGAAGGAAACTTATAAATCAATATTTAAACAATAATTACAAACCTAGCAAGAATTCACCCATATTATTTAATTTGAAATTAACCAAATATTTAATTCAATTATTATTGTACATTTCCCTTAAAAACACAAACACGAATTGCATCCATTTAAAACACAAACCTTAAAGTCCTCGTGGCTGTACTGCAGTACCTGGCCATTGATCTGGATTCCTTAACAAACAATCCTCCTTGATTAAATTTTAATAATAAATGTTGCCACCTCTTTAAAACAACATTACAGCCAATGACCCACATTTCGATGTGCTCTGGGTGCAATGGTGAGGACGCTCGCTCGCTCGGCCCGGCTTAAATCTAACAGATTCCAGCCCAGCCGGGTTGGGGAGGGTCCGGGCGTTTTTCGCGGCTTTAAGAAGGGATATTCATCCCTTCGCCACGCAACTTTTGTTGTGCGAGGACAAAAAACAAGGAGAATAATGTAAACAGGACTGCGGGCATGGGCAGCGCGGAAAGTAGGCTTCATCCTAACACTTAACATGCTCGTTAAATGTCAAGCGGAAAGTTGCTGGAAAGTCAATGACCAGCTGAGGATTTCCCAGACCATCGCGGGCGCTAACAAAATGTGAAAAAAATGTAATAACAATAGCAAAAGTTTGTTTTTCGGAGTTGAATGAGCGCACTTAGTTAGCGCACGAAGGGTTTTCCATGGTGTTGAATACGAATTCCATTGCACTCTTCGCCGAAACGCCGCCGCCCCCTCCCCGTTCGTGACATGTCCCAGGCCGTGTAAAGACAAAAAAGAAAATGTGATAAATTCTCGCGCCCGCTGGGAAAAATGTGGAACGCGACCAAACACAATCATTTTTTGTGTGCGGCTTGTTATGGGCTAAATGCAATTACAATGCCCGATTTTATATTATTTACGATTCCTTGGGGGACATTCATTATTTATTTCCTGTCAATCTGTCCATCAACACATTAACTAAACGCACACACTCACCTGAAATCACCTGACACTCACCGGAAATCCACACAAAAGGCTAACAAAGTCATAGCCCACAGTACAATGCAAATCCGAACTGTGCGGAAAAAAATTAAATTATATATTTAAGCATTGCTATGCAAATTCCAGGCTGAATAATAGAAAGCGAAAGCGGCATTTCCCCGACACGGCGCATCGTAAAATTGCCGAGATCCAAACCGCACTCAAAGAAATTATGCGAAAACAAAACTGCAGGGTTAGGGAAACTCGCTCGAGTTGGAGGGAAAACAAAACAGAACACCGCACGAAAAGGAAAATGCGGAAAAAAAGGGCAAAGCAACACACACACTACACAACGGGGAAAATCATAAAAGCAAAGGCGCGATGCCAGCGACGCGAATGAGCAAACAGCCTTAATAAAAATTTCATTTCCTTAATCAAATGCATTATCAAATTACAAATACAAAAACAACATCTACCGGAGAGATACTGGGCGTGGCAGCAGCATAAAAGGAAACTCACTTCGCGGTCGAAAGAAGGAAAACAATACAAAAAAGAAAGAGAGAAAATTCCTGCCACCTGCCCGATGACAGTCGCCAGAGAATATCCCCATTTGCCACCCGCCATGTGGAGAAAGCTCAGCCGATTTAAGGCGAGGTGTGCGAGAGATACTTAATTCTATAGCCTGGGTCGTTCGGTTGCTACTCCTGAGATTCAGACCAGATAACTGCATTTAAGGAAAGTGCAGATCCAGAGCGGACCTCGAGAGAAATCTGGGATAATTCTGGAATAAATCTTGTGTGTGAAGAATATGGCGTATTTGGAGCGCTTATACTAAGCAACTTTGCTGGGTATATGTTGGCTTCACTTAAGTTTGATTTAGTATTAATTTTTTAACAAAAGTAAATAAACTTAGACTGCAAGAAAAAAAATGCTCGAAAGCCGAAATGGGAAAATGAGCTCTTCAAATATCTAAAGAAAATAACATATTAAGTTTACAATGAATTTGTATCTTTATATAGAATAAAATACATTAATTAAACTTTATTTAACTTAATGTTTAATGTACATGACTAAATATTACATTTTTAATAACCACAAATTCTATTTACAACAAAGACATGGAAAAACCAACACTTGAAATATACTTCTATTCAAATCTACACTCTGCCTAGGCTTATTTCGGGCCCTTGGGTCCTTATACATTTCTGGTGCACATTTGAGCAACCTTAGGCTTAGGCTGCCGATCAATACCACCCACTTGGTGGCCGAAGCAAGGCTTTGAATTTATACATAAGTGCACTCGCCATAGTGCCGGGCAGTGTTATTCCATTTTCTGCCATTTTCCCATGAGGAGGGAGGAGGAAAAGGAAGGCGTCGAGTCTGGGTGCTCGCTCGTTCAGCCAACCAATAAACACAACGCTTATTTCGTTATAAGCTAAAAAGTCAATGATTGCATTTGCATTCTGTTAGATTTCTGCATCGAAATTATGCCAACGTCTGGCCCTACCCTGGCCTGGCTCTTTGGCAATCCCTATTCTGCACTTTCCATTGGGCGCACTGAAGGAAATGTAATAAACGTAAAAAACTTACTAAATTAGTTTGGTTTAATAATTATTTATTTATATAGAGCTAACAAATAATTCAAATTATGAGCTAGCAATGATGTTAAGCAATGGCGACGTGGGCCTTCAGCTTGAATTGTACATAAGATTATTTTTTAGGGTTGCTTATACGTATTTATTTCTATGGTTTAGCTTAGATAAAATAAGTTTCCGAGTAATTTGTAGTTTTTGTAAGAATAAACATTTTAAAACTAATGGTCCTTAAGAATGGCTAATAAAAATATTTTATTGTTTATTAATTTATTTGAATCTTCCAAGGATGGTTTTTATTTATTTTTATTAAAAAAAAGCGTATATAAAGGCAGCATTGTAGAAAGGGCCCACCACTTTCTCATCAGTATTCGATACTAAATCTTAGAACCACTAAAAGTTATCAGCCTTTAGAAGTATTCATTCCTTACTTAGTCTAGGAATGGTTTAATTGTATCTTATGCATTCTACAAGGTTATAAAAGCTATTACCATAATTTGGCTGAGTGTACTCGTAGCCTGTTGTTACCGGAAGCATGGAGGGCACTGGGTGGTGCCCTTCCCCCAGCCCAGGCAGGCTGGCAGCTTGGCAACCTCGGCAAGTGCAAAGGCCTTTTGCGTGGTAAGGAAATTAGAAATGGAAATTATTATCGTAATTCGTAATGTTGCTGCTGTTCCTGCTGCTGCTGCTGCAGTTGAAGTCGTTGTCTGTTGCTGTTGCTGTCATGTAATTACACAGCACCCAAACAACCCGTAGAGCCGAGGCGAAATCGTTGATTGTTGTTATTAGAAGTAGTTTGCTGCTGCTCTTCTGCTTGGCTTCCACTCCGGGAGAACTTGGAGGAGATACCCAGCTCGCACCCCTTGGCGCTCTCCTTTGGCCTCCACTCGAAAGGGAATTTATGTGGCGGAAGCTCTGCAAATGCTGAATGTGGTGCAAAATTCGACCTTAGCTGCTGTCTGTTCTTCAAGGATTTAGGATTTAGTTATCGTTGAAAGTCGACCGACAAACATTTGCCTTTAAGGGAAAGTCCTCGGGGGTGCACTTTCATGCAGTTAACTTTAGAGTGAGTATAAATAAATGTATTTATATATATAATACTTGAAATTTTGAACCTACAGAGTTTCCTTATTCTTTTATTACGAATTTCTTGAGTCAACATAAAATACAGAATACTTTATGGACTTTAAATTTGGTATTTGATGCCTGTTTACTTTGACAAGTCCTCACAATTTGGTTCATTGGCCTTGCCCATACACAAGAAATGTTATAGTAAAGTTACCCTCGAAATCTCCTAGGGCCACAAGGGGTTAATACAAGTCGCCCGGGGACAATGACATTGCGTGGGCAGAAGACCGGGAAGAACGGAGCCGAAACGTGGAAGTCAGCCGGCTAAATATGTAGGCAAAGTGCGAAGTGCAGGCCCAATCGATAAAAGTGGCTTCATATGCAATCGGGCGGGCCCAAAAACAGGGCCAAGCACTTCCGCTATCTGGGCAAAGTAAGGGTCTCAAGAAAGGGCGAGTTTTGCATGGAGTTTCCCTATCGCTTCCGCTTCCGCCTTCGTCCTGCAACGCAAGTGTTGTCTCCGTTTTCCGCCGTTTCGTTCAGTCGCAACAAAAATAAGAAACCAAAAATAAAACGAAACGAGAGCGAGAAATAAAATAAATTTAATTGCCTACTTTGTTGCTGGACCTGGCTCTCGACTTAACCTGTTTTCCCTGCCACTTTTCCGCCGGCAAAATGGAAAATGCCGCCCATTGATTTTGCAGGGGGAAAGATACAGAGACAGACATAGAGGGTGGGGAAAAAATAAATAAATTTGCATTTGGCCTGAGCCAATCGGCCCCGCTTTTCCCCAGCCTTATCTCTGGCTTTCATTTCGAGTCAGATTCCGTCTAATTGATTCAATTTGTATTCATTTTGGGCACTCGACAAATGCAGAATGTTCCCCAGGCGCTGCGTTTGTAATTAAAGAAAAAAATTACATTTTTGAAATTAATTCATTTACATTTAAATAGAAAATTTTGACATAAGCCCTCGGGCAAGGTAAAATAAGGAAATGCGCAGCTGAAATCAGACAAAATCTAATCCGTTTTACAACTTTTAATCAGGCATTCGATAAGAATACTAAAGCTTTCAGTAATGTAATGAATAAATACGTGTTAGACAGTTTAGTTTACCTTTGTCCGGACACAACTGCAGTCACTGAATTACCTTAACAATGAACAAAAGAAGTAAAAGCACTCTGTCGTATTATAGTTCTGATGGAAGTGCGGAGGATATGGAATTTTCCCAAGTAAGTCTTATTCCATTTCTCGTTTCTACTACTAATTTTAACCATTTTACTGCCAGAAATGCGTTGTAACATCCTGCGAGTGCAATGAGTTTGACGGTAAAACGGATAATTTCATAGCTGACCTTGAAAATCAGCTACGAAGGTCGGAAATGGAATTAATGGTTGCCAACGAAAAGCTAGCGCTCTACGACGATAAAATTAAGGACAAAAATGATATAATTGAAGCTCTGAAAATGACCAATAGCCTTTTAAAATCGGAAAACAAGGAAAAGATTGATACACAGGCAAGTGCAATCATAAAGCTCCAAGAGGAGTTAAGCCAGAAAAATAATGACAAAATCGGTGTTTTCCATCAAACCCTGAAAACTGTAAATGAACGATCCGAAGAGATTTCTAAAAACGCAGTAATAGAAAAGCTGCAAAAAAAAATTGATAACTTGGAAATAAAACTAAAATCTTATCAAATCAAAGAGGAGAATAATAAAAAGCTTATTGCGAGTCTCGAAACTCAGATAAAGGAGAAAGATGATCAGATAAGCATGTTGGAGCTAGGGCAAAACTTGGACACTTGTAAAATCAAGGAGAAGGACGATTTGTTAAAGGACCAGGCAGCTATTATCAAAGAAATGGAAATAAAGATGAAATTACCGAAAAGATTACCGTAGAGTAAAAGCCTTTGAGCAAATGCAACAATTAAAATAAATAAAGATTTTTGTATTCATTTAAAGGTAGTATTGCAAAAAAAATTACCCTAGATTTGTATGAAAACCTTTTAAAAAAATCAACAAGTAAAATAATTGTAATTGTATAAACATTGTATTAAGTGTAAAATGTAAACAGAATGTAAACATAATAATGGTAATATATGGAAAAAAGGAAACTAAAATAAGGGTACTGTTACAGGACCTAAAGAAAAATCCCTTTCTGCAAGGATATAAAACCAAAGGTTTATATCGTTTATAGTAAGAGATGGTGCCGTATATATGAGCTTTTCGTCAGGAAGTAACGCCATCCTGCGGGATTTTCAAGAATGATGTGCCTTGCCAACTCATTTGAAATGTCTGTTTTAAAAGAGTTGGCAGGGCTGCCGTACTTTAAAATCCCGCAGGATGGCGCTACTGGCTGACAAAAAGCTACTATATATATCACCCCTCAAATTATCATTCCTTTCCAGATTTCACTCGGACGTGAATTTGATAACATTTTCGGATTTCCCTTTAACATACACGGATTTCCCTTGTTGATTTCATAAAGTTTCCCCTTGGTCTCCTTTATTCCCATTTACTTTTACGCATTGTATTTTAAAATAATTAATTACTGTTCTTGCTGATCTGAATCCGCTAGCCAAATAGCACGAGGAAAGTTT
Source organism: Drosophila rufa (assembly GCA_018153105.1). Taxonomy (NCBI): domain Eukaryota; kingdom Metazoa; phylum Arthropoda; class Insecta; order Diptera; family Drosophilidae; genus Drosophila; species Drosophila rufa. The sequence continues at coordinate 18,646,466 of JAECXS010000085.1, forward strand.
CGGATAGGTGGAAATGAAAACTAGAACTGGTGTGGGAACTAATTTAGGAGTAGATTTTTCGGAAGTGGAAACTGGAACAGGCCTGTATGTATTTCAAGGAGTTTACGGGGCTGTTGTCCAAGATAGCATACTTCAAAATACTAGGGAAAAATAACGGTTGAACTCCAAAAGTAAGCCGGAGTTGCCTTTCAAATTTAGAAAGTTTATAAATATAAACAGAAATAAATTTAATCAATTTAATGAAGACCAATTTATAAACCATTTATAAACTACGAAAATCAATGTGATTAGAGATATTTTGAAATATTCATACCTCAGTTTCATTATCGCTTTTGTTTATTTTCTTGTCTTTGTTATATCTTTTTACTGCTTAAAAAAAAAAAACAAGAAATATACATACGTTTTTTAAGAGTTAAGAGAGTCAACCACTGTCGAAGGCTTATCAAACTGGCAAGATAAGAAATGCAAGCATAAAAGGTTAAACTTTTGATAATACTTTTAGTCACTCACAAACACTCGATTAGCTCGGTCGTGGGAACACAGAAAGAATGAATCAAAATCCGAGTGCAGCACCTATTTTTAATCTAAATTCGTGTTGTCTTAATTCAGTATTCCAGCATATTAAAATAAATTGCGACTGGGGTGCCAGCAATTGCAACGATAGCTCGGTGAAATATTTGGATCTAATCAACTTTGCTAACAGCTGCCAGAGTTTTATTAAAGCATTCCAGGAATGGAGCCCCGACCTATATGTCGAACTAAAGCTTCAAGCCCCTCTGAAAGAGATCGATTTATCGAAAGTCTATGGCCATATGAAAGGTCTGACAGCGAATGGCAGAAAGGCATACTGGGCAGACTATTTAAAAACGATCAAGAGCAACGACACAGTGGAATTTCTAAAGATTATATACGACTACGCACGATACAAATACCCTGATCACTTTGATATGTTCGATGACGTCGTTAAAGCCCTGGCCGATAAGACAGCATTGCAAAAACTCTATATATCCAACAAGGGTGAGTCTCCAAAAGGATTTAATTATTAATTCCTTTCATCTATATCTCCTTTCTCTGAAGATATTATTGACGCTTTCTGAGTAATTAATACAGAAAAGTAAGGAATAATTTTATTATGTATCTTATGTTCGCAGGCTATGTCTTTCAAAGTGTTCCCCAACTCAGTCACTTGAAGGCCCTCCATCTGGACATGCGAATCGATGCCAGTGACCTGGTCCAAGTGTGCGAATCAAATCCGAATTTGCGGACACTTAAGCTCGGCTTCAACTCGGAAATAACTGGCAGGTTGTCGAAGATTGTGCCACATTGCAAGCAACTGGAGAATCTCAGCTTCATGATGCCGTTTAGCATAGATGGCGCCGAGTATGCTCCTCTGGCCAATTTGCCCCGGCTCAGGGAGTTAACCCTTCTGGGCGCCCACCAGGAGGGATCGCTGCTGGAGCTCTTCCAGGACCTGAAACAGAAGCTGATCAAGAGGATATGCATTCCGAACACTTATGTTAGCAACGAGGAGGCCCTCGCCTTGGGCTCCATACAATTTTTGGCTTCTCTCCAGTGCTGTTTGCGAGACACATCGATATACGAAGCCATGCCGCTTTCCCCCAACCTGGTAGACTTTTTCATTTTATTTCAGCCTTTCCAGCACGGGCATCAGGCAATGCCGGAGGATACCTATAAAAGGACCTACTTGAAAATGAATGTGCGAGGTCTTCCCCTCTGGGACCAAGTGCCTGATGCGTTTTTCCAGTCCATGCGTTCCGGGGATCCGAAGTTATTGCAGGAAGCCTGGGATCAGGACTACGTTTATGGACTTCGACACCGATTCGAGGGCTGGGTTAAAGCCGACTTTTTGCCAGCCACAATTCAATTATTAAAAGAAAAAGTTGTGTACGCAATCGAGAAGATTGTGCTCTACGAGCCCATTTCCCAGGAAGAAATAGCAATGCTTGCTTCCATTTTAACGTTAACAACTATTCAATGTCCTTTCAGTAAAATAAGAGAGATGATCGCAGTGAAACTCCAGCAGCTGGATGGGTCCACCTTTACGGTTAAGCGAGTGGACCGGATCCGAACCGAACACTGCGAAGTTCGTCTGATCCATGGCCTCGAATATGTGACTCTCCTTCTGGATTTTTTCGAAGAGGATTGTTCTGTCAATGCCAGAATCTTTACACCTTTGGTTACCTTGAAGTACCTAAAACGTCTTGAGATCAAGGTGAACACCGTAAACGGATCCTTAGTTGCGCTTTTTAAAGGCTTTGCCTCGATGGAAACACACACTCTGCAGGAATTGAAAGTCGCATTCCTTAGCCCCGAAGAGGTCACAGAAGTAGCGAAAATCCGTAGCCTTAGAGTCATCGAGTGCGGTTTCTCTTGTTCCAGAAACATCGATCAGCTGGCTGCGTTGAATCAGCTTGAGTTCCTCACCATTACCGCCCATCCGCTGGGATCCTTGGAAGTTCTGTTCAAAGCCATTGGCTCTAAAAAGAATCAAACACTAAGAAGCCTCATCATTCAGAGAATGGGACTTGCTTTTGAAGAAGTGGTCGAGCTGGCGGGCATTGAATCCTTGACGAGTTTGCAACTGGGGTTACCTAATGTTCAAAATTGGCACCAAAAACCCCGATTGCCTGGGAGTGGCTTTGCCTTCAATTTAATTGGGAATTTGGAACCTTTGGCGAAACTGACAAGGCTCAAGGCCCTAAGTATCTACTGGAATTACCCAACAGAAACTCTGGAGAAACTATTGGGAACAATAGCCCGTAAGTCGCCTAAAAGGCTACTAAAGCTGTCGCTCCCATCACAGTACTTTGGATTTATATCGCCACTCGAAGGCGTGGAGTCCCTCGAGTGCACTGTCTGCCATTTTGGGTTTATTGAAGATATAAGTCTTCTAAAAAATCTTACATACCTGCATATACATGATCCACTGCAAATTTCCTGGTGGGAGGTCCTTAAGGAACTTAAGGATTTATCGAGCCTTAAGTGCCTACTTTTGGATGAAGCCCAATTGGAATTCCTAGAAATTGTGGAAGTAACGCAACTAACTTGGTTAAGACGAGTGAGACTCGGCATTGCTGAAAAAAAGTTCATCTATATGCTGCTTTCTTTAAAGGATCTGGAAGTTTTGGAAATCACATCGGAACACTTAGCAAAGGATGATGAGCCCAATTTTCTTCTGTCATTCCTCGTTACGCAGTTGAACCTCAGATCGATTTCACTTTATCGATTCTACAACTTTATCAGAAAGGATTATGTTAACGCTGTCTTAAACTTCATTAAACTTTTTAGGGCTACAAAAGAGCACCCCCCATTTAAACTGCGTGGTATATGGTCGGATTTCAGCCGATTAAACCAGGTAAGCTCATTTGCAGGAAATTCACATTATTGATTTCTAACATTATCTATTTTCAATGCCAGTTGAGCTTCTATAACGCTGATTACATGGAACTGGAACGGGTTGATGATAGTTATCAAAGAAGTGACCAGTCTGATGACGACGAAGATAATGAAATTTAAATATTTGTATACCCTTTAAAGTAGATACATATATTTAATCATTATCATATGTATATAATCTTAAATAAATCTTTAAATTATAATGGGAAATTATATCGACTCAATTTCCCATTATAATTTAAATATAATTGTTAATAAAATATGCATATATATTTAATACAAAATAAAAACATAAAACACCGTTTTTATAATACAAGTTATTAATGGCTTTTTAAATATCTAACATTTCCTTTTATTCTTGGATTTATCAAATCGATTTAAATCGATTTTTGAAAAGTTAGCCGTTTGTACAAAATGGAATATATCGATTAATCCATTTCAAAGCCGATCGTTTCGATTAATCAGCTGACTGGTCCCACCTCTAGTTAAAGCCGGATGTACAATTCTGTTAAAACGGAAGTCCTGATCGATTCGGGTATCCAAAAAATAATCTCACTCGCCATGCTAAAATATCTGAAGGATATCTGGGAGAGATCAACGTTTGCCAATATAACAGATAAACTTTGATTTTCGATTCTACTTTATATTTGATTTATTTGTTTCAGGTTGTGCGCGTAATCTTTTCTTGTTTTTTATTAATACTTGTTATTCCACCCAAATAAAATATACCTTATTGAAGAATGTATTTAAATATTTCTATATTAACATATATTTCTGCAGGTTCTGTTGACATATTTATTACTTATCGATACAAATGTTTTGCATTGCCTTCCATCTACAAAAATAGCCAAAACAATCGCAGGGAAATAAAACAAATTAATTAAATAGCAACAAAACTGATTAAGGCCAGCCGCAGCACTTGATGGCTTGTAATGCTTACAACACTTATACTACCCGACACTTGTATGGCTCACATTCTTCACCTATATGCATACCTTACCAACAAAAAATTAAAAATATTAATTTGTGTTAATTTTTCCACTGATTGCAATTTATTTCTAAAGTCCCCAGGTAGCTGCCTTCATTTGCATCAACTATTTTTCACTCTTACAAAAATAACCAGACCTACACAAGTACTTCCCCTGATCACACCCATTCACACGAATATATATAAGTACGTAACTCTAAGTCAACAGGTTTATAATTTGAAAACCGTAGCACTTGTTTGGAGTATATTCGGATAGTAATATGCGGGTCCTAGATTTCACTTTCTAGGGCGGAGAACCAAACCCCTAGACACTTTAAGGATATAAATGTATATATAGTTTATAGAACTATACGAGTAGTATTGCCTATAGTAAGAAGTTTGCGCATGCTTTTCATTGAAATCTTTGTTCACACTTTATATATCTTGAGCTGAAATATATATATATTCTCGCAAAATTGAATATTTTACGTATTCAGTGGCCAATTAGCAAAGTTACCAGCGGAAATGATTTCAGGAAAATTGGTTTTCCTTTTCTTTGCTGCTTAATAAAATAGATTTTCATTCGTATTTTTTACTCGTTTCAAAGTGGTTTGTTCAAAAATGTATTCTCAAAGTTTCTGTAGAAAATGAAAAGACCTAAAGCAGCTTCTTTCTTGTTTCTTGGCTTGGAATCTTTTGAACAATGCTATTTATATTCAATAATTTTGAGGGGAAAACTTGTTTTCTTATCATTTGATATCAATACTTCATTTCCAAATGAATGAAAACTTTACTCGCTCTTCCGTGTAGGAATAATTACAATTAACAAATAAATAATGGATCTTCAAGAAGTCTCGCAGTGAAGCCTATAAGGAAAGATATGCAGATATGGCCAAAAAGAGCTCCATCTCTGAGAGATTCCTTAGATATTCTCGACCAGAGCCTCGGGCGTCTGGGGATCCGTGGTCATCTCGTCGCTGATATCCCCCACCGAACTGGTGATTGTGGACAGGATCGAGGTCATGGTGGCGTTGAGCACCTCGGCACTGCTTGCCGCCACCGTGCTGTAGAGCGCCAGAGCCGTGGTGGTGATCACGGTGGCCAGGGCCGGGCTGGCGGTGCTGATGGTGGAGTTGGTGGCCTGCGCCAGGCTGGCCAGCGTAGTGTTGAGCAGGAGCGGGGCCAGCGTGGTGGCTCCCGTGGTCGGTGGACTCACCGTACTCGTGCTGGTCAGCGGCAGCGGGTGCGGCAGATGTCCGTGTCCATGTCCGTGGCCGTGGAACTGCTCCAGAATCGAGGCGGGCACATAGGGATACGAGGGGCAGGGATTCGCCAGCTGCGGGCCCAGCATGCTCTCGAAAACGTATCCAATGAGGGAGCCAACCGTCAGGCCCACATTGTACGACAGGGTCATGATGTTTCCAGTTACCTCCTTCAGCGTTCCCGGCACCTTGGCCGGAGCCAGCATCATGGGCAGGCTGCCGGCCAATCCATTGGTGATGCCCAGCGCGATCGTGAAGACAAACGGAGCCGTCTCACCGGAGATCACGGGACGCTGACGCGGCGCACAGCAGAGCAGAAGGAGCGGCACCAGGACGATCCTCAGGCCGGACAACAGGATGAGCTGGCGACGCGACCATGGATAGGGACTGGCGGCCAGGATCTTGCCCACCACGTCCGACGTATTGAAGCAGAACATCAGCAGCACCGGCATCCAGGAGCGGAGGGCGCACGACTGCACCTCCACCTCGATGCCGGGGTACAGGGAGAGGGTCACGCAGTAGGCCAGGGCGATGCACACCATGTGCGGATAGATCACCTGGGCCACCCGCCATCGGGTCACGAATCCCTCGCGGATGTCGCCCAGCTTGCTTGGCCGGCAGCGGCGCGGAGTGATCACGTGCTCCACCTGGAGGAAGGTTGGGAGTTGGAGTTAAGAAATTAGAAGGTTCATAGTCTTAAGGCCCACCTTAAAGGCCACCGTCGTGGGCGTTGTGGGCTCCTGGGCGGGAGGCGTGGCCGGAAGCTCTGGTAACTGGCCCAATGCCTCGATGCAGCTCTCGCCGGCCGTGGGATTGGACAGCTCGTACACGGGATTGCTGAAACTGAGAGCGTTTCCAGTGCCCTGTTGTCCCACCGATGTGGTTGTGGTGTGGGTACCGTCCATCGACAGCACTCCGTACCGAGTGCCACTGGGAGCTCCATCCACCTCCTGCTGGGAGAAAGAAATCAGAAATCACCAAACTCCTCTGAAACCCTCCCTCCCTCGACTCACCTCATCGGGCCGCAGGACAATCTTGGAGCAGGCCTCCACATGGAACCGCACAAACGGCGAATTGATGGTGGCCACGTGCAGCAGGTAGCTGAAGAGTATGTAGAGCGTAGAGGTCAGAAAGAAGATGACCGTGGAGACGCGGTCGTTGTTGATGAGCAGCTTGGTAACAACACGATTGGAAGACACCAGGAAGCCGGCAATACTCTCGCCGGCCATCACCGCCTGGGTGTACTGCTTCGGCAGCATCGAGGCGAAGCCGTAGAAGCTGGACTGCTGCACGGTGCATCCGATGGCGGTCAGTGCCACCGCCGACATATTCACCAGGTACGCCGTGTTCTGTGCGAACATGTGCCAGGCCACCTCGCAGACGGCCACAAAGATCAAGGTGGTGAAGGACACCATGTAGCCGAAGAGGACCCGCGACTGGAATGGCGCCAAAGATAGCACTATGTTGTTCAGCAGCACGGTGGCGAAGGCCACGAAAATATACGTCATCGACATGTCCAGGGCCACCGGGCGACCGGGGAAACGCGCCTGCCAGTAATCCGCAGCAATGATGAAACTGCAAACAGGAAACAGGAAGTGTAGAAATATTTTAAGCCGATAATTCCTAGTAAATTAGTAATTTAGAAAGGATACTTTTAGGAACCACTTAAACTATTTTCGGAAATTAAAAAACCTCATACTTCCTTCTACTTTGGCTCACCTATTGTAGGGCAAAACAAAACCAATGCCCGCCGCCAAAAGAGCCAGGTACACGGAGTGCCTCTGATCCTTGGGGGCCCGCGTATCGAACTCGGGACTGTCCATGCTGGCCGGATGTCTCAGGCCCGAATCAGCCGGGGAATGGCTGTTCCTGGAACGCCCAGATCCACGACCGTCCAGCGGCTCATATGTGGTTTCCTGGCCACCTCCATCCATGGCCCGCAGTTATTCTCCTATTCCTCACTATTTCCAAAGCCTAATCCTTTGGTGGTTAAACTACTTTATAGCTGGCGAACCTTGGCATTGTTTTCCAGCTTGGCATGAGGACTCTCTGTTGCAGATTCGGAGCAAGAGTTATACACAAATCGATAAACAACAGACTCAAGTGTCTGAACTCGCTATTAGCCACCAAAACACTCGTCTGATATATATTTCGTACAACCGTATTGGGCTTCAACGCCTTCAATTATTTGTGCCTTAATGTGTGGCTTTATTTTTTATTTGATTTATTTAAACCGCTTTCCGTGGGACATCTGCTCGCCAGCCTTTTGCCTTTGCCCGTGTCCTGGCATTTTTCTCACCACGCCCGCGACTGCGCATGTGGCGTATGATTGATTTTATTCAACCGCGTCGGCTGCCGGACCAAAAATAAGCCTGTTGTTGTTCCGTTGACTAGCTGGAGGGGAGGTCTACTTCTGAATGAAATGCTTCTCTTCTTCCTTTGCAAACTGACCAAATTTGAGTTGCTTAAAAGTGAGAGAAATTGGCTTCATGCATTTATCGGCTACCTTTTCAGCCTTTTCCTGGGAAGATGATTATATATTATATATTATTTATATTTTAAATATTACATATAATTTATATTGTACATATAAAATTATATTAATGCTTAGTTATTACTGTTTGGCTAATAATGTCCTTAAGAAAGTTCAAACCCTGAAAAATTCTCATGAAATATTATAAAATATTTCCTCAATAAATTTCCGCATTGAGGATTTTTACAAATATTTACAAACTGTCATTTTATTCTTTTAAGCAAAAAAAATAGTATACATTAATAATTATTAATTGTTTACTTAAATATAAAAGGGCTTAGAAAATTTTAAAAAATTATTAGCATCAAAACGACATGAACAACTTATCCCGAAACAAGAAAGTATCACTTTCGAATAAATTCAAAATTCAGGAATAAATTTATCTTCAACCTGAGGTAACCCCGGACTATTTATAGTCTGAACTTCCCCACACACCGAAGTCCACTCAACCCTATCTTCCTTTTGGGGCGTAATGGAGAGCTGCAGTCCCGAGTCGTACTGAGAAGCATCAAGCAAAATGGTCTCGTCAACCGAAGCTAATAGAGCGATCCGCAGGCTCTCCGTTCCCACTAGTCAAAAATAAAGAGAAACCAATAAATCCAGCAGATTTTATCTATAAGGGTCAGGGAGTCCATTAAGCAATATATGTCCCAACTATCTATTAGCTTTCATAAGGCTGAAGGCTGCTTGGAAACCTTAAAGTGCTCATCGCCGGACGCTTTCCCCTGAATAAAAGTATTCCCAATATTGTTAATGAACCCTATTTAAAATAAATAGTATTGCAGATCGATTACTTTTATATATTTTGCGTAGCCATATACATTTAACAAATGATAAAATATGTTTACATAGTTTTTCGTATAACAAACGATTGCCTAATATTATTATTGTATACAAAAAGCAAGGACTTCAGCCAAAAATTATACAAATGTTAACCAAATTTTATTTTTGTGACCAGAAATGAAAGTATAAAATTAAAAACAGCTTAACAATTTTTTACAAGCGTTCTGGAGCAAACCCAACGCTTTTGAGAGTGGTTAAAAACATCAATGCGCGTATTTTGTATATCAATAATCCTCCAAGGAATGAGTGGTTATTACCAGGGACCGTCTTAACGAATGAATTATTATTTGGGATTTTTATTCACAAGGCTAAGGAATTTATTTCCAAGTCTTATTATTAAAAACCACAAATAACTTGTATTTCAGAGTCCCCGATTGATACTTTTAATATTCATACTTTTGGGTAAGGGAATAATTGTTAGTGATTCTTTTTCGAGGCATCATCATAGCTAGGTGGCAAGTTCTGCAAGAAATAGTAGTTATTAATAATTAATAACATTTCAACCTGGACTTAAACAATACTAACATTATATGAAGGTGGGGGCAGTTCACCGCCTCCCGATCCACTGGGTCCGCCTTGGTTATATGGTGTATTATATGCACTTGCTGCCGCCTCTGCTTCTTTGGAATCTGTTGGGAATATAGATACCGAAGATAGTTACAATCCAATTGAATGAGATGTTCCATAGAATTATTATCTGTAACAATATTCCAACGATTTCATCTCTTACAATTTGTGTTTATGGCATTAGGACTGGAACCAGTATAACACACGTGGTAGTTGGTCTTTGGACTGGATAGAAATAATGATGAGTGCTGCCAAATCTTGATACTAGAGCTTTGCATTTTTTTTTGGGTTTGGGTTTGGGTAGAGAACAAGTTAAAGAAGAAACAAACGTTAAACAAAGTCACTAAACTAAAAAGGGCTATGCTATACTCGGCTTTTGTTAGTATTTGCGTGTTGGGGTTTAGGGGTAACATCTAAAACAATAAGTCTTACTTGTCTGGGGCATGGCTTTTTGAGGTACTGAAGTTTCTTTGCTTTCTATTACACTGTAAAAAATAGGTCAAAAGAATAATAGTTTTTCCTTTAGGTTCTGGTACATGAATTTGGTAGTTATTACGGGTTAAGTCGATAATTCTGGGGGAGTTAGGTGTAAGAACGGAAAGGAAGTTAAAAAAAAAGGAAAAATTAATTTATTTAGAAAGTTAAACACATCAAAAAATTTAGTATTTAACATATATTTACATTAATATATTCCTACAATTTGGACAACTAAAAAATCAAACAAATTCAACTAAAGGCTTCTGGATGCGATTTTAAATGCTATTAATTTCTTGAAACTTCTTGAAGGGTTTTGAGATATCTTGATTAGTTTGTCATGCAATAATGTCTCGGGAAACCTCCTAAAGCTTCCATAATATTCATATTTTCATTCTTCTTGATGGTAATTATGATCCTACTTAAACACAACTCAAGACTCTTGATGAATTATTGCTTTAAAGCCTCTTGATACGTTTTTCTTGAACTCTTTTCAGTATTTCCTATTGATTATTGCTCGACATTATCTTTTTTTGAAACAGATTCTCTTGCAGCAGCTAAAACCAATTGAATAATGTGAATTAAGGGAAGGAAATTAAAAATATAAATAAATAAGTGAAGTTTTAACTCACTTCCTGGTGGCAGGCTGAAGCCCATAAAGCTCACTCCCGAATTGGCAGCTCCTGCGGTCGCGCCTGCTGCCTGCGAGGGCGGTGCTCCACCCGGCTGCCCATTCGGCTGCTGAAGTCCCGGAGTGTTGAAGCCGCCGGGCACATTGCCATAACCACCGTATGGCGGTGGCCCATTGTAGTTCTGGGCCTGTGCTCCCGGCGGATAATTCGTGGGGCCGCAGGTGGAATAAGCCGGTGGCTGAACATAGCCGCCGGCCCATCCCTGCTGCTGTCCATAGCCTGGCTGCTGCGGCTGTCCGTAGCCTGGCTGCTGTGGCTGCCCATAGCCTGGCTGCTGCGGCTGTCCGTAGCCTGGCTGCTGTGGCTGCCCGTAGCCGGGATGCTGCTGGCCGTAGCCTGGCTGCTGCTGTCCGTAGCCGGGCTGCTGGGGCTGCTGTGGCGGCGGCGCTGAAAAACCGTACCAATTGGGTTCAGAAGGCGGCGGTCCCTGCGGCTGTTGTGGCTGTGCTGGCTGTTGATAGGGTGCCGGTGGTGCTATGACGAGAGGTAGACAGAGAAAGAGTGCCACAGTGGGTTAGGAGAAGCGTGTGCGGTGCGTGAATTTCGATTCTTGGTGTAAGAAATGTTGCTCCCAATTCGCGTTGCATTGTGTGCCAGAACAAAAGCCGAGTGGTGCTGCTGGGATGGAGTGTATCATGCCTGGTGTACTTACCAATACCCGGATACGGCGGCGGATTGTCGCTCATGAACACCGTATTCGGTGCCGGGCCACTGAAGGCGTCGTGCTGTGGCAGCCAGCCATAGTAACCGGGCGGCGGCTGGTATGCCGGTGGTGGTGCCTCGTTCCAAGCTCCAGACGGCTGGTAGGGTGGCGGATCATCGCCAGCAATGCCTCCGCGATGGTAGTTGTTCATCGCAGTCTTGGCGGAGCGCAGCAGCGCTTGGCCATATCTTAAATACACAGTTTAGTTTTAGTTTTAGTTTGGGGAACCTCAATTTTTAAGGGGCTTACTCTATGGCACCGCCGGCTTTGAAGTGAAGCTTGAACTTGACCTCGCCCACATAGTTGCCATTGGGCTGGGCGCGCACCTTTCCCTTGATGTAGTTGGCCCCGAAAACCGGCTGCTCAATCTCCACGTCCGACAGGGCGATAAACGGAGCACTGAACGACTGCATTGAGTCCGATGCCTTCTTGTTGTTGAAGATCATTCGGTGGGAGGTCAGGTAGATCCTGCCCCCCTTCGAGCCCTTGAAGATGGGACTGTCCTGGCCAGAAAACTCCATGGAAACGCTGTCGCTGTGCAGCAATATGCTGTGGGAGCAAATGCGGAGGGTTTGATTTTAGCCATTGCATCAATATTCCAGATAAATCCATCAGCGGATGTCACACGTCACTGTTTACATTTGTGCAGATCCTGATTTCAAGCAACATTTCGGGGGTTTCCCGTATACTCACTACTCGCCAGCGTGGATCAGCACGCCATTGTTGGCGTGGGCCGTGTTCACCGACATGTTGGATTGGTTTAACACCGAAATTTACACGAATTTTCCTCAACTACGTTTCGAATGCGGTTTGTTTTTCCTTAAAAATCTGACGACAGCTGATGATTCATAGCAGAGATGCCAGACATCGATTGTGTGCGATTAATATTGGTTTTGTCTATCGATAGCACGATAGCTCGGTTTCCACGTCTCTAGCAGTGTTCCCTGATCAGGGGTTTTCCCCATAGATTTAGGGGTTTTTTGATATCCTAGGGGGAATTTTAGAAGGGCAGAATTTTTAGGCGGAAATTGTAGGGTTTTTTCGGAACTGACTGATTTAAAATTTTTGAATAAATCTCTATAAAATTGTTTTATTTTTGTTTTATAAATATTGCTAAGAACAAAAATGACCTCAATTGGCGAAAATATCAAAATAAATACTGCACACGATTTTTGTATCGCTTAAAAGTTTTGCCAGCTGATGTTGGCGAATTCCGTTAACCCGCCTTTCAGATACTAAGAACTGTTATTCCACCGACCTTTTTTCGCTATGCAACGTTCCCACGTCATAATAGGATATTTCTTCTTTTAATTATTTGAAATTAACAGATTTTTTGAAATTGGGGGAAGCATCGACTTTGAGATTTTTTAGGGGGAAAGCAAAATTTTCATCTGGCAACACTGGCTCTCTAGAGGAAATTATTTTTCTACTCTTCCTTTGGCGTACAATTGCGGGGGCGATAATATGCGTAAGTGATAAGATTATTAGTTAAAGAAGCCTTTAAAAGTTGCAGCAAAGCATCCGGAGTGTAAATCAAGCTCGGGAAAAGTCGGGACACGGCCCATTCTTGTGTTATTTACCTGTAATCAGCATGGGGACTTACGCCATTTTGGAGACTTGCCACCCCCAATGAAAAAAATAGTGGTAATCGAGAAATTGAGTCTCCGCAGCTGATTGCTATTTTGTTTTGTTACCGGCTTTGTTTATTGTTTTATCTAATCGTTGCCTCCTCTTCAGTACCGCTCTTTGGGACCATGCCGAACGGCGTCAGTTTGCCAAATCACCCGAATTTCCTCAACCAACTGGCGGCTGCCATCTCCACGGCGGCCACCACAACCGCGGGCGGTGGTGGCGGAGGAGGTGCTGCCACCATGGGAGCCACATCGCCACCCAAGCAAGCGTCAAACAATAAGGTGGTAAAGCCTCAGCAGCCGCCGCAGGGCAGTGCGCCCATGGATCTGGAGAACGAGAACGAACACACCGCGGACGTCACGTCCACCACAAGCCACAAGGATCCCAAGCTGCAGGCCGCGTCCGCCTCGCTCTCGCTGCCGGATACGGCGCAGCTCTACCTGAACGGACTGATGCAGACGCCGCCCGGCTATCTGTACTTTCCGGCCCTCCAGGCGGCCAGTGGTGCTGCTCCCGGGACCACCTCCGCTGGTGGAGGCACATCTGCTTCATCCGTGGCAGCGGCGGTGGCCTCGGGAGGCGGCAGCAGCACCAATGCCCAGATGCTAATGGATCCCACGGCCATGATGGCGGCGGCCATGCAGCAGATGCAACAGATGCACTACGCCGCGGCTGCGGCGGCAGGAATGCCATCGGAAGCCGGAGCGGCAGTGGAAGCAGCCCTCGCGGCAGGTAAGATTCCGTTAGGTTCGATTCTTGGGCAGCGAGCACAACTCAAGCACTCTTCCTCAGATGGCACAGGAGCGGCGGGCCTCAAGGAGGTTATCAAGACCAAGAACTGCATTTTGTTCCCGCCCAACCCCAATGCCCCGCCGCCCACCATTCGCGATCGTCCGCCCGGCTGCCGGACAGTTTTTGTGGGCGGACTGCCAGAGAACATAACCGAGGAGGTGATCCGTGAGATCTTCGAGTCGTGCGGCGAGATCACCACGCTGCGCATGTCCAAGAAGAACTTTTGCCACATCCGCTATCGCCAGGAGACGGCCATAGATCGTGCCATCTACCTATCTGGCTATAGGCTACGCATCTCGGCGCAAAATGAACCGCCGAACTTCGGGCGTCTCCATGTGGACTATGCGCAGGCTCGCGATGATCAGTACGACTACGAGTGCAGGCAGAGGCAGCAGCAGCGGGAGCAGCGTCACCGGGAGCGCATGTCGCTGGACAGGATGCGATCCCAGTCGCCGCCACCCATACCCCACTACACGGATCACGAGGCAACGGCCGTGGCGGAGCATCTGCGCACCAACGAGACCTTCGTGAAGGCCATCCAGACCATCACAGCCTGGCTGGAGCGCGGTGACTGCACCAAGCGCAATGCCAACATCTTCTACTCGATGATCCAGAGCACCCACGCCCATGTGCGGCGACTCCATGCCGACAAACAGCAGCTGGAGGAGGATCTCAAGAAGGCCAGGGACAGCTACCGCAAGCAGATGGGCACCATGTCAACGCAATGTAAGTATTCCAACCGATCGCCCGGTGGCAGATCAGCTTTCTTAGCTCTTAGTCTAGACGGGAATTTACATAGAGGTGCCGCTCCCACTTTGAAATCCTATTTTTTCTATTTTTGTTGCGCCCGGGTTAGCCTCTTAGCGACTGTATATCTGAACAATCTACCAGCGTTCCACACACCCTTAAACACACACACAACACACACCATGCCCACCAAATACACACACACACACTTTAGCAAATCTAGTCATCGAACTATTAAATGCCGAAACTCCATATAAGAACTCACTGTCTATAATTTGCTCGCCCAAAAAGACGAAGGAGCAAACCCAAAAAATCCAAGCAGGATCAGGTAAAGCCCAGCCATAATAAAGGACCAAGCCAAAGGCCGCCCCGCACAGGGAGTAGGAACATCGATGAAAGAGGCGATCAAAATGTTAATTTCTTAGAAACTTTCAAAGCAAGGCTTTAGAGAAATATGTTTCAAGATTTACTCAATGATTTTATAATAGTTTAAAGTCCTGCGTTTTCCCGATATTAAATACAAAATATAAAGGTGTGCTTCAGAAATCACTAGTGTTTTTAAATCACTTAAAAAGTATGCTTCAAAATGTGTCATCGTAAAAATAAACAAATTTTCACCGCATTTAAAACCTCAACAATGTTATTGCATACTTTAAGACACCGTTTAAGGTGATTCCAAAACCCTAGTGATTTCTGTGGCATCCCCAAAACCCAGCAAGTTAATCTTTGCGAAGGCAGGCATTTTATTAACTTAATAAAATTTTATAAAGTATTGGTTCTCCTTCGAATATATTTTGTTTTTGAAAATATCTCCATATTTTCTTTATATATTCCCGATAATGCATAACAGGGATGCCACAGAAATCGCTATGGATTTTAATTTTCTTTTAATGCAGCTCAAAAGTTTGCTATAAAATCTATTTAAATTTAGTTTCATAGCATACTTTTAGAGAAGTATTTATTAATTTGAAAAGTATAGCGAATTCTGTGGCATCCCTGTATAACTGAAAGCATTTGAATAATAAGCAAAGCAAAATTATTTTTTAGTATGAAATAAATATGCTAATATTTACTCTGACTCAACAAACTATAGCTAAGCTAATTACTAATTTTGTATGCACCACGTTGATCGCCTCATTCGCCGATTCGCTCCACTGTGCGGCTGATTTGCCTCCCTTCACTTTTACTGTGCCTCGGACACCACCGCAAAAGTCCGCTGAAGTCTTCTTGAGGGGCCCAAAGGTTTGTAAGAAGCCGCAAGGCTGAGAAGGACAAATTCAAGACAAATTCGATGACAAAGTAAAGGAATACGCTTCCTGTAGACCCAAACTCTCTCCCAGACTCGGACAAAGATAAAGATAGGTAATCATCACGCTGTTGTATTCTCTCTAGATTGTACCTAATATATAAACCTCAAATAACCGTAAATATCTTACATATACATATATAATTGCTATACGAGGGCCTCTCCTGTAGTTTAATTCAATTTTTCATTTCTCACTCATTTGATTCGCAAGAGAACAAGTCTAGTTATTTAAATCTAAAAAGGTGAAGAGCAAGACTGAACTCCAAGTCCAGAAAACAGAAAACAAAAAACAATCAAAAATACCCTTTGTCCTCCCTTAATATTATTATATATTATTGCATTATTGTTCAGTCACTCAGATTGAAAAAGTGTTCAATGCCGCTAGTCACAAGAAGGTTTGGGACCATTTCACCAAAGCCCAAAGAAAAAACATCGATCAATGGAAGAAGTTAGCCACGGTACGTACGAAAATGTTCAAATAATCAAGAACAACCTCAACTTCAGATGTTGCAAAATGTTGTCTTTAAAATCAAAAATATACTGTCCAATAATATCGAATCACTACTGTATCGCTCGTTATTGTTATTTTTGTTTGTGGTGTTGCTGTAGTCGTAATCGTAATCGTAATTGTAATCGTAGTTGTCCTAACATCTTCACTAATGCGATTTTTGTTATCAATATCAGTCTGCATGTCGCCATTTACCCCTACTGTACTTTTCCATAGCAGATGCTAATTACTCTTCATTAATTGTTAATTTTCTCATGTTTGTTCCGTGCATTAATACGTCATTTGGTTGTTTGTTCGTAAGATTATCAAAATTCCCATATTATCGGTTCTACTGATGTCACTTAACAAAAAACCCGACTAAATCTAAATTTAATTCGCAAGCTTAGCATTGATTGATTTTAAAGTATTATTAAATATGTGTAGTATTATTATTTAGAATTTTAGAAACTGTTTAAAATGATTTTTTTATATACTTAATCTTTTTCTTTAAGCAGTTTCCTTGTCACAGTCATTCATAAGTCTATTTCTATCAGGTTTATTTCAATTTATAGCTTTCGCATCTTATCTATAATGCTTTATCTATTTTTTCTTAGCTTTGGTTCACTGATTTTTCTCTCTCTTCTTTTACTAAGCATTTGCATAACATTTCCAATAAGCTTTAAATACTCTTTAAACTAAACGTAAACTTTAGACAAGTGTCCACAATTTTCCAAGTTTTTTATTTGAAAATAAAATGTTCTTTAAAAAGAAAAAATTGGAAATTTGTCGGATTGGTTGTGGTAAATCGGAAAAAGAACTAAACAACAAACTTTGCTGCTGAGAATCATAATTTTGAGTAACAAAAAGACAAATTAATAATTAATAGCCAAAAAAAATAGAAAGAAAGAATCGATAATTCGAAAACTCTTTTTGAAAATGTGGCGAGGTAAGTAAGCGGACCAGTACAGAGTCGTGAAACAGGAAACCAATTTGATTTATGCATTCTTTGACGCAAATTTTATAGCTAGGTTATAGATTTATAATCTGTATAAGCAATGGAATCAACATGAAAACGATATCCTTCCAACTGGTGGAAATGGGAAATTAATTACAACTTTTTCGCATGCCAATGCAGGAACTACGAACGGTCCAGATCACCGACGATGATGAGATGGAAATCTCCGACGATGAGCGGGAATTCGAGAGGCGTGGCCCGGGCTCCAAGAGAATGCGCTATGACAGCGATAGTCTGAAGGTAAGCATGATGTACACTGAAGTTGTAGAAATATCGCTGTGTCGATATTACTATGTATGAAATGTACCTGTACCCGTTTCCAAAACGGGGCCCGAGGCCGACATATTTTGTTAAGGTATATTTAAATGTGAAAATAAACCCCGAAGCGAAAAGACAACTTCGACTCCAACTACAACACACCTTAAAATTATTTGCTAATTTGCGATCGTACCATCGCAGGCCCCGACGACATCATTTGGTCCCTCGAGCCGGATCTGAACCATTTTTGTATAACCTTTCTTTATTTCAGGACGAGAACGACTCGCTGCGCTGCCAACTGGAGGCCATTCGCCATGAGATGACTCTGGAGCGCAGTGACTATGTGCAGCGCGAGAAGCAGATAAAGGTGCTCCAGGAAACCATTCGCAACATGCAGACACAGCTGCTGCAGACCAAGCTGCGCGAACAGAAGGACACCAAGATCATTGAGCAGCTGGAGCGGAATCTCAAGGATGCCGGCGTTAAGCAGCTTCTGCTGAAGACCAAGATCAAAGAAACGGCTGACAAGTTAAAGGACAAGGAAGCCAACAATGGCAACGGTGCCTCGAACGCCTCGAATCTTGACTATGACAGCGACGATTCTTGTAGCCAGGAGGCCGAGGTCAGCCGGCAACGACCTCAGCTGGAGCCGGAAATAATTGATATCGACAAAGTGGACGATGATGTGCGCATCATAGAGCACCAAAGCGGTGTGGTGGAGATCCACGAAATCGAGGATGATGAGAAGCAGGAGACGCCTCCAAAGGCGGCCCCCGTGGAAACCAAAGAAAAGGAGTCAATTACAGAGAATAATTCTGAGATCAGCAATAAGGAGAGTAATGTCATTGTGGAGGATACTCTAGCATCGCGCAGAGATAAGGTTAGTTCTGGAAACATTCATTAGCATTAGAAGATTATTATTTCGGCTCTGAATATTCTTAGACCACCTTCAAGTCCCTGGCCCTTTCCGAGGCCAAGATAATTGCTCTCGCCTCCGCCTTCCTGGTGCTGCATCCCCATGGCGTGGACATAGCCAACATAGCCAGTTACTTGAGCGGAATGCTCTGCCATAACAACGCTGCCCCCAGTAACCTAGATGATCTTGCCAATATACTCAAAAAGTACACGAATCTCTTCAAGGCCCAGGATGAGGCCAAGTGGAGTTTCTGCGGCTTCAGCGAATGTCCGGAGCCGTGAGCAGGAGGTGCATGGAGTGCAGACTCGGTTAAGATGACAATTGAATGCTTTAATTATGTTACAACTATATATATCGTAATGCGTAGAGCGTAAGAGAAGAGGAGGAGGAGAGGAGCAAAGTGAAATGTTAACCAATGGATGGACGCAAGTCTTTCAGTGCAATCACAACTTTATGAGACCAGTTCCAGTTTTTAAGGGCAAGTACTCGTAGTTAACTCTTATCAGAAGAAAGACACCACAAACTAACTACCGTTTCAATTATTTAAACAACTCGACAACCTAAAGAATATTTATACACCTAAGCTAAATGAATTCAATATATACAACAAATATATATACATCAATATTTTAAATATAAAGCTGAGAGGCCGCAAGACGCAATTGTTGCTTAGTGTTGACACAAGAAGCGAAGGAATGGAACCAAATACATTTTATGCTAAACTCTATGACAATATCAAATTATTTGGGCAAGGAAATAGGGATGTGTAAGTAATAATATACCTTATAATATAAAATATTTTGCAACTATCGATTTATTAATTACTAAAATACATTATTCGTTACAATTAATTTTCTTGACATTTTTATAAATCTATATTTAAACAGAAAACTTACATGATATAGTAAAAGATATTTTTTAAGATTAAATAATTTACAAGGTAATTGAAGTAAATCTAAATTAGAATTGAAATTAATATCTCTTTCCCTCTAACGAACAAATAAATTTATTTCCAAAAATAAATATTAATAAGTTAAATATTAAATCGAGTATACAAAACGTTGAATAAATCAGAAAGCAAGTCATAAGAGTAGTATGTTTTATAAATAATTTATTCTATAATATACTGTGTTATTTCCTAAATTATTTCAATCCTGGTTTTGAGTCCTTGCAGCAATCGTTCATGGCTCTGATGAAATCGCAAAATATCCTGCAAGCGCCCACAAAGAAGATTACGTGATTAGCTTACGTTGCTTGCGTAAGCTGTAATAAAGTGCGCGAAATGAAGCTGCGCGTCCTCTGCCAAGGACGTTGCCAAATAGCATCCTTGATTCCCTCCCCTCCCCTCGCCCCACAATTGCGTTAAGTGACGTGATGAAATTCCACACCTAGGCTTTGAATTTCCACAAGACCCCCAATTGTGACGTCAACGTAACGTTTAGCGTAGAAGAGCGTTACGGTTAGGGTATAATCCGTAACAACAACATGAGGGGGAGATGGGGAACCGGCAACAACAGTAATAGGGGAGATAAACCCCAGCAACAACACAAGCCCATGTGGAGATTAGGGAGAGATGACACGGCAGCAACAACAACCATACCGAGGGATAAAGGAACAGCAACAACTATAATTACATGGAGAGATGGCAGTAACAACAGTAACAGCAACAACAACAACCGTAGGGAGAGATGCAAGAGAGCACAAGAACAAGAGCGCAAATTTCCCACAAAAGCAAAAGCAACGTACTAACTAACCGCTCTGCTGCTGCCGCTCAACCGCTCTGCCACGGCCGTCGACGTTGACGAGGGAGGCCCGTCTATATCAACGCTATCAGTCGTTTTAGCGAATCCGACGCGCGCGGTTCTCTTTTTCATAAATTCCAAAAAAAAGGAACTGATTTTTCGTACATGTTCAAGTAACTGTGTCCCTTCCTCCGTACCCCTGTGCATGTGTATGTGAACTGTAATTTTGTCCGCCGCTGTATATTTTACCATAATTACGTGCACTTTCTTTGCACAAAACAAAAAAAAAAAACTGCAAAAGAAACAGAAAAGAAAGGAGCAGCTGCCTCCTTTCCCGCTCTTACAAAGGACAATTCAAGTTCACGACTTCGAGTGGGAAGCTGCGAAGGCAACAACAACAACAAAGCACGTGTGGTTCCAGTTTGTTTGTTTTTTTCGGCGGGTAAGTTTGAGTTTCACCCGGCCTTTTTGGCCTCAGTTTTACAGCCACTGATTCGCTATACAGTTTTGCCTCAGGGAAAGAAACCGCAAAGCACACAAATCTATACGAAAAGAGCGGGCAAAGTGATAAATTACCGGGCGAGGGAAAAATAGAAAAATATTTGAACATGAAATCTCGGAACACGGATCAAATTTGAGTACATTTTCGCTTTCCGTGCAAATATATGTATAGCTAACAATTTTTGTGTGCGAAACAGAAATATAATATTTTCAACATTTTCCACTAGTTCAAATAAAATATTTTAAAAATATTAAAAATAATAACAATTTGATGCTTAGCTGCAATAAATGGCGCTTTTTGTTGAATTTTTGTAATATTTTGAAAAATATAAACTCAAACTATTTAATTCATCTAATTTTTTTTACAATTTTAAAGCGTTCTATACCAGTTTCATCACTGTAACTGCCAAAAACGTATAAGGAACTATATTATTATTTTGAGTATTATGTTATTTTTAAATTAAAATAATTAGGATATTTCTGAACGCTAAAAATGTCCTAAGGTTAGACTCATAAATATTTTTTCTATTTAATTTTACGTTTGCTGGTCACGGGATATTTAGAAACCATTCATTAAATCACATAGATTAGCCTGAGTACGCACAAAAAACACACAAAACATAAAAAAAAGACTTGTTGAACATTCGAAGATATACTTCTTGACGTCAAAGTTTTGTTCGAAAAATGTTTCTACATAAGCATATATATGTTGTTTGAAAATAAATAATAAATATGATGTTTGAATAACAATTTTAGCTTATATATATTTTCCCAACTAAAACATATAACACAAAATAAATTAGAGCACCTTAAGTAGCCAAGACACTCTAGAAAATATAAAAGTAAAACAAGGGGATGGGAAATTACAAAGCCGCTTTTCCTGTTAGTGTCAGTGGAGCATAGTGACATTATTGGGAAAACGGGGGGCAAAGAAACTATGAAAAAGTCAGGGGTTGGAGTCCCCGTCCCCGTGATTCAACACTTCCCCTTTGGATGTTTTTGAGAGCCAACAATAATGATTAATTAGGTGCAGCACGAGTTTCGGAACTGAAATATCTATAGAGCACCGAGCCGAGAACATGTTATTACATTTCGCGATGGGGGAAAAGCTTTGTGCTGAGTTAAGCGTAAATTTGATGAGACACGGGAACGTGCCAAATGTCAACATGGGCTATAAACAAATTCGATTCATAAAATACACGATCTACACACTTATTTATGGCATGATCCCCAAGCCCTCAAGCTTGGCTGGAATTCCCGAATATAACATACAAGTTTCCCAACCGCAGAGCACTTCCAGGTATATCTTCCCGAGCAATCGGTAGAAATCCCCGGCCAAACCTCTTTTGATATAATTAATTTTACACTTCGAATAGAAATGGGAAGCAGAACTTTTTCCGATTTCCAAAAACGGTCACGTACTTTAGGATTTCGTGTGCAATGCACAACAATGTCTGCTTAAAAATAAAAGCATTCCCCTTTTACTTGAAATGTTTTAGATTAATTGATAAGCTAATAGAATCGTTAACGCCTGATAAGTACTATAGTTGGAATCGATTGCACGGGCATTACGTGTAATTTAACTTCCAAACCCTGATCCCATTGGGAAACTCCTCTGGCTGGCCGGTAAAATTCAAAGGAAAAATATAATAAATGCACATGTATTTTTATCAAACCTGTTGTATTGTGGAGTATTGTGTATATATATTACACCAGTTTACAAATGAAAAAAAATGTAAGCCTGTTGTGTGATTTGGTGGTTGCCCCAGATCCAATGGCTTTAATTTTTTTTATGGAACGTTTTTTTAAAAGATTTTTAAGTTTTACCCAAAAAAATTTGCTCAGTTTACGTTTATTTTTTAGCTCGAGTTGTGCCACATTTACCTGTCGAATGTTTTATTTTACAGGTAATGAACTACCTTTCGATTTTAAAACACTTTATGTATATTGGATAAGTACTTTGTGTGCTACAGCTCGATAAACTTGAAAAGTGGAAATTTCAATCCGTTAACTCAAATGTTAACGTGCTGCTAGCATCATAAAACTCGGAAAAATCCGTTGGAAATCAAACGTGTTTTTTAAAGATGATCGCCCAAGTATCAACAGGCCTACAACTCCAGAAATCCGTTGAGAATAGATTTATCGTGGATTTTCAAAGTTAAGAAAATTGAGAAATTTTTCAAATTTTGGGCGGATGCCTACTGATTAAATGTACAGTGTTGGACAACGCCTTTAGATGGCCTGTTAACTTTGCTAGATGTGATGAACTGTCGGATTTAGCTATAAAAAATAGCTAAGTTTTGTTAAATAATCAAAATTTACAAAATTATGTTGAAGTAAGATAAAATTAAATTATCGCCTTTATATACATACAGCTATTGTGAACTAATTAGAAAGATGACTATGGTGGTGGTTGAGTAAGATAAAATTAAATAAGCGTCTTTATGATTGATTTGGTTCATTGGTACCATTAAGGGGTTATGCGGCTCGCGGCTATAAAACGTGGTATAAAAACAAAATATGTTTGGATCATTTACACAGGTCAATTTTTTCGATGTATCCATTGCAAATATTCAAATTCGAATAAAAAAATAGCAAATTTGACAGAACATAAGACTTAAGGATTCCCGCCGCCCTTGAAATGAAAAAACCGATTTCCTAATTGAATGAATAGGTTAAAATCCTGACCACATTTCAACTAAAAATCGGGGTAATATTGATTTGAAGGGGGCGCTCTTGTACAGAATACTCCTGCTATATTTTTTCTTCAGAAAAAGTTTGTTTTTATACCACGTTTTATAGCCGCGAGGCCGCATAACCCCTTAATGGTACCAATGAACCAAATCAATCATAAAGACGTTATTTAATTTTTATCTTACTTCAACCACCACCATAGTCATCTTTCTAATTAGTTCACAATAGCTGTATGTATATAAAGGCGATAATTTAATTTGTATCTTACTTCAACATAATTTTGTAAATTTTTGATTATTTAACAAAACTTAGCTATTTTTTATAGCTAAATCCGACAGTTCATCACATCTAGCAAAGTTAACAGGCCATCTAAAGGCGTTGTCCAACACTGTACATTTAATCTAGTAGGCATCCGCCCAAAATTTGAAAAATTTCTCAATTTTCTTAACTTTGAAAATCCACGATAAATCTATTCTTCAACGGATTTCTGGAGTTGTAGGCCTGTTTGATACTTTGGGCGATCATCTTTGTAAAAAACACGTTTTGATTTTCCAACGGATTTTTCCGAGTTTTTATGATGCTAGCAGCACGTTAACATTTGAGTTAACGGATTGAAATTTCCACTTTTTCAAGTTTATCGAGCTGTAGCACACAAAGTACTTATCCAATATACATAAAGTGTTTTAAAATCGAAAGGTTAGTTCATTACCTGTAAAATAAAACATTCGACAGGTAAATTGGTTGGCTACAACTCGAGCTATGAAATAATAAACGTAAACTGAGCAAATTTTTTTGGGTAAAACTTTAAAAATCTTTTAAAAAAACGTGTCCATAGAAAAAAATTAAAGCCATTTTCGTGATCTGGGGGTTCAACTCTACCAGAATTTCACATCAACAGGCTTGGAGCATTTTGAGTGTAAACTAGTGTTATCAAGAATTTGTTGGATTAATTCTTAAATAAGAACAACTTTCTACAAGAAAAAAGGGATGAATTAACATAATTGTTACATCATAATCATAAGTCAAAGGGTTTAAATAAGATAAAAGTCTTAGGTAGATATTGTATACACTGAAGAACAATAGATACAAAATTTAAGAAATCTATTCCTAAAATGAGATCATAATTTAATTTTCTCTGGTAGGGAATGAAAGTAGGAAGCATTCATCACACTTTGTTTATACTTCTACACGCCCTTCCTTATTCACTAAATTCTAGTCGAACTTATTCCAAACACAACTCGGGTAGTTCATTAAAGTCACTCCATTTGCATTTGTTTACGAGCTCATCCACTAAAGCACAATTTTTGCAGTTGCTGAAAGCAAAAATAAACCCAAAGCAAATCCAATTAACTCGGCCTAGTTCAAGGGCGTGTAAACTATTATTTACTTTAATTTTTCGCAACTAAAAACGGGGATTCCTTTTGGGGATAGATGCATCTATTTCCATATTCAGTGTGGACAACGGGGGGATAAGAGATTTCCCACAATGAAAACAAAACAAACAAGCCAACGGGAAAAATTAACATCACGTGTGGCGGACAGGTAATTGACAAGGGGGCGGAATGGTGGGTTGTAATTCAATCGGAGCATTGTGACGTCAGAGGGAGCTGGGGCGTTCCACCTGAAAAATGTAAACAAACTGCAGTGACCCGCACCCACACACACAGAGAGATACAATTACAAGATTCAGATACATTCCGGTGGCCTTGGCCATGTTGTTGACTCATTTGTGTGATTGGCTTTTAATCAATGAAAGGTGCTGAAAATTATTTGCCTAACGAAAAGCGAAATAAAAGTTTCTCTGTCAAGTTCAAATCCATATATCCCTAATCTCTTTACTTATAGATAGATAGAAATATGCTTGAGAGAAAGCGGCTAAAAATAGTGCGTAAGAATTTTCTGTGACGTCAAGTTGGGAAATCAAAGGCGCATAAAGCGTTGACGACACCCACGCATTGGCTGGGGAAATTGTAGAATATTTTCCTGCAACTAGTTCTCAGCAGAGAGGAAATTGCTTAAGGAAATCTTGGAGAATTTATCGTTAGACATATTTATAGACCTTTTGCGCTGGCATATATATAAATCAATATACATACATATATTAGCTTTTTTCAATTCATAAAATATCTTTTACATATTTAAAACCAAGCCCCTTGCTGCTAAATAGGCAAAATTCTTGAATCTTTGTTTGCTCTCCACAAAGTTGAAAAGAGTTCAAGATTTTGTTTTTGAGTTTATACAACTGTGACACGTTTTTATACTGGACTTTAACGGGTTCGCTCAACGCACTTAATATTGTGCAAATTGCTGAAACATTCCAATCATGTTTTAATAATTAAAAACAACTTTTTGATATGAATGAATGAATACATCAATTTGAGTAGAGAATTTTGTGAAAGATTATAAAAAAACAATAAAGATTTTATGTTTGCAGTTCATAAAAGGCATTTCAAGTTTGTTATTATTTTGCAAATGCTTTCGAACTTGCAATAGATTTGTGTTGATCGAAATTTGTGCAATATCACGTGTCGGCGTTTAATTTATACGCTCTATATGGAGCTTCAGTTCCTTGTAGTTCCTCTTTTCCTCCACAAACGGCTGTTCGGGGGGACTTTCCGCAAATTCTCTGGGAATACTAATCAGATCTCGGTGCAAGCTGAATAATTTTTTACACCCCGCCATTTAAAGCTTCTCCCAGCGAAAACAATCAGTCAGTCATTCAGCTGTGCTGACGTTGATGACGGCTTTTCAATTTACTTTTTTTAGCGAGCCATATACTACCGTTTACGCATTGACATATATCAGATTACCTATAGTATTTGGTCTATAATTTAGCAAACGGAAACTGGTCATTAAATGCGAGATTAGCAAGTGTAAATTGAAGCGCAAAATGTGAAATGTCAGACAAACTTTCAATAGTTTTTCAATATATTTGCAACTTCACGACTA
The DNA here is from genome assembly GCA_018153105.1 of Drosophila rufa. Classification (NCBI taxonomy): domain Eukaryota; kingdom Metazoa; phylum Arthropoda; class Insecta; order Diptera; family Drosophilidae; genus Drosophila; species Drosophila rufa. The sequence goes on from JAECXS010000085.1 coordinate 18,672,963, forward strand.
AATATAGATGTTACCTCATTATTTAACTTTTTGCCATTTAGTTTATGCCTCAGTTCGTTTCCAGGTAACTTCCGTCTGTTTTCGTTAATATATTGTTATTTTAAATACGTAAATACATTAAAATGCCATATTTACCTCTGGAAGCAATAATAAACGGCATTACATTCATTTCAGGTTTATTTATAAATTTACATCTGTTTTTCTTGGAGACTTCGTAACGGGTCTGGCTAATTATCGCCAGAAGTTAAGCTCGTTTTTGTGTGTCGGTCCATATCAAAGGGATCTTTGTTCTTTTCACTTCTAATTAATTGGCGTGGCAGGAAGAGCGGGAATCGCGGGTTCGATTCCCTTGGGCTTTCCCAAATCAAAACAACGCTATTATCCCTGAACTTAATCTCAAAGGTTCAATGTGATTACAAATTTTTGTGTTCGAAGGCGGGAAAATATTAATAAAACTCACACATTATAATGATGTGCCTTCTGTGTGGTCTTTAAGCTCTTATCAACGATTCCAACTGCCATTTTATACAAAAGTCTATTATTTGTCTAGTTGCCTATTTTTGTTATCAGCCAGAGGGAATACATGACAAGCTGTCCACGCTCGAGGCCCAGAGAAGATAGTAGTAATTTCCATCAGATTTTCCCCTCATTTTTCACTTTAGCTTGGTGAAATGTAATGACATGCTATTAGATGAGCGAATTAAGGGGCTGTCAAGTGAGGGCATAGGTAATCGGGGAACATTTCCTACGAATGCTATCTTGTTTATCCACGGTCACAATTGATTGTGGCTTGCTGGATTGTGCAATTAGTCAATCAACTGAAGCGTTTAATGTAAACAAAAGATATATCAGGCATATTAGCGATATCCTTCACCGGTAACTTGAGCAGCAATATTATTGAGCGTGATAAGATACACAAAAGAGGTTTTTGGAGTCGAGTGCCCTCTTTCCCGACCATAATGACACAAATTGGGCCACTTTATTCGAGTATGTTGTAAACGACACGAGTCAAGTACAAGTTCCTGCCAATAAAGGGATAAAGATAAGATTGAAAACTTGTGCTAATTAGGCACGAAAATCTAAGAATAAAATACTTGTGCCGCACATTAAATCTAATGAAGATCTCGGTCCGCGTCTTATCATATGTGTGAGTTGAGTGTTAATCAACTGCAGCTACCGTAGAACCCCTTATCACCCGGTGGCACTTGGAAGTACACTTGGACCTTGGGCCGGGAGGCAGCCGCAATCGGTAGAGCTTTCAACATTTTCCAGCCACTAGGATCCCAGCAAGTGGGAGTTCGCAAACGCGAGGAAAATGTGACGACTCAGCGAAAACAACTTACATATAAATATATAATTATATTAATAATGTGTATTTATTGAAATCGGCTGGGGCCAGACATGGATCGCCCCACTTGGACTGATATACCTGATAGCCCCAGCGAACTCCTGGCGGTGATGCGAGTGCATTCGCTCCAGACTCGCGCCTCCTCGGCCGACAAATGATTGACCTTTCCGGCTTCCAGTGGGGCTCGTCCAGCCTGCGTCAATGCGAGCCCACAAAATTCCCGCGCCTGAACAACAATCAAATCAGCAACTGTCAACCGCAGTTAAATAATAGAAATATTAATAATTATCAAGAGATTATCGCCCCCCCCTTACTCGTGCCTCATTACGCAAATCAATGGCGAAGACTTTGAACTTGTCCCAGCCAGGAACGGAGCTCATTGACCAATAGCCGCCACTTCACGGTTGATCAACGACCATCAGTGTTGCCAGAGTCGCTTTTTTCCCGTCAAATCTGGCTTTTTTTAAAGGCTGTTTGCTAGAAAAATTTGCAAACAGCGGGCAGCGGGAATTCTGTCTTTTTTTTTGTCGAATGCTTTTTTTCGATTTTTTTTTCTATACCCACAAAACAAAATTTATGTGCAAAAAACGAAACAATTATGAATTAAAAATATTTTGTGATGCTAGGACTTAAGACAACATTACAAAAGATCGTTACTTTTAGGGATACTTGAAAGAATTCCTTAAATAATACTTGTTGGGATTTTTAAAGAAAATACCTAATTTCTGACTGTGGTCACTTTAAAACGTATTCGGAGAAACAACTGACGCTAAGCTTATAAGAAACGTTTAAAAAATCTAAAGAATGCCAAGGGAATATAAGCAGAAAGTTCGGGATGCGTGGCTCAAGAGTGCAGAATTCGAAACTTGGGCACGTAGAGACGACACTGACGAAAGGAGAGTTTTGTGCAGTTACTGTAAATGCACTATAACAGCAAAACTGTCCGATTTGCGCGCCCATGCCATGACTAAAAAACATAAAAGTGCGACAAGCGGACTTGAACAATCAAACAAATTGGATTTTGTCACTTTGCCGATCAAGACGATGGAGCAGGAAGCAGCGCTGTGTTTATTTATAGCCGAGCATACATCGTTTGCTCAAATTGATGACTTGGGAAACATCTGCATCAAGTACTTTGAGGGAGACAGTGCGAGTCGCATCCGACTTCACAGGACAAAGTGCACTAATATCATTAAAAACGTTTTGGGACAGCACTTTTCCGAGGAGTTGCGAGGCGATATTGGAGAGTCAAAGTTTAGTCTTCAAATAGATGAGTCAACTGATATTAGTTTTACTAAACTTCTAGGTATGTATATCTCATTTATTATTCTTTTTAATTTCCTTGTAATATAATATAGTTAAAATGTTTGTAATGTAATTCTATGTGTACTTAGGTGTTGCCATCAATTACTATTCGTCTCAACATGAAAAATTTGTTTCCACATTTTTAAACCTCATTTCACTAGAGCAAGGAAACGCATCCAGCATTGTTGAGGCCTTAAAAAAAGAGTTAAAGGATCGTAAGCTTGATATTAAGAACCTAATAGGCATTGGCACCGACAATGCGAATGTTATGGTAGGAACAAATAAAAGTGTCTATACCGAGTTAAAAAAGGAAGCACCTTCCATGATTTTAATTAAGTGCGTCTGTCACTCAATACAATTGGCAGTTAGTCACGCTTGCAAAGATTTTTTGCCGGCAAGTTTGGAGTTTTTAGTCCACGAAACATACAACTGGTTTTCGAAAAGTTCGTCTAGACAAATTGAATACAGAAAAATATACCAATGTATAAACGACGACAAGGTTTGTGGGTAAATTTCCTCTGGAAAACACGCTACTTTATATATTGTGTTGTTGTATTTGTATTAAGTCGTTTTTGTTTTAACTCGTCCTTTTTTTACGTTCTAACTCATGTTGTAATCTTTGTTGTGTATGGTTTTTTATGTATTATTAATAATTTAATAATTACAACTAATTTTAAAAATATTCTTCTTTAAGGCTCCATTAAAGATCCCAAAAGTGTCTGACACGAGATGGCTGTCTATTGAGTTGGCGGTGTCACGAATATTACAGCAATGGGAAGAGCTGAAACTGCATTTTTATTTAGCGGCAAACAAGGAAAAATGCCATAAAGCTGAACTCTTGCATCAAATGTTCAACAATGAAAACTACTTATATTTACTTTTTTTAAATCCAATTTTATCTGAACTGCAAAGAGTAAACAAGTGTTTTCAGAGCAACAATACAAATTCTACTGAATTATTAAATGATTTGACCCTGGCCATTGAATCTTTGAAGAAGGGCATAATTCCACCGGATAAAGATGTAGATTTATTGGCAACAGACGATTTTGAAAAATATGTCTACAGTGATCTAAAGCAGGGATATGAATTTGAAAAACACATTAATTTAATAAAATTGGATCCATCTTCTGAAAAAGAGATTCGAGAATGCTGCTCAAAATTTTTGTTGGCGCTTATTAAGCAATTAAAACAGAGGTAAATAACTTAAATTTGGTACCGTACAAACAATTAACGTTTGTTTTTTTACAGGATTCCAGATAATTATAAAGTATTGAAGCAGGTGGATATTTTGTCAGTCAATAATGTATTGCGCCACAATAAAACTGACATCATCCCATTATTGGAAGGCCTCAACTGCCAAAATATCGGGCAGATTGAAAGCCAATACAAAAAAATTCACCTCGTAAAATGGATAAATATAGAGAGCACAGTTAAATTCTGGATCGAGGTGAATTCCTATAAGGATTCCGGAGGCAACAATTCTTTTGCAGAGCTGGCCAAGTTTGCCATTGATATTCTTTCGTTGCCTTGGTCTAACGCCGAAGTGGAGCGCATATTTAGCCAAGTTAATCTTGTAAAGTCTAAATTGCGAAACAAATTAGAATTGACTACACTTAACAGTGTTCTTTACATAAGGTAATTAGTTTAATTGGTCATTAGTTTAATGGTCAACAAATCTGATTTCTGTATATGAAGATCAGGTTGACGCAAATTACGAATAGTAAAAAACTATATTTTAATATGTGTTATGCATTTACAGATATGGCCTGCGCAGACTGGAGAAGTGCTGTTACACATATACCATACCGGAAAAATTTCTTCGTATGATAGGAACAGGATCATCGTATCAAAATCAGGAAGCTGCAAACATTGATGAAATCATGGGCATATTATAAATAATAATAAAATAATTAAATAACTACGATTACCCCCAATAATTCGGCAAAATATAAGCAAAAAATTGTTATTTTTAATTAGCTTTTTTTATGGCTTTTTTCTTTTTATTTTTGGCTTTTTTTTATGGATCTTCCCGTCAAAAACAGCTTTTTTTTTCGAGAAAAAGTTGGCAACACTGACGACCATCGCCAAGGCATAGTTTAATACTTTAGTACTTATATAAGTAGTACCAGGCAATCCAATTCTTGAGCCACAATGTTAACCTCACAGTTGCGATTACTGAAAGCGTATTCTATAGATGGATTATCGGTGCACTGAGCTATAGTAAGCGACTGAATGGCAGGAGAACCAGCATTATTGTTTTTGTTTAACTTTAAAGATTATTTTCGGGGGTTTTGGAGTGGGGCAATCGAAAATTGATAACGATGATCTTGGAATAATTTAAAACCATGAAAGTTGATAAGCTACAAGTTTGGGGTTTAATATTAAACCAAAGAAATCTTTAAATCAGTTTAAGTCAAGTAAACTAGATGGTATACCTGCTATAACAATGCCCCTTTAAAACTTAAGAACTATTCAAGAACCCTAACTGCTAAAGCTTTATTCCTCAAGTACTAAAAATACCTTTCCCTTTAGTCACTTAACTGGCAAATCTTATCGTTTTAAGCTATATCTTTGGTATGAGTCTCGAGGCGGTGTTTATATTTTTGTATATTTTATCTGAGCGCAAGTAAACCATAAAGATTTCTTTTAATCAAAGTAAAGTGCGCTCAATTGGCTCTAATAAATGCCCAAGCTCTAGGTAGAGAGAGCATCGTACCGCCTAGATATTCAAAATATATACATATTCGCTTTTCAGTGAATTTAATAAGGAAATCTCTTGTTAAGGCCTGCGCTGCGAGTGGTTCCATGGAGCCACGCCGAATGTGGGGGCGTGTTCGGCCGCGATAAATTCTTCATCGTCAGAATCGGATGGTTTTATGTAGGGGGTCTCCTGTCATATATTTATAGCTCTACGAGCTGTCAATCAAACAGGTTTTGGGGGTACTTGTAGTACTTATAGTACCAGGCCCCGATTGACCGATCAACAATGCACTCGATCTGCGATTTGCCCTGCACATAAATACTTCGAAACTGAACGGGCCATGAACCATATCTGGAATGGTGTGATATAGGGAAATCTATTGGTTCGATGGCGAGCCATAAAACGATTTGGCAGTCAAAATACAACGGGGGGTGACATAACAGCGATAAGGCACCGAAATATACCCCCTGGAAGGGGTAAGGGGATCCAATATCGCCACGCTGCAGCTTCATGGTGATAAGGATACGAGATTAAAGGCACCCCCCACATGACCACCTTTCGGGCTCCTTTCCTGCTGTCTGCCCGATTGTCTGACTAACAGCGCAAAACAATTTGATCGATGGCTAATACTTTTTTTGGGCAATAAATTGGTAGTCTATGGTGCTTGTTTTTTGGGTGTGCTAGAGATAAAATGCGCCTAGACAAGTATTTATGGGTTAACGGGTGAGTGAAGGCTTATCAGGGGAATTTCCGAGGATACTTAAAATAATTCATTTACACAATAAGCAATATTCGTTGGAATGAATATTATATTGCTCAAATCCCATGTTGTAATAGCCGCAATAACTCAGAGATTGCATTTTAAAGGCTTTGTCTTGATAAAACCATAAATATCTTACAAATCCAATTCTCATAAATAAAACACGTTCAGAAACCTTTCGATGCTTGCCTTATTTTATGGCTCATTCACCAATGAAAATATTCAACAAGTGTTTTGACAATCTTGTGTTTCTAAGAAGTGTTTAAATATTTTTCTATTGTTGTTTACTTACCATTTCAGCGTGAAATTTGGGTTATTATTGCTTTAACACTCATTTCTACAGTTTGAGGCAGAGCTTCCACTTCAAATGCACAGTTTGGGAGTCATTGTCACAAGCTGAACGATAGGAATAAAGCTTCAAGACAAAAGGGAAGCTTCTCCTAGCAGTGAGCTTTTGTCCGTTGACAAATATAAGAAAAATTTAGCCTTAGGTGAAAAATTATTAAATAAATAAAGCAAATGATTTAACAACAAACAAATATTTAAAGAAAATGTGTTTTTATATATTTTTTAATATTTAAAAACATTTTTTTCCGTATTTTTTAGCATTTTAAGCAAATATATTAATTTTTGCAACTAATTCTTAAACCAAGCATTATTAGAAAACCTATAACTAAACTTATATTTTAATTAAAATTGTTATGATATAAAAAAATAATAAAACATATGTATATTCAAGACTCAATACTATAATTGTTAGTTAAATATTTGTAATATTTGACTGAATAATTTTGTTTTCTTGTAAGTTATAATTTAATTAACCATTATAATATTTTCTCATTACAGGAATCGTTGTTTTATTACAATCTGTGATCATTTACTGTAAGTATACAAAAAGCATTAATTAAAACAAGAAAATGACTTTTAATAGCTTTATTTATGTAAAGACCTAAAATGACCAATTTCACAGCAATAAACAATTTCAATTTACGAGGAAACATTACATTTTCTTATTCTCTTTTAAAATTCTGAGATTATATTTTGTGAATTTCATCAGCTAGCCGACAAATTGCACGGCTTGGGACATTACACCCACATTTGGGGCCCAAATATATACGTAGATACATTCACCTTGGGGTCGTCGTCGAGGACGCATTATTGATTTTGGGCTATGGCCTGCCTGGGGAGGAGGTGGTTATAAAATAGGCTTTATCGAATTTGGAGCTGTTGACATCATGTTGGCCCTGTCACAAGTTCAAATGTAGGTCGTTGGTAAAGATATTATGGTGGGTCAGCGAAAATATTTGGTAGCTGCACTTGAACCGAGAGCTATACAAATCGCGTGATTTTCGCGGGCCAACCGAGCCAGCCAAGAAATTGCACAGAAAAAAGGAAATATTTACATTTATCTGCAGAGACAGAGCAGATGTTATAGCTGAGGGAAATAATTTAGTTTACGAAAAATGGGAAAATAATATATATTTAAAATAATTTAATTTAACGTATTTTAATTGAGGTAAATATATACCACTAATGTATAGGGCTTAAAGAGGGATTTATAGAATTTAAGAATATAAGTTTAATTACGCTGTAAAATTAAAAAGAAATTAAATAAATAAATAAAATAAATAATAAATAGTATACTCTAATAAACTTATGAGTATATATTGGCAAAGGCATAAAGCAAATAAATATAAATCAAGTTCCAGAACCTTTCCATAGTAAAAATAAATTAATATACTTTATAAAAATAGAAATAATTATGACCTCATAATATTTTATTATATTCTCTTGCACGCCGCTGTACCTTGTACGTTCACATATTTATTTAGTTCTGTTTTTTCGCTTCGTTTTCTCAGCATTTTTGAGAGGCTCGTTCTGCGTTCCACGTTAGCTGATTGGTCGAGATTCTTGGGGCTTGGCTTTCGTGACGTCACGCGGCGCACGCCCCTCATGAAACGAAATGTATCTATCAGATACATGGTTGCGTGACGTAGCCGCCGCTGACGTAGTCTCGACACAGCGCCGCTCACCAAATCAGGGCCTATGTCAACGTTGGCCCAGTGCTAATGAGCTTTCTGTTGCATAATGCCGCGCGTTTTATCAACATTATTTCTTGGCTTGGCTTTACCCTTTGCACTTTACCTCGTAATTAGTAGGTACACACACACAAGCGCTCAGTCTGCGGAGCGTTGCGTGTACTGGGTGTAGATACAGATACACAGATACACATATTTTCTGTACATGCTAAACGCTGTCGCAGCAGGTAGCGAGCATGCTTTTGGGCGCTCTGTGAGCCTGTTCCAAGCGTGGAGCGTGCCAAATGTTTGGTTGTATTCCAAGTCCCGCCGGAGCTGAGTTAATGCCTGCGGGGGCCATGGGGCGGTTAATGGTGGGGTGTGTGGGTGTGGGGACAAGGTTAAGGGTGTGGACAAAGCATATACACAAAACGTTAACAGGGTTGTGCTAGGACAAGCTCGGCACTAAGCAATTTTTATCATGATTACAGTGAGGAAAAATTTACTGGGAAGGTTGAAGTGAATTCTATTTTGAATTTCAAACTATAATTAAAAACAAATGATTTATGATTTATGATAGTCCTGAAGCAAATCTGAGAAACCACAAAAATGTTATATCAATTGAAGAGCCGTCCAAAAGTATGCAATCAAATATTTTAGAATTGATTGTGTTACATTTTGTAAGCATACTTTTGGGCCCCATTTAAATGGATTTCAATCTGCAAAACTATTTAATTACTCCTTTTTTACTAATTACGATTATTTTTTTAAGGTTTTTAAGTTCTCAGTAAAATAACACAAGCTTAGTCACTTAAATTCTTTCTCATTACCATAATCTTGAATTTAATATAATTTCTTATTGTGTACTTTTGGATACTTTTTAAAAATTCTTGTATAAATAAATTATAAAATATGGAAAGCCTTTCACGTTTGGGTCTTAATGCCTGAGGTCTCAATATAAATGCCTCGCACTTACAATTAAATGCACGTGCTTATAAATAAGGCATTTGTATGCCCGAAATTTCCATAATATCCCAACACTTTACCAGTTCGCTTACTCATGTTGGTATAAAAAAGCCTTTGCTCATTATCTGACCCATTTATAGCTCGGAGCTGGGAGCTGTGTCGTATTTATTTATCGAAAAATACGAAAAGCCTGGAAATTCTCATTTTCATTAGCAGCAAGCCACCGTAAGAGGCAATCCATTATGCTCAGTGGCTGCCACATTTTCTAGCCTCCACAACAAACGTGAGCCATTGAACGTGCTTCACCCGCCGCGTTTGAATAGCAGCTAGGCAAATAGGGTACTCCTCGCCGCCTGGTTAAATGGAATTGGAAATGATAATGGGATTCCACAATTCGTACATAGATATCTACGAGTATCTGTGAACACATGTATCCCCGATTCCGAAGGCGGTCGGCAGCCTTTATTTCTGTTTAATCTTTGTTTGCATACGGAAGTGCAGTAAACAGTGTATGACACGTGGCGATCTATAACACAACAGATGAATTTTAATTTCCTTTCCTTGCGGTTTTGTTATCTTATAAACAACATGGATTGGGTTAATATCGGTTTTATTGAGTTGTTAATCTTTTGATTTCTACATTCATTCAAATTTTCTCGATTTAAGTACTGAAAATAGTTTTGACATGGAATTCATGATGATTATAAATGTCTTATCAATGCAAGTTATCGATTGAAAACAATTAACATATAATAGATACCGATAAAATGATCGATTACATCGATATTTTCTTAATATTTGGGAAAGTAAAATCAGTTTAAAAATAGTTCTATTTTTTCCATTACGTATTTCTTGGGAACATAAAATATTTATTTAACGATTAAATTGAATACACAGTTAACATAATTATCGATTAAATCGATATTTGCTTAATATTTAGAAAATGAAAACAATTTGAAAGATCAAGTTATATTTTCCATTGAGTGTTTATAAGGAACATAAGCAAATAAATTGATGATCAACAATTAAATGTACAATTAAATCGATTACACTTATTTTTATGATAAAAGATTTATTATTATTTTTGTAAAAATTCAAGTTATTTTATGCTTGCCTATTAATAATAGAAATTATATGTAGGTAATTATAGTTTTTTACTTAAAAGTTTTTGAAAAGATTTTGTCCGTAACTACTTGATTGTTTCCTATACTCATTAAAAATATAGAAAATTACTTACTTATATTGTAAGTTATTTAATATTTAAATAATTCTAAAAAAAATTAAAACATTTTTAAGGCTACCTAAAACATTCTTAAGTCTTAAAGAAAAATTTCCACTCCTTAAAACCAGCTACCGATAAGTAATTAGTAAGTGCACAGATCAATTGCAGATTCATAAATTTGCATTGACTTAACTTAATGGAAAGGCAACGGCAATGGCAACAAGTTAAACGGATACTCAAGGAGATGGCGGCCATGTGTTGTGCAGCCAAGAGTTGCATCCACTCCACGGCGAGTTGCATGCAATCTCAAGCAGAACCCTGAACCGGCGATCCGAAATAAACGAAAATCTGTGCAGCGAAGAGGCGCCTGCAATTCCAGTTTGCTGGCTACCGCCGAGAGTCAATAGCCTCGGATGGATATAGAGTCTTTACCCCGGGACAGGGACCGGGACCATGGTCGCTGGAATGAGAAAGAGAGAAAGAGCGCGGCACAGAGACCAGTTCTCGGGGCGCACAAACCGGAGCGTAGAGCAGAGAGCGGCAGAGATGTAAGAATTCGGGGGAACTTGGAGAGGCGAGTCCACATAGAGCCAGAGCCCGGCGGAGGCCTTTGCATTGTTTGGCGCGCCATTCATTTGCTAGCCAGCATTCGTTGCGTGCGGTTAAAGATACCAAGGCACAGATACTCGCGAGTGCGGAAGTCACGGAACCCAATACATATCCAGAAATATCTTTGAAATTTTCGAAACCATATCAAAATTGTTATCGCTGGCTCATTGGCAGTGCAAAAAATAAATTTAACTGCGGGTTTTTTATTTTGGCCAGCAACATGTTAGGCCGTTGATGCGCATGCGCCTTAAAGTATTCTATGCTACGTGGGTGGCCACCGACAACGACGACGTGTTTAAAGGACAAAAAGCCAAGCCAAAGGACATTTCGTATTATTCAACCATTTTTATTGATGCCCGGAAAAGTGCCGTGAAAAGTGTATTAAAAGCGGGTGCAATTGGACGATAAATCTCCGAGGAATACTGAAAAACATATCCCCATCGCAACTCCTCAGAAAACCCCAACCGAAGTTTACATAATCCCTTGCGAGATGTCCACCGCATCGTCGAGCAACTCCAGCGGCGAGGAGGTTGCCAAAAAGCCTGGAACCAACAACGAGGAGAGCTCCCACCTGCTGGAGTCCGCCGAAAATGGAGCCAAATACGGATCCCGGCAGGCAATCAAAATCGTCAAAGCCGGAGACAATGGACGCACCAGCTCCACTCCACATGTACGCAAAAATTTAGCACATAAAACACAGAGAAGAAATAAGACAAGAAATAAGCAAAGTAACTTTAAAAAAATCTAATATTTTGCTGCTCCAAGAATAATTATTTTCGGTCAAATTCGCACATTTACCAGAAGAAGGTTCCGATATTTTAAGTTTAAAAAAAACATAAGTGAAAGAATTTATAACCATAAATCTGCACTTTTTTTTTCTGTGTACTCTGTCGACTAGCCAAGCTAAGTTAATTTACGCTGGCCAGCTGGCTAGCCAAGTTAATGCATCATTTTTGATTATGACCTTGGCAGAAGCCACGGCGAAAGTCCAATTAACGCAGTGCGAACTAAAGAAAAACGAGACAGGAAATACGTTTTTAAGGGAAACGAAGTAGAAATACCCTAGCTAGAATATATATAAAATAAATATAAAGTTAGGGCATTTCGAAACTCAACTTTAATGCTAAATATTTGTCCAAAACAAGCAAGCAATCTCAATTGTTTGTAGAGCAAACGCGTAGTTGAAAGCAGAAAGATGTTGCCGCAAAAAGAAAAGAAGAGATATGAGATATAAATAGTTTACCAGGCAATTATCAGGTCTGAAATTGTTTATGTTTTTTCTTCCTCCCAAAGCTGAACAAGAAAGTAATTTCATATTTCTCTCGGGGATTGCACGAGTTGAAATACCTTTCACGCAGCATTTCCGCTTTACATACATAACTTAAGCGATAAGCAATTATAACGCAATTATTGTTGTCTTTTATCTAGAGTTTTGGTTGCCGCAACCCAAACATTTTCCGAAATTTATCGAGCCTAGCCCACCCATTGATGGATCGCCGAGCTTATCAGCCTAATGAGTTCCGACCGATGCGGAAACTTTCTATTTTTATTTGGGTTTTATGTTGGACAAGGTCACAAAGAGTCTCTGAAACATACATTATCTTGTATAATCTCTTTGAAACTCATTTTGGCCAAAAAGCAAAGACAAATTTGATAAGTAAACACTCCAAAATGGGGGCGTAGCTCCGATTCCCACTAGAGAAATTATTTATAACAATAAGCATGATACGGATTTGTGTTTTTCCGAACCAGGAGGCACTCGAGAGATAATTTCACCGGGACAATTCAATTGAAACTCGTTCCACTGACTGACTGACACTGGATGAGTCAACACTTTTGTCTGCTGGCTTATTATTTTAGTAAAAATAACACACACACACCCCTTCGAAACCATTAAAAATGTTGTGAACAATTCCGGCGGCAGCAAAAACAAGATTTTATGAGCAACATTTACATTTTAAAATGCGGCGACACACAAAAATTATGAAAAGTCGACCAGTTCGATAACATACCTAGTGGTATGGCACATTTTTCGAATATCAATGAGTTAGTGACCCTAAATGGTTCGCCATTAAGCTGTTTTCACTTTTATTTTGTCAAAAATCACACAAACCAAATTGAGGCATTAGCAGAAATGTTTTGAGATACTTAATATTTTTATTAGATTTCGCCAAATATTCAAAACAAAATAAGAGATTATTTAAATAAGACTTGATATTGTTATTCAGCCTTGATCTTATTTTGTATCGAATATTTAATTTTATAGGTACATATATACATAAATCCTAAGTTAAATGAAATTAATTCTGAAGTCCCATTCAGTATGTAATTAGTTGAATCAAGAAGTAAAACATTGTCATTTTAGGGTCTTCATTGAATTTATTTATTTTTCTTGTATTTCAAAGTTCCCTTGTACTTGGTTTTTTTACGAGAGAATAATTAGTTTCCCTTCTGTAAATAGTACTAGTTATTAGAACATAGTATAAAAATCCCATTATTTCCCAAGAAAACTTTCCAAGAATTTGTACACCATAACCGCAATGCAAATATTAATAGCCAATAGCCCGGGATTATTGTACATAAATTAACCAGACAAGTAAATAATTATAAAGAATTTTGAGCGGCTTTTCCCTATGCTATATTTGTCCACAATGAACCAGTTTATGGGAATGCTAAGGGGTATTTGCATATACCATTAGCATTAGCTTATGACGCGCACTGTTGCGCCTGCCACTGACATTGAATCGAACTTGGACCCCGTCGCTCACGCAGCTGTCATCCTGGGGCGGGGTAGGGGTTACTACGTGCTTTTGGCTGGAATCCCCTCCCTAGAGCTTTGGCAGTAAGGTTATATTTAGATACAGAACCTCGGGGCAGCCAGTGGATTGACCACATTAGCCGCAGACGGAACTGAATCTAGCCAGATATCGATTTCAGAGACACTTTAGCCACGATTTGAACGCTTCGTTTACTCTCCACGACGAAGCAGGCAGCCCAGGCCGGACAACCGGAGGTGTGTCCCGTCGCCCGACCCCAGTAAATGACAGTTAATATGTGGGCGTACTTGCTTGCAGTCCCCCCTGTTGCCCGCCCAATCCTATCCAGCTGCAACTCTCGGCCTGCATTTTCACGGAAGTGATTTGTTGTCCTCTCCTCCTGCTTCGAGATGGCGTGGGCCGAGATTGGCAATGGCACTCCGAGTGGGCTGCTTGAGTGGGCGGCGACACATGAGATACTTGCATATATATATAGAAATAACCGGCGAAGAGAAAATGGCCATAAATTACCCATATGTTGCTTGCCAATTTACTTTAACGCTTGTCCAGGGCTGGGTTTTTGCGTTTTGAGTTCTTAAATTTCTTGGGATTTCTTTAGAAGTCGCTCTCTAACACACGCTATTTCCCACAATTCCATCATTCCACCAACAAAAATGAGTGTAGGCCCCTTTTTACACTTACCGGTAAAGCTCTAATCACGTAAAGGAGATAAGTGAAATAATTGCAGAGAAAGTACCCATAAATGGCTTTACTTTCAAATTTGTTTCCAGATTTTCCAAGTACCTAACTAAATTAAAATGTGAGATATAATTTAATTTTTTTATTTTTATTATAAAATAGCAAACACCCCAATTTGTTATTTTAAATTCAAACTAAAATAAGAGTAAGTAAAATAGATTTCACGTATTTCCCCGCCATAATACCACTCTTGTCAAAGGTCAAGAGACTAATCAAGATATAGGCAAGCTTTCCCATTCAGTAAAATCAAAACACGCCCCTTTTATGAGTGGACAATAAAGCAGAAATCCGCATATCACATAGCCGGAACGAGTTCTGTTTATAAACATGAAAGATACCTTTAGAAAAGCTTCCGATAAAAAAAGCTCGATTATGGCCAGCTGATGGCCATTGTTCATAGCTGTTATTTTGGCATTTTACTGATTGGGTAAGCGATACTCTAAGCTATATATATGTATGAACCGATTATGCAGTAATTTATGGCCATTGAACGGAAGTCAATGGAGTACAGCTAATAAGCTGGTGGAATATGGTTAATTGGCGCTGCTTGAGTTACCTTTTGGGAGGCCTTTCATAAAAGAAATACAAATGGGTTGGGATTTGGAATGGCAAATATTTGAGGGTTATTTTAGGGAAGAAATAATCTGAATTTAGTTTATGGCAATTGCTTTTTCGGGGGTTTATATTTATTAATCATAGTTATGCCTTTTCCTCAATATATATAAGCTACTTACTTTGATAAGATAATCTTTTATACGCTATAGGGGTAAATCTTTATCAAAAAAGTCAAAAATAAAATAAATTGGTTTAAATAAATATCACCAAAATATAATTTTCAAAATAAAAAGGTTATTTATATTATATATTCTACAAAAATTTGGGGAAATCCTGGCTTGGTTTATTCGCTTAATTAGGTAATTTCCATTCGGGTATAATCTCCCCTTATCTTATAAACTCTATCGGATGCTTACGTATAGAAGTACAAGTACCGGTATTAAAATTTTGAAGTGGGAACACATAATATCAATACTACTGTACCTCACAATTTGATATCAAGACTGCCCGCAATGCTTAGTTTGGTGATCACGCGGCATCTCTGACTTCAAAAAAATATTCCCATCGTCTTTTAAGTGGGATCTTAAAGGCTTTTCCTGCCCACAAAACATAATGATCCGGACCACTCTGCGTATGAATGATATCGGGGTAGCGAGTGCGCGTGAGCTCTCGCGCTTTCGGGGGGCGACTTCTGTTTATGTGACCGGCGTAATGAAATAATGAAGCACTTCAGCGCACAATCGGAATAGGGAGAGCATAGCCCAATTTTATTTAGTTTTTTTTTTGTTAGCAGGAGGGTGCAATAAATATGGGTGCACAGGCATTGTATGGAATGCGGTCCGCCAATAAATGTCCTAATCACTGGGACCGGGGGGTTCTTATCAGAGCCCAAGGCTTGATAATACACACAGGTAGCTGCTTGAATGGCCCTCAGTCCCAATTAGTCGGTCAGAGCAGAACGATCAAGCTAGAAGCGATCTCTCTTGGAGTTTGGGAAAGGTAAAACTAACCAAGAACGACTATCAACAAGGATTGTTATATTTGAATTAAATTCATATTAATTACAAGGACTTAGCTTTAATTTCTCTTAAAAAGTTACTTACCAAACTCTACTTCCTTTGCAGGATCAGGAGAATTTACTTGGCAACATGGTGCACACGACCACGGAGAACAAGTCCCGGAAACTGCCGCAATATGTGGCCGCTCTGGCAGCAGCCGGAGGCGCCTTCGCCGCCGGTACCCTCTTGGGCTGGACATCCCCGGCCCAAACGGAGATCGTGGATAACCACAGCGGATACGATTTCCCTGTGAGCGACAACCAGTTCTCGTGGATGGGCTCGGCTATGACACTGGGTGCCGCCTGCGTGTGCATCCCCATCGGTTTCCTCATCAATTTAATCGGGCGCAAGTGGACCATGCTGTTCCTGGTCCTGCCCTTCATCGCCGGCTGGGCCATGCTCATCTGGGCCGCCAATGTTGGCATGTTGTACGCATCCCGCTTCATTCTCGGTATCGCTGGCGGTGCCTTCTGCGTGACTGCTCCCATGTACACGGGTGAGATTGCCCAGAAGGATATCCGTGGAACGCTGGGCAGCTTCTTCCAATTGATGATCACCATTGGTATCCTGTTTGTGTATGCCATTGGCGCCGGTCTGGACATCTTCTGGGTGAGCGTCATCTGTGGTATTCTGCCCCTCATCTTTGGACTCATCTTCTTCTTCATGCCGGAATCGCCCACATATTTGGTGAGTTTTATTTATTGAATAACATTTAATACTGTTAAGATGTCAGTGCGATTAGATTTTTGACTTAGATTAGATTTCTTGGTTAGATTCCTTGATAAAATCTTTAAATTAGCATTATTAAAGTTTAAAAAAGATGTTAAGTTCACATCTGATAACAAATGAATTGGTCAATCGATCCTTTTATCGATAATTTTAAAATTATTTACTCAATCAAAGTTTCAGTATATTAAACCATTATGAATATAATATATTTTGATAAAACTAATAATTAAACAATGCAATTTCAAGGCTTATTAAAGTTTTAAAATGGTTTTAAATTTATATCTGATAACAAATTAATCGGTCAATCGATCCCTTTATGGATAATAATAAATTCCTTTACTCAATCAAAGTTTCTGTATATTAAACCATCATAAAAATTATATATTTAGATAAAATTGTATAGTTAAAGAACCCAATTTAAAGGCTTAACAAAATTCCTATCTTAAAAAATATATAATCATTCACATATATACTTGTACAAATATTATATGTGAATTTAAGTAAAGTATATCTTGAGTATATATAATCTGCAAGTCAATCAAAAGTATCTTTTGGTAAAACCAAACCCCAAAAGATATGAAAAGCTCCACGAGTTTGCCATCAAAAGCGGACGATATGAAAGATAAACAATCGAAGAACATGTCTAACTTTCTGAAATCCTCCATTGACAGGTTTCCAAAGATCGGTCGGAGGGCGCCATCAAGGCCATCCAGTGGCTGCGTGGCAAGGAGTACGACTACGAGCCGGAGCTGGCGGAGCTGCGCGAAACCGATCGGGAGATCCGCGAGAACAAGGTCAATGTGTGGTCTGCCCTGAACCGACCCGTCACCCGCAAGGCTCTGGCCATCAGTCTGGGTCTGATGTTCTTCCAGCAGGTGTCCGGCATTAACGCTGTTATTTTCTACTCGTCGAGGATCTTCAAGGTGGGTTCGAGGAAAAGCCTCTCTGATTATTTAATAGGGAAGCATCGCTAATCGAAACCTTTTCCTTTGCAGGAAGCCAACACTGGCATCGGAGCCCAGTGGGCAACTATCCTGATCGGAATCATGCAGGTGGTGGCCACCCTTGTCTCCACCATGGTGGTGGACAAGCTGGGCCGTCGTCTTCTGCTGCTGGCCTCTGGCATTTCCATGGCCATTGCTACCACCGCTATCGGAGTGTACTTCTACCTGCAGGGCCAGGACGAGACCCAGGTGGAGAGCCTGGGCTGGCTGCCGGTGGCCGCTCTGTGCATCTTCATCATCATGTTCTCCATGGGCTATGGACCGGTGCCATGGCTAATGATGGGCGAGCTGTTTGCCACCGATATCAAGGGATTCGCCGGTTCGCTGGCCGGAACCTCCAACTGGCTGCTGGCCTTCGTGGTGACCAAGACGTTCGATGACTTGAACGAGGGCCTCGGCATCGGCGGCACCTTCTGGCTCTTCGCCGGACTGACGGTTCTGGGCGTGTTCTTCGTCTTCTTCGCCGTGCCGGAGACGAAGGGCAAGAGTCTGAACGAGATCCAGCAGGAGCTGGCCGGCAACAGGTCCAGCCCAGCTGCTATTCCCGCCAATGGTGCGGAGAAGATGTAAACCGGAAGCTGGAAGACAGACCGGAAATCACTGTTAACTTGCCGTTAAGTTACGTTTGATTTAGGTTCGCGTTAAGTGCAAGTCCCGTTGCGTCTTCGTTGGATGGATGATGAATTTGTTTATAGAATTTAATGTTCGCATAGATTTTCGGTTAGGCATAGAGCGCGAGATCCAGAGATGAGAGCGGGCAGGGCAGGGCAGGAGAATTGCAGCAAACTATAACTAAGAGCGAAGACTGAAGGTCAACTGCAGAAAGCCGCGAGAAATGTTAAGCCACTGTTAACGGCCTGCTTTTGCAGCCATAGAAAAGACAACAGCAATGTAAGAAAAACATATATATCGTAGTATATGTATGTATATGCTTATTAGTGTTACTTCACATTCAATCAACGAATTCTGTGTTTTACGAAATTTTACCGGCAATTTTTGCATTTCTTTTCGGGGTTTTTTTTAAAGTGTTTGCATGCATTTGTTCGATAATTCGTAATATATATTTCTATGTCTATGTATATGAACTATATATATATAAATATCTAGATGTTTGTGTCCAAATTTAAAGCATTCACTTAGCATAGCCCATATACGATATATGTATAAGTTGTAAGCCACCACGCCCCCTTTGCAAATTTATTTATTTACGCCCATACAGCGATAGGGAAGTGTTAATATTTTTTATTTAATAAAACCCGAAATATACACAATATTTTTAATAATTTCGATATTTGAATTTATCTTTAATAACCACAGCTCACAGCTGAAAGCTACAAGAGAAATATCCCCGTCTATCATTGTTAAATTTGCATAAACTTAGATTTTATGGAAAAATACAACTCTACTGATAATAATGCGAAGAATATATATATATATTTAATATGTAACCAAGTGCGTGTCACATTTATTGGGATTATGCTCCGGCTTCAGCGGGCATCACAGGGGGATTTGGTTGGGTCTCATCGGGATTCAAAAAGATTTTCATTTTGGGACTTTGGACTGTACAGCTTGATTCGGTTAGGTCTGATCTCGTTTCTTGGTCAACTCCTCGTCGATATTGGTGTTCTTGGGGACATTGACTTGATTTGCTAGAAACCCATTGAGATTCATGGTTAGTTCCTCCATGGTCAGTTCTTCGTTGATATTGATTTGATTTGCTAGCATCTCAGTAAGTTTCATTTTCACTTCGTCCGGCAACTGAAGCGATTCGAGTATTTCGTCATTAATTTCCTTGATGGTAGGCATCCTTAAACTTTCTATAGTTTTCGATTTGAAATTTTCTTTCTCAAAACAAAGGCACAAAGTCACAAAGTCTGACCAAACTAAAAGACTGAAAGACCAGAGCTTACTATGATTTGATATTCACATAAGGCCTACTTTTTTCAGCTGCCATATATTTTTTTCGGTTTATTATTGTGTCTGAGTTGGTCACTGTGTTTTATTCTTTTCTGTTACTATCTTGTAGCAACTTTTACAATAGTGTAGGGCGGTGTTCAATGAAATAATACACAAATTGTGAAGGTGTAAGAAAGTGTGATGGGATATAAATAAGTGGAGTTTTAAGAGTTTTCGATATTTGAATTTATCTTTAATAAACCACAGCTCACAGCTGAACGCTACAAGTGAAATATCCCCGTCTATCATTGTTAAATTTGCATAAACTTAGATTTTATGGAAAAATACAACTCCACTGATAATAATGCGAAGAATATGTCCTTTGTCCTTGGCTCCGCCCACTTGATGTGAGTCGGAGCATATCTATAAAAATTACTCCAAATTTGGGCGGAGGTATGTGATACTAGCAGATATTTCCTATTGAAAACAAATAAATAAATAAAAATGAAATATATAAATATATATTAAATATGTAACCAAGTGCGTGTCACATTTATTGATATTATGCGCCGACTTCAGAGCGGGCATCACACAGGGAATTTGGTTGGGTCTCATCGGGATTCAAAATTAAAAAAAAATTAAAATTTCGGGGCTTTGGACTGTCTAGCTTGATTCGGTTAGGTCTCTTTGCGTTTCTTGGTCAATTCCTTGTCGATATTGGTGTTCTTGGGGACATTGATTTGATTTGGTAGAAACCCATCGAGATTAATGGCTAGTTCCTCGTCGATATTCTGATGATTTGGTTGTGGCTTCTCGTGCTCCATGGCCAGTTCCTCGTCAATATTAGTCTCCTTTGGGACATTGGGCACAGTTTGATTTGGTTGAAGGTCGCCGTCCTGCAGGGCAATCGAGACTACCAGCAGTTGTTCCAAGCGCTGCACACATTTCATCACATGGTCCCGCAACTGAATCAATTTGAGCAGAGTCGCATTTAAATCTTCATTATTTTCCTTGATGGTAGGCATCCTTAAGCTCTCTATAGTTTTCAATTTTAAATCTTATATCTCAAAACAAAGGCACAAAGTCACAAAGTTAGACCAAACTGAAAGACTGAAAGACTAGGGCTTACTATGATTTGATCTTCACATAAGGCCTGCTTTTTTCAGCTGACTGAGTTAGTCACAGTGTTTAATTGTTTTCTGTTACTTCTTTGTAGCAACTTTTACGGTTTTCAATGGAATAATAAACAAATTGTAAGGGTGTAGGAAAGTGTTATGGAATATAAATAAATGGAGTATGTTAGATTAGGTGGGGAGGCTTAGATTATTTTCTGTGGACCTACCTACCACCTTTTGGGTCTTCTTCTAGCTCTGTGTTCTGTTAGTCTTCTGGCCAAGACATGACTGTGTGATAAGTTGAGGCTTGTTTGTTTAAGGGGTAGATGCACATAGAATTTTTGAAAAATCGTTTTTTTTTTGCATTTTCTTAAAGTACATATATATAATTGCCTGTTTTTTACTAAGATTCGAGAAATGTTTTTGAAGTTACAGACAAAATTAGAAAGTCGCACCGTGGAGTGTAGAACTGCTTGTGAAACTTTAAGCGCGTTTTGCTGAAAACTGTGTTTTTTCATTCGGTGACCACTATAACTCAAAAACCGCTCGGTGGATTGATGAAATTTGGATATTTTCTTGTTGGCATTAAAAACTAGTCTTTCATCGAAGGATTTTGGTTTTTGTTAAAAATGACTATTTTTTAACAATTAACTTTTTATTTTTTATCAAAAATCAGAGTCATTTTGTGAATGTTCACAGAAAAACAGAAAGCTTCGATTAAAGACAGGATTGATTATTAAACTATAGGCTTACTTTTGGTTTGTTGATCTTAGATGATCCAGATGATCCAGCTGCTGTGATAACAGTGGGGCACTACTCGCGAGAGAGGGTCCAGCTAAGATGGCGATATTTTAACAAATAATAATTTTTTTATTATTTTTTTTTTTAATTAAGTTAAAGCATTGCATGAAAACTCTGTATACTTTATTTTGTAAAATAAACTTAATTACTATAAAACAATAATTTTTGAAAATATACCGTTTTTTACGCTTCCCCTTAAAGAAAGGCGAAGGTCTGCGTTGCGGATGTACCATTCAGCTCCGGTTATTTTGCGCAGCGTTATGTCCAAATTGGATAATAAGTGTAGATTTTATTTTACAACAATAACTTCATATTAAATATATACAATTCATATACTTGTACAACAGTTATAAATAAATTAATGTTAACGCAATTCCCGAACATAATTTAAACTGTCCTCTAACTAGTCCGTTTCATACAATAATTATCAGCTTATTAGGTAGTAAATAAGAATAGGGTATAATCTCAGATGGTGCTTGTTCAGATGCCAGATTCACTTCTTCAAAAGAATTTATTTCGCTTGAAGTTGAGGATGCGCAGCAGGCCGTGTTCGGCGCCCGTGGCCACCCACGTGTGTGCCGCGGAGTTCCAATTGCAGCGAACGCAGTTGACGCGGGTCAGGGAGAGGGAATGAGGATTGCTGGGTCGACGCTTGTCCGACAGGTAGGGGCAGGATCGTAGCGCTTGGGGTTTCGCCACAGCCGGAGGATTGATTTGCACACCATATTCTCTAAGGAATTCATCCGCACTGATTAATTCCCTCGGACTCGGCTGCGCAGAACCCAAATGATGCAATTTAGAGGTAGACACAGCTCGGTGCTTGAGCATCGTCTTGCTCAGATAAGCCGCAGTACTCAGGTCCTTGACATCGAGGAAGGCCAAGTCGCCGAGGTCAGTCACCAGCACCATGTGGTCCTGCGGGCAGTTCGTGTGAATGGCTCGGCTCGCCGTCAGAGTGTTGTCAAGGGTTCGGTGGTCGAATTCAACGCCCGCAGGACTAAGAAGTATGGCGCGCGAGCAATAGTGAGCTGGAGAATATTATATAAATAATATAAATTACAAGTAAAGTTTGTAATAGAACATGCTTACGTGTGCTGCTGAGAACAAGCGCCTCACTAATCGGCGACCAGGTCATGGTGGCCAAATATAAACTGTTTAAAGTGTTGTGTTTCAGTGGCGTTGGCTGCGACCAGTTCATAATGTCGTAGACCATAAAGCGACGTGCTAAAGTGCCTACCGCCAGCCAACGTGGTCCATTCATGTCGTAATGCAGTTCCAGGACTAAAAATAGGTTCGAAATGGAGTTAATAAATGTGGAATTAACGACTAATGTTTCTAATCTTACATTGGATATTCCGCTCGCCGAAAAAGAAGGTATTTGAGGGCACAAAACCATAGGCTTGGTGATTGTTCCGCCTGAAGCAATTAATGCCCTCCGTATCGCCAATATCCCAAAAGGCAATGCGGCCAGAGGCATAGCCCGTTGTCAAGAAATTGTGTCCGGAGGCCTAGAAAAATTAATATTAAAATTTATGTTAAGATATGACATATTACTGGACCGTTTCTTAGGTAATCACATTCAGAGTTTAGCGATAATTTTATTTATTTATTATACGCGGTACCCATAGGGTACAAGGGTATTATAAGTTAGTGCCAATCGAAAATGTATGTAACAGGCAGAAGGAGGCATCTCCGACCACATAAAGTAGATATATTCTTGATCAGCGTCACCAGCCGAGTCGATTTAGCCATGTCCGTCTGTCCGTGTTGGTAAACAGATCTCAGAGACTATAAGAGCTAGAGTTACCAAATTGAATGGCAACATTGGAATCTGTTGCACGCTGATCAAGTTTGTTTTAACATTTGGCCACGTCAACTTCCGCCCCCGAAAATCGTTAAATACTTTATATAAGCTGTACTCGTAATTTTTGGCTTAAATTAAATAGATACAATAAGTAAGTAGGCCTTCGCGGACGTATTCTGAAAATTTCAGTAAAATCGGATGATAAACATGTAAGTTATTAAACAATAAAGTTTCTGTGCATGCTTTTTCTTCTTCTTCTGAGCGGCCATAAAGGCAGTAGCGAAAAAAGTATTGCGTGCTTTCGGGCGCAGTATTAATTCGTACAGCTGCAGAACTTGTCTTTTTTGAACGTTACTCCGTGTGCTATTTAATTTCACGCACAATGCTTTGGGTATCGGTTATCTCACAGTCGGTCACAAACGACTGTAGCTTTCTCACTTGTTTTTTTATTATTATTTTAATATTTTTTTTAATTTTAATTTTTTAATTATTTTATTGTTTTAATTATACAAAGACTTACCTCCGACCAAAAAATTTTTGTGCACTGATCTTCAGCCAGCGACTGGTCGACATCCAAGCTGAGAGTAATCACAGCATCCACTTGAATAACCACATTTCCTTCACACTTCTCCTCGTCCTTTAGCTCCAAGGGCAAGGCATAGATGTGGACATCACTGGAAGCATTAGTCACAGCCAAAAGGCCCAAACGATTCGATGTCTGATCGTAGCCGCCGCTGGGCAGAAAGGCGAAGCTATGAACAGGTCCGTTGGGCACGCGTATGCCGTAGTAAAGCTCGGGCCGTACGGACCACGACTCCTGCGAAGACCCCTCCTCCGTACATTTGAGCAACATCAAAAGGGCGTCTTCTTGCTTCAACTTCGAGTGCCGTGCATAGGCTTTCATCTTGGGCCGAATGGAACACAGCAAGTACTGATCCCTATTCTTCGGGGGCAACGGAACCCAGGCTAGCTGCCTAATAGCTCCGCCAAGATAACCTAGATATTCGCCTGCAAAGAGAGTTTAATATTTTTATGAATATCTAGGAATAGATTAGGCCTTACCCTTCTTGTTGAAACCTTCAAGCGGAGCCAAGCGTTTCCAGTCCGAGTCCTCGCTTACTTTACCATAAGCATAGCGCATGGATATTGTGTCCTTGGAGGGCAGCAGTCTCTTGGCCTCTTCTGGTGGAAGCATAGAGTAGCTAGCCGCAAGTTGACTGAACAAGGGAGACTTTGAATAGTTGAATTGCAAACTAAAGAAGGGGTTTAATTAGGCATTTAATTAGGCATATATAAGTAATGTATTTCACTCACAACTCCTTCCACTTGGTGCCCCTAGCCTCTGGGTTTTGATCGCGCAAGAATACTATAATGTAGAATATAAAGCATATTAATTCAGATCTTACCCTTAAGTAAACTTTTACTCACATGGCTTTGTGGCATGCTCGCCAATGTTCACTGGGGGCTTTTTGTGGATGAATTTTTTACTTCGCTTGGGCTGGTCACAATCACTGCCGTCTTGGTCGGTTTTAATAGAGTCCTCATTCGAATCGACTCCCTCCGAATCGTACTCCTCCGACGACTCCTTGTCCTTTTCCATATCGTAATCGGAGGTATCGCTAGCATCGAACTCAGGTTTGACGGAAGTCTCCTCAGGCGCTTGGGAACTCAAAACTTCGCCAATTTTCTTTAACTTTGTTTCAGCCCTGCAAGGAAAATATTTAAATAAATAATTTTTTCTTAATAAATTAAAAATTTAAATTAATTGCTGGTATTTCTGTTTAATTTAACTTTGATGATATTCAGGGGTGGCCGAAAAATCGCTGAGGATTTGAACCAATTGATAGAGTACCCAAAAGTATGCTAAACAAGAAAGAAAGCTAACTTCGGTAAACCGAAGTTGGTATACCCTTTCAGTCTGCAATTGGGTCATTGAAAATCGATCCATTTTAGTAAGGTTGACAAAATATCGAATTTTGTACATTTTACAGCTATATGATATAGTTGTCCGATCTTAATAAAATTAAAACCGTAATTCTAGAACCATAAAGACAGACAGACGGTCATGGCTAGATCGTCTGACCCTCTGCAAGGGTATAAAAATGTTACAAGTGATGAAAATACTTATTAAATCCACAGAAAATCTTTAAAATCGATTTAAAGGAAAAAACTGATTTTGTTAACGAAAATACAGGTAATTTTACTTACTTGATGGTGGACTTCCGTTTAGTCCGTCCTGCATTGCTGTAGACCGCTTCGCCGGCATCTTCTTCGCCCGGATGCTCAGCTTTTATCGCCTCCTCAAGATGCAGGCGCTTCGTGCAGGTCCGCAAGTGACTCGGTAACGTGAGAACAGTGTATGATTTGTGGCAGATGTTGCACTCCACACGCTGCTTATGGCCGCAGTTCTCCAGATGAAGCATCATTCCCAGGGCAGAGCCCAGTTGTCGGTCGCAAAGGCGACATATAAGCTTCTTACTGGAATCCTTCAGGTAGCCTTTCATCATTAGAATCACCCAGTTGCGTGTGATGTTCACCGTTGGTGTTTCTTCGACCAGCCAGCCGACGCCATAGTGCTCCCCCAAGTGGGCTTGCCACATTGGCTTGTTCGTGCGTGCCAGGCACAAGCCACACTGCAGCGGACCCTTCCCCTTGCCCTCTTCCGTCAGGACTTCTTCGCTGTCCAACTGTTCCCGCTTACGGATGAGCAGCAGGCGTACATTGAAAGAGCCCGCATTTTCCTCTTTCTTCCTTTGTTGACCCAGGCAGGATTGCCTGTGCGTGACTAATGAAAGCCTGGCGTAGGATTTCTTGCAGAGATCGCACTCAAAGCGCTGCTTGTTGCCACAGCTCTCTAGGTGGATCATCATGCCAGAGTTCGAGCCCAATTGTTGCTGGCAGACGCGACAAGTTAGCTTCTTGCCGCTCGCATCGAGATACTTCTTCATCATTTTTAGGGCCCAGCTGCGTGTAACTTCTGGTGGTGTCTCTCCAACCAGCCAACCCGCTCCATAGTGCTGTCCCCGATGACCCAGCCACTCCTTTTCGGTGCTGCGTGCCAGGCACAAGCCGCATTGCAAGGGACCCTTGCCGTTGCCCTCCTCTGTCAGGACTTCTTCGCTGTCCAACTGCTCCCGTTGGCGTATAAGCAGAAGCCGGGGATTGAAGGTTGGAGCCTCACCAGGCTCTTTCTTTATTTCAGTTTTTAGTTTTTTGGATGCTTCTGTATCAGCAGAAGGAGCAGCAGCTCGCTTTCTTCCTCTTTTTTGGGATGTGAAAGGAGCGGCGGCGGCTTTGGACTCATCTTCTCGTCCCGTTACCGAAGCCTCACTAGGATTCTTTGGCTGCGTGGCAGCGCTGCTTCTCCTGTCCCTCTTGGGAGCAGAGTCTGGCATAACTTCATCTTTGGGAAAGGGAGCGGGAGTAGGAGCTGCTGCTGTGTCCGATGGTACTGAACTCAGATGAGAAGAAGCCTTACGTTTGCCCCTTGAGACTCCTTGAGACTCTGCTATCGATGCATTATCATCTGCAGGAACTATTGTAGAAACTGGGTTAGGCGTGTTTCTGGACTGTCGTTTCCTTTTGGATTTTGTGGAACTTACAAGGGCAGCCTCATCTTCAGTGGCAGGCTTGAAATCATTCGTTACTTCGGTAGTTAATTCTTGACTCTGTTCCTCCGACACTTTATTTTCTTCCTGGCTTCCCAGTCGACTTGATTTCCGTTTCCCTTCGTTTTTATTTTTAGCAACAAGTGAATCTTTGATTTTTGGGGTTTTACTTCTCGATTGACGCTTTGGCTTAGTTGGAACTGAGGAATTTAGGCTGTTCACAGGTTCCTCTGCAGCTTTATCTTCTTCCTGTTGGATTTCTGAATCTGTATTTTCAGGTTTATCAATTTTTTCATCCAATTTTATATCATCTTTGTCCACAGGTGGAACAACAGTTGATTTCCTACTGCGAGATGGGCGCTTTGTCTGGGTTCTGCCTGATTTTTTACTGTGATTCGGTTCCTCGGCAGCTTTAACTTCCGGTTCCCTTTGTGAAATTGTATCTGTATTGCTTTCTTCAGATTTCGTAGGTGGAAGTGCTGTTTTAGGTGTTTTACTCCGAGATTTACGAGTTTCCCTGTTTTTCACAGCTTCGATAGGTTCCTCTGGAGCAGTGGATATTTCTGCAAGTTCAGTAACATCTGGTGGAGCAAGGAAGACTTGTTTTGCCTTAGATCTCGATGCTCGCTTTCCTTTCGATTTAACACGAGTTGTTGACTCAATGGGTGATCCAATGGTAACAGGTTCATGTTCAGGTTCAGAAACTGATGAGATCCGAGATTGTCGTGTTTCTCTTACCACTGTAGCTTTTTTTGATTCTTCCAGAACCTTAGATTCGTCTTCTTTTTGCTCAGAATCAGCATTGAACAAATTAGTTTCGAGTTTTGAAGAAGCTTCAGGTTCATTAGCTTCAGATTCATTAACAACAATATTTCTGGGCGTAATACAGCGAGATCTTCGATATGCTTTAGATTTCACAACTGTTTTTGACTTATCTACCTCTTTTACCTCTTTCTGATTTTCTTGAGGCACTGAAATGTCCATGGTTTCCAGTGGCTTTGTGGATTCTTCATCACCTACTGTTGTTGGAAGTAAGCTATTTGTTTCAGAAGCTTCAAAGCATTTCACTGTTTCCTGTGAAGGTTCTCGAGAAGTTTTTGATTGTTTCGCTTGAGCTTTACTGGTTTTTGTATCTTTTATGCTTGTGGAGGGCTCTTCCGAACTAACTTCTATAGCAGGAATTTCCATTTCTTTTTTTGGAGATGATTTCAGTGGCTTTTTCGTGTTTCTCCTGGACTTTTTCTCATTAATTGATGAATCCTTTTCGTCGTCTGTCACAGGTTCCGGCTCTTCTTTATCATTGAGAACTTTTGGTTGTTGATTTTCGGCCACAATTGTTGTGCCCAAGATGGATTCTGACACACGGGAGCTAAGGTTTTCATCTAATGAAGGAATTTCTTTACTTTTGCCTTTAAGATCTTCCCAATTAACCTTTTCCGAACTCACAGCTTCTGTCGCTACCAGCGTTTTATCACAACATGTGTCCTCGAGGATTGAATTATCCCCGAAATTCCTGGGACAATCACTACTATCCGAGTCATACGCTTTTTTTTGGAGCCTCTTATAAAGCTCTAAGTCAACTGGCTTCTGCGGCTCTGCAGGCTGCTGCTCTTCCTCAGTCTCATCGTAATCGGGAGTGGCATCGTCGCTGATGTCTGTTTCATTGATCTTCATTTGCCGAACTCGCTTGCTTCGCACTGGCGTCTTGGAACGCTTCTCCTCTTTATTGTCAAAGCCCAGGAACATGGTGCCATCATCATCACTGGTGCTGGATGTGGGAACACGACCTCCTCCGACACTCGCACTGATGGGATGGAGAAATTCTATCGAATTTGTGGCCACTGCTTCCTGTTTTCTGGAGGGTCTCTTGCTGAGAACAGGTCGTGTTTTTACACGCTTTTTTCGTTGCATTGGTTTCGTTGTTTCCTCTGAATTTTGAGTTGGAGTTGGCGATGGCTTCCTCTTGGTTTGTGGCGACACCTTTTCAGCCGTCAGGAGCGTCATTAAACTCTGTATTCCGGTCGATTCGGGCGGATAAACCTCTGTGGACTCCTTTCGAAAGGGCAACTTGGCATCGCCCTGCGGAGGCGGTTGTTCTTGTGAGAGAATTTCGATAAGGGAGACATTATTGCTTGGTGCTGCTGCTGGTTGGGATTCTTCCAAGGCTTCCTGATTACTTTTGTTTTTACTTGGTTTGGTTTTGGGCATTTTAGGAGGATGATACAGCTGGGTTAGATCACGTTCTATGGTGGATTTGGCTGAGTTTTGATTGTCTGCTTGGCTATTCGTTTTAGTCTCTTTTGCTGGACTGGAATCTTCCTTGGGCTCATCGGCTGTGGACTCTCTGTCTCTCTGCGGCTCATCTTCCTTGGTCTCATTGGCCCTCTGCTGCTCATCTTCTCTCTGCTGCTCATCTTCCCCCTGCTGCTTTTCTACTGTGGACTCTCTGACTCCCTGTTCCTCATGTTCGTTGGACTCTTTAACTCCCTGCTTTTCTACTTCTGTGGATGCTCTGACTCCCTGCTCTTCATATTCTTTAGAAACTCTGGCTCCCTGTTTCTCGTCTTCTGTGGACTCCCTGCCTCCCCGCTCTCCATCTTCTGTAAACCCTCTGGCTTCCTGCTCCTCATCTTCTTTAGAAACTCTGGCTTCCTGCTCCTCAACTGCTGGCACCTGCTGGGGATTGTGTTTAACACTAAATAAATTAAATGTTACGTTTTCTGACCTTTGGTCATTCTTATGTATAATTACCTCAATTGCTTTAACTCCTACACCTCGGTCCTCCTCCAGCAAACTGTGACCGATAAGAGCCGCCTCCGTTGCCTCCTCATCCTCGTCTAGCTTGGTTTTCTTGGCCTCGACGGGCTTGCTGGGGATGCTAGGCCTTTTAGTGCGTTGGACTAAATTGATTTTGGCCTTCTTGGACCTTAAGGGAACGCGCTTGGCAGGGGGATTAACCTCCTTGGCAGGTTCCGGATCAGGCACTGGTTGTAAGGCTTCTTCTGCTGCTGGATCTATGGCCTTCGCTGGCTTTGGTTGTTGTTCATCCTTTGGACTTTCAATTGGAGATGCAACAACAAAGGATTCCGTGGTATTTGCCACAATTGGAACCTCATTGGTTGTTACATCAGGTAACCTTAAAATTGGCTTATCCGAGTCCACCACGCTGCTCCTCAGCTTAATGGCATTTGGACTGATGCGTAGTATGTTTGTACTATCGCTATTCACGTCCAAAGTGGCATGCAGTATGTCCATGTCATCCATTTTCATAATCTTACCAATGGGCAGTTCCTCCTCTGCTGCGGGCTTTGGCGGCTCTTCTGGCCGTTTCTCCTCGACGTTTGGCTGCTTCATAGAAAGCGCCGTTTCAGATAAGGAACCTCCATCTCTCGACAGCACCGTCTCTGACTTCTGAGGCGACACCCCGGAAAAAGAGCAACCTCCACTTCCACCAAACAGAGCGTTCAAACGTTGTTCTTCCGGCGAGAGCTCCATGAAGCTGCTCTCGTCTAATGAATGCTCCGCAGTTAGTTGGGCTATAAAGTCCACCGCTGATTGGACTTTAGGGACTGATTCCACACCTCGTTCTTGGGTTTCTGTGTTTCCTACGCCTTTAGGAATTTCTTGTGATGAAGTAGAAGTCTTACTAGGTTTCCCTGCTGCTGGTAACTGCTCTAGCTCAGAATTTGGGGATAAATTCAACTGCTTTGGTTCGCTATTAGCAGGAATATGCATGGGCAAGTCAAGAAAGCTTGTCTCTGTGCTCGTCACTGGCTTGGGAAACGGCTCGGGTTCGGGAATAGGAGATGGAAAGTCAACAAAGCTACTTTCAGGGGTTTCTGCTTGTTTACGAAGCACTTTCTGGTCCGATAGTGCCGCAGTGTTATTATTTATATTATCGGAAGCCTTATTTACAGACACGGGGACAGTAGGACTCAAATTCGGCAACTCTTTAACCCTAAAACTTGTCAATTTTGTTTCTTCAACAGTATAACTTGGCTGCTGTTTGTAATCCCCTACTGTAGGTATATTCACAGATGTTTTTATGATTAAAGAGGAGTCCCTGGCAGGAGGAACTGCTTCCGTCGGCGTGCTTAGTTTCACCTGCTTGGCCTGATTACGTATCTCCTTGGCCATCTCGGCTAGCTTTTCCCGCGACACCTTAAACTTGCTGGCATTCATAATAACCTTGCTCTTGACAAGTGTCTTGGCAAGGGGTTGTGACTTGGTCGTCAGGATAGTGGCTACTTTGGTGGTATTGCTTGGCAAACGCAGATCACTTAAATCGATCTTCTCTTCGGGGGCCAGGACTTTGTTCTCCAGCACTATGAGCGGCGGCGAAGGACTCTTCTGGAAAACTATTGGAACTTCTGGTACAGCAAGTTGCGGCGGAGGCTGGGGCGGGATTGGTTCTGTAATATGTTGTGGATCTGGTGAGGATTGCTGCCTAGAAATGTGCTGTTGTTGTTGTGACTGCTTCAGTGGAGGAGGTTGCTTTTCAAAAGTCCTCTGCTGCAGCTGCTCCTGCTGGTTCCTCAACAGTTTCTCATTGGTTATGCAAGTGTCCCGATTTTTGGGCAATTGATTCACCAAATTAAGCAGCAATGGTGGGTGCTTGGGGCTCAGATCGGCTTTGGGAATCGAGTAAGCTTCCGAAGAAGGGGCAGCATTGCTAGTCCCTCCACCCCCACTCCGAGGAGCAGAGCCCTGGGCAGCCGCTGGCGGGGTCTTGGGTGCTGCCAATGGCTTTGGCTGGGCTTTTGTGGAAGTGCCGATGCTCTTGTTGAGAATCCTATTCTTTAGCATGGCCTTGACGTGCATGGAGCGCTCCAGGGTGGGCAACGGTGGCGGATGAATTGGAATCGTTTTTTCCATATATTCTGAGATCTGAATACGCTTCACTAAAGGCTGTGGCAATGCTGTGAAAGAAAGAAAAGGTAAGTAATAAAAATAAAATATTAGTCTAAGTATAGAGGCTGCGGAATATATATTAGTTGTATAAATTAAATTAAAATGCATAAAATAACATTTAAGTAATGAAATTAAATATATAAATAACTAAATAGCTAAATGCAATAAACTAATTTCCACATTAGGAGACTTTAATCACACAAAAATACCTACAAAACCTCTAGGTGTATTAAATATTAAATAATAAAAGTTGCCATTAATAAATAACATCAAATAAAAACCAATAAAGCTTAAAACAACACAAAACCCGTCGAACACACACAAATAATTGGAGTTGGGCCGTCACTGGGATTTGAACTCGGGCCAAAAAGCGGACTCTGTGCTGCTTCGCACCGAATGCCGTCTCTAACCTCACTTGACGCGCGCACTTACAGGCTGGGCTATCGAAAGAATATAAGCGTATGTGTCAAAAGTGGCACTTGAAGCGAGTTTGCGGTGCGGGGATTCAAAAAAAATATTTCATCCGTGCACGACAAAGTGCACGAATGGCTTATTTTTTTTTTAATAACTTAATATTAATTTAATAATTAATCATTATTAAATTTATTTCCTTCGACTTTTGTGAGAACAAACTTTTTTTAAATAAAATAAATATTAGAAACCTACTATTATAACAACAACTTTAATAAATATAATAATTATAGTGATGTATACCCAGTAAATACCTTCATTAACCCTAGGATGGAACATGGTAACAAATACACTTTAGTCTCGAAATTCGGTTCCCTTTATAAATTTAACCCTTATGTGAAGGTAGTATTTTTAATTTTAGATTTATTAAAATATAACCAAATTAAAAAAATTAAATAAAAAATGTATAAACTCACCTAATTAATATAAAAGTTTGTAACAATAATAATAAAAATTTAAAATTACCAATTTTCCCTTATTCTTTCCCATTGTATATTTATACTCAGCTTATCAGCAAAGTTTATATTAGATTTTAAGGTAAAAATTAAAGTAAAAATAAAACATAAGGGATAAAAAATAGCACTCCCCCAACGGGATCCGAACTCGGGAGAAAAATCGACCGAAAACTCGGTCTGCTGATTATCTGACGTCGCCTCAAGCAGCTGCGCCATCGCGACAGTTCGCAGCCCCGTGTCCCAAACTCGTACAACCATTCGAGTCTCTTCCGAAATATTTGGCGAAAACCCCAGCATGCCAACGGTTTTTATGTATTCAAAAATAATAAAGCAAAATACACGATTTTATTACCAGGCTGATGCAATTGTTGTTGCTGTTGCGAGTGCAATGAGGTTGATGCTGCCACTGTCGCTGTCGCCGTCGCCGTCGCCATTGATGTCGACGCAGACGTTAACTGCGTAGCGACAGAGGAAGATCTACTGGACGAACTGGGCGTTATTCCTGCCCTTGCTCCAGGATTTTGCTTGCTTAGCACCTCCGCCAGCTTCCTGTCCAGGCCGGCTTCCTTGAGCTTCTTGAAATCCAGATTGATTGTCTTGATTATCCGCCTGGTCGGCGCTGCAGTTCTGGCAATTGACGACGCTGGCAGCGGGGGAGGAGCATCGGCCTGGTTGTTGCTGGGATGCGCCACTGCCGGCGGTGGACCCATGGTACCGAGCTCCTGCCTCCTGGTCCCCATCCTAGGGTCCATTTCCGCTGCTACTAGGTAAAAACTCTAGCCTTACGGCCACTTTTCATGGAAATTTCGCAAGAAAATTTAACTGATTCACACACGCAATGTGGGTGGGTGTACCCCGTCGTCTGTGATGGTTTGCTTTTATAGCATTCCGGCCGCAGCCAGTTAATATATTTTTTAATATAATTTTTTTCCTTGCTTAAAACACTTCACAAGCACTATTTATAATTCGATTTTTAACTTTTGTCTGGACTTTTTTCACCTTTTAAATTATAAAAGGAACCAAGCATGTGCAACTAAAATCACAGTGTGACCGCCTTTTGTTAACTGAAATAAACTGTTGGACTATGGGGAAGAATACCTGAGATAAGGCATGAAATAATTCAAAGATTCCAGGTAAAATAAGGAAAATAAATAAAAGAACTTACATATTAGACTTGTATCAGAAATACTTACCAACATGGTTAATCAATTAATTACATTTACAAATTTCTTTTAAACTATCGCACACTCTCCTCACGCTTCAACTCTAGAAAGCTCCCACCACCAGCTGCCCGAAGACGTGCTGACAACCCTGTTCTGTACACACCACTGACAACAATTTTCCGGAATATTTTCACCCAACGCGAAAACGTTTTTTCCTAGCAGAAATTAAATAAAAGAGCACATAATGGACTTCCAGAATCGTGCCGGTGGCAAGACCGGCAGCGGAGGAGTGGCCTCCTGGTCGGAAACTAACCGCGACCGGAAGGAGCGCCTGCGACAGCTGGCCCTCGAGACCATCGATCTGAACAAGGATCCCTACTTCATGAAGAACCACTTGGGCTCCTACGAGTGCAAGCTCTGTCTGACGCTGCACAACAACGAGGGCAGCTACCTGGCCCACACGCAGGGCAAGAAGCATCAGGAGAATCTTGCCCGCAGAGCCGCCAAGGAGGCCAAGGAGGCACCGTCATCGCTGCTGGCCCCCGAGAAGCCTCGCGTCGAGCCCAAGAAGTTTGTGAAGATTGGACGACCTGGTTACAGGGTGACCAAGCAGCGAGAGCCCAGCAATGGCCAGCAGTCGCTGCTCTTCCAAATCGATTATCCGGAAATTACGGAGACCATCATACCGCGCCATCGCTTCATGTCCGCCTACGAGCAGAAGATCGAGCCGCCGGACCGCAAGTGGCAGTACCTGCTGTTCGCCGCCGAGCCGTACGAGACCATCGGGTTCAAGGTGCCGTCGCGGGAGGTGGAGAAGAGCGAGGGCAAGTTCTGGACGCACTGGAATCGCGATACCAAGCAGTTCTTCCTGCAGTTCGCCTTCAAGTTTGAGCCCAAGATATTGCCGCCACCGCCGCCGAATATGCATCGGGCGATGGGACCGCCAGGCGGGGGATTCCCAATGCCGGGACCCCCTCGGCCCTCCGCCATGCATCCCATGTTCAATGGCGTTCCCCCACCGCCGCCCATGTAAGAAATCCTAAAAATGCTGAAGAATATACATTTTCTACTAAATACAACTCGAGTGCTTATTATATTTCGGTTTTTTAAGCTTAGGAAATTGAAAAAATATTGCTGGATTCTTTGTAACTCTGGTTTGTCTTACAAATCTCAATCGCGTTTAAATCTTAATCTAGATGGCTTAAACTAGGCAATGTATACACAATAGCGGAAGCCACGGAAGTAGCTAAGGATTTAAGATTAAAAGAATTTTAGCTTAAATTCAATAGATTTGAAATCCCCAAAAACTTCGGTGACATCTCTGCCATTCCCCTTTAGATCTTCTCGCGCTTCTTGAAGTTCCTCTTGGATGCACACCGATTGATAATGTCCGAAACGTGTGGCTTGTGCTCAAAGATCTTCATTAGCTGGCTCTGTGCCTCGTTGATGCCCTCGGTAATGATCTTGCTGCGCTGGATATTGCCCTGAAAAGAACATTTAATTATTAATTATAATAATTAATTAATCTAGAGGAAGCTCACCTTCAACAACTCGGTTACGCGCTCCATATCGCTGGGCTTATCCTTGTCCTTGTCCAGATCCTTGAGCATACTCTCCAGTTGGCCCAAGCTGACAGTCTCCGATTCGTTCTGTTGGGCATAACGCATAGTAATAAATAATAATAATGTAATTTATTGCCCTTACCAAATCCTCCATTTGCGAACTCAAATGATAAATCTTCCAGCCATTGATCTTTCCCTGGACATTCGGTTGATTGGCCAAATCAATGACAGTGGCTCGCCGCTCCTCCCTGGGCTTCACATCGGTATACCGATGGAAGTGATTGTTGGCCAGCTTGTGCGTAGGCTTATATGTCTGCAAAGGGAAGCGCATAACTAAGGGAACCCAATATAAATCATTCAATCAATACTCACATTGAGCAGCGCACAGTTGCGCGGACGACGTATTACAAAGTCCACCGGATTGGCATTCTCCTTGTTGCCCGTCACGGCGGGTGCACTGTTCCGATGATTGGCCTCGATGGGCACTGCGCTTGGTGGCACTGCTGAAGCTGCCGCTGCTGCTGCCACCAGCAGGCCTCCATTGTTGTGTTTCTGCATGTAGGAGGCACCACTGGGCGCCGATGGCTCTGCACTGGGCGGTGGCAGGGACAAAGAGGCCTGACTTTGCGTAGAGTGCTGGCTGTCATTGCTAGGGGTTGAGAGATTACTAATTTAACCTTAAGCTTAAGAGGGATAAGCTCAACTCACGTTGATCGCCGCGGCTTCTTCCTGGCGGAGCAGTCGTAACTGGAGCTGGAGCTATTGCCCGTGCCATTCAGCCGGGGGCCTGCCTGCTGCTGTTGCATTTGCGAGGCGGAACCCACCACCAGATGAGGTGCTTGTGCCTGCTGCTGCTGAGGTGGTTGTTGCTGTTGCGGCGTCGGTGTCTGGACATCCACAAAGGCGCTGTTGCCACTCCGAGCGCCCAGGGAGGAGTGACCCAAGCTCTGCTGCATCGATTGGTGCGATGAGTACAACTTCAAGGACGTTGAATATTATGAATTTCAAATTTTCAAAAGCTTCGTATTATTTATTTACCTCATTGATGGGGTTAAAGTGCGTGGCATTGTCGCGAGCACTTGCTCCGGGAGCAGGTGGATCCACTATCCTGTCCTGCAACTGCTGTTGATCCACGCCAGGCGAAGAGTTCGCCGACACCGTAGTGGAGCCATCCGAGGAAGCTGGTGACTCTGCCCGCGAATTCCGCGTTGAGGAGACGGCGGCACCTGCTGCTGCTGCTGTTGTGGCTGCCACATTTGTACTGGGTACGCCATGGGTCGCCGCCCGCTCCCGCTCCTTCTTGGCCAGCGCCTCCACGGTGAGCGCAGATGATGGCACCGCCACGGAGACGGGCTGCAGATTGAAGGTGGTGCCCGGACTCGGACCGCTGGTGTTGCTCGCCATTGAGAGTAGAGTCGGCGCCAGGTTCTTGGCCGCTCGGATGGGCGAACCCTCGGCATCCCGCTTGCGCATGAAGCTGGGGACTCCGGCCGCTGTCT
Organism: Drosophila rufa; assembly: GCA_018153105.1. Classification (NCBI taxonomy): domain Eukaryota; kingdom Metazoa; phylum Arthropoda; class Insecta; order Diptera; family Drosophilidae; genus Drosophila; species Drosophila rufa. The sequence goes on from JAECXS010000085.1 coordinate 18,710,038, forward strand.
GCTGTGGATTGCCCGGTCCCCCCGTCGTGGTCACCTTCACCGACGTGTGCAGCGGTATCACCATGTGCTGCGGCGGCGCACTGTTCGCTCCCGCCGGGATTATCAACTGCTGATGGCCGCCAATGGTCCGGGTGGCAGCTCCTCCTCCTCCGGCAGCACCCGAGGGCAAGACAGTGAATGTGGCCTGCGATCCTACGCCAGCTCCCGTTGGCGCATGACTAGCGAAGGGCAAAGAGGACACCGACAAGCTGCCGCCGGCACTGCTCACCAACTGCGGCTGTGCCTGTGTGCTCTGCGTCACCGTGGTGGTGGTCAGCGATAGGACACCTGTGGAGGCTGAGGCCGGCATAGATTCGTAGTAGATTGTGGCAGCACTGCCCTTATCATCGATCTGTGAGAATGAGAGAATACGTAAGAGATGCGAGCATTAAGCTGAGCTAAACCCACCTTCATCAGCTGGCTTTGTGAGGCCACCACAGGATTCCAGGTGCGCTGGAAGCTGCCCACTGTGGGGCCACTATTTCCGGGTCCATCTGATCCCGGTGCAGCCGTGGTGGCTGGCGTCATCATCATCTTGATGCCCCCGCTGGCATTCTTGATGGGCGTCAGGGTGCCGGTCAGGATGTTGCCCCCGGGACCCACTGCACCGCCTCTTCCGCTGATGGTTAGGGGTAGAACGGTTGCTCCGCCTGCCGCTGAGGTGGCCACCGAGCTGGGATTGACCACACTGGCCGAGACACTGGGCACGGACACCGCCTGGATGCTGGCCACGCCCTGCGGCGTCATGGTGGGCCCGCCCGTTACTCCTCCGGCCGTGGACAGCTTGCCGATGGGATTCAGCTGTGTGATTGTCAGCGATGGCTGCACCTTGGCCGTCATGGTCACCGGTGGTCGAATGCCTGCAGCGCAAGTACAGGGAAATCAAATGATGACATCAATTCCTAGACCTTAACTTACCCATCTTAGCGGCCGCCGTGGTGCTCATCACAAAGGGCTGGAGCATCACATTCCCAGCCAGACGAGCAGCGGAGCCGATGATCTGCTGGGTAGTACCCGTCGCCGGCTGCTGCAGTTGGATAATCCTCGTGGTGTGCAAGTTAGTGGCCGTCAGAGCTGTTCCACCCACCCCTGGCCCACGACCCGGTGCCACTGTCGCTCCCCCGGACACACTGACGGGCGTTTGTGAGGGCGTAACGCTGGCATTCAGCTGAGGGATGCTCGGAGCCCGGATGCTGATGCTGGTCGTGTTTAGCTTGGCGGTCGGGAAGCTCTTGCCCAGCGGTATAGGACGCACCTGCCGAGGCGTCACTGTGGTTCCTCCCGGTGTTGTTGTGGGCGTGGCCACTGCGAAGCGTGGATTGAATTGCTGGCCAGGATTTGAATTGGCATTGGGCGTCGACACATTGGAGGAGTACACGAGCGTGGCCTGGTGCTGCCTCTGTGGCAAAACTGTGGCCACATAGGCTTGAGGACCGCCCGGACCACCGGTCTGTTGAGGCGTCAGAGGCTGGCCAGTGGACACGGAGAGGGCTGAGAGAGGGAAAAGGATCGTTAAAGAAGCTGGAGAGGATTACCGAGGTAAAAACTCACCCGTTGGCGCTTGGACTGGAGTGGCAGTGGTCACCACACTGGCTCCGCCCACGCCCGCCGACGTGGTGATGATGCGTTGTCGCGGCTGATGGATGGCCCTTATCAGTTGCACCTGTCCCGTTGGACTCTGCATCCAGGCAGCACTGTTGCTGGACGAGATCACCGTGGAGGGCGGCTGGGATGATACCGCCACTCCGCTCCTGCTCACCGAGGCGGTTGCTCCGCGCACAAAGCCGCCCGATGTGCTGAGACCCGTGGGCGCTGCGGGCGACACGGTCGCCGAAGCGGAGGACGTGGCTCGCAGGGGCGTGACCAGGCGCTGGCCAACTCCCACGCCCACGCCACCCATCTGGGTGGCCGTGACACTGGCTCGCGGCAGGTACGCCTGTGTTACGGGCCTGGTGACCGTAATCGACGCGTTAGACACACTCCTCGCCGGAGCAGCCGGTATGGCCGTAATCTGTGTCCTTCCCGTCGCCGTGACATTCTCCAGCTGCTTGATCATGGGCATCATGACCCGGACCTGCGTGGACTGGCCACCAGCTCCGATGGCTCGTATGGAAGCCGCCGTGGTGGCTTGACCCGTATTCAGGGATATCGGTGTGCCCGCCAGCGAAGCCTGCTGTAGGGGATTGGCCGTGGCCACCTTGATGGTACCGGCGCTGAGGATCGGAGTGCCGGAAATGGAGATGCCACCGCCACCGTCGGCCTTCACGTGCGTGATCTTGGCGGCCACCGCCGAGTGTGCTGCAGATTGCAAATGGGAGGATGGGAATGAGTACTTGTTTATGACGCCGCGCAGCTGCAGTGGCGGATGCGAATGCGATACCAGGGATGCGGATGCGGTCGACACCGACGATGAAGTTGGATGCAATGATGGCAGCAATGACAACGATGGCAGTGCATGGGGATGCAGTTGTTGGGTGCGTATCTTAATGGTTTTCAGGGGGGCTGTGCGGGTGGGCAGTGTGGGGTTCCGGTGAGTTTTTGGTTAAAAGTTCCACATGGAATACACACACGATGGACGGACAAGAAAGGTAAATAGCGGAAGGAGCGATTTTGAAATTGACGTAACCCGATTTCTCAATGTCCAGTTAAAGTTTATCGGTCAGATAAACTGACATTTTTTTTAAAGGTCTTGCTAGGCAAGAATTCAGTTTTATATAAAATAGTTATTTATATTATGAAATATTTTCAATAATTAATATTTTATAATATTTAATATTTTCAAAATAATCTAATATACCCAATTCGAAACGCAGGATACGATTTAAATGTTGTTAAATATTTACTATATTATTAATATACTTTCTCTACAATTATTAAACAATTTTAAGTCAATTAAAGAAAACTAAAGAATTTGAGATTTAACAAAATAAGAGAACAATTACAGGGCCGTTGGCAACCCTGCCACGAATGCACAGTAACAACAAATCACACATACACACACTGAGGCACAATGAGAGCAGCAGTGCTGCGAAAGTGAGGCAGAAAGAGGAATAGGAAACAAACAGTGCGCGTATGCGAGAGCAAAAGAGAGGCGCTGAAATGTTATGTATACATACGAACACCATCGCACAATGCTAATACAGGGTTTATTCCACTGCATATATATGTACATATAGATTCCACTTGGATATCGTTCAACATACCTGATGGCGCTGTAGCTGTACTTCCGCCGCCGCCACCCACCGTTCCTCCTCCCGCGCCGCCCTCGCTCGACGCACTCATTATTTCAGCTCAACTGGTCGACTTCTGCAAAACACAACAACTTCGAATAAGTCCACGTTCTACGTTGTCTTTGCCTCCTCCTCCTCCTCCACCTTCTTTTGTTATCTCTGCACTATGTATCCACAAACTCTCTGAACACACACGCAGCTCGAGAACGTGGAAAATTTCGTTGTTTTAGCGGAGTCACTTGCCTTTATTCTTATCACAAGCAATCACACAGCCCTATTTAACTATTTTCGCCGCGCTTTCTATTAATTAACCGGATTTTCCTTATGTTTTTCTCGTCTTTCCTCTACGAATGCACAATGGTATGGCTAGTGTTACCAGATTATGTCACTTAAAATCAGACGCTCGAGCTATCGCAAAAAAATACTATACGATAGTTGTTTTAAAAAAAATAAAATTAAAATAACCAATGTTATTGTTATTATTTTCTATTGTTTAAATATTACCTTTTTAAGTTGCCGGTCTTTAAAAGTCAGAATCAAAATAATATTCAAATTGTAAACAGTTTAGAAGTCGGAACATTTTTTTAAAGATTTAGCTTTATTCCAATAAACACATATTTTTATATATTCACTTATTTTATATATTTATATATCAAACTACAAATAAGTTTATTGTATAACACAATTAACACTTATATTTCTTATTTGTAAGTATATTGAAATTTTCGGTATTTTTAGCTAACCTTACGATTTCTCTCGCCACCTCACACCTGGTAACACTGGCCATCCCCACCACCTCCAGTTCTTAGTCGTGTTTTCGTCTTACCTTTTTCCACTAGTCTCTCTGGCGAAGTAGTTGGAAAATTGAATTTTGCAAAGTTTTCGCTGGGACCAAAATCCAAAATTAACAAAGCCAGAAAGGAACCAAGGCGGTCGAGGGCTTCCGTGTGTGCGTGTGTGTGCAATCAATCCTGTGTCTTGCGGTGTGGGGGCGCAAATTAAAACCAATACCACACTGAAAACCGACACAATCACACACGGCCGAGAGCGAAAAAGACACAGATTAATTCAATTACAAGTGAAATTCGAGTTAGTGGCCGATAACTGTCGTTCTGGCCACCAGCCACTAGGTAACCAAACGGGCTAAGCGGACGCGCGTTACGTGAAAAGCCAGATCGCCAAGTGCCCACAATTCGTTGAAAAGAAAAAAATTGATTTTCCACAATTGCAATTGGAAGGCAAAGCCAAAGCCAAAAGCAAAAGCAAAGTACGTGCGTGCGAGAGTGTGTGTGTGTCCGTGTGAGGGGGTGTAAAAGTGGGAGAGTGGGAAGCGGAGACGGAGGCAAAGGCGAAGACGAAGACGGAAACGGAGGGAGCACATCCAGGCGTCGCATCCTCGCATAATGAATATTGTCGGGGAATATGAATACAGCTCCAAGGATATGCTTGGCCACGGCGCCTTTGCCGTCGTCTACAAGGGACGTCATCGCAAGGTAAGATCCCAAAAATAATACCAAAACATCAAGACGAAACACCCCCTTTCGACTCTTTCAATTCCGTCATATTATTAACCTGTTTTCACGACTGATCCGACGCTTTGTTATTGTTTTCATTTTAATGTGGGGCTTGGTCGCAGTTGACAACAACAATAACAAGAACTGCAACAACAACAACAGAAAACGTTAAAGTTATTAACAATGCGCCATTGTCAAATGTAAACACGAATACGTAGCAGCGGCAAAGGCGAAAAGTAAGCCCAAAGTGTAGCACAAATTTAAAGAAAATCAGCTGATCAGCTGATCTCATTAAAAAAAAAAAAGATATACGAAATTTGTAAAATGCTAAAATAAATACAAACATAAAAAATTAATTAAGCTTCAAACAAATTCCACAGGCAACAGAAAATCTGTTTTAAAAAAAATCATTAAAGGGTTTATTGCTTTTTTATTTACTTGGGTTTTAATACGTTCACCTTGAAAATGCATTAAAATTTGCATAAAAAACACTTATGAATCTATGTAATAAATGCTAGTTTGTTTTATTTTAGACAGGATTGTACAAAATACTTATATAGACATATTAATATTAAATTTTAAAATACAAAATTTATTTATTTATTTTCAATAGCAAATATCTGCTAGTATCACAATACCTCCGCCCAATTTGGAGTAATTTTTATTGATTATTATTACAAATGTGTAATAATATTATATACATTAAACTCAAGGGACATTTCAACATACATATAACAAAAAGTACAGATCATTGTACGACGAACATAAAACGCGAAAAGGATCATGAATTTCAAAGTTAATTTATTAATTTAAGTTAATTGGGAACAGTATTCCGTTTCACTTGAACTCGTGTCCTATAACCAATAACCTTAAAATCTAACCTTCATACTGCAAAAGACCTTGGGAAGGAGACTGCAAAAAAATTGAACATTTTTATAGATTCTAAAATATATTTGATATATAATTCTATATAAAATATTTCAAAACTATATTCACGTGAATTTTTAACTTTGAAATTATGACGAATGAATTATGATTGTGATAGTGGTTCTAAATCATTTAGAAAATATCAAATAAATATAACTTTTTAAAAAAATTACAAAAATTCAAATTAATGATCAAATAAATACTAAGAATATTATGATGTTTACATAATATTATGTAAATGTTTGAGACATTATTTTATTATATGATAAATACTTTTATATGGAGTTATGATTGTACAAACAGAAATGTGAAGAACGAGGCATTGTTTATAATTGGACACTTTGATAAACAACGTTGAATATTTCGCATTTCACTGGGCGAAACCGACTGGAACTACTGCTGCGCGGAGAATCCAGCAAAATCCCAGCCCTTTGTTGTTGTTCAGGCGTGGTTATACGTATATTTTGTTTTTCTTCAAATTTGCGTCTTCCATTGTTTATTTTCTATTGCCTGCCGCCTCGTGTGCTCTCCCCTCCTATTTTTCTAGGCGAATTTCGGTTCAGCTGCCGCCACACGCACGTGCTTTGGAGCGATTTCTTTTCGCGAGAGCCCCAGCATATCTACGTATTTATATACAGACACTATGGCGTATGATAGATATGTATATGTATATGTGTATCGCATGAGTGTGGGCTTTTGAACTATTTCAGGGTCGTGACAGAAATAATTAATTCTAAACAATTGTTAGGCTCGTTTTTTATGCGGTTAAAGGGATTGAGGAATTCTTATCAAAAATTTTAGATAATTAAATTGAAGAAGACATGATAAAATTGAAAATGTAAGCTTTTATATAATAATACAAATAAAAAAAAAATATAAGTATAGGATAACCTTATTTTACTTGTGTAGAAGCTAGTAATAATTAATACAGAATGAATCAGCCTCAAACTTAAAATTTAAAAGTCTTTTTATTGTTTTCCTCACTGCAAGCTAATCAGTAAAAGATACGAATATTTCTTAATATGCTAATAAAGCATTTATTTAAACGTTATAATATGCGTATAATTGTCAGCTAGCTTAGCCAGTTAGTCAAATAGCGTTCAGGTCAAGCAACTGTTATTATAAGTTCGGCCAAAAACAATTTGACTTGCAACGATCGAAATAGTTAAGCATCCTAAATGGTTAGATCATTAATATGGATGAGGCTTTTATGTGTGTGTTTATTTTCTGTTTCATTCAACATACATACATAGATATTAGCAAAACAAAAAACAAATCAAAACAGAAAACACGCAGAGTGAAAAGCTCCTCGAAGCGGCAACAGCTGCCAGTTATTGCATCAGCTGTTTTCTGTATCTGTGTTTTGAGAAAACACGCTCCTACACACCATATGGATGTGTGTTTATCTCCTTATACACAATATATACCTACTTGAATTTCCATATGACCAGGCCGAAACAAAATTATCGCGCTCGTATCATTCGCAAAACATTCACTGTGTTCTGTTTTTCTTGTCCAACGATCGTGTTTTCATTAGTGCAACAAAGCAAGGGAAAAATAGCTCTTATCAACGCGGTTTCCTTTTTGTTTTCTTGGTTTTCTTTTTTCTAAATTGCTCAAGTTCGTCTCGTCTGTGTAAATAAAATCACATTATTAATTACAAATGCAGTGTGACGACAAAAATAACAATAACAATGGCACAATCGGTTCACACGTACACCACACCACACCACACTCACTTGTGTCTTTCCCATTGAGACACGACGTAAGACCCTCCCTTGCACCCCCAACGTTTCGCTCTCTGTCTCCGTAGATTTGTCGTTAATGGCCTCTCCTTCTCCCCTTTATTCACTAGCGATCTGTATCGAGAGTCGATTTAATTTTTGGTTTTTTTCCGTCTGGTGTTTCTTTTTCATCGCTTTTTATTTTTTTTGTAAATTGCTTGTTCAATTTGTGATCGTTAATCATGTAACGAGAGTCCCAAAGGTATCTCTGGTGTCTCTTTTATTGATCACATTGCAATTGTCATTAGATTAATTAGGGTTTCTACACATACTGCCTTAAGAAGAAGAGTATTTAGTTTTTACAATATCAATCCTAAAGGTAAAATCCTTTTTTCTAGTTCTTTTTTGGCTTCAGTACCATTTATTCTGAGTTTTATAAAGTGTAATTAAGCATAACAATAAGTTCAAAGAACCTATATCTATTTTATTTAGCTTCAAGCCATTTAAATCCATTTTGACTTCAGTCGGAATGCGAGTTGAGTAGACTTAACTTCCCGCGTCTTTCCTTTTATGGCCATTACGCCTAACTGGTTTGTTGGAGCTCCGTCTTGAGTTTTCGATTTCTTTCCATGACTTAACATTGCCGTAATCACTTGGGTGGGTTACCTAAGCAGCTCGAAGGACAAGGCAACGCGGAGTGCTTGGCATTTGTATCTCCAGAAATGTATCTTTTGTCTGCACGTGCTCAGCAGAACGAAGTCTTGCTAAAAATAGTCAAAGAACTATATAGTGTGCGTAACATGTGCGGCGCCGAGAGATACATACAACCCGTAAGATACTCAAAAGGGAAATCCTCTGCAGAGGATCCGAATCCGAAAATAAATGTCAGCTGCAGTGCCAAGTACGGACTGTCTGGTAGTTTCCATTTGCCATGAATGAAGCCATCAATCTCTATCTGGCGGATATGCTGGCATGTGCAAAAACAGACGACACGTGTTTCCATATTTTCCACAGAACGCTCCGCTCCGTTTTATCGCCCGCCAATTGCATAAGCTGGCTACGTCGGAATCATGCAAAAATTACGTTCTAAGCGCGTGTAATGTTTATTGTATGTCCCTTCCCGAACCGCCCCCTCGCAAGCCACAGAGCTGAATTGTGCAATCGGTTCTCGTTTCGGTTCTCATTTTCAGGCATTTGCATATTCATACACTTTGTTTGTCCATAGCGAAAATGCAATTGCATTTTGCATTTGATTTTGTCGCCGCCTTTTACTTCATTTGCAGCGTTTGGCTTTGAAAATGCGTCTTGAGACAGATAGATTTCGCTCTGTGATGTACTATATAGTGATAGTGATTTAAATTGCTTTATAATCAGCTATATGGTTTAATGAAGCTTCAAGGCAGGCCCCTAGTAAAATGATTAGCAAATGTTTCTTTGAAATTTTATTAGTATTTTTCAACAGTCTGTAATTTCAGTGCCACGTGAAATCAATTATCAAACACGTCCTCAATGAATTATAAATTTAATCTTGACAGTCTTGGAAGTATAATGGTTTCAAGATCAATTTTTATGACACGAACCAATTGAGAATTACAGTGTTAAAGAGTTGGAAAAATCCACTAATACCTCTTAAACTTTGTTTAACAGTCAATATAACCATTGACTTTATTTTAATCTGGATTTAAATAAACGGAAGTCTAATTTAGAAATCGAACACAAAAGAAACCTCACCCCATTAACGCGAAATCACCTTTCTAATTCGTGATGATGGGAACAAGTTAAACACGTGCAGACCGAAACAAATCGAAATTAACCAATAAATTATTCAGCAAATGCCGCCGCCGCACAGTGGATCCAATCTAAAATCTAGCAGAATAAAAGTATATTTTTTAAATATAAATATTGCGTTTAGTTTTGATTTTATTTAATTGGCTACACTCTGCAAAGCTTAAAAAAGCGTTTGAATGAGCTTTTCAGTGCATCTCTGATCGGCTGATGGCTTTGAAACTTAACTTATTTGCGGCACGTGTCTACACAAAGATTTGAGGTTGTTTGTGATTCGTTTTAAATTATCAAAACAAGTGATATATTTGAGTATATTGATATAAATAACTTTTGTTTCCTTTAAAATAAGGTATGTACTAAATACAAATTGTATGTTCGTGGCCCGTATTTTCCTGCGTAGCTTAAAAATGTGTTATTTGTAAGTTGACTTTGCAAGAATTGTTTTTGAGCGTCTTACTGTCTTCATTGGACTATAATTAACGTTATTCAATAATATTCAAGCTAATTTTAGTATTTATGTAAAGTGTGAGTTCTTGTGGTGTGAAAATATCCAAAATGATAACCAACTACGTCCAACTCTTAAGTCTATTGCACTTTTTATGTGAAATGTCAGTCCTAAAGCGCGTTCTGTTTTGTATGTGGCTTGGCGAGAATGTCACATCAAGGAAATTGTTGGTGCTAAATGAATATGTATTTGGCACAATTTTGAAGAACATAAACTTATCTGACAACGATATTAAAGAAATTAATAAAAAATTGTCTAATTTTGTAAGCAAGCTTGCAGTGAAGTGGAAGGATTGCCATTACAACACTAAGTTTTTTGAAAAAAAAAATCGGAAATGGCTTGATATGCCGAGTGTTGGACAACAAATAAAGAAGTCACTGGACACACCAGTGAAATTACCTGTTCCCTTCTCACCTGAAGAAGCGCTTGCACTGTATGTAGATGTTGTGCACACAAAACATACATATCAGCTAACGCAATTAAGTGCCAAGGAGAGGAATGATATATGTATATATTCCTCTCCTTGGCACTCCTTGGCACCCCAACTACCATAGGCTTCAAAAGGCAAAGATTGTGTCACCCAGACGGACTAAAAGTAACCGATTATTTTGCTAAAATAACTCTACAGAATTTAGTAGACCATACAGTAAGCCGTATCATAAATGCGCACTCCCAGGTTGTTAAAAATCATGTTTCAGGGGAAAATAATAACAGAAGTTTGACTGCAATTTACAAATGGGGCTGCGATGGAAGGAGTGACCACGCAACCTATCGCCAAAAGTTTCAAGATGGTGAAACAAGTATGGTCGATCAGCATTTATTTACTGTTTGCCTTTTACCATTACAAGTTCAGCTTGGTTCGACAATATTGTGGAAGAACACGCGACCTTCATCAACCCGCTATTGTCGTCCCATAAAACTCATTTGTCAGAAAAAGACAAGTGAATGAATAACTTTGTAGACTGACAATGTTGAAAGCCAACTAACGTCGATCAAGCCAATACTGACCATCTCATATACCATACTCCATGAATTTCATCTGACGATGGTGGATGGTAAAACATTAGGTGTTCTAGTAGAAGCATCCACACAGACATGTGGAATTTGTAGAGCAGTACCTAAAGACATGAACAATTTGGATTTGGTGAAGCGTTACCGGTTGACTCAGATCTATTAAAATATGGCTATGGATATCTAGTATATGGATATCTAGTCTTCATGCGCGGATTAGATTTTTTGAATATGTTTTACATTTATCCTACAGACTTTCCATTAAAAAATGGCAAGTTCGCGGCACAGATAAGCCGGATGTGGAAGCTAGAAAATTAAAAATACAGTCAGAACTAAGGAAAGAAATGGCCATTTTTGTGGACATACCAATGGCTGGCAGTGGCAACACCAACAATGGTAATACAACTAGACGATTTTTCAGCCAACCTGATTTGGTATCACGCATCACAGGAGTTAGCGAGGAAATCATTTATAATTTTAGTGTCATTTTACGTGCAATAACTTGTGGCTATGAAATCAATATCGATGCATTTAGTTCATATGCCATGAAATCAGCTGAAATGTTTGTCGACTTGTATCCATAGTTTTATATGCCATCATCTGTCCATAAGATATTAATTCATGGTGCAGACATTATAAAGCATACATATTTAACGTAGGACAATGAAATTTGGAGAATATACGTAAAATGAATTAAAAACTGTAAGTACAAAGTTTAATTAAAATATCTATTAATTTACTAAAGTTATTAATTTAATTCTGCTAGCAGAGCTATTGGACCCACTGTGCGCCGCCAGACATCTTTCAGCATAATATACCAATTATCCAAGGTATTGCTCACTCACAAACTAGTTTGGCTTGTTCTCAGCTCCAGATCGGTGGTATTCTATATAAATTAGCCGGCCGACGTGTGATCCGATCGGGCGTGAATTATGCGGTATTGAAATAAAAGTTTTGCGTCGCAAAAAATAAGAATTTCCGCGATTTGTTTGCCAAGTTGACGGCGGCGGCGACGGTGAACATAGCTACATTTTCACCCGCCAAACCAGTTGAAGTTGTTTGTATCCATCAGATACGAGACTCGGCTTGGCCTGGCCTGCGGATGATGTGCTGCACTTTTTTTGCTCGCTTTTGTCTCTGACTTCACTCTTTCTCGCATTTTCTGCGCAATTATTATCTTTTTCGTTAGCTATTTTTGGCCAAAAGAAATGTTTTCCTTTCTTGTTGTTAGTTGAGGGGCCGTTGCACCTAAGCCCGTACGAAAAATAACAAATTTGCTTTGCCTTATCGAGCCTCCCAGGTCGTTGAACCTTTTTCTTTTTGGGGTGTGTGTTGTTGATTGATGAAAATATATCCAGCTAACCTCGCTGCACCTTTTGGGGTTTTAGAGAACCCCGGGATCGGAGGTCGCCTCTTTTTCTCTCTCCCAGTTTTCCATTTTCCTCAAGGTGCCAGGTGGGGGCAACTTTCCCGTTCGCTTTTGACACAGTTTTCGCTTGCTCGCTTGGATGATTGAGGTGATTGGGTCAAGAACTGCCTCGGCTTCCGCTGCCCGGTGTCCGCAATTGTTTTCTTTATTTTTTTATGGGTAATCTAATCTCTAGCGTTTTTATTATCTTAGACTAGAAGGTAAACAGAATATAATGGCGTGACGTAAAAGGCTAAATATAAGGAGAGTTAAAGCGTACGCCATTCAAGCTTTGCCATTTAAACAAGTAAGGTTTTGTGAATGAGAAGGAATTCATGGTGAAAACCCTTTTACTTTGTTCTTTTTGTATTTTTTCATTACCAGAATTATAATTAAATAATATATTTAACCACCAACTGCCTTCTGTAATCTCGCTAAGGTCTCAGGTTCAGCATCCATCAAACACCGGCTGAGGCTTGACAACAGATGCAGTTGAACTCGCATCAAGATTGTGTCTCAAACAAACAAAAGTGCATGGGCCCTGTTATCGGTCAGAGGCTGCAAGAATAGCTTACAAAAAAAGAATATTAAAAAATAAATGTAAATGGTATAAATAACATACATCTGTGGATGGACAGCGCAGATGGCAGATTATGAGGGTTAAGGGAACATATCGATTGTCATTTCCATTCAAACAACACGTGAACACAGAGAGGAGATACTATATTTCATGAGGAAACCTGTAGACCGCTTGGCTATAAAAACACCCAGAAGTTGTATGCTTGGAGGATATAATGGGTACCTAGAGTGAATAATTATACATTTTAGCTATTAAATAAGGTTGTGAAATATTCTAATAACCGGATTTATCTTCAGATGCACTTAAACTCTTATTAAAATCACACTAAATTAATGAACCATTGAATGTTCGAATGGCAAAACAATATTTATATATTATTATATATTATTATCCCTGCTTTTGCTAGGATAAAACCCATTCGATACTTTAAACTCCACCACTATCCACGTTGTGCTTCCTTGCAGTAGGCAAACTTGTTTAAATTTACACTTTCGTCTTTTGTGCTGTCAGCTTTAGCCGGAGGCAGACGGCGGAGCGGGAGAGAGCAAACACAGACAAAGAGTCATTGTCACCTGCTAAGTAAAAAGCAAATAAGGTGACCACAGCCCCAGGGGAAATCGACGGGGTGAAGGAGCAGGGCTTCGAGGTGCACTAAACGACGTCGGCCTTATCAGTGAAGCGATTCAGCCGGTTAACTCAGGCCGTTTGCTGGGCCTGCAAGTCCCGGCCAGGTTCGTCACTCGAGCGCTCGAGTAAACAATCTTATTCACCGCAATTATGGGTCTTTCCCCGTTCCCTTCCTCTTTTTGTCTGCCCGCTGGTTGAATGCGTTTTTGCGTATCTAATAATAACCGACTAACCGAGCGAGACCCTCCAACACGTTGCCGGGGACTTCGTTTCTGGGATCACGATTTGCATTTCCCGGCACTTCCCCGTTTCGGTGCGTGCTAATTGAAGCAGGCGAAAGACATTTGCTCAAGGAGAATGTGTAAACATTTTGAAGGCAAATTTATGGCCACAGCTGGATGCGTAGATTATGGGATTTAGATGGTAGCAGCAGGAGTTCTCGTAGGAATGCAGCGCCTCTCTATACGATTCTCAAAGAAGGCAGGTCAGGGACCGGGATAGTCGGAAAATATTACGAAACAAATATATACAGGGGTGCTACGGAAATTACTGGTATTTTAAAATTCCTTAAAATGTGTCGAAAACCAATGTCACAAAATATTATACATCAAATTTGGCACGTCGAACAATTTATTGCATACTTTTAGAAACATGTTTAACGTATTTCAAACCGCTAGTGATTTTTGTGTATTTCAATTAATTTTCGTTATTTAGAACAATTAAAATATATTTTTATAATCATGTATACTAAAGTAGCGCCCTTCTATGCGATTCTCATAAAAATCAGGATCAGGGTTAGCTTATAACAAAAACATTCAAAGTAACCACCCCCCCCCAAATAGGTTCCAATTAATGATTATATAGTAATAATATTATCTTTAATTTAATTGATGTAAAAATAATTGAAAATCAGTAAAAAAAATCATAAGTAAACAGCCAAATGGCGTCTTATGTAAATGACCGATAAATAACTTAATTATTTTGGCCATAAAATATGCACACATTCCCATAAACACATTCCTTTGTGCTTCCGATTCAAAACAATCCAAAAAAAAGTCTTAAGACCTTAACTCAAGCATTCAGTGTGTTTTGTTTATTTGCTAATTTTGTGTCAATTGAATTCCAAAGCGAGTTAATCGATTCATTTCGTTGACTTTGGCTTATAATTCGGTTGCCCGTTCAATGACTTTGGAGTGACTAACCCTTGATTAAGTATTAATGAATTCATTTCCTTTCTTTCTTTTCTATTTTTATAGAAACACATGCCGGTGGCCATCAAGTGCATCACGAAGAAGGGGCAGCTAAAGACGCAGAATCTGCTCGGAAAGGAGATCAAAATCCTGAAGGAGCTCACCGAGCTGCACCATGAGAATGTGGTGGCTCTACTGGACTGCAAGGAGTCGCAGGATTGCGTCAGCCTGGTCATGGAGGTAAGCTGGCATGAAAATGAGCATTAAGCTAACCGCAAAGAGCGGCGAGAGAGATTCATAAATATTAAATGGCTAAAACGTGTGTCTGTGACTCAGTCCAGATGATTGGGAGGGGTGGGAATTACAAACTAAAGTGCACGTCGGCCAGTTTCACGTCATTCCCACTCAATGGCTACCTTACCCCCCATGCACTCTCTTCAGACCTCCTTTTCTTGACCAAAATGCTACGCCATTAATTGCGGAAGTTGCGAAATGAATTCGTAAACAAAAATAATGCGGGAATACTATTGGCGTCGAATGGTTGCTACTTATGAAAGCGTTGTTTATTGAAACATTTATCTTTTAAACCTAGATCTTAAAGGAGTTTCGTAACTAACTTAAATAAGTTCGTAGTCTTTGTTGAACCTTTGTTCAACTTTTGATTCTTGGGAATTAGGCTAACGTATAGTAATATTTTATTGAAGAATGATGAAGGCTATAAACATATATAACATATATAGTACACACTTTTAAACGCGAATTTGCCTTGACCTCAATTAAAGTAGAATCGATTCAATTCTGATCCAAATCCCATCAAACGTTATGCTACCATTTACTTTTTGTCTTTGTTTTCCTCTTATTTTTTGTTGTTTTGTAGGTTATTCATCGTTTCTGTTTTTGTTAAAACGCATTTTGTTAATTTACACCAATACAAGAGCACCTTGGATACTAGCTAATGTATATTTAACCTCAAGTTTGTTCAACTTAATTTGGGTTACAGGTGTTTGCGCACTTTTAGCGGCCAGTGTTCGTTGTTTATACACAATCTATTATCTTGAAATTAGGTCAAATGCCCGTGCCACGAGAATTAGCTTCCTCCTTATTTTGGCGAGCATTTTCACTGATAAGATTGGATAGGGTTGTTTTCTTTGGAATACCCTAGAATTTTGAATGGGTAAGGGGAAGGCGGGCATTAGTTGGGGTAATACAATTAATGCCCAGTCATTGAAATAGGTGCACACGTTTAATTTTTACAGATTACTTTTATCTTTAACTAGGAATTTATGCAACAGACTTTGTTGACAAACACACACTCTTTTAACATAAATTTATTACCCACAAATTCTTCTTAAATCATTTGAATTAACTTTGTTTTAGCCTTATTCAATTCGATATCGGAGATTTGTCTATGTGAAGTACGACCTTAACCGGACTATAGAGTCCGGTCTTATGAGTTTTCCCGATTTCTCGTCTCAATGCTACCATTTCTCGGACAGATAAAGTCCATGCTAAGAATATTTGGCTTTCTGTGTCATAACATTACCATGGAACAGCGCTACCTGTTAAATATTTTTCGGCTCGACAAATTGACAGCTAATTGTAGAAAGCTTAACAGGATTCTGTAATTCGCCGAGAAACCCGAATGCCGTTTATCTGGTCTGGACAGATAGCTATTTAAAACTATAACAGATTAAAACTAGAGATTAAATTTATAAAGTCTAGAACTACAAGGTTAAGAATCTTAAGTCTTATAGTGTTGAATAATTCTGTCATTGTCAAGTTTAAAACAAAAATATCGTTTCAAAGCTCGTGAATGATTTTTCCATTTTAAAAATGTTATAAATCAGCACAGTTTTTTCCAAATGCATCGTTACTATAATCGTTATTATTAATGTAGGTTCACTTATGTATTTTTAAAACCGGTAATGAGGATTTTTAAGCTAATAAAATTCGATATTATATATATTATATATAGTAGGAAGTTTTCTAAAATGTTACAATCAAAGATAGAGTATTTTCAAAAATAGTTCCAAACCCAAGGTAAAAATGCTTTCAAAATAAACCTAATCGAAATCCCAATCTGTTGCTTTTTTGTTTTGTTTTTAGTTCGGCTTCCAACAGCCACATTGTTGTGGCCACGCGATTGCATGTCATAGAGAGATAGGGGTGTTGGCGAGCAATAGGAAGGGAGTGTTTCATCTGCTATTCAGCCATTGATACACAATTCGATCGCCCGACTTTGGCCCCATTCGCCATGTTTGCTCTGCCCCTGTGCTGGCTGGTATTCTAATTTGTTGGCCACCAGAGGGAGACGAGGAGCAGAGTCCCTGCCCCCGAAAGTAATCGGTTCGTTTTCGGTGCTGTGCTGATGATGTTTTATATTGGTGGCCACGTGCTATCCCATTCCCTTTTTCCCACAATTCGTTGGCTACTTGTTTATTTACCTTGCCAATATTTTACGATGTTTATTCGTTGCTTAATTTGTAGTCTGGGGATAAATATGTGATAGGAGAAGTGTGGGATAACAATCAAGGTTATCAGGTGTCGGGTTTCCGGGAGTAGTCCGATGGACCAGACAAGTTTCTGGTTTCAGTAAACAAAGATAACATTTATTAAAGATAATGTTATCTTTATCAAGATAACTTGGATTGTTTAAAAATCAATAAATAAACACTTCCCATGGCTTACTATTTACAATAATTACTTTTATTGTATTTTGGCAAAAGTCTATATAGCTAAAAAGAACTAAAGTATCTAGGTGTTACATTAATTTAAGTGTTGCGATGGAAATTTCTTATTGAAACTAAACCTAGAACAGAGCCAGGAGTGCGTGTGTGTTTATGTTTTTGGTGTGTGTGTGTGTGTGGTGTGCGTGGTGTGCGTGGTGTGCCTGGGATCCCATTTCCCGAGAACGCTAAGCGACTAGGCAGGCAGCTTAACCTACTCCGACTAACAACTAGAACCTAACAAAAGGATTGGGAATTCATTTCCTGGTGGTGTCAGTTGGTTGTGCGGGCGAACGAACAATGGAGAAGAATCTACAATTAGGCTGACGTCAAAGTAGTTAACTAATTATCCAATTAGATCTAATTATAATCTAGCAAAAATGCCGTCAAAATGGAATTTGTTTGTTCTCAAAAACTGTAGGATAGGTTTCTTTTCTTCTTGGTTTCTTCTGTTTCGGAAAGTTCTCTTAGGCTAGCTTATTTAATGGTATTTCCTCAGTGGGATGGACCTGATCCTTTGGCTCCTTTGGTTTGCTAGTGCGGCAGCATTTGGTTTTGATGCCGCCAATATCCTTGCGGCAAATGAGGCCAATGACAATGCCAATCACGGCCAGAGCCATAATGCCTGGAAAAGGAAAGAAAATGTTAGTAACTAAAGGCGTAAAGTTATCAAGCTACTTAGAGCTCTTAAATTTAAATTGAAACCAGCTTCACTCACAGATAAGCAGCGTGTTGATGGCCTCCTGGGAAATGGGCACCTGGTAGGGCTTCTCCTTTTCGGTGGACGTCTCCAGGCTAACCCCGCTGCTGCTCTCGGTCACCGAACTCAAGATTCCGGCCTTGACCAACTCCGTGCTGTTGGCCATTTTGCCTCGATTGCGATTTGCTATTGTCGCGGGAGTAGACAGTATTAACAGTATGTTCCCACCATTGTTTGAACAGCTCTTACCAGTTCGTGGCGGGGCTGGAGTTGCGGTGGCTGGCTTCGCTGTGCTGGTGGCTACTGTGGGTAGACCCGTAATCCGCTTGAATGGCGGATCGGTGGCCGTAATCAGACTCTCGTTGAAGGAGGTGCCCAAAACGAGCTCGTAGCAGCTGACATCAAAGTGCCGGAAGCTGATGTTGTCAATGGACTTGAGCAAGTTGCACAGCTCCTCTATGTTGGCTTGATCCAGCTCCGGCAGCTTCAGTTTAATTAAATTTTTTAGCGGCGTGAAAGCTCTCGTATTGATTTGCTGTCAAATGAGAAAAAGCAGAGTGTGAGCCAGAGTGGGACGACTATATGGTGCTGGGGAGTACGCTCAGCTGTGTTTGGGGCTGCGCCAACTATCGATAGAACGATAGCAGTGGGAGCGCAGCAGTCTCCAACGATAGTGCGATAGCTCTGGCGCTCGATTGCTTACCTGTTTGAAATCGTTGTTGTTCAGGCGGAGTACTTGCAGGGCACTCATGTTCTGGAACGTCTGCTCCGGCAATTCCGTCCAGCTGCAGTTGGAGCAACTGAATTCGATTAGATCCGGCTGGTCCAAAAACGATCCGTCCAGTCGCTGGGTAATCGTATTATTGCTCAAATCCAGCTGCAACAGCTCCTTGGCGGCTGAAAAGGTGTCGGGATCGATCTTGCTGAGGCGATTGTTGACCAGTCGCAGTCGCTGCAAACGCTCCAAGCCCTGGAAGACCTGAAAACGGAAGAGATAGAGAGAGGTTTTAGTATTAATTCTTAATTGTTAAATAACTCCACAAGCCCACCTCCTTATCTATGTGACTGATCAAATTGTGGTTCAGATTAATTTCCACCGCTCTTGAGAGATTGGCGAAATCCTCCGGCCTCAGTTCAGCAATCACATTGTGGCTCAAATCAATAATAGCCGCCGTTTTGGGCATATCCAGGGGAACATGGGTTAAATGGGCGTTCGTGCACTGAACGTACTTGAAGTCCTCCAGGCAAAGGCAGTTGCGCGGGCAACTGGGCTCCAGGACATGGTTGCTGCGTCGTGGTATACCTGTAATAAGGTTCAATTCAAGTTAGGGATAGCATCGGAAGTGCTTAGACTTCATGACTTACTAAATATTGGTCGAAATGTGGTTGTGGTCGATGAGGAGGATAATTGTGGCATCAGTCTATTTTCTGCCGTCTCTGGCGCTTCCTTGTCCGTCGTTTCGTCACTGTAGTCATCGTCGCTATAATCATAATCGTCATCGTTGTTGGGCAATACTTTAACCTCCTCACTGCCCGCTGGAGCGGCATTTGTGTGGCTAATGCTGGAAAGTATAAGTAAAATAAATAATCATTTAAGACTTTAATATTTTTTGTAATATTTTAACACTTCTTAAGACCTGAAAAACATTGCTTAATAAGGTAACGAGCCTAGAAGAATTTCAAACAATTAAATTCCAAACTTAAACACATTACTTATAGAGTCAAGTTTGTAAAGTTGTTCTACCAAAAACCTGAAAAATGTCAATATTTGGCTTTAGATTGGCAGGCAGTTCTAAGCAGAACGCGCTTACATCATTCGTGTCTTGAAGGCGAACACACCTCGCTAATTTGTCCTGAAAACGCTCTTGACCCATTTTATTATAGCCATCGCCACGCCATCGCCCCTCGCTCAAGCACACACATATTCGTGATAATTTTGCCCGTGTCGGCGTCTCCGGTTTCCCCACTATCATTACACGCTTTTGTTTATGTTTGGTCCGTCAGAGAGCATGAATGAATATATGTACATATGTTGAAAAACTCACATATTTCTACATACAGCTGTGAACAAATTAATAGCTCATTCATTGAGGAGAAAAAAAAGAGTTTTTAAATTACTATGCCAGGATAGTAAATTAGTTTTCGTTTACTATGAAACCATTTATATTCCTATACCCTAGTTGGTTTTAAATTAAAAAGAATTGGTTTAAAACTAAACAGTTTCTATTCGTAAAATTCCTGTTTCTTAAATGTCATCCCTATAAATGCTCTTGAAAATCACCTTATATTTCTGAGATGCACTGTTTAATCACGGCTGTAAAAACGAGACAGACGAAACCCGTTTACGTCATGGCAAAAGAGACAACTTGACCGGTTTTTAGTTTACGTTTTCGTTACTCTCACTTTTGCCTTTTGTTTATTTTTTGCTTTCTGTGATTCAGGCTCGCCTGATTCTAAATCGTTCGTTATCCTGCTTTTGGTGGCTTCGGATCTACGTGGTTGGGAGGGAATGTGGGTGGAACCAGTAGTTCAAGTGCGTCTTAAAAATGGCATTTAGAAGCCTCTTCACTTGCGTGACAGTTGAGTTGAGTGAAGTTTCAATGACATTTGAAGCTACTTGACAGGCCATAAAAGTGCTTAATTAGACAGAATAAACGATTTTATTTGGAATTTATGCGTTCTGCTTGGTTCAGTAGTGATAACAAAAGCATATTATCGCCACATTTCTACCGGTTAATAAAGATATTAAATCGAATGTTGCCCAATTGCCTTCAAGCTTCGGTTACTGGCGTTTATCTTTATTGCGAAATATCGCTGTAAACTGTAACTAAGCATGACGACCTAGTCAACTTGCGAGTTAATTCCCTTGACTACTTGAAGCGAAATGTTTTAAATTGGATGCGGCGCTTAAAAGCACTCTACTTTGGCGGCTCTATTTGAAGTGAAAGGAAAGGAGGAAAAGCCCAAAAATCAATAGGACAAAAGTAGTTTGCTGCACTGAAATAAATGTTGTTTTTAAAGCACTACTAAGATGATTTGAAATAAGTTTTTTAGGTGCCTTAACTTTTCTAGAAAAAGTTTCTTGCGGACTTAAAAGGGTAAACAAAACCCTATACGATATAAAGTTGTTTCTAGATTAACTATAGGCAATGTCTGTCATCAGTATCCTTGTTTTAGATCTGATATGAAAATGGAGTCATACAAGTCTAATACATTTTGCTATATTTATGCAATATTTCTTGCTGTGTACAAAACCTAAAGAGGAAGCGGGGCTAATCCAAATCTGAGTCATAAATTCTTTGCTGACAACAAGAAAAGCGAGACAGTTGTAAATTTCTGTGCTATTTCCAATGGTTCGATATTTTCGTGCCCTCGATTTTTTTTAGCAATTCAAAGCGAATATGAATGACCAAACAAAGTTGATAAGAAATAGTGGTATAAATTATCGGACAAAGCGCATATTGTTACTACTTTTATCAGATTATGCGATCGCGATTCGATTAGGTGTTGAGTGTAAACTCATGCAATTAGAGGAGCTGTTGCCGAGGTCTATCAATAAAAAGTTTGCTATTATTTTATAACCCAATTGCGTGAGTATTCCGTTCCGTTCGGCATTGGTATCTCAAGCGGTGAGAGGGTCAAAGTCCTGTTGGTCGAGTTCACCTGTCGTTACTTCGATTCGAGTTGAATTAATCACTTGTCAATGTTTCTCAATGGAAACTTTGTACTGTGATTTTATTTCTTCCCTTTTCGGGGTTTTCTCTCTCTTAACACTAATATAATCCCAACCCTGCGTCACTTTCAGAATAGGAATTTCAAATTATTCGTTTTGCAATGAATTCCCCTCGGGGTTTTCTCGCTTTAAATTGATTTTTACCTTACGCTTAGCAAGAATATCAGCAGTAATCCAAATTTGTAATACACGTGCATTATGGTTTATTATTTGTTTATTCGCTGGCGCTGCTGTGCCTTTTATTTTTGTTTTTCTCGATTTCACTGGGTTTCGCAAGGTTTGTTTTTGATATTTGTGTTTATTTTGTGGATATCATTTCATTTTCTTTGTATTTTGCAAGCTGAAAATAGATTTATATTAATTTTCGTTCGGCATGTGCGGGTTATTATTGTTTTTCACTTTTCACTAGAAATTATTTGCTTATTTGCTGTTGTTTTGGGCTTGCCGGCTGTATTGAGTTTTGCCAAAAGTTATAACATTTATTTTCGCAAGTTGCTCACTCCGCTCACACGAACTTTTCCACTCGCAAGCTGGCTCTTAAATGAGCAACTGAGAAAATCGCGAACAAATGCAGCGAACTGCCTGAACAGGTGAGCGTGTGGGCAGGGGCGTAGTCAGGGGGGTATACGTTTGATTACTAAATACCCCTTGATAATTTCTTCTAATAAACTGAGAATTTATTATTTAGGGTAAAATATTTGTATTTTTCAGCATTACAATATTTTAAAATCCCCTAAGAAAATTCTTTCTGCGCCCCTGCATACTTGTGGGCTTAAGAGAGAGTGGCCGAGTGGTAGAGCTGGAGAGAGTGGGAGTTAGTCTCTCACGGCTGCGTGCCGCATCTGGCGCTATCTCCTTCCCACCCAGGCGCCAAACCTGTCGCCTCCTTTATCTCTCGCTCTCTCTCTCGTCTTTAATCTCTCCAATGTTTAGCTTAATGTTTAGCCGTTATTCCTAATCTTATCAGTTTCCATTTGTAATTTCAGTTGCTCTCTTTCTTGATTATTGTTTTCATTTTCCTTGCACTAAATTTTGATTGACATAATTAATTGTTATTGGTTTTCTTTTTTAAACAGTTTTTAAAAATATAATTCAAGTTTTATTCAATACATTTTGATTTTCTTTGTGTTGCTGGAACAAATACATTTCATCACAATTCAAATCTGATGATCCTTTATTTAAATATGATTCACTGGAACTTTTTTTGATTAGACAGATTATGGGAGCTATAAACTTTGGTTATAAAACAGACAAACCCATTTAGGAATTATACAAACAATGTATAAGCTTTATTTTAAATTCTTCACATTTTATAAACACTAATTGTGATTATACAATTAATTCCACTTTAGAAGCATCTCGATCGTTATGTCAAAAAGTGAACTGTGGTTTGGGAAAACTTGATTACTAATTGTCGCTTTTATTGTCTTTTGAACTAATATAGATAATGATTTCTTGTAGATTGTTTACATAATTAACTCTAATAGGAAAACCGGGAATGACTAAGCCAATTTATTCAGATTTTATGCGTGACTTGAGTTACAATTTTCGATATTTTTGCTACTCGAGGGAGAAGCACTTGATTCACTGAGTTGCGCGTACTAAGTTAAGCGCTTGTTTTAATTCCATTCTCTGTTGATTGCTGTGTACACTGTATATATAATCGTATGTATGGCGGCATGCTTTGTTTTTTATCGCCTAGAAAATGTTGACCTTTAGTCCATTGCCTTTACTTGGAATAACGATTCGCGTTGCCTTTTATATGTATTATTTTGGGGGAACAAGATTCGGGAGTTTGAAGCTGAATTTCCACGAATTTCACGTAAAAATCTGAGTACCGAATTCCGTTTTTGTTTTTAATATTTTATTTTCGTGGATTCCTTCTTTGTTGCCGCTGACAGCTTTCACAGTTATTGCGTGCGTATCGCGCGAGTGTCGTTGAGAGAATGAGCATGAGAACGCAGAAGCGTCAAGCTCAAATGTTGAAAGAGCTGCTAATACCGGAGCTTAAGAGAGCACTTCTCTCTTAGCTTTGATATCTCGCCTTTGCCCTTTCTTCCTGAAAAGCCCAAATGTTTTTTGTTTTTTTTTATAAATAAACTTGAGTGCATTTTCCAATAAATAGCTGACTCATGTCACTTGTTGCTGGGAATTTATATAACTTTTTTATTTCCTGCTGGTATTGCACATATCTTTATTGCTAAAAAATCGGAAAGAATAATAAACAACGTTTCCCATTTCGTTTCCACTCTTACTTTTATTTTAATTGTAATTGCAATTGTCACTTTACATGTCAACGACTTGTTAAGTGTTCTTTTCTCTTCACTTCTCTCCTGTGCTCCTCCATTCTCTGCTTCAGCGATTGGAGTGAAATCTTTTGTCATTTCAATTTGGCCGTTTAATTGCCCAATATTGTTGTTGTTGTTTGTTGCTTGCTTTGTTTGCTCATTAAACTGTAAGTGGTCCATATATTTTCTCATGAAAAACAAAACATACAAAAAATTCATAAAACCACACACACAGTTGCTTCGTGCTTGTATGGAAAAAAACTATATAGTCATGTCTTTGATTGGCAACCTCAAGGTCACAAAATCGCAAATCCTTTTTGGCAGCTTGCTCTGGCCAAAATAACGGCAGTTTTGGGACAGCTTTTGCTGCCTGAGAAGAGTGAGAGACGAAGAGAGAGACGTGGTTTCCTTGATTTACATTTTGGCGAGGGTTGCTTACACAATTTATTTTTCAAAGTCAAATATTAACGGACTTTTACACTGTCACAAAAAATAGTGCGTTTAGGGTGTTCGCTTTTAGTCTCAGAAATATTACATGTACGTTACAGATCACTTGAATAAGTCGTTTTTGAATCTTCAACGTTGAACTCGAACTTGAACTTAGAATATAACTTTTTCTAAAATCCATTCCAAGTTCTCTTTAATATATCAAAACTCAATATTTTAATGGCCAAGTGTAACTCCAAACTATTGTTTTTCCCTTTGCCGAAATAAACCGGAACATAACCTTTTGTTGGATAAGCGACAAAGCGAAAGCAGCTGGCTGATCCAGAAACATTTCCCTAATTCCAGTTCTTGATTCAGAAAATTGCCATAACTCATATTCGCGGTGACCTTGCTCTGCCGCATTCAATAATTGGGCTGAATGTCAGACAAAAGACCCGCAGCTGGAAGATGAAGATGACGGCAAAGCAGAAAGACCGACTGAATCTCGGGGCTCGTGCATTTTCGCACTGATTGAACTTAATTCATTTGCATGGGTCGCCGTTTGCTTTGAGATTTGTCTTTGAGATCTCTGTGGGTCTCTGGGGTCTCTGGGGGTCTCCCAATCTAGATAATTTATGTGCGCACTGAACTCTTGACTCGCGCCTGGGGCCGCGCTCTTAATTGGGTTTTTCACTTACAATTACTTACTCTTTCTGTTTGGGATTCTCTCTTTGCAGTATTGCAATGGCGGCGACCTGGCGGATTACCTGAGTGTCAAGGGAACACTGAGCGAGGACACCGTTAGGCTCTTCCTCGTGCAACTAGGTAAGATTGGGTGAAAACCAAAGAAATCATATTACTTACTAATATCTTTACTTACTTACTAATAGAACGTAGTTTAAATTTAAACTAAAAAAGAAAGAAATAACTGAAATAGTCCGGAGCACACAAGGTGTCTCCTCAGCATCGGTACACTAGATGCTTGCGTTGACACTATTAAATTTCCAACTGGGTTTGATTTCTTTAAATAAGAATACATTTTAAATTTCTAAAGTTAAGCTTATTTTGCTTATTTCTAGAACGGTTGTTATTTAGCTTAGAAACCCTAAAGCAAATTTCTTATATTGTATATTTTTTTAATTTTAGCTGGTGCTATGAAGGCACTTTATACCAAAGGAATTGTGCATCGTGATCTCAAGCCACAAAACATTTTGCTATCGCACAATTATGGCAAGACATTGCCAGCTCCATCGAAGATAACTCTGAAAATTGGTGAGTAAAAATGTCTTTAAAATATCTAGTTAATTCAATAATGAAGATAGCGCACAGTTGCCTTAAATCTCAGAAAAAAATGTGTGTATTTGCTTATCAAATCTCTGTTTATTACAATCAAACGCATATTACTTTTAGCTGTCAAAAAACAAGTTTAAAATGATCTAAATAAAAAACTTTCCATTTTCCAGTTTCTAACGAAATTGGGTAATTACTCGGATGTAGCTTTAGATATAACTTTGGAACTTGTTCGACAAGTCTTTCCCTCGTGTGACTAATATTTTGAAATGTTCCATATTTCAGCGGATTTCGGTTTCGCGCGTTTTCTCAACGAGGGCGCTATGGCAGCCACTCTGTGCGGCTCGCCCATGTACATGGTAAGTTCCCAAAGGGCCTAACCAGAATAACACCTTTGTTATTATTATTTTTATTTAATATTTATTTTTATATAGGCCCCAGAGGTAATCATGTCGCTGCAGTACGACTCCAAGGCGGATCTCTGGTCGCTGGGCACGATTGTCTATCAGTGTCTCACGGGCAAGGCGCCCTTCTATGCACAAACGCCCAACGAGCTGAAGTTCTACTACGAGCAGAATGCCAACCTGGCGCCCAAGTAAGATCCTTTCAAGTCTCCTATTATTAGAAATTATTAATTATTGTGCCTTCTAAGGATTCCCCATGGCGTATCGCCGGACTTGAGGGATCTGTTGCTGTGCCTGCTGCGTCGAAACGCCAAGGATCGCATCTCGTACGAGAGCTTCTTTGTGCATCGCTTCCTTCAGGGCAAGAAGGCGGCCGCATCGTCGCCAGGTGAGCAGCCAAGCAGCAACCTGCGGCGGCGAGTCTCTAAGAGTGGTGTTCTTGCAGTTGACATGCCACCGCTGGGCGGTACCCCGCCGGCCAAGGCCAAGAGCCCCCTGCAGCAGCAGCTGGAGCAGGAACTGCAGCTGGTCAAGCTGGCCGAGCAGCAGCAGAGGGAGCGCGAAGAGCAGGAGGCGGCCCTAGAGGAGGAGGAGAATACGGGTAAGATGCCTAAATTCCGGTTTTCTAACTTGTTCTTCGATCCTGACCGATGTTTGATTTGGTTTATCCAGTCTCCGTGGTGGCCAATCCGGCCATTTGTGCCACCATCACCAATGTGGGTGTGCTGTGCGACAGCGAGAACAACAGCGGCTCGTGCAGCTCCCACGAGGACTCCGATGACTTTGTGCTGGTCCCCAAGAACCTGCCCGAGGACCAGCGCCAGGGCCTGGCCCAGGCCCAGGCTCAGCCCGCTTCCGGTGGCCAGCGCCCGCTGTCGCAACAGAATCAATCCAGTCCGCCACGACCTAGCAGTCTGCCCATCTCCGAGCCGAAGCCAGTGCCGGCTCCAGCTCGACGCCAGGTGGCCAGTGGCTCTCCGGCCAGGCAGGGCTCTGTCCCGCTGACGGTGGCCACTCTGGGCGGCCAGCAGATACCCCGATCGCAGCCGATTAGCGTGAAGCAGCCGCGGCCGGATCAGCGCAAGAGCAGTGTGAGCAGTGACATTAACTCGATCTCGCCGCCGGCGGTGCAGTTTGCCATTGGAACGCCACCCACGCGGATGCGCTCGGCTTCGGGTGGATCGCTGTCGGAGACACCGCCGCCGCATGCTCCGAGCACCTGGCAGGTGTCGCCGGGACACTCGCAATCGCCGCTGCGCCGAAGCGGCAACAGCTCTCCGGTCCTGCCGTCCGCAGCGCTCACCAAGCTGCCCACCTTGGGCAGTCCCACCATGCTGGTGGCACCCGGATCCCTCGGGTCGATTGGCTCGGCGGGCAGCGGATCGGAGAACAACAATCAGCACCATATGCTGGGACCGCGAGCTTTCACGCTTCCCGAGCTGGGCGCCACTGGTGGCCTGCACAGCTTGCTGGACACCGGGGCCGGCGGTGGTGGCGGCGGCGAACATGCATTCCAGGCACCGGAGCTCTCCGAGGAGACGCTGATGGATCGCGAGCACAACGAAACCCTGTCCAAGCTGAACTTTGTGCTGGCCCTCACGGACTGCATCCAGGAGGTCGCCGACTCTCGGTGCGCACCGCTCTCCACGCTCATGGTGGCCGGCAGTCAGTCGGCGGCGGCAGCAGCGGCGGCGGATGCCCAGCAGATACCGCCACATGCTCCGGAGCACTGCAAGCGGGCGGAGCGCCTGGTGCTGCTCGTCCGTGGCCTACAGTTGCTCTCGTCCGGCATGAATCTGGCTTCCCAGCAGCTGCGCAATGGCCAGCTGAAGCCTTCGTCCAATGTGAAGAATGGTGAGTGGCGGATTACTGTTACTGTAAAGAGAAGATCAGGCTCATAAATAAAACAAAATGTATCCTTGCTATGCGCAGCTCTGCTCACCATGAACGCCAAGTACCGGAGCATGCTGTTCGAGTCCAAGCGCCTCAACGGCAGCGGCCTGTTGCAGAAGGCAAATGCATTTAATATAACGGCGGACAAGATTCTGTACGACTACGCACTGGATATGGTAAGAAAAACGATTGGTTGAGACATTTCATCTTTTTTTAAATGATTACATCCATATATGTTCAGATTTGTTTTGTTTTCATTTATTATTATTTTTTTTTTTCATTAAAACTTTTATTTTCATTTAATTTTTTTTAATTTTTTCATTATGATTTTTTTATTCCATTTAAGATATTTTTGTATTTATGATTTTTTTTCCATATATGATAATTTTTTCCATTTACGTTTTTTTCATTTATGATTTTTTTTTTTTTCATTTATGATTTTATTTTTCCATTTATGATTTTTTTTATTTATGTTTTTTTTTTTCAATTATGATTTTTTTTTCATTTATGATATTTTTTTTCCTTTTATGATATTTGTTTTTCATGTACGTTTTTTCATTTATGATTATTTTTTTTAATGTTTTTTTTTCAATTATGTTTTTTTTATTCCTATATTTTCATTATTAGTAATTTTAGACAACTCGAGGTCTTAAGTCAACCTGATCTTCATATACAGAAATCAGATTTGTTGACTATATATGTGTAATAGCCTAGTTCCATTGCAATTTAACATTGTGAACGAGTACCTAGTGCATTATTATGATTATCTCTTCCAAATTATTATTAATCCAATTATTAAACCTTTAATCCGATTACACAGTGTCAGGCGGCCGCTTTGGATGAGCTACTGAAGAACACCAAGAATTGCTTTGAGCGCTACAACACGGCACACATTCTTCTCCATTCTTTGGTGCAAAAGTGCACTCATCCGCAGGACAAGATGCTGCTGAACAAATGTAAGTTGTGGAAAAAGCTAAAATCAAAAGTAAGCATATAAAAATATTTTTATTTTTATTTATTTAGATCGCGATGCCGTTGAGAAGCGCTTGAGCATATTGCAGCAGCATGGCTACATCTATGTGACCGATGAGAATGCATAGGCAGGACGAAGCTTTATTCCAATCTTCACCGATACAACAACAACCACAGCAACAACAGCAACCAACCAGAACATTTCCTTAAGTTATTCACCGTTTTCTTTCGTTTGGGAGTGCAAACAAATGTGATTTGAAGCAAAAACTACACTTATCCATACATATTAGACATGCCGACAAATAATTTAAACACATCCTCCAACACCCTCACTTCTGGCGTTCTCAGTCGACCCACAAAACTGTCCAATGTAAATAGTTTGAGCTATGCAGAAAGTGTGTATGTAGTTTTTGTTTTCTTCTATTTTACTTTCAACCATAATTGTTAAAGCTTAATATATCGAGTGCCGGATGCAACATGAATAAGGGCGGATAAAGGAGTCCATATAGCTAGTAAGACAACCATAATAATATATATACATTTAATATGTACAACAAGAAAGCTAACCAGCAAACATAACATAAATTAAAGTAACGTAAAGGGCATTATGCAAGCCAAACTCAGTTAGATCTATGTTTAAGGGAAGCAGCGCTGCGGAACCCAGATCCATACATATATCATGTGCTAGAATTTCCCCCATTTAGTCGTAATATCTATTTTCTTATTTAACAACCTAATATATTCCCCCATTATTATTATTATTACTATTATATAAACGCAAAACATACAATATTAATGGCTGCACCACACAAACATGTTTACAATGTGTGCTATGTTCATAGTTTTTAGTTAGGTCTCTTTTCTAAAGCAAACAACTTTCAAATTGTATTTAATTTTATGACAATGAACTTTTTAAGTTTTTCTACAAAACCGAAGCCCACAAAAGAAAACTTTCAAAAAATATATGTATATGGTTATACAAAAGAGAGAAACACAGACAAGAGTGTATAAAAGGAAAAATAAATTCAAGAACTTTGAACTAATAAAAAAAGTACTAAGGAATATTTAAGACAAGTGTGTGAATTAATATCAGGGCTCTCTTCCATTAGGCTTAATTCAAATATGTTTTAGGTTCCGCTCCCAAGATGAAACGGAAAGAAACCTAAAAGGGGTATCTCTTAACGGATAGAAAAAAATACAAAGCTCTCCCAAATTGCAGCTTAAAAAGACTCTCCTGCGATACTGAGTGAAGCTTATAATCTTTTGTTGCAGCTTTGCTTGTGCATTGCAGGTAAAGCGTGAAAGAATCGTTGAATTCCTTATGAAAGCTCTCTAAAAGTGTGTGTATTAATATTAAAGCCCCCTTAAACTGCAGCTAAAAAAGACTCATGAACTACTGAGTGAAACATATAATCTGTTGTTGCTGCTTTGCTTGTACATTGCAGATAAATCGTGGAAGAGGGAGCGAACAACCAGAAAATCGTAGTTATTTATAAAAAGCTCTTAAATTATGAGTTTTAAAATTATTTTACTTTGTTTTCTGTTGTTTTTCCTGCCTTGCTTGTGCATTGCAGGTAAAGCTTGGAAGAATCGTTGAATTCCTTATGAAAGCTGACAAAAATGTAAGAAAATTGTGTGTATTAATATTAGAGTCCCCTTAAATTGCAGCTGAAAAGGCTCTCGTGCGATACTGAGTGAAATTTATAATCTCTTGTTACAGCTTTGCTCGTACATTGCAGGTAAAGCGTGGAAGAGGAAGCAAACAACCAGAAAATCTTGAATTATCTAAAAAAAAGCTCTCTGAGTCTTAGATTATTTTACTTATAATCTGTTGTTACTGCCTTGCTTGTACATTGCAGCTAAAACGTGGTAGAGGAAGCGAACAACCAGAAAATCGTTGAATTCTTTATAAAAGCTCTCATGTCTGAGTTTTAAAATTATTTTACTTATAATCTGTTGCTGCTGCCTGGCTTGTACCTTGCAGGTAATGCGTGGACAATCAGAAAATCTTTAAATTCTTTATAAAAACGTCTCATATCTCAGTTTTAAAATTATTTTAATTGGGCTTGTACTTAAGCGTTATAAATAATATTTCAACGTAAAATTTAGACATGACGTAGATTGCCAGTGTCAGTGGCGCATGCAGCTGATGTTCATAGGATTTTGACCCGAAGGCCTTTGATTGGTCACTACTTCGCCCACCTTGCACCGTCCACTGTAGGGAGAGACGCAATGGGGCGGCGCAGTTGGTAAATATCCGGGCAGGCTCGGAATGGGATATCCGAGCTCGGGTTGAGGTCGCAGGCAATAGTATCCTGGAGTGCTCACAGCCGCACCGCCAGGATATCGCTCCATGGTAGTCTTGCCGACACCGCCGCCAGCCAACTTTGCCCTTGGCTTCGGCGGAGAATTGGACGGCGGGCGGCTGCAACAATAGCGACCGCACGGATTGCAGCAGTAGTTGCAACAATTGCGGCAGCCATTGCAGCAGTTCGCGCGGTAGTAGTAGTAGCCATTGCAGGGGCTGCAGCAACCGGACCAGGGACTAGAACACGGGACCCAGCAGCTGTTGGGGCAGCCGGCACCAGGATCGGAGGGTGCCTTTTGTCCGTCTTTGTCCGTAGTTTCCTCGGTTTTTCTGTGATCAAAACTGCGATCAAAAGCTTTCCTTATCCCGACAAAATCCATCACTACTTACTCGGGCAAGTTGGCATAGCAGCTGCAGTTGACCATCTCTGGCTTACAAGACGGCGGCGGGGTGGCCTCCGCCTTCTGTGGTCCGGATTCCTCCTGCTGCCCTGCCGGCATTTCTTGCGGCTCGACCACTGTCGCCGACTGTGCTGGTGCTGATTCACCATCCATGGTTTTGAAGTTTTGCTTGCTCATCTTCTTGGCCGAAGTCTTTCTTGGCGTTATTTTGGTGGACGAGGACTTCGATTTGGTACCTCCATTCGCTTTTCGCGAGCCCTTGGCAGCCGAGGCCGACTTCTTTTTGGACTTTGCCATCAGCCGGTGGGACCACCTTTGCAGATCATCCGATGAGCAGGACTCGGTGATGCTGCAATGAATACTATTTCATTTTGGACGAAAGATATGTGAACAAATTGGGTGTGTCTGTGACTAATATTTGTGTCAGCTGGAGCTGGAGTAGCTCTCGAACTCTGTGACACTAAACTCACCGATTGAGAGGCTCCTGGCAGTCATTGGAAGCAAAGTCGTGGCGGCTTTTAGAGGTTCTTAGCCTCGACTTCTCTGCAGGTGGAGGATAGCAGTCATAGTAGGGATAGTATTGGGTGGTGGGTTCGAACCGCAGGCCATAAGTATAAATCGGTTGATTAAGAGGAGCTCCCTCCGTCGGTTGATCTCTTTCCTTCGATCTTGGCTCCCTTCTGGATTCTTCTTTCCTACGCCTTCTAGAAGAGGTCCCTCCCTTCGATTCGTTTCGTCTCTTTGGGGAATCTGACCTCCTATCTGCTGGCTGTGACTCACCCCAAGTGGACTCTACTTGAGTTACATAGATGGGATCGGGTAAAGGACAATCGGCGACATAGTACTGATTCGAGGGTCCGTAACTCATGCCCACACTCTGTGGATAGAAATGCAAGTTTTGATCAGGAAGCTCTTCTGGGGGACATTCTCTGGACTCGTTTCGTTTTCTCGAGGACCTTGACCTGCCATCACCATGACGACCATGATCCGCAGATGACTTAGATCGCTGAGCCTGCCTGGGACTCATGGGTCCATCTCCGAAATTACTCGGACACTGACATTGCTTGTTTAAGTTGGGAGCTCGCTTTCCAGGAGACTTGGACCTGCTTGCACCTTGAGAGACTTGATTGCCAGGATTTATAGGATTCATCGGTTCCTCTCTGAAGTTATGGGGGTAGGGGTTATATCGATTGTGCTGGGTATATCTGGGATCTTCTCTTGATTCGTTTCGGTGTCCTTGCGACTTGGACCTATTAACATTCCGTTGAGAAACTTGCCCAGGATCCATTGGTTCTTCTCTGAGATTAGGGGAATTATAGTGAATGTGCTGATTAGTTCTGTCTCCTCTCGATTCATTTTGATTTCTTTGGGACCTTGACCTGTGAACACCTTGAGACTCATGGCACTCCTCTCTGAAATGTTGATTAACTCTGGGATCCTCTATCGATTCGTTTCGTTTTCTTTGGGACCTTGACCTGTGAACACCTTGAACAGCCGATGGATTCTGATGAGGAACTTGCCTACGATCCGTTGCTACCTCTTCGAAATTAGTGGGATTATATCGATGGAGCTGGTTAGATCTGGGATCCTCTCTGGATTGGTTTCGGTTGCCTTGGGACTTTGATCTGTTACCACCTTCAGGCTCACAATCATCCAAAGGATTTTGCTGAGGAACTTGCCTAGGATACATTGCTTGCTCTACAAAGTTATACGGATTATATTGATGATGCTGGTTAGTCACGGCTAAGCTTTCTTCTCCCTGTACTTTTCCGTTTCCTTGACAGTCCATTGAATTTGCTTCGGGAACTCCAGGTAGATGCTCCGGAGACATACCCACTGGTCCATCTCCGGCATTATTCATATAGTACGGGCTCAAAGGACCGAATCCCATGTTTAGACCCTGCAAGAACTGGTTATATGAAGGACCTTGAGCCGCCTGGTTTGGGTTTCCGACTCCCATTTGCTGATTTTCGCATTGAAAAATTTGTCCCGTACAGGGATCGAATTGGGGCACACGTTTAGTGGGTAGTCCGGCAGCCGGAATCCCTCTGTTTAATTCCTGAAGATCTCTAGGAGCCACGTTAGCCGGTGGAGGCACTGAACAGCCCATAGGACCGGGGACTCCAAAGCATCCGTATGGATTGGGGGGAGGTAAACCGAAAATCATCGGCTTTCCCCCCGGACCACAACAAACTGCGGTTCCACAAGGAAAATCGCTGGGTTGAAACCAAACACAGTTTCCGAGACCTCCTGGGGTTTCTTGAACTGGACCCTCTGGCATTACGGGAACTCCTGGGCATTCTTGGATTCGTTGGCCTTCTGGAGCTCCTGACATAACGGGAACACCCGGTCCAATTCGCATTCCAGGTGGAATGCCTGGAAATCCTAGTTCTCCTGGACATATGGGTACTCCCGGAACTCCTTCTGGTCCTCCATAAAACCCATTCTCGCAAGGCCCTTTATCAACCGATTTACATTCATTTTCGCAGCCTGCAGGATCTGACTTTTGCTGGCACTCCTTATCTTCCCGGCATTTTTGAGGCCTACACTTTGTTTTTTCCCTTTTCTTCCGTGGCTTGGGGTCCTTTAGAAGGAAGCTAGGTGGGATCATGTCCGAGAACTTCTGGTACTCCCCAGGGAACACGCACCGACAGTTGCGCAAGTCCATGGAGCGGGATCGCTCATGGCAACAGGGCCTTGGACAGCAAATACCTCCTCTGCCATAAAATAAGGAAAATATAAGCGGAATGCAAGCTGCATTACCTTGAGCTTACCCTCCATGACAGCTGAAGCATCTCCTCAAACACCGACACGGATCGCACATTTTGAAACGTAAAAACTCTTTCTCGTGCTTAAAGTACCAAGTTAGCACATGGCCAAGTAAGAGGGTATTACAAAAAAGAGCATCGGTAGTAAAATCTTACAAAAAATTATAACCTAATACATTTTTGACGTTTTTATCTAAGCAAGGCCATCAGATATGAAAGTCTTTTTAGTTCAGTAAGGTTCTTCTGCTTGAAAATAATGGGAGCTTGACTACCTTCATATGTTGCCCCTTAAAATAAAGTAAGAATGAGTACAAAAGGCGCTGTGGAGCTTACTACCCTTTTTGCTTTGTTAGTACATTGCAGGTAAATGTAGAAGAGAAAGCGAGAAAGACATACATACATGCAGAAGAGATCTTTCCGAAGAGCAAGCAGTCTTAAGAAAAACAAAATTGCTCTCACATTTAAATCGAGAGCACAAAGCAGTGAAACTTCTAAGCTGTTTAGCTGTTGTTAGTACATTGCAGGTAAAACGTGGAAGAGAGCGAGAAAGACATACAGACATGCACAAAAGATCTTTCCGAATAGCAAGCGATCTTAAGAGAGCGAAAATTGCTCTCATATTTAAAGCGAGAGCACTAAAGGAAAGAGGGAAAGTGAGGACTTCTTTCGATTCTATTTTTAATCGAGTCCAAAGGCAACCGGTCTCTTGTGGACCTTTAGTGAAACGGGACCCTCTCTTGCGAGCTCTGGTCTTAGGTATCGATACCGAATATTTAATGGTCACACACTGACCTTCATTCATTCTTGCTGAAACTAAAGAACCAACCATTCCTTTTATCAACTTTCAAACTAAAAACAATAGAATAACCAAATTTTCTGTCATGCCATAAAGCAAATTTAAACGGAAGCATTGTAAAATTGATTGAAATCTCGCATCGCTTTAAGGGAAGAAATGCCCAATTGCGGTGGCAGGACAATCAGAGCTCACAGTCCATACTGGCGCAATGCCAGTCCCGCGCGGAAGAGGACGGTGGCTTCTAGGCCGGATGAATCCCAGACAACGCAGACAAGTAACCAGATCGGGGAGCAACTGCTGCTTACGCTGGTCCAGAGCCTGCCTTCGTGTGGCACGGAGGCTGTTCGCTCCTATTCCTTCTGCCCGCCCCCATACCGCCGTGGGGTACGATCGAATAGCTGTGGACGACCCCTTCAAGGACCAAAGTCCAAGAGCCCGGTGAGACTGCAGACCATGCAGGGGATGGCGGTGAGGCAAGTTTCTGGCCGAGATCGAACGGTTCCAAAGACCGCGGAGCCGGTAAAGCCTTTTGTGCCGTATTCCATCGAGGCCTTCTTGAAGCGCCGCAGGGAGTCCGCGATGGCCAGGGCCAAGGCCAGGGAGGCAGAATACGAGAAGATACCAAGGGCCAAGGGAGGTCACAAGCCAGACGACAGTCCCATCGAGAGGAGCAGCCCAGAAGTGTCACATCATAGCAGCAAGGATGTTTCACAAAGGAGTAGCCCGAAGAGTTCAGAGAAGAGCAGTCATGATGTTTCGCCAAGGAGTACCCCGAAGGGCAACCAGGATGTTTCCCAAAGGAGTACCCCGAAGGGCAGCCCGGATGTTTCCCCAAGGAGTAGCGCCAAGAGCTCAGAGAAGATCAGCCAGGAAGAAAGTAGCGCCCCGAGCTCGCGAAAAAACAGTGTGGAAATATCAGATAGCCCCAGAAGTTCACAAAAAAACAGCGAGGAAATGTCCAAAATTGGCAGCCAGATCTCTCAAAGAAGTAGCCCAAAGAGCTCACAGAAGAGCATTGAGGAGATATCTAAGCATAGCAGCCAGAATACTTTACAAAAGAGTAGCCCCAGAAGTTCACAGAAAAGCAGCGATGAAATGTCCAGCCAGATCTCTCAAAGAAGTAGCCCAAAGGGCTCACAGAAGAGCATTGAGGAGATATCTAAGCATAGCAGCCAGAGAAGTACCCCGAGAAATTCAGGATCTAATAAATGGGAAGAGGATGGGGATGAAGAGGAGGAGGAGGAGTCTCAGGAACCCGTGGAATCCCTTGACCCTGAGGAACCCCTGGAACCCATTGAGGTGGCCAAGGAAGCTGTAGAAACACAAACCCCACCCAGAGAGGAAGAAGAGCAAGAAGAGCAGCAAAACGAGAAGATCTTTCCCAGCTTTCGAGGGGAATATCCAACGCGACATCGTCAGGACTCGTATCAGTGGTTCCAGGCCGCCGTTCCCAACTGCGGCAACATCGTGACCATCTGCGACGAGGAGCAGCAAATGCTGGGTCAAGCGGAGATCGTCACCGCCTGCGAGGTGACCGAGGCCCACTTCCTGGCGATGGATGACAATGCCCCTGACCTGTCGCCGGTTGCTCCGTGCAACAAGTGCGGCCAGATGTACGGGTATCCACAGCAGCAGCAGGAGCAGCAGCCACAGCAACCGGGTGGGAACTGGTTCGGATCTTCCTTCAGGCCACAGCCAGGTCCCTGCAGACAGCAGCAAGCTCCGTGCAGGCAACAGCAACCATCCTTTGTGCAACATCCGCGTCCCTGTATGCAACAGCAAAAACCCTGCATGCAACAGCGACGATCGAACTGCAGGCAGAGTCAGCCCAACAAAGGATGCTGGAAGTGTCAGGATCAACAGCAGCAAAGGGCCCTCCAGGGGATGCAGCAGCCCCAGCAGATGCAGCCAAACGGCCTGACCGAAATTCTGGCCGAGGAGCTGAAGCAGCAGATGCAGGAGGCCCAGGCCCAGATCGCCAAGGTTCAGCTCCAGCTAGATAGCGCCTGCGGAGCGACGAGGGTGCTACCGCAGGCTGCCAATGATAGTCCTGGTTTTGCGCCAACCGCACATTTCAGGAGTCCCATCACGGCGGAACAGGACGAAGGTAACGAAGAGGAAGTTAATGAAAACCTGACAGAAGATACCAGGCTGTCAGAGCAGCAGGAGCAACCGATGCCACGTTTGGGATCCCATAAATCAAAAATGCGTTTCTCTGCAGTTTCGGGTTATTCTGAGGCTAGCCAGCATTCGGGCCAGCAGCAAATGCAGTTCGGTATTTATCCAGTGCCGCTGGCCATGCCAAATCAAAGCCCAAGCTTCCAGGCTATGCCTTTTCCCTGTCAGCAGCAACATCCGGCTTCGTTTCTTCCCCAGCAATTGCCTCCTTGCCAGCAGCAACGTCCACCTTGTCAACAGCAACGTCCGCCTTGCCAGCAACAACTTCCTTGCCAACAGCCACGTCCTCCTTGCCAGCAACAACAGCCAGCATTTCCTAGCCAGCAGAAGCAACAGGAACCTCCCCAGAATCAGAATCAGAAACCAAATCAGAATCCCAGTCCGTCTCCGCCGAATATGTATGCATATGGCCCGCCCTTCTGTCCCAGCTGGTGCTGCCAGCGCTATGCCCAAATGCGGTTCATGATGCCGCGTTGCTGGCCGCGCTGAAATCTTATCGAAGGTCGTAGCATAGCTTACCATGAACAGCCAGGATGCCTGTCCAGGGTAAGATATCCTACGACTGGAGAGAGAGAATGATCAAGAGATATTTAATTGTGCAATTCTTCCGTTTAAAATTGAGGCTACTCGAAGTCGAAGAAGAAAGCTGTCCACCAATAAAGTTTTAATTCGATTTAACTTTTTTGTTTTCTACTTGATTTAATTGTCAATTTGGTGTCTTATTTCGAAGGTACACATTTATATACATTGTAAATTCCAAATTTATCCAAACATTTCAAGGGAGAAGCTGAGATCGAAGCACCACGCCTCATTTCGTTCAAATTACAGATTTCGAATTAAAGATAAAAGTTAAAGCTTAGCTTTAATTGGGAAATGTGTAATTTAAATCAAGTGTTTGGCGGTATGCAGAGATACCACTACTCGTGCTGTCGCCAGAAGATGCACCACATAGTGGCGGCTCCCTGCTGTTACGGACGGGACAGAACCGTGCCGGAATCAAGCGAAGAGTGCTGTCCCCTGAGGTGTCCGAGGATGGCTGGTAGCTCCAAAATTCCAGCGGGCAGCAAATGTTCCTCTTCAAAGATCCAAGATCCCCTAAGAACGACCATCCAAAGAAGGCAGACGAATAAATCTAGTAATAGTTCTGTTTATTCCCAGAGGAGTCCAATACCAACGAACTCAAGATACAAAGGTTCGATGGGTACCTCTGTAAAAGCTCAAAGAAAGGCTGGTGGATCTGTGGAAGTTCAGAAGCACAAGGTAAGGGATTATTTATAGTAACTTACGAATTGAGGAGAGATTTCAGTTGCTGCTTTATGCTTTTTTTCGCTCTCAAAAAGAAACTTTCTCGATCACTACAGAGGGAGTATCGTAAGCTCTTGTTGCTACTTTGCTAATATATTGCAAGCAAAGCGTGAAAGAGTAAGCGAGAACGAAAACGAAAATTGCTCTTGCGTTTAAAGAGAGGGCTGAAAAAGAGAAACTGAGCGAGTATTTAGATTCCCTATTTAAACGAATCCGTAGCCTTAGTCCGAGCTCTGTGCTATAGCCAAGAATAACGATCTAAGGGCACACTTCCTCACTTACTTAATATCTAACTTAAACCGACCAATTCTAGGCACCTTGCATATGTACCATCTGTGAGGAAGATGCCCTGTTGTCAGGATGTTCTTCTAACTGCGATTGTGATTCAACGAATACTATATTTCCAACTAAATCAAAGAGAAAGAATCAAGGAATCAAGCCACGTAACTCTAAATCGGAGTCACAGAACGCAGATCTAAAGGCTCTTGTAAAGGTCAAGCCGAAGCGCAAGAAAGTTGTGGCAAGAAAGTGGCCATTAAGATCAACGGAATGTCCGGTAGAACGACCACCCCCCCAAGACAACAACGACGATGATGGTGTTTGGTGAGTTAAACCGAATAGGAAAGCATACATATTTGTTTTAATGAAACTCCCAATAGGTTCGAGTGCAATTTACCCTTTCGTGTAAACATTCCTTTTCCCATAAGTATGCAAAGTCTATTTGGACTGCAGCCACTCCGTGGCAAATGCAATACGCAGATCTGTCCTAGTAAAACCCTTGTTCCTGCAAGAAAATTAACGCAGAATGGAAAATTTGGAACGCCTTTTTGCTTGACAATGCGAAATGCTTTGCCGGCTCCAGTTCCAGAACCAGAGCCACAACCGTCGACCTCCAAGGGAGCGACCTACCTCACGAAGAAGAAGGGACTTAGGCGGGGGAAGACACGGTCCTGTCCCTGCGAAATATCCACTCAAACTGGCGAGGAAGAGTGCGATCCTGTGCTCTGCTGCCTGGAACAGATCAGAAATCACCTGGCTGGCAAGGCCACTGAAGGTCAAGGGAAAGAAACTCCATGTCGTTGCTTTGCCGAAAAGTCAACAAATGTTACAACTTTTCAAACCCAGAAGAAAGTTAAAGAAGAGACCAAGAAAGGCACTACCAAGACATCGGAAGAAAGGCCAGAAAAGATCAAATTTAAGCCTCCAAAAATAGCAGAAGAATTGTCTGCAGCAAGTTTAGAAAGTTTATCTTCAAAGAGTTCCCAAAACAAAGCAGTGAAACAACATTCTGAGATTAAGAAAGCAGACAAGAAACCTAAAAAGACCAAGTCAATTACATCAACGAAACCTAAGAAATCCAAGTCTATTATATCAAAAACAAGTGTCCAAAAAAGTTCCTCAAAAAGCTCCCAACAAGAAGAAAACCTATCTCAAGAAAAGCTACAAATGGAAGAGAAAAGAGAATCACAGGATGAAAAGGAAACAAAATGTCCAAAGCCCAGGAGGAAAATGGAAGCAATGGAATCTAAAGAGATCGAGAATAATCAGGTATGGATTGATCCAAAAGAAAAAGATAACCATTCTCAAGAAAAGCTACAAAAAAAAGAAGAA
Source organism: Drosophila rufa (assembly GCA_018153105.1). NCBI lineage: Eukaryota > Metazoa > Arthropoda > Insecta > Diptera > Drosophilidae > Drosophila > Drosophila rufa. Next base: position 18,750,377 of record JAECXS010000085.1, read on the forward strand.
ATGCAAATTAAACCTCCCAAACCAAGGAAGGATATTGAAGTAAAGAAATCGAAACAAAAAAAGATTCCTGAATGGATTGATCCCGAACCAGTTAGAAGGCCATCCGTTTGTTTCTGCGGACGTCCTCAGATTTGTCATGAATATCCTAGTTTCATCATGCAAGGATCAGGGTACCAGCCTAGTTGTATGTGCAGCTGGCATAATCCAATGGATCAATCACGACTATATCCTGATCATTACCACCAGCAATCTTGGCAAAGCTGGCAAGCACTGGAGCCTGAAATGCAGACATACTCTTCAAGAGAATCTAATAAAAGGGCCTCCTTTAACAGAAATTGTACCCAGGAATCGGAAAATAATAGTCAACAATTTGCAAAGTCCAGTTCAAGCTCGGATCAGGAACCAAACTCACAGCCACAGATATGTCAACGCTCTATTATGAAGCGAGTGTCGGGAGAGTGCGATAATAGATCTGCGAATACCAAACCTTCAAACAAATCCATAAGCTTTAGGGGCTGTGCCTGTCATTATGTCAGGAATTCCGTGGACTCTATCCATAGGTCACAAATATCTGACAGAAACATGAATTCCAACAAGGAATACTCATGTTTCGAAAAAAGGCAATATAACACACCTGAAGAAATATGCCAAGAGGATTCTAAAAGAAAAAACTCATATGATGAACAAGAAAAGAAATATGAATCATCTGAGAGATCGAATTTGAGAACGGAGTTTCCTTCATCACGTGGCAATTCAAGGGAGAGAAAATATAAAGCAAAAGAACCTTCTCAATCACCAAAAAGAGCCAGCGATAGAGAAAGCATAGAATCAGCCAAAAAGAAATCCATAGATTCATTACGACGAAGTCCTGCTGATAAAAATGTTCAAAAAAATAATAAGAAGAGAAATAGTTCTCCGAAGAGTGAAACTTCAAGACGAGAGAGTGAAAATTCAAGATCATATGGGAGAAAAAATAAAAGTAAGCAACAAAAACCACATGGCCGAAAAAGCTCTGGTATCGAAACTATCGGGATCGAAGAATTTGATAGTATCTCCCGGGTCAGGAAGTGTAGCTATGATGATCAATTCTATAAAGAAAGTGGAACCTGTACAAGGAAGCATTCTCCTCAAAACTTACCTTGTGCAAACCAAGGTATTGAGAGAAAATCCGACAGCGGCTTGAGTTCGAAGAATAAAATTAGTCAAGAGCTTTATTTTCCTTTGAACGACAAATCTCCTCGGCCGATCAGATCACTAAATCTTCAGGAGAAGGCCCACATTGAATCCTTTCGAAAAGCGTCCTTAAGAAATGAATCTGTTGATACGATATGTACTCAATCCATTCGCAGTAGAGAGCGAAGTTTATCAGGACAGATTAGCTTAAAACGTGATGAGTATCAAGGTAACTCAAGAAAGAGTTCTGGCAAAAAGGCGCCAGAAGTGAGTTATTCTGGTACTTCCAGAAAAATAGTCGGTGAACCCAAAACCATGGATAATGTTTCTTATGATCAAAAGAACTCTAGAGATTGTAAATCTGAGGACCAGATTTCAAGAAGCTTTACTAAGAGTAGTTTCAGCACAAGCTCTGAGGATTTCGACAGTGCTCCTATACAGGCCAAGAATTCCCCCGATAGGAAGCTCTCTTTACAATATTCAGATGAGACTCAAAGAAAATCACACAATTGGTCAGAATCGATTAGTACAGACCAGATCGTCTCAGACGCTGCATCCCAGACAGCCCTACAAAAGGTCCCAAATGGTACTAAAATGGACGAGGAAATGGCTTCACAAAACTCAGAAAACCAAGTTCGCAGTTCGACACAATCGATTAAGACAAAGCAAGATATTGATGAAAGTCCAAGTACCAGTGGCAAAAGTTCAGAGATATTCGATTCTAGATTAATATACTCCCAATTCAAGCGACCATCCTCTGAGAAAAGATCTGACTTAAATCAGGTTTCTGAAAATAGGGAAAATATTTCTAAAGATTATATAGAAGGGAATAGCAGAGGAATCCCAAATGCTAACACCAGACCTGTGAGTGGTAAGGATATGCGAACAAATGCCAGTCAATATTTAAAACAAGCGGAAAATTATCAAAAATGTTCCACGATTAATACAGATCGAGTATCAGTTAATAAAAAGAAGCGATCCCAGTCCGCACCACCATGCCCGGTACTTCAATATGACGAAAATAGATCTAAAAGACCATTCCTATATCGCCGTAGCTTCTCACCTAGAAGTCAAAGTCCCAGAGAATATCGCACCTTACCACAAGGTACTGAAAACGTACTTGTGATTCAGGACGAGAGCTGCTCGAGCGAAATGGAACATATATTTTCCACAGAAAGGATACGAAATCAAAATGAACTGGAAGGTTATCACATGGCTCAATTTCCCTTGCAAAAGGGAGGCAAGGACGTCAGTGTCCGTTTTAGTGAATGTAGACCTCCGGATTATAGTATAAACTACAGTTTTATGCAAGGCAATCAGCAGATGAAGGAAGAGAGTTGCTCAGAGGAGAGAACTCATATGCCAAGATATGTGCCAGAATACACAAACATGCAGCAAGGAAGGTAGGTTTAAGGCTTAACATAAACTACATATTCTATCGTCTTGTATTTAGTTCTAGACCCAGGCAAAATCCACCAATGGTGCTTGTGCCCTTTCGGATGGAAAGCAGGGAAATAGTAAATGTTTGCCAACCGGATGAATGGTATGATATACTCAGTTTCTTATTTCATGAATTATTCATACAAATTTGTAATTTCAGGAGAGAACTAAGGTTAAACTTATCTATGGTTACGTCCAACCAATTGCAAATGACACCTGAGATCAGAGGTCATCTTCAACCTGGCAGATCACAACAAAGAAAACCTCCAACCGAGGATAATTCTTCAGCTGGATATCATTCATCGTCATCGTATGTGAGGAATTTCCCAAACAAAAACATATCTAAACCGAGGCCCCAATCCAACACCTCGTATAGCCAATCGGAGGCACCATATTTTCCACCCTGTCATCATCCTTTTTCTACAGCAAATACACCTGAGGAGCGGGATACATCATCTGAAAAGAGAACAATATTAGAATCGGGGCAGAGGAAGCAAAGATCCTATACATCTGTCAGTCAATCTGAGGAGAGTTATGTTACGCATTCCGGAACGAAAACACATGTGGCAAGAAAGGATCCCATAACTTCAGTTTCATCAAGTCCCCGTAGTTCTGCTACAAGATCCTATAAATCGGTCCAAAGTAAGGGCAAACGCAAGGTCACAGAAAGACCTTCTCGTGTTTCAAGCAGGAGTATATCCTTTAATAACCAAGCTAAGGAAAAACAAGATATATATGCCGGAAAAAGGAATAAGGCAGGCAGGAAACCTGGGGGTAATTCGGAGATATCCATTTGCCGATCTGATTGCAGATGTTATATAGACAATCGAGTTAGAAACACGCTTCCATTCAATTCAGGAAATCAGACATCCGAGTTCTCTGGGCTTACCTCAAGGGATACTGCTGTAACCCCTTCACAATCCGAAAAAACGACAGATGTGGAAACTTTGGAGACGGTCACCTTGATGCATCCACGACGCCTGCGCAGCAACGAAAGTACGAGGATTGGGAATCAAGACAGGGGCACTGAAAATACCGTACTCCTCGAGATAAGGACCACCTGCCAGAAGGATAATCTACTCCAGACCTGCGGAAGACCGCCCTGCAACTTCAGTCGTCAGCATTACACGGGGAGTCCTCCAATTGAAGTCCCAGTTCAGTCACAAAATTACCAGCGATCCCCTGGCCAAGTTCCTCAGAATGGGAACCCTTACGAAGAAAACTACCTAATGAGGATTGCCAAGCCGTCAACTTCGGTGCCTTCTCCTGGGTATCAGCAACGTAACATGCTGGTGATGGAAACCCATCAGCCAGGACGACGTCCATACCACCACTTTCCGTTCCTCAATCCTGGCTATTACCCTGAACCAGTGTGGGAGAAAATAAAAGCGCTGCCCGAGGGATTTTACGATCAGACCATTAACAAGTACAACATCATTCGCATGGATTCGGACTTCCAGCCGCCTCCTCTGGGACCAGAAATCATCCAGGTTATAAAAGCACAGCCACAATTCTATTGTGGACGCACAGGCACCCCGATCCAGCGGCAAATTATGCCACAAAACCATTTCCATCCACGACTGCCAAGTCAGCCTCCGCCATTCTGTCCTCAGCCAAATGTTAAATTGGATGGCTACGACCAATCGGAATCCCAATTTTGATTTATAAATAGAAATAAAAAGGAAACAATTTACAAATAACAATAATTTATTATTAGTAATAATAGTTTTTGTAATTTTCCTGACAGATTTTTATAATTTTGATTAGACTTTTGCAACGCTATGGGGTAAGTGTTTCCACCTCTATAAAGTAATTAACATGACCATACGAATCGATCTAGTCATGTCCTATCTACATGGTTGAAGTTGATGTGGAAAACGGAACGATTGGAATCGGGTCACTATATTTTCTACCTGGCACAACTTAATTTACTATTTAAAAATGCATTTAACTTTTTAGATTAATTTAAAATAATTAAAGCAAAATATATATAATATTACAGAATCCTAACGTAATTGATATTTATTCGGAAACATTTACTATCTTATAATATCAGTTTTTAAACTCAAAACCAAAACAGAGCATTTCCAAATCCATTTATTTGACTTCAAAATGTTCTTCCGCAATTTCGTTGCGCCAGATGTAGTGATGTGAAAATGCGCCACATCGATAGCACGCTTTCGATAGTATCGATGACTATCGCCGTAGTTTTATCCAGCTCTAGGCGATGTACAAAAACAACATTTGTTTATGTGATTAATTTTTACCTTACACACAGCGTGACCGAATATGGTATTTTAAATACTTTTTGGTATTTTATCGGCTCTGATTTTGCTCAAAAGTATTTTAATGGTATATAGGTATTTAGTAGCATTTTTCTTAGATTTTATGGTATTATATGGTATTTTCGGTTTGGTCACACTAACAATTGTGATAATCTATTAAAACAAACAATTAGTAAACATGAGTAATAAGCAAAAATATAGAGATGAGTGAGAGACTATGCCGGAAAATCAAAATGGCTGGGCAGGAGCGCAAATAAGATGGATGCGCACTGCAAAGCGTGCCAGACGGACATTTTGAGTAGGCTGGCGTCACTTAAGCAGCACGCGGCTACACAAAAACATAAAGATAATATGAAATACTTCTGTGCAAAATCAAAGGTGAGTGATATGCTTTTAAATTATATGTAAATAATAACTATTCTTTTTTTCAGATTCAATCGTTTTTTAAAGAGTCGGACAACACTCTAGCTGCATCTATCAAAAAGGCAGAAATTATGTTCGCTGCAGCGATTGCTGAACACAACATATCTATGAGAGCAATGGACCATATTAGCGATGTGATCAAGCAAGAATTTCCCGATAGTGCCATTGCGCAAGGGTTTAACTGCAAACGCACCAAAACAGCTTCGCTTACGTACAATGTACTGGCACCTGTGATTAAGGAGCAACTGATCTCTAGCATGAAACGGTGCGTTTCTGCAGCGGGAAGGCCTGTGTTCTCCATAATCATTGATGAATCGACTGATGTTTCGTGTACAAAGGTCTTGGCGTGTGCTGTTATGTATTTCGACAATGCAGCGCAAACAAAATTCTTGTTCACCATTGACTTAGAGGGTGAAAAAGCAGTCGACCTTTTTGCAGCACTCAGCGATGGACTCAAACTTAATGGCTTTGACATCAATAATATAATTGGATTTGCTGCAGACCCAACTAATGTGATGTATGGTGAGCGCAATAGCATTATGACGAAGATACGAGACGTCAACAAATCATGTTTTTTTGTAAAATGTGTTTGCCATTCGTCTGCTCTTGCTTCAAACTATGCTTGCAAGCAACTGCCTCGAAACTTAGAGCAAACCGTTAAAGAGCTATATAACTACTTTTCAAAAAGTTCCAAGCGTCGACGAAAATTTAATGACTTTCAAACTTTCTTAGGTTCTCCTGCACACAATATACTCAACCACTACGAGATACGTTGGCTTTCGTTTCATTCTTGTGTGGCACGCATACTAGAACAGTGGGATGCCCTCATTGCATTCTTCCAAGAAGAATATGAAATTGATAACAACTTATCAGCTGAGTATATTCTATCTAATTTAAAAAATCAAACTGTTAAACTTTATCTTTTATTTTTGGATTATATACTTGCTTTAGTGAACAAATTCAATATTATATTCCAGTCTAGTCGATCTGTTGTACACTATTTCTATAAAACTATGTCCGAATTTTACAAAAGTGTATTGGCTTGTTATATGCAGGAGATGTATATAAATAATACAGATTTAAATGCCATAGAGCCAAAAAACACATTTTATTTTTTACATATAAAAGACATGTATCTCGGAATAAAAGTGGCAACTGAACTTTCGACAAATAGCTTGGACAAAGAACATAAATTGGCTTTTTTGAATCGTAGCCAGTTATTTTTAATCGAGTTATGCGTACAACTAAAAAAAAGATTGCCGTTACAAGATAACTTTCTAAAAATGTTAAGTTTTTTGGATCCAAATGATTTTAATAATCAAAATTGTCAATCGTTGTTCAAGCTGTATGAACGCTTTCCCGATTTTGTCAATGATCCACAAATAATTGACAATGAGTATCGAACAATGAAAACTGACGAAATGGTTAAAATGCTTTTGACTAAAAATCTCAATTGCGATACATTCTGGTACGAATTGAGTCAGTTAAAAGATATAAATAATTGCTATAAATATTCGAATATTTCGAAATTTGCTCAATGTATGTTAATTTTGCCCGTTTCTAATGCATCGTGCGAACGCATATTCTCTCAAATTAATTTAATAAAAACGAAAAATCGAAACCGCTTTAAAAATGTAAATGTATTACATATATTACGTATACAACAATCATTGCACGAAAATGGGTGCAATAATTTTAAGCCCAATGAAGAAATGTTATGTAAAGATTTCAACAAATTTAATTTAAGCAGCTCTGACGAAGAAGGCTAGTAAATATAATTAAATGTAATATTCTGATCTTAAAAGAAACTTACAAGACTGGACAAAGAAGTTCCTTTATTATTTTATTTTAAGAACATGTTAATCGATGACTAGACAAAAAAGTACCTCTATTATTTTATTTTAAGAAAATGTTACAAAATGAATTTTAAGCATTTAATTAATTTTAAGACTTTAAATATATATTGGAATATGGAATTGAATACGAATGCATATTGTTTTAGTTTTATGTTGGACTGAAATATTATTAATCTTGTAAAATGAAATAAAAAACAAACATTTTTTGCAATTGGAAAAACCTTATTTTTTCGATATATAATAAGTCAATTATTATTTTTACATATTACATATTATAATTTGAATTTCCGGGCGATTTATTTGTTATGGTATTTATAGTGGTATTTTGTAAAATATGAAATAGTATTTTATAGTATATTTTTGAGACCAAATTGGTATTTCTCGTTTGGTCCGGCGCGGTCACGCTGCTTACACACTCAAACGAATATAAATGTAGCCAATAATACGAAAACAATAGGCAACATTGTTGATAAGATAAGATAACTCCCCATAGTCCCAATGCCTTCGCGTACACTCTAATGCACACAACGCGCGGTGCGAATGGTTCGAATTTGTTCATGAAAGAATAACGCCAAGAATTCGTCAGTAAACAATGGCAACTCACGCCGAGAAGGAATTCTACCATTTGGTACGTACACCTGCAGTATAATTGCCAAGATTGCCAAGAAGAAAATCCGTAGAAACTGATACTCGCACAATGAGCATGCTTTGAAATGCGGGTGTCGCCATACTCGGACTCATGTGAACAGAATCTCTCATTTGCAAATGTTTTTACACATACAGAGAAACTCGCTAAATCCGGAGTATATAAACATTTGCATAAACATTCGGTTAAAGCCACAAGTCAGCCTTGAACCAGATCTTATAGAGGGGGAGCCCACCCAATATCGCTCTATAGAAACCCCACAGTAATTGAACATTTCTCCTGTGTGAATGTGAATGGAATGATGAATGGCGATGGTGACCCAGAAAACTAGCATAGAAACTGCAATAAATAAATGCTGCTTGCAACCTTTGCATCGACCCAATTTAGGCTGCGAAATCTTAAGATAACCGGCTTGAAATTATGTATAACAATCAGATTAGCAGTTCTTTGTGTTCAGATATACTAGATGTAGAAATCCCAGTGATTCATCAATCTGGAGAATGTATATCATATTATATCATTATAGATAATTTATATCAACCTCATTACTATTCCCCAGTGAAGTTATGCGACTGGAATATCAATACATTTATTATCAGTAACTATTAATCGTGAGATTAAGCTTCAAAAATTAAAATTCAAACAAAATGCTTAGAGAGTGAATCATATCAGCACACAAACATTAGAAAATAGTTTAGTTATCTGGCGCCAAAAACGCCTTAAACCTTCTGAGTCACTCACTTGTGCTTTATTTGTTGAATGAAATGAATTTAATATTATTTTTTATTATACAGAACGTCAGCGTAAATAAGGCCTTAAATGGCTTGGAGGCGCCGCTCAAGACCAAACATGCCCGCTCCATCATTATTATGATCCACAAGACCAAGGAGGCCAAATCCTTCTGGATGATGATCTCCCGGCAGCCTTTAATGCAGAACCGGTTCACCGCCTGGAAGTTTTCCCATCTCCTGCACAAGGTCCTGCGAGAGGCGCACGAGAGTGCCATACGTCATTCGCAGAGTCACAAGAAAATGATCCTCGAGGTGGGCAAGATGTGGGGACTGCTCCAGGACGACATCGGATGCTGTATACAGGCGTACAGCAAGCTTCTGGCCACCAAGTTGAATTTTCACGATAAAAATCGAATGTTTCCCGGGTCCCTGAATATTTCCTTCACCGAACTCTTTGTAGCTGTGGACCGCGACTTGAATTATTGGTAAGCCAACCGAAGTCATTATGGATTTTAAATCTTTTGAAATGATGGTAAAAAGTATGCAAAATCTTACAAATTGAAATAGATTTAGGATTGATTTTTAATTGAATCAAAGTCTAAGCTATATATATACCAATTTCTAACGAACTGCTTTCCATTTCAGCTTCCAATTGTGCGTGGAAATCTTCGATTACTTGGAGGACATCATTGCCCTGCAGCAGACCATATTCTCGTCCATGGAAAAGTACCGAATGTCCTCGATGACACCGCAAGGACAGTGTCGCCTGGCGCCCATAGTCTGTCTTATCCAGGACTCCAATGCCTTGTACGATATGAGCGTTCGTCTTATGTTCAAACTGCACGATGGCATACCCTACGATGTCGTGTCCGGTCACAGAGATCGGTTCTATGGCTTGTTCCTGAAGCTCAAGAGTTTCTACAACAATGTTCGGCCGCTCCAGTATTTCAAGGACTTAATTACAGTTCCCGAGTTGCCGGACACCAGTCCGAACTTCAAGTCGCAAAACGATTTCAGTAGCTATGTACCGCCAGTGGTGCACGTGCCGCAAGAGCCCGATCCGGTGGTCGAGGATCTGGTGGACACCAACAACCACGAAGCGGAGGCGTTCAGTCAGGCCCAGCAGCAGCTGAGCATGCTGGAGGGCATAATAAGCGAGAAGGAGGCTGGCATTGAGGAGCTCTCGTACAAGTTGGTGGCCCTGCAAAAGAATTTCGATGATCTGCAGCAGAGCTACAGGCAGGACGTACAGGAGTTACAGCAGAACAACACCATCCTCTCCAATGACCTGGTACTGGCGAGAGAGATGTGTGCCACCTTTCGGATGCAAAACGATGATCTTGAGCTGCAGCTAAACCAAAATCCATTACTTATGCGTGAGTTTATATTAGATATTAAATTTTGAAGCAAATAAAGGTTAATTTTCCCTATAGAAAAAGCCATGGAGGAGGAGGAGAAGCACAAGTTGTCCTCGGAGAAATTCAACAAACTGAAAACACTTTACACCAAAATTCGGGATGAACACATTCAATTGTTAAGAGAGGTAAGTAGTAGAGATGTCAAACTACCGGTACTGGCACCATTGATAGTTTCGAGTTCTTTTTCGCAAACTATCGATACTATCGCGGTAGTACCGACCTATTTAATTTTGTAAAAAAAATGGGGTGTTCACCTTATAAAATACTCAAACAAGTTGAGGGTATCCCTTAGTAATTTAATTAAGATTAAAGATTTAATATAGTAATAATTAAAAAATTTATAAAAATAGTCAGAACAATTTTTCCGTTTTGGTAATTTGTGATTTATATTTACATTTTCTAATTAGAATTGGTTTGGTTTCAAGCTAACAAATATAATAATATATGGGAACGATACTATTGCGATTGTTTTCAAACTACCGATTGTGCAAGCTGAATACAAACCATCGATACTATCGATAGTGCCACCGGTAGTTTGACACCTCTAGTAAGTAGCTGAGTTTAGGATATATTCCTTACCTTACTAATAATTATTACTATTTTTTTCTTTTTTTTTTAAATTTATTTTATTGAATTATTTTTCACTGTAAAGCAAAGCGAGTCTAATAAATCCTTAAATAAAGAGAAACAAGTAAACTCACAGCTTTTGCTGGAAACAAAAGAACTTACCAACGAAATTTCCAAGATAAAGGGAAATGTTGAGGAAAAGGACAAGGCCCACCTGGCTCTGCAGAAGCAAGTTGAAGAGCACAAGGAGAAGCTAGCGCAGTTGGAGACAATCAAAAAGGAAATCGAGGAGAAGTACGATGATGTTGTCAAAGAGAAACAGATTCAAGCACTAGATATAACCTCCACCTCGGAAAATCTGAGGTTGAATACCCTAAAAATCGAAGACCTCAGTGGGGAGCTAAAGGAAACTAAGGAGAAACTAGCAGAAGCCGAAAACCAAATAAACGTAAAGATCAACGAAATTGAAAGTAATCTTAAATCTCATGAGGCGGAGAAGGCCCTGCTCATGACCAAGATCGGGCAACTAAATGTGGAGCACAAGACGAATAATGAAGCTCAAAACGCGCAATTGCTGGAAACTAAAAGCAATCTGGATCAAAGGGATAAGGAGTTCAGTGAAACCAGAGAAAAGCTGACCACCGCCGAGAGCCAAATTAGCGCCAAGAACACGGAAATTGTAAGCAATTTGAAGGCTTTTGAGGCGGAAAAGGTGTTGCTCTTGACACAGATTGAGCAGCTTAATGTGGAACACAAATCCCATCAAGAGGCGCAAAATGCAAAGTTGCAGGAAACTATAAATAACTTGGCGAAGAGGGAGACGGCTTTGCAGGTAAATAACATAAAGAAATATACCTTAGAATATTTAATTTATTTTCTCTCTAACAGGAATCCCTAGAAACGGTGAAACAACTGAAACAAGACAATACTTCAATGACTCAACGTAGCGAGGACTTGCAAAGCAAACTCACAGTTATTGAGGATAAACTCTCCCAGGCAACACAAGAAATTAGTTCAGTAACAAGTTTGTATCAAGCTTGCAGCACAGACTTGAGTGAACTCCGGAAATTGGTCATCAAAACGCTGAAGGAAATCTGCAATTCTAAATTAAGCGGCTCTGAGCAGCAGCCCTTGGATGCAGTGCCAGCCATTATAAGCGAAATGGAGTCCTTGCTTAACAAGTTCAATAATCCAACAGCTATAAGCTATGTTTCAACCACGGAAGGCATTCACGATGTCATGTACTTGGGCTATGTATTCATAAAGCTATACGATCAGTGCGATGTTATTTACAAAACAACAACGGCAATTGAGACGGGTCAAGGTGAGTTTGTTTAATAGACCCAATATTCCACTGCTACATTCTCGAGGATGGGTCTCCCATAAGAGGGGATGAGCTAAAGAATGTATATGTTGCTATGGAATCACCTACATTCAATTTGTGAAAATATGTTGCAGTGGAATTGCACTATAATCTAACTAAAACTTTTTAATAAATACACAATGTACCCTCTTTTCCAGAAATCTTCACGAAAACTTCTTTACTCTGCTCAGATGTCTGTCAATTGTTCCAGTATCTGCTTAATAACGAAACGAAAGACAACGATAGGCAAAGAATTATAACCGATATGCAAGCAAAGCTTGGAGATATCAGAAAGTTCATTGAGAAGATTAAGGCCACGTTTGAGCAGAAAATCGACTTGGACAAGCTACTCGAAATAGAGCTACGAGAGATGGATGCTGCCATCGATGATGCGGCCAGCAAGATAACCGACTTGCTGGCCAAGGCTCGGGAAAAGGACAATCAAACCAATCTGGAGGTGAACGGAAAGATTGTAGACTCGTGCACGACGTTAATGGAATGCGTTAAGGCCTTAATCCAGAAATCGCGTCTTCTGCAACACGAGATTGTGGCGTCCCAGAAAGGTGAGTTCGGAATAACGACAAGCAAGACAAGGCACTGTGGACTTATAAAGATTAATCACTTTAGGAAATGCCAGTGCCAATGAGTTTTATAGGCGCAACAGCCAGTGGTCAGATGGCCTGATTTCCGCCTCAAAGAGCGTGGCCAAGGCGGCCAACTATCTCGTGGAGGCTGCCAACAAGGCCATCGAAAGTGAGTCTGGCAAGAACTTTGAGCTCATTGTGGCCGCCCAGGAAATTGCCGCCTGCACAGCCCAAATGGTCATAGCCAGCAAGGTTAAGGCCGAGCGCAATAGCCAAAAGCTAGCCGACTTGACCAAGGCCTCGCGCAGCGTTACCCAGGCCACTGGCACCCTGGTAGCCACCGTCAAGGACTGCAACTCGCAGCTGGAGCAGCAGAGCGAACTCGAGCTGGCGAAACTAACGCCTTCCCAAATAAAGACGATGGAAATGGAAATCCATGTTAAGGTACTCGAAATCGAGCAGGCGCTCCAGACGCAGCGGCAAAAGCTGGCGTCGTTCAGGAGAGAGCATTACAAGAATGCCGAGTATTAAATAACTCTCTAATATACGTTACTAACTTTACAAACATTCTGCCCATCATGACAACAAATATACTATATACACTATATATATTATATATAAAGCGGTAATTTTAACTCCTTCCGTAATATGTTTTTGTTAATACGATTCCATTTTGATCGCCTTTGGATCCTTGGTTTTTATTGAACCAACTACTTGTTTTGAGCCAGGCTAACTCCTGGTTACTAAATGTTTATATTGCACACTGTACATCGGAAATAAAGAAACACTTATTGCCAAAGAAAATCCATTGTTAAATGTTGCTCTTTTGTCAAAAGGTTTTTTCTTTTTATTATCACGAACCGGATTATTGCATTTTATAAAACGGCATGTTCACGTTCATCAAAGACACTTTTAGCGTAGTTTATCTAGAAGAAACAGAATATGGAATATATGTGATAGTTGTTTGTCAAAATTTGTAAACCTAAATAAAGATAAATTATTCTAGAGAAGGTATATATTTACTTGTATTTATAATTAATTTAAAGTGTTAAAACGGACCAATTCGACTTTTAGCCTTGTTCCACTGCTACATTCAGCTCCATTGTCAAGAATGGTCCATTCTTTTACATGGAGTCTCCCATAAGGGAGAATGGTCCGTTTAAAATCGACAGACCATCCGTACACCATTCGCACCGAAGGTTTCTATACATACTAAAGAAGTACCGAAAAATATCGATTATTATGCGATATTTCTTAAGTTCCTTCCCTAAACCTTCCTTCCCATCCCTAATTTCTTATTGTTCTTGAAATTATGAATATTTTTGCAAAAATATGAATGAAAACTAGATCCAGCGCAGAATTTTGTTGTCGCCACTGTATAATACTCTTTGATATTCGAGATTTCAAAGCTCCAAGCATAGATATTAATAAGTCCTTGAATGGGTTGGTTAACTTTGAAGAGGACGTCGTCCGGGAGTCGCAAAAGAAAGCCTGAAGCGCGGCCGTGCAATGATGGACGCCGTCCCAATTAAAATGTAAACCAAGCCGGATCAGCTGTTCGTCCCATTCACATGTCGCCGGAGAATGTAGATGGAGCTGTGGAACAACCGACGGTCCATTTTCGAAATAACTGAGCAGTGGAACAAGGCTATTTGACTTTATATGGATTTGTTTGTTGTGAATGGCAACTTTTACGGTGCGAATGAAAACTTTTTAGTGGTGGAATCAAAAATATAGTATACAGACGGGGGGAAACAGCTGGGATAGGAACATCACAGAATGATGGTGGTGATGGAATATTTTGGGAAAATTTGGAATAAAAATGTATATGGAATTTGGAAGCTTAGACGGTGGACGGTATGTGGGGGATGGAGTCTAAGGGGAAGTGAATATTAGAGCACAATATTTGATCCCAATGATATCTAGGTCTTGTTTTTTGTACCCCTAAGCGAGGGGTATATTTCCCAAAAAATGCGTAAGCTCTTATATGCGTACTAATTGGAGACCTATCCCAGATTTATAGTAATTACTTACACATCTCGACGCCGCCTCAGCACATTCCTCCGACCGACACCGTATCCTTGGCCTGGTAATTTTCGGTAGATTTGTCGATATCTCGATGTAGTGGCACGCCGCCGAAGCCGTCCGGCTGCTCGTCGATGGCATTACTCCCACATTCGTTATCAGGGGATGACACGAGAGTATTTCGCAGAGATGACACTCCAGCATGATGGTTGGGTTGCCGTCGACCAGTGAAAAAATTCGTACAAATTCGGTGGAAACCAAGAGGCGCAGCCTCGCCTCCTTATCACTCCACAGGTTCGCCTCGTAGGATATGATCTTTTCCGAAAAGTTCTTGTGGTTGATGAGGTATAGGTACTGCTGTCCCTTGCTCTGACGATTGGAATACAGGGGAAGAAGGCCGCCAGGAGCACCAGTCACACATCTGGGCAACCTCTTTCGATCCGGAGTATTCTTCTGAGTATCTCGACTCGTTTCTCGCACTGCGCTGGCCGTTTCTGAGGCCAAGTCCAGCACTCCGATGATTGGTTTCGTCACCGTACCCACCAGTCCCTTCCCCAGGCCACTAAGAAAGCCCGGCACGCCACCATCGTAGGCTCCGTCATACGTGTGCCTGACAATACTGGTTACTCCGCCCAGCAGTCCAAATCCGAGACCCTTCAGACCCGCTGCCAGGTGTCCGCCGGACGTGTTGGACTGCAGTTCCAGTATCCGTTGCCTGGTCTCGTTGTCGTGGTCATTCAGCACCACCTTGCCCAGGCTATCCGATAGTGTTTCCGTTAGCTTTGCCGTCGAGTTCGATATGCCATGCGTTACGTTCTTCACGAGACTCTTGACGGAGCCCTCGAATATCAGTCCGGACACTCCCTCGGAAAGATCGTTGGCGAAACCGAGGGGATTTCCCAGAAAATCCACACTTCCTAGGATTGCAGCCGCATGCCATTTGACTTGATTGATGTAGTGCTTCTTCATTTCCTTCAGATAAACGTCCATTGTCTCGAAATGTAACCTATCCGAGTATCTGTCCAGCTCAATGAGGGCATCCTCGAATTTAATCAAAGTGAGTCCCAGGGTTTTCTTCGTTTCATGCAGCTCCACGGGTAACTTTGAGGAAGTGAAGGCGGAAAGGCGTACCTGGAAGGATCAATTGTAATAGAGAGAGATTATTAAGAGCATTCTAAGCTGAGCATGATATTTTGGTGACTCTCAGCGTGGGAGCTCTCAACAGAATAGCTCTTTGTAAATTATTATTGTTTTTTTTTTTACCTAATTCTAGAAAAACAAGTGGGAAAGCTTCAGTCGAGTGTGACCGACTGTGAGATACCCGATACCCAAAGCATTGTGGGTGAAATTAAATAGCACATGAACACGGAAAAAAGAAAATGTTGACAAATGAAGACAAAAGTTGCTAGAAACAACACCGAAAAAAGAGACATGTTGAACAACACGTACTGGCACTATCAACATCTCTCTCTTAAAAGCTACGTGCTCAGACACCCGAATAGTGTTCCTAAGCAGTGCGATAGAGCGAGAGGGTGCTTATTGACCTCTCGTTTTGACTCAATGCTTTTGAAAGAGAGATATGTTGATAGTGAACGTAGCTTTAAAAAGAAGAAGCATTAACAGAAACTTTATTGTTTAATAACTTCCATGTTTATCATCAGATTTTACTCAAATTTTTAGAACACATCCGCGATTGCCTTCTTATTTATTATATCTATTTACTTTAAGCCGGAAGTCACGACTATAGCTTATATAACGTTTTTTATGATTTTCGGGGGCGGAAGTGGGCGTGGCCAAATTTTAAAATAAACTTGATCTGCGTGCAACAGATTCCAATGTTGTCACCAAATTTGGTAACTCTAGCTCTTATAGTCTCTGAGATCTGTTGTTTCACACGGACGAACGGACAGACGGGCATGGCTAAATCGACTCGGCTGGTGACGCTGATCAAGAATATATACTTTATGGGGTCGGAGATTTCTCCTTCTGCCTGTTACATACATTCTCGGTTGGCACTAACTTATAATACCCTTGTAACCTATTATTAATTATTAATTTTGATAATACGAAAGTATTAAAATTATACTAATCTGCACCAAGCCTTGAGAAAAATCACTAACGCGACAAACAGAAGTGCACCAGATTCAAGCTAACCCGATAAGTTATCGAATTTTCACTGTAGGTTCGTATAACAATAGTACTCGAAAATACGCAAATATAACTATAGAGTATGAACACTTTACTATTGAGCATACACTTGATTTTATGAAACTGCTTGAGTATATATTTAAGGCAACGCGTAAAAAGGTTAAACTCTTGTATTTAAAATATTTACCTGCGTCGCTCCAATACTCAAATTCTCGAAATAGTATCTCTTCATATCCTGCAGAATCGGTTGCTTGTCCTCAAAGTTCTCGAACTGATATTGCACACTCAAGTTCTGCCTGTTGATCTTGCCATAGCCCAGAAACGAAGCCACCTTAAGTATGAGCTTCTCCTCCAAATTTGCGGTGCATGGCTTCAGGTCCAGGGTTAAGTACTTGAAAATTATGGCGTTCTTATTGGGACAGGGCAACATTTTCAGCTTGAGAACGACAGCATTTTTGTGTTGATCGTGATCAGCTGAAGAGGTCTGTGTGTGCAGAGCTATTTGACTGACGGCGTCCAGTAACTGGTTATCGATTTGGATGTAGGAAATGTTCAGATCCAGGGAGTTCTCCAAAGCACCCTGCGATATATCGCAGTGTATGTGATCGAGGCTGATGAACATAATTTCCTCGCAGGGCTTTCGGGTTATTATGGAAATGCCAATGCCTTTCACGAGCTCCACATTGATCTGGAATTTAAAATTAAATATATATTATATATTTCATAAAATAGGGGGATTTACCTACCAGATACTCATGCATAATGGATATTTTTCCCTTGTCCGTAATCTGTCTGTTGTTGAGGGAAGCATGCATCCATAGTAAATCGGGAGTTAGGAATACTGAATTTTGTTTAATTTTAATATCACATATTTCTATGGTGGAAATGGGGCCATCCATTCTCGTCGAGAGCTCCAACTGTCCGGAGCCTGGCCTCAGTTTTTGGGCCACAATATGCTGTCCAATCGGTATGGATTGGTGCTTACTTGAATTATTTTCAATGCGGCCCACAAAGGCTTCACAGTTGGGCCTTAGACCAGTCTCATAGCGGGACTGAAACGTTCGATTTATATTAAAATTTAAATAAAAATAAAAATAAGTTCCCCCATACCTGAACGCACATATTGGCGTGACACATTAAGCGGCCATTCTCAAACCTCCATGTCTGGGTGGTAACCCTCTGCTTGTTAGGCGTTCGCACCACTAAGGTCGTAAACTCCATGGGATTCGGGGGCTTCTCCAGGTCCAGCACCAGACGCACTGCATTGGCATCGTTCGATTGGATGGGAGGAGTGGATCCCTCATGCTCCAGCTGGCCATTCGAGTTCATGAGCCACAGCTGCGAGCGATCCCCCGAGTTCTTTTCCATAATCACAACTTTCCGCCCGCGAACTCCCAGCACCAAGTGCCTGTGCGGGCTGCTCTCCTCCTCGCTGGTCGATCGCTCAAAGGTCCCGTGAAAGGCTATGTAAATGAAGTTCGTGTACGTCAGCGTCTTCTTGATGTTGTTCACGTTGTTGATGGGAAACTCGATCATGTTGCCACCCGGTGCCTCCATCAGCAGTGCCTGCAATCCCAGGGGATCGTCCATGACGTAGGACAAGGACGATTGCGGACGAACTGGCGTGATCCAAACCGGCTTGGAACGCAGCTGCGAGAAATTGATGACCACTTCCGAGCAGTTATCAATGCGAATCGGTGGCGGCAGGGTCCGAGCGTCCGTAAATAGCAGTATGAATGTCGCATCCTTGGAGATGATCTCCAGTCGCAGGAAGAACATTTCCCCCCACTCATTTCGCACATTTATGTACAAACTCTGGACATCATTAATGGGTATGCCCTTTGACCAGCAGCAGCACTCCACGTCCGGTATCCGGACGCAAATGAACTGCTCCTGATCCCAGTTGGGCCAGTGGAAGGCGAAGTTGCAATCAATCGGGGCTGAAATGATTTTTCGAGGGTCCGGACGATCCTGAAGTAGGACATGACTTAGCTTGTAAGAGGGAATTATAGTTTAAATATAATAATAAGTAACTTACATAATTAACTATGTCGCAAAGCTGCATAAACTCGAGGCGGTAACCACTTCGGTTGTGCAGA
Organism: Drosophila rufa; assembly: GCA_018153105.1. Classification (NCBI taxonomy): domain Eukaryota; kingdom Metazoa; phylum Arthropoda; class Insecta; order Diptera; family Drosophilidae; genus Drosophila; species Drosophila rufa. The sequence goes on from JAECXS010000085.1 coordinate 18,769,135, forward strand.
TGGAATCTTGGGGAGAGTGTCACGAAAGTGGTGCTGGCATACAGACCCCTGCCACGCCTCACGCTGATCCCGATCGCATAGCTCCCCTTGGTGTTCTCAGCTCGCAATTCTCGGTGAGTTAGGTCCTTGTGCGTACTGAAGCTTTTGCACCACTGGAAGAAGATTTATGGGGAGTTTTTATAGAAACAGAGTTACTAGAAAGGTAACTCATGCAGAACGGCCATATATTCGATTTGCAATATGCAAGACATTTTTCGACTCTAATGTGTTTGGATTAACTTCACTTCAACTTGGAACATTCACCGCAGACAGAAGCGAAGAGAAACGATAGAGTATAATCAGGATCTGTGATAAGTTCGTCTTCTCCTATCTTTCTCTTCTTTTCTGATTAAACACAGTATACGACTATATACCTACTTATTTAGTATACTGAACTTACCGTGTTATTTGAGCCAAAGGCTTTTCCTAATCGCAACTCAAGGGCCGGCGATCCCTCCTGGTCGGAGAACGAGAACATCAGAGGCGCCACTTGCCGCGCCGTTTCGTGCTCCTCAAACTGCCCGGCCGCCGTGTTATTGGTGCCCTCCTGCTTGTAGATCAACGGCAGCCCCGTCTTGTTGATGATCCAAACCGGAGCACTTATGTAGATTTCCATGCCCTTGCCCTTCACAAACTGAATCGAGATGCGCAGGTGCAGCTCCCGCTTCTTGATGTCGAACAGCTTCAGCTTAGTTTCCACCACGCCCGTGTGGCTCATGGGTACCTTGAGCTGACCCGAGAGCTGGAAGTTGTCCAGCGTGATGCTCAGGTTCAGGGGCTGGTAGATATTGACGTTGTAGATATTCGCACTCTCCGAAGAGTTTATTCTGCCGGTGGCTTGCTCGTGGATCTTGAACATCAGGTCGCAGCAGAGCATGTTGTTGATCTTCAGCGGGGGCAGCAGGGTGATGAGGTGACCCGGCAAGCTCTGCTCCTTGACGTGGTAGATAATCCTGCTTATGTTAACCAAAGTGTACTGAACACTCTTGCTTTGGTCGTAGCCCACGAGCAGCTGCCGGGTGTTGTCCTTGCCGCAGAGCTTCCACAGGAGCTCCTCGTTGCTGAAGCCCGTCTCGTCGTAGGCCTCGCTCTCATGGTGCGCATTGTGGGCCACGTGCAGCGAGGCATCGATGAACTTCAGCGGCAGGGAGAGCTCGTCATTGGGCTTCACCACGCTGATGGCAGTCAGTCCGTCGCTCTGCGTGCCCTTCAGCGACATCTTAAGGAACACGTTGCGATCCAGCTTGTTGCTGATGAACAGCGAGGACTTGACCTTGATCAGCTTCTGAGCGGATCCAATCAGGGATATGTCGAAGACGATCCTGCTCTTCGTGGAATACTGCGAGTCCAGCTTGGTGGTGCGGAAGAACATGCCCACCTTGTCTATGGAAATGGGTCCGATCAGGGTCCAGCCATGGATTTGCACAAAGATCTGATGCAGGTTCAGCTGGTGCGAGTGGACGTGCCGCAGCTTGCTCTTCTGGCTGAAGTCGAAGGTCTTCGTCTCGTTGGGCTGCACCGAGCTCCAGTTCTTGATCAGCTCGAACTGCTGTAGGTCGGAGCAGCTCAGGTCTCCCAGGGGAGCGTAGATCGGCTTGAAGAGCAGCGGTGTCCCGGTGAGGTTCTGCAGGGCGAAGGGTATGAACGGCGAGCGCTGCCTGAAGTTCTTGGCCCCGTTGTCGTTGAAATCGTTGGTCCAGTTCTTCAGGACCATGTGGAAGAGCTCAATGAACGTGGAGGTGACATTCAGCTTGAGCAGCTGCCTGCTGGAGATCCCGATCTCGAATCGCTTCTTGTTCTCGTTCAGGTGCCCCTTGGTGTACTTCCACTTCAGGTTCGACTCCCAGGTCTCGGCCACCGGCTCCCAGCCGCTGAGTCGCCGGTTGTAGTAGTTGACGGCGGCCTCCGTGTCAATGTTGCCCAGGCTAAAGTGCTGGACATTCGACTCCTTGGGATTGGGGTCCTTGGTCTTGAACGTGTAGTTCAGCAGGAACTTGGAGAGGGAGACCTCCAGCAGCGGCACATCGGCGTCCATGCAGTCGTCGATGATGAACACCGATATGAGACTGGCGTCCACCACGGCGGTCTTCATTTCCAGGGCGGGATTCCGGTAGGTGCTCTGCTTCTGCTGCGAGAGCCAGAGAGCGGCATCGTTGATCCGCCAGTTGTTCACCTGCATGGCGTACAGGCAGTCGGACAGCTCGAAGCCCATGGCCACTAGAGGGGCCACCTTCTCCAGGTCCGAGTTGGCCTTCGAAATGACATTCTTCGACCGCGCTGTCTGCGTGGGCAGCAGCCGGACCATCCGCGAGAAGAGCTTGACATCCACGTAGGAGAGACGGATATTCAGGGGCTTCTGGATGAGAATGTTCAGGCAATTGCTGCGCAGCTCAATGTTCAACGTGAAGGGATCAATGATGGACAGGGCACTCTCCTCCTCGGCGTCCAGGGTGCAGGAGAATATCTCTAAATGATTAATATCAAGGGACAAGGGCACCGAATTGCTGTTTGGCTTGTAACAGATAACAGTTGTGCTCTTCAGGATAATGGCATTCGAGTCCAGGCGACTGCACTCCTCGGCCAGTATTATCTCGGAGTCTGTGATGTTCACCACGAACTCGGTGGATACGGTATTATCGATCTGCTGCTTCTGCGACATCTGACTATTGACCACCGTGGGGGGCGATGGGGAATCCTCCTGGAGGTACGACTTCAGCTGATCCAGGAAGCTGATCAGAGCAAACACTCGCATGTTGTTGAGCATTATCGTGTACTTGCTGAAGTTGGCCTTCTTGCGGCAGTGGATTTCCACCTGCACAGAGTTCTCAATCCGCGCCTCCTTCTTCGAGGGCTCCAGTATGTTCTTGAACATGTTCTCGTTTCCCACACCAGCCTCCACCTTCCTCTCGTCCACAATCAGTATGTTGCTCGATATCAGGTCAATGTCCTGAGAGCCATCGCTGAACAAGTCGATCTCCAGCATCGACTTCAGGAAGTGGATGCAGGCCAGGGGTTCTATGACAGCACTCTGCGTGGTGTTCAGGGCCAGCAGCAGGGACACATCTTCAAGCAGGATTCGAATGGAAATCAGAATGGAAATCGTTCTGGGCGTGGCTTCGCTCTTTTTCGGTATTAGGGATATTGTCGAAAGCCGCTCAATGGAGGTGCTGCTGTTGTTGTGATAATTCATGTAAATGTTATCCGTTTGCTCGCCAATATTGTTGTTTAGGAAGCTTCGGATCAACTTGTACTGCTGAATGTTCACCATGCCATTTAACTTCGAGAAAGTTCCCTGAACACTTATATCCGGACACACCCGATCGCCTTCCGCGGATAGATTACGCTCCAGTTGCAGGTGAAGAAAGCAGGACTCGTTGAAGAACGGCTGACCCAGTCTCAGGAAGTTCATGTCGGCTATAACAATGCGATTCTTCTCCTGGTCTTTGGCCTTCAGCGAGCTTCTTTCACCGGAGAACAGGTTTATATTCACCAGATCGATGCGCATTACGTCCAAGATTTCATTTGGCTCAGGCATGGCGGTCATTTTGCTTATAACATTATCATCGGTGGCCAAGAGGAAACTATTCTTCAAGGTAAACTGTCCGAGGTAAGCGATTATCACCTCGTTTCTGTTATAGCAGGCCGGCAGAACTATAACAGGAGAGTCTGCTTGAATTACCAGCTTCATTTTGGATGGACGCATGTTTTGTTCACTGCCACTTTGACTTTGTTTCTTTAGTTTTCTTATCACAGGCTGGGATTTAGCAAAGAATGGGTTAAACATTATTTAAGAATTATTAGAATAAGGAAGGAATATGAATAAGCAAGGAATGGGTTAAAATTCATTTAAAAACTATTAGATTTAGCCACTTTACCGTTTGCAATTGCAGCAGATCCTTGACAAATACATGCAACTCAGTGGAAAATCGTTTGGTGTGGATATAATGCACAGCAGCCATGTTAATTCGCAATGTGGAGTCGGTGTCCAAGGTTTTGAGGGCTTCCAAGTCAACCAGTTTTCTGCCAAAGAAGAGTAATTAACAAACCAAACTTTATTGGGGATGCCACAGAAATCACTAGGGGTTTGAAATCACTTTAAACGTTCTCTAAAAGTATGCATTAAAATGTTTGAGGTACAAATATGTTTATTTTTACGATGGCACAATTTGTAGCATACTCTTTGAGATCTTTTTAAGTGATTCCAAAACGGTTGTTTACTTTTAAAATCCCTTTAAAATGTTCCTAAAAGTATGCAATAAATTATGTTGACTCCTAAAATCAGACTTAACACTTTGTAGCATACTTTTACTTTGTAAAAGAGAGAAATTAGAGATTTTGAATGCCTTCAGATCGACTAGTTTTCTGCCAAAGAAGCATAGTTAAAAATTTTAACTAAAAACAAAACAAAACAAATATTATACTTTTGAAATCCCCTTAAAATTTGTCTAAAAGTATGCAATAAATTATTCTATATTTTGTAGCATACTTTTCGACACCTCTTTTAAAATATTTCAAATAGCTGGATCATAAATTCTTCAGTTACTTACTTTTTGTAAACAAAATTCAGCGCCTCCGTTCCACTTGTTAAGAACTTTTGCATATAAATATTTCCGTACTTGGTTAGATCGTAAACCGATACGGATCCCAAGCAGCCCTCAACTATTTTGGATCTGTGATCTTGGAGTATAACAAACACGGCATTGGACACATTCACTCTGGATAGAAGGGACTCGTTTTGGATTAAAGTAAAGTTAAAGCTTCTGATTGACACTTTCAATCTACTGCAGAATTCGTCGATATCTAAACGAAATAATAAAAATATTACATAAGATATTGCATTAAACTACGCTACTTACGTTTCTCCACCAGCTTCTTCTCTTCCGTATACTTTTGATTCACGTTATCAGCGGAAACTAGGCCGAAAAAGTCGAAGATCGTATACCAGCGCTCCACGCAAATGGCCAAGTTCAAGCAATTGAATTGTATCGAACTGGATTTCTCTAGTTTACTGTCCTGAGCGGATCGTCCTGTGTGGGATCTGTAGGTCACCAATGTCTGGCTTTCCCTGGGCTGTTTGCCCAACTCCTTTTTGTTGTTGCTGCAGAAGGTGGAGGGTTTCTTTTCTCCGCTGAAGTTCTTCAGCTGCATATAATCGTAGAAGCAAGTGGGCACTGAACTCGATCGGGTTATCAACGAATTGAAGTAGCTCGGTAGGTCGGGACACGACGACGATGTCAGTTCGTTCTTCTTGATACTCTTCTCGAGGTCTATCGAGGTCACCATATTTCGGAACGGTGATGTGAAATCTGATTTCAGATCTTCCATCAAGACAGACTTTAGCATTACCTCCACATCCTTGTTGTGGCCCTTGGCGATGTGCTTTACGTTAAATTCTTTGAATGTTAAATTGATCAGATCGTTGTGGTATTCATTTTGGAGGTTTATCTGGAATACCGGCACCGAAAACTGTATGGTCGTGCTGATAATGTGCTCGTCCTCGATACTCGATGTGGGCTCACTATCACCATTCTGATCAAGGTCTTCAGGGTCGCTTATAACTCCATTGGAGAAGTTGGTTGCATATTGGATGCACTCTAAGAGTAGCTCGTATTGCTTTCGGTTTAGTGATACCTTCAAAGCTTCCACCATACTGCCTTTTATCTGTGATTATGCAATATAAATTGAGGAATTAAGTTAATTAAGAAAGATATCCAAAAGTATGCTACAAAATGTTGTAATAAAAAATTCACCGAATTCGGATACCAAAATAGTTTATTGCATACTTTTAGACACCTTTTAAAGAGATTTCACATTGGAAGATGCTCAAAAGTATGCTATAAAATGTTGTAATAGAAAATTCAGTGAATTCCGATACCAAAATATTTTATTGCATACTTATGGGTACCCTTTAAAGAGATTTCACAAAAATAAAGACTGATATTGCAGATATTAAATACTTACCGTTACACTATTTAATTGCTTTTCCTGCCCATTATTCTCACTATATCCCGCATAAATGGGTAAGGTGATTGCTGTGTCGTGCAATATGGGAATCGCATCCTTGTTCTTGGCTGGATGCACATTAAAGCTGTATTCGCGTTCGTCAATATTTAAGGAGTAAACGTAGGTGTTTTTGATTTCTATCGTATACGATTCATTGAAATCATCGGAGTCGCCGTGCTTAGATACGGCATTTGTGCAGCTAATTTTACCCAAATTGGCTATTAAAACATTTGTACTCGAGTTGGAAATGGGCAGAATAATTATGGGACTGCTTATAATAATATCAAGCCTGAAATAATTATATAAAATAAATTATATTTAATTTTATAAGGAGTGGTTTTTAGCTTACCAATTGTCCTGGCGATTTCGCTGTGGATGGACTGGTCCCGTTTGCTCAACTGCTCTTACTTGTTGCACGAATTCCTTAGCCATATCGGTGGCTTTGTTACCAATCGATGTGGCAAACTCACTGGGCATTAAGGAGATATTTATAAGGAATTGCTTAAAGAATTATTACAAATTGAACTCACCGCAAGCTCCGCTTAAAATATGTTATACAAGCATTTACATCCCTCAAGAATCTAGGACAATGGGTATAAGAAGCTGATGCCATTCGCATTTGAAAAGTGCAGGTGGTCTTGTCACTCCAATGACTCTGGAAACTTATTGCATCGCTGTCATCATCGCTCTTCTCCTCGTTGTAATTATTTGAGTAGATTTCATTTGAAAGTTGACTAAGAACGGTCTGCTTATTCGTGTCGGAAGTCCTCAAAATGGTATCTCGGCCCACTGAAAGAATTCTCGGGTGGCAAAAGGCCTCAGGAGTTATGTCGATCACTTGGATTCCACCGAGAGAGCCGAAAATGGACAAATCCGATTGAAATGATGCATTGATCTTAGCTTCTGTCAGCGTTACAGTTCCAACTTTTCGACCAATATTAAATTTGTCTCGTTTAATCGTGTACAACAGAAGAATATTCAAGCGGAAAAAGTCGAAAAATATCTCGTTATGCGTTTTCTGATCAACTTGATCAACATCCAATTCTTCTTTTGGCACTTCCACCAGCGATTCTTTTCGTAGTTCCTCGAGATCATTTGAGGAAATATTCTGTGTCAAAAGCGTTCGCTTTGCGAAGTTCAAAATTTCAAGAATCGTATCCTGATTAGCTGAATAAGTAAATGAGTTCAAGCAATTATTTGGTGTAATTGTTGATTTAACTATAACTAATACATACCAATAATGTCCAAACTATTAAACATTATGCTGGTTGTGTGAAGTTGCGTCGAATTGCTTTGATTTGGCGGCACAATTTTAATGTCAATAGATATAAGGGCCGTTGAGTCCTCATCTTCGCAGAATTCCGTTGACTTGTCACCTAGAAAAATGTGTTTATAAAAATAATAATTCATTTTACTGTTAGTTTAGACTAAAGTTATCCGCAAATAATAAGCTCAACTTTGACTGCACTGGACATAAAAACCAATAAGAAAGCTACAGTCGAGTGTGGCCGACTATGGGATACGCGGTAGCCAATGCTTTGTGGGTGAAATGAACATAGCGTATCGCGGGCGAATCGCGGGAGAGTCGCCGTTGAATCGCGAAAGAGTCGCTGGGGAATCGCGGGAGAGTCGCGGAAGAGTCGCCGGCGAATCCCCGAAGAGTCGCGGGCGAATCGCCGAAGAGTCGCGGAAGAGTCGCCGGCGAATCCTCGAAGAGTTGCGGGCGAATCGCAAAAGAATCGCGGGAGAGTCGCGGAAGAGTCGCCGGCGAATCCCCGAAGAGTTGCGGGCGAATCGCAAAAGAATCGCGGGCGAATCGCAAAAGAATCGCGGGAGAGTCGCGAGCGAATCGCGGGAGAGTCGCGGAAGAGTCGCGTGCGAATCGTCGAAGTGTCGCAGAAGAGTCGCGAATCGCCGAAGAGTCGCGGGCGAATCGGCGAAGAGTCGCGGGCGAATCGCGGGAGAGTCGCGGAAGAGTCGCCGGCGAATCCCCGAAGAGTCGCGGGCGAATCGCGGGAGTCGCAGGCGAATCGCCGAAGAGTCGCGGAAGAGTCGCCGGCGAATCCTCGAAGAGTTGCGGGCGAATCGCAAAAGAATCGCGGGAGAGTCGCGGAAGAGTCGCCGGCGAATCCCCGAAGAGTCGCGGGCGAATCGCCAAAGAGTCGCGGGCGAATCGCGGGAGAGTCGCGGAAGAGTCGCGGGCGAATCGTCGAAGAGTCGCGGGCGAATCGTCGAAGTGTCGCGGAAGAGTCGCCGGCGAATCCCCGAAGAGTCGCCGGCGAATCGCGGGAGAGTCGCCGGCGAATCGCGGGAGAGTCGCCGGCGAATCGCGGGAGAGTCGCGGGAGAGTCGCGGAAGATTCGCCGTCGAATCCCCGAAGAGTCGCGGGAGAGTCGCCAGCGAATCGCGGGATAGTCGCGGGCGAATCTCCGAAGAGTCGCCGGCGAATCGCAGAAGAGTCGCCGGCGAATCGCAGAAGAGTCGCCGGCGAATCGCAGAAGAGTCGCCGGCGAATCGCAGAAGAGTCGCCGGCGAATCGCGGGAGAGTGGCGGGAGTCGCGGGAGTCGCGGAAGAGTGGCGGGCGAATCGCCGAAGAGTCGCGGGCGAATCGCGGGAAAGTCGCGGAAGAGTGGCGGGCGAATCACGGAAGAGTGGCGGGCGAATCGCGGGAGAGTCGCCAGCGAGTCGCGGGAGAATCGCCAGCGAGTCGCGGGTGAATCGCCAGCGAATCGCGGGAGAGTCGCGGAAGAGTCGCGGGCGAATCGCGGAAGAGTCGCGGAAGAGTCGCGGGCGAATCGCGGAAGAGTCGCCGCGTTGCTGCCTACACAAGGTTGCAAAAGTTTAGCAAACAACGAAATTTTATTGTTTAATAATTTCAATATTTATCATCCAATTTTAGTCTAAGTTGTTGAGCACGCCGCACCCATGTACTTAAGCCAAAAATTAGGGCAATAGCAAAGTTAGGCATTTGTCATGGTTTCTGGGGAATTCTTAACACAAATCTGGGTCAAATAGTGAAACCAACTTGATTTTGGTGGAACAGATAGATGATGACACCAAATGTTGCATCTTTAGGTATAATGGTCTCCGAGATCAGTTGTTTTAGATGGACAGGCGGACAGACGGAAATGGCTAAATCGACTCGGCTGGAGATTCTGATCAAGAAACTATATGGGATCTCGATGCCACCTTCGGCCGGTTACATACACTTTCGGTTGTACCCTACGGGTACTGAGCATTAAAAAAAAAGTGTTTTAAGGGAATAAGTTTCTTAAGTCAAAACGTAGTGATGGAATATAATTTATGATTTGTACGTACCCATTTTAATATTTTGAACAGCTTTTGTAATCATGTGCGGACTAGTAGCTCTATCGAAAAAGTTTGGAGATCCCGGCGAGGTGGGCGAAACAACTGCACTATGCTTAAGGCTGCCAGACAAACTATCCATTCTGAATAAATTAAATTATATAGAATAGAGATTACATTGTGGGCTTATTAGGCTAAGCATTCTAACAAGCTTTTGCTGGTTAGTTAAAGAAGTTAATTTCTTGGCTGAGACTTACCCGACATGTCGATGACTGGCCACCAAGAGTTCAAAGTCCGGACCAAAGGACTGAATAGCATCCACCAGAAGTAATCCGTGCACGGACATCGAGATATTCGTTTCATTCGATTCCTTGGTCAAACCAGCTCTGGCTCCAATAATTTGCAGTTCAGCAATACTCCTTTCCGTTGACTGCATCTCGATCACCAGTTGGTCCATCACGAACTCAATGACCACTCGACTCCGGTCGTCCTCGGCCAGATTCTTGATTCGTTCACTCGCGTAAATTGTGTTTCCTCCCCTGTAGATATTCTCCATTTCCTTGGAGGCCTTTATAATGGGCTTCATTATGTTGCAGCAGTTATTGATGAGTTCCTCGTTGCCGTGGATCAGAATGGTTGGACAGGTGCCGAAGAGCATGAACGAGGGGTACTCCGGGTCCACGGTAAATATATTCCTCTGTTCGACGGTCAGATTGATATTGAACTTATCAATCAGGTGGAAATTCGATGAGGTTTTCAAGCAAGCCTGCCATCGTTCCTCGTACTTGCAGACCAGAACTTGCAGGTTTGTGAAGTTGATGAGATATTTATCATAGATCTTATTGTGCAGGACGTACTCCAGTTGAACGTTCTTGTTGAGGAAGCCCTCCTCTATTTTGGGATTCTCGAGAAGTGTCGGAGAGTCTGAACCACTCTTCTCCGATGCCGGGGGCGTTGAGCAGGGCGTTAAATAGGTCTCGTCATCATCGCTTGTATTATTATCGGCTACAGCCGATTCTATCACAGGTATAGTTCTCTTAACCTCAATTTTTCTCATCTCCAGCTTGCCAAAGTCCAATAAAACCATTAGCGAATTACTGACCTTGTAGTTTTCCAAGAAAATGATGCGGGGAGCAAAGATTTCGATTTCAAACATCCAAGTCTTTCGATTTACCTAAGAAGCAGCATTATTGAGTTAATTAGTTTTTAACCAATTGTTAAGCTTTATCTTAATAAATAAATAAATAATAACTTGGACAACCTTCAGTCTTGGTGCTTCCTAAATTTGCTGTTCCTAAATAACTCTAAGGTGTAGCTTCATATCTTTTCCTGACTAATTATTCTATAGGGTCGTGCGAGCTTGAGCGCACTTATACGGTGACAGATCTCAGAGTCTTATTTAACCATTCTAAACTTCACCGTTCACATTGGCATCATGGTCGGGATAGCAAAAGGAGTTTTTGCTTTTGTCAAGCGATGGTCGAAGGGGTTTGAGGATCTCTACACGACCAAACTCCTTTATATTTCGGTGGTTCGCCCGATTCTCGAATATTACACGTGCGTATGGTCGCCTCAATACGGCAAATATCAGGACCTTATCGAATCGGTACAGAAACAGTTCATTTTGTTTGCCTTACGGGGATAAACCTTGAAACCTCATCGTCACCTGCCATCCTAAATTGACAGACTGCGACTACTGTACCTGCCCTCGCTGAAGGATCGCTTGACCTGGAGTGATGTTCCTGCATAAGTTGATTACTGGACACATCCGCTCGTCTCACCTTCTTGGCCAAATTCGATTCGCCATACCTATAGGGCCGTCTCGTAATTTTCGGCCTATTGCCTTGCAATTTTCTAAATCTAACTTTGAGATTCATGATCCTTATCGCGTTTTATGTTCGTCGTACAGTGATCTGTACTTTTTGTTATATGTTGAAATGTCCCTTGAGTTTAATGTAATTAATATTATTACACATTTGTCCTTGCCTCCGCCCACTTGATGTGATTCGGAGCATATCTATAAAAATTACTCCAAATTGGGCGGAGGTACTAGCAGATATTTGCTATTGAAAATAAATATAAATATAATTAAGGAGCTGCTGCCACTCACCTCATTGCCACTAAACATTTGATTCCAGTTCTTCATAAAGTCCGTTTTCTTCTCGATTCTGTCGCGCGGCTTGTACTTCTCTGGGCTTGAGTCGGCGAGGAAGTCCAACAGCCACTGTATAGCATCCTCGTTATAAATAAGATCCAGGCCCTTCGACTTAATATTAAGTTGAAATCGCAGGTGGTTACAATTTTCGTATTGTAGTTGGAACAGAATGTCCTCCTCGAGGGGAGTACTCTTCGCTATTTGGCTTGCATTCCCTGTCTGTGGCTTAATTAAATAATTGTGCATGGTCTCCCGACTGGTCTTGTCTATGAGGTAAATCTCATGCAGCGACACGCCAACCGTATAGGAGGTTAGCTGCGGACTCAGTTGGAGGTAGGCGGAAAAGGTGTTGAACTGCATTTCCATGGACTTGCTCCTTTCGTCGCTCAGCTTCTCGTCCGTCTGCAGGATGACCAGACCCTTCAGCAGCTTGATGGAAAAGTGCCCGAAGACGGCGTCGCTCTTTAGGTCCGACGAGTTCTGAAGCGAGTTCTCCAGCGCCACCAGAATGTCGTCTTCGAGGTGCTTCAGCGACTCATCCTGCTCGCCGTTGGGCGTGCTGGGACTGTTGGCATACCAGCCCATCCAGTTGGGGAACCAATGGAAGAGCATATTCTTGCCCTTGACGTTCTGCGACTCGAAGGAGAAGCCCTTGGTGAAGACATTCTCGAAGCATATTCTCCGCATGATGGTCAGATCCGAGATCTTCCTGTCGCCCTCGAAGTACGCCTTGAACTCCTTATCGGCGGCGGACAGATTCTCGTTCGGATTCAGTATAATCGTTTTGTAGAGCAGCATGTAGCGCAGGTTCTCCTTGAGTATGGACCACTTCTCCTCGGTGCTCTTGAAGTCGAAGCCATGGCAGGCGACGGCATAGCGCCACCACTGGCTCGGGCTGAATTCCACGCTGCAGCTGGGTCGCTTCAGCCGGTACTGGCGCACCTCCCGCACGTGGCGGATTTCCGAGAGCTTGTCCAACATCTGCAGGCGCTGGACCTTGGATATGTCTATGACTACTTCGGGCACCAGGAGCTCGCAGGAGACTCTGGGCCTGTCTTTGGTACGTATCACCTGTTGGCACTTGTCGCGCCTCCATCGCGCCGTCGCGCAAATGGGCTTGATGATGAAGTTGTGGGGCCTCAGCTCGCATGTGGAGTGCAGCTTCTCGAGGACCTCCTGGTTGGAGTACGACTGGCATTTGATGTCGTCGTGCAGCAGGTCCCAGTACACGGAGAGCTCCTTGAGCTCCACCAACTTGTAGTTCATCTCGTTGTTGGTCACCTTGTAGGACCCGTTGGTCCAATCACAGTCGCAGCTCTGGGCGGTCAGGGAGCCGATCTTGATGCCCGTGCATATCTTGCTCTTGCCGGTGTCCACAATGTCCTCGAACCGGAAGTGAACGTCGGATATCTTGAGCTCGATGTTGTCGATGATGTTGGTGGCCATGTTGGTGCCGTACTTCAGCCAGTTGTTGTACGAGGAGAAGTAGTAGGACTCCATTTGCTTGCCCTTCTCCGACCGCCAGCCGGCCTCGGCGGTGTCCAGCACCGCTAGCTTGTACTCCAGATCCTGCAGCTTCTCCTTCTCATAGTCCCAGTTGTCCAGGTTCTTGGGGCAGATGATGCAGAACAGGCCCTCGATCGAGATGCACCAGGGCGAGGTCCGGAACTGGCGAACTGGGATCTGCAGCTTGATTTTTCGTATGCTGCCGGCGGTGACTTCCACCGGCAGATTGAACGAGCGGAGGGCATCTTTACGTATGGGTATATTCTCGAGCTCGACCTCGCCTAGAAGTCAACAAATTTGATGCGAAATAAAGATAAACAATTATATCACTCCAAAAAAATAACACCATTACCGGACAGCAGCGCCACCGAGAGTTGGGCCGAGTTCAGGTTCTCCAGATATTTGCCAAGATATGTATTCAACACCCACGTTATGAGGTCTCGTAACATCCTTGAGTTTATTTACCGCCGCCGACGCTAATCCTATTTGTAATATTTTTTGTTTTTATCAACTTTCCCCGAGATCACAACTGTAAACATATGATTGGGGCCTGTCTACACGTCCGCGGCATAAGTGGGAACGCGGAATTGGTCCGCGGTGGGAAAACGGTCAAAGTCTAGCTCAAGAGTGCCAACAGGTGGTTATTCCCAGTACAAATTTGTTAATTTAATAGTTATTTATCCAAGAAGGTTACAAATTTCGAATTAACTGTGTGTAGGTAATTAAAATGAAAAATATCAATTTCATTCTCGTTGCCTGTCAACTTAATCGCTTATCGTTTTTGTGCGATAGGCCTGAAGTACCATTCTACCATCTCTAATTGTTATCACAGAAAATCAAAATTATTTATTCATATATTTGTTTATTATTTAAAATGGCCAATCCGAACGTACCGAGGGGAGCTCTGAGTTTGCAGGTGAAGTTATTTAATTAAATTTTATTGCAGAGTATGTTTTATATTTTTATCTCTTTTAGAATGTGCTGAAATATACGGTGCAAAACACGGACCAAAATGCCGAGCAAAAAACAAACGAGGCACCAGATGACGTTGAGGTTTGTAAACAAACAAATTGGGAGCTTAAAAATAGTTCCTATAGGAAATAAATACAGTCAGGCTGGGTAAACCAGTATCCAAGACATTATCCTAGGTCTTAAAAGCCTGAAACTTCAGGAATCTTGGTCTTGGCTATGAATCAGTCGAAGCATCTAGAACTTATTTGGCCATGTGCTTTTTATGGGGGAATTCTATTGAAAACATGTAGAATTAAGTAAAAAATTCATCATTCTGTCCGAAATACAGTTCATTCATATTTCATCCATTTCGCACTGCTGTTAATAAAATGTAAATCCCCTTTTTATATTATAGAAAAATCATTTTTTGGAAAGTGCTCTAAGTGCCATGACCACCGATGCTGCGACCGCTCTGAAAGCAGCTTTAGTTATTCTAAATAGTGATGAAGCCACCGCAGACGACAAATTGGAAAGTCTAGATGTCATAAGGAGCCACATTGATGACATCGATAATGCCAACTCCCTGGTGAAACTGGGAGGAACCTCAACCTTACTGCGCTGTATAAAAGATTCGGAAAGTGAGATTCGAGTTTCGGCACTCAATACGGTTGCTGAAATGGCACAGAACAATACATTTTGCCAAAATGCGCTCATAAATGAGAAGTTCCTGCCTGTACTCACCAAGAACCTGAGTGAGGCCAACGAAGATATTGTAAGGAGTTCCATTTACGCGATCTCGTCGCTGATACGAAACTTTCAGCCAGGCTACAATGAGTTCAAGCGAATCAAGGGTATCAAGGCTTTGGCGCCTTGCCTGAAGTCTGCCAACTCCAATGTCTACATAAAGGCAGCCTTTCTTATAGCTTCGTTGTCATCTCGCGACAAGGCTGTCAGAGGTATTTATTCAATTAATACAAATAAGAATGAAACTATACTTTCTAGTTCTTCTTCCAGATGACTTTGTCAAGGCAGAGGTATTCCCTGTGCTCTTGGAGAACCTGAAGCCCGTTAAGGAGTTTGATGTCAAGCAGGAAACTACTCTCTTTGCACTGTCGTCTCTTTCCTTGCAGTCGGAACTGAAACTTTCTACGGAAAAACGCAAGGAAATATTGTCAACACTCCAGCAAATTATCTCCAAAAACAAGCAGACGGAAAACTGCGAGGTAGGATTTGATATTGTTTTATAATGAAATGGAAAATTAATATAGTTTTTACTCCTTATATTTGCAGGACATTGTGAACTATGCAAGAAACATTGTTGACAACTTAAATGCGCGTTAAACGTGTTGTAAATTGAAAATAAATTAAGAATGTTAATTAAAACTGGAGTATGTCCGCATTTACACTTTACTGTAACAATAAGAGCTCAGTCTGGAAGCCACGCACCCGTGAAAAATCTAAAATCTTTGCATTTCTTAAGTTTTGTAACAAGTTAACTTTATTTGTTCAATCTCGCAGCTATGTCGGTAATGTATCAAAATCGTCGCCAACTGAAACTATTGGTACATGCTCCAGATTAACCTCAATCGGATTGTCACATAGTCTATTGCGTTTCGCAAATATATTCCAGTCCATGACCTGAACAGCGTGCAGACTTTCGGCCTCGTTATGATGGCGCAGCACCATTGATTCCTAAAAACAAAACAAGATTATATCTCTTTCGGGGAACGTCTTATGGAATAACAACAAAACAAACCTTGATTTTCTCCCACTTATCGTCGACATCCTGCAGCCAGCTGAGCAGCAACCGGCCATTGAAGCGACAGCGTGCACTCTTCTCCTTCTCATCCTGCTCTGGCGTGAACAGGTTGTAGACCTCGTCGTCCTTTAGGTATGTACACACGGAATAGGGCGCCGACTGCCCGGATATGCTCCTGGCCGCCTTCGAATGGACCCGTATTATCTCCTGCTCCACGTTCATGCAGAGCTTCTCCCGCTCCACGGTGTGCGCTTGGACTAGGTCTCGCCTGGCCTTCTCCTGATCCTCATAGATTCGCGTCATGGCCGGCGGCACTGTGCTGGGAATGTCCACAGCCGGAGATTCCGAGTTGCGACTCAGCAAGTACGACTTCTTCGTCAGCAGGTAGTCGTTGTAGCCCTGCGGAGGCCTCGGCTTGATCGGATACAGGCTCTTCCACTTCTTCTCGATCTGCCGGCGGATGCTCAAGAACATCTGGAAGCCGTTGGTGAAGGGATGGTCGTGGGGATGAGACTCCTCGGAGTTCGCACCCGAATCACCCATGTTGGCATTCGAGTTCTTGGAACCGTCATCCGTGTTCTTGGGCCGTATCTTCCGCTTGCGCGGATGCAAGTCCACGTTCGACGAGGGATTTGTCTCCTTCGACGAGGACGTCGACGACGTGGAGGGGCTCGGCACATTGGTGATGGTCTCCTGGTCGAACTGATGGCCTTGCGGTATGGGACTAGACGTCATGTTGCTGTAGGAGAGCTTCACGTCCGCCGTGTCATTGGCATGATTCGATGAAGCTGGCGACGGAGAGCTGCTCTGCATCTGCGGGGAGGAGTTGTTTGAGCTGCGCTCCAAACTCGTGACGCCGGAGCGGTGAGAACTCCGCAGAACCCTCAGATTCTTCTCGTCATTGAAGAGCTTTATGTTCTTGTCGTCCAGCACTGTGGAGCAGATGCTGCTCTTCTGGGGACTCTCGTGCGGGCTGATGGACTGGCTGGTTATGACCGTGTCGATGGAGTCGCTGTTGGAGCTGACCACGTACGGCAGGGCCGCATTGCGAGAGGCAGTCACCTTGCCGGTTCTCAGTACATTGCCTTCGGTGTCGATGGAGCAGTTCTGTTGCGGAATCACAATCTTCAGAGGCGGCACCTTGAGGCCACCGTTGTACAGGCTGTCGTTGCTCTTGTAATCATCGCTGCCCTCGGTTTCGTTCTCGACGTCCACATTCTTGCTAATCTCCACCTGCTCCTTGTCGGCACTTGAGGCCGCACTGCTCTTGTTGCCCGACGGCGAGCCCTTGGTCGCCGCTAGCTTGGAGCCCTTCTCCACTCTGGATGAGAGCTTCAGGGAGGCGCCCTTTAAGTCCTTGCCATGCTCCGAGTCCTTGCGCTTCTTTTTCTTAACGTCTTCGCCCGATTCCTCGTAGTCCTCCTCTATGTCCGAGTAACAGCGCTTGGCTCCCGAGCTGCCCTGATGCGCCGAATCGCTGCTGTTCTTACCATCGCTGCTACTTTCCTCCGCGGAACTCTTGTCTTTTGTGTCCAGGACCTCCTGCTTCTCGTTCAAGTTGCTCTCGTCGCTCTCGGCGTCTCCTTTCTTGCATTCATTCTTCTTTAAATTGGTGCGAGATGAATCTGAAAGAGCGGAAATCTTATCAAAAAACATTTGACAGCTGAGTGAATCATGAGATTGGAAAGTGAGAATAGAATATATTTCGGATAGAACGTATGTGAGATTTCTATAGAAAAGTTCTCATGAAAGACGATTTACTTCCTAAGAAATTTAGTCAACGTAATATAACTTGAATTCAATAATTCATATTGATGTTTATTAGTTCATCTGTTAATTATTTTAAAGACAAAACCGGTTTTTGCAAATATTATCCAAGAGATGCCTTAACTCTACTTTATTCCTGTTTTACATGCGTCGCGTGTATCAGATACATTTATTTACATACATACATATGTAGAATGTGTGCACACTGTACATATGTTTGCAGCCGAGTTGCCGCGAGATAAATCGCAGGTCAGGTATAAAAGTCACTATTCGAACTATTTGCAAAGTCAGCTTATAAAGCTTATCAGCACATTGAAGATTATGTTTTGATGTAAATATTTACCTGTCGAAGATGTAGCAGTCATTTGGATTAGTAAAGCCATTTGTTGCCTCTCCGACATGGGCGTATTTGAGTTTGATCTCGCTGGGGTAACTCCTGTATTAAATCCTATCCCCTTCGGTCTTGGGGGTGGCATACTTTTCAGTTTTTATACGGTAAAAAAATCAAAATTATAGAACAAAAACGGAGACTTCTAACAAAAGTCTTACAAATTTCAAATTGTGCGACCGTATTTCGAATGCAAAAATATGCCACCTCGCAAATATTACATACATAATAATACTAGCAGACAAATAAATAATAAACCAAATAAAAAACATTTGTAATGATTAAATTAAAATCTTAAGTTTGCGTTGAATGAATTAAGAAATACTTGCTCTCAATATTTATACCTTATACTATCCAAATAAGCATAAGTAACTTTTTTTGCCTTGGACAATTTAGTTATGGTTGCAGTTTAGTTTTCTCAATAATACTACTATATACTTCACTTTCCTTGAAAAACTACACTCATTTAAATGCTCAAGCTGTTATATTAGAACCACTTACATTAATTAAACATTTTTTTATTAGTTCTACATTTCTTGGGTGTTTCTATCCCCCCGTTTCCCCCGCGGCAATGTGAACGCGTCGCAAGTCCCTAAATATACTAAATCGCGCCGTAGATGTCTCGCCTGGCCACACTCTTGGTTTTATTTTAGAAGTGTTTTTCAGTGTAAGTTATTTTTTATTAAAAACGTTGCCTACTGGAAACTTTGTGCACCACTTGAAAAGTAATATAGTTTATTAAAGCCTGACAAATTAATGGCTACAGCCAGATAGATTATATATAAGTTCCAACTGGATTTAGTGAGCAAAATTCTATTCACACATACTTGAACATACAGTACATATGCGTATGTGTGTATGTTGCAAGTAAATATATCTGCTTTAATATGCGCCACTTGAGGAAAAGTTTGTGCTGGAAAATATGATCCATTTTGCAATCGTAAATAAACCCCCCGGAGTACGGATCCGTTGGCAATAATCAAAACAGATTATGAACGAATTTTGAATGCGCTTCGATTTTCTTTGATTTATGACAGTGTAATCGAATGCCTAATGCAGCAAACTTTATGTTTAAGTCATAATGGTTTGGATTTAATGTACATAAAATGACTCACTTTTTATATACATACTCTGCGCTAGCCGCTTGGGTGTTGTTGCAATTTGTACTTGTATTTTTGTTACGCACTGTTTCTAGTTCGCCCGGCTGAATAATGTAGAAAGCTGTGTTCTGATCTTGATAAAGATTCGAGTAAATCATCGGTCTTATCCGACTGGCTATCTCTTTTTACGCAATCTAGTTTTCCAATTCGAAAGGTGCGTGACGAAAGACCAATATAATGGCAGAGACTACATAATAATTACAGCGCATACTTGAAAATTTCTTTAGATAAAATTTAGTTTTAAGTCTGTAGAGTATTAAAAGCTTCGACCTCGAAGTATATTTATTATTTGCTGTTGATGTAAGCACTATTTTTACGATTACTTTTCTTATGTACATACTATATGACGGAAAAGTGATATTAACTTTCCCTAATGCTTCATATGTATGACAATTTAATAATAATGTTAATTTAACCGGCCTATGTTGACAAATAAAAATCTGAAATTTTCAAGGATATATTCGATATTAATCGAATGTATTTGCCCCCTATTTTTCCCAATAAGAATCTGAAAATGTTTAATTCCAGTTGGCTTGCAATTCTACTTAATTATTTTATTTTATAAATACTTATTATAAGTAGTATAAAGTTATTGTTAACTTTTTATAGCCGGGTTTTATCGTTAAAACGAATATAATAAAGCGTTTGTTTTCGATTAACAAACAACCCCCACTTCTTGGCATGCGCATTGTCAGTTTTCCTTTTTCATCGTATTGATTAACGCAGCTTGAATCATTTTATATACGGTTAAAATGATTGTGTCCAAAGCTATTAAATCATACAGGCTGTAAAGCACATTAATTAATAAGAACTAACACTTTTCATTTCACTATCATTCATATTTACTTCAGTCAAAGGTTTGACGTTCCTTGATAAACACTAACAGTCCGGTTTTGTGTAAACTCTTTGCAGGCAGAAAATCGAGAAAATCGGCAAAATGACCCAAATGTCTCAGGACGAAATAATAACCAATACGAAAACAGTCCTCCAAGGCCTCGAGGCCTTGCGAGTGGAGCATGTTTCGATTATGAACGGCATCGCCGAGGTCCAGAAGGACAACGACAAGTCGGACATGCTGCGCAAGAATATCGAGAACATCGAGCTGGGCCTGAGCGAGGCCCAGGTGATGATGGCTCTGACCTCGCATCTACAGAATATCGAGGCCGAGAAGCAAAAGTTAAAGACACAGGTACGCCGCCTTCATCAGGAGAACGCCTGGCTGCGCGACGAGCTGGCCAACACACAGCAGAAGTTCCAGGCCTCGGAACAGCTTGTCGCCCAGCTGGAGGAGGAGAAAAAGCATTTGGAGTTCATGGCCTCGGTGAAGAAGTACGACGAGAACCAGGACCAGGACGATAGCTGCGAGAAATCCCGCACCGATCCGGTGGTGGAGCTCTTTCCGGACGAGGAGAACGATGACAGAAACAACATGTCTCCCACTCCGCCCAGCCAGTTTGCCAATCAGACTTCCGGCTATGAGATTCCAGCACGTCTGCGAACATTGCACAACTTGGTTATTCAGTATGCGTCGCAGGGCAGGTGAGTTGAACCATAAATATAAGTTGGACCATAAAAAGAACATTAAAATATCGAATTACATTATTTCTAATCCATCTCCAGGTACGAGGTAGCCGTTCCCCTCTGCAAACAAGCCTTGGAAGACCTAGAAAAGACTAGTGGCCACGACCATCCCGATGTAGCAACAATGCTTAACATTCTGGCTCTCGTGTATCGTGATCAGGTACGTCTCTCTGCTTGCATTAACTTAATTTATACATTCATTAATTAAAACCACTCCAGAACAAGTACAAGGAGGCCGCCAATTTGCTGAACGACGCTCTGTCGATTCGTGGAAAGACTCTCGGCGAGAACCATCCAGCCGTGGCGGCCACCTTGAACAACTTGGCCGTCCTCTATGGCAAGCGTGGCAAGTACAAAGACGCCGAGCCCCTTTGCAAGCGTGCCTTGGAGATCCGAGAGAAGGTGCTGGGCAAGGACCATCCCGACGTTGCTAAGCAGCTCAACAATCTCGCCTTGCTCTGCCAGAATCAGGGCAAGTACGACGAGGTTGAGAAGTACTACCAGCGAGCGCTCGACATCTACGAATCGAAACTGGGACCCGACGATCCCAATGTGGCCAAGACAAAGAACAATCTGGCTGGCTGCTATCTGAAGCAGGGCAGATACACCGAAGCGGAGATCCTCTACAAGCAGGTCCTGACCCGAGCCCACGAGCGGGAGTTCGGGGCCATCGACAGCAAAAACAAACCCATTTGGCAGGTGGCCGAGGAGCGTGAAGAGCACAAATACGACAACAGAGAGAATACCCCATATGGCGAGTACGGCGGCTGGCACAAGGCCGCCAAAGTGGACTCTCCCACCGTCACAACCACTCTAAAGAACCTGGGAGCACTCTACCGGCGGCAGGGCATGTTCGAGGCTGCCGAGACCCTGGAAGACTGTGCAATGCGGAGTAAAAAAGAAGCCTACGATCTGGCCAAGCAAACAAAGGTCTCACAGCTGCTGACATCGAACGAGAAGCGGCGATCCAAGCAGATCAAAGATGACATGGACTTCACCGATGAGGTAATGCGCACTTAATTTATTCAAATTAGCAATCTCTTACGTTCTCTGTCGTTCCAGAAAAATGCGAAACCATGAAAATATTATTTGTTCATCGCCCACAACGGAATCTTTATGTTTATGATTGAGAGTTAACAAAAAAAAAGAAAACACTTTATTTATTCATTCCTTAATATACATAAGCTGCTCTCAAAGCATACATTAGCAAATAAACAACGTTTTATACCTTGTTATTTCGGCAAAAAAAAATATGTACCGCTTTTAATAATAAAACCAAATATATTTAACAGAATCTACCTATTTAGTATTTTTTAATCTTTTTAATATTTATTAATAGTAACAAACAATACAGTGGGTTTGCCTTTAATAAGATATACCACGACTAATCGCTATCATTGTCGTTTAAAATGGCAGAAACTATTCCAGCAAATTGCTCGGCTCTGTCCAGAAACTGCTCCCGCGTTAGGCTCGTATCATTACGCAAACTCTGCGCAGTGAGCAGTAGATTCTCAAAGTCCTTCAATTGGTTATCCAGTTCGTCATTACTAATATCCTCTTTGCTCTCTGAAAGTGCATAATTTTAAAGTTAATTAAACAATGGAATTACCATGCAAGTATTACCTTTAGAGCCCATCGTGACATTGGACCAGACCACATTTCTTAGACCCTCCACAACTTCCTCATATTCTTTTTCCGTTTCATCTGAATCACTTTCCGGAGTATTCCCCTTTAACGTTATTATATCGAAAAAGAAATTGGTTCGCTCCTTAAGCTCGCCAAAGGACATTCCACCTTCTCCCCCCGAGGAACTCGTCGTCAAAAGAAAACCCAATTGGATTTGCTCATTTTTGGACAACGTATTGGGAATGGTGTCGATAAAGGAAGTCTGAAAGGCAATCTCGATTAAAATCGTATAAATAGGGGAGTCTTTTTTTTAACTTACATCTTTGGGGTCAAAGTAAATAATTAAGGCTTCTGTCGCCTGCAGAATGTCCTCCGGAACGCTTTCTAATTTTCCAGTAAATGGAATCAGATTAATAGAGGTATTATAGTACTTGGTTTTAATGGCGCATTTATAACAATTCAGATTGCACTCTGTTGAGCTTGATTCTTTGGGTTGTTCCATTTCTGCTAAAATGTCTGTAAAAATAAAGAATGTATTTTATTCAGCGTCATTATCGTGGTTTAATGTTGTTTCGTTGACTTAAAGATGTCACAAACACTCGGCTTAAAGGATACTGTGTCTCCTTTACACGAATTTCAAGCAGAGTCTTTATAACATCTTGAGATAAACACAAAGCTCGCGACAAAATTATTCTTTGCTCATTCTTAGTCAACTAATTATTACTTTTAACTATTTCCAAGGGCGTTATAGTGGCGCCATAGGACAAAACTAATACGACGGGGTCCATTTTACAATAATTTAGTTACAGTTAACTAAAAAAAACTATTCAATTCATTTATTTCCAGCCACTAAACAAAATGTAAACACCAGTGTGACCAAAGCTTAAGAATGAAAAAAGCTCCCATTTGGCCAAAATAAAATAGCTTCTAAGTTTTTAATGACAATTTTTTTATTTTTTATTCTTATTTATTTCTCACTCTTAAAATAAGTCATTCAATTTTATATCGTTTAATACTTTATTATCTTAACAGAAAATATAAACATTTGTATGTTCACTATTATTAGCCATACAAATAAAACCAGTAAGTTAATGGCAACATATTGTTTATTATGTTTAACTTTCCTAAATTGATTGATCCTAACTCATATTTTTGTCATATTTCTTCAACAACTGCTGGTAGGTTGTATCACATTTGAGGTCTTCGCCCGTGTCCTTGCCATATACCTTTTTGGCCCTGTCAAAGGCCTCGATAATGCAGGATCTGAAAATGTAATTCATTTTAGATTGATTAAGAAAATCCTAAAAAAAGAACTCACCTAAATAACTTTTGGTGCAGAACATAGGCGCTAACATGACCAGCATCCAAATAGCGCACCTCCGCCCCGGGCCATATATCCTCGAGGCTGGAGCAGCCTTCGCGCGGTACATAGGCATCGTCCTTCGCACACACCGCGATTATCAGCGACGTGTCAAACGGCACCGAGAAGTTCTTCAAATGGGTGCACTCGTCCATCATTCCGCGCATGAACTGCAGCGCCTCCCTCTCCCACCAATTCGTCTTGGTTATGTCTATCTTCTCCGATTTGTTGTGCGCCGACAGTGGGAGAATGAATTTCATTAGGTTTGTCAACGTTGACTTCGTCGACTCCTTGGGAGGGGCGTCTTTGTCGATCGCAACTACCTTTTGACTGATATCCCCTTTGCTATTATCTATGGTTAGGTTGTCAGAGTCGAGCTTGGAGTTCTTCAGGGTCTTGGTCAAGAATATTGAACTGTCGTCATCTTGGGAGCATCTGCTGCCCTGCGTCTCATATTTGTCGCCACAGGTTTTGCTGTTCCTTTCATGTTCCTGGATCTTTCTCGTGTCGCTAATGTCCTCTTTAAGCTCGTGCAGCGACTGGTTGAAGTTCTTGATGAAGCTCTGTCCCGCCGAGAAGGCGTCGTCTATTACAGTGACCATTTTGGACAGACGTTCTCGATACTGGCCATCTGAGAAATACTGTGTTTCCAACATATCCCAGTTGATGGACTGGCTCATAACGCCCTGGGAGGAACCATAAATCATTAGTTTGTATTTATTTATTCCTTATTCATGTAAACTTACTGTTGTAAATACAGCTGAGGCTGTGGACCAGGATAGGCATGGCACAAGTACCAAAGGCTTCGGCCAATTGGTGGCAGCCAAGGAGGCCATCTGAAAAATATAATATACATTTACTGAATTAATTTTCCAGCCTTCAGACTTACATGTCCTCCCATGGACAGTCCAGTGACACCAAGAGGGCCGAAGCCATTCCTTTCACACCAATGTAAAAGCACCAGGCATTCGAGAATGAGGCATCCGCCCATCACAAAGATATCAGATACATTATGCAGGTTAGATCGGCTAAATATAAATATGCTTTAATGTATACGAGTATTTATTAATTTTTACATATACTCACGTTTGGTCCGTGGGTTTTCTCAGGCCATAAAATGGATTTTCCAGTATGATGGATCCTATATTAGCGTTCTTGAGCAGGGGCTTCGCCACAAAGTTTCTTCGTCTCCAAAAGAACTGAAAATATTCAGATACTTATTAGCGGAACTTGAAGATATAACAATTTAAGGTGGGAGGCGAAAATCCAGGCTTGATTTTAAATGTAAATTGGTCCCATAAATGGTACAATTCAATTAATTAAAGCTTGCAAAGAAACTTGAACTTAACAACAGAAAGTATGGTCTGATGACAATTATTATGAGATTTGCAAGGTAAAACGAAAAGAGATTTCTTTATTTGTGGGACCCACTTTTCTCAAACGTTTGCCTTATGGCCGACCGCCTGGCGTCTGGCCTCTATTGAAAGTAAAACAGACACATTATATTACTGCAATTCAGGTCTACCAATGGTACTCACATGATCACCAGTTCCGGCCAGGTGAATGCATACCGGCTTGTGCTGCTCACTCTTCCACTTGTTTGGAATCAGGAGCTGAAAGTGGGCCTGTTGTGATGCCTTTGGCACCACACCGGGTAAGTGTAGCTCAAGGGGGGTCAGGAACTGGCCTTCTATCAGGGTGCTTTCGGCAGAGATTTCTTTTTTTGTTATCTCCACGGGATAATCGCGGGGTACAAGCTTGAAACATGATTCCCTACTCGATATTATTTTTCGGAACTGAAACACTCTGAAATAATTATCGTAGAACAAAGACCATTAATTTAATTATGATTTAGGTGCTGATAAATGTAGTAGGTGCCACAAAATAATGAATGTAAGGTTGCATAAATAAAAGAAAGCGACGCTGATTTTGCCTGATATTGTGAATATAATAATTTGATGTATTTTGATTGATTCGATAGAAATCCAGGGACTTTTTCCATATCACGGCAAAATAAAATATTTATTGATGGTGCCTATAGAACTCTGAGCGGAAAACCAAGAAACATTGCTCCATCCTCATCGTACACACTTCCCACTAACCTGTACATGAGAATAAAAGAATTGCAGTCATATCCAGTGTCGTCCACTGGCGGAAAGGGAACTGAAATGTAAATTAACAATGGGATCGTAAATCTAGAAAAAATAAACGCATCTCTAATTCCCGAGAGAATCGCATTTTGTATTTAACATTTAGCCATAAACCAAAGATCAGTCTTGTATTCTCTTTCTTCTAGAATCTTACCAACTAAAAAACACAATGAAAGTGGAATCAAATATTTAATAAATAATAAATAAAGGATGATAGGTTAAGAGAAAATGAAACCTTGTAGTTGAAAGCACTCTAAAATAATAAGGATGAGTGTATCCTGGTGATGAGAAAATCGGGAAACTCACATGATATTATTATAGGACATGCACAAGTTAAGTTATAAATCATTTTCAATTCGGCCATGCTCTTTAAATGGAGATCCTTAGGTGCGTTTAAAAAATCTGTTATATAAGCCATAGAGCTTACTCTGAACCTTGGGTTCCAAGAGTTCTTTATATATGTATGTTAATGTGTTCCTTATACTACCAATTAGGTTCACTTTCATGAGCGCAAAGGACGTATAGGGCTGGGAGGACACCGGTTGCACATGATATTTACAAATAAAAGTACATAGTTTAACTCGATCCGGCACCGAGGTCTATTCATTAATACCACAAAATATTTCAATTGCTTATAGGCACAATGAGATGCAACGAATCTTTGTGTATAAATTTGGACACCCAAATAAATAACCAAATTAAGGTCAATATCAAAGAAGTATTACGTAAAGTGATTGTATGAAAGACGTACACATTTCTTGAGTTTCTCAAGCTTTAAGGAATATATTCTTACCGGCGTAGGTTCTCGGGCTTTCCCCATCCTTTTTCGAAGAATCTGGTTATCAGCATGCGCCGATAGAGGCTGTCTAGCTTGCTCGGCGGCATTTTTGCTAATTTTTTCTTGTTTTGCCAAAATATTAGTAAACAATGGGTCCCAATAGAGATGGCAAGATGGGCTTCGTGGACTATCGATAATAAGAGATAAGAAGAGACACATCCATGGTGATAAGACCTGGAATTTTATAATTTTCTCTTATTAATTTTGTTGATTACTTCTAATCTGGTTTCTACTACATTAAAACAACTACTTAGTTTAAAATATGAGCATGTCGATTTTTCTGTCATAATTTTCCATCTTTTTGGAACAGTTGAAAATGGAACATGGTGGGATTTTTAAAATCTGAATGGAACAAGTAAAAAAATATTCAATTTGAAAATGTTAACACAAAAAAGTAATTTAATGTTTAATAAACTTTGAAGTTGTTTTTATATAGAAATAAAGAGACCTGGAAATATCAAAATATTAAGTTCTTCCTCTTATTATTATGCACGAGGCTGTTGGGTGGGGTGAAGGCTGTTACATGGAAAAGGGTTGGAACATATGTATGTATTTCCCGGCGGAACAGGTAGTAAAAGAAAACAGCAATGTACATATGTAAGTACATAGGATTGCATGTCCAATGGAAAAAGGAGTACGAGTTTGATGATATCATTCCATTATTTGGACACCCCAAAAGCTCATATTAAATAAAGCCACACACAATAAATACAATTTCTTATTCTCCGTTTTTTATTACATTGTATCTTATAAAATATGTTACTTATTTGTTTCCTTTGGTAATTTTATCAATACGATACGTATACACTACATTTATATTTGTATTGTATATTAAATTATGTTTTCGGGCAAATCTAATACGTTAAAAAAATTAAATGTTGCCCTTGTAAATACCTTTATTAAAAGATTTTATAAATATACAAATAATTTATCCAAAGCACACATGGATGCACATGAATGTTCCTCCAAAAACACGTGCATTATGTATGTACTCGCATGTGTATATATATATATGTACATAAACTAAACTTAATCTGATGTTGACTCGGCTATGTGGTGTAAGTCTGAATAATTAATTATTGCGCGATGTAGGAACTCGTATTGTGCCTGCAAGTATATAAATATATAACATACAAATATATATATTAAGTTTAGACTTACGTATGAGTTAATAAGTCCCGTTCGCTGAGATCGTAATTTCCTTGTTGTGGCACAAATGTCGACACATTTTTCCAGCCGAAGATGCTGGACCAAAATGCACATGGCAACGAATATGGAACTTCGATCAGTTCCCAGACTGCAGAATATATAAAACGTGTTAAATTAGAGCTTAGTTCTTCGATTAAATCCTTGCAGAGAACACATACCTGCAATGAACTGTCAGTGGAGATCGACAACCAGAGTTTTTATTGTTCTTGTAATGGTTGTAGGCTTGATCCACAAGTTCTATAATGCCCCGACAGACTTCAGGAACTTCGCCGTCCACTGTTGGCCAACCATTGTACTGAAACTGTGTCACCTTCAGCGTGTCATCTATTTTGCAGTTCGTTACGTAGAATTCCCGTCGCGTGTAATAGGGACAGCTCTCGCTGTGCACGTACTTCACGAGGATGTGATCATACTGGACTTCATCATCGGCCCAATAGCGAGGACACTTCCTGGGCCCATCCCCGATCTGCAAAATCAGGCAAATTTGAAAGTTGCACAGATAATGCTTTTGCTATCTAAGGCAATACTCACTTCAGATATCATTACCAAGGTGGTAACACTCTGTTCCGAGACCATTCGCCAGAAATCACCAATTGTGTTCTCAAGCGGGTCCTGAGCGATTATAAAAGTATCGCTATTGTCATAGCCCTCGATAAATGATGCATTAATGTACGTTGAATTGTCCCGAAGTGGAAGTGGAGTCAATATAACCTGGGATTATATCAGAAATTGAGTCAAATGTAAGTTAAGGTATGAGTGGTAGGACGCTTGCTAGAGCCTCCTCTCTGTTCCACACCCTCTGTTTGTTCCACCCTGAATCGTTGAGGAACCCTAGGATTGCTGTAATCTTCAGATTTCCCACATCTTTCAGCGATGCTGGACCTCTTTGCAACTCCTGCAGCTTGCATTGCCTGACGTAAGTTAAAGTAAACTATATAATTACTTACTCTATTACGATCGTAGGGTATAATCTCTTGGCTTCTGTTCTTCAAATTGTTCTCCTCTGTGTCGCCCACACAACACGATTTGCTAATCTCGTCCGCTGTAGCCAGCAGTTTCTAAAGAACAAAGGGTTATAATACAAATTACCTAATAAAGAGCTCAAAGCTTACCTCGAATTCCAGTTCCAATTTGCATTTACCCTCGTTGGGCTTTCGTTTGAGAGATTCAATGGCCGATGACATGGTTTCAATGCCAATATCCGTGTTGCCAAAGGTTCCAGTGTCTAATAAAGCGCGGTAAAGGAAGATGTATTGTTTCTGCAAAGGGTAATATAAAGGTTATTGTGCTTTTTTTTTTTTCGGTTTTTACTGTTTCTGAGTTAGTCAGAGTTTTACTTTTTTCTGTTACTTTCTTGTAGCAACTTTTGCAATAGTGTAGGGCGCTTTCAATGGAATAATAAAAACAATTAAGAAGGCTACAGTCGACTGTGCTCGACTGTGAGATACCCGGTACCTAAACGTTTAATTTAGTGCAAAAAGGGCCACTTTTTAAAAATGTGTTGTGGCGAAACGGCTTAAGCTAGTTTATTAATTTAAGTAGCATATAATAAAGTAACATTTATACAATTTTTCTAAAAATGTTTTACTGAAAAATATGTATAGGTATAGGAGTTAAAGGAAATCTACCGTGGCTCCTCCAGAAAAAATTGATTTGCGGTGTACATCCTAACTGTCCACAGAATGAAATAAATAAATTGCACTAGTTAAAAGATAATTGTCCCGAGGTATCACCGTGGAGTTTTTTTCTTATTTCATTTTTTTTTTTTGATTTTTTTTGAAAGTTTGAAGTCAAAAATACAAATTTTGACTAAAATAAAAAGTTTAATTGTTAAACAAAAAATATAATTAAAAATAAAATATAAAAAACGCCGACGGTGATACCTGAAGAATTAGTTGCAAAAGCTGTGTGCAAAATTTCAAAACGATTGGTCAAGTAGATTTTGAGTAATCGTGTACACCGACTTTGAAAATGGCACTTTTCAGGAGAGCGCTTTAGAGTTTTGGTTGCCCATATATCGAAAAAGAATATCCTCCGTTCAACTACCCATTAATTCGTTGTTTTTGCTCCGATCGATTTCAAATTTGGACTTTATATTCTTGGGATGTTGGCCATTTATAAAAAAAAATTAGAAAAAAGACATGTCGAAAAAAAATTAAGTACCGTTATAATACCCTAGTACTCTATGGGTGCTGGGTGTAAAAGTTGTGAAGGTGTAAAAAAATATTATGGGACATAAATAAGTGGAGTATGTTAGGTTGGGTGTAGGGTAGGAGGTTTAGATAATTCCGAGTAGTAGGTCAATGGGGTGTATTCTTTTGAGTCTTTTTCTGGTTCTGTGTTCTGTAAGTCTTCTGGCCAAGACCTTCGTGTGGGTAGTCAATTTTGTGTGATAAGTTGAAGCTTATCCCCGACCAGAGGAACGCAAAGGTTGTATTATTCGGCTCCGGTTACTCTAGGCAGTATCTTGCTCTAAAATACCCGGATGCGGTTCAAATTGGTCTGAGCACCTATACCATACACCTGTATTCCGTATCGCCATGTGGGGGCAATAATGGCCTTGTAAGTCCCTACTTTGTTAGCCAGGCTTAGGCGGTTGTTAAGATTATTGTGTGATCAAGCTTTAGCCCCGTTCTAGTCTAATTACTCACCAAGGATTGGACTAAAAAATTACGCTGATGCCGCAAGTCACACACTGTGTTGTAGATCGACACAGAGTCTTCTTCCTCCAGCTGCTGGATGAGGGAATCCAATGCCACCAGGGTGCCAGTGCGACCGACACCGGCACTGCAGTGGACCAGAATGGGACCCCGTTGCAGGGAGTAGACGGAGTTGATTTGGCGTATGAACTTGATGATGCCATTGGGATGTTCCGGTGCCATAAAGTCCTTCCACGTCAAGTAGTGGTATTGTGTGATCTGTCGACGATCCTCCTCCTCGCCCGAGTTGGCCTTGTTCTTGGACACGTTCAGGATGCGTTCGATGTAGTCACCAGTCTTACGTTCTTGTGCAAATTTCACTAAAATATCACCAAACTGCTTGGTATCAAATACTTTCTCCGGCCAGTACTTGGCGCACTTGGCCTTGTTGTATTCCTCCAAATTGGTGAGCATCACAATAATTTCCAGGTGTTGTTCCCAAATCATCCGCCAGAAGTCGTCGATGGTGCTCTCCATGGGACCCTGGGCGCAGATGAACTTCTTCCGCTCCTTGTAGCCAATCACGAAGTTGGCGTTGATATAATCGGCGGTCTGTAGTCCATTTATGGGCGACAGCTTGACGCGCGTTTGGTCGTAGGCCTTGATGTCGGGATACCGGTTCTTGCAGGCGTTCTCCTTCATGTCACTATTCTTGGTTGTTCGATCGCTGAAGCGGTTCGGCAGCATCTCGTACTCACGCAGGAAGCCGTAGTCAGTGTCCTTGTGGCGGTTCTTGTAGGCGTTTTCCAGGTCCAGCCTGTGTATGGGGCCGGCATCGAAGCCCTTGTGGTTGCCCGAGGTGATGAAGTGGCTGTGGTTGTGACTCCGGCGACCGAACAGGGCCCTGCTTGAAGGGAATACAAATATTTATTTTATCAATTAGATATAAATGTTTGAGTAAATACCTCAAGGAGTCCCTCAGCGTCAGGGTATCCTCGCCCTGCATGGCGTTCTTGGACTTTTTGTGATGGAAGACCCACAGGATAATGATCACGAGCAGGACACCCAATAGCACGCCTCCCGCCTTGATCCCTATGTTCAGATAGTAGTCCATGTTGTTTGAGGACTGAATGGGTTCCGCCTCGGTGGCCGGTGTAATCACATCAAAGTACTTGCTATAGGCCATCAGTACGTTGTCCCTGTCTCGAACTGTGTGGGTTTTACAACATATATGTCTTATGTTACCAGGGATTCTAGGCATAACTCACCAATTATCTCTAGGAAACCCGTGTAGTTGGAGTTGATGTCTATCTGGCCATCGTAAACATCGCGGCTAGTGTCTAAGAGTGGCACAGTGGGATTGACGGAGCTGCTTGGCAGTGGATTCTCCTCGCTGGTGGCTGCATTCCTCCTGGCTCTCAGTTTATTCTCCAGAATCTTGAGAGCATGTTCCGTCAAGTTGGCTCCCTTGATGAGGTTGCTCTCCTTCTCGGTGGACTCCGAATCTGAATCTAAGTGGGAGGCAAGAATCATCAGTTAAAAGTTCTTCAAAATCAAAGATTAACATTACTTGAGAGTGAACTTAAAGGAGGAGTAGGCCTGTGCACTATCTCGGGCTTCCTCAGGAACGGTGTGCCCGCCAAGCACTGCCGGCAGATGTCATCGTTTTCCCTTATAATCTCGTTGTTCTCGGAGAACCTCACTTCGTCGCCCAGAAACACTTCCGGCTTGAAGTACTTGCCACTAATCATCTCCGCTATATACGCGCTGCTCCTGGTCATGTTGTCGCTGTGCACTTGCTGGTATGTGGCCACATTCAGCTTCTCCGGCTCCGGCAACTCGTTGTTGTTGGCATTGTTAATCCGAACTAAGTAGAGTCTGTAGCAGCATATGGGTCCGTTGCGCTCACTGATCTTGGGCAGGTAGGACTTCAGTATGTACTTCGAGCCCAGGTTCACCTTTGTCCACATCGTGCGGCCAATGGTGTCCGGCGTGGAGACGGGCATGCGGCAACTGCCGGCCGCCGGCTCGCCGTTCTTCTTGTGGCGCGTTATGGCCGACACGGTGACCGTGTAGTTCGTATTGGGGCTGACACTCTCGTACAGGGTCTTGTGGTGTGGTTCGTCGATGCGTCGGATCTTGGGACCCCACATCTCGCGCTCCACCGTGCTCATGGGGTTGCCCAGCAGGTGGATTAGGTACGAAACCACCTTGCCGTTCGGCGTTTTCGGTACGTCCCAGTTGATGGAGATGGAGTTGCTCCGCGTCACATTGTCGTGGTGGCAGTGGATCGTCAGATTCGTTGGCTTCGTGGCCACACCGTCCATGGTGGTGCCATTGACGTTCTCCGACCAGGGGCCGCAGGTCTTTGTTAGGTCGCTGCACGCCCTCACCCTGAACTCGTAGTCTGTTGCGGTCTTCAGCTTGTCAAACATGTAGGGCAAGTTCCGGGAGTTCTGCTGGTAAATGGCCTCCTCAATCACCTTGGGCACCTCGCCCGACTCGGACACAATCAGTTCGTAGTACTGGATGTACTCGATCAGGTCCTGCGGCGGCGGATTCCAGCCAATCGTTATCGTTGACGCAGTGCTGCCAGTGGTCTCCACCTTTGGTATGAAAATGGGATCAAAACTGAGCGTATTGATCCCCTGTGCGTACTGCGTGGG
Source organism: Drosophila rufa (assembly GCA_018153105.1). Lineage (NCBI taxonomy): Eukaryota > Metazoa > Arthropoda > Insecta > Diptera > Drosophilidae > Drosophila > Drosophila rufa. The sequence continues at coordinate 18,802,239 of JAECXS010000085.1, forward strand.
CTGCCCGTTGCCGATCGAGTTCTTCCCCGAGATCCTCAAAAAGTATGTGGTGTTTGGTCGGAAATTGTCCAAAATATACGATGTGTGGTTGCCGCTAATGATGTCCTTGTAGTACATAAAGGTCGGGGTTCCCGCCTCCTGGAAGGTGATGAAGAACATCTGCACGGGATCGTTGCCGTCGTTGACGGTCCAGTTCAGGTATATCTTATTGGCACCCACAGCCTTGGCGAAGTCGATGCTGACCTGTGGCTCTTCCATCACATAAAGGGTGATCTCCGTGAAGGCCGCTTCCAGGCCAGTGTCGTCGAACACGGTGCACTTGTACGTGCCGTTCTCCTTCTTGTAGACCTCGGTAAACTCCAGAGTAAAGTTCAAGTGCGTCTCGTTCAGCTTGGCGATGGATGAGAAGGTGTCCAGGAACTCAAAGGGGCTGCCGTCCTTGAGCCACTTCATATTCTTGTTCGTCGTCTCGTTTTGCGGGTACATTTCGATCAGACAATGCAGCACCACATCCTGGCCGACCTTCCGCTTTATCCTGTCGGCCGTGCTCCGCAACACCTTGGCGGGCAGGTAGGGTTCTACGTGGAATTCAGTCGAATGGTTCTGCCCCGTCAGGGAGGTGCAGGTGTAGTTTCCAGAGTCCTTGATATTAACATGGCGGAGCGTCAGTACATTTTTATACTTGATAAAATCGGGACTTTCGTTTGTTTCGCCAGTGCCGTCATTGGGATTTAGGGGATCAGTCCTCAGTTGGAATCTGAAAGGGATTAAATAGAGCGGTTCTTATTTTGTAGGTAAAACAAAATGGTTTTATTTATTACCTTGTATTATTTTTATCAATAGTCTGGTTTCCTAAAGTCCATACTGCTGCTTCGTTCTCAGAGGCACATTCCAGAGAAAGGTTCTTTCCTATTTCTGCCCATTCTGCAAGAACACAAAATTTAAATGTTTTAAAATGTATACATAGAATAGGCTGTGGGTTTGAAATCGAATAAAATAATGCCTAAGAGTATGCATTGATTAGGAATGGTATAGAAATTTGTAGCCTTCTTTTGGTCACCATTTTGTATATATAAAATAATAAATTTAATAAGAAAAACTGCAAAAAATAGGCTTATATATTTACTCAATTGAAAATATGTTCAAAAGAATGCAGTATCAGTAAAAACTAATTTTGTAGCCTACTTTTTGGGCTTAATTTCAGTTGATTTGAAATCTACAGCTATTTCTGTGGCATTAACATGAACATTAGTTCAAGATATTGGGCTTTTGTATTGCTTTTTACGGTCCATATGAAAACTAAGATTCAAATTGCAATAAAAATGCTTTCACATTCATTTTCCGGTAGAGATTATTTTCACAATATTTCTTCTCTACAACTTTTACTGATTAACGAAGCTACTAAATTTTAATAAAACTCCCTATGCTAATCTCTTTCCACAGATAAATCCCCCTTTATGACGGCTATCAAAGAAGGGGGTTTCGGGCGGTCAGCGAATTTTCATCAGCCAGCCAAGACTCCCTCCCTGCGCATAAAAAACTTCACTGTCGAATGATTTATTTTGGAATCAACACGTACATAGTATATAATCCACACTGCACAATAAGTATTCAAAAGAGCTGTTTCAGATAAACGGGAATGCAAGTACTGGCGTACATAAATGTATGTACATACATACGCTCGCACAGACATAACTACGTCTGTATGTATGTGCATCGGGAAGTGTGTACATATGCTCGACTACTTTGTTTAGTCCCCCAATTGAAATCTCACCCCATTGCCCCGTAATCTTTGGGCGTTACCGACATAGTTCAAGTGCCGCTGTATCTATAGAGTTATGCCCCCGATAAGTTTTACTCCCGGCAATTAATTAAACTTGTCTGGGATAATCGTGAAACATTCATTCACAATTGCAAAAACAAAAAGAAAAACACCGCAATTTGTTGACACCCACAAAACGTTCTTGATGTACGTATGTATGTATACATGTGCATATGTAGCATTTATGTTTTTCGCCCTAACTAAGCCTAACTAAGTAAAATGCTTGAGGCTCTTATGTGGGGCTTTACCTCGTTTCACAGATCCCTGCACACATATCGTGCCAAGGAAGATATATGCAAGGATTATAATTAATAGCGTCGACATGCGTCGGTAGGGTAACGCCATGGCTTGCTAATTCTCACTCCGAGCCGGATAAATACATATGTCAAAAATTATATTCGTTGTTTGCGTTGGTAAAAAAACGTATTCCTCTATTCAATCGGCGTCGCGGCGACTAAAAAACACCGTAAAATGTGTTTTTAAAAAACCATTTAGTAGACGGCAGCCGCGAACAAGTATTCATTAATCGTTGTTTTTTTAATATTTTTTTTGCGACACAGTGTTGCCAGATGAAAATTTTGCTTTCCCCCTAAAAAATCTCAAATAGTCATTATTTCCCCTAAAAAATCCAGTCAGCGTGCCGATTTTGAAACTAATTAAAAACTTTTTAAATATTGTTGTTTAAATAACTATTAATCTTCACAAGGCCACTGAATGATGTCTGGAGGCGAGAGATGTATCAGGCCAGCCAGCATCCGGGAGGACATCGAGGAGTGGAGTCCACAAACAGCTTTTTTGGGAGGGCCTCCTAATTTTTTTATTATTTATTTTTAAAACGAAATTTTGAATCTTTTCTTCTATTTCTGTGCTTTTGAAAGGAATCTGGCGGTTTTTTAATAATACGGTCACACCGTTATTCCGTTACAAAAATCTGATTCAAATAGTAAGTGTGTACTTATCAGCTTTCAACTAAAAACACCGAAGAACTCAAAAACGCGCTTTTTTGCCACTGATTAAAATACTTTATGGTATTTATTGTTGGACCGGAGTATGCGGTCACTTATTGTTTGCGGGCACACTGAAAAAAAAGTAAACTAGCCGGCGTTGTGCGCGTTTTTTTTGCAGAAAATCACTAAAAAACAGATAAAAACATGAAATTAGTCAGGTAAGCCAAGTGTCAAACAACTATTGCCTTGATAGTTCTGTCAGAAGCGTTGCGATTCGGCTTTTCTGTCAGTTCTAGATGTTTGTGCAAAATGTACACATGCACGCGATGTGCTGTTGTTGTATCGGTGGATGAAATATTTAGACATAATTCCAGATTTGTGAGATTAATATATTGTTTATTTGGTTTTCTCTTGCAGATTCCTGATGAAATTAAGTCATGAGACTGTAACCATTGAACTCAAGAATGGGACCCAAATACACGGCACCATTACCGGCGTCGATGTGGCCATGAATACCCACCTGAAGAGCGTCCGGATGACAATCAAGAACCGCGATCCCGTCCACCTGGAGACGCTGAGCATTCGCGGCAACAACATCAGATACTTTATACTGCCGGACAGCTTGCCGCTGGAGACGCTGCTGATCGACGACACCCCGAAGTCGAAGACAAAGAAGAAGGACAGCGGTCGGGTTGGAAATCGCGGCAGGGGCAGAGGTGCTCGCGGACGCGGCGGACCACGAGGACGCGGAAGAGGCCGTGCCACAGGCAGGCGTTAATTTTTGTAACTGGTACATTTAATAAAAAACAAATATTCGATAAACATGTAGAATATACTTTGGATAAACGACACTATGTTTGATCAGCTTTGAAATATGGAATTGTTACCAACAAATTTTGTAATATATTTTCGCAACCTGCCGAGAATTCATCACTTGAAGCTGCAGAATATATCTCAATAAGTTTTATAATCTTTTAAACTGTTTTTTTGCTTAGTAGGTTACGAGAAATATGTTTATCTTTGAAGTTTTGTTTTCAAGTGTGATCGATGTTCATAATTAAGCTTAATTATTGTCCAAATTGGTTAATTTTAAGTTGCTGTAATGGCCCTAAAATGCCTAACACTATTAGGCAAAAACTTTAGGTCATACACCAGGCTGGATATAATAATTTACTTACTTCTGCCCTTGCTAATGTTACATTTAGTTTGGTTGCGATGTGAACCCAATCATGATAATACCTCGCATTGTTTTTCGCGCCGTGATGGATTGCTGGGAGATAATACAAAGCTTAATCCGCTGTAGTAAGTAGCTAAGAAAATCAATTAATATCCTTTTCTTGCTTCAACCAATATCATTTTAAAGTAACTCTCCTGAAAGTGTCGCTGATGATGGCCCTGCAAAGAAACTTCTATTATACACGAACGAAAATTCAATGGCAGATAAAGTTAAACCAGCACTAAATAATATCTTAAAGCTGAGGAATGTTATTCAAGTTAAATCGGAGGCTGATATGGCTAATTACCTAGTTAATGGCAACTATTTGGGCGGAATTCTTTGGAAGGTCGATGGTAATGACACTAAAGTAACCATTAGATTTCCTAGTTCACTTCGAACCAAACCCACTCATCTCTGGGAAACGGATAAAATGGAATCGGAATCGAATCTTCCATCGTCTTACTACTCCGATGAAGGGTTCTTACCAATAATATATTCCATTACCGCTTTTCTCAGTCAACCAGATTTAAGTAAATCTGCTCACGATAATAAGGATAATGGCGTAACAATCTCATCAAATCCTTTTCTTTTTGATGACAAATATAAACAAGATTTAAATCGTAAGCTTTCAGATCCAATTAAATCGAGTCGTGGATATCTTTTGACATTTTACCTTGGTATCCTATACATTTATCCTTTTATCCGTTTGATTATGGTAAGTATCGCTTTAAAATGTATAATTTTTAAAATATAATGTATTTTTTTTAGCATATGGAAAGGGAAAAGGCACGACAACAAGTTGATTTAATGAATATTGCAAGGTCAAATCGGTTCCTGCACTATTTTTCATGGTTTTTAGCTACTTTTATTGTCTTATCAATGATTAATGTCTTGACTATATTTTTACTAAAGGTAAGTTTTTAACAAATTCGTTTGGTATTAGCCAAAAATTGTTTTTTATTAATTTTTTTTTAACTAATGGAAATGATATATTTATTATATGAAAGCGACAACTGGGGACCTAAATCGAGCAAAAGATTCAAAAATTCTTCCAACACACGTTAAAAAAATTGTGTCCTTATAAAGTGCTATAGATTTTATTTAATGACAGAAAGACATATAATTTAAAACATATTTGTGTTTCCGAACTTTTTTATTTAAATGTAATTTAGTCATTAAAGCTCCGTACTCAGACACACGAAAAGTATTTCTTAGCAGTACGATAGAGCGAGAGGGTGAGTATTGACCCCTCGTTTTGGCTCAATGCTTAGGAACACTTTTCGCGTGTCTCAGTACGGAGCTTAATAAGTATTCCAAATTTGTAATCCAAATCAAGTTTGATAGCACTTTTTGTAAAAGCTTCAAAATAGCTAGAGCACCACTAGTATAAACTAGCTAAAAAGCCAACACTCAATATATCGATATATCGAATTGTGGCGCCATCTGTTCAGGACTTTTTAGAACTAAAAGAGGAAGAGAAGTTGCGAGTAAATATTTATTTATTTATGTTCTCCCTTTTCAGGCGCCGTTTTGTGAAAATGGAAATGTCTTAAATTGCTCAAGTTTTACCGCTTTACTCTTTTTCTTTTCAATATGGTCAGTGTGTGCTATTTGTTTTTGCTTTCTAGTTTATAGTTTGATTCACCATGTCATCTGGGCAGCATTTGTGGTTGCTTTCTTTTGTATTCTGGGACTTTTGCTTTTTAGTTTTCTTCAATCAAAAACTTTAATTCTGCACTATTTACTCTGTATATTATTTCAATATGCATTTCTATCTGGCTTGGCACGAATACTTTATTTCGAAAATTTTGACAATACAGGATTGCAGTGGTATCACATTTACTCCTTTAAAGATTATTTTCAGTCTAGTTTAGGTAATAAGGATTTATCATATTACTTTGGTGGTATTCTGGTAATCATGGGAATAGTAGCTATAATTTCGTTATTTATTTGCTTTCTGGTTGAGTTGATTTTTCCGGGAAAGTATGGAATCTCAAAGTGTCGCAGATCAAGATCCGATGGTCGATTTGATTCCCAAGACAGCTTAGCTATTGTTGAAGCGAATAATTTGCGAAAATGGCAAAAAAATAAAGCACCTCTCAAAAACTTCACTATGAACATGTACGATGATCAAATAACTGTTATATTGGGTCTCTCGGATTCGGGAAAGTCGGCTATTGTGCACTCAATTTCCCGCAGTATTCCTCCGGATTCCGGATATGTGAAAATAGACGATAAGGATGTCATAAGCAACCCAGGGATCAGATCATCGCTGGGCTTAGCACCCCAGCACAATGCTTTATTCCCTAATTTGACGGTAAAGGAGCATACTGACTTCTATTCATCCCTGAGGAAGAGTTCGCGAAAGAAATTCAGGAACCACTCAATGGAAAAGTATTTAAGAGCTTTGGATCTCTGGAATGTGAAGCACGTGAAAAGCCGCAATTTATCTGAGGCGGACAAAAAGAAGCTTGCGGTGGCCTGTGCCTTTTGCGGGAATCCCCGCATCATCTTGCTGGACGAGCCCACCGAAGGACTGGAGCCCTGTGAGCGGAGGTTGCTCTGGGATGTGCTGCAGACCGAAAAGCGATGTCGCTCCATAATTGTGACCACTTACCAAATCGAAGAGGCCGATGTTCTGGCTGATCGGGTGGCTATACTATGCGATGGACAGTTAATTTTCAATGGATCTTCGGGGTTTTTGAAAAATGCCTATGGATCGGGATATCAATTGGTATCTTTGCTTTTTAAACTAATTTAGAATTATTTGCAATTGTATTTTTTTTCAGGTCTGCTCTCAAGGCGAAGTATATCAAGAAGAGCAGATAACATCCTTAGTTTCGAAATATGTTCCGGACTCCAGTGCCTCCTGTGATAATGCGTGTGAAATGGCGTACAATATCCCCCAATCCAATTGTCGTAACATTGTGCCACTGCTCAAGGAACTGGAGAGATCAGGCAAATGTGGAAATATGGATACAATTCAAATCGGAACCACTCCAATTATAGAGAAATACGTGAACGCTACTTCTCCGTGCTGTGATGGCATAAATAAGTCCTGCAATGTATGCAGCATACCAGAAAAAGATGAGTGTTTAGTAAAGGGGAGCAGATTATGTTGCAATCAATGGAAAGCAATGACATTGAAAAAGTTCTATCACATCAAGCACAACTGTTTATTGTTCTTTCTTCTACCTCTGTTACTCCTGATGGCCTTTGCTGGGTTACTTGCTTATTTTTACGGTTTACCCAACTTGCCTAAGTACTATAATGAAGGTAATAGGGATATTGTATCACAAAAACCTCTTAAATTGGATTTGGATTCATATGGTAGGTCCTGCAGTTATGCTTTAGTGAAAAACGAAAACCAAGAGCATCCTTTGATGCCGCTCCTGAAAAGTAAAATGTCTGGTTGTACTGGGGAAGAAATATCCAATGAAGACCTGAAAAATGGGGATTACTTAAATGATAAATATGTCTTTGCTCTTAAGATGGATAAATGTGATTATCAAATCTTATTTAGCCGCAAATGGCTGCATTCGGAGGCAGTTGCAGCCTCTTTGATGGCATATCTGGCAAATGGGTATATAAATACATGATTTATCTATTTAATATTTATATAATTCGATTTTCCAGTAACTTGCTGGATAAATATTGCTCTGGGTATGACAAGGTCGCCGAAATGCCCATGAAAAGTATAGATTTTTACAATCATCCATATCCCTCAAGGCAACATAACACTAACCATACATATTATCAAGCGGAATGTCGAAAAAGTGGAGTTTTATATTTATTACTTGTATGCTTAAGCATTTTTACTGGAATTTTTGCTGCTTATATAATAAGAGAGCGCATAATTGGTTATAAACTAATGCAACAAGTGGAGGGCATAAATATGGCAACTTTCTGGTTATCACATTTACTTTGGGACTGGCTCTGGCTTTCATTGTTTTCTGTTCTGTTGGTTATTTTAATGAGTGTAATACTGCGGAAAGGCTTTAGTGATGAAACAGGTGAGCTCTCATCATAGAGTTTTCTAATATATATATTTACAGAATAATTTGTAGTTGCCTACACAATTTCCTTGCTGTTTTTTAATCTGGCTCAGCTGCTTTTTCTATATCTTTTGATGCAACTCTTTAAATGCACAATTTTTGGATGGATTATACCCATAATTTTACTTCTTCTCCTAGGTAAATTCATAGAATTGTAAAGTAACGTAAATTATTTTTATAATATTTCTTAGCCATACCATTTGAACTACGGGCTCCGGATATTCCATTTGGCATACTGTATTTAATTCCCATTTATACAGCCCTTGCCCTGTTGCATTCGATTTGCATTGAGGCAGCTTGGCATCGATTTTGCGAAGGAAAAAACCCGAATGTATATAAAGAATGCGGTAAGATATTAAATATAAATTAATCTTATTAAAGTGAGCTTTGGAAATGCAGTTCCACCCCCAAAAAGGGGTTGAAAGTCTGTTTGTAATCTGGGAATAAGGGGTAAAAAATAAAGGGAAATTTATTTCAGATACATTGTCTGCATGTAACTAAGCTAGCAAAATCAATTAATAATAACATTTAAAATCCCTTTTCATTAAGAAAACCATCCACACTGGAGCAGCGTTTGGCCTGGATTACCATATATTGCCATACTTTTTGGTTTAGCCATACTATATTTTATATTACTTTTACTCTACGAAAAGGGATTTCCTTGCACGAAAATGCGAAGGTATTGTAAAGAAAACTTATATTTAATAAAGTAAAGAGCTTATTATTAATAGAACTGGGACGGAGGAAGAATTAAACAGAATGACTCGAAATGAAATCCGAAACCATACTCTACTTCTGGATAGAGTTAAATCAAATAAGACCAAAAGACCCATTAAAGATATATCTTTTGGCCTAAGATCGTAAGTGTCATAGTAGTTTTGTTATTAAAAAACTAGGGAGTGCGACTAAAGTTACTAGAGAGCTGAAATCACATCAAAAGGTGTCCAAAACTATGACACAAAAGGATTAATATATACAATGTATAAAAGGAACCATTTTCCCCGGAGGATGGTACCTCAAAAATTTTATTGCATACTTTTAGACACTTTTTTTTAAGATTTCAAAACCTTGGTAATTTCTGTAAAACCCCGCATATAATTGCTTTTCAGAATGGACGCTGTGGGGTTAGTTGGTGAAAGATCTGGCAAGACAACTCTTAATAAATTAATAATATCGCAAAACAAGTTATCCAGGGGACATATTTATGTAAAAGGAGTCGATGTCCAAGACAAAAAGGTAAACCAGTACAAGGCATTCAAATACATGGGATATTGTCCCCAAGAAAACTGTTTTGAGTCAAGGTTTACTGGCCGTGAGAATTTAAGAATATTCAGCCTCATTCGGGGAGTAAGATCTTATAAAGTTCGCGACGTATCCGAGGAACTGGCGGAAAATCTCAACTTCAGAGAACATCTAGATAAGACCTCCAAAAAGTACACAGTAAGCGATAAGCGGAAACTGAGTACCGCCATAGCAGTTACAGGCACACCTCCGTTAATTATTTTGGATGAACCCACGGCTGGAGTGGAGAAAGCCCATCGAGCGGATGTTTTGGATGTCCTAAGAGGCGTAAATGAGTGCGGCAGTTCGATTTTATTATCCTCCAACAATATTGAGGACTTTCAAGCCCTTTGCAATCGATTGGCTTTGATGAAACGAGGAAAACTTGTTGGAATTGGTCCTGTGGATAGCTATAGAAATCAATCGGCTCGTAGCTTGATCCTGATGCTCAAGGCCAGACCCCATGCAGTGAATTGTCAATTAGGGCAAGTACTTTGTTTATTAAACAAATTATGGTAGCTTTCATTGATAATTTTCCCTACAGATATGGAAGTATTCAAATCAACAAGGAAGCTATTATAAACATAATTACTCGATTTCTGTTGACCAACTTTGGAAGTGTTTATTTACTGTAAGTATTTACTTGTTTTCCATTCTTAAGATTTATTATTGAGAGATTTACTATTTTTCAGAGAAGAAGTCCAAGGTGACATGCTATTTTATATACACAATACATCCATTCCCTTGGCCAAAGCCTTTCAATTAATAGAGCAAAACCGTCACGAGCTATATATCTCGGATTTTTATTTAAAACATGAAGATATGGAGCTGTCCTTTGTCACCCAAAACTTTAGAATACTGCGATGAAGTTAATTAATGGTGTGAAAAATACAGTGCAGCATCTGAAATTAGTTGGCTTTATATTTTGTCGTAAAAAATTAATGACTGGGAGACACATTTTTAACTATCCGGCGTATGTTAATCCACGCAGTAAGCGGTTAAGTAATGATGCTGCGGCATGGAACAAAGCCGAATCGTAAGTTAGTATCTGTATTTCGCCATGTGAAAGTTTGTATCGCCTCCTTGTCTTTTTTTATGGCGCAAAGCCGCAAAGGTCCTTAGACTAAACGAGGTAAGCCGAAACAGGTTAAGAGCGCGAGTGTTCATTGATGAGCAAAACATGTTTCGCCAGAAGGAACCATCAATATCAATCGAAAATGCATGCCGCGGCCTGATCAAAATAAATTATAAAACAAAAAGGGCCGCGCTCCGTATATGGTTTAGCCATAAAATGAATCGCAAAATTAACAAGATACGAATCTCTTAAGATAGGAGAAATAAAATCCACTGGGTACAACCAAATTAATTTTGACATAATGTCAGACAAACAAATGTTTGCACTTAAGCAGCGACAGTGCTTTTGTTAAGTATCCTTCTGCAGAGTCCCACTTGAAGGGGAATGCTAACGCATAATATTTGTCTAGACATAAATACAAACATGGGTGTCCAATGTGCGGGCCTTAAAAATACAAATCTATATGTTGGCCTTTATTTACATTTGTAGTAATAAAATATAGTCAAGTAATTTGGGCAGATATTTCAGGTTTTGTTTAAGGGAATATAAAAAGAAGTACTACTTTATCAGAATGCAGCCTGTTTTATTAAAATAGAAATAAATGTAAGTTAAGGATAAGGACTTCAAAAATTAATATTAACATTTTCTTTTATAATTATTCCGAATCAATAGATTGATTTTGATTTTATCTACTTTGATAACGCACACAACCGTGTTTTAAAAACAATCCTCCCCCAATTTTAAAGATTATAAATCTGTCATACTTAATCTTACACTGACGAATAAATATTTTGAAATAGGGGATTCTTCACACCAAAAATCTTTTAGTTTTTCATTGAATTTTTAAATCTACAACATATTTCTTTAGAAATTCATTAAAATGCTATCTAAGAGTATGCAATACAATATTCAAAATCCTAAGTAAGGCGCATATTTTAATGTGTTCAATTTTGTATCAGTCTTTCGCACTTTATTTCCAGTGATCTCTAATCACAAACGATATGTTTCTCTACGAATCAATTGAAAAGCTATCTAAAAGTATGCATTACAACATTTAAATGGCTAAATTTGTTGACATTTAATGGTGTTATTTATTTTTTAGCATACTTTAGGGCTTTATTTCAATTGATTTAGAATCCCCAACTACTCCTGTAAAACAGAATCAATAAGAGGTTTTAGATTTAACTGTGATAAATGTGACACATCGAAATACAATTTTCTCACATTTCTCAAATTCTATCCTGAAGTAGAGATCAGAAAATAACTGAAAAATAAAAACCGGAACACTCTTCCAAAATCTACTGACTTTTTAATCGTTTTGTTCCAGCTTGTGAGAACACTTCCCTTATTTTCGACCCATTTCCACGTGCTGACGGTGTTATTTTAGGTGGGCGACATAGCCCGCTCGCAGGATAATTCGCTATATATCCATGGCGCACAGAATCGATACCGATACCAATTCGGCATGAGTCTTTGCTGGCGGCACACGAGCAACTGAGGAGAATCGAAACCGGCTTTATTAAGGTAAACAAGGACCAACGCTCGCTGTTTATGTTTGTCTTTGCATCACTGTCAGTGCAGTGAGTACTGACTTTGACACGTTTTCTGACTTAATTTTAGTTTATTGCTTTTTATGTGAGCCAGGGACCGCTGGACTGTGGGATTGTTGGATCGCTGCCTGGCTGGGGATTGTGTGCACTGCGTATCTAGGAGGACGAGGACGAGGATGAGGCCGAGGACGTCAACGAAGTGACACGTGTTGCGGATGAGGACCATCCGCTGAAATGCACAGCGTCTAAATGCTGTATAACTTTTGTCCTCCTCGGGTTGACTTTTCCGGGTGGCCGTTTCGGCCGGGATCTTCGACGTTCGACGCATTCGCATAACATTGGGCCAGAATCCGTTTGATTCCCGGAGCCCTCGGAGGGTGTTCGGGGTGCAAACTCCCCCTTGCGACCGGCTTGTTTACCATTCTCACGCATGTGACTTCCAAATGACGGATTGAAGTAGGCAAATATTTGCGGACGAGCGCTGGTTCCCGGTGCCCTTATTAGATAACGATGATTACAGCCGAACGGCGCACGCGTCCGTCGGTCCTTCGACTATTGCCCGTTGCCGGTGCGATAATGTTAATTATTTCTGTAATATATTCATGGATTTGTTTTTAACTCGAACAGAGACATTTGAGCGCCGCACGTGGCGCGTTTCAACATTGCGATAAGGTGCAGTCCAAATAAAAACGATACAAACTTGATATCTTCACCAAAGTAACTTTGCTTTGGTGTTTAGCCAACCCCTTGGGGATCGTGATGGCTCAATAAGGAAGCTTTAATTAAAGGCATTAAGTGGGCAAGAAGGACATTAATTAATTTTTATTTGAAGAAAGCAATGGAAGCGAGATTTTCTTGTTGAATTTACTGGGAAATAGCTAAATATAATTCCAAATAACAATTACTAAATTATATAAATAAGCTTAATATTTAGTTACTAATATTTTCAATATTTATTTACCTAATTTAATTTGTAAATATATTTTAAATCAATTAAATATAAATAGGAACATTTTTAATCGCTGCAAATCAGAGTTCATTTTAATTACGAAATTCATAAGCCCATATGCTAACAAAAAAGCCACCTTAATTAATTCCCTTTTCTATTTTTCTGTGTTTATTTTTATCATTTTATAAATAGAAACTCACATTTTTGCGCATCAAATGAACAAGCTTAATGTGCACATGTAAGTACGAGGGCAAATACGAGTACAAAGCGGCCAAGGACTCTCCAGAGCCTGTGGCAACGGACAGGTTTCATTAAATTAATTAGCATCTCTTTCGCTCGCAAATACTGCCAGCTGGCATGGAAGCTCACTCTCGGAGCTTTGAATGCGGAATACGGGAACATGCAACACGGGAGCAGGAGCGGAGAGGAGCTCCGGGAGCCACTTGATTTCACGGCGCTCTCAGACGGAAAATTATGTTTTCAGTTAAAACTCAAGACTTATGTAAACACTTGTAAAAGCCATGGGTTGTACGCTATTTCAACTTAATGAATATTTGTGCCCATGACTGCTGGCAAATAAAAACATCTACTGCTAATTTGTATTTCCTGATTATTTATTTTATGTAAAAAATATTATATTCAAAAGTGCGAATAGAATTTATTATATTTTTATAAGTTTCGAATCGGTTGAATATATTAAAAACAAGTTATTTGTTAAAACATGACTACATACCCTTTAAATTTAATTACCCAATGACTTAGAATATATTAAGAAAGGTGTCTATTAATATGCAATTAATTATTTTAGATACATATTTACTGCTTTTAATAATATGTAAACAATTGTAGTTTACATTTGGGTGCTATTTAAATTGATTTGGAATACTAAGGAATTTTATTTATACAAATATGTTGAATTTTTTAGTGTTTTTAGTGTTTTAGTGTTTTTTAAATTAACTTACAAATATAGGCTTTCTAAAATTGTTATTTAAAATACTTTTTCATATCGTCCTGAAAGTGTTTTTAGGTAACCCTCTTTGATGACAACTACAATCTCTTACAGCAATTATTTTCATGGGCTATAAAATGCAGTTCTTCGTTTCTGCATCATGCCATTGTATTGTAATATATTTTAATTAAATGCATTTTCAAAATGGCTTCCATTTCAAAACATTTGTTTCTTTGTTAAAGAATTATTCCAACTCGGATTTGGCAACTTTCAGATACCAAAGGTGCCTTTTTAACGACACAACCAGAGGATGTTTAATGTGTGTTTACAAAAGGCTGCCAGCCCATTAAGGGGAAGCGTCTACTGGAAGGAACAGCCACTGGGCAGATACTTATCTGGCAATATATTAAGACGGAGCTGGATGAGACTGAGGCATCCATTTGGTACGCATCCGGTTGGTGACACTTACCCTTCGTTACCGTAATTAATTTCACTTTCAAGCCCCCGGTTCGCTTGTAAATATCTCGCCCAGACGAATTGCGACACGTGTATCAGAGGCCGGATTTAAACACGCAGCGAGCCGATCCCACATCCTCGTCCACGTCCCACCCTTGGAAATCTTCCGGGCGGTTCCATACTGCGAGTTAATTCGTTCGATGTGGTTATGAATTAGGCACAACTCATCATTTGCAGCATCGGCGAACGTTCGACGGGGGTGGCCGCGTGGTCGGCCCCCGAATTCCGAGTTCCGAGTCCAGAAACCAGACACACAATGATTGTGTTAACACCCCAACATCCCAGCAACTCCTCCTCCATTCCCACATCCCGGGCTAGTGGCCTCGAGCTGTAACGGTAACAATATGGCACCCGGCACGTGTTTTAGGGCTCTCCAGCAGCGCTCTATTCATAACTCCGGACTCCGTAGAGATGAAACTGGCACCTCGAACCCTTTTAACGGTATGGGAACAATAATATTTGATTTTATGTGTTTGGTTTCCTTAACGCGTTGCTCTTTAGAAGGTAGTCTGTGTTTATGGATTTTAAATATTAAGTAGAATCTATAGCCTATACCATATTTTGCAATTTAATGCATTCATGAAGATTAAAACGTAATATTAAGGGTGATTTTAGAACCCTTTGTATTCTTATAAGAATCTCTTATTCAGTAATTTGCATTAAATATGCATTAAAAACAGTAAATCGCTCTTTAAAGCTGAGAAAGATTATGATAAAAAGGTTTGGGGTGATTTTAGAAAACTCCCTTTTAAAATCCCGCAAAGTATGCTTTGCAATATTGATAAATCTCTGGCTTTCATTAAAAAAAGAGGTCGAAAAATATTTATTTACTTTAGAAAATATAAAATTAATATCACATTTAAAAATCGGAGCATCATATTGTAAAATCAGATATCAGTCTGCTTTAAAATCGGAATATATTTATATACATATCTGTTTTGAAAGTAATTATTACTGATTTTATTAAAATGAACTATTTAATTTAATGCTTTTTTAGAACAAAACAAAGAAACCAAATTAATTTCTTAAACATTTTAAATAAAATAAAGAAAAATAATATGCACAAAAATATATTTTTCCAGGGTATTCCGATGTTTTTAACATATTCCCAACATTAACTTTATGCTTGTTAGATTAATAAATCACTTTGAAGAAAAGTTACTCAATTCAGTATATATTTTCTTATACATATGTTAATTTTTTCTTTAACATTTTCGTGGATTATATTTAACGACTTCAAGCCAACACAGCAATTGTGTCAACTGATCCGGTTCTACTCCCCAGAAATGGACAGTTGTTTTTCTTCAGATTTCGGCGCTGCGTGAAAAATGTTTTAATAAGGCAAACAAAAGACCGCAACATAAACATAATAATTATTTATTGTTTCTGCAATTGTAATAGGCTCTCTGCTGTATCCGATTGAAATCCGCCAGCGATTCAGTATCGTGCAGAGAGCAGGGAGGCCGAGGCCGAAGCCAGTCAGGGTCCGAAGGCACAGCGGGCGCTAGTTGACTGCGAGTTCTGGGTGCTGGCTGGCTTGTGGGTTCTCAGCTCTCAGCTCTCGGCTCATCCTCAATCCTCATCCACATCGGAGATCTCGTCCGCGAACATAACACAATGCTCTTTGCTCTCGGCTTGCTTATTTGTGAACTTGTTTATTTGCGGTGATCGGGCGGGCTAATCTACAGCGAATGCTGCCAGTTTGTCGTTGTCTTATTTCCCTGTCATTGCGCCCGGGCCCGGCTCGGGACTGTTTCGCCAGAACAAGTCCAAACATCCAAACATCGGAACATCCAAACATCGAAGCATCCAAACAATGGCCCTGACAAGAGGGTTGCTCGCATCTCGCATCGCGCCTGGGGCATTAGTTCGCATCCTCAACTGGCGGGCTTCGACCCCCTGGGCAGTGGAAGCCTCGGTCACATCCTCCTCAGTTTTGACTTGTCCAGAGATACTTGCTTCCTTACAGATACATTCGAGCGTTTTTTTTTTTTTTTTTATGAATTACTAAATTGCTGCGACTTATTCCCTTTGTACACTAGGGAAAATCGGTATTAAAGGGAATGAAAGTCATATTTCAAATTTCTCGTAAGCACGTATCGTTGCGAGCATGGTCGCTGAAATTCCCAAGTCATTATTCTGAATAAACTGAGGCACATAATGGAAAACGTTTATAACATTCATAAAAAGGAAATGTCTTGTGACTTAAAATCAATTGAAAGAGTGCCTAAAAGTATGCTCTCAAAATTTGTCTCTGAACTTAAAACGAAGAATATCTCATAGTATAGTTTTGGGTAGCCTCTGATCATTTTATTTTTGATTAAATTCTTCGTATCTAATTAAAGTTAAAACTTCAAAAATATTCAGATTTTTCTACTATTTTTGATAACTTCATTATCAGGCAACATTTCAAAAAGATATTTCAGTGCCACCCTTTTTAATTAAATTAAGTTAAGTCATTCTCCAAGTGCATACTGCCTGCTGATACTGATGAGAAATACATTCACGCACTCGTTTACAAAGTGCGAAATACTTCCTTTTTCTGCGCACAAAAGTGCAGAAGAACTGAGGAATAAATAAATAAATTGCAATATGGGGATCGACGCCTCGGTCGACCAGAACTTCGCCTTCTGCTTCCCTTTCTTCGGGTGACAGTTTACACTCGCTTACGACGCGGTGACGGCGATGTGAATGGAAAGTGATTTCTAAAGGCCACTTGTAATGCATGCGTGCAAGCATGAAATGCAATAACGCTTGTGAGAGTCAATATTTTGGGTTCACGACCACCAGGATAGAAACAGATCCTTCTTCGGAGACGACAAATGCCACACATGTTTCCCGAATGGCCCGAAGAATTATTGCCAACTCATTTTCGACTCTGCTCGTTTTTTTATCATTACCGTTTTGTGGCAAACAAACAGCGCCTTCGAACTAATGTGAGCGATGTAACAAATACTTTTGTCTCATTTTACTTTCCCTGGGTGTCCGGTCCGTCCGGGTGAAATCACTTCAAGTGTCACGTTTGCTTGTAAGTAGGTAGATGGGAACAATATAAGACGTATGCTCTGCTCCATTTGAGATCCGGGAAAGTGCCAATTGTATTCAGCAGTTTGCAGCGCACATAAAGGCCTTCTTATATCTGTTGGGAACAATATCATATCATTCTTAGCCTTAACATAAATCTAAGGGGAAATAAAGAGAATCTGAATTGGATTTACTAGAAGTTAAATTTCTGGAATCTTAAATTTCTAAATTTGTTAGGGATTTTGAAAAAATATACTTTAAGTTTCTGTAAAGAATTCAAATCACAATGTAGACTTAAAACATATATTCAAGTTTTACTCTCTAGCAATTACATTTTTAGCTGTAAACAACCGTTTAGTCGCTTATCGCTTTTAATCAAATTAAAAATAATGTCCATACATTTAATTAATTTGTATATGCTTAGAAAGCCAAACCTATGCGCTTCGTTAGTTATAATTTGTCTGCTAACAAACGGACAGGCTACCAAAAGACAGAAAAAGGAGTATATTTTATTAAAAATCATTTTGAGAATCACAGCCAATGGGTATCCAATACGCACTATTTGGAGCCAAGCAGAATCTCGAAATATCGACTTATAGTACCTTCTATGTGGCACTTCGTCGCGGCCTTCAAGCCAGCGCCTAAACCAACAAACAAATAAGAAATATGCAAATTCTGGTGTATTCAACAATGGACTAACCGTTTAAGTAATTGGATCTCCATTTGGCTCTGTTTACATTTTCGGCACCAGCTTCAGCTACAGCTTCGGCTTCGGCTGCGACTCAGCCACTCTGCCACTTTGGTCGTCGAGGGCACACAAAGGAGTCGGATCGAAATCCCGCTCTCCGCTCACTTTGGCATGTCCTGCGACACCGCAATTGAACATTTGGCTGCCACATTAAGTGTCCGCACAGTTTTCCACCCCCGGAAAACTGCAGGGAGCTGGGCTGAGAGTGTCTGCGGCGCGGCGTGGAAATGGAAGTGGAAACTGCGGATGTGTGGGCGTTGCCTTGCAATCCAATTTTCGGATTTGATTTCATTTATACGAACTGAAGGATTAGAATAGGCGACGAGGACTTCGAAAAGGCCAACTAGACAATTTCATTTGTCGTCGTGTGCTTTAAAGGGGATTTACTTTTCGCTCGAAATTGATGATGCTTTCTCATTACATTTACATTATATTACGCATTCCTCGGATTTGGAATCCCGAGTCCTGAGCCCCGAGTCCCCATCCCTGAATATACACTCTAAATATACACAAATGTTCGCTTCGTCCTCCGTTGAAAATGCGAACATGTGGTTCTGACAAATACACGTCTCTCTCACTTAGATCGGGGGCTCATTTACAAGTGTTTCTACTTTATTCCATACTTCATCTCGTTCATCAACTAAGCCGAACCGAAGGGATATAAAGTCGGGAAGTTGGGCTAACCCTTGGGGACTTGGGAGTGACGCGTGTCACCTGCGGAATTGGTATCCTAAATGCTAACGTGTCCCGTCAAATGTTAATTGCAACATAAAGGTTTGTCAGTCTTAATTGTAGGATAGCGCAACCTTAAGAACAATTTCTACAGCTGCTCTGAATTTGATCTTGAAAGCTGGAATTATATAAAAAATACTAAGAAACATTTTTGGAACATTTGTTAAGGAAATGAAGTTAAAAGTAGGAGTTATATATTAAAATAAGAAAGATTTAACATACATTTTCAGTACCTTAATATAACAATGCCTAACATTAAAAATGATTGACATTTGTAGGAGTTATATATTCAAATTAGAAAGATTTAACATTCATTTTCAGTACTATGATATTACAATGCCTAACAATACAAATTATTTACATTTGCTTTTTATATACTTTTCTTTTATATTTAAATATTAATTAATATTAAATACTTAAATTCAAAACAATTATAGGTAAGTTAAGCTTATTCAGTAATATTAGACGAAATAAACTTTGTCTTGTGTTGGTATTTATAGATAATACAAAACTTATTCAGAATTATTCAAGAATTATTAAATAATTTAAATATACTATTAATGTTCAGAGAATACTATTTTTATAAGATGAAAGTATTTTAAGAATACTTGCAGAAAAATACTTAGGGATATCTTACTATTTTTAACTAATACACATATTATATAAATATATCAAATTATTTACTGCTGCTAAATATTTATTAATATTATCATATCAGAATAAATTTAACCAAAATCTTAGAATAATAAATCCTTATGTGTGAGTTCCTTTCTGTGACAGAAATAAAAGGCAAAAATATATAACAAAACATTTGCAGAAATATGTTTTTTTTGTCATCTGCGAATAAGACTTTGAAATTGTGACTCATAGAAAACCATTGACCATTTTATGGCGAAATATAAGTAACAATAAGGAAAACACTTCATCGAAGAAAGGGAACAGTCGGGCATTGTGCCATATAGGTTCGCCTTAAGAGCTCAGGATTTACACATGAGGCGTCGCTGCACACACACACGTCCATATGGGCATCCCTGCCTGAGTGGTTGCCAGGAGGACTTTACACAACAATGCGCTCCTTTTACTCCTCATTGAGTCCCGTGAAGCATGGAAAATTTTAAACAGGATTGACTTTTTATTCGGGCGTGCGAGAGTGTGTGCGGACTTTTGATGTGCTTATTAGTCCACGGTGGTGATATCCTTATGGCTTGCTGCAGATTAGGTCAATCGCACCTTTTTCAGGCGGTCAAAGAGGATTTGCTCTCGCAGTGACATATTGGGGCGAATAAATAACCGGAACTTGGAGACCGCAAGGAGCATTTGATAATTTATTTTAATGCCTTCAATGTCTGCAATCAAAGAAAAAAAAAGGAAGGCCGTTCGACACTTTAATTCGGCCATTTGATACGCCTAAATATATGTACTTACATAATATAAATAAGGGAATAGCCACTCCCGGGATTTATCTGGGCGGCAATTGTCGGTGAAACCAATGGATTTCCGACGATGCCAAAAAGTATTAAAAATGCAAATCGTGGCGAGTGAAACAAGCGACCTTAGAACCGCCAACTGAGCCCGCCATTTGCCCGTCTTAGCCCCCAACCCTTGGCAGGGATCTTGGGATCCAAAAGAAAGGGGGAGGTTTCCCTTTAGGCAGCGGAGGAGGATGCTCATTTCCCAATTAAATGTCCCGGCTTCGCGATTTCTTCGCCATCGCCATCGCCGCCGGGATAGACAGTTGGATGTCGGCGGCGGAGGCGGAGGCGGCGGGCGGCGGCCATTTGGAGTTTCTCGAGTTAATGCGATAAATTTGCATATTTTGATTGTGTTGCGGTCAACAATGGGTTGCTCTCTCTGAATTAATGGGATTTTACAAGCTTATGCAAAATCCGACAAATATTTTACAATTTTAATTAAATTATGCCGCGCCGCGCTGTGCCGTGCCGTTCTGGCTTCTTCTTCGCGGCCTTTAATCCATCCAACTGCGAGTCCTGGCGAGAGTCCAGAGTGTCAACAGTGCCTAGGAAGGGCATTAAAACATCGTTTCGGCCCCGCCCCTCTACGCGAAATGCACTCCTCTCTGGCCACGCCTCCGCATCATTGGAAAAACCACATGAAGGCCGGCGAAAATTCAATTTCCATATGGAAATTTCAGCCCAATCGCAAGATCCGCCCGCCACCAAACGCTTTAATGAGCCAGCAGCCAGCCGTCGTCCTGCGAAATTGTTAGTATTATGAGTCCAAATACCCCGCAGGTTGCATGTGCATCCAGTGATGCGAATTTGGAGCTTTTACGGATCCTTTATCCCTTATCCATTATACCAGAATATAAACCAACTTAGGAAAGTGTCAATGTCCTAATTAAAATTTTTATTTTTAATCGAAGAAGATGGGCTAACCAATAGTAAATCGATTTCCCAAGTTTTCGGTAATAAGAATTTATTATTTAAAATAAACCTTGATCTGTTCAAGTATTAATAAAGAAAAAAAAAAATGTTATAGCTTTCTCTATTCCCTTTCCAGCTTTATTTTTAAGTCCCTGACATCTCTGCCATGTGCATCCCTGCAGACCCCCAACCAGCGTGCGCTGGACCGAACCCATCCCTGCAGCTGAACACCTGTCGGTGGTTCAGGACTCTTTTCATGGCTGGGAGTTTTTGCGGCAACGTCAACACATGTTTTGTATTATCCCCAGGATGCGGACTCTGCCAGTCTGGTCTCCGCAAAACAGGTCTGCGCCCACTGATGTCCCCACCGATGCCCCGAGGCTGCCGAGAGGATGTAACATCATTGGGCTGTGGCCAAAAGAGCAGCGAATTTGGTTACCAGTCGGTGGCCGTCTGGCGGGGATTCTGCAGATGGAAGTTCCAGGCCGCTGGGGCAACTACGAAAGCTAGTTGGCCGGCGAAAGGGATTATCCATCCGTCGGCGTCACGTGTCCCTCGGCCTAATCGAACCGCACAAATGTACTAATTAGCAAGGAAAACGTATTTTCCAGCATAAACACACAATTTGCAAAAACAGCAACCGGCTGAAGGGCACGGCTTGCATAATAAGCTAAACATTTTTCGGCCCGACTACCAGCACGTGCCGACCGAATTTGGACACGTTTTCGGTGCAAGTACCCAAATTATTCGGGAATAATATAATGTTGGTCCAATATTTGTAGCTGCTATTAATGTTTTTATGATTATTTTAGCATAATGGTTATTGGTCGGGAACGGGCGGGATTGTTTTGCTCTTGTTTTTCTGAATTTTATTATAATAATTTAGGAGATAGACTGATCATACTCTCAAAGAATTTATCAGGTATTTAAGCTGCTTAAAATTAAAATATTAAAAGTTGCGGCTACAAAAAATATGTCTAAGATATTCCATAAATATTCAGGTTTAACATCTATGCAGCTATATATAAAATATTATTTTTGAAGAGAAAACTTATTATTCTACCTCAGTTCGAATTGATTTAAATACCTTTCCTTCTTAGATTTATTCTAATCAAAAATAATTTGGAATACCTTTTAACATCTATTAGAATATAATAAAATTCAGACTCCTAACAGTTAATAATTATATAGCCATTTCCGGGATTTTTTTTTTATGTAAACGCAAATTTAAACAAGAAAAGGAAATGTATGATGGATGTTGCAAAAAACTCAAAATCATCCCCCTACAATGATAGATGCGCAGAAGAACACCAAGAAAAAAGTAAAGTCATTTACTTAAAGGGTAAATAGGCAGTAAATATATATACAAAAAATATATAAAAATAAAAATAATAATAATTTATTAACTAGATCCCAAGTTAGTCAGAAGCGCTTTTATAAAATGAAATAACAAACTGAATGATATTAATGGAATATAAATATTAATTCCAACCAGGACATCTCTAAATTTTTACCCCTTCTACGTGGTATTCCCTAGTCGTATGCATTTCCCTTTTTGTATGTTTTTTGTGGACATACACGTTAACATACTGTGTGTTAGAATGAAGTCGTTTGTACGTCAGCTTAGGCGAGTGTGCCAATTCATGCGTGTGCATTGAGAGGCATGCCCGGGTAATCAGTCAAATTATAATTTTGATTATCCCCGGCAGCGGCGAAAGGTCACGAAGTCCCTGTCTAACCGACAACTACAGGACTTTGTAAAACCACAATGACAAGGAGTGGAAGTCCCGACTTTGAGTGTCTCGTCTCGACTATAAAATGCCTTGTACTCGGAGTTTATTTCCCTGCATTTGATTCCCCATTTGCTGACCATTCGTTGGGCGTAATAAAAATACCATCAATTCGGGAAACCAAATAAATTAAAATTAAGTAAGCCACTTCATGAAAGACACCTTCAACGCCCAAAACGATGAGTAAAAGCAAAATCAACCCCTGAAACAACTCCAAGGAATCCAATAAAGAAAGTATTTCGCACCGAAATATATTTTTTTTCTTTGCGCAATAAAGACGGGCGAATATCTTCGCCACCAGGTTATCCCAGCCAAATACATTACTTATATTCCAATGATGTCTCTGACAATTAATTAAGTCTCGGGATTAACGAACGCATGTCATAAATAATGACGAATCCTGGCATTCCCTAATATAAATGTAATGAAGCTGTTCCTCCAAGGGTTACTTAGTTCACTTTGGACCCGGGGAAAAGGTTTCGGAAGAGAAGAAAAATGCTGACAGTAAATATTTTGACTCCAAATGCGTTTTCCTGCCAGGGAAAGCAAACAAAATAAGACAAACAGGCTCTCACTTTCATTGCGGGAATTCTTTCTTTCATTCGATTCGAGTCTGAGTTTAGGTTTGATTTTCATCCCCCGAACGGGTGGCTGGCCCTAATGATACCACTTCGAATAACATCATGGCCAGATTAGGGGTTTCCGTTCCCGAAGCGAGAGTAGACAATGCTCGAAATTAAATGACAGCGAAAAGGTCATCCCATTCAATCGAATCTGGCCGGCCGGACAGCCCGGTATTTATTTATTATGATAGTGCGAATGGTGAAGCTGATGGCCATGGAGAGATGGAGATGTGGCACCGAAGCGGGAAATGGGTTCAATACGATGCCAATCTTGGAGTCGGACAATATGCCAACGTGATAAATGGCCCGGGCACATTGTGTGTGTGTGTGCCCCAGTACAGTTTTGGCAAGGACACCGCAGCACCAGAGTATCCTGCTGTCCGAGTCCTGCCTTCTGCATGCTGCCTGCTGCCAGGCCCATTGTCGCAGAGGATATTGTGGCGATTTGGACAGGAAAACCAGAATTTAGTGCTGGACCACAGGCGGATTGGTGGCCACCAATCAGGACAGGATGTGCTCCTCAGCCGGCCACGGGTGGTCCATCAGGGCCAGTTCCTGGCGACAAATGACAAATGTATTTATTTTCCTCTTTCTTCGCCCGTCATTCGTATAAGAACATGAATTAAAAACTCCATGGTGTGCGTGTGTGTGCCCAGGAAATATTTTATTATGTTTGTTTTCGCCTTTTATGAATGGGGGTTTCATTAAGTAAAACAAATGGAATACCACAATATGGTCCATGAAATTGAATTAACTGTTAATAAAGGTCAGATCTTGGGTGGTCAAGCTGAAAGCTGTATTATATCATTTTAAAAATGGGAAATTAATTTATTATCTGAATTTTAAGTGCTTTGATAGCTTGACTTTGCTTATCTGTAAATAATTAATTATCCCTCTGGATGCCCGTATTTTAAATGTTATTTACAATTATTTTATACCAACACTTCAATGGTGCTTGAATCAAAATATCTTGAATTAATATGAAAGCTAATTATTAAAAATTATTTAAATTGTACTTAAAAATGTTTATTGATATGAAAAATAAGAATTTGAAAGCTTTTTATTAAAAGATTCATTATTCTAAAAATATTAACTTTGTAAAGGTATTTTACACACTTTTACTTACAAAATTACCAATATTTTTCCTAATAAAGATATTAATGCAGAAAAACTCCTTTCTATAAAATTCTTTATTGTTTTACTTCAAATTTAATACAGTTTTGATTGACCAGAGCAAATGTTAACCCACAGAATTGACCATGAAATTCAATTAGCCACTAATAAGGGTCTCCGTTCTCCACATTAGTGGTCAAGCTGCCAACATGACCAGCCATCCCAAAGAGCTAAAAATATATATTCCATTCCCTTTCAGTTCACAAAATATTTCAAAACGAATAACGACTTTATTAAGCCCCCATTAATGTCCATGAAGAGTGAAAATTGTGAAGGTGCTCGTGCTAGTTGATTGAAGGGACAACCCTTTTCCTGCGGGGTGGCGATATTACTCCAGATATATTCACAATGTAAGAGTACTTTGGAAATGTATTTGGCGCCTGTTGCCAGCGAATTGATGCTATAAATTTAGAACAGCCGGTGACATTTTAAAACGAATTTCAAAGTTTTATTGCACTGAGCGCGACACGAGTGCTCGTGACGTGGGTGGCGCGGCCCATTTAACCCTTAAAATATATATATGTATATATATTTTCCTGACACATTATTAAAACATAAAGAGCGTCAATAATCATTACAGTTTTGAGCCATTTATTTTTCGGGCCTCCAGTTGCGGCCCCGTCTCGCTTGTCGACATTGTTCGCTGTTGCTTTCTGTATTCAGCTCTCTGATTTCTGTTTCTGTTTTTGTCGACGACACGACAATGTTTGGATGTTTGCCTGTTTGGCCGTTTGAATGCCTGAATGTTTGGCTGTTTGGCTGCTTTTGGGAGCGCTTTCGAGGGGCGTGTTCCGTAGATTTCCCTGACGCAGGCAGCAGCGGATGGCGGTTGTCTGAACATTTTACACAATGTAGCAGATTGTTTCGCTTCGACATTTCCCCGAAAGCGTGGCAACAACGATTCAAACAATCCTTTACACATCTGCACAAGTGTATGCGTTTAGTGCGGATATCACTGGCCAAAAAATTTCATAATTTAATATGGAATTAAAGTATTTAGTTTAGCGTAAACTTTCATACAGAATTTAATTGAATGAAATGTTTAATTAAGCACATTCTAGAGTCTGAAATAAAGGGTTGGCTTAAGGTGTTATTAAAATTAATTTAAATTCGTTTAATAACTTGTACAAAATTTTAACTATTTACATTTATTATTTCTACAATAAATTGTAGCTGAAAAGGGTGGTTTGTTCTTGGTTTATTTATTTAATTTGAATTAATATATTTATTTGTTTAGACCTAGAAAAGTAATATTCCCAAACGTCGCTATACGGCCTAGATACATTCCAAGATTGTTGGCCGCAAAGCGAAAAGCCGTATAATGAATTAATTATTTAGATACATAGACATAGCTATAGAGAATAATTTTTGGTTTTAAATCGAAGATGGCCGTTAAAGCGAAACTGAGTATAAAGAGCAGCCGTATAGTGAGGTATGTACTTATATTTTATATATTAACATTTTAAAATCATTTTAATAATGATTATAAAAAGATAAAAAAGCTAATAATATAAAGTATAAGTAAATCCTTTCCCCAAAAACCCTTTCTCGCTGTGTAGAACTATGTGTGTGTTCCCCGGCTCGTTTCCGAATCATGAGAGGCAGGCATAACGCTGGGGTTAAGAAGCTGCCGCCACCCAAAACAACCTTCGTTTTCGTAATCAATGTAGAACAGTGTTAAAACTTTACAGCGTGCCGGAGAAAGGGGAATAAAATTGATTGTGACAGCAGCACGTGCTACAAATGGCCGGGACCCAGCATAATGAAAGTAATCATAAGTGCCTTTGCAGTTTCTCGAGAAGCCGGGGCCCTTCAGACAAACTTATATCCATACATATACATACATATTGCTACAGTAATGGGGTTTCTTGTGTGAACCCATTCACAACGTGGGCATTATTGATCATCATCCCGTGTACTTTGGGATTCCGGGCATGTTCCCCCGCGTTTACCGCACTTTAACACCTAACCTCATCACGCATTCAATTCTCGGTTCGTAATTCCTGCAGGAAGCAATAATATTACCCTGGTAAGACGTCCATATCTTATTCCACCTGATAGCATTATTATTCGCCCAAATTGAGGTATTCCGAGGCGGTAGAAATATACATAAATAATATGAGATGGGGAGAGTCCGAGTCCGCGTGCGAGTCCGCAAAAAATGCTTGGGAAAAATGTGTTCCGAGAAAATGTACCGGAATTCGGTGTAAAGCAGCAGAAAGCCAGAAACCGCTGGTCTCAGCGGCTCTCCGGTTACGGCGACACCGGGATCGGGATCGGGATCAGGGCCAGACTGGAAACCAGACACGTCCTAGTCCATCCACCAGGTAAGCGGTGAGCGGTAACCAGCGACGACAGCGGTGTTGACATTACGCTATCAATTTTGATTGCTCAGCGAAAACCTCTCGCCGCATGTTATTTATTCTTATTTTTTTCGTTCTGTCCCCCTTTGTTTTTTTTCGGACAGGTTGTGATTTGTGTTTCTTTTGCCGTTCAAAGTATATTTTTTGACCATGCTAAGGGTGTTTTTTGTGAATTTTTTTTTATAAATCTTAACACGTTGTAGACGCTGGTGAACTTGCAATAGGAGATTTAACCCTGGATGGAATTTAAAAAAGTTATATAAACGGGGAAAGGTTTTTGTTAAAATTAAATAGAACTTACAAGAAATTAAAAATGGATTCAATTATTAGTTGCATAGCTTAACGTTTCTTTTATTTAGTAGAATTAGAAAACCAGATACTTAGAATAGGTATGTTTTAAATATTTTCCACCCACGACATCGTGTTTGGCTAATCCCAGCCACTGTTTGCTTATAAACTCTTGAAAAATAAAGATCATCAGCCATTAGAATTAAATAGAAACATTTTTCTTTATTATAAATCCAAAGCAAAGATTTTCAAGGCAAGATATAAACTTAATGGTCTGTATGTTTATGCTTTTTCTCTTCTGTCTTAACAAACATTAACAAGGCATTCTGTCAGATGCTCATATTTATACCAATTCATTTAGGAGAACCCGTTTATAATTTAAAACAATGGAATTCATATACATTTGTACAAGTTGTACTTTGGTGGAAGACAATAAATATTCTCATACGTTCGACTTTGGATGTTTCTACTCGTGTTTTATTGTGTATTTTTTTTCTTCGGGACGACTCCTCTTTGGACGACATCGTTATTATGAGTATGAGTTGGAGTTGGAGTTTGAGTTTGGGAAGGGGAAGAGGGTTTAAGAGGACCAGCCCAGACCGAAGGCAACATAAATTAATAAATCTTAAGTGAATGGGAACAGTATTGGGAAATGTGGAGCGCGGCCTGGACAAAAATTACTCCCGGACAGGTAGTGATGGGCAATCGGTGGACGAAAAGTCGCGGATCGCAATGTTTGGACAGGACGCGGTAATCTAGTTCTTTGACAAGGGACATGGGCACAGGTCCAAGCTCGATCGATGATGAGGCTGGGGATGTGGATGCGGCTGCCTTTCGCCCAAGCCCAAGGATTCCACGCTCGAAAGCGATCAATTAGTGCGCCTGACTTGACATCATTTCAAATGTAAAGCACGTACCGCCTGTGTGTTCTCGGACAGGAGACAGGAGACGTTCATATTTCTGGGACGGAGTCCGTCTCCGATTCCGAATATGAAATATCGAATATGAATTCATCATAATTCGCGGTCGTAAAAACAACTGGTTTTTGCTGGCGATCAACATTTTGGCCTTCATAAATATAAAGTCATCAAACATATGACAGTTTTATGTTCATTTCGTTGCGGTAAATGTTTTGGCGACAAAAGACATGATTCTGAAATTATTAATGGTTACGTTACGTACGAGTATATATTCCTTATTATAGCTGGACCAAAAAACGGAACCCTCGGCCGGCCGATGCCGATTAACGAGATATTTATAAGTCCACGGGGCTGCTGCTGCTGCACAATAATAATTAAAAAGCTTGAGTTTCATGGCAATTGAGATGCTGCTATTCCGAACTGATGGGCGGATTGAGTTACAAAATATTTGATTATCTCTTTTGTGGCATCGTTTGGGGCTGCAATACACTCAGTGCCAGTGCCAGTGCCAGTGTGGAGTAGCAGCAGCAGTTCTTGTATAAACATTTTAATTATACGACTAATTTATGTGGAATAAATTAGTGGTCTCCGCTCTGTTCACAACTCCAGTGCCAGCTCCCAGCTCCCAGCTCCATCTCCCAGTTCCGAGATCCAACTGCGCCCCGACACAGGTCTTTAGCAGAGGGACGCTCTTTAGGTCTGTTTTTACGGCCGAGTCATCTAATGGGCGCCCTCGTGTTCCAGTGCGCTCAATAATTTTCCCCAATTCCAGCTGTCAGTCGAGGTGTCAAATCGCAGCTACTCATGCTGTGCGCTGCTCGCAGACTCGCTCGTCTTCCCGCCCCTCGGGTAATTTAAATTAAGCATCTGACGCACACCTCTTCGAGATCTGTGGATCTGTGGATCCCTGGGATCCCTGCGATCCCTTCCCTGGCCTATCCTATCCGCGATCCGACAACGACAATGCGATGATATGGGTATGCATCCACTTAGCGCGGCCAGAGAGAGAGGATGCCTTCTGTGATACTGATTAAGATCATCCACATCAACAGAACCATCGTGTTCATGTGGCGCGATCACGCTGACAACAGCTCAAATCCGAGTCCGAATCCCAATCCCCACGAGCAACTTGTAGCCGCATGTACCACTTATTGGAGCGTAAAACAATTTGCTATCCCAACTATCGTGTCGAGAGAGACGAGAAACGAGAGTGTTCCTCCGAACATGGCCTAATCAAACCGTGCTGCTGCTTTGTGGCCACAAAAAGGTGGCTTTCAATTAACTTGGAGTGAACAAAAAAATCAGCCAGCTACATTCGGGATTATATTTAAGTAAAAAATTAGTCGAACATATGGAAGGAGAGCTAATCATTAGAGATTAATGGAATAGAGATATTATTTGTACTGATACAAATTATTAAGAAGCTCAAGGAGACTTGAGATACTGCAACTTTATAACAGAATTTACTTTTCTGTGATGTTAAGAGAATAAATATAAGTTTATATTTACAAATTAAATGCTGTATAATTATGTCTCTTATTTTATATCTAAATAATCTCGAAAATTAAAACTTTCTTTAAATTTTCTTTCCCCTTTTTATAATATAAGTTCATAAATTACAAGTCCCTAAATTATAACCTTATTACTAGGTGACAAATTATACCAATCCGGAAGAAAACTTAATCCCAAGACTTAAAGAAATCAAGAAAAGGAACCCTCCATGGCTGCCAATGAGACGTCACCGCTTTGTATTGAAATTTAATTGGAATGATTCGATTTTGATGGTGCTGCTCGATAATTTACAACTTTTCAATTTCAACACTCGGCTCTCGGCTCTTGGCTCCGTGGAGTAGTGGAGGAAGAGCATTATACACAACAATGATTGGTTGCCGCTTAATTTCTCGGATTCGCCGGAGGAGCAGCGAGGAGCTCCGGGCACCGGAGACAAGCTGACGCAATCACGACATGCAATAAGGAACATCCGAATTGTGGTATCTGCGACAGCGATCTCAGGTTGCCATTGAAATGTGGCAGTCGTTGAATGAACCTGGCTCAGACTGGGACTCCTTGCTAGCCCCCCAATCACCGTCACAACGACAACCTGAAGCACTCCACCCACATGCGAGTAAACAAGAGCTCATGTTGTTCGGACGATCAGGCGATCGACTCTACTTGGCTGGCCGCCCCTCCCGAGTTGGTCGGTGAATCCCAGTTACACCTATCCCGTGGAGGCGGTACTGTGGAGCGTTTGGTTCAAATTCTGGAGAAATTATATATAGGTTTTTTTAAAGCACTCAAAAAAATAAAGTCGATTTTGAATTTATTAAGAAAGTCATGTTATTACAGCGCTCTTAAAAACAATTACGACGCTCTAGCCAGTAAACGAACAATTAAATTAAATTTATTAGCTATTTTTATTATAATTAATATTGGTTTAATCTGATGTTATTATAGAAATACCAAGCTAAAGTGAAGCCATAGGGACATTTTAGAACTACATTGACTTTATTAATGATGAAATTGAACCCAAATATTTTCACACTATTTTTCTTTTCATATTTTTCGGACTCACCATTCTTTTTAGCCCCATTTTGAATGACTTTTAATACTCTCAGAATACATCCGTGTACTGGTGCTCTGGGCATGCCGGCGCATATCCTCTAGATACACATGTGTGAATGTATCTGAGGTAAATAAGCGCAGGCTTGCATATGTCAGGAAACGCTTTGATCTCATAATTTTCTGCAAAAATACAGTTTAAATCAAAGGGAGGCCGCTGCCGAAGTGTTGGTATACGGCCACGTGTCACAATATTTGTGACAGCATTAACGAAATAATTGTTGAAAGAGTGCATTATAATTAACATCCCGCAAAAGGTGAGCCCCCAGTTCCCCCCATGTAGTACAAATATGATTTCCTGATAAAACTACTTTGTAGTTATCCGCTTTCCGAGGAGATAAATCATCTCAGCACCTCGCGTACTAATTGTTTTTTTTCTGACCTAAAATTAGTTATACGTTCGTTCGGCCGGGTAGGCTAATTTATTTATCACTCTCTTTTGCGAGACACGGGACCCGAAGTGCGGTTCGGGGCATAACAATTTGATGGAGATGTTTGGCAAATTTAATTCCGAAAAACAATGAACTGTCTTTGGTTGAGGGACCGACCGGGACATGTTTTTGAGTCGCAGTTCCACATGGTTAAATGCGGAAATGTGGGTTTTACTTCTTTCCTCGCGAAAGCTGCACATCACCTATCGACTTGCCAGCCGTCTGCTGCACTCTGTTTTAGTCCCATCATTGTTTTAGGTTCCAGTGTGATCGTTGTCTGCATAATAACATGTTATTATCATTTTATTTGTTTGCCAGCTCAGGCCACTCCACGCTCGGATCAGGCCGAGAGTCTCCGGTCGAATATCCAGATACTCCTCGTATCATGGCAGCAAAGGTAAAGGTAAAGAGGCAATGTGCTAAATGCTCGAAACACATGTTCTTGTGTTTTTAAGTGTGTCTGCTGGAATTAGCATAATTGTGGATTTCACTTGGAAAATATCAGGGTTCCATCTGATGCTTCAGAGGGTGTTCACTTGTATTACTTTTGAAGCTTTGCAAATGATAATATTTATGATGATTTCTACCTGGAATGGGCACAGTCGCGCTTAGAATAAAATATTTCCCTGAGAAGTTCAAGTCATTTATATATTTATATATCCAAAAATAACATTAAAATATCTTCAACATTCCTTTCCCCAACACCAAAATAATACCCGTGACCAGTGTAAGTTTAAACAATTTTAGTTTAACAATAGAAAACACGCTTAAGCTGGCCAAGCATAAAGGCCGTGACTTTTCGAATGTCGACAGTTTCTCAATAAAACGTGGGTCCATATACTCACCGCCTATTGATCGGGGGGCTTTGAGAATGCTGTAAACCGCTTAGGGATCCCAGGTCCGAATGGAGACACTACCATAATATTGGAATTTCCCTAAGCTGGGCTGAGAGAATAAAAAATTTGTTGGGAAGAAAGTTGTGTGTTTTGTGATGGAAATTACGCTTGCCGCTCTACAATAATTAAATCATTCCGCCTCTCCGAAAACTATAAGAAGATACACGATTGATTTAAGCTGACAACCGAAATCCGTTCCAATTTCCAATGGCGATTGAGTCTTAACGGCGCTGACAATATGGATTTGATGCTTTTGATTCGAGATCGAGGCTTTTGTGCGATGCGACAATGCAACAAAGAGCTCTGCGCGTGAATTAATAATCTCTAGTCCATAAAAACAGATGTCAGCTTAAAATTCGGGCTCCGCCTTTGTCTGCTACTGGTTTTTTCCTATTCAATACCCCGGATTACGCTACTTGTATTGAGTTGGATCTGTAAAAACGGCCTTCACGAAAGCCAAAAGTCGATTCGACTGCAAGCCAAGTCAGGAATGTAGTGTTTGGAATTGGGTTTTTTTTGGGTTTGTTAGGGAAAAAATAAAGTGATCTTGTCGGAGCGCTTTCGGAAGAGGTAATTTATTTTATGACTTTATGATGCACAGGTTTGGGATTTGCAGGGTTTTTTAAGTTATTTTCTTTGCTCTTTAAAAAGTGAAAAGAAAATAATTTTTAGTAATTATGTTTACGGAAAATTTTAAATTATTTTTTTACAAAAAAATTACAAATATATATTTATAGTAAAGGATTCCGAACCACTCAGGGTTAAGCAGGCTTTTATGATACATTATGTTAATATTCTGTAAAGTCAAAGTTAAAGCTAATAATGCAAAAATATCAAAAATATAGCTATTTTAAATGAATATTCAAACAATATACTAACTTTATTTGTACATCAACCTTAAGCCAAATAAAGTCTACTATATTTCATCCATCTGATTGTTATCCCCTCTTCGATATCAAAAGGACACGAGCCCATCTCCTGAAGCGGAATCTCACTTAACCATGGATGAGCCGCAGCAAATCGAGCTGAGATAGTCGATAATGGAAGACCATAAATAACTTGTGGGGTTTATTAACCCCTGGCTCCCTCTACTCCCTCCACTCTCCCACTCCCTTTACTGCACTCCCCTCCACTCTGTTGGCCATATACCGCCTTTTGTTACCTCCATTCATAAGTTTTCTGCTCACTTTGCTCTTGTTCTGTTTATGTCGGCGAATGCGTTTCCGGTCAGCGACACAGGAAAACACGTTTATAGCAAAATATTGTTTTTGTTTCTTCTGCTTATCGTACTCCGTAGCAAGCCCTTAAATCACCACATGGGACTGTCTATGATTAACCAATAAAAATAAATAAATACTGCATTATACTTACGGGAAAGGAAAGGAAATGAAGACCGTCGCGACGCGTTTTCATGTGTGTTCCAATTTATTAACACCTTTTTGTTTTTGCTTCATTAAATGGTTTATAGCTGTTGTTAGCGGTTTTTAATTTTTTCGTATATTTTTTGTGTGTGTGTTTTTAGATATTTTCATACCGCTTTGGGACATTGTGGACAAACAAAGCTCGTACAAAGCTCATCAAAAGTAGTTTATTTTTTGTTTAATGGAAACTTCAAATTTTTGTTTAGGTTTGTTTATTTTCATTGTGGATATATTTGTTATAGCAATAGCAAAAAAATTAAACTGGAAAAGACGGGTAAGCTGCTCCATTAAAGTTGGTCTAGACGGGAGAGTAAAAAAATGTGCCTTTATTGAGGGTAAAAACCTCTGAAGTCCCCTGATAGCTACCCAATTATTTCAATCAAGTTAAAGACTGAATCGTTTTTTATTTATACCAATAATTGTGGCTTTTGTTTAATGTGTCTCATTATCGTTCTTTTTATTATAAGTATATACAGTTTTACTAATTTACACTACGCTTAGGGCGCTACAATTACGCGAGCTTACACTTTACTTACAACTTGTGCATAAAGTACAGCAAATACATGGATCTCTAGTTTAGGAAA
Organism: Drosophila rufa; assembly: GCA_018153105.1. Lineage (NCBI taxonomy): Eukaryota > Metazoa > Arthropoda > Insecta > Diptera > Drosophilidae > Drosophila > Drosophila rufa. Next base: position 18,836,595 of record JAECXS010000085.1, read on the forward strand.
TAATTACACGCACATCGAGGAAAATTATCGTACATACGAAGTAAAATAAATTAAATTTATAAACGACAGGAACAAATTGGTAACTTAAGACGATAAAAACAATAACAGCTAAATCAATGATTGCTCGTGTACATTTGGCTTGGGTTCGGGCTTGGGAGTTACGGGGTCACGGATTACAATGGGGATCTTTTCAGCAGACTTGGGTTGATATGTCTCTCGGGGCCTTTGAAAGTTCCGCCTGGCTATGAACTATGAACTCAAACTTGAAGAAAACCATACAAATCTATCGAGATATAGGAGGAGAGGAGAAGACCTGGCTGCCAAGGAAGTGTGCTCTACAATTTAGTGGGTTCTCTTCCTCTCGGATCTGCCGCCATATATTGGCGGCTATATATGTTAGTGGTCGGGTATATGCATTGTATTCTGTTGTATTCATTGATGTCGCCCCTGCTCTATATCTTTCAATTTACATCCTATAAGCTCTGATTGCATAAGTTGTATGTAATTAAATTAACGTATCTTCAAATGGTTTTTGGATTATCTTCTCCACAAAATTGCACAACGTCTCTGGGACAGCAGCGGTTGTTGGGTGTTCCAATCTTAATATTTTTTCTTGTTTCGTTTTCAATTCAGATATATTTTCTCTCAGTTTATTTTCAGATTTTTTTTTGGGGCCCATGCCAAGGGAACCGCTGCGTTTCAGCTGGTTTTGCTTGCTATTTGGTATAAGCGGCGTTAATCAAAATACCGAATAATCACATTGTAAATTATTGTCCGAAAGTGTAATTATACCTTTCAAGCCCGGGCATCGAAGTCGGATTGGGAATCGGAATCGAAACTGGATCTGGAGTCGGATTACGGCCGCAGGAGCGTGAGCTTCTGCTGCTCCCGGAAGGCGATCAGCGAGCGGAAGGCGGAGATGGGCGAGGCAACTGATGGCGCCGTCGTCAAGGGATCCGGAGACGCCGATGGATGTCATGGCTTTGCACTCAGCGAGGTCACATTGACGCCGGGCGATATCTTGCCGGAGTGCGAGGACGAGGACGAGGCGGTGGAGTTGCTGGATATTGGTCCCATCATGTGCTGCGCCGCCGACTGCCCGCTGCTCGTCGGTATGTGCACCACGTCGCAGCCCATGGACGAGGACGAACTGGAGGCGGAGGGCGAGGCCACGGGCGGCGGTGCCACCTGATGCTGGGCCCCGCTCGCTCCCCCGCCCCCGGAGGTGGTCAGACTGAGCGGAGCAAAGTGCGGCCCGTTGGCGGCTCCCGATACCGCCGCCTTCCACAGCAGAGGGTTCATGCCCAGCGGCCCGTTGTGCGCCGCCAGACTGGCCCCGAAGCTGCGCTGATGCTCCAGGAACTCCTGCGTCGGAGCACTCAGGTGCGCGGCCGCCGGCCCGTAGAATCCCCGATACAGATCCGGACGGACATAGGGCGAGTAGTTGGGTATCCGGGCCGCCAGCGGCGACAGAATCTTGCCCGGCGACGGCTGCTGGCCGGGGTGTCCATAGAAGCCGGGATGCGTGGGCGGCAGCTCCGCCGCGAGGTTGTCCTTGGCCCCCGAGCTCGACTCCTTGCTGTCCTTGGAGGCCATGTCGGCCAGCGACCAGATCCTGGGCTTGGCCGTCCCGCCCACCGCCGTCTGCAGCGAGTTCTGCTGCGCCTGCTGGTGCTGCTGCAGCAGCTGCTGCTGGTGGTGATGGTAGGCGGCGATGTCCGGCGGCGAGCCCGCCGGTGGCCGGAAGTGATGGTGCAGTGCGGCGGGATGGAAAAGCGGATGGGCGCCGGGTGGCATGCTACCAGGTCGGTCGTACAAGTCCGGGGATCCATTGGGCGAACCCGGGCGGGACTCGGACCACTCACTGTTGTTGCTCTCGCCGGGCCGGTCGGCCAGCATGTCGCCAAGGCGGCCACTGCGGTCCTTGTCGTCCGTGGAGCCTACGCCGGAGTCCTTGGCATCTGTAAGGGATTACAAAAAGAATGGGGTGAGGTTAGAAAAAATTCGTGGAAAGTCTTAGCTTAAAAGTAATATTATTTAATAGATTTCCTTGGAAGTATATTATGTTCTCGTTAAAATAGTTGGAATAGGCAACTCCTCTTACCTAGCAGATCATTATCCTCCGTGTTCTTGTCATCGTCATCGTCGATATTGGCATCGTCGTCATCGACACGGTTTCTGGGCTCCCAGGTCATTTTGTTCTCCTTTTTCAGTCTTCTTCTCGCGTTGGCGAACCACGTGGACACCTGCGTCAGCGTCATCTTGGTGATAATGGCCAGCATTATCTTCTCGCCCTTGGTCGGATACGGGTTCTTCTTGTGCTCATTCAGCCAGGCCTTCAGCGTGGACGTGGTCTCGCGGGTGGCGTTCTTCCGCCGGGCTCCGTTCAAATCCATGCCGTAGCTGCAAAAAAGAAGAAAAGGAATTCCAAGTTAGACGGGGTTAAAGTCAGAGTTTGCGATAAGGACGACCGACTGGCGAACGACCGACCATTCCTCGAATTGCCAGCAGGTGATTAAGGCCGGAGTGGAATGCAGGCCCAGCTGTTGCCAGGTCGTTTGGAGTTCCTTAAATATATGCGCGAGCCGGGGCCCAAACAATTGTTGCAATTTGTTAAACCTGCCCGAGAAGGGACGCTGGGCGGGCTTTGTTTCTGCGTTAAATTTGTTCATCATAAACGCATTTGCATGGGCCCGAACATTTATGCCCGTGCAGTTTGCGGTCTGACACATTGCTCCCCATCCCACAGTGTCCACTCTGTCCACTCTGTCCACCGTCCACTCCGTCCACAATGGGAATCGATGGTCGATGGTCGAATGTTGCCGCATGCCGCCGTGGACAACAACTGTCCTTTATCGCTTTTTGTGGGCAGTTAACATGAACGTTTTTAGTATATTGGGTGTATATACATCGCGGCGAGCGCTTATATGTGCGGAAATACTTAACTACACTCGGGATAATTACTACAATAAGTTTCTCAAATTTTCAAAAAAATAATTATCTTAGGTGGATTAGGAAAGTCATAAGGAAATCTGAATTTAAGATTTGAATTATCTATTAAATTTGGCAGCATAACAATTTTTGTTCACTTTCAGATGGTTAACAATTCCCAAGTGTTCTTTTGGCATCTTTAAAATACTGAATATTTTTAATCTATTTAGTTCTCAAGATCATTTACTGGAGCTCTACCCTGAAATTATTATTTTTTATTAATTTTCAGAGCTTAAGTAAAAGGTTTCTTTTTCAGATTTTTTGAATATTTTTGAATTCTAAAATTCTCAAGTTATTTTTGTGGAGCTTCATTCTAAATTGTGGGAAATTGTAGGAAGTTTTTTCTTGAAAATAAAGTGTAAACTATTGAGTATTCGAATTTACTTTGCCAGAAACTTGCTTAAAGACTCTTTTTATTTCTTAAACAATTGGCATAACCATGTAGTTATTTTCCCAAGTGTACGAAATGCAAAACGGCAATACGGGGGAGAAAAAGAAACCGAAACAGAAACAGTGCCATCGCATACATGTGTAGCTGTCTCATTTGTAGTTTTCAGACAGCTGCCCGATCCGAACAGAGAGGATGACAACGATGTCAACTGGATGCTACAGCTATAGCTATAGCATATATACATACATACATACATATATGCATATATAGAGAGGGATTGCTGCTGCTCTGCGTACGATGCATTAATTAATTTAAGTTTGAATGCAAAGTGTCGCCGAGTGCGAAACACCTGCGCAGACAGGCACTCTGCCTTTGATCACCTGACAGCTGAATACATTTTTTTAATTTTCCTATCAGCGCTGTAAATGATTGGGGACGACAACAACGCCCCCAAGTGTCCCCCAAGTTAAAGGTGGGGTTCTGGCGCGCGTATTCCCGCTGAATTCGAATTTTGAATTCAAAATCGCCAAACCGCCGGCACGTCACGGCGAAATAACTCAAAATTGATTTATGGCGAATATGGTATGGTATTGGCCCGGCCAAGATAGACAACAACTGCGATATATCATCGACATCAACATCGCCATCAACAGTAGCTGCATGAGTCAACTATCAAATTTTGTTATGAGTGTCAATTACAGGGGAAACAATGGGCCCGCCGATGTACCTGTCCGAACGTGAGGAGAGGTGAAAATGACGTGACGGGATGTTGTCGATTGCCGATTGTTTAACTGGCAATTGTGTTTGGAAATTTATGTCACTTCAATGCAGCATGTTTGTGGTTTTTTAGGTTTCGGAGGTGCGTTGCCTTACGTTTTCATTTCGATTCGATTCGTTTCGATCGGCGGAAGCAACCCGCCGACGTGCAAACGATCAATTACAAGCGAATAAATTGGAAACTCGACAAAGTGAGTATCGAATGCCACTGGCTGCGCCTGCGTGCCAATATGCGCCAGACTTTTACTATTCGAACGCACTTTTCCGCGGCGGCATTTAAAATGCACCTGCACGCACCTGCAGCACCTCAATCCGTAGCCCAGGCCCAATCCCAATCCCAATCCCACTCACGTTCCGATCGACGCCTTTCAGCGGACCACCATCCGAGTTTATAGTAGGGGAAGTATCCATCAGATACTTTTGTGACTAAGCCTCACCTGTTGAACGGATAGCCGGCAAAGGCCGCATCGTAGGGATGATACATCGAGGGGTAGGGCCAGGGGGAGGCTCCGGCCACCAGGTTCTCCTTCAGATCGATCCCGGCCTGGAATAAATAGAATAGATCATAAGTATTTTTGTCCAGAATTTAATTTTAGACTAATTTCTAGACTAGCTTGAACCCGCGAGACCTTGAACCAAAATTATTAAAAATCATGTTAAACAAATCATTTAGACATATTTGTGTTTATTTTTAAGTCGATGGATGGCTTGAGATGTGGCAGTGTTATCAGAAAAGCAAAGAGCACAGTGGGATTGGGAATTCTGAGAAAAGCTAAAGCTAAAATACTTTTAAAAGAAATTTGTTGTGTGCATTTAAAACACTTTAAAGCATAGCAAAGCCATATAACATAGTTCACCAGAACCAGAAATATTCTGATTTAATTCTTAAAAAACTCTTAAACTAAATGCTGATTAATTCTGAATATTCTCACAAAATTTGAATATATTTTCGTGTCACTGTTCGAGTGATAAGCCCGCAACAATCTGACCAGCATCAGTCGGGCATGTGGACAAGTCGTGACGCCTGACAGTGACTTTAAGAGCTGGTAGATCGCTCCGCGCCCGCTCTCCGAGATTGTCGCCTGTTAATCGCAGCGCTGGAACATGCACATATACTGCCATTAGGTCCGACGATAGGAATCACAGAAAACATTTAGGAACACAGACTTTGGCACTGATAGGCGTGGGACAACAGGCGTGTAATATAGAACGCCGATTAAGTTTAACACGACAATTATCTCCGCGTCTTGTCTCGATTCGCTGCGACATTTGCCAGCTGTTTGGGGCCGATAATGGCGGAGCGACAGAAGCAGCTGCTATATACTATAATCGGACTGAATAGCCGAAATCGGAGGCATATTCGTCACCTGAGGCTGGGATGGAGTCGGAAGAACCCGCCTCCGCAGTTATGACACAAACATATTGCGGATGGTCGCCAGTCGGCAAAACAGCGGGGGTACGAAAACAAGATGCGGAATCAATGAGAACGAGCCCGATACGGATCTACATGGCACCGCAGGACGAGTGCAGGAGTGCAGGACGAGTGCTCGCACTCGGATGCAGGTCCCGAGATCCAGTCGAAATCTATTGTCTCGCTGTCGCGACGAGCGTCTGGACAGAAATTGCTGCGGCAAAGCGGAAATATTTTTATGTCGCCAACACGAAAATGTTGCCGTTGATGTTGCAACATCGCTATCGCCGGCCATCGATGCGGAGTAGGAGTCTGGCTTCGGGATTGGGTCGGGGTCTGGGTCTGGCCCAGAGGTCCCTCCTGCCTCCTGTCTCCTGCCACCACCACAGCACTCGGTTGGCGCAGCATGTGGTGTGTGCGAGTACAGCGGCGATAGACTGATAAACAGCAAAGGCAACAGCCACAGATCTTTCGGGGCCAGGTTAACTCCAGGGCCAAGGCCCTTTGACAGGTACGACACTTGAAGAAAAAGGTATAACTTGAACTAGGGAAGAAATGGCGCTAAAAGAGATTATATTAATTGCCTTTCCAAACGGCAATTTGTACCACGGAAATATGTAAATATATCCTTAAATTTTTTTATAAAAAGAATTAATGCCTAATTAATGATTAAGTTCCGAGAATTTTGAAATCTTGGTTTAAATTCCTATATTCTTGGCTTAATATTCTTAGAATATGGAAAAACCTGGATTAAAACAAAGAGCGCATAGACTTGAATTATTCAAAATTTAAATCTTGGTTGCTAATCAAATCTATATTAAAACTGCATTAAATTTTGACACTTTGACATCTTTGAAAAAAATTAATTGTTAAGTGAATGTTAAATTGAAATCAGTTTTGCTTTTAAACTCTATAACCTTTACATTTACTCAACATTTTAATGAAAGAAATACCTTTTAACACTTTCTTAAATTGTCCAATAGTGCCTTTTAAATTTTCTCAATTTAAGGAATAGTTTTTCCAAGTGCATTGAACAGACTGCGACTCCGAGCGATTGCAGAAGTCAGTTAGCCGAACATGGACAGCGTTTTGGGACAGACTATATTAAATTACACAGGCTGCTCCTATTTCTCAATGGAAGCTCGAACCGAACCGAACCTTTGCTGAAGTGAACCGAGACCGAAACCAGTTTACGTTTTACAACCTTTACAATAATCACGCCCGGCTATCACGGGAATTGGCCAAAAGTCGAGGACTGGCAATGGGAGTGGGAATGGGAATGGGGATCCTCACATCCCATCCCATCCCGAATCTGTGTCGTGCGTGTTTGGCAGCGAGTGCGTGTAGGCCATGTCGATGCGGGTAAAGCGCATATAATAAATTGTAGCCGGCTACCAAGCGGAGTAGCATCTACTATATATCCACTCCACCGAGCAACAGTAGCTGGTTGCTATTGCATCTGGAGTCGAGAGTCGGGAGTCTGCCTTCTGGACGCAAAAACGCACCCGTGCCGGCCGGGATTTGCGCTGGCGGTGGTTAATATTAACAACATTCGACATGTTTGCGTCTGCGTTTATTATTACCAATACTGCGATGCGGCAGCAGCAACTGTTGATGCTGCTGCAACATCCACAGCAGCAGCAGCAGCAGCAACTGCAACTCGTTTTCGAGTTAAATATTGCATTACCACTGGCGACGACAACTGCAATTGTAAAAGCGCTGTGGCGCAGATCGCATATTGCCGATAGCTTGTTCTTCCGCAACAATGTTTATGCATTTGCAAAATGTTTGTAGTTACGGCTTGTACCATGTGTTTGTGCATTAAATGCCCAAATCTGACCACCATCAGCGAACTGGGGAGAGATTTTAACCTTTGCATATCGTAGTCGTTGAATATTTTAGTTACCAGTAACAGTTCAGTTACAAGAATCATTTTTAGGATCTGTGGACATTTTTTTAATATAATTTTATACGTAAAGAATACCTCTCAAAATGTTTGTCATACTAAGAAAAATAAAAACTAACCTTGAAAGTAAGTAACTCAATTATAGTAAAGCCAAAACTCATTTTCTCTTAAAATATTACAAGGTGATTCATCACAGTTCATCATCTGTTTAAGTAAAGATGAATCATTGCAGTGAAAAACTATTTTAAGTTACTTTTAAATACTTTTGGGGAATTTTAAATAACCTTTTTGAAAATTAAGTCATTATAAAAAGTACCTATTTTAATTTTCATCAATGACTGCCTTACAGCTTTCTCCAAAAACTAAACTATTATTTACAATATTTTTTAAGAGAACAAAATAATAATATTAAATTGGAAAGCCTCAAATATATTTATTATTTAATATTATTTAATATTATTATTATTATTATAACCACTGTTAGCGCTTAGTTTAATACTATTTGTTAGCATTAGATAAATAAATAAATAAATAAATATTTATTATTTATTATTTAAAACCGAGAATAATAACGAAATCACATGATACCCTTAAAGTATCATATCCCCATCTCCTGCTGTGCTGTGGTCTTCCCTTAGTATTTCCCATTAATCTTTTTCGCAAAATAAAACCAATATTTGGCCAAGGAACTTGTGGATATAATAACCTCAAAGAAACGTGCCCCATCCCGTTCCTCTGGAGAGAATGACTGACCACTGGCTGGCCACAAGAACACCCCAAGTGGTTGTTGGGATTGTCTGATCTGGTGGATCCCATCCATCCGACAACCGGAGTGCGTCGTTTCACGCATCGGGAAGTGCGGTTTGCCCATGCTCCCATACCATCTCGCCTCCTGTCCTGTCTGCGGGCAAATTAAATAATTCAAATTAAAATGGGTCTTTGTCTTCATTACCAAGGAAATTCTGCGACTGTGTTCCCTTCACGCCAAACGTCAATGCCTTGGGATTACGAGTATATCGAGGAGGAGGAGCAGCCAGAGGAAGGAGTAGTCCGACTCCGACTCCGATTCCGATTCCGGCTCCTGTGGTCTGTCGCCCTGATGCGCCACGATTTGAGCGATGCGCGTAATGACGGGTCGAGTTAATTAATTGCTGCTTCGATTTAAAAATAAACGCACGTTTGCCCGCCGCATTCCCGCCTGTGCAGCCAAGAATGAATGGAATCGAAATCGGGATTCGACTTGGTCTTCGTATTCGGAATTGGAGTCGGGAGTCGGTAGTCGGGAATCGGAATTGTAATCGAAATTGAAATTGAAATTGACGACAGCGCGGAGTTTGAGTTGCGCCAAAGAATGCGTTCTGTCTTAGCTCCACTAATCTACACTGATCAAAATGAATACCTCTTATAATATTTTAAATAAAGTACTTCTTTTCAGTTGTAGATATTCAAATAAAGCTCAGGAAACATATCGATTTCTTCTGAAAGATGTAATCAGTATTAATCACTAAGTTTCCCATGTTCTCATTTCCTAAAAAAGGTATGAGATTAAAAACCACTAGAAAAACTGTCCAAAAGTATGCTTTAAAATAGTTTTCTGACTGTAAACATCAATCATAAAATATTTTAGAATTTTTTGGTATCAATTACAGCTATAATACATTTTAGCTGCAGAATAATCGAAGTTTCGGGGATTTTGTATAAAAAAATGGATTTTTAATTCGATTACGCTTTCGAACTCTATCGATTTTAAATCTATTAACTTTTGGTTTTCCATTTCGAGAATAAGAATAAATCCAATTCAAATATATATTATTCTTGGTATCAATTACAATGGATATCTATTAGTGATGAAAATTATAACGGTTTTTGACGGTTTTGAATAAAGGAATCGATTTTAAACCGATTATTAATCGTTTTTTGTTAAATCTTATGATTTTATATCAAAACTTTTTGTGTCATGATTATCATATTAGATGTAGATAATGATCTTGAAAAATGCTTATCTCCATTTTTTCCAAATCGAATTTAAAGGTTTGTTGAAAATGCAAAAAGCTGTAATATTTGGTACTTAGTGTGATTTTTTCTTTTCAATTAGGCAATAACAGTTTAGAATAATTTGATTTGAAATGAGTATTGAAATTATTACCTTTAATAATAATTCTTCAGAATAAATTAAATATTGACGCTGGAATAAAATAGTGTCTCTTGAAGGTATTAAATTTTCCTTGTGTAGCCTGGCAACTCTTCCCCCTTTTGAGAACTGGAGCTCTTCCAGCTCCCAGCTCCCTCTCTCGCGATGACACTTTTTTTCACAACTCCGCTTATAAAGTTGTACAACTCTGAGGTTGATGTGGATGGTGTTGCTGGTCGGTCGGTCGTGTTGCCTGTTTGCTTGTTCGTTGTTCGTATGCGTTGCCATGACTGCTAATTTGTTTGTTGTAGGCAGGACGGCCATTCACAAATACTCTCGTGCCAAGGCAGCCACTTCCTTTTCCTCCCGCCCATACACACTCGCACACACACACTCTCGCATGTATAAAAGTGCAAAATTTACTGTTAACGAACATTCTCAACTTTGCCAAAAAGCCAAACAACAACGGCAGCAACACAGAAACTTTCCACAACACTTACGGCAACAACAATGAGATTGGTGCCGAGCAGTAAATGTATTTAGTACTTGGGCATAAAACCCCCTCTCTACCCCCGAAACCCCTCGGAAAACACCCCCAAGCCGCCGTCACCTTGCCATTAGAAAGCCACCCCCGAAAAAACAACACGACAACACTTCGACATTTTCAAAAGTTGACAAATCAGTGCATGTAGCGCCAAGGTTCCAAGGAGCAAGGATGTGCCAGGATCACGCGTTGGAGGCTGAGCACTCGGGTCCCGGGGGTGGTTTTCTCTATAATGCCAGGAGTGTGATATCTGGAGTGGGGCGGCTCCCCTCTATATATAGAGAAGGCTGGAGAGTGGTCCGATTTGTAGTTGCTTTCTGCTACATTTTGTAGGAAACTTGCCAGGGGGCAAAAAGTTTTTGTAGCTCCCACAGGATATGAGCATATACCGCAGCTAGCAGCCAGCAGCAGTCGGCAGTCGGCAGTCCTTTGTTGGGGCCAAAAACCCAGAGCGACTATGTTGTCGAGTGTGAAATTTCATGCTTGCATTGTTGTCGTTGATGATGTTGCGGCACTTAAACTGGGGAAAAGTCAATATACCATTTTGGGCTGCTTGCCCGGCGTCAAGTGTCTAAAAAGCGCCCACCCCTGCCTTCTGGAGGATTCAGGAAGCTGGCTCCAGGCGGAGTCCCCTCACAGTGTAGGGAAAGTTCAAGTCCAAATGGGAGGACACTCATTAGACTTGGAAAGTGTTTGCAGTGGAAACTTTAACTTGATTGTTGAGTTGTTTAAGAAAACGGATCTTTAAAATATTTTATATATATATTTAAAAAAAAAATGTAAAGGGATCCACTAGATTTTATTATTTCTACAGCTTTTTTTTTAATCAAATTCAGGCTTTAAACCTAACCATTTAAGAGAAATATACATTTTTAGGCATAAGAAATTATATAAATTGTTTCTCCAATTTCTATGGCCCTGCCAGAAGTCTCTACCCAACAAAACACCCATTTTAAATTAGGGATAGCCTTTGGCAATTAACCAAATTAATTTCTCCGAGTGTCATTGAGCGACGAGTGCAGGATGCGGTGCAACATATGCGCCGGGGTCGCAGTCAATTTCGGACTCAAGGATCAGCAGATAAACGGATGAATGAAGCGGAATTGGGAATGGAAATGGAAATGGAACTGGAGGGCGGACAGGCTGACAGCCTGTCACTTGCGTGTTGACAAATTTATTAATAAGGTACGAGGCGGCATCGCCAGTCGACGCCCCCAAACAAGATGGGAAAACTGAGGAAAAACTCTGAGGGAAACACCGGGCGCGGCCTGGGTACGGCCTATTTGTTAGCAGGGCGGCGCTCTTCAAATGCGAGACGGTTGCACCATCCACTGAAGTCATCATCCAGCTCCAGGGCAGGGGTACTGCTCGGTCGGTAGTTTTTTGGGAGCGGGACATAGTGTATTCCCGCGCTGCGGCAACCTGACAGCCGCTTGACAGCTCGTGTCAAAGTAATGAATCCACCGCATTGAGCAGACACTTTTACAACTGCGCTCTACGGCAATATATCTACATACACACATGTATCTTTCTATTTTCCAGAAGAGAAATCGCTCCAGTTTAGCGCCGGCGGCTGAAGTGACTAATTACGACCCCGGATGATTTATTTAGCAGATGCCGCGACCCGACCTGCCTTGTCTTTTAAACGCCTGCCATCAATACGGAGAGTAGGGCTGATCTTAAGTACGCCTGCCATCGTATTAAATTGGCGTGTCAGCGGGCAGATATGTACCAGATAGAGTCTCGATCCCGATCGATCTGGCTCTGCCTGGCACTTTCATAATTTGTTTGGAGACAATGGCTAAATTTATGCGAGCACAGCTACTGTCCGGAGATCAGGGACCGGTTCTCTGTCACATTTTTCCCGCCGCACTAGAAACCAGTTGAGATGCAAATTCCCCCGATGAATATTTTATTATTGGGCATGTGTTTGATTAGGCGAAACACCATTGGCGGACATCGATTGCACTTAAATCACCCGTCGGGCGATTATATTTAATCACACATTAGCGATCGGCGAGATCAGCGAAAATAAGCTCGATTCTGTGAGTGTTTAGCTTTTATTCCTATTCCACTTCATCTTCAGTAGCGGCTGTATTCGAAATACTCATTCATTAAACTCTCAGTTTCAATTTCACAGTCGTCAGCGCGTTTCGAGTTCTCTGATTCTGCTTCTGTTTCTTGCTCTTGTGCTTTTGCTGTTGGTTTTGCTTTTGCTTTTGCAGCTCTCAAGACTTTTTCCTTTTTTGGCTTGTAAGCAAATAAATTTATGTGTTCACTTTTGAATGCGACATTTTATCGGATCATATTTAATGGGCGCGAAAGAGGCCTCGACAAGGAAGAAACAGAACAGAACTGAATCGACAAATGCCTACCGACTCCGAAGACAAATGCACAGATTTAATTTGAAGTAAATACCTGTGTCAGTTTAATTGTGGGCTTCTGGGAATGTTTAGGGAATTTCTGGACTATTTTTAAAGATGTTTGTATTTTATTTAGATTTTAGAAGTAGAGTCAAAGAAATGGCTACTAACAATGCATATTGATATATTTTTAAACTTTTATAAAGAGCTTTTGATATCGTTTACACTTTTAATCACTGCGTTTATAATCCCTCTAAGCTCGCTTAATTAGTTTGTTAATTTACATTTATTATTTAACAAGTGTTTTATATTCTATTTAAGACAACCGGATGCAATTAATCCGTTCTAAATTGGTTAAACGGTTTTCCTATTCAATTTAAATACACTTTATACTGTGTTTTAGGTAATTACCAATTTAAGGAGTTAAAGTCAATACCTAAGAGAAGCTTAGCGAATTTCTTGGCATTTAGTTAGAGGCAAATAAGAAAACATTGAGCACACCAACTTCTTTTGTTCGTTTATAATATTATATATTATGATTCTTTTGTAATAGTTTTCCCTCATTCAATTGCCTTTCCCTCTAACAATTTTCCACACAATTAAAAATAGGATACACATTAAATTGCATGTCTTTCCTTTCAAAAGTCCTGAAACATTTTATGAGACAACGTCAACAAGGAACCGAATACATTGTATTTAGTTCGATTGACTGGTAAGGGCAGTTTCCCCGATTCTTAGGTGGCTTTCCCCAGAAACCGAGAGCCGAACACATGCCAGCACCCAAACCCGAGCCGCTGGGTGTCCAGTGCTCCGGCTCCGCATGTGGTCCCCAGAACATTGTGTCCAAATAGAATTGTTGGCAAACAAAGGCAAATTACATGATGCTATTAGAAGCAATGCGAGCTGAACAAAGGGCCGACGGCCAAGCGCCGGACATGTGGACGTGGCTGGTGGCTGGTGGCTGGTGGATGTGGTGGCCAGTCAGTCCCCGTCCATTGTCCATAAATTCGGACAGTACAGGGATCCTGGCAGCCTCAAAACTCTCGACTGAGTCGCCAAGATCGCGGGACAGTTAAGCCAGCGATATTTCGCAACCTGGCGGCACACAATGTGGCTTGAAATATCGCCGCTGGCGAACCAAAGGTCAGGCATAGGCTTAGGCCCTAAGTACCCGCGGACCGAGGACCTGTGGCCCCCAGGCCTGACAAATCGCTCCAAGCGAGGCTCTGCTGTAGGCCAGTTTCTCGTCGCAGGTTCGGAAGCATAGACCCGCGGGGCACGATCAAATGACGACGCGACTTCAACCTCAACTTCAGCCTCTGAGCCCGAGCTTCGGTGGTGGTCTCCCGCTCCGCGGAGTGGACAAATTCACAAATTTATTGCGCCATTGTTCGGGACATATGACTTATGAACAGGCTTGAACGAGGCACTCGAAAAAATATAGGAGTCTTAAAGGGGTATGAATATTTTTCTGAAAAAGACACTTCTTTCTACTTTAGATTACAAAATCCTAGATAATCGACACTATAAACCTATTTAAGCCAAACAATTTTTCAAGAAAATGTATTAATATAAAACGATTTTCTTTCAGTGCATCGCCTAATGTCTCCCCAGATTTCGAGCATTTCTGAGTGCTGAGCTCACTTACCGGATTTGCGTAGAACGGCGGCTGATCGGCGGCGATGCCGGAGAGGTAGGCGGACATGCCCTCCGGATAGACGCCGAGGGGCACGCCTCCGGCGGCGGCTAGTCGCTGGTAGCTGAGCATGTCATACTGGCAGGAGCAGATCGTCTGGCCGCTGACCGGATCCGTGTAGATGGTGCGACCCGTATCACAGCAACGGTTTCCCGATCCGGGCGCCCCACCTGGCGCTCCGCCGGGTCCCGACGAATGCGGTCCTCCTGGCGGCGGTCCGCCAACGAGCGGCAGCGGTAGGGCGGGCAGACCGGCGGCTGGGCCGCACGGCGAGGTGGAGCGGGCGTCCGGCGGCACCGTTGAGGTCACCATGCCACTGTGGCCGGGCCCGGAGATTCCGGAGGGCGCACTCAGCGGCTGGGCGGCGGGACAGGCGAGCGTGGGCAGGGTCGAGGGCGGACTCTGCGGAGCGTTGGTTGGAGGCGTGTTGGGCGACGAGGTGGCAAGGTGAGTTGAAACGGCATTCTGGAAATGTAATAGGGGAAAAATTCTAGGTTTATTAAAGGTAAATAAAATGGGTTTGTAGAGATTATTTCTTGGATTTTTTCTAGTACTTAAATTTAAGCTAAAGTAGGGTTGATTTACATTGGATCAGATTTAAATCTGGCCTAATATTTTGATTTTAAATTGCAAAATAAATATCTTGAATACTTTAATACTAAATTTAGATAATGGAAAGCCACTATTAAAATAATATGTTTCACATAACGAGTTTTAATTGTAGATATAAAATGTTTATTAATTAAATCAAGTGATATGATAATAAGTTTTAGTACAATTTCAATAAAATCTATAAAAATAACAGAAACCCTTAACCCCAAACCCAAATAAAAACTAATAAGCATCATTACCAAAAAAACGAAACTAATTCCAAACGATTCCCAAAGGAATTCCCCCGCGCGACAATATTTATTTCCCAAAAATTTGATTATACGGCTTTCTGGTTATTTCCAATCCATTTCTCAAGTTTATGGGCGGCCCATTAAAGCGATGCTTCTTGCGATGGATAAAAAAAAATAACAAAAATAACAAGAAAGTAAAGAAAAGCCGCATAGATGGTCTACTGTACCGCAGCTACCAGCTGGCACTAAAACTTAATTAAAAACGTTGCCCCTTATCAATGCGATAAGCGCGACTCTTCAGTGTGTCCGAAGGGCCCAGAACAGAAGAACTCCGGATCCCGACTCAGTCAATAAAGTGGGCTCTGTCCCGCGCCCATACCCATACCCAGACCCCTTTCCCGTTCCCATCTTCAAAGTGGGGCCGCCATTACCAACAAATCATGTTTTCGATTGACAACATTGATTTAAATTACACAGCCGATTGCTGCCAACGACGACAACTGACTGCAACATCGACAGCGAGGCACAGGCAACAGCAACAGTAACAGCAACAGCAACAGCAACGACAACGACAACGGCAACGGCCTAAGAGCAATTTGATTGTAAGTTGTCCAATGAGTGCCCGGATCGGGGCTCTATAGTGCCATAGTGTGTGCCTGTGCGCACATAAGCCTATCGCGCACTTTTGTCAACACTTTTAGTTGCAGCAGACTGCCTGCATTCGCACATGGGGGGACCTGGAGGAGTCTTGGTGGACACCAAACGGGTTCCTGGTCGCTCTCTGGCCTGTGTCTCTTCCCGTTTAACATTTTACAAATGATCCGAGGCGTAAGATACGATTTTTATCGCCGGCCGACGGTCGGTCACAGAGAGAGCGCTGCATGTTGTATCGGCGGCTTCGGTCGTCGTGATTGATACCGCCGCTGTATATACATATAGTAGGTCCCTGGTCCCTTGTCCCGTCTCGTGCTTTCATCGAGTGACAACTCAAGTGGCCCTATGCGATTAAAAATTAATTCCCGGTGTTTGCTGGGATGGATGGATCCGCTGGATCCACTGGATGGATCCACACTCGTACGTTTCCTTATCTCGCGGCTCTTTGAATCAGCCGCCGATGATTATCGACTATCTATAACTGCAGGCAATGTATCTGCGCTATACGGGGACTAACTATTTAATATATCTATATAATATATTTTTGGGGAATTTGAAGCTTTTAGAAGCCAAGCCACAGGTTGCTTGAAAAAATTCTTGAAGGATCTCAGCTATAAAAAATCCCTTTGGTTGCTGCTCCTCAGAGGAACGTACTCTGTGACCTTGCTGGGTTGGTTAACAACCAAAGACATTGCTTGGGGGATTTTCCGAATTGGCAGCCAGCATTTCGTGTGTTTCGGCCAATGTAGCACACTTGTGGTCCTGACATTTTCAACGGATTTGGCAGACATCGATCCGAACATTTACCCAAGTTTATTTTTAACCCCGTGTCTGCCGTTTGCCAACTCAAAGCAACTCAAATCAAATTGAATTGGCTCGGATCAGATCCCCACTGAGACATGTGTTCGTTCGATCAACAAGTAGTGCTATCAAACGGGTTTTCTCAAGTGCAATCTAATTGTCAACTATCCAAACTCAGGCATTGACAACAAACCCATCTTACAAGCTATAAATTCCGAACATAATAGGTGGAAAAAACAAATTGGAATACGCACCATTACTAAACAGATACCGGTTTCATTACTGTGCACTGTCATTTAATATTAATTTTTGCTTTTAACTAAAACTATAAAGCAAATCTTAATGTTACGATCCACGATTACGCAGTGGAGATCCGCGCGATGCACTCGGAAATAAAACGTGGGTCTTGATGGGGGGAATTGCAGAGGATTTTCTAGACGTTGCTTCAGTTGTTTTGTGAGTTCTTTTTTGTGTTTATATATTTTTTAGGAATTTTCTCTGGTAATCTTTTTTTTATTCATCACTTTTGTGGTTGCACTTGCCGACGGCTAAGGATTTTGTGTCGTTCGGTTCGATCGCCTGCCGGGCACTACGTTAATCCGTGTAAATCCGACGGCTGGCACGGACACGGAAATCGGGATCGGAGTCGGAACCGAGAGGGAGCTATCCGGAGGATGCGAGCTCGGACCGCAGCACGTATCTAAATCTGGAGCTGCGGCTGCTGGGAGCGGCTGTATCTGAATCCAGCTCGCAGAACGAAGGCGAGCGGCGGCGGCGGCGACGGCGACGGGCAGAGAGCACAAATTCACAGCACGGCACACAGCGCACACGAGCGGTACGAACAATCTGCGTAACAGTCAAAAGTAGACTAACATGAGTTTCTTGGGCAACTACAAAGTGTACGACAAATGGGAATTACACGACAACCGACAATCGAAAAACAGCGCAAAGCAGCCAAGCAGCCAGCAGCAGGCGGCAGCAACAACAACCCCACGCACAGCGGCACACACACAGATACTCCCGCCTGCTGGTGTGTGTGTGGCGAGAGAGAGAAAACGGGTTTTCGCCTCTATGTGAGTGCGTTCTCTTTGCTCTTTTCGTATCTGTGTGGCGCAGAGCAGCCGAACCGTATCTGAGCAGTCGCCGAGTATCTGAGTATCTGAGTATCTGAGTATCTGAGCCGGGGAGTATCTGGAGCTGTGTGCTTGTGGAAAAAGTAGCAAACGACGACTGCGACGACGACGACGGCGGACACGAACGGCAACAACGGCAATAATGATTATCATTATAAGTGGGCTGGCGCTGGCCTGGCTGTGTGTGGCAATTGGAATCGGTGGCTATATCCCCCCTATGTTCTCTCGTTCTCGCTGCGAGTGCAAGCGAGAGCCGCAACCGGTTGTGTCACGGGGAGGGGCGAGGAGCGGAGAGCGGAGAGCGGAGAGCGGAGAGCTACAGAAAAAGTATCTGCCAGTTGTGACCATAAATAAAGTATCTGCCAGCTGCGGCCGCCGTGAGAGCGGGACAGCATTTTCGGCCACGAATCGCAGGCAGTGCTGCTCGCGTTGCCTCGCGTCTCTAGCGGAGGTGCAAGCGAGACGGCGCCAGCTGTGAAGCGCGGCAGCAGCAGCAAGCGGCAAGCAGCAGCAGCAGCGAGCGGCAGAACATGAAAAAATTAACTTAACAACTAGAAAAATGGCTGTTATTGCGTGTTGTTGTAAATGCCGATGTATGTATTTGTAGGCGGTGTTGTTGCTGCTGCCGCTGCTGCTGTTGCAACGCTGCTACTTGCTGCTGCTGCGACTGGGGCTGCTTCTGCTGCTGCTGCTGCTGCTGCTGCCGTGGGTGTTGCTACGTGTAGTTGTTGCCATAAACAACACAACAACAACACCACGGACGTCGCGACGTATGAAAGCAAAGTGTTTACGCTCGCTTCTCGCTTTTCGCCGCCGATGAAAAATGGTAAAAAAAGCTGAGGGGTAAAAAAAATGAGAAAAGCCTGATGAACATGAACGCGACTCGCGAAGAGGTTGGGCCAAGTATTATCATCCCCCCTCGGCGGCCCTCCGGCCCGGCTCCCCCTGCTGACCGCTTTGGCTGGATTGGTGGCATCTTTCGCGCTGCTGCTCCACCGCAGCTGCTGCTGACGCTGGCGCTGCCGCCTGCTGCCGACGCAGCCGCTTCGCTCTTACATTTTATTATGTAGGTATTTGTTTTTGCCCTGGCGTTTCTTTAACTTTTTCTAATTAATTGAAACGCCACTCAACGGCTAGAGCGGGACGGCTTGTATATGCTACATATGTAGGAGTATCTGCAGTCGAAAGCTACTTTGTCGGCGGTTTAACCCCCCGGGCCACACCTGAGTTCCAAGCGGAGCCACAGCCCCATCCCCAGCCCCGAGACCGAGCACGGTGTCGCACACGCAGTAAACAAATTCTTACAACATTTAAATGAAGTTACGGCAGCTTTATCCTTTTCCATTGCCCAGACATCACCGATTAGTTTTTCGATAGTCATTTATTAGGTGTTTTTCCCGCACGACCCCCGCCGGCATCCCTCTCATGGTGGTGAGCAAGTTTTCATGAAAATTAATGGATTGACAGGGCCCAAAAAAAGAAAAGTTTTACCAACCAAACATGGTGTTGAGATATTGTTCTTGGCTAAGAAAAGGACATCTTAGTTTTTAGTTACTTTGTTATTCTTGACAAAGAAATGATTTTATTTATTTTTGATGATATAAAGAGTTTTCACATATCTTATATTTTATATTATTTGTATGGTCAAAATTGCACTTAAATAAAGTAATATATTTAATCTAAATAACTATGTAAGACTCTTTTGAGTCTTGGGCTTAACTATGTGATCTTTTTAAATACTTTACTTAGACTAAAAAAAAAAAAAAATGTAACTCAGTTTATAAAAATATGCTGAGTATTGGTAAGGGTTAAAGAATATACAAATTAATATTGACTCCGTTGTTTTGTTTCTAAAATTTGTATTATATAATAAAGAACTAAAAAAAAAATTAGCTAAATATTTTTAAATACTTTTAAAGATATAATTATGAGTGAAATAAATTATAGGTCAAAGGATATAAGCCGAAAATGTGACAAAATTGTAAAGTATTACTTTTAAGAGTTGGAAAAATATTAATACTTTTGTATAGACTTTGTTTCAATTTTCTTTCTATCAAATACTTACGTCTCATTATATGGCAACAAAATATTTATAACTTGGAGTTTAAAAAATATTTATATATATTTTGACCTCTTAACTTTTATTTATAAGAATAGTTTTAATAATTTTACTTGCACATAAGAATTGAAAAATGAATATTTTTTGAATTATTTAAAATGTGATCTTATCTTAATGTATTTTTGTTTAGTATTTAACCCCCATATTTATTAAATAACAAATAAGAAAGGAAAAAACAAGCTAATGGATTTTGGGTGAGCCCGGTGGAAGTTACTTTACCGATCCGTATCTGTATCTGCCGTCAGTATCTTCCCTTTTTAATTCGGAGCGACATTAATTGGCTCGCGAGCAACAAATTCAGATCACGTTAACCCATTGGCGCGCCTACAAAATTGCCGTCGCCTTCTGTGCAGGAAGACAGCAGCAAGCAGCAACAGCAACATCAAGCAGAAACAGCAACAGCAACAGCAGTAGCAACAACACACTCGCAACAACCGCAGCAGCAACTTAACTGCGACAAGGGGGATACAGGAGAGGGAATCCCCCGGGGAGGAATCAGGGGCTGGGGGGATTGGCCAGCCAGCCAGCTTTTCGAGGCGGGCTTTAACTGGCGCTAAGAGAGAGAAGGAGAGCTAGCGAGCAGAAAGAGTGAGACGAGGCGAGCACGGAAAAGTTGCCACCGAAATGGCCGCAAGCAAAAGCGGGAGGGCAAGATGATGCCAAAGCCACCAAGCACCAGGCTACCCCCATTCCCCCAGACCCCTCTGCAGTCGTTAGTCGCAGTCGATCCAAATCCAGAAACAACGCCAGTCTTTGTTTAACGATTTTTATATTTCGAACACGAGATATATTTGTATCCTTTGTACATCGCTTGTTGCCACAGAGTACGAGTGCGAGTACGAGTATCTTTTTCTTCTTATTTTTATTGCGAGTACTCGAACTCGTACTCGAACTCGTAGTCGCACTCGTATCTGTGTGCGTGTCGGGCTTGTAGCCGGCTGTGTCTGTAGTCGTGGAGCTTGTATTGATGGCTTCGCCTCGCTTCGCTGGGCTTCGTATGGTATCTGTATCTCTGGGATGCGGTGCGTCTGTAGCCCCCTCCAGCGCGGTGTATCTTTTTCTTGTTTGCAGATAGCTTGGCTGCTCAGGTTGTTTGTGTTAGTGTGTGTGCCAGGCCAATGATGACGACGGCTCTTGGCAGCTCCATTTTCCGTATCTATGTATCTCTGTGCGAGTATCTGGAAGCGCGTGTTGCGGGGAGTGCGTACTCTCGTACTCGTACGCGTCTACAAACGCCGACATGAATTTTAATCTAATAGATACAAATGAAAAGGTGTTTGTGTGCTCCGCTCCGGTGTAATCGCTTTGACTCGCCGGGCTTTTGGGGCGTACAGCTGCGGTCGGGGCCCATCCGAGGCCTTTGAGAATACGCAGCTCGATCCCAAGGAGTGTATGTAGTTCGCGTATTGATTCGTTCGCCAGCCTCCGGTTCCCGGTGCTTTTATTGCCTCCCCTTTTTGTCCCCACAGGACCTATTCCGGGGACGAGTTGCCCCCGAGGCTGCCTGCGGTTATGCCTGTGCGTCTGCCGGATTTCGTCTCTTTATACAATGTTTTTGATTGATTTTCCTCAAGGAGGTTTATTGAAGAGCTCTGGAAACTTGTAATAAGTAACAAAATTGCGGATTCTCATTGAGGCGGATAGTGTGGGGGTGGGTTGGGGTTAAGGGAGGCACTTGTCTGTGTTCTTGGTCTTTATATTCTGATATTCTTGGGCTAACTTTAATGTGGCGGTTAGAATAATCGTTACATTTATATAAATTATTTATACCATCTCAATAATTGGAGTATAATTAACCTTATAAGGTTCCATTAAGTAAAGATGGAAGTTTATTGTTACAGATTCTTTAAAAAGGACTTACTTGGTTAACGGGCTAAAAGTTATTAACCTTGTAGTTAATATAGTGTTATAGTGATGGGATTATAGTGAATTTTAATTGGGTTTTTAATATTATTGGTTAAATTAAAGCTCTTGAAATCACTCTAGCTCTTAGTTTGGTTATTTAATTTTAAATGTCTCAATTATCTTCGTTTTGATTAACTAAAAAATTAACCTCTGGTTAACTTAAACTTAAGCTTAATATTGAAGGCTCTACACCTTACACAAAGAAGAATCTATTATATTAATTCATAAAAACGGAATAAATATAAATAAATAAAACAATAAATGGATTAAAATTTATAGTTCCTTAAAAATCTATGGAAAAAAGCATGTTAAAGCATAACGTATCATATCATAAAATTATGGTAAAATTGTCTTAACATTATACATATATTCGGTAATCGAAAGTTTTTATTTAGTGTTTATTGATTAAAGCGGTTGTAACATATTATTGTAAAGGTTAAAAATGTAATATTTTATTTGAACACCAATCATTGATCTTAATTAAGAAATATAACTAAATATATCTATAAATTATGAAGTCACATCCAAATCTAAAGAATGTTTTTAGTCTGTCTTGGTCTTTATTAAATTCCAATAAGAGAATTAAGCATTAGTTAGGAATAAGTGGATATTTAAGCCAAAAATTCCTTAAAAGTAAGTTACTCTTTTGATTGACTTTGAAAGGATATCATTGATTGTTCATTCTATAGGTACTCAATGGGGAGGAGCAACGGAAAGGCGCTGGCTGTCTGAACGACGACAGTCCGCAGTGTTGCAAGCTGCCAGCTGCATGTGGCAAGTGGCAGCAAGTGGGCCAAGATGCAGCCAACCAGCTAAAGCTAACCGACCAACCAGCCTTTAATGAACAACCAGAACCGAAGACAAAGGCGCTACAGAGGTGTGCCTCCCCTTCAGCTGCAGATGCTGGATGTGCGGATGGGGATGGGGCCAAGGATGGGGCATGTATCCACGAGTGCCTGTGTATCTGTGGAGCTGGGTGTATAGTATCTGCGGCCTGTATCCGTACCTGTATGCACCCCGGGGCAGGGTTTAATGCTCGCAGTGCTCGCAAACAAAGCAGATAGATACCGAGATGCGATGCTCTCCGCGCAGAATACGGAATACAGCATCCAACATCCAGCATCCCAGCATCCCGGCATACAGCATACAGCCATCATCGACATGCGATGAACATGGAACAAGTTGTACACAGATAATCATAAATAAACGAGGCACCAGCGACGAAAGAGTCCGAAAGGTACGAGAACCGAAGACACGACTTCGACACCGACGCCGATGCGAGGCCGATGCCGATGCCGAGAGGAGGAGATACTTCGGTGGCTCTAGGTTTTCTTCCTTTTTTCCCAGCTTTTTCTTTTGTTTTTCTTTTTTCCGGAGGAGAAGAGCGAGCGAGCACGAGCGCCGCAGCTAGCGCCGCTACCATAGCCGAGCGGGGTTCGATTGGGGCACATCCACAGGCACAGTTGCCACATCCCTGTGCCTGGCAATCGTAGAAACACAGCGAGGCCAGAGATAAAAAGATACTTTTGCACGGCGACAGCTACACACGGCGGCTGACGCTGGCGCTCTCGCTCTCGCTCGGTCTTGGCCCGGCCAGAAGGAGGAGAGCGTGGTGGCCCCTTGGAATCAATTTCGCGAACCTAATTAGAAAGAGCGCTCATCAAAAATAATAAGGGTTAAGCTTAAGGGAATGACCAATTAGATCAAACTTTTAGATTTTCTTTTTTCTTCCGGGCGTCCGCAAAACGTAATTAAATTTAAAAGGGGACCCCGGAAAAAACTTTTCCCAAGACGTAGAGACCCGAAAAAAAGGCCAAAAACCGCCCCTAGCCCCGAAAGCCATTATTTTTGTTTTGTTATTTTTGGCCGGGCTGTGGTTGGATGTACACGTAATAAATTTAATCATAAACCGAAATAAGCGCGTTTAACCACGCTATCTTTTTATTCGTTCATGGGCGCGTGCAGGCTCAGCTCAGCTCGTGAGGGTTGGAGAAAGTGGGTCGGCCGGGATACAGATACAGAAATATCTATATCTATATCTATATCTATGGCCATGGCTGTGGTCCCGAGGAGAAAGAGAGAGAGGCGAGCGAACAAAATGTAACTGATGTTTCTGTGTTTTTTCGGCCGTCTGTAGCCACCTCCCGAAAAAAGCGCTCTGCTCCCTCTCTTGGCCAGATTTCAATGTTGCTACTTCATTTTTATCGCGTTAAGAGAATATTGGACATGTGTGCTGGCTGCCGGCTGCCAACTGCCTCTCCCCTCTTGGCCATAAAACATTCTACATAGATTGTTACCTTTTGCAACTTTTCCTTCTGGCCGCTTTTATCGTTTTTATTTTTTTGTTAGGCTTAAGTGTTTATCTTGGCCCCTTCATTCGACTTTTTCGCTCGTATCTAACAATGTTCGTGTTGTTGCACTCCGCTTCAAACATGCACAGGGCGTGGCTTACGGTCAGCGGAAGGCGGAGAATGGCAGCGGGGAAATGGGAATGGAAATGGGAAAATAAAGCCGCTCCTAGGGGAAGGCAAGCCGGCTATATACTCTCGCTCCAAAGGGGGTTGCACTCGTACCGCCGCTTCTCTAGGTTTTTTTAGCCTTTTCAGCTTTTTCCGCTGCCAGGCATCCGAGGATCCGAGGGATGAGACGAGCCACCGAGGGATGCCACACATATCTCCAGGATGCGGGGCTCGCTCGGTCTCGGGTTATGGTTCTGCGGCTCTGTCATCGCTTTGCCGTGCAGTTGTCGCCTCCTCAGTCACTCGGCCATTACGCAACACGGCAAATTGGTAGCACTTCGGGCCAGTATGTAGTAAGTAGTACCTCGCCTCCACTCGCAAAAGTATTTGGTATTTACTTTGTTGCCATCGATTTTATTTGCCACACAAAAACAAAAGTGACCACACCATTTTCCCTTGGCCTAACATAAAAGCAGGGTAAATATAAACAAGTTGGCAAATCCTTTTTAATTTTATTTGCTTACCAGCTTTGTGTGTGATCAAAAGATTTTATCTAGAGTAAACATATCTTTGTACTTATAATGATTTTGGGTTTAATTTTGATGACATCTTGTATTGATTTATTAGATTTTAGCTTACATGATTAAGATTATAACGATGACATGGCTTCTAAGGATATTGAATATTTTACCTTTTCAAGAAAATTCATAAAAATAAATTATTTATTAAGATTCTCAATTAATTTAAATGAGAATATATTGACTTGGATGTTATTTTTTTTTCAAATAAAGCCCTAAACATCTATTTGAATCTAGAAAAAACTGAAGTGGACTGTAGCTCCTATAATATCCCATTTTTTACGCGAAAAACATGCTCACTTAAGTTCTATAAATAACCAGTAAAATTGTAAGTAAGCTTAGAATAAAGTCCGAAAAGTCTATCTGGAACTAGATAGAATTTGGGTAGCTTTACTTACTTTTTTTAGTTTTTTTAGTTTTCTGTCACTTATAGTGTAGCTCCCAAATAATCCATTAATATAAGATCTTGACACTTTAAACTAGTTTCCTTAATCCCATCTTATCCATTATCTTTCAGCTTCATCCCACCAACATCTAAAGCCCTCTTGCCAGCTTATTACTCCAATTTCTTATCATTTGGATACTTCAATTAACCGCAGCAACAATTGCGCCAGATTGTCAATATCGTCGTTCATAAAACCAATAAAAAGGCAGAGCTTAATGGATATGTCGAGGCCCGCACTGGACTGTTGGGCGATAAAGTGGAAGATTTACTTTTTAATAGACTGCCAGAGTTGAGAGAGAGAGAGAGCTCCAGCTCCAGCTCGAGCTCGTGCTCTACGCCAATTGACAGCGGCAAAGATTTTAATTTCACATGTTGACTGCGGACTTTGTTTATTTTATGAACTTTATTAACGCTCTCGCACGTTAACGGCTTCACGCCGAGCCCGGCCAGGGGGAGTACAAAGCCAGTCTAATATTAATAACAAGCTTGAACCTAATTCCTTATGATAAATGATATAAGTCAACAACCCTCGAGTCGGTCTTGGTCGTCGCGATGCTCCCCCATTTTCGCTTCTGTTACCACCACAATCGCAGTCGTCAGTCGTCGCTTTTACCCGCTTTCCCCGCGTTTTGCGGACTCGACTCCGGGATGCCGGGGGGGCCATCGAGAGGGGGGAGAAAATTCAGAAGGTTCCTCGGCAGACAAGGAGAATTTCATTTACACGCGGCGGGATAATGTTCTGATGATGGCATGTTTTTTTGCATACAAAGTATGCAAACGCAAAGAAGCGGAAAATATTTATGAAATTGCCGCAGAACTGGCAAAGCGAATGTCGTAAAAAGTTGGAAAATTAGATTTTTTCTGTGTTATACACAGGCCGAGGGGCTTTCCACCCCCAAAAAAATATAAAAAATATGAAAAAAAAAGACGGCGGCTAGATAACAATGCCTGAAGATGGGGAGTCTGGGGGACAGCCGAGAGAGAGATATTTATACTACGTTAAATATTTGCCAACACTCAACTGAAGCATAACAACTCAACTTGAGCCGAGGATTCAACTTCAGACGACAATGCTGAGTGGACGACATTGTGGAGAGTTGATTATTGGGTGGAACTCGGCGTTTAATGGCCACGTTTTAAGGCCCATTTCACTTAACACTTTGCTTACACGATGACTTCTGCCGATTTGGCCGACCGTAATCTTAAAAGCATTTCCTAGCCAGGTGCCTTTTCCTATCTAGCATATCTGCAATGCAAAATAATGTGGCATATTATATTATCGTTCACAATCGCCATCGCCATCGCCATCGCTATTGCCGTTGCCAGCGGAGCCCACCAAACGCTGCGTTTCATAATCGGATTAACTGCGGTGGGTAGCGGCAGAAGCAGCGGCACACAATATTTTCTGAATTTATGTAGACCCATAAATCGTGTTAGGGTTTTGATTGGGCTCTGCGCGAAATGGAAATCACATAGGAGAAAAGCACTCGCTGGGCCGAGCCCGAGCCCATCTAATGTGAATTTCATACGGAAAAGTAATTTACAATGTCCAATTCTCCGCTCCACAATGGACTTTCTACTGCTCAAGTATACTTTATTTCGAATTTGGTTAGCTGAGTTATGGATCAGAGTGAAAAGAAGGGGTTTTCAGAGGTTTCATCAAGATAATTTTATCAATTGTAAGGGTCTTAACTCCAGACTCGTAGATCTTAAGGTATTCTGGAGCTAGAAGGCAGGTAATGGGTTAAAAAACCCAATTACTATATTGGATAAACTCAATCGTTAAGTTCGAATTATTAAGAGCAGAATGTGTTTAAATAAATTGGTTAAAGTATCAACAAATCAAATTTAAGATTGAGGCTTAACCCTAAAGCGATCAAGGCATAAAATATTTAGTTCCTTCTAGTAGGACAACGTTAACATATATTAAAAATATAAATTCAATTACATTACTTTACTAGTTGGTTTTATTTAGTAAAACTCTTCCAAACTACAATGATATTTAATAGTTTTTATTTGTTTGTGAAAACATATAAAATCTCTTAAAGACACTCTATATAGAATAATTTAACTTTCTTTTTAGGGAAATGCTTTGATTCTTGCTTGTTTTGTAAGGGATCCCACAGGAGGAGTACCCCTGATTAAACAATGTGAAAGGGTCAAACCCGACAAATACCCGAATTTAATGAAGTTTTAATGAAACCAAGAGGCAGTCATTACCCTTCCCGATCTGATTGGTGAAGGCTTCGCCGAGGAAGGTAAATACCATAGCCATAGCCACACGGCCGTTCTCATGAGGCGTTACTTTTGTTTGGTGTGGCAAACAAACTTTTATCACCTCGGTGGGTCGTAGTCGATGGCCGGCTATTTGCCTTCACTTATCGGAGCGGTGTTGCCGCAGAGTACACACTGTACTCGGGGTGTCGTGTTAATGTGCGTACAGTGTGAATCCGCGCATTGGCTGCTTTTCGGTTCCCCCGGGTAAATACATTCGGTGACAATGGCATCTGCCGATTGTCTTTGGCTTCGAGTAAAAGCCAGAGCCAAAGCCCTTCTAAAACTCTAGCCATTCCTTATATGTACACATATATAGCCCCTGTATCAGATGCTCGTGTTTGGAGATCCCATACCAGTGACAGCTCTTCGCACATTCACATTCAGATACGGCCTCGCACTTAGCTATTTAACGTGTTTTCATAATTGATTGCTAAACTGTTTTGTTTAGACCTTTGCATATATTTTTATGCAAATAATTACGGGCGCGCACATAATGGGTTGGTGGCTGTGGCCTCTGCCTTCGGTTCTGTGTGTGTTTCAGCTCCATTCCGGTGGTGGTTGGGATTGGGATTGGATTCGGGACTTGGATGCATGCTCGCTTTGTTTGCTCAACATTTGGTTTTGTCATTAAAATATTTTCGGTTTTGTTCAGATTTTGCCGCAGTCCTTATCACAATGTACTCTGTGCTCGTCGGTTGCTTCCTTTTTCGCCATGCGAGCGCACATATTTTATATTTCGTTTTTTTTTTTTTTTTTTGCCCTTTTATGTTTTATATATATTTTGTTTTTTTTTGTGAGCCAACTTTTTGGCGCTTCCCCGTTTTAATTTCAGGCAACGCCGCCGAGTTTAATTATGCTGCGGCCAGAGTATTTTTGTCTCGTCTCACTTTTTGTTTAATGATTAACAATAACGCAGCAGTCTTTCAGCGACAGCCGGGCGCTGTCAGAATCCGCAGGATGCGGCGGTAGTAGGCGAACATCTGCATGTGTGTGCATATTTATATTAAAAAAGTTTCTAACAATAAGCCATTATCTATGCTTATTACACATTATGCTGCGACTGCTGCCGCTCCAAGAAAGCCAGTTTCAATTGGCCAAAAGGGAGAGGAAGTTGAGTTAAAGAAGAGTATTTTCCTGGCCAACAAATACTTAAATTAACCAAAGGACAGTAGATATTAAATATAAATCCTTTAATAAACATATCTTTCTGGTAAATTAACTGCTTTAAGGTATACTTGTATGTATGTATATATAAGTCCTATATGAAAACCCCTTTTTCCCTACAATAAAACAAATATTTCTTGGATTTTGTCAGGTGCTCTCGCTCTGGAAAGGTGAGAGAAATCCCAGCGGCAAGTGATAAAGGACCCTTCGGCTTCCAGGCGAACAAGTCTCCCGAAAAACGGGAATCCGCTTACAATAATTAAAAAGTTGCAAATTTAAGTATTAACTCTCGGCGAATGCGCAAATATGGCCAACGGTAAGCGGATTTCGCATTAACTGCAGACAATCGGCAAAACAAACTCTGTCCGGCGGCGGTGGTCCATCACAGCCTGCCGATTCGGATGCACATCCTCATCCCTGACAGATGGAAATTAGAATGGGCTGTGGGGCTGGCAAAAGAGACATCACCGGCAACATTGCAATTATTAAACGGATGAAAACAAACAATGTCGGACAAAGGGAAGTGACGGTGACAGGCGACGGCAAATAATGGGCGACTGAACGGGGACACAAAAGGCCGAGGATTTTGCGGAAAAATGTGAAAAACTCGGATATTGTCCGGACATTTCAACTCGGGTGAAAACCCATGAAATGAGCAAAAATTTTAATCTTTTGCGATCATCGCTGCGAACAACTGTGGGCTGACACCTTGACTGTCCCCGATAATCACGGCATTAGGGAATTATTCCGAGCTGCAGCAGGTTTTTGATCAATCTTTATAATCCAGCTGGGAAAATGGCGCCGAGTGTACATATTGGTTTTTTACTTTTTTGATTTATTAATTAGCTGGGTTGGGGTAATAATCTGAGTGTTGGAATAGGATTTGATAAAGGGAAATATATTTAAGGAATTAGCTTAACTAAAAGGATATATAATATGGACATATATTATTGAAATAAATTGGAATTATTTTATTTAATACTACCAAATTTAAATATGAAGCTCCTTAAAATTAATTTAAAGTGTATTTCAAAGAAAAAAACATTGTAAGATTATTATGTATATGTTTTTTATTTTTGTGAGGTTAGATATTCATAAGTGAATAAATAAATATTGTGACAATTCGGCAACCACTGTATCTCTACAATAAGCTCAGCTC
This sequence comes from Drosophila rufa, assembly GCA_018153105.1. Lineage (NCBI taxonomy): Eukaryota > Metazoa > Arthropoda > Insecta > Diptera > Drosophilidae > Drosophila > Drosophila rufa. Next base: position 18,866,341 of record JAECXS010000085.1, read on the forward strand.
TGCAACATCCACAAGGACTAATCATTTCATATGCCCAAGATATAAATCTCTACTTTCAAGCAGACAATTCTTTACCAATGCTATCCGCCTCTGGAACAACCTCCCACATAACTTAAAGACTATTAGGTGCGCAACTCAGTTTAAATTAAAAATTAAAAAATATTTAAAATAGAACAAACAAAAATAGTAAACGAAAATAAAGATAATAGAAGTATGAAACAAAAATGCAAAATAAAAAATAAATAAAAACAAAATAATATAGAAATAAGTTTACGCAATCAAAATGCCAGTAAAATATTTATAAGTAAATTGTTAGATTAAGAAATATTATTTAAAACAAACTCGTAATATGTATGTGTGTCCATTTTGACTAGTGCGATAAATATAAGTTTACTCTTGTCGCACTATTAAGAAATAAATAAATAAATTTAATTTAATTAAAAGATATCCTTGTATCCTTATATATGTTTATAAAAACATAGCAACTTATTAGCAATTTTGTATATTTCATATACCATTTATCAGTGTTTTTTTTATATTTCATAATTCGCTTGGTGTCGAGTTTATTTTCGCCCTAATGGCTGTTCCCCCTTTTTTATTCAGAGACATATTCCTTCATGTAGTCGGCGCAAAAAGGACAATCTCACAGCTCTTTATCCTTCCTGTCGTCTGCGCCGGCAACATGTGTCTCCGCTATAGTTGAATTATGTCCTTAATAGGATTAAAGTATTTGGCAGTTGTTTTGACCTTTTTATCGTCGGCTGCCGATACAGGAATTCCGCACATCTCACGATTTGCCTTTTGTCTGCTCTGTATTTCCTTGATTTTCATTTTTTTGTGGATCACTCCTGGTCCTGGGCCTCCTTTAATCTAATTAGTGCGGAAAAATTGAACAGCACTGTTAACTAACGTCAACACAATGCCAACGCATTGCCTGTCCTGCGGCAGCCGCCGATGTCGTTGACGTGACGAAGCCAATCGCATTTCCAGTCCAAATCCGGAACGCATTACCTCCGCTCAGGCCAGGAGCAAACAGGAATGAGTGCAGCAGATTCTGAAAGGTTGCTCTATGCGATTGTCTTCTGCAACTGCCGCAGGACACACAGGATACTCTCGGTGATGTTGGCATCCCCATTTCGCATGAACAGATGCCACGGGCGAGTTGGTTGGCAGAATCACTATTGGGTTTGTTATTGATTCTAGAACGGGGAAAATGTCAAAGAACTTGAATTGGGTTGGGAAAAGAGTGTAAACTTATAGGGTTATTTAAAAGAAAATATGTTTAAATATTCTTCAAAATCTATGATTGTTGTGAAGAGATCTTACAGAGTTTGAATATTTATGAGACAAAACAAGAAATATTATTATTTTTTGTAGAATGTTTATAAAGGGTAAATAGATCTTATTTTAAAATATATATGGAATAAGAAATGGGTGACTATCGACATAGTTTTAAGGTATATATTTTATTTTAGAACTAATAATTAGTCATAAAGAAGAATAAGCTTATTTTAATAAAATCTCAGACCGAGGATCAAAAGAACTATTGAGATTTCTTTGAATTCCATATAAGAAATCCCTTTTTAAATGTACCATCTTTTAAGGAAAATGCCATAAACATTATTCCTTTAAATGTAGTTCAACTTAAGTTAACAAAAGTTACAAAACTAGTTCCATTAATTTTTTTTTGAACTGCAGGACACTTTCAGCCTGGGAAGTTGGACTGTTTACAGTATCTCGCTTTATATACACACCCAGATCTGGGTAATGACAACGCATATTTTGTAAGTACATAAATTGAGTTACATACAAATTGGCTTGGGCGGAACAACCCCCGCCGAAGGTCGCCACCCCGCGCATATCTGCCCATCCCTCCGCCGGTTTCGAAATTCAAAAGTATTCCCTGCACTCCCCGCTGGGCGACCATAATAGGGAAAACGCTCGCCAATGATCGGGGCAGCGTAGCGTGGAGTGTGGGGTGCGTTTAGGGTATGCCATAATAAATACCGCGGAGGGTTGGCGGGCCCGAATTTCCGAATTTGTTGTGAATTTAGCTGCAAACATTCGGAGTCCTCGGCCTCAAACTCGTACTCGCAACGACAATTTGAGGATTCCGGAGGAAATAATGGCCGACCATTATGTCTGACGCCACGCCGATCCCTCATTGCGCCCGCCTTATTTACTATAGCCCGACATTCATTTATTGCCGCGTTACGCAGTCGGATCAGGAATGCCAAGGACCTTGTTATAATTTGATTTCAGGAATTTTAAAGCCGCTCTTTAATTCGGAATTTTTTATGGCCAAAAAATGTACATGGCATTAAATATTTTCAGGGTTTGTCCTGGCTAATCAACGAGGTTTGTCGAAGTTTTCATGGATTTAAATTCTTTTAAGGTCATTGGTGTATTTATAAGTATTTCCTATTTATGTTTATGACTCAGTGAAGAAAATACTATTTTATGATTTACAAGAATAAACAAAAATTTTCCTGTAATAATCTTAAAAAAGAGTTTTTAAATATTTTAACCAAATTTATAATGAACATCCGTTGATGAAATATTTAATAAATGGTATCCTCTTTCGGTTGTTTAAGCTGGCCTTTGATATTTACTTTTAGAAATAAGAGAACATTAATTTAGAAATTAAAGAAAATCTATTCAGGATTTTTTATAAATTAATACTTATTTATAAATGAATGAAAGGCTCAAAATCAGTCAAAAAAAGGGCCTTACATTTCAGGAAATGTAATATTTCACGTTAAATTAACGTTATGTAAATTAATTTAACGTAAATATAATTTCCTGCTTGTATATCCCTCTCATTTTTGGTATTTTACTCAATCCCAAGGGTTGAAAATATCTTAGATTTGATCTAAAATAGAACCGCTTTCTATTATACTAATAATACCCCTTGCCAATCAGCTATAGCACACTGCTCACTTAACTGCGCTGCCCTCTTTAATTTCATACCATTTTGTGATTTTCAATTAGCAGTCAGAGCGGATTACTCGATATGGAAGGTCGGGCCAAAGATCCCGACTCCATTCAGCCTGCCACAATTGCAGAGTGAGAGCCAGAGCCAGAACCAGAAGCAGAGGCAGACGCAGACTCAGTCGCAGACGCAGGTGCTGTTAATTTTCCGCGCTGCACTCCGGACTCCGGAGGACAGTTGGCATGTCGTCGCCGAAACGTGGAAACGTGGAACTCGAAGTGGAGGTGGAACTGGAAGCGTCTTTTGTGGGGCTGACGCAGAACACGAGTTCGCCTCACCCGCAGCTCGGAACAAGTTGCGTGTCGTAAATTTGCGTTTGCATTTAGTCGAAGGTGGAGCAGGGAGGAGGGAGAGAGCTCCTTGGGTCTACCTGGTACTCCTCTGTATACTCTGGTACTTGGTAGCCACTATTGAACAGGTGCGAAGCATATTTTCCGTCGACAGCTTCGACTGCCTCGTCGTTGGCCTCGGTGAATGTTATGTTCTCGCCGTTGAAACAAAAGCAATTATTTTGTTTGATTTATTTCATCATTGCGTGTTCCGGGTTACCAGTTTCCCAGTTGCCAGTTACCAGTTACCAGTTACCCGGCCAGCTCCTGTGTGGGTGTGCGTGAATTCAGGTAGGATCGGAGGTGTAATTGCAAGTTAGGCCCTTCCTTGGTCCCCTCCTGCGATCCCAGATAAGTGCTGCGGCCTAGACACTCAAATTATAGCTCGGTGTCTTCGTTCTCGCCATTTCTTGGCAATCGCTTTGACATAAACGGGTTCTCACCCAAAATAATTCACTTTCCCGCAAAATTCCCTGAACACTTGGTAGTGCAGTGAGAGAAATTAGTGGGAGCTAAGGTTGGGAATCGAGGATTTATTAACTCTCTGATATATGGATAGAGATGTGGCAATTTTAAGATATAGATGCTTTAATATTTGAGCTTTAAGCAAGTTGTTATCCTTAAATTTAATAAAGAACCAAGTAGGTTGTTAGACGTATTTGGGACACAATTTACGGATCTTAAACTTCACCCGCAACTATCTTGAACTATCTTGAAACTTTATCTTGAAGTAAACTCCATGAAAAGTACTACATAATCCTTATAAATGGTGCGCTTGTGATTATGAGTAGCGAATATGTTGAATTATTTGGCTGATATGTCCAATTTTAAGGTTCTAAAATAATTATATTTCCATTATATTATAATTAAATTTATAAAAAATTTTCTTGCTTTTTCGTTTCTTATTATAAAACAAGACCTTGAGAAATATATCCTCTACAGATGTAATCCCTAAAATAATACAACGATGCTTATCCAAGCCTCTCAAAAAAATGTTTATATCGATTTGAATAATATTTTCCTGCTCTCAGCAAGTATTTCTCCTTGTGCATTTCCGTTTGTGTGTATGGGGGCGACTGGGGAAATGTTACGCGGTTATCCGTTCCATTTATACGAACCGAACTTTGTTATTACATTGAAAAAAGCAGGCAGGTACATAAATTGCCGATGTTATCTGCTGACAATTGGGGCGGTTGGCTCCGCTGTCACTAGTTACTGTTCTTTTTCCATATATCTGACGCAAGTGCAAAGATACATATGCGTTACCTATGTCAGTACGTGACTGATCCGAGTCCTTAATGCGGTAGGTGGGAATGTGTTTTGTTTTTTTTGCGGGCAAACAGTGTTATGGCAGCCATATTCAAATATATAGCAGAATCCCATATCGCAGTGGTGTTGCGTGAATTTATTGGTATTCTCAGGCCTTTTGTTTGTTCGAGGGAAAAAACGATTACGATTATTTGCTGAGCGCGTTGCGGCGTTAATTGTGTATTCATTATCGGCGCTGATAGCGACACGCGCTGATATCGCAGCTCCTCGCATTGCCATACATTAAAATTATAGATTACTTTCGCAGATGCATATAGTAAATAGAATCGAGAGAGCGGCAAGCCATTTTCCCTGGAAAACAAAAAAGATATTCACGATTGCGGGTTCAATTAGTGGACGCAACAAATGTACACATTATGGCTATATTTGTTCAACTTTTATAACTGGAAATATTATCTCTGAAAGAGAAGTACTTTCATTAGAGCGAAAATGTAGTTTTTCCTGTTGAAAATGTTGGGGAGTAAGGGGATGATATCCTGTCCCTAATATAAGTTCCTAAAGTGGCATTTTTAAGGAGTCTGATAGGGGATGAATTGGTTTCTAATATAGCTCATTAAAAAGGGTAAAGGCAACTCCTTCCAAAAACATTTTAAATACCTTCAAAACTCGCCTTCACCTGTCAAAACCGCTGCCTATTTTCCCCCATTTCAGGTGTTTATAATGCATATTTAACGAGTCATATTGCTACTGTGTGGCAACACCTGCCGACGGGACTAATAAAGTGGCAAAGGATTAAATATTAAACGGCCTAACAGAGGCATAAAAAAAAAACTAAGAATGAGAAGAGAACTCCCTGGCTGAGCGTCTGTCTGAGGCTCCAGCCCATCTTGGCCTCGGCGGGCCCCTTGTCGAGCGTCGTGGAAATTATGATGATGAGGCGCGGCGGGTGGTTTATCTGTAGCCGAGAGCGCGAGATACAGATACCCGAAGGCGTCAATAGCCGGCAGCCCCAGACAGCCAGCTCTTAAATGGCTTCCAAATTAATTATTTACGCATTTGAATTGAGGCATTCCGGCTAAGAACTGATTTCGAAATGGTTGCTGGCCCGACCAGCGGGTTGCCGCGTGCCGAATTACGATCCGGGACCGGGACTGGGGCTGGAGCGAACAACGATGGGTGCACAGCCTTAATTTACCAATCAAAAACTCGTAATTAACCTAATAAGCCGGTGCCGGGCTGAGTCGCGTCGCGTGCCCCACGATCCGGGAGTGCTCGGTGCCAGGGAGGAGGCTTTCTCATATTTGGATTTACTGACGCAACTCGCTTCAGAACAAATTATGGCGTTTACGGCCCCGGCGGCTCCCGACTAAATTGAAAATGAAGCCAAAGGCGCATGCGGGCAGTGCAAACATGGAGGTGGAAGCCTGTACTTTTTGTTCAAAACAAAGCAAACACTGAGGAACATATATAAAAATTAAATTTAGATTTTATAATAAATGGTAGAGGGAAATTTATTATTTATTATTATTTGGACTGCGAGAATTATATGGACTGCGAAAAGTATTTTCAATGATATAATAGAATGTATGTTAAAAACTAAAAATATCTGGAAATTATATTCACGAATTAACATTTGTAAATACATTTAAAAAATAAGAAATTAGGATAACTCACTACGGAATTATTTTTTCCCCATTTTAATTAATCAGAAATCCGTTATTTTAAGCTTCCCTTTCCCAAAGTGCATGCAGCTGGGCCTCAGTTATCTGTCATCCATAAAATTAGCACATACGGTTATATAACCATATATGAGAATGCACCTACTGACACTTTTGGGCTGTGCTGCCGTTTCCGCGGCCGGTTAAGTGATGGTTACATGCCGTCCCGCGTTTTACTTCCGGTTGCCATTTGATTCCTTCGCTTGGCTGTACCCTCTTCCTCTGTTGACATTGGCATTTTCATGCCTACTACTTACGTCAATAAATTTAAGCGCTAGGCACAAACACAGATTTTTCACACAATAACCACTGTGTGGCAACCACTAAATCCCCGGCAAAACAGTCGTTTAACAAACATCGCATTAGCGGCATGGGCTAAGCCCGCACAGCCGACGAAGCCGAGGCAGCTCAGTGCAAATATTTGCTTAGGACGACTCTCGTTGCGGTTTTGCGCATGCGCAGCCGGAAAATGACCCTAGGTCGTGTGTGCGGCCTGAAGGTTAATGCGAGGACCAAGGACCTCCTCCGGTAGTCAGGTTGACCAGATGTCGAACCGCAGAGGGACAAGCGATTGCGCATGCGCGGCATTACCAGAGTTAACCACAAAATATCCAATAACTTAACATGCTAAGTAGCCTCGAAGGACAATGGGTGCCTTCAAGATGGCAAGCTGCCAGGATGCGTAATTGTTGTTTACACACATTACTGAGTTTACCAAAAACAATTATGGCTTTTCGGGAAAACAGGAAATATAGGTTTGGAAAATTGGTATGGCTTTGTTATTTTTTTATTTTTATTTTAATTTATCATCATAATCATAATAAGTTCTTTAATTCAATTAGCAATTCCTTTGAGGAACATAGAGAAATAAAATGTATGCAAAATTAGACAAAGTCCAAACCACATTTATACTTAAATATTTATCCATTAAACCAGTAAATGCTTTATTTGCTTATTTTTTGGGATATATTTCTTATTCAGGCGCCTGTCACCCGTCGAGTGTTAAGAAATCATTGGGAATATGTTAGAGACCGGGAAAAACAGAATAAATGGCCCTGGCAAGACAATAAAATAATAATTCGAAGACCGGAAAAATCCGTGACATCATAAATTATCAATAATCACACTTTGTTTTGACAGGATGACGACTGTCGGAACTGAGCCGCATTGTTGTCGTTGTCCTTGTGTACACACACACACACATATGCGCGCCATATCCGCACACATGAACTTCAAAAATAAATAACTGCACAAGAGCCAACAGGGAGGTATTCCTCCGCAGAGGCGTCTATTCAACTCTCATTGTCAGCAGCCATGATGCGGCAACGCTCCCGATTCCATTCCCATTCCCATTCCCAGTACCAGTCCCAATCCCCTACCCATTGCCCTCCCTGCTATGTTCCTGCCAGGAGAGCTCGGTAAATAAGGACAAATAAATGGCAGGATGCAAGTGATACGGCAGCGAGCACTGCATTTCCTCCTGCGATGGATATTGCATATGTTTCGACCACCGGGCTCGATGCCAATGCATTTTCCCCTCGCACGCATTAGCAGTGACGGCGATTTTCCATTGCGTCCTAAGCTATATGCTATATACTATACGGCTATATAGCTATATGGTATATAGAGGTAACGAACATATGCGTATTGTGAACATAACTTCTTGAAGCCTGCTGCAACCGGTCGATATTGTACAATATTGGCTTAGATTGAGGTTTTAACCATAGTAAAATAGCTTAGAAACTCTAATAAAAATGTTAGACAAATTATTTAAAAAAATAAGTGATTATAAACATATTTTTCAACTTACTAAATTTTAAGCAAGAGGGAGATAATCTATTTTTGTGTCGTTTCTATTAAATTAAAACCGAAAATTAACTAAATAAAATAACAAATGATATTACAAATGTTTGTATAATAGAGATTATTTTTTCAGCTTAGTTTCTATTTAAATAAATCCAAAAATAAACAAACTTAGCTTATAATAGAGATAATTTTTTTCTGCTTAGTTTCTATTGAAATAAATCCAAAAATTAACAAACTTAGCCCATATTGAGATTAAAAATGTTTTGTATTAAACAAAAAATAAAGCCTAAACATTAAAAGACCAACTGTTTATCCCATTTCTGAATAAAATCACCCATAAGCCTTTGATAACCTTTACCATCAACGACTGGCTCTAAAAGCTTCTGAACAGCTTCGATATTATTTAAATAATATAGCAAATGTACCCACTTAAAATATATATGCTAAACCTTGTCACTTTCCCTCTAATTTATTCCGTTTTTAGGAAACAAATGTTAAAATCAAACTAAATACCCCTTGTTATAGCCACATTATGCATATTCGCTGGCAGGCGTAGTCTTGTAAGGGGCCAAAGTGCTACATGGACTACCAGAAAGCCCACGGCTGGCGGGGCTGAAATTTGAATAGCTATCGGCCGAAGATAAAGGGGGGCAGTTACTAGCCATTAGACACACCACTGAATAAACAAAACATGCACACGTTTGCGCTCCGCTTCGAATCTACATTATTAATAATAATGATAAAACGCGAATAAAAGCGTATATGGCGAGCCATTTGTTTCTGGCCTTTCGCAGCAGCGGCAGCTATGAATTTTTCGGAGAGCGACCGACACAAAATCCGATACCGAAATGACAACGAAACACAGATACAGATACAAAACAATAACAACCATCCACGGCAGCAGCAGCTACGGCAGCAGCAGCAACAAAAAGCTTTTTAGTCAGCGATAACACTTATGTCTGTTTGTATTGTACACGTATTATTAAATGTCATGTTTTGTTAACGGCCGAAACCGAAACCGAAGCCGAAAACCAAAGCCAAGACCGTTCCCAAAATTGTCAGCATCAACCTACACACACTATGTGGCAACAAAAGGCAGCGACAACAACGACAACGACAGCGACAACGAGCGTTGTTCATATCAGTGTTATAGCCGGAGGTCTCGCTTTTGGGTCCCACTGTGTTAATGTGTTTTATACCAATCCGATCCGATCGGAATCCGTATCCGAATTCGAAAGGGGACAAAATAAATAGGCGTAAATTAAGCATTTCGGCTGCCACTGGTTTTTTTGTGGTTTTTGTTTTTAATTTTTGGGCCACAAAACACATGTATATTATTTATAAGCGAACAAATTTATAATGGCTGAAAATGGTTATGCGAAAATGCAAATGATTGGAGAGTTTTCGTCTTGGCCCGCCAGATATTTGGATTATAATTGATGGACGCAGAGCTCTCCACGAACAAAACACTCTAAGTGAGGTGAAGTTGTAATTGAACTACTGGAAACGGCTCCTAACTTTCCAAAGAAAACATCGTTAGAGAGACAGCTCCGACTCAGACTCCTAGCCAGTCACATCCCATCGAAATCTCGAAAGGCAGCTCCAGTTCATCTGTTCGGATGAATGACAATGACTGAATGACTGAACTGGGGCGCTGAAAGTGACTTGCCATTAAACATGAAACTCTTGCAACGTCAGTTCTCATAATTGTGTTGAGAGTCAGACGCTGTTGTTGACTCTTAATGTTGTTTTCTTTGCATGCTGATTAGTTGGGCTCGGGGAATGCCCCCATCTCTACTTTGATTCGGATCCCTCCTTCTTGTTACTCCTCGATACACGGAACCAAAATAATGTCAATTCTTAATGGGGGCAATATTCAAATAAATATCAGAAGTATCACTTAACCTCTAAAATAAATTAAATTGTTTAGAAAGATGCAAGGCACCCTCAGTAGCTTTCTCACAAAAACTAATGACTTCTTCTCTTAGCACGTCTATTAAATTTCTTTATGTTGTATCTATAAACTTATTCTTCTTCCTTTTATTTAATATCTTAATTTTCCCTTTGAAAACTTCTCATTAGATCACATTTCTTCAATCAAAATTAAATAAATATTTAATCAGATTAATATTTAAATAAATATGAAACATTATGCATAGTTAAGACATCCTCATAAGCAGCTTTTTCCCCAAAACTTATGCCAGATCTTTTAATTCTTTCTTTTTCTATAGTTTCTTTATTTAATTTCTTTATTTCCCTTTTAAGATAAACCCCCTTAGATCACATTTCTCTGCGTGTAGCAGAATGAATATCGTTATGGCCGCTGATATGAATATGTGTAAGGAAACCCGTCGCACACCACACTCCCCCATTCCCAAACTCCTATCAGCTCACAAGGCAGCGAGTGTTTTGATTAATGATGATACATGAAATTAATTTCAATTCCTACTCAGCCCCGATTGTTTGCGTTTGAAATGAAAGCCTTTTCACACCGCCGCTGCCCCTTGGCTCGGTTCGGATTCTTATTCAAAAATCTGTGCGCGAGTACTAGTCTTTTTGTTAATACCTCTTTTCACTCACTGCATCTGCAGTGGATCGAAACAAAATCCAAATCCAAATCGAAGAAGAAGTCGTGCTCGGTGTCATTAGCGCTGCATCATCCTCCTCTTCCTGCCGAGCACTTAAAGCTGTTGAATAAATCTCGTCAGAATGGCTTTGTTGTGCTTACATTAGCCTCCGTAATGAGCTGATTTTGATTCGAGAATTCTACTTTGCACTCCATATAGGCCTCCTCGGCCTCCGTTCGCGATCGAAAAACCCCGTCGTCATCAATATTGTTCTACAATGTACATGCGAGATGGCACTCTTGTGAGATGACTCTTTTATCCATTCATGTTCGGTGAAACGGGCGAGTCAGCGATCAAGGTTATTATTGAAGACATTCCATTTCGGGCCATCTTATGATCATTAGGATATGTACAAACAAGATATGGGCATTTGCATGTACTCGGTGCGGGAATAATAGAGAAAACATTCAAAAGAGAGGGTAAGCTTTCGAAAATGATCAGTTTTATTTAAGACAAGACGAGAAAAGTGATTTCAAACTTGGTTCAAAAACCTCACTTAAGAATTACATTATTTTAAACTTTATATTTAATTACCTCAAATCCTTACCACCTTATTTAGCAATTGCATTTTTCATTAAACGAACAAAGGTCTTGTGTGCCGACGACAGCCATTACCTAAACGGAGCCCAAATAAATTATGCAAAATAATGGTCAAGGTTCTTATGAATCCCCCCAATAAAAAACTGCAGTCACCTAAAGTCATCTCCAGGTGCATTAAACTAAGTTCCCCCGAGGAAACTGAATCTCCCGTTTTTCCCATAAACAGGACCGTCGTCGTCGCCGTCGTTGCATTCCACTAATGAGAGACCCGGCCCAGAGACGGGTCTTAACGACACACGCATGGGTGTACGAATGGGTAGATGTCGGGTATTAACATACGCATGTCCGTGAGTATATAACACAAATTTAAAATGTTAACGTTTCTACAAGCTAACATTGAAAATCGTTTAGCGGCAATTACCATCAAATGTCAGCGGCTCTTTGAAGTGCCCCGATGTTTGGACGCCAGTAATCCCAACTCGGCCTAAACATTTCAGGCATTCCTTTTGCCATTGCCGCGGATCAGCGGCTGTGGTCGCAACGGCAACACAGCAACTGCAACTGCAACTGCGACTCAGCTGCAACTCTGGCTTATGAGTGCATGCACAGGAAGAAATATAGGGGATGTTATAGGGAAGAAGGAATAGACATAAATTCCAGAGAACTCAAGGAGAGGCTTTGTGTGTTTAAGAAACTCGGGAACTTTTTCTGCTTGTTATCTATAATTATATTCTTTTGGTTAAAAACCAATTTTAATAATATATTTAATTAATGAGACTGTGAAAAATGAATAAACATCCACTTTTTGGTAAAAGTTGAATTAGGTTAGGTTGAATAACTAGATACTTATGGTGTTTTCAATATTTTGTACTTGGTTTAAATTATGTTAGCATTAATCTAAGCTAATTTAAAGGCAAAAATCTTAAGGTTAAGGATCAGTATTAATTTTCTATAACTGCCAAGTACATTATATCCTTGTAATTCTAATTTTTTCTCTGTGTGATCTCATGAACTTGTGCCTGCGCCATGCACGACCACAGTGAGCCATGTACAGTGAACACGCGCACGCGCACTAAACAAACCGCCGGCGTCTGTTTCTGTCCCTCTTCCCTCTTCTCTCTCTCTATATATATCTATATACCCATATATATATAGGCAATCTGGCTAAATCCAAGGCATTAGCCGGGAAAACACGCCATGAGGCCATGCAAATCGCTGGGCAAGGCAAATACACTCGGCGAATGGGCAAACAGGCCGAGGCTCTGATGATAAATGCAGCCGAGAAAACACCGCTGACGGTTGTTGTTTGGACACTTGTCACTCAACGACTCGGAACCGATCCATAGATCTGAGGATCTTCAGATCTCAAGAGCTGGCAGCCATCGATTTCTATTTGCCCCTCTGCAGATGCGGATTCAGATGCAGATGCAGATGCCGATGCCGAGTGAAGAGATCGCATTTGTTTGCCGAAACGCATCCGCAAAGCCAGCAATCCGTTAAATGTGCGCAAACAGCAGAGTCGGATGTCATAATGGAGCCGCGAGAGTCAAGATCCCCTGACAGTGCCTATGCAAATATTTGGAGTTGTTTCTCACACGATTTCCCTAATCTGCCATGGTCTCGCGGCGGCCTTCGCTCTCCAAATGCGCTTAGTCCGTTGTTAAAACAATCACAAACGCCGTCTCTGGCCAATCACCGACTTTTCACCGCCGTCCACAGTGGGCAAAAGATGTAAGTAAGTAAGCCTTTCGCCACGGAGTTTGGCTTAGGAGTGAGTGCTTTAAGTCCAGCGAAGGTGCTCCGTAGGAAGGACAAAGTCCGCCAGCAGCTCTGGGGCACTGGAGTGGCTTTGGGATGGACTTTTAGGAGGTGATAATATAGGTTTCGGTATTAAATGGTATTAAATACATATTTTACATTTATTCAAGCTCTGATTTTTACTTTTTAAGGATTTATGTGGGAACTAATTACTTAAAATCAAATCTGGCTGATGCATAGATCTGGTTTACTGTGTTTTAAATATTATTAAATATATTAAGCTTGGAAATCCCCATAATTGCCTGCATTGAACCATTTTAATCAGAAAATGTATTTGTTAAGCAGATTTCTTCTGTGCAATGCCTCCTTTTAAGGTCCACCTCATTTTGCATATTGCGGATTAACGCACAGGCCGCTCTTTTTTTGCGTGCAGCAACAGAAGTGGCAGTGGCTGTGGCAGTGGTGGCGACAGCGTCATATAGCTTTTGGGGTATCGGGCGATCGGACAAATCGAACCATCGCACAGGTGACGACAAGGCCCATTGGCAGGCAGCGCATGTCGCCGCAATTAAAAAACGCCTTCTTCGGCGCTGGCATATCGGCTGGATTTGGCACTGACTTTGGCATGTAGGCGCAGGTGCGGCATATGTATGCAGGCTACATACTCGCCCTGCCAGCGGCAAGCGGTGACGCACGACGGGGCTTTCATCAATACACCATATATCCCCCCATGGTATAGCGCAGCGGAAGGGGTGAGTAAGCGGTGAGTAAGCACGCACAATGGCCATGCAAATTCCGCGGCTCGCGAACAAGCAAATTAACGGCCCAACAAAGGCCCGGGGCAAAGATCAATCGGGGGAATCGATGGAATCGAATGGGAAATGGAAAGCCAGGTAGTCTGGGCTCTATCTGAGCTAGAAATCGAAGCATCGGGATTAACTGGTGGCATTCCATTAAATGATAGATTGGAATGCCTAGACCGGGTGGGGTTCGGTTGACAAGTTGTACTTTTTGTACATTTCCCGGGTGTCGATGAGATCAAGCGTGTATTGAATTCGTAAAAGCTGGGTTAGTGTAGCTACAGATGCTCTTTAATTAATATTTATAACAATTTTTGATCACTAAAAAATTACTATAAATATTGACCATGCAACAATAGAGATTCCTGATTTTAAAAGAGAACATATTTTTAGCCAGTTGCACTTCATTACTTTTATATTTATTTTCCAGCGTTTTTTTGACTAATTAGATATTAATGACATGAGAGAAAAACATTGATTTTTGTAAGTTCTAATCACATACCAATTTTCAAAATGATGGTAAAAGTATTTTCCCCAAAAAATATATATTATTGGTTCCTTCTAAATATTTCCTACAGGCACATGCCGTAAAGTAGGCAATGCGTTTGGCAATATATCCTTTTCCCGTTTTTATTTTTATTTTTGATAATTCCTTCATAACACTAGTTTACAAGGAACTTTACAAGGATAGGGGAACATAAATTATGTTACTTCTTTTAATTACTCCTATACCGTCTGCTTTAAGAATTAATAGTAAACACCATAAAATTAATATATTCCATTCAGTTTCCCCCAAGTATAATACTCGGCGCCTAGGACTATATATAGAATGTACCCACTTGTATTTTGCTCTGGAAAATAACGAGAAATATGAAACTCTTAATGTGGCCATTAGGAACGCGTAAGTGCTGTCTTCCAGTAAAAAGGTAGAAATTATGTACACACACCATTATCGCCCGATGCCTGCCATGCAGAGCTAAGCATTTCCTCTGTAAAAAACCATCCGCAGCTTTGCTCCGTTTTGTATGACTTTGTTCCGAGAAAAGTCGTAAAATTACTGCGTAACAACTGCAACAAGGTGTTATGAGGAAGGTGCAACTGGGGTTCGTTCGGCTCCGCTACTGTGCCCAGCCTATGCTTCCACTTCCTTGGATGCCACCGGCTGGTGGTAACATTGTTTGGGCTAATAGAAGTAAAATTGTTAATTGCCAAACGCTTGACTTGGGTTTGACGCTTGATTTATACAGTCCAGTGGCCGTGCCATACGTGAATAATTGCCAGTTGCTCCGGAGCAAGAGTGGATGCTCCAAATGTCGTGGGAACGCTCTGAGAAATTTATGGAGGAAGAGCTCCAGGAATGCGGCACCTCGACACCTCGACACCTCAAGCGAAAACTACTTTAATGCCGCAGCAGTTATGCAGTTGCAGTGGCTGTTCCAGCGGCAGTGGCAGCTACAGTCGGTTTGTGCCACATGTCAACCGGCATTCAGCATTCATTGAGGGGCGAATTAGGAATTAATTTCTAATTCGCATGCAGCCCGGCGCTGGATTTGGCCCGCAGTGGCACTACAAGCGATTTGAGCAGTTACCTACACATGTTTCTCGTCCAAATCCGAGCTGTCGCCCTGTCGGCACGTATAACACCTCCGTTCGGGGCCTTTGCGCATGCGCAGGCGATAGGGCGCGGCATTAGTGGCGGAAATATTCGTATATTGCCAGTATATTTTCCCAGTAAACCCCACAACCGACACTCGCCTCGCCCACATGCCCCTGATCTGCACTTATCCCTAATTGATAACATCCATGAACATCCGTTCAGAGGGGAGGATGGATTAAAAAATTACAATAAAAGTGTTGCCTGTACTTTATAAAATTATTATTATGTTGACCAGATCTTTTTTCTGCATAAAGAACATTAAATATGGCTTTTTGAAGCTTCTCTCCTTCTTTTATTACCATTCCTGTTTATTTATATTTAAACGTCTTAAGAATGACTTACCAACACCTCCAACTTTGTTGTAATAATTTCTAAAAATTAATTTTTATAATATTTAACATATTATCTGTAGAGAGCTGGTACCACTCCTCGGCAGGCGCTTAATTAGGGAGCTGAAGAACAAGTGTTTAGAGCATGTTTCTTCCAATGCCTGAGCAGGCATCCGATGCTTAAAATATGCACTGCGAGAATGCCTAATGCATATGCATATGCAGAAGCCAGAAGGCAGACGTGTCTGGATGCACTGCATCTTTGGCCGCGGCTCGAATTGCTCACGCAAAACGCTGATAATGAGCTGGCAATTATCACTTTGAGCTGCGACTCGAACACGGCGAAAGCACAGTTATCAGTGGTCCGGAGTACGGATTCACATGGAACCCAGTGATACACGAACCTCGGCGAGAATGGCGAGAAATGCATAGCGCACACTATGTGCTATATGCACTATTAGTAACGGTAGACTTCCATGGTTTCGTGCCGCCAATCTGAAGACCAACTTGCCTCGACTCAACTCAACGCGACTCGACTCACGGATCACGGATCGCGGATAGTGCTCGAGGTGCCAGGCCAAGTCCGGAGAAGCCAAGCTTCACTAGCGTGCACTGGCGCTAAATTGAGCCGAGATGGAATCAGTGACATAGCCTCCAACAGTGTCGTCTCCCAGCGGAACAGACCTAGTCAGGCCATCGGAAAAAGCGGAAATTGGAGGTTTGAGGTGAAGTTGGGATGCTCTCTCTAAGAGTTTTCTTTCTATTAATTTTTGTAGAAATTTCAGTGACTTGTAAATATAAAAATAGTTAAGAGTTTCCTCTTTTAAAGACTAACTGCTTACAGTTATGAATAAATATAATTCAGCTGGAAAATGTAGTTCTTTGTCTGAATTTCTACTGATAAAAGGTTAGTGTAAGATGCACCCTAAGTTTTATACCGAATCCAAATCCCCCCAATAATTGGCATACCCCTCCTAAGAGCGAGGGCATATCGGTCGCCGTTTAATAACATGCTTCCATAAACAAACTTGTTTATTGCCGGCCCGAAAGATGCGAAGGGCTGTGCTGGCATCTCCCACTGTGACTCTGACTATGACTCTGGCTCTGACTCTGTGGCTGCGATTGCGAGTTGCTTGGCTCTGCATTCATTTCTGCAGCATTTGCAAAAGTCAATAACACTGCCGCCCACAAAAAAAAAAGAAGAAAAAAGAAAAGCAGAAAGCAAAAGCATAGCGTATACGCCGCGGGGGCCGCCGAAGGGCGCAAGGGAACAGGGGGCGGGCGGAAATGAAGCGGGTGTGCGGGGCGAAGCTAGTGGCGAGTGCCAGTGAAATTAATAATAATAAGTGCTGAAACAAAACAAAATGTAAACAATTAAAATGGGCTCTCCGGCTGGGCTCGAAGCGGCGCGCCGTTGCCAATTTGCAATTCCAAGCACCATTGGATCGGAGGCGGAGCAGCAGCAGCAGTTGCAGCTGGTGGGGATCACCTCTCCACCGTCAGCTCCTCCTCCCCAGCAACGTGTGACATTGAGGCGCGAATTGGGTGAAGTCAGACGAGCGGCGACGGGCGACGAGCGACGAGCGACGCCAACTGTTTGGAGCTTGTTTGTAAAACAAGCGAAAGGTCACAAACTATTCGTGTAGAGTGGCGACCTCTGGCGCTCAGTGTGTGCCACGCAGTTCCGTTTCCTCCGCACCAACACACACGCACGCACATGCACGGGGAGAAAGTGGGAGTAATTAAGTCAGAACCTTACAAGTATTATATTCATTCCGTAATTAAATCAAAGAGCTGGCTTACCTTTCTTGTGCTTTCAAAATGTATGCTCTTATGTTTGTTGTTTTTCTGTATTTTACTCTGGTATTTTTAATCTTAAGAAAATTAAAATATTAACTCTAAAATTCTCAGTTAATTTGTAAGTTATTTAAGCAAATATTGGAAACATGTTTAGGATAATAATAAATATACAAATTTATTAATGTGTATTAATGTGTAATTTGTAAAACTCACAATTTGACAGTTGAAAAAAAAAAGCTTAGACTATTTTTAATTTCTGAATAATTAAACATTCTTCTTTGTAAACTCAATTAATTTTTTAGCTTTATAATTAATATAATAATAACATATTTTATTATATTTTAATTGGGGACATAGTAAGCAGAACTTAAGTAATTATTTTTACACTCGTTTCAGCGGATATTTTCAAGCAAGAAAAAATTAAATATACCTTACCGACCTTAAATAAATTTAAGGCTGTAGAATACTAAGTATTATGGATACTATCCTTAGTTCTATTCATAGAATCTTCAAACTTTCAATTATTTCCTCTGTGTAAAGATACACACGTAATTATGGCGATAAAGATACAGATAGTGAGCGTATTTTCGAGTAAGTGTTTTAATTGCAGTTGCGCAAATAGCACAAAAGGCAATTAATTAATTGCGAGGCCCACCCACCCGGGCAGCCACCCATCGGCCCCGCCCACATTGCACACTCCCACACACACGCATTGGAGTAGAGTGTGCCTATGTGTGGGCTAGTTGCATGGCTGAGTGTTGGTGTTGGAATGCGTACATACAGAGTACATGTGTTCCTGGAATGTTGACATGTGTTCCCATAGATGTATGTACAAGCACGCCCGCACACACACTACACACACCGAACACCGAACGCCGAACACTGAACGGGCGAACACCGAACACTACGACATCTACTCGCTGCCATGGACAGTTGCAGTTGTCATGTTCATGAATTGCCAATGGGGAGCAAAACTATGCGAAATACACACAACTTACACACACAACCAGCCCCCTCATCCGGCGCTCATTTAAATGCCCGAGTAAGAATATTAATGGCAACGCTCCGGTCCGCGTTACTTAATCAAATCAAAGCCATATTTGCATGCGGGTAACTAAGTACATAGGCATCCGCCGCCACCGCCCGGCATGTGTGTGGTTGTTGTGCAACCGCGCTTGTCCATATTTCTGTTTTCTATTTCCATTTTCCATTTCCCATTTTCATTTTCAATTTGTTTGCCATTTGAATTTACACAGCCATTTGCACATCTGCATATAATGGACTCGAAAACGGTTCGGAATGTAATTATCTGCTAGTCAATATGCGCAGCCCTTGATCAGATGGATATGATACAATCACTATTGAGTTCTAGTAACTTGAAATTCTAGCCTTAATTTATGTAAATCAAATCTAGCTGAAAGTGTCTTACTTGTAAAGGAATCCTAAGGGAAGGAAATCTTCAGAAAAAACCTACTTAGCTCAAAGGATGCATACATAGTTATTAAATTCGGCATATTTTTTAAGTTTCATTTCAAATAATAATAATAAGCCATATTAGTGGCTTAAAACTATGAATAAACATAGAAATGACTTCATAGAAATCATTTAGAGAGCGTGAGTCACTGCAGCAATTATTTCCCCATAATTCCAAGAGGGATCAAAACCGAGACCACCTGCGTTAGGTCCACTTTTTGTTGGCACCCTTTTTTCCTTCTCTGCCTGAGCTCCTCCCAGGTATGCAGATACACACATTGTTCATTAGTGCTAAGCCATCATGTATACAAACATCCACGAATATGGGATCTTGTTGGCGGAAAGACAAAAAAGAAACAAGTTCGGGACAACCTTTGGCTCGATCTGAATGCGTAACTCTTGCAGTGCGATATCAATCTCTCATCAAACAAATTCCAGAGCTGCCTGAACAGCATTTAACAATCTTTTGATCATTTATCTATAATTCTCCCCAGGAGAAGGAGGAGGAGAAGCCATCTCGTCAGACATTGTGTCGTCGCTGCGGATCGGTTCGGATCGGAGGGATTCTCAACATAGATGGGCATCCGATAAGTGCGTTTGGGGGCTACCGACGCTGCTGCCTAATTTGTTTTCAAAGAAAACGCCGCGACAAGCCCTATTTTGGAAATGCCATCCGATGGGCTCTATCACCGGTCGTCATGGGCAGTGGCTTTTGATTAATTCGACTATCGCAGGTCTACGACCTCTTCAAGCCGTGGATTTGATGGAATCAAAATCAATGGTCACCGCCAAGTTTATGTGGGCAGAAATGGAAAGTAAGAAATTAAGGGATTATCTTGGATTAAAGTAAGTAACACAATTAATATAAGTATAAGACTTTATAACACTTTTATAAAATATAGATTGATTTTACATAAGCATAATGAGCTTAAAAAGGAAAGAATATTTTTACCAATATCTAGTTCTAGTACAAAAGTTGATAAAAACCCTTTATTTTATCCAAATTTATTCATTGATCTTCCAAAATATAAAATATTCAGCATAATAATTCATCATACCGATTGGATCCCCCACGACTTCCGTTCAACTTTCACTCCACAAAATTTCTAGATGAAGATACGCACTTTCGGAAGTGTTTAGTGCTGATGTCAGCGATGATATGCCCTGTCATCTGGTCCTCATTATGCGTATCTGCCAGATCCTTTCTGTTTTATTAATACTTAGCATATTCCCTTGACTCTCCTACGCCGATTATCAACGACGCCCCATCTAAGTGAAAAGCAAAATTGAAAAAATTACTCATTTCCACTTCCAAGGAAACGATCGACAAGCCGCTGGACATCGCGAACGCCTATCAGCGGCGTATCTCAGGCACATTAATAAATTTTACTTTGCTCACCTCGGACCCCGGAGTGTGTGTGTTCGTTAGCTAAGCTACCGGGCATTTGCCGTCCTTACTTTTATATTTTTCTTGCATTTCTTACCAGCCCTCCGACTCTGCCGACTCTTTCAATTTGTGGACGCGACCACCGGAGTTCGCGCGCTCATTTGACTGCCATTCGTGGCTGAAATTCTCCAAAAACAATAAAATAAAATTAAGCAAAACGGCATTTTAATAATGCTGCTGCCACTCTGCCCCAGCTACCTTTCTTCCCTCGGCCAACTCAGGTGCTGGTGTCCGTAATGGCCCATAATGGATCTTCATCCTAACAATTCGATGATTTATGTTGTGCACATAGCGGTTGCTGTTTTCGTTTAGCTTCTTTATAGTAGTTTTATGATGTTAATAGCGTTTTTGTCTGCCTCTTTATCGCCGAGGCCCACACTCTTTCCTCGTTTCCCCAAAAAACGACGCTAGTTAGTGGATGACGTGCCGGCTCTCGTCTGGCAACCGTCCTCCGATCTCCAGCTCCATCTCCGCGACGCCGCGCTGCGCATGAGCTGTGCCGTTCCCTTAACCTTTGTGCGCGGATATTTGGGTTAGAGTTTGTTTTGTTTTGTCATAATAAACCACTAAAACGAGCATATAAAAAGTAATTTTCCGCACCTGTCCGCCAAGGTGGGCAAATGCCACTCAGCAGCAGCAGCGGTACTTCAAGGGCTCTTCCCGCCGCATGATTTATGATCTGCTCCTCCGTTGCGATCTAATCGGCCAACAATGGCAATTGGCTTAATTGAATGTGTTTTAAAAAATATTAGATGTCGCGGAAATAAATAAGCTGAAAATGTGATTGCACGAAATAAAGTAATAAAGCTGCCAGGCCATTATAAAGGATTATCTTTAGCGGCTATTAATTTAACACCGTATCTTGTTTTTAAATCACTTTAATATTTTATTGCAGATGTTATAAAGTAAGTTAATGAGGTGTCATTCAAGGGGGTTACTTAGTTTAAAATATAAGAAGTTCAAATCAAAACCTTAAATGTAATTAAATAAACCAAATGTGGAATCAGTAATTTCGTAATTTATTGATTTAGGAAAACCCTACTCGTCGTACTCATTGTAAGTCTAAATATGAAATTATGTTTTTCCCGCCAGGTGTGACTGCTTTTATCATAGCGACATTGTCCATTAAAGACCTCTTCGATTCGGGAGAAGGTCTTGTTTGGTAACCAAAAATGTTTGCCCGGCTATGGGAATTGGGAATGGAAATGGGTGGTTTCTTTGATATTTTTTTGGGATGGGAACAGAGAAACCAACGACGCGCTCCGCATATGAAGTGGTAGTGGGGCATTCAAATATGATATTCCGATATTCCGATAGTCCCTCTCAATACTACGTAGATCGGCCGATCCGCATCGTGTCTGATTTTGGTTGTCGTCGCACGCAGTTAACAATCGCATTACAAACAGCAAATGTGTCAGAAATATTGTCGTGAGTCTTTCTTATTTGTTTCTGGTACAATGCTCGTAATTTGGGACTTAAAGAGCTTTCAATGTGTCGTTTCGGCGTGCGCTGCTGGAATTTTAAATTAATTATTTCTTTGACCCCACACACACTCTGGCAGCAGTTCGTGCCGAGTGCGAGTCGAGTGCGGAGTATCTGGGTGTCCGAGGTATCTGAAAGGCCGCCCGAATCGATAGTTGCGGATGCGGACCGTGCGGGAAGCAAGCACTTGGAAAAAGGGAGACTTAGGAGCGAAAAAAACAAGAAACATTAAAAAAGTAAACCCTAAACAAAAGGGAATATATAATTATTAATAAATTTATTTTAAAGTACAGAAAGAAACTTTATCCCCCATTTAAAACTTTTATAAATATAGAAACCCATTTCTCCAAGTGTATAATAGGGATAGCTCCCCTTGCCACTTACTGACATAATATTATTGTAATGTTCGGAATGGCTCGTTGTCCGACTTGGCTTCGATTCGATTCAATTCGATTCGAATAGTTCGATGTGTGCCACTTTCTGTCGACTCACGAAGACATGAGCATATTTTGTTTGTAATTTATTAGACAAAGCCGTAGCTTTGCCTACCAAATTAATATCGAACTACTGCCTGGGTCCCGCGTGTATTTACCTGTCATTTATAAGAGGCCCATACACCACACACCGCACACACACGGAGACTTCTCGAGGTATCCGCACCGTGGGCAAGCTTAATTCGTAAGAAACAATTTGCATATATATGTCTTGTCGTCCAACAATGGATTGGCAAGGTGTGAATTAATTTGCTCTGCACGCCAGAAGTCAGCCGCTGAGCAGGAGAGCCACACACCAGCACAATCAGGAGGATGCCATCCTTCCGTCCGGTTTGGGTCTTGCTTTGGGTTCTTCGGGGACACTGGGACTGGGACTGGGACCTCGTTTCTGCGAAAAGCCCGCATTTGGCAGCCCTTTTACCACTCTGGCCGACTTATCAATGACAAATCTCCAAAATCGTTTACTCTGCCTTTGCCTGTCAATTTGGCTCGCTGACACTTCCCCTGGCTTTAACACTAGAGCGTTGTCCTCGGCATCCAGTTCCCAGTTCCCAGCTCTCAGCTCACAGCTCACAGCTCCCAGTTGGCGGTGTTAACAACCAGACAGGTTTTGTGTACCGCCGCCACACATACCGCACTTTTTGTGTGATTTCGTGTCTCGACTCCTTATTTTCCCGGTGGGATTTGGGGCTTGGGCTTCATGAATGAAAGGCAAAGCCAGGAGCGGGACCGGGATCCCAGAGCCCTGAGCCCCGAAATCAGCGGACAAGCGGAAGTTACCACAGCGTCTTGGCCTCGATTGAGACAATAATCAAACACTCTCCCCTGGTGGTGAAAGTGGATGATGATGATGAGTCGGAGTAAGCAGGAGAGTGTCTGTGTCCGTTCTGGACCTCACACAGCCATTAGGTCCCAAATCGCCTTCATTTATTGAGCGGACTTTAGGTGATTGAAGGGGCTTGCCAGCTGCCTCCGAGTTCTATTCCAATGGGAAATGACTATGCCCCGGGTCTTTGCACTGTTAGAAAATAAAAGAGAGATCTTTGTTTTATTTTATGTAGTTCTTACTTTGAAGAATTATAATTATAATTAACCATACATTTTGTAACAGTTTCAAGGCAAGAAATTAAATTCTAAAAGCTTTATACTGCCTTACTCATTATTTTATTGTTAATTTGCTTGTGATATTTTTCTGGAATTATAATAAAAGCTTCCTCTATCCGCAATTATTTTAAATTAATTTTTTATATAATTAAAAATAACATTTTGTAACAGTTTTAAGGCAAGAAATTAAATTCAGAAAGCTTTATACTGGCTTACTCATTATTTTATTGTTAATTTGCTTGTGATATTTTTCTGGAATTATAATAAAAGCTTCCTCTATCCGTAATTCTTTTTAATTAATTTTTTATGTAATTAAAAATAACCTTAACTTGTTTTTCTCTCTGTTTGACCGCAGAGTTGAACCATGAATTTGTCGCCTGCACGCCGCATTTATTGCGGCCCTCGGTGCCAGCGCTGTGATTAGATCTACGAGGCTTCATTGAGCAAACCCAGTGCCGAGTGGAGGATTCTACAGCTCCAGAAAAAGCTAAAGCCGCTCCAGGCAGCCGGATAAATATCGGCGGGCGCGTTGTCAGCTCGGAACGTCGTCCCAATCGAGACACATTTATTTAAGCCTCACGTTGCTCGCATTGCAAACGGTGATTGCCGTTGCCACCGTCGCCGCTTAAATATTTCGCGATTCTCCACAGAACACAGACAAAAGCCAAGTTAAAGGAGCAAAAAAAATAAAATAAACAGCGACACAGACACGCTGACAATCGAAATTCGAAATTCTGAATGAAGGCGCAAAGTAAAACAATATCTGATTTGAAGCATCCGGTCGCGATTGTCATTGCCACCTATGCCATGCCACCGACTTGGCGACACGCGCGGATGGAGGCACTGGATGGGTATTATGTATAAGGATTGGAGGAGGTGCTGGTGGTTCAGACAGAGTCCGGACCGAAAATGAGGGCCCCGAACTCACTTCCTGCGACTGTCCGTCCGTCCGTCCGTCTGTCCGTTCATTCTGGCCATTCAGTTGCCATCCTTTTGGCTCTTAGCTGTTTGCTGTTGCTGTTGTTTTGCTGTCGCCATTGTCACTGCTGTTGTTGATGGTGATGCTCCAGCTCCAGCCCGGCTCCAGCACTGGCCCAGCTCCAGCTGCAGATACAGATACACATACAGCCGGGCCCAGAGATACAGATACAGAGCTGGGAGGGAGGAGGAGAGGCGAGTGTGAGATCAATCGTATTTGATTGCAGAATGCGCGGTAGGTAAGCGTTAACGACGTTTTTGAAGTCTCGCTGCTCTGCCTGCTGCTGCTGCTGCTCTTTGCCTGTTATTTTTCTCTGTGTTTTTGCGATTTTTGTTTCGATTTTGGTTTTGTTTTTGCTTTTGTTTCTGTGTCAGCAGCAAGGAGCACACAGCACACAGCACACACAGGCGGCAAGAGCGACAAAAAATTGCGACACGTTATTTCAATTTAAAATGTTTATAATTCAGTGTGTTCTGTGTTTTTTGTTGCTTCTGCTACCTCCTCGGATCCACATTCGCATTCGCATTCACGAGTGCTGGCTGGCTGTCGCCACTTTTGTCATGCTCGGCGAGTGAAACAAAAGCGCTGGGAAACCGAACGAACCAAAGGCGAACGGATCCAATCCAATCCAATCCAGGGCCCAATCCCATCCAGATTCGGATTCAGGCCCGGGCGGGCACAATGCCATGCCATTAGCGTATTGTATTTAAAGTTTCAACCTCAACCTCGCAGCTCCGCTAACCCCAAGACACTCAACTCAACCCGAAAACCCATCCCGATCCCTCGGATACATTGTTAGTGTTTGCTTATTAAGCGAACGGATGCAGGCCTTTATATAGATTACCACATCATTTTGTTCCTGCGGCGTCTTGCACTCGCCGAGCTGGGCAGAGCGGAGAGCTCCGGAGGCAGACGTGCTAATATCCAATAAATGCAAATTAAATGCACTCACGGCGGCGCCTCCGCCTGCGGCACTCCACTCCACTCCACATACATCAGGATGTCTTCACGGGTTTATCACTTTATAGTTGGCAGTCAACAAAAGGTTCTCGGCTACCCGGCAACATTGTTTTTCCTGGGTGGCCATCATCACACGGAGCGGAAAAATGAGGGTCTTAAAGTTGGAGTGCACAGAGAAAAATAGTTTGGCTTTAACTAGATAAAGACAGTTACTTTTGATGTTTATAAAATGTTTTTAAAAAGGTTTTAATAACTTTAATGTTTAGGTTATTCATTTAACCTTGAGTAACCTTTTTTTATACATTAAGAAATTATCATCCGAATATATTTCTTTAAAGTTATACATTTATTACATGTTTAGGTTTAGAAAAAACCTAATATTGGTATGTACATATATAAATAATAATTGAGCTGCTTAATACACTATAATTAACAAATATTACTTGAACTCTTCTGACAGATTTACAACTTCTTAAAAATAATGAAATCACAGACCAAGTATTGATTTCTTGACCAATGTTTAGAAATACACTTGTGACACTTTTAGAATTATATTTAAATCTAAAAAATGTTAAAAGCTGTAAGGAATAATTAAATATTGTTATCAAATATTTGTTGTTAGGGTTTATTTATTATATTATATTATATTTCACTCACACTATTTATTAATATTATAAACTCCATTTCTTTTATTTATTTAATGTTGGCATTCTAAATAGCTTGACTTTTAAACTATCTGATTTCTTTCACTGTCCCTGGACCCACACACACATCGCACTGGATGCTGGGGTCCATTAAACGGCAAATACATTTATGACCGTAATTACACCATAAAATTCAAATTATATCAACAGAGACCAAAAACCGCACATTGTGTCCAGGCCGTGACTCAATCCTTGGGCCTCGACCACGGCCTCGGCCTTCGGGTATCCGAGTATCTGGGCTCTCTTGGCCTTGCGGTTCGCCGGGGACACGGACATGGACATGACACTGGCCATAAACAGCCAGCTGTGGGCACTGACGACGACGCCGGCCTGGAGTCGGGCCTATTTAGCATAGTCGGCCGGGGCAGGCGGCAGCATCTATTCTCTCAGCACTCTCCATACCCTACACTCCACTTATTTTTACTACGAGTAACTTGTAGCACAATAGTCTGGACTCCGGAGGAGGCTTTGTCGGCACGCCCACGGCTCCTGCTCCTGCTCCCCATTCCGTGCCCTTACCCATTCGGAGAAAGTCGTCGCTGACTCGGGGGCTGACTTGACTTGGCCCCGGCCGGATTATCCAGCAATGCTAAAAACTTTTTAGAAGTCATTAAAACCTTGTAGTGGTAAAATTAATTACTTGTAGTTGCAAACAATGTAGCCACGCCGCAAGCAACATTTCCATTCCGTCTTCTCCTTTTCGGGCCCCTTCCCAACCGGGGAGTCCCCGTAGCTGCAGAGTCGCTGCAAAGGCAGGGTCCGAGTCGCCAGACGCCGCCCAACATTCTCGGGCAGACTAAATGCATGATGGTGAAAACATATTCACTTTGAAATTTATTAACTTTGCGTGTTTTGTTGAATTAAGAATCCAAACGTAAAAGTTTCGAAAATGTTAGCTAAAAGCCGTCCGTAGACCCATTCCGAGCCCGAGCGTCTCATGCATATTTATACATCATTTCTTTCACGCGGCCTCCGCGGAAAACAATTCGTTTTTATTTTTTCTTTTAGTTTTTTTTAGTGCTAAGCGACTTAAAGCGCTTCCATTAAAGAGTACACATTGTTTCATTGAGTGATGATCGCCGAATTACGAGCCAAACACGTCTTTAATCCAGGAAGCCATATGGAATTCCAATTTGGCGGTTTTATTTAATTATTTGTTTGCTGCTCTTTAATTACTTGTTTTTCGGTTGTTTTGTATCATTCGTTGCGATGGAAAATAATTTGAAATTCCAAATACATATTTATATGTACTCTTGAATCGTGTTGGTCTTTTAATCACTTGTTTTTGAGTTGTTTTCATATTATTTATAAGGAAACTAAAGTGGCATAATATTAAGTGGGTTTTGCATTAGTTTCCTGGAGCTGTTTTAATGGAAATTAAACCAAAAACTATTACTATTACTTACTAAGATAATTCTATAAATCGTTTGGAAAAGTAAATTTAGCTTTATATATAATATTATATATAATTATAATAAAATAAACTTGGCTCTTCACCACAACCAATCCTTTTGCAACTTATTTCGCTGACATGTTACATGTGCCCAACTACTTATTTTTAAATGAATTGTTATAGGTGGGGCCCTCGTTGCGAAGTGCCACTTCCGCGTTCGCGTCGGCTCCATTATCGATAAATGTTCATTACTTTCAATTAACGCTTCTTAATTGAACATGACGTATTTATGAGTTGGACACCGGACGCCGAGCCAATCGCAGCCACGCAGGACGATTGGTCCCGGCGACAATTGCAGCGCTCTTAATTGGAGGCCATATATGTACGTATATGGGGGCGATATCGGGGCAGAGATATAACTCACTGGGCGCAGCGTTAATTGTTTATAGGCGACAAACCGAAAACTGCAGTGGCGGCAAACTAAGCGACGAAAGTGCAGAACGCCATGAATCATATTTTGCCAATTAAGCATGATCCGATGTAACCCCAGTGCCATATAGTTGCCATAAGCGAAATCGGAATCAGAATCAGAATCAAAATTAAAAATCGGAGGCGCAGCAAAAGCCAGAGAGAGAGAGAGAGAGGGGCATTCTTACACCACGCCGGAAACCCAATGTAGACAGCATTGGCGACTGGGGCGTCGACAGCGGTCCGTATAGCGGTCCGTCCGTCCGACCGGATGGGCTATTGGGACCACCAGAGAACAACAAAAATGTGCACACTTTCGACTGCAGAATGCGAAAATGCGAACGCTGCACTCGCTGCTTACATTCGCGTTTGTAAATGCGATCGCCGATCATATTTCACTCCGATCTCCCGCGATTTCTGGCCCCCCTTCGGATGTGATGTTGTTGCTGCAGTTTCTCGTGTGGGGTCCGGGACCCCCCACAGTTTGTATGTAGCCTTTGGTATTCCACAGCATTGTGTTGTGTGTGCGAATTACAAAACTCCCGTTTAATTACAATTTGCATTTGATTTGCATACAAGAAAATTAGCTCGTGTCGTTGAAGGTCGTGATCGCGGAACGACGAAGCCGAATACCGAATTCCAAATGCGACATGTGCTCATAAAGTGTTTAGTTTGTGAAACAACTGCCCCACTTTAATTAGTACATTTGAATAGGTCACCAAGAACATTGGGTACTGCGGAATAAAATTACCTAGAAAAGCTATTGGTGTTTTTCTTATAGGTAATAAGTAAGTATGTTTTGTTTAATGATTAAATTAAAAAATAAGAAAATTTAAATATATGTACATTCAATTAATTATGATCATTAATAATTCACCAAAATAAAAAACATTTAAAGTATATATATCACTTAATAACAAATTTTGATACAATCTTAAGGCCCCAGAGTTTTGAAAATATCAGTAAACTGGCATTCAGTATAGTATTTAATGGCCATGTTTGACTTTATTGATAATTCAGCAGGATAAATAATATATAAAATATGTATCACTTAATGAAATATTTTAAAAGAATTCTAAGACCCTTAAGCTTTAAAAAAATCCCTAAACTAGCATTCAGTATAGTATCTAAGGGCCTAAGAATTTGTATTATAAGTAATTTCAAAAAGTAAATAAGAGATTAAAATGCCTAACTATTTAAAAACGTTTCTTCAACCCACCTTTAGCTTCATCCAGCCCTTTTAATTTAAGTTTTGTCATTCTTAAACTAATTTTACCTAAACTTAACTTAAACCTGCAAAAATGAACGCCAAGAAATCGATTTCCCAAATGACAATAATGCGGCGTTATTCTATTTCTCTCTTACACAATTTGTTTAGACAGGTTGTTCGATTTACATGCTGGCAGTAATTGATATACAACTTCCACCAGTGTTTTCCAAAGAGGAAATTTCATTTGGGAAAGCCTTCCACCCCTTCAAGAGGAGACTTCTCCAGCTGAGAAGTAGCTGAACTGTTTCCATTACTTTTTGGCATATCCACGAGCCAACCCCCATTTCATCTGCGTCATCGGAATTAATTCACAGCAGCGAACATACTCATTTAATAAACGAGAACTGCACTTCTTTCGCTTTTCTGAATGAAACCTCAGCGCTCGGCCCACCGCTGGCCGGGCTGGTGTCGATGTCAGCAAAGTTAATTGATCAAGCCCCGGAAAATACACACATGCAAAATGTGTACATAAACACCATTAAGCCGAAAACGCTGAGATCGGGCTTTGACTTCGAGGCGATGAAAAAATCCGAAAAATTCATATAGGCAATCTGGGCGAGAAACGGAAATGGACTATGAGTCGTACACAAAAAAATCTATAGTTGGTAACAAACTGAATTCATTGACAGTATGCGAATGTTATAAAACCGATTTTATCGAGTTTTGCCAGGGCTTCGGAGAGGCTTCCGGAGCTGATAAATCAGCGACATATATTTCAGGTCAGATAATTACTGGCAAGACTGTCGGCCTTTCGACTTTTTCTGCACTTTTCAATTAATTAAGCTCGATAGCATCGACCTGGTTAAGGAAATTAAATTTATCATATTTGCCCCGATATTATTATATTAAATTTGGGTAACAAGGTTCCTAGAGGCGCCGCCTTATCGCTGTCAAAGAAAGCCGCTACGGCGTTCAAAGTGCAGAAAGTTTCATTACGAATATTGGAAAGTCTGTTACGGATTTGTGGTTCTACGCCTGACAGAAAGTCTCGCCAGGTTTGCCAGCTAGCCAGCTAGCCAGAAATTAATTGCCGAGCGTATGGACATGACACGGGAGATCACGAGACCGAATGGAATCGAGCTATTAATCGGCGCTCGGCGGGAGTGACAAACATCTATTAGGCGTT
Organism: Drosophila rufa; assembly: GCA_018153105.1. Classification (NCBI taxonomy): domain Eukaryota; kingdom Metazoa; phylum Arthropoda; class Insecta; order Diptera; family Drosophilidae; genus Drosophila; species Drosophila rufa. Next base: position 18,896,866 of record JAECXS010000085.1, read on the forward strand.
TAATTAAAAGTTTCGCATGAACGGGGCATTGATAGCGATAGACGACCAGCGATGGCTCCACTCCACTCCAGATGTCCGATGTCCCGTGTCCGATACTCGGACAGAGTGTCAAATTCGGCATTTCAAGTTGCCGCTCTCAGATAGCGGCGAAGAGCAAACACAAATATTTGCCTACAATTACTTAGACAGATAGCCGCATAGCCACATAGCCACATAGCCGTATAGCCTGGCCGGATGAGACAATGGTCTCAACTCTGTCCATGCCTATGTACATAATTGGGCTATCTGCCGAGTGCCAGTGGATGGATGGTCAGTGGAGGCGCTCTGCTTGGACAGAATACGGCAATTAAAACCCGATGGGCAGATACGCCGCCCGATCGAGCATGAAGTGGCTATGGCGACAGGCTGACGATCAGAACGGCCATCCGAAAAAAAACACCCCCAAGCCCAGGGGCATGTCCCAACCTGTCATCGCATTCTTGGGGCTGTACACTTCAAATATAGCTTACTAATAAATAAGGTTATTATGGGAAGTTAATTACTTTATTTTCAAATTATCAGTAAGTATTAAGAAGGATTTTAACGTTTTGCCGTGTCATTAAGTAAAACGTTAATATAGGGACGAGGAAACTAAGGAAGAGTCATAATATATGTTTTCATTTATTCAAATTACATTAATTAATAATTTATTTTGTTTTGTACATAAATATGTTTTAATATATTAAAAATACATTAATTAGGCATTCAACATTTGTGGAAATCGTTTTTAAGATTTTAATTGTGATAGATTTCTTTAAATGAAGAGTTAAATATTAGACGGAATAACCAATAAACAATTTAGCTTATTTTTATAGGGATTAATGACGATTGCTTCTTGTAATATGGTTTAATGTAAATAATTTATATTATGGGCTTCGCCAGCTCGAGGTCAGGGGTATTTTAAGTAATATTTTGTATGTATAAATATATAAAGACACAGACTATCTTCCCTTTTTCATTCCAATATATTTCGATTCTAATCGGCATTCGTCTTCAGGGCTGTACAATAATAGTAAATAATTTATAATTAATGATCTTCTTATCGGAACATACTCCAATGATTTTTTGGATTATTAAAAAAATATATACCATTTCTTCTTATACATCACAATTTAAACAATTAAATATAGTTTTTATTTCTGCAACCCCAAATCTTTCAATTATCTTTGCACTTCTCAGAATGGAACTGTCATTAATCATGAACAAATTAAGGTTGACTTAATTTCAAGCTGGAATTAAAAATGTAAAGTGCAGGCTAGCTTTACCCCTTTTTTTAGCGGAACGGCCTCCGAGTTAATTCAATGAATCAACGCTAATTGGTGTCGAAGGATAGACGACGCTGCAGGCGACCATCGCTGAGGAAGGGCTTTCAGCTCCTTACCCGAAATTGCAACACCTGTCGTCTGCTGGTCGAGCGGTCACCTGGCGGCGATGCGGAAAGTCAGTGACTATGTAATACACTGTGTTTTGGTCAGCCTAACCGCACGGACTACACTCATCCGATTAAACTTTTAAATAGATGTCAAACAAACTACATTCTGCTGGCTACAAGGACTTTCGTTGTCATCGTCCTGTCCGGTCCGCTCCACGTCGATGTCTTAGGCCTGCCAGCCAGTGTGTGTATCCACACCTCTATCCCTCGGGTGTGTCCCATGTCCGTGTCCGTATCCGTGTCTTTGTGTGTTATCCTGTGAGTGTCCGGTGGCGATTCAACCACCGAGGTTTGCTGGTCAGGGTCGTGACGGACAAATGTCCGAAATTTGAAACTTTAAATAGCAGTCTTTGGATCATGTCCGGGGGTCAGCAGACACCTCTACTCCTCCACACCTTTGCTCCGTGAGGCCATCTCCCGGGGAAGCTACTCAAGCGGGGCGGGGCCCCGATGAGCCGGGCTCCAAAATTAGTTCTGATTTACCACTGTTCCAACAGACTGTCACAGCGGTGTGACAAGGATTGGCTTTTCGGTCACATGTCGCCAGACCAGGTGTGTGTCTGTGTGTGTGTCTGCGTATCGTGTAAACATTGCGAAGGACCACACCTGCCGGAACACGTGTACACATAATTATACGTGCTGGAAAGTCCACAAAGTCTATTAACTAAACTTCAACAGTGGGGCTTATAATTTTTTAATGAGCGATTATTTACTTAGTTACTATCCTGGCGCCACATGCAGAGGCTTGTATTTATCGGTCTATTAGGTTTAATTCGAAAAGAGTTGTTGTTATGACACAAATGATATGTATTTAGATTTAAAAGCTAATTTAATTTAAGATGCACTTAAATAGATTAATTATAGAGTGATGAAGCTTTTTTCATTTTTTCTATCTTTCGATAAAAATATATTCGGAGTTCAGGTAGTATATTTATAAATAAAACTCGAACTGTTTTATATACATTTTAAATCAATTTTTGCCTAAAATTCTCCTGCAATTCGATCCTGTAACCAAATAAAAATAAAACCTAAACCATTCCTGCTTCCATTCAGTTGTTTAATATATTTTAATTTTTCTTTGAACTCAAAATGTCAACGCACATCCCTCAGAAAGTCAAAAAGTCTGCCCGGCAAGCTGTCGCTGACAATATTCACAACAAATTTATCTTCCCCCGCTGGAAAATATATATACGTACATATCAGTGCCTTTTGGATAAGACTCTCGTCCTCTTTAAGTGACAGCTCTTCTTAATAAAAATGAATTATCCAACATCCGATGGCGCGACACAAACAATTTGTTTCGCTTCGAAATGAAACAATTAGATTCTAATTTTAGGATGTGCTCCGAACAAGTCAATTTTCATTCCCAAATAATTTAGGTCGTAAGAAGTAAGATGTGTTGTGGTGTTGGCTGAAATCAAGTGGGAGGGGATCATCCCTCATCAAATGAAGGCAATTGGAAGTCGGTCCCTCACATATAAGCTTGTGTTATTTTATTGAGAAGCTGGAAAATCTAACTGAGCTAAGCTCCACATAGTGAAGCTATAATCAATAATGCCTTGAATTGATTTTTAAAATAACTACGTAGATATCTTTAAAGAAAAAATCATTAAAGAACATTTAGAATGTACCCTTAAAAGTTTCGATGTAATATTCCAGATCATAATTTCTCGCTTTTAAGACGTCTTTTAAGGATACGCTTGTAATTAATTTAAACTGAGCAATCGACGAAAATTTATATAGAAAAAACTTCAAAGGAAGAATGGAAGAAACACGAATGAAATTTAAAAAATCAATAATTTCCTAGATTTAAATGGATTTAAAAGAAAATCAGCAAATTAAGTTTAGAATCTCGATTGTTCGCGGTAAAGTGTTTGCCTTATATATTGGCAAATTTTGTTAGAGCCTCTAAAATGTATGTGGTATATATCTTTTGGTAAAATTACTAATTACACTCTTTAAAATGATTCGAAAAAATATAGATAAAGTGAATGTTAATTTAGTTTTTCATGTAATTAAAAAAAAAATGTAAGCCAAGTTTGTTATGTTAGAAACATAGATAAAATAAAGTTAAATTAATAACGTTACTTGATTCTTGAGGTTTTGGGAATTTTTTCTCAAAGTCTGAGTATAGCTTTAATTACAAATTTAATAAAAACCTACTATTTAGTATGATACTCGTCATTTTCTGGATTCTCAACATTGGGAAACTGGCTTTAATAAAGATTATCTAGATGCCAAAAATGCTCACTAAAATAAGATCCCAGGACATCCTGAGACTACCTATACTAAGAGTGAAAAAGATGCTAAATTAAAGTTAAGCCCACCAATCTGATACTACTAAAATATCATAAATCCCCAACAAAAGCTAAGTGACACATATCGCAGATCAATATTAGCGCTTGGATCCAAACACTTAACCCCCGGTTACGTGCACACACACTCACAACACACACAGTTACACCTCCACACAGCTACAGCCACAGTTACTGTTACAGTTACATGTGTTTCCAGCGATTTCGAGTGTATACAAATGTCTCTTTCTGTTTTCGATTCGGTTTTGCGGGGTCTAAAACACACTCGCAGGATCCATTAGGAGTGCGGAACACCAATTAAAGTTTTGCACGGATTACCAGCGCGAAGTAACGAAAAGAAACGAAAGCGTGGGTGTGCGTGTGTGCTCTGCATGTGTATTAGTTAGAGGGGAACGGCAGAACGGCAGAGTGGGTGCGAGCGAGATGGCTCGCTCTCAGCAACCCTCTGGCCGTCCCGCTCGCTCTCGCCGCGCGCAGGCCGCAGATAAATGCGCAGCCATTTTTTAACGGGCGGTGCCTAAATAACGGAAGCGCCTGGGACTTTTGGCAGTGCAGGCGGGGGAAATAGAGGGAAATTTGCCGAAGGCGGTTGGGAATTTCAGCTGATTAGCCAGCTGTGCATAAATCGTTGAATTTTCCGCCTTGGAGGCAGAGACTGCGCGCTGCTGGCTGCCGGGAATTTCCCGACGACCACTTGCAGCCGGAAAATTCGAACTATCGGAGCGTCCCGAAGCTCCCGAGGTCCCCGAAAAAGCTCCCGAAAAGCTCGCAATGCAACTTGGCAAGCTGCACCTAAAACACACATAGTCGCCACAAAATGGCGGCACTGTCGGAATCGGAATGCTGCCGATAAATCAAAGTTCCGTTCCCCGGTCTCTGGGATCGAGAAATGAGACTTTACAACAAATACGCGCAGCATCAAGTGGAGCAGAGCCGGGCGGGTCAGCAGCGGAGCGGCCTTTCATCACAGGGAATTAATCAGAGCAGATGGAGCTGCGACAACCGAAAAATAACGACGCGGCATCTCCCAAAGAAGAGCCGCCGCGAGCCAGCGCTGCGTTATCTCCTCAATCTGAATGAATCGCCGCCACAGCAGCAGCAGCGGCAGCGGCTCTTTAGTGCGTGTCCACCGCGTCAACGGACCTTCGATTCGGGTGAGGATTGGAATTGGAATAGGGACTGGGACTGGGACTGCGACAGGGACTGCGACATGTATTCGGATGCATCCCATTTACAGAGTATCTGCAGGGAGAGAAAATTTGGTGAGGTAAAGGAGTGGGTTCCAAAATGGAACTTTAAAGTAAAAATATTATTTACGAGCACAGAACATTCCAAATTATTATTATTATTATTTATTTTAACCATTAATTATATGTTTTCTAGAGTATGTTCAACTAAAGTATGATTAAATTGAAAATAAACGTTTTGGAACTAAAATAATACTTTTAAAAAATATTAATAATACTTTTAATAATTTTTTACGCTATAAAAAAGCACTGAAAAATACAATATTTATTTTAGAAATTCACTTAAGTATTTTTCCAAGCTATAATATATTTGTTCCTGTCCTTTTCTAAATAAGAAACCTACAAAAAATATTACAATACCTCAAATAAATTTGTTCATCCCAAATAATCCTTGTAAAACACAATATTTTTCTTATAAATTCATCTACGTATTTTCCCCAACTTCATCCTTTTCTTTCTTAAAGAAGAAACCTTAAAAATATACTTTTTAAAAAAATTTAATTCCGAAGAAAACTGGTAAAATACGAATTTAAATTCCTTAACTTAACTAATATTTTCCCAAACTAAAATATATTTTTTCTTCTCCCTTTACAGCTCCCATATTTCCAGTGTACCTCTGCCACTGCGCCTGAGCATCTGTATCCCTCTGGTCAATGGCGCTTGGAGGCGACAGCAGCGGAATGTCACTGCGGCAAGTATCCCAGCGAGACCCGACCCTCTTCAGCGGCAACTACATACAATAATGTATACGCTTTTCTTTATAAGGTGTACCCAGCCCGGAGCATCCATCAAACGCGCGCCCCGTTCATGTCAAATTATAAATTCCCGAAAAAAATTTAAATCTAATTTCGCCGCGGAGACTGCGGCACGGTCGGGCCTTGGCCATATTCAAATACATAATGGATTTTACTTTCGGGCTGACAAGTACAAGCCCATTTAATCAATAATTAACGTAATCCATCAAGTACAAAGTGTCAAATGCACTCGCGAACCCATCAGGGCTAAAAGGATTTCGGATTTACCCGAAAAGCGCATCGCGTTGACAAAAAATCAAGTTGTCGCAAGGATACACGAAACAAATCCGCGCCCGTCACATCTGCATGTCGAAAAACCAGCAGATTCGGCCAGGACCAAAAAGGAGAATCAACCCCCGAGCATGGGCATCCGAGACTAACTTTAACCCCTCTGCCTGCCGTCTGTCACTGTCGAGATATCAGGAGGACTGAAAATGGAAAGGGGAATGGGAATCGGAGTGAGAATGGGTTTAAAACTGAAACAGCAGAAAGCAGCCAGCAGCCAGCAGCTTATCTAAGCCGAGAAGTCGACCCTGATCGTTCTCCGGCCATATAGATAGCCCCTGTCCTGCCTTGTCCTGTGCTGTGCTCTCCAAATGGATATCAAACTACGCGTACAAATGTCCATTTTTCAATTTACCTGGCCAAGTCCACTCCACATCCACGTCCATAGCACTCCCCCGCCATAAATTGAATCTGAAATGAAATAAAACCGAGCGACAGGGTACGGGTACACGGGCACGGGAAGTGAGCAAACAAACGGACAAACACCCACCGAATCGCTCTATAAATTAGCCCCTGGCCAGCGACCGTTGACCAGTTGTCCAGTTGGTTTAGCTGGCGGGCAAAAGACCGTGAAATTTTCCCAATATGCTGCGTTTTATTTGCGTTTCCCTCCACCGAAACGCCACTCATCCCGCCATTAACCATATAGCATTTACCATTTGACATTGCACTGGCCATAAGTTTATATACAGCGGAGGTCGAGATGATAGCACTTAAGGTATTTACAGTTAGGAGAAATTATATAAAATCATTTAAGCGATTTTACGGATTTTTTTTTTTACTAATTTACATTAGCCTAATAGCAAGTAATTCTTCGAATTTACTACCAGAGCTTGTAACTGATAACTTCTTAACTATTTATTTATTCCATCATCTCCTGATACTTTTAAAATATTTTTCTATTGAGAAATATGTCTTATTTCCCACTGCTATTATTCTGACCTCAAGTGTAGCAAGCTGGGGGACCTTTCGGGAATGCTCGCATTTAAATGCCCCGCTTGACGTATGAATAAATTATGCCCCTCGTCCCCGCACGATCGATTCTTCGGCTAGTTAACATAATTTCAAAGACAAAGGCAACGCTCTACATATCATCCAAAAGGGACTGGGACTGGGACTCGGACTGGGACTGGACCTGGACAGCCAAAGGGACAGTTGTCAGTTTGCCGCTTCGGTGGGGAAAATTTATATGCCGCAATTTGTCAATTGTTGCAATTTCTCTTTGTGCGCTTGCATCTATTTAGTTCCCAAAGAATAGCCATATAGCCCCTCATAAATAATTGAAATGTTTGTTTTTATTTGTTGTGAGCGAGCTTGGCGAATTAAGGTTCCTGGACATCCGTCTCAAATGAAAAGGGAGAAAGATCCTGAAGTTTTATATATTCAAAAGTACTTAATTAATCATTATTGAAGGGTTCACAGGTGGTTTTGTCTTTTAAAAATAACAAAAGAAATTATTTCGACTTTATTTCAAAAGAAATTTAAGCTAAATAATTAAAAGGATTTCTTATGGATGAAAAAGCAAATTATTAAAGTTAAAGGACGCTGCTCAGTGATCAAGGACTTAATAGGCATGTTTCATAATTTAATATTTATTTATATAATAATTTATAACCCATTGACTTTTCTCCACAGGTATATAATTCCCCTGAAAAATGGCCAGCGGTAAGAGGAGACTTCCCCGAAACAACTCAGCCATCGAAGGAAGTAACCCGAGCCCGTGTCGCTGGATGTACATAAGTAAATGAGCTTTAAAATAATTTAGCTATCTGCTGAGCACATGTGTTTGTTTGTTTTCCCCTGCTCAGAGATACCAGTTACCAGTTCTTAATGCGAGTGCGGACAGAGAGATGTCCCGCCGCCTGACGTTTATGAAAAGCCATCGCAGCATCAAAGCCAATTAAGATACCGGGCACACAGGCGAAGCTCTGCCCGGGAATACGCGGCTAATTTCCGCGACAAAGCCGACAAACGATCCCAGTCCATCCCAGTCCACTTCCAGGCCGAAGTCCACTAAGGCCAGGCCAGGCCAGGAGAAGCGGCACTTTTGTCGCAAACACAGGCCGTAAAATTAAGAACTCTGATTGGTAACAAATGTTTTTGTTCATTCGAGTGATAAAAACGTAGCGAACCGAAAAGATATAAAAATCTCTTTAGTGTCTGGCCAGCGCGGCGATGATAAAATATTTAAATGAGCGCCGAAATGGGAAGGTTCTCGGATCGAATCGGATCGGATCGGACATTTAGGAAATCAGAGACCGAGAGCAAACCTTAATGGCCGCGCGCACGAACTGGGACTTGGCCAAAAGGCAAAAAGGGCCCAAGGGCAAAGTGTGAAACATCGCCAATAGCATTCGACGATAACCAGTGTGTCCCGAGTAAGTCGGTCGCCTGTCATGATTAAAAGGAACTCCGGTGCCGCTGCCAGTGCCGGCTAGGATATTAAATTACAGCAATAACTGGCAAAGACAAGGCAAGACAAGAGCAAAGGCTTGCCGGTTTCCATTTGGGTACGACGACCAAGCCCCGGCTGGAACTGAAACTGAAGCAGAAACAGAAACACAAACGGCCACGACAAAATCATAAAAGGCATAAACAGTTGTAAAGACCCAAACCACAAAGGGCGTAGAATCAAAATTGAGCACTAAAACGTTATCGAGGACGGCACAGATTAACTAGTCTTTTTTTTTGTCGTTGTGTCTCCAACTTCGGGCAGGTAGTTCATTGCATCCGAAAGATACTCGTACTTGTGCGACATTACGATCATTACCCCGTGTAACAGATACCGATACGCAGGCAGACAGGTCGACCTGTCGCCCTGTCGTTCGGCAATTATAACCATATATAGGATGTATACTCCTCTCTGGGCAGGATCAGATCTCCCCCGCTGGCCACGACGACCCACAGCCGAGCTATTGTCCGAAAAATTGTCATTCACAACTGTCTCGCCGATAAGAAACAATTATCGGGAGGGAAGCCGGAGGACAGCGAGGAGAAATCACATTGAATGGCGCCAGTTTCACAATGAATCTCCGGGCCAAGGGACCGGACAAGTAGAGCGTTTAGATTTCGTCATGCCTTTTAAAAATATAGGTTACATAAAAATATTTATGGGTTAAGGGTCAGCGGCGACGACAATGGCTACCAGAAGATAAAACAAACGTGGGAATGAGATAAGAGCACCGATCCTCTGTCTTTTTTATATAGAACATAAGTGCATTGGTGATTTTTTGAATTGATTCTGGAATTCATTCAGTGATCAAGTGAGTAAAATTATTCATAGTTTACATATTTATTCAGCAAGTAAAGTATCTTAAGAGATCAATCTACAAGTTTCTTTAATTATTAGTTTCCAAATAATACGAAACAGCTAACAAAAGGGCAGATAAATAGCTACATCAGTTATTTCACGTTAACACCATACACTTTTCCACCCCAAATAACATATAAGGATGAAGATAAAAAACCATTGATTGAGAGAGTGTCCAAGACACTGAATTGATTCTTGAATTGATTCTGGAATTCAATCAGTGTTCCCTAAGCAGAATTAATTTACTTGAAAAGTGAGTACAATTATTCATAATTTACATATTTAATCAGCAAGTAAAGTATCTTAAGAGATCAATCTACAAGTTTCTTTAATTATTAGTTTCAAATAATACGAAACAGCTAATAAAAGGACAGATAAATGCTACATCAGTTATTTCACGTTAACACCACACACTTTTCCACCCCAAATAACATATAAGGATGAAGATACAGAGCCATTGATTGAGGGAGTGTCCAAGACACTAAATTGATTCTTGAATTGATTCTGGAATTCATTCAGTGTTCCTTAAGCAGAATGAATTTACTTGAAAAGTGAGTACAATTATTCATAATTTACATTTTTAATCAGCAAGTAAAGTATCTTAAGAGATCAATCTACAAGTTTCTTTAATTATTAGTTTCAAATAATACGAAACAGCTAATAAAAGGACAGATAAATGCTACATCAGTTATTTCACGTTAACACCACACACTTTTCCACCCCAAATATAAGGATGAAGATACAGAGCTATTGATTGAGGGAGTGTCCAAGACGCACTCTTCCTAATGGCAGCCCTTCAAGGAACATAATTTACTCCACGTGTTGGGGATTACATATTAACTATGCTACTGTGCTCATTTCAGGGGCGTGCCTCTGCAAACGCCTGCTGTTAATCTTTGCCTCCCCGGACTGACATTTATATAGCCATTCGAGCAAGTGTGTATACATTGCGATATTTAGGGATAGAAGACGTCTTGTTTATACAAAAAAAGGAATTTTATCCCTTTTAGATTGTAAAATTCTTAATATTTCAAACCAGTCTTAATGAAAATTCAATAACTTTAAATAATTAAAACCAATTCTTTCATAGAAAACGAATAGGTACTTTTATTTCGAACGATCATGACATGAAAGAGATTTAAAGGACACAGATAAGCTTGAATTATCACTTTAAAATATTTAAGCACATGTTCCTTAATTCTATTAATTATTAAAGAAATCACGCTTTTTTATATTTAGACCATCAATAAATTCCCAACTAATTCTTAAAATTTTTAAAGAGGTTTTGAAGGAATTTGGATAAACAAAGTGTACAGAATATGATCTGTAAGGTAAGATATCTTAGAGGATGTACAATTTGAAGTACAAAAGATGACTTAAAATAAATAATTTAAATTCTCCTTAAATCGTTATTTATTAAAAGTTTAGATTATGACATTCATAAATTTATTTAATGTTCTTCGAAAAATAAAATAAAATCCTTTTGAATAAGGTTTTTCGAATAATTAAATTATCTTCCTTTCTAATTGGTAAAACAAAATTAAATTAGGACTACAGCAGAAGTTCCAAATAAATTTGTAGTTTAAATCTTTATTTTCTAATATCTAATAAATAAAAAAGGACCTTTTTAAATCCTAGTTTCTAACTAAAGCTTTTCTTGGCTTTACATAGCAAAACAAAATTAATGTTTTAATAAAAGAATTGTTTTCAGATTTAAGTCCAAGGCCTTTGTGGTTGCAAAGTGTTATGACTACATATTTACTGAAAGTTCCTTCATAAAAAAACTGGTCTGCATGGAAGGCAATACAAATTCCCAATCCTCTCGCAGATCCCCATCCTCCTTCCTCTTCCTTTTCATATTCAAATTCAAATCGGCGCCGGCGCCACCTGCCATCCCGTCGCTGTACTTTTGCACGATCCGCTGCCGTCGTGTAGTTGTTACCCCGGCATCCGGTTGCCTTGGCCCCCGATCTCGTCCAGAAACCGCGAATAAAGGCGATCGCCAACGAAGCAAACTACGAGGTGGCCGCGGCAGGAATTGCCAGAAACATTGTTCTCGTTAAACAGAATCATGTCCAGTGCCCTTGGAGGTCGATCGTGGGCAAGCTGAGCGATCCGATTGCGGGCCACACAGGAATCTCTGTCTCAGTCCTGATCCCAATCCCGATCGCAGTCCCCCATCCAGATGATAGAGACGAGACCGTTGCAGGGGGATGTTTCATTGAGTATTGCTGGCGGGCTTCTAATGACATCTAGTCCCAGACTCCTAGATATCGTTATCTCGTCCTGCAGAATCTAAGAGACAGTCCCGAGTCCGAGCTGAAACCGCAATGACCCCGATCGCCGCAGGAGCATTGTCTGATCCTCAGGCCAAAGCGGATGAGCAGAGGCTACGGAGGAGGAGGAGTGTCTAATGCCCGACGCCCCGCGGCGAGGTGAGCACACAGCCGCCTATAATTGAGTTATACATTCGACTGGCCAACTGACCCCTCGGCGCTCGGGTTCCTCCTCCTCGTCCTGCTGCTCGGCGGACAATGTTTTGACATAAATAAATGCCTGAATGACTTTAAGTGATGCCAGCTTACTTTGACTTTCTATGCGCCCCGAACTCGGTTTTGGCATGATTTATGGGGCACGATCCAGCGACTGCTCAAGACATTACTTTCGTATATTTCGCATTAATGCTGGATCGGGGATCGGGCGGGGATGGTTATGGTTCCGATGCTAATTCGTATTCAGGTAGAGAGCAGAAAACAATAAATATATTCGCAGCCGGCTTGAAAGCGGGGGAGATATTATGACATATATCTAAAAAACAATGGATCGAAAGTGGTTCAAATTTAGAATGGTCATAAGAGTAATTAGGTATTGTTCTTTAAAGAATTATTTCGTACTTGATTTTGAAGCATTAAAGCTATTTAAGCTAATTAGATGGATTTTGTCATATGAAGGTTGTTTATAAATTAACTACGGCTCATAAATAAATTTATGTAAAGTTTTATTTTTAATTAATTGTATTTATCACGGCACACATTAATTTGTACCTTTATATATTTCAGAAATTAGTGGGTTCTAGCTAAATCGAGGTCAAATTGGGCTTATTTTCTCATAAGTAAATCAAGACTCAATTATATGCCAAGATCACACACAGATCTTATTGTAACAAACAAATCTCAGATCCAGAACTAAATCAAAGGATTGTTTCTAATAATTCCATTACAGTTTCATTAACAATCTCAATTAATTCTGAAATAAGAAATTCTCGACTTCGACTAATAAATTAACTAACGGAATATATTTACATTTTACAGATTACCAAATCTAAAGCAAATAACAATATAAAGAATTGTGCGATAAAAATGTTTAAAACAAATTATTATTTATATCTGAGGTTTCAACTCTGAGAAGAATATGTAAAAACAGTCGAAAAACTAAGGTTGCATTTATAATGAAAATATAAAAACTATAGCTTTGTACAAATTAGCATGTAAAAATTTAGCTTTCTAACTTCACTAAACTAAGTTAAAAATATTTTATTCATCATTGTTGCACATTTATCCATCATTATTAATTGCTGATATACTCGTACATAAATAAATATTATGGATAGCAAAACAAATCAATCTAATTTAAAGCCAGCTGGATATATCTCCATTTTTTGTATAAGACACATTGTTAGAAATATCCTGCTGTAATGCAGACTCATAAACTGGTTTTTATACACACACATATAACCAACAGATGTTGACGTGTAAATATGTTTCAAGGGAATAATTAAACACATAAGTATGCTTCACATATTGCATTTCAAAAAACGTTGCATACTTTCGGGGATGAAGATTAATTTCCGTTGTAAGTGGTGGCGTATGCGCGATCGGTACTTCTGCTGCTCATTGAATACTACATATGTATTAAACTATTAACAATGTATCTATGAACTTCTATTTTAGTTGTTTATTAGTTTATAGATGAAACTACATTTAAGAATATTGATCATGGAAACCTATTAAATGAAAACTTCTAACTAAGAATTTACTAGTTTAGTTCTTTATTGCATTTTTTGGAGCAGATTCCTTTGAAGGATTGACTTAAACTATTTAACATATTTTTTTTTTAGACCGGCAGATGTTTTTAGATATATATAAGATATTCCAGCTTGGGTGTGATATGATCTTAGTAACCATATAAAAAAAATAAAATATTTGGTGAATCTATTATTAGCTTGAATTCTTTAATATGTTTAATGCAGATTTATTTATTTTATCAAATAGATAATAAATCTTTTATAACTTCAGATAGATATTTATTTTTTCAAGTTCAAGAAATATTAATATAATAATACTTTTTTTAATAAACACATCTTTGAGAAATAGTTATCCTATCGATTAAAACTCAACTGAATAACATTATATTTGATCCACCACATTTGGATTTTATATCTTATGTGCTTAATACTGAGTTGTAAACTAAAACCTCATATTATTCTCTTCCTCATCAGCTGTGGTATTTTACATTGAATACCCCTGCCGCAGATAACAATTACTTCAACAAGATTATATTATTTTCTATCTCATTTAATACAAAATAATTATTTTGCAGCAAAAAACAATGAAACTGTAGACTTTTTTCTAGATTTATTAATTGTACGTTTGAATTAAAACAACTCAAAACTATTTTTCATTCATATAAATGGCTTACAGATTTAATTAAAATAATTATCTACGAATTTAAGATATTTAAAATAAAATTAAAATTCTTATTGGATCATTTCATATTATTATCTAGATTTTTGTTTGCTGTACAATATCGCAGAGTAACTTATTGAAAATATTATTCTAGGAATATGGATTTTCATTGGTAATATTATTTCCAGCAGGTCCATTAAAACTCAGTGCCCAGATACTTCGAAAAACCTGTAAAATATAACTATTAATACATTTTTCTTCGAATTCTTAAATTCTAAAACGATACACACAAACCATGCCGATCCTTCTTGACCATCAGCCTTCAGAAAACGCTCCTTGGCAATCTGAAATAATGATTAATATTAATGCGGTGAACTTTTGCTTAAAAGTAAAACGAAAAAGTATTAATCAAAAGCCATATTTACCTGTATCCAAAGTGCACTCGTACGGTTTACGAAAGAGTAAAAGATGAGGGAAACGACTGCGATGTCCAAGTGGAGACAGTTTGTCTGGTTTGACTACCTGTTGGACGGGCACACAGTTGGAAGTTGGAAGTTGGAAGTGTGGACGAGGCTGCCCGACTCATCCATCGGATAAGAATCTTACTCAATGGATCGAAAATGAATGAATCAATTTCATACCAAAATCAAGTTTATTTTTGTCTTAATGTCGGGGAATCGAGAATGCATCGGCATTTGGGCTTTCCACATCTGAAATATCAAGAAGATTAACCGTAAGATAAAGAGTTTCCGGTCAAACAAAATAAATGACACAATGAGTTGACGACAGTGATGATTCGAAATAAAGGGAAAGTATTTGGTACTTAAATTTACATAATTTATAAAAAATATTTTGCGTTCTTCTAAATCTCTGAATCTTTTCCTTATTTATTAAAAATTTGTTACTAATTTCTAGCTTAAGTTTGAAGCATTTATTATTATTAAACTAATTACCATATTATAAATAAATATAAATAAATTAAATATATATAAATTAGCAAATAAACATTTTAATAATGTAAAGTAGCCCAGTTACACATCTCTTGATGCAGTTTTTTCATTCTTCTTATTTATCCAAACATGTTCACCTCTCCAAGCCCCACTGTATCGAGCGGCAAAAGATTTCAAAACAAAAGAACTCCTAAATGAAGGCCCAATACATTTGGGCTGTTGAACGGGCATACAGACCAAATAAACACGTCGGTTTCCATTCGTTCCCCACACTTCACGGCCAGCTAATTAATGACGTTGGTCCAGTCCCCAGTTGCCGATCCCTCCGAAAGGTACCTCGGATCGGCATATAGAGTGCAGGCCCTATAGAGTGATGCCATTTTGGTTTTCGTTTTCGTTTTCTTTAGTTCGAAGCGAACGGCTCTTATACTTCGGCTCGGGTCGGCGGTGACGGTGTCGTAAGTGAAGTGCCAATAAACACGTGATTTACTTAACGTGGGCTCTCGGGATCTCTCTCGCGGGGACAGTCGAAAATCATGGGCCTTATCGCTGCCATCGGCCATCAAGATGCCGCTCATTAATTTTAAAATTAGGCGGGTTTTCAAGAAGAGTCGGAGTCGGAGTTGGACGTAGCGGAGAAATGATGTCCACCTTTCGGGCTGAAGACCGACTAAACTGGCCAGCCCTGGGAGCCCCCCATTCCCAGTTCCCCGTTTCCCGTTCCCCGTTCTGAAGCCCAGTTCCACTCCCGATCCCCGATGCATTGCGACCGACCATGAGTGCATAAATTAATTAAGTCGGCCGGAATGGGAACGTGTCGACCTTTTGTCTGGCATTGTGGCGAAGATGGCGGCTGGCGGCCCTCGTATTCTGGCTACAGATACCCTCGTACATGTGCCGAGGGGACCAAAATCCGTAGGACGTTGTAAATTAAAAGCCAGGCCGCATCGCCGCGCGGGTCCTTTATATGCAGCTCCAGCTCCACCGGCAGAGTCGACTGAGTCATTTGCATTTTGCCATCCGCTGGCTCGGCCGCTGGCTTGGCCAGCCTGATTATGAAAGATGCTGCGTGGGTGATAAATGGTCGTTGTCAGCGGTCTAAACCCCTCGACTGTTGCACTTTCAGAGAGGGCTTTCAACCCCCTCGTTAACCAAAGTTAACCCCTTTTGGCTGAGGGGAGATTAGCTGCTCGTTCATCCCTCGAACGCTGACAAGGGCCGTGGACCGGAGCCAATGCCGAAAAGGCAACACACAAATCTAATAGATCCCGATTGAGATTTAATTATTTCACTTAATTTTCTGGCTGACTTCGTGCTGACTTCGACTGCCTCCCTGCAGGAGCACAAGTTAATGAAGCGAATAAATTTCTTGGCAATTATTTTGCGGACTCTCTTAATTGACCGCAAGATGCCCCGACTCGAACTCGGACTGACTGACTGGCCGAGGCAATCAAAGGGATAAGACGTCGAAGGCCGCAGCAGGAGCTGACTAATTAACTAATTGGCAAGTCATTAACTTATAAGCCGGAGGGATTCCTAGTACTCTTATACCAGCTTGAGTAGCAGCTCAAGATTCACCTGCAATTTGTGGCTGTCTCTAGTTCTATTGTTGGCTGCTTTTTTAAGGTGAGCTTGGAGCTTATGCCTCCCACACACACAGAAGACCGACCTTGTTTATGATGAGTGATTGTTATGAGTTGTCAAAAAGGCATGTGTGTCTGGGGTTTTTCGAGGGGGGTTTCCCGCCCGTTAAGCAGGAAATCCAGAAGGATCTGCGAAAGTATGCCGCGTCAACATATGCAAATAGACTTGTCTGAAGGTGGCCAGCGGGATATACATATATTCCACCCTCGCAAGGATATTCTATGAGTTCGAGGAGTACGAGGTACGAGGCTGTCGACACCGCCCCTTGATAACAATCAACCCTGTGCAACGGCAACGGCAACGGCAACGGCGGCGGCGTCGTCGGAGTTTACTTTAATGTTTTGACAGTAAAATAAACATATCCAAGTGGATGGCAAAAGGTGGGTGGTTTTTTGGTGCGCATGCACGGGTACTCACTCGTTCCCCTTGGTACTACGAGGTACACACATGTTAATGCCGCAGCTGAGGGGTCCAAGCACATAGATGTCAAATATAATTCATCATCCTGCTACGGGGGAAACATCAAAGCCAGCCTCTGCAAGGACCCTGCACCAAGGACCAAGGACACACGGCACACGGGCACAACCGGCATAAGCAAACACAAAGTCGCCAACAGCATCATTATCATCAAGTGAACCAAGTCAAAATCCAGAGGGCCAGGGTCTGGATTCGGGTGTTAAATCGGAACTGACTGAGAAAGGACACTGAGAGTTAAATTAGGAAATTAGAAAAATGATATTTTCAAGGATCTACTTACTCTAAAAAACGTTGGTATTTATATAGGAATTTACAGAACTCATAACCTTATAAAAGACTTTTCTTTCTTACAGGCAATTTATTTTGATAATTATGCTAAAAATAATTGAACCATGCTATGTTTTTTTTAAAACAAACCCTTAGAAATATATTAAACAGTTCAAAATGTTGTTGTTTAATATGTATAATCCCTTGCTGTCCACTTTGAACTAAGAGAATATTTGCTAAACAATTTTCGAGAAGCCATGAAATTTGTTGTGTTTTTTTTTACTTATTGTCCTAGGCAATTAAAGTATAAAATACAGCTTCTAAAATTAGTAGGATCCGGAAAATATTAAATAAAATAGTTTAGGAACACTTTTTCTAGGAAGAAAAAATAGACATGCAAAAAAATCTATAACCATTTCTCCAATAAAAAAATAATTTCCCCAAGTTCCAAACTTTCAATAAGCAAGTTTTTGCAGTTACCGAAAAAACAGGACGGTTTTGCAATTGCTCAACTTAGTTAAGGCCCATTTTTGGGGCAAGGTTTACCGCAGGGCAAAGAGCGGCACTTAGGTCGAAGGATTCGCACGACGTCCCTTTAAATAATTAATGTCAATTAAGGGACGAATCTAACTTTGGCCATAAGTTTGGAGTGAAGGACTGTGCCCTCTTACCTGTTTCTGAATAACGGAACTGCCTGATGCCCGATGCCGGGCTGTCTGTCATAAATATTTTATAACATCAATTACCAAGCACTTAACTTCCATGAATTTAATACGAAAGCCGCTGTTGCTGCCGCTTCCGAAGGCAGACACTCATTTATCTTGTGTGCCAATGGCGGGCAATCAACACTCCACTCCACTCGACGTCACTTTTTTGCCCAAGACAAGTGTAAGCCGGCACAAAGAACCCGCATCTGCACACATATGCTCATAGTGTGGCTATCGAATCCTGGTCCTGGTCCATCAGGATCGACCACCCCTGAAGGACTTGGAAAAAACAGCAGCAGCAAATGCCGTGATTTACTTCCCCTTTGGTGCAAGAAATCCCGAATAAAATAAAATTAAATACGCATCAGGAGCACAAGTGCCCGAGTCTCGAGGCCCGCGGCCAGGTCGTGAGCCCCTCGTCTGGCTGATAAAAACAATATCAATAGCCCCCGGGAAACACCGGGAACACACCCCCTCAAGCACAGAGGACGACGACGGCGTCTGGCCCAAGATTGGAGGCAGTCGTCGTCCTAAGCCACAGTCTCACTGTATCGGATGAAGGCGGCGCGTGCCGGTGACGCACAATTCCCCCATTGATATTCATGGTCGATTTTCGGGCCGATATACTCCTTCCCTGTGCCCAATCCCGTTCCCAGACGAAAGCGGAAAACAAAACGGTGCCCACATAAATAAATAAAATTTATGGCAGCTAGCATCGGTGAGCCGTCCCAATTGGATTTCGGATTCCGGATTTCGGGGCACTTGTACACACATATATAGTGTTGGCTTTGATATGCCCGATTATTTATATTTGATTGTTTGATTAGATCGGAGGGCAGCAATCCGGTGAATTGTGGCTAAAATAACAGGCCGCTTAGTGGCATATGTTGACTAAGTTAGTCCTTTGTCTGAGCGAGTGATTAATATGATGTGACAGATGCCAATAAAAATATGGGAAGGAAAACGGAGGCTTTTACTGGTAAAAAGAGTACTACAAATAAAAATATATTTAAATAATTTATATAATTAATATATTTATATTTAATCCCTCGAATATAAGACTCTCTCCAAGGACAGATGTTTCAATTTAAGATCATTTATATTCCACCTAATTCGAATGGCATTTTTCTCCTCATTTCGGCCGCTATTAATTTCAATTAAATGAGCAAAAACAAACCCCCAGGATCGGCTTACCCTTGAAACTCGTATTTAACTAATCTGGCTACAAGGACACACCCCCGCGGTGAAGGATTGATTTCCGGCTCCCAGCCTCTTCAAGTCAGAAGGGCTCTAAAGTCTCGGTTTATCTAAATGCTGCATTGTACTGCTAAAGTGTCCCCTGAGATTTTCCGAGGCGTTGAAGCGTGCCACCCCGGTTTTCGGGCCAAACAAAATGCAGTGGTTTCCGGTCCGCCAGCGACCCCAGGATCGCTGCTCCTGCTCCTGCTCCTGCTCGTAGTGGGAGTTAATTCGCCAAAGTCAGTAACCTCATCAGGCCACGGCTAAGCGTCGTCTGTCTGAAGGTCTGAAAGTCTGGTGCTGCCGGGGTGTTCGAGTCAACCTCATCGTCGTAGTCGTCGTCGTCGTCTACTCTGCTCTGCCGCCGCCACATTAAATTCACGCCAAACGACGTGAGGCGCATATGTTTATGAGTCTCGTCGAGATTGAAAGCAGGCAATGGAGCCGGGGGTGGGGTGGAATGCCCATGGTTAACCGAAAAACGAAGCAGGACAGGACGCTCCGTGCATAAAAGCCTCATGGTCACCGCCTGCTCCTGCTCGGCTTTCTCTCCTCGCCGCACGCTGCCTGCTAATGGATTTCGTGGCACTGCCAATTGAAGGGTTAGGGCTGCGGGAGGGAATCCTCTCCTGCCTCGCAGCATGCTTTCAATTTACTTCCACTTCCACGGCCACTTCCACTTCCCATTCCCATTCCCATTCCCCATCCCCACGACCTTCCTCCCCCATAACGCCGGGCTCTGTTATTGTTGTTGCTGTGACTTACGCACCGTGAATGAATGCCAAGGGCGCAGGAGGTGGGCCGGTGCCCGGGGGGATGCGATGCGATGCCCCAGGACTCTACAGCGAGAAAAATGTAGCCTTTAAAATCTGAAGTAAAAATTAGAAATTATTAACTACATTCTGATTAGATTCATATATTTTTCTACTAACTCCTAATAGTCGAGAAAATTGTGAAATAATTTTCCCATTTAAAAGAACAACTTTTTTAAATTAAAAATTTATTACTTAAATGAGGAAAGTTTATTTGACTGATAATACTTACTCTTTAGAAACATAATGAATTGCTTATTATTCTAAAGAGTAATTATTATTCGCTGTAAAAAATTAATTATTTTTATTATTTAAAAATGATTAAAATTGTATGTATACAAATTCCATATATTTATCCTATAGAATATTTCGAGTCTGACTTTATTTGTTTATCTTTGCATTAGTAGGTATTTAAAAAATAAAAGGAAGGACTTTAAATCTACATTTTTCAAGTAAAGAGTTTTATAATCTCAATGAACTAAATATAAATAGCCTTTAAGTTGGTTTATATTCTTTTTCCTGTATACATTTTCATTATTTGCCGTATACCTATTCTTTAAAATATATTTTAAATTCCTAATTTAAATCGATTAGTTTTCTTTCAGTGCACGGCCCGGATTTCGTTGCACGCGACTTTCACACTAACGTAATAAAGAGCTCAGCGACACTCAAATTGAATACGTCTCATGGTGCGAATGCCGTAATGATTTTCTATGTGGAACTCGATGCAGATAATGGGGGCGACCTGGCAGCCCAGCACCACCCCAACCAACCTTCCGCCCAACCACCCCAAAATCCACTCCCCTCGAGGAAGAGGAGAGGAGAGCGAAGGCCACCCCACGCAGCGTCTGCGGGCTGGGCGTTTTCGTTTTTGTTTTTGTTTTTGTTTGCCTGGTGATAGAAATTAACCCCTCAATTGAGGTTGAATTTAATTTGGCGCAAAATGGCAAGGGGGGTGTGTTCCATCCAGAGTGGGTGAGTGTGTTGGGTTGTGTGTGCTTTCCGGCGGCTGCTCACTTCGCCGCCGTTGAAAGTAATATCGCTGTTAACGCTAAAGGGCCATTGTCAAATTGTCTCTTATTAATTATGATGATGCGTCGTCGTGTGCCGCCGCTCCTGCCCCCGAAAAAGGGGTGGTGGTGTGTGGAATGCAAATTTCTGGGACCGAATCCTGGCACTGGCGTCTTTAACGTAATTTATTGCGCCCGCACAGTGAAAAGTTAAGGCCGACTGGGGTGCTGCTGCTGCTCCTTCGGAATCCTTCTGCCTGCTGGCTTCGGGGGAGGGATGAGCGTGTGGAGCCCGGAGATAAGGTGGGCCTCGGCTCCGGGTGAATTGATTTGGGACGAAACTATGCACGGCACCCATGCAAAGTTTGCTTAATTTTGCTCAGACAATGGGGCTCCGTGGAACAATGGCGCACAATGCCATCCCATCATCATCATCGGGCACCCAGGGCACACACTCTTGTGGTGACCATACACACATACACATACCCCCAGATCACTTTTCGGGGTCCTTCGAAATGCAATTCGACAGCTTAAACTCTCGGGGGAATTTCGAATTAAGCTGGCTAAATATTTCTAAGGCAAGGGTTAAGTCGGCAAGACTGGGGGCGCATTCCTGCTCGATGAGGGACTTTAAAGTCCTTTAAATCATTAAGGATTTAATTCAGAGGTCATCTTATAAAGGATAGTGCTTAGAAACAACCTTTAAGTCATAAAGTGCACTTCTTATTTAACTTGGAAAGCATGTGACAATAATTTAAGCAGGAATGTGTGTACTGGTAATAAGCTTTTAAGTCCTGGTTTAATTTAACTCAAGCTGAAAGCTGTTTAAAATGTAAAGTACCCTTGTTCTCATTTTTATAAAAAGAAAAAGTCTTTAGTAAAGGCATAACTATTCAAAATCTTAAATAAAATAAGATATTGTAGAGTCTGAACCATTATTTCTTTCTAACTTCTCTAGTACTTCCACTTTTCATGTCTTACAAATCCTTTTAATTGGCCATTCACTTTTGTGAATTATCACCAACTTGCACTAGAAACTATTTAAGACAAAAAATATACACCAAAAAAAAAAAGAGAGGGAAAGAAAAAGGCAGCGGACACCTCAGGTGTGGCGGGATGGCACTTCTCCGGCGCTTACTGACCCCCAAAGTGCCACACAATTTATGGAGTCGCAGCAAGTCGCCTAGCGCCCGCTGATCGCGTCTCGCGAATCGCGTTCCATTCACTGGCGATATTTCACTGCTTTATTAAGTTAATTTCATATATCACAACTGCAGGCGCCAGTCGCTTGTAGGGCATTTGAGTGGCTATACCCCTTACCCACCAAGCCAAGCCAAGCCCCTTAGAAGGCTAAGGCTCCTCTTGACCAGGACGGGCTGTGGTGCGCAGCTTGAGCTCGTTACTTTGATGCATTTGGGGCGCGCGTTTATTTGTGGACGCCACTTGAACAACAGCGGGGCACTGCACAGGGAGAAATGTCTATATATATCGAAAATGTAAGGTTAAATAATGAGGAAATTAAGAATAAGATAGAAGTTACTTTAGGAGATTTACCCTAGAATTTACTTATTAAAAATTATAAATTCCTTGAAGAGCTTAAGAACTTAATACTTAGGTATTTATATTTCTTATTTTATCATAGAATTTATATATATAATATTTCAAAAAGACTCCCGAGATTCTATTATATTTTCTTTTTGTGCATCTCTTAATACCCTGACTTGGCCCGCTTGGTTCTCGCCAATCGCAGTTGCATTCGCGGGTAACAAGCATCTGAGTCTCGATTAAGATAGCTCATCGAATCGTCGGCCTAACAATGCCCAAATTGGCAACATCACTCAATTGATTGGCGCGATTTCCCACTCCCTCTCCGACTTGAAACCCCCTCCCGAAGCCCGAATAACCGAAAAGTCGACTGTTTTTTATGCCGGCGACCGCCCATTAGCCACATGCGCGCCTGCGTGACACAACGGCATCAATCAAAGTTTCACCCGTTCCCATGACATATCCCGTACATTTGGCATGTGTGGGTGGGTGACTCCGGATCGGGGATTGGGAGAGGGAGTGGGAATAGGCTTGGAGTGCCAGGGGTTGGAGGAGCCACCTCCTTTTTGGCCATAGGCGTGGATTGTGCCGGCTGCGCGTAAAAGACATTTTGACAAATTCAAGTAGCGCCATCTACACTCGACTTTAATAGCTTTTATACTGCTTGTCACGATATTTCATCAGTCAGCGGGCCATGGCCCAAACCACGGCCCAAAAAGAACGAGAATAAATGGATTGACACACATGGCAGTGGCAGCGGCAGTGGCAGTGGCCGTTGAAAGAACCATAGAGGAAGCGCGAATTTTATTCGATGTTATTTCCATTTGAAAATGAGTTATTGACACATGTAGCCACCCCCGAAAAAGGGGACAGAACGCAACCGCAGGACCAGCTCCCAGTTCGATCCCCGAACTTCCCTCTCCGAAATATTACGGAACATTGCGTGGGAGCGGCCAAAGGCAAAGAGCGCGCATAAATTTCGGGCTGCCAAAAACCGGGAGGGGGACTCCCCCTATTACAGGCTGGCGTTCGTTCAGATTGCGATTTGCTTGCTTTCTTTCTGCGATTTGATTTATTTTATTTGCTTTGTGCGGCGCCGCAAGTGCTTCGCCCAATGGTTTATTAATATCGTAGGCGTTGCTAGTAACGTGCCGCTTTTGTTTGCCGAAGTGATTCGCCAGCCGGAGCCGGATACGTTAGACTCGCACACTCGTAACTATATTATATTCCCACAACGAGGAGAGAGAGCGGTTAATCAAATATCCCTCATTATGGTCGTTATAACACCGGGGGAGGACGGTGTGGAGTTGGCTTGAGCTGGGATAGTTTACCTTGTAATTCGATGATTTAATGAAGGGGAGAGAGGGAGTATCTTATATCTCATTGGGAAATAATTAGGGTTAATATATGATGGGGCTTTCTTTTGACCTGGTGGTTAATAATGCTTGTGAAAATACTAAAGAAATGGTGAAGCTATAAAGTAATTATTGTAAAATATATTTAGAGGGATTTAAGGTAAACTTATAAATAATGGAAGTCAGAGATGTGGAATATTGTTAAGCTGAAAACGTTATCAGCAAA
The DNA here is from genome assembly GCA_018153105.1 of Drosophila rufa. Lineage (NCBI taxonomy): Eukaryota > Metazoa > Arthropoda > Insecta > Diptera > Drosophilidae > Drosophila > Drosophila rufa. The sequence continues at coordinate 18,921,205 of JAECXS010000085.1, forward strand.
AGTGTCTAGATTCTTAAAATTTGTTAATATCTGTATAAGATGTTTCAAGCGTATTCTTATATCTTAAGAGACTTAACAGTAAAGAACGTACAAAAAAACTTTAAAAAACTAATGAAATATACAGAGGTTAAATATTTTTCAGCTACAAAATGGAGTTAATAGTCTTTACAAAATAATGAGATCAGGGTAATTAGATCAGATTGTATCCATATATTGTTGTCTTGCATTCTCAAATACAAATTGTATTTCACTAGTATTAAAAGCTTTAATTGTTAGATTTTTAAGTAAATAAAAGCCCCAAATGATTAACAGAGACTTTATTTTAAAAGAACTTCAACGAAATACAAATTGTATCTCATTGAAAATACATAAATGATACCCCTCAATGACTTGGCAATAGTAAATAATAGTCGAAGATTATAAGAAAAAGTAAATAATTGAACTTTCAGATATTCCCTTAAATCCTGTCCCTTAAAGAGCGATGCTGCACTTTCCCAATTCCGTGAATGTTTGTCCTGCCAGTATGTGGCAAGACACCACAACTAACATAGTTAGATGACTGATTGATGAAGTAGATGAACGAACGAGCGAACAAGTGATGAAGCGGATTGCGTACGTGTGTGTGAGTCTGAGCCGCATTAGATATTCATACGCACCGTGGTCCCCAGCTGGATGGGGGGATATTCGTATGGGTACCCGCACCCGACGAGAGACGAATGTCCTGGGGCCGCCCAGGCGCTGTTGCTGTCTGATAAATCACATATTTTCGCTGATCAAATCAATCTAATTGACATCACTCAAAATGATGGCGGAAAAGTTTCCACATTCATTTTCGCATTCTCAAAAAAAAGACAGAAAAACGAAGCGAATAAATGAGTTCCACCCCCGCAGAACGCCCCGGGCTCTGTTTTGGTTTAATGGTGGCTCTGTTTTGCTCTTGTGGTGCGTACCCAGTCCCCCAGTTGCCATCCGCATCCACATGGCTACCCCCATTCCCTGCCCATTCCCAGTTGCCTATGCGGTAAAGCAGCGTGATTTATTTTCATTCCGATGGCAACGCCACCCAAATTCGACGCTCCGTCATCCTGACATTCGAATTGAAATGCAAATTCTGACGAATGTGCGCTGGTTTGGCGCACATGCCCGGATCCGTATCCGGATGGGAGTGCGGAGGAGCGGCGGATTGACTGACGAATGACTCCCGGCGACAGTAGGCGGTAAATGAGCGAGCTATCCATGTGTGTTACTTTCAGGACGCAGGATATACTCCTATATACATCAATGTACGCACACACATGTGTATAATCAAGCCCATCCACATAGATATGGATTGGGATACGGACCTGGATTTGGATTCAGATTCAGATTCCCATTCGTGGCTTCGCATGTGCGTACCATTTCACATGCATCCCACGCCATTTGATTTGAATAGCACGGAATAGCATCTCATTTACTCTCTCGCATCATTATTTTTGATCCGAATACCTAAGATGCTCGAGGACTGGATCCGGCTGCGAGGCCGTGTCCAATCGATTACCGGAGTGTGTGCTCCAGCCTCAACCGGAATAACCCAGGGTAAGTTATCATTCCAGATTGATTCAGGTGCACTCTTAACTCGAGATTTCCCTGTATTAACATTTAAATACTTTTTAAGGATTGAATATACAAGTAACTACTCAAAGTCGAGCCAAACAATGACAAAATTAAGTATATTTTAGAATAAAATAATTATTCAATAGGAAACAATATATATATATTTTGCAAAACTAGCAATAGTTTTGATGATTAAATCCAAAAATATTAAATCTTCCAAAAAAGGAACTATTGATCTGAAATATTATATTGCATACTTTTGGGAAAAAATAAAATGATTTAAAATCGATAGCGATATCTGTATAGCTTTAAAAAATAATTAAGCTATCTAAACTTCTGAAAAAATAAATGGAATGCTTTAAATGCGTATTAATTTAGATAATATAAAATAGTCCCTTAACTTAACTAATATTAATTGTGGTGTTAGCCACATTAAAAACTGCATTAAAACATTAAACATTTAAAAAATTGTACTATCCGAATATCACTTTAATATACCCAGCGAATTTCCTGAATGTTTCTAAATTTATTCCCATTCATGTTAATATTGTAAAATTGCCATAAAATTAAAGGTGTCCTCTCCACAAGCAGGATAACAGTTTCTCCTTAGTACTTTTCCAAAAGTGTAGAACTTTCTAACCCCTACTCTGCATAGGACCTAGACTGAGCCATGTGCTACGTACTGGTACATACCCCTACTTGGTATATATGGTAAATACTCACCCCACAACTCCAGGCACAGTATCCAACCTCCGCTTCTAATGAAAGCTGCCGGTTTGGTCAGTTAATTCAACATCTGCAAAGTGCATGCATGTACATATTTTTAAAACAATGTCTGCTACCAGAGGAGGCCTACTTAAAGCGGGCATCATCCGCAGGAGCCAGTACCAGGATCTGCAGCAGGAGCAGGAGCAGCCGTCCATCAGCCAGGACGTATGTAGTACGTGGTGTCGGCCAGCATGTAAATGCTGCTTACAGGCCCAGACAATATTAACAATTCCCCGCAACTTGGCCGACACTGTACTCGAGGTGGTCGTGTGTGTGTGTGTCCGTATGTTGGCGGACATTATATGCACATAAAGTGCTCTCCTTCGTCCTTCGTCCTTTTGCAGCCTTCACGACACTCGGTTGCCATGTTTGTGTTTTTGTGCCCGCCATAGTCGGCGCTGCTCCTTGGCCACGTTAACAACTGTATCCCTTGTGGGCGCTCTCGTTTGATGTTGCCGAGGATGTCCTTCGTGCCCTGTAGGAAATGCTGGCGGCCCATGTCCTGGCATCCTCCTGAAATTATGCCACAATATTTTTCCATACTTGAGCGAAATTCCAGCACAGTCCCAGAGGGGTAAGGGGATTAGTAAGCGAACGGGGATGAAATTACAGGAGAATTTAGAATGAAATTATTCGAAAATTTTAGAAAAAATTGATTTAAATTTAACTTTCTATAAAAAAATATCCCTTGATATTGTATTAGAAGGCGTTACTACTTTCCCAAGACCAAAGATCATTTAAAAAAATGTTTAAACCCCAGCTTAAGCCTCGATTCCGTGCTCTAAAAATTCATTAAAAATCCGGACTGCTCCTCTGCCGAGTCCCTGCCACATACGGACAATCCTGTGTACCTAACACATCGTGTGGAATGAATCCCGGCTCCTGATGATGTGTGTGCGACTGTGTGTTGTTCTTGGACTGCCATCGTCAGTGACGTTGTCGTTGTCGTTGTTGTTGTCAGTGTCGGTCTCGGTCTCGGCGGTCCAGTCGCCGTCGCCGTTGGAGGCAAAGTTGTTCAAGTGGCAGCTTAATTCGCATAAAATGAAAACACGCTGTCTACATTGTTCCTACAACTTTTGGAGTTTTTTATGGCACTTAAAATGGCTGCTAGACAAAGGCTTAACAAACGGCCACTGCAGGATCTTTATTACGTCTGCTGCGCTAGCGTGTGTGTGTTCGCCTCTGCTTTTTGGCAAACTTCAAGACAATGATGGTGTGGCCAACGGGCTTATTAAAGCCGCCCGGTCCAACTATTCAAAAATTCAATCATTGCTCCCTGAGAGAGAGAGAAGAAAAAACGGCCACACATAGCCAGGGATTGCGGCTGATTCGCTACGTGGATGTGAGTTCGGATATGACCTGTTTAAAAAAGTGTCGCCACCCAACGACGGCAGCCAACACCACTAGCTGGCCGAAAATCAATAAATGCAAATTCATTTTTATTGTTAACATTTAAATAAAAGGTTGGTCTTCATGGGCAGAGTGTACAATGTAAAAAGCCCGGGAATGCCACCTCCGATAAACCAACATCAATGAAAGCACTCACATTTTTTTATAAATTCACTCTTCTTCATCCGCAAGCGCCAGACCTTTGCGGGCCCAATTCCCTCCTTCTCCGCTGGTTTTAGCCCTGTTTCACCCTGTCCACCTGGCCAAAAAGGACAACAGGCAACAGAGTGTTAAGCTGCAAGTCCGCCAATAATCGACTACTGTGAATCCCATTTTAAATTGGCCAATTTAATGGAGTTTAAAGGCTGATTTAAATTTATATTAAATTTATATTTCTATTAAAACATATTTGTAATACCGTAATTCCTGAAACCTTTATTTATATGTTATGCAACTGTTTAAAGACCTTTACAATTATTTTTAGCTTGAACTTACTATTAGTTCCACCGAAATATTCTTTCCTATTAAAATGTTCTTTCGACTCATATAGAGCTACAGAGCTAATGAATTATCACCCCTATGAGGCCTAGCCAGGGATGATAATAAAGACATTATATAAGAATTTTTGTAGAAAACATTTCATTTACTTCCTGCCATTGGAGGCTGGTATTTTTTAATGACAGCCAAGGGGCTGCCGGTGCAAAAAGCGTGCCAAGCGAATGAACAGCTTAATCGCCAGCACGAACGCTAAACACACTCTGTAGCAGGGCTTGCTCCCGTTAAAAGCGACCCCTAAAAACAATAAACTAAACTCGTTTTCCGGCTGATCGTTGGTCTTTTCATAGCTGGACGCTTTTGGTAAAAGTCTTGGCTGGTAACTAAGTGAATTTAAGGGCCTTAAAAGGGTGTAATTAGCTTTTTAAACTTTACTTTGCCTTAAAGGTCAAGGGACCTTACTTAAAAATATGTATGTAACGTTTTTTCTCTGCTGATTTATTATTCATGAAATCCCTGTAAATCTCAGCTGAAAAGATTTCGATCACGACCTAAGTTTGCTCCCATTTCTTGCATTTTTTAATTAATAAACTAATGAGACAGTATAATATAAATTAAAGAAATAATTATAACAATATCCACACCCAGCAATTTTGCATTGCCTTCGCTCAAAACTAATTCCACATTTAATGGTGAGAATGGGTTGAAAGCATTCATGAGTTATGTTTGTTTAGAAGCGAATTTGCAATATTTCGCAATAATTTACACACATAACAAGGCTCGGCAGTGAAATGTGCGTGCAGTGCCGCTGCTCTTCATTAAAATAAAAATTCATTTCGCTGAAAAATATGAGAGGATGGCAGCTAGACAGGTAGGTGCACTCAGTCTACCATCAAATGGAACAAATTCTATTTTAGTCGAACGCGAGAAATAGTTGCATGCCGGCAAAGTAGACCCGCTCCTAGACGGCCCGATGAATATTCAGGGGATCATACAATGTAAAAACTGACCCAAAACCTGCGGCTACAAAAGCTCTACAAAGATATGGGGAGAGAGGGGATCTCGGTGGCCCAATATATATATTCTATTTGGGAACAATCAATCGAGTATGCAACACATAGCGATTCCCACAGCCGAAAGCAGGCAACGACCCTTCGTGTAGGTCCAACTTCTTGCTCCACTGCACCCAAGTGCAATCCGGTTGCATGTGGCCAACTGGCCAAAGACGAGGCCGAAACCGAAGCCGGCGTTGCTGCAGTTGCAGTTTAGCGGTTATATTCTGCATAAATGAATATGTAATTTATTTTATTATGGTGCAAATTGCGAATTGAATTGTTTTTAATTATTCCATACTTCCATAGTTGCCGGCAAGCGGCAACCGCCAATTTTTCCTAACCGCCACCGCACACAAAGTCTAGCCAGTCGAAAATTCCACGATCGGAAACAAAATACTTGTTAGTCTCGAAGACTAAACAAAACTGTTAATTATTTGGTTTCTTTGTTTAATTAAAAGCAAGATTGGTTAACGCTAGGCAAGGTGTTACTACACGATACCGCCAATAAACAAATATTGGAAAGCTAATAATTAAAATAATAAAACAATTTAATGAGCAATTGGGAAAGGTAAGGGTAGGTAAGCTTTAAATACGGATTTTTCCTTCCATAATTAAAGGTTTTTTTTGCAGTAATGAACTTGTTGTCTTTTTAAAGTAATTTTTATTCGCTTTATAGATTTAAAAGAAAGAAAGATCATGAAGAAATATTGCAAGTATTATACGGAAAATCTTAAGTAAAATTAGAAATAGGAGTAATAAATTTACAAAGCAAAAAATAATAACTAATACTAGTTTTCTGGTAAAATATTTAAGTACCCAAAGACCAAGCGGAACTCAAGTTATGTACAATTGTCAGCCTTGTTTCACCTATTAATTCATGACTAATTAGTAAGTGCCCGTGTGTCAGTTCCCTCTTATGTATTCAAAGCGTCATGAAAGTCCGTAAAACAGATAAATCATAACACTAGTGAATGCGACCTGTGACATGTGCACTTAACACATACTTTAGTTTAATACATTTTATGGTCGTCCGTCCTCGGACCTTCAAAGTAGCGCAGCAGCGGCGAGCAGTATGCAAATTTTTGCTCGCGTTTCGTGTGCGCTTCAGAGGATATTGTTTCGCTCTCGACTGGTTTTGGCTCTTGGCCATAACGAGAGCTACCTGGCCGACAGTCGACAGCCGGCTGCGACTGCGACTGCGGCTTTCTTGAACTAATTAAAAATTCCAGCGCCGCAATTGCGAAATTGGTCTCTTATCGGTTGTATCATCGACGCCACGAACGCTTAAACATGATGCGCTGATGAATAGCTGCCTAGGCCAGGGGTGCCCTATACTATATACACAATATATACAATATAGTGGGGAAAATGGAAAAGCATATTTATGAATACGATTATTTTGCCCATGATAATTTTTTGCTGCTGTTCCTCTCGCTCTGTGCAGGTTTATTTTGCAATGTCGATGGTGCGCCCGCAAGAGCGACGGAGGCGTTTTGCGAAACAATTTCTGTTTATAGTTCCAGACACGCGACGAACATACGAGCATAGTTGCGTGGCTTTTCATCATCCGAATAAAAAATGGGAATAACGAGAGAGCGCTGGAGAAAACTCTTAGTCAGGTATTTTTTGTTTTCCCTGCATTTATATTTTCTTTTTTTTCTATTTCTTGTTTCTTATTTTTTGAAGCCATTGCATGGCATTTCTTTGGTAGCCAGCGAAAATTTATGGAAACATATGCAACAGTCCGATGGTCCAGCACCTCTGATATGAGGGCTGATTTGAATAAGCTTTTTAAATAAAAGGCTTGAAAATAACCTCCTTTAAATGTGTAAACCAGCGATAAATAAAGTGTTAAAGAAAACTGTTTGCCAAAGGATGGCTTTCAAATACTTTTGTTAATTTTATAAATGATATAGTGATATAAGGAGATTTATATATATAAATAATAAACAAGAATTTCACATTCAAGTTTAGTGATTTATAATCAGAAGCAAATGCAAAATATGGCGTGCTATAAACAATTAATCTTCGGTTTTGATCCCATTAAATTGCAAGTCATTTTGTAGTCCTAAAAACTAATATTATTCATAATATTTTTTTTTTCTGATTATATTATATTATTTTTACTTTAAATTACAACTTAGTTCCATTGTCTGAATCGGAATAGTCAGTGTAAACACCAGATATTGGGAAAGGGTCAATCTAACTCTTCTGAAATTATTGAAAGATTTTTATATACTTTTAATAATGGTATCGTATTTTTTATACGCATATTTCTTACATTGGAATTTAATATTAAGACCCCTTTACATATTTGTGTTTTCATATTAAAACATTGTACTGGCCAAAAGAAAACGTATATGAAAGCTCTTTGTGAGTATGATTTAATTTAGTTTATTTAATGAACTATTTTATTTCTAAGTAGTCAAACCCATTATACACTTTTTTTTTTTTTTTTTTTTTTTTTTTGTATACCCATTTTTTTAACTAGGGACTAGATGACCAATATCTACAATTTTGAGGGCATTAAATGTAAACCTGTTTTAAATATTTATATTTTCCAATTTTGTTTTATTCTGACAAAAGAATACATGGAAGTCCTAAGATATTTAATATATTATATTATGTAAAATAATTTTATTAAATTGCTTAACACATTTCCTTACCATTTTGAATACTGGCAATATTTTTAGCTCACAAACAATTCTAAAATGCAAATTTTTAACAGGTAAAACCCTTGTATTTCCACCTTATTTTGCTTTCAACACACCAAAACTAAACAGTGAACTGAAGAATACTTACATGAAAGCGCCTTGGCAGCGTGTAGTTCCGGCAACAGCGCCCGTTTTGGCCAGGTTAAATGAGCTGCCGGGCTGTTGGGCTGCCGGGTGCAAAGTCCACGCCGCACGGGGCAACAACTCAACTTGTATAGCTTCGGCGTGCTTGGAGGTCAAAGGCGTTATAGAACCAAGACCACAGGCCGAGACGATTTCGCTGACGGGCACGTGACGTTTTCTGATGTTTTCGGCACTCGAAAAAATGTTACTTTCTAGCGCTGGCCGTTGATGTTTGTTTTGATGATGGAACTCGTAGGTGGCCCAATCGGGAGCCCGCACTTTTGGCTTATTCGCGATTTTTCGGCTTGCTTCTGGCCCCGCCACCCAGCGCCACCCACCGCCCACCGCCGCCCACTGCGGCGGCTGCGACCTTGCGCGCCCACTCTCGCCCATGATGTGCGCATTACCGAGTTCGAGCGCATACTAGTCGTGTTGCATGCTCGCTTTTGGCCAAAAGCCCACTCCTGCCAGAGAGAGCGAGCGAGAGAGCGCCGCGCACAGTGGAGCGGCGAGGAGAGCGGAGCGAGCGGGGGTTGCACAGTGGAACAGTGGAACAGTGGAAGTTGCGCATGTGCAGTGGAAAACGGGTTTTCTCCTTTTGGCGCGAACGAGACGGGCAGTGTGTGTGCCGGCACTGCATCGCACCGCTCTTTCCAGCTGCCGCCGAGGAGTGGGCGGTGGGTGGTGATTGAGGTTGTGGTTGCAACTGGAACGCCCCGCCCCCTTTCGGGCCTTTCGCGAAATATGGCCAAAATGCTCGCCTCGGCAGCCTTGCTATTTTTTTGGGCCACGAATTTGCCAGCTTTTAATTAGTACACATGGCCGGAAAAATGGAAAAACCAGGGGGGTGGCTGGCCTTGGGTGAGAGAAGGGGTAGCCGAGGGGTGACTGCCTTCCGTATCACACCTTTGATCCAATTTAGAAATACCATAGAGATGGCGAAATAGCCAATTAACTAGCCTCCGATCAAAAAGGCAGAGCACTTCCCATTCAAGGACTCCGAAAAGGGCCCAAAGCGATCCAATAACTAGACAGCTTTTGGTGGATAGAAGTGCACGGGAAGAAAGCTGAGAGAGACTAATCTATGTTAATATCTAAATTTATTTTAATTTTAATTCCAATTTTAATTCATACAAATTGAAATGAATTCAAATTTTTAGATGTTTCTAAATCTAATAACAAAATATTAGACCCTTGCTGCTTATTGTCTCTGGAATAGTTTGAATTTCTAACTAAACTGCGTTAATGTAAGTTAACATTAAAATATAATCATCAAGCCACTAAAAATAATATTTTTGTTAAATTATATGCCCAAAAAAAGGATTTTTGTGCCATTTCCATAATACAAATACTGCTAATACTCTCTTATAAGAGACTTTTTAAGGTTTCATATATTTCTATATATTAAAGATCATCAAAATAATATTCTAAAATTTTATTTGTCTCTAGAAAATAATTGCAACTTAAAACGAACTACAAGTATTATAATTAAGTTTAACATTGCCAAATATACTTCAATTATAAGAAAATTAAGGAAAGAAAATTATCGTTTATCAATTTTGTTGAAATAAAAAAAGCTATATGTGTACGTCTTAAGAATATGCTTAAATTATTATTAAAAATGTTAAGTTGGTTAAAAATCCGAGGTAAATGACTTGATCAAAAATTGTGTATACAAAATTGTCTCAAGACTTTTTAAATTAAATGGTTATTGACTAAATCAATCTTTCTCAATTTCACTTTCCTCCGTGTATGAGTGCGTTCATGTCTACGCACTGCCGTGCATATATTAGTTAGGCGGTGTGGGGATTTTCGGGGGACCAGGATATGGGGTATATGGGGTATATGGCTGCGCAGAACACGAGATAATCAGGCGAGCCCCGAAAGGGGCCTACCCGGGACTGGGCCGGGTCTTTGTCGAAAATTGCATCCATGTCATGCATGCGCATCCATTCATTACCTAGTGGCTGAGTGGTCGGAAGACAGCGTTTGGCGTTTTGTATCCCGGCAAATATGCCGTGTTCGCATGTTATCCCAAATGTCCCTGGCAGCTCAACGGCCCCCGCTAAGCCCCAGCCCCTGGATCCCCGGGACTCTACGCCCCTTTTCCGACCAGACAGTGTGTACTTTATTTTGCCGAACGAACAAACATCTTGTCGGACGAGCAAGCAAATGACTTTTCCCCTCCCAACTTTCAGCCGATGTCCTTTCTGCGAGCCGTGGTAGTTTTTTCCTTTTTTTTTGGCTACCTCTATAGGTATTGGTATCAGTTTTGTCCTGGCTCATTGTGAAGGTAATGCAGGTGAAATCCTTTTAGGTGATCCAAGTAATGCCGAAATATTGCTGTCAGTTTTCTATTTAGTTTTTGGAAATTGCATTAGATGATTTTCTTAGCTGTGGATACTAGTCCTAAGGTAGATCTTTAAGCATATGTAATACCATTAATTTAAGTCTTTGAATAAAGCTTAAGTTATATATCGATTTTTAGTTATTATTATTATTCTTAATTTAATTTGAATTATAATCATATTTAACAATTACTAATCATTGATTATCTCTCATAGAAGCCAGCGTTCAATAATCATATTTAACAATTACTAATCATTGATTATCTCTCATAGAAGCCAGCTGAAAGCAGATTAAGTCAAGTATGAAAATCCCACTCATAAAGTCAGGTAAATCTTGAAAAACGTATCTGTCGCCTATTAGCTCAGCGGCATTTAAGTTATTTAATTAACAACTTATTTTTTATTGCTGCTAATCACTCATAATGCTTTCAAAACGGTAGCCGTGCATTAAGCCACTGATTTAACAAATTGCTTGCCAATTAGTATTAATAATGCATATAAAATGAAGGCCTTAAAAACTAATGGCAAATATTAATTGATGAAAAGTCTCGAAGCAAAGTCATCAGCATTTAGCTTAGACTCTTTACGAGTCGCTTTGGCCAGCAATGGCGCAAATAAACTTGAAAGACGGAGGCCCCCGTTCGGAGGCAAGTGCCATCAGCGATCTGAATGGGCATATTTATGGACATGGTACACGACTTGGACCTGGTCTTGGGGCACACAGAGGAAGCCTATGTATCGCCTATCATATGTTGGCTTCATGATCTCAGCGATGGCGAATTTCCGCAACCGCTCATGTCAGCGAACTACGACGGGTTTGAATGCGATCTCGGGATCGGAATCGGAATCGGGACCTCAGCTCGCGAGCACAGGTATCCAGCAGATACGAGACGGCGCATTCTGGGGCCGAGTGGACGACAGCCATGGCCGGAGGAAACATGAGCCAAATAAAAAGCCCATTTGCACACAAATTTACTTCCAAAATGCCCGAGATGCGCATCATTCAAACCGAGAGGTTGAGAGGCCCTGGCCGAGTCTCCATGGTAACTGGACACCGGATGCAGATAAATCTTTGGCCAGCCGCCGCCGCCGCCGGCACACATCCCCGTTTGCTACGATGACCAAACAAGAAGCACGTTGCGTAGCCCGAAGCTGGTCGGAGGAGGCCAGGTGAAGTGCCCGGTTGAAGCTCGATCGGAATCACCAGATAAGCCCCGGCAACAATCCCTGCTCGAGCGAGAACTGCGACAAACTTAATTGCGCCTATTCCCGCATTAATTGCACACACACGCGCGACGATGGCGTCTCCCGGCCGCCGGAATGTGTTAATTAAATATTTAAATTATTCGTATTTCGTATTTCGCATTGGAGTTCGCTTTCTGTATATTGGATCCTTCATTACCCGGATATCGGTTGGCTGGCTGGCTCGCTGGCTGAAAATTAAAGAACGCGGCACGCACGGCTCTCTGCTGCCCCGCTGTCCTTTCTCGCAGGACATGCACTTTTTGGTCTAGACTGTTTGCGGTCATCGGGAAAATAACATCGGCCGCAGCAGCAGCAGCATCTGCATTTGCATCTGCATCCTCATCTGCTGGCTAGAGACCCCGACAATCGCCGCCGATCAATGTGCGTTTTTATTGCGCCATTCAACATTTTTTCCTGCACAGAAAAAAAATGTACAGAAAGGGGGGAGGATCTTATAAAATTAATTACTTTATATACTTTAATGAACAAAAACAATCTAGACTGGTGTGGTTATAACATAGTTTCCTACAAAAACTCAGATATTCTTAGGGTCGCTTTCCTGAAATATCTCAGATCCCAACATAGAAATTTAAAAATTAAAAAAAAAATGTTAGTAGATCTTAAAATATATATTTTTAAGTTAATAATTGGATTTGTTAGTTATTTTTCCTCTAACTATTGGCAGCCACGTTTATTATTGAGAAGGTTCGAACTTTTTATGCTGAAAAAGAAGGTTGACTATCTTACGAAACAATTTTACTTCGAAGTCTGGTGTTTGTTTTAAACAAGATTTTTAAGTGATATTTCCAGCAGTTTTGAACCAGTTGAGTTATAATTTTGAATCACACTGATGAGAAAAAAGTCTTAAACAATATATTTATATCATATAAAGGTCGCAGAACAAGCAAACTTAGGATGGTAAGTATTTAATATTTAATTTATACAAATTCTGTTTGGATTGAGTCTTATAGAAATTAATAGGATTTTTTTCAAAGGATTTTCTATCCCAAATTTCGCCACTAAAGAATCTAGAATTATTCTGTTGTTCAATTTGAACAAATTCAAATAAATTAAAGAAGTTTTGAGTGCGATTATATATTTATGCGAATCCTATTGTCTTGACTTCCTTCAAGATACTCTTAATTTAAAAACACTGTTTGCACTGTAGCAATATATTTTATATTAATATTTGTATGTATATTTTTTTTCTCTGTAAACTTTTTGCTATAACAAAAAATGATGCCACGCGCGTCCTTTGGGCGAAAGCCACAAAACATTTTCATTTTATTTGTACACGGGGCCAAAATAGAAGCAATCGAGGTGGCGGCCAGTGTCCTTGCGGTGCTGGGGCTGGCACAATTGAACAATCTTTACACATATATATATTAATTAAATGTAGTACGCCACGGCAGCAGCAGCAGCAGCAGCGGGGCTCATTGCCAATTGTCCAGTTTTGTTCGGCAATTTTGTGGACGCTTTTTTCCGCTGGCAAAGTTTGGAAACTGGCAACTGGCAACTGGAAATGCAAAACGACGACAGGCGGGCAATAAACATGCAGGCCATCAATGCAGGTTTTGGCATAGATAAATTTCAAATAGCCGCCGAGCCGGCGGTGGGAGTCGCTGTGGAGATACAAATTAGAGCTGGGATATGGCTATAAGGCCCTCGGATATATATGGACCCTGCTATACGGCTCCATCAGCGGGCGCATTCGGCCGTTTAAAAGCCAACCACACGTGCAAGTGGACGTGTGGCGGTGTGTGAGCGTTGCATTTGGCCATTTGTGCAACCGCGGAAGTTGCAGGCGGGGATCGGGGTATCAAGAGGGGACTTGGGGGATGCAGTGGGACAGAGGCGTACCGTGTAACCGGCGGCGGGGGCAACTTGCAACTACCAACTACCAACCGCCGACCGACGCCGCCGCCCTGCAGCGCCATCGCCATCGCCAGCGCCAGCGCTCTACAATGAGTTATTGGCCTTGTTGGCGATTTTATTGCCACGGCGCAGCCATAAAATATGGTAAATTATAGCGGTTTGTTGTTTTGGCCATTTTGTAGCCGAATAATGTTCTACGTGTGCGTCCTCCTGAAGCCCCAATAGACCAGGCCAGACCTGTTCATGTTGCAGCCCCGGATTCGCTGCACACGCCCACAACACAAATGTGGTCTTGTCAAATGGAAACGCGACAAGTTTCTTTGTTTAACAAAAAGGCCCAAACACGCGCCGTTATAATATATCAATAGCTGCTGCTGCTGCTGCTGGCCATGTTTTATCAATTCAATTTTAAATTAATTGTATTTGCAGCGGGAAAACCTTGTGGTCAAACAAATTATCCGGAAAAAATCAATTCGATATTATATTTACAGGTTATTTTTAAATTTTTGTTATTTTAGGGAAGTTTATACCAAAATTATAAAATTATATGATGGATAAATAATTGGTAAACTGCTTATAAAAATGTAAGCAACATTTTGTAGAATTTTTAGACTTACTTTAAAATGTTTTTGAGGAAAGCATACTTATTTGTATACCAAAAGTAATATATAATTATTAATAAAATCCATTATATGGTTTCTGTATCCTAAAAGATGCCTCGATAAACTAGTTTTGGAGGAAAAATATTTAAAAACTATATAAAAATGCAAATAATAATTTGTTTATATTTTTATAAGCATATCGCCATACAAAGTTCAACGAATTGTCAAATCGTTTTAAAATTATGAAATGTTAATCAGTTAACAAGTACAGGATGTTCGCACAAAAAAATTAAATAAATCTCAACACATACAAAACGCACTCAATTATTTTTAATTAATTTATTTACGACCCGGGTCATAATTAATAAGTACAAGCGTTGGACAATTAAAAAGATGCGAGTCGGAATTAAATGCAGCTCTCCTCCTCTGGCACTGCTTTGCATGTGCTAAAAACCTATTCAATTGTTTGTGACTTTTCAATTACAACCACCACCCCGAAAGCCAAATGGGCATCAGATGCTGCAATCCTTTATGCAGGCGAAGCGAAATCCTTTTTGCCACATTGCACCGAGGAGGCAATTGTGCGGAAAACCCCTAAACATGTTTTGGGTTAATTTAAAATGTGGCCCAGGCCCCGGCCCGGCCCAGTCTCCGACTCTCACAGAACAAAGCGCTAAATTAATGTTGTCATTTTCCACTCGGCGGATAAAATGAAAAAGCCAGCCTCCGCTCCGACAGAACTGGACCCATAATGATCTGGACTCTGCAGGCCAGTTGCATCCCAGGCTGCGTCCGAATGCATTTGCCAGAGAGTGCAATTGACTGCAGATGCTGCCACGGTTCCGCAGCGGCTAATTTGAAAATTCCCAAATTTATCTAATTGTCCTTTACAGACATCGGGACCCCAACTGGAGCTTTAATGAGTTCTGTGTCCTTCACTGCGCATGTGACGCGCCTTCTGACCAACTTGCAGTCCTTAAAGCTCACATGTGGTAGGTTGCATGCGATGTTTTTTTAAGGAAAGAGCCTAATTTTAAACATTTAGAAGAGCGATTTAATATTTTTCTTACTTCTGGGAAAATTGCGGGAACAAATTTTACAGAAAAATGGCTTAGGAAACCATGTTATCAAAGTAAAGAAGAAGTACGTAGTTCCCAATATAAAGAAATAAATATAAGGAAAGGATACTTTCAAGAAAATAAATTGCATTTAAGACTGATTTCTTGATCTAATAATACTTTTAAAATACTCTTATAATTATTAAATATATAATTTAGAAGTCATAAATATTTAGTAAGGTTTCCCAACTAATTAAAAAAAAAGATTCCTTGTTTTTTGAATTTAGCTTGTTGAAATTTAAATCAATTCAATCTTTAGGCCAGACAAACCTCTTTTAATGACTTATCATACTCTTTGTTTTTATTTAAAACTTGGATTCTATATATTAAAAAAAACCCGCATTTAATTAACAGATATCGCAAGCGTCCTAGTTATTTTACATTTCCTTTATTTCTCAGTGGCAATTTCCAATTAATTTTAAATTTCTAAAGACTCTTCTACTTACCTTGACTGACCTGATTCTCCAGAAATATTTTTCTTTATCCATAAGTTATGAATCATAACAATCTTAAGACTTATAGCCATTCGATCTGGTTCTTTAGAAAACGTTGACGAAGTCACACTAATTAGGCACATGTCAGCCGGGGAAGTGTTTCAATCTGATAACATGAAGTTGCTCCTCCGCCGCCACGACGGTTACGCACAGGTAGCCACTGGGCCAACTCTTTCCTTCTTTATTTCGATACTCAATATATATTGCGATCATTATGTTTGCTTGGCACTTATAAAGGGATCAGCTGTCAATCCGAATTACAGAGCTCGACATTGTCCGAATCCGTGGAATTCCGCTGCCGAGCTGTTATGGGTAGGTCGATAATTATAATGCGACACCGACGATTTATTACTTTCATTTATAGATGTGACACACGACACACACACACACTGGCCCTCGTGATTGAATGTATCTATATCTACATATTTCTTCGAAAAATGCGACCGCTCCCATGTTGGCTGCGATTAATTAGGTTCAGTGGGTCGCTGAGAGCACAGATTTATTTATACTACTTATGGTTTATGGGGGTATATGAGGGTATATATTTATCATTTCAAATGTTTTATCATCAGGAAAAAATAATAATAATACTTTGGAAAGAGTTAAAAAGTATTACAATCTTGTAACAAACAGTTAAATAGTTTATTGCTTTCAAGTAAACTAAACTCTGGCTATTTAAAGCATGTTAAGGTATGAAAGTAATTTGAAAATAGTTTTGAACTTTTAAAGTAAAACAACAATCATTGACAATTTAAAAAAAAAATAGATAAAAAATGCTTAACTGGTGTAGTCAAGTTCTACTCACTTGCCCCCCTTTAAATTCATAAAATAACTTGTAAATCCAACTATAAATCCATTTAACCCTCAGAAAAGAAAATAAATCCATGATATTATTCAACTTTATTTATCTTTAAGTTTGCAAATTTACATAAATACTATTTACAATTACAAAATATATGCCATTAGAAGTGTCTTAAACCAGTTGCTTGTGGCTGAACGCAAGTGCATTTTAAGTATTTAAAGAAGTCAGTATGTGTGAATTAACTAAATAATGAGCGCGGCTAATTGCTTGTTTAGTATGTACGTGTTTATATGCATATATCACAGATACTTAAATTCCTCTACAAATATATCAAACGAGTAAGATGTCTAATTACATGTTTTTACGATTAAGTAACTAGTTATGTGTGGATTAATTATTTGGCCGAGTATAAAGTCGAAAGGGTTAGGCAAAAGGTCTTAATGCTAATTATTTTAGTGGGAATTAGTGAGCTAATGCTAGCATTTAGGATATTTAGCATTAATACAACTTGAAGGTTCCTTAAGATCTAAATGCGGCTGCCGTTTAAAATTATTAAGTAGTGTGGATTAAGCACTTAAGGTAGGAAATGTTAGTGCGAGTTAAGACAAAGATTCGGGCTCTGGCTCTGGTTCTGCTGATTTATGGCGCGGTGGAGTAGTGCGAGCTGGCATTATTATATTATTGGTGTGCCGCCCGGGACTCCACTCCGCGCCGACTCACGAAAGATGAATGAGCGTGCGGTGTGCGTTTATTTCGAGTCATTAAACCCAAAGACGGGTGACTCAGTCCCGCACGGAGAACATGACAAAGTGGGTGCTTCAGCTCCGGCTCCACCCCACGAAATCCGCAGCCGCAGCCACATCCAGTTCTCCCCTTTGGAGACGTCGTGTGTCGTCGTCAGCGGCCGAGTGTAAATATGCTAATTAAAGTTATAAAGCGAAATAATTTATGATATGGTAGGAAATAAAGTTTTATTGCCGTACTTAAGCTACATTTATTGCAAAATAATTAGTGTAGTTATCGCTATCTGGTAATCGTAATCGTAATCGTAGTCGCCTAGTTGCACTTGTCCCGCCATCGAAATGTGTAAGTAGTTTCGCTTTTGTATTTGGTATCTGGTAACTGGTCCACGCTCCAGGCTCCCGGGCTTACGACCCGGAACGACCCTCCGTTAGGTAGGCGCCATGCCCGACTCCATGGCCTCCATGTACGTGCCCGTAGCCCGCCGCCGCCGCCGCCGCCGCCTCGTTACTGTACAAAATGTTGACCATGGAAGCCACCGTCACTGGGGCAGCGGAATGGATCGAGGAACTGTGGCTGTGACTGCTGCCGCTGCTGCTGCTCCCGCTGCTGCTGTTGTGGCCGCCGCCCCCCAGCTTCATAGTGGGCGGCGTCTGGGGCGGCGTATCGGGCTGGATCTCGGGAAACCCCACCGGACGCGGATGCGAATGCGGATGCGCGCTGATAGGGGTGGGCACCACCTTGCCGGAGGAGGAGCTGCTGCTGCTGTTCCCGGAATGGCTGCTGCTGCTGGTGGGCAGATGCATGCCCATGGCTTCGGTGTACGCCGTAGGTATCCGCGAATATGGCGATCCGCCGGCGTAGCTGCTCATCATACTCAGCGGCGAACCGAGCTCCATCGAGTGGAGATGCTGCTGCTGTTGCTGTTGCTGCTGCTGCTGCTGGCTGGGATTGTGATGGTGCTGGCTGTGGCTGAGGCTGTGGCTGTGGTGGTGCAGCTGCTCCGCCGGCGGATAAAAGTTCTGGCCGAGATACGCCGCGGTGGGCGGCGGCGTCTTGCAGGCGGCTGTGTCGGCCACGCTCCAGATCTTGGGCTTGCTCGCCGGAACTGGGATGCCACAGTCTCTGCTCAGCGGGTTTTTTTGGGCCGCAAAGTCCCCCGCCGACTCCGACTCCTGGCCATAGCCGGGATGATAGTAGCCTCCGGGCTGCTCCAGCTGCTGCTGCTGCTGGTGGAGCTGGTGCTGCTGCTGTTGCTGGAGCTGCTGGTGCTGATGCTGCTGCTGTTGCTGGTGGAGCTGCAGCTGCTGGGCGTGCGGATGCGGATGCGAGTGCGGATGCGGATGGGGATTGGGGTGCGTATGCGTGTTGTGGGATTGCGCATACGAGCTGTAGGCCGCATGCATGGGATGGGCGCCGGGGGGCGTGGCATACGGAGCCAGGCCCCGCATGGCCACCAGATTGTGCGGCTCCCGTTCGAGGTCCAGCTTCTGGTCGACGCTCTCCGACTCCTTCTCCGCTTTTCCCAGCTCGGATTTGATGAGTTGACTCCCAGGATCTGGAGATTAGACGCAGAGAGAGAGAGAGACCGTGTGGAGACACAAAATAAATTTAATTAATTTCGAGTCGCAGGCAGGAAGCAGACAAGTTCTTAGAGAACTGCAAAACTTGGCACTTCCAGGAGGTGGAACTTGGCAGCTGGCAGCTGGCAGGGCCCAAGCCAGTGGCGAAGGCAAAAACCCTTGAAATTGTTGGTGGGCGTTGATGCGTGCAACCCTCCTCCGGCAGCCAGCGGAGAAAGCTTTCAGCAGCAAAATACTCGAGTTTCCGCCAACTACCGCCCCAAGTTCCCCCCGCCGACCGATATCCCCGACGTTTTCTCTTGAATTCTATGTGTCGCCAACTCGAACAAGGCCACTTTGAAGTCGCAATGCACGGGCAGAAAATAGGAGTTTTTATATGCTTTATAGCCCTTTTAATAGGTTAAATATTTGAGTATTTAGTTCTAAATATTACACATAATTTGTATTTTAATTCCTGAAGATTTTTTTAAAATATTCATAGAATTAACATATTGTAAATTAGTTTTTAAGTGTCAAAATTCCTTGAAAAATTCACAATTCGTATAATTTTATTTTCTTTTAAGGTATGTAAACTGAAATAATAATTAGATAATAATAATAACAAATAGCCATAAAATAAGTTGAGAAAAGGTAAATCTGAAGCTTTAATATTATGGATTTTAATTTAAAGTTCCTGGAAACGTTTAATATTAATCATATTATTCATTATTTAATTTAAAAGCTACTTATGAAGAAAATCTACATTTTTTTTGACTTGCTATTTTGTTATTAATATTTATCAATTTTAGACAAATAATAAAGATACATTTTTAAATCAAATACATAGTAATTAAACAAAAATTGACAGAATAAAAAATTATGTGTTACCTTTTTAATTTATTTCTCTCTAAATATAAATTGTAACAATTTCCTAAATTAGTTCTAAGCTTTTTTTTAATAAAAAAATCTACCTATTAAATTTACTTTTATTATGTTTATAAGGTAATAATTATTTCTCCCCGTGAAAAGTAAGAATCGGAGTGCGGGCGCAAGGCCACTTTGCCAACAATGTGCTGTCAACTTCCGGGGAGGATGTCGCCTAAGCAGTCAGACAAATAAACGGACGACGGACTCTGGGCGACGGACTCCGGACTGCGGACTCCGGACTCCGGCCTCTGGACTCCCAGACGAATGTTGCATAACATTCGCTTCGCCACATAATTTGTACTTAAAAGCCCAGTGCCACAAATCTGCTGAGGAGGCGGGTCTGGCCAAGCCAGGCGGCGAATCAATGGGGCAAGGCGTTTGGAAAACAATCTTTCGGGGGCTCAAGAAATTACAAAGAGATCGTCGAGGACTACTAATTGCGGTCAGGAAGTGGGGGAGGGGGCACCTTAAAACTCACCAAAAGCTTCGCTGGCCAGCTTCCCGCCATCGCCCGGATCCTTCTCCTTCTCGTCGTCCGACATGAGGCCATCGTCATCGTCCTCGGTCTTATTTTTGGGCTCCCAGGTCATCTTGTTCTCCTTCTTCAGCCGCCGCCGGGCATTGGCAAACCAGGTGGAGACCTGGGTGAGCGTCATCTTGGTGATAATGGCCAGCATGATCTTCTCGCCCTTGGTCGGATACGGGTTCTTCTTGTGCTCGCTCAGCCAGGCCTTCAGAGTGGCCGTGGACTCGCGGGTGGCGTTCTTCCGCCGGGCGGCGAGATCATAGTTGGGTCCGTATCTGCGGGTCAGAAATCAAATAGCTTGAATCAATAATGCTCCTCCTATCATGGGCCACTAATGAGTTTGCTCGTAACTACACATTTTCCGGCCAGTTATCAGCTTTCAGGTAAATAGAGCGCACACCTTAAAGGCCAATAATCAGTTATTGGCCGCTGATAAGGATCGACCCATCCCCCCGAAGCGGCTTGCATTTGCAACTTCCTCTCGTCTAGGTCAACAGCAATGGTAAAATGGCAAAATGGTATTCTGTTTCAGCCAGAACCGCGCTTCGGGGCCCAAACTCTAAGCCAGACATACCCTTTTAAGCGATAAATAAAAAGAAACCCGGCAGACGACACGACGAGAAAGTTTTTGTCCCATGGCAACATTTTAAGCCCACTTAAGTTTCCCATTTGTATATTTGTACAGTGCGGCTTCGCTTGGGTGGAACTTTGAGGGGGTTTATATTTCTCAACTTGAAGTAAACTCTAAATAAAATAAAATTCCTCAGTGAAACACCTTTTAATTTAACCCATTAACAGGTAACTTTCTAACGCTAATATCTACAAAATTATTAATAATTCCTTGCATACTTTTAGACGCCATTTTTAATGGATTTAAATTCTCCTACTTCTTTGTGTTAATATTTTGTTATAATTCTTCTGTGATAATATTGCTTTAATCATATATACATTATTTTATATAAATAATAAATATTTACTTGCATACTTTTAGACGCTCTTTTTAATGGATTTAAATTCTCCTACTTCTTCTGTGATAATTTTATGATTTAATATTATTTAAAACCAATCTCCACTGTACTTCCCTTCCCACCAAGCTCAACGCTAAGCCAAACGTCTTAATTTTGAAATGCTCACCCGTAGGCCGCCAGCGTGGGGTCGTAGGAATAGTATCCGGTGGTTGACTGCAGACTCGCCGAGGTCCAGGCGCTCATCTCGGTGCTGGGACTAGTGTCCTTGATGCCGTAGGGATTGCTCTGCAATTGAAAATGCGAATTAGTCGGAGATCCCTCAGAGTGGAGAGCCCCGTGTAAGCCCCGAGAGCCCCCAGGTAATCGTGGCAGTTACAAGTTACTGCTTGCCAGCCTAACGAGCTGATATTTCTGCCCCGGCTGTCGGCTTGCATTTGCGCGGACTTCCGCCGAGTGAACAAAGCCAATTAGCAGTTCCTCTCCCCCAATCCTTACCAGAGGTGCGTAGAACGCCGAGTTGTCCACTCCGATGCTGGGATAGGGGTTCTGGTCGTTGGAGGGGTACGGGCCGCCGTAGACGCCCACGCCGGCGGAGGGCAGGCCCATCCGGGAGTAGCCGCCAATGGCCAGCCTGGCCGGATCGTACTGGCAGGAGCACACAGTCTGGCCGGACACCGGGTCCGTGATGATGGGTCTTCCGTTCTCGCAGCAGGAACCACCGCGACCGCCGGGCATATCCTGGGCGGCGGCGGCGGCGGCAGATGACAGGGCGCCGCCGGGCAGCTCAGCCCCGCTGGCCACGGCATCCTCCACCGGCGACGTGGACAGACCCTTGTGACCCGCATGGTGCGAGGACTGGGAGACGGCACCTGGACTCAAAGGGCCGACGGTTAGGCCGGTGGCCGTCGAGCCGCCCGAGGGACTCAGCGAGGCCTCGTTCGTCCCGGACAGCGGCGAGCCGCCGCCATGGCCGCTCTGGCTGTCGGTATTGGCGGTCGTCAGCTGCAAGGAGATGCCAAGAGAGAGATGCCAGCGGTAAGGAAAAGAGCACATTTCAGCAATACCCAATACCCAAAAAAAAATATCTTGGTCCCAAAAACCTTTTGTACACTGAGGCAAAAATAATGTATTTACTTTATATATACATTTTAGGCTTTAAACTTTAAGAATTAGTATTAATTTGTGGGTTGATCTTAATAAAGAAAGCTCTAAACTAATTATTACATTTAATATGAATTTATATTTCTCCGAAATTATTATTACTTTGGCCTTGAATCTTTTCATTTATTAATCCTTCAGAAAATGTATGCTTAAGTCAGGGTTAATTTTATTTTTATTTATTTTTAGGTTCCAAAAATAAGTCACATTTTTTATTATACTAAGAATAGTTTGATTCTTTGATAAATAAATAACTAAGTTATATTTAAGTTATAAGTTATAACTAAACATGTTTTAGTCACAGAACTTGAAAGAATAAATATAACTTATTCTTTACAGACTATGTTCCTACTTTTCATTTAGGTATTCATTGATTTAATAGATTTCTCCCAGTGCCCGAACAGGTGATGTTTGCAGGACTCAAATGCGCAAAGACCAAAAAATAAAATAAAATAAAACTAAAAATAAAAGAGGCAACTCCAGCGCGAGGGTCGCCGGAGAGGTAAGCGCAAAGGCATGTCCCTGCCGGCCGACCAGGTCGAAATCAACAAAGCAGATTAAGATGATAACTCCAAATGTCAAAATATTTTATTGGCCTGGCGCATTTTGCGATCCGTTCCATCTATTTTCACTTCATTAATTTTCAATTTATCACAGTCAGATTTCAGATACCGCTTCGTCCGAGGCAGCTCGGCTCGGGATCGGGATCGGGGCTCGGATCGGGGATCTTTGAAGAGGGTTCTGTGCTCGGCCCGTGAGTATCAGTGGACCGATCGATCGAGCGGGTATGGGCACGGCATCAAATGATGAGGGACGCAGGTAGGATCGCATCCTCTCACTCCCCGAGCCCAATTCCGAGCCCAAAATATCCACAGCGGACATCTGAGAACCGAAGCGGTTAGAAAACCCCTGCTTCGGAGATCGATTGGCAGCCCAAAGTGTAAATAGAAGGTCGTCCCATATGACGATCTGTCAGTTGAGTTCACCTTCACGCGCTTCAAAATCGGATTTACAATAATAAGGTGTTGCTTAAAAAAACAATTGCTACCATTTCTCCGCCTCCCGTGGCTACCGCACACATCCCGATTTAAATAATAATGGTAATTCATGGCTAAACGAGCTGATTCGCCAACACCTCCTGGCCCGGCCGGAGCTATCTAATCGAGGGGCAATTTCGCGCCAACGCCAAAAACCAGGAGAGAGCCACCGGCCGGCAGGCAGGAAAATTGTTGCATAATTAAGGTGTTTCATGAATGAAATCTAATGAATTCTGAATGAATGGCTGGAGCCAGAGCCAGAGCCAAGTGGTGGCCAGAGGAGTCGACCGACTGTCTCCGCTAATGTACAAAACGCTGGGCGCGCTCATTTCTTATTATTCTTTATTTTTTATGCGATTCGAACATCAATTTCAGTTTTTGTGGCCGCCCATAAAAAACACATATCGGCGACGACGACGACGACGATGGCAACGACGACGACGACTGGACCTGGACCTGGAGCTGGACTGGCCTGGTCAGGTTTGGATGGTTGGATGGTTGGGGAACAACGGCAGCCAGGGAACAGTGCTTATTATCGGCACGCAAGTCAGTTTATTTTTAATGGTTCCCACTCACCCACTCTGCTGAAAAATCGCAGGAAGTGCAGCGAAGAGCGCCCTGCCGCCGAGTTTATCGCAAGGTGACTGCAGATAGGATAAGCCACATGGCCACACTCCTTCTCCACTCGGTTTGGGTTTGGTATTGGTCTTGGTTTTGGTCTGGGGCTTGGGTTTCTATTCCGCGGAAACGCTGAAACTTGTTGGCAGCTCCTAAATGTTGTCTTAAAGTTCTGCGCTCTTTTATGACTTTTTCGGACAGCTTTGCAGGCGGTGTCAAATTGCGGCAAGTTTAATAAAAGGGAATATTCCTCCCGGACTTCTCACTGCCACATAAGAATATTTTATATTCACACTTGCGGATAAGGGGGCTATCTGAGAGCGAACTTAATTGTTAAGCGCATTTTCTGAAGGACACTTTTGACTTTTGCTTGACGTTTTAAATGGAAACTTTCTTCGTTACGCGGAAATTCTAAGAAGTATTTACATTTTGAAGGAGTTAAAGAGCTGCGAATTAGATATTTACTTGAGACTTAAATCGTTCATACAAATTTGGTATTTTTGGTGCAAATTTAACATTTTATTTCAAGCATTTATCATATTTATTTTGGCCTTATAAAACCCTTAACAGTAATAAAAGAATAACAAGCAGATTACATGATTTTTCTGGTAATTTTTAGTATAGCCGTAAAATGTGATAAATGCTTTATGCTTTCTGATTTATATTGTGGATAGTTCATTTTTTTATTATTTAATTTTATGACGTTAAGAACATCCCCAATAATAAACAAAATGTTGGAAATTATATTACTTATTTGCAAAGCTTATCAAAAAAGTGAAACAAATAATAAAATAAATAGTAGGAAATATAAAATAAATAATTTGTAGCTTAAGACCACAATTTCTTCCAAGCTCTCTTAGTTTTGTCTGAAATACCTTCACCTTTTCTTAAATTATAGAAATAAATTTAGCAACCATTTAACGTTAATGAAACCTCCAATTTCCTAAGCAATGTCAGAAACTTGCCATAAAGCCTGGCTATGTTTCCCACTAATTGCAACTATGAAAACCTCTGAAGGGCAGACACCTCAACTCATGGATAAAACTCGCCCGATCTTAATGCTCCATGACCAGAGTTCAAAG
Organism: Drosophila rufa; assembly: GCA_018153105.1. NCBI lineage: Eukaryota > Metazoa > Arthropoda > Insecta > Diptera > Drosophilidae > Drosophila > Drosophila rufa. The sequence continues at coordinate 18,946,445 of JAECXS010000085.1, forward strand.
TGGCAATCCAACCTTGCAGCCAAAACACAAAATCTGCAAAACAGCTGGACAAGCGAAAGTCTAAGCGAGCCGAAAACATAAAAGAAGAAACTAAACTAAACACGAAACAAGAAAAAAGGCGAATATTCATTGACCGTAATTCGGGTGAACCGGCATGGACATCGTGTAAATCTCTATCTCTGCCTTTGAAGTGCCCAGCATATCCAGGCGATGCCGATGCAGATGCAGATGCAGATGCGGATTCGGATGCGGAGCCTGGTGCGGCACAGATGGCCACCCGCACCCGCTGCAGGCCAAGATGTTGGGAAAACTGGTGCCGTCACTTTACGGTTATTAATTTTATGATTTATGTTAAAGCTCACGAAAACCGCCTACCAAATGCCCATACCTCGTTTTCACGAACGCACGAGTACGGTTACGTGCACGGCGAGAAATAATGTTGACTTAAGATAATGCAAATTTTATAATTTCGAAAAAAATATATAAAATACATAACAGAATAAAAATTATCATTTGTGGTACAACACGGTATTTTATTGAGAGAGATGGCTTTTATCAAAGGAGTTATTATTTGTTTATTTATTTTGAGCGGAAATAAAAGTTAAATCCGAAAATGTTTTTATTCAAATATCTAATGGTCAGAAATATTTAGTTTTCCACTTTTGAAAAGAGTATAATTCTGGAAACTAATAAAAGAAATTATCTTTATTAATAAAGAGGTCTCATATTAACATGGTAATGATTATTTAATCTTTTAAATTATTCAAAGAGAAGAAATTCTGATAAAATATTATATTTTCTGTGGTTTTTGTTACACTTTGATAAATATATCCGACTAATATAATTTCTACTCAGTGTATTTAATTAAGCTGCCTTAGTAAAAAAGAAAAAAACCCCTTTAAATTTATTTAAAATCCCCGAAACTCTGATATTCTTCGGAATTCCTATTCACATTATATCAAGAATTTCCCAAGCTAAGAAGTGAGATACAAGGGAAAAGTTAAGCCCTTAAAATATTAATATTTCAGCTTTAATTTAAATGATTTCCATATTTTTTCTCCGTGCACTTGGTACGCATATATCCGAGGTAAAGACAAAGGAGATCGGCGATGGAGCATTGCCTGCATTGTACTCTACTGTGTGTTGTTGTGCTTATTGGTTTTGCTGCCGTTTCGCTTTTGTTTTTGTTGTTTTTGTTATTGCTGCTACCGCTGGGATGCGTTTATGGATTTTTGTTTTTGCACTCCTAACAACGACTGGGAAACAAAGGCGATTGGTGCCTGGCTTGTACTATATTGGGTAGGAAATGGGGATGGGAGTCTTTGGTGGGGGGGCCTTGACGCCAGCTCCAGCTCCAGCTCCGGAACAATAAGCGAAAATGCGAGGATCCCAGACGAGCAGCAGCCAGAAGCGAGAAGGAGAGGCTGCCAGGAGACCAAGTCCCTCTACAAACAAACACATGTTCGCCGTCGCAGTCGCAATCGGAATCGCATTCGGAGGAGGCGACTCCTGCTACTCGGGCGACTCTGCCTCTTGGATTTGGTTTTGGCATATTCTCACATTCATCCGCAGGATTGCGTTGCCAAACGAGTACGCCATATTCATACAGAAAACCCATTCTTGAACACCACACAGCGGAAAAATTTGAGGGGGAATATGACTTCCTCAACAATATGTGTCTTGAAGTGAAAGGTTTAAATGTGTTTATATTTTAAATATGATATTTGGGCACTTATTAAATAAATTTGATAATTCTTAATCACTTTTTAGATATTTCCAGCGGAGCTCTATTAAATATAAAGTCATACTCCACTTATAAATAGTTTTAAAGGGTAAAAGAGCCAGATTCTTTTAAAAATAATCTCATTGCAATATGGATTTTTAAGAGGAGTTTTTATTCAATTTAATAATTAGAACTTTATGCTATTGTGACAATCTTTCCTTTTAAAAACGGTAAACATTTAAGCAATGATTTTACATCATCGTTAAGTAAACGTCCTGATTCTTTTTGTTTACTTTTATAAAAGATATCTACATTTTCTATTTAGGTCAGGGGAAAAACTTTAAGTAAATAATTTAAATTAAAGATTTATATAGTCCTAGAATAAGGTAATACTTTCTAATCACGTTATAAAATATTCTTGCAAAACATATATATTTAATTAATAAATTGAGATCGGCAGATTTAATCCACAGAAATCAAAACTCGACTATATATAGATTATCAAATAGAACTAAGATCCTTTAAATTAAAACAACTCTAAAATGTGGCATAAAATAGAAAATTCCTTGAAGTATTTTTAAGAATAAAGTCCACACATTTCTCTCAGTGCAGGACAGCCCTGAAGTGCGTTTTTGCTAATGCGAATAAGTTGCTTTTGTTTTTGTCCAGCTCCGTGCATCGCGTTCCTCGCTTATTGAATTAAGTTCGACTGGCGGTGGCCGGCGGAACAACTCTTTCCCAACTGCGGTCTCAATGTTTGCATTAAAAATTCATAAATCAATTATGGAATGCACACGGCGAAATATTAGTTTTTTCTCGCTGTCCCCGCTGCTGCTGCTGCCTTATAGGACATGCAGTAGGAGCCACTGGATCCAGGACGTCGCGTCTCGCGACATCGCTCCTTGCGATGCTTTTTGCGGCCTTAGAGAATTTTAGTTATTTCGCCATGAAATGCGTGAACAGCTCGCATGGGAAGTCGAGAATTCCCGATGTGCTCCTGCTCCTCAGCTCTGTCAGTCGTTGATTAAATTCATATATATGTTACTCGAACTCGTACTGCATGCGTGGACGCTTTTTGCCTCATTTTTGGAATGCCGTCTTGGCGTTGAAATTAAAATTAAATTAATGAATTCGATGTGCACTGCATAAATTGTGCGGGTTTATAAATTTGGCACCAAGTCGATGGCCCCGATAGCATCTACTGTTCGGTCTTTAATTGGGCTTAGTGGCGAAAACTAAACTAAATGGCTTCCTGGCTAAAAGCGGAATGCAAATGAGTCGAAACGATGACAAAATCCAGGAGGCTTTTAATCGATCCGATGCCAAAGGCTTTGCACATCTGCAGGCTGCACAGCCAGCCATAATTATAGTCGATAATCTGAGCGTTCATTATTTTAATTATTGTAATTTACCAGGTTTGCATACGAGTAGTATAATAAATGGTCCACCACTCAGCCGGCTTCATTAGCATAAATTTATGCCGGCCATCGTGGCCTGATATATGTACATATTTGTGTACATAGAGAGGCATGTATGGGCTGCAGGATAAACGCACAAGTCTAGCATTGACGCATTAGACCACATAGTAGACGTCGAACAAGGCTTTACACCGGCCATCGCAGAGGGCCCTTTGTAGTTGCAAGTGTTTCGGCCCAGCCCGTCCAACTAATTTGAATTACTGAGCCCGGAATACCGGGTAATTATGACCAGACTTTGACACCGAGGAGCCAAGAGAGGGAGCGGCATGGCGGTGCATCCAAGGCGGCGGCGACGGCTGTCCTAAATTGTGAAACATTTCTTGGCGGCGGGGGGCAGCCATTATGGATATATGGATACGGATCCAGGAGCAGGAGCCGTCGCCTGAATATTCATGTGTCGCCCCGACCAAGCAGCCCCCGGTAAAATGTAAATTTAAAGTTAAATTTCGCCGCCAGCATTAAAGATTTCCCTCGATTTCCCTCGCACATGCCAAAACCCCGACTGACTCACTAAATTTCTGGTCGCTTTCATGTCCTCAGTGTGTGCCAAAAAATATTTTTTCTTTCACTGAAAACTGGCCTCAATAAATTGTACGTTTGAAATATTGAAATATCAGGGTTTGTAAATCAAAAAGAAAAAAATATTTTCACTTAAATATATCTCTTAATAAAAAACCAAGAAAATAAATTATACTTGGCGGTGATTCAATCAAATGCGTATTTAAATTTATTGCCAAGCAGTAGCAATATTTTATAAATGCATTAATTTGGTTTTGTTTTTATAATTCGAGCTTCATGAACTCGTTTTTGAGGTGCACTTTTAAAAAAATATATTTATCTTAGGGGGAAAGTGTCTTTGTTGACAATAATAACCAAAAGGTATGGGTAACATCAATACCCCCTTTTTATAAAACCGAATTAATGAAACCATTAACATTTTTAAAACTAAATTAAATACTGAATTGAAAGGAGATTGACTTATTCCAAAAATAAAGATAAGCTCTAAATTTATACAGTGATTAGTCATTTAAACCTATGCTTAACGATTTTCATATTTGAGTTCTCATATCATATCTTCTACACTTTAAGCTTAACTTCCAAAGCAGAGAAATATATTTTTTAAATAGTTTCAGCTTTTATCAAACCTGCACAAAACTCTAGGAATCAAGGGATTGGATCTAGACTTCGAAAGCTTTATAACTAATATGTATACATATTTTGGAAACAAAAATGGTTTTAATGAGCTAAAAAAACTGGTATAAGCTTAACTTAGAAAATATAGCCCTTCACTGCTTCGATTTCTTTACTTTTTTCCAACAAAGGTTTCCAAAACCCTGAATGAAACCATCTCAGATCTCATTCCACTGACTAACCAAATCACATAAAAACTAATCGGTTTAAATCTGTAAAACGCTGAACCTAAAGCTTAGCGAGTTTCGCCAATAAAATAAAATGTTTACCCATAAAGTTTTCAGCTTTAAAGGTAACGAAAAAAGAAGAAAACCCACCTGATTTGCCGTCGGGTAGCCAGCGTATCCAAACTGCGCATATGCAGCCATTGTTGCGCCCGCCAACTCACTGGCTTTCGGGGATTAAAAAAACGCAAAGGGACGCGGCGGATTCACTCTATGCGGGGTTTCACTGTGGGGTGTCCCAGGATGTGGGATGCTGCCGCTGCCCGAGCTGCTGACGGAGCCCTTGAAAAGGGGTTGGGGTCTGGCGACAGGCTTGGGGGTTGTAGCTGGCCGGGTTGTGGGAGTTAAGGGAGGTCGTGTGGGTGGCTTTCGGCGTGCGTGCTCGACGGCTAAGCACTTTGGGCGCTTTTGTTGTTTTGCTGGCTTGTTGGGTGTTGCTCTATTGTTGTTGTTGTTGTTGTTGTTGTTGGTTGTTGTTTGTTGCCGATGGTTGTTGTCTGCTGTTGTTGTTGCTGTTGCCGTTGCTCTTGCTGTTGGCCTTGTTGAAAATTGATAAAACAAATTGTCGATGTCGAGCAGTTCTGTTAATGTCGCCGGAGCCGGAAAATGTTTTGTTTGTTTTGTGTGACTTTGCTGATCTTTTTTTATTCGTTTATCCGTTTTTAAGCTTCATTTTTTGATGTTGTTGTTGTTGTATTGACTCTGATGTGCCGGCTTAAAAAAATAAACCCCGATGACTCCAAGTGTTTGCCCGCAAACAGATTTACGCTCCAAGTACAAATGTTCGCGGCTTCAGTTTTGAAGAATGTCGGCGCGGTGTCTTAGCTGTTTGTTTTTTGTAGGGGAAATCCCTAGGATTAAGTCCGGGTTAAGGGTTTAAGCTGGTGATATTTTTAAAGTTTCTTTGATTTAACAAACCAAATTCTTTAGAGTTAAACTCTTATTATTATTGAAACGGTTAATTTGATATATTTTTTTAATTATTTTAACCTAAAAACTATAATTTTATAAGCAGTCTTTTTCAACTAAACCTTTTCTTTTATAGTTGTTTTACTTTTTAAGGTAATTTATATACCTAAACATTTTTTCTTTATATAGTTTTTCATTTTTTTAGCTGAAGGCATTATTTTTGGGTCTAATTTCCCAGTTTCTAGCATTTAAATGTTCATTATACCAATTTTCGTCGAGAGTTTTTAGATTTTATTTTAGATTTTGAGTTTGGATTTTCCCCATTTCCGTTTTGTGGGTAGTTTTTCGAGGTTTTAGTTTTAGATTTTGTCTCTATTTAGATGTATTTTTGCACGCACTTTATTGTTATTTACGGCGGTTGCATCTGCCGATCCGTTTCGCTGGCGACGCTCTAGTAAAACGGGTTCCGCAACCTGTCAGCGGGATCTCAACGGAACGAACGGTGACGGCCGCCAGTGACTGCGACGGTGACTGCGACTTCGACTGTGACTCGTTTTTCGGCCTGCTTTTTTTCGACACTCGAGCGACGCGACGGCGGAGATGCGAAGATGCGAAGATGCGCACCTATTCGCGTTTCGAAACAAACTGTTTTTCGGCCGCTCAGCGAGCAGCGCCGTTGCGTGTGACAGAGAGCGACGAATATCCGACGGAGCGAGATAGCAGCTGCACAAGAGACTCTTCTTCGAGCAAGAGGGCCAGCGCTCTGGTTGGCCAGTATTCCAATCAGACAGGAAGACCCGAATAGCTGCCATTGCGCTTACTCTCGCTGGGAGAGGTGGTGAGCAAGCGAGATGGGTTGTGCTCACCGGGGCTGTTGTTGCTCTTTTTGAGAACGCCCACCTCCGAGCACTGGAAAGTCGAACGAGCTCGCTCTCTCTCTCTTTCGCCGTTCCCCTCTGCCTCTCGCACGCCACTGGAAGCGATTTGATGGCGGACCACGATCGAAAGGCTTCCTTCCCAATTGGATTCTATAACCAAAGTTGGCCAAGAATTTTCCGATATTGATAAGTAAAAAATAATTGGGAAAATAACTAGGGAGTTAGGCAAGACTTGGTATGGGGGAAACCTGCTAAAAGGGGATAATATCGCTAATTAATAACTATCAAGATTTATTCCATGGAAGGTATTTTTTTTTTATATTCTAAATAATTTTAAGATAATATAAAATATAAACTAAGAGCCCAGAAAATATAATTATAATATGATTATGTTTCTAAAAACACTACGAACAATTAAATTTAATTACGTAGTCCCAATTCTAAGCTTAATTTTAACTAAATAAAACATTATAAATATTTTTAAAATGAATCTAACATTTTTTCAACCTTAAACCCTTTTTTTAGTTCAATTTATTATATTACTTTCTTATTTAATTAGTAATTGTGCTTAAAATTATGTATTTTCCAAAAAAATTAATTTAAATTAAATAACACATGTTGAAAATGTATTTTCTTTATCACAAAGCAAAAATATATAGAACACAAAACATGAAATAACATTTGTTTAAGTATTTGTAAGACAAATGCATAAATTAACAAAAAAAATGTCAAAGAAAATCAACAACTACAAAGGCAACATTTTTCGACCTTGAGGAAAACTAAAAAATAAATCTTTTAGATATAAGCATAGCCTTTAATAAATGTCTAACATTATATTATTAATTAGTGTTAAAAATGGGATATTTCAAAGAAACTATTTGAAACATTTCATAAATATGAAAGACTAGAAATTGGCCCACTTAAAAATTCAAGGCCCCCTCACCGAAAATCCCAGCTAATTGGCACTAGCTAATCGTAACAAGAAACCGAAAATGGGGGAAAAATAAAACAAACAAATAAACAATCCACGATTCCATTCGATCCGAGGACGAAACCGAGAAGGAAAACGGGAACGAGGACGAGGACGAAGGCGTGGCTGAGTCCACTTGAGAGTCCTCGTTCTAATTAATGTTCGCGGAGAGGGGAGCGTTTTTGGTGGAATTTCTGTAAAATGAGTATTTTGATGTTTTGGGGTGTTAACGCGCTGCCATTTATTATAAATGTGAGCAGCGCATCTCAAACTCAAGAGAGACGCACACATGTGTCCCTTTATAATTTTCTTTCTTTTCTGTTTTTTCTGGTACTTACAAATGTACTTACTCGTATGTAAATGAGCCGAAAGGCACCAAGTATTTTTGGGAAAAAGTGACAGCCTGCGACGGGTTCATGATCGCTTCGGTTATTCTACACTCAGTTTCTGGACGTTACTCTCGACGGCGCCACGAAATTCTAAACCCACTTCGCAGGATCTGGGAGTAGCCAGCGGACGGACTGGCAAGGATGCACATGGCAGAAATTAAGTATTTATTTTTGAAATCTAAAACGGAGTGTTTTGAACTTGAAAATAATGAAAAGGGTGATTGACTTTAAATGGTTTCATATGGAAAAAATAGAGGAATCCTATAATATTAAGGAATTTTGAAAGTACATAACGTAAACATTAAATTATGGTATTTAAATTGCCTAAAAAAAACAATCGTTTTAGGAAAATAAAGAAAAGATGGCCTTAAATGTGTGATCAGCTTTAATTTATTATTTATGAATTAATTTAGTATATTTGGGAACATATGAAATGCGTTCCTTACGTTATAATTCAAATAAAATTAACTATTACCTTTTAATTTGAGCTACTTATATATATTACTATTTTAACATTATTCTCTGTTTATAAATTAATTAAAAGATAAATAAATGAAAAGTGACAACTAATAATAATAAAAAAACTATGTTTTGGAAATAGAAGAAATGTGTTCCTTGCCCTATAATTAAAATAAACCTTTTATCTTTTAATTTCAGCTATATTTATTACTACTCTAACTTCTTTTGGGATCATACATCAATTATAAGCTAAATAAATTAACAATAAATACACTAAAACCCATTCATATTATTCTAAAAAGAATATTATTAAATCAATTATTTCTTTTTGGCATAGGCCTCATGTTTTAATCCTTGGAGTGCTCTCTCCTTAAATTCCTGTGTGTGATTTCTGGAAATGATTTTCGATATGCGAATTGTGGCACATGTCGCCGCCGCCGCCTCGCCTGTCACCATAAATGTCGCCAAGGATCCCCAGGACGCCCATAGCGCCTGTGAGCTCTGTTTTCATTTAGTGCGACACAAACTCGAACATTCTTCACTCGGTGGACAGGACATGCAGATTATATTGAAAACAATTTAAATGTAGATTTTGGCGTTAAGAGAGTATTACTCTTCTGCTGCCGCTGCTCCTTCTTCTTCGGCAGATGCCAGGTGCGTTGGTTCAGGCTCCCCCACACACTCTCTCCTATAAATGTGTACAAATTTAACTGCTAATGTATGTCCTTGGTGTGTGTGTGAGGGGGTGGGTTGGGCTGGCTGTACGGAGAGTTGCAGGCAACTCCACCTGCCAGCCCCCCCGAAAGGCTTCTTACTTAAGTGTTGTTTCATGTCACCTGGAAAGCATTTGGACATGAAATTGTCGCTTTTCAGTATGTGGCACACACAGACAAAGATACTCACCCACACAGATACTCACACACGCACACACAGGAGCAGCAGCAGGCGAAAAATCTTCTTCACACACTCTTGCGAGGCAGCAAGGATAGTGCTCTTCTGAATATAATAAAATCCTTTTCGCAAAACGATAAACGATAAAGTCACCGGAACAAGCACAAAAAGGACTCGTCCATGCAAATTGCTTTAAATGAATTTGTTTTTGTTTGTATATGGTTACACTTGGAAAAGAGACTATTATTTAAGTAAGAGAATTAAAAATCTTGGGGTAATGTTGATCCTATTTAGCAGTTTCATTTATGTGTATGTGTATCAATAATCGTTTTAATTAAATATATATTAAGTTCTGATGCTGTAAGTCTAAATTAAATAATGCAGAGGCTATATTTAAATTTAATTTATTCTTATATAGAAAGATCGCTCACCTTAAATATTAGGTGGAAACGTTTTAATAAAGTTTCACTCTAAATTGTAAGCAAAATACGTACAAATTTTGAATATAGATACCAGAGAAAACCATATAAAATGTTTTAAGATATATTAAAATTATAAAGCTCTATAACAGTGTTTAATTCTGAACCAAAAATCATATATTCCTCAACATTTCCTCCTTGTGTGCTTGTGTCTGGGCCTGCTTTTGAATCTGAACCCACCGACGACTCCAAGGGGAGCCATGTTCTGTGTTTCAACACTAAAGATTCTGTTACAAATTGCCATAATCCTTGAGCAAATAGCACATCCACCATTTTTAAGCGGAAACTGAGAGGTGCGGGAAGGTGGCAGGTGGGAGGCGGCAGGTGGGCGGTGCTCACCCAATCAGCGTTCAACTTTATCAGCCATTTCCAGATAGCGCTCGGCACTATCGGGCGATATCGGCACCTGGCCATCTTATCGACGCACTCGAAATGAAATTGCTGATCAAACAGAACAAAAGCGCACACAACATTCTCCAAACATTCATAAATGGAAACATACTTATTTACTCACTTTTCAAAACAAATCAACAAATCGGTGCTCTTTGTGGTTCAAGTGCCGATCACCGCCGCACTGCCGCACCGCCGCAGAGTCAAAAGCATCCGCGTTGTGTTAGAGTCCCCGATTTGGAATGGGTCTCCGGTCTCCGGTCTCCGGTCTATGGACTACGAACTCCAGACCCTTTCCTCCGAATTCTTTGCGCGTGCGTTCCCTTTTGTCGGCGTTTTGACATCGACATCCCATCCGCAGTCACGATTGATTGTCGCAACAATTGCCGTGATTTCTGGCGGCCTCCAATTGGTTTTTCGAGGCGCGACCCGCTCCAGAATTATCGGTGCCAAGCCCCGTCGCCGTCGCACGTGATAACTCCCCGCTTTCGGGACTAATAGTACCCATATACGAGTATCTCTAACCCACGGCAATTACGTGTATAAGTAGATGCTTTGTATGGACAGCTGTCCGTCCATGGCGACGGTGGCATGCGTCACGACCCGGCACTGCCACATGAGGCACACGGCACACACAGTCGTGGGGTCTTCACTTTCGGGATCTTCTCTTCCCAAAGGTGTTTTGGGATGATTAGCACGTCGGAAGTGACTTGAAGTGTCAGCACTCGATTCTAATTGTGATTTAATGGAGAGCTGACTAAATTGGGAGAACGAAAAGGAAAGCTAGGTCACCGATAATGGTAATAAGGGTAAGAAAGGAATGAAATTCAATGCAGGTTTTGTCTCAATAAACGGCTTAAATATTTTAATGCTTTATTTAAAATGGAGTAAAATTAGAAAAGAAATGCATAAGATAGTCTTTTAAAAGAGATCTCGCAATATATTTTAAATATATTTTTATTAAATTTTTTTATTTATTATCGAATAAGATCCAAATAAGAGTAAAATAAACTACAATTAGAGGCCTTTTTATGGGAAATGTAAGACCCTTCAACGAAAATAAATAAATGTTCGTCTGAGCCCACTAAAAATTGGGTAGATATCTTCGAAAAGAATTCGATAAATAATCATTATATAATTGTAAGCTCTTGGTATATATTCCTATTAATTAAAAACTTCCTATATATTCCGAATTAATAAATATTGAAGAAGAAGTAAGTGAAGTAAGTAAGTAAGTAAGTAAGTAGAAGTAAGTGGAGTAAAATTAGAAAAGAAATGCATAAGATAGTCTTTTAGAAGAGAGCTCGCAATATATTTTAAATATATTTTTATTAAAGATGTGTTAACTATATTATAGAAATAAAGTGTTCTTTACATCAAAAAGGATGGACAAAACATCGAATAAGATCCAAATAAGAGTAAAATAAACTACAATTAGAGGCCTTTTTATAAGAAATGTAAGACCCTTCAAAGAAAATAAATAAATGTCCGTCTGATCACACTAAAAATTGGGTAGATATCTTCGAAAAGAATTCGATAAATAATCATTATATAATTGTAAGCTTCCTAATTGTATATATTCCTATTAATTAAAAACTTCCTATATATTCCGAATTAATAAATATTGAAGTACAAAATAAAAAGGCTTACAATCTAAATTAATATCTGGCAGCCGTAAAATATTTTATAGAGTCTTTACTTCCTCATTTCCCTTACTCTCCCCACAGGTAATCATACTCAACTCCTACTTTCCTCCCACAAATAATAATTGCAATAAACATTTACATAAAGGCAAGGGATAAAAATAAATCTAAATTACCCAACTTTCGGTCTGCTTAATTGACTGCAATCGTGGATGTGTGCCCTTTCCTTTGAGCTTCCGTTCGAACAGGGAAAAGTTTTGGCCACCGACGTGGCTCGACTCGATGTTGCCAACTTGAGTCCCTCCAGAGGGATTGGCAGACAAGCTTTTGGAGCTGCACACCTGTACTGCAGGGAGGCGAAATGAGTTCAAGGATATATACAAAGTTTTTCAAATTACCCAAAAGTTTCTCAACAACAAAAAAGTATGCTACGGAACGGGGATAATTACGAACTTCAAGCAGACAAGCTAATGTGCCAATAGCTTGTCAAATGGCAAGTACTTGACTTTATAGAAACTAATTGCAAGAAATGGTTACTTATTCTCCATGCTAAGATGGCAAATTAAAAACTAAGAAAAAAAACTCTTAAGTATTACTCCAACATAGATTTACATTTTCCTAGCAAGAATAAATATATTTTAATTCCTCGGCGTGCCCAAGTTGCCAAGTTAATTTATGTGACAGCTTCTTAGGGCATTTAACACCCCTCTCTTATTATAAATATACATTTTATATAGATAGACCTCGGAGACCTGCATGACGGATTGACTGTGATAGCACAATTATAAATAATGTCTACTTATCCCTTAAGAGGAAATGGCAAAGGAGCCCAATGTCGCCCTCCGCGCAAAAAGTGCGAGAAGTGCGAGATTCATGTTTGCCACCCAAAGTGAACAACATTTGCGAATTTCGAAATTAAATTCCGTGTCATTCCGTGTAAATCATTTGCAAAATTGCCGCCTTGTCGCTGCATCTAGTGGAGCGCGGAGGCCGTGGCAATTTATCAAAAATAAATCATTTTGATGAGTTGCCAGGCCAAGTTAAGGCCAATTGCCGGTTGCGATGGCAAATGCGGATCGCGAATTACGAATGGCATTATGGCATTCACTCAGAAAAAAATTAAGAAATATTTTAAACGGTGATCAAATATTTTTTAATTCAGGTTCATGCTTTAAAATATTTGTTATATATTCTTAAGGATATTTATAAAAAACATTTTGGGAAGTGGTTACTGAAGAAAAAGGCTGGCGTCCATCCGAAAGAACATCTTTGTGAGTTAAAGGTAAAAGTCGGGCTTATATTTAGTTTTATAATTTATATAAATTTCTATAACCCACTTTGGCATACAAAAATTCCATTAATACTGCAATATATATTTTTATTACGATTTAATTTAAATTTTTATTTCTGTGCATTTCCTGGGATGCTTCCCCACTTAATGTACAAGTACATATAGTACATAGGTCTCTGTACATACCTGTCGCCAGGGCTGGCAGGGTCGTAATAAATTGCAGATTAGTTTGCAAATCGCACAGTGCGTCAGTGAAATATGCGTACGCGTACGCGGCGCGGCGCGTGTGTATTTATGTCCGTTGACGCACCTTGACAGGCACTTTACGGGCGACACTCCGCTCCACTCCTCCCAGTCCCAGTCACAGTCCCAATCCCCTCCAGTTTAGCGCATCGCATTGCCTCGCATCGGAGTAATTAGTGCATCATCCCGTGTTGTGCATTTTCGGAACACCGAGAGCCGCCGAGGGATGTCAGTGCCATGTTATGCTGCACTAGATGTTCTCTCTGTGTCTGTTTACTCCGTACAGTTTTTCATTTCCCCGGGGCCGGGGAGGAAACTTGACTTTATTTTTAACATGTTTATTTGGTTTTTAGCAGAGAAATATTAAAGGTATAATTATTATATTACTTTCTTACCTTGGAAAACATATTAAACAAGTTTCTATGTTTACAACTGTATTTTTATCACAAAACTTGGTGGAATTCACTCTCGTTAGCCCCATCGATCTGTCAATTGGAAACTGCTCTCCTTTTCTCTTAAACAAATATCATTATAATTAGTTCATTACCTGAAGGTATGTAGGTGCATGTTAGTGTCAGCGATTCGTGTCGTCCGACGCCTTCCGCCGCTATGAAAGTCGCTCAAAAAAGTAACAACCCGATTTGAAAATTAACGCGAATCGATTAAAACAAATTGAAACAATGCTGGGGCGGCTGCCAGCATTAGCATCGTAAACTAATTGCGGGCAAGTGTAAATGCCCAGGCTGTAAAAAATTGTTCTCCGCTGGTGACAACAGTCGCATGTCGGCGCATTTTAAAAGCAATCATCAATTATGCAGGCTTCGAGCTCTCAGCTCTGAGTTCTGAGTTCTGAGTTCACTTCGGGCAAACAAGAAACGTCTCGGCATCGGCATTAACGATGATTAGTCGCGAGTCAGAAGCCAGCGACCCACTTGGCCAGGCATAATGTTTTAAAGTGCGAGTATCGGAGATACCAAGTGTTTTCCCTGTCAATTTTGTGAAAAATGATCCTTAAATATTCTCGGTTTTTCGGTATGTTTGGATGTTTCTTTCCTAGAATATTTTTTTGTATTATTTAAACGCATTGCAATGAGCCTATAGGCTCTATAGAGTTTAGTAAATTATTATAAGTAAGAAAACACAATTTTTTAAAGTCTTAAAGCTTGCGAGCATTAAATAGGGTTTGATAATTATAATTCATCTTTTTAACATAATTGGGTAAGTAGCATAATAACGGATACAGTTTTTTATAAACATAATATTATCAAACTGTTTATAACTTTATTTCTTTGTTAATTTATTGAATTCTTATATTTCCCGGTACTACAAGGTCATCACTTTAACTTAGTCCACTAGTCTCAAAAAATACCTTTAATTACAATGTCAGGAATCTTGAATAATGTTTTATTTTAAGGAAAAACATTTATTTTTATTAAAAGTTAAATTATGTATAATGACACAGGCTTACATATTTAATTTTGGAGAAAACAAAGCCAGAAACCCTTTCTTTCTGGAAACTTTTAATACTTTGCAGAAGAAGGACACACAATTTCCCTTTGTTGAAAATTGTTTTCATAACCAAATATTTTCATTGATCTAATTTTTCAGACATAACTTTCTTTCCCTTATAAAAATCCAAATTATATATAAAGTACATGTACTATTTAGTAATATAACCACCATTTCGCAAGTATATCCCGCTCTATAGGTAAATTCGAAATTAATTCCGATCCATTTGAGTGTCAGATCAACTAAAATAATGCGATGCCAATCCGGCAGAATGAATGTCTGCCGCGAAAAGCACTCGGCGTTCGGTAAATAAAATTAAACGACGCCCGGTCGGTTCGTTCGTAAATTCAATAAATAATTATGTGTAACGATTGCCCGACTTCAGAGAGCGCAGAATGCCATGCCGGGCAGTAATATTGGGAGTATCTGGGTCTGCAGTTAATGTACCTATTTGGCGGCCAGCCGCAGGACGGAGGACGCTGGACGCTGGATGGGGCGACGTCCACGCGGCGTATGCGCATTTATTAAATGGTGACTCCTTTCTTGGCCCACGGACAACGGAGTTCCAATTTGCAGCACAATGCAAATTGCATTGTAGTCGAGTTATTGTATAATTGGTGCAATGTTGCCGGGCAAAAGGATGGACCTGGTGGGGTGGGTGGCCTCTGCCTCGAGGCCGGGACTCGGTACGCCGGACTCCTGCTCCGGACTCCTGCTCTGTACTGAGGACTCCGGGCAACCGTTGTCCGTGCCGTGGCGCTTGTGTTCGTGTCAATAAATTAAAATGAGAATTGATTCGCTTACGCCCGATTTAAGCAACAACAGGCTATATTATGGGCAGATATCCGTAGATACGGATACGCAGGAAGGCAGATGCAACTGCAGATGCAGATGCCGATGCCGTTGCAGATACAGATGCATTTGCAGATACAGATAGCGAGGCCTCGATTTTCATTGCAAAAAGGGTGCAGCCAGAGCCAAAAGGGGCATTTCGAAACTATTAACAAACAAATTAAATGTTGGACCCGCACTTTAAAAACCAATTTCAGAAACGCATTACAAGAAAATTCCATTAAACAACGCGTCGGTGTACGGAATCGTGTGGAATCGCCTCTTTTTGTGGCACCAGAAACTGAAACAGAAACTGCCTCGCCAGACAGACTGTCTCCGCATTAAGATAAGAGAAATCGTCTAACAAAACGCATAATCGAAATCGGGACGAGAGGCAGCTTTAAAAAGTCGGTAAGACAATTTAAATTTATTTCAAACAGCGTGTATAATACAAATCATGGATGACCATAACACACTCGAACAAGATAAGTGAGGAGCGTCGAAGCTTGGATCCGACTTGTCTGCGGGTCGCGGCTACATGGATACTTCGGTCGGATACTCGGCCTCTCGGATACTCAGATACTCGCTCGTATCTTTTGGGGACGGCGACAAACCTGCAGATAGTAAATGTCGGCCTCACAATAAAATTAGCTGTTTTAATGACAGGCGGGTCCCCGAGCTGAGTGCCCCGGCCAGGCTCTAGGCTCCAGATTCCAGATTCCAGACCTTAAGGAACCGGAGACCGTTAAAATATTGGCGGCAAGGAAATCGATTGGTATACCAATCAAACGGCATCGTAAATATTATCGCGGCCATCTGCAACCTTGCAGCTCTCGGATCGGTTCCCGGTTCCATAGTGCTGTCCATAAATTTCCACACGTGACATTTCTTTGTCATGTTAATTAGACCGCCAAGTAGATGCCGATACTGATGCTGAAATCGGATAGGGCATCTTAAATACCTGCTCTAAGAATCGGAGACAGCCATTAAGTGCATAGTCCGAGTCCGGGTTATTCCCAGGAAAAACGCGCAACCTGTGTGATGTCTCAGATGCGTGGAAAATGAGCAGACGATGTGGCGACATTTTCCCTCTCTGCCCCGAAAGCCATCTCATTAAGATGTGAAAAATTCTATTTCATTAATAAAATATTCGTTTTCCTGTCCCGCATAATTAACTCGATTCCATGCCGATCTCTCTCTAGTTTATTTATTTTAAAATACAAGTGTCCTAGGGTTGGTGGAAAGGAGAATATAAAGCTTACATTTAATGACCTCAAGGCGGTAAATTCTATTACAAGAATTATAATAACCAAGCCTAAACTTATACCCTTTTAAAAAATTCCAGTTTAATAAGGTTTTTACTTTTTTATTACCTTAAATTAAAGTTCCATAGGTAATTATTTAAACAAAATATTAAGCACTTAATATTCCACAGACTTCCTTTTTCATTAAATTCACAAATAGATGCTCTACTCAACTTTGCCATAATTTTAAATTCCTAAAAGCAGAAAGAAAATAATAAATTACTTCTGAAAAAAGTTTATAAATATTAAATATAAATTTCTTCCTTTAGTTATCTAACCTTCCGCCTTCTTCAATATCGAAAAAAACAGGCCATTAAATTTGTGTTGCTATTTAAACACCTCCAAGTCATATCGAACGGGAAATCTCAAGTATTTATCCCACAAGGTGGCCGCGATCGGCGGAGACATCCCAACACCAGTGCCTAATGTGGCCTAATGGTCATAATTATTTTAGCTTGTCTTATCATCGCCAGTTGTCTAAATATACATTTGTATGCTCGAGTGTAGCGCGTCGGAAATAATCAGCTGCCTTGACAGAGGTGGCCATTGGTCCCACATATCGTGGGCGCTTTTAGTAGATTTTTTCCCCTCTTTTTGGATTTCTTTGCTTGTAGTTTAATTCTCCATTTCTTTAAAAATTTGTTTGTGCGACAGAGGGACCCGTGGAGGTACGGTCATGATTGATCGGCCACAATACATGTCCATTAAATATGACTCTAAGCCGGGGCGTGTGGATCATAATAGATGATGATGAAATGTCTTTGCTTTGCTGCAATCAATTATTCAAGAGAAAAAGACAGTCCATTGACAAATCGTAGACATTGTCTCCTAGAAAAGCTTCCAGTGATCCCAAAAAAGAAAGGAAACTGTGTTTAATAATCTCTAATATTTATTTTGGGTGATATGAAAGTCTTTCTTTTATGTATTTCCGTAATTTAGTGTACTTCATTATCATTTATTAGAAATTAAAATTTTAAGAAAATAACAGACACTTAATTAAATAATTTTCTTGGAACCCACTTCCTTTGAGCCAAGCCCTGCCCCAGGACATGCAGCAGGGGTAGCTGCTCAATGAGTTAAGTCTATAACTCACACACACACACCGAATCTCGAGGATGGCATTAGGGAAATTAGCATACGCCATCAAGTATACGCCCTCGTGTGCGCTGTTCCTTTGGCAGCAGCATCAGGAGCAACGGAGGCAGCAGCCGGAATAGACAGACTACACACTCATGTCACGATGCAATTTCCAGGATATTAATTGTTATAGTTGCGAGATGTGTCTGCTTGAATTGTTCCTGAGGCTTTTGTGCGTTGCAACGAATTTCTAATCCTGTTGAAAACAAACGTATCGCCCTGCCTGGGCTCTGTCAAAGCCAGAAGCCAGTAACCGGAGACCCGAAGAGGCTGGAGTCTCGAGACTGGTGCCTGGTGCCTGGATCCCGAATCCTGGCTGCACTGACACAAGGATTTCCCGTACATGACAAGCGGCAGCTATAATTTATAGAAGCTGCGTAAGTAAGCTGCGTGGTCGAGGATGCACTGCCACCCCCGGCAAAGGGTTGGCTGGCTGTCGTAGAACCCTATCTCGTCGTAGCTCTGGATGCTGTGTGTTTGTTCTCGTCTTGTTTCACTTAAATGACACTTTGCATTCTTGTAGCATCTTGGAGCAGCATCCACCACCGAATCTTACCCCTTCTTCTCCTCGTCCTCCTTCGACTGGCTGTCTATTCCAGCAGAATGTCGGCATGTCTCAAGGAATTTTCCCTTCATTATTCCGGGGCAAATTTGTGTCTCTTGGTATTTTATAATTGAGTGTGAATATTTGCGATTAATATGAAAATTTGTGAAAATTTAATAAAATAAATATCCTACAACATTTCTGGATCAATAACGTTGAATGCCAACTAATTGCTTAAGCCGAATCGAGTATTAAAGCAGGCTTTGGATAAGAGAAAGCCTTGGCTTAGCATTTTTGAATAGATTTCTATTGTTTATGCTTAAGACGCACGAACATTGTGTGTTTGGGTTTGGCTTAAATATTTGTGAATTAACGGAATTAGTGGAAAAGGGGTTAGCTCTAGAAATTTACACAACATATTTGCTCACGGCTATGGTACAGTGATTTCTTGATTTAAAAGTATTCCATGAGTTTAAGCTATTTGTTTTTGCAGAAGAAAGCATTTATTTGTAATTTATTTTATTTTATTTCTTTGAAGTTTGCTAAAGTTATGGGGAAAAGTCAGGCACATGTAAGATTTCCTAAAGTAATTTATATGTATTTATTAAAAAATGGTTCTGTTTTAATTACTAAGTTAGCCTAGATCGTTGTATATAAAAAATATTATAATTTAGCTGACTTTTACGTCAGAGTTTAGACCTTATTCCTTAATTATTATTATTTCTCCCCATTTTCCAAGTGAGTTCCTATTTAATTTACTATTTTCCTAACCAATTAATTATCTTTAATTTTTAAGATTAGTACATGGAAGCATTTACATTTCCTTTACTCTTTTTCTGGCCCTTAAAAACTACTTTAACATCAAGAAAGCCAGACTTATTTGTACCAACCTAATGAATGGTGATTAAATCCCCCAAGTTCTCCTTTTAATATGACTTTTATAAGCCAAAAAGCAGCGCTGGCCTTAAATCAACTTAATCGCTTACCGTTTTCGACACTTTGAACAAAGAGGAAAGAAATTGATGTGCCATTCACTTTGACTGTATGAGAAATGTTTCCGTGACATTTGTAAGAGACTGGCCACTTGACCATGGTGACTGCTCAAAGTCCCCGATCACCGAAGATTTCTCGTCTGGGATCTAGGCATAAAGAAGGTAACTAATCACAAATACGACGCGGTACCTACTACTGCGACTGTCAATAATAAATTACCGTGATTTTCACATGGTGTTGAAGGATTGCCCACACACGAGTGAGTCTCCCGTCTCTGGTACTTGGAAACGGGTCGAGAGATCTCTGGTCGGAGAGAGACTGAAGCAAATGCGACAAGTTTCCAAATGGGTAACAATTTCCAAAGTGATTAATTCGCCTGCTGGCTGCCATCGAGCATTCGGCCATTGGATTGATTTATGGCCGCAAGACGTTAAGTGGATGCAAGATAAGTTAACTGTCGTATATCCTCGCCGCTGGTGACCGATCCAATCCGATCCGATCCCGATCCCTAAGCCAAACCCGAACTGGAAACCAAGACAATACGGAGAACGTCGAGTGGCGGGATCCCATGGTTTATGACCCATAAACGAGATCGCTTCACAAGCGCGGCACGGCGAAGGATCTCGGAGTTCGGACTCAGAATCTCCATCTCGCCCAGATGCGATTAATTTACCCGCCTTACTGATTGGAGACCCCAATGTGTAATGGGAAATTTTATGCCCGGCGCGGTCATTTAGCATTGTAAAACAACCCATAAAGCGTGCGGGGCACTTGGCCTTAAGTAAACTATGGGAACGGAACTAATGTCCCGCTGATGGCACCATAGAATTACTGGAAACCGTTTAAGAAATTAGTTCCCGAACCCCAAAGCGCCACTCGGCATGTGGCGGCTGCAGCTCTTGGACCTGGATCCATTTCCACCTGTCCGCCGTCCACCATCCAGGTACATGTGTAAACTGTGTCAAACGAAACCAAATTAATCACTTGCACTTACAAATTCGAGCGGAGGAATGGCATCGGCAGCGTCGCCGCTAATTCGGAATGGCCTCTTCAGCGCGACGACTGCCTTCGTCGGCTGTCAATTTCAATTGAATTGGCAATTTGTTGCATAATCGAGCCGCCGCTAAATGTTAATTTATCAAACGGCGATAGTCGTTACAAATTGTTTTCCCCATAAACGCCAACTTCCCCCAGGTTAGAAGCCCACAAGCCCCCCGATCCCGGCTCAGAGATGCCGCCGCGGTTTGCGTTTCGAGTGCTTTTTCGTTGCGAATGCGGCGCGCGGGCATTGTCCATGTCCCGCATTTAACAATTTCTGCGGCAATTCGGCAATGTCTGCACTAGAAAAAAATATTACTTAGCTTGTGAGTTAAATAGGTGCTATTTCATAATTTTTTAAGGCTCACAAAGATTTTATCTTATTATAATAATTATTTATTGAGAGTTTTGAAGGTTACCAGCCTTCAGCGGATTTCTTTTGTTTTCCTATTTGGCTCAGAACGGGCGGAAAATTATTCTTGTGGTATTTATTAATATAAATTATAATATTTTCTTAGCCAAATATACATTTTTGAATTTATTAGACTAATAATATACCAGGAAACGTGGCTAGATTTTTGTATCGTGCTAAATGTTACAAGTAGTATAACTTTTGGCCTCGAAAAAAACCTTATATTTCTAAGGGTATAATTTCGCCGTTTTCTAGTCTCGAAAACTATATTTTCTTCTCGTGACATTATTAAATAAGTTATCGTGTTTACAACAAGATTTAGATTTAAGTAAAGTCTGAAAGGGTGGATGAAAAATCATAAAACTAAAAAGAAAGTAAGAGTAAGTACAAAACTCTAAAATCTGTAGGCGAAATATATTATTAATACATCAAAAGAGTGAGGAAAATTCAAGATTCAAATTCAATACAAGAACTGTCAAAATATATTTATAATACATTTAATCAAATACCATGTATAAAACAATAGCCTTTAATTTAGCTAAAACATTATTTCATATATAAAAAAAATATTATGGCTTTTATTTTAATACAACGTAGTGTATGCGCATTGTAAATACCTTATCCGTTTTTACTTGAATCATACCTTTTGCAAGAGTATAAAAAATGCTTAATTACACCTATCATTACCATTTTTGTACGTCATGTTTTCTGCTTTTTTGTGCCTGTCCTCGATTTGGGCAATGAGGAAAAAATAATAATATATTACATTTGCAATCGATTAATGACACTGGTTTGCCGCCATATTCATTCCAAAAGCCTGCTGTAGTTGTCGCTGAATTAGAACAATTGTTCAAACTATAAATTAATGTAAAATAATGCTAATTATGAGTTGGTTGAAGGGTGGAAGGTAATTTTCCAGAAATAAATATAAGTGACAGGTCAATAAATTAAATATTAATAGCTAGTGAAATGTGTCGGAATGTAGGCATGTCATTAGCAATTACAAAATTCTTTTTTCCTTAAAATAAAATAGATTTGATATTGAGTTTGTTTGTGAAATAAAGAGGTAACTAAGTATATATAATTATTGGCATTTTTGCTGGAATCCCCAAAACGTTCTTATTTGTTTCTTTAACTTATTAGAAGATAGAGCTGAAACCTTACTCTACTTACCTTCGAACCGCAGTGATAAATGCTACCCATCCCATTATAAAACACTTTACAGCTTCATGATTATAAAGAATTTTATTAAACGATTTAAAATTATTTAGATTATGTGTTCATATAGACGAAGTGTTTAGTGTGAAGTCTGTTAGACAATGAAAAACGTATCACAGTTTACAATCTTATTGCGCTAGTTTAGTATTTAGCCTAAGCTTACATTGCGTTTTGAAGAGAAACATTTGATCTGGTACTCTAAATACATGATGCATAACTCGAATGAAACTTGAAGTTGTTTTACGCGGTGTATAGGGTTACGTTGAATATTACACGATCCCAATGGGGCCTCTTATCTACCAGATATATAGAGCCAGTGCTGCCCAAGAAGAGGGTGGATTTCTTTGATTTTTTTAAAGATGTTCAACACTCTTTGATTTTATTAGAGACTTAAAGCAGAGCTTCGGACAGCACCGGCTATATATATCCCACTTTAGTTGACAAACTTCTTGAAGAGCGGCCTGAACATGGCCTCATTCCTTTGCAGCTGGAGCGGCGAGGATGAGGAGGAGCTGCTGCTGCTGCTGCTGTTCCCGCTGCTGTAGTCCTCACGCGGCGAGTACTCGCCGAGCCGGGAGGAGAAGTTCATCGGGTAGCCGTTGTACTGGGCGGCATTACTGCTGCGACAGGTAGCGATCGTAGGGGCTGGAGTAGCGGTAGGCAGGAGACTCAAAGCTCCGCTCAGCACCTTCATATTCGGCGGAGTTTGGGGTGGAGTATCGGGTTGGGCTTCGGGAAACCCCATCGCCCGCTGACTCGCTGTGGACTGAGATTGGAACTGCTGCCGCTGGAACTGCAGCTGCGCTCCGCTCGAACTTCCCGTAGTAAGGATGGTAGGCGTATGCGTGCCGCTGGAACTGCTGCTCCCGCTGCTCCGCTGCCCCACCAGCAGCTGCTGCGGATGCAGTTGCTCCTGCAGCGGCTGCTGCTGCTGCTGCTGCTGCTGTGGGATACTGCTGTAGGGCATACTGTTGCTGCTGCTCGTAGTATGCAGCTGCTGGGTCGTAGCCCCTAGAAAACCCCCGTAGGCCGTGGTGTGCGGCCTCAGGTAGGGAGCCGCGGCCCCATTGAACACCTGATCCCGCCCAGCTCCGCCTGCCCCCTCCTGCTGCTGCACCGGCGGATACTGCTGCTGCAGCGGCATCGAGTGATTTGGGTGACCCTGGCCCATGTAGGCCGGCGGCGGGGTCTTGCAGCCAACTGTGTCGGCCAGACTCCAGATCTTCGGCTTGGTAGCTGGAATCGGCACGCCACAGTCCCGGCCTAGCTGGTTTTTTGGCTCCCCATTGTCCCCGTGGAGCTTCGATCCCGTTCCCGAACCCTCCCCGCCGTGAAAGGGCATTATGCCCTGCTGACCCGGCTGGTAGTAGGCGGGATGCTGATGGTGATACGGGTGATAGCCGCCGGCAGCGGAACCACCTCCTCCGCCTGCTCCATGGTAGCCGCCACTGCCCGCCGAGGGATAGCCGAAGCCTGCCCGCAGGATGCTTGCCTGCTGGCCCAGGCACTTCTGGTCCTCGTCAATGGCGTCCTCCTCCTCTTTGGTCTCATCTGGTTCAAGGAAGGGAAGGATGTAAGTACTTAACCCAGGGTAAGGCCTCCCAAGTCCTTTACCTTTGGCCAGGCCACTGCCACTCTGGCTTCCCTTGCTCCCCGGCTCCAGGTCCTCCTTGTCCTTCTCATCGTCGGACACCATGGCATCGTCGTCGTCATCCGTGCGATTCTTCGGCTCCCAGGTCATCTTGTTCTCCTTCTTCAGCCGCCGCCGGGCATTGGCAAACCAGGTGGAGACCTGGGTGAGCGTCATCTTGGTGATGATGGCCAGCATGATCTTCTCGCCCTTTGTGGGATACGGATTCTTCTTGTGCTCATTCAGCCAGGCCTTCAGCGTGGCCGTGGACTCCCGGGTGGCGTTCTTGCGACGAGCCGCCAGATCGTAACTGGCTCCGTAGCTGGAATTATAAAGAAGAAAACAAAAAATTAAATAAAATATATAAAAAGATTTTAAGATAAGTACAAAGTGGAAAATTAAAGAGACTTTCTTAGCCAGGGGCTTGCTTCCCTTTTCTCTAATTGCAATGCCCCGTAAAAAATGCAGCAGCGAAAAAACATGGAAATTCATTAAAAATGCGGAAAACTCAAATTGATGTTTTCCTACCCCCTCGGCTCCCTCCTAACTTTTCCCCAGAGCTCGTCGGGATCGTCGTCCTGCCAGTGTAATACATCGTCAAAATATTGTAAAACATAGTTGTGAAACAGGGCACGGCCACAAAAAGCAGCAACAGCAGTCCAAACAGCGTCTCCGGCAATAACGAGGACGACAAGTGGGTGCAACCTCCTCCTCCTCCTCCGCCGCCAGCAGGGCTGGTGCACTTATCGCACATTTTTTAACCCACCAGAGGCTGTGTGGAATGGATTCCCTTCGCAGTAAGGGCTCCCCGGCAGCAGCAGCACTTCCTAGCTAAAATTAAGCCCCAGCCCATGCGTACTTCGCTGCACATCCGGCTCATCCGTTCGCCGGGCATTTCACTTTCGGGTCTTCGCCGAGCCCCACTCCCACTCCCGCTACCAATCCCTTTTCGTCCTCCTTTATCCTCTGTGTTGCTCTCTTTTTCATGGGATTTTTATGGAGCCACAATCAACAGTTTGTGTGCGGTGAATTTTACAACAAGATAAAGAACGAAACTCGGAACCGCTGCCCGTCGAATGCAAATTCAACGTCCTTTCTCCTTGTTTTTTCTCCTTTGGTTTTTTTTTTTTTTTTTTTTTTTTGGTATATTTTTATTCCCCTTTTGTAGCGCTAGTTGAGCCTGATTGTGTGCAGTGTGGAGGAGGATGTTGCCAGTGATTAGCACAAGAGTTTGGAGGAGGTCCCGTGGTTTTGCAAACAATCAAAAAATACAGCGAGACTTTTACTAAAAGCTGATTTTTTTTTGTGAGTTACAATACTGGTTTACAGTGTTTGTGGTATTTATTTGTTTCCTCTTTTTATTAAAAATTGTTTTGTATTAAATTCCCTAGATTTAAATAGATTAAATATACTTTAAGCAAACTAAATTTGTACGTTAAAGAGGTAAATTTGTTAAAATTGTTTAAATTCTAAGATTTTCTGCTTATCCGCTTAATAGAGTTATTCACCCAAGACAACAATAAAGGTAATTGAATAATAATAATGAATAATTACAATACATAACATAAATAAATAAATAGCTAAAAAAAGTTGTCCGCTTAAGAGAGTTGTAGACTAAAATCCCCTTTGCTGCCATAAGAAAGTTGTCCGCTCAATAGAGTTATCCGCTAAAATACCCCCTTAGTATATGATTCCAGGGTTTCTTCAATTTATGTACGCCCAAGAGAGTTTCCACTGTATTTTAGGTCCAGACAAGAAATCAAATTTGTCCAATGACCGTGACGGCAGGCCCCAGAAACCCGTAATTTTAGGCACGTAACCCGTAACATAGTCCGAAGGCGGTTATATAATTCCGCGGACATATGATTATCGCGTAGTTCGGTGGCTATAGCTCTATATGTAGCTGGAGCTGGAGCTGGATCCGATTCGAGTGATACGCTTTGTGGGCTTTTTGTGCTGTTATGTTTACAAGCTAACACAACATCAATTTGTCCGTAATTGGCACGCATCCTATTTTTGTATTCGCCATATAATTGCAGTGCCGCGAAATGCATGTACCAGCATACATGTGTCTGCGTTCTTTTGGCATAACTCGTAAACAAAAATGATTTGGCCGCTACTGCTACTTGCGGCCGCTGTTGCTAGCGGGCCATAATCTTGTTAACAAATCACATTCTTGTTCACACAAATACAGGGCGACGGATACGGCTATATGGCTCTCTATGGCTATATTTCGTCGCTTGCACTCGGAAAAACTAGATTTTCTATGTTAAAACAATTAAGTTTGATTTTTTCCTCTAAGTCTGTTTATTTTATATACTAAAAATGGTCCTTAAATCAAGGTCATATAATTTTTGTAATTCTATATTTTATATGAAAATTCTCTTGAAATTAGATAGTATTAAGTATTAAGCATTTTCTTTAAAAAGTAAACAATTTCTTAGCCATATTTTTTTAATAACTAAATATTTAATTAATATATTATATATTAATATTATTTTGTATGTTCTTAAAGCAATGCCTCAAGCTCTAAAAAAATACAATAAATATTTGTTTGCAATTTTTTTTACAAAAGAGAAACACTTTAAAATATTTTAGAAATATTTTTCTAGGAAATCCGTTAAAAAAAAAATTTATATAATGTTTGGCAAACATTTCCCAGAGAAAAAACGCTTTTTTCTTAATTTCCAAGGTTACACAATTTCATAGAAGATTTTCTCAAATTTAAATCTATATTAAATTCCAGTGCAGTTGGTCGGCAATGGCCGAATGGCGCGCTTATTAGTTTTAGACCGGCTTACACACATTTACATTTTTAGCTTCTACGCGGAACACATGCAATTTGGTCGGAGACCCGCCAATTACGGCGGCCATTATCTGCGAGTTGCGATTTACTCGTACATTTCGAACAAATAACGCCGGCATTAAAATGACATTCGCTCCCGTGAGCAGACACGGGCATGCCTGTCACTGGGTAATTACGATGGCTGTCGTGCCACCCCCACTCAGGCGGAGGCCCTCCTCCCCATTTCATTTTGACGCGACCCCCTGCAATTTCCATCTGCCAGACAGACAGACCGAGGGACGAAGAGACAGTCAGTCAGTCAGATTTTCCACCTTTCCACCGGTGGAGTCCACCGTTTCCCACTCTGGTGCCAATTTGTGACGATGAACAAAACAAAGCGCAATCGTTCCCCTCTTAAATGTCTTTGACAAACCCGTAAATATGTACACGCCTACACACAGAGGGAAAAAAATATAGCAATTAAGGTTGGACTTAAAAAAATATTAAGAGTTGGGAAAAAACCTCTTCAATAGAAAATAATTTAGTTTAAGTTTTCTAAAATGAAAAATAGTTCCTGTAAGTTTTTTTAGACTTAAATAAATAAACCAATGTATTTTGAATTTTTCTTATATTTTTGTAAATAAAGAAACATATTCTAAGCAAAAAAACAAAAATATCAAAGGGCTTTGAAAGAAAATATAAAATAGAAATCTTTAAAAAATCAGATCACAAACCTAATTAAATGTAAAAAAATAAGAAATATAGAAATGGGATCATTAAATATTAATTATTTGCAAATATATTACAGCTCCATTTCAGAAATTGCAAAGTTTTAATAAAAATAGTAAAGTATAATTATTTTTTTTATTCTATGCTGTAATTATAAGGATTTTAAATGTATTTAAAGGTGCAATTGAATAAATTTTAGGCTTAATCTTTTACTATGTCTTTAAAAGGATTTCTAAGTAAACTGAAACAGTTTAAAATAAGTATTTCGATAAAGAATTTATGAATTGAAAATACTTTTGTTTAAAACTTAAATTTCGATTTAAGAATATATTTTTTTTAAGGCTTCCAAAAGTTAAATTAATATTTCAGAAAGTTCGCAAACAAAAAATATTTAAAAATAGTTCCAATTTTGATAAGGAATTTAGCTTAAATGTAAATGTGTCAATACCTATTCTTATATTATATAAAAATAGTTACTTTTTGTGCAGTGCACTTTACAGACTGGCCGAAACACATACCAACACAACACCGGTACATCGGTAAGTACGTGCGTATGTACTGCCGCTCAATATGGCCGCCAACATGGCGTTCATTTGCGGCTCACACCTCCCCGTCCCCACTGCACCCCCTTTGGCACCCCCTTCGGCAGCCCCTTCGCCACCCCTCACACCCCTCGCTCGGCTGCATCGCTTACAACTCACTCACTCATTCATTCACTTAGCTGCAGCTCGATTTCATGGGCTTTCCGCACGCAAGCCGGCCCGAAGCGAACCGTCCAACGGGAAGCCGCAGCCGTTGCATGCCACTCAGCCTTCTCTCGGCCAGCTCTTCCCCCGATCTGGAATCGGAATAATACTGGGACTGGAACTGAGACTGGTACTGGGGCCTCGTCCTCTTCCTCCCATCACACTCCTGTGTGTGAGTGGTATGTGCGTACGCACTTATGCATGCATATGCACCCACGTGTGCACATACTTTTCGCAGTACTGTATGTGTGCATGCACGGCGAAAAATGTTGAGCATATGAAATAAAATATTTATTTAATAGGTGCTAATTAAGCAGCATACTCCACAAAATCACGCACTTACACGGGGAGAAATACTTGAGATGTTTATAAAATTTAAAACTATTTTTTAGGTCATGAAAGTAACATGTATTTATACGTGACCGAAATCTGCTTCTTAGTTTAGATTTCTAATCGAATTTTAATTTTATAAGACTAAGGTCATAACTTTTTATAAAAAAAAATATATAAAAACGGATACTGATGTGTGCCATCTTCAGAAACAAGAGAACATTAAGTTGGGAAATCAAGCTTCTTCTATTTCATTTATTTAAAATCCAATAAAAATAATCTTAAAATATATATTTTTAATATAAGTTCCCTAATTTAATTTCTGTGCATAAACACACATGCATCTATATACAAATGCTCTGTGTGTGCGGACGGACGATGTGCGTTGTGCGCTCTGGCGTGCAATTAACTGCTATTATTTTTGCAGCAATCATAAATAAATAATTTCGCGCTCTCATACAGTTTCGAACAATTCAAATTTTATTATCGCCCAGTCCCTAAAGCACATGGCGGCAAGTCGGAGGGGAAATCGGAGGAAGAAAACAGGACACGATGTCTGGGCAGGGGCAGGGTCTGGGGCAGCGCAGCCGCCGCAAGCAATTAAATTCAAATCAATTTCAAGTACTCGCAAATATTTTGTAATTAATTATGGGCGAGCGATTGCATTTGGTTCGCGTATTTAAATTGCGCTAAAAGGCTTTCTATTTATTTTCTATCAGAAGCAATTAATTATTGTTTGTGTGTCTTAATTTGTGGCACCGAGCCACGCAATTGCGTAACAACTAATTAAGTCAGAGAGAAAGAGTGCTCTGCTTACCCATAGGCCGACATGGGATCGTAGGAATAATAGCCGGTGGTGGGCTGCAGCCCGGCCGATGTCCAGGCTCCCATTTCGGGACCCGCTCCCGTGTCCTTGAGTCCGTACGGATTGCTCTGAAACGATTAAGAATTCAGTTGAATTAAGTTATTATGTACTATATTTGTCGAACGGAGGCGAACAAAGCATTTTCCCACAGTTTCCAAAGTTGACAATTTTGTTAACATGGAATTTATAATTTGGCAACATATTTCGCGGCTAAACAAGCAAATGCCGCCATGCTGGCCATATATTTCGGAGACATTCATCGACAGATACAGCGATCGATACCGAGAATCCATAATTTAAGGCAGCAACTTATTATCTAAGCCGGAGCGCCGATTATTGTTATTAAACGAGTATAAAATCGGGGCTTTTGCGGGACTGACACTTTGAATTTTAATGTTAATTTTAATTCAGTCTGCTTTTCGGAGTCCGAGTCCAAGTCTGGCTGTGGCGTGCTGCGATTTATGCCCTCGGAAAATGACAGCCGGATTTATGAGCGACAACTATTGGCCAGATCGAGCGGTCGAGCGCCCAATCTGGTTGGCCCTGTCGACCCGGGCTTTTGTGGGCTCTTGATTTATGAAATGGTATTAACATTTTTAATTGCCGAACATCATGTATGCCGTTGTTTATTAATTTTTCACCCCCTCCAGAGCCGAGAGCCCTCCTCGAATCAATTCAGATGCCGCCGCCTCGGCCGCCGCGGTCGAGTGACAAATATATTTATCAAAATGTCGTTTGAACAGGTATTGGTATTGGGTTTAGTTCGCCATCGAAAAAAGAGATCTCGCCGTCGTCGTAGTCGTTCCCCGATTTATTTACCAATCGAAATGATGTGTAAGATTCTGCCAGATCCCGCGTATTAACACCTCGCTCCCAAATTGAACAGACATCTTATCGAGCCCCCCGAGATATTTTCTTAATTAAAAGTATGCGCTTCGTGACGCGACGTCCCGATAAAGAAGACACTCGGTCAGGTGCTCTCTTGCCACAGAAAAAGAAGGGAGAAAAAACCAAATAAAAATAAAGACGAACCAAAAAGGAGAAGAACGAATGAATTTCCTGTTGTTGTAAATAACAATTTAACATGACACTTTGGTGGCTGCCGCCGCTGCCGTCTCCGCCCCATTTGCTTTTCCTCTCCTTTTTTCCCGGGGGGTTTTCCTCTTACATCACTCTCTTGCCTCCAAAGGAGGAGGTTTTCTTTGAAGTACTTTGCCGACTGCCGCCCAAGTTGATTAGACCGTGTTTCGTTCATATTAATTAGATCATTCAAACTAATGTGCTTATTACAGCTCTGGGGAACGGGGGAAATATTGTTGACAAAGTCGCGGGACAAGTGTTTTAAGATTTCCCTAAATTAGTAACAATTTATGAAACTTGTTCGGTAATTTGTGTGAAGAATAATGGGAACTAAAAATAGGGCAAAAGTCTGGGAGAATTTGATTTGGCCTAAACTTAGGCAGATTTATTCGAAGTCTGGTAATAAATAATATATTATTTATGTAACTGGTTTTCATGTTTTACAAGAAGCTTACATCAAAAATTTTGGGGCTTTAAAATAAGAGGCGTACATAATTTATTTCTGGTTGTTAAACATGTTTACAATCTGTCAAAGTTATGCATATTTAAATATTTTAAATATTGGTTATAAAAAGTACAGTGAAAAAATGTATTCACGTCCTAAAAATCTTGTGAATTGCTTGTGGTGTTAGTTCAATAAACAATTTTAAAAAGTTTTTAAAAATTATCTTTATACGAGTTCAGGCTTTCGTATTTTTATTTAATTTTTAGTAAATGTATAATTTATTTAAAGCTGTCAGCAAAATTATTAATAAATGGATAGAAAGAAAATAAAAGTGTTAAGCTTTCATTTATTCAAGAATTAGGTACCAAAATACTAATAATTTTGTCTATCGTCTATTTTGTGTCATATAAATATCAATTTTAAATTAAGTACTAGAAAAAGCTACCCAAAAATGTCGTCACTGATTCGCAAATCGAAAAATTGTGTACACAAACCACGCTGATGAAATTATTTATCTAGTGTGTGTGATGATGTCCTTATAAAACACTTGCTCGGCTATTTGGTTATTTGGTTATTTCGGATTTTTGTTGTTTTTGGGCGCTTCCAGCTAAGCTGTGCGGCCTATCCATCTCGGGCAGTTAGTTATTTGCCAAGGCTAAATACTGTCCACATTGTTGTTATACATATTGTTGCCAATTTTGTGTGTTTGTCTGCGACTGTGTTTGTGCCTGTGTTTGCCTTTCATTCAGGCCAGCAGCCATCAGCCAGAGTCAAAGCCAAAGCGAAAAGCGAAAAGCCAAAGAAAGAAACAACAGCAGCAGCGCCAGCGTGTGTTTTGCTTCAGTCATGCTGTGCTCGTGTACATTTCAGCGGTCACTTAGAGACAATATGTGTGTATTAAGAGACAGACAAGGTCAAAATAATAGTGAATTTAATAGGGTACAAAATTACTGAGGCTTAAGTCGATTTTATGAAATATTTTTAAGAGGAAAATACCATTATTGCAAAGGGAATAATTAAAAGCTAAATATAATATTTATTTAAACATTATTTTCCCTAAAAAATATGAAATATTTTTATAGAGGTTATAAATTACAAATTATAGTTTAGTAATCCAAAAAGGTGCACAAATGTAATATTGTTATTAAAGTAGGTTCATTAAATATTCCACAAAAGTTAAGGTGAAGAAAGCCTTGGCACCGAATGATAGATATTGACTACTTCTTGAAACAAGGTAAGAAACAAAGGTAAGCAATTATAATACCATTAACTGTACTCTTTTTTATTTCGTCTTTAAACTAAAATCTTTATTTAATATAAATTGGATAGGATTAAACCTTTAGTCCTACTATTATTCTGACCTCTCCTGTGTGTGTGTTGTGTGCTGCTCTCTTACACACACTCGCCCATAAGCTTGATTAGCCCACACATACACGAAGAGAGTGGAGTGTAATTGAGGCCATGGGGCAATATGTTTTGTTTCCAATGATTTTGCCTTTCTTTATGCAAAGTATCGAATATCGCAATGGAAGTCGAATGGCAGTCGGGAGAGTTGGAAGTGGCAGGGAACGGGAACCATCGGGCAGGGCTGGCTTATAAATTAGGTAGATGGATAGGCGGCGGCGATAGAAGGAGGGATCCCGGGGGTAACCCGGGGGAAAGAAACTAAACCCCCGATACGGAGCCAAATGAGGTTTGACTGAGCTTCAGTCAGCCATAATGATAATTCGATTTAGTCGACTGCATTGACAAGCCATCGTCGTTGTCTTTGTCGTTGTTAGCCATAGCCAAAGCTTTGTTGTCGTTTTAGTTGTCGATGTCGTTGTCGATGTCGTTCTCTCGTTGTCGTTGTCGGTTCGGTGTCTCCCTCCTAAGCTGCGGACAAAAGCCACTGACTACACAATTAAAGTCATACGCTGAGATAATCCATTTAGCCCTCTGGCACAGGGACCGCCTCGCCTCGCCTCCGAGGGCCCCAGACACTTGGAAAAAATCATAATTTGGTTATTAAATCTTCTTAAATAAAGCCAGACTGATATATTCTTATTCAAATTATTTGATTATTTTTTCCAAGTATATATTGTTAACTTTAAATAACTTAAATTAATTTATATTCGGTATTATTATAAGTAATTAGAAGTTCGGTAATGAACACTAATGAAGTTTTATTCAACCATCAAAGACAGCCATACGAATTATAATCGAAACCCGATAAAAATGAGTTATAAAACTCGAAGAATAATAACTTGGGAATTCTAACGAAACTCATAGAATTTTAACGACCTTAAAAATGATAGTTTTTGAGATTATAACTTCTTTATGAGTTCAAATCCCTTTTAAAGATATTTTGTAAGTTTTTTTTATGAGGATCACTCTCAGAATAAACACTTGAGATTTCTAACATGATTTTCACAAAACATTTTTTATTTTTAAACTAAATAAAATTCATTTTGTGATTTTCTTGCTTGAGATATTAAAAAGTAATGACTTAAACTTAACCCCCTTAGATTTTAAAGTGTACTTACCAGCGGCGAATAGAACGCGGAGCTGTCCACTCCGATGCTCTGGTAGGGATTCTGGTCCGTCGAGGGATACGGTGTCCCATAGACGCCGACGCTGGCCGCCGGCAGGCGCGAGTAGCTGGAGAGGGCGAGGCGGGCTGAGTCGTACTGGCAGGAGCAGACGGTCTGACCCGACACCGGGTCGGTCATAATAGGTCGCCCGTTCTCGCAGCAGGAGCCACTGCCTCCGCCGGCCGTGGGCGTCGTGCCCACACCGTTGCCGTCCAGGGAGCCAGAGCCGCCGCCGCCAACGGTAACCAGGTCCGCTCCGCCTGGCGCAGATCCAGCTCCGACCACCACCGATCCCCCCGCCGGGGCATTCTGCGAGTTCTGCGAAAGGGCGTTGGGACTGAGTGCCCCCGAGGAGACATCTCCGCGAGCTCCAGCAACGCCACCCGATGGCTGGCTCGCCTGGCAGTCCGCACCACCCGCGGGGCTCATCGCCGGAGCGTTTGTCATCACCAGCGAGTCGTTCACGTTCGCGGAGGAGTCCTCCACTGGCTGGGCACTCGGCGGCAGGAGCTGGAAAGAGGGAAAAGGAGGATCTCTTTAGATGGGACCAGCTTTATCGCAAATTGAAACACAAATTCGGCTTTTCAGGCTCTTATCTTATGTGTATATTAAGGTAATTGCACAGGAAGAAAAAGTGTCTTTATTTTTGGTAGTTTACAGCTCAAGTTAAATATCAGAATAACATTTTAAAATTAATTGATTTATTAAGAAATTGTTTCTTTAAAAAAATTTGCTAAACTTTTCATTAATATTGTTTTTAAACATTTTTAGTAACTCTGCAACTATTTAAAGAAATAATATACTTAATAAATTCAAGCTCGGAAATAATATTTCAACACATTCCTCTTTTACGAGTAACAATATTTTGTAAGATTATTTCAAATAGTAAATTGAAACATATTATTTAAAATCGATTTCACCAAATCAAATCGATAAAACATTTTCCCACAGTGCAGGTAGACTTTTAAAACCCGAAAAGCAGTCACTGATAGCCTTAAGTGATATATAAACAGACCGCCACTGGCTTACATAACTAATGCATGTTAATCAAAGGGCCATTTTAATTTTTATTTCAAACACCACAGTCCCCGATGATCGAGAAATATTTTCCCTCAGCTGCCAAAGGGTCATTTCGAACACCTTATGAGCGATACGAAGACCTGATAAGACTCCTCACACTTACTGTGCCGAAGTTGGGCTTCCAGGAAATATCAAATCGTTGTCTTATTGAAGGGAATATTTCATTTTCGAACATAAAACCTATCGCTTAAGAGATGGTATAAATCTTGATATATATTAGACAATGACTTAGTTATTATTGGGTACTAAGTTGAACAGCTTGATAAACTTTACGTTCACTTAAGTTTTGGGCTTTTCAAAATTAATAAGTTAATGGTAAATGAAGATGGAAAAATAATACTTAACCCTTTTCGTGTTAAGCAAATTTGTATGTTTTTGTATGCAATCATCTGGATAGACATGACATTAACTTTAATCTGAAGAATAATCTATTTAACATTAAGATACACTAGATATCAATTGTTTAATAAGAATGCATTTTCGAGAATGAAGATAAAATATACCTTTCTGCCATCAAATTTTAAACTTAAAGAACATATTTATTTCTTAGGAAAACATGAATCACCTGGAACTTTAACCAGAAGATAAAATCCCTTAAAAACTAGATTAACTAGATGTTGACTTTTATATTAAGCTAAGTATTTAAATTATACATAAATTATCAAACTATAAAATTACCAATTTTCCTTGAAAACTCTCTTTAACGTTTATATTAAAATTGATCAGTGGTTTTAAGCTTGTAAATAATTGCACCTAACAGCTAGATAAACCAGCTGTCAACTTTACCAGGAAGGTGCTGGGAGAAGAACCTGCCTGGGAATAGAAGCCTCCACCTCCTCCTCCACCTGGGGCACAGGAAACGCACGCACACGTACATGGATAATGGCTAATTTTCTGCCGATGAAAACCCGAGTAAGTCATGCTAACTGCCGTACTAGAAACTTCATAAATATTGATGTCCGGCAATGTTGTTTGCCCATCCCAGAGAAACAAAATCCGCTGGGCGCGGGAGCGGGGTAATTGCGAGCGAATTTAATTCGAAAAATCGACAGAAGGCCCCCATTACAAGATGCATCGATAACATGTAAGCGAATATGGTGTTAACACACAATCAGCGCCGCCGGCTGAAAAGCAAAGCGCAGAAGCAGAAGCTGCACGGGATTCATAATCCCGCGGCGATTAAGTTCCCTTAATCAATGGCCGGGATTCGGGCCGGGATTCCGCTGGACTCCTGCTTCACCCGCCTGCAAATGGCGGCGGCCAGATCAATTACCTCGCACATCGCAAGTCGATTTCAAGTGCTTGATGTCCTCCATCTTCTTTTTTGTTTTTCTTTTGTATATGTTAAGAAGAGGAGCTTCGCCTATGGCATGCGCCACTCACTTGGCAATTAATATGCAAAATGCGCCAAGCCCAAGACGAGACTGGTTGGGCATTTAAAAATGCCAGAAATCAATGAGGGTGTGGCAGCCGACGCCTATAGGTCGGTCCGCTGGAGTCTGGACTCTCAAGTCTGCAGCTCAGACACAGACCCAGTCCCAAGCCCAGACCCCAGACCCGTACCCGAACCCAGATCGAGATGGAGTTGCAGATGCTGGCGAAGGCTTCTGAAAATTACCGCGGGCAATCTGCGAAACGAGCGAGCTGCCTCAATTTCAAAGTCTGCCCTGGCCCGGGCGAAAATATATCGCCGAACCTATAATTAAGCTGAATGCTCCGCTGATGGACAGCTACAAATTGATCGAATGCCAGCGGAATGTCTGCCTGCGTCAGCCCCAAAGGTCATATCCTGGCAGCAATTTCCAGGCCAGGCCAGGCCGGGGCTGGCTTACACGGCTTCCGTAGCGAAATTCTGGGCAAAATGTTAAATGCCGACCCAAAACGCATAATTATTCCGCGCCATTAACATAATCTGACAATAGAACCTTGGCCCTTTGGAAATCAAGCAGCACATGCATATTATTTTATAATTATCAGATGCGAGATCGAAGAGAGATCGATTCCTGAAGACAGCCCCTGAGTACACACAAAGAAATGGTATACATATGCAAGGGAAATTACAATATTAAAAGGGATTATATTTATTTTAATTTTGTTTAAGTTCTGCCTTCTTAATTTCCCTTAGAACTTATTAAAAATATAACGAAGCAGCCCCAGATTAAATAGAACCTGACTTTAATTAATAAACCAGCCATCGATCACCTTTTCTTTCTGTTTCAAGTATAGAATCTACAGGTGAGTGAGCCACTAGAAGGCCGCCTCAGCATTTCATAATTAATATTGGAAAAATTTTGAGTCATGCTGGGGAATCGTTCGAATAATAGAATTTCGAGGCCGAAACCCCGCCTGATTGACTATATATAGGGACATCATCGAAAATAAAAAACTCACAACCATTTATCAAAATTTAACAAATGAATGATTCAGGTGTTTTTTGTTGTTTTCGGGCCGCGTGATTTTAATTAGTAAAAAGCAAATACATTTCGGTCTCGAGAGCTGGGAATGTGCTCTTCGATCGGAAGGAGGCTGCAGCGACTGCGTTCCCAGCAAATCGCACACAATATGAGAATTATGACAACTGATCTGATAGGCGACACCATATAGGGAGCTCTATGCGCCTGCCAGATTCCTCGGCTCCTTGCGTTCTCCTTGAATGCATTATTCATGAGGTAGCCAAGGCAGCGAGGAGCATCGCGACTCCATTCCTTTCCAGGACGGAGGAAGCGCCAGTCAAGACTCAAGTCCAGTGGGCCATGGCCATGTGAATTGGCCACGTCCATGTCGTCGGCCAAGGAGCGGAGTGGAGCCTGCAGACGACGACTGGCAGGCGACAGTGGCCAGATAAGATCTGCTGGCCATGTGTGCACAGTACCAGTACCCAGATCGAGTCCCAGTCCCAGTCCCAGTCCCAGTCCAGTTTCAGTGCTTCGGAAATTTCTGTGAATCGCAAACGCAGCGATCTAATCGCGACTTGTATCTCCGAGTTCTCCCTGCCCAGGCTCCCGGATCCATCCGCCTCCGCCTCCGACTCGCATCTCGCATCTACTCCCTCGCTGCTCCTCTCCCTGGACGCAGATGACCAACTTGATAGCAGCAAGCGCCACTTGGAGAAAAGAGAGGAGCTCCAGTGCAATGTAAAGTAGATCAGAGCGGGGTCCAAAGTCATTGGTCCATCGATGATCGTTCGCTTTGTGGGACCAAGACTGGGACCGAGACCGAGACCTCCACTGCATATCGGCCGCATCTTGGGCAACTCCAGCTCCTCGTCAATGGAGGGCCAAGATGCTGCTCACGTAGCTACCAAGGCATTCCCAGGGCCTGCCCTCAGCTGTCACTTTACGGTTATGAATTTTATGATTTACGATCGCCGCAATTGAATTTTATTGACTTTTCAACAGTTTCACCTGAGCGTGCTTCCATCGGCACCTCCCATCGCCTGCGCCTTCTGATTGCCTACGACTCTTTGGCGTTTTTTTCCTCCTCTTCTTTTTGGACTTGCACTTAATTGGACTCGTGTGGTCCGAAATGGGAAAGAGTCCCGGACTCCTCTTCGAGGAATCCCCGCCAGACAATTATTGCCTGGGAAATTAATCTTGCCTAGTGTGGTTTCGGGCGAGTGTATCTTTTAGGAGAAAAAATAAACCCAATCAATCTACTATTTGTAGCCTAATAACTTTCACAGACAGTGATCGATCAAAATGTTGCACAAAATATTATTGTTGCACCTGCAGCCCGCAGCTTAGCTTTAAACAATGCTTTTGGGTTAAAGCCGAACCGTTTTTCTCTGCACTTTTACAGATGACACAAAAAAGTCTCGAGTCCTGGCGAGTGTTTTTTTCTCAGGCCATATATCAGCCATCTGATTTATTGTTTCTTTGCTTACTTCTACCAATTTACTGTCATAAGCTTGGCAAAAAGAGTTGGCCTTAAGGAGGGGTTTTTTTCTCCGCCTTTCATGTGAAAGTCGAAAAGCGCAACAATCAAAGACTTGAGACGTTTTTGCCCTACAGTAGTGGGTTTTCAAGATCAAGCGATCAGATAGCTTTGACTTTGGGGCGGCGGCTGAGATACTTGTACTTTTTATGAAGCTTTAAAAAATTATAGTAGTTGGTGGGATTAAGTTTCTTGAATTAAAATGGACATTAGCTATATGGTGGGTAAGGAGGCCTTAATTATATAAACTTAAGTTGTTTTAGTGAACGAACTGTACAACTGTATTCGTTAAAAAATACATTTTAAAACCATTTAACTTTAAAAGAAAATTTTAAAATATAAAAAGAAAGTTATAGAGAAGTACTAGACAAAAAAATAAATGTTTATATTATATATGTAAATTGTTTACTATTTCGAGTATCGAGTATTTAAAAAAATAAAAAAAAAAAAAAAGATTAAGAATATTCGGTTTATTTTAGTACAAAATAAAACTGGTAATATTATTTAAATATCATTTTATTTTAGTACTCTTTAAAATTGAATGAAATTGTGATCTAATTCGAAATGTTTACTATATAGTATATTAAATATTAAGTATTTTATTTATTAAATAAATACTAAAAAATAATTCATTATATTTATTATTTTATTATGAATCTTATGAGTTCATTGCAATAAATATTATATAATTACCGATTGCCTAATGATAATGTTCTATATGTTCTAAAGGTAATATAACCTGTATAATGTATATCTATATACTATACTTAACTTTACCATATAGTTTATTATTTATCTTTTGTAATATAAATATCTTAAGATATAAACCCACCTGCGAGGCCGTCGGAAAGCCTCCGTATCCAAATTGTGTGTAGGCTGCCATTTCACTCTAGGACTTTTTGGGTCTTAAGTTACACTCACTCTCTATCTCTCTCACACTCTCTATCTTCCTCTCGCTCTCTCTCTCTTGGGCAGTCTTGTGAAGGAATTATGTGGCTCCTACATCAAATGTCAAATGATGTATGGGTTTTGCGCAAACAGTGTTCAGCTTCGATTAAGTATGTTCACAAACAACAAGCGATTAGCTGGACACAGCATTAGGTCAACCCTAAAGTATCTCGGGGATTGCAAAAATATCTGTCCCTCAATCGAAAGTATCTTGGTTGGATTACAGAAGTATCTGAAGTGAAGAGTGGCTGTCACTCCACTTAACGAAGCAGAAAAGTAGCTCCAGGCTTGATGAAGTGTCTCCTCCGAAAGTATCTCCGGGTTTGCAGGTGTTTGTTAAGGGTGCTCAGATGTATTTATCACTCATCAATCCTTAAAGAAGTATCTCTTTTGTAGATTTTAAGTCCTACTAGCAGCCCCACGTCTTTTCCTTCCGTATCTGGCACTAATCAATCCTTGAAGAAGTATCTCCAATGTTTGTAGAAGTAACTATCAACCAAAATACTCAACCAATCGAAAGTATTTCAAAGCTTAAAGCAGTATCTGTAGCGGCAACTGCTCCGCCGTAAGTATCTCAACGATTGCACGTGTTTCAGCAGGGCTTGCAGCTGTATCTGTCACTCGTCACTAAGCAGTATCTCAGGGATAGCGGGCGTATCTTTGACTGTGAAGTCGCGACAACAAAGGGTTCCTTTTGCGTTCACTCGCACAACGCGACGGCAACGTCGACACACACGAAACGCAACGTAACGAATACGGAACTCGAAGCTCGGAACTCGGAAACAACGACGGCAACTGCGCGAGGCGAGCACACACACGCTCCAGATGTGCACCTTAAAACGTTCGAACATGAACTGGTTGCGAATGCCGTTGCTGTGTGTTGCCTGCGCCGCTCGTCGTGGCTGGAAGCGCATTCCGCTGCAGTTGCTGCCAGAGCGGGACCACGCTACTCCGGCTGCCACGGCGGGAATGCCGCTCGCCTTGGAACGACGACGCGAGCGAGCAGGGGAACGCCCTCGGGTTCGCCAGCCAGCCAGCCAGCCAGCCAGTCCAGTTGGGAAGTGCCACCACCACCAGCACCACCGCGGCACACACTTCCCAACAGGGGAAGCAGTCCACTGGAAGTCAGCCGGCCAAGCACCAATCGGAGAGCTCCGTGCGCACTTCAGACAGGTGCGAA
This sequence comes from Drosophila rufa, assembly GCA_018153105.1. NCBI lineage: Eukaryota > Metazoa > Arthropoda > Insecta > Diptera > Drosophilidae > Drosophila > Drosophila rufa. The sequence goes on from JAECXS010000085.1 coordinate 18,986,913, forward strand.
CGGCGCTCAACAAAAGAAGAAACAAAAAGCCACGGGAAAAAAAAGAACAAATAAAGTGTGGAAATGAAAATGGAACCAGAGTTTTCACCTCAACTCTTGTTTTCCTCTGATTCCCAGGGAAACGCCCCCTTGTTTGGTGTCATTTGTTTGTTTACCTTTAGCGGCTCTGTTTCCCACTCGGTTTCTGTTCTGGAATATATCTCCTGGATGCCTGGATGCCACGATCGCCAGGGTAAATTCCAAGGGAAAGGTGAGGTGGTGCCACCTTAAGTGGCGACACAAGAGCGTTAATACGATCACCGGATTCCGCAGCCTGTATTTATCGGCAGTCATTACCATTATCGCCGGACTGCGCGAAACTTAACTCCCATTATCGATCCTCCGCAATTAATCTCAGCCTAATCTGGTTCAAGTTAACTCTTACCTGCTCATCGCTTAGATATCACGCCACTTTTGGAGCAGTCTTTGTAATTATAAACATGATTTAAGTTTTATTTAATTGGATTTCATAGAGTTTTTTAGATTCTTGTCACAAAAAGTTTGACAAGTTATTACCATAATATTAAAGTTATCGCTTATAGCTCGGATACTAATGAGGGAAGAAGTGGCTAATTTCTGAAGCCTGCTGGTTGTCTTTGTAAAGATCTTAGTGAATTTTTGGCATAAAACCGCCTTTTGATTTATTTGTACGAGCTTATTATGTAATTGTTATTCAATATAGTTAATAAGATAAAAATATAATAAATATAATAAGGTTTTTTTATGTGTGAAATTTTTATTTTTACTTAAGATCTAAGTTCTAAATTAGACTTATTTAAACCACTTTCACTTGCCTTTGATATTTAATTTTTTACAAAAGAAAAAGTATTTTAAACCGAAGAATTATCTCAATAAGTTCGTTTTAATAAATCCTTAAAAATCAATGATAATAGTATCCAACTACTATTAATTTTTTTGTTATAAAGATAATATTGAAGAAAAATATTTTAGGCACAAGCCCGCAACTTCATATGCTTAATGCTTAAAAAAAAATGTATAAAATTATAACTAAAATGTCATGTATGGTATGGATTCATAAATCGAATTCGTGTTAATAATGTGGGAAAATGAGAATGGCAATATCTATAGATTAGAAATAAATTATTAATATAAGGATTTCAAAAAATACTCTTAATTTTACATTTTTTTTAACAATTTAAATAATTTATTGTATATATTAAAGTATAAAACTGTTGAAACTCGAAACTCGTAATTGGAAATGGCATCTGACATGTTTTACCAAGAAAATATATAGCAATTCAAAATATTTGATTTAAAATAAATAATAAAATAATATTATACAGATGAATCAATAAATTTATGATTGCATAAATGGGTTTAGTGTTTTTATGGAAAAGTAGTCTTAAGTACCAATATTTTAGTACAAATTTGTTCTGCCTGACAAGGGGAATAGATATAAAGTATTCTAGAAAAACTATAGTCTATTGAATAAAATATACTTAATTCATTGATTAGGATAAGTTCAGTTTTATTTAATAAAATGTCTAAAGTTCATAAAGTTTAAGAGAACATAGAGAAAAATATTACGAAATAAAATCTGTTTAGTGCCTAAACCCAGCTTTGGTCTCATATTTTTACTGTTCTTTAAAAAGGTTTTAAGTTTTTGTGGGTGAGAAACTGTGACCGATTACCACTTCGCCTGGGAAAGTGCTGCCATTTCCCATTTCCGCTGGCTGCGTAAAGTTTTGAAACAAAAGCAAAAAAAAAGTTTGTGCTATTAATACGCACTAACATATTTGGACTTCCGCTTTATGATCTATTTTTTACGATTCGACTGGAGGGCGAAGGACTCGCTGGGAGCGTAGCTAATGCGCAGCGGGTCCAGGACACGCATTCCGTTCCGGAAATGGTCCTCGGTCCCCGGCGAGCCAGAGAGAGAGTCCGAGTCCACGTGAGGTAAACCTCAAATGTTTTTGCGGGTGTCGCGGATGCTCTCGTGTGTGTGTGTGTTGGCAAGCTTGTTTGCTGTGTTTTTTGTTTATTTTTATGATAATGTAATAAAAGCAAATTAACCTATAAAACCGAAAAAGTGCGACTTACACGATGGAATTGCGCCATAAGGTCTGGGCGTGTCCTCACCTCGCTCCGCACAAGATATATGGGAGGTATCAGGCAGATCCACGTGGTGCTGTGGGTGGTGCTGCTGCCTGGTGGAATGGGAATGGGGATGGGGTGATGGCACCACCCACCGCGGCCGAGCATCGGCGGGAAATGAGAGCAACGTGTTAGCTCAAAGCAACAAATGACCAAAGCTGTTGCCCCTGCCAAACGTAAACGTGAATTAATTCCAAGGGAAGCCAAGTCATGCCGAGGCCAAAGGCAAAGCCCAGCAGCAAGCGGTACACTCGGACAAAAAAATTATGACTTAACTGTATAGCCATTGGTTATTTCTCAGGGTTTTGTAAAGGAATAGGTAACTTTCAGAAGGATACAATAATTTTTTGGGATAAGAACTAGTATTAAAGAAGTTGAAGCTTTAAAAATTGATCCTCAAACGTTCTTTTAAAAATATGGAAAGCTTCTCTAAGGTAAGATTATATAAAAATTAAATATTTCTTTCCCTGAATCTATTAGTTAAATACCAAAATAAATACATTATAGAGCTTATAGAATTTATAGAGCTGTATATTAATAGATACAACAATTTACAAAATACTTTTTTTAATTTAGGAAATTATGTTAGTGACTAAATGTGTACTTTTAGTATGTTAATTTCAAGTTTTAAAAATATTTCATTCTTAAAAATGGGATAGTTACCTTTACGAAAAACATGACAAAAATTAAAAACGCAGGTTCACCTAGATAATAAATATTTTCATAATTTATAGCCAAATATGTATAATTAATATTGGAATAAAAACAAATTTCATAATTTATAGCCATAAAACAAATTTCATTCCGATATTAACTATACATATTTGGCTCTTAATTATGAAAATACCATGTACCTAAAATATTTTTTATGTAGGCTTGACCATGGTTGAATTAAATTGAAATTAAGTAGTATTTGATCAAAATAAGGCTTACATCCAAGAGGATCATTCAGATTTAGATATTTGTAGGTATTTTTGTTAATAAAAACATTTTAGAAACTAAACGCTTTACCTTTAAGCTTAACATATTTATTACATAGGGAGGGGATGAGGTGGAAAATTTAGAAATATGTAATTATTATCCGTTATACTGGAAGACCCAACAACCTGAGTTAAAAACTAGGTGGTTTATAAACACGATTATTCTAATTATTATTATATCTAAATTAAAAATATGCTTTCAGAAGTGTAAAGGACCTTTTTTTTGCTAAGTGCAGTGGTGACGAGTCCGGGGCCAAGTGCCCCTCCGGGTGTTAAGTACAATATTTGCTGTGTTGCGCGCTTTACGAGTTACGAGTGGCGCTCTTGCAATCGCTTTTGCCGTGGATCGCGGGACCTTCTGGAGGCGGCAGGGGGGCGTGGCAGTTGGCTGCTGACTGCTGGACGGGACGGGGCCAAATGCAATCAATCAATGGGTCAGCACGATGGCCAGAGACCAGACGAGTGGTGGCAACCACATGGGGCGTTTCCATTTGCGGCCGCCACATCGCACATCCGACCACCCTCTGCGCTGGGTCTCGAAGTCTGGACGGGACTCGAGCGGAGAGACCCGGAGATTCGGTGATTGGAATCGCAATTGATACTGGTGGCGGAGAAGAAGTGCACTTCACTCTCTCTTCGGCTTCACAAATCAGTTGCCGGCACTTAAAACCTATTTTGACAATTGAGCTGTCCGCCTGTCAGGCTGACAGCGCGCACTTTTCACGCCACTCGATGTGGCATACTATATATACGCATATATATGCAACCAGGATATGGCAGGATATGCTGGGCAATGGTGGTGGCAATTCCTCCACCGTTTTTATGCCGTTTTAATTGCAACATCTGTCACTGCGGTTTATGCATATATCAATTTCAAAATAGCCAGAAAATGGCAATGATTCCAGAACCCAGTACCCCGAACCAGAACCCGAATCCATGGAAAATGAAATATATTTTTATTTTTATTATTCGCCGGCAAAAACTGTCACAACACACTCGCCTGTCGGCTGGATCTTCGGGGTTGCAGGCTGCAGGATTCCCGGCTCTGAGAGAAGGGTCAGGACACGCCGCTCTACGCACCACACACACCACTCCACTCCAATCCTCTTTTTTCGGTTGCCGCCGCTTTTATTGTTGTCATTTCCAGCTCGGGCTCGACTTTAATGGTTGTCAGAAAACATTAAAAATTGTCACATGAATATATATATCCGCGACGTTACAGCGTAATTGAGTTCTACTCATTATGCAATATGTGCCTTATAGAATCATAATAAGTACCTACACATGTACCTTTCACTTTTCGGAGTGCACTGATTTAGTTTTTCGCTTTAACAGCATCCAAATATTGACAATGAAAGTAGTCAAGTTAAACAGGCAATTGAAAATGGAAATTGGTGGGAAATTTAAATGGAAAAAATTTAAGGGAACATGGCATAATATATTGAAAATGATTAGTTTCTCTACAAAAGGTTTCAGAACAGCTAATGTCGAAAAAATTATATTTAAATACCATTCAGAACTTATGGGAGGTTATCTACAATGTTCCTTGACTGAGACTTCTTCACATATATTTTATTACTTCCATTTTACAAAAATTAAACTACTTACATAAAACCTTTCTTAATAATTTTTTCTTGTCTGCTTAATACCTCTTCTAATATATAAATAAAATTTAACAATATACTCAAGTATTCCCAAGCCTTTAAATTTATTTAATTTATTAACAATTCATAGGAGTGTAACGCAAGAGTAACGTTAACATTCCCAACAATTAATTGGAAATCTTAAACAAAAATGATATTTATGTGGCTGTTACTATTTGGTCTCAGAAAACCAATATGAAAGCCAAATAAATATAAACATTTAAGTACATTCATTCAGTTAAAGTACCAATAAAGTAATAGCTCTAGTTAAAATAGCTAAACTAGCTATAAAAGTTAATGAATAGCTTGGGGTCCTGCAACTTGGGTTAAATTCAATTTGGATTGCAGTTAAAGAGACTATAATTAAATAAAAAATACTACTTAAAAATGTGAAGTAATAAAAATAGGCAATAAAAAATAATAAACCATTTCTAAAGGATTCCGCATTATTTTAATTATGATTTTTTGAACATTTGTTTAGTTACTTTCCAAACTAAATCAAATAAACAAGTAATTCTCGTTTTATATCATTCCAATTAATTCTAATCAATTTTACAAGTTTCTAAAAACAATCTAAAGCTTTAACAAATCTTAAAAACCCCTTAAAAACCCCTCTGATCTTAATAGCCAAGTTAATAAGTATTAAGAGCTTACGTTCGATGAACTCCGGCACCCCAGCAGAAGTGTAAATATTTTGAATCAAAGCATTTAAAGACCGTTTCATTGTTCCCGAAATAAGTGTAATTGAAAATCTCTTAAGCGCTTGGCAAATACACTCCATAGCCGAGGGGAAGCCCAAGGACGCAGGACACGGAACTCGGTGCAGTCGCTAAATGAGTTTGTCAATCAAAATGCAAATGTCACCGGGGAAGTGACATAATCCCACTTGGGAGTCGGGCTAAGCCGAGCGAAACGAGCCGAAATCCCGGTGCGAGTTAAAGCATTTGACCACCAAAATCATCGAACAACCGAACCACTCCCTGGCACTCCGTATGGCATATGAGCAAATTCCCGAGCTCTCCTCGCTTCTCCCCCCGTCGGAAATGGCAACATATGACGATCTCAGGACGAGAGACGAGGATATTGACGGGATATCCAGGCAGGCGGCAGCAGCAGGAGGAGGAGAGTCGACCAAGTTGGGGGTGTTAAATTGCAGTAATCGGCTCTCGGGCCCCGGCGACAACGTTTATGTTTTATGTGCTCATTTATAATGCGCACTGCTCATTTGGTAATGGTCCAATAATGACTGTCAGACTACTTAAAAGGCTGCCCAGGATTGTGGAAACGCGGACATCTGGCAACGAGGCGGCATTATGGCAGCAGCCACAAGTCGTCGTCGTTGGCGTCGCCACTCTGCCTGGCTGCCTGCCTGCCGGACATTTGACTTCTCGAACAGGCCAATCCATCCATCCATCCCAGCCGATCCCCAGATTCCAACAATAAATCTCAGAGCCCTTCGCGGTGACAGGCTGCCCCGCTCTGCACCGCTTAGCTCAGTTTTTCAAAAGTCCACGGCCCCGTGTAATTTTAGGCGCCACTCTCCAGGGCTCAGGAGACAGAGGGGAAGTCACAGCATCAGGGATAAATAAATAAAACCGAATCGCAGGTTAGAAATGAGCGAATCTTGGCTTAGTTGAACACAGAAACAGACTCAATCCGGCCACGACTTCGATGTGACTGAGCCAGATAGACAGTCGGCGTTAGTTGTCACACTCGAAGAAGAAAGGAGAGCTAATAAAAATTGTATTAAATTAAAACATATTCAAACATACGGTTTTATTAATATATATTCTGACAAATAAGAAATTAATATAGCTAGTGAGTGGCATTTTCTATACAAATTATATAGAATTTGTCTTGAATTTCCTTTCAAAAAATCTTTACAGTTGCTGGGGGCGATTATAAGATGATTTCTTTAACCAAAAACCACTCATTTAACTTAGATTTTCTTTTTAAATTACTGTCTAAATTAACTTCGTTATTTATGTTTAATTTTATCTATGAAAACACTATTAAATTTAACCCCCGAGTTCTTAAAAAATATAGTTCTTTAAGTGCAGCTGCCAGTTGGCTTAAAAAAAGTCATAAAAGCGAGTGAGAGCCCATTGCCATTCTCATGCCCATTGCCGATCCATTCCCCCCGCCCAAACCCATTCTCCAATTGCCAATTATGCCCAGTCCGTCCTGTGGTAGAGTAACTACAGCCATTCCATCCCAGTTAATCCGCCTGCCGCAGCCCCTCGGCCTCCCCCTGACAAGACAAACGCTCTCCTCCTTGCAACTATCGAGGATCGTTCGTCGTCGATCGCTGTCTGGCTGCTGCATTCGACACTGACGCCAACTGGTGTTCCAGCCACAGCAAGGTGGAGGTGGAGGAGGAGTAACCAGGGGGATGCACACTCTGCAAGATGGCTGCTGCCAATCCTCGCCCGCACCAATGCCCCAGAGAGTCCGGGGATTGGAGAACCGCAGGGGATTTGAGAAGGTGAGGCAGTGGCTTCTGGTTAGACCTTCTCTTGTCGTGCCTTGGGAAACTGCCTCCAGATACAGATACTGCTACAGATACAGATACAGACACTCACTCGCACTTCAATGCTCGTACTCGCTCGCATATAATTGAATTTGCAACGCTTATCAGGCGCCACTTGGCGACGCAATCGGTGACAATTGCATAATCCGGCTGCAAATACCGCACATAGCTCTAATCGCTTACTACTCGAGATTGGAATGCCTTCAGTTTTCCCAGGAGGAGTAGCTCTTGGGCTACCTGAAGTCCCTCTTCTACCTCTTCTTGTTTAATAGGATTAAATTGAGGGGTTAACCAAGCAATTAATCTTGTGAAAATGCATCAAAAAAGGCTACTACTGAATAAGCAGTTGATGGAATATTTTCTTGTAAAAAATATAATATTTAGGCTTCCAGCTTATCGGTTTCTTTTAGGTTTCAGCAATAAATACATTCCCCAACACTTGTGGCCAACCCAGGCATAATCTCTAGACCCGCAGAGAAAATAATAAATAAGGAGAAGCACTTATTTGGAAATATTTCTAGGCTCTGAGCCTTCTTTCTCCCATCCACCAGATACGAATACGATTCCAAAGATACAAATTAGTGCGCATCTGCGCCAAGGAGTACTCCCTTTCGGGGACGGAGAGCAGAGTCTTGACATTTGCATCTTGAAATGCAAGTGAAAGATACAATCCCAATCTGTGTATCCAGATGCGCCATTGTCACTGTCATCGGCTGTGGCTGCTGGCTGGCTTCCTCCTCGGTTAGAGCTCTCTGTGCGGATGATAAATGACGTCGATTCAACAAATTGCCGGCACACACACACACGCGGAGGAAATCCAAGCCATTTGGCCAATTGAGAAGGATATCAACTCAGTCTATGGCCCACATACACACACCAAACACACTGCTGCCAAATTCGGAAGATATGGGGTTTTTCCGACTTCCCAGCACCGCCCTCAGCATTTCCATTTCGCAGTGTCTCAGGAATTAATTTCGGAGCTGTTTTAAATATTACTTTTGCATAATGAAGCCTCGCCGGCAGAACATCTTCGAACTGAGTTGAATCTTATGCAAATCAACTTGCAATTTGATTCAAAAAGTTAACATGCCAAAGGGATTTCATAATTGATTTTAAGCCTTTTCTTCTTTGTTGGAAAGGGGAACAACTCCACAAGATAGTATAATTTTTGTAGAAAATATAAGGTACATATATATTCTATTATAATTATAATAAAATTTAATTAATAATAATTTTAACTGCATGTTTTGTGCTGAACCAGGATTTATTTTATTGAGATATATGGTTTTAAATTTAATAATATAACATTTTAAGACAAGTGTATGGATTTTGTTGTAATATAAGTTACTTGTAATTGTTTTTAATGTACAGATTCTGTTAAAAAATGTAATTTGAGAATATTCTATCTTTCAACTTTAATGGAAGTAAATAAAAGGAAATTATTATTTTGCCTACTTGCGCTTTGCTTGTCAAAATACACAGTTAGGAGCCGCAAATAAATATTATGTTCATAACTAAATAATATCTTAATTAAATGTATGTTGTTAAATCATTGAAACATATGGGTTTTATGGGTTCTTTAATGGCTTTATTTGTAAATAAAATAACTAACACAAATAAATTCCTAACAAATCTCTTCGTTTTTCGAGTGCCATGCCAACCAGAGCTGTGTCATCCAGTCAAATCAGCGAGCTTTTTTCCGCAAGCCTGCAGCTTCGACTGCCGATAAATCCAGTTATCGATAGCCATTTGTTTTTGTTTGTTCTGTTTTGGGTTAATTTTTATTTTTCTCGTTTAAAAGTGTTTAAAAGTGCGGTTTGAAGTGCAATGGATCCGCCAAAAGAGTTGTCCGTTGCGGAGATACGCAACTACATGCTGGCGAACGACTGCAAAGTGACGAATCATGCGCTGGTCAAGCATTTCAAGAAATTTCTCACGCATCCGCAGACGCAAAGTGAGTCACTTTCGAGGGGGCTCAAGAAACCTGTTGAATCAGAAAAGGTTATGGAGTTCCTAATGCTAAATGCCTCTCTCTTATTTGCACACTTGCAGATGAGGCTCGCAAGCGTTTCAAGACCTATGTGACCCTGCTGTCCACGATCAAGAACGAGAACAATCAGAAGTTCTTGATACTGCGCAAAAAGTATGTGAACGAGTGTCCCACAGATGAGGTCGCCGAGCGGGCGGTGGCCGCCGCCTCTAGTGCCCCGGAGCCCTCGAGTCCCGGCGGCGCTTCCCTGAACTTTGACTCACCTTTGAGGCAGCCGCCGCCGTACAAGAACCCTCCGATGGTCACATCTCCGCCAGCGTCAGGGCCACCACCGCCAGCGCCGCCAGCTGCCACTGGAGTCTCCGTGAACAAGGAACATCAGGAGAGCTACAAGGATTGCGTCAACGAATTCACGGCTGCCATCACACGCATTGACCCCAGGCGTCTAGAGAGGCAGCAATCGTCGAAAACAGAGGATCCGGAAGCTGTTCCCCAGCAGGATACCGTCGCCACACGTTCCAATTCCATTGATGAGGCCATGGCCAACAAGGAGAACATTCCACGCTTCTCCTTCTCCTCCGGTGCCTCTACGGACAGCAGCACCAACGATAAGCCGGAGCTGGCCGACGACACAAAGCCAGAGGGCAACGGCAGCAGCGGCGGCGGTGGCGATGCAGCCGAGAATCCCATCAGCGTGAAGGAGGCCACGCGCAAGTTCAACCGGATGGCATCCGAAGAGGAGGCCAAAATCATATCGCCGCCAGCCAAGAAGAAGCCAGAGAAGGTGAGTGACGAGAACTGGTTTAGAGGCGCATTAGCCGTCATGCGGGCGAGGGTGCAAGTGCGGGTGCTTAGGAGCCAAGGCCCTTCTTCTCAAGCGTTCCATTTTCTGTGTGTCAATGGGAAGATTCGCCCGGGAGACAATTCCAAAATGCAACCTTTTTGCAGAGGTTTTAAGTTGTGATTAATTATGGTCGCATAGCTATGAATATTTCCCTATTTTCATGAAAAACAAAAGGAGTTTTTCAACTTTTTCTAGCTAGAACCTAAACATTAATGAAGGTCTAAACATGGCCTTAGTATAAGCTAGTTTTATACAGAGTAAATCCCTTTAATAAGCCAAGAAATAGCTAAGAAATGTTGCCCTTTCCCATAGTAGTCTCTACTATTCCGCTACAAATCAGGGTAAGATTAGATCTGTGGGCCCTTGAAGCCCCGAGCAATTATTGTCAATGCATCAGTGGCTGTCCCAGGCTTTTTTCTTTGGGGACACCTCAAGTGGAACTGCTGGCTACGTTGGCCACGTTTGGTTACTTGGCTGGTCGGTCACCCAACTGTCTGTCAGTTCCCAGAGCCTTGTCACGAATTGCCACCAGCACAGCTCAGGCCCAGCACACACAGCTCGAATTGAATAAATCCATTAATTTTATTAGTGGACAATATAAATGTAAGTCTCATAAAACTACATGCGCCTGCATCGTTCGTTCCGTTCGCTTTCTGTCCACTTTTTTTTTTTTTTTGTATTTTCTGTCCCCGCTGGAGGAGAACTGGCGAGCTGATGCCCGACATGTGTACGTACATGTGCGGACACATGTACTCCGATTCCGAATCCGAGTTCGAGCCCGATGTGTTTAGTAACTTTGTTCCATCAAACTGCCCATGACGACACTTCTCGCTGGCACTTAGGCCAAGCGGGTGTTTGTTGTTGCTCCTCTGCAGGCTTCTCTGGTTGTTTTCCTTTTTATTTTTTATTTTTTTGATACCCCAAAAGCCTATTATGTGTTTGTAGTTACACATCGAGGACAAGCCAGGAATGAGTTACGTGAGAAATAAATGCATGCATGCCAGGCGAACACTTGGAGAAACTAGATGCGAAATATAGAATTGGTTTAATTTAAATGGATATTTAAGGAATTTAAGGTCACTGTCAATATTACAAAAATGAAATTGAAATGCACTAGGTCATACCCGAGAAACGTTAAAAATTAATCAAAGCTATATTATATTATATTAAATATTATTAATAATATATTATTATATAATATACTGAGACTTAGAACTAAAACCTAAAGCGGAAGATAGAACCAAACCCCACAATTGGCACACTTAATGCTAGCGTTGCCCTAGAATTCCCAAGTGCGAATTCCCGCCCTGAATGATAAAGTCGGTCAGCAATAGTGGTACTGATAACAACCCTGGCAAATCCAGAAACAGCTGTCAAGCTGACTTGCTCTCTAGTCCGCAAAAACCCTTTTCTAATATAACATATATTAATTGGAACGAAAACTTTGCGTCTTTATTTAACTTAAATTAATAATAGATATGATTCAATGTTTTTTTATGCGTTAAGAAAATCAATTTTATATTAGTTAATTTGTTTAAATTTAAAACTAACCCTGACAACAAATAATATCCATTCCCAGTTTCCAGCTTATATAAGCTTCCCAAGCATTAAACCAACTCAAATATCAAGCAAGAGAAAAACCTTCAACACTTCAACTCTTCGAGGAAATCCACTCAACTCCCGCAAGATAGATACATGTATAATTTGTAGCGTGTTCACTTCTTAGATTCTAATTTGGAAATATCAATCTCGGGGAGCGGCGAGCGAGCATGTGGCAGCGGAATTTGTCAAGCGTTACGTAGGAACCGTTTCTTAGTTAATGCTACAAGGCTATATAGTAGTGCAATTGGGCCCGAGTTGTCAAACAACTGTCAACCACTTAGGCCTGTCAATCACGCAATTTGGAGTTGAAACGAATATATATCCCCCAGTGCATAAATCATCCGAATCTGTCGGCGAGACGGATGGTGTCATCCCTTTTGGAACATGCTTAGAGGAAGCTGCTCCTCCGCAGCAGTGGATGTACGTCAAACTGGGATTGTCAACGGCAAGGCAAGGCACAGCAGGCACGTCAAATGCTATAAAATCCCACTAAAACATCGGGAAGCGAACTTAAGTGCCTATTTGTACAGACGTTCGGACATGGAAAAATCAAACTCCTCCTCGTCCTTCTATATATTGGAATCTATTTCAAAGCATCACTGCCGCCGCAACTTTGATTTTCTCACGTATTTCATGTTTTTGGATTTACACTTCCCTTAAAAACTCTAGAATTAACTTTAAATCAAAGGGAGATATAGTTCAAGAGCTTGGAAAATAGTTTTTCAGAGGCATAAAGGAATACTTAAAGCAGTGCTGGATAGAATTGCCTTTTTTGTGAGTAGGAAATATAACAAAACAAAAACATTACTTAATAACTCTAAAAAACGCTAGATTTAGCTACAGAATTCAAAATTTGCTCGCTCTGGTGCGATGCTTACAATTTGTGCATACTCTCCGTGTGTCGGCAGAGGCTGGGTAGAAGCTAAATCGCGAGTCAAGGCTTTGGGCACCACTGCCTTAGAGGCATTAACGAATATTTATAGTTTCAAAGCGTAGAAAAAAGTCTTAACTTTATTCCCTCAAAGACTGTGAATTCCCTCGAATAAGTTTGCATAAGCTAGTCTCGCATTTTTCACCTAGTCATTATTAATTTGTCTGAAACATGAATACAGCAAATAGAAAGGAAAGGCCATCATCATTCACTTGATACGGATCGAGTTGATAGCTCTTATTTAGACCACTGGCGGGATAAAGAAAGTATCTGGCGGCGTTGTAAGCGCTTACAGCTTGTTAACAAATTGATTCGCTAACAAGACACACCATTATTCCGAATGGCGCCAGCCGTCTTCACGCAATTATTAAAATTCAGTTGTAAACAATATATTGGGATAGGTTTGATGGATGCCCCGAAAAAAGAAAATAACTAATCATCGCAAACCGAAAAGAAAGTGGCCCGTCATCTTGCTAGGAATTTCGAGGATGGATTCTAATTCATGGGATTTTTCCCGCCGTGACCAGTTTCCCAAAAACCGAATATTGGGGAGCAAGTGGAGTAGATCCATCATGACGAACCGTGAAATTTTGGCGTCGCAACTGTAATTGGGGGACCCCGCATCTCAGTCTTAGCTGATCAATTAAATTCGTTTCGATCGTTTTTAATTAGCTCGATGATTTTGCATTTTGTACGCTCACTCAGCACCGTTGTGCGCTGGCCAAGGATTGATTAATTTACGCCCCAAAAGCGGACTTAAAATGTTTTTTATTTAAATAACTAATATTGATAGAAGTAACTTGAGTTTGTAACCAATTTTGATTGATGAAATCCGAAAGGTTGAAGGGGAAATACCGAATATTTAAGGTGATGTTATTGGAAACAAGTTGAAACTAATAAGCTATGTATATTTTGTGCAAAGGTTTTTGGTCTGTTTGTATATGGAAATTCCTGGAATAACGAGGGTTTTAGGAGCAAGTTCACCGTAGAATTAGACAGGGATTTATTGTAACTCAAATATTCAATTCTTTAATATTGATATACTTTTTTACAAGAAACTTTCCATTCCTGTTCCTTAATACTTACCTGATTTCTTATCTTTAAGACTGAAAGACGTTAAATAGATTTTATTTAATTAGATTATATTCTAGGAAGTTGCTTTTATTTTAACGGTTGTCTTTATATTTCTTAAGGTGTCTATACTAAGCTCCAAAAATTAATTAAGCCACATTTAGTAAGCAAAAAAGATGATCTCTTTCATGGCAAGGATAATACTTGTCAAAAATAAAGACAAATATTTTACTTTATTTACTAATCAACAGTAAAATAAACCCTTAACCTACCAAATTAATTCCCTCATTTTAATGTCAACTAAAAAACTTAAAAACTAAAGCAAAACTTACCCCAATGTCCTGTGTCCTGTGTCCCGTCTGACTCTAATTTAAAACCCTTGACATTATAACAAATATATACTTTAAAGCAAATCCCAACCCTGTTGCAGCATCAAACAGACCGCATATATATTCATATTAAAATCGGAGGCACCTCCTGTGTCCCAGAATGCATATAAAACTGCCATCTCCGTCCCCGACCCACATTGGGAATGGGTATGGGGAATAGAGGATGGGCGTGGGCGTGGCAGGGACGAACCGAAAAGCGAACCGAACTGAACCCGTGGCGGCAAAACCCTTTGCATAAAACAAGTTGGTGAAACATGTTAACATAGCCAATAAGCAGCAATAGAAATTAGTTAGGCAAAGCCATTCTCATCACGGCCATGGCAGCCCACAAAGGACCCAATTAAAAATGTAAGGAAACAAACCAAAAGTTGTTATTGCTGTTAAACAACAACGGACTGTGTCCCGAAGCGGTTGAATTTACAACAGCAACAATCTCTCTCTCCCTCCGACCGACGTGGAGCGCAGTCACTGCCACACCCACGCCCACAACCCCTTCCCTTACTCCACACACAACCCCGAGTGACAGAATGGACGGATCCAGGGTCCCCGGACCCTGGAAATGGCAAAACACGACCATTTTGTGGGCATTCGCTCCTAAAGGTAAGACTCGCCGGGGCCAAACGTAAACACTGATGGGACCTGGCCCAGACCCAGGAACCCAGAACTCAGACCCGGACCCAGAACCCTGAATCCATGGCCAGTCCTCATCCAGACAAAGGACAACGGCCAGCTGTGTGATATAATATCGGGCATAAAGGGACACGGGACATAAGAAAACTGGCCAACAAACAAGCGATTGGGGAGGAAGAGCGGCCCGGGCGATATATAGACAAGGGCAACCGGTGCTCAACCCCCCAAAAGTCCCTGTCCGGGATTCAAAGTTGGAGTTCGAGTCAGAGTTCCAGTCCGAGTTGTTGCTCTGGGGTTTTCCTAGTTTTTTTCTTTTTTTGTTGTGTTGCGAAAGCCATAAAAAAGCAACATACCATCGAAATGAGGAACTTGGGGGTGAATGCAGTCGGAAAAATAGGAATAATTATTTTTATTGGGTAACATTTTTAGATAAAAGATGATTTCCCCTTTACAAATTGATTGGAAAATCTATTAGGAAGAGAGTTTAGTTAGAGTAACTTACTTTTAACTCCATGTCTTATAAAGAGCTTGTATCTTAACTAATTTTTAAAACAATAGTTTCCTTTTTAAGGTATTGTTAAAGCTTGAAAGCATCCTAGTTTACATGAACCTTCAGTAGGCCTTTCATTTTCTAGAATATGTTATTATTGGTTTCGTTAACATGATTTTAAAAGATTCCATGAGATGAATGCACAATGGCTCATAAACGAGCTTATTTCCTTTTGCAATCTTGAAGCCTGCAAGTTAAGGGTGTTTTCTCAACATCTTTATTTATATTTTTCCAAGTGTGGTGGGCGTTTCGTTCTCTGGCTCGGGTTCTGCTTTGGGTTGGGCTCTTTTGTTTAGCATTGACATGGCCACTTTGCCAGGGGGCACTGCGTCTCAATGTTTGTACTGTTCTGTGATGTTCTGCTCCTGTTTCTGCTCCTGTTACGCCTGTCGCCTCGTCCGACTCGCCTTCCAGAATGCCATAATGCTCGTTTGCTTGCTTGCTCGCTTGCTCGACTGCTCGGCATTTGCAAATGGCGACTTCCCTTACCTGGGAAAATCGGTGCACCGAATGCTGGTGCCCACCGTTCGCCACCCGGCGTCCGTAATTGGAAAAACGTGAGCACTCCGGGAGTCAAGTGGCGTGTAAATAAACGAGCGCAGGAGAGTGAGAGATCCTGGCACGCGTTCTGCGCATCCTGCGGCCAAATGCGGCATTCAAATGTCGTCGTATTTATTAGCTATGTAATGTTAGGCCGGGATAATAAAGGCCAAAGAGTGGGCGATGTTGTTCAGGTAAGGCTGGGACCTGGAACGGGAACTGCACTCCTTGTTAGGGCCGCGAACATTACGCGAATGGATAATTAGTTGCCGAAAATGTGTTGCTCGCTCGTAAATATGAGGCACACATGTCGGCTGCTGTTCTTATTGTCGCGGGCACATGTGTTCGGAAACCCCATTCCCTTTCCCATTCCGCATTCCGCATCCGTAAATTCCCATCTCCTCGGAAGCCCCATCCCCTTTAATCATTAGAGGGCTCATTATCAACAGCCGAGTTTTGCGGGTGTGTGTTTGGGAAAAAGTAGAAACACCATCCCCCCATCTTCTAGTAGAAACACCATCCCCCCATCTTCTAGCGTAAAAAACTCCGTAAATCAACGAACCAAAAAACAAGCAACTTTCTTTTACGCGGGAGATCCTCGAGAGCGAGAGCAAGGAAAGAAATATACATATACCCATCGCACTTTCTGCCTTAAGCACGCGCCTAATAAATAAAAATTATTACCTTCATAATTAGTGGAGGAACATGGCGATGGCGCCGTCGAATGCGTGAGCATAATTACCATCCAGCTTTTACGCCCGTGTCTCTGCACCCTCGCAAACAACACACACACACATCCCCCAACCGAATTCACATCCCCCAATATCTCGGGGCCATCCCATTTTGACACTCGGAAAAATACGGAAAGGGAAGTCTTTCAAATTTCAATAAGAATTTTCTAAGCTATATGCAAGTCCTAGGTTTAGATTTGTTGCTAACGCATTTGCAGTAATATAATGCGTTGGAATTCTCAAGTAATTATTCTGCGATTCAATGGTTTTTATTTATATAAACTTAAAACAATGTTAGCGGATATTTATCTTTGGCTTTTATACTTATTATTAAATAATAAATAAATAATAAAATATGTAAATAGTTTCTAAGCTATAAGCGGCTCTTGCGGTTATAAGTCTCAAGTTATTCTTGCTACAAATTATGCACATAAAATACGTTGGAGTTCTCAAGTAGCTTTTCTGGCAAACTTTTTTGTGTACAAATTTAACTTTTGTTGTCAAATTAAGTTATATGAAGTCTTATTTTAAAACTCAAAAGGTTTTAAGATTTTCCAAATTCTTGACCAAATAAAATAACTATTTAAATTTTTTATAGAAATATGGAAATACCCTCTTATGATTTAATTACTTATTATATGATGTTTATTGATTTTAAGGTCTGTTTAAAATCAGTTTAATTTCGGCAGTAGCGTATCTTCAGTAACGTTTAAAATCTTGAAGATTAACTATCCTCGCATCATTCAATATTTTTCCAAGTGCACTTGGGCCCCGCCTCCGTTCCACATCCACATCCATATCCATAACCATATGCACATCCATCGGATGCCACACACAGGGATTGTGGGGCAATGTTACCCGCTCGCGAGTGTGTGTGCTCGCGAGTTGGGTAAATTAGAATCGTATATTCCGGGAGGCGACGACTGTGTTGGCGTTAATGCTCTCAATGGGCTTTCTATGTTTTATTCCCGCTTCGTGCCGATGTTTTTCGTTTTTGGTTTTCTATATTTTTTGTTTTTTTTTCTTGTTTTTGGCCCGCCCCCGCCAAGTCGTAGACAAAGTGGCAGAAACATGCATAATTAATTTATGCCCCTCCGCCTGCTCTGCTCACTCTCTCCCTCTCTGTGTGTCTTTCAGCAATTAATCGAGGAGAAGGATTCGCCGGAGGTTACACTGTCGCATCCCAAGGCTAAGGAGTGGATCGTCTCGATGGCGAAGGCTAATTACCAGGAGCTGGCCAAGATGGCCAGTGAGTTTCCGGAACTGGTTAAGCTGCAGGTAAGCCTCCGATCTTTCTTTTTATTTTCCTAGACACTATAGCCACCGCTTTCCACCCACGTTGTGGCACTAACAAATGCGACAAGTACGAACTATTCATAAGCATTAATTACGACAAATTAAGTAGCAACGCGTTGTTTTTGCCATGTCGAACAACACTTAAAAATGCGAGGAAAATATAATAACGACAGCCGAGGCACAGGGGCCTGGCAAGGGGGGCGTTTGTCGCATAGCGAACAACTGGCGACTGGCAACTGGCAAGCAACGCCAGCCAAGGCGACAATTAATTGTGAAATATGTTTTCAGCATTTTTAGCACTTGTAGCGCATGTTAAGAAGTGGGCGTGAGCACAACTCCGTCGGCCATAGGCCTAACTATCGCTATATAAGATATAGACATAGACATAAACATAGAGACGGGAGGGTCCAGCCGCCATTGGACACAACCACTGACGAGTGAGTGATCCCCGGGAGATGGAGGAGGATGAGGAGGCCACTGACACAATACAAGCAATTTCCATTTTTAGTTGCACTTCTGTCTTTAACATTTGCAAACATTTATTGCAAGTCTAATTTGTGTGCTCCAGCATAGTGGCATGCTTTTGAATTGGAAGTATTTTTAGCAAAATAGCAACATGGTCCTTATCTGGGATTTTCATCATTTTATTGGAATATTTGTTTGTTAAAAATAGTTGCAATTTACTATGCTATAGCTCTTACAGTTTTTATATTTCTTTCAGCACAGTTCTTATATTTTTTATGAGCGGACTTAAAAAAAGTTTGCTTCCCCACTTTTAAATGAAATAATTCACTCAGAAATTATAACATTAGAAACAGGGCTCTTTATCTGAGATTTTTATATTTTACTAGGAACTTAAAATAATGTAGGTTACAAAATAGATTTCACATATAATATATCATATATTTTAGATTTTTCCGTTTACTTTTTGGTATAATATATTTACTTATTATTTTTTTGAGACACATAACTTGATTTATTCCCCTTTTTCAAAGCTGCACCCCTCAAAAAAGTGTTTTAAAAATTATTACCTGAGCTTATTTTGGGAATTGTTAATTGTTGGTAATCAAAAATGTTTTGACACAATGTCTGAATGCAGCCACCGTAACTTATGGCGTTGGAGAAATTTTGGTATTAAAGGATCATAAATAAAAGCGAACAAGAGCGAGATTTTCCTACAACTAGATTATTTATAGGAAAGTGGGGTATATAGGGACAACATAAAAGAATTTTTGAACAGACTTCTTTTTGTACAAATTTATTTCTAATTGATTTTATAATTAGAATTGTTTATATTACTTAACTTCCAGAAGTTTAATCAAGATTTTAATTACTAACTAACTTTAGTTCTACGGCATTTCCTAGTCCATCAGCGACTAGAACTGTTTTTTACACTTCTTTATGACATGCGTGTGACCCCACTCAAAAACTGGGACAAAAGCCGAGCCCCAATACCCGAGGGGTCGCCGCAAATGAGACATGGAAAAATGGCTCCGCTCGCGACATCTCGAGATTCGGATTGCGGGGGGATTCGTGCGGGCTCTCAGTGTGAGAACTCAATACGATCCGCGTCAGATTTGCCTGTGCCAGTGCCAGTGGTGTCTCTCAATTAGACGGCGTTTTCGGAGCTGCCGTCCCTGGGTATTTATGTCCCACATATCCAACGCCGCTGATACTGGGGCGTCGGCCCCGTTGCAAGATGATTTATGCCGTCCGCAGAGGAACATGGGCATAAGCATGGGCACATGGGCACATGGGCCCAGGGGCGTGGTAGCCGTGGTATCTGTGGTATATTATGATGCCCCCGAGCGGACTAATTGCCGTACAAATGCACTGTTCCCGGAAATAATGAATTCCGCACACTCTGCTGCATACGCGTACATGGACGAGTATGCGAATGCAAATCCTGAGGGCCATAAGTGCAATCAATTAATGAGCCAGCGCCCCCCGGATGAGCAACTGCCAACTGGCAGCTCATTTGCGGCGCTTCCAATTCCTTGAATCACTGAAATCGCAACGAGACGGAAATAGCCATAAATCACAGCGCGATTGCCACTTAACCTAATGCCTCGAGTTCCATCGGAAGGCTCCCAAAAAAATATGATAAAAAAGTACAAGTATTAATTTCCTTCATTTGCTGAATGAGAAACTAACGGAAAGATGGGCTTTTACAATGAAGTTGTGAATGTTAACACCCAGATGATCATTATGTGATTAAAGAGGGTATTTTTCTAAGGGGTAAAGTAGTTTTAAAATATTAAGTAAGGGTAATTCGAGATATGATTTTATAAAGTATATTAAACATAATTAAGGCTTCTTATATTTATTAAATATATTTGTATTCTAAGCATCTTAACTTAGGTGTAGTTGGCTAACTTAATCCACATAAATGAGAACTAGAATTCTAGGTGCACTTTAAGGAACATTTATTATGGTTATAGATTATGTTTATTAATACGAAAACAAAATGGAAAATAATAAGTTAAATTAAAGCTTTTTTTAGTGCTCAGATCTTTCAGTTTCACTTTATTTAACATATTTTGATATAAATATTCCCTAAACTATCTGCAAATAAAATAAAATAAAAATCTCTACAAAAGTCTTAAAAACACATTAGAAACCATGGAACCATTAATTAGAAAGTTAATTGAATGCCTACAAATTTTCCTGAAACTCACCGACTTGCCTCGGGATCAAAACATTTTAAAATTTACCATTTGCAGTAATTATTTTAAATTAAATAAGTATTTCTATCTTAGAAGGTTATCCCTTTGTCATGCCTTTACAAAAATAGTGTTCTTACCGGTGCCGCCCAAAATGTAGTTTCAAAACCTAAAACACATTCCAAGTGAAATCTGCGACGGAACCAAAAAAGTTATGCTGATAGATTCAGTTACACTTGTATGCCAACAACAGGATTATGTATTTACATAGTGCACACACTGTTCACACTCTCTCGGGCCGGCCATTTACATATGTACGCGTATGTAAATAAAATGGGCGAGAACTGTGGGGAGAAACTCCAAATAAATATTCCCCAGTCATCGGGCAACAACATGGCGAACGACGACGAAAAAAATAGAAAGAAATATTTTTAATTTGAATAAGTAATTCGGACAACGGGCCAAAATCAAAAAAGAAACAACTCGAAACAAATGCGAAACAAGGAAAATTCAATTTACCCGCATGTCAAACCGAATTGCCGGCTAGGTCAAACACGTTGATGGATGGATGAAATGGATGGAATGGAGTGGTATGGAATGGATGCATGGCTGGCGGAGAATATAGGGAGTAGGCAGAGCTGGGACAGGGTAAGGGCAACACCAACATCACGGCACCAGCAACCGTCGACAAGCTTAAATTGCAAAACGGTGCATGCTTGTCTATTTGGGGCGGTCCCACCGCCCCGACCAAAATCGGACGGACTGGACGGGCGGACGGATAGGGGAAACAATAGACAAACCCGCGCTCAGGCTGCGAAGGTCCAACCCACACGCACGGAGCGAAAAAAATGGGTATTAAAATATTACAAAGGAATGTGCTGCTAAAAAAACGTTATTTTTAAAAGTTACAATCAAGTAAGATTGATTGTCGAATTATACTTTAATTTATGGGGTAATGGGTATGAAAACTTAAATTAAACATTGCGAAAAGCAAAAGAAACTGCTGAAATGTTGGAGTAGTTGTAATGTGAACATATGAGAATGTTGCCCCCAAATATGGTAACTCTAGCACTTACATTCTCTTAGATCGAGCTGTTTTTACGGACAGCTCAACGTGCAAACGGACAAATATTGATAAATTAACTATCCTAATTATGTTGAGCAAGAATTTACATATTTCACCCCATTAAGTGGTCCTCTTCAATAAAACTAATCAAACATATTAATAATCAACTTCAAATGACTCTTGATAAAGATGCTTCCTTTTGGGAGTTAAACCCACACCTTTAGGCAAAAGAAAAAAGTGTCAAAATCACTCCATTTTTAACAAATTTAAAAATAAGCTTTAAATATTATTCTAAAGGTCTAGCCGGAATTAATATACACTTGCTTTACTTACTTGAATGTATTTAAACTTCAAATAAAACTCCCACCAAATTTCTCGCCGTGCAAAACCCTGCAGAGGAACACCTGAATGTGCAAAAGGAGCTGCTGCGGCAGGGAAAAAATATATAAATGTGTGTATATAACTTGGTAAAAGTACACACGAGCCGAAGTTTTTAATTAATACAAAACTTGTAACATTTTATAAGCCGCTCTCGCTACTACATATTAGCAGCGGCCGGCGTTTTGAATATATGCACATACTGATACCTTCCGCCTATGTGGCTGGCTTTTATGCTCGCTCGTACAAGGGCATTCCATCAACCCCCCCAGCCATTCCCAATACCCGATCCGAAAACATTAGCCACTCCGGATTGGCTCGGGATATGGCTACGTGGATGTGGATGTGGATGCGGATGGCATGCCCAGGTGGACTATTTAACCGAATTCAAATGTGCATGTCCGTTTACACAGAGTCATGTCCATGACTGTGCATCTATCTAACCCGTGGTGCGGCTGCGGCGGCGACGGCAATGGTGACGGTGTCGGTGCCGGTGACGGTGCCATGTTGCCAGTGCTTGATTGCTGATGTCGTATGCCAGAAATTTAATTAAACTTGGGATACAAAACAACCTCAAGCGGCCGGACAAGCCCATATGTATATGAGTGCGAATGCGAGTGCGAGTACGAGTTCGACTGCGAGCAGTACATTTTAGCCAATCGTTGATCCCATCAAGGCCCTGCGTTTCGAGTTAAAATAACTTCAAAAGTATCCATAAAACCCATCAAAAAATTAAAAAATTAAAAAGATTAATTTATAGATAAAATTATTAGGCGTGATCAGGGTTTCGCTTTGTGTTTTCGGCACAAACTTGCGAATTCGTTTTGGTGCTCTGATTTTTATAAAATTGTTGTAATTCTTTTTTATTACCGGAATATTTTAAACAGCTGGCCCTAATTTTTTTTAGGAGTTAACAGAGTGTTTAAATTTATTTTATAATATTTTTTCAATTGTTTGACATTGTCGGTGTGGCGGCAGAGCGTCGGCAGAGAAACTAACTGACTCGCGAATCGGGGCCAAACAAAGGCAGAATTTGTTTTTTAAATTGTTTAAGAACTGACACTTGTTAAACAGTTTCCATTCCGGTTGTGATTATTTATCACACTTTCACCATTTAAATAATAAGATATTTATAAAAACCTTATTGTACCTTCCTTAAATAATATTAATGCCGCCATTTTCATTAAGAAGTATTTTCCACCAATTGTCTAGTGCACATTTTTTTTTGACCAATTGAGGTGGGGTAAGAAAATAATACTTAATTGATATTGTGTTACCCATAAGTTAACTATTTTTTTCTTTTGGAAATAAAAGACAAACTTGCCATCGGTTTTCGAAAATGCAATCATACGTTTTGAAAATAAAAAAAACGAAAGTTATTTATTTAAAACTAATATTTTTATCTACACTTTTTACGGCATCTTTTAAGTGAATAATGCTTGTGCAAATCGCATGAAGTGCCTACCCAAGATCTAAGGAGGAGCATCTTCAAAGTCCGTCTGCAGACACTCCGCACATCGTGACCATGAACTTTTCAACAGGTCGTCCGCAAAGGCAATAAAACGTCTGACACCTTTGACAGTACACTAGTCTCGGCGGCACACTTGGATAGATATATATTTGTCCCCATGTTGCGACACACCATTTCTATGTGTGTCAGCGGCGTTGGTGGCGCCGCCAAGCTGCCAAGTGGCATATGATTCCCTCAGAGATGAAATGGAAACATCAAACCGAAAGGCGAAAGGCGGCCTGTGTGAAAGACACTAGGAACTGGGAACTAAGAACTGGGGTGCATCATTAAATTGAGGTGACAATTCAATCAGCAATCCGGCGAATACGACTCCGCCGACTGTCAAATGAGTGAAGCCTTTCCAGAAATCAAATCAAATGTGTTTACGACCTTCCGTCCGTCCGCCACGTTGGTGGCTCAATTTTATGTCGCTGCGCAGCTATTAAATTTAATTAGAGCTCTGTGTCGTCGCTGCCGACATTTGACGTGGTAGTGGAAGTGGAAGCGGACTAAAACGCATAAATGTCATCAAAATATTTCCCTGAACAGCGCGACGTTTGGCCTGCCTGCCTGCGGCTATATATATTTAGTTATTCTGCAGTTTAGAGTTCAACCCGGTGTCTCGCTGGTGGAAATACTGTCGGTTGACATGCGAAAGGATTTCCCTTCTGGGAAAGAGCAGGGCAATGGCAGTCATCCGGCCATCATCGCCACTGATACACTTCCAGACATAAAACCCCCATTTAATTGTCGTTGTCGTAAATAGTCTTTGAAGTCACTCCTCTGATTTGGGTCATGAGCTTTTCCTGCTAGTTGGGAATTGGTTGGATTTTTAGTCGTAGGATTAAATTGCAGGGATTTGTTGAATGAAAATATTGTTTTCTTAGATTGTATTGGACATAAAATGTACAAAATATTTTGTAATTGAGAATCCCTTTTATTTATTTTAACTCACCTCATAAGGGTTAATATATATTTATAAAAAATCATGCTAATATATGTAATTAAAGTTAAAGTCATCCAAGTCTCTTTAGAGAAATGGTTTCAGTAACCCATACTTATTTATATTTAACTAAAATTATAATTATTTCGATTTTTTCAAAGCATTCGCAAGGGAAGGTATTTTCCTATAGCACCTGCTACTCTTTTCTTTAAATACCAATCTTACTTTCAAAAAAGTCTAAAAAATATTGCAAGCATTGAGCAGAGAAATCATGCCACGGGAAACATGAGCAACTGTCCCCTCATGCAGAGCACCCTAAAAGCTGTCATCCTATTCGAAGTGGTGATTGGAAGCGAACCAGGACCGGACTTGCGTTCCTTGGCTGGAATTCGTCTTTATTATTACGAGTATCCCTGTGGCATTATTGGGTGGCGCTGTTGGCGCCAACATCTTGCACGTTCCAACGGATGTCTTGCCGGGCAGAATGTGGCCAGAATCACCTCTACACGGATCCGAGCTGCCTGCCGATTGTCTCCACAATTATTGTCATTCACAATTACTGGTTGCTTGGTGGCTGCGTTGGTAATTTGGAACTCCAACCCAAAACCGAATGCCCTACACTCTGTCAATGAATCGAGCCTTAATTGAATGTCGGCAGTGGTCTTGCCATTAAGAAATAAGTCGGACGGTTATGACCAATGCGGCGATGTAATGCAAAGCCATCGCAGAAACTGTTATGACCATTAAGGAGTTACTCGGGGCTAAGAGAGACTTTAGCGTGTTTAGCTCCGTGACTTGGAGACTGGAATTTTTATTTTTGTGCCATCCGAAATCGGCGACATGTCGCGAAAACTCGAAAACGTGAAACCCGGCGATGCTGGCTGCTCCTCTCTCGAGGAGGAGGCTCGACGATCCGGCGATCCGACGGTAAAGTAAAGTGTCAGCAAAAACGAAATTGAGCTTATCTGTAAATGCATCGGCGGGAGTTCGTCCAGACTGAAGACGTCCTGTGCTCGCCGGCGACTTGATGCAATCGTGCAGTCGTCAAATTAGCGACATTCGAAAAACTTCCCAGATAACTACTACGAAAAGTCCCAAACGAAAGGCACAGCTAAGCCCCAAAAAAAAAAGAAAAATAAGAAAATAAAAATAAAACAGAACCTCAGGAGCCTGTAGCCTGGACCGTGCGCATTTTTTTCCTGCCACAGAACCCACCAGAGATCTGTCACAGGCCCAGAGATCGAGGAAAAAACCAACCCGAAAAAAAAATAAAAGAAAACAAAAACAAAACCCGAAGGAAACAAAGCTTTCGGTCCACGATCATTGAGTCCATTCTACGTGATTTATTTGCTGCCTCAATTGAATTGTTTTGTGGCTGTGGTGGATCCAGCCTCGGACTGGGCCTTCCAGCCGGGATTCTCCAGCTTCCGCGGAGCACCTACTTTCGCATAGTCAATCAGCAATGCGATTTCTATGACTTGATTGACATTTCATGAGCCGACCACGGACATCCATTTGCCGCAGTCGCCGCCAGTCGCCAAGAAAACGAAAAATAAAATAAGTTAAGAGAACAATGGCAATGTGTGGCAGACCGGACAAAGGAGAGAAGGCAGAAAGCGTCAAAGTCATTCAGGCGATCATCCCGACTGATGATCCGCTGACAATTCCCAAAACGACAAACTCAGGCGCCATGTTAACCACCAAGAAGTCCGGCAGACAATCGCCTCGCCTGGCCGCTGACGAAGATGGATTTCTGGATCTGATTGACTGGACCCGGCCTCCGAGTGACCATTGTTCCTCCAGTTCCTCCAAGTTCCTGCTGATCTCAGACGATTACAATCGCCCAGGAAGGCGATTGCGAACGCTTTGCATTTTATTAAACACGATCCTTTTGATTATTACGCCCCGTTTTGATGGCCCCGGATCTCGATCTGCGATATCGGTTTGATGGAGGTCATTGCTGCAACTTGTCACGTTTAATGGCATGAACCGGCAGAATAGCGTGTGTGTGGGTCTCCTTACACTCGGAAAATAAGTAATGGGTATTTTAAATAGGGTTTTATATTTTTTTCTATACACTTGGAAAATGTCATCAAGTGTTTGGTGAAGATATATTATTAAGGACTTGAAGAACTCAATTTAAATGGGATTTCCAAATAAATAAATTACTAACTAATTTAAAATAACTTGGTTTGTTGGGAGAAATATAATAATTTTTGGCTTTAAATAATATTTTTATTCAAGGAATAACCACTTGTTTATTTTAAGATCTATTACATGGTTTTTGGGAGAAATTTAATAACTTTCTGTTTAAATTAATTTCTTTGCTCAAGAACTTGGGAATTTTTAAGAAATATTCAATGCCAGTCCATTTCCATTAGAAACACTTGCGCATTTAGGGTTAACTATACAATACAAGTTATCCTATATTTTTTAAATTTATTTTTTAATTTAAAAAAATTCCAAAAGTAAATCTATCAACCTCTGCTATTAAAACTCTTATTTTGAGACCCAATTAATTAATTTGATAATGATCGATAATTGAAAAGAATTATTACTTGGGAATTCTAAGCCTCTCTCAATGCCTATTTGAATTACCAGTTACTTAACTGTCAGTCAGTAATAGAAAAAAGACTGTCAGTTAAGAGCTAACTCTCACATGAGCTGGGGACAAAATCTAGTTTTTAACTGCCCGCTTATTTGTCCGATAAATAATAACAGGACATTGAGAAAACTACTCTATGTACATCATGTAAACTCAATAATCTAATTCCTTCTTGAGTTCAGGGAAGTAAGGCTTGGTAACTACCAAAATTAAAAATATTTTTTAGCTTATCACTTGCATTTTAAGGTATTCGATTATACATTTTTCTGAGTGCTCCAATATCGCCGAGTGTGTGAGGGCAACGGCAAAGCAATCAACGCCGATCCCCAGCAAACTGAGCGTATGTATATTGATTAGCTTTCGCCTTGGGAGAATCCGTGTTCCTGTCGCAGGCAGTGCCACCGTTCCATGTACTAGCGCCAGCTACCGATTCCTGATTCCCGATCCCAGTCTCAGTCCCACTCTCAGGTCCAGTCCCAGTCCCATATTCATTCCCATTCCCAATCCGGATGCCTGTCAGCACCAGAGGGCCCTGCAAATTTGTCAATACGTATATGCCAGCGATGCGCAGAGGGCTCGCCGGGTCATAAATTGTGCAAAATAAATATGAATAATACCGCACTGGCCACCGCCTCGTCCTCGTCCTCATACGATCCTACGATCCAGAAATCGCCGGCGGCCGGGACGGGAACCCCACACATTGTTCCGTATACACCTCGGACAAAAGGAGGTGTTGCCTGGTTGTTATGAGTTTTTAAATCCGACTAAGCCCACTCGCCAACATTTATTCGAATTTAATCGATTTTTCAAATTGACTCCGCGCACTCGCCGCGGCCGCCGTGTAGTGTAAACCCAGTACAGAAATCGCTGACCGCCCATCGGTCCGCCCATATTGGCTTTGCTTGTTTGTTTATTTATTTTTCTTTGTACTTTTACTTCTGGGAGATACAAAAATAAACAATTATTTATGGCCCCTATCCTGTCGACGCACCGCTTTTGCCTTGCAGAGCGATTCTGACTATTCTTCGACTGTGGCCAAAAAAGTAATTAATTCGCTAGGCTGGAACGCGTTGAAAGAGTACAAATAAGGGGTTAATTATTTAGGCGATCGTTAAATAAAGTTATATATCTCACATCGTAATGAGCAGGGAATATTGAGGGGTCTTTTCAGGTCGGTTGGGATTTATTTTGAATATTTATTGTATATTTTTCAGTTGACAAATAAAAAAGTCATGCAAATATATTTTGATGTGATTTTACTTAGCCTTAAGAACTGTTTAGAAAACTAAAAAAATCCCTCAAAAGTTTAAATTCAATTAAATTAAAAGACCTTATCCGCTTTCGTGGCTTACTTAAAGTTTACCCTCTCCAGTTTTCCTTCTAAATATTTCACTGCAAACTCGCTCTCAACAATTACATAATAGTTTGAAACAATTGAAGTAGGACTTATGCCTGGGCTCACTCTCCAGCAGGGAAAGGGTGTTAAATTGAACAGGGACTCGTGCATAATTAATGAGGGAACCAAGGCAGGTGTGCTGGATGCGTAGGACGACAGGCAACCGTTGCTGCTGTCAAACATGATGACAAAAGATTACAATTCGCAACTTGTGGCAGTTGCTGCCGACCCAAGATTTCCGATGTTAGACTGGCAGGCAGGCAACATGCTTAAAAATTTACATAAAACTTCTGATAATAGTTTTCCCTGCGCCCTGTGGGATTGCTGCTCCTGCTCCTCCTACTCCTACTCCTCCTCCTTGGGTATGGGTCTGGGTCCGTCCTGGGTTCGCACGTTACCTAAAATCCTGGGACTGATGCTGCGATAGCGACATCATAAATTACGAAACTAAACTTTGTGCGAACGGGACGAATGCAGATGGAGAGCTGCTGATGATGAGGACGATGGGACTGAAGCTGGGACCCGGGGTCTCCACACTAAAACTGGAGATGGGGCTGAGTTTAAGAAATAAGAAAAAAAAGAAAGACATGCAACGGGTCGCGATCGCACAGACTCCTCTCCGAAGGCTAAGAAACCTCTGCAAAAAAGCTGTGGTACATTTTTGGGCTGAGTGCAATTGCTTGTCAAACAGAAAAAGGTTACGTTGCCCAAAAAGCCAAAAAATAAAAAAATCAAAAAGGCAAAAAACTCTGATTGGCCAACTATGCCAAGAACTCGAGACCGGAAGATGGTCGCAAAAATAATCGGATATCGATTAACAGGATATATAAGTTTTAGGGATACTTATTATTATTATTTTTAACATAAAGTCCAAAGCACACATAAGTGAACCTTCCTCCGGTCTAGCAGCACTTAAACCGCAAATTGTTGCAGGCACTGCGCCTGTAATTCCCAAGTACGAATTCAGCATCAGCAGAGTTATTCATTTTATTTTTCGTTTTCTGAAAATTTCATTATCATGAGAAGCAGAATATTAAAAACCTTAAAGAAAATAGTTTAATATTTGTAAACCAAAATTTCTGAATTAATTCCTTTTAAAATTAATCAAAACTCAATGAAATCTTCATTGCTCATAGCCTCTTCTGAATTGCTATCCCTTTTCAGTTAATCATTGAGGCAAGCGTTAATCTCGGTTGCTTTATTTAAGCATTCGCCAATTACTCAATGGCCGCTTTATCGGGAATTCAATAATTAATTAGCAAAATTAACAAACGATTACGGAGTCGTGGACGGCGCGGCGGAGCCCGCTGCCGCAGCACGATTCGCGAAAGGAGCCAAAGGAGCAAAGGAGTCGCGACGGCCGCGAATAACAAAATTCTGTTAGTCACGCATGCTAATCTTCGTGTTGTCTCAAAAACTGGCAACCGGTGAAGTTGGCAGCACAAGTTGCAAGTTACCAGTTGCCAACCTTAAAGGCGGCAGCAGCGGAAACGACAAGGCCAGCAGCAGCAGCCGTCGTCGGTGGTGGCCATCGCAACGTGGAGGAGAATGGTGGATGGAGGATGGAGAGGATCTCCACCACGCTATCGATACTGCATTGTTAGGGCCCGAAACAAATGATTATGGCGGGGCCTATTTGGGGGTAATCGTGTCGTCTGGGCAGGAGCCAGCAGTCTCTCTGATCTTCTGGGGGCCCTCCTTCGTGAGCCTGTGTTGGGTCCTGTTTCGGTCGGTCGGTTGCCCAATTGCTGCCGCCGCGGCTTTACAATATGCCTAGAATAATTAAAGACGCTGCCACGTTTTTGGGTTAATTATGCTGGCGGCCTAGCCAAGGGACACACTGAGACAAAATTGAGATTAAGTCAAGTCAATTTCTTTGAAAAGATAAATAATTCACCTTGAAGAAGAAGTTTATGTACAAAATTGAAGATTTCCATTTAAAGTATTCAATGAAAGCTTCCTCTATTTAAATACATGGCAAATATGTAGTATTTATAATTTAATTATTTACTTCTAAAAATAGGTGCTATCTAACATCTCGACTTCATTGAAATGTTTTCTGCTGAAAGGTTTTATTCTTTGGAGCAACCATTTAGGGACTCCCAGCTATAAGTTTTTCCCTGTGCTCATGGCACCATGTTCAGTGGCTCAAATTAAATACGCCATTTAATAAATATGGTGGCCATTATCGGATAAGCTTCTGGATCTTTTACTTAAACATGTCACTTCGCATTAATCTGGACTCTGTCCGGGCCTGGCGGCGATCCGGCAACAGGTAAAGGTAAAGGAATGGAGGAGAACGGATCCAGTCTGGGGGCCACACGCAGCGCCTGATGTTGTGATGTGATGTTCGCATGCGCAACGCCAGTGGCTGACCTGATGGACTGGACGGGTCTCTGGTTTTTGGTCGCTGGTCTGGCTCACCTCGAACCGCGCGAGACCCGAGAGAGCTGGGATCTGGGATCTGGCATCTCCGATCTGCGGCCCGAGGTCTGGGGCCTGCCACAGAATCGAGATTATCATAAATAATGTGGAGTAACAGTTCCACGCGCTCTCAGCTACTAGGAGCTGGGCCTGGGCCTGGGCCATGCCCATTTGTTGCACGTTCCACGTTCCCAAGTTGATTTCCCAGAAAGGATGAGAAGATGAGGTCACTGTGGCCCGCTCCGTCTTAATGACGTCTAATTTGTCATCGTTGAGGAACTAATTTTTTAGCCCGCTGATATAAGCCCAATAGAGCGCTACCTGTCTTGAACACGAACGGGGTCCGAGCTGAGCAGAGTCGAGATTTCTGCGTAAGTTACGAAACTGCGGTGGGACCCTTGAGTTGGTCAGGGGGATGGGTATGGGATTCGGTTGGAGTATTAACCCAGTACTATATATATATACGTTGGAGACGCATTTACATACCCATAGTTCGTGGAATATCAAGTATTTCCATTTAGTCGCTTAAAAGGAAACCCAAAACCAAAAAACCAAAACCCAGCCCGCGATAAGATAAAGCTGTTTTTTTGGTTTTGTTTTTTCGCTCAAACAAAATTTTCTCTGTAATTTTAAAAGGGCCTCTGGGGGTAAAAATTTAAAATTCAGTGTGAAATCTATGTGGTGTCTGTAATTTGACAATTTATTTTATGATGATGCAGCCACGCAGCTAATTTACATTTTTACCTACAAAATGAAAACATTATATCCAAATTACGCATTTATAAATTGCAGATTTCTCAGAAGAATGGTTTGTTTATTTAAACCCTTTTCTGACTTTGATTAATGGCTTTTTAAGCTGATGATATTAATAAGTATGATTTACAGGGATTTAAAGTCATATTTTGGTGTGATTTAGAGTATAATTATTTAATTAAATATTTAAAAGGTTTTATTAACATTGGGATATCATAAATAACAAATATGTTTGAATCTGAGAAAAAAAAATCGATATAAATTAAAATAATCAGAAATACATTTTTAAGTTTATTTATTTTTCATGTTTATTACCAGTATTATTTCTATAAGCAATGAAGAATGGTAGGAAGTTCATTAAATACCAAAAATAATTTGTAGCTTATAAAACTATATATAGTATGTTTAGACACGTAAACAATTTCCTAACATGACTTTTACGAAAATTAAATAAATGTTAAGAAGAAGTTATCTAAAAATGCCAAAGCGAACCTTGAGGGCTTGCGCAAACTATTTACTGTGTTTGAACTTATCATAAGACTGAAGGTTAACAGCAAAAAACTTATTTCCCCTAGTCGTTAGTTGAGGCTTAACAATATTAGGCACTTTAAAATGATTAAAAACGGTTTTAAAACAATTTAAAATTTTTTTTTTTAATTTTTTCAATGATTAAGTTAAAAGCTATTATTATTATTATTATTATTATTATTACCGACAAGAAAATAATAAAAAATAAAAAACAAGCAATCAAGGTTTTAATAAATTGCTTAAAATGTATGACATTCTAGCTATGCTAGATCCATTATAATAGAATAATTAATAATTTTAAAGCCCAAACTACTTTAAAAGCACCTTTCATACTAATACAAACTTTTATATTTTATGCAGTTTGTGAGTTAGAAATAATCTAGCTGCTATCGCAGTACTTCTAGCGCACTATAAGCAATTAAATTACACAATAAGGTACTAATAAGTAATATATATAATTTCCAAATGAAGATAGATTAAAGATGATTTCGAAATAAATTTGATTCGCCCATTGGTGTAGCTTCTCCATCGATATAAAATACAATTTAGCCTGTTCAAAATAAATAATGGTATAATAGTAAATTTAATTAAAAAGAAGTCCTTTCATGAAGCTTTTCAACCTATTATTCATCGATGATTCACTGGTGATTCCATAATTTGCCATAATTTTCAGCAACTATACAGCACAAAAGGAAGATAAATAAACAAAATAAATAAGTTTTCGGCGGCATGGTTTTTCCGCCGTGAATTTGTGTAAATTTTATAAATTAACTAAATCTATGTACAAGAGCGTGTGTAAACATCAGTTTAAGGGTTTTCATATTAATTTAAGTATTTAAGTTCAAATGACATTAAGCATATTTTCGTTACAGTTATTTTTATCGAATTAATCGCTCATAATGTGTTGTGTCGCACGCTACACAAAATGGAAGTTACTTTTAAGTTTTTCATTTAATGCATAAATGCAGCTCCATTTTCGGAGCATTACTATCGGCCGTGTTCTGGATAGGAAAAACAAGATATACCCCACCGCAAATTGGCTAAGCGGCGGCGAGTAATGGGGGCAGGGGGAGCGGTGCATGTTCTACCGATTAACATATCCGGCGCTTATACCTGTGCACATTCGTACATAGCCACAAACATTCAGTTGGCTTTAATATATATGAATGTAAATATTCCTCTTTTTTTGTAGCGTCTGCCTAGCGCCATCTGATTGTCTGGCTGCATGTTCGCCGGCCATATTAATAATTTTCGAGGCGCTCTTTTTTGATTTAGGGAGCATTTAAAGCGTGAACGACTGCATCAATAATTTCGCTTGCAATTTTTTTGTGCATAAATTTCATTAATTTATAATTTTGGCCGTTGCTGGGCTGCTGCGGCTAACATCCGACCCGCTGATCGCAGTTCGCAGTTCGCTGTTTGTTGCTGGTTTGCTGTTGTTTTTCTCTGATTTTTTCTTGCTTGTGTTTCTTGTGATTTCTGGTGCCTGCTGCCTCCGCGCGGAGCATGGAGCATGTTGCGCCAATGTGTTGCGCGGTCCGTCGACTGGGGCATAAATTATTTTCCGTAGTTTTGGCAGGCGCCCGATGACCGCGCGCTGCGTAGATCTCGCGATTTCGCGATTGCGCATGAGGTGAGGGTTATTCATTTGCCTGCGTAGTGGACGGACTCCATCCCCAGCCCCAGCATCAGCACCAGCACCAAGCTCCAGCTACAGCCACATCTCGGTCTCCATCTTCACCTTGCATCTCCAGGGCCTGCTGCTCCTCTTCGGCACAAATCTCTGACCGCCTGTGCGGAGACCCAGGCACTGGAGAAAATAATCAAGAGCTTTACGTTTTTGTCTCGCAAATTAATTTAAAATATAATTATTGTTTTATTTTTTGAAGAAGTTTATTCCATTTAATGATTTATTTACGTTTTATTCAATTTAATAATTTCATCAAGTTTTTATTTATTTTATTGTATTTTATTACAGACAATTGTCTATGTATCCTTTTATATTATAATTTGACTTAATATTTAGATCGAAAAACAATCTATTAAATTAATCATGATCTTGTCAAACCTGATATAGGAACGATAATGATGAAAACATCCTCAAAATGTAATAATAACTTGACTAATTAATAATTTACCAACTTAAAGGTTGTATTGGAGAAATACAGGACTAACATTTACATTAAACATCATTTTCTAGTAGAAAATTTCTACATTGACATGTTAAAATTGCATTTGTGAGAGAAAAGTGAGAACAAAAAATTAAATCAAATTTTTTTAAATTTGCTTTACAGTGCGTGCGTTGCTTTCATTCCGTGCACACTGCGCGTGTGCTGGCAGAGGCCGGTCAGAAAAATGTACTGACGAGTCAGGAGTCAGGGCTTTGGCCACCACTGACTTAAGTTTAGTAGCAAAGTTAAAGGAACCTAATTCAAGGACGAACTTAAAGGCTCTTTAGGCTCCCTTGGTTTTTTCCGAGTGCACACACATTACTGCTGTGGCTGTAGGAGTATCTGCAAATGTTCACCGGCTGGGAAGTTGTTGCTGTCGGATATGCTGGGGCGAAGAAGCTGCAGGCTTTCATTGAGGAACTCGCGATTATGCTCGGACTGGAGCTTATGCTGGTTGTATTCCGACTCGGGACTCGGCGAACTCGGATTCGGATTCGCATTTGTACGAGTATTTGGCCGGATCTGAGAGCCGAGAGTCCTGCAAAACAGCGAAGGCCAGGGCAGGCCGGGACGGGCGGCGAGCCCGGCATGTCGCCTGCAAATGTCTTCGGTTTCTGGCCGCGCAGTTAATTATAAACGCTTGGACATTTTTGCTTGAGTTGCAGCCACTGCTCCTCGCCTCGCCTCGCTGGATCTCTCGGTTTGTTTTCATTTCCAGATGCAGATTACATTATGATTTATGCAAAATAGTAAATGCGTCTGATGGCAACATGCGCCAGCTGCCAGACACGAACTCGGGGCTCCTCATTGGCCATGTTCGAGTGCAGCCATCGCGATCGGTTTGAAATCGGAATTGGATTGGGATTTGCAATAGGAGGAATAGGAATATTGGAATTAGAGGAGCGAATGACCAAATGGGAGCAGGAGCAGGAGTATTTAGCCTTGCCGCGACTTTTATTCGAGGCCAATCGTAAAGCAGGGACTGGCGGTCCACTCGCCGCCAATAAATCAGGAGCGCCATGAAGCGGCCTCGTAAAAGTGCTTAAATTAATCATCCCGAATGTGTGTCCCAGGGTTTACGATGCAGCCCTGTGGGGCGTCGCCCCGAGGGAGCAACAGGTTGCCCCCGCTAAGCGCCATCCATCCCGATAATAGGCCCCATAAACTTGGCCCTAACTGCCCCGGGGATGGCTGGCATTTTGCATAACGAGACGTGTATGTCCGGCTAGCACACTATCTGTGTATCGGTATCTGCATCTGCACTTGTATCGGTATCTGCATCTGCATCTGCCTTCGGAACAAGCCCAGGCCCTGTCGTCGCCGGAATGGCCAAGAGGAAATGGCCAAGGCGCTTTATTAAATACTCACTTTGATTTACTGGTCCACCCCGGACAAACGGAAAATTGCACATGAAATTGCATTGTTATTACATGTTTGGGTCAGCGCAAATTAAATTCCGTATATATATATATTCAGTATATTCCATATAGAAAAGCAATCTGCCCCGTCCCCCGTCTGTATTTATTTTACAGAGATCGCGTACGTGACAAGATGGGCCGGGACAAGATGTTTAACAGCGAAAATGTGGTGCAAGTTTCCTGAAAGGAGAAGGTATCCAGGATCGGGACAGGATAGGGGTCTGTGGCTCCCCGAATGCACTCAGAATCGCTATTAAATTAGTTTAGTGGCATTTAACTTAATCGCCTACAAGGGAGTTAAAATTTCCCGGGTACGGTGTATGGTGTGGTGTCTGGTTTCTTGGTTTCTTAGTCTCTTGGTTGCCAGCTCCAGTCCAGTCGATGCCAAAAATTGGGCGGACGTGATTCGATTTTAAAGAAGCTCCCTGGCCGCCTGATGATGGCAACAAGTGCTTTCGCCTTAATATCTTTGAATAGGCCACTCTCTCGGTGATGGCCCTTTTGGCAGGCAGCACAGCATTAAGGCCTAACTGCTCACGTCATCGCCCATCGTAGCGAACCGATCCGTTGGCCAAATTGAGTTGTGCATCAGAAAAAGCGACGGGTCCCCGGGGAAAATGCAACTGAACTGCATCGTGATGTCAGCGATGTGATACTGCACTCCAGATACTTCAGCCCTCATCCTGCTCCTTCGCCCGATACCGATATTCCTGATGCGTATGCCTGCTTAGTCCATATTCTTTGCATAAATCTCACCGATGTCCCCGCTTGGACCGGGCCTTGTAATTAAATTGCGACACGAGGCAGCTAATGGCGCCACAACATAGATTCGCAGGCAAACAAGCAACCGGCATATGCATACAGACATGCACTCGGAGAAATAATAAATTAAATCTTGAAAGGAATTTCATTTAATATCTAGGATATCTAGTACCACAGTTACAATTTTTTAATCAATTGAATATCTGTTTACAATGAATTCAATATTTTGTAGTATAACTTTTTGACCACTTTTTAAAAAAATAAAACCCATAAGAATTTTTAAGGCTCTCCTGCTGTGTCGTGAGATCAAAAAAGGAAAAAATATGTTACCTATTCAAGCTGAACCGCACGGAATGCTGCACCGTAATACTTGTTTTAACGAGATTTTAAATGCAAGTAATTATAAAAAAGATTGAAAATCAGTTATTTTTGAATTCGACCTATAAAATATTGTATAGCAAACTCTTAGATATTTTTTTAAATGACTTAAAATCTTGTTTTGAATTTTTAAGGCAGTCTTAAAAGGTTAAAAAAGAAAAATTTATTTTAAATCTATCCTTTAAGTCTTGGCAAAAGGGAAGAATGTTTGAATGAATGTTTGAAAGATCAAATAAGAAGAAATGATAAAATCTATTCTATAGGTCGAAACTAAGGAA
Source organism: Drosophila rufa (assembly GCA_018153105.1). Classification (NCBI taxonomy): domain Eukaryota; kingdom Metazoa; phylum Arthropoda; class Insecta; order Diptera; family Drosophilidae; genus Drosophila; species Drosophila rufa. The sequence continues at coordinate 19,024,067 of JAECXS010000085.1, forward strand.
AAATCCATCTATTCAAACTCAACCTCACGGAATACTGCACCGTGAGCCGTTTTCTGGGAGAAACTATGTAGGAGCTACCGCACTGTCTGTCCTTTACAACTTCTGTCGAATCCTCAGGAACAATGATCAAAAAGAGACTATGGAAATCCCTTTTAAAGCTCCAATTGAATTTTAATCCCCAATTTTTTCGCCAAGTGCACTCCCAGAAAGCCGGCCAGGGAGATGCTCATGACAAAGCGACGGGGACACGACCTCAGCGTACAGGGCACGTTTCTCAATGAAATTCCAGACCGCTCTCGTCGAGCGTTTCTGTGTGTTCTCCAGCGTTGTCTGGCCCGGTCATCAAATATCGGACTGGGAACTGGCGCTGGCGCTGGAGTTGGAGTCGGATGAAGTCGGAGATGGGAGCCACAAAAAGCACTATGCTACTTGGGCGGCGGCGACACGAAATGAGCGCCTGCAGTAGCCACCGCGGTTAATTAATTCTGCATGAAATTTAAGGTTGTTTTTTTTTTGCTTACATATATGGCGAGTCATTGTCGCCGATGAGACGCTGGCCAGGATGTTGGCCACGTTGCTGCACGTCCACAGTCTGTGGATCTGGATCTGTATCTGTATCTGGATGTGGATGTGCCTGTGTCCCCCAGTGCTTGCTAATCAGCCGCACCTCATCACAGTCGGACGGGCAAATCAAGTCATTAAGTTTAACCAGAGTGCCAAATGGAGCAAATAATGCTGCCAGCGGCGGCCTCGTAGTTGGGAAGCGCGTCGTCTTGGGGGTTCGGCGGCGGCGCAGTAAAAAATCTCTCAATTAGTCAAACAATTAAATCAGCTATCGATCCCAACTTGAACTGATTCTCCATGCGCGGCATTACGCATTTAATTATTATGCTCTTCATTTCACAGGCTTTTCCAAGGCAAAAAAAAATACAGACTTGCCTCACATCTTAATTGTCTCTGTGATGTTTATAGATCACAGAAAGGGAAATAATTGAAGATATCAGAACTGGAGGTTGTCAATAAAATAAGAATAAGATACTAATTTAATTTCAAACAACAAATAATTGTTTACTTCATAAAATAATATTCATTAATCGTTTATTATTTCTTTTATTTTCAGTGTCCAGCAACGGTAAGTTTTTGTTTGTAATTTATACAATTTAACCACTATTCTGAGTGAAAAAGTTAATGTCAAAATAATTACTAACATATACAAACCGTTTTCACGTGATAAAACAAAACCATTGACACGTTACTTCTTTATGACGATCGTCAAGGACTTTTAGTTTTGGCCACAAAATAAACCTGTTTTAATCAACATTCACTATCTGCCAAAAGACTTATATTTTTACCCCAGGAGTGTGTGCTCCAATTGCCACATATTTATTATAAGGGTATATTTTGCAATTATCTTTCGGTTATTCGTGTACATTCAAAAGGGGTAACCTCAGAAATGTTTCATACCATAAATACATAATTTTAGGTCTTTTATCAGTAAAATATATCTAGTTTACATGGGTTTCGGCTTAAATTTGTTTCAAAAATAAAATTCTAAGAGATTTTTCATATTAAATTACGTTAAATTTAATTAAAATAAAATGCACCTAGCTTAGGTCTTCAGGATCCCCTTCATCCAGAAAAACAAAACAATGTACTTCTTTGTGTTAACATTTGTATACAATTGTAAGAGAGCGTGCCTGGATATGTTGTTAATAGTTATTGTGTCGGACAATATAAGTGCACGAGCTGTTAAATGTCGCCAATGGCGAGGACTGCAGCACTATAAATACATTATAAATACGAAAAAAAAAAAACGGAAAAACCAATAATTTAGCTTAACAACTTAATAACAAAACAGCACTCTGCTCCCGATCACCTGTTTGCCAACCGATCGTCACGAGGACCGTCGTCATTCCTCCTCGCCAGAGGAGAACCCTCATCGCAACGGCGACTACTGTGCAGCAGCAACTCTGGCTGATAAAAAACTGAGGAAGAAAATATATAAAAAAAGAAAACGAAACCTAAGCCCGGTCGTCGTCGCAGTTATGAGTTTCCACCTGTTCGCGAATTTATTGATTGCCACATTGACAAATGAGCCACCCTGCTGTTATAAAACCAATTAAAGGAAGGGTCCGTTTGCATGCCCATCTCCAGCTCCGGCTCACTGGGATATTACGAATAAATTAGGTCTGGTGAGAATTAATTGGACAGTCGGGCCACCGGACACTCATTCGGTGTGATATATAAATCATGGCAGCGAATGCGGCAATAACAGGATTATCTCCAGCCTCGAATTAATTTGGCTTAGCGAATGAAAGTGCGTCCGCAGAAGTCGAAAAGCGTCAGAGTCCTGGCAAATTACACAGGGAACAAATATTTTGAATTGCAGAAAAATTTCGAATATGCCATTAGTTAATATTTAACTTAATATTCAATTTAGAATATGTCTTATAAGTAAACAGTGTGAAGCTGAGCAGGACTTATAATTTAGTTAGTTAGTTTACTTTGACAAAACCTTTACAGGACCCTCAAAACATATTTTGTATAATCTAATAAATATAAAGAATAAAACTTAACCTAAATAATTCCATAAGAAAGTTATTTTTATATATTTATCATCTTTATTAAATATATTTTCTGAAACTTAAATGCGCATATAATTTTCTGACCAAATCCGTTTCATCAATCAATTTTTAGAAATTTATAAATCTAATTATTCCGAAGCAATAGTCAACAATATATAAATTAATCTTTTTTTCTCTTAAGTAATCAAAATTTGTAGAACAATCCTTTGAAATTAATTTCTTTTTATTTTATAAAATGTATTAGGACTTGCGTTGCTTAAAAAAATATTAAAACCCTATTTCTATAATTCTTACAACTTCTCTAAAATGTTATAAATATTGATAAGCACTTTTGCTTGTACAATCAAATAGAGACCGTATTTATTAGCTGATTTAACTTTTATAAAAATAATTAATAGCGCAACAGAATAAGACATATTTATCGAAAACATTAAGAAATACGTTTAAAATTTGATTTTAATGTTAATTAATCTTTTATTTGAGCAAACTTTGTTTTGATTAGGATTTCAGAGAAATGGTAAAGTTTTTTTTAGGCTATGCTCCCATTTTGTGGCCAGTGTACTAATTAGACACTCTCAGAGATGGCCAATAAGCAGAGTAGGCAGTGGCAGAGTCAGTGGCCAGTCGCCAGGAAAGAGCACCTGCCAAAGCGGTCGACGCATCATTAATAATTCCGAGGGAGCGGCTAAGTCAGCCGCACGCATAATAACCACGATTAAAGCAAACAAGGCTCATTGTCGGTTAAATGACAAGTTTTGACAACTTGTGAAACGACAAAAGTGGTAGTCAGTGGTCGATCGGTGAGCAGGAACCAAGAACGGGGAGTAAACGAGGGTCTCTCTCCATCGCTCCAGCTCTCCAGCTCTCCGTCTCTTGTGGCAGCGACCCAGTTAAATTAATAATCCGCATAATTGGAGAACTTAACTTGGGCAGCGGCGGGAAAGAGAAAGGACACTGGGTGACGACAAAAAGAGCGTTATTTGCTTTGCGCTTAATATATCATTTAGATTGTTTGCCGCAGATAAAAACGCTGTGAAGACTTTTGGCTGTCATTATTATTATTGTTGTCGTTGTTCGTGTTACTCTTGTTGTTATTATTGTTTTATTTTATCGTGTTCATAGCCGGGTGATTATTGCTGTTCGCTTGTAAGGTTTGTTAGCTCGATTCTATTCGGAATTGCGTGGCAATTAGACTTTCAGTTGTCGATTTGGTCGGTCAGCTCTCGCTCTATATTGATTTAGAGGCCCCCAATTACTAGCATAAATAGAAAATAATTGTCTCTGTTTCACAATTATGTCCCCATTGGATTGTTGTCTGGATTCTGATCACTCTGGGAACTCACACACCTTTCGCCATATGCTAGCCACGACTAGATAGTATAATTGGAGTCTTAAATAGCTCTGGGGCTCATATTATTTTCTCTTTTGATTAAAATCATTCAATTGGACTAAGGGGCTTGGATATGATTACTTATTGTATTTCTTGGATAAAGTTGGGGGACTGTTTTAATATCTAAAGTATCAAAGATAATGCCTAGAACCCAGTTTACATTTTTAAAACTAAGAATCAATGTAAAATAACCAAAGGTTATTAATCATAAGAAATATGAATAATTAAGGGCTAGAAATGTATTCCATTAATAAATCATTATTTTTTCCAAGCTTAACTAAAGAACGGCGAATTAACAGCTAGCTCTGCACTATAATTCCCTATAATTCTAGTCCCAGAGCTGGATTTAGAAGTTTATCAACATCGAATGAAGGTGCGGAAGTGGATTTTTATATTATACATAATAATTAAAAAGTTATTTTAAATAAAAGCGAAAAGGCCAAGTTAAATCAACGTTTTGACCTTTGGGTCTTCTAAACTGTTATTTTATTAATTCAAAAATAAAAGTTGGTATTTGGCAAGTCTTAGATTTTTTAGGTCAATTCTTCCTCTTGTATTAAATCCTACTCACGATGTAAGAAATCAAGCATTCAAAGAATTGTTATAGAACATTATTTGCTTAATATTTTCACCCTCTTAAATGCTAATTTTACATCCTTATCTAAAATCTATTATATATACACATTTAATTACTAATTTCTCTTCTAATGCTTTCTTTCTCGGCAATTTACAACCATGTACCGGCGACATTCACTGATCGGAAACGGGAACAGGGCGTAAGTATATATGAACAAGACCTAATCTAATATGTAACCAAGTTGGGAAAACAAACACAAATTAAACTCTCATTAATGAGGCTAGAAACATGACTTTGTTTCGAGATTGCTGCCTAGGTCTTGACAGTGAGTGCACCTTTAATGATAAATTAATTTGGCGAGTAATCTCCAGAGCAATGTGCTGCCCCTGACGCAGCCGCGGCGATCGGCCTCTGATCCGAGTGCAATTACGGCGGAGAACACTGGCCAGGGAGTCGTAATTATAACCAGAGCAGTAGCCATGTTAAACATGACAGTATTCGTGTCCTGGCGATCCATCAAAATGACAGCTTCTGGGGTCTGTCAAGCGATTCCCGCCGTCTTATCAGCGCAATATCGAATTTCGATCGAAAAACGCCTCCGAGCGACGGTCCCTGTCTCTTGTCTCTCGGTACACACTCACACACAGCAACCGCTCGACTTTTGGCGCTAAACGTACATCCGACCAGGTCGGAACCACACCACTCCATATCGCCCAGAGCCCGCATTCCAGTTCCTGACCCTCATTATCATACATAGTTGGCACCATTAGGGCCTTTTGGCACGGGCACGGGCAAGGACACTCGCTGGTATGACTAGCCGCAGTTACGTTGCACTGGCAGGACGCGATATCCATCTGCCAGAAAAATGAAATGAGAATGAAGGGTTGTAATTGCCGTTGAAGCCGTTGGCCAAGCCGATGTATTATTAACTTGTTAAGCAAAAATGGCACATATACGAGTATTATGCACTTGCCTGCCTGCCTTTCAGGTCTTATCCAAATCCTGTGAGCGAGCTGGATCCACTGTCTTTATTTTCTGACATTCTTCTTCAATTTGTGTCTGTTTTTTGGAAGCAGTTTTTTGGCACATTGTCGAGGGCTTAATTTTATTAATTGAGTGTTTTCTATCTTTATTTTTCATGTTCCTATGGATGATTCGGAATGCAGTATGTAAGTAAAACATATATTTTATTAATAGTCTGGGTTAAGAAACTTCAAGATATCCTTTTAATTCCTATAACTTATGAGTTTTTAAAAGGTATCTTTAAAAGAAATGTATTTATGGATCTCCAAGGGTAGAAGTTAACATTAAAACTGAAATAAAACAAAACAAATTATGTAGTAACTAAATTATAAGCTTCTACAGTTTATAAGAATTTTAAATGGGCTTAAAAATCACCATAAGAATTTCGTAAAATAAAGAAAATCCTTATCTAGATCCTATATCGTGGGACACAAAATAATAAAATATAAATCACCTTAAAAGGCCGACTAAAACACCTTGAGCACCGAGTGGACTCTGCGTCAAATATGCGCAACATCCTTTTATGATCATGAAGCAATAACGGATCAGCAACACGGTTAAATGTCGCACGACCTAGCTAGGTATCGGAATCTGTGCTCCTGGAATTTCTGCTGGATATACGATGCGATGCTGAGGCTGAGGCTGCGGCTGCGGCTGGAAGGAAGGATGGATTCCACGACGGATCGCAGATCCGGAGGAGAAGCAAATCGCTCTGTTGGCTGGTCCGCGTGTGTGCCAATGCCAATACAATGCCACAGCTGAACGAGACACAAGAATTTATGGCATTTCACTTTCAAAGACACAAAATTCCTGTCCCTTGCCACCATTAATGGAATGGACAATAAATTTAAACGTGCAGACGGACAACGTGCCATATGTAAAAAGGCTCAGACACTGTAGCGGCAAAACTTCCCGAAATGGCTAAAATCGTTCCGCTCTTCTCGGCTCTACTCTGTCCTGCTCCGGCTCCTCCCAAGGAATTGCGCGTGAGACGATTTGTAAGCCCGAAACCGGTCGCCTTTTTTAGCCTTTCAGCATCTGCCTTTTCTGCCCTGAGCGCTAACAAGGCGATAATCCATGGACAATGCCGATTTCGAGGCTGATCTTAACGCTTTTATAATTAAAGTTATGATGAAAATTCTATGAATTCAAGGACAGATGTACATAAAATATATTTTATAATATTATTATTATTTAATAAGAAAATCTATATCTTAGCTAATTGTCTTAATTGTTTTGTTCCCGCCACCCTGTCGTATCTCTTGAGAATTTAATTCCCCTTATCTAATTCGAGACAAAAAATGCGCTAATTGAATAGAACCCGAGTCGGCAGTATCACTGCAGCCAAATTATACCCACATTCCGTCGCTCACCTGGCTGCTCCACCGGCTACTGAGCTCCCAGCTCCAGCTCAGCTACCAACTGATCCCGGCCGTGATCATTGGTTTGGCGAAAGACAATGGAAGAGATTAAATGCCAGGCTGGGCAGATTAAGATGCATCGACAGCAATAACTACGTCAGCGGCAGCAGGAGCTGGAGCTGGAGCTGAAGCTGGAGAGGAGCTGGAGCATCGCGCATCTTAAACGGGAGACACGAAACAAATTTCCCTTGAAAAGAATTACATACCGATCGCCGATCGCTGGCCAGACTATGGGAATTGACTCTTGAAACTCTATTTGTTCGAACCGATCGAGTCCAGAAAGTGACCGTCTTCATTGTCAACACATGGGCGATACTCTCTTACGTGGGCTGCTGCTGCAGTGCGGCGGCAAACAATTCTATAGAAAATCAGACATGCACCGCCGCAGCCGTTGCACTGGTGGCGGCGATCTGCCCGAGATCTGCCGGCGATCCAGCAGTCCCAGTCCCAGTTCCAGTTCCCGACCGGGCTTATCGCTGACCAACGAATCGTTTTGCCATACTAAATTATTATGTTAACATGAAAATAATTGAGGCAACAGGCATTCGGCGGTGGCTGGCCAATTTATTTATATCGCTAAATCTCGGTGACGGCAGTTGAGAGCGTCCGCCGATTTTGGGCTCTCGGGTTCGGCGGTCGCAGCGGCCAATTGATGGCGGTACAAATAGTTCCAGAACTGGGGCATCCGCAACGGGATTGGGTGACACAACACCAGACGACCGGGGGCTTCTGTTCAGATAGCGTGTCTCAAATAAATCCCTCAACCCGATATGAGAACAAGGTCTTGTGTTACTGATTTGTAATGTCTCAGAAATTGTAGTGGATTATGTAGAAAAAATATACATATTTATTATCAAGTTCACTTCTGACTCAAGGTCTTAGTCGACTTATTTAATTTATATAAATCAGACGAGTCTTTTATGCCTAAAAAACACAAAGATCTTATTTAAAGCGAGCCTAAGTATACAAATAATTTATTTACCAGCTTAGAAATCTCATCAGTACTATCGTTGCTGACGATCATCCTTAACATTTTGTGTCGCTGAACTTGGGAATTTTAAGTGCACTTCCTGCTTCTAGTCAATAAATGCCGCAACATGAGTCATAATAAAATTATTCTTAATAATAATGAGCTTTAAAATTAAATTAATATAACAGTTGTTTAATTAGTAAAGGATTTGCTAAATGGCTAACCGGACTTTAAAGAAATATTTATATATTTAAAGTTAAATTCACTTATGATTATTATTAAGAATCCCCGAAATCTCTAATTAAAAATATATTTTAATATTAAAATATATTCTAATAAAAAATTCAATAATAAGGTACTATTTATATTTTTTAAAAAGTTTTCTAAACTTATGATTATTATTAAGGTTAGGTTATTATTATAAAAACCCTAACTTAAGATCCCCAAAATCCCTAATTTGAAATACATTCTAATAAAAAAAAATGCATTCTATTCCAAAGAGACAACCTTAACCCAGATTTCTCTTTCAGACCGCTTTGCACTGGGCCGCCAAGCACGGCAACGAGGACGTGGTCAAGCTAATTGCCGGTACTTATAAGGCCGATGTTAATGCCAGAACGGTAAGCGATTATCAGAGATGCAAGCGTGTTAACTGAAAGATTTTAATATAACATTTATTCCATGTACCCGCCATCGCCAACTGTTGACGGCGTAGAACGGGGTGAGTGATATGTAAATCTATTGGGGCAATTTTAATAATATATACGGGGAACCGACTTATTGGCTTGTCCCAGTCGCGCGTAAATGTGCGTCACATGTCAGGCCGTTCTCGAACTGTATCGTGTAACCCTTTCCCGGGAGGTTTTAAACCGGGAACGGAGAGCAGGCTGTGACAAATCATGACGAGCATATCCAATCGAGCCTCACCAGCCTGTCTGTCACCTCCATTCCGATTCCATCTAATCCTTTCGCTTGTGCATTCAAGTTTACACAAATTTTAAATTGAACGGCGCTTTGTTTCCGGCGAAATTAAATTCACTCGAATGTATTAAAATGTCACATTCACATTTGAAACAAACGTGAAGTGTTGTCAATCACAGTCCGCAGGATTCGACACGGTTCTAGACAAAACAATACCGCAAATTGGCAAAAAACATATGAAAGACATATATAATTTACAAGGGACTCTGGAAAGGGATTTATAAAGGTTTCCTTTAATATTTAGGAATGACACTCTAACTTCCCCTCTATAAATGTTAGGATTACCCTTTAAAACCCAATTAAGACAACTTTATTTATTGATTACTCTTTAAATAATATTATTCGTTTTGTTTAGGGCTACACTCCTCTTCACTTGGCCACCCAATTTGGCAGAGATAATATCTTTGAATTACTCTGGAATGTTTACAGTAAGTATTTAATAGACTTATTTATATATTTCTCTTATTTCATGGAGCTCAATGTTATCCTCTTAAATTGATTAATATATAATAATTAATTATAATTCATTTAGCAAATAATGACAAGGAAAATAATTCACTAAACCAAATTATTATTTGCCAAACAAAAGTAATTATTTATTTGACAACAAAATCTGGACTAATTAACGACAAAATAATTTTTATTTCCAGGAAATATGTTTTTTACTTCTACATTAAATTTTGTATGGGTATTTACTTCCATTTAAATGGTTTAAAAACAGCTGATTTTATTTTATTATCGACAATATAAAACCAAAAATATGATAAATATATAATCTGAAATGTCTATGAATTATTTTGCTTAATATTTAGCTAGATATTTATAATTGTTATAGTTTTAAACTTGTCTCTATAAGAATAGAGCCTTATAAAGAATTTTAAAACAGAAGGCTTAGATAGAAATATGCAGGTTAAGTTTATTTAAGTAACAGGTACCCTTTACCCTTTTTTAATCCATAATTTTTCATAATCTCCAGAGGCTAATCGGGATATCATGGACTATAGTGGCAACAAGCCGTTGGATTACAGTCGCCAGCGACCGAGTGTCTCGGCCTCGACGTGCAGCAGTGAGTATCAAAAGTATTTCGTCAATACGGAGGTGAACAACAACTACCACCTGGGATTCATTGAGACGTCACTCGGGCGAGGGGAACCACTCACCGGTGGGACACTGGGCAGCGCACTAACCCGCGGCAAGAAACGCTCTCAGCTGCTCTATGCCACCGTCAGCGGTGGCTCGGGTGGAGGTGGTGGAGCGGTTTCCCGCTCCCAGTCTATGATGGTGCAGCGGCGCTCCAAGAAGCCGGCCGTCCAGGGCCTGTTCAAGTCCGCAGGTCCTGCGGAGGATGCCAGTGATCTGGTGCCCTGCGATCTGGAGGGAGGGCATCCCGTTCCATTCCGCGGCGCCTCCACTCGTCGCAAAGAGAGCTTTCTCCGCAAAACCTTTCGATCGACGGCGGGCGGCGGCGGCAGTCGTCGCCAGTCCAAAGATGTTGTTACTACTAACCCACCAGAGCATGGCTAGTTATTAGATAATCTCTTGTTTTACAACCTTTCACCTGTATTTAAACCTTTTTAAATTGTGCTAATGTATAACATATATATAAACGTGCAGGTATCAGTTTTAATAATTAATAATTGTTGTGGGGTTGCCGTTAATGTTTTACAAACTCTTTTAATATTCAAATCAGTGAATTTTTATACAAACTAAGTATTTAAGTATTAAAGCATGGCCTTATTAAGTATTTCCGGTGTTCCGATTATTAATGAATTAATTACTATAAGTAATCGCTCTTTTATGTACATATATCCACAAATAATCGCATGTTTATTGGAGAAGAATATGAACAATAAAATATTTTTCTCAACTAATTTGGTAACAGACTTTGTGTAACCTATTATTTTTACATAAACTATATGCGATTGAGATCATAAAAATAATGCATTTTTGGGAAGTAATATGTACCAAATAAATCTTTATAACAGACTCTTTGCAACCAATTTACCTTAACAAATTCAAGATCATTCAAAGAATGCGCTTTATGGAAATAATATAAATAATATTTATGCTCGCTTGCCAACATTCTTGCCCGCCCATCCATTGAAACAGTAGAGTATACGAACCCTTAAATCGATCTAGTAATTAATATTTAAAATGGGAACCTCTGTCTATTTTCAACTTTTGCTGCATGCAGAGATTCAAGCGATGCGATTCAGCGGCGGACTCAACGGTACCTGGAGGCAGGTTGAGAGATTTAATGATCTCGAGTATTATCAAGCCATTAGTGTTGAATAAAAACCATGTTGTATTTATATTTTTCTAGCCAACTCTGCTTTGCTATTATTCGTTTTTTAGCCTGTAAATATATGCTTTTGGTACTTACTCTGTTAGCTAAATGGCTTTATTTTAGTTTTTTATTTATTTTCGCAAGCCTTTGAGTTGCAAAGCCTGTGTTTCCTTTGCGTTTTTTGGTAAGTTTTCTTTCCCTATTTATTTTTGTAATGTTTTTCTCCATCGCCTGCATTATTTTATATTTTTGTATACAATGTTTTCAAAAAGTTATGGCATTTATTTAAGCATTTGCACGTTCATTTGATATGGCCTCTAGTTTTTGTAATTAAATATTAATAAATATTATTATTTTTGTTTTCTTTACAGAAATCAAGGCACGCAAAAAGCATGCAAGTAAGTAATACAAAATATTAAAGCTTTAGTAATAAAAAGAACATTTAAAAATATTTTTGAAGAGATTATCATCATAACTTAAATACAGTTTTCAATAGAAATTTCTAACTGGATTTATTCGAACGATTTAAAAAACTTTTCTTGTGCTTTAGTAAAAGGTTTATTATTAGATTTACATTTTCTTATTTGAAAAAATATTTGATATACAAATATTATCCCTTTTTCCCCTTCTTTCAGTCGAAAAAGATTTGGGCTTCCTGCGGATTGGTTCACTGAATGTCCGGGTAAAGAAGACCACCGAGGCGTTCAGCAATTTCTTGGGAGTGGGCAATGGCAGTGGAGTGGCCCCGATGCCCTACGGCAGTGGCGGGGCAGCGGGAATGGGAGCAGCAAGTCACCCTCACCATCGGTCTCGCCGAGCCCCTCATCAGCGTCATCATCACCACGTTGGTACGACACGGAATCGCCATCCGAATCAGAGGGCGGCGATGAGCACACCCTACGCCACGAACGGCGGCCTGCCGTCGAGGGCGAGTGTTCCCAATAACCATCGGAACATCTACGATGGAGTGCACAAGTCGTGGGGATCGGCGGATAATATAACCCAGCGATCGGAGGAACTTATGCCGCCGCCCAAGTCGGTGGATTACATCAGCAAGCAGCGGAACAAGTCCTCGAAGCGTTCGTCCTACGCCTCGAATGCCACCGATTCGCCCCGTGACTCCATCTGCTCCTCGAACTCCAGCTCCAATCTGAACGGCGGCTACAGCAGCATGCCCACCACACCCAACCAGATGCGCGCCCCCAAGGGAATAGTTCCCTCCTTTGCCGCTGACTCCGACTCGGATTCCGCCTGCGGCTTCGACTCTAGCTGGTCGGTCAATTGCCGCAACTCTTCCGGCAGCAATCCTTCACAGTCCTAATTACCTGAATACTCCTGTGTGTGTAATAACCAGAAGCCCATTATGGCTACCCAACTAAAGGGACGCAACTTAAAACATTGACCATATGTAATCGTAAAAGTATTTGTTTTTCAATGAATTTAACAAACTAACCTATATTTTTATAAGGAAATTTTATGTTAAAACTATTTTATTTTAAAACTATGTAAGAGCATTTCTTTTTTGAAAATAAAAATTATATTTTGTGTTCGTGAATTAACTTTTGGTTTTAACATAAAACAAAGAATGTGGAATTCATGATTTATTCACCTTTATAAAAGAAAAATGAAATACATTAATAAATATATTTTACCTACTATGTATGTACTGCGTTTATTTAATCCCGTTTTATCTCTTATCCCAATATTCAAGTCAAATTTCAAATAAAAGTCAAATTTCAAAAAAATATGAATAAAAAAGTTTTTAGCCGAAGTTATTTTAAATTTGCGCGCGCATTTTCCTTCAAAACGCGTTAGGACATTTCTCACCATTGCGTCGACAATTGTCAACAAGTTTCTGGCTTTTAAATTCAGCTCTTCTTCTTCACAATTGATACGAATACACGTGCGGCTAAAATTGTTTGTTGATTTTCATTTAAAAAGCCAATTTAAACCTTAAATATGGGCAAAAAGGACAAGAACAAGAAGAAGGGCAAAGGAGCCGAGAAGACGGCCATGAAGACGGACAAGAAGCTGGCGGCAAAGCAAAAGAAAATGCTGGAGAAACTTGGAGAAGTAAGAATAAATAGAACCCCTTTCATTTTAACACTCTTACGTTTATTGTTTATTACAGGCCAACATAGCTGATATCATCCAACTGTTGGAGACCAAGGAGGGAAAGATTGAGACCATCAGCGAAAATGTTTGCTCGCCACCCAGTCCACGCTCCAATTTCACCTTGATTTCTCACCCGGAAAAGGAGGAACTCATCATGTTTGGAGGAGAACTCTACACGGGAACGAAGACCACGGTCTACAATGATCTATACTTTTATAATATAAAGTCCGGAGAGTGGCGGGATCTGAGATCGCCGGCGGGGCCCACGCCCAGGAGCTGTCATCAAATGGTTGCCGTGGCCAGCAATGGAGGAGAACTATGGGTGAGTTGGGATCCTGCCAGCTTACTAAAGGATTTTTAATTAAAAATCGATTTTTTTAGATGTTTGGCGGTGAGCATGCCAGTCCCTCGCAGCTGCAGTTTCACCACTACAAGGACCTATGGAAGTTCTCACTCAAGTCGAGGAAATGGGAAAAGCTAACGGCGCCCAATGGACCCAGTGCCAGGAGTGGTCATCGCATGACCGTCTCCAAGAAGCGACTGTTCATATTCGGCGGATTTCATGATAACAATCAGTCCTATCATTACTTCAACGATCTTCACATCTTCTCTTTGGAGTCGTATCAGTGGCTTAAAGTGGAGATCGCTGGAAGTATACTGCCACCGCCTCGATCTGGCTGCTGTATGGCCGCTGCTCCGGATGGCAAGATCTTTGTTTGGGGAGGTTACTCCAGGGCCAGCATGAAAAAGGAAGTGGATCGTGGCGTAACGCACACGGACATGTTCGTTTTGGGGCAAGATAGTACGTTCCTGAACAGCCTTGGCTTGCCTTTATATTAAACATTATTTTTCCAGAAAACGCTGGCGATGCGGACAACAAATACAAGTGGACAGCCGTGAAAGCCGGCGGATACAAGCCCAAGCCTCGCAGCAGTGTTGGCTATACGGTAGCAGCAAATGGCAAGGCTTACTGCTTTGGCGGCGTCATGGATGTCAATGAGGATGATGAGGATGTGCAGGGTCAGTTTGGCGATGAACTGCTAGCCTTCGATTTGGCCGCTCAAACGTGGAGATTGCAGGAGATCCAAACGAAACCCAGTCCCGCTGAGAAGAAGGAAGAGACCAACGACGTGGAGATGTCGGCAGGTCCTGCCCAGCCCGCAACCACCACAACAGACGGTGTCTTCACTGTGACAGTCGGCGGACCGAGCACCAGCAGTAGTACTCCTTATGTCTCCAACATACCCAGTCTGTTTGGCAAACCCAAGCCCACAAATGTGCCCTCGCCAAGAATGAACCCGGGGCTCTGCGTTTGCAAGGGAACTCTCTATGTTTTCGGTGGAATCCTAGAAGAGGACTCAAAGCAGCTGACCTACAACGATTTCTACTCCCTGGATCTGCACAAGCTGGAATGGAAGGTTATAATCCCCAATAACTTGAAGGGCCACGAATGGGAAGATAGCGACAGCAGCGGCTCCGACGAGGAGTGCAGCAGTCTGGAGGACGAGGATAGCTCTGACAACTCCGATATGGATACGGATTAATCGGCTTTGAGGTTTTGCAAATGACTATATTGTAAATTTGGTTAACAATTCATAAATATATAAAAACTTGGAATCTTTTCGAATGTTCAAGCTGACTCACAGCTCCAGAATCTCAGTGAGGATGCGTTGCGTATCCTTGGGCGTATATACCCTATGGCTGATGGTGCGAGGATCGCTGTAGATCTCGTAATCATTGCCGCCCGGCTCTGTTTTGTCGCCGAAAAAGTGGATTTCCTTAAACTTGTAGTGGGCTTCGATGTGTCGCAGGCAATAGGTCTTATCCCAGCCGTGCGGGAAGACATCGAAGCTGATCTGGCCACCGATGGAGTACGTGAGATCCACATCGGCGAATTCCTTTTTAAGGTCACTGATCATCTTCTCGCGCACCTTGTGCTCGATGTCGTACGCGGCGAACATATTTCGCTCCTCGCGCGTGCACTGGCGTCCAATGGGGCAGACATTCATCATGCCGTTCCGGAACTCGATGAAGGTACCCCGCTTGATGGGCACATCCAGCTCGGAAAGGTAGCGCAGCACAAAGTTGAGGAACCGCTGCAACGTCTTCTCCCCGAGATGCTTGATAATGTTCTGCTTTCCCACCTCCTTGCCGCCCTCAATCTGAACGAGTCCATTCTCGGGGAAGATGAAGTCGAACTCGTTGAGGATCTTCTTGCCGCTCAGCTGCTCGAACATCTTCTCCAGATCGGAACCACCCACAATTCCAATGGTTGCCCGGGGCTTCACCTTTGTGTAGAAGAACTCCTCGAACTCGGGCGTCACCACTGACCTTGGCATCGTCAGGGTTCCATCCACGTCGAAGAGAAGCAGGATTTCGTCACGTTTCAGTGTTGCGGTGGCCATCTTTCATGAGACTAATGGCGGAACCTGGTATTTAATGCATTTATTATCCAAGCAATTATGCCCACGTATGATTTTCAGATAAAGAATCCAGCAGGCGGCAACGCTTTGGTGAGAAATACCCTAAAGCTTTCGATGCACCGGCTGAAGAGAACTGGTTCCAGAACCACCCATAACTTAATCAATTATTTGTTTTAATAATTTTAATTAAATTAAGTTAATTGATGCATGTCCTTTTTAATTGAAATTGTAGTTCAAAAATTAAATTTTTGTAAATTTAAATACTAGCTTGGTTCATGCTTGGATTCGTTTGATGTATTTTACAGGTCTTAAGTTATGTACATTTTAGTGCTATATAATGTAAACAAAACATACACATGTTTGGTTTCTTAGGCGTTCGAATTAACGTATTCTAATCGGGGTTCTTTACTTCGCTTTGATGTGCTGCAGTTCATCTCGTTTGATTTTGCTGTATTCCTGCAGGGTCTTGTACTTTTCCGTGTTGAGCATGGGGTCCACAATTACAGGATATAGTGTTAATCCCACGGCACCGACGATGCAGGAAACGAAGCCCACAAATCTCCATCCACGTAAAACTGCCATTTAGCTGAGAGAATTGTTTTGATTAAAATAGTTTCTGATTTGTTATTATAAAACACAAAACACCTGGTTGGTTCGCCCCTGAGATGCTAAAAAAGACCATACGAAAGGTTATACTAATGAAGTGTGTTTGATAGCTCTTACAGTACAGACTGGATATGGCGAGCATGGAGAGGTACATTTTTATAACTAATGGTAAAATTGAAGGAATTGTTAGAATAAATGATATTACATTTTCTTATAACGAGCTTTGCGTTTAGATTTGAAATATTAAATTAATTAAAACAAGACAATGCTTAAAGTTTAATATTGCTTCTATTGTAAAATCAATTTATAAGTTTAAATGACAAAAAAAATATTTGAATAAAAAATCTAAATATATTTGAACAAGTTATGCGCTTATTTTGTTAATGTTTGAATTGATTGTAGTCAATGCTCACTGTAGCTACCTGTTGGTATTTTTCTTGCCACAAGTCTGGTATACTCGAACGCTCGTGATCTGGTCACACAGATTGGTTGTCTTGAGCTGGGCTTGGGTGTGGTGTATTGTTTGAGTAATTGTTTAATATTGGCCTTTTTTAAGTTAAATTGCTTATTTGCTGACAATGGCTAGAAGCCTCGTTTTTGTGGCTTTAGTCGGCGCTTTATGTTTTACCCTCGCTAACGGTAAGTTGTGGTCGAAAACGGAATCCAGGCCTCCACTTTTGCTAGGGCGTTGGCATGACTCTAAATATTTTTCTTACTTACTCTCCAGCACAACATCATTACGATGAGCATAGAACGAGCCAAATAATCTGGTGCACCAAGAGCCTGGAGGAGCAATACAAGTGCCAGAACCTAACGGTGGCCATCGAACGCGATCGCGCCCTCTTCGACGAGGTGTTCCTCAATCTCACCTGCTTCAGGGCCTACAGCGCCGATGAGTGTATCCATCACATTGATCGCGAGAAGGCGCACATCACATCGCTGGACGCTGGAGACGTCTTCACCGGTGGCCGATACAATTCCTTGATCCCGATCATGCAGGAAAAGCTGGAAGGCGGTTTCGCGGAATATCAATCTGTGGCGGTTATCAAGAAAGGATCCTTGCCGGACGTGACCAATCTGCACGATATGCGGAATAAGCGGGCCTGCTTTCCGTGGGTGGGCAGTCTGGCGGGCTGGATTGTGCCGATTCACACGGTGAGTACAGCTTTAAGCCCATTTTAACACGTTAGGTGTATTATATATTAGTAAAACAGGATTATAGAAATGGATTTGTATGGAATTTTAGTTTTAGGGGACTTAATAGCAAGCAAATGTTTATTTTGTTCCCCAAAATAAGTTAGTTTTCCTTAGAATCCTTTAAGATATACAAAGCTTTTGCTAGGAAAATTCCCTTATATATAGTTCTCCTTTAATTCCCTTAGAATTTACTAATCTCTCTCCTTATTTTACAGCTCCAACGAGAAGGCGGCATGGAGGTGGTGGACTGCAACAATCAAGTAAAGACAGCTGCCAGTTACTTCAACAGCTCCTGTGCTGTGTACTCGCTATCCGATAAATACAATCCCATTGGCGACAACTCCGACAAGTGAGATCCGAGCTCAGCTTTATTTTGAAACCTATAACTAATCCAAATTTAATTTGTATAACCAGACTCTGTACCCTTTGCACTGGAAAGATACCTGGCGGACGCTGTTCAGCCGCTGATCCCTACTATGGCTATGAAGGTGCCTTCAAGTGTCTCTTAGAAAGGGGAGACGTTGCCTTCTTGCGACATTCGACAGTGGCAGAGATGTTGCAAACCACAGAATTTAGTGAGTTAATATTAAGCAAACTCTCTGGCATTTTTAATTGAATTTGAACTTTACAGAAAACTTGCAACCAAACAGTTTTGAGCTGCTGTGTCGGGACGGCCGCCGTGTTCCCATCAATGACTACCGCCAGTGTAATTGGGGCCAAGTGCCCGCCGACGCCATTGTGACATCTTCCGCCAGAAGCTTCGCTGATCGAAAGCAGTACCAACAGTTCCTGAAACGTATCGCGGAACTGTACTCCGATGGAGTCCGCGAAGACCGGGGCAGGCAAGGCGGGCAGGCTGGACAGGGATACAGCAATAACTTTGATGGAAACAATTTCAACAATCAGCAGCCGGGTCAAAGCGGTGCCTACGACCAGTTTAACAATCAATACGATCCCAATAACCAGTATAGGAGCCAAAACCAGTACGATCAGTACCGGAACGAACGCTTGGACAGCAGTTTCGCGGCGGATCACAATCCGCTGGACGGCACCAACACATCCATTCTCTACGAGAAGTTCCGCATTTTCGAATCGAAGCGTTACGGCAAGCCAAATCTACTCTTCCAGGTGAGTTATACCTATTTGCTATGATTGGAGGCACTTTTTTAAGGGGATTTATTCATTTACAGGACTCTAGCCGAGCTCTTACTGTCATTCCCGAGGATGATCAGTCGTTTACCAAGTACTTAGGCGATGCCATCCGGTTTATTTACGGCATTCGTGAGTGCCCGGTGCCATCCATGACCCTTTGCGTGACATCCGAGAATGAACTGGAGAAGTGCATTAAGATGAGGGTGAGTCATCAGAATAAACTTTACTAAAACTACACCCAAAAAAAAGCAAGAGTTTAACCTTTCTACACGTTGTCTGAGAAATATACTCAATCAGTATAACGAGTTTAGTATAAATTTAATACTCAATAATATCAAAAATACCAAATAAAATAGTTTTTATACTCTATAGTTTAAATTGTGTATTTTCCAGTTTTATTTTTTTACGAACCTACATATGTATATCGGAAATTCGAAAACATATCGTTTTAGCTGGTATTTGTAGAGTTTTTCTGTCTGTCGAGCTAGTGTTTTTTCCCAAGGGTTGGTGCAGATTAGTATAATTTGTATACTTTCGTGGTATCAAATTAATAAGCATCTTATTAAGAAATGTTTAATACTCAAGAGTATAGAATTCATGTTACAATAGTATAGTTTCCATGACGATTTTTTTTATGGTATAGGAAAAAATACGTGAGTAATAAAAATCTTAACTAATTTAATTGTATTCACTTATTCCAGACCGCTCTGAAAGCGCACATCCTGAAGCCCGAGCTAATATGCAAGAAGATGCATTCCCACATCAATTGCATGCAGTTCATCCAAGCCGGAAAGGCTGATATCTCTGTCTTCGATGCTGGCGACGTCTACACCGGTGGCCTGAACTACAACTTGATTCCGTTCATGTCGGAGGTGTACAATCTGGGCGAGCCGGAGTACTATGTGGTGGCTGTGGCCAAGGAGGAGGATCCCGACACTGAACTCACTTATCTGAAGGGTAAGAATACCTGCCACACGGGCATCAATACTGCCGCTGGATGGACCTATCCCATGGCTCACTTTATCTCGAACGGCTGGATTCGTCCCTACGGCTGCGACTCGGTGCGTGCTGCCGCCGAATACTTCACCAAATCGTGTGTTCCGGGGGCCATTAGCAGTGAATACAACACGGGAGTGCCCTACGACAGCATGTGTGACCTGTGCCATGGCACCAGCTACAGGTACTGCCGGCGTGATGCCTCGGAGGATTACTATGGACACACGGGTGCATTCCGATGCCTGGTGGAGGGCGGCGGACATGTTGCCTTCATGAAGCACACCACGGTGATGGAGAGCACCGGTGGTAAGCGCAAGGAGTGGTGGGCACGTAACGCTCTCAACGACGATTTTGAGCTGCTGTGCACGGACGGAACGCGAGCGGAGATCCAGGAGTACAAGCGCTGCAATCTGGGCAAGGTGAAGGCCAATGCCGTGGTCACTCGCGGCGGTCCGAGCTACAACGAGACGCAGCTGAATGCCTACATCAACCTGCTGACGTATGCCCAACAGCTGTACGGCCGCAAGGATGTGGATGCCTTCAGCTTTAGCATGTTCTCCTCGCCGATCGGGCACTACGACCTGATCTTCCAGGATGCAACGCGCCAGCTGCAAGTCATTCCGCCGAATAAGCGAACCTACGATTCGTACTTGGGCAGCGACTTTATGCGGGCACGCCGCATCACCGACTGCTATGCCGGTGCCTCCCAGGTGGCCCTGTCCCTGGGCCTGCTCCTCGTGGGCTCGTTAGTTGCAATCCTCTAAATATCCTCAATAGACGCACACTCGGTAAGGTTTTAAAAGTTCAAAAAGTGTACAAGAATCTCTAGCACAAAAATGGAAAAATACATATCATCAGAAGTCTTACATTCCAAGTATTTTTAAGTTCAAAAGAAGATCCCTTCCGTCCGAAAAATAGCATTCCCTTTTAGCCGAAATATTTTTGAAAAAGGCTATAATTTTCTATTTATATATATTGTAGTGCCTGTGCCTTAATATATAGTATTTGTTTTGTGTACGTACCAACTAAGTCCGTCCAACAGAAAGTGTACCTAGAATGTTTAAGCCGAATCTTTTACAAAAGCTTTTTTAAGTATACAAATAAAAAAAAAAACTATATTTAAAATATTCTCAAGTTTCTAAAGCAATCTGGTGCTATTGTCATATCCCCGCCTGTAAAAGCGGTAAATTCAAACTAGTACTCTGACGTCACCAACAGATGTTTTGTGCCAGAAGAGTTGGCAACGCGGCTCTCTAAAACTATATGGCAACTTGAGATTTTTCTTGAGATTTCAGACATACTTTATTAGAAAACTTATTATAATCAACTAAGTACAACATTCCCACACCTTCCAAAATAATATTTAATAACTTAAAACGTATCAAATCCTTTTAAAATACGTTAAAAACATTTCAAGCAGCCACGCAGTGTGACCAGCACGCCGTACTGGTTGTAACGGCGGGGGAACGCAACGGTCACACCCACCTGCATAAATTCCATACAACTCGCTGTGGCAATTCGTAAAGTTTCGAAAGCTGCTCCGGAAAACCGGACCCTTTCACCTTGCTCTGGACCAGTTGCACCACCTAAATATCTCGCAAAATGTCTATTAATCTGCGCACCGTGTACGCCTTTGCCCGGGAAATGTACCCAAAGGTTTCCACGGAGCACGTTCAATACGGAACAGCTGGCTTTCGCGGCAAGTAAGTTTCAGTTAATTAACGATCTAGCCGAGTTAATTATGATGTTCTAACACCCCCACTCGCACAAGCGCTGCATACGTTGCTGTGTTGTTTGATTGGCAAATGCTAGTGTTTGCTTACAGATAAGTAATAGATTGCATGTTGTCGGAATAGGCGGTGATTTATTTATAGATATTGTTCACCTTTTATCAGTGGACATGCCCTTCTTTCGCTTCGTATATAAGTAGGTAGGGGCGGGGGTGTGCATGTGCATAGGCGCATACATACTGACATACAGTCGGGGTCAGCAAAGTAAGTTCTGAAAGCGAAATAACAAGCTTTTCAATGCATTCTCAATGAAATAAATCACTTTAATTTAAACTAAGGCTATTTCCGGAATGTTTTCTTATAATTTTGTATTAAAAACAAAATTCCTCCTCCACAGGGCTGAGTTCCTGGACAGTGTGATGTTCCGCATGGGAGTTCTTGCCACCCTGCGATCGAGGTTCCGGGAAGGCGCCGTCATCGGTGTAATGATCACTGCCTCGCACAACCCAGAGCCAGATAACGGTGTCAAGCTGGTCGATCCCAAGGGAGAAATGCTGGAGGCTAGCTGGGAATCGATTGCCACCGATCTGGTCAACGTCAGCGACCAGGAACTGGAGCAGCACGTAGCCAAGATCATCAAGGAGAACAACATCGATGTGACGACGAGTTCCCAGGTATTTGTGGGCATGGACAACAGATACCACAGTCCGCGATTACTCAAGGCTGTCGCCGACGGTGTGATTGCGCTGAAGGGCAACGTCAAGGAGTACGGTATCGTGACCACGCCCATGCTGCACTATTTCGTGGTGGCGGCCAACTCCAAGGAGACGTACGGCAAGCCCACCGAAGAGGGATACTACGAGAAGCTGATCAAGGCCTTCGAACTGCTCAGAAACGGGCGATTGGAGAATGGTAACTACCGGAACAACGTCATCTTCGATGGCGCCAACGGAGTGGGTGCCCGCAAGATGCTGCAGTTCATCAAGCGCATGAAGAGTTCCCTGAATGTGACGGTTATCAACCAGGGCATCGGTCCTGGCAAAATCAACGAGGACTGCGGGGCGGACTACGTGAAGGTGCAGCAACGGCCGCCCAAGTCCATGCCCGAAGCGGTGGCACCCTTCACCCGCTGTGTCAGCGTGGACGGAGATGCCGATCGGGTGGTGTACTTCTTCAGCAACGACAAGGGCGAGTTCCAGCTCCTGGATGGCGATCGCATTGCCACCTTGGTTGCGGGCTACCTAGTGGAGCTGGTCACGCAGGCCGAGCTTGATCTTAGGCTAGGCCTGGTGCAGACCGCCTACGCGAACGGTGCATCCACCGATTATATAGTGAACGAACTGAAGTTCCCCGTGTCCTGTGTTCCTACGGGCGTCAAGCACCTGCACCACAAGGCCCTAGCCTACGACATCGGTGTCTACTTCGAGGCGAACGGGCATGGCACGATTGTGTTTAGCGACAATGCGAAAGCCACGATTGCCAGAGCTGCGGAAACCAAAGAAAGTGCCAAGACCCTGTTGCTACTCATCGATCTTATCAACGAAACCGTGGGCGATGCCATCTCCGACATGCTGCTGGTCGAGACGATCCTGAACCACAAGGGCTGGGATGTCCAGGACTGGATTGCATCCTACAGCGACCTGCCCAACCGACAGCTCAAGGTGAAGGTGCAGGACCGGAATGTAATCGAGACCACGGACGCGGAGCGGGTCTGCGTGAAGCCGGAGGGCCTGCAGACGGAAATCAACAAGGTGGTGGCAAACTACAAGCGGGGTCGCTCCTTTGTGCGCCCCTCGGGCACAGAGGATGTGGTCCGAGTCTATGCGGAAGCGGCTACAAAAGAGGTAATTGTTTAAAGAGAACAATTATATACAAATCTCAATAAATTCATATATTTTCTCCGCAGGGCACGGATAACCTGGCCTACGAAGTCGGAGTTCTGGTGCAGAAGCTTGCCGGCGGCGTTGGACCAGAATTGACGAGGCCCAACAATGCCCATCTTTAATCCTTAAAAACGAACCAACCTCAAAACGAAAGGAATCGATCACTCACCCAAGTCCTGAGCAATAAATCTCTTTACTCTTTAAGGTGCTCGCTCAATACTTACGCCTAATCTTACGCAAAAGTCTTAAATTTCAAATGCATTTATATACCTGTAATTGTTCCACTGTCTTCTGTGTTCTAAAGATGAGATGTTTTTTGTACCACTAAAAATATAATGTTCTATTTATTTTGATATTAAGCGAATTAAATAATTGGGAGGTTTTACGCCAAGATTTAACACATATTTTATAAATTTAATATCAACATTTACTAAGTACAAAAACGAATTTTATATAACAAATTGACAGATGGGTGCCTAAATTATTTGATAAGATAACAATAACATCATTAGAGTGTGATATCTTACAAATTAAGTACGCCACAGAATAAATACACAAAATATTCCACAGGTTATTTTCGAATCCTAACGTTAAAATACATTACTAACAATCAGTATGACCGCACTTCAAGCTCAGCAGTATTTTGACAGTGGCGCGCGAGGGTCACGCTGATAGACCCCCTCCCCATAGCATCTGTTTGCCGTGCTGTCACTTTGGCTGATGCAATTGCATTTTTTTTAAGCTAAATTAAAGTTATTTGTTGGCCAAGGAGTATTCAGAAAGCAAAACCACAATGGACGCCGAAGACGTAAGTTTTTTAAACGCCGGCAGACACTTTCTCCACGGGGGAAACGTGCCCTAGAAAGCAAGTACATACGTATGTCTTCTACATGTGCGCAATTGTATGTGTATGTGTATTTACATATTTTTGTATGAAAACGGCGAAAAATGAGGTTATGTCGTCCTAATCCGGATTTTAACATACGAATTCTTTATTAATTTTGCAGGGTTTTGATCCCACTTTGTTGAAAAAGAAGAAGAAGAAGAAGACCACCTTCGATCTGGATGCGGCGCTGGGTCTGGAGGATGATACCAAGAAGGAGGATCCCCAGGATGAGGCGTTGGCGGATGCAGGTGCCGCCGAACTAGAGGACAATCTAGATCTGGAGAGCTTCGGCAAGAAAAAGAAAAAGAAGAAGAAGCCTTTCAACATGGACGAGATCGAGGCGGCAGTGCCTAGCTTCGGTGGCGAGGATGCGGTGGCGGCCACAGAGGAGCCCGAGGAGGAGGAGATCAATTTGGACATGGACTTCTCTATGGCCAAAAAGAAGAAGAAGAGCAAGAAGAAGGACCTGGACGAGCTGTTTGCGGACAAATTGGACGACGACAAGGGCGAAGACAAAGAGAATGGTACGATGACTAATACAATTTCATAAGCTTGCCGAAGGTTCCATATTTAAACCTTTTGCTCTCTCTTTCAGTGGAAGACAATAGTTCAACCTGGGCTGGTTCCGATCGCGACTACACATATGACGAGTTGCTGAAGCGCGTCTTCGAAATCATTCTCGACAAGAATCCGGACATGGCCGCCGGTCGCAAGCCCAAGTTCGTGATGCGTCCGCCCCAGGTGCTGCGCGTCGGTACCAAGAAGACCTCCTTTGCCAACTTCATGGACATTGCGAAAACGCTGCATCGCCTGCCCAAGCATCTGCTCGACTTTTTACTGGCCGAGTTGGGAACGAGCGGCTCCATGGACGGCAACCAGCAGTTGATCATCAAGGGCCGCTTCCAGCCCAAACAGATCGAGAATGTGCTTCGGCGCTACATCAAGGAGTATGTCACCTGTCACACCTGCCGCTCTCCGGAAACGATATTGCAGAAGGATACGCGTCTGTTCTTCCTGCAGTGCGAGTCGTGCGGTTCCCGCTGCTCGGTGGCCAGCATTAAGTCAGGTTTCCAGGCTGTCACCGGCAAGCGTGCCGCCATACGTGCAAAAACAACCTAAATTCTCCTTATTTAAAAAAATGCTTGATTTTTTATTACCAGTAAAATTTCAATATAAAAAACGCGTTTATTTCTTTGTTGTTGCCTGCGTTGAACTATTGTAGTTGTGGTGCCAGTTTAACAAGTGATCGGCAAAGCCTATTTCCAGTTTCCGAGATGTGCCGCTGTCTATGAAAAAGGAATAGGAATCCAGGCCCATATTTTCTCTGAAGATATTCGGTTTTCCGCGCAAAAACAAACTGTTGCCCCTAATTATGGCTTCGGGATCTACATACTCCCTGGCAGCCCCCAGCAGGCGGATCAGGCTTTCGGATATGGGTTTCAGGGATTCGGAGGTGGCTAGCGATGTTGCTTCTGCGTGGAGGCAGGCTATAGTCTGTTTCTTGGCCTGGCTCTTGCCAATACTCGCAACCAGACATCCCGTGCCATCATCGATGTGGTATTTGTTAAAGGCCGAGTTGTGCGTTCCATATCCACTGACAAAAGCGTACACAATGCAGGTGCGAAAACGAATTAGATCGGCGGCATTGTTTGGATTAAAAGTAATGAAAACATCAGGCATTTCCGGATCCTGTGTTGCCCGCAGGATGTGCGCTAGGCTCAGCGGTATATCCTCGTGAATTTTTGGACCCGACTTGGCGGAGTCGGTTGATTTGGCATTTGCTGTAGGTGGGATTTTGCGAATAATGAAATTGTCGACTCGATCTTCGACATCAAAAAAACTGATTTCTGAAGCCATAACGAAAACAAGGCAAGCAATTTACATCAAACTGATCAATTCCGGAACAGCTGCAAGAGATTGAGAATATAAAGTATATTGTATATTCGATATAATAAAATATTTATTACCCCTTGTTGCGCCTACATTTGATTACAAGTTGCCTATGTACATAGTTTGTATGTACTACATACATACATCAGCCGGTGGTATGTTTGTTTATCGATAACATTCATGGACGGAACTAAGGGGGCTTAAGTTTAAATCCTGTGATATGTCTAAAATATTTTATATATTATTTTTTATTTAAGGTATTTATGTTTATTTTAATTTATATGTTACGATTTCATAGCCAAAAAAATCGAACCCCTTTCTACCAACCCAAGATTTTTGGTCTACGCCCTTGTGTACATTTTCTTGTAATTTAATCTAATTTAATTTTAAGATAATGTTTAATCCCCGTGGTATAATATGCACTTAAACGCACTCAAATTTACTCATAATCAAAGAAATAAAATAATCTTTGTCTATTTCACCACAAATCTAAATTCTTTGTGAAACATCAGCAAGTTGGCAGGCCCGTTTTGCGCAGCCCTGTGTGATTCGAGTCTTGTGAAATTACGAAAAAGTACACTTTGTGCAAAAGCAAACAATCCGATCGAAGCATACGGTGTCCTTGGAATGTCTGGTGGTCCATCCATAACGCTTAAAAGCCAACCCATCGATGGTAACAACACCGGGAATGCCGCTGCGGCTCAGCAGCAGCAGCAGAGTGCGAATGGCGCAGCATCTGGATCGGCTGCTGCTGCCGCCGTCGCTGCTGCTGGGAGTCAAGCTCAGAACCATGGCAACGGCGGAGGAGTAAGCGGTGGGAGTGCTCCACCGGAGGGGACAAGGCAGAATAGCCTTCAACGCATCCAGCAGCGAAAGCAGAAGGTCTTCAACCTACCTGTGGCCCAGAAACTGGCCAAGCTCTCGATGTACTCGTCCTGCCAGCAGGAAGGATGCCGCTGCACGGGCTGGAAAACGCCTCAGGAGAATCGTCATCGCGACGTAGAGTCCTCCTACTGTCCGGAGTTCAACGAGGAGTGTCGCAACGTCAGCTGCCGCCATCCCCTGCGCCAGCACATCGCTCATCTGGACAACATATCTAGCTCCAGCATGGACGAGCTGCTGGGCGCCATCATCGACATGGAAAACCTGTTCATGTCCATGCAGCGCGTGGAGGATGAGGACACCAAGAAGGTGTATCTGTATCTCTTCCGATTGCTCCGCCAGTGCGTCCTGACGCGCCAGCAGGCCGTGATCCGCGGCCCCCTGGGTGATCCCCCATTCGAGTCGCCGTGCATCACGAAGGCTGTGCTGTCGCTGGTCTTCTACAAGTACAACCATCTCAACCAGACTGAATTGCAAACCATGACCGAGGTGGCCAAGACCTTCCTCAACTTCCTCAATCACTACAACTTTGAATCGCCGTCGACGAGGCGGGGAGATCTCACCCACGAGGATGCGTCCAACTACAAGATCAATTACACGCGCTGGCTGGTCTTCTGCCATGTGCCCGCCTTCTGCAACTCCCTGCGTCAGTTTGAAACGTCCCTGGTCTTTGGGCGCACGCTGCTGCGCACCGTGTTCCAGTACATGTCCCAGCAGCTGAAGAAGAAGTGCATCTCGGAGCGGGACCGTTTCCCCGAGGACAAGCGATCGATTATCACCCAGATGCCTAAGTTCTTGGAGGCCCTGCGCGCCGAGTTGCTGAAGGACGACTCCCCGATCTGGGATCCCAACTACCGCCCGCCCAATTCGTTTGTCATCCAGCAGCGGAAACGGCACCAGGAAGTGGCGCCCGTAGCAGCTCCCGGGGGAGGTGTAGCGTCCGTCGGTGGCAGCGCCAAGCGTGCCACTATGGGCGAGCCTCTGCACAAGAGGATCAAGAAGGAGCCGACGACGACGACAATGGTGGATCGAGGCATCAGCGAGAACCTGGATGACTTGCCCACGGATGTGGTGATGCGCGCCATGAAGTCGGTATCGGAGTCGAAGACCACCAACAAGGCCGAGATCCTGTTCCCGGTGAATGTTTCCCGCGACGAGAACGTGAAGGCGGAGGAGCAGAAGCGCGCCATCGAGTTCCATGTGGTGGGCAACTCGCTGACCAAGCCGGTGGACAAGCAGACGGTGCTCTGGCTGCTGGGCCTGCAGCTGGTCTTCGCCTACCAGCTGCCGGAGATGCCGCGCGAGTACATTAGCCAGTTGGTGTTCGATACCAAGCACAAGACCCTGGCGCTGATCAAGGAGAATCAACCCATCGGCGGCATCTGCTTCCGTCCGTTTCCCATGCAGGGATTCACGGAAATCGTCTTCTGTGCCGTGACCATGTCGGAGCAGGTGAAGGGCTATGGCACGCACCTGATGAACCACCTGAAGGACTACAGCATTCAGCGTGGCATCAAGCACCTGCTGACCTTTGCCGACTGCGATGCCATTGGCTACTTCAAGAAGCAGGGCTTCTCCAAGGACATCAAGCTGGCGCGCCCCGTCTACGCGGGTTTCATCAAGGAGTACGATAGCGCCACTCTGATGCACTGCGAGCTGCATCCCAGCATCGTGAATACACAATTCATTGCGGGTTAGTTGGGGACATCCAAATGGAACTCCTGGACACATTTTACACAGTTTACCCCTTCTTCTTCTTCCAGTGATTCGTAACCAGAGCGAGATCCTGAAGGAGCTGATAGCCCAACGGCACAGCGAAGTGCAGAAGGTTAGACCCGGATTGACGTGCTTCAAGGAGGGCCTGCCCTCCATACCCGTTGAGTCGATTCCCGGCCTGCGAGAGATCGGCTGGAAGCCACAGATGCGTCCGGCCCGTTCGGCCAGGCCCCTGGAAGAATCCTCCGATCCGGAGAAGCTGGCCACTTCCTTTGCGTCCGTGCTGCAATCGGTGCGCCAGCACAACACGGCGTGGCCCTTCCTGCGCCCGGTGACGGCCGCCGAGGTGCCGGACTACTACGATCACATCAAGTATCCCATGGACCTGAAGACGATGGGGGAGCGCTTGAAGAAGGGCTACTATCAAACGCGTCGCCTGTTCATGGCCGACATGGCCCGCATCTTTTCCAACTGTCGGTTCTATAACTCACCCGACACTGAGTATTATCGTTGTGCCAACTCCCTGGAGCGCTATTTCCAGACGAAAATGCGCGAGCTGGGGCTGTGGGACAAATGATGCAGCGACTCTGAGGAGCTTTGTATAAAACCGAATATTTAATCTTCTTCAATTAACCGGAGAGCAGCGTTATTTCTCTTATTTATTTTAGAGTTTCCCTCTTACCAAAAGACACTTGTGAGCTACATGAATTCTGGATTAGTATTGCTCTGGAGATACACCCGTATATCGTAATCTAGCACCCCATGTCTGTCTTATTCATTTAGACGACGGGCTAGACTAAGCTAGATCTTTAAAACTATAAAATAAAGCTTAACTATATCACCTAAAATATGTGTGTGCCAGGAAAATATTTAATATTAATTTAATTTAATATTTCTGTAGTGCTATTTAGTAAGGAGACCTTAAATTATTAACCATATTCCTTACAGATTAAATATAGCCATAGGAAAAAAGGATATTATAGCTGGTGTTGTCAACACCAAATCGGTGTTGCTCAAAATGTTTCTAGAAACATTTTCTTGCGCATTCGGTGATGATAGATTTAAATTTGTATGCCCTTTTCTGACGATTTGACCATGTCCATATATCTTTTAATTTAACGCACAAAGCCGTAAGCCATAAGATCCATAAGCTTCCACTGAGTTTAACTGCTGGTCCTGTCCAACATAGATGTGTGGCCAGCGCTAATGTATGTTGCTCAACATGCTTCTAGCTACTTTCTTGAACATTCTGCTATTATAGATTTAAATGAGTTATGCCCTTTCTGGGGACTTAACCAAGTCCACCTATCTTTATATCCTGGCAGAGGGTATTATAATTTTGCCTTTAAAGAGGCATTTTCGACCACATTAAGTATATTTATTCTTGATTAGCATCCCCAGCCGAGTCGATATATGTACATATATAGCCATGTCCGTCTGTTGGTTTCTACGCGAACTATGTAGTCTCTTAGTTTTTGAGCTATCAGGCTGATATTTGTTTTATTTTTAGCATATTCTTATTTCTTTCTCAAGCAGTATATATGTCGGAAAGCCCGAAATCGGACCACTATATCATATAGCTGCCATGATGGCGAAATTAATGTTAAAAAAAATTATAACTTCTCTGTTTTCGACGTATTTCTATAAATTTCGAGGTATAGCCGGTTTTTACCGTTTTGGAATAAAGGTTTTAATTTCATTAAGATCGCACAACTATATCATATATAGAAGCGATCGGTTGATTTATATAAAAATGTATAATTACACTAGTTTACCCTCAAAATGCTCCAAGCCTGTTGATGCGAAATTCTGGTAGAGTTGAATCCCCAGATCACGAAAATGTTTTTTTTTCTATGGATACGTTTTTTTAAAAGATTTTTTAAAGTTTTACACAAAAAAAATCTACTCAGTTTACGTTTATCATTTCATGTCACTTGTAAAATTTGTAGGTAAATGTTATACAAATTTACAAAGTTCGATATTTTTCAATTTTACCAAAATGGATTGATTTTTAATGATCCAATTGCAGACTGGAAGGGTATGCAAACTTCGGCTTACCGGAGTAAGCTTCCTTTCTTGTTTAATTTAACGTTTCAAGCCAACATCGATGTGTTTTCAGCTCAAAATGTGGCGGATTCCGCCATGTTAGTTTCCATCTGTAGGCTTTTCCTGGTGATTTGGCAAGCATTGAATGTAATGTACATTTTCAGTGGAATCACATTTAAAATGTTATACAAATGTATCAACCGAACTAAGCTACTTCCCGCCCAAATAACGTCAAATTTGTTAAATGTTTTTTTTTTGTAACCTCTACATTTTTGTATTCTTAACTCTTTATTTCACTTTTGATTTCCTACATTCATTGTTGTTGTTGTTGTTGTTGGTTTGCATGCGTTTAAAGTTAAAGGATTTCTCTTAGCTTTCGTTTGGTTTTTAGTAAACACATTTGTTGTTGTCGCTTCAATAATGTCGAGTTGTTATATAAAATTATATAGTTTATTTAATATTTAATATTAGGGGGGCGGGGGGAGTTAAATCGAATTACTAGGTCATTGTACAAAGGCTCGTTCATGCATCATACATTGTGTGTGTATATCCGAAGGCTATTATTAAGTATTTTTTGATCGGATCTCGCTAATGCGCATTGCCATAGAATGGTACAATGATAATGTTAACCGTAGTTGCTGCTTCATTTATCTTTTATTACATGGTTATTAAGTTAGGTTTTAATTTCAATACGTGGTAGAGTCTTTACAAATTTGCTTCCATGCTTCCATGTTCTTGTTGTTGCTTTTCAACTCGATAATTGCATATTTATATATACATATACATACATATGTAGAGCTAGTCAGGGGTGAGCATATATATGTGGAGAGATATACATATTAGATACAATTACATACATAATTTATGATTACATTATATTGAAATGTGTGTGTGTGTGGCTGATCCTGCTATGCCAGATTTTGTGCTGATTTTTAATACAAATATATATTAATATTTATATATATGTCTCGATACAAAGATAACAAACGGAATACCTAAAATCGCAACTGGAAACATCTATGCCTGCACACACATTATTATTTACTTGGTTCCAAGGCCGCATCGACTCCAATCTTAAGTATAAATTCCATTGCAGGCGAGGCGAGAAAATAATGTGTGTGTGTGTGTCTGTGTACAATTTTTTAGCCCAACCGAGATCAAAAAATTAAAGTTTACTTAGCTATTTTGAAGGGACTTTGCTGGCTGAGTTTAATAATAATAAAATAATGACAAACATGCTACTGGTTATATTGGAGACTTCTCGTTTCTTCTTCAGCTGGGCTGGGGATTGACTTTTTACAATTGTGCAATTGCTGCTGCTGATTTTATTTTCAATTTCATATTTAAAATTTCTTAAATAATATATATATATATATGTATATTGTTGTTAAATGCTAGTGTAAAACGTATCGGATGATTCGACGCCCACATGAAATACAGAATTACAATTAATGGTTTTCTCTCTCTCTCTTTGTTTCATTCAAATAAAAACATGTGAACTGTGGCTTTTATTTAAGTTTTGTTTTCGGGAATTCCATGGATTTAGTTTGCTTGTTTTTCGCTCCATTAATTTCATTATTTTTATCGACTCTCTTCCGTGATTTAGCTTACTTTGCTTTTTTTGTAACTTTTTTCATAATCTTATGCTTACTATATGTTCTTCACATCTATTACTAAATATATAATGTATGTATGTTGCAGGCGTGCTGTGTTATCTCCTTTCGTCATCATAACCGCGTTGTTCTTCTTGTTGTTGTTGTTGTTCTGCTCAGCGAAAGGCTGTTGGAACCAGCCATTTACACAAAACCTAACAGATGGCCGGTTCACAGATCGCGCGCACGCAGGACGTCGTGAGAATTGCTAACACTAAGTTTAATTATACAAATAGATTTGTTATATGCCGTTAGATCCATAACTCGAAATTCCTGATAATATAAGAGCCTGTGTGTCGTCGATCGGGCGGTCGCGGTCGCTTGATTGGGTTTGCTCCGGTAGCTTCGAATATTTGTAGCTTTGCAATGATGAATAGGATTAATTATTTACTTTCTGCTTTTCTGCCTTTCTGCCTATCCTTCTCGATTCGTTTCCATCAATTGTTGTTGTATTTAAAGTGGTTTTCCACTGGCTGGGCGGCACTATTGAGCTGTTATAAGAAACAAGAGATTCTAATTATAATTCTAAGCTAATTATTGCTGCTACTCACAAACTGCCGCCACCTGTTGCGTCTGCTCTGGCAAGAGGGACGTCGACTTTGTCGTCGCTGTTGTTGCTGCAGAAGTAGAGTCCGTGGCATTGGATCCCGGACCGGCAGCATTGTTGGCCGCCTTCAAAGCGGCAGCCGTGTTGCCGCCGGCATTGCCATTGGTAATGTTTGGCTGACCGTTGCCTCCACGGCCTCCGCCTCCGCCATTGTGGTTGCGATTGTTGCTCCTGTTGCGATAGTTGCCGCCGCCTCCCATGCGATTGTAGTTGTTGCGATTGTAGCCTTGCGCTCCGCCATAGCCAGAGTTCATGCCGCCGTTGCCCGCTCCCATGTTGCCATTGTTGTTGTAGTAATGGTTGCGTCCGCGATAGCTGGTTATAAAATATATATATATTTTACGCTGCTCTGGAATAGGTTGTGCGAGTGACTTACCTGCCACGTCGGGTGGAGGAGACTCCAAAGGTCTCCGTGTTCAATTTGCGCTCCTGGCGCCAATCGTTCTTCTTGTTCTTGCTGCGATCCTGGGCAGCCTCGCACGAGATGTTGTCAAAGAACGATTTGGTCTTGTCGTAGCACACATGGACGTCATCCTCCTCGGGCTCGTGCTCGCCAGCGCCAGTCTCATTGCCAGAGTCATCCTTCTTGTCGGTCTCGCCATTCAACTGGAAATAATAGGATTTAAGTATCAGAAATAATTTTAAAGAAGTTATCTTAAAAACAGAATTGCAAAAAGAATACATTTATCAGCAAAATGAATTACTCTCTGGTGCATTTTTGCCTTAAATTAAATTAGTATTAAGCTATTATTATCCCATTACTATTAATTAATCACGATTTTTCAATGACATCGCCAAGGGGGAAACGCTTCGAAGCCTTTGCTGGGATTCTCGATTCATTAAACAAATCCTTAATAAGTTAATGGTAATTATAACTAAATTAATAAGTATAACTAAAAAAAATCCGTATATTTAAAGTATAAAATGTGTGTGTGCTTTACTTACTGTATGGACGCCCTCAACCTTTTCTTCACCCACCTGCTCATTGGTTGCAGTTGTTGTGGTTGTTGTCGTCGAGCTGTTGGTGGCCGACTTGTTGTTGGGGGTGGCGGCATCATCGGCCACCTTAAGCTTCGCCAACTGGGAGCGCAGTTCCTCGAACTTGTTGTTGGCCTGCTCGAAGTCAAAGTCGCCCTCGAACTTAATCTTGTTGCGCGGCTTGTTCTGATTGGCCGACTGCGGACGATAGTTCTGTAACATAATATCATTTTGCTGATAAGCCATATACAGCTGATGGGAAATATTTACCTGATTGGGACGCATTGGTCCTCGGGAGCCCATACCGCGGTTACGCATCATCATGTTGTTCGTGTTTTGGCCATTACCGCCGCGGTGCATGTTCCAGGCTCCGTTGCCTCCGTTTCCTCCTCCTCCTCCTCCGCCGCCGCCGTTTCCTCCTCGCTGCTGTTGCTGCTGCTGCTGCATGCCATTACCGCCCCCGCGATTGCGCTGATTGTTATTATAGTTGTTGCTGTAATTATTATCCATCTGACGACCGGAATCGCGACGATCCCGCTGCTGATGGTAGAAGTCGTTGCCACCTCGCTGCTGCTGCATGTTGTTGCTGTTAGGCCCGCCGCGCTGCTGCTGCGACTGCTGCTGCTGATGCTGCTGGTGGTTCTGGCGCTTATGACCTGCATCGCGCCCATTGCCACCACCCTGGGAAGCGTTCTGTTGCTGGTGCAGCTGCTGCTGCTGGGTCAGCTCGGCAGTCGGACTGACAATCAGGCTGATGGGCGTCGTGGAGCGCGAGGCTCCGGCCAGCATGTCTAGAACGGAAACTATACACATATAGAAGACGCAACGAGGGAGAGACGAAACGAAAGAGGAGAGAATAATGCGTGCAGGCACGGGTGATGATTAGTTAATGGTAGGATCAGTTTTTTTTTACTAAATTTAAGCTTTTACTTTAAGAACCAAAAAAGAACCAAGATAATGCAAAATTAATATTGAAAATTCTTTTTATATTATATTGACTCTTAAATAAGATAACCAAGTAAATAATATATAGAAAGCAAACTCACTTGGCTGCTTCTGCTGGGGCTTCTGCTGCTGCTGATTGCCGCCGATGTGCATAAAGGGTCCACTGCCTGGTGCGCCCGAGCCCGGTGCCAGCGATCCGCCGCCGCCCGACTTGCCAACCATGTTGGCCAGATTGGGACCGCCGAGGTTGCCAAATGGATTGCCGTTGCCGTATCCAGGGCCGCCAGGAGCTCCGCCTCCGGAGCCACCACTACCACCACCAACGCCCGGCATCGAGGGGGCGCCATGTGGAGGCTGTTGCGGCGGCACCTGCTGTTGCTGCTGCTGCTGGGGAGGAGCGTTCATCCCGCTGGGCATGGGAAAGTGTTGCGGCATAACCTGGGGCGGGCCATTCTGGAGCTGCGCCT
Organism: Drosophila rufa; assembly: GCA_018153105.1. Lineage (NCBI taxonomy): Eukaryota > Metazoa > Arthropoda > Insecta > Diptera > Drosophilidae > Drosophila > Drosophila rufa. Next base: position 19,059,472 of record JAECXS010000085.1, read on the forward strand.
GCATGATCGCCGGGTCATTGTGGTGCGGCAGCGTATGGTTGTTGACGACGCGAATGTCCTTGATATCCGAGCCCCTGAAGAGGATGTAGTCGTAGATCTGCGACTGCGGCGCTATCTGGAACTGGGTGTCCCGATCCTCCGTGCCGAAGGAACGCACTAAATAAGCGGGACAGAGATAACATCGGTTAGTTCCGTGCAAAAGACCATTTTGCATATATACATAGTCAATTTAAGGTTAGGCAGCCGCGTTTCCTATTTAACCTCAACGCGGGCGGGAATGGAGGAGAAACGAATGAAGAGAAACGCATGTTTTGCCGGTATTTGTGCGTTCTCCGTGTCTCTCCTTTGCATCCATCCCCACAGGGCACTGACACCCGTAACGGTAGCCGTACATCCCGTTATCTGGCGCCAAATCGAAATTGTTTTTGCAAGTAGACTTTCCGTTCCAAACAACATGCAATGGTGGTGTGGGTGTGTGTATATGTGCCATGTAAAATGCAAAAGCCACACTGTACAACAACAACAACGAGCGAGACAAAAACAGGGCCAAAGCCAACATGACAAACAAAAAGCATAAGTGAGAGCGCGAGACACGAGAGGGATAAAAAGAGAGAGAGAGAGAGAGAGATGGCGGGCGGCAACTGCACTCTCAAGTTACTGTAAAATTTAACAAGAGGAACGAAAAAAAAAAAATGTGGACAAGAGAACGAACGCAAGAGAAATTGAAAGATTTCATTTTCTTCCATTTTCTTTTTCGATGAACCGTTTTTTACAGCGATTTTTGGCGCAGATTACGGCACCTATACCCCGTATATATAAAGTTGAGGGGGCGGAAAAGCAATTACGTGGGAGCAATTGTGAAACTTACCACTCGACAGCGCGATGGTGCACTCCTGCGGATCCACGGTGTACAGGCGGCCTTCATACCTGATATCTGCCTTGGAAATAAGGCTGATTTTCGAGCCCAACTCCGGCAATCCCCCGCTCATCTTGGCTATGCTTCACTGTAGCTCACTCACTCCGAATGCAAACTATTATTATTAGGTGTTTGCCAACGGCGCGCGGCGTAGCAATTGTTCACAAATTTCTGGCAAAAGCAAACAATTGTAGCGAGCGCGACGACAACGATTTCTCGATGGTTTCAGCCTCTCCACTTCTCTTCTGTTCGGTTTTTTTTTTCTCGGTTCTCACTCGCAATTACTTTCAAGTTTCAGGGCGATTTTGCGGCCAATCGCCTTTTAGCCGAACTCGCAATAAGATCCTGCGTTTTCGCACAAGGGTGCCAAACTCTTTTCCAATGTCTGTGGTGCAGCACACACGGCCTTAAATGTGGAAATTGCAATTTTCGACGCACAAATCTTTTCTCCGTCCGTCTGCAAAAACCTACCCGTCGAAAATGAACGATTTTTAGCGAGTGCTGTTTCTGTCGATGGTATCGATGGTTTGCGCGGCTCTAAACTAGGTCTGCGCCCTTAGCGGTTTTTTGACTAGATCTATCCATTTTACTAACTAAATCAGATTATTACAGAAATGCAATTAGCCACAAATTTAGCCATTTTTTACCCAACTTAAGTTAACCTAAGTTGATCATTTTGTTCTCTATAACCTTTTAGTTTTGCATAAAGTGAATAATATTTATAAAACTCATTATAATCTATTTATTTTCAGAGATTATTTCTGATACTTAAACATTTCATACTCATCGAAAAATAACTATTGCCGGTAGGTCCACTGTGTTTAAATATTAAAAAAAAAAATTTTGATATTAATCTTATTTAAATATTTATTTTTATACTCTTGCAGGGTATTATAATTTTGCAATGCAGTGAAGAAAGCATCTCCGTTTTTTCTCTCAGTTGACCTATCGGGTTGAAACTTTTAGAATAAACTTCTTGTGTTTATTGCATTTAGGGGGCTGTCAAAATGTTGCGCAATCACGTTTTTGATCATTTTCCAATGAGTAATCATTGGAGGAATCCCTTCCCCTATGATTACGTAATCATAAACTTTTTTCCCCCAAAAATTACAACAAATACTTATTTTTAAATATATTTTGATAACAAAATGATTTCGCAATCATATTTTTTATTTCAGTGAAATCGGACAATTCTTATTTTATAGCTGTCGGGCCAAATTAGCAAATTTTCGTTGATTTTTAAGATTTCGATTTAAAACGAAATATATGATCCTTAATTTTTATTTCTGTTATTATCTGCAAGGGTATATAAACTTCAGTTTGTCGAAGTTAGCTTCCTTGCTTGTTAATGCTTCAAAATAATTCAAAAATTAAAAAAAAAAAGTAAATATTAAAATATGATGAATATCAAAGATCGCAATAGGCTAAAGACAATCGATAGTGCCAGAGCGAGTCAATCGGAACTATCGATGTTTTGACATCTCTAGCTTCTCTCGGCGCTTCTTTTTTCTCCCATTCAAAGCAAATCGTCAACTGAAAATGCGCTGGCATTTTACGGCTTTTTCGTTCAATTGATTGTATTAAAGTGTATAAAATCTAGCAATACCAACATGCCACCTCAACTGGATCCGATAAGCGTGCGCACGGCACGTCTGAACAACCTGATTTTGGGCAAAGGAGTCGGCGTCTGTGCGAAACCCGCGGGAAATGCCACCGGATCGGGGGCGGCCTCCGTCAGGAGAAGCGTCGTCCCTGTAAGCACCACCAGCGCCGCAGTGGCGGAGGCTGTCTGCCGGGAGGGTCTCCTGGACGCCTTCTGTCTGCTGTACAACGAATGCGACAAGGACGCGCTGAAGAAGCGCGATCGCAACATCGCGGAGTTTGTCAACAAATGTGAGTCAACTAACTGAGAATTTGATCTGCACCCCAGGAGAAGTCTCTTGGAATGACAGTATTTATCCTTATTGCTACAGCCTACCAATAATATTTTAACTGGAACAAATCCTTTTTAAAGTTACATATATGTTTCATGCTCACTATTATTAATTCCTCCCGCAGTTCGACCCATTGTGGAGGAGACCCGCAAACTGCGCGTGAATGCAGATGACTTCCTAATCAAGGGGCTTATTGGTCAGGGCTACTTTGGAAACGTCCATCTGGTGGTTGAGCGGCAAACCAATGATATTTACGCCATGAAAAAGATCAAAAAGTCGGTGGTGACCACGTCGCAGGTCAAGGAGGAGAGGGACATCATGTCCATTCGCCATTCCGAGTGGCTGATCAATCTGCAGTATGCTTTTCAGGTGAGTTCCTCAACCTGCAATCTTTAGTCTCTTTAATTATTTCAGAACTTACGTTTAGGACAACGACAACCTTTACTTGGTGATGGAGTACATGCCTGGCGGCGATCTGCTGAGTTTGATGTCGCGACACGGCCCATTCGACGAGGATTTGGCTCGTTTCTACCTGTCCGAACTCACTGTGGCGCTACACACGCTCCACGAGATGGGCTATGTGCATCGGGACATCAAGCCGGAGAATATACTGATCGATCGCTTTGGGCACATCAAACTGGCGGATTTCGGCAATGCTGCTGCCCTGAATCGGGACGGACACGTGCTGAGCCTGTCGCCTGTGGGGACTCCCGATTACATTGCCCCCGAGCTGCTGCAGACCATCTCCACCTACAAGCTGTCCAAGTCGATGCACGATGTGAGTAGAACTGTACGGTCGTTTAGCTTGGCTTTCCCAACTGCATAACTAAAGCCATTGGCTATCCCTTTTTAGGTCAGCTGCGATTACTGGTCCATGGGCATCATCGGCTACGAGCTGATCTGCGAGACCACGCCCTTCCACGAGGACAACGTGCACGAGACCTACTCCAAGATCCTCTCCCACTGCGAGGAGAGCCACCTGAAGGAACTGATTAACTTTCCCAGCGACCTGAAGGTGTCGCTGAACTACAGGAATCTGATTGAGTCCCTGATCACGAATCCCTCGAAGCGTCTGTCCTACGAACGCATCAAGAAGCATCCCTTCTTTGACGAGATCCAGTGGGGCTCCATTCGCTCGCAGGTTCCACCGATTATTCCCACCATCAAGTCAGACGACGACACTTCGAACTTCGAAGATGGCACGCGCCACAAGTCGCGTCGGGATCAGGGCGCGGCCAAGAAGTCGCTGTCGACCAACATGAAATCGCATGACTTCAGTGGCAAGGACTTGCCCTTCATCGGCTACAGCTTCGTGCACATGGAGAAGGCGGCCATCACCGCCGCCAACGATGAGAAGCTGCAGGAGAAGCTAAAGGAGCTGCTGCAGAAGCTGAAGGCCAGAGAGAACGAGATATCCATGCTGAAGCAGGACCTCATGCGAGCCCAGCAATCCCTCAAGAAGACGGACAACAAGTCCCAGGTGGTGACCGATGCCAAGATGGAAATCAAGAAGCTGCAACATATTATCAAGGAGAAAACAATGGAGCTGGCCAACTGCAAGACGCAGATCAAAACGCTGCAGAGCTCGGCCAAAATAGACGAGGAAATGTGGTCAAAGAAGGAAGCCACAATCACAGATCTATTGCGGCTCAACCGCCAGAAGTACGAGGAGGCCAAGATCGCCTCGGAACAGCGGTATGAGAAGCAGTTGGCCGACAAGAAGCAAGAGCTAGCTGCCACGCTGCAGAAGATGGATGCCCGGGAGCTGGAGTTCATAGCCAAGAACGATGAATGCCGGCACATTACCCTCAAGTTGGAGAACTACAAGGACATGGTGCAGCAGCTGAAGGATCAGCATTTGAAGGCCGAGGCCAACAGCGAGGAGCAGAGGCGCCAGATGGCCGAGTCGTATGAGCAAAAGCTTTCGGATCTGCGGAAAAAGGTTCGCGACTCGCAGGACACACATCGTCGCCTGACCATGGAGATGAAGGAGATCCGGACCGAACGCGACGAGTCCATCAGCTCCAGTAAGTCAACCCAAGAGGCCAAGGACGCCACAGAGCGAAATATCGAGCAAATACTGCGGCGTCTCAACCAGGAGATTGCCTCCAACAATGCACTGAACTCGGAGAAGGTTAAGCTGGAGACAAAGCTCAAGTTGAGGGAAAACGATATGCAAGAAGTGAAGGCCGAATGCCAGCGACTGGAGCGGGAACTTCAGGTATGTGATATACTTAATAAATCTAGAGCTCGTGGATATCACATTACCATTTTTCCTTCCTGCGGTCTTTGCACTTTTCTGTCTAAAGAGAACTCTGTCAAGTATGTTCAAGTATGTCATGCACCCTCGAGTTTATCGATAACATTTAAATAATTTAGAGGTCACTGAGATATATAACTCAAACTAACATAGAAATTATACAAATTCAATTGCTTTTGCCTTCCTGCGGTCTCTGCACGAACCTAAAATCCTTTTTGCTGTCTGAAGATAACTCTGTCAAGTATGTCATTCAAGTATGTCATGCATTCTCCGAGTTTATCGATATTAATTCGATATTTATCTATTTATCATTGTTGAAAGCCATTAAAAATGCTTAAATAATTTAAAATGTCAACCAAACTAACATAGAAATAATAGAAATTCACAAAAAAGTCGAATGAATGATAAATCCTAAATCGAAATCCCTTTCATATAAACTTTCAATAAAACGCAGCTCGTCGAGTGTCGCTGCCAACTAGCCGAGTCCTCGCTAGCTTCCCAGGCATCTCCCTACGAAACGGCACCTGGTTCCCTGACCGAACTGAACGTAATCGAGGACCAACTGCGTGCCGACTTGGAGGCCGCCAAGGAGAGTGAGATTCACCAGAAGGGACGTGCCGACCAACTCCAGGCGCTGGTCACCAAGCTGGAGCAGATGCTGGAGCGCTTCAACGAGCAGAGTCTGTCGCCCACCAAGGCGCACCAAGGAGGCGCGCGTAAGCCAGGAACCGAAACCGTGGGCGACATGCTCGAGCGCCAGAATGAGAAGCTGGAGGATAAGCTGGCCGCCGTGCGGGAACAGATGATTGTGGAGCGTCAGGCGGCGCGCACAGCCAATCTCTCCCTGTGGAAGGTGGAGAAGCAGCTGGAGGAAGCGCTCTCCGAGAAGAAGCTGCTGGCTCGTCGCATGGAGCTCACCGAGGATCGCATTAAGAAGGCCCAAAATGCCAACGAGGATTCTCAGCGAATGCTGAAAGCGTCGCAGGAGGAAACGCGCCAGCGCGAGACTCGGATCGAGGAACTCAAGCAGGAGCTGGCGGCCGCCAAAAGGGATGTGCTCAAGGAGCACCGTCAGTGGGAGAAGGCCGAGCAGGAGCGCATGAAGTGCAAGTCCGAGATAATCGAGCACCTGGCCAATGTGCACAAGCTGCAGCAGCAGGAGAGCGAAGTGCGTCAGAAACTGAGGCAAGTCCAGGCCCGCTTCGATGGACTAACGCTGGAGCACAAGAACACCCTAAGGGAGCTGCAGGAGGAGCGGGACAGGTGCCAGACAGCCACTGATGCCAGCCTGTCGCTGAAGACGGAGCTCAAACAGCTAAAGGAGAACTTCCAGAGGCTGAAGTACGCCTGCAGCATCACCGACAACCAGCTAACCGAGGTGGAAACGATGCTGAAATCCGAGCAGGACCGGAACAAGTCCCAGAAATCCCAATTGGATGCGGTCTATGTGAAGTTGAGGGAGCGCAACGATCAGCTGACCGAGCTGCGCAAGGAACTGTCTGCCCTGGAATCCGAGAAGCGTCTGGCGGAGCAGCGGGCCCAGGTCCTGGCCTCCGAGATCGAGGGGACCAGACTTCACCTCAAGGATCAGCAGAAGAAGTTGGTTTCCCAGCAGGATCAGTTGGTGGAGCAGACGAACGCCCTGTTCGCCACCCAGGAGCGCGCCGATCTTCTGGACGGTGAGAATGCCAATTACCAGGCACAAACCGCGGACTCTGTAAGGGAAATGCTCAACCTGAAGGAGGAGAATGCTCGCATTCTCAGCGAGCTCTTCCACAAGAAGGAGGAGGTGAGCAACCTGCAGGCGGTGGTCAGGGATCTGGAGTCCGCTCAGGCGGATCTGCACGCCGAGATAGATTCGCTGCAGGACACGCTGGCCGAAAAGGAGCAATTCTATGTGCAGAGGGACATCAAATCCAATGCCACGTTGGCCCAGCACAAGAAGCTGATTGATTACTTGCAGGTAATTATTATTAAGTTATTTCCGTTGGTATTTCTAGGTTAAAATCACTTTAATTTTGATAGCTCAAGGTAGAGGATCTGTCGAGCAGGAAGAAGAAAACCCTGGCCGACAAGCTCTTCGGTTCCAGTCACACCAACAAGGAGAACATCTCGCCCAACGATGTGGAGTCCTCTATACTCTATCGTGCTTTAAAGGAGGAACTGAAGCGGGAACAGAAGCTATCGAGCATGCTCAAGGAGCAAATAGCACAAATGAATGGTGAGTTTAGGCAAAAAGGTAAGACAAATTACGCTAGAGAGCTATCTATCCATCTTTCAGGAACAGCTACCTTGCGCTCTCCCCGCAAGGCGTCGATGGACTCGGAGGCACCCAAGCAGCGACCCGTAAGCCTGGCTGTCCCGCCGCGCTCCCCCCAGAAGCAGGCGGAATCCCTGAAGCGTGCCACGAGCCATGTGGAACTTAAGACCACCGAAAATGCCACCGAAAGTGTGGAGCAGCAGTCGCATCACCGCTTCGAGCTGGCTCTGCAGGAGACCAAGGAGGGCGCCTCAGAATGTGTGGTCTGCAGCCAGCCCATCGTGGCCGGTTCGCCCTACTGGAAGTGCAAGGAGTGCAAGGATGTGACGCACCGCAAGTGCAGGTCCCATGTCCATGGGAATTGCGGCATCAAGCCGCCCACGGCCCCGCCAGCCGATGATGATGATCTGAGCAGCACTCCATCTGTCTCTTGTCTTAATCTGGACACTGTGGAGAGCCACGAATATGTGGGAACCCTGGTCTATAGCTGTGACGGGTCGGAGGAGGAGCAGGTAGCCAGAAAGGACATCGAGGTGAACTGCGCCTTCGAGGTGGCCGAGCAGCAGATACTTCTGCTGGGCTGCAACACGGGCCTGTATGCCTATCACCTGGACACGCAGCGACTGGTGAACATCTCGGGCATCGAGTCCGTGAGCTGCATGTCCATCTGCCGGCGCCTGGCCAAAGCCATTATGGTGGAGACGGTGGGCGAGAAGCTGTATCAGTGCGACTACCGGCAGTTGGAGTCGCGTTGCCACAGCTCCAGTGCCTGCCACAAGCCCCTGCTGGAGACCTCCGCCATTGAGCTGCCCTTTGCGAATCGCACGGCCTCGGAGAAGTGGAAGCTGGTGCTGATCTCGGACGAGGCGGAGAACGCCTTGGATTCGGTGGCCATTGCTGCGACCTCGACCAGGATTGTCATCCTAAAATACGACCTCAAGGTGCACATGTTCAAGCCCGTAAGGGCCTTGGACACCGCCACGCCCGTCACATCGATATTCTTTACGCGTCACTCGGCCATTGTCACCTCGGATAAGTTCTACGAGATCGATTTGGTCAACTATGCGGCCGAGGAGTTTGTGGATCTGGCCGAGAAATCCATGCAAAGCACTGCGAAGTGGCAGCCTCTGACGGCAGTCCGGATTTCCCGGCAGGAGTACCTGCTCTGCTTTGCGGAGAGCGGCGTCTTTGTGGATGAGTTTGGCTGCCGGTCCAGGCCGTACGACTTGAATTGGATGTATGCCCCCACTGGCTTTGTCTACCGAGAGCCCTTCCTGTTCGTTGCCCACTACCAGAACGTTCAGATCATCCGCTTGCATCGGTCCTTTAGCAGGGAGTTGGCCAATGGCTCGGAGACGTCCGAGACACCGGATCTGCAGCGCGTCTACTTGCCACACTACATGTCCACCCTGCTGGCGAACAGCGGGGATGTCAATCTCTATACCCTTGCGATTGACAAGAGACCTTGCAATGGCACACAGAAGATCTATCACCTGGACACGGTCCAGGCGTTCAAGAAGAAGCTGAACGTGTCCCTGGAGACCATCTCATCGATGGCCACAACTGTGACTTCGGGGTCCACAATGACAGGGGATAGTGTGTAGATTATGGCGGAATATATCAAGAAGAAAAACGACGAGAAACGAACAAGATACTACAGTCTCTCAGTAGTAATTTTATTTAGATTCCATTATATATTAATGATCTTAACTTTTAAGGGATTTTGTTGCATAAAAAACTCGCACATTAACGGAAAGTGAGTTTATTCTAATTTAAATAACATAATCAATGACAAACATAAATTTCGTGTAACCATTTTCCCATTTAGTATTTAGCTTTTGATTTTCTTTTATAAATATGACATGACTTGACCTACAATATTTATTTTTAAAAACTTTTGTGCTGTTCAATACACAAATAAAATGATTCTCGGCTTTTATAACGACGTTCTTTTATTTTAAGGAACATTTTGAAACATTTAACATTTTTTATTTTTTACAAAATGATTAAATGATTTCTTCGATGGCTTACCTCCATTTAAAAGGGTATATTTAATAGGTTTTAAGTACAGATGGAAATTAATAGAAAACCTACAACACAAGCTACAGAAGCTGCAAGGAAACAACGGAACGGAGATTCCAGAGCTCAAGATTGGTTTATTTAAACCAAATAAAAGCGCGCCTCTTTGGAGTTTTTGAGGGATGTGGGGAGGCTACAGCGAATCAAGTCACCTTATAGTGCTAGTAACCTCTAGATCTTACTGGTTGGACTTGATCCATCTGTTGTTGCTTAGATGCTATTAAACTTCATTCCAATCTTATCGTTTTTTGTAAAATTAAACAGTAAGCAAGAAAGGAAGCTAATTTCGGTAAGCCAAAGTTTGTATACCTTTGCAGTCTGCAATTGGATCATTAAGTCGATTTTGATAAAATTAAAAAAATATCGAAGTTTTTACATTTTTATAACATTTACCTACACATTTTACATTTTCGTATAAATCAACTGATCACTTCAATGGCAGCTATATGATATAGTTGTCCGATCTTAATGAAACTAAAACCGTAATTCTAAAGTCGTAAAAACAGCTATTTCTTGAAATTTATACAAATACGTTGAGAAACAAAGAAGTTTTAATTTGTTTCCATTAATCTTCCGATCATTCCTATGGCAGCTATAAGATATAGCGGTCCGATTTTCATGGAATTTAAAATGTATAGGATCATAGATTTTATTTGAGCCTTATATCTTTAAAAATAACAAAAATATAAAATTTTTGAATAAAATTTTGATAAAATTATATTACCCTGCAAGGGTATAAAAATATAAAAAAAGTAGAAAAAGCTGCTGAGGTCCTCACCAAATTTAAATTTAATTAAATTAAATTATTTGTATCTTATTCCCAATGAAAATTCCAACAAAATTAGGTATCGGTCGTTGATATTGGACAACAACTAGCATGGTTTGTGTTACAAAACTTAGCTATGTACATATGTGGTTAATAAATGAATATTCCATGGACAATTTTATGCAGCAGTACATTCATTTTTAAATCATTCCCCAAGAGGCAGGAATGTCACCAGTTCTACCTACCTACCTAAACTTTTGCATTTTATAAATTTAAATTAAAATTTTAGCGGGCTATAGTTGCTTTAAAATCTCTTTAAATATGGCCACTTAATGTGCAAATCTAACAACAAATAGCAAATAAAAAAAATAATTTCTTCAACATTTTCACTCTTAAATTCCAAGTTAAAATCATAAACCCTTGAAACATAACCGACAGCTTTCCAAAATTAAATTCAATGGTATCGCTGGGCGCCAAGCTTTTTTTGGGGGTGATCCCAGGGTAGCTTTTCGGCAACAACAGCAGCAGCAACAGCAACAGCTTTTAATGTCCCGCAAAGCGAAAGCCCCGGAGATGGCTCGTGGTGGTGTCTGTTGTCCGCTCTGCGCTCTCCACTCTCCACTACTGTGATACAGCGGGTCGCTGGACGCGGAACTGCAGCACTGGACGTAGCCGTAAATTGTGATAATTGATTTCAATTTGTTCCATAAAAACGGCACGGCGCCCTTCTCCCACGAGATGTCTCAAACGCAGCTGAACCTTTGCGCGCGCAGTATGGTCGCAGACTCCACGACGACGGATGAACGGAACGGGACTAGAGCGACCCTTATATGCCGGGCATGCCTGGTGCTGCTGGGTCCCCAAGATGCCGCCTACAGCCTGGACAGCGAACAGGACTTGGCGAGGAAATATTTTGGCTGCACTGGAGGCGAACCGGGGAAGGAGGAGGACGACCTGCTGCCCCAACTGGTGGTCCTGAAGAGCATCTGCGAGTGCTGCTATCAGTTGGTGCAAAAGTTCCACGCATTTCAACGCATGTGCGAGGAGTCCTCGCGCAACTTTGAGAAGCTGCTCCTGGACATTGACTTGTATTGCCTCAAGGCGCAGGAAGATGCAGTCGCTGGTCTGCCGCTGGACTTGCCCGAGACCCCCTCGGAAAGCAATGAGTCCACTAATCAGGAGGAGGAAGCCGAGGCCCCTGACATTAAATCAATTGAGGAGATTGTGAGTGTGCACCTAGTGGTCTCCACCTTAATCTAATCACAATATCGCTGCTCGAATTTGTTGCCTAGCAGCAGCAGGAAAAAAAGACAATACTTCCTCCCACACGACTGTCATAAACATAAACATTTCTGAGTATTTGTTTGTATACAACTATTTTTGTTTTTGTTTGCCGTGATAGCGTGTCGAGGAAAGGAGGCACGTTTCTAATAAGTTTTTATTTATTTTCTTTCTTTTTTTAAACGAATATACCAACAATTTTGCGAGATTTAGAGAGCAAATGAGATGGAAGAATTATTATTAAAATGTTTATTTTTATTCAATTTTTAAAAATATCCAGTAATATCCAGACAGGCGAATATATATACATAGAAATTGCTGAAATAGCACATAGTGATTAATACAATGAAATACAAAGTAGTACTATTAAAATCCATTTTAATTAAATAGTAAAATAACGTGTTAAGTTCAGGGATGCCCTAGATATCGTTGTGGATTTGATATAATATATTATCCTTATTATTATCTCTCTTTTTATATAGTCTCCACCCAGGTAAAGCTCTAGAGTTCACAGAATTTATTACCTAGGCAACCAAAAGTGTTATTTTATCTAATTTAGATAATGCTATTATGGGAGAAATCCCCATAATAATGCCACAGATCAATGACCCTGAACTTTTAAGAGTTTTTACTTCGACTATTCACTATCTACCCAAACCGATAAGATAATGGAGAATTAGTTGATAACAGATGGGTAGGAGTTTAGTTAATTAAATAAATAGGTTAGCAAGCAACCCAAAAGCATTTTTATGAAAAGAAATCGAGAAATATGTATATGTTGTTATAAAAATCGGGTTCTTCCTTGGAAATATTTAAATATATTCTCTAAGGTTTTTAATTCTATTAAAAAAGTGCTCAAAAGTGTGTTACAAATTAATTAATTAAAATAATTAAATATTAATCAATAGAAAATATTAAAATAAATTCTCTAAATGTTTAAAACCTGTTAAAAGTGTGCACAAAAGTATGCTACAAATTAATAAAAATACATTTTCGAGCTACATAAATGTTAAAAATATAAAAATATTGAAATATATTCTCAAAGGTTTTAAAAATCTCTCAAAATGCGCTCAAAATATGCTACAAATTAAATAAATACATTTTCGAGCATCCTAACTGCATGTTATAAAAAGAAAGCAATTAATTTTTTGTTTAAGTATATACATATGTATATGTAAATAGGCATTTTCATTAAAACTATTTAAGTGTAGTTTCTAAATTTCTTCAAATTGTGCTTTAAAATTTATTTTTATAAAAACAATTGAATTACCTTAAATCTGGGACACAAAATGATTAATTTTAGGGATTCTATAAGATTATAACCCCTTAATATATCGAGGCTCCGCAGTTTAAACAAGATCACAAACTGTCCCTTAATTTATCTAATAAATTATTACAATATAATTCCTCATATTTTTTAGGAGGAAGTGTACATTATTGAGGACGAGGGTAGCAAGCAGGATCTCGCCAAGGAAAAGATTCCCCGTACTTTCGCCCGTAACAAAAGGACAGGCCAGGGAAGGCGGAGAGTGAGGCACACCCTGGACTGCGGCTTATGTCAGAGCGGCTTCTACAAATCGTCCCTGCTGGAGGCCCATGTGAAGCAACAGCACGAGGGTGTGGAACCCTATACCTGCGTCCATTGCGGCAAGAGCTATGCGAGGGCCAACTTACTAGACTCACACCTGCGGGAGGTTCATCACAATGGCGGCGAGCGGGTGCCCTATCCCTGTCCCAGCTGCGATAAAGTGTACACAGCAGCGCGGAGTCTCAAATATCATATCAAGCGAAAGCATGAGATGGAGTCCTCCTCCTCCTCCGATTCCCAACATATTTGCGAACAGTGTGGCAAGGCCTTTGGCCGAAAGGCTCACTTAACCCGCCACAAGTGGATACACAGAAAGGCAGAGGAGTGGAAATACCCTTGCGAGCACTGTGACCACAGATTCAATACCAAGGAGAACATGATGGATCACCAGCAGCGAAGACATGGCAATAAAAACTTACTCAGATGCAGAAAGTGCGGTCGCATCTTCCGGACCAGATCAGACCTCGGCGAGCACATGAAAAAACACCCGGCGTAGTTTAATAATTTGTTTTATTTATGTAAGTGGTTTTTCAATAACATCAAGCTAACTCAACTGTTACAAATGATTCGAATTACTTGGAATTTGTTTGTTTTTTTTGGGGGAAAACTGCCAAATGAATGAATGGATGGATAGCGACACTAGTACGCGTGAGTGGTTGATTGATCGATTGATTGGTTGATTGGTGATTCGGTGAGGCTACACACTCTAAAATTAGCTAACATTCACATAATGGCCGGGGCTAAATCATCATCATCATCAGTACATAAGGCAAGGCGGCGTCAGAGCACCGCTTGCACCGCTCTTCAGCTTCAAAATCATGTATAAAAAACAATTAACTAAGGGGTATATATGCTTAAGCTTAGAGAACACGACAGTTTTTAAAATTACATATTACCAATACATTCATAGATCGTAGATATATCATAAATTTGTTGTTGATTGAAAAAATGAGAATAAAACCAGATAAGCCGACAAATTACATAAGAAAATGCACGGTCGCCCAAAATCAGCATAAGCGATGTATGTTGAAGATGGATATAATGAGTGATGGGGGGTAGGAGGAGTGGCGGATCGGGGCGGATCGGATCTGTTCGGTTCGGTTCAGATGAGTGGAGCAGTTTGCTTGAACTATATGTAAATAAATACGCCGCAATATGAGCATAGGATCGCTTAATAACCATCCACCTAGGTGTCCTTGTGTTTCTCATAGAACGCATCTAAATATTTTTTGTACTCCTTCTGATCGTTCCACATCATCGCGGCCTGCGCATTCAGTGGACTCTCGTTGTTCGGCTCGCCCAGCAGCGATTGGATGGACAGCAAAATGGTGCGCACATCGTACAGCGCCGACCACTTGTCCTTCAATATGTCCAGACAGATGGCCCCCTGCAGATCGACGTTGGGATGAAAGCAGGATGTCAGGAACTTGACCACGGGCGCCGCATACGGGTACGAGTTGGGGAAGTCCAGCGACAGCCGATACGTCTGCCCAGCGTACACGGTATTCAGGGGACCGGCAATGGTGCCGACCCACTTGAAGATGTTCTCGCCGTCGGGGAATGCCGAGATGCCCTTCTCGTTGGCCATCATCAGATTCATCAGTTCCTTGTGCAGTCTGCGGGAGTTATAACGGGGATTAGCTGCTCTCTTTTCCGTTCCGGGCCCCCTAACAAGCTTACCTTTTACTCACGGCGTGGTTATCTTTCACGGGCAGCGAGTCGTCGCTGTGCTTGGTGCCCCCGGCCCCAGCTCCGCCGCTCTGTTCGGGACTTATGTTCTGGGCCATGGCTGCTTTACGGGACTCCTCGGATGCGGGATGCGGGTGATGCGGATGCGACGCGCTGCAATTTGTTGGGTGTGTGCTCGAATTTTGCCTCGTGCCGTGCCTCGGGCGAATGCAATGGGATTTTCTTCACTGACTATATTTGACTGTATATTGAAATTTGGTTTAATTGTTTCGGAATACGCGTCTGTTGCTTTAACAGATTTTTTTCACTTTTGGTGTGAAAACAAAATGGAAGGGAACGAGAAGACATTTATCGAATGACTTTTGTCTCGATAGTTCGTCCACAGCCAACTTTGCGATACTTCGATGTTTCTACTGTTGTACGATGTTTTTTCTCAGTTCGGCGTCACACTAGTGCTGGGATAAATTTGAAAATAGCGGGTAGCGGGACTTACAGCTATTTTTCAAGTCAAATTGGCATAATTTTATTAAGCAATATACTCTATCCACCTTATGAAAAAGTACGGCAAGTTTATCTATGCGCCAGATTTTCCGATAATAATGTTGAAATTTTTAGCATTTGTTTAAAGCTATTTCTAGCTGTGTTCATAGGCTAGTTTAGCTTTTTTATGACTCGCCAAATCGATAAATAAAATAAGGAACAAAAAAATTAAATTGTTAATGGTATAAATATATAAATAAATAATAAAACATATCCTAGGGATAAATATAATCAAATGTAGATGTTTAATTTGTATAGTTTTACCAGTTTTGCCGGATAGGTGTTTACCCACACTGCTTAGGTACACTCTGCGTTAATGGTATTCAGTATCCTACATTTTCCAACTCTACTAAAATACAATAATAAAATAAATAAAATTTGGCGATTTCCAGGACGAAATGGACGAAAACAGTCTAATTTACGGGCTGGAACTACAGGCCCGTGCGTTGACTCCCCAATATGGCGAAAGCAATGATGTGTGCTTCTTTATAGCCACCAATTCCTTGAAGCCAACGAATCAGGTTCATCTAATTCAGTACGAGGAGGAACAGGGAACAGTGCAATCAAAGGTAAAATACGGTGAATTGCCTGGAAGGTAATTAAATATTTCCATGTTGCAGGTGTTTGAGCACGCCTTGGGCGAAGTGTGGAAGCTGAACAGTTGCCCCCACAACTCTCGCCTGCTGGCATCAGTGTATAATGTCCAGAAAGGAGCCCAGGTGCTTGCCCAATCCGCTCTGCTGACATTGCCGGAGGATCTAAACGCCTCGGCTGGGGAACAGCTGAAGTCGGAGTACCTGCCCTGGGAGCAGGTTGAGGTGCTGGACACCGAAAGCCTCGGGGAACGAGTGAAAACCATCGAATTCCATCCCAGTCAGGAGGAAACTCTGGCCTGCGTCGTGGACAACAAGGTGGCGGTGATGCAGCGTGCGGAGTCCGCCACTCGTGTGGTGGCCGAGGTGCCAACATCGGGATCGGCGAGTGCCAAGCACACGCTGCACTTCACCACCGGCAAGTGGTCGCACCACCACCAGGGTCACCAGTTCCTCACGCTGCACGACGGCAGCCTGAGTGCCTACGACGTGCGAGACACGCAGCACTGTGCCTGGAGCATCAGCGACGCCCACGGCCAGATGGTGCGCGACCTGGACTGCAATCCCAACAAGCAGTGCCACCTAGTCACCGGCGGCGACGATGGCTACCTGCGAATCTGGGACTGCCGAATGCCCAAGGCGCCGGTTTTCGAGCGCAGCGATCATTGCCACTGGGTGTGGTCCGTGCGCTTCAACACATTCCATGACCAGCTGCTCCTCTCCAGCTCCAGCGACTGCAAGGTGCTGCTCACCTGTGCAGGGTCAGTGAGTTCCGAGACCCAAGTTCAGGCCGGGCTAGATGACTCGAATTTCGGCGGCGGTGGCGGTGGTGGAGAAACAGAGGAGCAGCGGCACAAACTGCTGCCGGACGGACTCCTGCAGTCCTTTGACCAGCACGAGGACTCTGTCTACTGTGCGGAGTGGAGCAACGTGGATCCCTGGATCTTTGCTTCGCTCAGCTACGATGGCCGCGTCATAATCTCCAAGGTACCCAAGCAGTACAAGTATCAGATTATATTTTAAGCAATTAAATGTAAAGCTAACTAAGGGGAGTAATGCCGTTTAGCCTGTATCCTCGGATGTGCAGTCGGAGGAGTCGTTGGGATTGGCCGTTTCCACGGAGCACACCCGCTTGATCAGCTCGTTTTCGATCTCCACAGTACCATTGTCCACGGCCTCCTCCATTTGCACGTACTCAATGGTGGCTGGAGTAGTTTTCTTGGTCACCGTTGCCGCTGCGGGAGCAGAAGGAGGAGGAGCTGCTTCTGTGACCCTTTTGGCCTGGGCTTCCGTTTCATCCTCGGCCTCCTCGGCCAAACTGCTGCGTTGCGGCTGCACCTCGGCGTATATGGCGGGAAACTGTTGCTGCAGCTTCTGCTTGATGACCCGTATCTTTCGGAATATATAGTCCAGATCCTTTTTCATGTCGTTGAGGCACTTCACATGCCGCTTGAAGTCCTCGCTGGCACTTTTCAGGCGACTCTGGGAGAGGGCATTGCAGTTAAGCAGCATCTCGTTGGTTTTCTCGAAGCGCTGCAGCCTAGGAATACGCATAAAATGATTCAAAAGATCTGAATAGATTTCCGCCTAGCTTACATTTGCTTTTGCGCCCTTATCATGGTCTCCACATCGCCCTGATTCACCATTCCGGCCAGGCTCTGAATGAAGGCTTCTGCAGCCGAATTCCCGAAGCCTGTGAAGGATTCCATATCGGGTGTGGCGTCCTGGGATTGGTGCACATCCACAATGTGGCCCATGTGGCTCATTATGAGGCTGGTTATTAGTTTAGTACAAAGGAGTTCACAATTTTATTTGTTTACTTTGGTGGCCTTTGCTTTGTGATGATTAGCTTAAATTGTTGATTTTGTAAGAACTCTTGTGCTATCTATTAACTGTGTTTATGGCCAGTAATAGCATTTACTTGTTTTAATTAAACATTATTTTTAAGAAAAAATGTTTGAAAGGTTTTTGTTTGTATATTTTAAGCTTAAGAAAATTTATTTTTGTAACAGCTGTTCTAGGTACAAGTTTAACGTCAGTGTTGCGAAACGCGAAAAAGTACCTTAGTAAGGATATAACATTTTCAATTGTATTATTATTATTTTTTTTTTTTTGTATTCATTACCTGGAAATGCGTAATTTTTAAACTTATTAAAACGGAATATTTGATAAATTTCTTTTGATCATAATTTTTGAAATATGAAAAGCTTTTCGGCTGACCTTGTCAGGTATTTTTTGCAAATCGGAATGCAGTCACACCTTAGACCGGCTTCTTTTACCGATTTGGCGATCAACTTATTTAATTTAGTTTTGATTTTCCATTAAAGATGAAGCTAGCTCCGACTGTTAAGTTAAACAATGGCTATGAAATGCCAATTCTGGGCCTGGGCACCTACAATGTAAGTCTTGTTATCTCGAGCAAAGCTTATCAATCAAAGAAGGGAGATATCTGATGGAACCTTCCATTCCTTCATCATTTGACCTTAGTTGTGAAATTCTCTGGATCGAAAATAAGTATGTTATGTATGTTATCTGTAGCTAAAGAAATCTCGGTGTGTGGATGCAGTGCGCCACGCCCTAGAACTGGGTTATCGTCACATAGACACAGCCTTTTTGTACCGCAATGAGGGCCTGGTGGGCAAGGTATTGGGTGAATGTGTGGGGGCGAGGAAAGTGCAGCGTGAACAGGTGTTTCTGGTCACAAAGGTGAGTGGGAGAAGTTCCTAGAATGGTTATATAAGTAAAAATATATGGGAAATCGATATCCTCGTAGCTCTGGGACATTTATCACGAACCGAAAAGGGTCCGATATGCCTGTGAGTTGCAGCTGAAGCAACTGGGCGTGGACTACATAGATCTTTACCTGATGCACTCGCCGGTGGGCGTGCATTACATCTCAGATGAGGATCTAATGCCTCACTTGGAGAGTGGAGAGCTATGGACAAAGTGAGTCAAGGCCCCCAAACTCTTCCTTCCGGCAGGCAGAAACTGATCTTTGGATTTCCCAGCAACGTGGACTATTTGGACACTTACAGAAGCATGGAGCAATTGGTGGACCTGGGACTAGTACGCAGCCTGGGCTTGTCCAACTTCAATGCCGATCAGGTGCAGAGATTACTGCAAAGTTGTCGCATCAAACCCGCTGCCCTTCAAATTGAATGTCACCCGGAATTGGTGCAAATCCCACTGATGGAGCTCTGTAAACTGCATAACATCACCGTGGTTGCCTACTCGCCACTGGGTCGTCCCACCACCGGCAGACCCTTGCCTGATTACTATAAGGATCGGAAAGTTCTAGCCATGGCTGAGAAATATCAGAAGACAGCCGCCCAAGTGGTCCTCCGATACTTGGTGAGAAACCTCCGGAGCTTGAGGAGTGAAAGAGTATATTTAATACGAAATATCTGCAGATTGACCTGGGCACGGTGCCCATTCCCAAGGCGGCACAAAAGGGTCATCTTGTGGAGAATCTGGATGTCTTTGATTTCCAACTCACCCCCGAGGAGCTGCTCCACTTTGAGTCTTTTAATCAGGGCCAGAGAATTTGGAAGTTTGAGAAAGCCAAGAGCCATCTGTATTATCCCTATTAGACTTAGTTTGGGTATACAATTTCATTGTTTCTTGGATGTTAAGCTGGGATGTTAAAAGAAGGTAGTAACTAAACAAATCTTGGGAAAAAATAAGTACCTAAGTTTTACATGAAAATATATTTTTTAATACGAATAATATGATAAAAGACCCTCGTCGCGAGTGAGACAACGCCTTTTGGTGTTTTTTCAGAGGAAAACCCACGGGCTTAGAAGTAAAAAACAAAACTTACACGTCTTAAAGAAGCACCACGCTCTATGAATTACAAAAACCACATTTTCTTTTTTTCGTATGTATATTCTGTAAGGCTATCATGGCTTTTGATGTCGTGCTCCGAGCTAGACGTTCGGTGCCCGACCCTGACAATGAACATAAAAATCTAGATCTCATTGGAATCAACACATGAGACGTTCACTCAACAGTTAGGTCACATTATTTTTTTAGTATTATATTTTATTCAAAAATTGTGCGCGTTACTTGGTAAAGATGAGTGCGGATCCGCTGGAACCCTCCAAACCCGAAGAGGTTGACAAGCGTGTAATCCTGGAACGTGCCCTGGCCGGCGTAGTGGACCGTGCCCGTCGCCTCCAAATGAGCAGCGTGGACGGCGTGGCAGACCTTTTCAACACATCTTTGAAGGCTGCCAATGATATTGAGGCATCCAAGCCAGCGTCCGTCAAGAATGGTGACCAGAAAGCGAGGCCTGGCGGTCCCCGGAGTCGCTTATGGCGCAAGATGCGGAAGCAGGAAGTGCGCCCACAGACTCCTCGTGGTCTTCAGTGCCATACCGCTAACCTGCCGGTGCCACCGCCGCCGCCGCCTCCCTCGCCACGTTGCCCGGAGGCCGAGCTGGTCTGCCTGGCCTTGGATCAGGCGGAAGAGCTGATGGAAAACTACCGAAAGACGGATGAGCTGGTCGACCAGCTGCTCGAGCAGGCCAAAAAAATCAATCGGGAAGTCCTTCTTCAGTGCCAACTGCAGCGCGAAACGGGGCTGGTGCGCGACATGGAGGTGGAGTACAGCGAGGACTACATGTACATCATGCTGGAGGCCATACGGGCGGAATTTGAAAGCCCAGAAGCAGGAGAACTGGATTCTAAATAAATAAGCCTTATAGAAGTGAAACTTATAGATATATTTGGCCTTTTCTTTATTCTAAATGGTTTTCTTATTCATATTTAAGCTTACCTGGGCCTCACTATTATTAAGGTTGTTAGAATAAGGGATTATCCTACCTATTGTGGACATTTTCTATTTACTCCTTATATAGTACATAGTATGTTCTGGAATATTTCCCCAAAAACGTGCACGACAGCCACCTACAGCAATAACAATTTATTTAATTTAATGATTTTATACTTGCAGTCCAAGGACAATGAAGGTGAAGCTGCCGTGAAGCACGCCATCGATGTGGGATATCGTCATATTGATACGGCTTTCTTCTACCAAAACGAGGCTGAAGTGGGCAAGGCCATTCGGGATAAGATCGCCGAGGGAGTGGTCAAGCGCGAGGATATATTCCTTGTGACTAAGGTAAGGTTTAAGGATTGCAAATAGAAAATATCAAATTGTAAACCATCTTTCCGATATTGTCATTGTTTGAAGCCTAAAATATTTTACTAGTATATTAATTATAAATAAAAAAATAAATAATCCCCATATTTTAATTTTATTATCAACTAATTTCCTTAGATCCTATCACTAACTTCTTAATAAATTTGCAGCTCTGGAATGTTTTCCATGATCCCGCCCTCGTCGAGGGAATTTGCCGCAAGCAGCTGGCCAATTTTGGCCTGGAATACATCGATCTGTATCTGATGCACATGCCAGTGGGTTACAAGTACACCGACGACACCAACCTGATGCCGAAGGATGAGAATGATGTGCTCCAACTCAGCGATGTGGACTATCTGGATACGTACAAGGCGATGGAGAAGCTGGTAAAGCTGGGGCTGGTCCGCAGCATTGGAGTGTCCAACTTCAATAGCGAGCAGTTGGCTCGCGTTTTGGCCAATTGTGAAATCAAACCGGTCACCAATCAAGTGGAGTGCTCGCCAGCTCTCAACCAGAAGGCTTTGACCGCTTTCTGCAAGCAGAACGATGTCACTCTGACGGGCTACACGCCGTTGGGCAAGCCCAAGCCCGATATTCAAAAGCCGGACTTTATCTACTCCGCGGAGGTGGCTGCTATTGCCAAAAAATATGGCAAGACAACGCCGCAGGTTGTGCTGCGTTATTTGGTAAGAAGAGTGGACTTTCTGACTCCGTTTAGGCCCTTTTAATTTGTATAATTATTTTAAAGGTTGGCTTGGGCGTTATTCCCATTCCGAAGTCATCGAATCCTAGCCGTATCTCGGAGAACTTTAATATCTTCGATTTTGAGCTGACCCCCGAGGAGATGACGGTGCTCGATGGCTATCACACCGGCGAACGCGTGGTGGCCTTAAATTTGATCAAGGGCCAGAACCACAAGTACTATCCCTTTGCTATTGAGTTTTAAGCTAAACATTTTAACATTTTAATGTAGAAGTACACGAATGCACGAATAAAACTATTTTGTTACACATATAAAAAATATGACCCGAATAAACTAATTCTTGCTAGAGGCATTCGTCGCGTCAAGGTCATTGTGCTTGCTTGCTCCATAAAATCTCATTTTCCTCGGAAAGTGCGGAATATCTAAGAAAATGGAGAGCCACTGGGAGCATCGATCTTTGGCATGGCACGTTTGACAATAAAACGGGGAAAAGGTGACAATGTTTGGAATAAGTCTGAATGAAAATATGACAATTTTTATGGCTAATGGCTTTTGCTTGAAGTGGTGAAAACTGAAAGATTATCAAGGAACTAGAATGTGATCATCATAAACCATTTAATGATATAAAGACCCATTCTTATATTTAACCGTACAATTTAATCATTGACCATTTTAAAAAACTTACAAATATTAATGAATATTAATGATATTACCTCAATGACAAAAGTCAACCTGACATTGAAAAATCGGCTCTTAATCGGTTTAATCATTAATTCAACTTTAATGCCCCATTTATGTTTAGTGAATTTCTAAAAGATAGTCCGTTTGGCCATCATAAATAAAATCACCAATATTGTTTTCTATAATTTTGAGATTCTTCAACCTTTCTAACCATAAAGGTACTTTAAATGGAGTTGGATTAACTTTCAATTAGGAATTTTAAATGTAACGTCTTAAGTGAAACGAATTGATTGATTTATGTTTGTTTAGCTTCAATTGATCTGAAACCTTTATACTTATTAGAGAGTTAGTTAGTCTCAATGTCAGTTCACTTTCTCAGACCTTACAATGAGAATTCTTCTACTTTTGGCCTTGCTATCCATTGTAGCTAGTGAACAATGTGGCCCTGCGCACCTCAATTGTATGAGAATTTCAAATGGTGGATGTGTTAAGAACATATTTCAAGATGACTGTTTTTCGATGGTAAGACCAAGTGACCCACACTTACACTAAGGCTGCCCCTGGTGCTTGAGATAGGGCCGGAAGCAAATAAAATAACTTAAGTCGGAGGCAATCTTATTTAAAAGCAAAAATATATATTTTTTTTTGTATAGACTCAAAAGACAGTTAGAGGGACAGAGGGATTTCTCTGTATTTCGAATGCTATCAAGGATCCAAAAGCAAATAAATCCATCTCGTAACTCCCATTTTTGTATAGCCTCCTTCTATATAATATAACCGAGACTTCTTATCCATCTGTCTCACCTCTCTTTTATTATTTTGGAATGCTCAAAGCAAATGATTTAGGGCCGATTTTTCAATGTCAGGTTGACTTTTGTCAATGAGGGAAATTGTTGTTTCGGAGTAATTTAGTCGCCAAAAATCATGTTTGCTAGTCAGAAGTTGTCAGTCAGATAAGCAAAAACATAATTTTGAGAGGCCTACATTACTCCGAATAAAATTTTCCTCAACGACAAAAGTTAACCTGACATTGGAAAATCGGTTTCGAGGTCGGAGCCCGAATACTAAATCTACCAAAATTTTCGTGCAAAGCTAAATGAAAATCAAAAGCCGCCTTCAATGGAATGTGTAAGTTTTGCTTTGGTAATGCCCTCTTTTCTGAATTTTAGTCTGAATTTATGTGGTTCTGAGTTCAATAGAATTATAAAAAGAGTATAGGTAGAATTAAACCTGAAAAAATTGTATAATTCCCAAAAAAATATTTGTTTTTCTGGATTTCCCATTATCACTCGATCTAAAATTGGGATACTTACCAAATATACATATCACGCGGAAGCTATTAGATCCGCCAACCGCATAAATGAAGCATGAAAGTATTATGACTAATTACTGTTAAAGCTCGCTCAGTACATTTGGGTTAATCGCCGCCGCCCGCCCCGAGACCTTTGTAAATAGCCACCTCTAACCGGGTGGGGTGACGTCAGCCCCTAAAATCCTAAAAACAATAGATACTTGGGATGAACACGCGCCGAATGAAACTATTATCGTTAAGCTTTTGAACTTCCGTGGCAAGGAGGATCCATGCCGGGTTTTTGGCCCCGCTTGGCTATTATAGATGAGGAGGATCGCTGGCATGCGCCACCTTGACCCAGGCCAAGAATACTAAGACGAAGACGTCAGTCGTTAGTCGTCAGCCGGCAGCCGCCTTTCCAAACCACTTTCCCGTCGGCCATCCCCAAGTTCGGACTGAGTTCGGGTTGCTCCACTGCCTCTCCTCCACTCACTCACTCTCTGGCGGTTCCACTCAACCGAGGACTGACAGCTGGGCTGAGCTCTGAGCCGAGCTCCGAGCTGAGTGAAATCGCGGCGGCCGAGAGCGAGGTTTAAATAAATTTTCAGCCCGAAAATTGGCAGTTTCGCTCAAAGCGTGCCCACGTTCACATCGTCGCCAGTTGCGGAGCTCACAAAACACGGATATATTCCGGCGATCAATTAGAGCCCCGGGGATACAAATATTGTTATAT
Source organism: Drosophila rufa (assembly GCA_018153105.1). Taxonomy (NCBI): domain Eukaryota; kingdom Metazoa; phylum Arthropoda; class Insecta; order Diptera; family Drosophilidae; genus Drosophila; species Drosophila rufa. Next base: position 19,083,928 of record JAECXS010000085.1, read on the forward strand.
AAGATTATCGTCGAGAGAGACTTGTGAAACCCCCGCCGAAACCCCAGTAGTGCCAGTGCGTAAATCAAAAGTGAGTTGAGCCCAAAACAGAATTCCCACATACAATACACATCACCTCGAAGTTAGCGACGAAGGATCAGAGATTATTATGTAAAAGGCCTGGGAAAAGCTTAAAGCGGCGGAGAAAAACTTTCGCTTTCACCAAGTACAGCTCTTTTTGCAGCCACAGTTGCGCATGCGCAGCGACATTTGTAGACTGTTTGCTACTGTTTACCTGGGATTACCACCTGGCTTTGGCTAGACCTAGATTGCACTGCCGAAAATATTTGAAAATCGATTGGAGAATTATTTGATTGTCTGAAAATTAATCGAATTTTGAGTTCTTGTAAGGAAGGATATTTTCTAAATATCAGAAAAGGCAAAGGTTCGGGAATATCTTAAAATATAAAAAAGTGCCTTCTTATCTGTTTGCTTTTTAAATTGAGTAAAACAAATTTAAAACTTCTGTGTCTAAATAAATATTATATTGTGCTCATTAATCTATAAAGTTATTTTCTAAATAATCTAAAAGGATCTTTTTGTAAGCACTTAATTAAACCTAGAAATTTCAATGCATACAATAAAAAAAGAAACACATAAAGTGCAGTCTACTTGAAATTGAATTATTTCTATAATGTTCAGTGAAATGTTTCTTTTACATATACTTAAAGAAAAATACTGGGAAATTAATGTTCACACAAAAATACACTTTTTATATAAACATCTACTTCATAATAAATTAAAGCAAGGAACTTCATCAAAAGTTTAAGTAATAGTATCAGCTTAAAGATATTGGTTGAAATAAATTGTAGACATTAGAATTCAAATGTTTAGAAGTTTTTTATGGTATGAGAATACTTCCCTTATAATTAAAGATCCCTTTGACACAAATATAATTTATGACAAATAATAATAAGCAATTATTATTATTGTAATTTTTTCCACTGTGCACAAGATAGATGCTAGCTTTTAACAGCAGGTGTGGGGGCGTAGCCAAGCGAAGATTAAACATATTTTAAGACCTTTTTTAATCGCGGTTTATTGACCCACTGACAGAGTTGTTTCGCTGCAGTCAATTATTTTACGGCCGATAGTTTTGAGAGGTTTAAGTTTTGAGCCTCGTCGCGGGTTTTGTAATTCTGTTTGCTGTTTGCTGGCTTAATTGCCGAGGCCTGCAAGGTCTTCTCGGCCGAAGTTGGCCAACGCCATAAAAGCCACTTGTGCGAGTGCCGTTCGAGAGTGTATAATGCAATTTGTGCGCTTCGCATATAAATATTCATGGCAAGTGGCAGTGGCTATTGTGCAACTGCCAGGGACGCAGTCTCAGCCGACAATCGACGTGACGATTTCCTTTGGCCAATAACCAATAGCGGCCACGGCGACCTCGACTGTTATTCTGGGCGCCATTAACCGTAGGCCAGTAAATCCCCTCCCAATGCAACTAATGGAGTGTTTGCTCGGACCCTGACTTGACCAACATCGGTTGGATTAGAGGCCTTGGCCAGCGGACGTGGCCAGGCTGCCTAATGACTCTACGCCACCATTAGATTCTCGACACATGAATATATAGTATAACATAAAGCGCAACTCATCCGGGGGACATTAGCAAGCGGAGACGATGCCCCTGTAATTGTGACAGAATGCAATCTGCATGATAATCCGGAAAGGCAGATGCAAATGTATCGCCAAGTCGTAAATTCGCTAGTTCGTAGCTCGTATATATTCCAAATACTCGAAATTGAGCCAAAGCGAACGCATATATTGCCAATGTGCACGGTCATGGGGTGGGATTGAGCAAAGGCACTGTCAGAAATAAAGTGGGGGTTTAGTTGGGCTTAATTAAGGTGTAAATATTTATTTTTTAAAGGGAATAATGAGCTGTTGCTGCCTTTTAAATATTTAAATTATTTAACAACAGAATCTAGTGGAGAAATTTCAAGGCTTATCGATTTAAGATCGATGTCTTCATGTAATAAGATCAATGCTAATTGACTTAAAATCCATTTTGATTATTTTCCAGCTTGGATAATATTATTCTTTTATTTATGGAAATTATCTATTGGAACTTAAGGTCTCTTGCTAAATATTTGATAATATTCATCTATGTAATATTTGTAGTTTTTAAAATAAAGAGTTATCAATTTGTATATATTAAGTATTTCAAATTTAAAATATATGTGAAATATCATTTTAAAGATGATATAATTATGCTCGAAATTCTATGATTGATAAATACAAACAATTATTATTGAAAAATGGAATATTATTATAAATACAAATAGTGTTTCATTTAAAGTTGACCTGCTTTAAAAATAGCCTAATATCTAAGATATAAATGCAATTAATCGTAACAAAAACCTTTTTTAACCTTTTTTTTCGGCTTAAAGTTTATAAAAATGCACGCTTAGGCAGTGATTTTCAGTTTAAAATTCCTTACTTTTCTCTCTCTGTATAGTGTGGGGAGTGGACTGGGATGGGAAAACCAGTTTTGAGCATTTCTCGGGGCCTGCACTCTTTACTCTTACCAAAAAAAATACGCGTCGATATTGTGGTCCGTACTATACTATAACATACAGATACAGATATGATATGTATGTGGTTCGGTTTGGCAGCTTTTATGCTGTGATGTAACCATCAACGAACGGGCTAATTGGCGGAGCGGAAAACGAAAACGCAAAAGAAACGATCACGAAATTACAAATCGCATGTTTCAGTGGACGGACGTAGCGGACGACAGCGGGCCATCTTCAGCACGGCATATGGGATATGGGCCATAAATGATCGAGTTACCAAAGCTGAACTCTTTCGGGCCATAATACACAGCCTGATGATCAATTTTTGGAGGTATTCAAAGCAGGGGCAATTCCACTCGTTCAATTTTTTCTTTTTTTTTACATCAGCACCGCCGAGCGATGGATCGATTGCGTCGAAAAAACTGTGTGAAGGCCATGAAAGTGAACAAACTGGTCATAAACAGTTTGTTGACCAAAAATAGTTGGACAGCCGTCGAAGCCGCCACCTTGTTTGCACCAAGCTCCCAACCCCATCCATCCGATCCGCAATTACAGGGCAGTCATCTTTCTCTCGACCTTCGTCGGGGTTTTTACGACTAGAAATTTAAATGGGCTGCCGCTGCCGCTGCCTGTGCCTTTGCCTCTGGCTCTGGCTCTGCTCCATGGAGCTGGAGCTGAAATGACAAAACGCAGAGGGTCCAAGCCCAAAAGCTTACGTTTGTCGATTCATATGCAAAGCAGAGTCCGAGCCGGCTGGGATTTTTGGGTCACGGTCAATGGACCTCTGTAAAAGCGAAAAAATCAGCTGTGCTTCATCGCGGAAATGGCACCATCTCTGTCAGAGATTGGCCAACGAGGCAGAGAGTCATCTCTCATGCATATTCATGACCCAAAATGGGCAGAGCCCACGCAAGCCATTGCACTCCGCTCCAGTCGAGTTCAGTCCTAACCATATTCCGGTCTCCATGACATTGTGCAGTCAAAAGTCAAGTGGGATTAATTGGTATGCATATCTATGTGGGCATATCTCGCAGCTCGCATCGTAGCTCTCTGGTGGCCAGTAAGCTGGTCCAGTAAACTGCTTTGACCCTTGAGAGTTCGTTCGACTTCGCGTTCGATGATTGCGCAACAAAGTAGCAGCTCAGCCCGGCTCAGTTCGGCTCAGTTCGTTGGCGGTTACACTGACCAAGGGCAACTGGCCAATTATATTCGGCCAGTGAAGAAATCGGGCAGCGGTGGCGCTGAGTGCGATTTTCAGCCAGATTTTCGCTGACAGGTGGACCAAAAATGCGGTTTTAACTAAATTGTTATCATATATCGTATTGGAATGCGAAACCAAAGGGGCGGGGGCGATATATAACATAATTAAGTTGGTATTTAAATTGATCCTAAATGAGTGCAGGGAAGACTTATTTTGCGATATATTGCAGGCCAGCTTTCGCTTTCGTCGAGTTTACTTTTAATTGGGAAGAGTTCAGGCTTCGAGTTGCTAGTTAAAAATTAATGGGAATTATAAAGATATGTTTAAGATATGTTTATGGATTAGTGAAATAATTTCAAAAAATTCTAAATCGAATTGAAAATTTTAAATGACAAATTACTCTGATATGAACCATTATAAAATATTTTCATTTAAAGAAACTGGCTATATAAAGCAATATTAATTATAAAAGAAATCATCAACGTGACCTACATATGTAATTTTCTTATTACATATCTTTCTTCTTTCTTATTACATATCTTTCTTCTTATTACATATCTATCTTTCTCTTACATATCTTTCTTATAATATATATATTTATTCATAAATATTTCTTTTAAATGCTTCTTTATGTGTTTCATAAAGTATTTAATTAGTTAATACCTTCCAAGTCTTTCCAACTCAAGCAACCAAAACGAATGGGGAATTTCTCTGACTTTTATGGCATTAAAAAGGGCAATTTAGTGGTTATAATCGTAAGATTCCAAGGGAAAATGTGTTTAGCCACGGATACGTGTGAAAGTGAGAATTGGCCAAAGAGTTATATTTAAAGCGTTTATATCTGGACATTGTTAACACTTCAATTCGCCTCTTCACAAGTTCTGCTCTCTTAGTTTAATAAATCTATCAACATAAATAACAATTTCCTTGCTTTTGCAGTGCTTGAGACCGAGGTGCTGCAACAACCAAAGCTGAATGGACCGGCGGCCAGTTCTGGCGGGGACTATGACCCGTACGTGTGCGGCCTGAGTCCGGCCATGAAGCAGGTGGCCAAGGAGGAGCTGCACGAGGATGAGAACATTAGGCGCCAGGCGTTGGCCCAGTTCCGAGAGTGGATCGACAAGCATCCGCACATCCGCAAGTGCCGCACGGATGCCGTGTTCCTGCTGCGCTTCCTGCGCACCAAGAAGTTCTCCGTGCCCGCCGCCTGCGAGATGCTCGAGCGGTACCTGACCATTCGCCAGCTGTTCCCGCAGTGGTTCCAGCAGCTGGACATCAACGATCCGGCCATCAATGAGATCTTCGAGAACGGCTATCTGGTGCCGTTGCCGCAGCGCGACTCCACCGGACGCCAGGTGCTCTTCTCCGTGGCCGCCAAGTTTGATCCGTATAAGGTAAGGATAAACCTAGATTAATTAGGAAATTTGGTTGATTAAATATTTCCCAATTCAGTTCACTTCGGTGCAAATGGCTCGCGTGCACAGTCTGATCTGCGAGGCTCTCCTGGACGATGAGGACTCCCAGGTGGCCGGATACGTGTACATCAACGATGAGAGTGGCATGAACATGGGCTTTGTCAGCCTCTGGTCACTGACCGACCTGCGCAGCATTATCAAGTGCATCCAGAACTCGACGCCCATGCGCCACAAGGAGACGCATTTCGTCAATATTCCCCACTATGCCAACCGGATCATCGAGCTGGGCGTGTCCATGCTTAGCGATAAGCTCAAGAAGCGAATTATTGTGAGTTGTGGCTATTGAAGACAAGGAAAATATTAAATTCCATTTCCCTCGCAGGTCCACAAGAATGTTGACATTCTGAAGACAAAGATCGATCCCGCCATCCTGCCCAAGGAGTACGGCGGCACAGTGCCCATCGCCGACATGATCGCCGAGTTCAAGGCGAAGCTTCTCAAGCGCCGGGCGGCTATTCTCGCCCTGGACGACATGCAGATCGAGATCACCAAGGATGCGGCCAACTTCGCTGGCAATGATATCGGCGACATCGATGCCGGAGTCGTGGGCAGTTTTAGGAAGCTGGAGGTGGACTAGGCGCCATTGAAGCGAACCCACTATCCCACACTTAGGTTAAGCTAGGATAGGTCAGGATACCATTGAGACAGTCGACAAGACGCGCGGGCATGCACACTTCGTACCTATTTAAAAAAAAAAAGCATCACCACTATATTGTATAACTACCAAGGTCTCGCCGGGGATTTTGATCCCGTCCAAAAACCCAGTGTCCCAAGGAATGAGGGTTTTGGGGACTGTGGTTTTGAGTTCCCCCAGTTGTATATTCCATCCATGCGTTACGTTATGTTAAATGAATGTCTATTTAAATATATGTATATACTTATTCTTGTGAATTTAAATTACTTGAGTGTTGGTTTATTTTTTTGAGGTTTAATGGGACTCATCATCATGCGAAGTACTTTTTAAAAAACTGTATTGTTCAGTTTTAGAATTAAATGGGTTATCTTTCTGCTAAAAGGAAGATCTTAGTTCATTCCTAAGCAGCTTTTAGTATCACTTAATCTTTGGAACTAGTCTGTATTACTCTATTCTAAAATGAGTTTCAACTTTGATCATAAAGAGACTTGAGAAACATCTTTTTAATCTGAAGAAAATGTGTCAATCTTATATGGTATTCTCCAAGTTAAAAGCTAAGAAAATGCTGGGTATACCCCATATATAAGGGAAACCGTGAGGTTTTTGAAACCACTCTATCACTGAGTAAAATGTTATTATTATCTCTCTTTGGGCATGTTTCTTGATAAATTATTCTCAAGTATTGCACATCGGTTAGAGTTATGACGCATTGTTAACAGCGGAAGTAAACAACATTGGTAGCACCGCGCCTTAAAGGTACAGTGAGCATTCTCTGGATCTTTGAGAGTGGAGTGTCTACTTATGTGGGTATGTTCTAAATTATTAAATAGGTGCTGTAACTATTTTTCAATAATTTTAAGTAAAGGTATCAGAGAAGGTAGTTCTCTAAGAAAGGAATATTATACTTAAAACTTTTTAAAACAGCGTCCGTCAGGTACTCAATGTTTACTATAATGCTTCAAGATTTGTAAAAGGTTTATTTTGTAGGCAGTTTCATTAAAAAGTTTGCCTTGAAGTATGCTACAAAATATTTGTTATTTTAAAATCCGACTTCAGTGCATTCAAAATGCCTTGCAAAAAGACTTTAAGGGAATCTTCATTAGGGAGGTTTCACTGTATACAGTGCTTACATTCATAAGTAGGTATTTTGACATCTGAGTGAAAAGTCCCGTAAGTGGGTGGCTTTTGCATGTATGGCTGTAAAGTCGAGAAGACACAAGCTACCTGAGCTACACGATGGCCCCGCTAAGAAGACCTAATTACAGTGCAACCGCTAAGCGGTTAATTCCAGCGTGAGCTTAATAGAATAAGAAGAAGAGTCGTGCCACCGATCTTTGTATGTCTGTTTGGATGTACATAAATGTACACTATGTACATAAGTTCTTCCCATGCCTCAAGTAGCTGCTGTTTTGTAGCGCGATAACGGTGACACAAGCCGCGGCGAGAGAATCTCAGTGCATTCTACAGTCGCAAGAAGAGAACAAAAGTTTGTCAGCTCAAAGTGTGAGTAAATTCTACAGCATAAATCAAATTAATAGGGACAGAATATGAAATATTTATTAGAAATGATAAAATATTTATTGTATTAATGATGATTAATATTTAAGCTTTGAGATAGATTTTCCATTTAGTTAATACTTTTTGTCAACATGAAAAGTAAATTCCACTATTTAAAAAAATAATTAAAAACATATTACTCGATTCAATGTATTAAAATATTTAAATCTTTGAGTTATAGACTATAGATATCACATCTTCAGATTTGTATCTTTAAATGTGGAACTGGTATAGATCAATACATTTTATATTTCAAAATAAATTATTTTCATATTTGAAAATGTTCAAATACTTCACACTTGTAGAATGTATCTTGAGGGCTATGATCGTGACCGCTGCTGTGGGCGGCTTGTGCGCGCAACTGTGTGTCGGCATTATGATTGTTCGCTTATTATTATGGCCGCATACGAAGTAATTTCCAAGTTACTTTTCAGTTGAGCGCTGGAACAGCTGGAGAACGTAGCGTCCAGATCGCCAGTAGCGTCTGCTGTCTGATTCCGATTCGCGTTCTCATTCTCGGTCTCGGTACAAGTCGTTAATTGTTGCGCTAAGTGCTCTGCTTTGTGGACTGACCCCAGACACTTGTTGACATCTCCACGTAGCGCGAGTTGCGAAATTCTGTGAAGTTCTTTTGCCCGAATGTTCTAATTAATGTTTTTCGGTTGTGAGCTTGCCTTGTGAAGTGCATCTTTGTGTTTAGTGAGTGATCTTGGAGATTGTAAGCTGAACTTACAGACTTTTACATACATTTATAAGTTTGCCGCTCTCTCGCGTATCTAATTCCAATGGTCACGATTAGCAGCCAATGAGAGTGTGAATCCGAGAGAGGGAGCTTTACGGCGAACAGCTGTTTGGGGAGCGCGAGCTTTGGGGTTTATTGCTCTTTGCGAGAGCACTGCACTTTCCAAACAGAGAGACCGACAGACAGAGAGCGTAGGAGAACGAGTGATAGCGAGAGTGGGGCAAGTTTTTTATCAGCGCAAAGTACGATTCACAGATAAGAAAAAGTCGGCGGCGGGTGTTAAGTCACTTACAAAATTTATCGCTTCTTTGCTGCTCGCACAATCGGATGGAAACCCGCCAGAATACATTGCAATCCAAAGTGGAGTAGAACCGGAGCAGACACACACACTCACCATGAACAAGCTACGGGCCCTATTGCCCGGCCAACATTCTTCCACGAATGGGGCTTCCAGGCACTCGGTGACCCTGGAACCGGAGATTGGCTTCCAGATCACCATCGACATTCCCAAGAACGGTGACCAGCTCAAGAATTCCTCCGCCGTTCCGGAGCTGAACGTCCATTTGATCGCCGCCCGACATCTGCCCTCGCTGTTTGGCTTCAAGATCGTTCAGGGCTACTTGATAAAGGTAAATTAGTGCTAATTAGTCATGATATTATGTGATGAGGTGTGATATGAGCTATATAAAGCTGCGAGAATAGCGTATCCTACACTGGTAAACAATGCAATAAATGCCAGAGATATCTAAACTGATTGGAAATCTTTTTGTAAGGTGCCTAAGAGTATGCAATATTTAATTTATTTCAGTTCTCCAAATCGGACAATTTTGGATTGTTTATTTTGTAAAGCGTAGCACTTTAAAGCGACCTTTATCAAGTTTTCTAAAATATCTGTCGTTCATTATAGCTTAGACACTTTTCTATATAAAGCTGATAATCTCTTTATTTAATTTATCAAATTAGTTAAAGCTTTCACTTAAAACAATTTAAGATTTTCGGTTACTTGGCAGTAAGAATCTACTAAAAATTCTAAAAACTGCAGGTTTATTCCAATTTGATAAGATTAAAAAGACATCATGGTGTAGTTTCACAATTTGTTACTCACTTTATCTTCAAAAATCAAACCCTTTTTCAATTCGATTAGATTGAAAGTGGGTTATAAATGGTTAACTGTATTAGTTGATATTAATCAGTTTATATTTATCAGTTTCCTTTTGTGAAGCCATATAATATTAACAGAAACAATTAATTACAACTAAAATTCCATTCTTAATTGAAAGAAGTTCATTGAAAATTACAAGACCAGATGTTGCTCGATATTTTTTAAATCAAAATAACATCCAGCTACCGAGCTAAATATTTACAAAGGCATTTACATTTCATTTACTTGCCACCTCAGTTTATTTTTTTCTCAACGACCCTGAACATATTTCCCATTTATTTATTATTCGCTATATCTATTTCTGATCTTCCCCCTTCCCCCCGCGATTACACAGGTAAAGCTATTTCCCGGAACGAAACGCTTGGACAGCACTATTCAGACCAACACGTGGCCAAAGTTCAATGAAAATTTCAAGTTTCCCCTGGTGCCCGATATCAAGTAAGTGTGATATGCGAAGCGTTGCTTGGCTTGCTATGAATTTAATCGAAATTGTAATTGAATATATGTAGATCCTCCATGAAGCATGTCGGCCGACGCTCCACTCCAGCTCAGGTGAACAGCACTGATCCGGAGCCGGGCGAGCTCTTCTCCGGACAGTTTGTGGTCTTTACGGTCTACGCCTTGCTGGAACTTCCAGCCGCAGTGAGTTGGTCATACAAAGCTCGCAAACGTGGGTTAAATCCCTTTTTTACCAGAACTTCAATCGTTTTAATAAGACCTACCGCTCGCTGAAGGACAGGAGCACCAGCTTTGTCCAACGCTTCGTGGATTCCACTTCGGGGAATCAAGATGCGTCTAAAACCGAGAATGGAGGAGGCAAGCCTAATGAACAGGCCAAAGGGAAGAAAAAGTCTGAGAATGCACGAGATGCCATGCCACCGCTGACCATCAGTGAATCACGCAGGAATATAGGTAATATAATACTTAGAAGTAGTACGAAATTTCTAGTGGCTTGCAATCTTTGAAAATCAAAAGAAATGGTGTTTAAAATGATGCCGCAATTCGAGGGTAGCACAGAAATAACTAGGGTTTTGAAATTCGCTATTAAGAACATCCAAGACGCCAAAAGTTGTACAAAATATTAAAATGTAAATCATTTTGTTGCATACTTTTTGACGCCTTTTCAATAGATTTTAAACTTATAGCATGCCTAAATCGCTTGTCAAGTCTTTTGGCCTCGATTACAGCTAGAGTTTTTTTTAATACATATTATCAATTTAATTTTATAATTTAAATCCATTAATTTACACTTAGAACAAGCCAAATAATAATGCTATTATCGGACTTTCCGTCCCATATTTATATGAGTTCATAAAATGGTTAAATTTGTATAAAACCAAGCCTAGAATTATTTAATTTAATCAAACCGTTTTAAGACTAATATTGTTTCTATAACTAACATTATAATCTTAACTAAAGCCATGAATAGAACCTAATTTTCATAAGTTAAAATGTTTGTTCTTATTATAAAAACGTACCCAAGCTTAAACTGAAATGGAAAGTACAAACCAATATTCTCTGCTTTATTACTTTTTAGAAATTTTCGTTTAATTTAATTTGTATTTTTTCTTGACACGTCGTATTCCAAGTTATGTTGAAAGTATATCTTTATCGCATATATCAGTAAACTATCTGTATCTTTTGTTTCCCCCCAAGGTTCCGTCACCTGCTACCTGGAACCCAAACTCTTCGAGCGCAATATCCGGACGGGGTGTTATTCGACGGAGGAGCTGTGGCTGCCCATTAAAGATATCACCACAACGGTGGCCAAGTCATCGCCGAGCAACAACAATGTGAGTAGGAAAACCCATGTACTTGTACCTGACCCAGACTATTGCTAAACAAGTTCACCCGAAGCCGAACCCAAGCCCGGTGGTGTTACAAAACACACGCGACATGGGTTTTTAAATGTAATGGAGATGTGCGCTTTTAATTGTGCAAAGTGAAAGCTTCCTTGGTTGGGGCGGGAAAACACAACAGCACCCAGCTCGACAAAATGCTTAAATGAAAGCAAATTTTTTAATTGCAACCAAACAAAAAAATTAATGTGCAAGTGAGTCAATATTATTAAGGGGAAATGATAAATTGAAAGCCAAGCGTATACTTTTCCCAGCTAACCAATGTCAATAAAAAGGGTGGTGGGATATCGGCTCCCTCTATATGCTCCAGTTTAGGTCAATTATCTTATCAGTCGATGCGATTTCAATTTGTTGACAAAGCTGATGAAAAATGTAGGTTTTTAAGCCCAAATGGCCAGCGTATCGAGCGTTAGCTGTCCGACAAGCTTTTACGAAATCCAACTATTCATAAAAATACCTTATAGAAGGGTAACTAATTATTTCATTAAGTTGTAGGGAAATATCTTCACAAAATATATAAAAAGAAACTCTCTAAAAACAATTTCTCCTTTATTTCAGCTAATAAGCTCGGCCAAGGGCGTGGTTGAGCTGGCCCTCGAGGTGCGTGATCTCCTGGAATGTGAGTCAGCCGTGGACCCTTCAACGCCCCCTCCAACGCCCACAAGCACGACATCCACTCTGCCTTCTCCAACTCCGACCACAACTCCCTCGGTTAACAATTGGCAACGAATGACCGCCGAGGTGAAGCGAAAGATGGGAATGAGCAACGTGAACAACTCCGATGCCGGCAGATACCTCCTCCGGCTGACCACCACGCGGATGCGGTGCTCCAACAAGGTCAAGGACGAACTCGAGGCCACGGCCGCCTCCGGGGTCTATGTGAAGACCACCGCCTTCGAGCATGGCATCTACATCGATGCGTGGAAGTCGCCCGTCTTCTTTCCCTCGCTCTCCACCAAATGGGACGATGGATCCGGCGAGGGTACGATAGACATTCCACTCCAAAGACTGGACCAGCTGGAGGACATTGTAGTGCGCATCACTCTGGCCACCAAGAAGATGGGCAAGAAGCTGGTCCTTGGCACGGTCATAGTCGGTGGCAATCAGGCGGGCGATACGGGCGCCGAGCAGATGCGTCTCATCCGGGAATCCCCGCCAGGGCAGCGGGTAGCCGCCTGGCACTGCTACCACTAGGAGCTGCTCCCCATGGCAATGTAAATAGCATCACCTTTAGCCTTTACGAATGCTGTATGTACGAGTATTTACTTTTCGATCGTTAAAAATATTAAATTTAATTGCGGATTGTAAAATGCTTCTTTGGGAAAGTGTGGCTCGTTTCAACGTCGACGGCGTGTAACACGCGGTTTATTGCCAGCTCTGCTATATGAGTGGTCAGACAGAGAAAAGTCCTACAATAAACTTGTGTAGATTTGATATTCCTCGCTAAAGTATTAAGCTTGTAAAAACAAAATACTAAAATAAATGCCTTTAAAATGGTAAAAATACATGAAATTCAGTTCAATTTGTTTTTTAAACCCAAAAAGTGTTGTATGTAACGATTTAAAAAGGTAAGACGGATCTCCCTCTTACTTACATTTTAAACAAAAATGTGGAAGTAATACAAAAATAAGCAACTCAGAAATGTATTACCGCTTGGGGGAATTGGTAATAAAGTATTACAAAGTTAAAGGGATCTGTACTTCTATTAACTTAAGACCAACACCTAAAAATATTTATTTTTCAAAATCTTCGTCAAGTGAAATTTTGTGAAATTTTACAGTATACCCTTTAAAAATATTTTTATTAGATATAAGGGTTTTAAAATATGTATTTTCTAATATTTTGGCTTTAATTAAAATTGATTTAAATTAATTTGCAAATTACAAAAATAAATCGCTATTGGTTTGAAATTATTTATAAAGGTGTCCAAAAGTATACAATAAAATCTGTGACATCCCAAAATTCATTAAACATGGCTTCATTTATAATTATATAATTATTTAATTATAAATATAATTGAATATTAAATCCAAATCGATAAACCATCGATATGTTGTACAATTTCTTATATTTTTATACACTCTTTTTTTTACAAATTATTTTGTTCATTTTTAATTAAAAATCAGTCGCAGGCTAATATTTTTCCCTCTGTGCATTAGCACCTTCGCTTCGCTTAGCAGTTCGCAGAAATGCTGCCTGGGATTTTCGCAGCGATCCATTGTAAACGTTTTTCACGGGGTTCCAGTCCACTGTGCACGGCCAACATGTGTGTGGAAAAGTCAACGGCGAACGCGACGTTTTTTTCCTTTTCATTTCAGCTCGCCGCTGAGCGTTGGCGGTTCGCTCAGTTCTCGAGAAGACGTCGGTTGGATCGGATCGGAACGGATCCGAACGGAACGGAACAGTACGGAACGGATATATCTTTTTTTCGCGGCGATCGCGCTGTGAAGTTGGCGAGGCGACATCCAACGGATGGCAAGACGTGCTGTCGCGGTTTATGCTTCTGTGCTTCGTCTGGTTCTCCAATGTAAAAATAAAATTGCTCCAATATGTGTGCGCGAAACGGCTTTTGAAATATTAAAAAAAAAAAAAAAACCTCCCAGGTAATTGCTGTGCAAAGTTACGCTAAACGCTAAGCGCTAAGCACCTAAACGCTTGACAGTTCAATATTAGAGGCATAAAGGCTAACAAATGGGCCTGTTGTCCGTGTTAACATGCAAAGTGCGTCGGTTCGTGTGGATTAGTTCTGCCTCAACTGCTCCAAGTCGCCAATCGAAGTGCAGCTGAAGGAGACGACGATGGTGCCAAGTGATAAATGGAATAAAAAATGTTTCATTCATGAAAACAATCTGCGCTCGCATACGCAGATGCATTTGGATGCTGTCTTACAGATGCAGTCAACATAATAGGAAAAATGCCAATAATTAAAGCGGATTTTATTTTTGGAAATTAAACTCTTGGAATAAGATATTTTTGTAGCTTGCGCCAAGAAAAACTTCCGGTGGTTTTGCTGTAATTAATTATAGTTGGCTTCGAAATTTATTTCTCGAAAATATTTTCTTTTTCAAAGAAAACTATCTGGGTGAAATATTTTACGGACTCTGAAATAAATAATTTGCATGAGATATTTGAAAGATAATTAGGGAAATATTTTGATTAGGACTTCTCAGAATTAATTAAAATCAAGTCTTTGTGGTTTTCGTTTTATTATGTCTATCATTATAGAAGGATGAATCATTATACTAGTGGAGAGCTCATCACTCTTAGTGATATTTTAATTTAAATTATACTATAAATAAGGAATTACACAAGAAATGTTGAGCATACATTTTAATGTATTTTTTAGAAGACGTAGGAATAACGAATATAGAAGAGTTGTCATGCATTATTTCACCAATTTCGGTTAACTAAAAATCCTGAAATGTTGAGACTTTTTCGGATAAACTAAAAATATTAAAAAAAAATGTATTGTGGATTTGTTAGGTGTTTACCAATTAGGAAGTATATTAATTAATAATTTTTACAGTAATTTTTAAAGATTATTAATTATTATTTATTGATCCTGATTGAAGAACATGTTGTATTGTAATTAATATTTTACTTAATAAATGTGATATCTTAAAAGACAACATTTAAGAATAATTCCTTATTAATTATATTCTATGAATTTTAAAACAAAAAGATTACTTGCTATTATTTTGCCTCCCACTGTGGCCGCTTACATGTGTGTTTAAAATGCATTTAATTCATCTGTGGAAAATTGGGTGTTCTGGTGGTGCGGCGGGGAAGTGGATGTGGATATGAATGTGGGATCCATGGATCGCGGATGCTATGGGTTGGGAGATGTGATGGAAGACTGGGATGTGGGGTGCTATTTTTTGGAGGAGGCATCTCATCGGCGGTGGCGGCGTCTTTGCGATGCCATCGATGAGGATGAATTTGCGGCTGGGAGATGCGTGTGCGTCAGTAATGATTTATTTCCAACACTTCCGCTAATACTTTTAATGCTCTTGCGGCCGATGTCGCAGAGCGAATCTAATGCGTGGCCGATTACAAAAGGCTGACTAATAAATTAAGCCAGCCCGAATCCGTAGACAATACCGCAAAGCCCAAAATACTGCCCACGAACTGCCCACTTAGGCGGCATGAGAAAAAAACGAAAAAATAAAAACACAAACAAACGACAAACAAACCCGAAGGCAGCGATTTGATTCGATTTTTTTTAGTAGCTGGTCACGTCATTAAAATTGCATTTCGTTAAACGAGCCCGCGGACATGCAACACACACACAACACACACAGAGCGACAGTTGATTGGCCATACCAGACATCGTGGCTGCTAGCCGGCCAGCAGGCCAAAAGAAAAAATAAATCAGTCAGCAGCTACACAAGGAAAAATTACCCGAACAATTAATTCTCATAATTAGTCTTGGTTCTCATCAAAAGAAAATATGTGCAAGGTGATGTTACAAATTTTTTGTAATGTTATTTTCACGCAGCAAACATGACCTTAGGTGGGTTTTTTTCATAAAATGCAATTACCCTTACCTTTAAATGCATTATCTTGTTGTGAGATAATAGGAATCTTAAATTTAAATATTTAAATATTGTATCAACAGTTTATATCTTGTTTTGCTACAATCAACATGACCTTAGGTGTATTTATATCTTATGTATTTACATTATTAACTTGGTATTGGATACAGTGAAGCTAATATTAAATTGTTTATCTGTTTTCAAATTCGTTTATATTGATATAAGCCTAATTTGTAATATTTATTTATTATATCCAAGATTCCTAGACAAAATTAATCAAAATAAAGGCATAGAATAGGAAAATGTAAGCAAAGTTAAAAAATATTTTATTCGGGATACCTGAGATTGATTTTGAATGTATTTTGATTATTTTGTTTACAAATATACAAATCCCATTAAAACTCTCTTTTATTCAAGTCAACGGAAATTAATTAATTACTAAATACTTCTTAAGCTTGTTTTTAAATAACAATAGGTGTTCTTATCAATAGTAGGAAATCTATCTGAGATAATAAATTAAACTTTATCGCTTAATAAGGTCTAGTTAATTTGCAATGGTAGTTATTAGAAAAGAAGCTTTATTTTAGAGATATTTAATACAGAAACATCATATTTCCGATGCGTAAATCAATCTCCTATTCACTGATCTCAAATAGAAAATCAAAACACCCTAATTAATATAAATTTCTCTGCGTGTACTGAGCTCTAGTCTCGAAATGCGGCTGGCTAAATCCAAATTTGTACATTTTCATTCATAAAAAATCGCGGCGGTCTACGCAGCAGTAATTTGCGATTGAAAAATATTTTTAAAAAACTGGGAAAAAACGACCACATGCCGAGCGGGCGTGGGCAGTGGGTGGTGGTGGATGCTGGATACGCGAAGAAGTGGGTGGCATATCCACCTTATGGGCGGAACAGGTAAACACACACATTTATGAGTACCCTTACTCACCTGGGCGGAATTTGATAAACGGACACTCGATATTCTTGGCCATCTGGGAAATATATATATTATTTTTGGTATTTATGAGAAGCGCGCACTTATGACGCCGACTCGACCCCGTCATAGTTGAGATGTTGGATCGCACTTTGTCAAGGTGAAGCGCTACGGAGGCGGCACCACTGCTGCGGTTTGTTTACACGGAGATCATGGAGATCCGGCGAATTTTGGGGGATCGCAGATCGGCGATCGCAGAGGATGGATCCGGAGACGGAGACTGGGGCTGAGTTTGTTGCTGCTCTGTTTGCTATGCGGACGCATCGCGTTCTAAATTAAGAAGCAGCGTCGCCCGAAGTACACACGAATCGTACATAAATATATTGTTTGAACAATGGGGTGGACATATCTTGATAGTTTTCAACACCGAGTCAGTTTTTTGAGTTAAATAAGCAGGAATAACGGGGATCAATTAACAGGCAACTGAAGCTAATTGGTAATAAGTCAAATAAATTGAAAAATATAAAAGAAATTAAGTTCCAGAAAAATCATTTTATAAATGTATATTAAATATATTAATTTTAATAAAGGAATATGTACATTTAAAGCGGGGTAAGAAATTAAATGCCTTAATGCTTAAGAATATAAAATATAACAAAAAAATATTGGGGATATTTTTGCAGCATTTGAGTCATAAAAAGTATCAAATTATAGTTTAAATACATTTTTCGGGATGGATTAATATTGTTCCTATTCTTTAAATTTTATTTGAGCCTTTTGAAATATATTTCTTTTTAAGTTGTGCACAGTTTTCTTGTAAAAAATAATAATATTTCTGCTTGTGGTAGTAAAGTTCTTCTGTTAAAATCCATTTACATTAAAAAACAATAAAATGTGTGTCATTATTTTGCTTAAGAGCATTTTATTGGTTTTTTTTTCAGAAGATCAGTTTATGAGCTTTATCAGCAATAATAAAAGTGGCAATATTTTCCAAACAAATAAGAATATTTCAAGTCTATTTTAGAACTGTGTAAACAAAAACCAGAAATATGAGACTTCCTGGAAAAATATTAGGTATTTGATAATAGTAAATAAGCAAATAGAAAAAAGCTAATTTTTCAAAAATAATGTTATTTTAGGAACTTGTGAAAAATAAAGGTTGAAATATAAAGTCAGCATTAATGAAGGAAATTTTAATTGTAAGAAAACAAATTTGATATCGTAGTCTACTTTATCTTCTTGTTGGCTTAAGCTACTTCTACTTCTAAATACTTCTAATTTTGACACGCTTTTAGTGCAATGATTTTATTTAGATAACAGAAATCTTTGTTTTTATATTTTTTTGCGTTACTTGTATTTATTTATTTCAAATACCTTTCGGGTCCCAAATATATTTTCTTCTTTATTTACATTAGAATTAGTGATACTTTTATGTATATGTTTAAACGTACTGCGCATCAGCATCCCCTAGAGTTATCTTCACAAGCATTCCAGATCTCTTCAAACATACTACCGGGAGATCTTCTATAAATCATCTTTCTGTTGTGTTTACCAGTGCGGGCGGGGGTGATGTCACAAACATTCGGCGGAGAAATGTCCGCCTCAATGTATAAATCATGTGTCGTCAGGTGTGTTAAAATAGTTTCTAGTGTTTTTTTTTGTTATTTTCTGTTTTTTATATGATTTGTTTGTGGATTTCATTTCCATCAAACCGGCGAAAATATACGTCTTCAGGCACCCTGAGTTACTCAATATCTCATTGGCTTTGGGATGCTTTCAAAATTGAATATATCCGCATGTTTGTGCTTAGTGGGCGCTGAAACAATTCGCATTGAGTGATTGGTACTCGGGGGAATTGGGATATTGAACCGATTTTATTGGAATTTAGCGCGGAATATAAATGGCCAATTTGCGGAAACCTGGTCAGAGGATGGCAGTTATCGAATTTGGTCATTCGGAATAACCAGAATTGCAAATGTGGGAGCGCGAACTGGATCGTGCAATGCATTTAACTTGCAGCTTGTTCCAGCCCCATCTGACCTTATACGATCGGTGGGGTGGGTACTGTGGATGTTAGCGAATCTGGATCTGGCCCAGATTTACACGGGGAAAAAAATCATAGGTGCTTTAACTTAATACCTAAATTATAAAAAAAATAATTACTTTCAGCACGAAATGATAAAGAGAGTGCTTTTCGGGGATTTTTTGATAAGAAACTATAGAAATACAAAAATTACCATAGCCTCTAGTTTTATGTATATTTTTGTATTTATTTATACATTTATACAAGTGTTTTTCTATTAAGTAAAAACAATAGCGAAAAATATATATTCTGGGGTGACCCAGAAATCAATAGGGGTTTTAAATCAATAAAAAAAACTGCCTAAAAAAGTATGCAATCAAATGCAATTTTGTGAAAATTTGTGTTTTTATATGTTAAATGTTATAGCATAAATTGGACATCTTTTAAATTGATTTCAAAACATTTTCTTGGTCAAATGGAAATATAATCTTAACTTTCATGGGCTTTAAGAAAATACATACATTTTTATTATTATAAAATCTATCTATCCCTTAAGAATGTATGTATATGTATGTATAATATGTGTCGCATCCCTGTATGTTTCCTATGGACTTGAAGTTAGTACTAGATCCAATCAAAGCAATACTCTTCAAAACTATATTTATTTGAGATCAATAAATTCCCAATTTCCTTCTTCAAAAATAGTTTAAAGTGCTTGGCTTATTCTCTGTACTTTCTCGCAGTGCAATCTTGACGTAAGTCCAAAGTACGCGTACTTGTGCTCCAGTGCCCACCAGTGCCCGGTCGCGGTCTCTGTTAGTACTTAAAATTCCTCGGTGCAGTTCCGAATGGGTGGAATAGTGGCAGACCTTTTATACGAAAACCCACTTATGCAGAGGCACAGGCACAGGCGCTGGGCACAGCAGCATCATCAAAAGCACTCGGGATCCCGGCACAAAAAAAAAGCCAACATACATACTCGCAGTTTATCTTTATGTTTCCAATTTTCCTCCTCTGTTTGTAATTACATGTACCGGGTATGTAGCTAATTAATTTCACGTTTTTTTTTTTTTTCCTATTTATATATATGCATATTCTGCCCACGCTTTTGATCGCTTTGGGCTAAGGTCTCAGACAAGTTCAAATATTTGCTTTGTAGTTGGCAAAAGGCGGCCGCCGAGATAGGGAGCCCGGCGGGAACAGATTCACCAGATTCACCAGTTTCAGCAGATTCGGATACGGATTCACCATAGCCAAAGCGGCATTGGCATCGTTTAATTGCGTGCAGTGCGTGGGGGGGACGGGCACTCTGCTCTTTATACTCTTTTATGCTATTGCCGGATTTTACTTTGACGCAAATGAGTCGCTTAGTCAGGGCAAATTGGGCACTCAGAAACCTGGCAGACGAGCGCCGTTTAACGCAACAAGTACAGGTTCAAGTACACCCGCTTTTGTGGGTGTACGTACTACGGTCATTATATAATTTAATTAGCCTATCCCAAAACAAAAAAATTAAGTGGATTTTTTAATGGTGGCCTATGGCGTAATGCCGTTACGGAAGCGTATATACATAATTGTGCAACGGGATACTTTCGAATTTTATAATTCTTAAAAAACAAGATTTCATTGATAAATAAAGAAAACATATCAGCATTTAATTTGTATAACATTTTCTTTTAATTTTTTAGTTATATTCTAATATATTTATTTTTAAAATACTTTATGGTTATTTCTATAATTTCAAGGGACTTCTATCTAAACAAAAAAACACCTGTTGAAAAATTAATTAAAAATTCTCGAAAACGCATTTTATTACAGATATATACAATACATAAGATGAATAATATATCATCAAGATTGAGATTTTTTAAATAAATTTCTGATAGAATTTTTGTCCATAATATTTATAAGAACTTTATATATTCAAACTTTAAAACAAAATACAAGAAAACTTGATTAACTAAATCTGAAGCCAAGCCAAAAACTCGATTTATTTTTGGAATACATAGAAAAATTATACATTTTACAATGAAAATTTTAAGAAATACCTGAACTAGTGAATTCCCTGTGCTACAAGAATCCCAAGGCTAACTCCCTTGAGGTTTCTGGAACGCCCAAAAATAACCCGTCTAATGATTCCATAACCCCAACCTCAAAAGACACAAACATTTACGTTATTTTCTTTATTTCTATTTACAGTGCGTTTTGTCAGGGTCTTTGGATTCACGGATTTGGATTCGTAACGCTGGCGCAGTATCGGTATTAATATTGAACGGATTTCGAACGAATGCGACCGTAAGCAGTTGAGCATGAAAGTGGTGTGCTTGATATTCGAATTCCTGACGGTGGTCCAACTGCTGGCTGGAGCTCAGGTGAGTGGTACTGGTGGAACACCCACTTGTCCGAATCGAAGTCGCATTACGCATTACGTCAACCCGAAACGATTTGATTGGGAACAACCGCGAACGCAAAACTATTTACGAATGCAAGGTCAATTACCGCGTCCAAATTAGTCGCACTCTCGTTTCTCCATTGTTTTGGGATCGGGGCTCTCCTCGGATATATATTATGCGAGTATATGTATCTAAAATCGTGGCCGGAACGTTTTATTGGGTCTCCTTGAGCTTGAGGTGCAGAGTGGCGTGCTGCCTCGTATTTCCGCATGATTTGATGGGAATGTTTGGGTTTTCCATTTTGAGAATTTTCCGATTTGCCATGACCTACGTCTGGCTTATCCACTGGGGCATCGATCGGCAACCGATGTGCGTTTGTTTGATTTATTGGCACTTCATCAACGGTCTGTAAAGTTCGGTCATTTAAATAATTCTAATACGCACTTAATTTAGCTAAAACAGCTCATAAAAAATAAAAACCTGCTGTGGCCTTTGCTTCCTGTTTCTAATGATCGAATGTTACCAAAAATGTATTCCATAGATTAGGTAAAAGAATGTAGTAGCCGCATAAATGAACTAATTTTTTAGTTGTTGGAATACCAAACACGAGTACCGTACCGGTTATGGGTTTTATTCGGAAAAGGCAGGGCGAGAATTTAAGAGCGACGAGAGTCGTTGAACTAATAAAACTTTTGGGAGCTGCTTGTTAATGGTATTTCTCTTTCTAAGGTCGGATTTAAGAACTGGAACCTGGTTGAACCAGACAGGTACTTAAATGGGATGTAACACTCCTTTTAATATGTAGGAAACGAGTCTTCTGAAGGGTTTAAGATAAGAGATGGAAAAACGTAGCATATTTATCGATTTAATATCGATTTTTTGCGTATTATAACATCGAAATACTCCCCTTAATCGGAAAGATTAAAGACGAGACTTTTTAAGGGTTAAAGATTAGAGAAACAACGATGCTTACCGGTCTAAACTTTCACTACTTTCATTAATATGTAGGAGTCTTTTGAAGAGTTTATTATTCAAATTAGAAAAACATCGATATTTATCGATTTTAAATCCGAGTTGTTGATATTTTTGTTTGGAAAATTTGTAAATAGAAGTCTTTAATATTTTCGTATACAAAATCGACAAGATTTAGTCTTAAAGTCTTAGAAAAAAATATCAAAAACGTTAATACTTTTCCACCTTTCTTTATGATTCAACATACAATATTTAGTTTTGTATTTAATTTGCATTCTGAATCGATTTGTTATCTCGAACTTAAATAAATCTTAATTAAATTGTTTAACCTATGTGGCCTTATATGTGTTCTCTATAAATTAACTTATTAGTATTCAGACTATCTTAGTTTATAAATTATATACTTCCCTGAATATATATAGTACTTTTTATATTTTAAACTGCATCATACTTATGTATATGTATGTGCATATAATATACATATAGTAATTTCAGTAGTAATAAAGTCCTCAATAATATTTTTAAGATATTTCGTTAATAAATCATTAGCTCAATCGAAACCGGATTATTTGCTATTACTTTGCTTCAATTCCTTGATTAAACAATAAGGAAGAAATAATAAAATACTTATCAGTAGAACCGAATGGCACCGATTGAAACATAATGATGCCATGAAAAGTATTTCATGATCGTACTCCAAGAAAATATATATGTGTATATGCAAATATGTAACATTTTATCGTTGCACAACTTGGCACATTTACTACTTGATTGAGTCACAGCTCCCATGAGCTCCAGCTCCCAGCTCCAGTGTGCTCGTACATGGTTATGCCTTCGAAAATGTCCAGTTTAATGGAGTTTTTGCAGCTGTAGGGCGTTAGTGAAGAGGTTGCGCTGCTCCTCGCCTGGAAGGCGAAGCCTATTTTAGACTGGGACGCGGATGCAGGGATCCGCCGGATCGGCGGTCGGCGAAAAGCGTGAGTTATTTATAGCAGCGGCGGCGTCGCGTCGCCTGCATTTGGAACTGGAGCTGGGACATCATGGTATACACCATGGTACTTTCCTCGGGGATCACAATGCGAACGCTGCGGCGGCAGACACGACGAAACTGTCGAGAGCAATGACACTTCAAATAAAAAGCGGCGACATGTCTGATTTATGCTGGATGTCTGAGGCGACTCCGCAGCTCCTTGAATCCAAAGGCGAAGGGCGCAGATCGCGTTTCAACTCCACTGCAAGCGACCCATAAAATAGGGTAACCCAAAACCCAATCTTATGCCCACTTTCTTGCTTTCTTTTCAGAGTGGACACGTCCAGGAGGCGAAGAGGTCAATAAATGCGGAAATACGAGATTCGATGGGTCACCATCGTCATCACCATCACCATCATCCGTCGTACCATGGCTCTCACTGGGTGAATGGTCACCGGGTGCACCGCATGCGGATGCCGCAGCACCAGCGCTGGAGCGGACGAAGGCGCTCCATGAGCCACCACCAGCCCTTCAGCCGGTGGTCACAGTGGACCACCTGCGACGCGGACTGCATCCGGCGGCGGGAGCGGTTCTGCAAGGTGAAGCGCAAGTGCGGACACACCAAGCACGTGGAGCAGAGCAAGTGCCGGCAGTGAGTGTCTTTTATTTATTTTAGATTAGAAATACGTATGGGTAAATTCCAATTTAATAAACAAACTTGATTAATATATAGCTTCTATATTTTAATAAAAATAAAATAATAAAAGCACCACACTTAACAAACCATTTAAATTTCAAAGACCTTTTTAAATAGCTTTAAAAAAAATTTAAAATACAATTTTGACTAATTTAAAAAAAAAAAAAAAACTGCAAAATATGGCACAAAAGTACACATGCATTTGTGAGTATTATGAGTTTCACTATTTTTAGAGCTATTTCCCACCAATAATAATCACAAGCAGACTCTTTTTAGGCCATATTTTGTAGCTTTTCTTATTTCTAAAGTGTTCTAATTTAAGCAAAGTATCTCATTTCATTGGGAACCAGCCCCATTTGTTTATATTTACAATATTGTGACTTCAGCAAGCTAGTTCTTTAGAATTTAAAAATTTTCAATAATGGAGTCTTGTGATTTTTTTGCAGTTGCCATCCTGCTCCTCCTCCTCCTCCTCCTGTTAAATGGCAACCACCTGTAGTGGTTCACGAGGAGCACTACCGCGAGATTAGCCATCCACAGCCCCTGCCACCACAGCCGCAACCGTCGATAATTATTAATGCAGCGGCTGCGGCCTCCAGTGGTCCAACTGTGGATTATCGCCATACTGAGTACAGGCCCCCTCCAGCGCCTCCAGCTTATCCTTCATCGCCTCCAGCTCCCTACCCAGCCCATCCTCCAGCGTCTCCAGCTCCCTATCCAACACATCCCGCAGCCTCTCCAGCTCCCTATCCAACCCATCCTCCAATTCTTTATCAAACTCCGCCTGCAGCTCCCTATCCAACCAATCCCCCAATTCTATATCAAACTCCGCCTCCAACTCCCTATCCAACACATCCTCCAACTACCTATCCAACTCACCCACCAACGCCTTATCCAACTCCCTTTACAACTCCTCCTCCGCCGTCACCTAGTCACCCTAGGGAATCCATTGAATTATATCCAAAAGTCCCAAGATATCCCGATAAAGATGTCTTCAGCGAGGAGGATTCAGGAGAGGATCTCGAACCGGTACCAGAACCCGATGGTGACTCACTAGACTCCAGCGAGCAGGGCGACTTCTTCGTCTTGAAGCACCATCGTCACAGGAGACGAAAGAATCATAAGAAGAAATTCCGGAGAGGTCCACCAAAGCCGGACTACGACGACGACGATGACTTTGTGGATTTCGCCGAACGAAAGTCCCTGAAACCCAAGAATATGATCGAAGATAGCAGCGTGGAGGGAGATGTTTTTCAGTATGAGGATTTCGATCTAGAGCCGGACACTATCTACGCGGATTCGGAGGAATCGGACACGGAATTCCGCAATATCAGCTGGGTGCAGCCTCCCAAGGACGGACTCGTTCTGCGGCGACGACGCATCTATTCCAAGTGGAGTCGATGGACCCGGTGTTCGCCCAAATGCACCACCAGGAGATATAAGTAAGTTGGGGGAATATAATCTGTGATGTATTATTATTACCCTTAACTCCGATCCTCCAGAAAATGCCGCATTAGCGATCAGTGCGGACGAGAGGTTCTCCGGGAGATCGCCTACTGCTACACGGAGGGCAGCTTCTGCCAGCAATGGCTGCAGACGCAGTTCCAGAAGACGCCCGCCTTCGAGACCAGGCCGGGCTCCGGCTCACCGGCCACCGCCATGCGACGAATGCAGCAGTCGGTGCAGCCGGAGGAGTCCATCAATGACCTCAACTACATAATGACGGGCAAGGGCTATCGCGGACCGGAGTACACGCCGATGAAGCTGACCTGCGGTATTGTCCGCTCCTCGGGACGAAGGAGCATGTCCAACATGCTGAAGATCATCGGGGGACGGGCGTCGCGAAAGGGCGAGTGGCCGTGGCAGGTGGCCATCCTGAATCGCTTCAAGGAGGCCTTCTGCGGCGGCACACTCATTGCCCCGCGTTGGGTCCTAACAGCCGCCCATTGTGTGCGGAGGGTGCTCTATGTGCGGATAGGTGAGTACTTTTCCTTGGGAGATATTATGCAATTGATTGATTCATTTTTAATCATTATTATCTACAGGAGAACACAACCTGGACTACGAGGATGGAACAGAGGTGCAGCTGAGGGTAATGAAGAGTTTTATACACCCCAACTTTGACAAGCGCACCGTGGATAGCGATGTGGCATTGCTTAGGTGAGTGTTAAAGTTAACAACCTATTAATTTAGGCACAGGTATTACTTGATTAATGTTTGGTAAATCTTAAAAAGGTCTAATTTCATTCAAAAGAATAAAGTAAGTAAATTATTGGTGAATAAAACCCCCATTTAAATACCTATCACTTAGTATTCTTTGGTTCATTTTATCTTTGTCTGACACGAAATATTCTAGAGAAACTACAGTTCACACTTAAAATAAAAAATCGAATTTGAATTATATTTAAAAATGAAAACTAAAAGAATTCTTAAGTAATTTAAATAAAATAATTATAGAAAAGTGCATAAATCACCCAAAACTCAGATCTATTGCCTACTTATTAGGGGTTTCCAAAGGGAATATTTTAGAGAGACACTAAAATCACTCTTATAGCCGTAATTGTGGTCAGATCGATTTGAAATTTGGTATGGAAGCACAAAATATAAATCCTATAAATTTTCTATGTCAACTTTCTTCGGCGGATGTCTTCGTTTGCTTTTAAATGATTGTATATTGTTTATAAAAAATATTGTTTATAAATATATATATATATATTGTTTATAAAAAATATATTCAAAATGAACAAATCTTCCTCCATCCTTCAGGCTACCCAAGCCGGTCAATGCCACCAACTGGATAGGATACTCCTGCCTGCCGCAGCCTTTCCAGGCGCTGCCCAAGAATGTGGATTGCACGGTAATTGGGTGGGGCAAGCGTCGCAATCGGGACGCGACCGGAACCAGTGTTCTCCACAAGGCCACCGTGCCCATAATACCGATGAACAATTGCCGGAAGGTCTACTACGACTACACCATCACCAAGGTACAGTTTGGAAAACTAAATAGAAAGCGCTCTTTTTAATCAAGAATATCCTCCTTACAGAACATGTTCTGTGCGGGCCATAAGAAGGGTCACATCGACACCTGTGCCGGGGATTCGGGCGGACCGCTTTTGTGTCGCGACACTACGAAGCCCAACCATCCGTGGACCATCTTCGGCATCACCTCATTCGGTGACGGATGCGCCCAGAAGAATAAGTTTGGCATCTACGCTAAGGTGTCCAACTACGTGGACTGGGTGTGGTCGGTGGTCAATTGCAATGGCAACTGCAAGATGCAGTAGCTCCTTGGGCTTGGGTGGGTACTTGGTAGTGGCGGACTCGTGTCCGTCAAGTTGCAGAGGCTGTGAAAACATAAAACTTAAATATACACTCTAAGTGTCCGATCACAATTCACGATGTGCTCATTATTACGATCCTAAAGTTAGATAACTAGAAGTTATAAGGCAATATGGAACAAAGTCGGATTTTAATAGTAGGCAGCAACCAAATATTTATGTAATTAAATCCCTGAAAGACACCCACTAAACTCTGATTTTCTTTGGTGTTTCCTTTATATAAATGTTCTTTGGAATATCCTCCTAATGTACATAATTAAACTTTGTTAATATAATTGAATTCTCTTTCTTATAAGTTAAGTTAGAGTTGTCCTAAGCGCAAACACAAAGTTGAGATTAGGAAAGGAATAATAAACAGAGTCCCAAATAGTTTAATGCTAACCTAGTTGCCAGCAATATAAAGAAGAGCTTGCAAATAACAGCTGGCCGTTTTTCGGTTAACTTTTTTGTTACGCTCTTTCACTAACCACTTCTAGAGAGCGATTCGCTCGCACATTGAGAGTCAGCAAATGAGCAAAGTATGAAACTCCCCGCGTAGAAAGGTCCTTAATTAATTGCAAGTTCTGTTAAAAACTGAATATTAGTTGTATCTAATGTAAATAATACAAATTTTACTCCGCTTACTTTATGAAAAGGAACACTTTCTTGTTAGTTAAATGAACAAACGATATGATAATAAAGTGAAACGAAGAATACTCAACAGCACACGCAACAAACTTGAACCTTAAATGTAGAGAAATAATAGAGAAACATAATAGACAGGAATCATTTTCCTAACCAAAGATACACACAGAAACGTACTTTTACTTATTAGTTTATTATATTATTGGTGTTAAATGCTGCACAGTTTTGCTTCCACAATAAAACTATTTAACGTGATCCCTAAACACTTTCATTTCATTTTGGTTTAACTACTACGAGTACACACATTGGATTATAAAAACAAACGATCACAAGAGAGAGGTGAGTGCCGAGGCACATGCACATGCAAATAATGTATTCGTATAAAAAACATTTTCCGTATAAAGAGCTACAGGGGTGGCCTAGAAGCCTACCGATCGCCGAGGACGTAGTGCAGGGCCACAGAGGCGAGGATTATCAGCAGGGCCACCGCAATGCCCACCATGTAGAGGCTGCGCGACAGCTCTGGCTTTGGCATCGAACTGACCAGAGCCCGGGAGTCGTCTGTGCGATCGGCGCCTGCATTGCCACCGTTGGTGAAGTTCGAGTCATCCGGCAGTCCCTCGGCCTCCACGGAAATGGTCTCTGGGTCCAGTTCCACGTCTAGGATCTGTTTGGCCTGGGCCACCACCACCGTGGGTGCTTCTCCGCGGAACAGGTATTCCGAGAACTCAACCGTGGCTCCGTTCGACGTGACCTCCGTGGGCAGGCTGAAGAAGACCCTCCTTGGTGGCTCGCTTATGTACATGGCTTCGTTGCTCACATACGGATCCGTCAGGCCGTCGCAGTAAACCTGAATGCGTGTGATTAGGGAGCGGAGGACATCGTCGCGCAGGAAGCGCTTCACATCCGCTATGCTGTTCCGCGGACTGCAGAAGACCTTCGACGCAATGATGCCGCTCATGCGGAGTGTGCCATTGAATTCCCGCACCTTGATGTCCGACGGCTTGCTCAGCTGGCACTTTACCGGCAGCACTATGCTCGCCCGGATAGAGTCGCCGGCACTGGTAGTCCCTGCATCTGAAGCCAGTTGGGGCAGGGAGTCCGAGGTATTGCTGCCCGTCGACCCCGTGCCTCCAGTCGCTGATGTGGGCTTGCTCAGCTTGTCCACTTTGGTGCGTTTCTTCTTGATGTACGCCTGCAGATCGATGGTGTCCTCGACGATCTCGTTCTGCAGGAACACCTCGCTGGCCAGCAGATTCTTGCGCACCGCCTTTATGATGTTCTGGAACTGGTCCTCAATATTGACGCGTCGCGACGTATTAAGTATGGGCAGGACATCGTCCAGATCGTAGGTGCTCTCCAGCTGAATCCACTCGAAAGGCTTGTCCACAAACCTGTGCTCCATGTTGGAGAAAGTGCCGCCGCTGTGTTGAGAGAGAATAATAAGCTTTAGTTGCGGTTAAACAAGGTTTAAAGAACAATCAAAACTACCATTTAATAACATGAACAAGAACAATCCCAGGGGATATTTACTAAACACATAAAATGCATTCCGAGAAATAAGAAACGAGGGGGGAGGGCAAGGGAAGTAAGTAAGAGATTGAATAACATTAAACATTAACTATAGCTTATGGAAATACTTCTCAAACTTTGTTAGTTACCATATGATGCATTTTATGTTTGCCGTAAAGTACGTTTTTTTGCAATGTCTAAATGTTTTACAATTTTCGTAAGCAATTCGTTTTTTTTTTTTTTTTTTGTGTTTGGTGAAAAGAGAGAATACGTAGAGTGAGTTTTCAGACCCGACCCGTACCCGTATCTGTGAACAAAGACCTAGGATCCCATCAATACTCACTTTCCGTAGCTGTAGTTCTTGCAGAGCAGCTTCTTGTCGGCCAGCGAATACGCGAGGAATACGAAATCAGTCTGTGCAATGTCGGTGGTGTACACACCGAAGGAGCTGTTGCTTTTCAGCAGCAAGCTGGTTGGGGTTTGGGAGGGAATTGTTAATTTTAAATATTTTCTAGAGAGAATAGAGACACTTACTCGTATATGTCGGAAAATAGCTTTTTGGCATTTTTAAAATCGTTGCTTTTCTCATTTGACACATCGGGACTTGTCGAAGACACAAAAATGCCTGTAAGTAAGAGAGAGGTTTTTAGTGAAAATTAAGTAATTCGTGACTATAGGAAACCGGTTCTTTGTACAAAGTAATAATAATATTAGCTAGGTCATTTATACTCAATTAAATTAACTAACTTGTGGAAGAAAATATATGAAAATATTTAATTAATACCTATTACCTATCTATTAAGGGAGGAAACTTCGATTTATGGAAACTTTTTCTAGCTCTAGCTCATTAGATAGTTACTTCATTGAAAGTAAAAGCAAAGTCTATATAAGCTTATATCTCATATAAATATGTAAAAATATAACTGCACGAACTACCTTTAAGTATTTAACTTACAGAAAAACTTTGTACAAAATTCTTCGAATTATGGCATTAATAGCAAGAGAAGGTAACGTAACTATAAAGCTTATTTAATACAGAAAAAATTGTATCTCAATTAAAGTAATATTATTGAAAAGGTTAAAAAGTGAGATGAATATATAGACTATCTTTTAGTGGATAAGAAATATATTCTATAAGCTCAGAAACGCTACCTACTCCTACACTTGCACATTTACATATATCTTTATCTATCCTTTGACAATAAAACCCATCTCTTCGCGATACCATCTGAGGTGGCAGTTAACCAAATACATATAACAGGAGACCCGGGAGCTGCCCACACGCAACCCAATTCAAAAAAAACAAACCCACCGATGACGTCAAAGGAGCCGGGACACATTTTGCTTGCGCTTAGCCACTGTGAGGCCAACGCCTGTGAGTTGATATCGCCGATGGAGAGGCGTACATCGGTCAGATCCTCCAGGTCTGCATCCTCCTCGTTGTTCCGGGCCAAGTGCACCACCACGCTCTTGCTGAGGTCCGCTTGCTGCCAATTTAGATACAGATCGAATGGTTATTATGGACTGCTTGTTGATCGGGGGCACAGGGAAGGAACCAAACAAATCTACGTGGCGGATATCTCTACCTCTACTTACATGGCCCACAATGATGCCGTACGAGAACTGGTTCTCCTGTGCGCATTTCTCCAGGTACACCTCGTCCGCTTTGCTCAGTAGCACTGTGCGCATTTTTAATGCTATCTTTGTCGCCTTATTTTAATGTTAACTAAATTCGTTCGCCCGAATCGAACAATTTATCAATTTTGTGGACTAGTGTGGCCGTATCTCAGCGGCTATATTTAGGGTCACGTAAACAAGCTATCGATTGCAGGGAGTATTCCTATCGATACTTATCGGGGGCCGATGAGCATCTCCAAGAAACCGTTAGAATTGAAAATTCTGTTGCGAAAATTCAAATAAAAATATTTACTTAGAACTGACTGCAGCTTTAGCCGGGTAAAAATGTTTTGTTACAGATGATATAACTTTGAAGTGAGACAAAATTTTCTTAGGGTTCTAAGCTCATAACAAAATGAGTTGTATTACTTGAGTTTAAATGCCATTCTTAAAACAAATATTAAAGAAAATGAATGTATTCTTTAGGCTTCTGACATATTAATGATAATATTATTTAGTTAATTTTACCTCGGAATGTTTTCCTAGCTATCTTTAATCTTTTAGACTATAAATTATCATTACTTAAAAAAATAATTGTTGTAATATGATTTTTTGAATCCCAACTATCACGTTTTACTCAACCGCTTAAGTGATTATTTTTCCTAATCTTAATTTACTGGAATCAAGTGATCAAGACTTAATTTACCTCCACGCAGCTCTTAGGCGATGAAACCTCTTGGCAACTTCTTCAATTAAGCCTCCAGCGATCGATCGAGCCATACCTCCGGCTGCAGTACATCTGCATCTCCATCTGCATCTGGCTGCCGTGGAGCGATTACGCATGAAATGTGGCCAGCGAGCGGAGAGTGGACTCGATAAGTGGGGGATCTGTGGAGATCTCCTCCAGAGATCTTGTGCCCTGTGTGCCAGTGCCACCCAAATGGTCAAGTGATCGACGGACTATGGCGCGAACGGACGCGATCGGTAATCGAATTAGGTAAACAAACACTCCATGAGGCGGGCGTACGTTGATAATGTGTGTGCATAAGCAAATAGGAGACGGCATTCTGGGAGGAGAGGAGGAGGACCTGGCCGAGATTGCGGCGGCGGCGATGACGGGCGAAAAAGTAAATGAAATTTCATTTAGGTGGTCGCCAACGGCTGCGGAGACCATCTGCTCTGTGTGAATGCTTGATTGTTGAAGTGCCACTCGATGGGGCGCGAGGGCGCACGCTACTCGCCACGGATCAACACTGGGGGAAAATTCAATATCAATGGGTGACTTTTATGTTGAAATTAGGTATATCCGTGTGGAACTGAGAGAAGTCTTGATGTAAGATCTATAAGTGTTGTGAAAAAAGCCCAGTAGGATCTTAAAAATATTTATAAAGCTTCACAATGCATGAAATATCTAAAATTTAGGTCTCTTAAAACTAAAGGTTTTTAACTAGTTATCCAGCCAATATATCGGTTAAAATGATTTAAATTTTTACAGAATTAAAAACACCTTTAGATTTATGTACTTATATCTCCGAAAAATACTTAAAATTCAGTTTATAAATTATTAAAATTATGATTTAGGAAGAAAATAAATGAAGACAATATTTTTTACATAATATATCCGATTTAATCCTCTCTTTTTTTCAACGTGCAGCGATCGGTATCCAGATCTTATTTACTTAGTAAATTATTCCTGTTCGATTGTTTGCGTTTGCTCTGGATCTCTGGCATGAGGGCACTCGAACGTCATCGTCAGCAGCGTTCATTCATGATTTGCCTTTCACAAATCGGAATCGGAGAGATATATGTCTGTATATGTATCTGCAGCATTGTGCACTTTGCATTCGAACAGACAAATAAATACAAAGGCAGTTCTGATCAGCTTAGTGAGACATCTCATTATCGCCAGGTGAGTTCTGCGTGGCCGGATTTATTTTCTGTGATTTCTTGTGATTTCTTATGATTTCTCTCTGAGCCTCTTTCCCATCCCGGAATCGTTTCGGGTAATTGCTTTTTAACTCGGCATTCAGCATTCAGCTTTCAGCTTTCAACTTCCAATTCTGCGGAGCGCCGGGAGCCACTCTTCAATTCGTGGGCTTTGATGCAATTTGGCTTCTGTGTAAGCCACTCTGCCATTTGGAGGCATGCATCCATCTCCTGCTCCCCTTCGTGTCCTGTCCTGTGTGGCGCACCGATCACGCCATGTGTAGTTTAGTTGCAGCTTCGATTCACATCGGATTGCCTTGCCCAGGCAGCGCATCAATCATCCATCACGCACCGCAGAGACAACGACCCAGAGGAGGAGAACACAGAATAAACCGGAACGCAAAACCCATTATCCAAGGTTGCCCCACAGATTTGATGGGGATTCGATCTTGGTTAGAGTTTGGATGCCTCGCGAATTATGAAATAGAGCGCATATAAAGTTATACAAAAATATGAAAAATGCTGTAAAAGTCTGTTTCTATTTGTTGTTACTTAATGGGTGTGTTGTGGCTTTGGTTTTGAACTTTTGGTGAAGGATACTCTAAGCTTTCCGCAATCGCTTCAATGCTGTCATCACCTAGCATTAGTGGTTCCATTAATTAGACATTTTTAATCACTCTTAACATGCTACAAAATGTGTCGATAAAGTACTATCAAAATAAATCGTAATTTCGTAATTACATTTCATAAAAACAAGCATAAAAGCTATACTCGAGTGTGCTTTTCTGTGAGATACCCGGAACGCAAAGCTTTTTCAGTTGTGTGGGCGGTAGAGGGCGTGGATACAATTTTGGTATGACATGTAACATAGTACTTGATCTGTGAGCAACATATAAGAAATATGACAACAAATTTGGAAGCTCTAGCTTTTGCAGTTTCTGAGATCTATTATTTTTTATGGGCGGACGGACAAAACGGTCCCAGGAATGCTTTCTTATGCCAGTTACATCCATTTTTTTAAAGAATAATTTATAATTGAAATATTTCTATTAAAAATAATTAAATGTTAATAAAATAAATAGTATTATTTTTTTTTAATTGGTTTTATATCCAATATAAGCAGAAATGCATAATTTATGGATATGGGGTTGTGACTCACTTAATCAGAGACTTAAAAAAATAAATGTAATGTTGAACTGTGAAAATGCAACTAAAAAAATGTCTTAGCTTATTAGGGTCATGGTTCCTTAGTACCGACTCTATAGCTCAATGCAGCTTATAAATCCAGCGCGTTGCATTAAAAATAATGATCACAAATTCAAGAATATTGGATCCAAAATGAATGCCATCAATTAGCGTGGTAAATTAGAAATTAGCTGCACTTAAAGGTTGAATTCTAACGCCCAATGTCCAACTTTGATTAGTTGTAATTCCCAAACACAAAGCCGCGGCTTCCCCCAACTCATCTTCTTCTTGTTCTTGCTCCCCTTCTTGCTCCTCTCCCAACTCTGTTTCTCTCCCGCTCCCACACTCTGTCTGTCGCTCTCCTCCTCTTGCCTGTGTTTATACTTAGCGCAGCGCCAACGAGTTTTTAATTGTTTGATTTGTGTGCGCGCACACAGGCAGTGTGCCGGCGCATATATAGTGGTCCCGCTCGCACCTGGGCCAGAGCGAGAGGCAGCCAGCGGACGCGCAACGGCCGCCATTATGAATGTGCGGCATCCGCAAACCGGTTGGCGGCTTTCCAAAAACCACTCGTTCATTGAGTGGAAACGAGTGGCGAGTGGAGTGGAGCGACCCAGGTGAAAACCAAGCAGCGCTCATTGTGCTGAGACAGCTTTCGGCGTGAACAACGTTACAACGGCTCCGCTCCGTCGAGAAATAATAATAAAAAAGAAAGAAAAGAAAAGAACAGGAACGTTTTCTAACTGTTTCTGCCGGGATCGGTGCCTCTCTGTGCCTCTGTGTGTGTGTGTGTTTGTGTGCTTGTAAGCTATGAATCCAATTGACCGCATTGCGTTTCCATTTCCGTTTCCGGCTGCAAACGTAACTGCCTCTTCTCCGTTGGATGTGCGACATCTGTGATTGTGACTGTGTTTTGTAACTGTTTTCGTGTGTTGTTCGCAAAAGAGCGATTGGAACCGAGATAATAAATACTAAATAACAATAGAGGCGAAATCGATTAGCGCGATTAACAGACATGTTGATTGAGCCGACTTTAAACCGTGACCTTGGCTCGCTTACTGTCGCTAACTCTGGCCTCTCGGCCGCGCACTGGAAAATGGAGCCCCATCCGCAGCAACGCATCACCTCGCTGGCCCCGCACCCCGCCTCCAGCGGTGAGTACTACTGCTCGTGAGCCTGAAAAGGGCAAGCCCACCTGACCAACTACTGACCTGGCCTTAATTAGCCGACGGCAAATAGCAAGGCGCGTCTAAAAGCTGAGAATTTGTGCTTCTAGTGGATAAAAATAACAGAAAATTATCTTTAATACGAAAAAAAAGTTGTGAAAAGAACATGAATAATATCTATTTGATAAAACTTAAGAAATGAAAATGAAATCTCCAGTGTAGTTTACTTCTTAAATTTCTAATTGTTTTCTACTTCAGAAAGAGGTTATAACCATAGAAATAGCTATAATCACTTCTGACAGTTTTGGTGACTTGTTCTTTGATATATCTGTAATTTAAGCCAACTGAGGTTAATATTCAACCTGATTTCATCCAGAGAAATCGAGATTGTTTATTACTTGAAAAGGTTGCCGTGAAATAAATGATTAAAAAATATTGTGCTAACACTACAGAAGGTTAATTTGTTTTGTTACAGAATTGATAAACATACTTAATAATTAATTACCTTGATTGACTTGCTCCTACAAGCATATCCCGTAAAAGAGTCTGTTTTAAAAGAAGAAATTATATTAACTAAAACGTACTATATAAATCGTTTGTATAATCACATTCCATTTTCTATTATTTGAAACACACTTTAACCAATTAATTTGGAATATGAATAATAATACAAAATATTTTATTTTTACTGACAATACACAGTTTTTTTATAGTAAATTCGTTGGGAACATTTAAAAAGCAACACGACCATCTTAATTTCAGGGAATGACATAGTTCTTGGTTATACTTACAAAATGTAAAGAAATTTCCAATTCGTTCACGCCATTTTTTTGAAAATGATTTAGTTGTGATTTGAATCTAAACAATTTCTGACAAACACCAATTATTAAATTTATGTTGCTATTTTAATATCAGTTTTACTTACTAATCTTGATTAAATGCAGGCTAAAAAATCAGAAAACTTTTCTTACACACTGTAAGACATGTCTTTTAATACTCATTAAAATGACAGCCTTAGTAAATACTAAGTTTTACTCAAATAATTACACAGTTTGCTTCATTAAGACATTGCTAACCAGTAGTTCCTAAAAAATTGCCATATAATTTACGGAGACACATTAAATAGTAGTTAATGTCTTTTTCTTTCTTTTTACTTGCTTAAATGTATAATTTCATAAAATACAAGCCCGACTCGGATGTCATAATACCGAGTGCGTGGCTCCCAGCTGCCAGTCCCATTTCCCTGCTTTTCACCTTTCTGGCCCCATAGATGAAAAGTAAACAAAACTGGTTCTCATTTGATGAGTGCGGCACAATTGATTAGGGGCCTGAATATATGTTCGTATATATTCAGTTAGGGACGAGCCGAGGTGCGCGTATTTTTTAAAAAATATTTACCAGGCAAACAACAAAAGTGAAACGCGCATTTAAAACGCTAATTGACAATTTGAGCGACGAGGTTGGTGCTTAAGCCGAATAATGAAATATGTATGTTTATATTGTTTCTTTCTTTACTTGTATTTTTTATTTTAAGAGAAAGCAAATACGCGGCGATATTCTGTCGAATTAACGTAACGCCAGCTGAGTACATATTTTAATTTTTGGGCTTTGTGCTCGTGCCCGCCGCTTCAATTAGCTCCGATAAATCCAATCCCCGCGCCACCAGGAGATACGCTTGCGTGTCGCCGCCATTTTGGCAATCGAACATATAGTATATAGCTTGCATAGTATATGGCCATCAGTCATTCCAGATCAGTCAACACAATTAACGGTTAATTTATCATAATTAACCATTGTGGCGGGGACGGGACGGGACGGGACCTGACAGCCAGCTAAAGCCACAATACTGACAATGGCCAATTATCATTCAATTCGTTCAATTCGCAGTAGCGGCGGCATCCGTGGCAGCAGCAGCAGCCGCAGCAGTGGCAGCGGCGGCGGGAGCGGGCTCGGTATCGGTATCCGGCCCGGGATCGGGGGCCTCCACATCGCCCACATCTGTGCAAATACCGCCCGGCTTTGGCGGCACCGGCACCGGTGCACCTCCGGTGGGTGCTGGCTCGACGGGCAGCAGCACCCTCAACACGCTGATGTCGCAACACCGCCTCCTGGAGTTCTCCAGATTCGGCGGCCTGCGGGGCTACGACATTGCCCAGCACATGCTCACGCAGCAGGGCGCTGTCTCCAAGTTGCTAGGTGAGTACACACATATGCCCTCTCCATCGGAGATAACTAATGGGCACTTTGTTTTCGATTTGTTTGCTAATTTTTATGATAAACATGTTATTATCCTGCGACTGCCAGTCCGAGTTCGAGTTTCCCCTTGTTCTCGTGTGCGCAGCCGTGTAATTTAGCCACTTAAAATTGCATAAACTCCTGGGCAGCGGCGGTGGCCAAAACGCGGCTGGCTCATTAATCAAAATGCGGCTTATTCGCCGGCTGGGCTGCGGGATCAAGGGGGTTGGTCTTGGTGCGTGCTCTTTGTGCACTAAGAAAAACTAAGTTTTTTAAATGGGGATATGCTAAGAAAATCGAGGAAGAAGAGGTGATATAGGATGTATATTTATAAATAATTATAAAAGGAGTCTCTAGAGGTTGGGAAACATTTAATTTAATGTTGAATTAAGCATTATCTGCGGTTTATAATTATATACATATTTTTAAATTAAATGATAGCACTGTCATTCATTTTCGATAGCTCACTAAGGTCATAATCCAAAAAAGTAATAGCTAAATGTCCATAAATAAAGGGATTTATCTTATTTATAAGAGGAATTCTTTCTAGATTTAAAAGGAATTATTTTTAATACAAATACAATTTCCTTATAAATCTTAGCGTATTGTTTTTATATTTTTCATGTCTGAAAACGTACAAATTGTATTAAATGCTAAGGCTTGAAGTCAAAATTGCAATATATTTCCTAATGGTCTTTTTCAAAAATTATTATTTTGAGTTCTTGGCTATTTTAGACATCTCGCAGCATCATAAATATATAAATCAAATATGTTTTTAAAGTCTGAGCATATAAATCCTAAATTATTATATTTTAAATCCAGAAAAGATATTCTTTTTAAAAAGTACTTTAAGACTATTTAAATAAATCCATTAGATTTATTTTCTCAGTGCATAGTTTCCCCTTCTCATTTCATTCCACCACACTTCACATTGATGAGGCAAACTGATAAAGATATTAAATATTAAAAACAAGGGGATAAGCCACGTTTTCGGGCCAAAACAAAAAAAGATGGATTGCCGAAAATCGCAGCTCACCGAGAGCCATAAATCGATTGTCTCATAATTTTGCCTCTGCGCTCTGCCTCTGCTCTAATCTCCTTTTGCAGGCTCCCTGCGACCACCAGGCTTAATTGGTGGCTCAAAGCCCAAGGTGGCCACGCCGACGGTCGTCTCCAAGATCGAGCAGTACAAGCGCGAGAACCCCACGATCTTCGCCTGGGAGATACGCGAGCGCCTGATCTCTGAGGGTGAGTAGAGTAGAGTGGATATAATTGGAGCTAATCCGGGCGGGAAGCGCAAACTGATTGATCGCTGATTGATCGGCGGCCGCTTTTAGCTTTTATCTCTCTCCCGATATCTCTGTGGCTCGATCCGGTTGGTAATTGTGCGCCTTGTAATCCCGCCTTGCAGGTGTCTGCACCAACGCCACCGCTCCCTCGGTGAGCAGCATCAATCGCATCCTGCGCAACCGCGCCGCCGAGCGGGTGGCCAGCGAGTTTGCCCGCACCGCCGCCTACGGGCTCTATCCGCCGCCTCCGCATCCTTATGGCAGCTTCACCTGGCATCCGGCCGGCCAGGTGCCCGGTGGCCAGGCGGTTCATCCGCCGCCTCCCCCCTCCGCCTTGTGGTCTGTGGCTGCTCCAACACTCGCCAATCTGCCGCCCAGTGCGGCGAGTGCGGTGCCTTCGCCCGGCTGCGGATCCCTCAGCTCTGCCCATCTCATGGCAGGTGGTGGGGGAGGTGGAGGTGTCGGTGTGGGTGGGGTGCCCTCCAACAGGGCCATCTCACCCGGCTCCGGCAGCCACGACACTTTGGAATCGGCGGACGAGAACAGGCACATCGATTCGGATTACCTGGACGATGACGATGAGCCCAAGTTTCGGCGCAACAGGACCACCTTCAGTCCGGAGCAGCTGGAGGAGCTGGAGAAGGAGTTCGACAAGTCGCACTATCCCTGCGTGAGCACCAGGGAGCGGCTCTCGAGTCGCACCAGCCTGAGCGAGGCCAGGGTTCAGGTGAGCATCGGAAGCTTTACTTTTAAATATTTTAAAAGATTAATAAGGATTATGTTTTATTTATTTATTATAAGGATTACTTTCTTATTTCAAGTGTAGTTTTCAACCCAGAATCCCTTCCCTTATCTCTCCGCCAGGTTTGGTTCTCGAACCGCCGGGCCAAGTGGCGTCGCCACCAGCGCATGAATCTCCTGAAGCGTCAGCGCTCCAGTCCCGCGAATCCCCTGCACTCGCAGCAGTCCAACGATGCTCCGGCGAGTTCGCCCACGCCTAGCAATCATAGCAGCGCCTCCGCCTCGGCTGCAGTTGCTCCTGCGCCGCCTCCCCAGCAACCGTTGCAGCTCTGCCCTACGGATCACTCGCCGCAGGCGCCGCCCCCGTCGGTGATGCTGCACCCGTTGCATCCAGGACCTCCTGGTGGCGGTCACCATCACCATCATCCCCTGCACCTGCCCACGCATCCGGCGGCCCTGCAGCTCCTGAGTCACTATCACCAACAGCAGCAACATCAGCAGCAGCAGCAGCAGCAACAGCAGCAACTCTCGCCCACGGGATGCAATCCTGGGGCAAGCCACCTGACGATGGGCGGCGAAAGGAGCGCCTTCCGGAGCCTGGTCAGCTCGCCCTCGGCAGCCGCCTTCCTGGGACTGGCCAGACAGTATGCCGTGGCCGCCTCCCTAACGGTGGCCGAGGAGCAGCGATCCCGACTGCACTATTCCGCCGGCGTTGGACTAAGTGGGGCTGGTGCTGGGACAGAGGGAGCAGGATCGGGCAGCGGGTTGGCCGGCGGCGGCTCAACCATGACGGTGGACAACTCGTCGTCCGACTCGGATGAGGAGATCAACGTACACGACGATTCGGACGCTGAAATCGAATCGCCGGCGGCAACGGCGGCAAAGGTGGCCCGCCTGTCATCCTCCGATGCGCCGACAACGCTGCAGTTCCTAAAGCATGACCGCTAGAGAGGGACGTGTGGATGTGGACGTATCTATGGATGTGGACGTGAACGTGGCGGCGACATCTAATTGAAAACTTGAGTTGTGCGCGCCTCTGTGATTGACAGCAACAGCAGCTGAAATTGCAACTGCCGCGGCACCAACTACTGGGTCTGGGCACTCGGGCTGCGACTGGGATTGATGGGTCGGAGGGCGGTGCGTGTTCGGGTAGTGAAACACGAGAAGCGGCTACATAGTGGGCTAAACAAATCGAAAACCAAAGTTAAAATGCTGCTCACCTACTTGGCTGCGGTCCGGGGTCGCTGGAAACATCAGCAGCAGCAGCGAAACTAGCAAAAATAACACTGGCCAGCAAGGCTTTTGGGGGGCAAAAGTAGGATGTACTTTTTTTTACAATTTTGGTGCCAAAAAATAATTCTTTTATAATCCATTACATAAGGATTTTGCATAAAAAAGGTTTAAAAATTACAGAAAAAAGTTTGACCAAGTTTTCCAAGTTCCATCATTGAATTTCAAGCATTCAAATCTCGAAAAATTTAACCCTAAAATGATGGGATAAAAGTAAGCACAGATTTGTGTTCAGCCTATGAAAATCAGCTCAGAAAATGTTGGAACAATTTTAGGTTTTGTATATATCAAAGGTTACAAAAGGAAAAAAATAAGTGAGAACCAATAAATTTTTGATTTAAAAAAATATATTTTATCACAAAGGGTTTTTAGAACATACTTAGAATATTGAAAAATATCCATTTAGAATAACAAATTAAGTTTTGTTTATAAATCTAAAGAATTAAAAGCATTTAAAATAAAATCAGAAAGTGATGGAAAAAATTTAAGCACAGAGTCTTCAGCCTAAGAAAATCTGCATAGAAAATGGTAGCAAGCTTTCAGTTCTCTATAACAAAATTTAAAAAATAAACGCAAGTTTTTCTTAAAAAAAAATAATGAAAAACAAATACTTTTCAAATGACCAATTAACTTTTTAATACAATTTAATAATTTAATAACAAAATTTTCCAATAAAAATCTGAAGTGATGGGAAAATAGTAAGCACAGATTTAAAAAGAGTACGTCCTACTTGCCCCACAAAAAAAGTGTAAGCCTGCAGGCCTGTGTAATGGGCGGCATTTGTGTGTGGACACGCTTAAGATTAGCTGAAATTGTAACTAATACTACGTACGACACACGCTTGTCCCATTTTACTGCACATATCTATCCAAACTGAACACGAACACGAATCCGCATACGTAGTACGTACCCCCTAGTTATGCATAATTATTATTATATTTGTTCATTCGCCGGCTGCCGACTGTCGACTGTTGGACTGCCGACTTACCTCATCACCATTTAAGGCTATAGCATATGCAATATCTCTATATGTAACTCTAACTCTAAATCCTAGGCCTAACCTAAGCTATCTATTTATGAAATGCGTATTACGTAAGAATTTTGGTTGCGTTCGAACTGATACTTGGTAGAGTATTGTAAGTGTTTGGCTCAAATCAAAAAAAAACTAAAAAGACACAACAGAACAAATCAAAGAAAACCAACTCCACACGAGTGAGAAACCAATAAAAAGTGCAAGAAATACATATATAAATATAGAAATATATAAATCAATTAGTGTGTTTTGCTTTCTTTTGAGAACCAGGAAATTGCTTGGGCTTTGACAACAAATACAATTTATTCGTTCGATTTCACGCATAATTATCCATTCTAAAACCGAGACACACACAAAACACGGGCATAAATAAGCATTTAACACTCGAAAGCTTCTTAAAACGTTATTAAATATTAATATAATCAATATTCATTGTATGAGACCGATCAGACCGAGGGGGGACCAGTAGAATTGCCGAACGAAATCGAAATCGAAATCAAAAACCAAAATACGCGCATAGAAATCGCTTAAATTTCGAACGTAATGGCCAATATGTCCAAATCTGGTAGATAACATCGACATTTTAATTATAACCAAATGAAGCCGCGCTGGGACAGGCTGGGGACAAGCTAAACGGAGAGAGAGGAGGAGACATAATACGGAATGGTTAAGGTAAGGGTATGGGTAAAGGTATCCAACTGACCGATTAAAAATGCCGAGCCAAACTAAGCACATAAATCAATGTAAATTATGGTGTTAACAAAAGGCGAGCCGAGCGCGCTCAAATCGCAGGCTTTGGATGGGATCGAATCGGATCGGATCGTTGACTTTTTTAGGTTGGAACCAGGTGGATGTGGCTCTGGCTCTGCCGTTGCCGTTGCCGTTGCCGTTTCCGAGATTTAAATGAGTTGGACCTTTGCATCTGATAAGAGGAGCAGTATGGAGCTCTTTCGTGTCGATACTTACAACTCCAGATTGGGATTCGGGACCTGTGAGACCTGGGATCCGAAGCGGGAGCGGGTGCAGTGTGAAGATCGGGTGACGGTGCCCCAACAAATTCAATTTGCTTGGCTTTTTATGAGCAAATGGCTGCCCCTTCCCCATGCCCAATCCCGACTTATTCTAATTTAGTGCGGAGCTGCTCGTGAGCATTCCTTTAATAAATTTAAATCACCTTCTATTGAAAAATATTTTCACCTCGCGCCCATAAATTATACATTATACGATATTTATACAGTCCGCGCCGCACAAACATACATGTTTTCGGGTTTGTGTTGTTGGTGCTGGGTTCACGCTTGTTCAGTGGTTTCGTTTAGGTTCCAGTTTGGATTCCATCAACCTTTTTTTTGGCAGGATTGCAGGAAAGACACCACATTGGCTTTGATGGACCGGGGCCAAAGTGGCGCTCTCATGAGCGCCATATAATCGCAGCAGTCAAACATTTTTACGATCCATCCCGACTCCAGCATCTCATCCGAGCTGATCAGTTGGCCACTTGATGAGTCCCGCCGTGTCCTGGAGAGGGATTGTCCCAAGCAACTTTGTTGCCAAATGCTTTGTGGCCCGCCGTTGGCTCTGAGCAGTTTTTATTGTTTCGGTTGGTGGAAATCGATGAACTTTACCAAGGCTCCATCTCGCCTGGTTCAGCTTTACACTGGGATAATATGAAGAAAATCCAGGAAGATGAAAAATATAGGATTTTAAAGTCCATAAATATTTAAATAATAATTTAATAATGTATTCATTTAGTTTAAAACAGTATGTTAGTGCCAATTATATTTAATATACTTTTCAATTGAATTCCTGCAATGATTTACTAGATCTGTTTCTGTTTTAAAACTTTTTATTTTTTAAGATATGGGAATTAAGTTTTCAAAGTTATAAAAATCCCCTTTTGTGTAAAGTCTTCAATAAAATGAAATTTTCAGTTTCCTATTATTAGTTTTTTCCTTTTTATGTTTCCAACATTCTCTGGGTATTTAATTTACCCAAAGACATAACAATTACCTATTTATAAATACCTATTAAGTACCTTTAATGCGCGAAACATATACGAAATTTGGTGCCTTTAAGAAGTATATATTTGTGAAATATACAAAATATCATATTTATTTTAAAACGTTTTTGCATTTAAATTCATAATTATAATCCATAATATACTTGCTAAAAGCAAATAGATTAGATAGATTATAAAAATATGATCTATAGATATAGATTATTAAAATATTATCTATAGATATAGATTATTAAAATATTATCTATAGATATAAATAAAATAGAAAAACTAAAAATCCATTGTTAAATTAAATTTCTCTAGATTAATATTTGTTAAGCATAATTAAATTCTGTATTGTTAAATTAAATTTCTCTAGATTATTATTTGTAAGCATAATTAAATTCTCTATCCTTCCGCTACACATTTTCTCGCCGTGCCATCTGCAGCGGCGGGCCTCCTTGGGTAAGGAGCCGGTGATAAATCTGTTGGCGAGCCGGCGCAACATTGCCATTGCATACTTCTAAATGGACCATAAACGTGCGAAGTCGCAACACCAGCAATAACTAAAGTTAGTTACGTTTACTAATATGACAACAATGTTGTCTGCGGCCCTTTCTTCTCCCCCGTACTCCTGCATTGGCCCGTTGATGCAAATGTGAGCGAACCAGTGCCAGAGACCGTATGAGCCGGGCGAATATCATTCCCAGATTGTGAATGGGTGTCGTTATTCCGCCATTACGTTTACGGCTTGCAAAAACAAATACGTCAAAGACGCGAGGCACAGACTCCCTGGGCACCGAACCTCTCGGACCTGCTCCTCCTAACCCTCCCGTCCCTTGGCAATCAAACACGCAAAAGCAATTAAGTCGAGCGGACCCATGGTTTAAAGGATCCGCAATTATAAAGCGTATTTTTACATGTTTTTTATTTTCAGAGACATGAAAACTTTTGCTAAATAACTACTGCAACATTTTGGAGAAATAGTAAATAGAAACAAAGTGATGTGCCAGCT
This sequence comes from Drosophila rufa, assembly GCA_018153105.1. Classification (NCBI taxonomy): domain Eukaryota; kingdom Metazoa; phylum Arthropoda; class Insecta; order Diptera; family Drosophilidae; genus Drosophila; species Drosophila rufa. The sequence goes on from JAECXS010000085.1 coordinate 19,128,600, forward strand.
ACCGAAGATTTGAAATGAGTTGGGTTTGAAGTAGCCGTGGATTTACAGCCTGTATTTACAGCCCGTACAGGTGTTTTCAAGGTAATTACAAAAACGCAATTTATTTTAAATTATATATTTGGGAAATAGTAATATGTACTTGTACACTTTTTTAGCTTAGACTTAGTTTGTTAAAAAGGGTTAAGGGGAATATTTCCATCTTAACGACATTGCTTCTGGTAAATGCGATTTGAGGCTTTTAATATTTTTCTATTATATTTTAAGTTAGAAAATATATTTTTTCATTGTTGCCAATGTAATTAATTTCTTAAATCTTTTGGACATATAAAAAATAGTTAAATAGATTTCTGGTATTTTATTCGAAGAAGCTTAACAATTTTACACTATTACACTTCGGTGTCATGATTTTTATTGTAAACTGGCTATTCAAAGTTTTTTAAAAAAGGAGAATACTCCAAATTAGGTTAATTTTATTGCCAAATTTAATATAATAATTTTAATACTTAGATTTTCAATCCTACTAATGATTCTTGAATCAAACTTACATCTTTTTGGTACAGAGCTAAGTGGTTTTGCTCTATAAACTCATTTGAGCAACAAATTGCTTATCTATTTTCTATATATCCCAGAGGTATGTCAGCCTGTGAAACATGTTCGGATGATATTGAAATACGTGAGAGAGTCGCCGACCATTCGACTGATTTATGTCCAAACTTAAATGGTCACAATGGCGATTCGGATGACCCGGCCCCAGGTATACCCCATTCCTCGGTCGGGTTCCTCTCTCTCTGTTAATGAGCCGAGCGATTAAAAAATGTGCATTTGTGTTTGTCCGCTCCTTAAATGAGCTCGAGCTTTTAACGCGCTGCCATAGATCAGAGGGGTTACGGCTACGGGTTACGGGTTACGAGCTGTGGGATATGGGCAACGGATTTCGGGGGCGGGGACGAAGTGATTTTGTCTCGTTGTCATCTCATTTGGAATTGGGCGATAAGACAAATTTGTTTTCTTTGTTTATAACTTTATGCAGATACAGGTTTCGGTTTCGAATGCGCTCCTCCAACGGGCATATCTCCGACTCATTCCAGATCCCCGAACGCAACCTCAAACCTTCCGTAAAACATCCAAAAACTTTACTGGCAAACCCCAATGCACAGTGGTTGTGGATTGGAGAAATTTGTGGTAAAGTTATTTAAAATATGAGTCTGACTAGTATTTATTTAAAATTTTTGGTTCCCTGTTTTAGACAATTTATGTATTTGATATATTTTGTTTTTAAGGGTATGTCACTTTAGCTAAAATTGCATAATTGTGGGTATGATGTTGTGCAAATATTGAATATCTTTTCTTAAATTGATCGATTCTTTTAATTTAATGATGTGCATTTTTTTACTGCTCACTTACGCAAGGACATGGTCACTCTTATTTCTGAGTGTTTTGCTATACTGTCATAGCCACATTAATAATTGTAATATTTTATTGGATTCTGATTAGATTTATCGATTTTTTTTAAAGTTGTTGTATTGCATTTTAATTAAAAGCGTCATATTTTGGTTGTCTTGCTCACTTACGTAAGTCATGGTGACTCTAATTTATGAAAGCTTTGCCAAAGTGTCATAGTCTGGTTAATATTTGTAATGTTTCCTATGATTTTGTATTTGTTATCATTTATTTCATTTAATTTAAAAAATGAATTTAACTCAAAATCAAAAATCTCTACAGCTCAACATTTTATTTACTTCACCAAATTCCCCAGCATTGTGCCACTGTGCAGGGGTTTTGGGAATAGGTTGGTATATTTAATCTTTGTCGCCTCGCAAGTCCGCCTCTCAAGTCTCCGGCCGGCGCAACAACAAAAGTGGAATTCTGAACATTGATTTGAATTTTGAATTGAAACGTCTCAGCCTCAGTCGCAGTCTCCGCTCTGCCTTAGTCGTTGTCTGCGCGGTCTTTATTTTATTTGGCTGCGTCGGCAGCTGCCGCTGACATCTTCATTAACGAGGAGTGTGATCAAAAGAGTAATGAGGTGTTGATAGTGGCCGAAAGCGAGGAGGCTTTATGCATTCCCCGTGGATTAATTAGGAACAATGCCGGGAGGAACGAACGGGCGAGCGACCGAACGGCAGCCCCGATCGCCAGAAGTTGTTCTAGTATGTCCCCACTGGTAATTGTGGGCCTCTTGTGTCCAACGGCCTTTGAAGTCTTTCTTTTCTTCAGATCTCTCAAATCTCTCCTCCGATATTCTCTCTCCGATTACGATTCCGATTTCGATTCTGAGCCCCCGAGTTTTGGACTCTAATTCCGATTCTTGTTCGTGCTCGAACTCGTATTCAACGCAGCTGGGGCCTTTGTTCTGCTTGGATAATTTGCATATGATAAATCTGCTTCCATATTTTGTTAAATTGCTGTGCGGGTTTTCTCCTGGCTGGCTGACTGGCCAAAAAGCATTGGTGCGTGGTAAATTGGTTGTATTGTAAGGCATCTAATTAGTGGCCGGCTACCGAATTATGACCAATTATAACTATTGATTGATTGTGGGCTATAATCACTGGGCTCCGCCAACTCCCGTTGCTGCGGATTTTTTGTTTCAAAGGCGGTTGGGTCGGGTCGGGTCGGGTCTTCTTTTGCATTGTTGTGAAAGTTTCGCGGTCAACCCGAAAATAAGAAAAGACAAAAAGTTAAGAGAGGTTAAGATATCCACACCCAGAACGAACATGAAAATAAAGAAAGAATTAAGATATTTTCATAGAAGAAATTATAGGGACAATAGTTAGTTCTGAAATGGTTGCTTGAATGGTGTAGATAAGCAGTTATTTGTACAGGGAAGCTTTGACTTACTGTATTCTATGGAGTTTTTAATGTTGTGGCAAATGTATTATTTATTTTTAGTTTTATCTATTTTTTTACACAAATTATATAGCTATTTAAAAATGAATTGAACACATTCCTTGAATGTCTATACGCTTTAATTACCGCACGTTTCGATTGACAGCCTTAAATGTTTCGCTATAACGGTCAAGTAAACTTTTCGATGTCGATATATCTATTGGATAATTAATCTATAATTAATTCATTATATGTATCTAATCCGTAAAGCAATGTGTAACAGTATATCGATTCTTACATGGCCAATGTCTTCATCATTATCTTTTTGCTGACCGATCTAGTTTGGAATTTTAGTGCAAGGCAAGCGTTGCTGAGGCTTGAGCTTTGATCCCTTCTCAGGTTATTTTTCGGAACATATTAAGTACCAAGATTAAGTGGACAAATAAAAATTATATATTAATTAAATAACCAGATAAAAACAGTATATATAAAAACAATATAAATTATGTTAAAATATTTTTGATTTTTTTTTTAGATATTAGAAGCTTATTATTTTTATTATTTCTTATCTTGCATTTTTTCTCTTATAATTTTCTATTTATTTAGCAAAAGAGCCTCATTAAAAATCATTCGTAGTTTGGTCCAAGGAATTTTTCCTCCTCAAGTTTTTTTATTCGAATCGTTCTTAATGTCAACGTAGTAAATATTTTATTATTATTTTGTTTGGAGTGCCGGGCGCGGTGTTTGCCATTAAAAACGCACTCTTCTGCGGCCAAACAATGTCTAATTAAAGGCGATAATCGCCGCGAGTCGGACCACTTAGCCCGCGCATAAATCTCGCAGCTCTAATGGGGCCCCTAAGAAACGAGGCTGCCACAATTAACCAAGACTTATGACGCTGCTGCACCTGATTAAGATGCAGTCTCAGTCCCAGTCCCAGTTCCAGTTCCAGTCCCTGTCCTGGCCATCAAACGATCTCTAAACTACGCCTATTGTTCCGAGAGTGAAGATACTGCGGCGGCATCGCATCGCCGACTACTACAAAAATGTTAAACGGCTCTTTTGGCCGGCTCTGGGCCAAAGATTTATTGCCTGTCCCAAAATCACAGAAGACCCGTTGCTGCCGGCCGAGAAATCGATCGATCCGATCCGATCCCTGCCTTCGATTCGGGGACTTTCCGCCGCGGATCACATTCCGGCGAATCACGCATAAACGAAGTCACCCCGTATGTCGGCATTAACGTATTAACGTATTAATGCGCCTACATCGCCCACTAATTGAGCCAGCGACACCGACCCGGCTGATAAGTGGGCTCTGCCCTGGCCCGAGGAATGATCCCGGGAATGATCTCGGGAATGTCCACTTAAACGCGGGGCTGCGACCGAGCCACTAGCTAGCTGCCACTATGTAGGCCCCATAATGCAAACAATATGTCTCTATAGGATTTCAGTGGCTTCATTGATTCTTATCACCCAATAAAATACATTTCGTTTGATTATTTGTATTTCTCTCGCTTTTTATAAGCCTTCTTGGGGTTAAGCACGGCGAGAAAATGGGGATGAGTTTAAGGAATGGTATAAAGGGATTTCTTTACAGGTTTTCTATCAATAAATAAATAAATATATATGTTTGAAATTTTTATTTTATTTTTTACTGCTCATGCTATCAATTTAATTTTTATATATGTAAAATTCCAGAAAGATTTTTTTTATAAAAAACATAAGGAAAATCATTTCCTTATTTTGGTCATTAAATGTAAATGTAAATTTAATGAAGCAATAAGTAATGTTAAAATACTAACAATTTTAAGCTCAGCTAGACCACGTTGGGAATTCTAGTAAAAAGTGCGTATTATAAGCGTCGCTCATAATATTAAATATGATAAATAAAAATAAAATACAAAACATGTTAAACTATAATTTAAACTAGTATTCTGCTATAATTATATACTTTTCCTTCTGTTATTTTTATATTTCCCTATCAAAATCTGGTATATATTTCTCTCAGTGCCCGCCAACTGGCTTGTTGTCGTTGTGGTTGTCGTTGTCATGCCGCTTGTGTTGCTTGTGTTGTTGTCACCATTGTGGCTCATCGCTGGCTTTTGTGCGCCAACATTTTATTTTCATTCAACATAGATGGCTGCTTTTTATTTGAAGTCGATTTCGGATCGGATCGGATCGGCTGGGATCGGGATCGGGATGGGGATGGGGATGGGGGAATCGGGTCGAGTCAAGTCGAGTGTCGAGAGTCTCAAGCCTCGAGTCTCTCCAGTCTGGAGTGTCTCATCGGGTTCGAGTTTGATCGCCAGTGCCCGGTCGCCGGTCTCCATGCCCATAGAGCGATTCAGAGTGTAATTTATGTCTTTATTTAGTAAAGATTTCGTTTCCTAATTTATTGTGATATCTCTTTGGGCAACGGCAGCAGAAGCCCCCGCTCGATCTCAGCCAGTTGTTGCTGTTATTTTGTCCGCTTGTCGACACCTTGGCCTGACTCTCTTGGCTCTTGGCCGGGCTTAGATTGTGACCATGCGATGATGTTGTTTGTGCTCATCCCTTTCCCCAGTTTTATGCCCATTCTCATTCCCATTCCCATTCCCATTCCCATTTCCAATTCCCATTCCCTTGATTCCCTTGACAGTTGGTCTCGATCCCATCACCTGCGGCTACTCCTCCTGCTTCTGTCGGACCTTTATGGAGCTCCACTCCATTCCACTCTATAGAGCTCCCATTAGGAGCGTGAAGTGATCCCAATTTATCTGCTATCTGCTGATAATGCTCACCGAACAAAGTGAATTAAATTGAATTTGAAAATAGCCGCAAATGAGACGAACAAGCTAGATCAAATTGAGAGATTTTAAGCCCAAATAAGCCAACTGTTGACTAAACTAACGAATAAAATGCTGGATGTCTTAAATTTCTTGATAAATTAAATATAATTACTCCCTAAAAGTCATGCAAATATTTTTGTATATAATATTTTAAACACCAAATATTTAGGAGTATTTAGAGATATTTTTAATAAGAAATAAATTTACCAAGAAAGGCTTAAAGGAAGTGCACTGCCCTTACCTTCGATTGGTATTGACGGGATGAGCACTTGTTTTCCGCTTTCGAATCGGTGTGAAGTCCTCTTTATTTATGTCCCCGTAATTTATAGATTTTTTATTACCATTACCTGCTCGCTGCTCCTCCGGCAGCTCCTTCAGTGACGTCAACCTAAAGTGGAGCAGGCGGTGTTAACCCGAATGGGATTGGCCTCGGGCCAATTGAAGACATCTTCATTAGCAAATGCTTCGCGACTCCGGCACTGAGATTTTCGCACAGCACCTGGAGAATCTCTCTTGGAACTGGAACTGAAACTCGAACTGGACCGGCGACAAGTGCTTTTCCTTGTACCGAATGTCTGCTGGGCTAATTGGATTACGCTGGACGCTGGCCAAGACCAAGGCCCAGACCAGGACCAAGAGCGCGTCTGTCAATTAAACCCGCGAACGAAATGCTTACATAAATTCCGAAATTGCTTGCGGTGCGCATCGATTTAAATGGAAGCGAAGCGACGGAGGAGGATTCAGAGGCTGCAGCGGCGGCGGCAATTTATATGCAAATTTATTTCTGCTGCGTGCCCACTGCTGAGCGAGTGAGAACGCGCTGGATGATGCGACGGCGGCCAGGTGATAACGATAGCGCCTATATGGCGTAACTATATGACGGCGATTATGATTGCCAACCCACCAACTAAGCGATGGCGGAGGAGGTGGCCGAAGATCCGAGAGCTCGCCCCGAAGACCGGAGCAATTTGCATACAAATGTTGAATGCTCGTGGTCGCCTGCGCTTCGTGATTCCGGTGAGATTTCGCTGGATTGGCGATCATCGATGCACTGTGGGAAATAAAGTAAAGCTGGTTTTATATTTTAGAATTTGTATAATAAAGAAAAAGATAAAGAAAACTCAAGAATAAACCTAGAAATACCAATTTTGGCGCACTTAACACTTGTTTTGCCCTAGCATTCTCAAAGGGGTCTGGCTGAAAACTAATAGGAAACACGCAAAATGCATAATTTGATTAGCATCGGTTACTTATGAGGAAAGCGGCGACCCCGTCCATAAACAAGCCTGTTGCCACTTTGCTCGACCAGATCTTAATGTGTTTTTTGGTGCAAAATTGCGTCTTGAAGTATTTTCTTTTAATGAAGCGGGGTTGACCCTGAGTTCGCTAATTGAATTTTCAATAAACCAAGTTTAATTAAAATATCAATGAAATTATTTAACAATAATACAATTATTATAACATTTTAATTTTATTTTATTTTGTACATTGTATGATTATTGTAGATTGTAGATAAATTAAGCTACAGGATGGGAATCAGCCATAGCTGCCAGGGCTTTCGGCTGGATATGAACTATAATATTTTTATTATAATTTTAATAGTGCGAATAGCATATCAAAACTTGTATAGACTAAAAAAAGGTGGACCTGTAACTGAATTTTTATTCAATTAATACCAGACCTTAAAAATAAGTAAATAAGTTTTCTATACAATCATTAAGTTTTTTATTTTCAAACCCACTTTTCTCCCAGTGTCTCCTTGCAATTAGATTGCTAATTTATGCGATCAGCCTTGGCGGGGGGAATCGCACACTCATCTAGAACCAGAGCTAACGGTGCGGAGTGTGATCTTCCGGCGACAGCTGCAACTTTGTCTTGGATTTGAAATCGTGGATCTTGGTTGTTCGAGCTGGGATGTGGAATCTGCTGCTCGGAGAGCTTCCTTTTGCGATCTCCGTTTGGCAGATCCAATGCTCCGAACCCATCCCGATGATTTATCGGCGGGACGGTGCGTTTTATGTTTTATTTGCACGGCTGACACAATGCGCGACACTGCGAGAACGTGACATTTGCATGGGTCACCTGGCCACTTGGCGACATTAAAGGGCATTCTGCTGTCAGCGGGGCTGACACCTGTGAGCGTTCCCCCGAACCCCCATACCCCCGCCCAGAGAGATCTCTCTATTAGCGGCTCTATCAAAGGCGAAGGCGCCAATACTGATTATGTAGTGCCAGGTAAAATAATTGCAAAAAGGGGCGAAGCGAAAGGGAGAGGAGGTGCCACTAATTGCAGGCAATTAATTTAGACGCTGCTGCTATTTTACACATTTGGGTTATGTGCTAATTTCTACACAATGTGCATGACGGATGGCGATAAACAGGCATGATGCAATGACATAATAAAGCCGACGACAACAATGCAGATGATGATGATGATGCACCAGCGAGGAGCGACCAGCCACTGGCTGGGGAATATGCAAATATTCGGTTGGCCGATAAAGATCATGGAACAGGCTAAAACTAAATGGCAACATCAACAGGCAACATCTACTGCCAACCTGCGATATTTCCCTGGCTGTCATGTTGACAATTGGTTGGCCGCTTTGTTTTGCGGCTGTTGTCATTATCATTGTGTGTTGCCACAATTAACACACAATGCACACACAACAGTGCCCCGCTTATCCTGTCCCCTGGTGTGCAGGTGGTCCGGTCCTTCGGCTCCTGTTCCGGCTCCTACTTCCTCATCACTTATGCAAAACGAATTCAATTAACACCTCGACGCAAAACATTCAGCCGATCTGGCCCACGAATGCTGCTGAGCACGGTAGCCGCCGCCGACACGCAGGACTCTCCTGGCCTTTCTTTCGTCACCCCTGTTTTGAGGAGATATGCCATGTCGGGTTATGTAGGGGTTCCTTACACTACGAGAAAAGGGGTGTGAGTAGGGGAGATATTTTATACCAAGAAATAACAAAGTTTTGCTTCAGTAAATTAAATAGATTTTCTATTCTCAGAGGTTGTGAAAGGTTGTATTTAAATAATTAATACTTTTAGTTAGATATTTACTATAATTTATTGTATAAATACGTACTATGTATATTCTTTAACTTGATTTTATACATATATTTTCTTAGGTCTTAGCTAATATTTTGTAAAATAATATAATTCATTTTATTCTTAAATTTATTTAGCGAATACTTTAAATTCATAATTATTAAACTTTACTGTGTTAGTAGTTGGTTTATATTTACATTTCCTTAAATTCTTAAGATAGAATAATTTTAGTTTAACTAAGATGTCTGTATGTGAGATATTTTTTTGGACTTTAGTCTGTATTTTAGATAGCAAAACTATCCTTTAACGTGAAAAAATAAACAAAAGTGGCAATCGCATCTTTCTGATATTACATTTTGTGACGATAATGTAATAATATGTACATATTTATATAAAACAAAAATGTTTAACTTATATTTTAGAATTTTAATTTGATTATAATTATTAATTATAGATCTAGGTCTTTTTTATATTTTTCCGAGTGCACCATAAGAAGTCACCCCTCGCAGCGGGTGAGCTCTGCTCAGCGTTTTTGTGGTAATCGTCGCGCCGGCGCAACTTCCGCGGCCACCAATCGTCGGAGGAAGAGTGACCACCGCCAGAGACCCAGGCAACCCAGGCGAGCCGGAGTTCCAGAGGCAGAACCACCGCGATCCTGCGACAGGTGATACGCCGCGAAAGGAAGTGCTCGCCGCTCTCTCTTTCGCTCTGCGCGCCGCCTAGTTATTTATGTGACAAAATTTTGCAAATAATTGGATTGACTGATCAAAGCGATAGTTGGCGGACCGAGAGGGGGAATTGGAAATGGAATTGGAATTTAATTCAATTAAATGCGTACTGCGCTGCAATTCCTCAAGTGACCTGGCAGTTGTCGTGGTTTTATCTCCCGATCCACTGAACCAGTTAGTGGCCGCTCGGCAGCTGACCCAGCTGACCCCAAGTTGTGCCCGCTGATGTCTTCATGCGACTGATATACGACCGGGACTCCCGTCTCGAACGATGAGGGGATGCTTATTAAATATGTTATTTTTTGTATTTGGTATCTTGTGCGTCGGCTCTTTGAGAGAATACAAAAGCTTTCCCATAATTTGGGAATTATTAGGGCTTTGCCCAGCGAAGCGCCCATCGGAGGCTGGGCTGGCTAGCCTAATTGGATTAGGCGGAATCGAAAACAAACTCAAAATCAGAATCAACATCGGGCTGGAAATCTCTGTGGCGATATGCGAATCATGTTTGTCAGTTCCCTGGATTTTACCTGGAAGCACTCAAAATAAGATTGGGAAATTGCTTAGCTGAGCGGATCAGCGATGTCGCAATCTATGACATCGGCGTAATGCTGATATCCATGGGAAAATGTTCCACTGTCCCCAGTAAATTCGATATTTTTCGGGATGGGAGCCGGAGCCTCTGGGCTCTGTGAGTCACCACCTATTAGGGTTTCTCAGCATTTAATGATCGGGCCGTGGAGTCAGTCAACCCGTTCTTGAGGCCACTTGAGTGTGTCCCTCCGGAGAAGTAACCCGCAATTTGAGGCCACGACTTCTCCACTATTCTTTTAATTTGTATTATTTGTTCTGTGTGTGTCTTTCGCCCAAAACGCGACTGGGTCATCGTTCCCCCCAAATCCAACCCAAACTAAAACTTAAGGAACAGTCCAGACCGGGAGAAACTCTGGGACAGAACCATGAATATTTTATAGGGCAACCAGCCTGCAGTCTGGATTTCCCGAATGCAAATTAGTGAATTCCAAATGCAAATTATTGTTATGTCTGCGGGTAAGTTGAGCAATCGAATTCGAATGTCCGAGTCGAAATGGGTTTGTTCTGTGGTCTGAAACAGTGACTTGTGGTTGCTCCCGGACTCCATTTCGACTCGAACCTCCCATTGCCTCAATTATACGCTTGGCCAGCTCGGGCAATACGGGGATGAGGTTGGAAGTTGGGACTCCGGAACTCGGTCAGATGTTGGTTTACCCTTTCGGTCATGGGTTACACCTCCTTCTGGCATTATCACCGAGTTGATTATGGAGGAGTCACTACGGATGCAAAGTGGTTATTATCATAACAAATATTACTTACAGATGCCATCAAAATAATGGGACAATAATTTGGAATTTAAGAGTATTTTCGTAAGAGCTCTCAAATTTAATGGGTTTAGGGGCAAGACTTTGAACAATTCAAAGAAAGGGATCAATATAAATAATAGAGGTATGAGGTTTAATTTCTACCAATTGTAGCCATTATTTAGAGGAAGGAGCAGCAAATTAAAGCCTGATTCACTTTTATTTATAATATTATATTTTATATTTCTCACCTTTTAAAGGTCAGTCATTTACAATGTTTAGCTTCATAATGTAATTATTAAGAGGGTTATTTAAATAGGAGCTAGTATAGAAAATAATTTGAATAAAATCTATAAGTTAAAAAACTTTAGAGAAATTTCATTCAAGAATATCTGTGCAGACTTTATATACATTAATATACGTTTCCTTTCTAGATACGTCAATAAATGTTGGAAAAGTATAAAAATAATTAAATTAAATTTATTTTTAATTAGAAATTATCATAATATGATTTAAAATACGAACATTTTATTACTTTTTTAGTTCCTTAAAGCCTTTCAATATATTTGTTATATTTATATTTTTATGAGGTCCCTTGGCTATCAAGAATGTTAAAACCAATCAGAAAATACTTAAAATTTATTACTCAAGCCCTCATTGATCCTAGATTTTATTACTATAATTTCCACAGCCCTAACCATAGCTATAAGAGAGTGTTTCCATAATAAATTCATTTTGTTTATGTACCCTTTCCAGCGATTTCAGTAAATGACAAACTTAATTATTGGTTATTCGTCTCAGTGATGACTCGGCAGTGTTATTGTTTGAATATAATTATTTTCGTGGCTATTTTCCCGTGCTAGAAGCCATATCCCTTGGACTGCCAAATAGCACAATAAATAAAGATAAAGCCGAGCCTACGTGTCTGTCTGTCTGGCGCATGATTATAATGGCCTGGCTACTGCAGTGGCAGTGGCAGTGGCCGAGGCAGTGCCTCCTTGGAAGCCAACTCCGGATGGTTATGGCCGTAAGCAGCGTTGGTAAGTGCGCTGATCGCCATCGCGAGTGCTTCCTGTGCACACGACGCCCAGGCGAGGCAGAACCTGGAACTCAAGTCGCGCTTTCGAGTGCAGTTTTGGCCTAGGAAGGCGGCTCGAATTTGGACCAGATAATGACCATATATTTACCATTTGCATTCGGCCAGTCGGCGGCGGCTATGGCTATGGCTATGGCCATACACACACCGCACACATGCGTGTGTGTGACTGGGTAATTACGAGCAATTTTCACTCCTTTCCATGAGCCACAGGCTGCCTGACTGACTGACTTGGCCATCGCCAGATGGTGTTCCGCCCCTTTCCCCGCTCCGCTTTCGGCTGCCAGTCGCCACCTCCGGAGTGGCCGCATTACACAACCTCCATTGTTTCCGTTTTCCGCACAATTATTACTTATACAAAATGTATAAATTAATAAAAAGAAAAGGCCATTGCAGTTGCCACTGGCACTGCCGTTGCCGTTGCCGTGACCGCTTTTACGGCCACTTAACAAATAAATAAATGGGCCGCAAATTGCCAGGCAAAAAAAAAGAAATGAAAAGGTAAGTAAAAAAGTACAAAAACCGAGCAGGACGTTACGTCTAACCACACTGCAGGACCAGCCCAGCCGTTTGGGCCAAGATTAATAGCTGTAATTGTTATTCATTGAGCGCCGTGCACTGCCATTGTCTCAACACTTGAAAACATCTGCCCTCGCCTCGAACTTTCCACAACTAACCTCTTTGACCGCAAGATCCGGATCCTGAACTTATTATTTTTGCTCGATCTTCGTTTTGCGATCTGGAATTAATATGTTTCGCCGCTGCAGCCCCAAAATGTTTATATTCATTTCCAGATAATTTCCATAATCTTCCACACAAGATGCTCTAAATGAAGCCGTCAGTTGACACATTTGCAACTTAATTAAATGAAATTATAGGGGACAATTATAATTTAGCTTTAATAGGTATCAGTTAACGAAGGATTATTCTTCCTTTATTTATTTTCAAATCTAATTAAATATACAAAGCCAAAAATCCCCATTTAAACCTAAACTTTCAACTAAATACTGGCTCTATCCAAAAGTCCTTCTCTGTACGAATCCAGCCGCTAATCGGATATAGTCTTCCGGCCAAAGATGTGACAGTGCCGTATAGCGGACTTAGTCATGGTGACAACTGGACTGCGAAATGGGGAACGACGACGACGACGACGACGGCGATTGGAGGCAGGCATAAATGCCGAGAACAAAAAAAGCCAACTTGGGGCGGATTTGGCCAGGTGGCACCAGGTGCTGCCTGGAGGAGGTTGTTGTCGTCGCGCGGAATCGCGGCCGTGTCCAAGTAGAAGCCGCTGGCAAGCCCGGGCGCAGAGCCAGCGAACAATGTGCAAGTGAAGCCCCATAAATATTGTTTAATCGATGTTTGCTCTACGTTTTATTGCATTTATGGCGTTTTTAATGAGCCAAAGACTCGGACGCGGACGCGGACGTATATATGCGGACTTGGACTTGGACACACAGACCCGGATGGCGCAGAGCGCAACATTTTAATTTTATGCCTCGTCCGGCGGACGAATGAGGCGACTTGTAAGCCGGCCGAGGAACAGCAAAAATCGCCACATCGACCGCGGGAGGCGGCATTAAAAATCGCCCAACAGTCCCCGGACACTCGAGAGCGGCTTACAACATTTTTGTCAGTGACTTGGTGACTTTGAACCAGAGCTCCACATTGGACGAGGGTGCGTGCGATGTCAGGGGTTCCTTGGGGGTCAACCGATGCCTCTGAAATGCACAGAGCAAAGTGCGAAAGAAATATATTTACGCAAAGTCTTTGATAATTTAATAAATAGCATGAAAATTGGTTCAGAGATATGAGTAATTTTTTTAAAGTGATTTTAGCCCCACCAGCATTTTAAAATATTTTTTAGAGCTCTAATAACCATATAGAAGCTTACTGAACATAATAATTTTATTTATTTAAAAACTTCAATGATGTATAGGATAATTTCTCTAGCTAATTTTTGCCATCGAAATTAAGCTTAATATTAATAACATTACAAATTATTACATTTTCCTTTCTACACTTTATTGGCAAACAAATTATTGTATTGTAATGTTTAAAACACTTATATTTCAAAGATCAGAAGATCAATTACTATATAGGATATTCTTCAAAAAATTTGTTATAAACATTTTATCTATCAAAAGATTTATTTGGAAAATATGTAAGTTGTCTGAATATTAAAAATAATATTAATATAGCAAAAACTAGGAAATGTTTAAAGTCTCCGATCAAATATCCCATTTTTGTTATGTTTCAATTTAGAACTATCAGCAGATTTTCCTTTTGTAACTTTTAAACGAGTTTATCTTTTAATTAACCTTTCTTTGAGGAGTAGTTACTAATACTAAATTTCGCTGTGTATCCTCCAATGCCGACATTCATCAGCAGTTAATTTTGTGCGCCTCAGCAACAAAGTAAGCCGGGGATTCAGGACTGCAACTGAGATGGCAATTGGGAGTCGTTCGGCGGAATGGCAACGCCAATGGATGTGGGAATACGAGAGGTATTGGCACTGGGATTGTGCTGGCAATTGGCTCGTAAAAAGCGGATCTCTGGCATTGTTTTGGCCGGCATAGTGCGATAACGCTTTAACGGTGATTTAGCGATCCTCGGAGCGGAGCGGATCGGAGCTCAGATCGGAGAGATCTAAGCCTCAGCCTGGCTGTGCCATTAAAGTTCCTCATCAAGTTTTATCGGCCATTAAAGCGAAATCCGTATTTAATTAACCAGGCCAAAATGTGAGCATGAATTGGCCAGCGGCGATTACTCCGGGTCTCCTATTTAGTTTGTTGCTGATTATGGCCCATAAAATGGGATCCACCATTGCGCAGGCGTGCCAAATTGGTTAACAAGCTCGGGAGATGCGAACGCGAACCGAATCCCCTCAATCTTGAGCCCCAGTATCCTGGCAGGGTGTTGAGTGGCAGATTACATGCATTAGGCTGCCCAGGCTGTCTGGCAGCCAGCTCTCCAGCGCCAGTCCCTGCTCCTCCAGATATATCCCATTTATCGCGCCATGACAAATTTACGGCTTGTAATTGCAGTCAGCTCGCAAAATTAAACCAGCGAAATATCCACAACTTCATAAGCGCCAAAAGCTGCCCATTCCCATTCCCATTCCCAGACTCTGAGACCCCGATCCGTATCCAAACGAATCGACAGACCATTGTCGGCAGTGCGCCGGCTCCGTCCTGACCGCTCCTCCGCTGATCGTGATCCTGGCGCTACCCTGTAATTTGCGTCTCCGGTTTCCTGCAAGCTCTCGAACCCTGACACAGCCCCGGCATTATTCAGTTTCGGTTCAGGCACTGGGAATTATTTGGATATAGATTCGGAACTAGTTTTTTTATAACTCAAATACAGGTTTAACTTTGATTAGTATTTAATTTAAAAATAGTGAAATAATTATTCAAAGGGATTTAAATACATTTATTATTATTCAAATACAGGTTTAGCTTAAAGTTTGATTTTTATTAAATTTGAATATAAAGAAATATTTAATCCAAGGTTTATTAATACATTTATTATTATTCTTCGTTTTATTCAGAATATTTTTTGCAGTGAAACGATGCTTACCCGCCGCCACCTTTCACCGCAACACCGATTGTGGGCTCAAATGGCCTGCATTGACTACCGGTGATTGGCGATTTTTAATGGCGGCCTGGCTCCTTGCCTCACTCCCAGCTCAGATCCAGTTCCATTTCCACTCCCACTCCTCGGCAGCGCGACACATAATTTATTCGTAAATTAGCCCGGCCAGCTGGCCGGCCAGCCACGTCAAAACAGCGGACGGCCAAACACCCCCACTGGATGTATGGACGAATGTATAGATGGATGGCTGAATGGTTGGATGACTGGCTGCCCGGCCAGTAGCCACTTAGTAGCTCCCACTCACCCTCTCTGGGGGTTGAGGATTACGGCGCAGGAGGAGGAGGAGGAGGTAGCCCTGGCTGGGTAAGGAGCGAATTCGGGTGCCGCCCATTAGCGTGTGTCCGTCTCTAGTCGGCCATGTTCATGTTGCCACTGCAATGTCCACTGGCATGCGGGGCTGCCAATGCTAAGAAAGGGCTGAAAGTATTCCAAAGTTATGTTTGCCATCCCCTTTTCCGAGTTAAGAGGCCATTAATGCGTAATGTTCAATCTGCCTGCTTCTAGGGGCTTACTTTGTGATTACAACAATTAGAAGTCAATAGAACTGCTGGTTATTATGGGTAAAATAACATTTTGGTCACCAAAAATAATATGCTTAACATATGATTTTAAAAGAAGGACAAATTAGTTGATCTCACTATTTGTAATCAAGAAAATGGAATAATATCAGCAAATATGAATATTAATCAACTTGTGAACCTACAAAACATTCAAAAAGAGTTGATATCTATATTCAAAGAATATTTAAATTATTATTTTTATGAAAAATTTAGATTTGGCTCTTAATTGTAAGATCTTAAAAATACATCTACTCAATAAGGTATTTATTTTGATATATACACATATTTCTATATTTTCATGTACGCTGAATGTTGTTTAATAGAAAGGGATTAGTTAATAGCAACAGCTTTTAATGTTATTTTACACTAAGGAAAAAACCGTTCTCAACGTAAAAGAAGGCCAAGAACAAAAATACCAGAAACGAGAAGAAAATGTTCATATTGAAAGAACGGTTTTGTAAGAATAAGTACTTTTAATTAAGTCCTCTCGTGTTCAAGAACGAATCGTTTTTGATTGAAATAAAAAAAGTCATATGAGGTTATATGAACTATTTTTTGAGCTTAGAAAACAACAACAGACTTAATTTTACATTTCTTCTGTAATTTATTATTCCTCTCGAAAAAACAAAATAGAGAACAATTTCGTCTCTACTACTTTTTTTGTAGTCATAGACAAACCTTATGCAATATAATTTTATGCCATACGTCCGCAAGCACACAATTCTAACATAAGGCGGATGTATGAAAAAAGTTAAATCATTTTAAGCATATATCGAAGAAGGATTATCCTTTAAAATGCTTAAAAAGGGCTCTAGCCTACACCCAAACAAAAAATCGTCATAGAAACTATACTATTGTTACATGAATGCTATGCTCTGGAGGATTACACATTTTTTAATAAGATGCTTATCAATTTGATAAAAGGAAAGTATACATTTTATACTTATCGGCACCAAGACTTCAGAATAATCACTAACGCGACAAACAGAAATGTACTAAATTCCAGCTAACGCGATATGTTATTGAATTTTCGATGTAAGTTCGTATAAAAATAATACTCGAAAGTACACAATTTAAATTGTAGAGTATAAAAAATAATCTTTAGACTATACATTTGATATTTTGCAGTATAAAATTTATACTAAACTCGTTAAAATGCTTAAGTATATTTTTAAGGCAATGCGTAGACAGGTTAAACTGTTGTTTATTTTTTTGGGTGTAGTCACATGTACCAGAAAATAGTAAGGTGTTTGATAAAGTCATAGCTATTTGTCGCCCAGCTAAAGGATTGATAAAAGGAAAACCACCTCTAGAATGCGAGACTTTTTCTCCTCGAACCAAAGTCCCGATCTCCAAACTCCAGCTGTCCAGGGTTACGAAGGAAAAAAAATGAAGCCAACGTGATCGACAAAAACGCAAATAAATTATGAATTGCCGGCCAAGAGCAGAGCAGTGCTCCGGTGTCCGGTGTTCGCTGCGGCGCTATCTTCGTGGCGCGGCGGAGGAGCCTGATTGATGGTTCCGCGCCTACGCCGCACAACGGGGAATTAAATGGTATTATTAAAAGGTAACAAGCTAAACGCCTTTTAAAATTTTCGGTGAGTGGCCGCTGTAATGGCAGGAGCAGCGTCATAAGCGAGGGGCTCCATCGCTGCAACGTGTTATTTATGCATTAGCGATGCAGCAGCAGAAGGGTCAAGTCGGGGTCCGAGTCCCAAGTGGAACTTGGAACTGCACCTGCCAAAACGGGGGCGACGAACCTCCTCCCTCCCTCGTGATGTGACTGACGATGTCGGACTGCGCCTGTCTTCTGGCCCGGGACCTTTGTGGATTTAAATAAATTCCAAATTAAGAAAAACCAAGCAGCAGCAAAAAGGGTTCACAGGGCGTTGTGTTCCCAAAGAGCAGAGCCAGAGACAGAGACCAGACCCCATCATCAATTCATCAAAACAGAAGAAGAAGGGCAAGGTGAAAGGGTTCCCAGTCCAGGCTACCGGCTACCGACTCCAGGATCCTAGTGATTAAAACAAAAAGGACGATAAGCAGCGGAAAAAATTAGAG
The DNA here is from genome assembly GCA_018153105.1 of Drosophila rufa. Taxonomy (NCBI): domain Eukaryota; kingdom Metazoa; phylum Arthropoda; class Insecta; order Diptera; family Drosophilidae; genus Drosophila; species Drosophila rufa. The sequence goes on from JAECXS010000085.1 coordinate 19,146,741, forward strand.
CAATGTGCGGTGAATATGGAATAAATTTCGACACAAAAATGTTCGTCGATAATGACGCAACATTTGAGGTTTTTTGATGTAGTTTTTTTTTTGGGTAGTAGCCGGCGGAAATGCGGCCATGAGCAGACAGGTGAGTTTCAGCTTTTGACGCACGACAAGGCTGGGGAGGAGCCGGAGACCAGACAGACGCTCTAGATGTTCCCCAGGAGAGAGATCGATGCCAGATACGCATCATGCGCGTGTCCAGCGTGCGCTGTCTATGAAAATTAGCCCACACTTCCCGGGCCCGAACTCCGCGGTGGTTTTTTAATCAATCGCGTGTGCGCTTCGATCCCCAGCTCTACAGAGCATCCCGGTTCCATCTTTGGGGTTCTCATCGATGCTCTAATGCCGTCGCATGACGGCTCATCACCTGCCTGTCGGATGAAGCAATCGCATCGCATCGACATCGACCTTTCGCAGGTTCGTGCTCCTTCAGCTGCCGCCGCATTTAGCTCACTGGGAGTTGCGTGATTTTAGCATTTGTTTCCTGATAAACTTTAATTACGGCCACATCTCGCAGCATCTGGATCTGTGGGTCTGTGGATCCGATCCGAATCGAACTCATTGAATTGGAGCGCCCCTGAGTTGTACAGGTGAATATATCGTAAGTATATTCAAATGTGCGTGTGGGTCGATTCATTACGACAAAAGCGGATATATGGAAATATATATTTACATTGTTTACTTGGTCGTGGTTGTGACACTAAGAAATACAAATTAATATTAGATAAATAAATAAGGAAAACATTTGTATTATAATTTTTGCAATATTATGTTTAAAGCAGGTAAGAAGCTTGCTTGACTGTGAAATATCGTCCATAGAAGGCTTTTTTTTTATAATTTTAATTTTAATTCATATTAAATTTTGTTTCTCGTATATTTTTAAATTACCCATACATTTTTCTCAGTGCTTACTTGTACATATACATATTCTTATTACTCCTCGTAATTATTATTTCACATCAAAAGGTTTGAATACACTTCCATCACCTGTTCATGTGACTGTTTCCACTGGAGCTTGTGTATTTATTTTGCTATCATTATCGAAGGACGTCGCGTCGATGAATGGGATCGGGCGATCACATGTGTTTCATCGTGTTTGTGTCTGAGGAGGACTTGCCTGTCGGCCAGGCAAACACACACTTAACGATTCATTTTATTGACTCCGAGAAACTGTTAATTGGTCACGTCTCGCGTTATTGATAAATGTTTGGCAATTTGTATGGCTGATCGGTGCGAGGGGATTTCGGATGCGGGTTCGGATTGGGGTTCGGGTTCAAGGGACTGCCTATGAGGCAGCCAGAGTCGCGCGACTTCAATCAGTTAGCGCTTTAACGGCGGTTAGCTAACAGCAGGTTAACGCTAACCCCATGTGCGAGTGCCACGTCGCTCATTATTAAGATGGATTCGGGGTCTAATCACGTGTTAACACAAATGAACACTCATTACCACCAAAAACGTGTGTGAGTGTGTGGAAGAGAGAGCGTCTCATAGTCATAATTTCTACCTCCGGAAAAAATGTGACAAGTGCGACACAGGCTTTGGAATTACGGAGCTTCCAACTTGCTTACGGCACTGAGGGAAAATTGTGCTAAAAAGTATAAAAAATCTCTGAAAAAGAGCAGAAAAAAATAGAAAATAAAATACAATTTTTATCAGATTTTCACTTAATGTATTAGCAATATTCTGTATATTATGAACTTAAAATATAAATTACAAAGTTATTATAGCTTATTAGACGTCAAAAGCTGAAAATAAATTATGTTTTAAGGCTTATCAACTCTTAAACTTCCAGTAAGAATAGTTTATAATAATAGTATGAATTAAGTGGACCAAATATAATTTACCATTTCACTAAAAATATGACTATTTAATACAATTAAAAATGCCGAAAATGCTGTTTTAAAATATATTATTTTCTTAGCAAACCAGTGATATTTTCTCCACAAGCTCTGGCATTTTCCAGGTGATATTTCCCCCAGTGCAAGTCACCCAGCGGTCTGTCTTTCCTAGCCTTTTATCGGCTTCGGCGGAAATCCCTTGTTCAACCCACACAGCCACACCAGGCACGGTGTCACACTCTCGCACTCACACAGAACCGCCGCTCCGCGCTGGCAGGCATGTCCTTTATGCGCGCTGATGCCTCAATACAAAACATCGATCCCTTTTCGATGATGATTCCTGATTAAGTGGCTGCGATTTGTCAAAATATTTCACGCTGCCGCAGGAGCGAGGCGGCGGAGTAAAAAATGATGGCCCGAGCACGTGAGCGGGGGTTGTGGGACACGGATTCGGAGCACTTAGTGTCATCGGGAATCTGTCTCAGTATCTCGACGCGGCTGTCACACGGCAGCGGCCACGTCCACAGCCAAGTCAAGTCAAGTCCGATGGTGACAGCGACACTGACAATGGCCACTCGGTTACCTGCAACTGTGCGACTCCCAGGCCTTACAGGTGATCCGAGTCCCTAGGCTGACACTAAAAAATGCCCAAAAATGCGTTATGTTTCAATAAATGGTTTGGGAGACAATGCCGAAATAGTAAACAGCCAAAGCCCGAGGACCTGTGATTTCCCGAGTGACAAAGAGTGACTAATTGGTGCCACGGATATTCCGGCATTGATTCCGCACTATCAATGATTTGTGCCACGATGCCGGCGGCGACATTCGAGATGGCAGCTAATTGATGTGCACCAATAAATCTGAATCTGGAACTTGGCCAGTGAGAGTGAATTTCGTTCCCAGGGGCCATCGTGGCGAAGGAGGAGAATAATAAAAAACCAAAAACCCATATTTTGGCAGTGCGAATGAGGAGAAAAGCCAACTCAATCCAATTACTCGCACCGCCCCGAAAGAGTCCGGTTAAGTGGGGCTAAGCCAGTGCCCCGGAACCAACGGGGCTTGGGGATTGGGGGAGCAGGGGAACCTGGAATCTGGAATCGAGGCGAGAAGCGGGGCTATCGAGGATCCGATGCTGAGAGCAGGAGGATCGGTGACACATGCGAGCTATCTGGCTGCCATAAAAGCAGCAACAGCAACCTGGATAAAAGCGGCTTTCACGGGCACTAGGGGACAGTGGTTGGGAGAAGGGATTAAGATCATTATTTCCTATATTTTTCATATATTTATTAGTTTATTTTCAGTGATTACAAACTTTTTCTAGGATTTTTAATTAACTTGTTAACATTTTTAGGAATAACTTGAAAACTTGATAAACATTAGCTTTAAAAAATCATTCGTTTAACTTAATTAAAGCAATTTTTTTCTTCTTATTAAAAATGCTCATTAGGGGCTGTCCATATATTACGTAATCACGAATTTGATCATTTTCGACCCCCTCCCCCCCTATGTAATCAAGAGTAATCATTGCAGAAACCCCCTCCCCTATGATTACGTAATCATAAACATTTTGTTTCCCCATAAATTCATTAAAAAAATTTGTTTTTAACATATATTTTGATAAATGATTACGTAATCATTGTCCAATAACCCCCCCTCCCCATATAATCAAACATAATCATTTCGCTGACCCCCTCCCCCCTGTAGGTGATTACGTAATATATGGAGAGCCCCTTATGGATTTTACTTTATTTATTATCACTTTGTTATAATAACTTTTTTGTACAATTTAATCACAAATTCTAAACTTTATCTAGACATTTATTGCATATATTAATTGCAAAATGTAAGTCAAGAAATACGTAAGAAATAATAAATAAATTCCTTTTCTTCTATGTAAATTTGTGCAGACTTTAAAAAGACCAAAATCTTACAAGTTTTGGGTTTTTCCATTAATTATAAAATTTTCTTAGACTCTTTTGGCATTTATTTCTTTTAAAATGTGAGTCCAGATTATCGTAAAAAATAATAAATAAATTGCTTACTTCTGCATAATTTCTTTAACATTTAAATAAGTTTAAAATCTTAGAAATTTTGAGCTTACATTTCGAATATTTTTATTGCAAACTCGATCCCACTGTTCTCGCGACGACCGGCTCGGCTGGGCAGCGGCGACAAAGGCTGACGCTGAAGTGATGACCGGACAACAAACTACATTCAGCAGATAAATACTGAATTTATGACTTAATTTAACTGCGAGCCAACGACAATTTTGATGATACGAGCGGAGGAGCGAAGGAGCGAAGGAGGAGCAGAGGACCCGAGGAGCCGCGGAGCTGCGGCTGGCGGGGATCGGCAAAGTGAGTGGGCAGTGGCAGCCACGGAGCGGACACAGCCCGTACATTAGCCAATCCTGGTCGCACATCGCTTCATTCACAGCCCGAGACACACATAATTCAAGTGGTACAGGGACAGGGGCTGCGATGGGATGGGTTTATCGCCGATGGTGATGTCTCTATTGGCCGCAGAATCTGCGAGGAGGCTGCTGCGCAGAGTTTTCCCCCGAAGCCAAAATGCACAGGGAATGCGAACAGGCTCTGGGAAAAGGGAGTGGAAACGGGATGCGGGCAACGAGGAGAGGGCAGCGATGGTTATCACTCAACTAGCTGGCCAGGGCATCAATTAATTTATGGGTTTGCGCAGCGCACAAATTGAGACTGAATTAGAGCAATTTCAGGCGGGAACCAGGGGGAGGATTCCGTCTTTTTAAAGGCTAAGGAATAAGGGATTAAATGGGACATCTCTAGGTTAAATTTAAGTGTCTAAATATAGTTAACAATATTTATAATAATAATCCAAGAAGTGTATATTCATTCAGAATTTATATTGAATATAATTAATTTGTTGCTCAATTATAAACAATAATTTTAAGGGCAATCTGATGTTCTTTCCCCGCTCTCCAACAGCTGACGGAGCAGTGAAATCTGGCCAAGAAGGAAAGCGATTTCAGGCAACTGCTGTTCTGGTAAAAGATGGGCAGGTTTCGGAGGTTCATGTGAAGGGTCACAGAGTTCAAGACAGGAAGGAAGCGGAGCTCGCACACAAAATGTGTTCTGCACCTCTGACTGGCTTTGCGTGTCTATCATCGGGCCGAGTCTTTGTCTAGGTCTTTGCCACAAAAGATTTTCACCTGCAGGCACCTCCAATTGCGACCTCGACTCTTGTGACAGCAATTAACCGTCTCAGTCAGGCGGATTGCTACGTCTGGAGGCGGTGCCTTTCCTTCTGGCTTCTTTCACCCAAAAACCGTGGACTTGGACTCTTCTGTGTACAAACTGTTGCCCCGGCGGAGACCGTTTCGTGACCCAAACAAATTATTAATTATTAATTGGGGAAAATATGCTGTAATTGTAGCGGTCGCTTCTTCTTCGCCTGACTGGCTGACAATGCCCGAAAATTAAATGAAATTAGCTTAGGTCTAATTTCACTTTGCATGTGACGAATTTTCCTCTCCCAGAGTTTCCAAACTGGCGCAGGAAAAGGTGCGTGATGGGATCGCAGTCTGGGTGATCCGTGGATCCATGATCTGCTCGATAGAACCCAACAGCTGGAAGTGCTGCTCATCCTTCCTTGCAGGCGATAATTGGAACACTAAATGCAATAACCGAAAATGTTTGCCATAATTAGCCCGGGAATTGGCTAATGGAGAGATGATCCCCGAGTTCGCAGATTGAGTGGAGTGCATTTAACACTTTGGAGCAGTTAACAGGCCCAGTTCTGACGCCTCACAGTGGGGTATTGGACCCGAAAAGTGGCGATTAATTCAAAAAACAATTTTTGCGTTCGATACATTTGATTATATTTTTTTGTTAATACATAAAATTCTGCACTTAACCGTATATGAGTTTTTCTCCTCAACCTAACAGAGGCTGAGGAATCGGTTGTCAAAGTTGCAATATATTTTCGGTGTCTTTAAAAAAGTAAAAAAAATCCTTTTTTTTGAGCATTTAAAAAAAAAAATTGTTTCCTTAAACGAAAATATACGCCAAAAAAGCTAAGCAATCTTTAAGATAATATATTTAACTATTTTTTAAATATTTTTTTAACATTATAAATTTCAATTTTATAAATAAAATTATTACAAATACAAAAAAATTAGCTAAAAATTCCACATTTTTTAACTTTAGGTAGACAAAAAGTAATGCGCCACGCGGTCCCACGCGATATTTTAAATGAGGTGTTATTCCCTAGATATTCAGCTTAACCGCCTCATTCACACAATTTTGCACAAATTTGCACAAATTTGTTCAAATTCAATTTTAGTGGATATACTGATAGCGCGCACACTACAAGCGCAGGCGTTGCGCTGCCAGCTGAGTTTCTAAAACCCGCCGAGATCAGTACTGGCGCCCATGAGACATCTTCAACAAATAGCGACTCATCTAGCGAAGATTGAACAAACAAAGATTTCCAAAAAACCGAAATTAAATAAATAAATAAAATGTTATATAAAAATAAAATAATTTTTTTTTATTTATAGGTTTGACTAAAAATACCAAATAAAGAATAGTTTTTATTTTTTTTAGTATTTTTTCTTAACATTTTTGAGTTTTTAAAAAAACTAGTTGGTAAATGTTGAACAAATTTTGTAAGATTATTAAGTCAATAATAATACATAATAACAAATAATTAATTTTTTTAACTTGGTATTTTTAGTAAAAAATTAAATAAATTAAACTATTTTTTATATGGCAGCTATAAGATATAGTAGTCCGATTCTGATAAAAATTTTCCTTAAAATCTGGAATATTTTGAGACTTCTTATGTAAAAATTTGGTAACAAAATTTTTAAAAACTAAAAAAAATTTCATACTAAAACAAATTTTGAAAAATTAATTTTAATTTTAAAAAAAAAAAAAATAATTTAATTTAAAAACAAACAACTTTTTTTTACTTAGTTTTGTCATATCTAACAGAAAAAAAAAGTCTCCATCCAAAATATACCCACCAGATTTGATCGCCACTTTTCGGGTCCAATACCCCACTGTGCGCCTTCTCTTGCCCAACAAAGAACGAGAACCCGGCTCAAAGCGGAGTCTGCGGCGGCGAGGTCGATAATTTTGATTTATGTGGGTAAATCATGAAGGGAACGCAAAGATTTACGATGGATCAGCGGCAGATTTATTACTTTTTGATAGCGGGCGAAGAGGATTCGCCAGCGAACTCAAAACCGAACAGAAATCGAGAGGAGTCGAAGCCGAGCGAGATGCTATCTCGCCTGCAGCCGCTTAATGCGTGCCGCCGTGTATTTAAGTTATTCTAATTTGCCTGCCTGCCTCTCTGCCAATGCAGATGCAGATGCCTTTCCTTGGCTCTCATTCCCATTCCCATGCAGCCGGAAAGGTGTCAGCAGCGGCGGCCCGAAAGTGTCCCATTGTCGTCGCCCCGAAAAGGATAAGGTGCCGCTGGAGCTGCTGCTGCTGCAGTCAGGTAACAACAGGTAACAATAACAGCTCAGCCGCCGCTTATGCTACAGCCTCCAGATAAGCATCTCAAGGGGTTGCTGGCCTGGTCAATATTACCAAATTATTTAAATTAAATGTGAATCGAAGTGGGTAATATTAATAAAATAACTAAGATATTAAGTGAGACTATATTTGGGGCATTTACTTACTATACTTTATATTTATGATATATATTTAATTTTATTTAATATTCCTTTATTAATAACCAAATAAACATCTCTGCCGCTGTTAGTGTTAAGACTTCTGCTATAAGATCAAGTTATTCAGGGAAAATATGAAAAACATTTTATAAATTTACTAAATCAACTAAAAACAACTTACTTTTTATAAATAAAATCTATAATAAATTACTATAGTAATTAAAGTATTAACTTGGTAACTTGGAAGCTTAAATTCGTTGCTTAAACATTCTCGTTAAACCGTTCAACTTTTTAATATGAGTTTATTTTAATTTTGTTTAAAAATGTAAACCAAATTAATTTAGAATGACCAGGATTATATTGATCCTTATTCTCCATTGAATGAATCTATACAAAATATATCAGCTATTGTAAAGCTTAATCATTTACCTGTATTATTATATATTCTATGGCTAATAATTAGTTTTGATTGCAGGTTAAGGGCTCTTATTAAATCTCGTTTAAGTGAACCAAGCTTATAGTAGGCACCTGCCTGCATTTGTGCAATTATTTAAATGCCCTATGAAAAATTTATAAACGCTAATGTTAATGGTTGGTTTTCAACCAAAGAAATTATACGTATCTGCCACTTGTAAGCTTATTTAATTGTTAAATCAATAACCACAGAAAGCTTCAGTGAGCAAACTAAGAGAAATTATTTAGTATTACAAGCTGCTTAGGGAATAAGGAATATTATAAATAAATTAAACTAGTAACTAAAGATAGAAGGAAAAACGAACCTTTCCAGTGAAATATATTTAGGGACTGCCAACCATCTGATACTAAAATCAGCTAAAGGCCAACAATAAGTCATTTTATATCTTTAAGAAAGTGCAACACTCACTGGCAAAAGGTATTGTGGCAATTTGTGTCTGCCATTTAAGCGAAGTTTCGAAATAGCCAAGTTGGGTTTTGCATTGGCCAAAGGGAGTTGCAACTGAGCAGCTACTGCAATTAGTGGCAACAACATCTTGTTGGCGGCTTCGATTTTCCACCGTTTTTCCTTTGTTTTTTGGCTGCAAAAAAAGTCGAAAATCGCAAAAAGATGGCAGCTCAGATGGATGGGAGCTGCGAACTGCAATCGCGATTATTCCTAGCTGGGCTTCGAGTGCAATTATAACGGAGCAGCGTGGTAATTACCTGTGAATGGCATTTGCATAATAACAGCCGTGCCGGCGGCACAATGGGTGATATCAATGCAGGCCACTGCCGGAGGCGGCAGTGGTGTGGGGGTACTCCCACAACCCACAACCGGGGTGAAGGGTCGGGCCTGGGGAGTCGTTGTGGACGCGGGTGGTTGCCTGAGCTGCTCCGGCAACTGCAGCGGTCGCGTTTCTGCAGCCAATGCCCCGCCATTCGAGCAAAAACAATCGCAATTACGAGGCTATCCGTAGCAGTGGCAGTGCAACTTCAGGGGAGAGGGCTCTCCAGGTAGCTCTCTACACTGAGATTTGAGTTACAGAGCGTTTGGGTAAGGAATTGCATTTTAAAGATAAATAAACTACCATTTAAATGGCAATTTTAGGTGTTTAAACCAAATTTCCTCACATTTGTCTCCTGAATAAGTTTTTAGGAATGATAATACGCATTTAAATTGTAATTTTTAATTTTTAAATATCACATGATTATTAAGTTTCATGTTTCATGTTTTCATGTTTAATAAGTTTTCATGTTTAATTAATAATCAGCTAAGTTTAAGGTTTTAAGATTGTTTTTTATGTAGATACCTTTCTCTGAGTTACTTTATTTATTATTTGAAAATACATAATTATCAGATTATTTATAGGCTGCTAGATCTGTTTATATCCTTGATTTAACTAATGAGTGATATTAAAAAGGGTTTTTCAATTTTCAGGACTTCTTAATAAGCTAATTATCTTTATATATTTATAGCATTTTATATTTATCCCTTTCCTTGATTTCCCATGTATTTCTTTCTACTTAACTTGTTTTACTCCAAGCTTATCCTACTAAATTTCTCTCACTGTGCTGGGAGGTCGAGGCCATCAGCTTGGCTCGCAATCCCTTGGCAGTCGCCGCTGCCCACCGAGCTAACACGCTTGATGGCATCACCTTTACCAGCCGCGGCTGGGTGTTGGTTTTGGCTTGGTTTCGGAGTGTTGGGAGTTGGTACCAGGTAGCCTCCCAGGAGGCGGAGGAGGAGTACGAGAGTTCGAGTCGGAATCGGAGTTGCTGCTGGTGTTGGTGTTGGTGTTGGTGCCACGCTCTGACGGCTGTTCCGCCATTTTGTTGCGCTTTCCGTGGGTTCCGTGGCGATGTGGCTGTTGCCACTGCACTTGGTTGCAATGTAGCCAGTTGTCGGTTTGATGCACAGAACAAAAATAATGGAAATATCAATATTAAGCGGACAATTGCGATTTCTTCTATATGTATTTTGCATTTAGAAAAAAAAGATTTTTAAAGTTTTTTGATCATTTTTTCAGTGCTTAGCTTGATTAATTTATCCTTTTTTAACTTCCTTGAGCTTTAGTCCCTTTAAAGGTATTAATCTTTTGACTCCCTAGTTTCTGGGACTTCACTTGAACATCCTCTTTTAATTGCCATAGATCAAGACTGAATTGGTTGTAAATTAAGATCAATTCATACATTATATTAGGGAGAGTTCAGGGTGTATTGCAATACCTTATTTGTTTCCGATATTTTATTTATTCGAGTTGATAATTTCAATTAGCATTATTAAATAGCCTTACATTTTAACTAAATTTATATAATTTAATATTATTTTAATAGGTGTTAAAGGTTTTTCAAGGGATTAAATGGAATAAATACAAATAAAAATACTCGAGTTGATAATTTCAATAAGCATTATTAAATAGCCTTACATTTTAACTAAATTTATATAATTTAAGATTATTTTGATAGGAGTTAAAGGTTTTTCAAGGCATTAAAGGGAATAAATATAAATACAAATACTCGAGTTGATAATTTCAACAACCATTATTAAATAGCCTTACATTTTAACTAAATTTATATAATTTAAGATTATTTTGATAGGAGTTAAAGGTTTTTCAAGGGATTAAAGGGAATAAATACAAATACAAATACTCGAGTTCATAATTTCAATAAGCATTATTAAATAGCCTTACATTTTAACTAAATTGATATAATTTAAGATTATTTTAATAGGTGTTAAAGGTTTTTCAAGGGATTAAAGGGAATAAATATAAATACAAATACACCTCCGATTGAGGTTCTTCTGGTTCAAGCCTTGTCTTTCTTTTCTGCTTATTCTATTTTAGGTTTAGGTTTAAGACCTAGTTTTTTCCTGTGTGCCTTTGCCAGTTGCTAATGTCGCTCCCCTGCGGCGCCACCGCCTCCGCTGCCTCCCCGGCCGCCCTCAACTGGTAACAATGTTAATCGCTCCTATGGTTTGCTCAAGATTCGGGTGACTAAAGACGTTTCTACGTCCATTTATATGCAAATTGCGGTAGTTATCGCCATTTTGTTTTCCATGTTTTTCATTTTCATTTTGCCAGCTTGCCAGCCTGCCTGCCTGGTTTTTCCTATTGCGCTTTTTGTGCAACTTCTAATTGCAGCTGCAGTGGAGCTCAGAGCTTAGAGCTCGCAGCTCGGAACGTGGAGAAACTGGCGTGGAAACGGGAGCTACTGGATCCGCATTTAATTAACCCTATAACGGTCGGCTGGCCAAGAGCGCCAGCTCTCGTACCATTCGATAGTTTGAATTTGAATTCGTGAATTATACGATGCGGTCACTAAGCACAGGCCCCTTTCGCATTTTCCCTTACTTTTCCCTTGGATTTGACTAGGAGTTTGATTCGGATTTTCTCCCTTGAGAGATTCAAATTTGACTTGGACATGTTTTTGAATCCCGAACTGGAGGAGCGGAGGAGCAGAGGAGCGGAGGAGCGGCTTTTGTTATCGAATGCAAAACTATTTAGCCATTGCATGTTGTTAATAATTTTAAAATCAGATTTCCGCAAGTTTGACGCAGACACGAAGGTAGTCGAGAGTCGGTAGCCTTAGCTGGAGGAGCTATATGCTTTTTCCCCTTTGATTTCTTGAGCTTTTTGCTTGCTGTTTTTGCAGCTCCATGACGTGTCCGTGTCTTGATTGCGGTTTCTGCCCTTAAAAGCGGCGACTGCGGGGCCAGCGCCAACTGCTACTTAAGGCGGGGCAACTGCTACTTCAGGAGCGGATCGAGGAAGGAGCAGGAACGGGAGCTGGAACGGGAACGGGAGCTCCTGACAATTGTTGCGCAATTACACAGAAGACCTATGGGCACGCAACTTTTGGACGGTTTTGCGGTCCGCAGTGCGGACTTTGTCTCAGCTGAAAACTCAAACTCGGAGAATCAAATCGAATCCGAGTCCAGGCAGACGCTTAAACTCACATCACGCCTCAGCAAACTGCAGCAGTGGCAGCGGCAACAGCAACACAAGTTGCAACCTGATGTGGCTAATGCTGGCGATGTTCTTGCCGCTGCACTGCGGAAAAATCAGAAAAATATTAGGCTACACACTTAGGGTTTACTTTAAAAATTGTACTGACTATGCTGGTAAGGTTAACACCTTCCACAGACTTGTTTTGGATTGAACTCCATTAGTTATAGTATATATTCTCTGGATACAATTCCACATACAGGTTTCGTATGATATTAAGACACTACAATACTCAGAACACTATAATTTATCTACTTTTTGTTATTTCCTTTAGTATTCTTTCTCTAAAATCTTTCGGGGCATTAAAAGCGTTATTTCCACTTTGATGCACTTCAATTAATGAAAGTTACAACATAGTGTCATAGCTCCATAAGGAAACTTTATGCAAATGGATCAGTTAGCTCTGCTTAAAAAAATATTACTTTTAAATTGATATTTAAAGAACATCCTACTACCATCATTTTAATTACAATAAAGTAGCTAAGTTCAGTTTGAATCGAAGATGGGTCAGAGATTATTTAATAAAATAAAGAATTAGTGTGGCCATTTGTTATAGATTTCAAAAGACATTTAAGGTTAACTTAAAAGTAAAAATAAATTGGTTGGAATTCAAGGAACACTTCACTTTATTAAAGAGATCATAGGCGTTATTATCAGGTAACGAAAGCCTCTAAAAATATTGATATCTATATGATAATATAATATAATTTTAGTCATAAATCTCATATTTGTGTGCCAAAAAAAGTAACATATTTGTTATATTTTCTTCTTGATTATTTTGCTATTTTTTCTGTGTGTCCTATTGCCAATACTGTTGCTGATGTTCCTACGGCTGCCGCTGCTGCTTCTGTTGATATTTCTCCCGTTGTTGCCGACTGCAGTTGCTGCTTCTTGTGGCCGCTGTCCTCGGGTTCGTCCTCAATCACGCCATCGCCATGCACATGAACTACATTCTGTCCGTCTTTGTCTCGGATCCGCTTAGCCGGCTCCTGGCCCCGCAACTCCTCCGGAGACCCGATCCCCCCTGTTTGGATGTTTCTGTTTGCTGCAAAATCAATGTTGACGCAAATACGTGTATGTAGAATCATTTTGCCGACAGTTCAGACTTATTTCTTTCGCTACCGAATTTAATTGGATTTTCTCCCTGACTTAAGGGCTTTAACTGCTGTGGTATGTGGAAATCATTTCTGGCCCCAGTCGCCCAGACACGCAATGCGATCACGTCGCCCCGCTCTGGGCCCGATCCCGCTCCCGATCCCCAGTAAAAACTCACTTAATTTAGCAACTGCGAAAAGTTAATCATTACATTCCGGCGGCTGGCATCCAAGTGGGTCGCTCCAGCTCCAACTCCAACTCCGAGTGGTGCGTGCTCGCCGGGATATTGATGCACATGAGTCAGCCGCTTGCCAGCTTCAGTATCTAAATCTGAGTGACAGACCCAACAAATGGATTAAGGCTGAAGGATTATACAGCTAAAATATGGGCTTATAATTATTAAATTTGTGGCATTTCTCGCTTACATATTTTTATGGAAATGTGACGGCTTTGTAATTAATTAAACTTTTAACAGGAACATATCCGAGTGCTAGGAAAAAAAATATAATTATTAGCCTCTGCTTAACTTTAAAGTTATTGTGAGGGAGGATAGGTACTAAAAGAAAATATAAAAAACCTTCTACAAAAATTAAAAAAAAGAATTGAAATTAGGCTAACAATTTCTTACGACTTCAAGGGAGTCCCTGAACCATCTCATATAAACCTTCGCAGACTGTCAAAATTAATGGATATTTAAAAAAACCCATTTCGGGCTTACATCAACCTTGGGAAGAATCAGGAAGTCTTCGCAATTTGCTCTACAAAAAGAGCACACAGATTTGTTTGCTTGGCATTACTCAGCGAAATTTGATGAATATTTTGCATTGCAAATGGGAAAAAGCAACTGAGGCCAGACAAAAAGCGACACTTTAATCATTCTGAGCAAGCGCTAAACATTTCCGACCAACAAAAACACAAAACTTGAGCATATTTCCGCTGGTTTTGGTTTTCAGAAAGAAGGTTATACACCAGGAAAATTACTTATGCCTATTAGAATTTGAAGTGGAAAATGTATTAATAGAATAATGATTGCAAATAAACCAATAGAAGGAGATAATATTATTGGCAAATAAATTAAATAAATATATATAATAATTTACAAGTTTTTACTACCAAATGTAAGTGCAAAACTCTGTAAAATAGTATATACAAGTAACAAGACCTTTTTATATTTCATATATATGTAATATAGAGTTTTAACATAATATAATTAAGAAAACTTAGCTCTTAAAATCTATAATAAGCTAAGAAACTCTGAGATAACGACTGGAAACACACTTTCTTGAGCTATACTCCTTGAATTAAATATTATCTTCAATGGTACTTGAGAGATTTAAGTTCATTTTTGAGCAATACTCCTTGAGCAATACTCAATGGTACTTGAGAGATTTAAGTTCATTTTTAAGCAATACTCCTTGAATTAAATATTATTTTCAATGGTACTTGAGAGATTTAAGTTCATTTGCTAGTTCTAAGCGAAAATTTCCCTTTGTGTAAACTCCAGCTCTGGAGGAAAGGTGCCCGGCGACTGTCTTTCTCTCTGGAAGGAAGCTACGGGTTTGTGTTTGAAAGTTATTTTCTATTTGTTTGTTAACATTACGAAATTCCTATTCTCCTGTCCGAGCTGGAGTGGGAGAACACTCCATCCCTCGGTTGTTTTTTTCACGGTTCACCAAGTCGGTGGCCGTTCCCTGTCTCCTCCTGCTCCCGCCCAAAAAAAACAAAAAAGAGAAGTAGAAGCCCCCGCCTTGGTGGAAATCAGCATATGCATATGCCTACATGTGGGTAAACACCACCGCGTCGCTAACCACGTCCACAAAAACTCCGCCCGGCGCTGAGCACTTCTTGTCTACATTGTTTGGAATATTTCCAGCCGGACAGCGGACAACGGACAACGGACAACGGACAAGCGGACAGCGGCGAGCAAACAAAAACAGGAAGCGTGGCTACCACAAATATGCACGGAACAGTCGAGGGCTTGGCCATAAGTTTGGGTTTGGATGTAGATACTAGATCGGTATCTTGGCTGGAAACTTGGCCACTTTGCTACCGAAATAATGGCGGCCGGCAGGCGTTAGCCAAGGCGGCCATAATTAATGCGCCCATCCCCGAAATAAAAGCCGCACGAAACGCAATTAGAAGCAGGCACACACAGTCGAACTTCGCTAGGAAGACAGTAAACAAAAAAAAATTTTAAAAAACATCTGTCATGTAAAATAATAGATTATGGAAATTATTTAATAGGCAGACCCCTTTGGGCAGGGTATTTTTGCATCTTAAATATAATAATATAAAGTAAGGCACAATTTGGTAAGGTTTTCTGCAGTATAACTTCCTTCCTTCCTTTCCATGAATTTTGTTACTTAGCCATTGCTATAATTAGAATCATCTCAAGATCAGACTTTTTTCAAATAGCTCAATTTAGAAACAATTGAAGCGGTAAACAATGACCATAAACAATGTTAAATTTTACATACATATATTAATAGTATAAATAATAGCGTTAAATGGGTGTTATAAAAATCGGCTCCTAATTACTTTAGAACTAAATAAAATTTATATTCTGGGAGGTGGTAACATCGCTTAAATTTTTTATTGTATTTATTTCTGTAATTAAATAGTGAATTATGACAAAAATAATTATAAATATTGTTATTATACATTTAATAATCAACGATTTGATATAGTTTTGATCCTATAATGATCATCCAGAACTTCCATTATTTAATTTTAAAAAATTATTCAAGCTTAATTTGTATCAAACTCCTAAAATAAATTGAAGAAGAATTAATCGAACCAAATGTAATGGTAAATAATGAAAAACATTATATTTATATTAGTTTAATATTTAACTAATCGACTTTATTTTTAATTCGAATAAGATCTAAATTGGCCATTCTGAGCCGATAATTTTCAGCTATATTCGAAAATGTAGTCAAATACTAATTTAACTAGTTAAAAAGTAAATAATTTGCTTTAAAGGTAAACAAAATCAATCTTAATTCCCTAAAAAAACCTAATAAATACTATGTTTCAACTATAGAAGCGGCACTGTAGCAGCGGACACTAATTTGTGGCGGCTATGGAGGGTTAATTTGCGCCCCTTCGGGCGGTTCGTTAGATACAGTGATAAATGTTTAATTAGCCGCGTTATTAATCTAATCAATCATGCTGGCCGAAATCAATCAGGCGGGGGCTGGCGGGGGGCTCAGCTCCTCTGGCCAGGGAGATATCTTCAAACAGAAACCCCCTTCGCTCCATCTCTGGGTTGTTGGCTTTCTTTGAGCCGCCAAGCTCACTGCTCATTGGTCATTGCGCAAGCAAGGCATTTACCTGCGTGCAAGCGAGATGACTGGAGTAGCTGGCAGGGCGCACAGACCCGCCTCTCACTCGCTCTCGCTCAGCTTGAGTTTGACTCAAAGCGCGGCTCTTTCACTCAGTGCTATTATGTAAGGGTAAGGTGAGCTGAACTCAACGCGCATGTATGGCTCTCTTCCTTCCCCTCTCACACTCTCTTTCCAAAGCAGCTAAATATTTTTTAGTGGAAGCAACTTTTGCTTAGTCTTTTATCAACATAAATAAATTAATGTGTGTCTGCCTCGGGGCCTTTGAAAAGTTCTAGGCACGCGTGTTGTTGTTTCGTTTCTGCGGTGGCATTTTGAATGGCAGAAGTTTGCCATTTAATCACCGCACGAATCATTGTTATTTTGCGCTGGCAAATTATAGGCCATTAAAATTGATTATTTTTCATTATCAGTGTGGGAGGCAGTCGCCGCCTCTGTCGCACCCCCTGAGCGCCTGGGGGGAGGGATAGAAATGGGACGCCACTGTGGAGAGTTGCGCTCGAACTGAACTTCCGACACTTGCACACACACACAAACCGACACAGAGGAGTACAGTTACTTGGCGGCCATTACACGGCTCCTGATTTCTGTAATTTCAGCCAACCAGCAACGGCCAGCGAGTCAAAAGGGGGAAGAGCGGGCGAAAAATAAATCAATTAGGCGATCCATCTCCGCCGCTTGCCGCTCCTGTCACTCTGCACTGCAATTGCATGGCCACTCTGCTGCATCTCGCTCGCTCCCTGCGCAGGCGTCCCTCTCTGCAGCTAGCCCCTCTCGCTTGCTCCCGTCGAGTGGCCAGGCCGGCGCTAATCGGTTACGCGCCACTCTCTCTCCACTTTCCACTCTCCGCTCTCCAACCGAAGAAGTGGAGTCGCCTCCAACGCGGACTCATTGGTTTCTCGTCCGGCCAAGTCACCAATGTCCGCCAATGTCTCGTGTAATGCGTTTTTTCCACGTCCCTGTCCTCGGAAGGGGTGCTTCTGGTTTCGGGTGGGGGGGTAACAAAGGGGAGATAATGGAGTAAAGACTGGATCACGGAGAAAAATGACCAAGTTTGGTAAGGTAATAAGTTCAAGACAGTTATTAACTGGGTCTCTTAAATAATTCTTCAAACTCTCTTGTCTTAAACATAATCCTTATAAGTAACCTATATTATCTTAATTTTCATTAAAGTACTTCCAAATTTTAAATGCAAATTTTAATTATATTTATTTTTATTAATCTTTGTAAGGTATGTATTTGTTTTAACTTAATTTAGTTTAAAGCGTATTAAAGTTTTTTATTATTATTTAATATATTAAAGTTTATTATTAAGCTACAAATGGTTCCCATATGGATTCCAATTCTAAAAGAGTCGACATCATTTTTAAACTACTTCAAGAAATTATCATCAGAAGTGAACATCGAAAATAGCCTTAAATACTTTCTTTATTAATTAACTTGGGTACATCATTTTTTAATAAAAAAATTACTTTACATGTTTAAGTTTAGGATAAAGAACTTTAGTATGATGACAGTGTAGAGCATTTTAATTGGTTAATATTATTAAATCCACGAACACTCCATATAAATTGAAACCTTAGGAAGCTTCGAAAAATAGTCACACATTTTATAAGAATTGTATTGTTAAGAAATGGTTAATAATTATTTTAATTATACCCGTATTTTCGTATTTAGAATTTTCATCAATTATTTCTATATATTTTGTATGCTTATAAAATATAAATAAAAATGCTCAAATCAAAAAAGGATTGTTTATTTGCATTTTCAAAGTATTAATTTCCATTTAAAATCATCAAAAATATGAACCTTCAACTAATTTAAAACCGAAATACATACTACCAAGCCCCAGTTTTATTTCCCAGTGTGGCTTTCAGTGATCCATGATTGACAGCCATTTCTAAGTGTCAGCGTTTCCATAAAAAAAACTTTTTCAAGTCGCAACGGGCCAGCCAGTGGTATTACCAAACAAAATCGCTCGTCAATTATGAAGGCCCGCCGAAAGCAACTGGTAGCAAAGGCGAGCTCTAGCCTGAAAGTTTGATAAACAATGCACTGAAATCGAAGGCCCGAGCAATTAATTATTGAACTTTTACAACTTTGCCTCGGCTATGGGATTGGGGCTTGGATTTCTTGCCGTATTTTCGCTCAAGTGTGCGACGACGCTCAAAGAGAGATCCCCCGAATGCTCAGTGGCCGGCTCGACCACAACCACAAGCAAACCAGAATGCAGTGAAGGCACAAGCAAAGGCAGCGGCAACGGCAACCCGATCCCGAGCTGTATAGCTATAGCTGGAGCGGAGCTAAAGCCAAGTGGCTCTCGGCTGCGGGCCCAGACCAGGGTCCAGTTCCAGTTCAGTCTCAGTCAGCGAGTCGGCGGGCGTTGAGTTGGATTGAGTGTGAGTGCGAGTGCGATTGTGCGGTGCGCGTCGAGTCAGCGAGCGTTGAGCAGCAGCGGCAACAGCAACAGCCAACACTGGCAGCACCACCAAAAGCAACAGCAACACTATCGACCAGCAGCAACACCAGCCACGGTTCCGGTCCGCGTTCCCCTTGAGAGTGGTAGCCCGAAAAAAAAACCGTCGGAAAAACGGAGCTCCCGAAAATGCCGCCTTTCAAAAAAAAGTAACTCCAGAAGTAAAGTATAACCAAGAACTGCTAGCCTGGCATGGCCACTACGACATCACCCGGCCCCACCAGGACAACCACTAAGATATCCCTGCCGGTATCAGGACCAATACCAGGACCAGGATCAGGATCAGGCGGCGGCGGTGAGTCCCCCGCTGGAATCATGCCCATGGCCGTTGTGCCACTGCCGTCGCATCTGCAGCTGCTGGGCAGATCCGCCGGAGGCGTTGGCCAGCCGACGGCAATGACGCCCTTGTCGCCCACGGGAGCGTCTACAGGTGAGTGGTCGAAAAAAATTAACACCTGGGGATTTATCACTGTTAACTTCATATTAGAACGATTAAAAAGGAATAAGGGAAAATATGAAGAGCGAGAAACAATATTTTACACGCACCAAGCGATTTTTATTTATTTTTAATATCCAATTTCATATCCCAACTTTGTTCGGACCTTAGGGCCACTTTCTTAATGGGTGGCTATGCCTAACATAAAGTTAAGTTATGGAAAATGCTAATAGTTAGTATGACAACAGCCAATTTATAAATTTTGAAAATTTTAGCTTAATATCGAGAAGATGGGTAATGAAACAAGACACTTATTGATAGTTTTATTAAGAAAATGTTTGTATTATCTAATTTCATAAAGAGAATATGTACCAAATCTCTTAAAAATATATAAACAACAAATGATTATTTTCTGAAAATTAGAATTAAACTAATAAATATAAAACAAAAAGTGTTTTATATATATAATTAAAATAATGTACATTTCATAAGGATAATATTGTAATATCATAAGGAGGACACATTGATAATCAAAACTAAAACTCTCCAGCTTCTTGGTTCTCTAGAATAAAAAATATAAATACTTTTACACTTATTTATTTACTTGTATTTATTTTTAACCAAGCACCAAAGTTGCATAAAAAGTGCTTCAAATAAAATCACTACTTAGTCATTTAATATGTTATTTTATTTAATTGAACAATACCTTCTTTCTCAGGCTAACTAATTTAAATCTTCCATAATATAGCAACAAATCAAGTTTTAAATATCAATACGTTCAACCATTACCTTTATTACCCCGTTTTTCAACTTTATTCTTTTAAAATTAATTTATTATCAATTCGTAATTAATTGTACACTATTCAGTGAACTATGCAAATATGGGAATAAACTGAATACCGGAATAATATGAATATTAGATTAAAATCTTTAGTGTCCTATTTTGTAGTAACAGCCTTACCTTATAAAGTTGCTTCTGCACCCTTTAGATACTGCCTCTAATAATGCTTATGTTACTTCTGGTGCTTCCAAAAAAGCCTCCACCCTTGTCCCTGTATTTACCGCAAATATTTCTGTTAATATTGCTACCAAATTCCAGCGATATTGCTGCGTTATCTGCGGATGTTGCTCGTGTTGTGCTGCTGCTGCACGCTCCATGTGAGCCGCAAGTTTTCGGGGCGAATTCCGTGAACTGACAGGGATATCGGAATCGGGGGCCCGAAACAGTTTAAGACAAAAGCCAGCCACAAGAAACTGGTGGCACTAGTCAAATGCCTGCTGGAAAAAGTGCAATGATTTGGAAATTTCACAACAGCAACAGCCACAGCAACGCAGAAACACTGCAGCAGCAGCAACACACAGCACACACAACAGACTACACACAACTGTGGCAACTGTTTTGGTCTTTCGCACATCAGTGGCAATTTGTTTTGCACAAGTATGGGTTGTCAAATAAAATTAGTTCACGTCGACGGCCATCGAATGTATCTGCAAGATACACACCGAGCCCCGTCCCGGATGGAGGGGGGCGACCAAAGCTTTGACTTGTCTCTAGAAGGTGTTGGAAGTTGCACAATAAATAAATAATTATAAAAAGAGCCCAGGCAGAGAAGAGGAGAAAATAAAAGGCAGAGAAAGACACCAACCGGAGGCGGGAGGCGGGAGGCGGGAGACGGGAACAGGAGGGACTCACTGGGGTACATGGCATACTCGTCGTACATTGAAGTTTAAGCATAGGGCAGAAACCATACTTAGGGGTCTCGGGTTTCGTGGTGCGTGTATTCGCATTATTCTTAGAAAGCCAAGCGTATAAAAGGTGTGCACAATGATTTTGAAGACTGCCCCGGTTCCTCGCTTCGAAATGCACATGGCCAGGCCCGGAGAACTCCTTACGTTACTGCTTGCCTTGCGTTACGTACTCCTCTCGCTATATATGCAGATGTGTGTCACCCAAGTTGGAAGTTCGGCCGCCTTACGAACCGGGGGTTATCATTTCACGGCTGCTCAGGGTTATTTTTTTCCAGCAACCTGACAAAAAAGGGAAATAGCGACTTAAGTGTGTCAGCTTGGTGGGGGTTGTAACAGTAACAGTAATTTGTAACTAGTAATTAGTAATAACTTGGTAACTTCCAAACTTAAGCAGGTTAGTTTTGATAAGATTGCTTTCTGATTTGATTTTCTATTCACATACTTAATTTCAACTCGATCGGGCAAGTCTTAACGTCACTAAATGGATTTTGGCTGCTCTCTAAAATATTCCCTTTAAGTAGCCGCCAAAAGTAGGCAATAATTCTCTTTAACGAGGAGGCACCTAGTAAAAGCTTTAAATATGTTTATTATTTAAGGTAATCTGTCGTATTTACACCTAATAATATCCAATAAATAATTTGCCTATATGTGAATGGCTATTTTTAAGCGATTTCTACAATAGGTATTAGGGCTACACTTTAAAAGCAATATGTAAGCTGTCTTTAATGGGTTTTTTAATATATATTTAATAGTTCGGTAATAATAATAGCACGGATAAATAATTAAAACTTGCAAGTAATCTGTCGAAGCAGTATTCTCTTTTTCCGAAATAGTTTCCTAAAATTAAAGAAACGCCCAAATTATTGTAAACAAATTTGAAGCTTTTTAAATTTAACTTATTTTTGTGTAGTTTCCAAAGTTTTTCCTAATTTCCCTTCACTTCAAATCCTTAAAAAATATTATTTGAACAAAAATTCACAAATTACCTTCACATAATACAATGTATTCCTAGGGTATTTACACTCCACTGGCTAGCCACAATTTTTATAATAAATTATATATATAGATTATAAGCCACAAGCGTACAATAAAATCCAATAGAGGATGGCATAAAATTAGAGTGACTTAAGTGTATGTAAAAAGACCCCTGGTCCCCTCCATTTTCCCCCGCCGAAGAAGTAGAATTCTTGGAGCTTAGGAAAATGTGCGAAGATCGCAGTAATGCGCACTGGGCAGTAAAAACCAGAAGCTTTGGAGGACGAGTAATGCGCTGCGCGCGACAAACAAGATCAGCGAGCACTAACTGGCGGGCCAGGGACTGGGGATGCGGTGTCCAGGCCGAGGATGCGTTGAGGAGCCACATAAAAAGCGAGCCACTTTAATTTATATGCAGTGGCAGCAAGGAGACAGCGGGGCAACGGGACCGAGATGGGGCAAAAAGTTACCGGTAGCAATAAATCAAACTATCAATTGAATTCCGAGGCGATCATCACTTGTGGCGAGCTGCGATCCCGAGAGTTGCTTTCGAGCCTCAGACCGATCGGGTCCGGTCGGCATCGCTTCTTGTTATAAGTCTCACGGTGACGTGCGAGTAAGGGCACTGAGAAAAAAATCTAGAGTGTCATAGAAAATATTAAATAAAAAAGGTTTCAGTTTAGAAAAAGTTTGAGACATTTTTGTTGAATTTTTAAATCAAATTATTCCCCATAAAAGCTTGAAATTACCGGAATATAATACAGAATTAAACCTATTTTCTCTCCGTGTATAAGGATGGAGGAGAGTAGTGAAGGGTTAGGGGTTCTGGGCCGTGGCTCCAGCGATTTTAAGCCGCTTTCGCAATTGACCGAGGCGCATCGAGGGGCAGTCGGAGCTGTCGCATTGCGTAGTAAATCATCGGTCGATCCCGCTCCGACTTTAGCATAGAATCTGGCCCAGGAGTGGAACTGTGACGGCGACTGGGGCAATCCGGAGGCACTGAGCAGCAGCGCTGTTGACATCCAAGTCGGAGGCTGCTCCTCCTGCTGCGGCGGCATAAATCAAGCATGGCCATAGCCGCCGCACAACAATTGGTGCAACAGGCGAGTGCAGCAAATTGCTTCACTACTTCCAAGATCGGAGTAGTCCCGGTCCCATCTGCATGGGGTTTAATTAGCCATCCCAATCCGCATCCCGATCTGCAGGAGCATTCTCGAGACCCGCTGGCATGCCGTCGCCACACACGGAGCCCGGTCGGGCCAAAAAAGAGGTGTTAAAATGTGTGCAGTTCTCGCGATCAGATAAAATGTCAAAATGAACATAAAAGCTTCTACATCCGAGGAATGGCCAATTGCTGCCGCGACACTGACACGTCCACATCCACGTCCTCGTCCACGTCCAAGTCCAGATCGAGGTCTCGAACAAATTGCCAGCGGGAATTTCATAAATTCCGACTGGAATCAGCAGTCAGTGTCACCGCGAGGCGGTAATGGACCACACCGCGTCCATTATGCCCATAAACGCTGACACTTCCGCCACTGGACGGAGCAGGAGGCGGAGGAATCAGCCTCTGACTTTGACTTTGACGTCGTCGATCAAAAACACACCGAAATTTGTCCAGAGATCTCTCATTGTCTCCCGGTTGGAGTTCCCCTTGTCGCGAAATCCTCCTCATCTTCCTGGAGAGCCCTCGCTCGCTGATCGCACTACAAATTTCTTGGTGTTTCTGTGTCACGCGCGGAATGCCGGCAACAGCTTCGTTTAAATTCCAATTGACGTTTAATGATTTTGCGTTTATGCACTGCAAGAAATTTATATACATTTTAATATATATTTTTTATTATTTATTTTGAAAACGATATCAATTACAGTAAGAAACACAAGAAAATCTCTGCCATTTCTGAATGCGTCCTTTAGATCTACGGACTTTAATTAATTTTATTAATAATAAATTAACATTATTAAACTATTTTCTACATAGTCTGCACATTCTTAAAATGTTTAAATTATATTATATAATTTATTAAGCCAGCATTTTTCTCTCTGTACTAATCATTGTGAACCCTTTTCTTTCAGTTCTCTCCCAGCCGCACAACCTGAGCCCATCCACGCCCATCTTGGCCACAGGAACTCCTCCAGCTCCAGCGCTGGGTGGGATCTTCTGCGGAGGCAGTGCTCCCGGCACCACCGGGGGACCGGGGGCAGCAGCTGCGGCGGCTGCAGCGGCCACCAACCTGAACGCCCTGGCCTCTCAGCATCGTCTTCTGGAGCTGTCCCGCTTCGGGCTCAGAGGATACGACCTGGCCCAGCACATGCTTTCCCAACAAGGAGCCGTGTCCAAGCTGCTAGGTAAGTCGGCAGCCAGTTGGCAGCCAGAAGGGCAGGAAAACGTGGTCTAGACCAGCACCCTGACCAATGCAATCAGCGGCATAGCGCGGAACCACAAAACACGCGCCCCAAATGCAATCGCCAAGTGTCCCCAAGCGTTCCAATCGATTTGCACGGCTCCGTTTGCTGGGGTCACGTAAACACGACAAATCGATTGGCAATCGCCATCGCCCCCACCTGCACCTGAACACCTTCTGGTCGCCTCCTCCTCCTCCTCCGCCTACTCCTCTGCGAGCCAAGAGGAAGTCCGCAGCAGCCGCACACCTGTTGCCACGACAATCGGGCATGTCCATTTCGATTTTCCAGCCTTCGGTGCACTCGAATTGCAAGCTTACCGTTTGAACAGGAAATAAATGTTAAGGCCAGGTTTCAAGTTATCTTTAATAGTTATTGGTTACAGATAATAAAAAAACTTAACTACTATTATTTTTGGTGAGATTTTATCTATAATGCAATCAGAATTTGCCCATATAATCTTTCAGGTTATCTAAAAGAATATGTAAGCACAAATTCTTATAAAATCTAAGCTGAGAAGAGTAGAAAATTTTCTTAAAATAATTAAGTTAAAGAGCCAAAATTATTGTAAAACTAATTTCTATTAGCTTTTGCTTATTTTTGTAAAATACCTGAAATCAGACACTTGTTATAAATAAATCAATTTTTAATTTTTAGTAGAAAAGGAGCTTTAGATACTCTTAAAATAGTTAGACTCCCAAAAGTAAAATTTTGGGAATAAGATTATAATCCATAACAAACTATAATAGCGTCTTTGAAAAGTCTGAATTAATTATAAAATTATAAATAATATCTAACATTATCTCCCCTCTCCAGTACTAGGAGTACTTTATATATAATAGTAATTTAATTCCCATCTCCATGTGACTTTATCACAAGTGTGTCCGACTAGGTTACGCTAAATAAATCTGTCCATTCACAGATATTCATTAGCGTAACTTCGAATCGCACCATCCGATCTGTGTGGATGCAATTCATTTCCATTTCAGTCAATTTAAATTGTGTAAATAATTTCCGTTTTGCACAGAAGAATAAAGTAACAAACGTAACCGTAGATGTGTGCCCATTCATTAATTTAAGCCAGGCGAGTGCACAGCAAAAAAACTAACGCCACACACCTTAGGTGATGAAATTCCGCAGGCTATTTAAAGCCAAAGATAATGGGCTTTGCCTTTCGAATTCAAATTAAATTGCATGTCCGCGTGAACCAGCTACTAATCCGCTAATTTTATGAGTTATCTGCTTTGGGATTTTCTCCGCGTGTAATTCCGCGACAGCGCTCAATTTACAAGATAAACGCGCGCGCCTGTCAACCGCTTCCGACGAATTATCATTTGAGCCGACTCTGTGACTCTGACTCTGACTCTGTCCCAGACCGAGTCCGAGTGTCTCTCTCTGGGACCGCTGATGTTGTCAAATATTCAAATTAGCGCTCCGCTGAATGGATGCCGGGCTGCTGGCTTAATTGTCTAGTTAGTTAGTGGCTTGGAGCAGGCAGCAGGCCGTAGGCAGGCAGGCAGTCAACAGGTAGCAGGTAGCATCTAAAGTAGCACACACAATGCACTGTGCGGCTTTAGCCGGCGGGCTTTTGACCTGGTCGAAACGCCCACACGGCCAGGGAGCTGGTTGCTTTGAACAATGTGAAAATTATGCGAGTCGGCTATTACAATACCCAGGGCTAGGGATGCCCCACCTCATCACCTCATCTCTGGCAATAGAGAATAGCCAAATTGATTGCACAACTGGGGTGTGGGGCTACGACGGACCCTGGGCACTCCCTTGGGCGGACAGATTTTCGGCTATTCTAACTAATTAACAGATATATCTTTTTAATATGAGAGGTTTAACCTCTGCCGAAAACAAAGTTTATTAATGCTAATATTTAAATGCCTCTCACCAAGATTTGTCTACACCTAAAAAACCCTTTATCTTATTTCCTAATGGGAATTATATGTATGGATTTTGTCAGTTCAACTTTAAGCAAGAAATTAAGGGAATTTAGTAAATTTTTCTGTAGGTTTCCGATCGTGTTCAGGCCAGGGAGCACCCGGTATCCCGTAAAGTGGCTCTCCTCCGAAAAATTGGTGCTTCGAGCCGGATTGAGTTTGATTGATTTAATCTGATTTAATCGTTTATAAGAGATCGTATTTTGTAACAATTTATAATTTTCCAGAAGAATTTGATTTACAGAAATTAAATTTGGATACTTTCAAAATTTCACCCTGTTTCGAATGTAGTTTTTATTTGGGAAAGTATATGTATGAATTTCTGTATTTTTTTACCATTTAAATGTAAATCTTATAAGCCTCATCCTCATTTTCTGACTCTTTGCAGGCACCTTGCGACCGCCGGGCCTAATTGGCGGCTCCAAGCCCAAGGTGGCCACTCCGACTGTGGTCTCCAAGATCGAGCAGTACAAGCGCGAGAACCCGACGATCTTCGCGTGGGAAATCCGCGAGCGACTGATCACCGAAGGTAGGCCAACGAACAATGAGTCCCGTCCCCGCCAAGCAGATGCCGATCGATGGGCCAGGACATCGATTATATGCTGGGAGTAGGGATAGGGAGGACACAATGCGAGTTCCTCCTGGGCTAATTAACTGACAGGGAACCCCCGAAAGCGAAATTGCCCAACAAATGACAACGGTCGCGACGACAAGAGCCTGGTCTCTATGGGTTCTCCAACCTGCTTACGCGCTTCTCCAGCTCAGGGGGTGCTCCTCCAGCTTCCTCTGCGGCTCAGGGGGATTGACAGGAGATACGAAGAGAGGGACATCGAGACTGGGACCGGGGATTGATGTGTTTATGGTGCTCGTAATGCGAATGCCCGCCGTCGGTTCATCCGAGGGCTCCTCCTCATTTAATGTTGTAAGAATCGGCAGGATATATTGTTCCAGCGCGGCGGAAGATTTAGATTTATCGATTGGCTAATTTATGAACATCCGCTGCGAGCGAGTCCGATTGATATGTAAATGTGCTCACATTTGTGTCACTCATTTCGGGATCTCCATCCGAGATAATCGCGGACAGAACTGGGAGGCAGCAAGTAGTCCGGTCGTCAGTCAGTCCAGCGACCGACCAGTTGACGGTTTCTGGCTGCCGCCGCCTGACATTTCGTTGCCCGTGGGCAGTGGTCTCTGGCTGGAAGCTGGAAGCTGGGAGCTGGATGTTGGGTACTGGACAGCGGCGTCAGTTCGCATCGCTCGGTGCAATGAATCGTTGCGATAGCCATCTCCACCATCTCCCGCATGAGACGCACGAACACACACACCGGGCGATCCCAATCGCTCCTCTCATTACAGTCAATCTCCAGCTCATTTCGGCGGGGTCACAACCAGGTCATGATGGGTAACATCCGGTGCAGGAGAGCAGGGAATTAATCACAGTCGAATCGGTTTGGTGATCGATACAAATTAAAGCGAACTATAGGAGCTGGTTATAAAATTGGGCCTCTTTTACGGCTCTAATAAATGAAATTTGTAATTCAGTGTAGAGTAAATAATATGACACTGTAATGCCTTCCTCGCATTATGCGGTTTGACACTGTAATACCTTTTTCACATTAAGCGGTTATGACCCTCTTCTGTAATGACACTGTAGTTAGAAGGAATTCAGAAATTTTATGAAATCGGAACGGCTAATTATTTTTAATATAGAAAACCAAATAGGAATAATATTGGCGGTTTTGAGCGATGTTATAAACAACAATTAATAAATAATACTTGGAGTTATGAATGGTATTAAAAAAAAAGTACAGTGCGGCTGTGACATAGTGCCTACCTAGCATTTTGCGGCTATGACACTGTAATGCCTTCTTCACAATAAGCGGTTTTGTCGCTGTAGACAGTAGGAATATGTAAAAAAATCCGAACTGAAAATAGCCTTTAATATAGAAAACAAATTAGGTATAATATTAACGGGTTTGAGAGTGGGTTTAAACGAAGGTTTAAAAAATACTAGAAATATGAAATGTACACGTATTTAAAAGATTATACAGTGTCATAGCTGGTTAGACATTTTAGCATTAGGCGATTATGACACTGGCTTTAGCCTTCTTCACATTTTGCTGTTATGACACTGAAGACAGTTGGAATTTAGATATTTAAAGAAACCGGAACTGTAAAGAACCTTATTAGAAAGAAAACAAATAAGGACTAATATTAAGGGTTTGAGTGAGGTTATAAACAAAGTTTTTTCAAAAATACTAAAAGTTAAGGAAGGAATTATATCGAATATTAACTATTCCTCTAATAGACTTTAAATAAATTTAGTTTGTAATTTCTGTGATTCCTCCAATTTTCAACCAGGTGTCTGCACCAATGCCACGGCTCCCTCGGTGAGCAGCATTAACCGAATCCTGCGGAATCGAGCGGCGGAACGAGCTGCGGCGGAGTTCGCTCGGGCGGCGAGCTACGGCTACGCTATGCATCCCACGCACCCGCATCCGTACACCAGCTTCCCCACATGGCCGGCTCATCATCCGCTGTGGAATGCCGTGCCCATGTCCGCTGGCTCTGGAGCGGGAACAGGGGCAGGGGCTGCAGCCGGAGGATCCCTGCAGCCGGGTGGAAGTGCCAGCAGCTATGGCAGCGATGGCAACAACAGCTCCCATCCCAGCCACACGACCCACAGCAACAGCAACAACACCACCAGCGGCAGTGCCTGCGGAGACAGCAGCGGACGCCTCTCCTTGCCGGCCCTTTCGCCGGAGTCCCAGGCCGGCAGTCGGGATAGCCACTCGCCGGACGCAGATGCCAATCGGATGATAGGTGGGTTGAGGTCAAGGTTACCCTTTCTACTTATTTTATTATTTACAATTTCCAAATTCCAGACATCGAGGGCGAGGACAGCGAGTCGCAGGACAGCGACCAGCCAAAGTTCCGGCGCAACAGGACCACCTTCAGCCAGGAGCAGCTGGACGAGCTGGAGAAGGAGTTCGACAAGTCGCACTATCCGTGTGTGAGCACCCGCGAGAAGTTGGCCGGAAGGACGGCGCTGAGCGAGGCCAGGGTCCAGGTGAGTCGTCGTCCACCTGGTACCAACTCCAAAGCCCATTCCCACTCCCCATTCGAGCACCACATCCCGACCCCCCACTACTAACCACACTCGGAGCAGCCAGCACCGATCCCAGGCTCTTTTTTTGGTCGACTAACAAATTGTCTCTTCACCGATTGATCAACCAGGTTTGGTTTTCCAACAGACGAGCGAAATGGCGGCGCCACCAGCGGGTCAGCTTGCTCAAGCAGCGCGAATCGCCGCCCTCGACCTCGAGCTCACCCAAGGCGTCACCAGCTCCGGCACCAGCGCCGGCTCCGGCTCCACCTACAGCTCCACCTACAGCTCCAGCGCCAGAAACTGGCCAGCCGAAGCAGCCATATCCCGGGGGATACAACCACAGCAGCCACAGCGTGAGGAGCACCAGCAACCACCACATGGCAGAGCCAGCGGTGGCGCCCACTGTCTCACCCACAGCATCAGCTCCATTATCAATGGGCGGTGAGCACAGTGCGTTCCGTTCTCTGCCCATGACCATGACCATGCCCATGTCCATGTCCGTGCCCCCGGCTTCGGCGGCTGCCTTTGCCCTGAGCTTTGCCCGCCAGTACATAGCGAAGTACATGGGCCACCAGCAGGAGCAGCAGTTGCAGCAGCAGCAGCTACAGGATCAGCAACAGAATCAGGATCAGGAGGAGGTTATCAACGTGGAGCACGACACCGACACCGCCGAGTGAGAGAGCAATTCGACTGGTTTCGAGTTCATTTTTCCTATCGCTTTAAATCGAGAATTTAGTGCAATTTTATTACTTAATTTATTCAGTTTCTACCAACCACATCTGACCGCGTGCTCAGTACAAATAAAGATCGAAGCGATGACATGCGTGCGATAAGTTCTCACGAGTTTCGTATAATTGGTTTGGGAATCCACACATCCACACACACACAAGATGACACCCTTTGACACCACCACCAGGACGGGGGGAACACTGGGCACTGGGCACAAAGGGGCCCTCAGAAGACTTTTCGAAAATAACTCAAGTGGACAAATCTGACAATTTTGTGGCTACCAAAAGCAAAGTGAAAAGCAGACACAGAGGCACAGAGTCCAGTGCCAGTGGCACAGGCTCCATCACAGCTCACGGCTCACGGCTCACAGCTCAGAGAGCTCGAGCTCAAGTACCTGGGGCCTGGCCTGGCATCGGGGGATCTCGGTCCGAGTCCAAGCCGGGTGATTAATGTGGCTTTAATTACATGCGCTGCAAAGTCGTCCGTCGTCCGTCGTCCGTCGCCGTCCTCGTTTTTGTCGTCAATGTGTATGCTCGGATGGATCACTATAATTATATAGATGGCCGAATTAAATTTTAATTTAACGCCTGTCAAATCAGAAAACCACTGCCATAATCGTTCGCTCAAGAGATCGGCTCCACATCCACGGGGGCAGTCCCCGAAAACAGTTATTCATCGCTGAACGGTGATCGCTGAACGCCGCTGAATGGTGATCGGTGAGAATCAATCGAACCATGCGCCAGACGCTATTTTACCATTTTTAACCATTATTGATTGTAATGAGCCACCGAAGGCGTCAACTCCAGCGTCGATCGGTGATGAAAGAAAGACGCCTGCCAGCCTGGCTGCCAGCCAAGAGAATGCGAAACAATAAAAGCCCCGAAAATCTACCGAATCTTTCGAATATCCATTGGAGATCCCGGTTACCTGCGGCTTTCGATGAGTCGTCGAAATGCGATTGCGCCACGAGAAAGGGCTCTACACAGGGAAAAACATTGCAATTCAAATCAATTTGACATGAGAGCGGCTTTTTGGGAAGTCATCAGGGCGCCATTAGATTGATATACCAAAATAAGCAGAAAGTATAATAATATATCAATGGTTCATAGATAAATGGTAACTACAAAATATTAAAACAAAATAGGGATAACAATGACGAATGAAGCAATTAAAAAATTATATATTTTAAATATATCAATGCTTACTACAAAATATTTGAAAGAAAACAATTAAAATGAAGAGAATATATAAATTAAATAGAAATCGTCAGCAGTGATATCCAAAGTTTGCCTTGAGAAAATAAATCTTAAAACTTGAGGTATTGATCCTAATATTACCCCGCTTAAAGGAACTAAATAGAGTCGTTAGAGTTAATAAATATTTAATAAATATAAAATGAAGTTAAGCCAATTTAAAAACGATTTAAATCAGTTAGTAGCCCTCTTTAAGTCGCCATATAATATTTCCTAGGGAAAATATCTGCATGTGTTGGTAAAACTTAATTTTTTAAATAGCACAATATTCTAAGAAAGATGCAATGTGTCTTAAAATGTAATTATTTTCAGTGCTTCTAATATAAGGACCGCGAAAAATTTGTTTTCCCCCGAAATAGCCATTGGCGAAAACGTGTCGCTTTGGGGTCATGTGCCAATGCATTTTTCCGCGGAGTTCAGCTCTTTTAAAAGCTGCTCTGAATGGGATTGGGAATTGGAAACTCCGACTAAAACTGGGCTGCATATCATCCGTGCATCCTTTGTCGCGATCGTCGCTGTAGCCTGTACCTGTTAATTGCCAAAGGCGTTAGTATTAAGTGGTTTTCGTGCTTATTATAAATATCTCTTAATTTTCGCCATCCCCACGCTGTGTGCTGGTGTGAGTGGCAAAATCTTGAAATGGCAATCACCGACCGAGGCCCAGGCTCTTCCATTTCCCTGGCAACTACCGACTCCCGACTGCCGAGCCAGGCATCCAAGTGGACATCGTCTGCGGATGCTGCCATGCCTGTCGTCTGCTTTGTTGTCATTATGTTGTGTTATTTGGCACGATTTGTTAAGCTAAGGAGCAGCAATGGCACTGGCTGGGCGAAGATCACCGATCAGGGGCGAACTAAGCTAGGTCTTTTGGGGGGTTTTACAGAAAATATTTAAAATGAGAGGGAAATAAATAATTTATTAGATTTCGAAAGAGATATTATTGTGGCATTATTTCCGTAATCTAAATCCTGTTTATTCCTTATTCCTAGTGCTGATCAGTCAGGTAAGTCCTAATAAATTTTGTGCTGGTTTTCAAGCCCCCGAAACCCCTCCTGGACAATGCCACTGTCGGGCTGGCAAACGAACCTGAAGGCTGTGCGCGGTTGCATGATGCTGCCGATCGATTGGGCCCGAATCGATCAGCGGCGGCGGCGAGGAGTGGCCCCAGGAATGGCCAGAGCCTCTCCGGTAGCCGATCACTACTAGCCCTAGCCTGCCCCTCAACCGCTGAGCCTCTTTGAGAGAGTTTCGTTTGCCGCCTGGCCATGAGAGCGGGAGCCAAACTGGCGTCGTCAGAGGGCTATGGCTCCGATTCGGGCTCCTCCATATAATTGTCGCATGCAAGATCGCGGCCATCGACATCGGCATTGACAAGTTCCCGAGCGACCGACCGACCGAGAGGAGCCGAGTTTGGGGCAACCGACAGACAGCAGGACATGAAAGGTAACGCATCGCTGCGACCAGGAGAATAAGTAATTCACTTAACGCTTTAATATCGCTGATAAATGCAGGCCAATCTGCATTCCCCCCGCTCGGCGGAGGCCCATACATTTCCCCTTAATTGGTGCAATTTCGAACGATTTTATTTTATTCGCTTGCGTTTCATTTTGCTGATCGTTTCTTTATTTATTTTTATTTTTTTCCTCCCTTTTTTTTTGGTTTAGATTTGGAGGAGATCACCTGTGCCTGCGCAGACTTTGTGGCTGCGGCGTGCGAACAGTCTGCTCATTTGCATAAATTCAAATTCATTTGCACGGCGTACGAGTAAGTGTGTTTATTGGGAATGGGAACTCGGATCGCGAGCATTGTTTTGCACGTGTTGACAAGTTGGGAGGGGATGACGGGATGAGTAGAGAACAACCACACTGGCCCTGGGAGGAGGGACCGACCGGATGCCCCAATGATAAAATGTGCGCATCCTCTTCAGAGGCCAGGAGACCAGCAGGCCAGGAGGAAGCACAAACCACAAGCCAGAACACAGAACACAGAACCGACGACGTCTATGCGAGTTTAATGCAAGCCTAAGCCTATAATTTGATCGTATCCACACAATAACTCAGAGCTCAGAGCCCAGGACTCACAACTCGAAGCCAAATTCGAGTTCGGCTGTTCGGAGTGGAGGATGCCCAGTG
This sequence comes from Drosophila rufa, assembly GCA_018153105.1. Classification (NCBI taxonomy): domain Eukaryota; kingdom Metazoa; phylum Arthropoda; class Insecta; order Diptera; family Drosophilidae; genus Drosophila; species Drosophila rufa. Next base: position 19,180,393 of record JAECXS010000085.1, read on the forward strand.
GCGCTTTTGGGGGCGTGGCCACGACGAGCAAGAGCAGTGACAGAGCCGATAATGGATGCGCAGCAATGCCATTTCTGGCAGATCGGGGAGTGCTCCATGGCTTCTGATAAGACCACCAAGTGGGTCACACTCGAAGAACTATAGGGTCACAAGAGAAATTGAGCTAAATTTGTGGAAGGTAATAAGGTAATAAGGTGTTGAGAATTCAAGTATTTTAATAAAGTATATGTTTGTGGAGCAGATTTTCAATTTCTCTGAGTCTTCTTGGTCAATTTATATCTTTCTGTATTCATCTAATTATATGCAGAAGATTGTAACATAAGTAATAATCCGGTTACGTCTAGTAATTGTCAAGTTTTTGCTAAGAAGTTTGATATAAAAGTATTATACAGTCTAGCGAGTCTTGAATTTATTTATTTTATATTTATTCATAACTTAAAATTTTATTTTGAAAGCCAAGATGTAGAATGCGCATTAGATCCTATTCTACACAAATACTAGACAGAATGTACGAAGCTTGCGGATGTACCCAGTTTACAGAGAAGTCACTGAATCTATTTTTACACGAATTTGAAATATTTCTTTATTATTAGATTGAATACAATATGTAAAAATATAGAGTAAACTCTAAAACTAGAGCCAAATCTGTCTTTTTACTATTTTGTATATTTTTATTTATTTGCAAAGCTATTATCATTTATAAGAAGTTCATGTAAATCAATTTAGAAACATACAAATATAAGGACTCATTTAAAGACTGATAGCACATTTTTATGAGAACATTTTATCTAAGCTATGAGACAATAAGGAGTTAGTCCTTTTGATCCCTTCTGTGATACCAGAATAAAAACTCGTGGAATTTCCATAAAGTTCTTAATTTAAAAATTGAAACCTTTATAATAGCCTACAAATATTAGCTTATCTTTTCACTAATTGTTTAAGTGCATCGAATGCTCGGCAGCGGCAGGACAAGTAGTTGTTGAAAGCGTCGAGCGAGTGCCCAGCCAGGAACGCCCGGCTCACTTAGCGGCCAGGAGTCGTAACTCAGCTGTGGACCTCGGACCGGGACCGGGTCGGGATCGGTATTGGGATCGATCGGATTACCCGGCAGGCTTTTCAATTCAACACATCCTCCGGTCGGCGCGGCAATTATACGGCCACGCCTCCATGGGCGTGCGACGCCAATTATAGCCGCTGCGATCTCAGATCAGCGATCCCTGGACGCTGACTTAAATAAATGCGCGAGTTTGGAAATTGAAAGGAATTAGCGGTGGGCAGGCAGCCGAACTGCAGAAATATTGTGCATAATTATATGCTAATCCGCTGGCATTGAATTATGGCTGACCACACACGCGGTCACTTACCTCTCGCGGTGTATGGAAAATGGGAAAAAGTGAGGGAAAAGCTCGGGCCTTTCGGATGGCGCCCAAGCCCTAAAGTGATTGGGATTTCCCGGCTCCCTAATATCGCGCTGGTGTGGCATCGCACCACCCGCGGTCTGTTTGCATTGAAGTCGCTCATGTAGGTAATTTCCCCTTGTCCGAGACTCGAGATCGGGGATCCTCGGTCGGTAGGAGATTGATTACTGTTAGGAGTGTGATAAATCGCTGTTTTTATTAACTTTTTCGGGATGACGCAGCGCAAAATGGTCGTCGTCGAAAGTGGAAGTCGGCAGATGAATAACACCAATCTGGGAATCAGATCAGCGTGATAATGTATAATTTGTTCAGGTTGCTCTGCTCGAAACAAAGGCGCTGGCATCCACTGAAGTTAATTGAATTTATTAGAGAGCGTTGGGAGATTTTCTGCAATGTTGGGACCAATGTTGGGCCAATAATTGCCCTAAAAGCGTTTTAATAATTAAATACATATTTGAAATAATATTCTGTTAATAAAAGGTTTATATTTTAATTGTTGTCAAACCCTTATAAAATGTTTATTTAAAGATGTTTCATTTTCTTAATATATTTTCCAATTTTATAAATTTTGCGGCGCATTACAAAAAATGATTAGCCGCCCTCCTATCGATTTTCGCCCACCGAATATCGACCAACTATCGCATCTTCTACCATCCCTGCGATGTTCAAATATCGATATATCAAATCGATACAACAATGCAAAAAAAATATCGATATTTTTCAAGGCTCTTCCAGCCGATACTATTGAAATTGGCTGTGCCGAAGCTTACGTTACGCTTGTGTTCACTTACATTGTTTTATAACGTCTTGGTTCTCTTTCTAACGAATTTAAGCCGAATAATTGAAAGACCTTGACCATAGTATAGGCTTGTTACAAGCCTTAAAATAGACTACATTTAAAATTTTGAATAAGTAGTGTAGCATACCTTTAGGCTTGTTCCAAGCCCAAAAATAGGGTATGTTAAAAATGTAGAATAAATAGTGAAGCATACTTTTAGTAAAGAGCTTTAAAACAGCTCTAATCAAGCGGATCTGCTCTAGCCGAGTGGAGCTTTAAAGAAGCTCTCTCAGAGTGGAGCTGTTGCTGCTGCTTTGCTTGTTCATAGTAGGCAAATCGTATAAGAGAGAGCTAGATAAAGAGAAATAAAAACGCGATGGATGCTTTCTTTTTTTTTTTTTCGGTGCTTTTGATGGTTTTTATATATTTTTGGTCTACTCTTGTCAGCTTCCTGGGACATATACACAAAAATACGATAAATATAATATATGTATGTATGTATATATCGTAAGCATTATAGCACAGTTAAAGTCCTGCCCCAAGTACTACCAGTTCTTAACAATGGAACACCACAGTGCTCAATGTGTAGCAGTCAAAGTTAAAACGGACCAAGGCAAAATTGCCATTTCGTCTATTTATTGTCCACCAAACTAGGAACTAGGAACTAGGACCCAAATTTATAATTGCCGGAAACTGGAATGCACACCATCGAATAAAGAGCTCGTTGGCTTCGTCAATATCTTAAGGGGAGCTTAGGACCATGTTAAGGTTAACAAGCTGGTTAACTGCTGCTTTAGGCCAAGCGCACACTAGCAGCTGAAAGCGGAACTTATTGCTGAGATTATAAGCGAGCTGATAACTTCAAAGCTCCTCAGCTAGCTGAGATTTTTTGGTTGCGCACACCGACAGCTTAAACTTAAGCTGACTACAAATAAAATTAAATTTACATCGAAAATCTACTAATTTCGTTCCTATGGCAGCTATAAGATATAAGAGTCAGATTTGAATAAAATTTAAAATGTTTGGCTATATTTCAATTAAAAGACCATTTACTAAGAGTTAAACCGATATCTTACAAAACAAATGAATTTCGGCCCATTTGGCCCGATATTTCTTATGGCAGCTATATGATATAGTGGACAGATCTGGGCCATTCCGACTTATATACTTTCTGCAACAGAAATAAGACTATCAGCCAAGTTTCATTCAGATAGCTTTAATACTGAGAGATTTCACCGTTTAACGTTTTGGCTCCCACTTCGCAACACAATGAAATCAGCTCGTCAGCTTGCTGATAAATCAAACTGGTTTGATCGATCAAGCAGAGCTGAACTGAACTTGCAGCTGATCAGTTCAGCTGAGCTTTCAGTGTGCGCACTTTCAAGCAAACAGAGAGTTTGAGTTTTCGAGCTGAAAGCTCTCAGCAATAAGTTCCGCTTTCAGCTGCTAGTGTGCGCTTGGCCTTAAACCGTGGAATGCTCGCGTTTTGAGGAAGGATATGCATCCGCCTGGAGAGCTTGTAAGCAGCAGTTCTTAGGCCAAGCGCACACTAGCAGCTGAAAGCGGAACTTATTGCTGAGAGCTTTCAGCTCGAAAAATCAAACTCTCTGTTTGCTTGAAAGTGCGCACACTGAAAGCTCAGCTGAGCTGATCAGCTGCAAGTTCAGTTCAGCTCTGCTTGATCGATCAAACCAGTTTGATTTATTAGCAAGCGGAGCTTTAAAAAAGGTCTATTCTAGCAAAGTAAAGGTTTAAAAAAGCTATATTTGAGCAAAGTGGAACTTTAAAAAAGCTATATTTGAGCAAAAAAGAGCTTTAAAAAATCTCTGTTTGAGCAAGGAGGAGCTTTAAAAAAGCTCTATTTGAACAAAGTGGAGCTTTAAAAAAGCTCTATTTGAGCAAAGTGGAGCTTTAAAAAAGCTCTATTTGAGCAAAGTGGAGCTTTAAAAAAGCTCTATTTGAGCAAAGTGGAGCTTTAAAAAAGCTCTATTTGAGCAAAGTGGAGCTTTAAAAAAGCTCTATTTGAGCAAAGTGGAGCTTTAAAAAAGCTCTATTTGAGCAAAGTGGAGCTTTAAAAAAGCTCTATTTGAGCAAAGTGGAGCTTTTAAAAAGCTCTATTTGAGCAAAGTGGAGCTTTTAAAAAGCTCTATTTGAGCAAAGTGGAGCTTTTAAAAAGCTCTATTTGAGCAAAGTGGAGCTTTAAAAAAGCTCTATTTGAGCAAAGTGGAGCTTTAAAAAAGCTCTATTTGAGCAAAGTGGAGCTTTAAAAAAGCTAAAAGCATACTTTTAGGCTTGTTACAAGCCTAAATCTATGCTACATTAAAAATATTGGATAAATAGTGTAGCATACTTTTAGGCTAGTTACAAGCCTAAATCTATGCTACATAAAAAATATTGGATAAGTAGTGTAGCATACTTTTAGGCTTGTTACAAGCCTAAATCTATGCTACATAAAAAATATTGGATAAATAGTGTAGCATACTTTTAGGCTTGTAACAAGCTTAAAAGTATGCTACAATAAAAATATTGAATAAATAGTGTAGCATACTTTTAGGCTTGTTACAAGGCTAAATTTATGCTACATTAAAAATATTGGATAAATAGTGTAGCATACTTTTAGGCTTGTTACAAGCCTAAATCTGTGCTACATCAAAAATATTGGATAAATAGTGTAGCATACTTTTAGGCTTGTTACAAGCCTAAATCTATGCTACATAAAAAATATTGGATAAATAGTGTAGCATACTTTTAGGCTTGTTACAAGGCTTAATCTATGCTACATAAAAAATATTGGATAAATAGTGTAGCATACTTTTAGGCTTGTTACAAGCCTAAATCTATGCTACATAAAAAATATTGGATAAATAGTGTAGCATACTTTTAGGCTTGTAACAAGCCTATAAAAATATTGGATAAATAGTGTAGCATACTTTTAGGCTTGTTACAAGCCTAAATCTGTGCTTCATAAAAAATATTGGATAAATAGTGTAGCATACTTTTAGGCTTGTTACAAGCCTAAATCTGTGCTTCATAAAAAATATTGGATAAATAGTGTAGCATACTTTTAGGCTTGTTACAAGCCTAAATCTGTGCTACATAAAAAATATTGGATAAATAGTGTAGCATACTTTTAGGCTTGTTATAAGCCTTAATCTGTGCTACATAAAAAATATTGGATAAATAGTGTAGCATACTTTTAGGCTAGTTACAAGCCTAAATCTATGCTACATAAAAAATATTGGATAAATAGTGTAGCATACTTTTAGGCTTGTTACAAGGCTAAATCTATGCTACATCAAAAATATTGGATAAATAGTGTAGCATACTTTTAGGCTTGTTACAAGCCTAAATCTATGCTACATAAAAAATATTGGATAAATAGTGTAGCATACTTTTAGGCTTGTAACAAGCCTAAAAGTATGCTACAATAAAAATATTGGATAAATAGTGTAGCATACTTTTAGGCTTGTTACAAGGCTAAAAATAGGCTACCCAAAAAAATATTGAATAGTGTAGCATACTTTTAGGCTTGTTACAAGCCTAAATCTATGCTACATCAAAAATATTAGATAAATAGTGTAGCATACTTTTAGGCTTGTTACAAGCCTAAATCTATGCTACAATAAAAATATTGGATAAATAGTGTAGCATACTTTTAGGCTTGTTACAAGCCTAAATCTATGCTACATAAAAAATATTGGATAAATAGTGTAGCATACTTTTAGGCTTGTTACAAGCCTAAATCTATGCTACATAAAAAATATTGGATAAATAGTGTAGCATACTTTTAGGCTTGTTACAAGCCTAAATCTATGCTACATAAAAAATATTGGATAAATAGTGTAGCATACTTTTAGGCTTGTTACAAGCCTAAATCTATGCTACATAAAAAATATTGGATAAATAGTGTAGCATACTTTTAGGCTTGTAACAAGCCTAAAAGTATGCTACAATAAAAATATTGAATAAATAGTGTAGCATACTTTTAGGCTTGTTACAAGGCTAAAAATAGGCTACCCTAAAAAATATTGAATAGTGTAGCATACTTTTAGGCTTGTTACAAGCCTAAAAATACGTTTCATTAAAAATATCGAATAAATAGTGAAGCATACTTTTAGGCTTCTTACAAGCCAAAAAATTGGCTACGTAGTGTAGCATACTTTTTAAGCTTAAACATTTTGAATAAATAGTGTATCATTCTTTATAAATATTTTTGGTGTGATTTTGGATAGAGGACTTACTTTCCAGAGGCACACAACAATGGTCAAGCAGACAGTGCTTTCAAAGGCAGCAAGTATGTCCTGGCTTCTTTCGTCAAGATATAAGCTCTCTCTGTCCAACAAAGTTCGGATTTATAAATCGATCCTCAGTCCAATCTGGAAGTATGCATTGCAAGTCTACGGCATAGCGTCTAAGTCGAACCTAAACAAAATACGAGAAGCGCAAAGCAAGATTATAAGATCGATTTGTAATGCCCCCTGGTTCATGAGAACCAGAGATATTGAAAGAGATCTTAAAATCCCAAAGATAGGCGATGTATGTCGTGCACAGGCTGAAAATTACTTCAGACGTCTTGGCTCTCATCCTAACTCCCTGGCGAAGAGGCTAACATGGAGACCAACAAGAAGAAGACTAAAAAGAAATCACCCACATGACCTTCCATTAAGATACATTTAATACCTTAAAAGTCTAAGTCAAGACTGAAATTAATTAAGACTGAAATTAATTAATGTATAATCTTGTATACCAACATTTGTTACCCCCTATATTTACAACCTGCTCAAGCTGCCACATAGGTAGCAGTATACCCGTTAATTTTGAATAAATATACTTTTTTACATTAGTGAAGCATACTTTTAGGCTTCTTACAAGCCAAAAAATTGGCTACACTAAAATATATTGAATAAGTAGTGTAGCATACTTTTTAAGCTTAAACATTTTGAATAAATAGTGTATCATTCATTCAATATATAGTGTATAAGCGTAAAAGTATGCAACATTAAAAATATTGAATAAATAGCATACTTTTTGGGTTGTTACAAACGTTATAAAACCGCGTTAAATATATCGTATAAGAGCGTCACACTCGCCACACAAAACCAGCCAGCTCTGGCTAGAAAATAGCTAATAACTATCACTTCGTAAATCGTTACGTTGTTTGCTTACGTCTTGTTTATTTTAGTGTGACCGGTTGTCGCGAAGGAGAAAGTCCGGCCTTTTCTCAAAAGAATTTCAGCTTAATAAACGGAAAACCTGGTGGGCACACTAACTACGTTTTTGTACACTTACGTCGTAAATCTTCACGTTTTTGTTCACTTACGTCGTAAATCTTCACGTTTTTGTTCACTTACGTAGTTTGTTTACGTTCTTTTTGGCTTAGTGTGACCATTTACTGAGGAGGAGAAAATCCGCTTTTCTCCCGACGAATCTTAAAGAATAAACCGAAAACCCGGCGGGCACACTGCAAAACAACAACAACAACAACTGGGACACGCTTAATAATTTTTTTTTTGCCAATTCGCCATTAATATTACAAGTTAAAGCTGCCCAAGTTCGAGTCGAAAACGCTATTAAATGCTTACCTGGCAGCAGTCGCAGTTTGTGGACTTCAAGGGCTCTTAAGCGGCACACCAGCTCGAATCCGTCTGGGAATTCGCGATATCACAGAAATCAGCGCCAGCGTCAGCAAGTTTCTCGTTAGTAGCAAGCTCGTATCAGCTGCGGGAACTGAAATCGAGAGTTGGGGATTGCCCAATCCAAGCTGGTCAAGGTTTTAAGTGTGAGCTGTAGAAGCTAGTTGCTATGGCGAGTCCCAGGACGCGAAGAGTGCTGCAGGAGCTGAAGCCCCAGGATGAGAATTCGGTAGGTGTCGTCGAGTCGCTTTTCGCATATGTGAGCCAATTGTCAAGTGTTTTCTTTGTTTTAAATCCCCAAAAGAAATGCTTCGAGTGCGGCACCCACAATCCGCAATGGGTATCCGTGACGTACGGCATCTGGATCTGTCTGGAATGCTCAGGGAAGCACCGCAGCCTGGGCGTTCACCTGTCCTTCGTGCGCTCGGTGACCATGGACAAGTGGAAGGATATCGAACTGGAGAAGATGAAGGCGGGCGGCAACCGCAATGCCAGGGAGTTCTTCGAGGATCAGGCGGACTGGAACGAACGGGCGCCGATCACCCAGCGGTACAACTCCAAGGCGGCGGCCCTGTATCGCGACAAGATCTCCACGCTGGCCCAGGGCAAGAGCTGGGATCAGAAGGAGGCGGAAACGCGCGTAGGCAACTCCAATAGCTTCAGCAGCGGTGGAGGAGGAGGAGGCGGAGGCTCCAATAGCTCCCAGTCGCGAAATAGTGCAACAGGTTATGGTGTCAGTGGAGGCTATCAGAACGGCGGTGGCGCTGGGGAAACCGGCGGCTATCAGCAGTACCAAACGCAGGAGTTTAAGGACCAGAAGGAGGAGTTCTTTAGCAGACGCCAAGCGGATAATGCTTCCCGTCCAGAGTAGGAGCCAAAGACTGTTCTTTCTAGCAAATTTTGCTTAAAAACTTTATTTATTTCAGTCACTTGCCACCGAGTCAGGGCGGAAAATATGCAGGTTTCGGATTCACGCGCGAACCGCCACCGAAAACGCAATCTCAGGAGCTCATTGACACGACGCTGTCCACTTTGGCCTCCGGCTGGAGCCTGTTCTCCACGAACGCCTCCAAGTTGGCCAACACGGCCAAGGAGAAGGCCGTCACCACAGTCAATTTGGCCTCGACGAAGGTGAGTCTGATAAGTGTATTTCAAGTTGATCTATTTATTTGCTTAAGCTGTTTATATGTTTGCTTCTGCTTACGTTTTTAATACTGCAGATTTGGTTCAATTTTAATTGGTTTCATTTGATTAGAGCTCGTAAATTAGAGTCTTTGCTTGCACATTGCGGAAACCCTACCTCCTTGCTCCCTGCCTGAACACAAGCCTTCGTTTCTCTTCGTTCTGGGCCTTGGTTGAGTATTCTCAGTTGAACATTTCTTTTCTCGCTCTTTTATTAAGTACTTAAAGAGAGCTTTTCGCTTGAAAGTTCGAGCATTGAGAAAAAGATTACATGGCCAGCGAGTAACCAGAACAAAAGGGGAACAAATTGACTTATTTTGGGAAAACCTAAAACTGCTAACGAATATATGCGAGCTCTATTTGACTTTTATGTATTTTAGCTAGAAAGATTTATTTTATTTAATGCATTTTAGCTAAAAACATTATTTATAAACACTTAGTCACGTTTTTAAACCAAATTTGAACGATATCCGATTAAATGATAACCTTTTTTTTAAGTATTTCTTAGCTTAGAAGACCTTCTTAGTTGTATGATTTATTTGCGTCTTTGTTTTCTTCTTTGTTTTGGTTGTAGATTAAAGAAGGAACCTTGCTAGACTCGGTTCAAAGCGGTGTCACTGATGTGGCCTACAAGGTCTGTAGTCTATTGTAGATCTCCACAGGTTATATAACCGCAACTAAATGTTTTCCTCCGCTTTAGGTCACGGATATTGGCAAGCGAGGCTGGAACAACTTGGCGGGCAGCAACATCTCCTCGCCGCAGGGCGGCTACAACGATCCCAACTTCGAGGACAACGCCAACTACCAGCGCTCCAACTCGGTGGGCGGCAACTTGACCGGCGGCCTGGGCCAGCAGAGCGGCGTGAGCGACAGCGACTGGGGCGGCTGGCAGGAGAATGCCAACAACAAGACGCACCTGACCAGCTCCAGCTCGTACCACAACCAGTTGAGCAGCAACAGTGGCGTGGGCACCGCCACCTCTGGCCTCACCCACGATGCCGACTGGTCGGGATTCGAGTCGTCGTCCAATTACCAGAGTGCGGAGACCTCCTACCAGAACGCACCATCGGGCGGATCGACGGCCCGGCGCAACATGAAGCTGCAGGACACGTCGCAGAAGCTGAGCGAGGGCTTTGACAACCTGGACGTGAAGAATGTCAAGTCCAAGCCGGCGGCAACCTCTGCTAAGGCCGAGGACGATGCCTGGGACCTGTTGATGAACTAAGCAACGATTGTATTCCTTTGTATTCCACATTCAGTTCGTTTTGTGTTTCCCTTTGTTATGTGTCTTGCTGTGAGAGGCGAAGGAGGAGGCTGTTGTACGCGCATTTAATGTAAAATTAACTGAATTTGTTGTATTCCCCGAACACTACCAGAATGGCTCCAGTTTCAGAAACAGAAAGTGCAACTCTATTTCCATTAATTTCAACATTTTAGACCAATTTTGTATAGATGTATCTACTTAACGAATTACTTAGCATAAAAATATACATACCTATATACCAGCATTCTGAAGTATGGAGAGATGAGAAGAAATACAGATTATGTTAACAAGTGTAATGTGGCTGAAGGTTTTTCTCTTGGGAGTTCTTTGTTTTAATATATTCAAAGTATTTATTACTTCTTTTGACTGAGAAAGAATGACCAGAATCATTATGGAATTAAAGGAAGTAAAATTGTGCTCAGAACTGTGCTATAAAAAGATACTGGAACAGAATGTACAAAGAGACTAAATATTTCATTGCATATTTTTGGCCACATTTTAATTAATTATAAATTCTTTTATATTTAAGAAGGAATTTCATTTAAACAAATATCTTATTCTTATAAAGTATTTAGCGAGGATATCATCCTTATATTTGTCCTCGAATATATATATTTGTATCGAATATAAACCTCGATAAAATAAGAAATCGAGCTTTTAAAATGCTGGAAATGTGGGTATTAAATTAAATAAAATAGTGCCCAGAAGTGTGCAATAAAAATATACAGGAAAACAGAATGTACAGACTAAATATTTCATTGCATTCTTTTGGACATACTTAAATTTATTTTTGTATATTTAGGAGGAATTTAATTTAAATTATCTTATTCTTTTAAACCATTTAGCGTAGCCATCAACCTAATATTTGTCCTATTGTTAACATCGATGTATCGAATATAAACCTCGATAAAATAAGAAATCGAGCTCTGTGAATGCGGGAAATTTAAATAAACCAACTTAAGAGGCAGGGTGGTCACAGAATACGTAATTGAATTTAATTTAAATTAAATACTTGTAGGAACATTTTTAATTCTTCAACTTACATCACCCCCGATAGGAAAAACCCAGAAAAACGTTGGGTACGCTCTAAACATAAAGTTTTTAGCCATTTATTAGTGTTCGTACATTTAGTTTTCAAATTAAATCATTTAAAAATAGAGTTTGATTTACAAAAACTAGAAGCTACATAAAAAAAGCCGCGCACGGTCTCTCGCGGCACTCACAATGAGATGCATTTTGCTTGGCGCCGATAATGAATGAACAAATTCAAATAATTGCCACGGGGGATGTTCTGGGGTTGTTATTCGGAGTCTACTTAACCAAGTATTAGTACATAGGTAGTATTATGCGTAATGAATGTTCCGGCATGAGTGTGGGGGCTTAGGGATCGGGGGTAGTGGGTGGCGTGTGTGTATGAATAGAGGAGGAGATGACATGGACCGGAACGTATCTTAAATTATCGTTACGGGTGGTTCTATCGCTTATCTACTGCAGATATAGCCTATGATAATCGTTGGCGCCGAAGGCGCAGTTGCATTTGGGACACTTCCGTTGCCGCGTCTCGTAGCGCGTCCGCAGGCAGTCGTAGCAGAAGACGTGGAAGCACTTGGACAGCACCGCGTCCTTTCGCTTCACCTTGCACGACGGACACGTGAGCGTCTCCTTGTACTCCCGTATCTCCTCGATCATCACCTCATCGATGGTGGTGCCCGACATCTCCATCTTCTTCATGCGCTCCGCCTTGCGCTTGAACTGCGCCAGCTCCTCCTGCAGCCGCTTGGTCTTGTAGGCTTCCGCTTCCAGCGAGCTGGTCTTCTCGGCCACCACCTGCTGCGCCTCCTTCATTTGCGCATGGTACTTCTCCAGATGGAGCTTGAGGTCAGCCGCCGATTGTGCCGACTCGATCGCCTTGCGCTTATGCATCTCCATGGCCTGCTGGCGCAGCATCAGCTCCTTCTCGATGGAGGCCACCGTGGCCTGCAGACTGCGCTCCTTCTCCTCCAGCTTTCGCAGCACAATGTGCATGGCTTCGATCTGGGTGGTGGCCGTGGCCATCTGATCCTCCAGCACTGTCTTTTCCTCGCGCAACAGCTTGTGCAGCTGGTTGGCCTTGATGCGCTCCGACATAAGCTTGAAGTTGGCATCGTCCTTCTCGCGCAGCTGCTGTATTAGCCGCGAGTTCTGCTCCTGCATGTCCTCGAAGGCCTGGCCCGTCACCTCCATCTCGTTAAGCAGCGCCTCCTCCTCGTGGGACCCGACGAAGGGCCTTGTGTAGTTTGCTGTGCCGGGTGCTCCGCTGCCCCACGAGTTCTCCGAGGGCTTGTGGTTGGCCATTTGCTTCTGCAGCTCGTACTTCTGCTCCTCCAGCTGCTTGATCTTGCGCAGTGCCTCCTCGTCGGCCAGCTTCTTGCGCTCCTCACGCTTGCTTTCCTGCAGCTTCTTAAGCTGCTGCCGCAGCTCGTCGATCTCGGAGCGTAGCTTCTTCTCGGTGGCCATCAGCTGCACCTTGTCGCGCTGATCCTTCGATACGCCTTTGTACATGTCCAGCAAGAGTTTCATTTCCTTTTGGTCGTTCAGCGCTTTTCTGTAAAGCAAACGGGTTAATTAGGAACCGAAGAAGAGGATGATGACTTACTTTAGTTGCGCCTTCAGATCCCGCACTGCTTCGCTTTCCACTGCCTTGACATCCTTACCCTTGACACCATCCTTGGAATCCTTTTCGTTCTTAACGCCACCTCCTCCCGAACCGGAATTCGCCGAAGAAGCGTTCGTGGAATTTCCCGGACCAGGGGAGTCTTTCTTCTCGGCTGCCGCTGCCGCCGCTTCGCCAGCGCTAAGCTTTTCCTGCTTGATGCCGTCCTTGACATCCTTGACATCGTCATCGGCCTCGTCCTCGGCCGACACGGAGTTCTCCTCCTTGATGTTGGCGATGTTGGGGTCGCTGCCCGAGGAATTGTTTTGGCTCGACTGGCCGCAGGCGGAGGCATTGTTGGAGTTTTCCTCCTTCACGCTCGCGGCGTTCTCCTGCTTGACTTCCTCGCCAGCAGCGGCTCCGGACTCCGACTTGAGCTTGTTGCCCTCGAGCGTGGCCAGAGCTTCGTCCAGCTCCTTGCGTATCTTCAGGTTGTCCGTGGAGGTGTCCTTGTACTTGCGCTTGTAGCGCTGCACCTCGCCCTTCAGCTGCCCGTTGTGGTTCTGCAGCGATGTGATCAGGTGGCGCATCTCGCGGTTAATGGGCGCCGTCTGCTCGTTGGCGGCCATGTTCTGCTCGAACTCGATGCGCAGCGCCTCGTACTCCTTGCGAATGAGGGCCAGCACGTCCTCCATTTGGATCATCTCGCTGCGGACCTTCTTCTGGGCAATCAACTCCTCGCTCTCCATCACCTCGATTTGCCGCAGATGCTGGTTCTTGCTCGTCTGCAACTGATTGCGGGTCTCGTCCAGCATGGTCTTGATCTGCATGGACTCGTTGTAGAGCACGGAGAACTGGCTCTGCAGGCACTTGTATTCCGTGGTCTCCACAATCACCGACTCGGGCAGTTGGCGTATCTGAAGCGGAACAAGGTTTGCGATAAAACAATGATTAAGATGTGAGATCACATTGCTTCCCTTGAGCCCGTACTTACGTCCATCTTGAGCTTCTCCACCTCCTTGAGCGTCTCCCGATGCGTGGCGTGCAGCTTGTCCAGCTCCTGCAGCCGGTTGTTGGCCAGTTCGCGATACTCCTCCAGCTCCTTTTGCAGCTCCTCCAAGAGCTGGCTATTCACGTTGGTGGTGCTGCTGCTCATGGCCGTCGAGGTGGGCGTCTTGGCACTGTTGCTGCTCTTATTGGGATCCCCGTAGATCTGATGGTAGGCCTTCAGCTTCTCAATCGCCTCGGCCAGATGGTTCTCTAGCTTGTCGTTCCGATAGTGGATCTTCTCCAGGTCGTACTGCAGCTCGTCGATCTGGTTCTTCAGCTCGGCGTTCTCCGTCTCCTTGGCGGTGTGCGCGTCCTGGTACTCCTTCATCTTCAGCGACATTGTGTGGAACTTCTCGTGCAGCGAGGTGTTCAGATTCTGCAGCTTGTGGTTCTCGCTCATGATCTCGATGTGGGTCTGCTTGAGCGTCTCCTCCAACGCATGGACGCCGGCGGAGGCGCCTGTTGCCGACTCCGCATCGCCACTGGACTGCTGCTGCTCCTCGTCGCCGCCGGCTGCCGCTGCCGCTGCACCCGCCAGGCTATCACCTTTCAATACATGAGTTATCTTCTCGTTGCGTTGCATTAACCTATCAATAACCTGCACGATCTTGGCCACCGCCCGCTTCGACACCTGCACGCGGTTGGCCAGCTTCTCGTCCAGCTCCTCCTTGTCCCAGGTGGACAGTTGCGCGAGAAAAGAGGTGGTCACCTCGTTCTCGTTGCGGTTCTCCAGCTCGTCGGCCGTCTCAGCATCGAAGCGCTGCAACAGCACGCGAATGTCCTCGTTCAGCTGGTTCCAATACCGATTGACCACATTCAGCACGGCGTCGTCCTGCGTCTGCCGCTTCTCCAGCTGCTCGATGCGATGCCGAAGCTCCGCCTCCGTTCGCATCCGCTGTTCGATGCGCTGAGCGAGCTTCTTGTTCTGAAACTCCAGCACCTTGATGTCCATCTCCTCCAGCGTGGACACCGGCCCGATCAGGTGCGGCTCGAAGTGCACCTTCTTGATGGGCGGCTGACCGGCTGCGGCGGCCGCCACTAGGCCGCTGCTGGCGCCACTGCCGCTGCCGCCGCTGGCGTCGTCGGCGCTGCGTTTCGACATCCTTGCACTGCAAGTGGACAGACAGAAGGGGAAACCTGGCGAATCTCAGTGGCGAAAAAACATCAACCTCCCGCATTATTGATTTGCCATTCGTGGCTGTACTCCATTTTTTATCGTGTGCGGCGGCGGCGGCGACAGAGGCGTGAAAAGCGCCCGTCCTTGCCGACGCCAGCGCACCGTTCGCGGCGGAGAAAGTGGAGCGGGGTCTGGGACTTACCTTAATCTCACGTTTGTACACTTTTAGCTCAACATTAATTAAGGTTTCCTCTTGGTTTTCTACGTTTTGTAAATCCTCATCAATATCATTTCGTTGTGGGAGCTGGCATTCGGTCACACTTAATATTTTCACACCGGTACGGTAACACTTTTCGCCCTCGCATTTTCGATAGCACTATCGATAGTTGAAAATACCAGAAAATACTAGAAGGGATAATTGGAAAATTTAAAATGACGTTGGAAAACCGTTTTTAAAAACGTTAGAGCATAATTAAAAACCTTCCACAGAACACATTAAAACGCCGACTTGGTAACTGGAAAATCGAAAGTGAATTTCAATTTATTAAGTAATTTGGGATCGAACACGAAATGCACATGCATGATATGATGCATCTAATTTGATTAATGGTGGCTGGGCTGCGTGCGGGACGCTGGCTGCGACTACTGGACTGGTGCGGTACAGGGACTTGGTACTGGAACTAGTACTGGTGGTGCTGCTGCCTGGCCAGGACTAGAAGGTCTGGTACTTGAGGGCCTGGCGCAGAGTCATGCAATCGACCTCGTCAATCTTGCAGGTATTTGCCTTAATGTTGATCTCCTCCTCCTGCATCACCTGGACGTGCATCAGGTAGCGCATGGAGGCCTTGTTCTCGTTGAGCTTCTGGTTGAGCTTGCAGACGGAGGCCTTCAGCGCCTGCAGCTCGTTGTAGAGCGCGTCCTGGACCATGTCGCAGGTCAGCTCCAATCCGGGCCGGTGGGCGCGATTGCTGAGCCGCGTCTGGCACAAAGTGATGGCCCGCTGCTTGTCCATCATCTCCTTCTCCAGCTCGGTCATGTTGCGCTGCACCTGGTGGATGTGGTCCATTGTGTCCTTGTGCTTGTTCTCCAAGCACTGCTTCACGTGCTTCGTCTCCGCAATCCGGCGCTCGAAAGCCTCGTTGGTGCGGTCCGTCTGGTTCTGCATGTCCTCGCACACCTGCTTCAGCAGCAGATCGATGTAGGCACGCAGCTGCCCGGCGGACACCAGAGCCTTGGCGTTGGCCTCCAGATTCTCGTACGTTTGCGCCTGCCACTCGGTCAGCGAGAATTGGCTGGAAGGGGGATGTGGATATGAAAATGGACACAAAGAGAAAGTCAGGGGAGTCATGGCAACCATCGGATCGATTTATAAAGGTGTTTTCCTATTTATTTTTTTTGTGGACTATTCTAACCAATATTGCCTAGGGAACTATGGACTTATTGGAGAAATTGACCTTCCTCAATCGACTTCTTCAATGGGAATAAAAACGGAGCTTAGAAAAAATTAAATCAAGCCAGAAACTATAAAAAAGAAGTGACCCTTCTTAATTTTTTTGTTTAAATAAAAATAAAGGCTCTCATTCTATTACATTTTTTAGAAATAAAACAAACAAATTAGGTCATATATATAAACACGAAAAACTTAAGTGATATCAGGAGCCTAGGGACACTCTCAAAGAGTTTCTTTTAAATCTGTTTTAAAAACAAGAAAATTAAATTCCGAGATCGATTTTTTAAGGTTTCCTTATACCATTTTCCTGAAATACTTGTGACTATGGAATTGGGTCAACGTGAACTTTAGGACCCCAACCCCTAAAGTTCTCTTCAAGGCAACATATTTTAAAATTGTCCGACGAACAGAAACAGAAACCTACCAGTGCTGCTTGGACAGATCCTGACCCTTGCCCAGGTCATGCTGGAAGTCCTTGAGCTTCAAGTTCTTCTCGTCGATGGCCAGAGACTTGTCCTTGGCGGCCAGATCCTGGTCGAGCAGATAGATGGCGGCGCGCAGCTTGCGGATCTGCTCCTCGGCCTCCTTGAGGGCGGCATCGGCCAATCCCTGACAGCCCTTAATCACCTTGAGTTCGCGGCGCAGCGAGCGGTCCACCTCGTCGTCGCAGAGATCCACCCCGATCCGCCCTTCGCGCAGGATCAGGCACTGCTTGCAAATGGCCAGGGACTTGTCCTTGAGGAACTCGATGCAGTTCAGCACCCGGTTGCGATAGGTGTTCAGCGCCTCATCCTCCAGAGCGGCGGTCTTCTTCTGCCGATTCAGCTCGTCCACGAGAAAGCGAATCTCGCTGGTGCGCTCGCGCATGTGGTGCTCCACCTCGCGCTGCCAGTTCTTGGTCGTGTCCTTTGTCTCATCAACCACGCGACGCGACTCCCTGGATGGTGAGAGGGTCATCAACTGGAATCCGTTCACCCAAAACTCTCTCCCTTCCCCCGATATACTCACTCCACGATCCGCTCGGCCAGCTTCTCCTGGTCGCAGGTGATCCGAAACTTGATCTTGTTGTTGTAGTCCCAATCCTCCTCGGAATAGCGAGGCGGGCACTTGGCCACCGGGCCCAGATGCTTCCCGGCCAGCTGGAGGCCCGTGATGCGGCGCGACTTCAGGTTGGGCAACATCTT
Source organism: Drosophila rufa (assembly GCA_018153105.1). Taxonomy (NCBI): domain Eukaryota; kingdom Metazoa; phylum Arthropoda; class Insecta; order Diptera; family Drosophilidae; genus Drosophila; species Drosophila rufa. The sequence goes on from JAECXS010000085.1 coordinate 19,198,101, forward strand.
TCTGGCTGCGATTGGGATTGGAATCGAAAATCGGATTCGGAATCGGGATTAAGGTTGCGTAAGGAACAAGAATATGCAAGGATGAGCGCTCGGTGTAAAGTGTAACTGTCGCTGCAAAATCTCTACACTCGATTGCCCCCACCTGGCACACTTCTCGAGCTGGGAATATTTCGAGTATGTACCTGGCTGGCTGGCTGCCTGTCGCTGAATCTCAGCCGGAGCCAGAGGAGAGTCGCTGGCGACCTGGGACCTGGGACGACCTCAGTGGCCTACCCTCCGCTCCCACGGGCTTCGTTAAATCGATTCATGCTAGGGAATTTACGGTTGCCTAGCGGTATTTATTGTTATGTTGCTTAACCCCCGGTTTCCCCGCCGAATACCTTTAACCCACACGGAGAAAAATCGTGATTTTAATTGAATGATTAGGTGAACCTAGTTAGAGAAGTAAAATTTAAATATCTACAAACAATAGCGATTTGTGTTCCATTTTTTAGGTTATTTTGATTGCCGTTATTAAAAAAATTTTCTTACTAAGAATTCAAGGAAAGGTTCTAGTTCAAAGTAGTTTTTCAAATATGTTATTGACATTATTAACTTGAACGTTCAATTGAATTCCTAAGAATAGAGCACACTTTTCTCTCAGAATTTAATATTTTGCAAACCCAGATTTTATGTAACTTTTTGAATTAAAAAATCAAAAAGTCGGTTCCACTTACTCCAGAAGCTCAGCATTTTTTGGTTCCGTGCATCAGTTCCACTCGTCGGCGTGCATGTGCTCGTCCAATGCGCTTGTGCCGTGTGTCACCTGGCAGTCAGTCCAATTGGGCACACGGAGCTCAACTCTGGCAAAGGAGCTCCGCCGGAGGCTCCACACAGCTGCGCCTGCACCTTGCGGTCCCGTCTTACGGCATGTTTATAAATAGTTTTATGCCGGAGACATATTGGGTCGGGGGAACTGGCGGATTGAGCCAGGAGTAGCTCCTCCTTGATCGATTTATGCTAACATACTTTCGCTTTTGCGCCTTCCTTTTCTTCTGCGACGTGAGCGCTGTGTGCTTTTCTCCTTCGTACTTTTTACTTTATTGCAAAGTTTTTGGCATTAATTATGCTAATCAATGGCATTTGCGTGTGTAAGTGGGAGGGACCCAAAATAGAGAACCACCTATGATTGGATTTGGCATTTGAACTGGGAGTTTGAGATGATTTGCGAGTTTTTAGGGCCACTTGGAAAACAGGAGCGGTCGCAGGTGGATGAAGGTGACATTTAATTTTGATTTTTCTTCTGCTGAATCCTTAATATCATACCATATACCGTCCTGTGGACGCCAGTCCACTTAGTGACGATAAGACTACTATATAGAGCCGTAAACATAAAAAAAAACAAGATTTGATCCGTTGTTTCTCATTTTATAAATTATATAATTAGTTTCAAATTCGGCACGCTGATCTCCTTAATTTCAATTTTATATTTTTTCAGATAAGTGCTGATTTTGTAACTAAATCATTTGAATTTTTTTTAAAATAACTTTATAGTCACAAAATTTGATATCAAAAAATGTTTGAGTTGAATGTGCGATCGTCACTTTTATCTTATCTCGTAAGATGTGATTTTGTCTGATTTTAAAACATATGTAAGTATATATTCATCAAACATTAAAATCGTATACCAACATTTTAAATGTTTTAATAGAAAAAGAAACCATTGAAAAACTTTAGTTGTTAATTTGTATAATTTGAGTTTCAAACAAAAACTTCTGATATCAAATGAAAAGAAGGATGAGCATGAACTCCAAACAGTTCTGGTATCAAATTTGTCACAAATAATAATTACAATAAATCAAAAATAATTTTTTAACTATTTAAATAGTTTTGTACACTAAGATTTTACTGGTAATAGGGCCCCAAGCCCAGGCACAGTTTTAGCTGCTTTTCAAGTGAACCCAGTTTTAGAGCCGCTGACAAGCCCCCAAGTTAAGCAGCTTGAAAGCTCCCGCCGGCGAAGCTTTCGAGTAAATCCAGTGACACGTTTATTATTAGTTTTTTCTTGTAAAATTAAGTTTTTAATATATTACGATACACATTTTTGCCATATACATCTGTTATATCCACATAGTCGTATGTACGCACTGCGCTTACAGCTAAATGATAAAAATGTACAATTTAATTAACTAGGATCTCTGGATGTTGTCGTCGGTCGACGTTATGCTAATGGTTCGCTCTTTGTTTCTTTCTATTTTGGATTTCTTCCGTGTTTCGGTTTCGGGTTTCGTTTGGCTTCAACGATCTTATGGCTTATGGCAGCTCGTCCAGAACTCTGCTCCTCCCTCTGCTTCGATTTGGTTATTTTGGTAACATGTTTTCGTCGTCGACAACAGACTCGGACTGTTCTTTCTACAAAATAACTATAATTAGGCCTCGCTGTCTGTGTTATTCTCTTAATGGTTTATTAACAGTGAACTTTGAAATTCTATTGTGGTTATTTCTTAACCGCTTCCTCTGCCCTCGGGGATAAGTACAATTACGCTCGGTCGGTAATTATTATAATGTTAGCTGGACTGTACAGTTTCTGCGCTGAAGAAGGATCTGGATCTGGGCTTTCAATTGGTTAACTTGGCTATCTAAGAACTGGTGTGAAGAAGCAGTGTTCCTGCCGCTTCTGGTTTCTGGTTTCGCCCTTGGTCTCGGGTCTGGTTAAATTCATTACTTGCGATTTGTTTTTTGTTTATTGTAGTTGGTAATTTGTTGCTAGTTTGTTTTCTTTTCCCTCTCTCGTGTAGGCAGTGTTCATCAATCTGGGTTGTTTTTTGTTCGATAGTTATTTTCTCCCGTTTCCTCATCGTTAGTTTAGGTTTTTCTCTTTTTTTTTTTCTTTCTTACATATTTCTTGGCTTTAGCACATTTTCTCTGTTTAATGTCTACTAACAATCAAAATAAGTCATTCGTTTCCGTCCACAAATTGAAAACAGTTTCATTTTTCGGTTTGTGTGGGCATTTTTATCTTTTTCTTATTTTTCTTACATTTAAAAATAATGATTTGTTTGATAAAAAATACAAAATACATTTAGCAGTAAAACAAGAACCAAAAAACACAGAAAGAAGAATAAGTGTACAATGAAAAAAATATATATGTATTTGTATTTATATATATTCTGTTATTTCCTAATTTCTCGATTTATGTTTTGTAGTAATAGTTTTCCTTTGTTTCTGTACTTTAGTTGGTAGAGTTTATCCTTTGTTAAGTTCTTTTATTTGCATCGCACAGTTGTTAGCTGTTTGTGTAACAAAAATAATTGCTTTTGAGGTATTTATTCTTTTGTTTATATAAATATTCTTTATACACATCATAACCGATATAAGTATTTAGGTTCTTAGTCGCTTTCGTTTTCCATAGTGTTTTCTTTACTTTCCTCCTCACTTTTCCGTTTTTATATTTTTTATATTTCCGTTTCTTTTTTTAGTTTTTAGTTTTTAGTTTTTGTTGTTGTCTTGTCTTTTTTTAAACAATTCAAAGCACCTTTTGATTATATATATTTGACATTGTAATTTCTGTTTTGTGTTGACAACATTCCCTATTTTTTCTCTTTACAAAACAATATGTGTGGAAACTGAAGCGGAATATAATCAAAGTACATAAGATCTTCCCTCTGGGGGCTTATCGTTGTGGCAGCGTTTAGCTTCTCAGTACGCGGTGTTATTTGTGTTTTTCTTTTTAGTTGCTTTTATAATAAAATATTTAAAAAGGGACCAAAATGCAACCAAAGCTTGAATTAAACCAATACTAATATGCGAGTAAGTTACTTGTTTTGTTTTATGATCGTGCTGAAGGGGAAACCTGTTACTCTTTAAATACTTTATTTGTTATAGTTTATTCGTTAACCTTCTACTTTAGTTTATAATTTACATTTCATTTAAGTTTGTGTGTTGTTGGCTACGTACGCTGCTGCTGCTGCTGTCCCTAAAACCTAACGTCACTATATGTCACTGTAATCCTAGGTGATCGAAATATGCAAAAAAAAATTAAAAACAATTGGAAAACCGCGCTATACACTTAAAATAAGCTTTTCGAATAACAATTCCTAGCCAGCGTAGTGATTATGGTTGTGTCACCTACTCACACGTACTTCTATCTCTCGAATTAAGAACCTTCTTGCATTCAATTATCGGGGTTAAATAGGAGTAAAAACAAAATTAGAGTGCGTATGCGTATGCTGTGTGTACATTTGAACTAAATTGTGTAAACCTTTTCGCCTATATAAAACATAAGTGTAAGTATAATATTTATACATAAACACGGATAAGTTTGGGTCGGGTTCGGGTTGGGGTCTGGTTGCGATCTCTAGCCTGCCATCTCTCTAGGTCGTATATTTATATAGTAGTAGCTATAGCATATGTTTATGTGGATGTCTCTCTCTAACTGTAGTATCTCTAGGTGTATCCAAAAATGAACGCTCTCCTCCTCCTGATCTTCCTTCACATTCTCTTTATCATCATCGTAATCCTCTCTTCTCACAGCACGATCCTCGCGCGCTCTCTTTAACAAAACAACAATTCCTGCTCCAGCTCTGGCTCCCGCTCCGGCTGCTGCTCATCCTCCTGCTCCTGTTCATTCCGAATCCTTAGCCAGGTCCACTCTCCACACACACATATACGTCATAATAGTAACTGTCAATTTCTCTGTTGGGGATCGGGGATCGGGGATCGGGGGCGGTGTTGGTGGGATGGGATGGGATGGATGGGAAGCGACCGCATCAGCTCCAGGCCGCCCTTCTTAGACCATCGGCAGTCCCTGCTGGACATCCATCATCTCGTCCTGCGCCGGCGATGGCCGCGGCGCAAACGTCTGCATGTGGTGCGGTGGCGTGGCCCTGGCAAACATCCCCGAGCGCTGCGGATGCCCGTGCATGGCCATTGAGGCGTTGGGGCCCGCATTCGCGGACGGGAACTGTAGCCGGAAGCTGCTGTCCGGCAGCTGGCGGGGTGTGCGTCGGGGGGAGCGCGCCGGCATCCGATTGGCCCGGTGCATGTCCTCCAGTATCGAGGGCGCAACGTAGGTGAAACCCTGCAAAGAAAATAATAAGAAAACCTTGAGCTAACTTGCCATTTAGAGTGTGACTCTCCCCCAATCCCTGACCCACTTGTCCGGTCGTGTGCGCAATTGGAATCGGATCGGGCCACTACACTCTCGGTTAGTACGAGTCCCGCTCGGTGTCGGTGTCGATCCGATTCCCGTCTTGCATACTAATACTGCCCCCCAGTTTTCAGCAGCAGTTGGCGGAGCAGGGATTATGCAAGCCCCTGGGCTCTGGCTCTGCCTGCTCCATGTAACACATTTTACATAATTTTTCCAGTCCCGGCGTGGAGAGACATTAATTAAATATATTTGACTTGACGAAATCCACCGGCAAATGCAATAAAATAATTAAAAGCAAAGCTAAATCAAGCAGCCGCCGGCTGCCTGCCGTGTGTGTAAATTCCCCCGGCACGGAGGCTGGACACAAATGCGTGACGCCAGAGTTGGAGGCGCTTGGAGGCGCATCCAGGAGGGGGCACCCTCCCCCCACCTGTTGCTGTCGCTGCCAGGTGAAGTGTACGTGAGAGCGCAGCGTTCGCTAATTGGAACTGCGATCGAGCCGAGTCGAGAGCTGTGACCCACTAAGGCAATCATAATTCGAGGTGCGCCAGGCAGCGAGCGAAGCGCGCTGAGAAAGTTTGCAGTTATCCGGTAATAAAGTTCTAAGTGAATCCCAGTTTGCACCTCAATCAGGTGCGAATTGAAACCGTTTCTCTCAGCGGTTTCTCAGCCCGATCTATTGCGTGAGGAATGGCCAAGCTTCATTAGGTAATTAGCAGAATTTCGCGCGATGAGATAACTGCCGCCAGTGGCACAGTTCGTTGAAAACTGTTTGGTAAGAAAGTTTGGTAACAAAGTGGCTCTGTGTGCAAAGTGAAATCGTTGATAAGAACCACATTTTATGAGGCTCTAAAGCTCTATGGCTTGGAGTTGAATGAATTATAAAATAAAGAGCTTAATTAGTAGGCAGTGAGCTCTTTTTATTTCTGCTCTTCCGGCATTCTTTATGGCTTGAGCATAATAATTTTTAACTAACAATTAAACATTAAAAGGTACCAGGTTAATATATAAATATTTACTGGAACTTTTACAGCCTGCATGAAAAACTTCTGAAACCGTTTCACACCTTCTACCGAGCCATGGAGAGGTGAAAAGTACCCAAATATATTTCCGGCGTTCCAGCCACTCCACTGCAACCTTAATTAGGCAATATTTAACAAGACATTTAGCCTACTAATCCCATAAACCCATAGCCAAAACAAACTTTACACAGCTTACCACCGACCGAGCCAAAGCAGCTCAAGGGTCGTTCGACTCAACCTGGTCCCAGCACTCGCACTCGCACTCTTAGTGCCAGTCGCGTGTTTGTAAACAAATAAAACAAAAAGGCATAGTCGAGGAGCAGTCGGGAGAGTGGGGAGTGCAAGCCAAAAGCCAAGAGCGATCGAGCCAAATCCAGCCACTTGGCCACTTGGCTCCTCCACTCATCGCCAGTCTCGCAGAAACGCTCAAAGCGTTCGGACACCAGCCACCACAGTCGGCGCACTAAAGACTCAGTCGGGGAGCAAGAAAGTCCAAATAAGAAAGAAACTGAACGTGAACTGGGAGTGACTTTCGTGCCCGAGCCCGAGCTGGAGAAAGGCCTAGTGGTGGAGTGGAGAGCATTTTTGCAGATCGGAGCGATTTTCACCGATGACATTGATTCTGGGCCAATGTGCAGCGTCATTGGCGGGTTCAGGGCTATCGGGGATTACTCGCAGTCGGTAGCTGGTAGCTGGTAGCTGTTAGCTTTGGTTGCTTGGTAGCTGGTATCAGGCAGTTGTAAACCCAAAAAACCAGTTGAAGGGCAACGAGACCAGCTGTAGAGCGAGAGAAACTCGGCGCGCAGGCGTGCACGTGCACAAGTCTCACTCGGAGAGCGGGTTTCGGCCGAAACTGGGACAAGAACCAACACCGCCAGCTGAGTGCCAGTGCTCACCAAACTGTGCACGGAAGTGTTAAAATCACTTAAACGACATTGCATAAGCACCCAAAAGGCAACCAGCTAATAAAAGAAATATAACCGCAATAAACGTACGCTAAAAAGAGGTGTAATAAATGTGAACTGTGTGAAAATAATAATAGCAGCCGATAACACAAAAGCCACGCTTTGTTCGTCGTCGCCGTCGTCGTTGTCGTGACTGTGGCGGGGTAAAACCAAGCGAAAAACCAGCCAAAAACCAACACAGCACACTCTTAAAACCAAAAACGCCAGCTGGATATAAAGGAAAATCATTGCGGGCAAAAATTAAGCACGTAAAATAATGTCCAAGCTGTGGAAAATAAATTCACTTTCGTTGCTGCATTGCCTGGCAGCGTTGCTAACTGTGGCGACGGCATTGCAGCAGCAGCAGCAACAAGGTCCGCAGCAAATACTGCCTCAGCAGCAGCTACTGCAGCAACAGCAACTACTGCCTCAGCAGCAGCTACCCGCAGATATTGCAGCAACTTCAGACAACACCAGACTCTTGAATGCAACCTCGGACGGTGGTGCCACTTTCATCGACAACACCAGCAGCAATATCAACAGCAATCACATCAACAGCAACAGCCATGAAGCCTCCTCTTTCGAGCCACAGCAACAGCAGCAACAACAGCAACAACAGCAACCAACAATGCAATTTGCACATATAACGCCATTAGATAAAGAAGTAGGTATGCATCAACAAAAACAACAATCAGCAGCAGCCGAAGCAGTAACGGATATTGCTAATATGAATACTCTTCTTTGATTGGGGGAACTAGCGAATTATAAGTCTTTTTGCTTCTATTTACTCTTTTTGATAGGGATTTAATCTTTCTACGCGTTGTCTTAAAAATATATTCAAGCAGTACGAGTTTAGTATAGATTTAATACTTAATAATATCAAATGCATACTCAATAGTATAGTTGTCATTCTCTATAGTTTCACAGATATAGTTTGTGTAATTTCGGGTATTATTTTGATACGAATCTACATCGAGCATTCGATAACATATCGCGTTAGCTGGAATTAAGTGATTTTCTGTTTGTCGAGTTAGTTATTTTTCTCAAGTCTTTGCGCAGATCTGTATAATTTTTATACTTTCGTAGTATCAAAATAATAAGCATCTTATTAAGACATTTTTAATACTGAAGAGTATAGAATTCATTTAACAAAGAAATAGTTTCTATAAAGACTTTTGTTTTTGGGTGTATGTTAAGGTACAAGAATATGGCCTATAAATAGTTTAAAAAATGGAATTCGAGTTTAATTTCTTAAGATTATGCATGGGAGAATTACATCTATGCACCATAGTATGTTTTCCGGAACAAATTTAGCTTAGTTTAACTTCAATATTAGTTTTTAAAGGCGCTGTTCTTAGATTAACGATTTCTCTTGTATATTAATCTCTTGTAAATGAACATTCACCTCCAAGAAGCTTTCAACTATTAAGAACCCTCTAGGCAACCATTTAAGGGCAGTGTAATGTCGCTTTCCTTCCCACTTTTTACACTCGCCACCACTAATTGAGTTTGCACTCATATGACCAAGAGAAATTTCCGTCACGACTTGATCGTCGTTTGGCACTCGCTTATGGGCGGGGAGCCGCCTCATCAGCAGGCCACCAAGTGCGTATTTATATGGAACAGCAGTAGTTAGGGCCCACCTCGGGGTGGCGTTAAGTTTGGCGAATTAACCACAACAGCAACAGCAGCGTAAGGGCAGAGGCAGAAGCGGCGGAGCAGAAGATGGCCAGCACCTAGCCAAGTCCGCCTTGATGGCCGCGCTTCAATCGTGAAAGTGAAATTTATTACACTTGAATTTGAAAACGAAAATCAGAGCGCCAGTCCAGAGCTCTGTGAAAGGAAAGGGGGGCGGCGACAGAAGAGGCCATTGGCCGTGTGAGTTGGGCAATTTCACGGGGACTGCGATTGGGGCTAATTAAAACCAGGCCTAACCATGCTAACCAGGCCTATCTGGGGCCTCCTTTCCATCTCTAATTGCAGTCGATCGGTTGATAAAGCAATGGGCGCCCATCGTCTGGCTGGCGCCCGAGGAGAAATTCATGCCACTGGGCGTGGAGGAGTTCCTGCAGTACGTCCATCCCATGGACAAGGACAGCAGCTTCCGGCCGGGAGTGCCCTTTAGCGAGTATTCAACACGATCCCATTTGGTGACAAACGGCGAGATCCAGGATCTGTTGGAGAACGACAATTCGTTTTTGTATGGCCGGAATCCCAATGAGAAGCCGGTGCCCATCTATGGTGTGGTCACCATGTGTCCTTCTAGGCGGGAGATGGCTGTGCCACCACCGCCGCCGTACACTCCTCCGCCGGTCAGCACACGGGGTCCCTACATTCCCGTCTCCATTGATCCCCTCGAGGAACGCAATGACACCATCCGCAGGTCCTCGAGGCTGTTTCCACTCTTCCAGCGGGTTAAGCGAGAGGCTCCGCAATACAATCCGCTCAACGAGTACGAGGAGCTGGTGATGGAACCAACACAGAAGCCCCAACCAGAGCAGCAGGAGCTGGAACCCGAGCCAGAGAGCGGTGTGCCGGTGAACAACTTCATAGCCAATCTGGCGGACAATGTCAAGTTCAGCGGCGGAACAGATCCCGACGACAATCTGGAGGAGAACAGCATCGGCACGGCCCCCGAACAGGAGCCGAGTCAGGGAAAGGGCAAGCTGCCTGGTTTCCATGTGACCTACTGGATGTTCTATCCCTACAGCCAGGGCAAGACCATGTGCACCGTGAGTCTGGGTCCCCTCGGCCGGATTCCCTTCCCCGCTGTCTACGGCTACTGCCTGGGTAACCGCAAGGATATCGGCAGCCATGTGGGCGACTGGGAGCACATGAGCCTGTACTTCAATGGGGATGCAGAGCCGCAGGCCATGTATGTGTCCGCCCACGATGCGGGCGCCTACTACAGCTACAATCGGCTGACGGGATCCTTCGAGTTCCGCCGCCAGGAGACGCGCAAGGGCATCCTGCAGCGCCCGAACTTTCCCAAGACAGTGACGACATTCAAGAACCATCCGGTTCTGTTTGCCGCCAAGGGTTCGCACGGTCTGTGGACGGCACCAGGGAAGCATCGATTCGTTAAGGTGGCTCGTCTGTACGACATCAACGGATTTGGCACGCCCTGGAATACCTGGAAGGCCGTCGACATAAGCTATGAGAATGTGAGATCTTATGGTGAGTACGACGATTTCTGAATTCTCGGAATTTTCAACTCTAATCCCTTTTGAAATTCCTGTAAAGGTCGCTCACTGGTGCCAGACTGGCTGACGTATCGGGGCAAGTGGGGCAATCCGAAGAGCAAGTGCCATCCCTTCCGCCGGATTGGCCTGAATTTCTGCGAGTTTACGGACGGACCCACGGGTATACCACTCAAGGAACCCCACTTTCAATGCGGTGCTGACTATCGCTAAGGACGAAGGTCCCTTGCCTAGGCTTAGACTAGTGTTTAGTAAAGTATTTATTGTGAAACCAAATCCCAAAAAGAGATCCCATTAATGATTAAAAGAGAAGTGCAAAAGTGAGCGATAACTACGAGTTTCTTGGCCTTTCGGCATCTTCTATGGAAAGTTATAGTGTAATTCCACTGCAACATATTTTCAAAAATGTAATGTAAGTGATTTCACTGCTCCATCTACATCCCTCGGCATTCATTCATCTTTTTGTCAAAAATATGCATAATTAAAAAAAAAAAGAAATTAGAGAAGGGTTTGAAGGTTTAGGGAAGGAAATTACGAAATATCACTGAATAATCGATATTTTTCGGTCCTTTTTCTTAGTACGTAGAAACCTTCGGGGCGAATAGTGAATGGATCATTTTGGATAGGCCGTCCTCGAGAATGTAGCAGTGAAATAGGTCTTTTAAATATACAAATTAAAAACCTACTCAGGTTTTTTAATAACTAATGCTTATTAAAAACATGCAAATTACTTGACTGAAAGACAGACGAAAGCAGAATGTCAAGTCTGGAGTTGATAACAAAAGTCCAGACAGAATATACAAGTGAAGCATGGTAAAGCCGTCCGTCCTGGCTGTGTCTGGGTTTTGTTTATAAAACCTGAGCCCGCGGCATGTGTTAATACTCCTGAGCTTTGTTTATGTATGCTCACACGCGACGATCAGCTCGACAATGTGAACAAAAGCTTAGAATGTTTATAGATACAAAGATAACACCTGATAACACTGGCAGATAACCCCCTCTGCTTATTTTATTCCTCAATCCTTCCAATACTCACTTGGAAAATTAAATTGGCACTTTCGCTCAGCGTTGTATCATCCGGTGAATCCACTGGTATTTGTCTTGTAAATCTCGTATCGAACTGTGAGACATCGTCCTCGCTTCGCTGTTAGATTAGAGAGCAATTAATATTAAGAATTCAGATAAATCATAAAAAGAATACATACCAAGAGCGGTTTTATAGGAGGTTCGAGGCGTCTGGCCAGGACATCGTCCCAGTTGACGTGCTTGAAGAATGGATGTATTTGGACAGCCGCCGCATCCTCGGGGCCGCTGCCAAGGCGCTGAGGTTCCTGGCGCTTCATCAGGCGACGCACCAGATCCCTGGCTTCGGGTGTGAGGTAGGCTGGCAAATTGAGCTTGGCTTTCAGAATGGTCTCGATGGTCTTCTTTCGATTCTCTGCGGTGAAGGGCGGCTATGGGAATTCGCTTGTTATTAGGGGAACCAAGGATTACAATCCAACAACCACTCCTTACCACTCCTGTAAGCATGTCGAACATTAGGGCGCCCAGTGACCACCAATCAACCGCTTTGCCATGGCCACTTCTGGTCAGGATTTCAGGTGCCCTGCAAGCGAAAAAACCACAAATTAGTTACAGATCCTCTAGACCTCGAGGTGGGAGAAGGATAAAAGGCCAGCGACGGGCGCACGCACATGTACTCAATTGTGCCGCAGAAGGTGTGGGTGACAATACCCTCTTGTATGTGCTCCTTGCACAGACCAAAGTCGGTGAGCTTCACGTGTCCCTGGGCGTCGAGCAATATGTTCTCGGGCTTTAGGTCGCGATAAATGATGCCCAGCTTGTGTAGATGGCCGAGGGCCAAAATGATTTCGCTTAGATAGAAGCTGCAATATGGCAAATGATTAGACTTAGCATATTCAGCCAGGGATTGGCTAGCCTTACCATGTGGTATCCTCGAGAAAGATGCCCTCGCGCTCCAAATGCATAAACAGCTCGCCGCCGCTCAGATATTCAAGGATAAGGTATAGTTTTCCATCCGTCTGGAAGGCATAGACCAGCTCCACTATGAACGGATGCTATGGGGGACAAAGAGTTCGAATTTATAGGGGTTTCGAGAGAGTAATCCTTGAGCGATCGCACCTTGACTGCCTCGAGAATATTGCGCTCGGCGCGTGTGTGCGCTGTGTCCTTTTGGTTGGTCACTATCGATGCCTTCTTGAGCACCTTCATCGCAAAGTATTTGTTGGCATCTCGTCCAGCGGTCATGCGCACCTGGGAGTTGGGAGTTAGTGGGATTAGCTGTTTGTGATCTGTATGTAGGGATCGACCTACCTGAAATACTTTGCCATAGCCACCTTTGCCGAGGACCTTCTTGAGTTCAAAGTCCTTGGGTCCCAGCTTGATTTTGCCCGGATTGACATTCTCCTCGGAGAGCTGTATGGTCTCCTGGCCTTCGGCGCTGATTAGGGGATTAGGAAAAATAGAGAATTGGGGATTGTTAGTTAATTGTTGTCCTCTGTGCGCGGTGTTTGCGTCTGGGTCTGGGCTGGCTAGCGTGGGAAAGGAGCAGCCCACGTGCTATAAATAAATCCCATGGCGCGTGCACGCGCCAATCGTCACCTCCCCTGCCTCCCTATGCTCCTCCTCCCGCCCACCGCCTACCGCCCACCAGCTCCTCCATCACGGCTGTCGAGTGCTTGCCGTGAGTCTTGTTTACACATGGAACTAGCTGGCTCATTGAAGAGGCGGCCAGAGGCCGGGTGACAGCTTGTTGGTAGTCAATACCAGTTGTAAACACTTCTGTGCACCGTCCCCCCCGTCCGTCTGTCCGTTATCACCGCCCCCGGAGCCGCGAGACTGAGTGAAGTGGCAGTGCGCGTCTGGCCGGGATCAGGCTGCCCGAGCCGAATCAATCAGATGTTAACACTGTCAGTGTGTAAACACAAGGTCCGAGCTGATAATTGGCAATTAGGCTGCTCATGTTTATCCGCGAGGAAGTCCGGATGGACTGCGATCCCTTCCTCCCTCCCTATGATCAGCCTGCGCGCTTATCTCCCCCGCATTCTGAGAAAATCAGTCACGTCGTCGTCCACCACATTACAACCAGCGACATTGCTGGGGCATTACTCACTCCTGGTGCAGATTAATACACAATTCCGGTTCTAGGTCAACCTGCGAACGAGAAGAGAGATGGAGAGGAGGTGAGTGTCAGTGAGCTTGGCGCTTGCTTGTGCTGGCGAGCATAACTGCCATCGGAGTATGTATGCGAAAAATCAACAATTAATCATAGTTACTACGAACTTGAGACCCAAACAGCAGAAGGGAAAGTTACACAGCAGCACCAGCATCATCAGCAGCAGGGAGAAACGAAGATGGAATGCTCTTGATCTTATCTTTAATATTTGGAAACAATTTTGTTTTGCGGAACCATTTTATAGCTATCTTACGTATTCTTAACTGTTTTAGCGATCTAGGCGTAGTTTTGTTAAGGAAAGTAACACCAAGCTAGTAATTACAGTTCATAATGATCGGCTTAATGACTTTTTAACGGACAAATGCTCGTTTTTGCTTTTTTTCTAGTGCCTATAAGTGAATACAAAGTTGTAAGATTTTTATAGACACTATAAATAAGTAAATTGTTAAAGCCTGCAATTGCCAATTAATTCGGAGAATACATTATTAAAACACTGCATTTGAAGTCAGGAAAATAATATTAATATTACAGTTTTAAATGTTTAAGGTAAGCTCTATCCTTTATACTATACAATACTGAATTTACCACAATTTTTAAACATGATTAGGCACAGTTATTGTATTCATTATTCAAGCAACAAATGTATTTAGTTTGAAAAAGAGCTGATCGTATTCAGTTATTACCAGTAAAGTAAATGTACATATAATAAATGGAGGCATTATTACTTTTAATTATACATTTACTTCACTGGTAATGTGACTACGATTAATACTAATAGTTCTTTAAAATTATGTTATTGTACAACTTAAATTATGAGTAAAGTATTTTTTACCTAAAAGTATTCTATTGTCTATTAAATAAATATGATTCTTTAAATATCAGAAACCCCATCCCCATTCGGCGATACCCCAAAAATATCGGACTGCTGATATTTTCAGCTGAGGGAGATTCCGATGAATGGAGGGAGATTCCGATGAATGGAGAGAGATCGTCTCGGGGACACGCAGAGGGGCACGCTCTTGGTATTGGGTATTGGCTGTTGGCTGTCTTTGGAGTCTGTGCCGCCGCCAGTGAATTTCTCCCCTTTCGATCTGCCCACACACACACACAGCACTCTTCTACGCAGACAGACGAAGATGGGAAAGAGAGAATCCCACACAGAGATACACTTTCCGCACGCACACACACCTTTTCTTTAATGACAAACTAAATTTAGAACTCGGAACAATGCCAAATAATCTGCCGGCAATGCTGGCGCTGCTTCTCCTCCATCCCCATCCCCCCAGACGCTGTTGCTCCAACCGGGGGAAGGCCACAGTTAGGGGCAGCGGCAGATGAATAAGAAGAAGAAACGCCAGCCGCCGCCGCAGTCGCTCTCGTCATGCCTAAAATGTGTATAGAATATTTTTTGACTAAAGTTCAATTGAATGGCGGCATCGGCATCAGCATCGGCATCGGTATCTCGACATCGCCAACATCTTGACGCTCTCGTCAGCACATTAAAAACTGGTTCACCTCGTCAGCGTTGGCGGTGGATTCCAATTAACGAATCCATCATAATTTATAGCGCTCACACGGCTTCGGTGGCTGCGGCGGGTGCTTGCTTTGGGGGGTGTGTGCGCGCTTGCGTAAATCACATTTGACAAGCCGCCGAAAAGGGGGGCGATGCGATATGATAAGAACACGAGCAGCAATATCGGTATCTCGCTCTCCGCCAGCCGTGTGGATTCCCCCAGAGAGCCCGTCACTGCCCTTCCAAGGGGTGCTTTCAATGCCCAAGATATAAGCCATGCACAGGGAGAAATTAGGCCAAAGTCGAGACTACTAATAAAATCGTATTCAATTTCCTCATTAAAAATATAAAAGTTAAAGCCAAATAAGTGAAATTTCTTTAAGAACAATATGAATAATTATACCGTGTTAAATTAATTTAGAAATTGTTATGTTACTTTAAGAAAAAAAAATTAAAGACAATTATAGAATATATTTTATATGAAAGATTGGCTTAATGTAGTTCCAAGCACCACAACATTCTCAAATTCAAAGAATTGGTTGGGAATTTAGACTAACGTATCGTCTGAGATTACTATCCCTAGTTTGCTACCTCCTAAACGATCTAGAACTAAGTATGTAATATTCGTTCAGTGCCCTCTTATGAGCTATATATTTCCTGGAGAGAAGTTGCAACTGGTTCTATATGGAGAGAACCCGAAAAATATTACAGCTCGACACGATCACGATCTCGATCGGGCGATCGCTCGCTCGCTCACTTTCCTACACAATTTGTTGTGGGCCCTCCGCGTTATCGGCGCCTGAGGCTTTTCTCATTTTCTAATTTTATATTGTCCGCTGATAACGAATTTCGTTTTCTAAGTGGAAGTTTAGCCTCTTTCCCATTCTCGTTCCCATTCTTCGCTTCCTCCGCCTTCTATCTGCCCACCTCTGCCACGCTCCACAGTTGTTGCAATATTTCCATGGAGTGTGGCGGGTAATTGGTACTGATTATTTTGAAGGACACACCTGCCTTTCGATTGCCCAACGATTTCGATTTCGTAAGGAGGGATCTCGCATTCGCAGTCGTGGGTAAATTTCCGTATAATTAATGTGCAGTGCAGTGTACGTGCTGCTGCTGCTGCTGCTGGATGACGCCAGAGTCACAGTGATGCGGACTTTTGCGCAGCAGATAAGCCGAGTTTGCTGGCTGTGGATGTGGGAAATGGTGCGAGGGAGTGGAAGGGGGACTGGGATGCCCAGACGCCCGCCAGGAAAAGTCGCAGACAAAGCAAAAAGGTAAACAAAGGGGAAAATTCCAACTGCTGCTGCTGCTGGTGCTGGTGTGGGTGCAATTATTGCTGCGCAGTTGTTCGCTTACGTCGTCCAGCTCGATCCTGTCGTCGTCCGAGTCCCTGGCCTTGTCGTCCTCATGCAGCTCCAGGTCGAACAGCTCACTGGGATCACTCACGTCCGCCATTTGTGCGATCTGGCCCGTGTGGAAGTGCCCTAGTCTGGTGCTGGTGGCTCGATGGCTCGAGGCACGGCGCTTGCGGAAGCGTTTTATTTTAGTCTCCGCTCCTCGCTAGCCGCGGGTCGGAACAGAACAGAACAGAACGGAACGGAACAGGCGCGGGGCAGCTTTCGTGGCCCCGAAGGTTATTGTTTATTAGTTAATGGCAAAAGCAATACAAATACACACACACCAACACTGCGACGCACGCACTTGTGCCGCTCTCACACACAGACGCTCGCTGCGATAACTGCTCGGCCCACGCGTGCCCTGCAATTTGTTGCTCCGCCAAAAACGCAATTGTTCGCCACTGCCTAATCGCAATGCAGTAATCAGTAATTAAAATGCACTTTTTCTTTGTTTGCGAGTGAACACGAGGTGATGTGCTAGAGTGGCCAGACGGTGGCTACTGAACAGTGTTGCCAGAGTCGCTTTTTTTCCCGTCAAATCTGGCTTTTTGTAAGGGCTGTTTGCTAGAAAAATTGGCAAACAGCGGGCAGCGGGAATTCTGGCTTTGTTTTTGTCGAGTGCGAGTCGCATCCGACTTAACAGGACAAAGTGCACTATCATTGAAAACGTTTTGGGACTGCACTTATCCGAGGAGTTGCGAGGCGATATTGGGGAGTCAAAGTTTAGTCTTCAAATAGATGAGTTAACTGATATTAATTTTACTAAACTTCTAGGTATGTATATCTCATTTATTATTCTGCGAGTTGGCGCAAATTACGAATAGTAAAAAACTGTATTTTAATAAGAGTTATGCATTTACACATATGGCCTGCGCAGACTGGAGAAGTGCTGTTACACCTATACCATACCGAAAAAATGTCTAAGAATGATTGGAACAGGATTATCGTATCAAAATCAGGAAGATGCAAACATTAATGAAATCATATGCATATTATAAATAATAATAAAATAATTAAATAGCAAAATATAAGCAAACATTTTTTTTAACTAGTTTTTTTTATGGATTTTTTTGTCTTTTTTTGATGGATCTTCCCGTCAAAAACAGCTTTTTTTTAGAAAAAGTTGGCAACACTGCTACTGAAGAGCTGTCAAATCATCGGTGCACTATCGAGATGGTAAAAAAAACATTCAACATTTTATTTTGTATTTACAAGAATTTATAGTTATAGAATTTATATAATAGAGTATTTTACAATAAGAGTATGTACCAAGTAACAAAACCACCAAGAGAGTTGCACTAACATTTAATTGCAGTTACTTTTATTCTAAAATAGTTACGTAGTTTTATGAAATTCTCAGCAAGAGTACCCCAATTATTTAAATTATTTTTGCAAGAATATTCTTATTATTTAAAAAGGGTATTCATTTTTGAATACCGATATTTTTAGTTGCTATAGAGATCGGAAATATTTAAGGCATTTAGAAAATTGTCTACACAAATATCAATATTTCTAGTCATGTACAAATATATATAAATTGATATTATTTTAAACTAAATCCCTTTCACCTGCGACATAATTAAAATGTACTTAAAAATTATTAGCCATTTTTTAGGCCAACTTGGGTCCCTCTGGTCTCACTGTCAGCCACAGGCACGCGCTAGAACAACAAAGACCACCGCAGAACTTAATTAATTTTACAGGACCAATTGTAATTAGAGAACCAAAACATGTGCACCGGCTCTCCCAGCAGCAATGGCTCCCAGTCGGAGGAGGGCAGCAGCACCACCGAGCAGCAGGCACAGGAGCAGCAACCGGAGGCAGAACGGCCAGCGGAGCAACAGCTGAGAACGCCCACGCATGGTGTCGTGGCTGCTGCCACGGCGGAGGACATCCTGGCCGAGTACGGTAGCAACCTGAAGCTGCTCGAGTGCAACTCGCAGGTTTCCGAGCTGCTGACCATTCTTCGCGACAAGTAGGTGGCGAGTCGAGAGGAGACGAGGCTGCGGCAACTGCAATATCGAATTTCCTCTGCAGGAACACCACACGCAGCGACTTCAAGTTCTACGCCGACCGACTGATCCGCCTGGTGATCGAAGAGTCGCTCAACCAGCTGCCCTACACTCACTGCGACGTGGAGACCCCCACGGGCGCCATCTACGAGGGCCTGAAGTACCGCTCCGGCAACTGCGGCGTGTCCATCATCCGATCCGGCGAGGCCATGGAGCAGGGTCTGCGCGACTGCTGCCGGTCGATTCGAATCGGCAAGATCCTGGTCGAGTCGGATGCCAACACACACGAGGCGCGCGTGGTGTATGCCCGCTTCCCGGACGACATTGGCAGTCGGCAGGTGCTGCTAATGTACCCGATCATGTCCACGGGCAACACGGTGCTGCAGGCGGTGAATGTCCTGCGAGAGCACGGCGTGCCCGAGAGCTGTATCATCCTTTCGAATCTGTTCTGTACGCCGATGGCCGCCCGCACGGTGGTGAACGCGTTCCCCAAGCTGAAGATCCTCACGTCTGAGCTGCACCCGGTGGCACCCAATCACTTTGGACAGAAATACTTCGGTACAGACTAGAGCTAGGCGAAGACGCAGACGCAGACTTGACGACTAAGCGCGCTAAGCTGCTTAGGATAGGTAGAGTGAGTTGGCCACCTCCGCTGTCTCTGTCCATGCATGCATCTCACCCAGACAAACGCCAGCACCACTAACGTCTGCTCCTCTCTCTTTGTCTCGTCCTCCAGATGGCATTTGAAATACACAAAGCGATACGAAGCGGACGCGGCACATGCGCGGTCGGGCGAGCTACCAAACTATTTTAGCAACTGTTAGCTTTTCACAACTGGCTTTTAATGCAACTCTCAAATATGTTACGTTACTTTTTTTGGTTTTAAACTATTTGTAAATATATAGAAACGGAATAAATATATTTAAAAAGATAGGCTGCCTGCTCTCTAGCTCTAGGAGCTCATCTTATAGTTGACCACAGTGTCTACCTTTTGGAGGCCCGTGGAGAAGGAGCGGAGCTGAACAGCCTGGGCATTTTGGATGACAATGGCTCCCGTCTCATCCCACTTGGCGGGCACCTCGGTATTTTTCAGCGTATGGATCATCACGTCGAACGTGCAGATGCAGTCGAGCAGCGGCAGATAGCTTACGGTGGCCGAGATCTGGCGCATTACGTCTCGGATCTCGTTCTGGATGCGACTTAACTCCTTGGTGGAGGTGAGCTTGGAGGGATCGCTGGTGTCGCCGTCGCCCAACTCTGCCTGCATCTTGAAGTCCCAGCACTCGAGCACCTCCTTGCTATGGGCGTTCGTGATGACCATGGAGATCTTGCTAATCATGTTCTTAGCCAGCCACTCTGCAAGAAAACGGCTACCGGTTAGATCACTTTTTAGACGCACACTCTGACCACTCACCTTCCGTCTGGGTGAGCACATTCTGCAGGAATGTCGTGATCTTGGGATCCTTGGACATCAGGATGGTTAGTCCATATTGCTGGGTGCTGTCAAAGTTCTCCGCCGGATAAATGCCCCGTTGGAATAGGATGGAGTTGATTCCGTACTCTATTTAGGCCATAAAAGAAAGAGGGAACAAGAAAAGACGCCATTGAACGCGGGCTTTCGGTAGCTCCCAAGCGCAAGCTCGGCTCCGCTACTTACTAAGGTATTCCACGATTATCTGGGCGGAGCCCTTGAGTGTGATGCAGTTTTTGGTTGCCTGGGCAGTCGACATTTTAAATATCAATATGAACAAATTAGGTAATTACGAACTATTCCAAAATCCGCTACTTTTGAAAGACAATACTGGCAGTGTGACCGTAGACAAAATCGTTAGTAGTGTTGGAAAACACGCGATAAATACGACAGACCAGCGAATAGGGATGGGGAAAAGTAGCCATTATCGATTACTATCGCGATAGCCTCGACCAGACGAGCTCGACGATATCTTAGGGTATTTCTCCACTACGCTGCTTTTTCCAACTATCGCACGAGAATCACGAAAAGCGGAAAAGGTGTTTCTACTAGGAAAAAGCGCTTTTTAGCACTGTGTTGAAGCTCCGTACTCAGCCACGCGAACAGCGTTTCTAAGCAGTGAGAGAGAGCGAGAGGTCAATAGTCGAGAAACACTTTTCGGCCGCGCTGTTTTAAAGGCCGGTACGCAGACAAACGAACAACATACTAGAAAATACCAGGAAGAGACTTTCGGTATTTCTAGGCGGGGTGACAACAGAATAAAAAATTTAATAAAACGGTCGTTCTCGACTATTGGTATATCACTCTCTAACTGTTTCTTTGCACATTTCAAAAATATAGTTCCCGCCAAACACAATAATCTATGAAAAAGCCCAGTCCAGGAGTTTAGATGAGCAGATAAAGTTATAATAATAAAATTGGCAGAGGCCAATTCAATGATAAAAGATTTTGGCAATATTAAACATTTGCATAAATAAAGGCGTGGAAGGAAATAGGTCCCTCGATGTCATATTTGGTTATGACGTTGATGAGCACTATGAGTGGCGCTCGATGACTGAGATGAAGGGGTCAGAGGCGACGGCCACCGCCCGCTGCTGCTTAGGGCAGTGTTTGGCTGGGCAAATCTTTCATTGCCGAGCTCGAGAAGTACATACAGAGGCCGCAGCTGCTGAGGGCAGTGTCTGGGTGAACAAAATCTTCATTGCCAAGCTGGAAAAGGACATGTACAGCAATGAACAGAACCGGGCGCAGGATCAGTACCAACTCTAACAAAATGTATGCCAGCCAGGATATGGTGTACAATCAGAGTCTCGCATCCAACAAGAACGAAGTAACTTTGAATCAATTCGCCAGTCCAACAATTTGGTGGCAACAGGAGTAGCTGCGGCAACCACCGCCACCACCCAGATGGCAATCCATTTGGCAAGAACAGAATCACCAGCAGCAGCCGGTAAAGCGGCCCTTGTCCTAGTTGTCGATCCAGGAAAGAATGTTGGACAAGTAATAGGGAGAAAAAGAGGCGGTTGTGCATGGTCGAGAGAATCTGGGCGATGGCGTTGGTGGTCATTGTGCGCAAATGAGCTATTTTAAAATGTGTCCAAATGTGTCCAAAGTGTCTTTCAAATATAAAATAGATAATTGTAAATATAAACCAGCTGATTTAAAATACGTATAACCGCATCATTTACCTCCCAAAAATGTCGAAGAGTTGGAAAAAGCAGCGTAGTGGATCGTATCGATTCGCGCTACAAACAAATGGATGGGCTTTTAAGGGGATTTAAATGTGTACGTACAAGTTCCAAAATAAGAAAGGAAAACCAATTCAATATGAACGGAAATGGATTATTTAATTTTATACCGAAAAAAAATGTCACATTTCAAGGAACCGCCCGCTTTGCAGCTTCAAGCTCAGAGCTAGCAGGATGTATCGCCCGGCGTACGCCTAGCCACCCTTATCGCCTGCTCTGCGTCTTGGCCTGGGATCTCGTCGACACGGTGTATCGCCCGGCCTAAGCCTAGCCACGCGCGCAACTCCCACAGTTTGACTCCCTCAACCTTTGCTTTCCTTGTCTTCTTTTCCTCGCCTTGTTGCTGGCTCCTTGACTCCTCGAATCTCCTTGGCTCCTTGATCGTCCACCCACGCGATGGATCTCAGCGTTGAAGTCTCTGCTCGGAAGGCTTGCCACTTCAAGCTCCGAACTTCTTGACTTTGCTTCTTTGGTTGGTAACTTTGACTGGCTCCTTGACGCACTCGCTTGGGATCTCGCACTCGTACTAGTTGCCGTGCGTCTGCATCCTCCGCCTTTTATAGACTCCGCCAGTCCCGTTGCTCCTGCCGGCATCGGTCACGCCACCTGGTCCAAAGTCCGGTAAATGTCCCGTGATCGGGTCCAAAGTCTGGCTCGTCCCGTTATTCTTCACGGCGGCCAAAGTCTACCGCCGCCGATCACGCCACCGGGTCCAAGGTCCGCCAGAGTCCCGCTATATTAGCGGCGTCTCCTTTGTGGTGGTCACCTGCATCGGCACTGCCCGCCTGTTGCTAGGCAGCTTTCCTGGGCTGCCCTCCCCGTCCCCTTGCCCCGCTTGTTTGACGAGCGGCTGCTGCCCTTGGCAGTTTGCATCCCCTGCACACTGCTTCGTTCGGAGTTTAAAATACAACTCCTCACAGTTCTTGCAAAAAAAAAAAAAAAAAAAAAACGCCAAAAAATTAAGGGAATATTTGCACAAATTAAAGCAATTTTTCAGTCTTTTTTTTATTTTTTAAATTTAAATTAAGCCTTAATAAATGAAAAAAAAGCATATACTTGTGCCGGAATAAACACACCTAAATGGCTGCCGGACTACTATGCCTCGTGACTCTGCGCCTCGAAAAGCGCTAGAATCCCCACGATTCTTTCCAAAAATTGTTGTCCTTCTTTTTTTTAAATATTTTGTGAGAATCTGAAGTTCAAGTTGTTTCAAAGCTTTTTTCCACTTTTTGCCAATAATTTCCAATTTATCGTTTTTGGCAAAATTAGGGGTAAAACAATTCGCCTCAGGGCAGATATGAAAATATTTATGTATAATTGTATCCATAATATCAATTTCTTTAAGGATATCATATTTAACGCTTATATTGAAGTAACGTCAATTGTATTCTTTCAATCTGTTTATTTCATCACATAATTCATTTTTTTCTATTTTATTGTATAAATTAGATAAGACATAGTTTACTTCCCATTTTTTAGATAAAACGTTGAGGCAATGGTTGAAATCCCATAATAAGTGTATATTTATACTAATCCTTAAATTAATTGGATTATGGTCAATAATTATGCCCAGGACTAGACTATTTTTTTTTAGGGTTTGCAATTGATCTATTATGTGTTGAACAACTTTCTGAACTCGTCTCTTTTTATATTTTTTCACGATATCAACGACGCAAATTAAAAAGGTCCAATTCATCCAACGATGCCCCGATTTACTCCTTGCGCGCCTGACGTTTGCAAGCTTTTGTGGGAGAAATTGTATTATTATTGGAATGGGGACTCAAGTTAGAAGCCATTTTCCACCCACCTCAGTCTGTGCGGGCTCTTCATTTGGCCGATAGGCCTTGGCTAGCGCCACCTTATTCTGGAGCTGACCTTATTCACGAATGAGTCCAATTACAAGTGCCGAGGTGCAAGATATTGGCGGCAAAGTCACGGCCACCTCCACTTGCTCGGGCTTGATGTGGTGGCTGCGTCCGACGTCATCGATCTCGCTGGCGGATTCACAGCTGGCTTGAAGCTTGAAGGATCTTGTGGTCCACGCGCATCTCGAAGCAGCTTGTCCTTGAAGGGCTCTTCCAGGCGGTTCCGTAGAAACAGTTGAGGATCAAGAACGAAATCAGTCACTTACAGAGGCGCCCAGAAAAAGTCCAATGGTGCCCAATCATGGTGTCCTGGTCTTTCCGTCCAAAGAAAAGCCCAATCCGAACGACTGGAATTGGCTCAGCCCATCAGGATCCTCTATAGAAGCATCAGGATACTATAGCTCAAGTTCTACAGAAGCGCCATCATTGGTCCCGCCAGCCAATCAGAGCCTTTGTTTACATTTCGGAACACTGGAAAAACGGCGCGAGTTCTCGCCAAAATACCAAATTATCGCAAGAACGCCTTGGTATTTCCGGTTTATCGAGAAGCGGTCATACTCCCAGAAATGACGTCACAAATATCGAATATATCGAGTAGAATCGAAAAGTCGATAGCGCGATTATTCTATTCGATCGGGCCAATCGAATAAATCTAGTCGAACTCGATCCAACCAGTGCTGCCAGACAATGCTGCCCATTGGTCTGCCCAATTGGCGGGGAATTTAAAAAGAAACGGTCAAATTAAATGTTTTGTAGAAAAACGCCCAGATTCTTAATTGCAACAAATTCAGAATTTTATTGGCCATCCTCCGGTAAACTAAAACTAAGCATGAGATCCATTTTTGTTCGCAAAAGCATTTCCGCGTGGCTCGGCTAAAGAAGAAGAAGATTCCTCAAGTCCATCAAGTGTCGTAACGGCCGCCTGTCGAGAGACCAAAAGAGGAGACTTTGATTTAGCCGAAAATATAATCGAAGGCCCCTCGTCAATCTAGCACTTATCCGAAACCGGGCTCGTTTCCACAGAGCTTTAGTGGCTCTGCGCTCTCAGAGTTTGTTTTGTTGTGTGGGGAAAATTAGCAAAAGCAATTGGGGAAAATATAGGGGAAAACCTTCAGGAAAATCAAAAAAATCAATGATAAACGAAGTTGAGAAGAAGCCACAGAAGAAGAACGAGAAAACAGGAAGAAATCAGAACCAAATCAAAAAGCATTTGATGTTTTGTAAAATGTGAATTATTTGCAAGTTTTTAATTAAATTTTTTTCTTACGCATCGTTTTGTTTTGTTTTTGTTTTTTTTTTTTTTTTTGTTTTGTTTTTTGTTCCGTTTTTATGTTGGTTTAATGGTTTTTGTTTTAAATTAATATTAAACTTTACATGGTATTTTTGGTATAAATCTTTCAATAATTAAATATATAAAAAATTTGCCACTTACAAAATAACTAAAAATAATCTCTTCGCCATACAAACTGATGTCAACATACACATTGCGAAAAAAATAACTAAATTTGCATTTTACATTGTTTTTGTTTTTTTAGCGCAAATCATAAACGAGGACAAATAATATAGTATTTCGAAATTAAGTAGCTTTATAGTGGTGTGTGTGTGTTTGGGGTGTGTGTGTGTGGGCTTAAGGCTAAAGTTACGTTTAATTTAGGTGTAATTAAATACAATAAATTATTGTTAAAGAAGGGCTTGCTTTAACTTAGTTTGAAATGTACACAAAACTTAACGTTAGTTAAAACGAGAGATATTTACAGGATTTATTACAAAGTTCTCGGCTACGTATCAACCTTTGTTCTCATTATTTAAGATTATTTATGTATGTATATGTCTATGATACAACAACAAAAGCGCAACAGTGTCAGTGTCAGGGTCGAATCGATAATGCTTTCCAACTGTGAACTTCGAAATCTTCGATACTTTTCTTTCGTACATTTATTTTATACAAAATTCTGTTTAGATTTCATATTTAAAATATTCAAACGTAGCTAAAGTCAGTCTGGATCTGGAACTTATCGCTTTGTGGGGAAGAAGGAACTCTACGGAATTTTGAAATGTTTTCTGTTCTGTTTCGTTTCGTTTCGTTTCGGATATGTTTTTGTAGTTGCAAACTGATCTGGAGAACGGTGATGGGATTGGGCTTGGTCTGCCGGTGCAACGAATTCTTAAATTTTTTAAGTACAGTAAAAAATTACAATTGTCGCCGTTCTTTTGGAGTGCAGGGAAATCAATCGATCTTTTGGTTTTTTTTTTTTGTTTTTTGTATTGTTTATAAAAATCATAAAAATAATAAAACAAAATTCTATGCATTAATAGTCGTTATTTAAGGTATGTATTTGGCCGTAGATTGCAACAAAATATCTGTGAAGAGATTAAATTATAAATAAAATTAAAAATTTATCTTCCAGTTTTTTTTTTTTTTTTTGTGATTTTTAATTTCTTTTAACTAAAAGCTGGCTTAAACCATATCCACAAATATAGGGGCAACTACAAGCATAAAATTGCGCTCTCGAAAGATAGAATTCCAACATGCAGAGGATTGAAAAGAGAAAGCCTTCAGCAAGAAACTCGGAAAAAGGCTTTGTTCTTGTATTCGAGCTCAAGGTCTCTCTTTGCTGTGGAACTTTTTGTTTTTTTAGAAGGAGACGAGCACAAAACTAAGGAAAAGTGAACAGAGTTACCCAGATATTAGTTAAAAGAAAAATACAAAAAAAAAAACAACAATCACCAAATAAAAGTAAACAGGGGAGCAGAATGACATTTTTGGTTGTTTTGTTTGATTTGAATTGGGTTCTTTTTTTTGGATTGTCAAAATCTACAGCCAAGTGTTAATGTCTAATAACGAGTACGAACTAAAATTAATTGCAAATCATAAATGTATTAAATTGGTTGTTATTCGTTTGGAGAGTTGTTTTAATGTTGTTCGTTTTTTAATATTCGCAAACTACAAAAATTAGATCGAAAACAAAACAAAATTCAGTTCCCGTTCCAATTGGTGGAGTCAGTACATTGCCTTTTCTGGGTGAGTGTTGTTTTTAGTGTGGCCAAATCGCCATTTGTTGCAAAGGTTTGCTGTTTGCTTGCTAATGCGTGTGTGTGTGTATGTATTCGTGTAACTAACTTAAGAGAGCCTCTGTTGATTGGTTATCGTTAATAGTTGATATTCATATTGACATTGTATGCGCGTGTGTGAGGTGAGTGAACGTGGGCTGAGCCAATTGAACGATTCGACAAGTTTACAAGTTTCTCAGTACTTTTGTGTCCGTTGTCCGTTTGTCCTTTTGTCCGCGAGTCCTCTTGTCTGTCCGTCCGTCCAGTTGCTTAATAATTTTGTTTTGCTTTGCTGTTTTCTTTTATACATTTACTGGTTGGTGTAGGCGTGTGTAGTTGTGTGTGATGAGTGAGTTTCAAATTAAATTAAGTTCCTATGTAAACACTATTTAAAATAAACCTTCTATAGCACCCTTTGTTTTTATTCGTATTTATTTGATTATTCTCGTTTTTCATGTCGTTTTTTATGATTGCTCTTAAAACGCTTTTAGTTTACAACATAATACATATTATTATTATTATGAACACCTTTTGTTAGTTTTATATTTTTCTTTTCCTTTGTTTTGTTTACTCTTTGTTGTTGTTGTTTTTAAGACCTTACTTTGTTTCTTTTTGGAATGTGATCTCTAATAAAACTTGTAGTTCGCCGTTTTCAAAGTGACTGATAAATAGCAGGGTTTGATGGAGTGTGGAGTGGGTAGGAGGGTATGGGAAGGATTTTCTGGTTTCATTTAATTTTAGGTCCAATTCTGCATACTGTATTTGTACTTTCTGTCTGTGTAATAGTGTGTGCTTTGTGTATGTATCGCTTTATCAACTATATTTGGTTTATTTCACTTTCTTTTATTCAGCGTATTTTTGTTTTAGAAAGCTTCTTCTGTAACTGGAAGGATATGGGTGAAATGTGCAAGTGGGAATGGGAATTCCGTTGGATGCATTTTTCTCTACTTTACTTGATTGTAGATCTGTTAAGTTTTATTTATACTTTATGCTTTATGTTTTATTCATTATTTTGGTATGGGCACTGAGTTCGGTTTGTTTAATTTGATTTCAGTTTCAAGTTTCAGTTTCAATTACAGTTTCGCTATCTGTATCGGTATAGGTTTTGTGGAAAACTCGCGATTGACTCGACGTAAAACAATCGATGCTATAGAAGTGCCTATTTTAGCAGTAAAAACCTCCTTGATAAGTATTGCAAGGTTTTTCGGGAGGATTACTTTTGCTGTACGTACTGTCGGGCCCATTGTTCTCGCAACGTTCGCCGATGTATCCTTCTCTGCAACTGAAAGAGAAAGGTGGAAAAAATGGGTTGAGAGTCCAATTAGTACATAAGTTTTCTCTGCATTCAAATTCAATATTCGCCAGATAATATAAAATATATATGTACATGTATAAAATACACAAAAATGGGGAAAAATCAGCGCACTCAAATGGCCATGAACTGCGGTGCAGCATTCGCTTGACCACTCCCGGATCCGCTCAAAAATATAAACAAAAACAACAACAAAAAGTCGAACAAATTAAGTGTGTGGCATGAAACGATTTTTAGCAAAAAAGGGAAAGTTTATGGCATCGAAATGGAAATTGGAAATGGATTTTTCCCGCAAGGGTAGCGAAAGAAATGCGCTTTTTTTGGGGTCGGCATCGGGGAATCGGATTCGGGATCGGGATCGGTTCGGTTAGCCTCGGATCGAGTGAGTGTGTGGCTCTCGCTCCGCCAGATAAAACGAGGCGCTGAAAGACATTATTCACATTGCATACACAAAAAAAAAAAAAAAAAAAAAAAACTGAAGAAAAAGAGAACAAGAACACACGGATGCAAGTGGGCCTTTGTGGAGTTCTCTCCACGAAATTTGTGGCCTTTTAATTGCTCTGCTCTCCGAGTTTCCCTTCTCGGGAGTCCGGAGCTGCGGAGCGTGTAATGCGATGCCAAAATATTACAAGATATATGTATATATTTAGAAGTGAGGGTCTGGTCGGAGTGCTGGCGTCTTATCAGCTGTCACATGAGAGGTTTATCAAGCAAACCACTTGAGTTTTGGGATCAGTTGCCAGTTTGGAAACTAGCTGGCAGTTGTGACAGGATACGAGAGCGAGTGCACAGAGAGAAACTCAATGGGAATAACTCTATTTCTTCGGTAAAATATATGATATATAATTATGTTTGCTTACCGGCAGTAGAACAGGTTCATATCCTTGATCATCATGCAACTGCCACCATGGAAACAGAAGTCGGGGAAGGGACAGGGTATGCCAGTGTCCAGGCCATCGGAGCTCGGCCGCAGGTGAACTGAAAGGCAAGCGAATATATTTGATTTACAAGGATTTCCACATCATGATACGAAATGGCTTTATAAATATACATTCGCCTTCGCATGTGGGCCATAAATTAGAAATGAATTGGAGCACTTCGAATTGGCTGATGTGACGACGACATCACAAACACATCACAAGGTGCTCGAACCCACGCAAAGATGGGGCTATGGATGGGGCTAGACTCACCTGGAGTGGAGTTGATCATGATGCGGCGCCTGATGATCGCCTTGCTGGCTTTGTTCTTCGCCCGGCACTCGTACTTGCCCGCATCGGAGGAACTATTAAAGGAGCGCACGATCAGCTCGGAACGTCTTCTACACGAAGTCACAAAAATGAGATAAATTTATTAAACTTATTAAAATGTAATCAATGGGGCCACACTTACTTGTGATGCTTGAATTGGTAAACGTTGCGCTTGCGATTGATGGACTTGTCGTCCTTGAACCAGGTGACCTTCGGCGGCGGCTGGCCGGACACCTTGCAGACGATCCTCAGCTCCCGGCCGTGCTCGATGGTCGTGTTGCTCGGCACCGCGGTGATCGACGTGATCGATGCGTTCTGTGCTGTAAGGAACACCAGAGAAATCATTAGGCCATGCATTTCTTTCATCTTTCAAATCGATCAACAAAAATCGTGGAGCCCCCTGGCTAATTAGCGGAATTTTCCACCTGTCTTTATGGGCTTTATATGATTCTCAGACAGCTCTCGGTAAACAAAAAGGCAAACTACAAAATAATTCGCATTCTTTGGAGAATTTCGCTGGCGCTTTTCTATGTTTTAATGGGCCTTGCGTCGCGTCATGCTTAGATCGTTAAAGAAAATTTCATTTGTCTGGCACTTTCACGTTCAAGGTGGAAAATAGGAATTATGGGTGGGAAAGTTGGTCCATTTGCGATGACTAAGGAAATAAATTGTGAGTTATAGTATATAACAAGAATTGTTCTCATAAAAACCTTAGGGATTTAAAGGATTTAAGATCATTTAAAATAATCCCTTGAATAAATACTTCAATTTATTTTCTAACTTTAAAGCATTATTAACTTTTAGGGCTTTACTTTATCTTACAACACACCTGCCCTTATTTGTTGATTCACTCATCACGTTACTGATTTATGGGACTCCTTATCAAGGCATTCCCTTACGTTTTATAGTCAAAGGATTACTCAATCACATTTTGGTAACACATTAGTTAACCCTCAATAGGACCCCTTATCTGAGGGAGTTCTGTCTTTTCTATCAACCATCACGTGCCCCCAGTTTTCAACGCTGAAATATACTTTATAATATATTTCTCTATATATACTACTGACTGCCTGACTGACTCATCATCAATGCCGACAAATTGGCAATGAAACTGTGTTGCTGTCTTCTTCGAATTGGCCACTCCCCCGCCCGGCGGCGAACGCTTAAATTAGCCAACATATCACGTGTCTGGTGGGCGGGTTTTCTTTTATTTTCTATTCGGCGGATTGTCTAAGTGCTCGTCACATGCTAATTGAGACCTGCGTGCGCTGTCCACCACCAAGTGATTCATTCACCCGACTCACCACCGATCATGATCATCCATCGATCGCCGCAGCAGTGCTATTTCGGCTAGGCTAATCTCTCTTACTTAATTATTTTTTTGCAGTGGGTGTCAGGGAAGCACTTGCATCTTGTCGTTATGCAATTGGCAGGGAATATCTAGCTATATGTAGTAGATATATGTGTATCCAAGTTCCAAGCAGTCTACAAAGTCTTCGCTGATTTAATGCCCGGCAAATGTTAATTTATGCGATGAGGATCGCGTGGCCAGACGAAGCTGTCCATATGGATACATATACCATATATAATGTGATTTTATATTTGAAAATGTACACTGGGGGAAAAATGTAGTTGCAAAGGATGTATACAGGAAATTTGGGAGAAGGTTCGAATCTATTGATAAAATAATGATGATAAAAATTAATTATGAAAACGTAATACAAATGTTTAACAAATCAAAAAAAATGTTCAAAATTATATGCTGGGATTAATAATAATCTACCTATAATAACGTATAATCCTTGGAAGTGTCAACAATCAAAGAATTACTCATATATATGTGAAACTTTCTTTTTTAAATAATAAGACAATCATAAAAGCTTAATTCAGAAAATCTAAGAACTAGTCTTTCTTAAGCCTATTTTCCTTTAGTGTAAATGCTTATATAGGTGTATTTTGTTCTATAATATTTTGAGTATATTTAAAGATAAATTATTGTTTATAATTTATGTTTTGGCCCACCGTCGGGCCATAAAGCAGCATTTTAATTGTGCGCGCCACTTTCTCACGCTCCCAAAAAATCTGACGGCCCGCGACTGTGTGTGTGTTCGTGTGCGTGTGTATCTGTGAGAGTGCCTGTGTGAGTATCTGTGTGAGATCCGAAACGTCAACTCACAAGTGTCCACACCGAGTGTACAACACAAAGTCGATTAATAAAAATATGAAGGCACCCGGCGCTCACACTCAGATACAGATACATTTACAGCTCGTCTACAGATACAGCTACGGATCCAGATACAAAACAAGTTGACAATTGTCATGAGGAGCTCTTGCCCCCTCTGAAGGCCCCTCTTGAGCGGCTCTCCGCTTTGATTTAACCTGAAATCCCAGCCAGAATAATAAGATGAACATTTTTATTTGCCTTCTGCGTGTGTTCGGTTTTCAGTTCGGATTTTGCCAACAAAAAATTGGCATATCATATTCCCCAAATGCCGTCCACTCCTCATTATGACTTAATTATGCGCTTAAAAAGTATGTGTGCTTTTTCATTCCGGCCATTGGTCTCTTGACTCGAAATCGGAATCGAAGTACTCGAGTGTTGGGTGTTTGTTTGTTTGATTTGTCAATGTCAGGGAAGGAGGGAATCGATTTGGAGCCAAAAAGGATAAGGGAATCGAACTGAAATCCGATACAGTGCTCCAGCCGGGCTCATTGGCCTCTTGGCTGCTTTTGGCTGCTGTTTTCTGGGTGGAAGTGCGTCAACAACAAACGGGGGTCCGGGTCCGGGTCCGGGGCCTACGTCAGAGCCAGAGACTGATGTCGCGACGCGCTTCCGGAAAAGTCTGGCATGGGGAGCACAGCAATGGAGGAAGCGGTGCCAAAGAAAATGTACACTGTCAAAACAAACAAGTTGACAATTTGCTGAACTTAAGATCTTTTGGCAGTTGATGTGCGGAAAATAAAGAACTTTTTTGCTTTTCACTTAAAAGAGCGGTAAGTTTAAGGTTATATTATTATTTTTTAGGCCTTCTTACACCTTTTTACTACGGAAAACTCTTACCTATTCTATATTTACCTACTTCAATTTTAAAAGGAGTTTCTTACAACTTTCTTTCAGTGTAGGAAAACTGTCGTCGTTGTCGCCTCGTTGCCTGCTCCCCAATTTAGCACACAGACACTGAGGGAAACAGAGGGGGACTACGACCACGCCGGAGGAGACAGGCAGCGACAAGGCGCATTAAAATAACTTTTCATATTTCAAATAATATTTTTGCATTTCATTTTTTGCGCGACGCGCTTTTCTTCTCGAGCGTGACGCCGCCGCCAATGATTCATGCAAATCCATCAGCGAACGGGCACAAGAAAAGCGGGTAATTTCAGGGGAGGATGCGAACGTAGGGGGCTACGGGGTACCGGAGGGGTTGAAAAGGGGCGGGGCGGGGCGCCAACATGTGGTTATCGCATCGAGCTGGTTGCTCAGGTCGCTTCGTGAAAATTAAGTCCGTTTGCATTGAATTAATCAGCGGAATTGCATGCGACACGCCAACTGGCGCCATCTGTCGGATGCAATTGGTATTCACAGGCGTACACCGAAAAAAACAGGGAACATTTCAGTGAATTTACAGCAAAAATAACACCAGTTTACAAGTTTCAAGTCCGTTTGAATGAATTTACTCTGAAAGAAACCTAAATGTATCTAAGGGTATCTTGCTTGGCTGTTTTGGAAGGTAGCCAACCTTCATCATTGGTATCCTTAGCTTGCCTTTGTAAGCTGTATTTATTAACAGCTTAGAACCTTAAAGCTGATATAAAATTTAACTTTAATCTGTCAAGTTTTATTAGATTTAAATTATATCCTCTTTTTCCAGTGCCTACACCTATACACACATGTATAGTACTCCATTCATTCATTGTATGCAATTTACATAGTCATTACCACTCGGCTCGTCATTGTTCCGATGGGTTTATCCCAAATTGTGCAATCTGAAATGCGCTTTTCGCCTCGAAAAAATACGGATATAAGTATGTGAATCTTCCAATACTTGCCCAGTCCAAGTGGGAACGGAACAGAGACAATTTATTTTGGCAGCTCGGCGGGTGACCCACATTTGCCGAGATGCTAAGAGATGCTGCCGCTGTCAGCGGAAGTTTTTCCAAAAAATAAAATTCATATAAATTTCCCTCACTCTCGGCTCGGTTCGGTTTTCCTCTGGCTGCGGGGTTATTTATGATTTCGAATGCGTTCGAGTGTTATTTATTTGATTATTTTTGATTCATTTTTATTGGCTCGCGACATTGTGTCACTGCTGGATTCTCTTGACTGGCTAGCAGCGACTCTGGACGCTCAAGTGATTTATCGGGCCATAAACAAATACTCGCAGCATATATATCCACCACTCACTATCTTATTTGTCTGGATAAAACTTTACAATTGTAGCACGCGTCTTCCGAGGGGGAAGGTAACAGGGCCACACTTCAATTCACTTCAGTTAAAGCTCCTCTGAAGGTATTTGCATGGATACGCTTCCACACAGATAAGTGTCCCATATAAACAAGTCGGTGGAGTGTCAGAAGTGACAGTGGGCATTGCGCATACGCCGGGTTGGCCTAGGCAATGGTAAACAATTGCTCACCGACACGTCGATTAAAGTGCATTGCTATTGGCTCTTATCTGTGTGATAATCATTGTTCCCTTTTGTTGTGAGTAGAAGTTCCGCGTAACTCGTAAAAGTTAATCCTTGGATTTAAATATTATTAATTAATATTAATAATATATAATGGCTGAAAAGCCACTTGTTTTAACAGAAAATTAAATTTTATGATTGATAATTGTGGTAAATAAAGTTTGTCACTTTAAAATTTGGCAAAGATATATTTTTAAATATATTTTTTTAATGTAGAAGTAACTATTAACTTAAAACAAATCCAAAAAATAATACAAATAGTAAATAAAAAATCCTCAGGCTTCCCAAAACACTAAAATAATTGAAAACAACATTTTCCTCAGCAAAAGTAAATTCTATTTTAGGTCTAAGAGTTTATCACATGGGAATTCGTAAAGCTATTACCTTATGCTCGTGTCTCGCAAACATTTAAAAGCATTTTTGAAGGCATTCCAATACGAAATCCGATATGCCGGCCAAAATTCCAATAACCAAAAGCAAACGAACTTATTATTTCGATTCGTTTCGAATAAAACAGCAACAAACAGACGAATGATGATGTCGTTTCACTTCCCCCAAAACACACGACAGGAAAGCCAAGCAAATATAACAGACAGTGCGAAAAGATATTCGCGAGATCTGGATGGGAAAGGCAATGGACTGTTAGATGCCTGAATGGATGGATGGCTGGCACGTGTGGCCAAAATGCTGGGCAGACCTAATAAAACTAGAAAGCCAACAGCGGCCACAACAAGAAGAACAACAACAACTGGCAACGTTGTCGCCATTTGTCTGATGTCGATTTTTCCATGTTTGTTTGCGATTCCTTCCCTCTCACTCGCTGGTTTATTTGCACATTGCGTATACGCAATGTGATTTCCTTTGAAGCGGTGACTTTCCACGTTTTGTCGCTGGCGCTGACAACTCAGGCAAATAGAGAGACAGACCGGAATAACAACAACAACCACATCGGCATTTGTGTGTTGTTTCAGAGGCGGGGTGGTGAAAAATCTTCGCACAACAAACAAAACAAAACAAAACAAGTGAAGAACAAATGGAAACTGCTGAGATCCAGTCCAAGGCGCATTTTCATTAAGCACTGTAATCTCGCCTAGATAAGCGATAAGCGAGGGAATCTTCATCTCTGCTGATCACACACGCCCCTTTCTCGGCTGGGCGATTTGAACTTCCCCTTTTCATATGCTCGAGTATTTTTACCCGCTGTCTGCGGCGTTTAATTAAGTCAAGTGAGCGAAGATCGCTGGCCCCCATGCATCGGCATCGGCATCGGCAGCGGCAGCAGCAGCGGCATCGGCATCAATTGTCTCGGCCTCATCCTCTAAATGCCAACAAATTTGCTTCAGTTCGCCGCTGCTCTGATCGGATCTGTTTAGTTCTGATCTGCCTACACACAGAGAGAAAAAGATTTACTTTTTCTACAGATAAAAATACAATAGTTAATATAATATCAATTGAATCTAATCTCAATATTCATTAAAGTTTAAAAGCATTTGCAATACGAATGACCATTAAAAATATTTAGCATTTTGAAATATAAGATACCATTTTTTCCCAGCAGGAAAGTGAGTATTTTTGTGAAAATTTGGTTTAAATTACATTTAAAAAGCTTTGGATAATTTAATTTATTTATTAAACTTAATATCCATTCAAAATCCATTTTAGTTTATGTTCTGTGTACCTCTTTTATAGCCCTGCCTGATCGCATTTGTTTTGTTTATTTGATTGGCTTTCTTTGTTTGCCGCTGCTCTATTTTCTCTGCTCTTCTCTTCGCCTCTTTACAGTTCTTTTTTGCTTTTTAGCCAGCTGTTATGCCAAACAAGACCCGCCAGATCTCCCAGATCGGCAGCATCGTGATATCTCGCCATTATCTGCATATATCAGCCGCTTATCACCGGGCCTCACTTTCTCACGTTCCTCTGACTAATGCCGCCCCCAAAACGAAACACTGACCTAACAGGTGTCTTATCGCCGTGGTGTTGCCACTGTTGCTACTGTGGCTAATACAATGGTAATAATTTGGTAATGCCATCGCTAATGCAGCAGCTGCTGTTTTTAGATAAGAAGCGCCGGCTTAGTTGGAACATTTTTACTGCAGCGTGTGATAACGAGCATCGAAAGAGGAAACTTCCTCGAATGGCTTCTATAGATATTTGGCAAATTCAAAGATAAAATTTATAGAGTCATTTAGCCAAATAATTGTCTGCAGAAGAAACTAAAGCATATTTATTCCTTATGAGCCCAATAAAATACGTATAATTACGGTATGCTTGTGCGCTTGCAATAAATACATCCTATATCTCTCACACAACGAATTTCCCAAAATAAATGGTCTAGACACATCTCTTCTAAGCGTCCGAAAAATCCTCTTGAATTTTCTAAGATTTATTTAATGGCAGACTTAGTTTATTACCAAAATATTTAGACTATGACCAATCGACTTGACGTTTATTTTGTCTACGCTTTGCTGAACTTCTAAAAGTAATATGCCGGGAACTAGCTAAATTAATACAAATATTAATAATTATCTAACCAAAATGTCTAGTTCAATACATATTTAATTTTTAAAACTAAATATTTGAGTAGTAAATTACTAAAAAAATTATACTTTGTTTATTTAGTTAATTTTTGTTAAAATTATAAAAATAAAGACGATATTTCTTAATCTATTATTAAAATGTAAGCATTAATATGTAATACTTTTCTTTTCTATATTTTAACATTTATAAATATGTTCACAACGTATTCGTATTTAGCATTTTGTCATCACTGTCTCAGCGATCTTTCTTATCGAATGTTTGCCCGATCTATCAAGGTCACTTTAACTCAACCCCATTCAATCTGCAGGCTTATCTTCTGCTCCCATTCCATAACGTCTGCCCCCCACTGTGACGTCACAGTGCCATTGATTTATAATCGCTAGGCATTTCTGATAAATATGAGTTCTTCATTTCGATAACGATACAAACAACGTAACAAACTTTCCACGATGCACGTGACAAAGATGCGACAACACTGGCTGACAGATGACGTAGTAGCCGGCTTA
Organism: Drosophila rufa; assembly: GCA_018153105.1. NCBI lineage: Eukaryota > Metazoa > Arthropoda > Insecta > Diptera > Drosophilidae > Drosophila > Drosophila rufa. The sequence goes on from JAECXS010000085.1 coordinate 19,234,942, forward strand.
CTGTTGACTCTAGCGAGTGCTTTTCCCCGATCTCGTTTTCGTGCTTGTTTTTGTTGGTGTGATTGGTGTGTGTTTGGGATCACCTCCTGGCATGTTTTTCACGAAACTGTCAAAATGTTATGCAAATATTTGCCCGTGGATTTTATGTAAATTTGTACATTTTTCATAGTCATTCCGGGCTCTTGGAAAATATTTCGCACTGTGCATATTTTAGCTTCGTTTGAATTTTGGCTGTTGTGGGTTTTATACTTTTTTAGGGGGTATAAAATGGGGCTTTCATTAAATATATTCGATACATGTCTAGTTTAAAGGTTTTTAAGTATCTTTCATATTTTATCATTCTATCAAATACCTCTAGAATATTTCTAATGAAGTTTTAAGAAGGCTGTTGCTCGCATAACACAAACTGTGCTGTTATTATCACAAAATAAAATGTTATACTAACAAAATGTGCTGTTATGCGCACAACATATAATGTAATGACCATAACCGTTACTTACACAAAATGTTCTGTTACCTATGCAAATTATGCTGTTACTTTACAATGCTTTTACATGGTAAGATCTAATAGAAGGGTATAAAATCTTCGAGTTCCATAAATTAGATTTCTTTCTTGTTTTTTGTTTATTTCTTGTTGTGGCAGTGACGCTGAGTACGTGTGTGTGACTTTTGTGTTGTTGTTCTCCTTTCATTTTATTTTTTGGGGGCGTGTGAATCCAAACAATGCGGCAGTGATAAAGCCGATAAGCCAAGGAAGCTGAGGAAGGGGCGGAGGGCGGGTGTGTTAGGGAAAACTGCTGGTGTTTGTCTTGGTGTTTCAGGGTTGGATAATCCAGTTATGCTATGTGGATGCCTCATCTACATGTATTAATTGGGCATACTTTCCCACTGAGTCATTCTGGGCTAATGCTTTTATCACGAAGTACAAGTAATAGCTCTTTAGTATTTGCTAGACGTGATATGGCCTTACGAATTGCATTAAAATGACTAATATCATATTGCTTTGATTGCCAATAAAGCACAGAATGAAAGAATGTGAGTTAAATAATCACTGATTAGGTGAGTGTGGAATTTAATCATTTAAGTTCTCAGAGATATAACATTTCTAGTGAAGAAATGATATTTCTATAAAAATTGTTAGGAACTTGAAATGTATTTCAATTCTGATTTATTTATTTTGGTTTAAATTTTGGTAAAAAAACTAAATAAAACTGTTTATAATTATATTTTCGTTAGAAAAAGCTTAGTATTTTTCGGATATTTCTATTTAAGGCTAAAAGTAGATCAGATATTTTTCTCTTAGTGTAAGCACACAAGCCCTTGGTGACAGCGTGTGATATTTCCCGAATGCAATCCGGCGGTGGGTGTCGTCTACAAGATTCGCCCAAGGTTAAGATAGCTTGCCTTGTCTCCCCCGCTCTTTGTCACGCTCGGTGTCATCAAAATCCCCTCTTCTTATCTCCTGCTATCGTCTGGCTCCAGTATTTTCGTTCGTATTATTTTTACGACTTTGTTTGATTAATGCAAATCGAAAATTGCAACTTGCAGAAGTTCACTTCAAAACGCTGCTCATCAGTTGGCTGGGATTGCATTCGATTGGATGGCGCACAAAGCGCCTGATTGCTGATAGCCATCGGGGCAGATCACGGACTGCTGCTGCTGGCTGCGGACCAGGCCCAAACCCAAAGACTTGGCCCGGAGCAAGACCAAGACCAAGTTCGCGACGACTGCCTGCAATTGTTTGGCAATGACAAAGCGCACCTCCCAGCCGGGTGACTGGGAGGGAGGCCTCCAGACGCAGCAGCCGCAGAGGGCGAGTAAACAAACCATAATTAAGTTGCAGATGCAAATGAAACTGGGAGTTGGCGATGGAGCTGGAGTTGGGGCTGCAGATGGAGATGGAGCCGGGCTTAGTCGTTCACTAAGTCAGTGAGTCAGGATGAGGACGCAAAACGTGGCCGATGATCTTAATTCTTTTTAAATCGATCAATTTCCCCCGACGACATTATTTTGTTGTATTTATTTTTGTTCCAGCCGAGCCCCACACAGAGAGAAAAATACATAAAATCTCCTAACATTGGTTTATTTTTGTTTTCTAATATGTATGGAAGCCATTAAAAATATTTATTGTTCGAATTCTTTGCCCAAGCTTGAACGAAAATATAGAACAAATTAATACAATAAAATTGGGATCTTGCCAAGTGACTTAACAATCAAAGAAGCCTGAATGCTATTACATATAATAACCATTTATTTACTAAATATATTATATATTTTATGATGATTTGATTTGTTTATGTTTGAATTTGATTTAATATTATATGAGTTATATAAATTCTGTACATTTTTTCAAGGTGTTAACTATTTAAAACTCCCTTGTAGTGTTAGGAATTACTCTGTCTATTTTGCAAGTATGTCCCAGTATCTCCTTTTTAATTGTTCCCAGTGCACCTTCAAGTTGCAGTCGTGGCCTCGTCTGGATTTTGAGTTACGTGGGTGAGCTTGGCCAGCAAGTGGAATGACTAAGCGTTTCTCCGTCTTTGTCAGCTTATCGCGATGAGGACGCGCCCTGGCGGCTCTAAAAATAGCCAGATAGCCAGGGAATTATTCCAACCACGCTCATAATAAGCCATCGCGATGATCACCTCACCATCACCATCCTGGTTATGATCGCCGGCCCCGAATCTAGAGCAGAATCTTGACCGAACCGAATCGAATCGAAGTGAACCGAAGAAGCTAACCCAATTTCAGGTGGATTGCCGCAAAAGGAAAATGAGCACATTACTGCCACTGCCACTGCCACAGAGAGCGAGAGATGGAGAAAGGTAGACAAAACACTCGAGGAAAGTTGTGGCTCAGAGACTCATCCCCATCCCCATCTCCATCCCCGATCCCCAATCCCAATCCCATTCCCATCCTCTTGACGAGCTTATCTCGGACACGTACTGGGATTTGAGCCTGACTGACATTTGTCAGCGTTGTGAATCCTTCAGCCGCTGAGCCAGAGCCGACAACTTCAAAGTTTTCCACTCGCCGGCTTTTCATTATCAGCGTGAGAAAATCAACGGGGGCAGGAAGCCCAGAACCCATTTTTTACAAGTATTTCGCATTGTTTCGGTAAGAGAGAGAGTGGAGTGGAGTGGAGCGGCGGCTGCAGCTGGCGACCTTCGGGCTCGGTGGTTCACACCCACAACTCAGCTGGCTTGGCCAAGAGAGCTGGCTGTTAGCCATGGCTCGCAGCTTGCTGGGAGCTGGGAGCAGACACAGCCCACCGATCCGGCAGCACCTGGCAGTTAAATTTGGTGCATGTTCGCTGATTGAACACAAATGATACGGAAGTCGGTCGGGTGAGTTACAGGGAGAAAAAGAATATACATATTATTTACAAAAAATATTCAAGGAACTGATCAAAAATAAATACAATTATTGCATGTATTTTTATAATAAATATTAAGCCATGTTCATTACTTATCAAGCATTAATTTGTTGATATTCAAAGCTCAATTAATCTTTCGCTCAGTGCAGCTCTGTGTGTGTAAAGTTCTCACGCTTTGGCCACTTGGATTACCCGCCAGATTACATGAAAAGCGCCTACACACACACGTGAAGCGGGCGCATAAATCAGCTGAGCAGGAAAAACAGCAGCAGCAGCAGCAGCAACTGCAACTGCAACTGCTAGTTGGCAGCTTTTGAAGTTGTACGCACGCCAAAAGCGGCTTAAATGTCCAAAAGTGGGCAACAACTTCAGCAAACAACCGAACCAACACACACGGCTAGTGGAAAATGTGAAAATGCCTGGAGAAAAGCGGCGCAAAAGCGGCCAAAAGTGAACTTCTGCTCCGAGAGTACTCGTAGTTGTGGGAACTTCTCTGCCATTGCGGTTGCAGTTGCGCTTTTCCAACAGAGAAAAAAAAAGGAAAACAGACCGCAAACGAAATTAATCATACGCACCATTGAACAGCGCGATGACGTAACGAGCCGGCCTCTCATGTGTGTCTGTGTGTTTTGGCCATGATTCGATGGCTCTTCCAGCTAAATATCAACACTCATCATCATCATCAGCGACGTCGACAGCCACGCCCACAATTCTTGGAAACCATTTAGGCAGACGGCGGCAATCTGTGCAAAAATCTATACTTATCTGCCGTATATATACACGGATATATGCATATAATGCCGCAGAAAAATTGGCGAATCTGTTTGTCCTATTATTGGAGTGCCGGAAAATACGATTCGCCTTCGCACTTTCCACGCTGCATTCTCTCCGTTTAATTTCTTATTGAGCTCTTCATAAATCCATCCCGTAAAAGGATTTCTGTTTACCCTCTCGACTTGGCTCTGTTTCGGCTGTCGAAATATTTATGACCCTGACAGCCTTGTGTGTTTTCGTTCCCTTTAATATTATTATATTTTCAGCCAAAAGCCATTTGCAGTTCATTTAACTGCAGGCGCTAAGTCGCCGACAAGGCCATTGCTTATCAACACTCATTAGATTAGACGAGCTTTATCTATTTTGATTTCTTAGTGAGCTTTTACTATTCCCTGTTGAAAATAGGTATTGCATAGGTAACTGGTATTTATTGGAATCCCATTAAATAGCTTAGGGAACCCCGGTATTACTACTAATTATTTTCAGGGAATTTCTTTGATTCTAAAAGAATCCAATAAATAGTTTTAGGAACTCCCCTTTTACCATATGCAGACATACCAACCAGTGCTCCTCCGTGCGGTTGAGCTTAAGCAAACTGTAAACTATATTTATTTGATTCTTTCTCAAGTCTAGTATTATATTTCACGGTTATTCGAATTAAAATATATTTGTTTTCCAATAAAATCAAATAAACCCACCCATTTCCCAAAGATTTTCCATAAAACAGTTGTGAGAATTGAGCAATCTCTGTCGTGGCTTCGTTGTTTGTTCTCATAACCCCTGCTAACGATGTGTTGAAAATTTGATATACCAAAAAAATCGACTTCAAATTGATACAAATTTACACTGATGTAGAGCCCATTTCACTTCTCCAACCAAAACAGTTACGCGTCAATAGTCCGAAAAGGTATCCGCACCCCTGGCCAAAAATGAAAATCAAAGTAAAAATCTAAATCCGAAACGGAATCAACATTGTTGTTGATCGACCGAATTGCACAACTAACTAATAGAATCAACGAAAATTTGTTTAAACAACTTTTCGTGGATCTGCCCCGTCAATCATTTGAGTGTGTAAATTTTGTTGTTGCGAAAATGAGAAAAGAATTGAAAGCGTTCTTCTGATCGACGAAAAGAGAGATCTCCAAAATCAGAATGTTTGCCGCCCCTCTGGGCCATAAAAACAAGCAAAATAAATAAATAAGGTGCCAAACTATTACAACATTTGTGATGTTTATTAATACGAAATTAAGTAGCTGCCGACAAGGGATCCCGCCAAGGTGTTGTTACGGATTACGGATTCTTGGATCCGATTTGGAGGTGGATGAGGGTGGCTGGGTGGCCCCCACACGGACCTACGGACGGACGCTGGCCCACAAACTAGCGCTTTCATCTTTTCGTAATTAGGCGGGCGCTGAGACTGATAGATAGAAAGATAGATGGATACAGATACAGCTACAGCTACAGATACGTATCCGACTTGGATGGTGCTTTGTCTATGGGGCCCAGGGCTAGACAGATGAAAATTAAAACAGCAGCCGGTAAAATGTTTACATATACGCTTACAAGTAACCAATCCATTGGCTTCCATCTCTTCATATTATATATGATTATTAAGTAAGTTTCAAGGAACCTTTATAACTTTGTAAATGGTTATTTTTGCACATTTAAAAATAGCTATTTAGTTTCAAACAAAAGTAGATAACAAGCAACCATTAAGCCTTAATAAAAATTAAACTGTTTTACAAATATTTTACATTAAACTAAATAAATATTTAAAGTATTTATAAGGTATTTAATACATTTTGATTAAATATTGAAGTAGGGGATATTTATAGTTAAAAAATTCCAAGAAATATTATTTGAACAAAAATCGACCCCAGTACTTTGGTAAGAACATCCCAGCTTCGTCTAGTTGGCCTGTTTGAACCAAATTCAAACGCCAGACGTCGTGGCCACCAGCTGTCGATACACACACGCTCACTCAATTGGTTTCTAGTTTTTTATTCTCTTCTCTTCTCTTTATTTTTTTTTTTTTTTTTTTGAAATTCTAAGGCTTTTTGTGAGCTGGACGAGTACGAGTTGTTGTTGGGATCGGATCGCAGCCGTCGGGGGCGTTTATAATTAATTGTAATTGTCGTTGAAAGATTAATTTGGTTGCGCTTCAATGGCGCTTCATTGTCGGCTGGCTGGCCATTGTGCGGGTGGGGAAATCAATTTTATATAGTTCTTTCCCCCAGCCCCCTTCCCCCTTGCTTTTCCAGTCTCGACCGAAACACACGCACACACTCGCCGACATAAATGTATATTTTATGCTGCGAAAAGTGCAATCAAGTGGTTAGGCAGGCGGAGGAGGAGGAGGAGTATTCCCGCGGAGGGGTAGCACCACCACCGCTGCCGAATCTTCAAAGGGGCGACGACGGCCTGCCCAGCCGATCCGATCCCCCCTCGTGCCCCATGCCCCCCTGCCCAGTCCCATTGAAATGGAGCATAAAAATTGTGGCTATAAATAAGAAAAGACCCTGCTGCTGCTGTTTCTTCTGGTAGTTGGGGCCTTTTCTTTTTTTCCCCACTTTTCGGTTTTTTTCCGCTTTTTTTCGGGCGGAGGTGCGGCTGCATTTTCAAATCAAATTCAAAGTTGTTGCTGCCGAACATTTCCGCAGATCAAAGTCACAGCTTGACAAATTCTGTGGAAAAAAGCCAGCTGGCTGCCAAGTCGCTGCTGCTAATTGCTTTCATATCAGTGCCCCACAGACTCCCAGACACCCAAGCTTCCAGACTGCCTCCCATCCAGGCATCCCAGCCTCCCAGCCTCCCAGCCTCCCACTTTCCACTTCCCGAGTCCCGAGTCAGAGAGAGGGAGAGAGATCGCTTTTGATAACGACACCCCCCTGGGTGCTCTCGTTGTTGTTGTTTGTCTTCAACACCTGTAATAGCACCTCTGATAATTATCACTGGCCAAAGGCTGCTGAATCACTGACTGACAAGTGGGAAAAATCCAGGTGAGGGGCTGGGGGAAAATTTATACTAAACACTTCTACTTTGGAATTTAAAATAAAACTAATAGAAACCATTTAAAATTTTAATATACTATAGAGTTATTGAAACATAAATTAAGTTATTAAAATAGAGGAAAAAATAAAAATTATTATTCAAGATTTTGCAGTTGCCTTTGACAGTTTCAACCGTTCACAGAAAAAAAACAGTTGAGAATTGCGAAAATCATAAAGTAGGGGAGAGTTTGCCAAAATGAATTACTTTTTTCAGAATAAAGGAAAAATTGATTACTGTTTACATGAAATAGAAATCAGTTATTATTATTTAACATAATATCATTTGACAGAAATAACACCTAAGAATTGTAAGCAAACTGTGAAGAAAATATTTTAAAGCTTATATTCATTTTGATATATTAATTTGTTACTATTTTATATACTTTTTTTAAATATAGAAAATTATACTTAAATTCTCTAAGGAATCTATCCTATAAGATTCTCAAATATTTTTCCATTTATATTAAATTTATTTTTACAAAACAGATATATTAAATAGAAAACACAGATATATTCAGTAATTACAATTCTCTGAGTGCATTTGATGGGATGGATAAAATCCAGGTGATTTGGTGCGAGAACCAAGTGCCCTTTGATTTCGTTTAATTTAAATCCGCCTCAGTTTTCGGCTGTTTTCCATTTTTTCGCAATCGAGGCCGACAGGGCGCCAACCGCAGCGCAGCCCTTTGATCTCTTCTCTCCCCCAAAAAAAAAAACAAAAAAAAAACCCCAGCATCCCTCTCTTTTACTCCCTGTCTCCCTTTCCCTTTCTAGTGCTTAAACATGGCGCCAGGCCCTGATCTTCTGCCTCTCCTTGTTGCTTCTGTTGTTGTTGCAGCTCTAATTAGGCACACTTTTGTGTCTAGAGGGGGAAGAAGTCCTCCCCTCATCCGAGATGGTGGAGAGTGATAGAGGAGCGGGGCTGAGATGGAGAAATGCCATCAGGGTCTTTCTCCCCTTCGAGAAATCTTGTCAGACGTTGTCGTCGCGCCGTCGACGGTTGTTGTTTAAAAATAAATTGCACATAAATTTATGAAACATGAAAGATTTCAAATAAATATTTCGTCATGAGCAGCGGCCTCAGTTCGCTCTGTGTTTCGCTGGCATTTAATTAACTTTTAGTTGAGTCTGTAAATCAAAAATCGCTCGATGGCGAATTCCCTGGAAAATCCGAAAAATGCATCCAAATATTTAGACAAAAGCTGCGGGTTGCTAGCAGGAAACAAAACAGAAAACTGCGAGTGCGCCCGTAAACAATAAAAACAATAACTAATTGCCAATGACATATAAACAAACGCTCGACAATATGGCAACAGTTGTTGCTGTTGCAGCGACAACTTGTTGCCACTGCCACCAAGTGCAGCAAAAGCTGCTCCTCCGCAGCAGCGCGGAGAGCTCCTCTTCAGGCCAGGCCAATCATCATCATTAGCCACGGCCATTTTTGGGTAAATAGTGCAACCCTCTTTGCATAATAATGTGGATCGGCGAGCGCATTTGGTGAAAAGCGCGAAACATGCAACATTTTTGTGCCTAAATAAAGATGCGATGCGTCTGCAGCTGCAGCAGCAACAGGAGCGACTGCAACTGCAACAAGAGCAACTGCATCTGCAACCCGGTAGTTGGCAGTTGGTGGCTCTCCTTGGATAGGTAATCGTCGCTCGAAAGTGGCCACTTCACATCGGGTAATCGTTCCGCGATCGAGTGCGGATTGCTTGGCGGGGGAAAAGTACTCGTAAGTTATTGTCAGAGGGGGGAATTTTAGGGGGAATAATGGAACAGAAGCCATTACCATATATAGTATAAGGTTATAATAAAATCTTTTAATTTTATAAGGATTCTAATTCAAGTTTCAATAAAAAAGTAGTTTGACATACTTTCGCAAACAAAGAAAACATCATAATAGAAATATTATAGTCACAAAACGAGAACTCAATATCTATTTATGCTTTTATTAAATTTGTTAAGTAAATAAATTCACATAATTGCTTTTCAATTAATAGAAAATACATTTATTTTAAAAAACATCAACAACTAAACAGAAATGTGGAACAAATATCTTTCAGTAGTTAGTTAATAATAATTAACATCAATTAATGTCCTCTAATTATTTCGCAACATCCGCAATTGATGACTCGACTGCAGTTCCTCTTACTTTTCTCCGAAAATATCCAATCGAAGTTATATTTAGGCCACTAGGGGAACTACTTTTGGCCCGAATGTGGCTGCTCCTATGCGCAGCACCATTACTCAGGGGCTTCCTTATCAGAGATCCAGCATCCGAAACACATCTACGTCATGGGCGTAAAGTTCGCACATTTCTTGGAAGTTTATCTTTGCAGTCGCGATAGTCGCGATAAGGTATCTTCCGAGCACCCACACTATAGCCCCCCCTGATTCCGTATGCCTTGCTACGTCTATGTGTACTCGGATCCACTCATTTGCAGTCACGTCAGGCGTCAGTCGACAGTCGTCAGTCGACAGTCGTCAGTCGGCGAGCAATGGCCCCCAGAAAAAAAACACACACGTTTCGGTGTGATTTTTGTGATTTTGTTTCTTCGACCAACGAAAAAATAAAACTCATAAGAAGAAAAATGAAACAGAAACAGGCGCAAGTAAGGCAACAACAAGGAAAAAACAAGAAGCAAAACTGTCATAGGCCAGCTAGCAGATTTATAATGGGGCGCTTGGCAACAAGTATGCACGGAAAAAAATTTAACTCAATAGCAGATTGATTTTCTATTCATATTTATATTTTTGAAAACAAAATTTGTATTGATCAAGCTGGAATTCAGATGTATTTTACATTCGTATATGTCCTTCCTATTTATTAAAAAAATAAATTAGGAGAAGGATACAAAATATTCTGTTTTTAAAGATTTGCTAATAATATGTTCCTTGTATCATATATGTAGATATTTATTAATTACACTCCTTCCCAAACTGATTAGTATATATACTTTTCTTTTCGTGTAGTAAATGACTCGGCAGCGAATCAGCTTCGAATTGCGGCTGCTTCAAAGTTTGCGCCCAGTGCGCGGTGGCATCATTAAAATGTAAAGAGTTGTGCGCACAATTTCAGCTGGGGAATTTATTTCATACGCAGCGTGGGAACCGCCCGCCCGTCAATTGTTTAGCAGGCGCCAAAAGAGCCAAAAACGCACAAAACCCTGGCCATTGTGGCTCACAGCCACAGCCGTGCTTCCTTTGCGCATTATAAAAGCATTAACTAATGTCGAAATAAATCAACAAACGAAAATTGTTAGGGAAATTGCTGCTCGGTGGAACGATAAATGGAAGACCAAAGAAGTTAATTTTAAGAAGGTTTAATTAACCTATAGTTTTTAGGCAAGATTTCTTAGATTTGTTTGTTTCTTTAGAGTTAAATATAAATGGAAGGATTTAAATTTAGGTAATTTATTACACCAGATACAATTTAAGAAAAGCAAAATTATTTTAGTTAGTTTGGTAAATTAAATAAAATAATTTTGTACATAAATATACAAATAAAAGTCATAATAAAATTATTTGAGACCACTGAATGTACGCACATTTTTTGAAATAAATAATAAATTTATAATAGTTATGACTACTAACCATTTTTTCAGCACTGTAAAAACAAATATAATTACCTTTGACTGTAAGTCAGATTTAACTGTGATAATCTCCATCCTAAGCTGACACATAATTAAATACATAGACATAAATTAGAAATCCAATATTAGTAAAATCTGCTTTAGGAACCCTAAAAAGTTGACCTTGATAAAGCCTAAGCTTGTTAAGATTTAATTTCCCTGGTATTGCTCATACGCACTGTTGGCCGCGCTGCTCAGGTGTCGTTTTGATAGCTAGCTGCCGCCAGGTGAGAGCGTGTCGAGCTAACTTTATGGTCTATGAAACGATCAAAAATTTCTATGCCATTCGGCTTAATTGCAAACCCAAAAGCGTGAAACAGTTATCAAATGCCGTTAACGATTTACTGCCGCAATGGGAGAGCGACTCCGAGTGCGAGTGCGAGTGCGAGTATTTTTCACCCAACCGACTGGATATGGAGGCAACGCGAGGCACGTGTCCGCTGGACTGCAACTAAATTGGCCTTAGGATCGGTACTTAGGATCCGTTGCCCGTCTGCCAACCCAGCGCACAAATTCCTAATCAAAGACGACGGCTTATCGGGGACCAAATATCTTGTCTTTTAGCCCGCGGGCAGGACAGGATGCAAATTGAATTGATGATTTTTGCACAGAAAGAAATATATTTTCTCATTAATTACGAATTAAATATTATTTGTGGTATCAAAAACAAATCTTAAAATGTTATTTAAACATTTAACATGTGGTTTTTCATTTAATATTTCCACTATTTCTTTATTTTCACTTTATATCGATATTTTTTGGTTCCGTGTGCCTCTCGGCGGCTGCATGCCAGAAATTATAGCACAAATAGCCAGAGTCCGGGCCTGAAACAGGTGCCCAAGTCAGTCGGCCACACGTGCCCAGGGCGATGTGGCCGCTGCTGCTGCTTCGGCTAAATAATTACGTAATAAGTGGTTGGCAGGAGGCAGCATCAACGGGCAACAGGCACGCCAAGGAGCAGTCCCAGTCTCAGCCTCAGAAGGCCGACAATTGGCCGGCTGTCAGGCGAAGTATGCCAAGAATTTCGAGGGGAGCAAGGTACTGGCCAGGCACTGGCCAGGTGAAAATGAACTGAGATGAGCTTGCAACCTGCTGCTCCGCTGCGCTGCCTTCAAGTTAATCCAATAATTGAAAGCTAGTTGCCAGAATAATGAGGTGGCGTAAAAGCAGACATCAGATCCGGTATCTGTCTGTATATGTGTTGCCCCGATAAGTTGTAAACTAACTGAATTATCGCTCAAGAATTATCAAGATGATAGGAAGAGCGATATAATAATATATTTATCATCCTACAAAAGTGAGTAAAGATTCCTTGGAACCCATTTATTTACCTGAAACAGTTGGGGAATGATTTAAATAAATTAAAATGAAGGAAAATCGCAGCAAAATCGTATTTAATATCTAGGAAAAGTTAATGCTGCGTATATTTGCTTATTATAGGTTTAATCAGAAACTATTGTTTGGAATTATTTATGGCCTTTGGGGTATGTTTTCAAGAGAAACACATGGGAAGCCTCTGAGTAGCGAATATGTTTGTTTATTATTGAAAACTATTCAGATAAACTTGAAACTGTATGGGAATGATATAATGATATAATATTAAACCCAAATTTCTATAGAAATACTATCATAAACAACTGTTTGCCTTAATTAGAAGCTTTCAAGAAATCTTTGCAAATATTTTGTGATCCGGGGGAACCCCTTTCTGAGAGCGAAATGTTGCTGCTGCTGCTGCGTCTGCAACATGTTGCCGCAGCCGCCATGAGCACACAATCAATAATCGCATCGATAAAGATCGTTAAACGAAATGTTTTTATTTCTGGCCACGACAATTGGCCGGGGCGAGCGGCATACATATGAGTTATGGCAACGTCCTCGTCCGAGTCCAAGTCCGCGTACGAAACCCTGCTCCTCCAGCGTTCGCACGCCACACATGCGCAATGGCAATGGCTCACCTGACTGCGTTCCCCGCTCACCTGTTCCACCTCTCTCCTGCTCTCTCTCTCTTTCTCTCTCTTTCTCTCACCCCCTTTGGTGCGTCTGGCGCGTTGTGCGGTAAATACGCTTTATGGGCTCCCGACAACAACAGCAACAACAACGGCTGCTCTATGCTAATTACGTCATGGGGACGACGCTTCGTACCTAATTTTGCATTGTGGGAACCGAAAACTGGAAATCCAAGGTGCGCGCCTGCCTGCCTCCCCTCTTGCATTTTCCAACTGCGGCAATAAAAAAAAATCAAAATAAAAAAATGGGTACTGCTTTTGTTGTTGATGTTGTTGATGTTGTTGGTGTTGCTGCAGCACCCAAACAAGCAACAAACAGCGGCAGCAACTGTTGCTGTTGCTATTTAAGCAAATGTGTCGCAGCCAAAGCCAAAGTCGCCGTTTGCTGTTGCTACTGCACTTGAAACAATTTCCTTTTATAGATGCTAAGAGTAGTTCCAAACAAGAAAAATGCATTTTATCTTTTTAAAATATAAGTGAATGGAAAAATGTTTTTAGTACAAGAATGTATTGTCAAGATATTTATATTAAATAACCTTTTATAAGGTGTTTAATGAAAATAAGTAAAAAAAAATTTTTATTCTAAACCATTTTTATGATATTTGAATTTTAATATTTATTTAAAAATATTTGTATAATTTATTCAGTAGTTTTTCAGGCAAAATTTCATGGGATTTGATGTGATATTCATATTTATGTTCCACACTGATTTTTATATTTTAAATACAATTCCATGTTAAATTTATTAAGTTTATTTTTCTGCTCATTATTTAATTATAATTTCCTGTAGTTTCTTTTGCTTCATATTAAGTTTTTTTTATCGAAACTCTAGATTGTTTAATAAGATTTAAGAAGAATCTCATTCCATTTCTAAAATTGGTTTCTTGGCATGGCCAATTTTTTGTTGTCCCATTTATCTCCAATAATCCCCTTTTTCAAACTCTAATTTCTATAAACTGTTTGGTTTAGATTTGTTTTGAGTGTGCCACTGGAATATCGACGACTTGGTTGTCGCATATAATGACTTTTTCGACTTGCAACTTCTTGTGGCTTTGCGCTTTTTTATGCTTTATGCGCTCGCTTTGGTCTCGTCGGCTGGTCAAGCATGTGGCGATGCTGATGCTGCTGCTGCTGGTGGCCATTGGATAGTTTCTAGTTGCCTTCTTTGTTGCAGGAGGCAGCAGCAGCAACAGCAGCAGCAACTGCGGCAAAAACAGTTGCTGTTTGTTTGCTGTGTGTGGCATGCAGCGACGACGACTACCTGGCCACTTGTTGCCGCTGTTATTATGGCTGCTTGCTGGTGGCAAGCTGAAATCATTTTCGTGTGTGTGAAAATATTTTGCAGAGGCCCAGCAACACCAGCAGCAGCCAGCTGCCATAATTAATAGTGGATCATTAAGGTATTAGCAAACAAAATCTTTACCTTATTTGCAAACCATTTTCTAGATTTCATTTTTTAGAACTTACCAAAAAGTTAAGAATGATCTAAAGAATACATCTAAAGCAATTCAACAACCAGCAAAGGTGTTTTAATTTAATTTTAATTTTTTAGTTTAAAATAAGTTTCATTTAATTTATTTTTCTACAGTTAAATTTATTTAATTTATTTTTCTACAGTTAAAGGTCACTTTGCCTTATAGATTCTATAATTTTAACAGAAGAGAAAGAATTATTGTTGATATTTTTTTTCAAGCTTTTAAAAATAATAATTATTAGTGCTCCTTTTTTTGAACTCAAAATCCCTTTAAAAGGCCCACAAGCCCAATTTCTGGCACTTAATATTTTCAATAAAAAATCAAATTTAAATAGAATAAACCTAATAGCCATTTTCCTCTCCAAAGATACCATTGTACCAAACCAAAAGCACCAGCTGCAACAAGTTGCTGTCAACTCAATTCTTGCACCCCATTTGACCATCAACAATGCAATAAAAAATAAAAAAACAAAGAAAAAACTGGTAACAAAAAAACGATTCAATTATGACGCATTATGTCAGGCACTCGCTGCTGTTTTCATTTTTAATGAAATATACTCATAAGTGTCGTTAAGTGCTTTGCCAAATACGCGGCGGGCAAAAAATGCGAATTAAACGCGCAAAAAAATTACTTTTAGACACATTTAAATACCATTTAAATAGCTTTTGGGGCACAATGTGAGGCTGGAGTTTGGTGGCCACCAGCCACCAGCCACCACCAGTGGCAGTGGCAGTAGTAGTGGCCATTCGAGAAGCTTGCCGCAGCCGCCGAGCCGATCCGATCCGAAGCCGAGCCACAAATTTGTTGCCAGCGGCGACGAATAAAATGCCGCACAAAAATGCTGCTAAAAATGCAACTCCAACTTGTCTGAGCTGGCTGAGTGTGTGTGTGTGCGAGTGTATTATGGGTATTTATACCCAGGTGAGCGGAGAACTCAAAGGTATATAGAGCTCCTGAAAAGGTGTGTAAGATACTGACCCTTTAAACTTATAGATTCTGTAATTACTATGAGAAACCCCTCTGAAGTTAACAATAAATATTTCTATAAAATATAATATATACAGTTTTTTCTGGGATTATATAAATAATTAATTAAGGCAACTAATTTTAATATAAACCTATTAAATCTAACAATTTAAACAAGCGCCTTTTGGGTATGCAACCTTTTTTGAACACCAAGGCCGTGATTGCCGGGTATCCCATAGTCGAGGCCCTCGAGCTCAGCTTTCGTTCTCGTTTTGCGCTGGTGTGTGTGTGAGTGCGGGCCAAACAAAGCTTGGGAACCAAAAAGGCCAACACGCGTCGGCCAAGTTAACGTGGCCAGTGGACAGTGGCCAGTGGGCAGGCGTGCGCGCTGACCGCCGGCAATTTCGATATAAAAATTTTGTTTTAGCACACGGTCACCTTGCCGGCCGGCGGAAATTCGCAAAATAAAAAGGAAGAAGGAGGAGGACTGCAGGGGGGTCCAAATGGCTGTAGATTGGATGCAATTTGGTGGCCGCCGCTTCCGCCAATAACACACATTTCTTCATACTCCGCGTACATCATTTTTTTTTTCTTTTTTTTTTTTTCGTTTCGAGGGCAGCCGGCGGCGCATACGTGTCCGGATAATGGAATTTCCGCAGCTAAGCGCTGGGAAATCCCGCCGAGCTCACGCCAAGTGACGAATTCCTCATAAGGACAATGGCCAGAGGTCAAAGGGAATTTCCGGCCAGACATGTGGCCCGTTACCTGTTCCCTTGTCGCAAAAACCTGACTCCGAGGGCCGACTCTCAGATTAGTCCATATACTTTCCATTTTCCCACGCAGGTAGGGACTGCTCTGTAACGTCTCCTACAGCGCTTCTAATAAATTCCATAAAAAGAGTTGTTAGCTGATTATTATTGAGCCAACATCGCATCGGTGGCGGATTAAGCCATTCTCCGTTCCGCGGAGGCACAACAACTTCATGCGATTATGAGCGGGAAATGGACTAAATCGTCAGCTAAAAAGAAAATATGGCCCCACAGCAGCGGGGGGCAGAATTCAGGGGCTGGGGACTCTGAAGAGACACCAAACTGGCTGCATATTTACACAGAAAAAATGTGGAACAAAGCTAAGCATAAATTGATTTGAATTTCTATAAGAAATAAAGGTGCAAATCCTTGAATATGTCAATGGTTTAATACCTTTATTCCTTGAAAGGTTGAGTAGTTTTTGGTATTATTTCCTTAGGTATCCATTTTTTAAAGGTACCCAATTTTCCCCAGTGCACACATGTGGTCGATATCAAAGGCAAATTTTTCAACTTGCCAGCCTGAGAGCTGGCAGAAGGCAGACAGAGCGATCCGGCGATCCAACGATCCAAAGATCCGACGACGACGACGACTTGCAATTTGATGCAGGGCGCTGCAGGAGGAGGACAGGGGTGACAGACAGTTTAATATACGGAGGCAGAGGCCGGCCGGGATACCCGCGATCGAGGAGGTGTTGCTGCCACTGAAGTAGATAGATGAGCAGACGCTCCAGCTCCTTCTGGCATGCGGAATTATTAATGTTTGATGTAATTAATGCGTAATTAAGATGGCCAGTCGCGGAAAGGAGCAACGATCTTGAACTCGAGGCATCGCATCGCATTGGGTATAGTATATAATGGCCTCGACTAGCCTAGTTTTCCTAGTTTTCAAGTGAAATCTTAAACTAGATGGAAACAATTTTGGCCACTCCGCCCACCGTTTTGGAGTGTTCGGAGTCTGGAGTTCAAAGCGCTGGAGCCGCCAACGCAAAGTCAAAGTCAAAAGTCCAAAATCGGTCCGTATGCGGTATGCGACGTGTGCTCCCAGCCAACCATTAGCTGTGAAAATGATCCATGGGAAACTAATAATGAGTCCAAGCTGCGCACCGAAAATGACTTTTCAAATATCAATCAATTTCAATACCTATCTTTAGGTTTTGGTTGCCGCCGCCGCTTGGACTTGACCATTAATCTTGGCCGCGTGCGCAACTGTTGAAGTTTTGTTTTTGTGGAGCAGAAGGTGGCCGAGGGCAGTGCGATTATGCGGGCAGGAATTAACAGCCAGCCAAAACAATTAGTCCGTCCGAAAACATCTCTTATCATTTATCTTTTTTTTCAGCATGTATTTACGAATGGCTTTGGCTTCAGTCTTTTTGTTTTTGTTTATATTTTTTGCCTTTGGTATTTTGGAATGTGCCGCAAGTGCCGCGAAAATTAACGCAAATGCTGAATGGCTAATTGAGGCGAAGTCTTGGGAGTTTTTTTTCCATTTTTTTTCTTGGCAAGGGGTAAGTTAGCTTGGTCAGCGGTTGCGGGGATGTTTTTAATTTTAGACTTTAAGAGGGTAAATATCTAGGATAAGGCAATAGACCCGTGGGAAAGGAATTTTGGTTATTTTCCACTGATGAGGCTTAACGAAATAACCCAAAAATGGTAACTGAGTTTATATCAATTTTTATTGCCAAATATAGAGCAGATTTTATAGATATTTATATATATTATATTTATATTTACAATAATTAATAAAATATGTTAAATCTAACTAGTCTGTCTATCATGGAAATTACATTTAAATGTTTTAATCTTATCCCAATTTCCATTATCAAAGATTTATTAAAAGTTCACCATTATTCAAGAGTCTGAAACTTATGGTTTACTTGGAAAAATACCTAAGCTAACTCTTAGGTAAGTTGTTACCCCGAAAGTAGTTTAACCTTAGTTAATAATAAGCCTTTTTTAGCAGGGTATATGATAGTCGCCTTGCCCCAATTCGGGTTCCCATCGGTTGCTCGAGGAAGCGCCACCTGTGGGGCGTTCGGCCAGAGCCTTTGATATCGCGCCGACACAGATCTTGGGATCTGAACCCATTGATGAGATGGGTTCCCTTAAAGACCCCATGAATGCCGGGCGTTTTATCCATTCGGCGGCCTGGCAATCAGATTATGTCACATCCGCTGGCCGAGTGCTCGAGCGGATTGCCAGTCGGCGGAGCCGTGACGGAACAGAGGGGTCCATTGATCGCTGGGTTCCGTTCTCGTATCTGGCCAAGATTGCTCCATTAGCGCCCCGGCTGCTGCGGTTGCAGTTGCTGCTGCAACCGAATGCAAATTGCAGGCAGGGCTAACGAGCGGTGGATTTTCTCGCTGCTTTATTTTCCAAACTCACTATTTTTTTTCGCCTCGGTTTTTCTTTTTTGTATTTTGGTTTTTGTTTTTGGCAAGCCTATATGGCGGCCAAGATGTCTTCCTACTCTCGGATGAAATGGCTTTCAGCTGCGCGATGTTGTTGTTGCTTCTGATGTTGTTGATGTTGCTGCTGGTGTTGTTGCCGCTGTCGGCGCGGCCAGAAATAGCATAAAACTCATAAACGAGGCAAGCGAGTCGAGTCGCGAGGCAAGGCAAGGAAACATGGCATGCCATTTGAAAATTTCATTTCGTTATAATTTTCTATTTCCCGCATGCCAAACGGGCCGCCAGGCAAGTCCCAAAGGGGCCCCTACACTCGACGAAAATGTGAGAGAGTGGCCCTAAAAAACGGAATGAGCCTAAGGCAGTTCTAGCCCCCATAGTTCTTTAAGTTTCGGTAATCTTAATAAATTAATTAAATCAGTTAAGACTTCGATAATGACTTTTAAGAACTGGCTTTTAATTAATGTCAATATTGTTAAATCCCAATAAAGTAGTTATGACCACGCTAAGAATAAGTCCAGAAACTATTTTTTGCAGTGCATTCACCGATCTAGGTGCCGCCAAGGGGGGCGGTACCCAGAGGGCCGGGCTGAGACAACCCCCTTTGCACTTACTACCTAAACGAACCAAGGTTCGTCGTCTAGCGCCGCCATTCATACTTAATTACCAAAAAATAAAAAAATAAAAATATAAAAGAGAGGAAAACTCAACGGCAGCAATCACAGACCAAAAACAAACGGCGGCAAACGAAAAGTTGTCTCTTCTCTGGCGTGACGCTAAATGAGCCCCCACCCACAGCCACCGCCTCCTCCGCCGTGGAAAATCTTATGACCAGACCAGGTAGACCAGACAGACACCAAAAAAAAAAAAAGAAAACAAGAAAAGAAGCGAAAAAAGATGAGACTAGTTGAGATGGGCTGGGAAATGATGAATTGTGGGTGCCGTTGGGTAAGTTTGTCGCTTCCACTCGTAGGCGTTGACCTAAATATGCGAACTGCGCTGTGTCGTCGCCGCTGCCGCTGCAGAGCATTTTCCGCTCTGGCAGCGGTTTTCTTTCTGTTCGTTTTGTAATCGCTTGCTTGCCAAACAGATTCTCCCATTTCCATAACCATACCTATTCCCACTTCCATTTCCCGCTTCCATTTCCCATTTTCACACAACAACAAGTGCAACCGGAGAGCAGAAACCCAGAAGAGAAACCGAAACCCCGAGTTATCCAATCCCAGCTGTCAAGGTTCTCTACGGGGTTTTCCATAGTATAATGGATACACAGGTATTGCTTTTCTCAATGAAAAATCTTTTCGAGATTATTAGTGCTTTGGCAAGGTGACAAAAAAGATGGAAACCACAGAAAAATTAATATTCAATGCTGCGTGCAACATAAGTGACAAATAATTATATAAGAGAAAAGCGAGCAATGCGGTGTACTTGTATCTAAATAAATAGTGTTATTTTAAAGACCACATGTTTCGAGATCAATTTACATCTCATTCAAAATAGGTATATATTTATTTTTATATTAAAAGATGGGTTTGAACTAAAAGTTTATATCGATATGGGATTTTTCTTTTATCGTAAGTTATGAATGATAAAAATCTGTAACATATCATCCTGAACTGTTCAATTAATAATTTAAGCAAAAACATGAATGTAATATTATAAAATTTGACATAAAGATCAGTTAACATTTCAGTCTGGGTTGCTTACTATATTGACAATGCTCTTAAGATGCACTGAGAAATATAAAATAAATATCTGCAGATGACATGTTATTGAGTTTTTACTTTAATTAATTACCAAAAATATTTAAGCTATGAAAATAGTGCGTGCCCTACTTTTGACACGGTAACAACATATTGATTCAGTTTTTGCAACAAACCAAAGTAACTTTTTCGAATTTTACGACATCCAATCACTATGTAGCAGTAGTATTGCCCAGTATAGCCATGAATAATACCCATATAATTAATATTTCGATGTGTCAGCCACTGCCAGCTTGTCTCCGCTTTCGGACAAGCAAACATCGGGGCAACAAACAAACATCGGGAGCTGCCGGGCTGCTGACTGCTCACTGGTGACTGCTGAGCTGCTGAGCTGCTGAGCTGCTGATTCTGCTGTGACTCGGACTTCTGCTAGATCAAATCATGTTTTATGAGCAGCTAATTTACTTAACACCTCGGCAACAACAATAGCGAGAAGAACCAACTGTAGTAGCCCGCAGCCAAATACAAAAGATGTGACTTTTATTTATTTTTCACATGGCCTCTTCTTTGTTTTTTTCTTGTTTGGTTTTGGATTGTTTTTTCGCATACTCAAGTCACACTTTTGGGCTGTCAGCGGGCACGGGGGATGTTAGCGATTGACGTACACGGCGTGGGTGTAAATTGGGCATAAAATGCGACCAGTTAATTCATGATACTACCGATTCAGTCAGGTTCGAAGGCATTTTAATTGGTTTTAAGCAGAGAGCTGCTGCTGCTGCTGCTGCCGCTGCCGCTGCCGCTGCGCCGTCACACGGGGCGTATGAATAATAAAACCCTACTACCCACCCGCCGCCGCCTGCGTTATTTCGTCCACAAATAGTTCAGGTTGCAGAATAACCGATCCGAGTCAGATTTATTTTGATTGATCTCCACACGATCCGATGCCATTTGGGGCCTTTGATTGGGCTGAGATTTTAACGATCGCTGCTGACGATCGGATCGCGGTGCTTTATGGTCCGATATGCAAATTGAGTTATTTCCCAATAATAAAACCGAAGAAATTGGCAAAGTGAAAGGAAAGGAGTTGACAGATTTCCAGATATCTGCACGTCTGTGTGGGTGGATTGATTAGTATGCATTTCGATGAGTAATCGCTTTTTTTAGCGATCGATCCATCGATCGATCGATTCCCAGGCATTTGCAGCGTTCGCAGTCAAAATAAATCAGTCGGGCCAAAAAGTAAATATCCTGTTAATGCTATATGTTGTCCATTGATCACACACACACACACACGCAGAAAGAGAAGGAAGCGAGGGCCGAAAGTAAATAAACACCAGACAAAGAGCGCGAGAGCGAGCAGAATTATGCGGAGAACAGCTGATTGCAGCTGATTTCGTATCGGAATCGGAGTCGGTATCGGGGGATGGGGATCCGAAAAAGGGTTGGGTTCCCCCTCCGACCCCTCTCCTCTTCTCTTTTCTTTTCTTTCTTTTTTGTTTTTTTTTCTCTCTGTGTGCGAGATCCATGACGGAAGAAGCAGAAGCAGAAGCCAAAGGAGCGATGGGAAGAGAGAGAAAATGAATTAAAAATCTAATTGCGCCCGCAATGAAACAAAGCACAAAAAAAAAGAAAAACAAAAATCCAAGAGGGAGAAGACAATAAAAAAAAGTAAAAAAGCAAATA
Source organism: Drosophila rufa (assembly GCA_018153105.1). Taxonomy (NCBI): domain Eukaryota; kingdom Metazoa; phylum Arthropoda; class Insecta; order Diptera; family Drosophilidae; genus Drosophila; species Drosophila rufa. The sequence goes on from JAECXS010000085.1 coordinate 19,256,823, forward strand.
CATAAAAAGAAAAGCAAAGGCAAAAAGCAAAAGAAAACCAAAAAAGCAAAAAGAACGAAGGCAAAAGAAAGGCGGGGTCGGGTGATCGCACTTAGTCGCATTACAGACGCAAAACTCCATGAACCGCAACGCAAGAATAATTACAAAAACAACAAACATGGAAATGCACTGAAAAAATCAAAAATGCAGGAGGTTTTATTTGTATATTGAATTTTGAAAATGGTAACAAGTAACGCGTAACGAGTAACAAGTAACGAGTACCGTCAAAGTTTCAGAAGGCAACATTAATATTCCTTTTTATTACGTTAAGGTCTTGGACAATTTCTCTGAGTGCAAACAATAGCCGAGGAGATAGAACCTAGGGTTGGGTCTCTGCCAACCACAAAGGTCGAATGCAGACTGCAGCAACAGCAACAACAATAAGAGTAAGCAACGATGACGATGTGAGTTAAAGTTGGAGCTAAAAAGACTGGCGAGCAGAAATGAGTTTTCAAAGTTTTTCCAACTTCTCGGGGGAGAGAAGTTAATGCGAATTTAATTAAAATGTGCAACTAGCAACAGGCAGCAGCAAAGGCAGCAACAGCAGCAGCGGCGGCAATAATAAATTCTAGATGTGAGCATTTTTGCTGTTGCCCCGGCAACAACCAAATTGAGGAGGGCACACGAAGAATCCAGCGGGAAGAATTCGCATTCGAATTCGGATCCGGAGAAGCGAGAGAGAGACCGGGCCTAGACTTGCAGCGGCACAGGCGCATGCGCAACGCTTGCATGTGTGTTTGTGCGAGTGTATTGCATAAAATTATTTCGGTCTGGTGAATATTAGCAGAGCGTGAAGTTGGCAAATAAGAAATTCAGCTGCACAAAAAAAAAAAAAAAAACGCCAGCTAAATTTCATTAAACAACAACAAGCTGAGAGAGAGAGAGGCAGCTGCTGCTGCAACCGAAAAAGAAAAGAGTGAAAGAAAGAAAGGTTGGGGGGAGACATGGCCCGAGAAAGGGAGCCAAGTCAAGGAGATGTTTGCAAACATCTTTTATAACTAAAAAGCCATATTTCCCCGATTTCTCAAACGGCAGAGAAATCGGTTCAACGATCGAACAAATTATATAAGAGTAAATGGACCAAAGCTACGGCTGGAAGACTCTTAAGTTATTCAATTTTCTTCTTTTGCTATTTTCCATTTACAACCAACAATTACACTCAATGTTTTACAGCTTCCATGTTAGTTCCCGGTAATTTATCAAAAGATAAGTCAAAACTCAAGATCATAGAGGGGAAAAGTAAAATTTAAAATCTATTCTTCTCTTACCAATCTTCGTGTTTTATTTGGTTGGTTTCAGTTATTAAGCTTTAAATATCTACCAAGAAGTTCCTATTAAAAATATCCCGTCTAAATCATTTTCATATTTCTTCTTTCAGTGAAACCCCATCACTTTCTTCCACATTTTCCCATATAATAACCTCTTATATTAATATTCAATATATCCAAAAGTAAGAACTTGAAATCCACTCACCATAATTGTCGCTCACAGCCATTTTGACCGCTTCCATCACCGAGAGCGTGGCCCGCATGGGCTGGCCGAGGATGGTGAAGTTGCCGGGATTCGTCTGCTGGGCAAAGACCATGTACTCTATGCTCGTGGCCTGCTGCAGATCATTGCCGGAGCGGAGCAGGCCCCGCGGCCGCAGCCTCTCCCTGTAGATGTCGCACTCGCCGCTGTTGTTCTGCTTGGAGAACTGCAGCCGGACGAGCGTCGGCAGCTGAAGGCCCCGCTGCTGCTTGTAGACCTCCACGACCTTCATCGAGGCCGAGAAGTTGAACCGCCGGTCGGCGGACATCGACTTGAAGACGCCCTTGAAGACGGTGGGCGCCGCATAGGCCAGCTGGGCAGGATCCCGGGCGGAGCAGTAGCGATCCGATCGCTGGCGACCCCGGTGCTTCCGCTGGTGCTTCCGGCGCTGCTGCTGCTGCTCCTTGGTCTGGTGGTGGTGCTGCTGCTCCTGATGCCTGTTGGGGCGCTGCTCCTTCCGTTGCTGCTGCCTCAGGCGGCGATTCTCCCGCTTGTCCGCCTGCAGCTCCTTCCGGTGGCCATTCGTGCGACGCTGGTTCTGGCCATCCCGCCGGCTTCGCGCCGCCTGCTCTGGCTCCCGCAGCTCCCCCTCCTCCTCCGGCACCTCGAAGGACTCGATGTAGTAGCTCTGCACCGCTCGTCGGCTGTAGTTGCTGGCAGGATGCGCAGGAGTCTGCTGCGTGGGCAGGATGTGGCGACGCATCTTACTGCTCGTCGCAGCCGCCGCCGCATTGTATAATAAATTATTATATATTTGACTATTGATTAACGTATTTGGAACTTTTTGCTGTGGCACGGCAGCAACATGTTGCTCCTGTTGCTGCTGCTGCTGCTGCTGCTGCTGATTGGCTGCACTGCTGCCGGCATCGAATACTGTGGCTGGCTCTAACTTAAGATTGCTACGGCTACTAAGACTATTGCTGGTGCGGCTGAGCAGCCTACTTAAGATATTGTTGCTGTTGCTGTTGCTGTCGATGTTGCTACCGCTTTCACTGCTGCTACCGCTGATGCCGATGCTGATGCTGCCGCCATCATTATCCGAACTCAGTGGTATATAGTAGCTGCTTTCTTCGGCACTGCCTTCCCATAATAATCGATGCTGCGTCGCCGTGGCCGACACACCTGTGATCAGTAGCAACATGTAGCTGATAATTAGCAATATCAATGGCATTCGTTGCTTTTTTGTTTTCAGACTCCATTTGCGCAAATGTTGCGCATACATGGCGTCCTCCAAAGTTGTTGCTGCTATTGCCCCGACTTTATTTACAAAATCTCTCGGTTCTACGAGTAATTGTTGCCGCTGCTGCTGCTGCTGCTGCTGCTGCGTGTTGCTGCCGCGTATTGCTGCTGCTGCTGGGTTGTCCTTTATTGGTTTAATGGTGACAAATATTAAAGTCGCTGCCACGTCGTTGTGCCTTGTCGTATTTTCGTTTATCCTGCAAATACTTTCGATAGTTTCGTAGCATTTTGAGCGACAGCAGGGTTCGAGAGAGAAAGAGGTCTATTTTCGCGCACTGTATGTCTAGCATTAATTGATTTTAACACTCTTGCTGCTGCCTTAGTTGCTGTTGCTGCTGCTGTTGCTGCTGTGGCTGCTGCTGCTGCTGCTGCTGCTGGTGACTCATCTTTGTTGTTATCTTTCGCCAAATTCGCTGCGTTTCACGCACGGCCACGCCCCGCTGCACGCCCCCGAAAAAAAAATCGGACGGGCCTAAGGTCGCGTGGCGTTTGATTCTTTTTCCCCCACTTTTTCCGGAGCGCTTTTCTTTCGCGACGTTTTTCACGCGCGCGCGATCATTCGTTCGTTCGGCTTTCGGTTCTCGGTTTTCCGTGTTCGGGAATCTTCGGAAGGGTTCGGCTCTAGCTTCGGCTGGCGATCGGTCGGTCGGACGGTCGGTCGTGTGCGTGTCGCTGCTGCTGCTGCTGCTGCTGCTGTTGTAATTGTAATCCTCGCCAGGCAGAGATATACGATAATGTTTGTCTGGCCTGGCCGTATACGCGATCTGCCGACTATATAGCCGTAGTCGCAGCCTCGGTCGTAGTCGTAGTCTGATTCACTGGCGACGACGACGAGTACGAGTGTTTTCTGGCACACACTCACTCACACACCCCGCGGATACTACGGATCGTCTCTGATCTCTGATGACGATGATGATGATGATGATGTGCGATATAGCGATATAGCAGACACGGACACTCACACGTATCTCTCGGATACGGACACACGGACACGGCCACGGCACACACACAGGCAGCACACACGTCTTCTAATTTTAGACAAAAGTAATTATAAAAGAAAAAACAGAGCAGAGTGCGCCGCGTTCAGCTTATACGCATATATATATCTTATATATATATATATCTTCTACATCTGCCACTGTGTGTGTGTGTGTATTTTATATAGAAAAGTCGTCGCAACAGTCGGCTCTAGATATATACTATATATCGTATATATAATGTATCGGAGGCACACACACTGTAACACACGCGATCGTTTTTGTTTTATATATCTTCGCGGTGCAGACAGAAGTTGCTGCTTCTTCAGGATGCTGCCGATGACGATGATGATGATGATGCTCCGTCTGTTGTATTGTTGTTTTTCCGCAAAGTTTTAATTCACAATTACTCCGGCGGTTTTTCGCTTTTCCCTCAATTTTCTTTGCTTTTATTTTCTTTTCTTTTCGCACACCCGCGAACGAAATCGAAAGTCCTTTCACACGGATCGCGATCGATCGATGGATCGATGGTTGCTGCTGGGTTCGACTTGGTTCGATTTGCTCGGTGGGTTTAACGTCACTTCCAAGGGGGTTATTACTGTTACTCCGGCTGATGAAATTCTCAATTTTCTTTTTTGCCTCTTTTTTTGACTTAAATATTTTCCAAAATATTCGCACTGAATCTTCACTGATCTCGGGGAATCACTCACTGGTCTGCTGGGGCGATCTCTTATTTATCAACGCCCTCCGAGTGTCTCTGAACACTGGTAAATTTGGCTATCTTTCGGTTTGTGCCGACAATCGCGCGCCCGTTCCGTTGCCGTCGAATGGTTTCGGCGGACTGATTGTGTACGCTGGCCTCAGCCCACGCAGCGGCGTTTCGGGCGCCGTTCGGCCGCGTTCGCTCGGGTTCGACTGCCTTCGGCCCGGGTTCGATTCACTTCGGCTCTCTCTCTCCGCCCGAGCCGAGGGTTTTCTCTTGGAAATTTTCTCAAACAGCGGCTGCGGCGGCGGTTTTCTCTCAACCATTTTCTCAGCCCTCGCGGCTTTTCTCTCAAGAAATTGCGAGTGGAACAATTTGTTTACTTTATATTAATTACTTCGAACCGATATGCGGTCAAGAATCGGGTTATATCCTTAGTGCAGGCTTTATGCATGCAGGATATTTATTTATTCAGTTTATTTATTTATTTTCCATGTTGGAATTGTTATCAAAATGATTTCCAACATTACACAATTTCGTTTAATTTTACTTTAAATATTTTAAAACGCTCTTTCTCTCTCAATGTCTCACTTTTTATTGCCATTATATAAATAGACTTACCTTCTTGCCATTTTAGCTCCTAAATGTATAGGGGTTTTACCAAATGATCTCATATTAAGCGTCAAAATGTTAACTCCTACTCACTTTAAATAGTTTAACAGCTTTGCAACACTTTCGTTTCACTTTAAAAGTCCCACAGAACTAATCGATGCAACCGATCGGACTCTCTTTTTTATAGGTTTCTAACAACAGTGCAGTCCATCCAATAGATTATCTTAGATAAGAACACGATTGTGATTGGCTTTTCAAGCGATTTCCAATAAGTTACTCATAATCGACGAGTCTCTGATAGGCTACTGAAAGAGCTTTCCAGTTTCTGATAACAGTTGGCTCATAAGCATAAACAGAGGGAAGACCCAGGCTTGATGACTCACAGGGAAGAGATCATTGAATCATACTTCAAATCCAAATAAGTTTTAGGTGTAATAACTACATTTCTATGCAGACCAAACTTGGCTCTCTGAAGATGTATACTTTTTCATTATTAACTATTAACTACATATTTTTGGCCACTACTTAAAAAAACATATTTAGGAATAATGTTCAAACTATATTTTTATTAAACATTACTTATTTTTCTTTATAGATACAAACATTGAAATTGTAGAGATACTATGTAAATATGTTAAAAATTACTCATTAATATTATTAATTTAAGATATATAAAATAAACTAAGACAACTAGTCGTATATTCTAATAAATTTCCTAATTTATATATTATAAAGAACTTTTTTCCTGATTTTTTGAGTACCAATTAAGTTTCAAGTTATAAGATCTCTTTTTAAAATAAACCCCTTAATATATGTATCTCCGTAATACCCATTTAGCTTTGTTTTCTAAGACTTCGAGGGCTCACCTCCCTGCCCCGCCCGGCTTCAGTAATATTTTCTCGTCCATAAGCCGGGGCGATGAGACGCAGTTCTTCGGGTGTCTCAGCTTTTTTCCCATGATTATTTGCTTTATTGTCAAATGTCAAGTCCGCAAACAACAACAAACAGGTGATTCCGCTCGCCGGTCGGGAGTCAGTCGTGTAAACTTAACGTTTTTTTACTCCCCGCTGTTGACAAAGCTTCCACTTGTTCTACGCACTGCGCATAACAATAAAAGAAGCTGACAAAATAACAACAAAAAAAGAGGAAAAAAATATAAAAAAAGTATCAAGCGGGCTAAGAGAGAGGGGAGAGCTGAGGAAGAGGGGGAAACAGTAGTGACAAGTGCGACAATTGTAAGAAAAACCAGAAGCAAAGAAGGGTTCAAAGTCGGCCACTTGTGACGGAGCTGGGCCAACTTGCTCCAGGTTGCTACCACATTCTGAAGTCTAACTGAAAACTCGAAAAAAAAGCAGGTACTTACCCCACTAACCGAAACACTGGGCCTGATAACACGCTGGCAAAAATAGCTCGTAGGGCGAAGTGAAAACCATGCCAATTCTTATCGATTACCTCACCTAGCTAGTTCCCTCCAACTTGGCCTTAAAGCTGCGTTGGCTCCCTCCGGAAGCGGAAATAAAGCTGGGCACCTGTCGCCGCCGAAGACAGGGCAGGTAGAAGACGGTGTATATATGCTCGAAGCACATATTTGGAAAGCTGCAAAAACGCAGGGACGGGACTCCTCCAACAATCGGGCGGCATTGTGCGGAAGTGCAGGAAGTGAGCGTGGAACAAGCTGCAGAATCCATGGATCCCATTCCCTCCCTCCCACGATCCCGACTTCCCGGCTTTCCGGCTTCCCTGCTGCCCTGAACCCCGCCCCGAACCCGAACCCGAACCCAACTGACGACAGACAACAGCTGCCAAGCGCAGCGTCATTGTATCATCAACAAATACTCAAATACCAAAATACCCAAATACACACGGAATAACAACAGCCATAAGAATAGCAAGCCAAGCCCACAACAATAACAAACACGAAAAACATGGAAAATTTTCCGAAAAAGCAATTTCGAAATGCGCGCAGGCGCAAACATCCAATGTCTACTATATGTCATCCATGGGGGAGGTCCATGGCCATAGAGTTGGGAAAACAAACCGAAGAAAAACAATTCAAATTGAATTCCCAACGAGTTGTCACAGAGCACAATCACTAAATACGCAGACAATTAGAACGGATACATTTAATCAAATTACGCTAAAAGGCTGAGAATTAATTCTGAAAGTCAAGTCTAGATCATTGTTCGGAAGGTCGTCAACCTCTATTGAGTTAGGAAATTATTTGTATATTTTAGCATTAACATTAATACACCTATTAAAATACATAATCAAAAACACCTAAGTTAAATATATTTTAATAAAGTTGTTATCTAGTTTTAGTCAAAGAATCCTAAAAAATCTTATTTAAAACCTAGTTTTTATTATACACTAAAGTGAACATTATTTTTTTATTAACCAATTTCACTAGAATATTATCTTTAAATAATAATCTAAGGCTATAAAGCAATTGTTGGCATAAATTCATTTCTTAAAATAGAATTAGAGCAGTTCCCGTCTATGATAACAGCTAAACCGGAACAATTTGTGTTGCATTTCAAACTGAATACCCGATAATATTTTATTGACCAAGTTCAAGTGCTAAATTCCATTAGAATAGCGCCTTAATTTCCGTTTTGACAAGAGGTTTGCCGCTAGCAACAAAGTCACTATAAGCGACTACAAGCCTTTGTAAGCGATAAGCCAATGATTGATTTGATAACGTGATTGTTTGATTGCCTGATTGTGAGCAGCGTTATGTCAGGGCTTCCAGGGCTTCCTATCTTTTTTCCTTGGCATTTTCCTTGCGGTGTGGTAATTACAATGAAAGTAAATGAGATTCGAATTTGTTGGCCGCTGCACTTGTTGTTAGCTGGTTGTTGAATGCACACATGCAACAGGAGGGGCAGCAGCATGGCAAGATGGGTAACCGAAGACAAAGCCGTTATAGCCATCGCACTCTGAACCTCCGATCTCACCCGGTTCTCCCCTTGCCAGCCAGCCAGTCAGCCAGCCTATGTGCTATATATCCATCCCTCCACCGAATGAGAGACGCCGCCGCCGCCGCTAAATTGTGTTAAAAACTCGCCAGCCAAAGTACAGAACGCAGAAACCTCAAGATCCGAGCGGAGAGATAAACAACATGAGACAGAACGGAACGGAAAGGAAAGGAACGAGCTGAACTTGGTGCAATCTTCCGCATTATGAGTATCAAGCAGACAGAGAGCAAGAGATAGAAGGTAACCTTTAAGGTGGCGACGACTGTAGGATGCCCTCTAGCGCCACCCTAGGTAATCAAGGGTTTTAGATCAAAACTATATTTATAATATTTCCCGGTCTTACATATGCAATTTTCCACTTATTATTTTTTAAACACTAGAAACACTAACATATATATAAAGCGGAATAGTTTTTATTATAAACAATTAACAATTTATATTTTAAATAATAAAAACCTATTATATACATACTTTATGTAAGGAACTATAAGATTTCCTTCCTTCCTTTAAGGTGGCCACGACTGTAGGATGCCCTCTAGCGCCACCCTAGGTAATCAAGGGTTTTAGATCAAAACTATATTTATGATATTTCCCGGTCTTACATATGGAATTTTCTACTTATTATTTTTTAAGCACTAAAAACACTAACAAATATATAAATAGGAATAGATTTTATTATAAACAATTAAATATTTATATTTTAAATAATAAAAACCTATTATATACATACTTTATGTAAGGAACTATAAGATTTCCTTCTTTCTGTCAGTACTATCTTTTTGTTACTAACCCTACCAGCAATCGTATATACCCTTCAACTTATAAAATCCAGGGTAGAAAAAGGCGAGGAAATGGAAATGAAAATGCACTTGGCTTACACCGGATCGGGGCAGGTTGTTGGTGGTAGCAAAGCGACCGGCAACCGGCAACCGGCAAGCGGCGAGCGGCGAGCGGCGACATGTGGCCATCTCCGCCTGAAACTGGGCTCTGTGACTGGGCTCTAATTTCAATTGGGTTTCGTGGTTGTGGAAATTATTCAACAGCGCTAAGTACGCCCAGAGACTTGTGACTTGGAACTGCCCCGTCTGTGTCCGTGTGTCTTTTATTTTATTTGGTTTTTTGTTATTGTTGTTTTTTATTTTTTTTCTCGCTCTGTGTGGGGGCACCCACGCGTGACGTGACTCTTTGGTTTGGCTCTTCCATACCTGAGCCGCTTCCGTAAAAAGTTGCCGCCAGTTCCCGGCTAGAGGTGAGGTTCCCCTGCCCAGAGTCTCACAGAGCCTCTCACAGAGTCGTAGAGTCGCAGAGTCGCAGAGCCCTAACCCCGTCCATCTGGCTCTGCGGTTGATTCTCTTCAAGTGCATTGAAGCAAGTTGAAGGCTATTTTTCAACTTCAAATGTTTGCTAAATGACTTTTGATGATTTGTGGTGAGCGGAGCGGAGTTATACGGAGTCGAGGAGGGTTGTGCGCAGGGGCAAAATAAATTAATGATTATATTTATTTAATTTCACTTCGCTCAGGCCGAGTGTTGACTGGCCGCCTAATTAGCCAAAAAGGTGTTCCGGCTCGGACTCGCCTCAGTCTAGCTTTCCCCCCACATCGATATATCCAGCCGATGCGCTGGCACTTCCGCGCCCTAAGCCTCAAGTGGAGTGTAACCGCAAACACCAAACAAACTGGACAAATATTGGGCTATTGGGCTTATCTAGGCTATGACGTGCCACTGCGTAGGAACGAAAGGGTTCCGTTTGGGAAAACCTGCCTGGTGAGTCATATGTGCCGCTGCAGCCCGATAAAAGGCATTGCTTTGATCCACAGAGGACAATGAACGGCGGTGATGCAAAAATCCAAAAGAATCCAAAAAATCCAAGCGCGTGTCCACTTTTCTAGGGGGCGGTGACAGCTCATCGGGAACCCGGCCGTCTGATAATAAACCCAGCCTGTCTGACGTTTGACATTTTTTGGCAAACTTTTTGTTTGCCAAACTCAAGCAGAGGCAGCAGACAGAAAGCGCTCTCGGAACGGATCCCCGCCCGAGCAGAGGCAGAAACAGAACCCGAGACAGCGACACGTGAATTGCAGATAATCAGCGTCGTGTCTGGGCCTAAAAATATGCTCCATGTAATTAGCCCCGCCAAGTGCGGAAATGGGTTCGAAACGGGCCACGAAATGCCCTTACTCGAGCTACTCGAAAAGTTGTAGAAAAATTATAAAGCTTGGGAATAAATAAATAAATAAGGAACATTTTATTTATCTGCACCATTTATTTTAAAATATTTTGTATAGTTTTAACAGGCTCTTATCTATACATTAAAAACCCATAAATATCTTATACAGAAATGAAAAGTAGTTTCCTATTTTTTCAAGTTCATATAAAGGCCAAAAAAGCCTTTTCAATTCCTGAAGTTTTCCCTTAACTAGAGCATTTTCCATTCGTTGATGAACATAATAGATTTCCCTCTACTATTTCCACTTCCAGAGTCGCCTGCTCCAGACAACGGCGATATGTGGCAAAAATAACCAAAAACGTCTCGAGCCACACGAGTCACCAGCGCGACTGAGGCGATGGATGGGCTATAAATAAAGAGTGGCAGACTCCGACTACCGACTCCGACCGACTCCGACCGACTCCTGACCGAACTCCATAGCCCAGCCAGCCGCATAGATCCATCTCCGGGCCTAACTCTAACTCGAGCACATGCCCCGTGACTCACCGGGTGAAATCCTCGACTAATATTTCAATTAGGCGACAAAAGAGCAAAAAAAAGAAGAGCAGGAAGACCTGAGGAGCAGCGAGCTGATGACATGCCCCAAGTTAATAAAAAGCGGCAGAAATGTGCCGGGCTGGGCGCTGGGGCTAAATAAATTCCATGGGACCCTAGGTGGTCGAATATTTTAACACTACCGGGCATCGCTATGGGATCGGGATCGGGCTGGGATCGAGAGAGATCGGGATCGGTGGCAAATCTGTGGCGCTGGCGTCTGCCTTTTAATGTAGAAAACTAGTCGAGGCGCATAATTTACGACAGCCAGGATGGCAGAGTCGCGCACAGAGGAGGCTGAGGATCAGGATGCGGATGAGGAGAAGGAGAAGGGACAACGGCGTTGACTTGACTTATCAATTTCACGGGAATCCAATCGATTTTTATATGAGAGCGAGCAGATAAACCGCAAAAATCAAGCAATAAAATCGCTCTCAGTCCGGGCTAAATGAAAGCAACAACAGTGTGCAAAATGAAGAGCAGTGGCGCAGGGCCGGGCTTACAAAGGGGCAGGGGCAGGGGCAGGGGCAGGGGCAGGGGCAGGGTCCGAGGGGACAGAGACAGAGGAGCTTGAGACTCTGCGAAAATACCAAAACGGCAATAAATGGTGTTGATATCCCGCGAAGCGTGTGAAGACGCTAACGATGCCGCCAAAACTTGTTAACCACAAAAATTATTGCATGAGATGAAATAAATTAAGGTGGCGGCATTGGCATCGGCATCGGCTGCACCACCATCGCACCACTTCTTCTCCTCCGCCTCCATCGCCACATCCATCCTCTCCAGCGGCTTCGAGCCACCGAACTATCCGCGCTGCTTCCTATTCCTCGCATCCTTGCGGCGGCGACGACCATCAGAATCGCTTGGGTTCGGTTGGGTTCAGGCGGCCGCCAGTGGCGACGTCTCCCTGCTCCTGCTCCTGCTTCCTTTACCCTGTGGATCTCTGGATCCAGCCCCCCCTGGGGTCCCTGCCCTTTGTTGCTGCTGCTGGCGGTACATTCTGTGTGTGTTTGAGTGTGTGTACTTTTGGTGAAATGAAATGACAGACGCGGCGCAAGATGCAAATTTACCTATGGAATGTTGGCCAGGCCAAGAGGAACCTCGAGTGTCCTATCATAAGAATGTAAGGGGCTTATGTTTCCAGGATGTATAGCCAAAAGTTAAGGCATTCATTGGTTATCTAATAAAAAAGTGAAATATATTAAGGAATATATTATAGAAATATCTTTCTCTTATGGGAGATACATAAGTAAATTTTATAAAAATAACCTGAGTTGGGAAAACTAAATTTAACAATCTTAGAATTTTTGGTTGCCTATCAGAGGTTTAAAAAATAGTTCTTTTTTAAGCAGAAGTTTTAACTAAATTAATTAAGAAATTATAAAACCTCCAGAAACTCTATAAAGACCTTAAAGTACTGGGTAAACTGTAAAAAATCCTCATAAAACATTTAATAAATATTAAGTTACATTTTTTACATTCATATTTCGATTGTAAAGTTTGTATAATAAATAAATATAGTAATTTTAACAGTGGTTTTAATTTTTTCTAAAAAATATACGACATTTTGGATTTAAATTGAATTGATTTAGTTTATTTTTGGCTAAGAAAAAAATAAATCTGATAAACCTAAAGTATATTTTGTGTTTGAGTTGCATTCAAGAAATCAATAAATATAAATACATTATTTTAAAATATTTCTAGATAATTTTAATATTTAACTAATTAAATCTATTTATTAGTAGATTTTCTTAAAGATGCTTATAATTTGTGATTGAAATAAAACTGGTATATATTCTCCCACTCGTATCGAAAGTAGAGCACTCCCGTTGTCCATGCCACCCGAAACATTACTGTGCCAGAGACCCATTGCCAATGAGTTCAGTTCTGGGCAGCACTCTCTTTTCCGTGCCCCTCCCCCACAGCAACAGCAGCAGCAGGAGCAGCAGCAGCATCACTGGTCTGGGGTCCGGATCCTCCATTCCCATTCCCATTCCCAGCCGATCCGTTCCGTCTCCGAGCCAGCGTCCGTCCGACTCTACGGCGCTGCCGTTTTAGCAACATTGCAATCATCTGAAAATTCCATTCCAATCAAATTAAAAACTGGCGTCTACCTTTTTATCATTTTCTTATCAGATCTCAAGATCTGCCGCAGCGATGCCTTCTGCTGTGCGCCTTTTATGCGAATACCATGTGGATGCGGATGGGGATGGGGCATCGGGCATCGGGCATGGGGCATGGGATGTGTGGATGTGTGGATGGGTCCGTGGTCTCGGGCCTCGACTTGGACTTGGACTCTCTGTTTCTGGCTGATTTGTTGTTGTTTTTCGTTAACGTTTTTTCTCGCTCTTTTTTTATATAATAAGCAGATCTTTGTCCCAAAGAAACCGTGGCCATAATATATCAATATAAACGCGCGCACTCACAGGCGACGACCGCTGGCTGGTTGAAGGGGGCAAGGGGCCCCAAAAAGGCGTCCATGAGCGCCTGGGAAGCAAAGCACATTCATGGCCTGCTGGTCTGCTGGTCTGGTTTGGTTTTCAGCCAGGACTGGCCGTTGACTTCGCGAGGAGTGGAGGCAGGCAAATGCGACCGAGCGACGGCGACGACGACGACGAAATCCATTAGTTTTGCACCTTCGCAACATGTTGCAGCGACGTTGTTGTCGTCGCCAAAGATTCGTCTCTTTTTCGGTTTTTATTTTTGTTTCTCTTTCAATTTTTTTTTTTTTTTTTTTATTTCTCTTTTTGGCCATTGCTTGGCACCGCAAATTGGTAAAAATTAACACGCTGCTTTGCTCTTGACCAAAAACAGGCACACGAAACCCATTTTGCTTTTAGGCGTCTGTCGCCAAAATTCCTTTCATGCAGCCTCCCCGCCGCCAGCCTCATACTTCAATTTAATAAATTAATTGGCTTTGTGTCGGCTTTAGCATTCAGCATTTGATCGGTCCCAAGGAGAGCCGGAGGAGCCGGAGGAGCTGGAGCTGGAGCAGGGCTTGGGAACTGATCCCCGAGTTGCAGGTCTGCAAGTTAATGCCAGCCTCCCATGAAAAGATAGAAATCAACGTTCGGTTTACAGAGATCCTCTTACAGTCGAGGCTCCTCTTCCTTCTCCTCCTGATCCCGGTCCCAGTCCCAGTCCCAGTCCCAATCCCAGGCCCTGCTCCCTCCTCCCTACGTCGCGCATTCCTGGCGTTCAGTGGCACTCGAAATGCGTTTATCTGGGTGCTGGGCCTGCGTTTTTATTATCTTAGGTGTTAATGATTTCATTTTTGGCCACCCAATTGAGGCTGTCTGAGGGCCGGGACCCCTTCCCGGCCCCTGTGCCCCCGTTCGTCCTCCTTGTGGACCCTGTTTTTTCCCGGCCTGGCCGGGCATCCTCTGTCTCGGCTTATCGCTTTAATCTCTTCTGACAGTGATTATTGCTGTTTGCGGATTGTGCAATTGATGTGCGAACTTCGACACCATCGCGGCTCTCGGCTCTGGGCACTCGGTTTTATGTTTTCTTTTTATTCTCGTTCCCAGAGGGAACTGTAGGTTCCTACTACAGTGAGGAAAAATCCGGACATTGCCGTCTCTATTTAGTGGAGTGGAGTGGTGCTCCACAAAGGGCGGCTCTCCTTTTAGCGCCCAAATATGATGTCATGGATTTGGCCTGCGCCGCCGCTCCGGGTCTGATCTGGGGGCTGTAAGTCGAGACCCCAAAAAGGGCAATTTTTGAAATCATACGCCAAACATGGCGCGACATAACTGGGAGCCTTGGGAGCTCTGGATGGATGGCGTTGGTAGGGAGCTGGGCGCTGGAAGCTGGGAGCTGGAAGCTGGAAGCTGGGTGCTGGAAGCCGAAGCATTGTTCTTTGCACTGTCGCTTTCGCACTTCACAAAAGGGATAGAGTTCAATTTTTGTGTCTGCATTCGAAACAAAAGACTTAAGCAACGAACTTGGCAATCTTTTGGCCCGTCTTTTTATTCTCCGCTTTTTTTCGCTTTTTTCGCTTTTTTCGGCCCGAAAGCAGCGAGTATTTTGGACCAAAAAGGTGTCGCTGATTGTCTTTTAAGAGAGTTTCTGGTCCACGGCGCCGCCGTCGCCTGGGCGTTGACAGTTGTTGTGATTGTTGTGTTGTTTGTGCCGCCGCTGCCGCTGCCGCTGCAGCATTGTGGCTGCCACCAGAGGAATGTGCCCCTGCCTCTGCCTCTGCCTCTGCCTTTACCTTTGCCGGTGCATTCAATCGAATCCAATTGTTTTTGGCAGTCGCACAGGCAAAAAGCCCGGCCAGAAATTGCAAAGTAGCCAGAGCCCGTAGCACAGCCGCATTCCCACAGCTCCTGCTGCAGGTCCAGATCTTTCTTTTTTCGAACAAAAAGAGGCCGAAGACAGGAACAGCAGCAGCAGCAGCAGCAGCACAGAAGCTGTGGGCATGATCGGGAGGCTGTGTAAGGTTGCGCCTGCCATAATCTCGCCGAGAATCGCATCCAGCAGCCAGTCGCATCCTCAAAGCTGGCGCTAAGACCTCAAGCGATAATCGCACATCAATTCGTTTTATAATGATGACGAGCCCCAAAGAAAAGGTGCACGGCATCAGGGAGGATCAGGGGCGCTGCTCAGGGAGATCGGGAATCGCCTCGATGCTGGTGGCAAGTTTATCTAACGCTCGCGATCTCCATGCCCAAGACCGTGCCGACCGTCCGCCGTCTCCAAAGCCAAAGTGTGAGCCAATTGGTTGGTCCAGCCTCGGTTCACTCCGTGGCAGACCTTGAACGTCTTAGAATCCCGAGCTCCAGCCCAGGCCTGCTCTCTACCTCTCTATTTGGCTTGTCCATTTATTTGGCAGGGTAACCGGGGTTTTTTAGTAACGTTACAAATTAGAGAAAAACCAAGCTGGAAACTTCTTTAAATTACAAGGAATTTTATAGAAAAATATGAACCTAGTTTAAATGCATTTATCAATATACTGCAATAAATTTCATATAAACTACTGAAAGTCTAGAAACTAGTTTAAAATGTATATACTGGAGATCAGGACGTTCCTTAACAATATATATATTTTCAGAGGGCCTTAAACTAAGTGAAATATTTTCTAATAATTAATTTATTTATAGTTATAGACAGAGCATCTTTCTTTCGTTGTTACTAAACCCCTTAATGGACTTCATTATAAGTTTACCGGGCGGCAGACAGACCGGCAAATCGGCAATCGAGAATCGAGAATCGAGAATCGAGCTGCGAGCAGTGAGAATTGAGAATCGGCAACAGGCCAGCAGCATCCCAAAGATACCGAGATGAGATGCGATGCGATGAGATGAGATGGAATGGGATGGAGCTGGGGGACCCTGCCTGCTCCTACAGTGGCAGCCTCGGAGGCAATAGAAATCATTAGCAGCAAACGGCGGCGCTATCTAATCTGCGGCTTCGGGGGGAGCCCTCTTGCTCTGTTGATTTAAGGCGCTGATTACTAATTTTATTAATTTTTCAACGATCGCCCAGACAACGCTGTTGTTGGCCGAGGAGGCCTTAGGTGCTGTTGTCGCTTTTGATTTAGTTGATGTCTTTATGAAACATTTGAAATACGACACTTTTTTATAGCGCTTTTGTTTTTTGCTTTGGAAATCTGCTCGGAGAAACCGAAATTAAAAGTGATTTCATTTAACGGTAAGGTGAGGCGAGGCGCCTTTTGAAGTGGCATCGAATTTTTCTCATAATTCGAGCGGACTCCTTTTGGCATTCCAAAGTGCACCCAGAAAAAATACTTGGGAATACTTGGGAAATAAATTCGGAGAGTGATTTATGTTTTTAAGCTAATTTATGGCATTTAAACGGGTTTCGAATTCCCCATAGTTATTAAGAAATTGTTTTTAGAGTCTCAGTACATTCGTCTTCAGTCCAGGCAGCTGTCTTAACCCCTTGATGGCCGGCGTTAATCAGACTGCTGACACGAACGACACGCACACAGACAGAGGCGAGGGACAGAGCAGCTGTTAGATTCCTGTGAGTCCGGCGAATGTCCTACAAGTGGGAGAGGACCACCACTAATAGAACCAGTTGCCCCTTCCATTCACATCCACTAAATATGAATCAATGTCAGTTGGAAGCGTGTGCTGGACAATGAAGCAGCTTGCCAAAGGTCCCGGCACGTCCTGCCCTGGCCCTGGCCCAGGCTATCTATCGAAGGTCCCGCGTCCTGGGCTACCGAACGAAGGAAAGACAAATTGAATGCAAACAACAAGTCAACTAATTCCTGGAAGGAAGCCTCGACCCAATGAATGAAAAGGAAGCCAACTGAGATGAGATCGTGTACGCAATATCAGCGGATAATTGAGCCTAATAGGATTTTAAGTGCACGCACACACCGACCCCGAACCCTGCATCTATGGCCATTGTGTGGCTCTGGCTCCCACTGCGCTTCCTCCCGGGAAGCTGCCTCTCCGACCACGAGAGCGACAGAGAGGCCAGAGAGGACCTCCGGCTGCCGGCTGCGGCTGCGCACAGCGAAATCCGTTCCGCTCATTAAACGCACCGCCAACGACTGCGATTGCCGAGGTTCCAGGTTTCTAGGTTCCATTGCCAGACCTCTCTCACATCCACATCCACATCCACATCCGAGTGGCTGCTCCTGGCCAGAGACCAATGTCAATTCCTACATGAGTCAGCTGACTTTGTTTTTGTTTGTGTTCGCTGGCCAAGGTAAATTGTGCGTGCTGCGGCATAAAAAACACTCCTATCACAGGCAGAGGAAGCCAGCAAGAGGAAGAGCACAGTACACAGCGAAAAAATGAATAGCTTTAACTTGAGGTAAGAGTATATTTAGCCCAAACTACAGGAAAAAACTGGAAACTTTCAAGGCATCATCAGTTAGCTCTTTATAATCTTAATGAATTAATTAAAACATACATACCTTCAATGCCTAATTATAGTACTCATTCTTTTCTCTCTGTGCAGCTGAGATAAACAGGAAGAATGACCTGCTGCTTAGACAGACAAAAGAAGAAGTTGCAGCCTTATTGCGCCAGCGACGGCGGCTTATGACGCGCACACAGAGAACTCAGGGCTGAGAAGCACAGAAACAGATATAGAAACAGGCCGAGACAATTAGCGACACAATGAGATTGAGATGCAGGAGGAGACGGAGACGGACACGGAGACGACGACAGGGACAGGGACAGAGACGGAGTAGGAGCCGGTCCCTAGACCCTGGGCTTGTGTGTGTCCCAATGCGCCTTCCGGCAACGGAAGCAGACACCGGGAACCACACACACAGGCCGCTGTCCGCAGTCCATCAGCTAGATAAAGTTGTCAGCTGATCTGGGATTGCAGCAATAGTCATTGTAGTAGCAACGGCAGCAGCAACGGCAGCAGCAACAGCAGCAGCAATAACCATTGCAAGAACACACACAGAAAATAAGTAATTTAACTGAGAAGAAAATATACTAAATATTTTGCTAATATACATTTTTGTTTAATAAATAATATATGAGTATTTATTTTGATACCTAATCAAGAAAATTAAATTAATAAAGGATTATGTGAAGTCTGCTAAAATAAAAAAAAATTATAATTTAATGTTAATGCTACATTTATTTATTTACAAGGAATCAGCACTTGGAAAGTTTTAAAATAAACAGAAAAAAGCAAATAAATATATTATTCTTTAAGATTTTGATAAGATATCGGAAATAACGCTTAAATTGCTAATTTTAAATTTTTTCTTAACGATTAAAAGATTTATTTTGCATATGGGACTCGATATTAAGTTGACATTTGGTAAAATATTACTAGAACTTGCGCTTATTATTTTTAAATATTTTCAGATTAATATATATCGGGATTAGGGAATAAATGAACTCAACTAGCTTTAAGCTTTTTGGTTTTGTAATTTCTCGGTTAAGTGAAAATATTTTAGAGTCTCCACTAAGTAGAGTGATCCCCAAAAATGTTCGCTTAATTATAATTCTTCACGGTGTACACTGTGATACTGCGGAAAAAAGGGGGCGTGATCCGTATGCTATCTACGCGACTCCCGGGATGATGCTGCACTTATGCCACATTCGATATTAATTGAGCCCGGCCTAGGTCCAATCCGCGGAATACCTGAGTCAGGCTATAAGCAGAGGGTCGGAAAGGGCGACAAAGCCCGCCAAGTTCCGAAGCTACCCGGTTCCAGGGTCCGAGACAATGGGGCTGCCCAGAGATTTATAAGTGGATATCGAGAATATATGGCCGGGGCGAGCGTTGCAGAAATTTCCGAAATTCCAGCCCCCGAAAGAACCGAAAGACATTCAATCAACGCTGACTGCGACATGATGAACTGCCGCCAGGGAAACAAAAACACATTTTTGCGGCGGCCAGCAAACAGAAAAAACAAAGGAAATTCCAGGCGAATTTATGCAGATGCTTTATGCATTAGCCCGAATTAGAAACAAAGGATTATATTGATTAGAGCAAAGGTAAGGGCCGCCAATACACTATCCCATCAAATTGGCCACGAATAATCGTTAAAATAGAAGTGAATTAGGCGCAGCTGCCGATGCTAATGCAGCCCCTGTTCCTCTTCCTGCAACAACTCAATTAGGTGTTGCATCGCAGGATTCGCCGCCGTGGCAGGACCATAAAATTTAATGACAACGCTTAATTATAAAATCAATAAGGGAATGCCGCACACGCTCGCTTTCGAAGGCGGCAAAGAAGTGCCATAAGTTTGTCAATTTATACGGCGATGCGAAAAGGCCAACACACGCAGCTCACACACAGCTCACACTTACGGGAACAGCCGGCAGAAATCACGTTAAGCGCAATAAAAAGCGCGAAACATTTTAACGCATCCCGGCGATAAAGTATCTGAAAACATTGCCCCAGACAATGTCCCGACCATTCCCAGGCGCTAAGCCTCAACGCGAATTATCTTATGCTCCTACACGTATAGCCCCTTCGATTCTGTACACGGAGCGGAAATATAGGGAAATCTTAATATTACAAATTTAATTTAGGATTTTGTGATAGTTTTTTGTATTTCAAATATTTTTCCTTAGATTTTGAAAGTCTCGTATATTTTGTGATGGGGATAGAGAATTAATGCATTTTTTTTTCTGAACCATTGATTACATAGGGATATGTGATCAAAAATAGAGGATGATCAGTGATGATCAATTTGGTTATAGTTTTTCGTATTTTAAATATTTTTCTTTAGATTTTAAAATTCATATAAAGAAAGAGGATTAGCCTGACTATTAAGTTCTCTGAATTGTTGACTTGTTTTGCATGAACCATTGATTACATAGGGATATGTGGTCGAAAATTTGAAAAGTGTGATATGCATTGATATTCAATTATTATACATTAAGTTGTTGTGAAGCTTCTAGTTTAAGTCCGATTAATAGCTAAGTTTTACCTTTATTTATTATGCGTTAATTAGTATTATTTGGTTTGAATTTTAATTTTAATCTTTGAAATATCCACTAAAAAAAACCTAAGATCCAAGGCAAATGGACATGAAGCAAGATCACTTTGATAATCATTTAAAATGCATTTTCTTCCTGTGCATCCCTGTGCGTTTCTGAGAGTGTCTGTGAGGGGCCACCCCGAAACCTCATCTTCATCCTTGTCCTCATCCTCTCATCCCCATCCTCTTCCCTAAACCAAACCGAATCCGATAAGTGAAAAGCGGGGAGATGATTTGATGAAATGTCTCAATTAGCTGATCATCAGCCTAATGCGGATGGCTGCAATTGCGTGTGAAAGAAGTGGAGTGCCTTTTCCCCTGGCAGCAGCAACCCCTCCATAAACTATTGGGAAAATATTTTGCCAATTCATTATAAGCGCTGTCCAAACATTATTAGGGAATCGAAGGAAATCGAATATCCACCCCTTAGGGGCAATTTCGGAAATTTCCATAAATAAATCGTAATTAAATTAAAACGCACAAAGCGCTAAGGAGAGCGAGAGCCAGGGCCAGGGCCAGACAAAGGATCAAACAATAATAAATAATGACAACTCTCGCCAGGCGAAACGAAATCAGAAACACGAAAAAAGGAAAACAGAGAACAGCAAGGAGCAGGAGCAGAAGTAGAAGGAGCACACACAAAGCCAGGCAAAAGGAATTGGGAACGAGTGTGTGTGTGTATGAGGAACCAGGAGCAGCTGCCACAAGGATTCAATAGCCGGGACACACTTCCCGAGTGACCTTTTTTTCTCATTTCATTTTTAGTTTAGTTTGGTTCTTGGTTTTTGGCAGGAGCCAGTGACGTTCGCTTACCTTTGGGGATGCGCCACGTGCTAAGTCGTTGATCCTGCCCAGAAACAGCTGCCGTCCGCACACAAAAGCGGACCGTCTGGGCCCTGGCTCCTCTCCTTTCGCCAGGACCTGCCGAAGGTTTCGGTTCTTTTTTCGGCCTCTCCTTCCGATCGTAGCACCTGCTCCTTCCCATACCGTGCTCCTGCCCGTGTGTTTGTGTTTATTTTCCTTATTTTATTTTATTTTGGGGCGTGCTAAGTGAGGTGCTGGAATTGTAGTCGCTTAAGCGGAGCTGCTCAATCAGAATGTCACCGCAGTTGGCAACAAATGAGCAACAGGCCCCGAGTTGCCTAATTAATGAAGGTAGCAGACCCGGACCACACACACCAGGACAGGTTGGCTTGGGTTTCCACCGAAAGCCGAAAAATAAATGAATTATTCGGGCCATGAGTCATGTGGTTAACCCCTGGTTAAATGCTTTGACCACGTGGTAAGCTCCGGCAGCTGCTCTCCAAGAGCAAGCACACGAGATGCACCTGCCCATTAGTCCTTTCGAAAAGCCGCTTTGTAATTTCAAGGAGCTTCTCCGGCTCCTCGCCCTAACTGCACTTAACAGTTGCACAGCTGGCAGGTATCAGTTGGAGTTGGAGTTGGAGTTAAGCCCAAAGGAGTGACATGCAACGGGCTTTTTGGGCCACAGTAGTCCTGCTGACTAATTGGAGACAGCTCAGTTCGGCTGTTAAGGGTGCTTTTGGTGCCCAAAGCGATGCGGCCTTACCCTAATGTTAGTTCAATTTAGTCAGAAGGCAAACTAACTGATCTTTAGATACTTATATTTTAGTCTGAAACCTTTTAGAAATTTTACTTTATTTAACATTTTTCTAATACTAACTTCTTTAGTCTTAATCTTCTATTTCCTATTTGTCTAAAATAGGTACCACATTCCCCGAGAAAACCCAGCCCGACATTCCTTAGTTTGCCAGCATCTCTTTCCCCTTATTTTTTTTTGTTTTCTAACTTTCCCACCTCGAATTCCTTGGCAGAGATGCTGACAAATTGTCTAATAGAAATGTCAGAACGAAATCTGTCCCAGAAACGTCGTCGACGTCGTCGTCGCCCAGTCATCTTTCTATTTGCCTAGCCCAGGTAACACACACAGGCCAAGTAAGTGGGGTTAAGACGACGTCTGCGACTGTGGGGAGCCGTGGCCAATGCCAATAAACAATAATTCCCATGACTGCCACTAAGGCGAGACGAACACGGCGACTTCCCAGACACCGCGTCGACTTCAGCAACAACAGAGACGACGGTGGTCTACTAGACCCGGCCAGCAACATCACAAGAAGCAGCAGCAGCCGCAGCAGCAGCAGCAGCAACATCAGTGGAAGCAGCAACATTGCCACCACCAACGGCAGCAGCAACGGCGACGGCAACAAGTCAGGCAACAACAGGTGAGAGATCTGGCTGAAGCTGGTTTTTATTTTTACTTTACTTTACTTTACGATCATCAGCAGGAACAGTACACACAAAGAAATGCAGAGCGATTGGCTGTATTTGTGCTAGAAAATGTAAGAACCAAGAAAGAGGATTTCTACTATTTGATATATATATTAATGATATATTACAAACCAATATTATATTTTATATAGATACATATCAAGCAAAGATCAAAGGTCTAATATTAAGATCCAATATAAACCATTTTGTTAAAAATATTGTATTGGTCTTAAGAGTTACTGAACCTAAATATAATATTTATTAATTTAATCCAGTGGGACTTTTGTCCTGAAATATGTACAGCTTTCATGTGCTTTTACTACCAACGGAAAAGTCTCTCTCGCTTTTGTGTAGAGAGTATCGGGGTAATTCATGTACTGTATCTGTCACTGCTCTGCTTTTCATTTATTTCCTCAGAGTACAGAATTCTATATGGAACGGAGCAGTATACGATTTAGGTATACCTGAATCTCTAGCCACATGCTGAATGGGGATGCATCCCTAAGGTCATCCCTGAAACACATGGAATTCAACACAAATAATAATAATATTGATATTATAATACTGGGTTTACATTTTCAATGAATATCTGTGGTTTCCGTTGTAAGAAGTACCAGCAATTTGAGGCACAGAAGAGGAGGAAATAGTTCTTAAGTAAATACAAATAATTAAACAAACCTCTTAATGATTATATATAAAATAATTCATAAATTAATGGAAGACAAAGATCTTAAATTGAGAATGTAAGTTTTTTGAGCAAACGAAACTAAAGGATCTTAGTTTCTAAATCATAAAATTTATGATAGTCAAGGCCACTTTAAGATTGAAATTGGTTTCATATGCTAATACTTTTAGAGGCTAACCTCTCTTAGTCTCTAGGGTATAGATTTTCTTAGAGTGCACCGGCAAGAGCAGCGTTTGCTGCACACTTTCGCGACTTTGAATCCTACTCTCTAGACCGGGGCGTGAGGAAGTGGAGTGAAGTGAAGTGAACTGAGCTTGATCTTGTCATTAAACGTGGCTGTGCAATGATGTTGCCGCTGGCTGATTGGTGGATTGGTGGAGTCTCCGGGCCACAAGTTGCATGACCGATTGCCACCTGTTGCAGCAGCAACAGCAGCAGTTGCACTTGCTTTATTGAAATTGCAGCTGTCGGCTACTGGTTTTTGCCCCGCATTTCCTAAATCAAATAGTTCACAATTTGCAACTGCTGTTCCCCGTCCTTGAGGTCCAATTCGATCCAATCAAAGCTCGTCATAGTAAATAACTTGTTGTGGCGGAGCTGGAGCTGAGGTACGAGTACCTCCAGCACGAGCTCGGGTATCTGTCGGTGCTTAGTCGGGTTGACAGCAGAGGCAGCCTGCCAGCCGTAGAACTTGCTAAATATCCGTCTGCGGTATTTGTTGATAAGCATGCCTAGGGAAGTCTGGTGTAGGGAGTAGGGAGTCGGCGGAGATAGGGAGCATGGATCATGGAAGCTGGAGCCCAGAGACAGAGGCTGCCACCGAACCGGAGCTGAAATGCCAGACTGAAAGGCCGCCAGCGCAATATGGAACTGGTATGAGTACTGCAGATCGTGATTCAGTTTGTCGCCTGGCTTGTTTGTTATTATGTGCTCTAGACAGCACGGCGTCCCACACACAGAATAAAAACCTAAGATCACTTGTTATTACAAGAATCTAATACCTTTCTTTTAATCCCTTTAACTTTACATTCTTTGTAAATTTTGTAAATAGTGATTAAATTATTTAATATTACAATTCAAATCTGTTTTTATTTTTCACAAAGCCGGAATTTAGTTCTTTTGAATTTAGTTTCTAATAAAACTATATTTGTACTTCTTGTATTTCTTTCCGTGCATTACCAGTCTGCTCTCTTTGGCATCTAGATTCTGGCTTACTTCAGACCGAGCTCAAAAATGTCGCTAACTCAGTTATAGACTTCAAGTTTGTACGGGTTATAAACTCGTGAAGCTTGCCTTGAAAATTATTTGAATTTGTCGAATGCCTTTGAAATTATCCAACAATTCGGTGGATCTGGATTGCAGAAAACGGTCACAGACTCAGCTACCAGAATCAATTGGCTGAGCAGAGAATGCTTGAGAGATTCTCAAGATTTAAGTGTTTACGAGTAAAAGTTTAAGCCACAAATATGGTTTAGTTAAATGCTTAAAGAAATGGTATTAAAATAATTTTTATAAACAATTTGGCATAAGAGCAGTTCATTTTTTATAAAGTTAAGCTAGTATTTATACAGGGATAATAAAAATTTTTAGGGAATTGTGAAGTGAACAGAATACACAAGGAAATTTAGCTAAATAGATAGATAAAGCTAATATTAATAATTTCCTCTTAAATATAATCCAAATAAAAAGAAGTACATATTTTAAAACTGTATATTTAAGACTCAATGAAGGTTTGTCCATGAATTAAAATTTAAGATATATTAGCAAACTCTAAACGTTGGTAAAACACATAAAAGGTTTATTTTATGATACTTAAATGGGCAATTATATGCTTTGTCATAACAAAATCAAATTAAACTAACATCAAAATCAAAATTTAAATACATTAAAACGTTAAAATAAATAGTTTGTATGTTCTTTATTAATTAACATTTCTCCAAAAATATTTTTGATATGTCGTAGGCTTGGTTGAGATACATTTTCCCTTCCTTCGATCGTTTACCATATCGGTGAGAGGCCAGTCCGGCTCCCAGCTCCAAAATCCAAACTCCAAGCTGCCAGCACATCAGGCCCAATTGCCCACACACGCGCTGACTATTCAACCTCTGTCCCGATGTCCACTGGTCCGGATCCGCAAGATGCCTGCTCCTGCCGCAGTCCCTTCTCCCCAATCCCTGCTCTCCCTACTCCCTACTCCCTGGCTCCTCCCGTGGAAGAGACCCTCAGCAAGATCACATAACAATCTCCAACGTCACGTTAAAGATTTCACTTGAAGCTCGCGAAAAATCACCTGATGACTAAATTAAAGTGGCGCTGGTATGCTCTCGGGCCTCCAACTTAGCCGCTGCCTCCTCCTTGTGAACTAATTTCGTAAATTTTTCGAGCTGCTCTCATTCCAGGCAGTGTTTTTTTTCCTCTTTTTTTTTTTTGTCTTGTTCTGGATGCTTGGATGCTGGGATGCTGGGCTTTTTAACCGGCTTTTTGGGCAGACGACTCGCATCGAATCGAATCGCACACACACTGCTGAATTTGTAATGAATTCCAATGAGAGCGGCGGCGTTGGCCAAAATCGCGGTGTGCGGTCGCCTTCTCATGGCCGCGGACCCAATTGCAGTTCCCCAAGCTCGGTGCTCGGTGCTCAGTGCTCGAAGCTCCAAGCTCCCAGTTCTGGGTTCCCAGCTCCCAGTTTCGAGCTCCCAAAAAGGGGCAGGCGGGCGGTCACTTCACTTAACTTGCTGCGCGACTGCGACTTCGCTGCGATTTGGTTAGTTAGTTGGACGTCGACGTCGCGTCGCTGCATTTTGTGCGCCTTGTTAAGAATTTCATTAAAAATGAAGACCTGAGACCCAGAAGAATGTATCCAATACTGGCGACTCTCCACTCCACTGTGTGTGTATGCCACAGCGGGGCTGGGACCGAAAAAATGTAGTTGTTGTCGCTTTTTGTTAGCCTGCCACCGTGTAGGTAGTGCGCCGGCGTTGCGCCTCCACCTCCTCCAGCTGCTGCTGCTGCTGCTGCTCCCGATCCTCCTCCCGATCCTCCTGCCTGAGCTTGCATATCTGCAAGACAATCAACAGCAGCAACTCCAGCGGGCAGCGGCAACAAGTAGAACTCACCCAGTGGCGCTCAGTGGCCACAGAAAAGAGATACTTCTCCTCTGGCAGTGCCACCAGCGCAGTCACAGTCACCACAACTGCTTCAGACACTGAGGGAAAAGTTCCCTAGGTCTTGGTTTAATGGGTTTCCATAAATCTAGGCATTATGCCAGATACCCTGCATTTAGTTACCAAAAAGCATTGCCTACTTTTTGGAGTTGGTTATATAGAATTCTTGGGAGAAGCCATTAAATATATACAAATTACTTTTAAATGTTGAAAAAATATGTTCTTAAAATTAATTCGGAAACCCCAGGAAATATTTATTACCTAGATAAATATTTTCTTTGAAATTAAATTTAATTAAAAAATATATGCAACAAGAAAATCTGTTTCTCATTAAAGGTAACACATATTTTCTTCAGTGCCCGCAACTTCTGACTCCTGCTCCCGCTTCAGCCCAGCGAATCTTCGTTTTTGGGTGCAACGAAACATTTTTAATTGGTTTTGTTTCATTTTGCGCCGCCACAGTCCCGGCCAGACTGCCCCGCCACAGTGGCTAGCATTTTGCTGGGCTTTCGGCCAGGCCCAAACCGAACCGAGCCGAGCCGAGTTAACCATTGTCTCTCTCTCTCCGTTCAGTTGGGCCAAAAACGAAGATTCAGACTCGAGCTCAGACGGCAGAAATTGACGAACTGCCTTAAATAAGCAACTCAAGGTTGGCTGCCAGTTTTCCCTGAAGACTCCACGCAAACGATACACCAACTCCAACTCCAAGTCGGAGTCGGAGTCTGAGTCGGAGTCAGTCGATCGGTGGCCACATAAAGTCAACAAAAGATTGAAAACTCAATATAGCACCGACGAATGGGGCAGGCCCGATGATGGGATATGGGCATTGGGAATGGGAATGGGACTGCGACTGCGGCTTCGACTGGGAATGGGAATGGTAATGGGGGAGCGACGCGGCAGGGACAGACACGCAAAACGTTGGCCAGTTCAAATCCCAAAATTGGCAATTTATCCTTTATGAACTTACAAAATAGCCGCCGTTTATACCAAAACAAGTTAATTCGTCCGGGAGTCGGAGTCGAAGTCGGAGTCGGAGTCAGAGCTCGCAACTTGGAACTTGGGAGCAGTTTGCAGAAACAGAAACAGAAACCGAAGCAGTCACAGACACACTCGATGTCTGAACTAGGGGAGAGCACAGAAAAAATTATTTAATGCCCACAAATTAGTCGAAAATTAAATAATACTTTTTTTTAATATTTAAAAAGTGTGAGAATAAATAATTGTTAAATGAAATGTTGTTCTTCTAAGTCGTAAAATACAAGCTTAACTCATGATATATATTTATTTACTTATCTTAACATTATTTCTATAATCTTCATGAGACTTAAAATTATTTAAGACCCACGTATTAGTTACAAATTAAAATCAATAATTTTTTTGTAATAAAAAAGAAAGAATAAATAATAATTTTAAAATTAAATGCTGTTCTTGTAAGTCTATGAAATTCAAACATAACTCATGCTTCTTATTTATTTACTTATCCAATATATTATTTCAAATATCGTCATGAGAATTACTTAAGTTCTATATGTCAGACACGAATATAATCTAGATATTTATAATACTTAAAAAGTAGGGGAATTATTAGTCATTTTAATGCTATTTATTTATATATTTTTCATAAATTCATAAATTACTAAGCATAAGTAAACTATGAAGTCTCACGAATATTATTTCTATTATAATTCATAGTTTTTTATTCATAAATAATATAGAAAATATATTTGTGAGACTTCATAGTTTATTAATGCTTTAAGCCAAGGGTTCCTCTCCATAATGAATAATGAGTCAGATTTTAAAATTCAGATATGAAACATGAAATTTCTATATGTTTTTGGTTTGGTCAAAAATTCAAAAATTATGTTTAGTTTATTTAAAATATTAAAAACATATATCAGAGAATTATTAAATAGCTTTAATTAGGTTTTAAGATTTAATAACACGAAATATTTTTCCCATAAAGTAAACTACTTTCTCTCTCTGCACCGACTGGAGCTGCTGACGATGACGAAGGGCCGCCAGGAAAACAATGAAGCCAACACAGACGGACGGATTGCAGAGGGCCAGGTGAGCCAGGTGAGCGGAGGAGCAACTGGTAGCAAGGCATAGTGGGAAAGGAAGGAGGGGAGCTGCGCAGGCGGCGATGGCGGCGCATTAAAGGCCAAGCCGAAAATGCAACGCTCTGTGGCTCCGAGCCGATCCCATCCGCCGCCGAGCATGGCTTTAAATAGATGTGCCCAAGTTTAGACAATAAAGCCATAATTGTGCATAAGTGCGCTACACGGCGACGTGAGCGAAAAGGACGAGGACAGTCTTTTGGGGGAGGATAAAAGGACAAAGGGTACGATGGCGGGGCCAGCCAAATTTGCTAAGGTTCCCACAGTCGCCAAATAAAAGCTAACACTATGACTAGGATTTAACTTAGGCTAATAAATACTTTAAGTTATGTTTAAAAACAGACTGTGATATGATCATAAACATTGCCTACTTCTTGGCTATTATATTTCTTCTAAATATCATCACAGAAATAAATAAATAAAATATTTCAGAAATTTAAATAACTAATTGAGTTCTCAGCAGAAAGCCCTTAGTATAAATTCAAGTAGTGCTGATTCCGAGCCACTGCCCTCGTAATCCCTCTTTTGGGCGTCAAAATCAGTTGCAACTTTATGGACACCGCCTGGCTGAACTATCGCCTTGCCCGATCTTTATTTGCCATTATGCTCGACTGCTCTTGGCCGGCATGTCATTTGCCGGGGTCTGCAGAGGATTGGGGCAGCAAGGAGAGGAGGCAGAGGAGCGACTCCCAGGGCGACCGCCTGGCTAATTGCACACAAATCTGTTAAGGCAATTGGCAAGGCTGGCAGCTGATGATCGGAGCTGGCCGGGGCCAATCAGCGGCGGCGGCGACAGGTGCGCCAAAAAGGCAGGCTAGAACACGACATGTTCCCAGAGCAGCCCGAATCCGAGTCCAAGTCCAAGACGAGACCGGAGGCAGACACAACACACACAGCCAGAGTCGCGGTTTCAGCTATGATAATGTATATTTTATGAGTTAATTTCCAGTGCTCCCTGCATCGCATCGCCTGCAACGTTGAGATCGCGTGTTGCCCACCTTGAGCCTTGATGCGACTGCTGCCTGTGCTCCTCCGTGCGCCCTTCCAGCTGGGATCCCATCCCATCCCATCGCAGCCGTGCGCTCATCACGCTTCACAAGTTCGCAGCTTGCCCGGCTCATAATTCTCAGGCCGCCTAACAAGATGTGTGCGAGGAGGGAGAGTGGCGGCAGTTCCCATATCCCCGAATGCCCGAATGCCCGAACTCCAGGTTCCATCTCTCCATCAACCATTCTGCGGCGGCTTTGTTGCGGTCTGTTTTCGGTTTGTCTGGCCATTTCGCTTCGCTTTCGGCTCAACATCAACTCCATGTCCAACTCCAACTCCAACTGCGAATGCAACTCCAAGCGATTCCGATTGCGACTCCTCCAATTCGCACTTTGGTTAAATTAGTTGCGGTCTGGGAAGTTTGGCCACCATAATTTCCCGTGGCGTTTGCCAACCCGACAAACTTCACCAGCCACTCCACTTAACAAGCCGACAGACGCCGCAGTTACTGCTGTTGCGACTTGCTGCTGCCGCTGCTGCTGCTGCTGCTGCTGCTGCTGCGACTCTTGCTGCTGCCAAGTGTGTGACCGAGAGCGCTGATTGAAGCCGCCTGCATCAACGCCATCTCCATCGCCATCTCAGATCTTCATCGCTGCACAGTGGGTTAGGTTTTGTTTGGTTTATTAATAAATTAATCAGTTCCCAGCCAAGGTAATACATTTTATAAACTAAATAATTTCTAGAGATTTTAATTTGAAACTAGTTTGAATTTTTCCATATTCAAATTATCATTTTTTATTCAATTCATTTTACTATTTATTCATATAATATTTATTTGTATTTATTCATATTATATAATTTATTTTAAAGCTCCTTTGGGGTTTTTTGTCATTTCCAATAAAGCAAATTCATTATAAATTTATTTTATTTAGCAAAATATTAACAAATTTTTAAATAAGATTTGATAAAAGAGCTTATAGGTAAACTAAAAGGAATGGTGCATAACTATGTAATCCATTTGCATTACAAGTACAATTATATTCTTAGCTTGCTTTTAAACGTTGTCCTTAGGGCTAATTAGGTGAACATTTCAATGTTATAGTTAAACCAATTTATTTATTATTTTAATTTTAATATATAAAGTATATATATTCTTGATCAGCGTCACCAGCCGAGTCGATTTAGCCATGTCAGTCTGTCTGTCCGTGTGAAACAACAGATCTCAGAGAGTATAAGAGCTAGAGTTACCAAATTTGGTGACAACATTGGAATCTGTTGCACGCAGTTCAAGTTGGTTTTAAAATTTGGCCACGCCCACTTGCGCCCTCATAAATCATTAAAAACGTTATTAAGCTATACTCGTTATTTTCGGGTTAAAGTTAATAGATGCAATAAATAAATAAAATAAAATGGACGTTTCCTGAAAATTTCAGTAAAATCGGATGATAAACATGGGAGATATTAGCAATAAGGTTAGAATTTTAACACACCGCCATGCGATATAATGGCGCCAATGTATGTATGTACAATGTATGTATGTACAATGTATGTATGTACAATTTTAATTTATCTTTCAGTGTGAAGCGCAAACGTTTAGGTACCGGGTATCTCACAGTCGAGCACAGTCGACTGTAGCTTTCTTACTTGTTTTAATTAATATATTTGTAAAAGGAAAAGGACAAGAAAATCACTTTCTGGTAACACTTTAGAAAACTTAATTAAGTAATAGATTTACTTATATTTTAATTTTACCCAAAGCACTCTTGCTATCTTTCAATCCATGTCACAATTCATGAAAATTATATTATAAAAATAGGTCATAAAGAAAATATATCGAATAATAATATATAATCCTTACAAATTCCTAGCATATTTTCGACCAAATCTATCTCGCTTTGGCCCACTGTGCACTGCCGCCGTGGCTGTAGCTGTTGTTGTTGCTGTTGCGCCTTGGTGTTGGTGCTGCTGCTGTTGCCGCCTTCTGCTCACGTTTCGCCGGCCCCGAAATTGCAGCAGCTAAAGGATTAACCTCAAATTTCTGCTGGCGGTGTTTGGCTTTCAACGCTTAATTGGTTGTGAAATCATCATTATCACATGGACGACGCGACGACGATGGCGTTGGCGTTGTTGCCACTCATCCTCCATCCCCATCTCCATCTCCATCCGCATCTCGATCTCGATCTCGATCTCGAAGATGTTGTTGCTGCTGATGATTGTTTATTAAGCAGCGCCAGCGAGCTGCGTGTCCTGCCATCTGTCCAGCCTCCAGACCCGACTCCAGATCGGATCGGATCGCTCCAGACCTGGCCATATAATTTGCGCATGATTCATTTATGATTGAGAGCTGACTTCGACTTGTTTATACAAAACCCGTCAGCATCAGTCGGCATCAGATGCGATGTCTATCCCAGCAAGAGCAGCAGAAGCAGCAGCAGCAGCAGCAGCGGCAAATTATAGGCCAAGACCACCAAAGCGTTAACTGAAATATTTAGCGAGTTTGTTTCTTTGATTTCCAGGAAGCCTCTCGGGCCCAGTCAAATGAGCGCCGCTGCTCTTTAATTAAGCTCCTCGGCACCGACCTGCCGTTGGCCGCCAGCAGGAAGTGCATTTATTCCATCTCCACCCCAACCCGTTGCAAACACCAAAAAAAAGAAGATAAACTTAAAAAAATACCAGAGAAGTACAACTGAAATGCCCGGCAAGCTCAGCGAAGCGTTGACATGAGTTCACCTCAGGGCCGCTGCTCCTGCCGCCCTCACCCACAAAAATACACCGAGAATTAAATCAAATGAGATTTGCATAAATTTTAAAGTTCTTGGAAAATTTCTATAGTTCTAGCGATATTTTTAAAGAGTTTCCGAGAGAATAACTAAAAAATTCCGCGAGAGAGATTTTTATTTGAAACTAGTTTGACATTTTCCATATTAAAATTATGAATCATTATTCAATTCATTTTAATTATTTTTTTATTTAGCAAAATATTAAAAATGTTGGAAATCACTTGTGATTAAAGATCTTATAGGTAAGCTAAAAGGAATGATGCATAATATTTATCAAATTCGAACTATGTCATCCATTTGAATTACAATTATATTGGCTTGCTTTTAAAATAAGTTTTTAGTAAATTAAATACTAAATGGCTTTTAATCTAAAAAACTGCAGCCACTTCTTTTATATAGAATATTCAAATAAATATACAAAACGATTTAATAAATATTAATATAAATACATATTTTATATAGATACATTTTTAGAAACTTTAATAGTTTTGCTTTTGATTTAAGCAACAAAGAATTTAAAGACTTTAAACTGTAGCTAAACAGTATTGTTTACTTAACGGAAAACATTACATTCTCCATATATTTATAGCAATAATTTCTTAATTTGAAAATATAAGTTATTTCTCTGTTTGTTTTTTTTGTGTGTACTCATACACTTAAATACCTCGCTGGCATGCCAATCGCCAAATCGTAATAAAAGACACAACGGGAGGGTTGCCAAAAATGGTACACTCCGATCTGCGATTTGCGATTTTCCCCCAAAAAGCAATAGCCACAACTGCAACATCTTCGACGACAGCGGCTGCCCAACATTAATCATAAATTACCAGGTCGTTGAGTTGGCCAAAAGGTGGAGTGGCAGCGGCAGCGGCGGCGTGGAGGTGGAGCTGGAAAAGAGGGGCATCATCCGCGGAGAGAGACGCCCCAACGTGTGGCGAGGTGTTCGCTGTGCGCGTTTATAAATTTTGCCAAGCGCCAGGCCAACTCGAACCCAGACGGAGGAGAGCAGACGACTCTGGCCAAAAGAAATGATCATCTTCATCATTGCCGACCGACCCGGCCACGTACTAAAAAATGTGAGATATGGCGGCAGCAGGCCAAGGTTATAATTGGCCCAAAGCGGCCAAAAGCGACTAACAAACGAGAGGGGCACAGCTCGTAAAGCAGAGCCAGCATCTTGGCCAAGCCAAAAGAAGATGAGGGCCAGGATGCGACCATGCGACCTGTGGGCAGCCCACAGTGATGCGCACGTGCTTAACCTCTGACTTTGTTTTCGACCATCATCATCAGCTCAGCCCAGTCCCCAGTCTCCTCTTGGCCAGCTTCGTCGGCGGCGGCTTCTTCAAGTCGGAGGAGCAGTTTTGGAGGAGCTGCCGTAGTAGCCTGGCGATTAGCCGCGGATCGTTGTTTACTGGGAACCGAGCGGAGGCCGTGAGAGGTTGTTTATGGCCCGCCCAGGCAACGCCCCCTTTGGCTGGGAACTCGAAGGGAGGAGGATCCGGAGGAGTATGGCTTGCAGACTCTGGCTAAGTCAGGGTTAAAGGCGAAGAGCTGGGCGGGCAGGGAGGTTATGGGTTCATTACATATATGGACATGCTGATTATTTGTCTAATTGTTTGTGCACGGAGAGAAATATAAATAAAAAATATATATAAATCTTTAAATCGATTTGAAATTAATATTAATTGAAGCAAATACATTTTCAAAATACTCATACATAATATTACAAATTCCTCATGATGTTATAGCCACAATTCCTTTCAATAAATGCAGATTTATCCACTTGACTGAACCGAAATAATTGATTACTTCAGAAATGACTAAATCAATTTCCACTGCATGCCGATGAAGTAACTAACGTGCATAACGTCCCATATTTAAATATTTCGTAGCAGCAGATTTTCCGAGTCAGTGAACTCCAACGCCAGGCCACAATAGAGAATGGAGAAGGAAAAGGACTCACCCACGCACCTCGCCCAAGAAGGACATCCGCATCCATCCTTGCAATCTATTTTGTGATCCGCTGACAGGCATTTGTAATGCGAACGAGGAGCGGCGGTCATGGCGCAGTGACCAGTGGCCTCCAGCCAAGAGGACGATTCGCAGGACTCGCAGGACATCGCCGCCTGGCTGGCTGCTAGCCAAGCGTATTTACTGCATTTTGAGGACAGCTCGTAAAAAGAGGAAATGTGGCCGCTTTAATTGCGCCACAAACTGCGTTGGCAAATTCAATTTGCCAGCGAAAATAAAAAAAAAGAAAACAAGACGAGTAACAACATTTTCAATCTGTTCGTTTCATAAATACGCAAATTTGCCCATTGAGGCGAATGCAAATATTTTGCCAAGACACTTCCATTTAGCCATCGCCTCGCTTCCAGTCGCATAAAAATGCCAGCATAGCCAAAGCGCACGGAAAAAATCAGAGAAACTGTCGCAAGGATACAACGTTATCCCTCCCAACACCATCGTCATCATCATCATCATAGTTTTCAGCAAGGATTGTGCGAGTGCGAGTGCCTGTGCATTTGTAGCCGACTTACAGGAATCGCGGCGCCAAAAACTACTAAAAATAAAGTTTGCATTTTGTCTATTTGTTTCCTGTCGCCTTGTCTCAGTCCCCCTCGTCCTTTGGCTTCGGTTTTTTCCTCTTCCCGCCTGCAGCATAAACCCAGAAATTGCCATAAAGACAGGTTGACAAGTGCCGGCATGTAACTCTTTTAAGCTGGCGCGGTTTTGAAAACAGGAGATGGAAATAAAGTTTTGTTTTGGCTTGGTTAATTCTCATATTTTTAGGAAAATAACGTTAGCATAGAGATATCATTATAGCTGATATAGTAATGGTTGATTGAATCTCTTTCTATAAAATGTAGTTAAAAAATAATAATAATGGGGATGTTAGGAGTCAATTCAATTTTATTGTATTTTAAGTCTTAAATTCTAAAGTCTAAATTCACATGCTGTTTTTCATCCACTTTATTGGCTTAATCTGAGGCACTTCCGGAAATTTAGTTTCCCTCGGGAAAACCCTGGAAAACACCATAAGGGACACGCGTGGCAACTCTATTTTCTGTTGAAAAACTTCCGGAAACCGCTAAGAAAAAGCCTCGTGAAGGACTAAAAACCCTCAGAAATCCGAGACTCGAGGCGTTGCCAGATTAACGCAGAAGGAAAATTGTACATGAATTTAACATTCGCACTTAGACGCCACCAACCGTTTATTGAAAGAACCTGGGCTAAACGTAGATTTTTTGCTGCCATTTAAAAGCGACAGATGGCGCTCAAACGTGTTGCTGCGCCATCTGTTGTGCGACAGCAAAACTTCACTTTACGTGAATAACGTTATGGTTTTTAAAAGGAGCCCGCGAAAACTTGGATAAAATGTTCTCAACTTGGTATAAATTACTGAAATCTAGTCGGTAATCTGCAAAAGTTCATTGAGTAGCCGAGTTTTGGGTAACTTTATTTATCGGTTTTTGTATTCATTTGCTGATCATTTATCCATTTTCCAAACAAAGCCAAATATTACTAGATTAAATCCGTTTTTAGTTTTTAGGTAAAGAAATAGTTAATTTTATTAAGAATGGCAATATTGTTGATTTTTTTGTATGAGCTTAATAGAATCATAAAACCTAAAAATTATGCAAGTTTTTCTTTGAAATACAATAAAATAAAAATTGCTTTTCACTTAACAAAATATAAATTATAAAAAAAATTCAATCATATATAAGTACATACATTTAAGAAATTAAAAAAAATCTTTAAAATTGTGTTGACAGCACTGCCAAAACTCCCCCGAATTTCAAGTTTTAGGCCACCAAACTTGCAAATCCTTTGCGGATGCAATTTGGAATTAATTATGCCCCGCCTGCTCGCCACCTACTTGGCCGGGAATTGGAGTTTGCGGAAAGGTAAAGCCAAGGCTTCGGACCAGCTTATGCTGAGGTTACAAATTCTCATATGTCGCCGCACACAGGACACAGGACACAGGGCAGGACACGAACTGATGGACACTTCGGGCCGGGGGATTGACGCAGCGTTAAGACAAGAGCATTTAACGCCTCAGCACGTTTCCAATTCAATTTTCACAGCCGAGACGAGGACGAGATGCGGGATGGCAGCGCCAAGGAAGACGAGGCGTTGGAGCGTGCGAAAACTTAAGCAGACGCACCGAGCATGACAAACGAGGCTAAAAGGACAATGCCGAAAGGATGGCGATAATGAACGGCAGCGGTAAGCGAATTATGGCCAAAAAAGCGGAAACGCGCTGCTTAATGAAGATGATTGCAGTGGCAGCCGTGCAATAAATCAACAAATTACGCGTACCAAAACCGAAGAAAGGGCTGTCTATTGCCATTGTATCTGGCAGAAATCGAGATATAAATGCACAGGAAAAATAAATTATCTTA
Organism: Drosophila rufa; assembly: GCA_018153105.1. Taxonomy (NCBI): domain Eukaryota; kingdom Metazoa; phylum Arthropoda; class Insecta; order Diptera; family Drosophilidae; genus Drosophila; species Drosophila rufa. The sequence goes on from JAECXS010000085.1 coordinate 19,293,525, forward strand.
CAAGATGGGTAGAATGAAATTTAATTACGAGTGGAATTTTTTAGGATATACAGTGTGGTTATCATAGACGAAATATGCATTTGTAAGACTTCAGAAATAGTAGATCTTCGTCAGCTCTCTGATTAGTTTTTACAATAAATTAACGCCGCATTTCATTCAATTTTACGCCGTATGAAAAAGTCAAGAATGAATAAAGTTTAGTATTTGTTCTATAAATTATATTTGACTTACAATGGTTGAATATTAATCACGAATTTCAATAAAATATATTAACAAACTAAAATTTATATAACTTCGCTTCTGTGTAGCTCTCTTACCAATCTCTCTTGCCCTCCCATCTCGGCCATATTTGTGCGCAGAAACAATAAGTGAACCGCTTAAAAATGCATAAATCAAGGCGCAAAACGCAGCCGAGGGAACTGAAACAAAGGCAGGCGAGAAGCAACTGTCAAAATGATAATCGCCAACAACTGTTGAGACTGTCTTGGCCTTATGACAAATGTTGTCGCCGACTTGCAAAGCAGAGGGTGGTCGTGGTCCAAACGGGCACCAACCACCCACCACCCACTTTAACCATTGTATTCCACACCCAATCATAATCAATGTACGGCGACAAGTCCGAAAAACACATTTTACTTATTAGTTACAGCCTCTGAGAGAGGGGACGGCAAGCAAACACACCATAATGGATCTGGGCAGAACTGAACGATTCCGATCCATCCATCTACTTTTGGCGGACAGTGTTGGCAACAATCTATAAAAATAAAGCGGATAAGATGAAATCATAAAAAAATATGAGTTTTAAAGGTTTTATTTAATTATTTCACTCGCTCACAGGACTACGAACTGGAAATATTTTTCAGATAAAAGAAATTTTGAGGATTTCCTATAAACTTAGAATATTATTTTTCCTCAAACCAAATATAAACATAAATCTAACCGGAAAAATGACGTTATCCCAACACTGTCGTCGTGTCATCCCGGTCATAATCATAAAAACAAATTCAAAACGCAAAAGCCAAAACCCTGACAGGACATTCCCCCAATTGTGTTTGGATTGTCAACCCCTTAATCCACTTGTTTCCCAAGCTCATAATCCTCTTTTTGACTGATGCCGATGTCCATTATCATAATCTTATTGGTGGTGCGTCCAGCTGACCATTTGTGGATATATGTAACTTTCGATATGTTTTTGAGTATTTTGTTATGGGCTCAAAGCTGGCAATCGGATTATCAGCGGGACGATTGAAATCAGTCATAGTGATTAATCTTTGCCAAAGTACACATTGTCATAACAACAATATAACCTATTTCTTATGTAAATATATATGGAAATATTATTAATAAAATTTCAAGAAGAACTTGAGACGATTAGCATATATTTTAAAATGTTTATAAACCTTATCGTTATAAAATAATCCAAAGCAAAGCTTATATTGCAGATATAACACATAAAATGCCATCGTCTATTTAATAAATATTATTATTAAAGCCATTGAGGCGTGTTAAAATCTTGTTTTACAATGGATTGGTTAATGTTTAGAGTGTCGAAAGATTCCCACTTCAGTGGGGTTTAAACCATTTTAAATGGCGCTTTCATTTAAGCTGCACTCTCTTGTTCAGCTCATAATTGTTTTCCACTTTCCCCTAATAGTAAGTATTATTCAGATAGAGTTAGAAACTTTAATTCATAAAATTATTAAATTGCAGACAACCCTATAATGAAGTTCTTTTATGACATAGCTGAGCCCTACTCGAACTTTAACCACACTTGCCCTTTTAATGTAAGTTTATGGCTGAAAAAATACCATTCCTAATTAATCTATGAGGTTTTCTTGACTCTCAGGAGGATCTTGTACTTGAGAAGTGGCCGGTTGATTTTATGAACTACAGATATTTCACCATTTCCCGAAGGCGACTACATGGTTGAAACTATTTGGATTGCCTACGATATCAACAGAGCCGTGATTAAGTTCTATGGAACTCGTTCATAAATATAATAAAAAAAATCTGATTATGGTACACTTTATGCGAATATATTTATTATACGAACGGTTTTCTTTTTAATAACTTATCTATAGAATAGTCATAAGAACAATAAAATCTCTTGTGCTTGTTAATATACATATGTTACCTATCGATATATATATAAATAGTTACGAAAATCTTTTCAACTCGACACAATGCGTGGGACGATCAGCCATAATAAAAGGAACATTTTACCACTAAAAATAAACTCATTAAAAACATATTATATAAAATATCGAAAAATATTAAAAGCATTTGGGCAAGCTAAAAATTACATTTGATAATGGATAATGGATTAATTAATGTTTATAATGTCGAGAGAAATGTTACCAACATTCAGTAGCGCCTAGACCGTTTTAAATGGAGCTTTCATTCAAGCTGAGCTCTCTTTTTCAGCTTATAGTTGTGTTAGATCTAGCCCTAATAGTAAGAATTGTGCATTTTAATAACATTTAATTCTAATCAAATTTGTTTGCAGACAACTGCCAAGTTCGAATTGACAAACATAAAATGTGTGTCTTTGGATCTAAAGTTTAGCGACTTTGAATATTGCTATCTGAAATCGGTAAATCGAACATACAAATATGTGTCTATAAAGAACCGACTGTTCCAAACTCCGTTAGCCAAACTCAAGGTAGGGAGTAACTTCGAAACGTATTTTTGGAACCTTTTCTTTTAATTCGTATTTATATTTCAGATTAATTTGTCTTTGTACAAAAGATTCAATGGCTATAGACCTTTCATGTACAATATTTCGGTGGATGCCTGCAAATTCCAATTGAATCGAAATGTGAACCCTATAATGAAGTTCGTTTATGACACTGTTGAGCCCTACTCGAACTTCAACCACACTTGCCCTTTTAATGTATCTTTATGCCTTAAGATATAGAATACCTACTTTCTGTATGAATTCTTCTTGACTTTCAGGAGGATTTTGTATTTGAGAAGTTGCCGGTCGATTTTATCAATCATCGAATCACAGATATACTACCGTTTCCCGAGGGCGATTACATGGTTGAAACTAATTGGATTGCCTACGATATCAACAGAGCCGTGATTAAGATCTATGGAACTCTTTCATAAATATAATAAAAAAAAAGAAAACGGAATATGGTACACTGTATGCAGTAACTGCGAGTATATTAATTATACGAACGCTTTTCTTTTTAAAAATTTCTCTTTTTTACATCTATAGAATAGTGATAGTCATAACAACAATATAATCTCAAGTGTTTCTTAATAGATATATAGAAATAGTTAGGAAAATCTTTTCAACTCGAAACAATGCGTTCGACGATCAGCCATAATAAAAAGAACATTTTACCACTAAAAATAAACTCATTAAAATCATATTAAATAAAATATCAAACAAAAATTGTTAAAAGCATTTGGGCAAGCTGAAACTTATTTTTGATAATGGATAATGGATCAATTAATGTTTAGAATGTCGAGAGAAATGTTACCAACATTTAATGCTTTACATGAAGGGGGCTTCAGTAGCGTCTAGACCGTTTTAAATGGCGCTTTCATTCAAGCTGAGCTCTCTTTGTCATCTCATAGTTGTGTTAGATCTAGCCCTAATAGTAAGAATTTTCCACTTTAATAAAATTTAATTCTAATTAAATTTATTGCAGACAAATGCCAAGTTCGAATTTACAAACATAAAATGTGTGTCTTTGGATCTAAAGTTTAGCGACTTTGAATATTGCTATATGAAATCGGTAAATCGAACATACAAATATGTGTCTATAAAGAGCCGACTGTTCCAAACTCCGGTAACCAAAATCAAGGTAGGGAGTAACTTCGAAACGTATTTTTGGAACCTTTTCTTTTAATTCGTATTTATATTTCAGTTAAATTTGTCTTTGTACAAAAGATTCAATGGCTATAGACCTTTCATGTACAATATTTCGGTGGATTCCTGCAAATTCCAATTGAATCGAAATGTGAACCCTATAATGAAGTTCTTTTATGACACGGTTGAGCCATACTCGAACTTCAACCACACTTGCCCTTTTAATGTAAGTTTATGGCTTAAAAAATACCATTTCTAGGTAATCTATGAGCTTTTTTTTTTAATCTCAGGAGGATCTTGTAATTGAGAAGTGGTCGGTTGATTTTATCAATCACCGAATAACAGATATACTACCGTTTCCCGAAGGCGATTACATGGTTGAAACCAATTGGATTGCCTACGATATCAACAGAGCCGTAATTAAATTCTATGGAACTCTTTCATAAATATAATAAAAATAAAAACTGATTATGGTACACTTTATGTGAATATATTAATTATACGAACGGGTTTCTTTTCAATAATGTATCTGTTTTTTAGATCAATAGAATAGTCATAAGAACAATATAATCTCTAGTGTTTCTTAATATATGTTACGTATAGATATATAGAAATAGTTACAAAGATCTTTTCAACACGAAAGAATGCGTGGGACGATCAGCAATAATAAAAAGATAGTTTTACCACTAAAAATAAACTCATTAAAACCGTATTAGATAAAATATCAAACAAAAAATTATTTAATGCATTTGGGCAAGCTAAAACTTTTTTTTGATAATGGATCAATTAATGTTTAGAATATTGAGAGAAATGTTACCAACATTCAGAAGCGTCTATACCGTTTTAAATGGAGCTTTCATTCAATCTGAGCTCTCTTTTTCATCTCATAGTTGTGTTAGATCTAGCCCTAATAGTAAGAATTTTTTACTTTAATAAAATTTAATTCTAATTAAATTTATTGCAGGGAAATGCCAAATTCGAATTTACAAACATAAAATGTGTGTCTTTGGATCTAAAATTTAGCGACTTTGAATATTGCTATATGAAATCGGTTAATCGAACATACAAATATGTGTCTTTAAAGAGCCGACTGTTTCAGACTCCGATAACCAAAATCAGGTAGGGAGTAACTTTGAAACGTATTTTTGGAACCTTTCTTTTAATTCGTATTTATATTTCAGATTAATTTGTCTTTGTACAAAAGATTCAATGGCTATAGACCTTTCATGTACAATATTTCGGTGGATGCCTGCAAATTCCAATTGAATCGAAATGTGAACCCTATAATGAAGTTCTTTTATGACACGGTTGAGCCTTACTCGAACTTCAACCACACTTGCCCTTTTAATGTAAGTTTATGGCTTAAGATATCGAATACCTACCTTCTGTATGAATTCTTCTTGACTTTCAGGAGGATATTGTATTTGAGAAGTTGCCGGTCGATTTTATCAATCATCGAATCACGAATATGCTACCGGCTCCCGATTACCTGGCGATTACCTGGTGGAAACCAACTGGATTGCCTACGATATCCATAAAGCAGTGATTAAATTCTACGGAATTCTTTCATGAATATTAAATCTACATCTACATCTACATCTAAAATTATTCCTAAATCTTATAGAATAGAATTTGCACTAAACCACTAAATCAATTTGTTTTGGAACAACAATGAATGAAAATCAGAACGATACTTCAACTAATGCGTCAGAATACCCACCCTTCTTCCTCAAATCTACACCAGGAATTAAGCCCAAGACGAGGCCGAGAAGCAACCCCCTTTTCGCAACGGAACCAACCTCGGTCGCTATTAAAATATGCGCATATGTAATAAGTAAACCGCTAAGCAGACACCAATGGGCCTCTACTACCAAAAACGCATAAACCACTTAACACCCAATTGAAAAGTGTGACCCAGTTTTAAATCGCTTTCCGCTAGGGACGGGGGAAGATTTGGCAAGCGTTTAATGTAATTGCCAAAGTCCATTTGCGGCATCGACATATCGACATATGAGGAATATTCGAATGTGTTTAAAGGATCGGAGCAGGAGCAGCACATATGGGAGAATCCTTCGTAATGAATGCCATAATTCCGCGCTAATGTTGCAAAAATGTGCAGATCTGGAAAGCGGCTGGGCTCGGAACAGTGACAACAATGGAAACTAAGCTCATAAATTACCATGACAATGGAATTATGCTCTCTAATCCACCCCGAAAAGTTATTGAACTCCCTTCAGCCATCCAGCAGAAGCGTAAATCTTACCGGCCTGTCATAAATTCGACTGTTTTCGCATTCGATTTTGGCTTTTAGCGGAGCAAAAATAAAGTAGAATGTTATTTATACGCGCGAGGCAATCGCAGAAAATGAAATTGCAATTTTAATGCAATTAGCATCAGGAGGAAACCTAGCCAAAAAAGATTGGATACCATTTATATTTTTCTCTCTCTATTTTCCGCAATTATTTCTCGTTTAAGGCAGACTTTGAGAGCAAATGTAGAGTAAATTTATTCCGCATGATTAATTCAAGATTCGATTTTGGAAATCAACAGCCAAACGAACGGTGGCTGAGACCCAATAAAAAAAGCTGAGCAAAGTAAAATATTTGTTCAAGGTGTTTGTGGAACTCAAAGCGCTGCTGGCAAACGAAATCAACGATTCGAAGTCATTACATATGATAATGCAGGCAAACTAATGTTATGAAAATTCAATGAGCACCCGAGCCACAAAAATTATTGACTGTTTATCGGAGCGAAAAGGCACAAGGTGGGTTTTTAGAGTAAATTCGGAAATAGGAATTATTCGAAGAAAAAACTTACCAATATTGATAATACTGAAAAGAAAAATATGAAATTTGCTTTTTAATACGTAAATACATAATATAAATATTATATTTGTACTTATAATTGATAACATTTATCAAATTTGTTCAATATAAGTGTGTGATGTGATCAATAACTGCACTTGTGAAACAAATACCCACTTAAAACAAAAAGCTCTAGTTTTACAAAACATTTCAATACCATTTCAATAATAATTTTTATTGCAATCTGATATTAATTTGTAATAAATGAAATACAGGCAACTTAAATATTAATATATTAAACTAAAAATAAGTCACAAGCTTAGGGAAAGACTTTAACTAGTCTAAAATAAGTGATGGTTCATATTAATTTACTATTATTATCACGGTACCCATATTTGGGTACCCTATAGGGTACAAGGGTATCACTGTGGACGCAGTCCACTTAGTGACAATGAGCACCGAGACAAGGAGGTTAATATTTATTTAATTAAACAATATAGTTTTAGCTACTTCTACATGTGTTCCTAGCAACATTTGTCTTCATTTGTCAACATTTTCATTTTTCCATGCCCATGTGCCTTTTTATTTCACCCACAATGCTTTTGGTACCGTGTAACTCACAGTCGGTCACCCTCGATTGTAGCTTTCCTACTATACTATACTATCAATATTAAAAATCGTGAAACAGATTCTGTTTAATTATTCAAGATCAGTAAGAGTGATATGGCGAGACTTTAGCTCATCTAAATGTTGTGCTCGAAAAAGATTCCTATCAAATTAATGGCATTTCATCCGCTCTCCAACGTAAATTCAAAACGTAGATCAATCTAAAACAAAGTCAATTGGGAATTTCGCTACAACCGCAACTGATCGGAGCACGGCTGGCTGACTGGATACGGATGGGTATATGCCCAAAGGGACCAGCATATGCTGATGCCACATTAGATCGACAACTCACTTGTCAGTCTGTCCGACTTTATGGCATCCGACCGGACCAGACCAGCCGGCGATGTTTATCGCCCCGCCGATGCACCAGTTCCAATCAGAGAGTCAAAGACCGAAAGGCACCCTAGGGAACTGCGAAACTGGAAACTGGGTATTCCACTCACTGGGAAACGGAGAATCCCGGCTAGCATCCCGCGGAGCAGCGCATTTCCCCGCGCATATGTCAGCATTTTTTCCAAATTGGAATCGAAAAACGCTGCACTAACAGCATTTTGTGGTTTTCAGCATAATTAAAGGCAGACGGAGAATGGAAGGAAGAACCCTCCGTTTTCGGCACCGCCCCGGACAGATCGTAAACGTCGAAAAACGTAAGGTGTCCGGACGGGGTTGCGATTGAGGATTCACGAGGAGTGGTTGGCAATTGGGAGTTGTGAGTTCTGAGTTGTGAGTTCCGAGTTGGGAGTGCAGTGTTCGGCGAGTTAACAAAGCCATCAATGGACCATAAACTAAACACTTTTTAAATGCTGAATGGAGGCTGGGCAAAGCAAAGTATCCTCGGAGAGTGCTTGTTACCACACTGGAAAAATAGGGAGACTGTTTCAATGTTCTTACATATTCAACAATGAGAATTTTAAGCATTAAAAGTGGAAATGTAAGGAAAGTCTTGAAGTTCGACTCTAGCGATATTTATATCAATTATTGTATCGATATATTCGACATTTTAATCGATAATTTAAACATATCGAGAAGTTAACGATGTTATCGATATATTAAACATATCTAAAATTTAAAGATATTACAAAATCATTTCAGGGAAAATTTAGCTTTATATTTAGCTTCATATTTACGTGATTGTTAGCTTATCGATACTTATCCGATATTATTATTTTGGATTGTCTGTAGAACACAAAGTTTTGTTGATTTGTTGATCTATTTTTCCTTATTAAAAATATAGCACTAATTGTTTAATATCTCACTATCAAAATAATTAATACATACCCAATTTTCTTTCTGTGCACCTTTTTAGAAATCGCGCAGATGTTTGCCCGGCGCGAGAACAACTAACAAACGCACTCTATTAAAGGGTAGTTTTCATCATTTCCGAGCACCGCACAGTTGGAGTCCCTGCAATTGGAACTGTGCACTGCATTCCGGACTGATTAGATCTGATTTCGCAAGCCGATTCCGCCCTGCCAGTTGGAGAGACAGTGAAACAGGTTCCAGGACAACACAGGGAGGTCACAATTTATGGCACCAGAAAACGTATTGAGCAACTTTAAATGCGGGTCATCCCGGAGTGGATTCAGGGAGGATGAGCTGGCCAGGGCCAAGGACCCAAGGTGGTGGCAACTGGTGGTAATGACGGTGTCGTCTGGTGGTGACTTGGTGGTCGCTTCATTTGTGCAGCTTCACTGAGCATACGCTGCACATCCGCCAAATGTTGCATGTTTTCCTTATGAATATGTTTTACAAGTGGAAATGTGAGGGCTTTTTTAGCACCGATGCGGATGTTCCCCTTAGGGTTGGGTGAATAAAATATTTGTATTTCCCATATGAATAATTTTTATATTTGGATTCAATTTATACTAGGTACAAGATATAAGATAAGTAGGTAAAGATATTTTTTTAGTTAGCCTTTAATGTTTATGCGAATTTGATCAGTTTCAAAAAGAAACTTATTGAACAATTGGATAACAATTATCTTGGAGTTTCAGAAAATGAAATTTTTAAATATTTCTAAAAAATAAAGAATTTAAAGTTCAATAAGAATATAAATGCTTAGAAATAATAAAATAAACGCAGGTGGATGGATCCTAAGCCATCATAATCCAACACTGAAAAATATATTGTTTAAAAATAGTATTAAAATAGAAATAATAAAACTAGAAAAATTATTAGAGAAAAGGAGTCTTGTGGTAAAAAACAAACATAAAAGTATGTAGTTAAATTAATAAGTAAGTACATTTCATATTTAAAGGAATATATTAAATCTGAATTAATATTTAAAACAAGAATTAACATGTTTATTGCCTTGAAATCCTTATAAATAATCTATTTAAAATTAGCTAAAATATATTTTAAAAAAGTTATTCCAGCCTCACTGAAAATTCCATAACGCTCGCCCTAACACCCTGCAAAGTTGAAGGATGTTCCTGTTCCTGGCCCACTTGAGGGGGGAAGAGGGCTCTTGACATTATGGCTATCCAGAACCAGAACCAGAACCAGAACCAGAGCCGGAGTCCAACACTTGGCAACTGTTGCGAGCTGCGTTTCCGATTTACGAGTTGTCGAATTGCTGCTGAGGGGGCTGTGGCACATAGTCGAGCCGAGGCGCATAAATATTTATGCCGCATTCGATTGAGAGCTTCTCAAGCGTAAGCATTTTAGATAAAGCCGTCGAATCAGGCCTCCAACCTCCAGTATCCAGACCAGGTGCAGTTGTTGCTCGCTGGCGTTTTGCATATGACAGCAGAAATGCCAGTGCGGCGGCTTGATTGCGGGCGAATGTGCGTTTGGAACTGATTGGACGGGGGAGGAAAACGCACCCGAATCGAGTCCACATCGTCATCAGCCGATTTGTTAACCAAAACAAGAGCTCTAATCCGAGCTGGAGGCCAGCCTAGCCCGAGGCCGCCGCAAGAGCCACCACCTTGTTAGTGCGATCGACCCTCATTCGCGCGCTTTTAATCCGTTTAAATGAATGACAGTCTAATTGGAGGATTTGGCAGCCGGAGGAGGACTGCGACGAGCCGTGGCCAGACGGCTCCTTAATAGTGACAAAGTCCTTGCCATATGCTTGGAAAAAACCACATGTTATTCACGGTATTTAAACAAACAGCAACAGGGCGGAACAACCCTGCAAGTACTCCAGATCCAGATCAAGGTCCGGACTCGCAGTAACCCTCCAGCTCTCCAGCCCTCCAACCCTCCAACCCTCATACAATTAGGTTCTCTCTCCTCGTCCTGCTCACGTGTAATCCAATTCGAATTTTTATTTAATGCGCCAAAAGCACTTGATTGGATCCAGAACTGGGCTCAGCCCGAGCTCTAGTTTGCCTCGCACTCCAGGGACACTCCATTCTCCGAGGACTCTGAGGGGTGGCAAGTGCAGGAGGCAGGTCGCAGAACTTTGGCAGACTGCAAACTGCACCAAAATTATTTATACTTTTATTTTTAACAAGATATAAGTTCCAGTTAAATATTTATAGAATCTTTAGTAGAAAAAAAATATATAAACATCTTGAAATAATTTTGTTGAGTAAATTTAATGTTGAAATAAACTACAGATATATTAATGGAAACTTAAAAATCTTAATTTCATGTTGAAACTATATTTTAAGTACATTAAACTACTTATAAATCCTCTATTTTTCTCCGTGCAACTAAAGCCCAGAGTTCCAGGCGGCTAGAAGCTGTTTCCTCCTGGATTTCAGCACAAACCACACAGATTACGGGAGACAGGCGGCGCATTAACATCAACCAAGAACACAATCTCCGCGGAAAAGGTGTCTGCTGTCTCCTTGGAATAAACAGAGCCAGTGCTCTCCTACACCGCCAAAGTTGAAGCAATTAGCATTTACATTTCGCTATCTTTCTCCGCGGATAATTGAAACCCGGCAAGGATGCCGCCGCCCCAAGGAGCCATAAGGAGCACGTAGCTGTGTCTAAAACTCTAGTTGAGAGATTGTCATCTTAGTTTTTAATTTGCTTCCTGGGACGCCACCTCCTCCTGCCTCTATTTGCTCCGTATTTTCTCGGGGCTTGACTTAATCACACAAAGGCAATTTCACGCCTTTTTGCGCTTCGTCTGAGCCTGACAACGGGGAATCACTTTGTCACTCGACGGCGGCAGTTGATGTATCGACAGTCGCTAAACCAAACAACCAACCCCCTTTCCCTGGTCCCTTAACCATACATAGTTGTGATTGAGCGAGATCAGCAGGGGTAGATAAGCCAGCGGGCTTAGTGGAAATTTCCCGCTCGATTTGTATATCGGGGATTTGTGTTAATATCCACCGAAAATATTTACTGGGCCAAGAACGTGTTTGGGATTTTCACTTGACTTTCCACCATCGATGCCGGTCACGTGTCACATATGTGGCAGTCCAATAAGGAGGGGATTGAAATTGGGGTTAATTAATTGTGAGCAGTGTCGATTGGTAAAGTATTTGGGTGGAAATTGGATAAAAAAGATACGATTTATGGGTACAATGTGGTTTTGATTAACCTTTGTTGAAAGAAGAAACTGCTACAGAACCGAAGAAAAAGAAGGCATTTAAACTAAAACAATTTTATTGCAGATAAAGTTTTCCACATTCTTTTTAGATAGGTTTTGGAAAGTATATCAGTATATCGCTCTCGATTTGAAATTAACTTAAATGGCGTATAAAAGTATGCTACAAAATTGTACACCTTAAAACAGCAAATAAGTTTCAATGAATTGAGACCTCTACGAATTTATTGCTTCATTTGTGCACATTTTTAATAAGGTATTCGAATCTGTAGCAATTTCGTGGATTAAGAGGTTAAAAATTGTATCTTTATTAATTATTTAATAATATTATAATTATCTGATATATTTTATTAGGTATTACAAGGCAGTTTTCAGAGCAAATAAGTACAATGTTATCCCATAAATCTATAAACTATCCATAATTTATAACAGTCTACAACATTTTCTATAATAAAAAAGAATTGCATACTTTCAGACACCTACCAAAGAGATTTCGAATAACTATAGGTATCTCTATAGAGATAACAAGCAAATTAATGCATTCAATTTTAACTATACATTTCGTCTGATTTAAATACATTTTTTTTAATTCCATCAGCTTATGGCCGCAGCTTTGACTGTCCGATCGGCAATTAATTAAACACAGACTAAACAATATTTTTAATGAAATAGCCATGGCCGAAGGCAATCATGTGTTTAATATTAATTTCGTCGACAGCCAACATGGCGGCCAGGCGAATTATAGGCTCCAGCACACACACACACACACACACACACAGCCAGAGAGGGCTATAAATATTAATTAAAAATGCAACTCATATGGCAAGTGGAACAATTAGCACCTGAAAATATGCAAACATTAAATTGCCGCTGCAGCAGACAAGCCAGAACGAACAAAAACGAATGGAAGTGCAACAAAAGGAGCGAAATTTAAATAAAATGTGTGTGTGCCCGACTCTCTCTGTCTCTCTCGCTGGCCATAACAGACACATATTTTGTCCTGGCAATGGCCACATCCTCACATCCGGTCTGCCAGGACACTGGGGTCTAGCCCGAAAAAAAAGATGGTGAATTGGGGGTACAGAGCGGGACGGAAAACGAACGGAAAACATTGCACAATTTGCTATTGTTGCATCGTATGTACATACTATATTTACTGGGCAGTTGCCACTCTGACACACACACATGCAGCGAGCTTAACTGACAAATAAATATTGCAGCCCGGTGAAATCTTTCGGCGCTCAACAAAATATCAATGCGATGGCGGAAGAGATGGGGCACCCCCGCCCCGATATTCGGGTGTGTGCAATATGTAAAGGCTACGGGCAGCATATACTCAAAATCCAACAACCCGGCAGCAACAAATACCACACAAAACATGGCCACATATTCACACAATCTCGCCTGGCGCCCTGCTAAAAAAATCGACAAAAACAACCTGTTCGGAAACACTTGCAACAAGGATATCAACGCCAGCGGAGACAGAGATAGAGAAATAGAACGGAATCGAGAGAGCAGACCGTGCCAGGGGGTGGGAGCGAGAGACAAGCTGAGCGAGAGCGGTTTAGGATCAAGCACCGCCCCTTTTCGAAAAGTTTCCTGCACTGCAAAGGTGAACAGTGGTGAAAGGATCAAACAAAATTGGAGAAAATTATCGTTATTCTATAAAACGAAAAATATAATGATTAGGTCGTCGCTTTAAAACTTTAGGGAAGTTTTATTCATTTGAAAACACCTAAAATTGGGCCTAAAAGTATGCAATACTCTTATTTTAGAAAAGTTTCAAGCCCTGCATCAGAAATAGCTGTGGATTTAATATCATTTAAATTGATATTTGAATAATTTTATTTTAAATTGACTTTGAAATAAATAGCATTTTCTGTGTCTCTCTCATGATTATGTTCTAATCTGCCTTAAACATTTTCCTTTACTTTTGATTATTTATTTACGATTGAGTTGAAGTTTAACCTTAAGCGTTGGCAGTATATACTGACCAGTAACCCTACCAAATAAAATACTCGGCACTGGTGACAATTTGCTACTCCTAATGGAAGTACTCTTTGTACGGGAAGGTAACACACTTTAGCCCAAAATAGCAGCCCCAAAATGTTGCGATAATCAGTCTGTTAATCGCAGTCACCATGCGCGCACGGCGCATGTTCCTTTCTTTCCGTGATTAACTTAAAAACTTTCAAAAAACTATAGAGTTTATTTCGTATAACAAATCTTAATATACATATCTATTAATATCACAATTAATTTGGGTAAAAACTAGTGCAGATCTTTTCAATCCATCGAGTTTAAATTAATTATTTGAAATAAATAAGAATGCTAATTAGCAGGAACCCAGCTCAGGCATTACCTACCTCCTACAGCTAAAACCCGCAGCCCCAAAATTTGGGGTTGATTAGTTAGTTATAAGTTCATCGTGGTCAACATGCGCGCACGGTTTCCCTTTCATCTTATCTCGTTATCGCTGCTCTGGGGTCTTGACAAGACCGATGGTGCTCCCTCATTCGGCGACTTAGAGAATATTATCCAGCTGGGAGAGGACTACCAAAAGTGTTGCTTACAACTGCTGAAAGCGAACCTACTTAGAAATGGCCAATCATGTGAGCCAAACTAGGAACCACTGGAACCCGAAAACAAAGTCCAAACAGGCATACCAAAAAACGTCTTGAGCACACTTTCCAAGCGTGCACATACTGGTTGTGTGAAATAAAAAATAATTACAAATAAAATAGATAAAAGTTGATGAGAGCATTATATAGAAGAATTTAGACCTTGGATTGAGATTCTAAAAAAGCAATCAATTTCCCAACGCTATAATCTGCAAGTAATTATTTTCAGTTGAACGCGACATACGAGTTGATAACGTTGTGTTAAATACATAGGTTAGATTAAAATACTTATAACATTATATTTGAAATTGCTCATAAATCATCATAAATCATTTTCAAATTAAATGTTATAATTATGGTAATTTAATTATGTATTTAACACAACGTTATGATAACGAACACTTTAAAACTTGGGATAATTAAAATATATAGAACTAAACGGTTTAGCTACACAGAACCCTTTACAACAAGAAATAACAGGTCGCTAGACATAAACATTTAAATGTTTAAAGTAATAATTTTTCAAAAATTTTAGAATTATTATAATGTGAAATAAACAAAAATATAAATGAATATAAAACAAAGTAATAATATAGGGGGTTTGTGTTTCCTTTTATTTTAAGATAGCCTGGAAGTCTAAAAGCAAAAGTTAAAGATACGTTTCTAAAATATTAAATCCCTTACAGATATTTTTAAAAAATAAGCCCACTGTGCCCTTCATAATGTTGCAGTGAGGAAAGTTTTCGAGCAAGGCAACCTGTCCGGGGACGCCAGCCAACCAGGACTCGTGCTGGCCGTGGCTGGCACAATAAAACCACAGAATATGTTCGCCAACTGGCAAAGCAGATGGACTCCAGAGAGACAGAGAGAGAACGGCAAGAGCCCGGGAGAAAGAGAAAGAGAGGGCTAGTGCGGGAGAAAGGCGAGAGAGAGAAAGAGAGCGAGCGCTGGAACATAAGGGTGGTGACTCCTCTAACTGCTCTCTGCAGGACCTGAGTCCGAACAGACTCCGAGCAGAATCAGGACAGATGGGCCAAGTGCCGCGAGTGCGGAGAGTGGCTGTTCCCATTTGAATGGGACAATATGAGAAGTCGGGAGTTCCAACTGGACGCGGTGGTGGCAGTCGGCGGGTACTTAAAGAGGAACAGATTGCGGGCGGCCAGCAGTCGAAACTGGAACTTCGAGAGGCAAGCAAGCCGAGAACCCAAGTACCCAAGTACCCAAGAACCCCAGACAAAGCAACCAAAAACCGAATTAAGCCAAAGACTCAGTGAAAGTGAAAATGAATCTGCTGATGGACAGCATGCCGTCGCACGCGAATCCTGGCCAGCGTCGCTCCACGCCGCCACAGCACGCCGAGCTAAGGATCTCCACATCCTCGCCGCAGCAGCAGCAGCAGCAGGCGGCACATCAGACCCCAAATCACAATAATAACAATAACGAGACTCCCACATCGCCCTCGGCCGGTGGCAAGACCACCCTGAAGCGCGCCTTCGATGTGGCCTTCCTGATGATGCCCGACGAGCGGATCAAGCAGAAGCAGGCGGAGAAGCAGGCCCGTCTCCAGGAGGCCCTGCTGCAGCATCATCACCACCAGCAGCAGCAGCAGCAGCAGCAACATCAGCAGCAGCAGCAGCTCCAGCAGCATCAGATGAACCACTACCCCACGGACTTGTCACCGCGCGGGGCATCCTCGCAGCCACCCTCGCCGGCGGCCTTGGAGTACATCAGCCTGCTGGAGGCCCGCCAGCGGTATCCACAGATCAGCATCCGGTCGCCGAGGGTCTACGATGATCCCAGCGTGATCATACCTCTGGTGGACTCCCCGGAGGCGCCGGCATCAGCCTCACCGCCGCCGCCCATGCGGAGTGCGTTCACCAAGGTGGCCTCCTCGTCGCTGTCCACCGCCTCCTCGTCGCCGTCGACCACGTCGCGCCTGGAGTCGCCAGTGGATGTGGGAGCTCCGCCCCTGAGCCCGGATCAGCTGAGCTGCCACTCGATGAGTCCGCCGCTGGTGACCCCGCCGCCGAGGACCAACAGTGGTGGCCAGAATCCGCAGCCCCTGCCTGCCAGTCCCATTGTGTACCACAACTTCCGGCCGGAGTATCAGTTCAACGGAGCCTTCCAGGCGGTGAATCCCATGCAAGCCTTGCAGGCCCAGCAGCGGCTCAAGCAGCAACTGCTCTACACGCGTCCTCCGGGACCGGGGAATCCCAATGGCGGCGGACCACATCCGGGGAATCCTTCGTCGCCGCCAGGGGGTCCGCCGCCGGAGTTCCTGCATGCCGCCTATCCGGGATTTGCGCCACCACCGCATCCCTTTGCCGTGGCCCAGCCGCTGCAGAATCCCGCTGCGGCGGCCATACTCTCCACGCTGATTCCACCCACCCTGGCGTCCACCTTCACGCTGACGGCCCAGAACGTGTGCGCCAAGTGCAACATCAGCTTCCGGATGACCAGCGACCTGGTCTACCACATGCGATCCCATCACAAGAGCGAGGTGGCCTGCGATCCGAATCGCCGCAAGCGCGAGGAGAAGTTGCGGTGCCCCGTCTGCCAGGAGACGTTCCGCGAGCGCCACCATCTCACGCGGCACATGACCGCCCACCAGGACAAGGCCAGCGATCACCAGCCGCAGCTGGAGGACGCCTCCTCCTCCTCTTCCGGAGCCGCCGGCGACCATGAGATTATCAACGTGGTGGGCGGAACACCGCCGGGTCGCCGAATGGGCGGCATGCCCAAATGATCGAAGCACTTCTTCGGATACTTTTAAGATCTCAATCTCCCCCAGAAACCCACCCCGCAGCATCATAGTTGGTCTAGTCCGTAATGCCCATTTTCGATTGTGATATTAATTTTAGTTTCCCCCAAGCTCCGCTATCATTTCCCTTAGCCTTAAATGTAGTGCAATTCGTATCGTAAATATGCCACTGGATCCCTTACAATTCTCCCTTGATTCTCAGTCTTTCCCAGGGACCCCAAGGGGTCTCGAGTTTGCTCATTGTAATATATTATATGGTTAAGTTACACATCCTCCAATACGTGTATTAGCATTCAATGTGTGGCTGAATGTTTCAATAAAAATCTAATTGTTATGTCAATCCAAAGACTGTGGAGTATTATTTACATATCAAGGGATTGGGGAAAAGAATTTAAATACAAATAATTTAAGTTCTTATAACGAATTGGGGTGATCTTTCCCGCTTTATAGTTATTAAAGGTTGATCAAAAATATAAATAAAATAATAAAATAAATAAACATCCATTGTCATGTTGTGAGCATAAATGGGACCCTGCCAAAATGCAAATTTTTTATTAGTTTCGATATTTATATATTTGTATAACATCGCAGCGTTGTGGGGAATATTGTTTATTTCCAATATCACATCGCAAATGGTAAATGGTGATCAAAAACTTTTAATAATAATATAGAAATTGGATTGGTTAGCGGTTCCGTGAAAAAACACTCCATTGACTGCAACCGACTGCTATGAGATAGCATTTGATGCCATTAACGATTTTGTCATTAGTTTGGCACTATACGAGTATTTCGTTTTTGCTGTGAAGTCGAATAGAAGAGGTCTAAATACATAGAAAAGGTACCTGCGGTAAAATACACCTCAGACTAAATTGAAATGAGAACTGAGGAACACTTAAAATCTTTCGCTACAAAAAAAAAAAGATCGCAAAATAAATGTTTTCTTAATGTGGCAGTCCATCAATAGTAACCGAAAAATAAAAATTGATCGATATAACCTATTCCATGCAGTATGCATAAAAATCGATTACAAAAATTAGGAAAATCAATTTTTATGAAATGGATCAAGTGCTCCAAAAATTAAAATGGAAAAAAACTGGGAAACTTCTTCAAAGTTATCCACATCCCAGAGCCGTAGATACAAGTATTATATTGCAAACGATATTATTACCTTGTTCACGGTTAATACTGATTGGTATAATCCTTTTTGTACATGCAAGTGTTTTAATAAATTTCCTCGGATTATTGTCGCAGTTCTATTCTTGGGTTCCAATAAAAAGTTCCCCAAGAAAACATTCCATACGAACTGTAAACTTTCCAAACATACTGCCTTGAGGGAGCATTGGTGAAACTTATGTATGTGGACAAGTTGTCGATTTAATAGTGCATTCAAAAAACAGTCCTGAATCAAAACAGATCTTAACTCTTTGCTTAAAAAAACTTTATAGTTACATGCGGAAAAGGAATCCACACTTAGAAATAAAATAACTTAATCAATATACTCAGTGCGACTTTATACTTAAAGTACCATTTTAAACAATTGGATTACGAGGTATCGAATTAATGGCTTATTCCATTTAATTTTAAATGAAATATGCCTTTTTATAGACGATTTAAAAAAAAGTAATCTTATCCTATAAAATCTGTTACATTTATTGGTAAACGTAATCGAAAATCTCCCAAATTCTTATTTATACAAAAATTCCCAAAAAAGGATTCCTCTAAAGGTTATTCTGCCAACATATGGAGTCCATGGGAGTCGCTGTAAAGTAGACCAAAAACATAGGTTCCCAGGCTTAGAAAAACCAGCAGAAATCCGCGAGCAGGAGGAACATACGCCAAGTGAGCAGAGCCCGAGAATATGTTCAACTTGTTAGCGCAGTGAGGCCGAATCCTGCATCGCGCCAGGATGCGTTTGGTCGCCTGCAGCAATTAGATGCGGCCACAAAAACAGCGACGCCGACGCTAATGACCTGGGAACCGAGATGCCAACAAGGACGCAGGATGTTCCGGGGTTGTCGCCTCCAGACGGCGCAACTAACGCGCTCCCCGAGCAGCAGGCCATCATCAAGTGTTCCGAGCAAAGTTTTTGGCAAGAATGAATTTCGAATTTCAATATTTCCACACTCGCCGGCAGGCAACCCTCCGTGGAATCAGTTCCCATGAGCCACGAATTTGTAGCATGCCAAATTCCAACAAAGCGCAACGAATTCCTTGGGTGGTGGCTGCTCCTGCTCCTGCTCCGGCGATATCCCTGTTCCCCTGGCTGCACTCAAATGAGCCACATCGAATTGCGTTGATTTAGCGTGGCCAAATCCTGTTAGCCCCGTGCCACAAAAGCCACGGAGCCAGGCAGGATTCTCACAGGATGTCTTGCTGCCTTATCGACTGATGTATCAATTGGTGGCGGCGATGGCATCTCACTAAACGGCAAACGCTCTGCTCCGATCCGCTCTGCTCATTGTTCCCATGATGGGATTAGCATTTTATGGCTTTGTGTTCGCTGCCTGCCACTTGATAAAGACATTCTGGGGCGGCTCCCTAGCCAGGACTAAAGGGAGTGGGGTTGAATCAATTGCTCTTGAATTTAATGTAAGCAAATTGGTGGTAAGGAGATATAGGTTTTATGAACTGTTTCTATTAGAGTAAAAAATATAGCTTAAAGGTAGATGATATTTTTTAACAAGCCAGAGTTTAATAAGTTTAGTAAAGTAAATGATAAATAATATAAAAGCATTCTGTAATTCGACTTGAGTCACAGAAGTAACCAAAAACCTCTTCCTTCTATCTTTCTTGAGACATTTTCCATGTACTCTCATTTCATTTCCAGATTTCTCTATTACAGCCATTGCCGTTGATTTATTTTATGCATTTCCCCAATGAGCAATTCCCGGCTTCCTTTAAAAAACAATTACAACTTCCGGGCGCCCAGAAAACAGGCAGGGAAACCAGCTCACACGAGCCCGCTCTCATTGCCGTAGCAAAGCCAACACATCGTCAAAATCACATTTCCTCATTTCATTTAAAAGAGGCCACCACAGCCAGGATAGAAAGAACGAAGGACGAAGGACAGACAGGAGCCACTCACTCAAAACGACGCCCAAGGCAACCGCAGAGGCAGCCAAGGCGAAGTCAACTTCATAATAAGCCCCATCATCATCATCATCATCCTGCCGGGGTGCCACATAATAGCCGCCATAATCACATTTCATATTTATCACATTTTTACGCCCACCACAAGGAGCGAGACCCACTGCGCCTGCGACCTGCTCTGCTTTGTTTGCCTTGTCTAACCTCGCAATTTGACCGTAAATAAATTGCCTGCTCATTTGGTAAGCGCCGGATTGCCTGCCCCCCTTTTCTATCCAATCCCCTTTCGCGGCTGAAAACCGTGTTCAAATACGTTTAAACACAATGCAAATGCCGTTATAATGCCGCACAACAACAAGGAGCGACAGGATCAAGAAAATCAGACAGCTGGAGCAGGCCCGAGCCCAGGGCCTTGGCTCCGCCCCATCATCGCCACGCAGCAACCCCCTCAATGGCAGCGCGCCCCGTGCGTATGAGTGATTTCTGCTCATCTGCGCTTAAAAGTATGCAAATGCCTCGTCGGAGTTACTGGTTTTGCTTTGACTTTTCCCAGGGGCAGTGGGCGTGTCGCGGTAGCTGACTTTTATGACACAGCCAGTGCCTGGGTGCCTGGGTGCCTGGCCAAAGTGTTTTTTAACTGCAGGCAATTTAATTTCCACTTGCTCCCGGTCGTTTTTAATTTACACCAAAGCCCAGCGCCAGCCACACGGCAATCGATGGGGTTTGAGTGTATGGCTAATGATTAGTCATGCGGCTAGGGAACTTAAATCCCTGGCACACGGTGACAAAAACAAGTGAATTTTAAAAACATTATTGATGTGGACTGTATTACAATTAGCTTAGATAACTAATTGGAATAAATACCAATAATTAAAATAAATATTAATAAACATAAACATTGGTTTCCCATTGTCTTAAAGTATATTATATGAAACTATTCCTTTGTATAAATTTAAGTGTTTTAAATCACAGAATTTTCTTTTAAAAAAAATACATAATAAACTAAATACCGTTAGAAATACCCATTTTTTTGAAAATTATTTGTATTAATTATTCTAAAAATATGTTATGACACTTGACGACTTTATCATCTATAAATGTTAAAAATGTATTTGTTAATATTAAATATGATTTTTTTTTCCAGTTTCTATACAGTTTATTGTTTTCAGGTTTTCCTTCTTTCCTTTAATTCATATTTTGATCCGTTTTTCGAAATATTTAAAATACAGGCTTTGTAGGCCACATTTGTTTCATTATTATTATCATTATAACTTATTTATTTTCCTAGCTCTACAAGTTATCAAAACATATATTTCTTATATGTATAATGCAAAGTATTTTACCTATTTAAATTTTTCCTTATCGTATTTATATTTAATAGATTTATGTTTATTTTAAAGTGTTTAAAAATTAGTATTTATAATGGTTATTAAATCAAGGTAAGAATTTTTTTATGAATTATAGCTCACTGAAAAATAAACATCCCAATACGAAAGTATGTATTGCTTGTGTTTTTAAGGATCTTCTGCATAAAATTCATTCTTTTAACAAATAAATTATAGTCAACTTCAAAGTTTTCTTTAAATTTGACGAAATTCCATTAAAGTCAAAGCTTAAATGCTCGCAGATTCGATCTTCGGAATTTTTGCGGTGCACCCGAACGCGGCACTATAAGAGCCCCTGAAAAACTGACAGCCAAGCCGCTTAAACTTTGAACTTTGTCATTTCAATTTTCGCCAAACGGATGCGCTTTGTTTCAGGCTCCCCAGCCAGGGAACAGAGACTCAGACGCGGTGGATGCCTGGCTGAGAAGGAGAATGAGGGCGAGGACGAGGACGAGGATGAGAATGAAGCTGAAAGTCGGGCCGAGGACATCCATGAGCCGCCCGGAAACATTGAGCCTGACAATGCGACTTTCATTTGCCGAAACTGCGGAGGAGCTCGGCCATTGTTTTGGGCCACGGAGCGGACAGGCGGACAGGCAGACAGGCAGGCTGAAGTCCTGGGGCCGAGCCGTGCACTCCCGTGCAGGAAGTTTTTCATGCGCCATGACACTTTTTGTGCGCTCTGCGGTAGCCATTTTGTGCCGTGGCATGCCGTGCCGTGCCAGGATACCTTGCTGGCTGCCAGGAGGCTCTACTTCCAGCTTCCATTGAAATTTTTCGAATATTTTTGGATGCATGGAAGCTGTTTGCCATGGCCAAAAGACAGGCGGCGGCTTACACATACAGCACAAGCAGCGGCAGCTCCCGGGGCGGAGCAGGCACATCCTTGGCCATGTCCTGGCCGGGTTCAGGCTTGGGGCTTGGGCCTGGATAATTTATGATGTGCGCTTCCCTTTGCTCGCTGGCAGTTGGCAGTTTTTAGTTTCGCGTTCCCCGTCCGCCGTCCTCCTCGTTTGGGCTTTGCGGCTGTTTTCTGCTGTCATAACTTTGGCCCGCATAATTAATAGTTGTAAGCCGCAGCAGCGAGTCACTTTTTAGTTGGACCAATGCACAACTTTTATGGCAGCGGCTCCGGCTAGTCCTGCCAGTGTCCTGGGCGCGTTGTTTGCTCAATTAACTTAGCAGGTAGTTAATTTACACGAAAAAAAAGGTCGCAGGAGATCCTTGTTGCGGGTGCTAATTGATTTACGAGGCAATGTTTCTGCGGTCGCCATTTAAGCTGACTTTAAGTGTTGTTTTCCATCACTCGTTGGCTTGTTGCTCATTCTATTTTTCCTTTGGAGAATTTTCCTAGGTCTACTGAAGCAGAAGAAGGGCCTTGGAAATGCAGCCAAGCTTAAGTGACCGGAAATACGCAATAAGTTCGCCACGCATTCGATGTGTCAACATTTTGTATGAATAAAATAACTTAAATGTTGCACTTTAGGGATGAAAGTGTCAGAAAAAGACACCCCAGTGGTAATATCAAGCAAGTGCTGGCTATAAATACTGAAATATAGTCTGTATTAATTATTAGGTTAGGTAATAACCTATATATTTCCTATAGGAAAATGTAGGAACTATAAGTATGAATATTTTTTTAAGGGAAAATGTTGAAGAAATTGCATGCACATTTTAATTAGTCTCCACATTTTGTATTTAACTAAAAGCTAAGAGATTAATGAAGGGATTTTTATCAAACTAATCAATATTGTGTTATTTTTGGACCAAACATTTAATCTAAACGTCATTTGCATGGCGGAAATTTATATACCTAAAGAATAATTTACTTAAACAAAATAAAGCATTTCTAAGAGAAGCCTATGATACACTTTAACCATTAAATATTCATTTAATTTAATAATTCATTATTTTTTATGACAAAGAAGATACATAGTTCTTATTCACAGCAATTTCTATATTCTCTTTAGTTCTTAAAACTAAAGATCTAGTTAGTTCTTTCTAAAACATTTCTCATAACTTTCTGCGACACATTGAAATCGCAATGCCATAAATATTCAGCGAAAGCCAGAAACCATTTAATTAAGTTTACTTTTATGGCTCGTAAATCAGAGAAACAACGTGGAAAAAACACACATATTCCTTTCTCTCTCGCCTGATCCATATTCATGTGAGTTTTGTGAGCCTTAAAAAGGGGGCAAAACAAAAACTCTCGCCAAATAAAATAAATGGGATAACCAACGCACGACGCTGACCATGTTGTTCCCAGCTCCCAGCTCTTGGTGCGCGATTTTAATTTGGAATCCGAGTGGAGAAGGAGGAGGTGGAGGTGGGTCTGCATATGGGTGTATTCCCGTACATTATGAAATTATGAGCATTAAAATGAAGAATGGCCACTTATCTAAATTACACCATGTGTGGAATGGGCGATGGCGCCGGGGTGGTGGTGCCATGGCTTGTCATCGGACAAGTGACACTACCCCGGGGATAAGCGCTCGCCGCGATCTCTGACTGGGTTATATCCATATATCATCGCAAATATGCTGAGTATATGGAAATCCAGCCAAGTAAAGATAAATGGAGCATGGAACGAAGCAAAAATGGCAACGATACAGGGACATCGCCACACACATATGCCAGGTAGAGGAAGAAAAAAAAACACACGGGCAGGAGAAACCCAGTAAGACAGTTACATCCTTGGCCAAATCGCGAGAAAAAAAGTGTGGCAACCCGCAAATATGTCATTTGACATGCTAAATATTTTGTCTGCGACTTTAGCTACACAAGGTATGCAGCAAAAAACACACACAATAAACCAACAGCAAAGCAACATCAGGCATATCGAGTATACGCCAAGTGAGCCAAGAAGTGGGTAGCAAGAATGAAAGATGGCGGGTACTAAATGGATTTAGCTTATACTTTTATGATGGATATTTATGGGTACTAAAGGTAAGGTTAAAGGATTTCTAGAAGCAGATTTTATAAGTCTGTAGATTTAAAAGAAATAACTTTTTTTATTGGTTTGGTTATCATGGATTCTGTGGTAAAGTTAAAATCGCCATTATTATATAAGTTTATATGTATATTTCCTATTTAAATGCGAATTTTGTTGGTATAATTCGATAAAATTAATTTAATTTAAAAAGGTTAAAAATGAATAATTCTGCATTACTCCATAAAATATCAAGAGCTTAAATTTAAAACGCTTTGTCTTTAAAATATTCTTTAAACTGTATTACAGGTTTAGCTTAGATTTAATTCTAAATAATACCAAGTGTTTACTTAATAGTATAGTTTTAAAACTCTGTAGTTACAATTGTGTATTGAAGAAAATTAATTTATCGAAAATTCGATATCATATCGCGGTAGCTAATTTATCTATTTTCTGTTTGTCGCGTTAGTGATTTTTCTCAAGTCTTGGTGCTGATTATTATTATTTTTATATTTTCGTAGTTATATAAACAATAAAGTTTTACCAAAATGTCAGGATTGAAATTAACAAACTTTGGAAAGAGAAGCCCGTTTGAAAACAAACTGAGAACAGACACTCAATGGCCCACTATTAATTTTCTTTCTTGAATATTTACGATGCCAAACATTTATTTGATACAGAGCGAAGAGAAGTTTTCCGTTTTAATAGTTAAAAGTTGCAAATTTTAAATAGCGCGACGAGGGCCGAGATAAGAGGCAGGTTCGCCAATAAATATTGACACCATTTTGTGTTTATGTGAAACCCAGAATCGGGTGGAGGAGAGTCCTTTGGCCAGATAACGGTGGCTATAATGTCGTTCCCCAGACAAAACACAAATTGAAACTGAAAAGTTTTATTTTTCCACAGGAAAAAGAGATAGAGAAAGAGAGAGAGCGAAAAGAGTGTGGCATGCGTATCGTAAAAAATAAAATTATGCAAATTTTTATTATTTGATTATGCAAATGTTCGCGCTTGACGACCCTTGGCATAAGGACGACAATATCCCCCTTTGCCTTTCTCTCCCGCTCCCTGTTTTTTTAGCCCTTCAACACATCGCGGGTTTGGAACTTCCGCTGGGCGAAAAACCTAAAAAAGAAATCGCGACTGTTAGTTGGCCACTCTCTCCGCTTGGAGTAAATTTGAATTTTTCGCCGGCGATTCCACGAGGGGATCCGGGGATGCGGGGCTCCAAGGGCGGGCTAGGAGCACGGAGGGTGCCTCCGTGGAGCACTGTCATATGTGGTTGGAAATTTGGAATCTGTTTGCAACCCCTTCGAGCGTATCCGTTTCCTTCTGTCGCGTGCGTTTCCCATCCCAGGACCTCGCTTTTCCTCGCATTTTCCCCCACGTCGCGTCGCGTCGCACTTGTCGTATGCGTATTTATATTTTCCCTTGTTATGCTTTTTCCTCGCACCAACCATTGTTGTCTTCCGCTCCTGCTCTCGTCCTCGCCTCGCGCGCGATTTGAATCTTTTAAGTGAAATATTGTCGAAATCATTTATGCTCGAGTGGGCCAGCTCTTTTAAGGGGCCACTGTACGTCCTCGTCTGGGCGAGGACGAGGCAACACGTACACCTCGAACTCCCTTAATTGATAAACACGAAGAAGTCACGGAAAAGGAGCTTAAATCTCGCCAGAGATAGTCAAAAAAAAATCTAAGGAAACTCAAAAAGCAGATAAAACTCGAGCATAAAGTTTTACGAGGCTTCTTGGCTTGCAATCAGTTTGAATAATTACCAGAACGTGCTTATGGTTTCGGGAAAAATGGAAGAAAGGTAAGAAATTTTGGTTTAATACGAAATTTTGGAACTGGATTTCTTCAGAAATTAAAAATAATAAAAAGTGAAAAATAAACAAGTCAAATTGATAAAAAGAAGACTTGCTATAATATTTTCACGAATTTTAATTAATTTTTTCAAAAGTTGTCGATTTTGGACTGTACTAAAAAGAAGATTCCGTAATATAATTAAACGATGTACAGTTCTTAAATCTTATTAACCTTTTTAATATATAATAATATCATATTGATTGCATTCTACCTCAAAAATATAGTTTAATCTTAGGAAAGTCTTGTCTATACCTAAGTCAATAATATAAGAGGTCTTCTTCCTAGTCTTAATTTTATTTTAAACCTTTTTAGCACAAATAATTGCTACAGAATTTATTTAATTATTTAATGTTACTTGAAAATCTCTTTAAATCCTTTTCAGAAATCTCTCCCAATTGTAAGCTGTCAAGCAGACAACTTCCACGACTAAATCTTCATCTTTTGTGGACAAAAAGTGCTAGCCAAGTTAAGAGCAAGCCCATCAATCATCCGGACAACACAGCATAAATCAAGCTGAGAGTGAAGCAGAAGAGGATTGGTTTGGCCGCCAGGCAACCATTGATAGGCAGGACCATCAGCAGCAGGATGATGAGCCATTCGCCGATATCGAGCTTAAGCGCCACTTCCGGCATGTGCCATACCCGGAATCCATACCAGTCTCAGCTCAATAATAATAATAATAAAGCAAAATGCTTAGAGCACAAGGAGAAAGCGGAGGAAGACCAAGGAATCCGCCTGTTTATCTACGCCGCATTGTATGTGGGAACCTACATATGGGTGTGCCTGGAGGGCAGCGTGGGGATCCGTGGCGCAGAAGGGGCCTTCCATACGGCGGGGCACACATCACATGTTGTTGCGAGTACACACGTATGTTGCCTGCAAGCGATAGCGTCGGGACGGCGCCATTTTTTTCTTTTTTTTTGCTTTTTTGGCAGCCAGCCGCCGCTGCTGCTCCCTTTTCCACTCGCACAATCTTGGCCAGCAATCGCAGGCGGCACATATGTGCAATCATGTGCAGGACCAGCGCCCGCTCGCCCCAATCGATGGTTTCCTGTCCCGCTCCGGCCAGCTTTGTGGCGACTCCATTTTGGCACTTGCCATTGGCGCTCCCTGGGAAACACGCCCCCTGCTACCTCCGGCGCATGCTCCGGCATTGTGCTCTGCAAAGAGTCCCCCGACCGAATCGAGCTCGAATTTCGAAAGAGAGCCGACCGGACCACATGGACCATTCTCAAGCGCATCTGCTTAGTGTCAAATGGGAGCGGCGCCAGCGGATGGCGGAGGATTTTTCCATCAACAAAAAAAAGGAAAAAACCTAGATAAGATAACTGCTGCCAGTGCAAGCTGCACTTGTCCAGCACAATCCTGGGCAATCCCAGCAAGAAATCATAAGAGCGTTAAATTGAAACTTGGGATTTCACGCAGCTTAAGTTTTTTAGCAATTATAATGCTGGCTGAGGATGGGCTGCTGCCCCGGTCCTCATCATAAACAAAACAGGCGTTAACACTTGTCATTCGCCAGACAGGAATATGTCACCTGTGCCCGCACCCATTCATCCCGAATTCAATCAACACTCCGCCGGAGTCCGGGCGGACCACCCTCATCTATAAATCTCGGTGCGTTCGAAAGGGGAAAAAAAAAAACAATCTCTCGCATAAATTCCTATTTATGGCCCACGACCATTTGAACCTTTTTGTGCGATGCACACACAATCAAAAGTCGATTAGCATTCAGGGCAGAACGGAGGACGGAGGACGAAGGACTCAGGACAAGGGGCAGTTCCCAGTCCGAACAAACAAGCTACAAATAGGCAAACGCAGGTAATCGCATTTCGCATTTGAGCCTCTGCTCCTGCCGAAACCAATTTCCAACCCCCTTCTCGTGTGGAAAATCTGCTGAAACACAATGAAAATATTTTTGCCACATCCACACACAAGGGGTTGGGCGTTGGTTTTGGTTGCCCTGGGCTGTGGTAACCTCCTCCTCCTCCGCATTCTCCCTTCCCCATTCTGTGTGACAAGTACAAGCCACTTGTGCGTTGATGATAATTTTCGAACCATTTTTTGGGGGGGAAACATGGGAGCTGGAGCCCGGTAGAGATATCCCTGAAATCGGCTTATGTCGCCTGTGCCATTGTGCTGACACGGCTGCAGAAACGGGGCTTTTGTCTTAACGCCCAACGGCCAGTCGAGTCCAGGAGCCAGTGTCCTGCCCACTCAGGTGATTTATGCTGAGTTTTAATTTAAATGCAATCAATTTGAAATACCTAACCGAAAATAGTCTCCAGAAAGTGGACTGAAGATTAGATTGTAAATTGAAATTGATTTTAATATGACTTGGAATAGTCTTAAGGAGCAAAAAATAAAGTCTTAGAAAATATACAGTATTGGGACATGAATTCTATACATTTGATACATTAATAATTATAATTTCCTAATAAGATGCCTATTCATTTTTCACTACGAAAGTATACAAATAATACTCATCTGCACCAAGCCTTGAGACAAATCACTAACGCGACAAGCTGAAAAGCACTAGATTCTAGTTAACGCGATATGTTATCGACTTTTCGACGTGGGTTCGTATAAAATGAATACTCGAAAATCTATAGAGTATAAAAACTATACATTTGATATAATTAAATTAATTATATTATTAAATATATACTAAATATATAAATATACTATATATATATATACTAAATATAAAATAGTACTAAACTAATTAATACTGCTTGAAAATATTTTTATTTTTGGGTATTTTTTGGGGTAGACTTAAAATGTTTTACATACAAAGTAAAATAAGAAACATGGTTTCAAAATTAATATTCCTAAGTAAAATCTAAGAAAAGGTACTGTTTCCGTTATAATTTATTGATTTATAAGCACAATAAATGTCCTTAATGTCAATACTTAAAAGTTTATTTAGAGATCCCCCAAGCGCTAATTAATAAACCAAAGCCCTGCCAGGTGAGTTGGCCGCGAGCAAACATCATTAGGATCATTAGGAGGAGAGCTTTAAAAACCAAATTCAATTATGTCAAACCGCCAGGTCTTATCTAGATGCATTATCCCTGGGCTAATGAGTCGCTCCTAGGCGCGGATCCTTATCGGAAGCCAAGGAGCGCGGACAAAAACCGCACAGCGACTTAAATGAAATCAATTAAAATTTATCACATGCCAGTTGCTTCATTAAGACACAAAAGACGCACCCAGCAGCAGGAGCAGCAGCCGAGTCCCCAAGGTGCAATTCGTTATCCAGTTCGAGGACAATGGCGGTCAGGATGCGGCTGCCTTGTAATTTGTCCTGCCAGGGAGACAGCGCGTCGTTGTTATCGGCTTAAGGAAGACAATAAAACGGCGTCGGCGTTTGTCGCTTTAAATAATAAAAACATTTGATTTGCCAACTCTGGCACGTGGCAGGACCACGGCCAGGACCAGGACTCAGTTATCCGAAACTGGCTGGGAATGCGCAAGCAAATCGCAGATAAAGCCAACGCGTAAATTAATGGGCGGCACGTGGCACTTGCTACTCCGGCAGTGGATTGAATTGGACAGGATGGGTTTGGCTTGGCTCACAGATTGAATTGGATCGCCGGACACGCTGGGTGGTCCATGTGTGGGATCAGCTTATGGCCAGCAAATTATCGCCTCTGTATGAGGACCCTGAGGATGATGGCAAGCGATGACCCCCAGTGTGTTTGCTTTGCGGCTGATAATTGAGGCGTAAATGTTGGCACACGTCCGGAGTCAGGAGTCCGGACCGCCGCACGTCCGGGGCTTAAGTTGATACATTGTCGCCGCATTCACGGAGTGGAGTTTATGAGGCGGATTTATTCGCCATCCCATACTTCGACTCCTTCTCCCCCAACGGCACTCCAAGCTCGCTTTAGTGTCCTGCCAACTGCCAACTGCACACAATGTTGGTGATAACCCTATCAAAATCGGAGTGCCAGCAGCTATAAGGATGCAGCTCATTGTCGAGTCCATAAAAAGTTAATAAACCCTCCAAGTATCAATGGCTGCAAACAAAAGAATTGGCTCATAAACAAAGGCGAGCTTTTGATTTTCCAGTTGACGTTGTGGTTTCAAAGCGCTGGGGCAAACCCTTTGACCATATGCGCTAATATTAATCGGTAGAGAGGTCCTACATATATATAGGAACAACCTAAAGGTTCTAGATTTTATATTCATAAATTGTTTTCTATAAAATATACTGGATATTCAAAGCATTATATATACTAGCTGTACCCTGCCAAACTGAAAAATTCTGCACTTTAAAATTTACTCATACAGTGTAACGAGTTTAGTATAGATTTAAATTAAGTCATTTAATACTTAATAATATCAAATGCATACTTAATAGTATAGTTTTTATACTCTAAAGTTTCAATTGTGTATTTTTGAGGATTATTTTTATAGCATTTCGAGTATTATTTATTTTTTCCAACATTGCCTGGAATTTATTGCTTTATTGTTTGTCGCGTTAGCGATTTTTATCAAGTCTTGGTCCTGATTAGTATAATTTTAATACTTTCGTAGTATCAAATAAATATTGTAATACTCAAAAGTATAAAATTAATATAATTAGTATAATTTCTAAAAAATAACACATTTAGCTCTTATTGATTGACAAATGTAAACACAAAGATAAATAAAGTTTCCGAATATGTACGAATTACTCATTTAATAATGGCAATAATAGTTTAAATAACCTGTAAACAGTCATGTCATCAGTGGTACTTATTATCTGCAGCCTTTTAAATATAGTTCTTAATATTATATTAAATTTTTAATTGTTAACATAAGATCATTACTGTTTTCAATACTCAAAAAATAACACACATTTACGAAACCTACCGAAAGGGTATCTCAACAGCAAAACGATTAGAGCCACCCCATAGTCAAGAATACTCATTCAAACCAAAATCACACCACCAAGGCGTGGATTACTGGATGGATTTGCAGGGGACGCCTGGCATATGGCCACTTGGCAGCGGTGAGGAATCGGCAAAGGATATGCTAACAAAGCCAAAAGATGGGTTAACAATTCTCAAATAACCACAGGACATGCACATGAGTGCATTCCGTTTGATTGTGGAGCATGTGTGAGTGCGTGAGTGACGAATAAGAAAGGTTTGGGCAGTTGTCTTTGATCCTTGATTGGACTCGGGACACTTGGGGACGCAGCTGGTCGAGTGATTGATGACGGACCCAAGACACAGATTCGAGGATTCCGCATCAGCGATTGCTTTAATCGAGTCAGCCGGCCGAGGTCCAGAGTCTGGAGGGCGCAAAAAACTTCAGTTTCAAATTAAATGGTGTCAACTTTGTGCGCGGGGACACCATAAAAACTGATGACCATAACAGATAAAATGGTTTTTTATGTTATTGCTACGCGCTGCGGCCAACTGCCAACTGCACAGAGGAACCGCAAAACAATATTTAAATTTCAAAAGTTGCCAGTGTACGAGTTAAATGAAGCAGAAGCAAGATTGTTGTCACAGAGCACAAGCACTTTCCACAGCGGCGGGTGGCCAAAAAACGGAAAACAGTGGCTAAAAAACAGAGCACAGAAAGCGATATTATTTGAAATAATAATAATGAGATCAATATTTATTGTTGACCTAGGAAAATTCTTTATTATTTAAACTTAAACTTTTAATTAAATGTGGTGTCCTTGTTGATCGGAATAAGTGTATAAAGGGAGATGTGTGTGAGCTCAATAATTATCTCTCTTATCTTATTTATAAATAAATATTACTATTATATAGTAATATAATAATATTTAGGTAAAGTCTTTACAATAAGTCTGGAATAATTATATTTTATTCGAAACCTTTGAAAACTTTGGAAATCATTTTCATAAATATATAAATATTCCTATCCTTGCAAAAGTATAAATATTAAGGTCTTCAAGAGGTTTCCTTATAATAAATAGCACTCTGGACAGACCACGCCCCCCAAATCGAATTGACACTCATGGCGGACACATTTTGGAAATTGATCCCAGGGACGTGCGGCATACAACTAAATAGTATATCCAAGTTGCGCTCATAAATCATAAATCAATAGGAGAGAAAAACCCTCCCGGGCAGAAAAAAAACCGCCCCATCTACTGCGACAGACCCCGGCTAATGATGTCTTAAAAAACGATTCGGCTACTGGTCATGTGACAGAAAATGGGGACAATCGATGTCCTCAGGTCAAACGCATTATCAAAATTGCCGTTTCAGCTGCCGAGGAGCTGGGCGTCGGCCTGGGAAATTGAATTTCCACTACCCTAAATGGGCAGCAGCGGCGGCACCAGCAGCAGCGGTAGCGGCAGCGGCAGAGTAACAATATTTTTCCAAATCGGCTTTAAGTCATGAAAAGTAATAGACAACCCACCGCTCGCAGTAAAAAGCAGATTGCGAGGAGCGCCAGGAGACGATTGTGGAACACATGCTGTGCGCATATGATGACTGACGACGACGATGATGAGGCTGGGCCGCTTATCACAAGGGAACAGGCACACGCTCGCTGGTCGAGCAACATGTGAAGCATCGGAGGATGCCTAAGCTCCCGAAACATGTTTATATTCAAAGCATTAAATAGCTAGGCTGTAAGTGCCAAAAAGTACGAAATGGATACGAGCCAGGGGTTTAAGAAAGGGTTCGGTTACAGAAGCAGTTTTTAAAAGGAAACAAAATATTATTAAATCGTTTCATTGCTGAAAGTTATTGATATTATTACGTCACAAGTGGCTTTAATTTGAAAGAATTATTAAAAGAGGAATGTCATTTAAATATATATTTTCATGTCAATTTTTTAAACTATACATTCTGAAGTCATAAATTCTTATGTAGTATTCTTCCTTGAAAAGAATTCAGTGCTATTTTAAGACGAATTTCCTCAGATAACCCAAAAT
The DNA here is from genome assembly GCA_018153105.1 of Drosophila rufa. NCBI lineage: Eukaryota > Metazoa > Arthropoda > Insecta > Diptera > Drosophilidae > Drosophila > Drosophila rufa. Next base: position 19,326,894 of record JAECXS010000085.1, read on the forward strand.
AAGGAGAAATACCAATAACTTAAAATGAAGTATATATTTTAAACTTATAATTAAATAATAATCAACTCTAGCATACCTATTCCATGTCCTCCGGTATCTCCGAGTCCTCAACCGTTCGCGTCGCAGGAATGTACACTTTAAAAGCAAACTTGGACTTGACAAAGGAGCCGGTATTGAGCACGGTGCACCCATGCTGCTGGCTGCTAAAACTCTGACACGAATCCCCCAAGACTATCAGATCGGGCAGCGGATACAGCCACAGGGCGGGATCATAGTCCCAGTGCACTGGCATGGCAATCGGATGAATGGGCACAAGGTGACCCTGGCACACAATGGTCCTGGCAAAGTGCTGCTCAATCTGAGACGTGTCCTCGGGGAAATGCAACGTATTCCGGCAGAACTTGGCCATCAAATCCAGCCGACAGACGACGATCTGCTGCGTGCAGTACTGCAGCCGGCAGGGATTCGTGGCCAACTGGGTGCGGGGCCAGGCCTTCAGCAGTCCCGCTGCCAGGCACTCGGGTATAGGAGGACGTGGCAAAATATTCGGTGCCGTGGGATCTTCCGATGAGGGAACTAGAATCAAATCAGTTTGCTTCTTCAGCTGCTCGCAGCCGGCTGCCAAGCCACCCAAGGCGTCCAGGTGTTGACGCAGCTCATGGTGATTCCTGGTGCTAGCCGTAAACGGACCCATCAGCACTATGGCCTGCGGCGGACAGGAATCGTAGCCGACAAAGAGCTGACGCAGTTTCTCCATGACCACGGGCAGATCCAACCGCACATCGGACAGGAACACTATCGTAGTCTCCGTATTTGTTCGCTCCAGTTCCTGCAGACGGGGGGAGTACTTCAGCAGCTTGGCGGACTCACCGCCCCAGGTATTGGCGGTGCCGAAGAACGCTCGACTGCTCGTGGCAGGCTCTGCCGGGGGAAAGCCCAAGCCATCGACTAAAAGAGCATATGATATTAATAAGATAATATGAGATTGTAAGATACTACATACCCTTCAGCACTTCATTATTGTAGTTTCCCTCGGCCAGGACGAAACAGCCTTCGCAGAAGAAACCGGCGTGGAAGCGGGCGCCACTGAGATCCAACTGGACACAGCCCGTGGGATCCTCCACATAGAACTTGCCCTCCTTCAGCTGGGTGAGCAGGCCCAAAACGACTGCCTCCTTCATCGACGAGGTGGCCAGTAGGTTCTCCGCAAACTGAAGCTTAAACTTCTTGGCCTGCGCCTCAGCGCCCACGCCATCCTGGATGACTGCCGGGGCGAACAGGTCGTGGCGCAGGGTTTTCTGGAGCAGCATGGCATAACGTTGCTGCATGTAGTCCGATTTCATGCGGGGAGCCGTGAGCAATTGCCGAGGCTGTGTGTCCAGTTCAAACTTCTTTACCCGCGAATTGTAGCGAAAGCGGGGCACTGTGAATGCATCGATCAGGGCAAAGACGGTCTCCCCCTCGTCCAAGCCCACCCGGTTCAGCTCATTGATGGCCTTCTCCAGCGAAGCCCGCTCCACATGCGGTGTTGCTAGCTTCTGGCCCTGCAGGTTCTGCGTGATCACAGTCAGCCATTTGTCGCGTTCCGCTCCATCGAAGGGCAGCAGCTGTTCCGCCAGATAGGTGCTGTTCTCCGAGCGAATGAGGAATCCGCATAGCTTGAAGTTATTTGTAATTCGCTTTTTCAGCGTCAGCAGATCTGCATCCATTGCAGGTTTTGACTTCAAAACTAAAGTTTATTTTGGTTTTTCTGCCCGGAGGAAATGCGCGGGAAGCGGAAAGTGTGACCAAGGCTGGCCGTTTAAATACCCCATTGGTCTTTACGAAAAATACACCATTATACCATAATATACCAATTAGGTTTTAAATGTTACGTTACACAACACTTTTTCACTCAGACACAAAACTATCGACTTATCGTTATAACGTTCAAAGTTGGCGTTTGAATATTTTAGTTTTTTTTAAACATAAATAGTTTAAATGTCCGCACAAGATTGCTCAAAGTTCGATGACTTCCTGTCATATGTCGGAGATTTTGGAGCATATCAGAAGCGACTGCTCATGGTCATGATGCTGGCCGCCTTTCTGTATGGGTTCACCTACTTTGGTCACATATTTATGGTTCTCGTACCCGCCGATCACTGGTGCCGTATCAAGGAGTTGGAGGCGTTGTCCAAGGAGCAGCAGCTTGCACTGGGAATCCCCAATGACAAGGAGGGGAAATTCGAGAGATGTGCCAAGTACGATGTGGCCTTTGAAGTGGTCAAGATGAACACCTCGAAGGCAAACGAGAGCTGGCCCCAGATGCCGTGCGACAATGGCTGGATATACGACAAGGATCAGCTTCCCTACGATTCCATTGCCACCGAGTGCAATTGGGTCTGCGACGACAAGGAACTGGTCACCTACTCCTCCATCACTTACTTCTTGGGCTCCGTTCTGGGCTGCCTGTGTTTTGGCTACATCGCCGATCACTGCGGTCGCATTTGGTCCCTGGCCATGGCCAATTCCTGTGCTTTGATCGGCGGTTGCCTCAGTGCCTTGTGCAAGGATTTTGGCACTTTTGCGGCGACCCGGTTTATGGTTGGCATGGCCCATGATAATTGCTTCACTCCCATCTACATATTAAGTGAGTCCATGTGCTTTGAGTTGTGTTCTTCGCTAGTATTTTCTGTAACAGCCATGGAGAACGTCGGTACCAAGTATCGTCCTATAATTGGAAACCTGGCAATGGCCTTTGGATTTCCCCTGGCAATAGCGGTTATGCCTTGGATAGCCTATTTTCTGAGCAATTGGAGACATTTCGCCCTAACAATCGCTGTGCCCGTGTTGGTTTTGGTGGTAATGTGTTTCCTGATTCCCGAGTCCCCGAGGTGAGTTCGCTCTATATTTTGTAGTTGCTAAACAAAGTGTGACAGAAGTGCTCACTTGGATGCGCATGCTGAGACTGAACTCGAGGCACAGAGGGTGCAGTTCAATTCAATATTATTTTCAAAACCCTTTACACATGTTGATACCCTCATTCCAGTTGGCTCCTTTCGGTGGGCAAGATCGAAAGAGGCATTAAAGGCTTGAAAAAGGTGGCAAAAGTTAATGGAAAAACCCTGCAGGAAGCGGAGTGGCTGGAGATGCAGCTCTGCTTCGAATTAAACAATGCCAACCAGCATTCGGCGAAAACATACAATTTCCTGGATCTCTTTAAGACTTTTCGCAGGGCTGCCATCATTGTGATGCTAATCGTAAGCTGGGCTGTGGTGTGCCTGGTATATGATGCTCATGTGAGGATAATTTCCTCCCTGGGCACCGATGTTTTCATCACTTTTTCGGTGGCCTCACTGATTGAGATACCGGCAGGAATTTTCCCACTATTCCTGGTGGATCGAGTTGGTCGCAAACCCCTCATGATTTCTATGTTGCTGCTCTGCGCCATCTTTAGCTTCTTGGTCGGCATGCTGCGCGGGAAGTGGGAGACCGCGATAGCTGCGGTCTTTGCCAGATTCTTCGTCACTGTCGCCTACAATGTGGATCAGCAGTGGACCGTCGAAATCCTGCCCACTGTGGTGCGCGGCCAGGGATGGGCTGTTATCAACGTCCTGGGCCATTCGGCATTGCTACTTTCCCCGTTTGTTGCCTACACGGAGCACTTTTACCAATCCCTGCCCATGTTCATCATCACACTAATTTCAGTAATCGGAGCAGCAGTAGTAATATGTCTGCCTGAAACGAAGGGCACTTTTATGCCACATACTTTGGAAGAAGCGGAGAAACGATGGACACTACGTTGCAGGAATCGTAAAGCAAAGGAAAATGAGTGACATATACATCTTTTTGGAATTCCTGGTGCAGTCTGAAGGATAATGTAGTTTTATACCAATGATGCATAGGAGCTGCTCTTAAAGCCCGCGCCCTTTCGTTCAGTTCTTCGATAAATCATCGTTAAGACATCGATTAATTTGGTAAGTATTTTGGAGTGGTATTTTTTAATATTCTTTTTTGTATTTTTTTTTTCATATGATTTCTGTCTCAATTATGATTTTAAACACTTTGTTTATTAAAGCTCATTTTGTTGTGGCTATTAATCTTATATTTATTCTTGTACAACATAAAATTAACAACATTTTAATTTGAAATTTTGGTATTTTTCAGGTGCTCTATTTCAACGGCTGACATACGGTCACTCTGGTCAGCACGTGTACGAGAATTGAATTTGCTTGGTGTTTATTTGCTTCAAAATGGATGTTGTCAAGGAAGTCTTAGCGAAACACCAAAAGGAATTGGACAAATACAAGCCCATCACAGTAGACAAGCATCTGGAATGTCGCCTGGACGTGGGCACCCTGCTGATCACAGATCCCAACGACTTCGATGACCGGGAGTTGAGGTAAGCGGTTCGCTTCTCGTGGTGATTGCCGACTTCTAAAAATTGAGGCCACTTGCAGGGACAACAAAGAGGCTTACCTGGCTGCCTTGACCCGGGAAAATGCTCAGCTACTGGTGAACGCCATCTGGGAGCTGCCCACGGAGCGCGTGGACGAGAGCATTGTGGCCAAGCTGCCAGAACCAACAACAGTGCTGCCCCGCCTCCGGAAGGTGCCGGGTCCCCGGCCCCTGACCAAATGGGAGAAGTTCGCTAAGGAGAAGGGCATCACCAAGAAGAAGAAGGAGAAGAAGACCTACGACGAGACCATGGATGCAAGTTTTTTCCCCTAAACCCTTAAAGAATCCTAAACTTATGTATTTAATCCTTTTAGAAATGGGTGCCTACATACGGATTCAAGCGCGCCGAGGCCGAAAAGGCCAAGGATTGGGTCCTGGAGGTGCCACAGAACGTGGACCCCAACACAGACATGTTCCAGAAGAAGGTCGACTTGCGCAACGAAAAGGTGGCCAAGAACGAAATCCAGCGAATGCGGAACATTGTGCGGGCCAAAAGGGTCGATATGCCGCGCAGCGGTTACCTGGGACCAGAGGCAGCCTCCTCGAGTCAACTGCTGACTGCCGTGACCGTGGCCAAGTCCTCCACGGCATCGGTTGGCAAATTCCAAAACAAACTGCCCAAGGAGAAGGAGGCACGTGGTCTGGGCATCAAGGAGCTCATTCCGGGCGGCAAACGGAAGCAGTCGCATATCACACAAACGCCGGAGAAGGAGGCCAACCTCGATCTCATCAAGAGCGTGCTGAACAAGAAGCCCAAGCTGGACGTGGACAAGGCGATATCGATGCAGAAGAACGACGATCGACTGGCGTAAGTTTTCCCATTAAAATTATTGTAGAATCTCGACTAAAACTATTGTTAACCCCAACAGGCGCGAGGCGGAGGCTGAGAACCAGCCATCGAAAAAGGGCGGCAAGAAGGGCAAGGGCAAGGGCAGTCGCAAGGCGGTGGGCAAGAAGTCCAAGGGCAATCGCGGCCAGCGGGCTCCCGGCAAGAAGGCCCAGGCCGGTCGCAAACGTCGCTAGGGAGGGATTTCACACTTGCCTTAGGACAAAACTTTTAATTAACCGAAAAAACACTTTACACTTATGCTTAATAAATCTTAGCCATAAGACAAACGCAAAACTATGTTCGATAAAAACGCAAATTGACGGGTGCGGTGTGTCGCTTCAGATACTGGTAAACAAAGTTACGGAAAACCTTATTAAAATTCCGTATGGAAGGCCAGTGCAGATTGGCTGCGTTATCCCGCGGCGTGTGCCACACATCCGGGAAGGGAGTGGCCACCAAATGCAGGATAGGAACATCTGCAAATGAAAAAAGCCCCATCAATATGTGAAGTCTAAATAAATTTGAAACCGAACTTACTCTCCTCGAGGAAAGGACGATGATCGTCATCGACTAGACCGCCACTAGCGCGATTTAAAAACATATTATTGTTGCCCTCCAGCTGGCCGGCAGACCGCAAGGTCTTCTCAATCTGCAGCAGGCTAGTGTGAAGGCCATGGGTGTTCTCGTAAAAACTGGCGAACTTGGGATTGCGGGCACCGATTAGATCCAGCAGCACCAGCACTTCCTGTAAGTTAATTATTTATTAAACAATTGTGTGATATATGGGTATTTTACTCACTATTCTATCAATATTCCTGGGGGCCTGTTGAAATTGGCTTCCAGGATCACTTCGAGTGGCTTGGGCCAACGTCTTAGCCAGATGCTTGGAGCCATAGACAGAATCAGCATTGGTCCAGTCCTTGAAGGCCTCTTCGCCATCGAAGAATATGAGCTGGTGATAAAGGTTAAGGAGCATCATTAATTATTCACCCTAAACCTTTACCTTGAAAGTTTTTCAAATATCAAAAAATCGTTCCGGTTTTGTTAAGAGTCATGGTAATTTAGTTAGCAGTCAAGGTCTCTTGGGTTTATTTTATAAATATTATTAAAACTTCATTCTTTCCAGCTAAAGTTCTATGGGAAAATATCCGTCAAGGTCAATTATTGTTACGACTTTTAAGCTTACCATCAGTCCCACATCGTTGCGATTACGAAACTCTTTCTGCAAATACCCACTCAGGGTCTTGGCGGTGTTCAGGAGTATGGCACACGGCACCGCGGAGTCAGTGGCGCCCACGAATCCAGGATCGTTGGGAAAGTACTTGCTGTCGTAGTGGCAGGCCAGAGCCAGGAAGTTCTGGGCCTGAGGATTGATAGTGCCCACGACGTTGGCGAACGTAAGCTCGCCGAAAACTGGAACGCGCTGCTTGAACTCATCCACTTCCGCCTGGAAGCCAAGGCCGCTGAGCGACTGGACCAGGTAGTCGCGCACCTGCTCACAATTTCAATTGTGTCATTTGAGCTCGAAATATAATACTAAACTTTATGGGGCCCACCTGCCGATGCCCTGTGCTGCCAACGACGCGTGGCACCAAAATGGAGTCCAGAGTGCGGTTGAAGTGCGCCTCATCGTCGCCCCACTGGGTCACTCCGACCTGTAAGCAATGCGATGGGTTTATAGAGACACCATTTGTGATTTCCCGAGTGACTCAGCACTGCGGGGGTTATGGTTACCGCTCGAGCTTGTGGCTGCTGCTGGGCCTGGGAGGCTGTCAGCGGGAGGAGGAAGCAGAGCAGGCCGGCGAAGGCCATTAGCTTGGAGCCGATACCCATCTGGACGCTTGAGAGCTTGGCGGCGCACTAAGCGCGATCGACGCCTGAAAAATCGATCTTTACGGTACCGCTGTCGATGCTGCTGCTGCCTGGCCGTTGTTTTTGTTTTCGTTTTCGCTTTCCGTTGTCGTCTCTTTGGCGAGCATAGCCATGGCGAAAGCTTTGGGCCTCGGCTCTTGGGAGAGAGTCTCCAGCTCCGATCATGCTGCGAGAGCGACCGCATCTCGTAAAGCTTCAGAGCCCAACGGTCGTATGGGAAAAGTGCCCTGTGCTCGCTTTTGACGCGTGACCTCGATTAATTACTGGTGATAATAATAATTACCTTAATTAATTTGCTCTTATGTGAAGGTGGTTTTATTAGTGCCCAGCTACACTGAGAGATATGTTTTATTAATATAGATATTAAAATAATAAATTAATATAGATATTAATATAACAAATTTTAATTTTTTTTGTGGCTATCAATATCTTTAGTATTGTAAATACATTTAACTCTAACTACCGCCAGAAGTATTGATGAACAACGAAGGAAATAAATTGGGAACATAGCGAAGCCTTAAAGTTCCTCTTATCACTTTAGCTTATAATTCCCAAGTGCTTTTTTCTCAGCATTAAGCCAGGGGTTTTTTTTTTTGCAAGTGTTCTCAATAACTGATTTTGTTTACTTCTCTTTTAACAATTTACCACACATTTAAATAACAAAATAATATTGTTTATTTCTACTTAAGTTAAATTTTGAATTAATCATTTTAATATATATCATAAAAATCATAATCATACATATCACGATTTTGGTTAGCCACATAATCATAAATAAATCTCCGTAATATTTTAATCATATTTCGTATTGTGGGCCAATGCAGATTTTCCGCAGTGTCAGCTGCAGTGTGACGGACTTCTGGGTATTTTTGGGGTGCAATATGCATGACGTGCACACCTGCAAAAATGAATACAATAACATAAAATAGAAACAGTATTAATAGGTAAACTTACCTTTCTCTTTAAATGGCAAATGATCGTCAAGCAGATCATTCCCGTGTGATTTTATTTCGTGGAACAAGACATGACAGTCAACCAGTTGTCCGGCTTCCCGTAGCTCCTGTTCTATTGAAGCAAATTGGCTATGAATAAAATCAGTGTTTTGGTAGTAACTCGGAATAGTCTGATTGGGAGCTCCAATGTAGTTGAGAGTAAAGACAACACCCTGAAAAAAAGAGAATATATTAGATATTAAAAGCAAGAAAATATAGATCAAAATGTAGTTAGCTCTAAGTTCTAATAAATTTTATTTATTTATTTTAACAACACACCTCAAAAACCTATACATAGTGGCTCTATAAATGCTGTTATATATTTTTAAGGTAATCTTTCATTGTTATTATAATCTCATTTACTAATTAAGCCAATTTAGAAGCTCTTATATTTATTTTTACTCACAATAAGCTTCAAGGGTATAGCTTCCACCTTCACAAAGTGCCGTGATCCATCGAGTGTTGGGTTATCGGCAGGCTCCGAGCCCTGGGACTCATGACCGTCAAAGAAGACCAGCTAAAAGAAAACCTTTGAAATTATTTATTTATTATGAATTAATTTTGCCTGAGAACTTACAGCGAGACCAGTGTCTTCAAATGGACGCCAGTGTTTGGTTAACGGTGCTAAAGTCGTGGCCACATTAAGGAGAATGGCACAGGAAACCGCTCCGTCGGTGGCTGACACCAGGATCTCCTTCTCCTGTCCCTTCCTAGGACTTTGGCTATCGTAGTGGCAGGTGAATACTAGGAAAAGGGCCGCCTCCTCATTCAGAAAGCCCACCACATTGTTGATGTTGATGCCTGGGACAAACTTCCTCCGACTGGTGACGAAACCCATCCGCTGCAGTTCCTCCTCGAGGAAGTCCCGGACACGGGCATGCCCTGGGCTGCCGTAGTGGCGCGGAACCAGTAGCTTTCCTAGTGTTGCATTAAAGTACTCCTCTTCGTCACGGAACTGAACCGTTGGCTCCTGGCCAGCCCAACGCAGCATCAGAACATTTAAGAGCACGTAGAGTGCGGTCAAGAGAAAGCCAATCCTTCCGTACATTTGGCAATACGTCTTACCTGACCGAGATGCAACTGTGAAATGTTCCCAGAATTTGTTCCCTGTAACTAACGCATTCGTCTTGACGGTTGACAAACTTGTAATTAGCCAGAGCGACTGTTCCCAGAATCACTAATGCAGAATTAAACGGAACAGTTCGCAGGGGAGTAGCTTTTTCCCTGAACTCGAAATGGGAATAGTCACTTCTTGAAACGTAGTTAATTGGAGAAGAAAGGGTTTCAAGAACCTAATAATTAAATGACTTATTTAATATTTAATGTTTTGTTAAAGTTTTAATATTAAAGCTAAGAAATTTTATAAACCAAACTATGTAATAAAGAAAGATTAAAAAAAACTCTTCTGAAAGCAATCATGCATATTTCACATAGCTAGGTGTCCTGGTTTGTAGTCGAAAGTTCGGATTTCCTTTTCGAAACTCCTGTTGGAGTTGAGCGAACTGTCGCTCAGAGTCGGCTGGTTCGTCCGGCGCAGCATCCGCCTGGAGCGGAACTCATCCCGCGACAAGGTGCGCAGGCTGGAGCCCTGGTGCAGGAAGTTGCGGCGCGGCGATCGCTTGGATCCTGGACCGCAGCAGGGCGCGTGCCACGGCCGCTGATTCTTCCCAAAGACGTTGCCTTCGCTCAGCGTTTGGGGCAGTTCGTGCTTGAGGGTTTCCGGCAGGAAGAGGGCCAGTACTCCGCCCACGATTCCGAGGGCACCCAGAATGGTTAGCATCAGCGAGATGGAGACCTGGGAGAGGTACACCACCGGCGGCGACATTATCATGGCCACAAAGCCCATCGTGTGGATGAAGGAGACGCCCTGGGCCCTCACCACCGTCGGTAGGATCTCCGCCGCCCACTGGAGTCCAATGTTATAGCAGACGCTGGAGAAAAACCTTCCGGCCAGCGCCAGGTACCTCATGTGCGTCGGATTCCCTATATAGGCTGCTACCAAACTAAAGATGCCACTCAGCAAGGTGAAGACAAAGGAGCACCAGCGGCGACCGAAACGATCCAGGGTGAGAATCACCAGGATATTGCCCGGCAGCTCCGTGGCACAGGCGATCGTAAAGAAGACGAAAACGTTCTCCGCGTCAAGGAGACTCGCCGCCCTCACATGACCATCGTACACCAGCGACATGACCATCCAGATGACGATCATCATCAGCATGTAAGTTGCCATGCGCCGGTACCTGAAAATCGAGAACACGGTAAATTCGCGTCCGTGCATCTCCTCCTTGTAGAACTGCAGGCAGCACCTCTCGAACAGATCCATGATCCAGGGCGCCACACGCTTCTTGTTTGTCTGCTTCACATTCTCCAAGATCGCCATGGCCTTATTGATCTCACCCACGGACACGAGCCAGCTGCGATCGAAAAAGGGATTTCTAATTATTTCAATGATTTCCGTCCCTGCTCAAATTACCCACCGTGCAGACTCGGGCAGGACGCAGTAGGAGAACACCGCGAGCCAACAGGGCAGGCCGGCCAGGAAGGCGAATTTCCTCCAGTTTCCGGAGGCCAGCGCTATCCAGGGCAGCAGCATGGTGAAAGGCGAGTAGAACAGCATCAGCGATAAGTTGGCCACCAGCGTTCGGTATTTGGGGCCCACGTACTCCAGAACTGTGAATGAAGAATTTAGAAGGAAGTCAACCCGATGGATATGGGAAGAATCCTCCCACTTCCTTACCCAAAATATAGATCATGGTAAAGCAGGTATCGCAGGAGGCGCCGACAATAAACCTAAACGTGGCGAACGCGAGGAAGTTCTTGGAGAGACTGGTGCCCAAGCTACCAACGACGGCGAGGGCGCAGCTGCTGACCAGGGCCGCCAGCCTGCCGGTGTGGTCCGCAAAGTATCCGTAGGCGAGGCCGCCCACAATGGAGCCCAAGAAGAAGATCATCTGCGCGTAGGTGGAGTACTTGTCGTTCTCGCAGAGCCACCCAAACTCCATGGTGGCCGAGACGAAGGGCACCTTCGTTGTGTTGAAGACGTATCCGTGCGTGCAGGGCTTCGTTGGCAGGGATGTGTCGATGAGGGCACTCTTGTTGAAGGCATGGCGGATCTTCGAGTAGTTCGTGTCATACATACGGCACTGACTGTAGGAGCCATCCTTCTCCCGGGGAATAGAGAGATTTTTGCGCAACTCTTCTTCCCTGATCAGCTCCAGCTCTGGCTCGAAGCAGTAGTAGTCGATGGGAGGCAGGGTCATGAACAGCTGCCCCAGGTAAACGAAGGCAGTAATGTAGCAAAAGGGGATCATGAACAGGATCAGCTGCCACTGGAAGCGCCCGAACTGGCCGATCATCGGCAGAAGGTCATCGAAATCGATGTAATCGGACGCCTCCCAGGCTTGTTGCGAGAGCGAGGTGGTGCGCTTCTGTGCCCATTCTCCGGTTCGGGTTGTGGAGCTTAAGTTGTCGAGCGAGTCCACGGCCTGAACGGATGTTTCCCCCGTCTTCGAATCAAAGGCGAGCCTGTTTTCGGATTTTTACTCACAGACAAACTTATTGTTGAAATCCCGGGTACTTACTTCTTTTTGGAACCTCCCCCCGGCTTGTCGTCTTTACCGCTCGTTCCTTTGCGGTTTTCATTATTTGCCATATTAATTATCACCATTAAAATGTCAGCTCTGACAGAAAAGATCTGGGGCCTTGGTTGACAGCCAGCTGGACAAGATAAGACAAGTAGAAAGCTCGACTGTGACACACCAGGAACCCAAAGCTTTCTGTGTTGAAATATTTTCTTAATAGACTGTGTTAGAAAAATAGCGCATTAAAATTTAAAAATATATAATATTTTTGCTTAAAATATCAGAAAATTGCCTTGATTAAGTTATTCACTGAGAAAAAAGTTCTCAACGTTCTCTATTTTGGAATTTTCTTCTCAATAGCATCACAAGAACAAAAATACCAGAATCGAGATAGAGAATTCTCACATTAAGAGCGGTTTTTTATCATTGATTTAAACCAATGTCATCTCCTTTTTTAAAAACAAATCGTTCTCAATAAAAATAGAAGTTTAAATTAAATTGAATTATTTTTTGAGCTTAGGAAACACTGACTTAATTTTACATTTCTTCTGTAATTTAATTTGTGAAATCTAATATTTAATATTAAATTGTGTATATTTAAAGTTAAACTCGACGAATATTACTATACAAATTATACTAGAAATAAGTACTCACACATTTTTACAACACAATTGTTACGGCTTGACACGGACTTGATCGCCGGACTGTCAAGCACGCCAGACCAGCACTCGACCAAACGACCCACTTAGTCAAAATTAAAATTGAGATCTTCTTATCTTCAAAATCGCTTTTCTCGAAATAACAAAATCGATACCGATTTCCCCTCGATTTCAAGAATGCCTCTACGATATAAAGTGAGAAGAAATGTTCTTGGAAAAAATCGTTCTGCATTTTTCAGGGTGTTGTCTTATTGCGTTCTCCTGACATAAGAAATCCTCCTTCTCAATAAGGCATCTTAAACGCTTACATTCTTTGATTACACAATTTAATCCGCTCTGACTTGTTAAAATCCTTGTATTATCCTTCGTGATGACTTGATGATTTTCCATACCCCTGATTTGGCTTCCATTTCCGGCTTGGTAGCGACAACTGGAGCACAAAATCGGCACTGTCATTGACTCGTAGTGAGGAGGCCTTTCTGGCGCCATTCCTCCTCTGGAGGTAGTCTCATCCCGAATGCTCTGCACGTTAATTAAAAGCTTACGCAAATCCAATCGAAAACTAAGCCAGAGGAGCTGTGGTAATTTGTGGTATTGGAAAAGCCAACTCAGTTTGTGGCTAATTGCAGGAAAATTCGGTCTGCCGCAGTCAAGATGCAAGGAGTTGTGCCAACGAAACCGCCTGTTGCTGTTGTGATTTTTACCCTGGCAGCGCATGCGTGATCCTTGGGGGTACCCGCACTTACAACCGATTTCGAACTTTCATTCATAAAAGATGTTCGAACTTTTCGAAGCAGAAGCCACACTGGTTGCCTTCGGAGGCGGCCTGTGCCAGTCCCGATGCGACTTTCAAAGACGGCGGTTCGCTTCTGGATCGAATATACCGCAGAGATCCCATAGTTTTGGGCCACATAAATACGCCCGGTCATGCCACATAAATCAGTGTCATAAATCTGCGCGTCTTGTGTAAGGAATAATGTGTCAGTGTCCGTGTCCCGAAAGCAGCAAGGCTATATCCTAGATATCTATCTGCGGACTGCCAAACAGAAGCTCGGGCAAAGAAAAACAACCAAAGCAAGCAAATTAGCCGTTTGGCGGGAAACAAGAATAAAGATAAAGGTGGAAGAGTCCTTGTGCCAGCGAAAGTGCCGAAAGTCAAGTGAAAGTGGCGGCAGCCGTTCCTGAGCTCAAATCCCTCAACTCAAATGTTCATCCGAGTCGCGAGGCGTGAGTAACTGCAAGATGGCTATCCTGGAGTCTTGTTGCTTCTGGAAGGACGTGCGGAGTGGCAGCTTTGCCTGTGCCGTCTACACGCTGGTAGGTCCTGTTTATGAATAATTTAGCAACGATAAGATGTGGCTGCGAGCCGGAGCACATGTACAAATATCAAAATTCCCTTGGTAACCTTTTGTGAAAAGTTGTTGGGCTTTTTGGTAACTTTTTTAATAGAAGCATAAAAAAAGTTACTAATTTTTGCTAACCCAGTTGGGCACAACTGGAAATATGTTTAGAAGCAATTTAAAAGTCACTGCAAGCCATATATTAAAAGCATAGCATTAACCAAACTTTTACATTCGATTAAAGAAAGTTATTTGCATTTTTATTTAACAATTTGGTTAAAGGTAAACAATTTATTATTCAATATAAATATTTATTATGCTTGAATATATGCAGAATATATTAAAAGGCAGGAGTTGTGTGAACTTTCCCCGTCTAATTAGTAATAATAAAGTTACTAGTTTTTCATCAGAGCTTCCTACTACAAAATAATACAGAATAATTGACTGCTATTATGTTTCTGTATATGACAGAAAGGCAGCCTGTCTAAATTGTTTAACACAATTCGGCCTACTATATTCCTTCAGCAATACAAATGAATCTAAATGTCAGAAACAAATTAATTGTGTTTCTCGTTATACAAATTATTCCGCTTTGATGCCTGTCATATAACATTTCCCTAATTGATAGCTGTCAAAAACCATAAATTATAATGATTTACTTTGAAATTAACCGGAAATACCTCTAAGCAAGGAGGCTTCCTCGAGGAAGGAGGCGCTCTTGAGCAATTACGACACTCAATTTGCACTTGATCTGGATTTGGGAGAAGGAACCTCATTTCGGGGCTTCTCGCACAAAATCCGTGTGTCGTAATTTCCGTAATTTCCGACTCCCCTTCCTTATGTGTTCCCTGCACTTAACGAAAATATAACTTTAATTTGCACAAAGAAATATTTATAATATTAAACATTTGACATGTAAATCTGCATTGCCTCTGATGGAAAGATACTTCTGTTGATTCGCGGTCGTAGATTCCAGTCCCGGCCAATAGGCGTGTATTTTTTCCATTTAAATATATTTATATGTAATTATATTATTATTTTCAGAATAATTATGTATTTATTCAAAAATATATGTAGTTTTTACTTCCAGTGTAAACTTTTTACCTTTTATTATATCCAGGTTTACTTTGGCTTCTCGACGCTTATGTTTTTGTTCTACCTGGTCGAGGAGCAGGAGTTCCTGCTGGGACAACGGGCCCAGCCGATGGGCGAGAGCCTGCTGGAGAAGGGTGATGTGACTGTAGGTGAGGCCGCTGCTCCTTCTGTCCTTCCCTTAAACCCGAGAGTTCGTGGCGAGCAACTCAATTATGTGTGATTTATGCCTTTTGCAGCGACTGTGATATTCAACGTTTTGTTTCTCTTTTGCTCGATGCTGATGGTGCTGTCCTCGGTCCTGTTAATTCTGGGCCTCCAGCAGGTGAGTGTGTGTGTGACCTCCGAAACTCCCTTCCGACCACATCTTTTGGTGGGCTTGCAGAACAGGCGCCAGCTGCTGATACCCTGGATCCTGTTCATGCTGGGGGACCTCCTTATCGAGTGTTTCCACCTGGTGCACTTGACCCTCTCCCGCCGCGTCATATTCGATCCGATTGTCGGTTTCATATTCACCATGGACTTTTTTATCCTGTGCCTCAACGTGAGTTTGTAACACTGAAGAATCACCATCACCATCACCATGGGTTACCCAATCACCACACTTGCTTCATTTCCAGCTCTACTGTCTGCTGTGCGTCATTTCGCAGTACCAGGCCTTCCGCCTGCAGCGCGCGGAGCTCCAGCTGGCGGCCACAGCGGGGTCGGTGAGTATTCGGTGAATGTGTTGTGCCTTCCCCAAGTATGCTTACCTGCCCTTACCCCGACAAAAACCATGTGCCTCCAACCCAAGCCTATTGTGGTCTTCACAGCAGCCGAGAAACTAAGCAAATCGCAGCAGCAGCAACTGCAGCAGCAGCAGCAACAGCAGCAACAGGGTCTGCTGCAACACCTGGAAGCCGGATGCGAGAACGGAAGTGGGAACGGGGGTGGAAAGCGTCGGCGTATGATGACCAGCCCGCTGATCACCTCGCAGCGGCTCACAAACTTTTCGACCATCGAGGAGGAGGAGCAGCAGTCCCGGACAGGTGAGGATTAACATGCAACAATGATTCGCAACTAAAATCGGATGACACCCACATTTAGGCCATAGTGCCGAGCAGCCAAACGGAGAGCACATGACCCGAATACCAAGTATATCTCTGGCCTCCAGCCCGACAGCCGCCCCCGGCAGTGATGCAAGTGCAGTTCGTCACTAAGCCAGCCCTCCGTTACGTGTGCTTTGTTCCCAAATCACCCAAAATGCAGAGATTTAAGCGAAAGTTGAGATATTTTTACAAATTGATTGACCTGAGAGGGCAGAAAAATAAAATGACATTTCGAAGAAACACGCGCTGGGCGGCATCCTTTTTCTATTTTTTCCTTTTCAGCGGAACTCGGGCTCATTTCATTTGCATGCTTGCTCCATGGAAACGAAACTGCAACTGACTGAGGAGAGAGCCAAAGCCTTATACCAGGAAGTCATAAAACCTTTGCCTGTCAGTCTCCGAACAAGCCATACCAACACGTCGTGTCACAACTGGGAAATACAGGAGAACTTCCATACTTCAGAATCTGCTCTGATATAATTATAATTTTAATTATTTTTTATTTTTATAATTTAAAGTTTTGTATCTTAATTTAAGATAAATATTCTGGAAGGCTTATACAAATCTGGGAGCTTTGAAATCTCCAGTAAATGTGCATAAAAGTATGCTGTAAAACTTTATAATCTTTTTTACTCCCTCTTAATATTTCCTTCTATAAATATTACTTTTTTTATCTTTAATTCTATGCATTTTTTTAGCACAAATTCGGTTTTAAAAAATCAAAAACTTTAACAGAGGCTATATATGTCTATTCCGAACACTTCGCCTTTAAGAACTTCAACTGTATTCCTTTAACAAAATTCCGTTGCTTGACAATGCCAACAGGATGTGAGCTCCGTTTAAGCTCGAGCTCCTTGTCAGGCCAAACTATTCAGTCACTCAAGTAAATGACCCCTCGTGTCGACGCCTGACTTTTTGAAATAATTATTCAAATGTTTGAGCTTCACCCGAGCAGACAGCCGCAGGTCGTAAAAAAAAAAAAAAAAAACCTAAAACAACAAGAGGCCGAGGCCGAGGCCGGGGGAAAAAAGTGAACTTTTAAAACTTAATTAGCTTTTTGGAAAATGCTGACTAGACCCAAGGAGAGTCAGGGATTGAGCACGGGTTAAGTGGTTTTAGTTGCCGGGTAATGATATTCAAATTATACTTAAAGGTCTTAATTAAAAACCTTTTCCGAGATAAACCAAACCTAGGATCCATGGCACATGAACCTGCAAGGACTACCCACAAATGTCATCAGTCCACCAAGCGAGAAGTGTCATTAAATGGTACTTAATCACTCGGCTAAATTGGCTCTGTTAATTAAACCCCCAGGTGGAGATGCACTGACAAATGACACCGGCCCCTGGCTGCTTCCTTGGAGCTTGGATGAGCGGTTTAGGGCTACAGCACCAGGGCTTCCTGACCGCCAGCTCTCGATGACAAAGGATCCGTGCGCCATCCGCAAACTAATGTCCATCTTCTCGACTGTAAAATGGCCATGATGCGCCAGCTGTGACACTGGAAAAAATATTTTTCAAAGTGCCTGCACTTTGGATTATTCAAACAAAAAAAACAGTTCCCTAACTTTGGCAGAAAAACTTGAATTTAATAATATTATAAACAGTATTTAGAATAAAGGGAAATAACAACAATTACTTTGTATTGTTAAATTAGTTAAAAAATACATACCTAAAAATATGCCTTTAAAATCTGCATGTCATTTATCGCACACAAACTTCTCATAGCATACTTTCAGTCAGCATTTTAAGCTATTTCAAAACACTTTCGATTTTATTTAATAATAAAAACCCATGGCTGACATTCTAATTATGACAATTAATTCTCTTTAAAAGTAACATCTCTCCTATTTTTCCAATAGAGTTAAATTAAGTGTAGTTTAATTTTTTTCGCTCTGTGAAAGATGTGACTGAACACTGAGCAGGGTCAAAAGGTATGCACACACATGCCGATGGACACAATACAACCTCCACACACATGGAGAGTCAGCGGAGTGGGCACTGTTATTACATTTGTGAAAAGTCGCATTTGTGCTCAAATATTGACATTGCCGCTGGCAGCTACATTTCCCACATTCCTAGGACACCCGAGTCCTTCCTCTCACAACTGGACATTGTTTAAGAAATACAGATAGACAGAAAAATCTGGCATAATGGATTTCTAAGTGGCGGAATGCAGTGGAAAGTCAGTTGGATAAATATGAAATTTCCAAGTACCCAGGATTCCTGGGCAAACACACATGATTAAGAGTTAAAGCTTTGTCTAATGGTTTTGCAATTTATTTATGTTCTTTTTGGATACCAATAGTCGTGTAAATGAATATTTGGAATTACAATCTCTCCGCCTGACAGCGCTTTGAGCCTTTGATGTTTACTTTTTTGGCCCAGCAGGCCATCCGGGCGGAATTCATCGATTTAGAATCCGTGGAATGCTCGTGTAATTACTCTCGAATGGTTTTTGTTCATAAAATCGAGTATTTCGGCACTGTACAAGAGTGAGCAGAAAAAATATGTGCTGGCTGCCATAAATGTATTTAGGATTTAGCATACATAAAAATGTTTACAACCCCTGCAAAACGAAAAATAAGCTATAAGCTGGAAAAATGTTTTTTAAAAATGTGTTTCTCGCATTCACTGAGGTGATTTTAATTAAAAATGAACAGACTTTTTAAAAATACATAATAATGAAAGGTCTAAAAATGTGTTTAAGCAAGTTTAAACTTTACATATATTTGCACAAACTGCTTTCAAGAGAGAAAAATAAGTCAGAATAAGTGGGTGTGCATATTTAATATGCAGATCTGCTAATAACCCAGGCTTTGTTAATATTGTTGCATTCCTGGAATTGTTGGCTCCTTTCAAAGGGAAACACACGCATGCAGCACGCGCAACGCAAATCCTGGGATTTACTAACAGCATTTTCAACAGTCAGCATCTGGCTTTTTGCCTGGTTTCCTTAAAGTTTCCATTGTGCGGCACTTAAGGGATATAAGTGGTTGTGCACCACAATCCCAGGATACCCCTGGATCCCACACACACGCACACAATTGACAATAAGCTCACTTGCACGACGCTGAAACGCGCGCGCTTTCTATCTAATTGCTTAGATGGCCGGCCGCCGCTCGTCCCCGAGTCCTGCTGATGCCAGGATAATGACTTTTCCATTAGCGCGTGAGTGCGGCAATATTTGCCGAGCGTCTCCGGCTGCTTAAGTGAAAATTTAATTAAAGCATAAGTGAAATCAAATGAAATTCCAGCTCCCGATTGGCGTGCATCGAACTTTTCGACGAAATATTTATATAGATAGCAAATAGTAGTACATCTTTGATGAGACGAGGAGCAAGATGCAAAGTTTGACAGCTCGTTGGAAGCGGAAATGTATCACAATGGCGCTGTCTAACTTTTTCCGGTGCACACATCGCTCTCTCACACAATGAAAATTGAAAAACTCGTGTGTATTTAACCCAAGAGACGGCGAAAACATTCTCCATTGTGCGAGTCGCTCATCGGATTAAATTAAATGTTAAAATTTTTAAGGCAGCTTGCCTTAACTTTTTCCCCCTGCTCACGCAAAAAATATTAACAAATTGTGAGACAAGCTAAAAAGGACATGCTTTTCCTGCCTTTGGCAGACTTTCTGGACTTCCACTTGATTTATAGCGTATGACAAGTGGGTAAAGTTTGCTATGAATATGAGTACACGAAGGAAAACAATGAAAAATCAGGGAAATAAGCCTTGAAATTATAGGATTAATGGATTAAGAACTAAATCTGGAGTGCGAACTTGCAAAGTACGGAAAATTCAAGCCAGAATATTAAATGAGGACAATATTATTCGCTATGTATGGCTTTTTAGTTTCTTCAAAACGTTCAAAACATAAATTCCACGCCAGTTTTTTCCTTAAATATCTTAAGAGACTCCTTCTTTTTTCCTAGTGTGTGTATATTTTAAAAGGCAGAAAGTAAACAAACATTTTGGGCAACTTGACGCTTGACGAAAGTGGCAGCCAGTTTGTCACTTGCTTTATTGCGTATACGCAGCGTGGCGACCGCCAGAGATGTGAGAAGCGAATGCGGAAGGCTCGATATGAAAGTCCGTTGCCAGGAGGAAATTTATGTAGATTTATGTGTGTGCTCGCTTAAAGCACATCCTCACTCTCGCCGACGGATACGTGTCGTCTATACACATTCAATTAGAGAATTAGCATTCAGATAAAGTTAATATTTACGCACCAAGAGAGAGAAAGAGAGGGAAATGCCATAAAAGATGTAAGCATCTTAATGAATATTAAATGATAAAAACAATTTGGGCATTAAATTCCCGTTGCCTATTCATGAGAAATTCTAATTCAACATCAAATTCCTTCGCTTTAAGATGCCAATATAATTTGGCCGAGGGGAAACTAGCTTCTGATGGTCATTTTAGGGGGGCTTACAAATGACTTATTTACGTGGGCTGCTATATATATTTCTGGCCTAGGCAACACTAAGTGTTGTTAGGTGGAATCTGACATTTCCATTGAAAAGTTCGACATTTTTAAGCATAAACGTACTCAGAACGGTTTGACGTACGACTATCATTTGTGTTGTTTACAGTTACTTAAAAAAATCAATTTCGCAAAAAAATGGAATTAACTCGTGAACATTTTCGTGCGATCATTTTTCACAACTTTCGGCGTGGATTATCACGACAAGAGTGCAGCGATGAACTTAAATCTTTGTATGACTATGAAGCACCATCCTATAGCACTGTGAAAAACTGGTACAACGAATTCAATCGTGGCCGACGCTCCCTCAAAGACGAATTCCGCGAAGGTCGTCCAAAAACAGCCGTTGTGCCAGAAAACATCGATGGCGTACGTGAACTAATAATGCAAGACCGTCATGTAACATACCGTGAGATAGAGGCATACCTAGGCATTTCTTCCACCAGCATACATTCGATATTGCATGAGCACCTGGCTGTAAAAAAGGTTTGTTCTCGTTGGATCCCGCACAATTTGACAATCGCTCAAAAGAAGGCTCGTGTGGATTGGTGTAAAGAAATGCTGAAAAAATACGATCGCGGTGCTTCAAAAGACGTTTATAAGATCGTCACAGGTGACGAATCATGGATCTATGCGTATGAGCCCGAAACAAAACAGCAATCGACCGTGTGGGTCTTCCAAGACGAGCCAAATCCAACGAAAGTTGTTCGTGGAAGAAGCACTTCGAAGCAAATGGTCGCCTGTTTCTTCGCAAAAACTGGTCATGTGGCTACTGTTTGTCTTGAGCAACGTAGGACGGTCAATTCTGATTGGTACACCACCATTTGTTTGCCTGAAGTCTTCGGTGAAATTCGAAAAACGAACAAGGGAAGACGAATCATTGTGCACCATGACAATGCGAGCTCTCACACATCGGCTCAAACCAGCGCCTTTTTGACTGGCCAAAACGTCGAATTGATGGGTCATCCGCCGTACAGTCCTGACTTGGCACCAAATGACTTCTTTTTATTCCCTCACATCAAGAAGAAAATGCGTGGTCAACGATTTTCGTCGCCAGAAGATGCTGTTGAAGCATTCAAAAACCATGTTTTTGAGGTGTGTCAATCAGAGTGGAAAAAGTGCTTCGAAAATTGGTTTGAGCGCATGCAAAAGTGTGTAAATCTTGATGGAGAATATTTTGAAAAACAATAAAACTATTTTCCTTAATAAATATTCGTATTTTCATTATTAGGCCAGAAATATATGTAGCAGCCCACGTAATAACAGAAGGACCCAGTCAAGCAGCCAAGTGTAAACTATAAACTGCTTTCGGACTAAAGCTGGCTTAAAGCAGCGCAAGGGATTTTATGGAATTTCTGCAGACACATATTGAAGTCAAATAACTAATTAGGACATAAGTCGGCAAAGCATTCGCATTAGCGACGAGCAGCCGTTTGTCAGCAATAAATCGTCAAAGTAAATTATGCGGAACGCGAGGGGCTCAGACATCAATCTTGTGACCCCGAAAGCCGTGGGCTTAGATGACACCTCAGCGTGGAGATGCGCTGGAAATTAGACAGATGTCTCACATGTGGAGCAGGCCCATTAGGACTGCTTCCCGGAAACCGTAAGCCAATTTTAATTGAGCCTCTTTTTCTGGCGCGCTTCAAAGCGAAATGAGCGCGCACACTTCGAAGACAAAAGCAAACATCGGACCTTTTTTTTGAGGCACCATGGCATTAGCATACTACACAGCAAAGGGTTCACTCCTAGTCCTTGCTGAAAACAAGTATCCTTTTCGCAAATAAAACCCCGGGAACCAACAACGCACTTCCCTCTGTCTCTGTTGTTCGTTTACCTTTGGTATTACTCCTGAAGAAGGCCCCAAATTGAATTTATTTGCTGGTACTTTAACCGTTTCGTGTTCTTTCCGCTTTTTACGAGATTTTTAATTCGCAATATACCCCACGCTCGCTGTAAAATAAATAAATGAAAACAAAAATAGTAAAGGATTCGCAGGGTGAACTACTCAAGTACCCTTGTCAATAAGTTTTGGGGACAGAAATAATTTAAAAGAATACATTGAAAACCTCCAATTAAAATAAATAAAAAAAAAAAAAAAAAAAAAAATCTGGAGCTTTCATTTGGATAGTTTAACGTATTTAAGTCCTGAGATCTCAACCAGCATACCCTCTTCGCTTTCAAGGGGTAACCTTTGCCAGACCGCAGCTGAAATAGTTGCCAGGACAACGAACCGCGAGTAAATAAATCCCGAAAGAGCAGTCGGGTGTAAAGCGATTAATATTTCAGCAATGGAAATATGAAAATTTTCAGTAAGATGAATGAAAGGCTGCTGAGTCCATTCTGAGGCAGTCAAAAGGTGAGCCTTGCAATTTGACTCAATTAGCGGGGAATTTAAAGCATTTAATTCAATTAGCGCTAATCTAGTTGATTATCAGGGAAATAACTGAAAATTCCATTTCATAAAGGCCAACAAACAATAGAAATTAGATTTATAAAGTATATACTAATTAAATCTAAATAAAAGGAACGTTTACTATTTAAACAAAGCTTGTACAAAATTAAACAGAATAAATCCTCTTCAACAATAAATATCAATTAGCACTAATTAAATAGATTAGTTTTATTTTGTTGGAAAATGTTCTCAATTAATGTTTCTCGCAAGACCAAGCTACTTTTCCCAACTGTAAAAGCTTAATGTAATTAAAATGAACCAACTGAAATATATTTTTAAATGCCACACAACTTCTGCAACACAGTAGGGAAACTCAAATTAAATTAAATTCAAAGTTGGTTTCTCCCTATTAATAATTTCGGTTTCGCAGAGTGCCAACTATTTCCGAGCCAACTAATTGCAGTAATAATAGTAAAAACAAACTTAAACTGGAAGCCAAACATTGGTGTTTGTTGATCTTTCATTAGAAAAGCCCTGGCCTGTTTATTCTTCCGGCTTTTGGCGTGTTTGCATTTGAATTTCGCTGTCAAAACTTTCGGCTGACGGCGCGCGAGGCTAGTGTCACTTGACATTATTCGGAGGGGGTGTCTTAAGAGAAAGTGAAGCTGACCTTTTGGAGGAAAAGTCATGGGAGGAAAATTTCTATAAATGATAAATTGACTCAGAGTGCTTGAGCTTAAGCACGGTTGACAATTGATATCCCTTCAGATAGAATTTTCATGGAGGCTAAGCTGTAGAAATAAGCTTATTTAGTTAAGGCGCTCTCAAGGCGCTTTAAGGATTGCAAAACTGGTTATGAAACCCCGCCGAAAGAAAGCGTCGTGGGCTTGAATTATTCCCCGTATTCCTCGTTTCCCGTATTTGAATGGCTTTTACGTGCCCTTCGGGTGACATTTGCGGATGCGTCCATTAGTTTCAATCAAATTTCATAAGCAAACAAGCAGGACCAATAAACCGATGTGCGATATATGTGTGCTTATATACGTATATTGGCATTAGCATGCATGATAAATAATAAACATATTATAAATAGCCTTTTCCCTCTGCAAGCGGTTCGGCCATCAATCAATGGCATCGGGCAAACGAATGGGGACTAAAGGCCTTTAACTTGGCTTCCGCATCGAATTACTCAGCACATCCCACTCAGCTGAGGGACCAGAATGGCATTGGCAAATAAGATTTATGCCCCTTTTTGGGGTTATTCATACATTAAAGCATTGCCTTGTTGGTAAATTAAAGCACCCTCTTTCGGCCGCCATTTTAGCGGAAAAAGCCGTCGCTGGCTGGTAGGCCGTCAAAATGCTTTTCATGGTTAATTAAAACTCGTGCGGCATTCGATTAGCATATTGAATGTCAATTTGCGGCCCCATCCCTC
Source organism: Drosophila rufa (assembly GCA_018153105.1). NCBI lineage: Eukaryota > Metazoa > Arthropoda > Insecta > Diptera > Drosophilidae > Drosophila > Drosophila rufa. Next base: position 19,351,100 of record JAECXS010000085.1, read on the forward strand.
TCTGGTTGTCTGGGGTTGACAGGGTCTTTAAATTAATTAATTAACTTTCGATGTAAACATTTGTTCAATCGCTGTCCCGCGTTTGCCATTTGAGTGTTTAAAATCTATATACATATATATCGACAAAATTGGCCAATTTTCACCCTGTGGTTGTTTATTTTTAAGTACCTACGGCAGCATAGCGTATACGACACGTGGGCGGTCTAGCTGCACTGCCCCCTCCCGCCACAGGTGTTGTTTTAATGAGGCTGGGATCGATCCCGTACCTGGGCCTGTTGTCTGTGCACGCGTCAACAATCAAAGCGTTGGTTACTAGGTAATCATTAGAAAGTTAAACACAATTTTACCCTCGTTTGATTGGCATTTATTTCGGATTTTAAATGGGAACGTGTTGCAGAGGTGGCATGTTCTTTAATTTCAACTGGTTTAATAAGCAAATATCGCACGGTCCCTGACAGGGAGGCAGCCACTTAATCCTTGAATATTTGCATATCTCGATTGCATTCTGACATGCACTTTGATTCTGTCATTGTCACTGCAATCAACGGCGGAATATTCATTCATTTATCAGTCCCGAGCGTCGATGTTTCGGCAAGATACGGGTAAACACGGCCAGACGCAAAACTAACACGGATGCTTGAAGCAATCAGCCGTCGTTCAACATGGCGTATGCGTGATAAGCTTGGGTTCGCTCTCAGGCACTTGCAACGACATCAACGCCTGGGTAAGTAAAGCCAAACAATTGCATTCAACAACTGGAAAAACAACAACAAATTGAGAGCATTCGATATGCACTGACAAAGTAAAAGAAACAATTTTATGGCGCTATGACACTGCGTTGTTCTTTTAAATAATTGAAAAATAGTGAAAAATATTCAAAATAATAATATAATCCAAAATAATAATATAATGCTTTATTCATTTCATAAAATCAACATAATTAAAAAAAAAAAAAACAAGTGTGACCATAATCTCTTTAACGAAGAAATCGTTGTGAATAAAAGCAACAATACAGCAAAGCCACAATCTTAATACCATATCGTAAGCAAGAAAAAGGTAAGAACTAAGGAAGTTAAGAGGAGATTCTACGTTTCTAGAATATTATCTTGATGCCATACCTACTCTCTCAGTGTAGAAATGCATAACCAATCCGTAAATGTCAACATAATATTGCGTATACGCACAGTACGTTATCCGTTTGAGAGCTTCTCGCATCTATTGTCGTGTTCGATTCGCTGAGCCTACAATGTTGCTGGCCCTCCCCCACCCCTGACAAATCAACGACAATCCGTTTTGACAGCAGTAAAGGAACCCAACCGAAAAAAATAAATATAATATAAGTAAGTAAGTGGGGGAAAAGAGGTGTCAGAGCCACGTTGACATGTAAAAGTAAGCGCTGCCGCTTGTCGCTCAAGTGAAAGGCTTACGGCGAAAATGAAAACATGAGGGACTTTTATTATTTCCCCCAACGAAAACATGTTTGAATTTTTCATCTGCTTAAAAGGTGCATACGAACCGCAAGGTAAAATACGGAACACGGACTCCTTTATCAACGCGGCTCATCTCGGAGGCATGGAAAATTAAATGTCGCTTAATATGGCCCGGGAAATGGGCGCTGGGACCACGATAACATCCCGGGGCTAATAAAAACACTCTCGGAAAAGGGTCCACTTATCGCAGGAGGACTTCAAAAACAAGCAATCGCCCGTAAGAGAGATGCCCATCAATGTGACAGTCGCCATCCGGGGAATGGCTAAAAGCAAAATTCCTATCTCTGAGCCATAAATGGTTCCTAATGGCCAAAGCATTGCGATAGAAGTTGCCCGGCAACGGAATCACATAAAAATGTTTCCCTTAGGAAGAAAAATTCTAAAAATACAACAACAACAAAAAAAAGAAAAACAAAAATTGAAAGAACTGCAATTTGAATTGAACTTTTGCCTTGACACAAAAAGGAGCTGTGTGTTTTGTTAAGGTCCGAAAGCAGTGATATAATCCGCTTTCAAATAGCACAAATGCAAAGAGAAAGGAAAAGCTAAAAGCGTATTTACCTTCTGGAAAACAGAAAACTGATGGACGTATACCACATAAGATAATAAGCTTTCTAGGACTAAATAGTACCTATTTCCCACAGCCCACGATTACTCAACGGTTTAATTACAAATTCCAGCCAATTAAATGCATTAAGAAATAAGCAACTGACAAAAATATTCTCAGGAAACATAGGCGTCCTTCCTTGAACTATTAAAGTCACTAGTAAAACTTTGGGGGTTGGAAGAAACACACAAAAACTTCGGCGAAACAATTTGTGAAACTTTCTTTCGCCGAAAGTTGGTTAGTTTTCCATTTGGATTATTAAACTGAACTCATATTAAATTCAACTATCATTTATTATATTCATCTGGGTCCCCGCAGAACCGCAGAAAATTATTTACATTGGTCAGAGTCCATTGAATTGTTAGTGGTCACAATGTGAAAAGCCTTAAACAAAGGCTAGCAGTCGGCTTTTAACACACAAGGTCCTTAACCCGGATAATGCTGATCAGAGCGTAATCAGCAGGAAACAAATGCCCTGCCAACTTTTATGAAATTATTACTGAGAATCGAAACCTGACAAAAACCCATCCATCAATCAATATTCAGCAGCTGCAAACGAGACGTTTCCAACTCCCCTGCGGAAACGGTCGGTGAAATACATCAAGTTTGTTTGACAAAGGCAGCTGCAAATGGAATTCCTTTTGAAAAATGTTTAACTTGCAAAAAAAAGGAACATTTTAAGCCAGACCTTTAACGTGTATTCATGAATTATCATAAATGCAATATTATACTGCCACAAAAAAGTCATAAAATTAAACTCGTAAAGATATTCCTTGCAGGGCCCAATTTGTGTAATAATAACTTACAAATTGACTTCTTAGACTCGGTACTTAATTATTATACATTTTCCTGTGCATTCCGCCTCGTTAGGTTTTTTCATAAGTTAAAGCAAAGTTAGTCAATAGGATTTAACACACAACTTTGGGAACCGGGAATCTCACAGCATATAAAATATATAATTAAATCAAGATTACTATATTAGCTATAAAAGACTTGCCTTTTTTCAAGGAAATAGTTTCGCTTAATATGGATATATAAATTCTTATTAACGCCTGATTTATTAATGCCAAACTAGCTTAAACTCAAACCGCAAACCCGTACTTCGTTATTAATCGCTGGACACTTAGTCCTATGATTTAGTCCGCTTTAGTTATTATCAAAACATATCACAACATCCATGTACAAATTATTATGTCAGCAATAATTACATATGCTAACATTAACATATATTTGCCATGACAACCGCAACAATCAAGTCTAATCAAGGCTGGGAGAATGTATTTTTAGGCAGACCCAACCAGACACGATGGTTGCCCCAATGTTTAGTGTTTAACTGTCACACAAATTGAACTTTCGCTCATCATCAATCGTCATCATCATCATCCACAGCCCACACAGATGGTGCTATTCCAAAACCAAAAATATATACTCTCCCATACGAGAGTTCTCTGAACTCAGTGGAACTTGGACCAGCCATCACTTCATTTTCCGAAAATGCAACTGCAGTGCTTTATTATTGGCATTAACTTTAAAATTTGTGCACACACAGAGAGGGGGAGATGTTTATTGGGTAATGGCACACGCACGTCCAGGTCGAAACTAGGAGCACAGGTCCTCGATTGACTCTCCTTGGAGGAGCAGGCGCTGCTCGTGTTTGTTTTTCTTGGTTGTGGATTTGCCGCCAGCGGCTTTTCCACGCCTTCGATTCATCACGCCATCTGCTTCGTCCATCATGCGCAGAATTGTGGTCTGAAATTTCAGGAAACACACGATGGAGTTTATAAAGTGTGTTATAAAGTTTTCGGTTTAAAGCATTGCGTTAGTTATTAAAGGTCTTTCTTGGCAAGGTTTCTTTACAAATTTTACCTAGTGTGCTTTCACTTATATTTCTTTTAACTTTATGTGATTCATTACTTTATTATTATAAATTTAAAAAAGGAAAAGATTAACACACGCTCCTTCTGATAACAAGCTACTGAGCCCACGTATCTCACCTGATCTGAGCAATCCATTGGCGCCACCGATATATCCCTTACTGCTCGGAATTTTCCCACGTTGTTTAGGTGCTCGTTCTCCAAACGGAAATAATTCCAAATGAAGCGACGGAAAACCTCCAGGGGACTGAGTATGGTCATCATTACGTCGCCTTCAATATAGCCCGCCTCGATGAGACTCATGGACAGGGTCCAGCTGAAGCGCAGTATTAAATCCTCAATTATGCCAAAGTAGTAGAACCACTGGGGAAACGCAAGGCAAGAAGAGTGAGATAATGAATGCTCTGAAAGATTGTTTTACGTGCCGTTTCGGGGGGCAAATATTTATCGTTGCCATTATTTGTGGGGGACCAGAGTCCCACGCCCACGCCTACTCCCGAATAAGAAAACAGTCCCCATCCGACTCACCGTCGATGAATAAACGATTTCCTCACGCAAGAATCGATTGTCGCCGGCCTTCGAGTCGAAGAGTCCCCAGTCCATCTTGATGTCCCATGTGTAGGCGTAACAGGATGAGAAGATGGCCGCCGTAATCCAGCAATAGAACCAGGGATTCTCCTTGGACAGTGGATAGGTGTCTGCAAATTACACAGGAAGAAAGTCCTTATTAATGACCATCCTCATTAATTACTTATTTTCATTCATTCATTACTTATTTAGCACTTAGCTTAGGAAACCTTGACCTTAATGTTAAGGCTATAGCGGCAATTAAAAAATATTAAAATAACCTTAATTCAAAAACTGTAAAAGCATTTTTAAAGCACATAGATTGTTATAGATTAAATAAATCAGCGACGAAGTAAAAAATATCTCTAATATTTTCTGATACATAATTGAATTTTGATTTATGTACAGTTCCAAGCACTTTAAATTTATTTACAAATATTCAATTTATTCAATTTTACATAACACTTCAATAAATATTTTATTGCTGGTGTTTCTTTTTTTTGAGTGTCCTGGAACATGGGGAGAGATGAAGCCCCCTACCGAGAACAATCCACTGTACATGAATTCTGTGGCTGACCATGAAGACGGCACTAATTGGCGCCGTTCCGTAAACAGCACGCATTTTGTGGATATTTGTCGGCCTGCCCTAATGAACCCTGAGCTCAAGCCCACGCCCGCATAATGAATCCACTTACCCGTCGTCGTGTGATATTTGTGTGCAAATATCACGACAAAAAAGGATGTTGCATACTTCGCGGCGTTGACCAGGTGGGGAAACGACTCCTTTGTGTCGCGATATCTGCGTATGCACTGAGCGAACCGAAAGTAGGCGGGCAGAATGGCCACAATGGGATGCAGAAGCGACACATACTCCACACAATGGCTGGCAGCTGGTGAGGAAATAAAACAATCGCAGTTAATTGTTGAGCAATTTCAGCTTAATGCCCGATAGTCTGTTTGTAATTTCAGTTCTGCTGAAAATTAAGTCTCAAGGCAGTTTATTTCTATAGAATTGTGCACTATTGTTTTGCGAACACATTTATCAAATAATAGTTATGCTATGTAGGAATTGTTAGATGTTGTTTAAGCTTTTGCTTATCTGTACTAATTAGAATACTTCTCGGAAGCAAGTAAATAAAATGTTGTTTTCAAACAATAAACCCCAAGTCAGAATGGGTTCCTTTTTGCTTCAATATTTCGGACAATAAATAGGGCTTTTTAAAGGTTTTTAAATGTTTAAAAGTATATTCTTAAGGAATGAATGTAAAGGGAATGTCACCGAAATTCTTATGGAATTTAAATCAATTGAAAATGGGTCCATGAGAATGCCATACAAGTGATATTATTAAAGAACATTCTCTGTACATTTTCTTTTATTTCCTAAATTTTAATTACCATAAACCTGACTCTACTCACCCTTTCCCGCCTTGTGCCATGTGGGACTCCGTCCGAAGAAACAAATCAGAAAGGGAATATCCAGGAAGGCCGGCACCATGCTGTTTAGCTGATCGGCCAGCCAGAAATCGGCAAAGTTCACAAAGCAAAACGGGGCCATGATCACGCGAATGAGAACCCTCAGGGCCCAATACCGTGCCTCGTGGTGGAACGTCTTTGTGGGATTCAGCAGGAAGGCGGCCATCAAGGTGTAGAGACACAGGGGAGCTGCATACTGCGGGATTCCGAGGGGATCGCAGAAAATATAGCTGAGCACACAGCAGGCCCAGATGACGCCAAACACCGAGGCCACCTCCATGATGTTCTGCTCAGACAGATGATTGCGGGGATCCAGCTCGAAGATCAGGACGTGGTTCACGCCAGACGACCGCCAGCCGTAGACGTTGACACCCCAGAGAAACAGGCATTCGATGATCAGAAACGGTGCCCGGAACATCCTCATGCCCGCCCGCCAATTCTCGCCAAAGCCGTAGAACATGGCCGCGATCACAACCGTGATGAAGAGCACCACAAAGGCTCCGGAGAAGAGTCCCACCTTGAAGGTGGTCCACGGACTCTGCTGTTCGCCCAGCGGTGGCACCCGCAGACGCTTCATTGCCCTCTGACGATCGCCACCTTCCATGTCCTGGGTCACCGCCTGCTCCGTTTCCTGGATCAAGCGATCGATGTCCTTGTTCGTGTAAAAATGAGCCGCCTCCACGTGATCCGTGCGCCAACGGGCGCCGTAATCCACGCTCAGCAGCTTGTCGTGCTTTTTAAGTATCTTGCGGAAACCCGTGAAGTTGAGATTCTGATAGTTCTGGAGCAGTATAAGCCCCAGATAGAATTCGCTAAATGCCAACTTGAGATCTTGGATCTTGCGCGCCGGCACGTTCTTCTTGCCCAGCGGCGTTCGCCTCTTCCAGGCCGGCAGCTTCTTGGGATGTCCCATCTCCAGGGCCTCGGTCAGTTCGCTGCGCAGACTGCCATACTTTCGGGTGGCCTCGGCCATCTTTTCCGAGTAGAATGTGTTGATCTTGGCCAGCTCCTTGTCGCAGTAGTGAAAGAACTCCTCATCGAACTTGGCAAAATACCGTGTCACCATCTCGCGCTCCACTAGCTCTGCGGATGGCGACTGTTCGATGGCTGCATACAGCATGGCCTTCATTTCCTGAAAAAAATAGCAGTGTATACACGTATTATAAATATTTTCGTAAAAATATATAAGAAAATTTTAATTTATTTATTTTTATGTTCCCAAAAATGCTGCCCCATAAAGTAGGCAATTGTTTTTATCAACTAATAGTTGGGTATTCTATAAAAAGTTTTTGGAAATTAAATTTCCTTGAATTAATACAGTCACATTACTTTTATCCCTCACTGTACCTATGTATATTCCCTCCTCAGCTTTTCTCTACCTGAGCTTTCATCCCACCCTTCTTTCGCCGCCCCCGCATCCTCCCAGAAACCGCTTTATTTACGTTTGAGGAGAGCAAAACAAAAGTCCCGCTAGCGCCGGCGAATTGGAAGGGCGCATGCGCCAACTTCGCCGCGCGGCGAAAGCTCCCCCGTTTTGACAGTTGGCGTTGGCCACCCGAACAGCTGATGGCTCACGTGATGTCACAGCTGGCAAAGTGACAGCGCAGGCGAAAAGCACACTGCTAGCCCGTGTATCTACACGGATACAGATTTTTCCGCACCTTGGATCGACGATTTTCAGCACTTACCTCATAGTTAATGTACTGTTTTCGCCACTCGGGCGTTATGTGGGCCGTCAAATGCTCGGCGAACTTCATTTTGGGAACTGGGGGGACTCACAACTGGCTGCAATGCATCCGCATCGGACTGAAACGGCGAGGTCGTGGTCGCTGCTCCAAACGCACGTTTTCACGTAAACATCACAACTGGGCCGCCACCACTCGGCGAAAGTTCTGGGATGTTTGGTCCAAATGGCGGGGATATCGGCTATTTCGGGTGGGGACAGAAAAAGGGGTCTCTTTCGTAGAGCTTTCGATATGTAAATGGCTTCGGTTTTGTTATTGTCTCTCGCATCCGTTTTCAATGTCAACAATAATAAAAGCGCAACACACGCATATTGATTGATCCTAAATTGATATAAGAATTGATTAGATTTGATTAATTTATCTAATGCGATATTCGGAATGCTTGATTCCAATAAATTAGGGTTGTTATAATACTTATAATATAATATTATAATGCAATAACTTAACAAATATCAACTTACACTTTTCTCCACTTTTATTTATTTTCTATTTCAGAAAAATATTTCAAAGTCTACATAAGAAAATTGGTTTTAAAAATAGAAAATATATTAATGAATTTAATGACGATTATTTTATATTTTTAAATACAACCGCTACCATTCAAAAACATCATGATAAACATGAGACTTATTAGACAATAAAATTTCAACCTTCCACCCCATCCCGCTCGCACTAACACTCACCTCAGATCGTTAATCAAGTCTCGAACCAAGGTTTCAAACTAAGGCAATCCAAAATTACATTTTAATTAACTTGTTCTTTATTTTTACTTTGATTTTGGAACTTTTAAAGTCAATCGGAATAATTGATTCGGATATCCTTGGGAAAAGGCACTACTAAGAAAGAATTTGTGTTTAATTTAATATACAAAGACAATTTTTATTTTTTATTATATGTATGTATATAAAACCACATAGAAAAAAAAAAAAGAAAAAAAACACATCATTTGAGAAATTTGAATTCACACTCCCTAATTTTTTGACTCATTTTCTTTTGAGTGTATAGTATTAAGTTCAATAATTGCTTAGATTTGATTAAATTATCTACCCCGATATTTGTCATTTGTAATTGAAATAAAATAATGTTGTTAACTAAAATGCTAGCAAACAATTAGCTTGAGTTTAATATCCAGCCCCAAGTAACTTTAATTATATATATATACCACGTTTCCCGGTAATTGACAACGCCCATTAAAAAAAAAAAGTGTGCAACTGTTGTTAATGCACTAAAATATAATAATAGAAACACTTTGAACTTGATAGAGTATCAGGGTAATAAATAAACAACTTGGCAACGAATTAAATTTAGTTGCTTGATAAGATTATATTAGGGATTAAAAATTAGCGCCTGAATAAATTTAAAACGAACTACAGTGCTCACGCTCCATAGAGCAAAAAGTCTATAATTTAACCTGACTTAATGGTAAGCATTATTTTTAATGTCTTCAAAAACAATAACAATTTTTTAAAAAAGCTTTTTTGTTCATTGTTTTTATACTAAACGCAGCAATTGTGCACTGCAACTACAAATTGTTTATTCATAGTTCATAATAATATAATACCATTTAAGCTCTCTATTTGGATTATAATAACAGAAAACACAATAACAAATATTCTATTGATCAACAATAATAGGAAATGTGTGTTATTATTCCAGTTTTATTGCTCAAAATAGTACGATTTTAACAATAGAACTTGTCACGATGACTACGATAGTTTGCTACTATCATTGTGGGACTTCCTACCTAAAAGTCTGGGTTAGTCACCGTATAATAGGAAACCTCTGAACTTACTATCTGGTTAGTAAACAAAAGTGTATTAAACAATCAGTTAGTAATAAAATAGAGACTTAATAGTAAAACAAATAATATTTCAATATACTAATATAATGACCATAATAATTTGCACAATGGCAATTGAAATTATTGATACCAAATTTCCATAATTATTGAAGTTCCCTTATTAAATATCCATCACAGCCCCAACAATCTTCGACTGTCTGAGAAGGGCAACAAATGAGCTGAGCAGCCTTTGCTTACTATATCGAATCGATTTGAGCTTGGCAGCAAAACCACATCAAATTTCCAACACCTCCTCCAGTACCAGATACTTTTCAGATATACACATATAAGCGAGTAAGAAAGAAAAACCACAGCAAGTCATAAAAACCAATTCCCGAAGAGTTGCCTGCACGAACCATAAACATTGCCAGTTCCCGAGTTTACGCCGCTTATCGCAATTGAAGGGGGGCGACAGTCCCTGCCTCGGTGTGCGGGTAGTGTGTTTTTGTCTTATTGTATTTTTTTTTATTTTTATATTGATTAAAGAACGGGCAGCAGTGGCAGCGCAGTGGCTGCCCCCCACCCGCATTGAGTCATTTACATGATCGCACCGAAAGCGGAGCACAATTGGAGAATAAATATAGCGCGCTCTCTGCGATCACAACGGCGAGCGTTTGAGGCTGCGCTGGCTGCTGTCAGTCGTTAATTAGCCCGCTCGCTGGTTAGACATCGCCCAGAACACTCAAGTACTCAATTCCAGATCCAGAAACCCCCCAGTTTCGGAAGTGTTTAGATTACCGCTCTTTCCCAAAAGACTAAGGGAAGATAAGGAGTAGCTACTGATATAAATTCCAGGCACGCATCGGGGGGGCCTTCATTCGATTGGAGTACACCTAAGCAGCAACATGTCCAAAGATAACCAGCCCACCGCCGAGCAGATTAGCGAAGTCAGGACGCACATTCTCCAGAGAGCGGAGAAAGAGCCACCAGCAGGTAAGCCCCTGCAAACTTTCCGAACTTGAACTATGCACTTCACAGTTCGAATACTATATTTAGAGCTAGATTGTGGTTAAACCTTATCTCTAATGAGTACTTTTAAACCGAATTATACCAGAACCCTTCCACCCCAACGATCTGAAGCGGCTGAACGACAGTGACGTCTGGATCACCAAACTGCTCGAGATCTACGAGTTGGATTTGGAGAAATGCAAGACCAGGCTTTGGGACAACCTTGTCTGGCGTCAGAGTTTCGGAGTAAACGATATCACCGAGAAGAACGTGAACCAGGAGTACCTCACCGATGGCTCCATCTATGTGCACAACAAGGACAAGGATGGCAAGCCCCTCCTGATCCTCAACATCAAGATGCACAGCAAGAGTCGGAATCAGGAGGAGCTCCTGCGAGTCATCGTCTATTGGATTGAGCGATTGGAGCGTGAGAATGGCCTGGGCAAGATCACCATTTTCATGGACATGACTGGCTCTGGATTGAGCAACTTGGATCTGGACTTTATCAAGTGCATTATCGGTGTGTTCGAGACCAAGTACCCCTATGCCCCCAACTACATCCTGGTGCACGAGTTGCCCTTCCTGTTGAATGGTGCGTTTGTATTGAGTTTCTTTCTTTTAGATCCTTAGAATATTAATTGGTATTTCTCCTTGTGATTTAGCTGCCTTTAAGATTGTCAAGACCTTCCTGCCCGCCGAGGCCCTGAAGATCCTGAAGGTGACCACCAAGAAGGACCTCGAACAGTACGTGGACAAGGACAACAGTCTGAAGGTCTGGGGCGGCAATGATGAATACGTCTACAAATTCGACTAAGAACAAAACACCAAACTGTGTATGCTAGTGTAAATAATACGATATTTATTTTCCGGAACTGGCCGCTTCTTTTTCTACTCCGTTGAAAGCTTATCGGAGCTTCCACTCAAACTTTTACGATCGATATATGTATATATCGCCGCACTGGGTAATTGAAATGCAGGTGGCACGTCCCACGCGATCACGTTCCATTGCAGCAGTTATTGGGGGAGGCAGAGGGTCTGCCCTTATGGGAGGCGCTACCTGGTGCTCCACATTGGATCCGCACGCCAGCCGACTGCCAACGATCTCCGATCGTTAATGGTTTGCCGATTTCGACACCGTTAGTCGAATGCCTGCCGCCTGGTCAGTTAGTCGCAGGCGCTCGTGGAACGCACTTGTTTAGAGCTCGGATAGCACCGATCGGTCCGATAGCTACTTGAGCACTTGTACCTGTTGTACCTTCGCCCGACAAGCGATTGATTTGCGGGCCCCGAATCTAATCGCAGTGAAAGTGGATTACTGATTAGACGCTGGCGATAGGAACACCCGAATTGCCACTCCGCTGCGCGTAATCATAGTTCAATGTTTAGTCTGTCGAGAGTTCTGGTTGGATTCGAGTGTGCGTGGATTTCGAGGAGGAACTAACTAACTAACTACTAGCTGGCAGCATGGGCATCAAGGTCAAGGAGACGACCCCCGGGCAAATCCAGGAACTGCGCGACAGGTTCAACAGCAAATACGAATCGTCACCGCCGTCAGGTGAGATAATCCGCGCCCTCGCCCAATACAAAGTGCAAGGCACATTAAATAATGCCAAAAGCAATAAAAATCTATAGGGTATATGATAGTTGACGGGTTTTCATTCCTAACTTGAAATATTTGTGCAGCTGTGCGAGTTAGTGCAATTTTCGACTGAGTCAAGAAATTAACTGAGTAAATAAAACAACTTTAGCCCGGCCCAGGCCCCAGCGTTTAAGCTGTCGTTGTGAGTGCACTCAAGTGAAAGCTCTGAACTTGAACTTGGGACCCCCAGGCTATAGCTACCCCAATATCTATATTTAGAAGCGGGCTGAGCGATTAGTGATTAGTTCAGGTGCAATTGGCTTCTATCGACAAAAGGTTAAGTGGCGGGGGCCAAAGTTTAAGTGAATCTGAGTATATTATGAAAGATTACCGTTTTCTAAGCAAAGGAAATAATCTGTGTATTTCGTGAGCTATCTTATAATTCTTCTTCTAAAAAATCCCACTAGATGGTTATAGTTTGAAGTCTTTTTCCTTGAAAGTAGCATTTGTACATATTTATCAATGCCGCCTTTTATCTTTCCAAATTCATAAACACGTACTTCCTAGTAAACAAAGATTGGGAATAAATAGTCTTTAACCTGGAACTTTGTGTTAAATATCAGAAAAGGGGTTCGCTGATAACACTAGGCAAAGATAAGAAATAACAGCCTTCATGTAGATAGAAGAGGCACCAAGCCATATCACATCATAAACACAAACTAGTTTCTTAACTACTTAAAACACAGATAAGATTCCAATAATCTCTGTTACACTTTACATTTCAGCGCCCTTCCATCCAGTTGATATTGATCGCATTCGCAACGATCATGTCTGGCTGCAGAGATTCCTGGAAATGCACGATCTCGACATGGATACGTCCTTCAATAAGCTTTGGGAGACCTGTACCTGGCGCCAGTCCTATGGTGCCAACGATCTCGACGAGAGCCAGCTGAACCAAGAGTATTTGCGGGAGGGATCGGTGTTCGTGCACAGCAGCGATGTGGATGGAAAGCCTCTGTTGATATTTCGCGTCAGTCTGCACAATAAGTCCAAGAACCTGGATGAGCTCATCCGCATCGTTGTCTATTGGGTCGAGAGAACCCAGAGGGAGCAGCACATGACCCAATTGACCATATTCTTCGACATGGCGGGCACGGGGTTGGCCACGATGGATCTGGACTTTGTGAAGCGTATCGTTGAGACTTTCAAGCAGTACTATCCCAACAGTTTGAACTACATCTTGGTGTATGAGCTGGCATGGATTCTAAATGGTAAGTAACCTAAGGGGAAAAATAATTAAAATTCAATAATCGAATTGTTTTCTGTTACCGCATAATTCCCAAGTGGTTTTAGCTGATTCCAGCTATTCTAAACGCAGATCAAAACTCTGAAATATTCTTATTATTAAAGCCATTTCTTTCCCTGGTTAATCACATTGAACTTTGAACTCTAACCGTGACCATGACATCGTCTCTATCCCATACTTGCAGCTGCCTTTAAGGTCATCAAGGCGCTGCTGCCCCCGAAAGCGGTTGAGATTTTGAAAATGATATCGAAAAAGGACATCAACCAGTATATACCCAAGGACAAATGCCTGGCCAGCTGGGGAGGGGGCGATAACTACGAATTTAGCTTCGTGCCGGAGGCGAAGCAGGTTACAACCAAGTCAGTAGCCGCCAATGCCGGTGAGGATGAGCATTTCGCGGACCGGAAGGTGAGTGACTGAGTCGGGCAGGAGATACTACTCGATATACCACACCAATCAACAGACAAAATCTCAAACGGTGCCCGAATGACCAAGTGTCCGGCTGTGGGCGTGTTCCTTGTGACACGGCACCGCCCGGAAGAAGTCGGTCCTCGGTCGTCGGTCGCCTAATTGCTTTTTCGAAGCCACACGCGAGCCACCTTCCAGGACCTCTCTCCATAATTGATTTACATTCTTGTGGCGTATTGATTTAGGGTGCGCTGTTCGCGTGTCCTGCGTGAGTTGCCTGTCCCCAAAAACTGACCACTAAGCGGAGCTAAGCGAGACTCTGTCCCCGGGCACTGAAAGAAGTAATTATTTTGTTATTTTCTGTAGGTTTTGTAGGTTAATTTAAAATTAAATTATTTAAATATGACTTCAGAAACAGACTTTATTAAGTTTCTTGATCTTAAATTAATTTTTTTTTTATTCAATAACTTTGTTGGATGTCAGTAAATTTATTTTATTTATAAAAATATACGATAAGTCTATCTATAAACCATATAAGGATCTCCATCCACTTGAATATGTGCCTAAAAGTATGCTGTGAATAATGGTCCCCCGAACGGAACGGAATAATATACTAATATTATTGCATACTTTTAGGTACATTAGAAAGAGTTTTCAAACAACTTTTAATTTTCTTATTCTTAGTAATTGTTGTAAATGTTTCTTAAGTTTTTGTCCCAGTATATTGTTGCTTTCACCCGCCGCAGTCTGTGGGCAAAACATTACTGCGCCTCGGCTATTTATAGCCCTTTATTTGACATATTGCTAAACTTTCGGCTCCTGGCTTGGGCCAGCGGTCAGTGGTCAGCTCGGGGCCCCGAAGCGTTGACCCGTAAAAAGTAGAACACACATTTTCACTGGGATTAGAACATTTCGTGTTTGTATCGTATGTGTAAATGGTTCCCAGAGCGGGTATTATCCGTCAACTCAAGGCATTCCACTCACCCACACCCACCGAAACACTCCCACACATCCGCACGCACACCAGCACTCTTCTACACCCACGCAACGTCATCGTTTAATGCACTCTCTCTCTATTTCACTCTCACTCATTTACAGTTTCAGTTCATTTTACGCAAGACGGAGGCAACAACAGCTGGAAGAAGCTGATCGCCAAGAGGGAGAGCAAGCGACCAAGAGAGAGACGGAGAGAACCACCAGCTGTGCTTTCTCAAAAAGCTCAACGCTTTTTGGGTGTGCTTTTTATTTAGTTGTATTATTCCACACATTTGCGCGACAACAACGAAAGAAACTAGTCACAAAAACTCATATATTCCAACGCAACCTCATTATACGTTCGATTGTTTCCAAAAACCTGTGCTAATCCTCATGGACTTTTGCAATCTTTAATTGTTATTAACAAATAAGTGAAGAGACAAAAGCGCAAGGAGAAATCAGACGGCGGAAGCTGCATTGTTGTTGCTGTTGTTGTTGTACCAATTGATATTCATTCTTCAGTAAAAAATGCCTAGGGTATGTGTATCTGGGTGTGTGTACAGTGAACTCTCGCTAAGTGTCTCATATATACTCATTGTAAAGTGTTTAAGCAACCTGTGTACCTCATTTAAAAAGCAATAAATCATTTATCCAACAACGAAAACCCCTTAATAATGGAATGCAATGCTGGCTATATACGGTTAATTATATCGAAAGGTCACTGCCCGGTGATCATGTGTGCGTTACGTGTAAACCTAAACAAAATATATAAACAAATCCGATTCGGATCGAATTGACTTGCTATGCAAGACGTTTTTCACCTTGCATATTAGCCTTTAAGTAAAGCTGACTGTTGTTTATTCAGTTTAATTTAAAGAAAAAACAATGCTTTTGTTTTAAATTTCTGCCCGTTGAAGTTACAGTTGCGAACCATTTCTGCATAAATGAACCAGTAAACTAGTTCATTTTTCAAGTTCGGCTTGAAGAGGCCATTTAAGTGAGGCTTTTTTTTAAATAATTTTAGATAAAAAACGTATTAGTTTTTAAAAAGATAGCTTTAGAAATTGCAATAAAATCGGTTGAATCTGCCCAAATGCACTAACGCGTTGCGATAATGTCCTAAAGCATAGATACTTAATCCACCGTTTTAGGGTTGCCAACTCTCTCGCCAGCGAATAAAGTGCAGCTGAGCAAAATCCAAGGCTCTGAAAGTCCGGATTAACTTAAATGTTTTAATGCTCCAAGTCAAGTTCCGGCCTTAATATCTGTGTTAGTGGCGAGTGTGACTGATGTCTGAGCCTGGTCGCTTTAACTACGTGAGTTCCCCTGGAGTGGCAGTGTGCAATGTTAAGTGCCGGATAATAGACCCAGATAAAACCCATAATACCGTGATGCCAATATGATTTGTCAGACCAGCAGCATCCGCATCCGGCTGTGAACCAAATCAAACCATTATTCAAAGCGACCTCCGATCCAAGTGGAACCTTCGCCAATAATGCGAGCTCAAGGGTGGCCAAGAATAGAGGAGGGCGGCCCTTGTGAAAATGACACATAAAAGCACGTTCGACACAGAAAAAGGGTGGAACGTGGGAGGGCGATGAGGCCAGGGACGGGGACCAACTAACACAAATATTACCCACTCAGATAGCCATTTGAACGTATTCCCTCTAATCGACAGGTCACCTTTGCCAGCCCCCCCATGGTGCTCAAGGAATCCAACATCAACGAGATGCACACTCCAACCGAGGGTAAGTCTACCACGAATCACGTAAAGCGCAGTTCAGTTTGAATCCAGAAGTTTTTAGGTTAAAAGAGTATTTCTGATAAATGTCTTCCTCGTCTGATCTTCCATAAAATTTGTTCGAAATTGATATAACCAATGTTTTTATAAATATTCTAGGCTTTAAGTTTAGCCAGTAAAACATTATTTAGCCATAAATATATATAAATAAAGACAAGTCATATTGGTCTAGAGTCTGGACCTTTTAGTTCCTTAGGAAGTTTTAGTCAATGTTAACCGGCTCTGCTAATATTGTCACAAATTTTAAATTTCACAAGCGAGTGAGCTGCGTCATTTAGTTAGTTTTCCCGTTTGAACAAAATTTGGAGGTCGCTACCAAAATTGAAAAATATTTTTAAAGTCGTCCCTACTAAAACCGAGGGTTTGTTGCATTGCATTCTTGATTAGGCATGTTGCAAGTGGACCCCAAGGAGTTTCTCAACTTTAACGCGAAGAATGCGGAGGCCACGCTGAACCTCAAATCCATTTCCAAGTCGGCTGTCACGTACAAGGTGAGTTAGTCGTGGCATTCGTTATGTTAAGGATGCAAAGTTCATCTTGATTTCCTCTCCCATTACAGATCCAAACCACATCGCCTGAGAAGTTCCGTGTTCGTCCACGATGCGGCATCATTCAGCCCAACCAGGCGGCGGCCATCAACATATGGCTGAAGACTGAATATCAGTTGAGTGCGGAGAGCAAGGACAAGTTCCTGGTGATGGCCATGGTGGTGCCAGGAGAGGAATGCGAGGTGGCCGATCTGTGGCGGAACAAATCTCCTAATGCGTCGGACGTCGAGCAGCATCGCTTGGTCTGTCGCCTCGACGACAAGACCAGCAAAACGGCAGCGGATGGTCCGAACAAAACCGGCAAGGGGGGTGTGGATTCGAAGAAGTCCGGGACTGTAAGTAACTTGAGGATGAGCACTGAATTTGTTTAATTAATAGTTACTTTTACCAATTTGCAGGGGCTAAGTGCGTCAGATGCGATGTCCCGACAGCTGGCCTTCACCCAGAACCTGCAGTATATAACCCTGGCGCTGATGATGCTGCTGTTCGCCGGCTTCGGGTTTCTGATGTACCAACAGTTGGGTCACCACCACCACGGTGGTAGCTGCCCCAAGTCGACGGCATACTCCTGCCCCAAGCACAAATAATATTTACTTTCACCATGTAATCTGACCAGGCAGGAGCTGAACGATGCCAAACGCGACAGCCACAATAATAACCAAGACAGCGACTGCCAAGAGCTAGAGATAAACTACTACTACTGCGCCTGTGCTTTTGATTTGATGGATTTGGGGCTGGACCCTGTCGGTGGCGACAACGACTGTCTGGAGGCCCTGATCCAGGCACAGCTGCAGCTATGCCGCAGATGTTACGACTCCGACGGCAACCAACAGCTGGGCGGCGTTGCAGCTGGCGGCCATCTGCTCGGCCTCATCGCCTTTGCCCGGAAGCTGGTGCGCGTCGTCCTGTCGCTGTCGCTGCTGTGCGGCATTCTGTTCGTGAGCTTCTACCTGGGCAGCAACTATGGCGGCAACAGCACCACTACCTCCCTAGCCACAGTCGACTCAGGAGCCAGAGGCATTCGACAGCCGTGTTACTACTCATAGTCATGCCAAAACCCACAAGCCCGGGTGGTTCGATCTGTTAACCAGAAATTGTATTTTACCTTGGCAACTGTAGGTCATTAGTTCGATTTTGATCCTTACCAGAAAGATATTTTACTACAAATCCAAGTGGCAACGGAGAATATTAAAGCCTTCTTCCCTTTTTACCTGCCTGCGGCCTGTTGTCTTCAAAAGAAAATGGAATTTTAAGGTCTTTGGGTTTTAAAATGGAGTTTCTTACAATTCGATCCACCCCAAAAAATATATATATACATATTCCGAATTTCGACCCTTGCTTACTGCCTTTACAGCTCTCCTTTGTAGCTTTTGGCGGTGGTAATCTCCTTCCCCATTCCTCCCCGCCTGGGCCAATAATTATATTAATAATAAACTGCGTGTGTCTCTGTCTGTGTAGGATATGCCTTTTGTAAATTATATAAACAAAACCCGATATAAAGTTGATTAGTTTGTAAATAAATCTCAACTTAGTTTTGCGTTCAAATACAAATTTATTACGGTTTCGTATTTTAAACGTATTTATTTAATAAACAGTAAATTTATTGAAAAGAGGCGTTGTAACTTATTAGCGGAATTCTACTTCTCAGGATAATGGAAACGAAAAATCAAAAATCTCAACGTATAACGTAAAAAAGGGGGTAAGCGTAAGGGAATAGCCGCCACAATGCGACCAAAAATAGTCCAACTTGCATAAGTTAAGTTTAATTCTATTTCTTCTTGGGACCTCGCTTGGCTGCCGGCTTCTTGGTGGTCTTCTCACCCTTTTCTGGAGTCCTCTCTGTTTCAGGCTGGTCAGCCTTCTCGGCCTTGTCGCTCTTAACACTACTGGGCGTTGGCGGTGTCGTCTTGTCGGCTTCCTGCGGCGGTGACTTATCCTTCTTACCGTTGCTGCTGCTCGCCTTGGCCGGCTCCTTTTTCTCCTCCTCATCAGCCTCGACCAGGCAGATGGCATGCTGTCCACCGCCACTTACGAGCAGCATGCGCTTGTTTTGAGTATTTTTGCTGGCCACCAGGACAGGCTCCACCTCATCGTCGCCATCACCCACGCCCAGCTGGCTGCTCATGCCCGAGCCCCAAGAATAGAGCTTGCCATCTTCGGCGATGGCATAGGAACAGGTTTCGCCACAGCCCACGTACACGATCTTGTCCTTCAGCTTACTCACTGGCGTTAGCTTGGCTACCACCTCCTGGAGCCCTGGGCCAAGGCCCAGGCGTCCGTACTCTGGACGACCCACAACAGAACACTTTAGATCTGCTGTCAGGACCATGGTGTGGTGAATGCCGCCGGCAATCTGTTTAACATCCTTCATGTCAGTTTTAAGGGGAATGAGCACGCGATCGATATCCTTATCGTGGGCCAGCTGCTTGAAGTTGTTGAGGCCCACGGCCCAGATGATCTCCGTTTGCGATTCACGCATAAACGTACAGAAGTTCGTTGCCCAAATAGCCTCAATCGGCTTGGTGCGCTTGACGATAACCTGGGCGGCCAGCAGCAAGTCACGCTTGCCCCGACGGCCTGCAAAATGATGGTTTAATTACATCTTAGATATTATGGAGGGCTTCTGTGAGACTTACCCTCGCCGCCGACCGAACGTTCCGAGATGCGGCCCAGTTGACCCTGCTCAGCGCAGCCCACGGTGTACACCTTTCCGCTGGTAGTAAGGATTACCAAGTGATCGGCGCCCGACGCGATGCTGTTGCACAACTGTCCATCCAGCAGATTGATGGGCGTTCGCTTGTTGCCATCGATGGTGAGGCCCATGTTGCCGTGCGAGTCACGGAACGAACCCCAAGCGTAGACCCGTCCGTCCTCCAGGATACACGCAGAGTGGGAATCTCCCGCCGAAATGCACAATGCCTTGCCGGGCAATTCGATTCGCGCCGGCTTCGACTCGCTACCCTCCTCGCTGGTGTCGCGACCCAGAGCGCCCTCATCGTTGCAGCCGAACGAGTAGATGTCACCGCTGTTGGTTAGCACCAGGTTGTGCACACCTCCGGCACAGATATCCACGGCATCCGGTATGTCCTCCACCGGAGTCAGACGCTTGCGCTCCAGCACATCCTCTCCGAGACCCAGTTGGCCGATGTCGCCCATGCCGCACACCAACACTTTCCCCACCGTCGTCCGTCGGATGGGCAGCTCTAGGTTGAACACAATCCGCGCGCGCTTAGGCCGCGAAATCTGGACTTCCGACTCTCCGTCATTATTGTTGTTCGTCTGGGCCTTGCGACGCGGCATTTTTAGTCTGTTTTGTCGGTGGGGTGGAGGAGTTTACGATTTCAGTCTCCGAAACTGTATCAAAAATATAAGGTTATGAACGCCAACTACAGGCTCGGCTACTTTGACTTACAATGGAATTAATACGGAGCTGGATACTGTTGCTACGGCGGTTTTCAGGCGAGTGAAAATCGAGTAGCAAGCCGAAAAAATGTTGGTTTATCTTCAGAAAATGCGCGGGAAGCGGCAGCTGGTGGGAAATGCCGGCAGTGTTGCCAATTTAGCTATTTTCCCACAAGACCTAGCGTTTTTCAATTGGCAAATGCGGGGTAATATTAAATATAGCGGCTAAATTGGCATAATGTTGTTAGGCAATTCTAAAGATATTCCAATACTCGACTGTCCACCTTATTAAAAGGTAAGTAAAGGTTAAACTTCGGAATAAATAGCCATTCAAACATTAAAAAAATCGCCAGAAACGTGTCCGACAGATTTTCTGATCATAATTCTGAAACTCAAGGAATTCAATAGAAAGGAATTCACACTAAGAACAGGCCCAAAATATAACTATATTATAGCTAAGAGAATTTAAAATATTGATTAAATTAATTTATTTCAGATATGGTCACTCGATAAATCGATAGCTGGCGCGAACGATGCCTAATGTCGCCATCTTTTATTAGAAATGCGCAGCTGGCCTCGACGGAAAATAATTGCACTACAAAGAACGCGTAAATTTAACAAATAAGAAACACGACAGAGGCCCGCTAATTTAATTAATTTTGTCGTTAAGAAACTCGGAGTAAGTATCAAAGTGCCGTGGAAACGTTGTAATTGCTTTATTAGGCGTGAGAAATCAATAAACGCCACCTCTTGGGGGCTCACAACGCCCGCTGTGTGTCGCCACCAGACACTGCCCACCAAAAGTTCGTTATCACAATCAAACTCTGTTTATCTCCACAGAAATGCCGAGGAAAGCCAAAAAACAGGATGGAGAGAACCTGAAGACGTTCTTCAATAATTTCCACAAGGAAATAGGGGAGGCCAGCGATGACAAGGTGGTGAACAAGATCATGAAGGCCATTGACGCGGAGGACGGCGACTTGGACTACGAGGATGACTCGGATCAGGAGGCAGAGCAGCCTTCAGCAGAAGGGGAAGGCGAAGATGAGAAGGATGAGGAGGAGTTTGACGAGGACAAGTACTTCATAGACGACGAGGGAAATTGTTACATCAAAACGACGCCCAAAAAGCAAAAGGAGCTGCAGAAGAAGCTGAAAGAGACGTCGGAGAAACCCGGAAAAAACACACGATCGGCGACCAGCAAGGCCGCCAATAAAGGTAGGTGCTCCATAAATAATCCATGAGACGTGCTAAATTACCTTTTCCGTAGCCATTAATCTGCGCCCTGCCAAATCGCCGCCAAAGGGCGCCGCTGCCAAGAGCACGCAGGAACCGAAGCCCATCAGCGTCCGTCCGGCGCGAGCAGCGGCAGCAGCTAAGCCAAAGCAAGTGGATATGCCCCCGCCTCCAGCACCTGCACCGGCGCCCGCACCCGCACCCGCAGCCCCACCCAAAAGGGGCAGACCTAGGAAAACGCCACTTGTGCTCAAGACCGAACCCATAGATCTGGAGCGGGAGATTGAGGAGCTAGTGGATGACCCCGAAATCAGTGCAGCGGGTTTGAGTGATCTCGCTGACTATACGGTGGACAGCGCTGCCGTTGAAGCGGACAACTCGGTGCTGAAACCCAACGAAGATGAGGTATACGAGTTCGAGGACAACGCCGCGGTGGAGTCGGCTGAGGAGGCAGAAGACGACAAGCAGGACTTGGACTTTGTGCTGACCGGGAAGCAGTTGAAGCTGAAGACGGATGCGACTCCCGCCAAGAAGGCGGGGGGAGTTAAGCAGTACTCCTGCTCGCAGTGCTCGTACACGTCCAGCAAGAAGTTTCTCATCACCCGCCACTGCCGGACGCACGACGTAGAGCCCGCCTTCAAGTGCTCCATATGCGAGCGGTCGTTCCGAACGAACGTCGGTCTGGTCAATCACACGAACACGCATTTGGGCAAGAAGCCCCACAAGTGTAAGTTCTGCGACTACGCCTTCACCACCAGCGGCGAGCTGATCAGGCACACACGCTACAAGCACACCAAGGAGAAGCCGCACAAATGCTCGGAGTGCAGCTACGCCAGCGTGGAGCTGACCAAGCTGCGCCGCCACATGACCTGCCACACGGGCGAGCGGCCGTTCCAGTGTCCGCACTGCACCTACGCCTCCCAGGACATGTTCAAGCTGAAGCGTCACCTGGTGATCCACACGGGCGAGAAGAAGTACCAGTGCGACATCTGCAAGTCGCGTTTCACACAGTCCAACTCTCTGAAGGCACACAAACTCATCCACAGCGTCGTGGACAAGCCCGTCTTTCAGTGCACCCTCTGTCCCACGACCTGCGGACGCAAGGCGGACCTGCGCATCCACATCAAGCACATGCACACCTCGGAGAAGCCGCTGACGTGCCGCCGTTGCGGCCAGGAGCTGCCCGATCGCTACCAGTACAAGCTGCACGTCAAGTCGCACGAGGGCGAGAAGTGCTACCGCTGCAGCCTCTGCAGCTACGCCTCGGTGACCCAGCGCCACCTGGACTCGCACATGCTCATTCACCTGGACGAGAAGCCGTTCCAGTGCGAGCACTGCCCGATGGCCTTCCGCCAGCGACAGCTTCTGCGCCGCCACATTAATATCATGCACGATGCGGAGTACCAGCCGCCAGAGCCACGCGCCAAGGTGCACCAGTGCCCCAGCTGTCCGAGGAGCTTCACGCACAAGGGTAATCTCATACGGCACATGGAGCTGCACGACGATTCGGTGAACATCCGCGAGAAGCAGCAGCGCCTGAAGATGGGCCGCAATCTGCGTATAAAGAAGGATGGAACTATCATCAAGCTGGTCAAGGAGACGGACTTTAAAAACACGGCAGATAACATTGAGGAAGACAACCCGGAGAGCTATGACCTGGCCGATATCTTAAACTCGGACGAGGAGGACGGCGACATGGAGATCGTTCCCAGTAATGTCAGCAAGCCTGTGGCGGCCAAGCCAAAGCCCGTCATCATCAACAAGCAGGCCGGCCAGTCCGCCTCTGACAAACAGCCCGTGATCATCAATAAGCGCCTTCGAACGCAAGGCGGCACGAAGACGTTCCACATCAAGGAAGAGCCGGACAACTCGGATTTCACCCTCGAACTACAGGGCGATGATGGCCAGCTGATGGTCGTGGAGCTGGTTAACGGCGACGAGGACGTTGTGGTCAAGCGGGAGCCGAGTGCGACCACTACGATCAGTGCCACGAACTGCTTTGGATTCGAGGTGAGTCTGAATATGATAACTATGGGTAAGAATTACTGTAGCCTTTACCTTTAAAATTTAGGAGGATGACGATTACGAAGAGTATGATCCGGCGGATGAAGTGGACGACGCTTCGCAGGAGTTTCTGCAGCTGATGGATATGATTGAGCAGGATACTTAGTCTCTTGCGAAGCAGAGGGAACCTTCGATTAAGCTTAAGCTTATTACGTAATATACATATACAATATAATTACGTAGAAGAATCGTCTTTTTAGTTTTCTATTTAAATAAATGTGTAAAGAATATGGAAACGATTTTATCCTAAGAGGAAATATTCCACTGCAACATTCTACATTCTTGAGGATGGTCCATTCCTTTATAGACCTGTTCCACTGCAACATTCTGCTACATTCTCAAGGGAGAATGGTCCATCCTGAAATGACTGCTGTCGGTCGCGCTATGATGGTCCCCGTCCTAATTCAAATGTACACAAAGCCGGATCAGCTGTTTGTCCCATTCACATGTCGCCCAAGAATGTAGATGGAGCAGTGGAAACACATTTAATTTTCGGGAATATGTTGCAGTGGAAACGGGCTATAGATATTCACTGAAATCACTTGAAAGGCTGTGCAAAAGTATGCCACAAAAGGTTAGGCAATGTATTTGTGACCTAAAATAGTTGAAAGCATACTTTTGGACGCATTTCAACTGGATAAATCAAATTCACTTGGCATAAATATTTATTTAAATACATTTACAATATACTTTTCAATGTTTTCTTCAATAGTTGGTATATGGGCAAAATGTTAGGTGCGGCTTGCTCGTGCTCTTGCTCTAACTAGCTGCTGCAGATCTCTGGGCGTGCACTGTAAATTCTCGGCTATTAGTTGTCCTCCTTCCTACCATAAAATGTTTCTGCGTAGTTTACAATTTGTTTTCATAATCTCTTCAGCAATCTGGTTACTCTCCGCTTGATCTCTGCTTTTAGTTTTCGGGTTTCTGTTTTCTCAAGTGTATAACTACAATAAAAATATATATATTTTTATATAATATATAATATACTCGTATGTATATATTTTTTAGGTGGTGCAATGTGCAAAAATCTGCTGTGCAGTGCATCATTATCTTTACTTCAATATATATAATATGTATATATGTATATAGTGGTTGTTGTGTTGATTTTTGTAGTTGTTGTTGCATAAAACGTTAACAATTTGTTTTTCGTTAATAGTACGTAAGTATGTGTATACGAATTGCCTTGCTTGTTGTTGTATAACAATTAAAATATAGAACAACGTCGATAAAGGAAGTGCACATTATTGAGTTCCGAGTTAGATTAGAGAAAAATGACACTCAGAAATCGAAAATTGGTAGAAGAATCGAATTCGAATACGAAACACACACATATAGAAATACAAGAGCGTAAAAAAGTAGCATATATCCTATAATTAAGTTAATGCGCTGCGAGATTGGTTTGAGCCTCATGTATTCGCTCATGGGGGTGAGGAGGAAAACCCATATATCGTTCTGTAAGAATTATCAACGTAATAGAGGTGGAGAAACATCGATGTTTTCGTCACACCAATAATCGGAAGAAATTTTTAATTTATTTTAGAGCAACAATCTTTTTTTTTTTTTAACATCGAAAAACATCGATGGCCACAAACATAGATGTATCTCCACTTCTACAACGTATTTTAAGGCGAAACTAAATTAAAATTAAACATAAACAAATTCTTGAAAAGCTGTGTGCTATGGCTCTGTGCCCGCTCACAGATAAGCTTGGCTTATATATCAATTTACTTTTGGCTTAACAATTTTTGTGTAAGGCTGCTGTTGGTTTTGTCGTCCTTTCCCTTCCTGTCCTTTTCTATCTCCCATCCATTGCAATCCATTTCATTTCCGTTCTCTCATCGCTTCAGTTTTTGGTTGAACATAAAAAGGGGGCCTTCTGTGAGCTTTCTGGGGGTGGCAAATGGCAAATGGGGTAACATGCACATGTAAATCCTAGAATATCTTAAGTTTTTGCAGGAAACGCAACAGGGCCGCACTTAGGCAGGCGGTCGACGGCGGCGGTGGCTGCTGCTGTCTTGGATTTGCGGCAAAAGAGGCTCTGCCGTTCGCAATTCACGATTGCTCCCTCTTTTGCCTCTTTGGTTGCTAATTGCAATTGAGCGTGTTCTGGTTGGGGCTGCTGTGCGAGACGTTGTTGTGATTGATCTGGTTCGACTGCGTGATGCTGGCGCTGTCGCTGGTCTTCCACGAGAGCAGCTTGTTCAGCAGTCGCTCCATGTACGGATTGCTGCCCAGTCGTGCCACCTGTGTGGGTGTGAGACAAGGCTATTAGTATGGGGAGACATCAGGACCAGTGATGAGAAGGGCTGTCCTAGCTTTTGGAGCCTTCCTCTGACCCTATTTAGATAAGCCAATGAAAGGTCATAAAAGGCATGCCATGCCAGACACTAGGTTAATACCCTTGCCCCCACTGGTCCTCCACCTCCTCCGCCACAAGTACAAACCTCCGCCCGCGCCTCCGCATCGAGCTGATCCAGAACCTTGCGTGTATACTGAAAGCTGCCCAGCTTTTCCAGCAAGGTGATGCAGTACTTCTTGACCTCAATGTCGTGCGTGCGCTGGCGCAATATGTCTGTGGATTTAAGCCCCGAGTTGATGAGTGGTGTTTGGAGCCCTCGGCTGGGGTCAAGACGTGGGGTGGACTTACGTAAAACCTGTTTATCCTGCTTTTGGGCGCGCACCGCATGGATTACCGGGAAGCCGAACTTGCCCTCCGTCAGATCCTCGGCAAAACTCTTGTTCTCCGTGTACTAAAAGGAGAAGCGGAATGACATCAACGATTAAACGATGGCCACCAGCAGCTCACACTCACCTCCTTCATACTGAGATTGCAGTAATCGTCGCGTATCTGAAAGTACAGGCCCAGAATGGCCGTCAGCTTGGAGTAGTCCTCCTTGTTGGTGCTGAACAACTGCATTAGCCGAATGGCCAGCATGAACAGGCCGCCAGTCTTGCGCACGGTCATCAGCTTGTAATCGGACTCCGAGGGGCAGGTAAAGCTGTCGCGCCAGTATATCTCCATGCCCTGGCCCCGATGCAGTTCCAGCAACTGTTCCGTATACACTTTGGTGCCCTGCACAGAGGAATTCATATTACTTGGCATTCCCTGGAATGGCATGTATCATGATCTTGTCAAGTGTGCGCCATACCTCAGGGTGTCCCAGCTGCTGCACCTTCTCCAGTGACAGGAACAATACGTAGTTGGCCGCATTTATGGTGCTGGCCACCCCGTAAATGGAATGCGCCACCGGCACGCCTCTGCGAAGTATCGAATTGTCTTCAATATCATCAATGCTGTAAGTTAGTATCAAAGAACACACATGTTAAAGAGCCCGGTCATTAATCGATCGTCTCCAAGGCAGCTTACGTCTAGTTTTAAGTCTATTTGGGATTACTTTCGGGGCTTATCAGGCATTCTTATAATAATGATTAGTGGTGTTAGAGGGGTTAACATGTATACATATTTCTCATCGATAACTAGAAGGTGTACCGCTTGTAATATCTTTCGTTCTCAAACATTTGCTTAGCAACATTTTATTGTGCATTCCACCATGTTAATTTTATGTTCTTCATTCCTTGCATTTTCATTCATGCTTTGTATACCCGGTACCCATAGGGTATAAAGTGTATATATTCTTGATCAGCATCACCAGCCGAGTCGATTTAGCCATGTGCATCTGTCCGTCCTTGTTGGTCAACAGATCTCAGAGACTATAAGAGCTAGAGCCACCAAATTTGTAGTATTTTAGTATTTTAACCCGTTGTACGCAGATTATACTAGCTATAGTCGCGTTCTTCGGCTTTAAGTAAATAGATTAAATAAATAGATAGGTTTGTGCGGACGTTTTCTTCAAATTTGGGTCAAATCGGATAATAAACATGGAAGTTATTGAATAATAAAGTTTCTTCTACTATGTTGAGAGCACCAATGCGTGTTGCTCAACATGTTCCTAGCTACATTATTCTGTTTTAGATGTTGCTCAACATGTACCTAGTAACATTTGTCTTTTTGGGTGATGCTCTTTATGTCCCTATCAACATTTGTCTTAATTTGTCGATATTTTCTTTTTTTCCATGTTGATGTGCTATTTAATTTCACCCACAATGTTTTAGGTTCCGGGCATGTCACAGTCTGTCACACTCGCGATGGATTGATTTTCAATGATCCAATTGCCATTGGAATAGTATACAAGCTTCCATTTACCGAAGTTAGCTTCCTTTTTAGTTTCAATTAAAATTGTATTCTTTCCAAGTAAATATTTCTTAATAAATCATAATCCTGTGCATTCCGTTATGTTAGATTTAAAATCTTAAATCTTTGCTCTTCCATGCATTGGACACGTAAATATTTATTAAGAAAGCTTTTAGAGGAATGGAATGCCTACTTATTAGTCATCCCGTTTTACTTTCAAGATATACACTTGCTAATCCCCTTAACTTGCTACGAATAAGTTAATTATAAATGGTTAAGCAAAGCTGCAACTAAAGCACGTACCATATGGGGTAATTATACGTATTTAAAAAGAATTTCGCAAATCACATTGCGATTGTGAACGAACTGAGTCGTCACGCGTCCATCTCTGCTGAATTCCCTTAGGCCCGGGCCACCGAATAGGTGTCCCCTCATGTTGGCAGGCCGGCTAGCATACATATTTATGAACATAACATACGCTGGCCCCATAATAGATGTGTAAATTTAAGCCCCGCTTTAAGGCCGGGCGGGCGGCATCGCTTCAATAACTACGATGCCCGTCGGCGGGTAAGGCGAGCGCTGGGCAGCCCAACATTTGCGTAATTAAAAAATGTTTGCGCTCCGCCAAAGCTGGCAAAGCCATTGGTAGGGCCTGGGTTGGGACAGGATTGGATGGTGGGCTATGAAGGCGTGGGCGTTGAAGCGACAACGCACAAAGGAGAGCGGAGAAGGACAGGCTGCAGGATGATGATGCCTGGATGGTGATGAGGAAATTGAGGAAAATGGGGAAAACAGTGGGCGTGCGGCCGGGGCTGCTGCGTGGCCAGAGTTGTGACAATGCCTGTCGACTAACGACGCCCTGACTAACTGACAATGGGCATAAGTGCATGAATGACGGACGGACGAACGGAGAGGGATGCTCTGTGCCTGGTGTCGTTGTAAAACTAAGTTTTTGCCAATATGAAAATGCATTTCGAAAAAAAACACCAAGAACACCTCCTCGGGGGAATGGGAACAAGGAATGATGCTGCTGCCAAGGAACAATGCTGGGGATTTTAAGCAGAATTAAGGCCATTTCTGAGTGTTTGCCTTCGAATAGGCGGCGGCGACAGGTGGTCGGAGATTAGCCTCGCTGCCTGATTGAGCCCACAGAGAAAATAATGGCCATGAAGAGGCTGAAGCTGGCTGCTGCTAAGAGATAGAGAAAATCCCTGGACTCTGCCACTCTGACTTTAATTGAAAAGCGGCAGACACTTCAATTGGCTCGGTTCAAAGATTAATTGTAACGTTCCAACAACTCATCTCCTTCGCCACATTCCACGTCTCTCTGCTCTGCTCTGTGCTCTCTGCCCTCGACTGGAGAAAAATCTAAATAATTTATGCAATTTCGATGCGAGCAATGAAATGCAAAGAAATTCAATTGTAAACAGAAAAAGCTGCGGGCTCATGATGAAATTTTAGGAATTGATTTTGGGGGCCAACAAACACACGCAAGCCAGCAAATAGCCGAGAACATTACTCAATATGGCCAAATCAGGTCGCCACTTTGCCGGGAGAGGTGTGACTCACAGTCCGCATGATAATGCACGTTATTGTTTATGGAAATGAACTGCCTATGATAAGGGCTTCCAAGGCAGAGCCCATATGTGGCCCATTTGGATAATCTCCTCGCTCGAGGAGTGTCCATTTTCTACGCACACAGCACTTTTGCCCGAAAAAGTTCACACTCGATTAGGCATTTTAACCGGAATCCATCTAAACAAAGGCAAATAAACCAAATGTATACAAAAGTACGGGCCAATACACAGTTCACAGGCCGTGTGCAAGTGTGAACTGAGATGAAGCAGGCTGGAGGAGGGCAAGGGTGGTGGCCCCCTTCAGGCGTCTTTTGGGGTCGGGTTGAGGCAACAAACAAAGGTAAACAAGAGCCAAACAATGCAGAACCGACCAAAACGCAGGCAGAGAGAGCCAAAGGTCGAAATTTAAAATTAAAACACGCCACACACATGATTAGTTCGCTTGCAATATCGACAGGTATTCAAAAATACATACGATAGCGGGTATCAACTTAGCAACAGGAACTAGAGATGCTTTATATTTATCTATTATCTTCAGTGTTTGCTTCTTTCTGATTAAGATAAAGTTATTTTATTGCTTAAATTACGAGATAAAATCATTACTTTAGGTTCAACAAACATAAACTTTACTTTACTCTTCGAAAGAATATTTTGTGTTACAAAAAAGGCTTTGTATTTTGTGATATTTTTGCTTAAACATAACGATTTCTTCAAAGCTTATTACTTCATTATACCGAAATAGCAACGTATTTCAGCGAGTTTACAAAATCAAAGCTTTTGAGGGATTTTCGGAGAACAACGCTCGTTCTCATGGGCTCCAAACTCAAAATTCAGTGCCCGACCCTGCTTTAGTTTATTTAAGTACATTTAAACTCTTTACAAATTTATATTAAAATCAGGCATGCGGATAATCTTCGGCTAATACTTCCATAAAATACTTAAATATTCTGACAAAATCTATTAATTAAAGCCATGCCACTACTGTTACTTACTTATTAAAATATAAAAAAAAACACGCAACGCAATGACTACTTCCTGTATTTATAAATAACTGCCCCCTAGGACTCATATTATCTCGACCGCATCTGTGTAAACAGTAAATGATATACTCACAGCAAACTGGAATTGTGCAGCATCTGCACGATGTCCCCGATCTGCGCCAACTTTTCGGCCGGTATGAGCAACCAGTGATTGAAGGCCAAGGCCAACTCGGAGCGGAATTGTTTGCCAGGAATCTGTTGTATGTATGTGAAGGGCTGCAGCAGAATCTGGATAACCAGCAAGCGTCGTCGTGGGCGGAGTGAGCGGGGGATTTGTGCGTGGGCCACATGTAAATAAACCCCAAAGAAGGTGGAGTAAAGAGAAGAAGGCCAAAAGCGAGCTCTGGTTAGTTAGTGTTTTTCGGGAGGGTGGCGGTGACGGCGACGGCGACTTTGCGTTGGTGTCGCCTCGCCACTTTCAAATGTCAGAGTTCAGGGGTCCGGAAGGATTAAGCCGTGGGATAAGTACCTCATCCTGTTCCTTTTGCGTTGATTTATCTTTGGTTTTCTGCAATATGCTGTTCAGTTCATCCATTGTATTATGTTGCTGCTGCTCAACCGTAGCCTTGTGTCTGTCTGCCTTTGCCTCTGTTGTTTGTTGATTTGAGAGTGCGGGGTGCTGGGCGGTGGCGAGGTGTGCTTTCTGTTTACCGCTGGGCTCCGCGACACGCGTGACTAGAATTGTTTGGACCGCTCGTCGACTTTTTCGTATTATCCGCACTTAAATCCCGAACAGAACAATCCTTGATTTTTTAAGTTGAACTAAACTGAAGCGCAAGGTTCCATTTGTTTATATAGCTTCCCTCAGTGCTGCCAACTCGGGCCGTAAAGAGCTGTGAAAGAAGCTGTAAAAAGCTAAAAAATTGTGATGGTAGCTAAAAAATATATAAAATTATAGAATAATACAGAAGAGTTGTGAAAGTATGTAAAAAATGTTGCATCGATGATGTATAATTTGAAAAAAAATATATATTAAATTAATACCCCGAAATTATTATTAATATTTTATGCTTCAAAAATTTTTTCTTCCTTCTTTTCTTTATACCTTTAATATTGGGGTGACGTTCTAGCCCCATTCATATTCTTTATTTGTTTTATAAAATAAATATTCACAATTAAAAAATTGCAAGCCCATTATCTATAGAGGTCATAAAAAATATTATGAATAGAAAAAAAAATCTATCACAAATCAGCATCGAACCCAAGAAACAGACAACAAATAATAATGTATTATTTTGGATAATTTAACAAATTTATTTTTAATTTTCGTATCGTTTTTCTTTGTGTTACAAGCTTAAAACGCTAAATTGGCTAGAATGCCAGCTACAGTAATTTAAAAGTGCCTGATCTGGTGGTGACAGCTGATTCCATAAAATCAGCTGATCTTAAAAGACCTGTCAAAACATCGATTGCGCTATCGATTTTGTTGCCTCTCCTGCTATCGATTATTCCGACTTACTTTTGCCCATCCCTATTGGTTGCCTGCGTGGAAAATAAACTTTCGAGCTTATTTCTGTTAAAAATAAACGAATTCGAATAAACCAACAACGAATATGGCTGCTGCAGTGCCTATGCGAAACAACTGGAATCCGGGGATGAAGCACAACGAGATGGAGCGGTAGGAATCGGCCAGCCAAAACTGGCAAAGCAAAGTCCGTCCTCACATGTCATTCTATTATTGTTATTGGCACAGGTGGATCTGCATTTATCCCGCCTACATCAACAGCAAGAAGACGCGCCAAGAGGGCCGCAGGCTGCCCAAGGAGAACTGCGTGGAGAACCCTACCTACATTGAGATCCGCGACGTGCTGTCGGTGACAAATCTGCAGTTTCTGGTGGAGAACATGAAGTACTGCCGCGAGAAGAGCAGCGAGCTACATTTCCGTGGCCGTGTTCGTGTCCAGCTCCGCAATGCGGACGGTACGCTCTTCAACAGCGACTTTACCTCGCGGGAGGACATCATGCGGCACATTGCCAGCAAGATTCCGCAGCTGAAGACGCGGCAGAACAAGACGGGCGACTCGTTCCACCAGCAGTCGCAGCCACAGACGAGTGGCCCCTCATCCAGCGGTGGTGGCGGCGGCGGCGGGGGCGGCAAAAAGGGCAAGGGCAAGCGCCGTTAGAGCTAGTGCTTCTCGTTAGTTGGTTTCTTTTGTAATAAATGCTGTAAACAGAGGTTTGGGTGTTCTGTGCCAAGTTCAAGTGCGGGAATCCGGCCTTGGCACGCCAAAGTGTGCCAAAAAAAAGCGAGCAATGGAAATGGAATCAGCCCATTGAAGCGTAGAGAGAGAGAGCGGGAAAGAACCCAGTTCGGAAGTGTCTCAAGATCACACGAAGTCAGCGAAAATTCCGGCAAACTGGAATATTGAGAATCAACTGTCAGTCACGAACATCTACGATTTCACCTGGTCAGCGTTATAAAATCGGTTGTGCACCGAAAATGCCCAGCCACAAGACAGTATCACTTGGAGCACCCACCTACCTACCAATGACGATGAAGCCGGCAAAGATACGGACGTCAAGCCTCTGCGGCTACACGGTGGCCCTTTTACTCGTTTGGCTGGCGGTCATCATCCAGCTACAGCTGGTCAATGCTGATTCCACCAATAGTACCACCAATAGTACAACCAGTAGTACCACACCGGCACTGCCCTCTACAGTGGCCACCACTTCCTCGCCGGCTTCACGGCGTGTGAATCCCCTCACGGAGTCGAAGCTGGAGAAGAATTGCAAGGCCCTGTGCGAGCACTGCGGGTGCTTGGGCTTCTACTGCGGCGAGGAGTGCCTGTGCGAGTGCAATGACGACAACTCTGACACGGAGTGCATCCGCACCATGCAGATGAATGCCAAGACTCTGAACCTACCCTTTGAGATCCTCATCCAGGGTCCGAGCAGCAATCGCTTCGTGCGCAATGCCCAGCAGTTCGAGCAGAAGCGGGAACTGGTGGCCAGAAGTGCCTCGCCTTCCGGTAAAGCGCCTAGGAATCGTCGCTCCAACATTACCATCTATAAACCCGCAAGCCAGAAAGTGTCCAGCCAATTCGCGGCCAATGCTTTAGAGACAGCGTCCAAGGCTTCAGAGGTGGATCTGGCCAAGCGGCACAAGCGGTCCGTGGATCACCTGGAGTGGTTTAATGACTTTGCCGGCTCCCTGGTGCGTCCCTCGCCGTTGGGCACTCGTGCTCAAAAGTCCAAGCCGGCTGGTTTCAAGCGCCAGGCTGTTCAGGAGGAGCCCGCTCCGCTAGCACGGCGGGAGCCTTGGTTCCTGGAGCACAGCCCTCCGCGTCTGACACGTCCAGCTCCCCTGACCAAGGCCCAGAGCTTCCGGAAGAACAAAAAGAGTTCCTCCCTCTCTCGCAAGCTCATCAAAACTAAGGCCATCAAGGAGCAATCGCGACGGGAGCCGGAGCGTGAGATTCGGCCGCTGCGTGATGCTCTGCAAGTGGTTGAGCGCATTCCGCGAGTCCTCCAGGATACAGTGAGCCACTTGTCCTCTGATCCACGCAGCGGAGACGTGTTCAGCTTAAATATCAGGAACGAGGCCCAGTCCCAGGCCAAGAATCGCGAGGAAGATGAGGAGGAGGAGGAGCAGGAGCAGGTGCCCCGCCGCCCAAGTGCCAAGTTCCGTGCTATGCGGCGTAATGAGATCGTTCCGGAAGCCGTGACCCTGGCTGCACCAATGACTCCAATTGTTCCAGCTACCCTTCCCGCCCAGCGAGTTGGTCTCCTGCCCTGGTTGCGTCAGCGCCGACTGATGCGTCTGCAGCAGGCTCGGGCGAATCTTTAAAGAAGCTCTAAGATCTTGAGCAATTCCATTTTTTAATACCTATTTTTACCATAATTTTTTGTTGTATAATTTTAAGGCATCTTTCAATTTTACGTAATAAATTTAAAATGATTTTTATATTCTGCAGAAGCAGTAATTCTGAAAGTGTTTCGAATTTTTCAGAAGATTTTCCTTAATGATTTGTGTTCTGTAGAAGTTTGACTAAAAAATATGACTGGACTGAATTTTTACCAATCTATCGAGTTCATTGAGCGAGTCAGAAATCCGAATATATTGATATTATAATTCTATAATAGCGCTTTCTTCTAAGTAGATTAATCGCAGTCAATATGATTACGGTATGAAACATAGACATAATGGCTTAAATATATATTTGTTTTTTCTCCGCCAAAATTCGGACATTGGAAATCTGAGAGCTTTATGCAAAAGGTTAAACGGGAACCTTATCTGCAAAGGGAAAATGCAATTTCAGCACTTCGAGAGGAACAATTTTGCCTAGTAACATTAAGTCCAACGTGAATTGCAAAGTAAGAATGCAGTATTATTAATATATAAAATATATATTTTTCACAAGTCCCAGCTTCTACGAAAAGGACCTATATTTTGCCGCAATGATCGCGCATTGAACACATCGCTTACTTGGCAATACCCGATTCCATGAGTTACTTTCCAATTCCCAAACTATACTTACAGATTGCATACTTTAAGGCTGTACTGTGAATTTGGAGCTCTCTCTTTCTAGCCGCTTGAACGCCTTCACACGGTTTGTTGGCAAGAAGCGTCTTCCGTTCAGTTTTAGTTTCAGTCTGCCGCGATCGTTCATCCCCAGTGGCTGTAGCCGTTCCGCCGCCAATTGGTAAAAAGTGCATCCTCTCCCCTTCCCTCTACGCAGTGGGGGGCGATAACTTTTCCTTGCTGGAAAGGTTGGAGCATAAAGAGCAAAAGAGAGATTGTGTTTTAACGGTCAAAAGCAGAAGAGCGGGAGAGCGAGAGTAACGACTGGCCCCCATTTTGTTGTTGCAGCGCATCGAAAAGCAACAAAGTACATGTTTTTTATTTACATACACTCTCGCGGGTTCGACAGTGTGTTTGTACCAACAAAAACAAAGAAGTAAATAATTGTGCGCGGGCCAAATAATTATTTAAATGTAGAATTAATTTAAAGCCAAACAAAGAGTGAACGAAAATCAGAGATCAACGGTCGCCACTTGATATCTAGTATTCTCCGAGAGATTGTGTGTGTGCGTGCGTACACGGATAGTGACCGAGAATATCTATGAATCTCTCAGCAAACCAACAATTGCATCAATTGGAAATCAATATCAAATCTGGAATTGATTTCTGAAGACGCAACCCGGAATCGTAGCAAAAAACTGTAACAAAAGTGATATCACCTAATCGGTTCCACTTGTTGAACTATCAGAAACACTCGAAACACTTGTTGAATTAACGTACAACAAAGTGTTTTCATTTGAACCAACTGTTTAACCTCTCGGGCTAGCAGCAAACAGCAAAGCAAAAGCAAAAGCAACCGCAAAGTTATTATTCAACGATAAATCCATGTAATAAAATGGCAGGTTCCATTCGACCGTTATCAAGCCATATAAACAAAAGCGAAGGCAACCTCACAGTGATAGTGACTTTAACTAACGCATACACACACCCGCTCTTGGCAACGGGCAGCGGCGGAACAGCTGAACGGATTCCGGCCCCGATTGCCTTTATCTTTCCCTAATTACTCTGATAAGTCTTAACCAACTGTTTTTCATATTCTCAGTTCTTTGGCAATTTGGAGGATAATCACGCGACGCGGCGGCAGATAAACCTATCAAGATTTGTGGTTTCGAAGAAATCGATTTCTGGCTATTCTCTATATACAAATCAATCCGTAGTAACAAAGTAAAGGAAATCCCTGCATAAAGATTCACTTAATGGGATAAAAACTTATCAAAAAGGAACTTTTTTTATTTTGGTAAATGCCTTTTAAAGATCTGTATGATCGTCGATCAAATACATTTTAATAACGTTACAAAGACGTTTCCGTTTCACAAGGCCAACATTTTTTTAAAATAATAAGATAAAGCTTTTAAAGTATCTAATTTATTTAATTTAGAAATCTCGCCTCAACGGTTCCCAACTGTTCTTTCTTTTTTACTCGTTTCATTTTAACAAATTGACATTCATTTTACATTTACAGTCGGAAGTTGAAAGTAAACCACATCCGATTCGAATCAGATTACAGAATGACTCAGCGGCGGTGAACACAAGCCGGGAGAGCCTTCACATCCAACCCACCCTTAAAAATACAGATAAAGCAACCGACCATGGAGTATGCGCGCCGTGTGTCCGCTCGCTTTGAAACTAAAAGACTGCCCGAGGACGTGGACGATGGCCTGGAGACGCTGGAAGAGTACAAGCAGCGATGGCGCTCCGTCCGCATCATTTACTTTACCATGTTCCTGATGGCGCTCGGTTTCAGCATCATTCTCACCGGCATTTGGCCCTTCCTCAACAAGGTGGGTTCTCCCCTGGATGGATAATTCCCCTAGTTGGATTATTCATCATAATTTCTTTCCAGCTAGATCCGGATGCGGGCAAGGAGTTCATGGGTCTGATTGTGGCCGCCAATCCTCTGGGACAGATGATCTTCAGCCCGATCTTCGGCTGGTGGGGCAACAGACTGGGCAAAATCCGCCTGCCGCTGCTCCTCTCGCTGTCCCTGTTCACCTTGGCCAGTGCGGTGTACTCGTTGCTGGAACTGCGTCCGGATAATGTCAAGTACTGGATGCTTGGCTCGCGATTCCTTATCGGAGTTAGCTCGGCGAATATAGCCCTGTGCCGGTCCTATTTGTCAGCTGCCACGAGGCTTAGTGAACGCACCCACGCCGTTTCCATGGTATCCCTGGCTCAGGTCCTCGGATTTATCATTGGCCCGGCTCTGCAGGCCATAGTTACGCCTCTGGGGGATCAGGGTCATGTCTGGCTGTGGGGGAAGATGCACTTCAACATGTACACTGCATCCGGATGGATCAACGTTCTGATGAGCATCGGCAACTTTATGATGTTCCTGCCCGGCGTCTTTGAGGTAAATCGAAATGTAACTGTTTGAATTTATTTATCTTAAAAAAATATCTCCACTTCTTCAGGAGCACAAGATAGCCGCTCGGGAGGTGATGGTCATGCAGGGCGGCACCTCGGAGCGAGAGACTTGGAAGGCCATTAAACCGAACTATCTCTCAGCCTGGACTTTGATTGTCGCCTTTTTTGTTCTCGTCTTCAACTTTGTGCTGCTGGAAACGTGAGTTGGCGCGAGTTACTTTCTGCAACTGAGCAGCAATTTGATAAGGATCCCCCTTTGTGCTTACAGCTTGGGCACTTCCCTGACGATGGACATGTTTGCTTGGTCCAAGGCCGAGTCCCTGGGATACATGGGTATAATGATGGCAACGGCAGCCATTGTTTCCCTGTTCACGTTCGTCATGATTGAGCCCATGTGCAAGTTCTTTGCGGAACGCTACGTGCTCATCTGGGGCGGCTTCTCGCTAATGTTCCTCGGTCGAGTACTCTTCGTGCCCTGGGGTCCGGATCCGCCTAAGCTGGCGCAACCCTTCAATGCCAGCCTGAACTTGAGCGACGACGATCCCATATACTTGGGTTGCCCGGTCGCCGAGCAGGAATGGTGTGGCGAGCTGCCGGCTTTGACACTGACGCAGTTCATCATCGGCTTTGCCCTCACTTCGGTGGGATATCCGATTGGCGTGACCCTCATCCAGACCATCTTCTCCAAGGTGCTGGGACCGCGACCACAGGGCGTCTGGATGGGCTGGATGACGGGGTCGGGCTGCCTATCACGCGTCCTTGGTCCGGTGTTTGTGGGCTCCATCTACACCAGATTGGGCACATTCTGGACCTTCGGGGTGACCTCCTTTATGATGCTTGTCTCCATGTTTTGGCTGCAGTGCAGCAAGTGAGTTGGCTGCAATCTTTCCCTGAGAATTAATCTTATTTATTCAATTTCCATAGTCGCTTGCTCATCCCACCCACTTTTGAGAAGGCCTCGCCCGTGGAGCTGCAAGAACTGAGCCAGCATAATGGTGGCAACAAGCTGGAAGACAACGAGGACTACGACGACCACGACTCACCGGAGGAGTTAATCCCCAAGCAGCACGGTGGTAGCCACCACTCCTTATCCCGGGCGTAGCGGCTGGAGGGCTTCTAGATTTAACTTAACCTTGCAATACTGCCCTTAAACTACACCTAGCTTTAAAATACAGGTTTATTTTTTGCATATTTCCGTCTGCGCGCGCCTATGCTTTTATTGTTACTCACAAAGTCCACAACATTGAAATGAACTATGCTACTGATGAATCGAATCGAATGCGTGTGTGTGTGTATGAGGGACGAGCACGTCGTTGTCTAGTCTTGTAGGCTTGGTTTGCTGCAGCTTGTAAGGAGGATGCTTCATCTTCTAGTTTAAGTATACGAATTACGTTTTAGATTTAGTAGAATACGCGTGGTTCACCAAGGCGGCAGCCACAGTTGTGAATATGTCGTCGGCAGCAGCATTGGTTGCTGATGCTGCGGGTGATGCTGCTGGTGATGCGGATGATGCTGCTGATGGTAATAGGCCTGTGGCGACCAGTAAAACAGCCAGCAGTCCTGTCCCGACCCCCTCCTCGAGCCGTGTGTCGTCGTGTGGTAGAGAGTGTGAGCCATGGGGAGGGTCAGGGGCAGTGCTACCGCCACTCAGCTGCTGCCGTGATAGTAAAACTCATCTCAGTAGGGCGCATAACGGCGACCCGGAGGCGAGGGACCACGCATTCCGCGCGACGATATCATGCGATCGTCAAAGGAGTCGCGGCTAAAGTCCTCATAGCCGTGCGGAGTAGGAGAGCTGTAGATGGGGAGAAGAAACAGCATTAGTAACTGTTCAGAAAGGGGATAGAAGTGTGGATTTATTACAAATAATTGCGAAATCACAAAGCATGTAGCTGGAAATCCATATCAAAGTGATAACAAAAAACTTAAAGGTCAAATATCGCTTATGACTGCACTGCTGGTTGCATAGAGGTATTCCTGTGAATCCCCAATTTTACATTCCTTTGTCAAGGTTTATAGACCAAAGTAATAATTCCACAACTTGCATAGCTTACCCGTAGCGACTCATTCCATTGCTGCTGCGCGGCGGTGGCGGCGAGCGGCGGCTAAACATGGTGTCATATCCACGCGATACGCTGCAGGAACGCAAGCTTCCACTTAGCGGGGGCGGCAAGGGCATGGGTTCGCGGCGCGAGATCGGCGGCGGCGGGAAGTCACGCATCCGCGACGTCTGGTAGCGGCGCTCGTACAGATCCCTTGAGTCTTCGAAGCGGCGGTCATAGTAGTCATATTCCTGCGGAACGCAAAAGAGGCATTACGTTAATGGATGCTGGAAGGCAAAGGGGAGGACGATATGGAGATGCAGAAGGGTGATGTGTCTACGGGATATGGATGCTGAATTTACCCTAAAGCCATCCATGATGCGGTCACGCAGGAATGGCGGCGGCGGTGGTGGCGGCGGATACGGGTCACGACCGTACATGCGATCTCTGTAGCCGCCGGCGCTGAGCGGTGAGGGCGGCTCCCGTCCGCCTCCAGCGCTGCCGTAGAGGCGCGGACACTCTTTCGACCAATGACCGGAACGTCCGCAACGATAACACTGCTCCGGATCGCCCATGCCCGGCTTGGGGCGGACCCGACTAGTCGACACTTGAACCTTGAGCGGCTGTCCGTCGACGACGCGACCGTTCAGCTCCTTGATGGCGTCCTGCACGTCCCCGACACAGTCCAGATGGACGAAACCATAGTTGCGCACAATGTCGCACTCAACGACGGTGCCGTATTTCTGAAACAGTTCCCGCACCTCCGGCGCCCGCGTTTTGTCGGTCAGATTTCCCACGAAGATTTTCGTTGTCGGCGTGTTGGGGGCCCGACGACTCTTGGCTGCCTCCACCTTGATGGCGAACTCGTTCAACACGTAACCGTTCAGATTCTGTATGGCATCGCGACCCTGCTGCTCGGTCTCCATGTGCACGAAACCATAGTTCTTGACTACGTCGCACTCGACGACGGTACCGTACTTCTCAAAGAGCGCCCGCAACTCGGTGGCCTGCGTCTTCTCATCGAGATTCCCGATGAATAACTTGAACGTGCCGGCTCCGGGCATGGCGGCAACGGGTTCCGCTGCGTGGTCGTCCACGGTTCTTTCGTTTCTTGCACTGTTTGTGGGGAGGTCCCGAAATATGGTTATATACGCGGCGGCGGCGGCTTCACGGGCAGCGGCAGCGGCGTTCTTCGGATATATCGCGGTAGGGCGACGGGCTTGAGACTACGGCAAGACGACTCTACGGGTCCCGGAAAAACGCGACCTCAAGAGGGGATAAAAGAAAACAGGGCAGTTTTTTCAAGCTGATTACGAACCAAGGTGCAGTGCAGCAGCAACAGCGGGAGCAGCCAGCAGCAGTATAGAGAGCGCGGTGCGTGGCAAGTTACCAAAAATTCTTTTCTCTACAAAATCTCGAGTCCTCGGTCGGTTTTCGATTGATACCACATACACAAAAAAAGATGGCGACGGCTAGTGCGCATTTTTTCTCACGGTTCTCTGTTCTCGCCGCTTGCGTTGGCGTGGCTTCGGAATGCGGTACGGAAATGGAAGTGGGGGACTCACCTGGTTATCCAGCGGCTCTAAATTAAAAAGATAGCGCACAAACGCTTTTTACTTTTATTTTTCGTCCAGATAGGCGACAGGGCGACGTTTTTTCCACGATTCGATTCCCAGTGTGACCTTGGTTGGTAAGAATCCAAAACGAGGCGAGGCGACCAGTGTGACCGCAACCGGAATGAGAAAAAATATATCATAATAGAGCTGGGTCGACCACTCACGATAGTATCGATATATCGATTATTTGGTTTTGCAAATCACTATCGAGTTTTTAGTTTCGATAGTAAACGATAATGGCAAGTATAGGTGGAGAAACATTGATGTTTGCAAACATCGATGCTTATCGATGTTTAAACAAAAAAAAATCGCTTTTTCGATGTTTTTATAATAACTTCGATAAAACATCGATGTTTTCAAGAAAAAATAAAAAGCTTTTATTTTTATTTAAAATGATTTCCCTTACTTTAGTGACGTGACTAAAACATCGAAGGATCCCCACAAAACATAGATGTTCTTAAACATCTTAGGCTCCGTTTCCACTACAGTTGCTTTTTCCAAATCTGCTTTTTAGGCAAAAAGTAACTTTTTCCCTGTGTATAAGGTATAGGAATCTAGTGGTGACAAAAATTATAGAAAAGTTGCTTTTTCGCGGTTTAGTTCGATAGTATCGATTATTTCAATCGTTTTCTGCCTATCGATGTGTGATTTTGTCCAACTACCACCACTATCCAGCTGTTATTTTGAACAAATGAAATTGATTTCCCGCTTACGAAAAAAATATGGAAAAAATATGGCTATATATATATATATACTTTATGCCTCCTTCTGCCTGTTACATACATTCTCGGTTGGCACTAACTTATAATACCCTTGTACCCTATGGGTACCGGGTATAAACAGCTGTTTCCCTTCATGAGGGTGCTAAAATACACTTTTTCCTAGTAGAAACACCTTTTCTGCTTTTCGTGATTCTCGTGCGATAGTTGAAAAAATGAACGTAGTGGAAAACCACCCTTATACAAAGGGAAAAAGTTACTTTTTGCCAAAAAGCAGAATTGCATCGATTATTCTCCACCTCTAGTGGCAAGTGGATAAAAATTTGTGCATCACTATATTTGCGGATAAAGCCTAGTACCAAAAAGTATGAATATATAGAGGGGACATCTCATACAAAAAAATCTGCCATATGGCGGGTTCCAGCGGTAGACCCGCAGTGTTCGATTCTAGTTCGAATCTGGTCGGCCAGGGCCTGCTTGCCACTTGGCCTAGTGGATAAGGCATCGGACTGCCGATCTGACATGCATAGGTTCGACTAAGCAATAATAGTTTTTGGATTTTCTTTATATTTTAAGTTGTTTTTGTGTTTTTATTGGCCTTCAAAGTCACAGTTCGGGCCGCGTTGTTTTTGTTACTTTTAATGCTATTTTCAATTTCTCATTTTCCAGCAGAATAGTAAGATATTGAACATGTTGATTTTTACACACCCAAAAAAAAAAAAAGAGTTTAACCTTTCTACGCGTTGTCTTAAAAGTATACTCAAGCAGTATAACGAGTTTAGTATAAATTTTCAAACTATTAAATATATACTCCAAAGTTTAGTTTTTATACTCTATAGTTTCAATTGTGTATTTTTGAGTATTATTTTTATACAAACCTACATCGAAAATTCAATAACATATCGCGTTAGCTGGAATTTAGTGCTTTCTGTTTGTCGCGTTAGTGATTATTATGAAATATTGGTGCAGATGAGTATAAAATTTATACTTTCGTAGTATTAAATTGATAAGCATCTTATTAAGAAATTTTTCATACTCAAGAGTATAGAATTCATGTAACAATCGTATAGGTTCTATGATGATTTTTTTTTGGGTGCAATTATTTCATGATTGCATGCTCTTTAATGTGGATAAGCTGAATAGAAGAGACGGGAAGTGCGATTAACGGTAAGATTAAGTCTACCTTTATGAAAAAGTCTTCATTTTATGTTTTTTAAATAAAAAAAAATTGAACAAACTGATATAAAGATATTGGAAAAGCTTTTTTGCATATTTTACATATTTCTTAAATAAGATTTTAACACGGTTTAAAATCGTTTTGATTTTTCAAACCCGTCACCCGTCACAAGAAACATTTTCTCTCCAATAATAGTTTTTTAGCTTTAAGTGGCTAATTCCATAGTTTATACTTAAACAATATCATGTGAA
Source organism: Drosophila rufa (assembly GCA_018153105.1). Lineage (NCBI taxonomy): Eukaryota > Metazoa > Arthropoda > Insecta > Diptera > Drosophilidae > Drosophila > Drosophila rufa. Next base: position 19,394,463 of record JAECXS010000085.1, read on the forward strand.
AGCGGCAATGACATATCCTTAATATTTTTTGAATGGCAGCGTTCTAAAGAGCGACCGCTCGCATGGGGGGATACGGCATGAGGAAACTTTAAACGTGTTTTTCTCGAAACGACGTCTTTCAAAATTACTGGCATCATAACTCGACAAATTGACCGATCACTTTCAAATTGTAACTGGGTGTTCCTAAATGTATTTTACATACAATGATTATTTTCCATGACAATGATTGGATGAAAATTGTCAATTGGGCATTTAAACAAAAAAACAATTTTTTTTTTTTAACTCAGCAATTTTGTCAAATTTAGATATTTTTTAAATATTGTAGGTGATTGAATAGGAAATATTATCTCGCCAACAAGCGTATGACTGGCAAAGTATTGGACATGCCGTCTCTATATGATATATACTCTTTGCTAGTACTCAGACGGTAAAACAGTTCGCAACCCCAAAAAGATTTCATCTTTTCAGTGGGACCGCGTTTTTAAAAACGTTCTTCGGCATTATTAGAAGACAAGTGATACGGACATACTTATTTTAAATAAGCTGTTTTATATTTGTTACCAGTATATCCATTTGAAAGACAAGACACTTTGCAGCTTGGTTTTGGAATAGCTCATCTGCGCACAATGACCACCGCTTGTATACACAATGTATACCGCTTATTATCCCCCTAATAGGTGTGCAACATTCTTTCCTGGATCGACGACCAGGACAAGGGCTGATCTACCGGCTGCTGCTAGGGATTCGTTTTATACCAAATATAATTCACCATCATCTGGGTGGTGGCGGTGGTTGCCGCAGCTACTCCGTCTGCCTCGAAATTGTTGGACTGGTGGACTGATTCGAAGCTACTTGGTTCTTAATGGGTCCGCGACTCTGATTGTACGCCATATTGCTGGCATTAATTTGTTTAGAGTTCCGCGGGTACTGCTCCTGCGCCCGGTTCTGTCCATTACTGTACATGTTCTTCTCGAGCTCGGCAATGAAGAATTTGTCCAGCCAGACACTCTTCTCAGCGGTAGGTGGCCGTCAATTCTGACGGCTTTATCTCAGTCACCGAACATGATATCACATGGTGCTCATCAAAGTCATAACCAAATATGACATCGAGGGAGCTATTTCCTTTCAGGACTTTATTTATGCAAATGTTTAACTATAAATTACTATAAATTTATCTGCTATTCTAAACACCTGAACTCGGCTTTTGCATACACTATTGTTTTTTGGCGGGATCTATATTTTTGAAAAGTGTGAAGAACGGTAAGAGAGAGTGAGAGACCAATAGTCCAGATCGACCTGTTTTTAAATTGTTTATTCGTTTGTCACCCCGCTCTCGAAATACCAAGTCGCTTTCTGGGATTTTCTAGTATTTTGTACTAGCGTTATCGATTTTTTTTTAAAATATCGTGTCGATGATATTTTTTTATCGGAAAATAAATAAATGATATATAAAATATCACTTAAATATATCGATATATTCGATATTTTTAATATTTTTTTTTATAATAAAAAAAAAGAATCTGCCATTCTCATGTATGTAGCAAAGAATACATTGTCTTAGAAATATATTATTTTTATCTTATTTGGCACACTTTGTTTTTGTTATATTTATCATAAAAAGTCGATTAAATTAACAAGGCATTTCCTTTATTCATAACATTTTATTCATGGTTTCTTCCTAATTTTAATTTAGATTCTTCCTTATATCAATTTAGTTTCTTCCTTATATTTAGTTTACAAAAATAATTTTTTTTTCGTTTATTTTTTTATATGCCAGGCATATAAAAAGTACCTTCATCAAACTGGGAGAATAACAAGGCAAGGCATCTCTGGAGAACTCTATGGAACCCAGATTTTAAAAAACCTGGCCCAAAAGATGAGGAGGTTCGTTAAGGATATTCCCACCGTGAGACAGCTGGGGTCATTATGGCCGTTCTAGTGGCCGTTCTAGTGGCCCTCTTCACCGCGGTGGCAGTATCGCTTTTCACATTTTGGTATGCTCCAAAAGCAGTAGTTTCGATCGGAAAAGGTTTTTTGTTCTAGTTTTTGTTGTTAAGTGATTTTCCATATTTTCAAATGGTACTTGTTAAATAGTTGAATAAAATTAAAGAAAAGTTGGCACAAAAAGTAATTTAAACTATTTTGAATTGTTAAAGTAGGAAATAGATCGGAATGGGAAAAAGAAAAAATCGTAGACAATGTCTCAAATAAATTATTTTATTGAATAATATTTTATTAATGGGCCTTCGCCCTATCGGTGGCTGCAACGTCTTTTGCTTTAATAGCTTCAGTATCGTCATCAGCCATCATTAGCCGTTCGGAAGCCAGGCCAGTTTTCCCCAACTGGGCTGGCCAACAGACTGGTCACGGCGCAGAAGCCGTCGGTTTTTCGGCTAGCCAGCCTCCCGTCTACTGGGGTGGGCACGACGGACAACAGTACGCTCCATACGGATACGTATCCCTGGCTAGCCGAAAAACCGACTGGCTGGCATTGGTATTCTGCATTGCAATTGGCGTTGCGTAGATGGGTGCCGCCGGCGTGACTGAGTAGGCTGGCGAGTGCTGGCTGACTGGGTAGACTGCCGAGTGCTGGCTGACTGGGACTCGTACTGGCCGCCTCTGCTGCTGCTGCTGGTGATGGGAGTGCACTGGCACCAGAGCCGGGGCGCTATAATAGCAAGTGGGCGGCTGAACTGAGGGCGCCTGACTCTGCTCCTGCAGCTGTCCATGTCCATAGGGTGGCCCCTGAATCGGACCTTGTCCCTGTTCTTGACTCTCCTCCTCCTCGACAAATACCTGTCTTGAACCGGGCAATGCCAGCAGGGAACTCCGGCCTCAGAGACCGCAGGTAGCGTTGGCGAAGTCGTCTTTTCTGGAAAAGGAAATTGCATTTAAAGTTTGGCGCCATTTTTGTAATTTCCAAGTTTTAAGTAATCGCAGACTGGAAAGGGGAATGTACAAATCCTTTCCGGTGGAGTTAATGGAGAAGGTGTGCTGCGAGCGATCAATTTTACAGCAGCCTCAGGGGGCTGTATAATAAAATCCAGTTCCCTTCAGCCGTTGCTCTCGGTGTCGCCAGAGGGATGGCAGCAAGCACGTCTGCAACCCGGATGCTTGCAAGTATGCTTGTTTCTGTGGGTTCCAAAGGCCAAGGCCTTTGGTTTTTATGCGGTTCAGATATCGGACTGCACAATGTCGGTTTTCTACATCGGAAAAACTTCCGCGTTCGCGCAACGAACACAAGCACAGGTGTACCGAACACCATTCTTACCTTGCAGTACCTGTCATCAACGTTTCATCAAAAAAACTTCGTTGATGAATCATCGATGAAATTCCATACAAACTGTTGATGAAATTAACATGGGCATGTGCTATTACTCATGGGCATTGGCAAAATGCAGCACCGGTGGACTTAAGAATCAGCGCTGACATCATTTTGGCGGGAATTAGTTTTTTCTAGCGGGAATGTTTAAGAAAACTAACAGTAACTAATCCTTTATTCAACAAGCAAAATCAACATTGTTTATGATAATTTACAATTTAATTTACAATAATTACTTTACAATATATTTAATTTACAAAACAAAATTACTGAGAGCCCAGACCGCGATTTTCTCAAAATTGGTACGTGATGGAAACTTTTTAGTTTCGGATTAGTAATGTACCGATAAAAATCTTTAAGAATCAATAGCGTTTATAGAGCTGGGAAAAAATAGATTCCAATATCGATACTATCCATTCTTTTTTTGTAGTTCAAACATCGATTCTACCAATATTTTGGTAGACCAATTTCTAGCGCGAGCCATTCATATTTTGGATCATCAATGGCTTTTGAAAATGAAATCCTTTTTTTTTTGTGGGCTGGAAACGTAATTTATATTCGCTTTCTATGGTATAAATTCTTTCGTTATTTATATTTTAAAAACTTATAACTTTTCCTTATTATGGAAATGAATGTCGACCTGTGTAATCGGCTTGGTAGCAGGTGGCCCAAATTGAAGCGCTCTAACTGTGACATAATAGTCACAGTTAGAGCGCTTCAATTTGGGCCACCTTCTTTTGGGCTTAAGGGGCCCATCCACAGTAGAACATGTTGGCCGAGCCGCTCGGCGAGCCAAAATTTTCTCGTCCACCAACTAGTGCCAACATGCTCGCAAACATCATTTGGTGTCAAATCTTTGAGCAGTAAACATGGCAACGGAAAATGACAGCGCCACTGTAATAGCACTTTTGGCAATTAATGTTTGCTTGGAAAAGAAGAAAAATAAAGAGGAAGTGCAAAAACGGAAGCACAATATGTGGATGAAGGAGTGGTACGCAAAGAGGCAAAGATTCACACACACGAATCTACTGAAGGAGTTGGAAGAAACGTCTCCTGTGGATTTAAAAAACTTTCTTCGCATAAATTGCTTTGACATTTTTGACAGCGCTCGCACGTGTTTTCACTTCAAACGTTTGATTCAAGTGATGTTCGTGCCAGCGTTGCCATCCATTGTCGAGCATGTTGTTGCGAACACAAGCAAGATAGAATCATTTCTATTTCGTTCGAGCGGCTCGGCCAGCACGAAATTTGTACGCGAGCACTGCCACTAACGATGAAAATTGCGTCGAGCACAACATGCTCGGCCAACATGTTCTACTGTGGATGGGCCCCTTTAGTTTCAGACCGTAATGCCATTAATTTTTAAGTCATTTTAAAACATCCCAGATATTCCTCAACTTTGGGATTTTACACATTTAGAATTTACAAAATATTACTGATGTAACTTTTGTTACAAGTAAACTTTATAGTTTCTTTTATGGAGAGAATTTTAGTCGGCAATTTGATCAGCTATTAACTTATAATTGTCGCCGATATCCAACCCAAATTCAGCCTCGAATTTTGGAGGAAATTCAATCACTGCATCGAGTAGCGTTAATATTTTCACTGTTTGTCCAAAAGCCACACTCTTTGCACCAAAGGCCAAAGATGGAAGTTAGACCTCCGGCTCTTTGTCACGGACTTTGAACTACCGCGCGGCGTTCTCCTGCTGGGCTATGCCTTTAAAATTAAAGGAGCAACTGATGACGAGTCCCCCCCAAGTTCGATGTGCTGTTCCGGGCGACTCCCCTGCGTAGAGGAACTCTACCTATTTTGCGGCGACTACGATTCAATGATTTTTCGGGTCCCACATCGTTGTTATCTCTCCCCGTTGGCGGATCCCCTGCCCCCAGCTAGAGCCCATGGCAAGCTGTCGCACTCTGAGAGAATAATTTTGGGGATAAGTTGGCTAAATAAACCTTAACCCACTCGGAAGTTCATTTCTATAAAATAAAGAATGAATTTCATATACTTTATTAAATATATTTAATTAAAAATTAAAAAGAAACCAAATAAACCCAAATCACCGCAATCCCATAAGGTCTCGATGCCCGAAGAGCTCTCATAGCCATAGGCGGCTAATTCTTAAATTAATATAAAAACTAAAACCAAATAAAAATATTTAAGCTAATGATGCTAATGAAGTAGAGGCCAACGAGAAGAACCCGTAAACGCCATAAGTAAATTCATGAATTAAAATAATTAAAAAAAAAAAATAAAACCAATGTCGATTTTTAACTGGAATTGAAATTAAAACCGAGATAAAAATATAGACAAAATCTGCCAGGGTTTTTTAGTACGAAGAAGATTAAGAAACCGAAGAGATCGAAGAGCAAGATCTCAAAGAGCAACAATAAGCTCACAATAATTTAAAAATTAAAAAAATATATATATATATATGTATATACTCTACGAAGCGCAGCCCCAAGATGAGGCCGGGTCCAGTAGGAAGGAAGCAGCCACGGAGAGCAGCCACTAAGAAGAAGAGGGGTGCTCCTCGCTGCCGACTGGGCCTGGACCCTCTACAGATCTCACGACTAGGAGACGTGCCAGAAGTGCTAGAGCAGCTTGCTGCCTTGCTGAAAGGAAATATTTTGGGGATAAGTTGGCTTAATAAACCTTAACCCACTTGAAAGTTAATTTCAATAAAATAAAGAATGCATTTCATATACTTAATTAAATATATTTAATTAAAAATTAAAAAAAAACCAAATAAACCCAAATCACCGTAATCCCAGGACTCGATGCCCGAAGAGCTCATATAACCATAGGCGGCTAATTCATAAATGAATATAAAAACTAAAACCAAATAAAAATATTTTATTAAAAATTAAAAAAAGAAAATAAGATGAAAAGCTATGCTTTGCCCGTGCCGTCCGGGCACCGAATAAATTAATCACTAAATTTATAGAGCTGGTAAATACCTATCGGCCTGGTCACGGCCTGCTTGGATCGTTCTATTACCGATTTCATATCGATATATCGTTATATCGAGTGTGCCCTTTCGCTGAGAATGAAATCGGTAATAGAACGATATATCCGCAACCCACTAAGCCATGAAATGAATTATGAAAATATTCAAAAACCTTAAAATACGAACACTTTTCCCCCGGTTTTTTCTCCTATATAGTCTCTTCTATAACCAACTTCCCTTGGACGGGCACACATGGGTAATTGGTAATGTACCGATAAAAATCTTTAAGAATCCATGGCGTTTATAGAGCTTGGAAAAAATTGATTCCAATATCGACTCTTTTTTGTTGTTCATACATCGATTCTATTTCGGTAGAATCGATGTAGCGCGAACCATTCATTTTTTGGATCATTAACGGCTTTGGGATTTTACACATTTAGAATTTACAAAATATTACTGATGAAACTATAAAGTTTACTTGTAACAAAAGTTACTTTTATGGAGAGAATTTTAGTCGGCAATTTGATAAGCTATTAACTTATAATTGTCGCCGATATCCAACCCAAATTCAGCCTCGAATTTTAGAGGAAATTCAATCACTGCATCGAGTAGCGTTAATATTTTCACTGTTTGTCCAAAAGCCACACTCTTTGCACCAAAGGCCAAAGATGGAAGTTAGACCTCCGGCTCTTTGTCACGGACTTTGAACTACCGCGCGGCGTTCTCCTGCTGGGCTATGCCTTTAAAATTAAAGGAGCAACTGATGACGAGTCCCCCCCAAGTTCGATGTGCTGTTCCGGGCGACTCCCCTGCGTAGAGGAACTCTACCTATTTTGCGGCGACTACGATTCAATGATTTTTCGGGTCCCACATCGTTGTTATCTCTCCCCGTTGGCGGATCCCCTGCCCCCAGCTAGAGCCCATGGCAAGCTGTCGCACTCTGAGAGAATAATTTTGGGGATAAGTTGGCTAAATAAACCTTAACCCACTCGGAAGTTCATTTCTATAAAATAAAGAATGAATTTCATATACTTTATTAAATATATTGAATTAAAAATTAAAAAGAAACCAAATAAACCCAAATCACCGCAATCCCATAAGGTCTCGATGCCCGAAGAGCTCTCATAGCCATAGGCGGCTAATTCTTAAATTAATATAAAAACTAAAACCAAATAAAAATATTTAAGCTAATGATGCTAATGAAGTAGAGGCCAACGAGAAGAACTCGTAAACGCCATAAGTAAATTCATGAATTAAAATAATTAAAAAAAAAAAATAAAACCAATGTCGATTTTTAACTGGAATTGAAATTAAAACCGAGATAAAAATATAGACAAAATCTGCCAGGGTTTTTTAGTACGAAGAAGATTAAGAAACCGAAGAGATCGAAGAGCAAGATCTCGAAGAGCAACAATAAGCTCACAATAATTCAAAAATTAAAAAAAATATATATATATATGTATATACTCTACGAAGCGCAGCCCCAAGATGAGGCCGGGTCCAGTAGGAAGGAAGCAGCCACGGAGAGCAGCCACTAAGAAGAAGAGGGGTGCCAGGGCTCCTCGCTGCCGACTGGGCCTGGACCCTCTACAGATCTCACGACTAGGAGACGTGCCAGAAGTGCTAGAGCAGCTTGCTGCCTTGCTGAAAGGAATTATTTTGGGGATAAGTTGGCTTAATAAACCTTAACCCACTTGAAAGTTAATTTCAATAAAATAAAGAATGCATTTCATATACTTAATTAAATATATTTAATTAAAAATTAAAAAGAAACCAAATAAACCCAAATCACCGTAATCCCAGGACTCGATGCCCGAAGAGCTCATATAACCATAGGCGGCTAATTCATAAATTAATATAAAAACTAAAACCAAATAAAAAATATTTTAATAAAAATTAAAAAAAGAAAATAAGATGAAAAGCTATGCTTTGCCCGTGCCGTCCGGGCACCGAATAAATTAATCACTAAATTTATAGAGCTGGTAAATACCTATCGCCCTGGTCACGGCCTGCTTGGATCGTTCTATTACCGATTTCATATCGATATATCGTTGTATCGAGTGTGCCCTTTCGCTGAGAATGAAATCGGTAATAGAACGATATATCCGCAACCAACTAAGCCATGAAATGAATTATGAAAATATTCAAAAACCTTAAAATACGAACACTTTTCCCCCGGTTTTTTCTCCTATATAGTCTCTTCTATAACCAACTTCCCTTGGTTATACACACATGGGTAATTGGTAATTCCAATATCGATACTATCGACTCTTTTTTTGTTGTTCATACATCGATTCTACCGAAATAGAATCGATGTATGAACAACAAAAAAAGAGTCGATATATCGATTCTACCGAAATAGAATCGATGTAGCGGGAACCATTCATTTTTTGGATCATTAACGGCTTTTGAAAATGAAATCCTTCATTCCCCTTTCCCGTCTGCAATTACTTAAAACTTGGGAATTACAAAAATGGCGCCAAACTTTAAATGCAATTTCCTTTTCCAGAAAAGACGACTTCGCCAACGCTACCTGCGGTCTCTGAGGCCGGAGTTCCCTGCTGGCATTGCCCGGTTCAAGACAGGTATTTGTCGAGGAGGAGGAGAGTCAAGAACAGGGACAAGGTCCGATTCAGGGGCCACCCTATGGACATGGACAGCTGCAGGAGCAGAGTCAGGCGCCCTCAGTTCAGCCGCCCACTTGCTATTATAGCGCCCCGGCTCTGGTGCCAGTGCACTCCCATCACCAGCAGCAGCAGCAGAGGCGGCCAGTACGAGTCCCAGTCAGCCAGCACTCGGCAGTCTACCCAGTCAGCCAGCACTCGCCAGCCTACTCAGTCACGCCGGCGGCACCCATCTACGCAACGCCAATTGCAATGCAGAATACCAATGCCAGCCAGTCGGTTTTTCGGCTAGCCAGGGATACGTATCCGTATGGAGCGTACTGTTGTCCGTCGTGCCCACCCCAGTAGACGGGAGGCTGGCTAGCCGAAAAACCGACGGCTTCTGCGCCGTGACCAGTCTGTTGGCCAGCCCAGTTGGGGAAAACTGGCCTGGCTTCCGAACGGCTAATGATGGCTGATGACGATACTGAAGCTATTAAAGCAAAAGACGTTGCAGCCACCGATAGGGCGAAGGCCCATTAATAAAATATTAAATAAAATAATTTATTTGAGACATTGTCTACGATTTTTTCTTTTTCCCATTCCGATCTATTTCCTACTTTAACAATTCAAAATAGTTTACATTACTTTTGTGTCAACTTTTCTTGAATTGTATATAATTTAACTATTTAACAAGTACCATTTGAAAATATGGAAAATCACTTAACAATAAAAACTAGAACAAACGAGAAAGAAAGCTAACTTCGGTAAACCGAAGTTGGTATACCCTTGCAGTCTGCAATTGGAACATTGAAAATCGAACCATTTTAGTAATGTTGAAAAAACATCGAATTTTGTAAATTTTACATTTTACATGTATAATTTTACCTTTTCATATAAATCGACCGATCGCTTCTATGGCAGCTATATGATATAGTTGTCCGATCTTAATGAAATTAAAATCGTAATTCTAGAACCATAAAAAACTGCAATATCTGAAAATTTATAGAAATACGTTGAAAAACAGAGAAGTTAACATATAACATAACATAACATAGGACAGACAGACAGACGGACATGGCTAGATCGACTCGGCTGGTGATGCTGATCAAGAATATATATACTTTATGGGGTCGGAGATGCCTCCTTCACTGCGTTGCAAACATCTGGTCAAAATTATAATACCCTCTGCAAGGGTATAAAAACATTTTCCGATCGAAATGAGGTGTTCGCACCAAGCTAGGACCTTCGCCTCTACGCCTTTGGAGCATACCAAAATGTGAAAATCTATACTGCCACCGCGATGAATAGGGCCACTAGAACGGCCATAATGACCCCAGCTACCTCACGGCGGGACTGGGGTAACTATACGAGACTTCCATCTTTGTCACGAATATCCTTAACGAACCTCATCTTTTGGGCCAGGTTTTTCAAAATCTAGGTTCCATAGAGTGCTCCAGAGATGCCTTGCCTTGTTATTCTCCCAGTTTGAGAACTCATTTCCAGTTAGATTTTCTGATGGCTGATGAGCATCATCACTATTATCTGATTCCGAAATTATACCACTCTGCCCATTTAACACGGAGACAATTCTTTCCAGTGTGCTACATCTGAAAACATTCATTTGGTCACCCATGCCGAAGACTGTTTTACTAGAAACTAAAACTGTTATACTAAAAACTGGAGCTGAGAAATGTTGTACTTTCTAGTATGAAATACTGGGTTGTTGTATTGTCTAAGAAAAGTTAATTACTTTCCTTAATTTTCCGACTGTCTTTTCGTCTATTTAATTCAAACAACCTATACACTAATTTTAATAAAGGGAAAGAGTAGACTCCGTCTTTCTGAGTGTATTATAAAAAAATATATCAAAAATATTGAATATATCGATATATTTAAGTAATATTTTATATATCATTTATTTATTTTCCGATAAAAAAATATCATCGATACGATATTTTAAAAAATATTCGACAACGCTAGTACGCAGGCAAACGAACAAAATACTAGAAAATCCCCGAAAGAGACTTTTGGTATTTCGAGAGCGGGGTGACAAACGAATAAACAATTTAAAAACAGGTCGATCTGGACTATTGGTCTCTCACTCTCTCTTACCGTTCTTCACACATTTCAAAAATATAGATCCCGCCAAAAAACAATAGTGTATGCAAAAGCCGAGTTCAGGTGTTTAGAATAGCAGATTAATTTATAGTAATTTAATTGGAAAAGGCAAATTCAATAATAAGGGATTTGGGCAATATAAAACATTTGCATAAATAGAGTCCTGAAAGGAAATAGCTCCCTCGATGTCATATTTGGTTATGACTTTGATGCACTAGGCTATATTACAAAAATGTCTTTTATGTCGATACTATCGATACCATCGAATTTTGGTTTGAAAAATCGCGAGAATATCGAATATGCTGACTATCGATGTTTTTCCAGCTCTACATCATAATGCCTTTTTAAACTGTTATTAACTATCAATGGGACAAATCGAAAAGTGTCAACTTGATGTTGTCAAGTGATCAAAAGCGATATCTTCTCTATCGAAGTTTCAGGCACGATATTTTTTTAATTTTAATCGATAATGTAGTGTTGGTAAGTGCTTGCATAAACGGCGATCGACAACTACTTTCAACACTTGGCAGCAAAAAAAGCGGGAGGATTTGGACAAAGTTAATGCGAATTAATAATTGTCTGCGATCATGGAGACGCCGACGGGTAGTGGGTGCTCCTCACGCCCAGATCGCACGGCCACTCCACGCCTCTCGGAGCGCAAGCGGCGACTGTTCGGCAGCCCCGCCACCCGAATGCGAAAGATCAACGACGATGAAGATGAGGACGTCGACATTCTGGGTGTTTCGCCCTTGAAGCCCCATGTAGCGGCCAACCACCCCAACCGCGGCGGGAGCCTCTTCCCAGAGCAGCCCGCCGCAGCCAGGAGGAGATTGCTGCGCGTCAGCCCCAATAGCAGCCCGGAAACAAACAAGGAGAACAAGACGGGGCGCGGAAAAGGGGCGACGACGGCCAATGAGGAGCAACTGCCGCACTTGTTCACCACCACTATGCGGCTGAATAGCAACAGCAGTTGCAGCCAGAACAGCAGTCCCCGGACGCCCAAGCAAGGACGCAGACGGCAGGTGAATTCCTCGATATCTTCGCCATCCTCTGAGGCGGAATCACCAGTGGATAGGCGTGAGAGGGCGAGGCCTAAGCCCAGGCAGGAGGTAAGCGAGAGCAGCACTAGACGCAGTCCACGCAACGCCAAAGCCAAGGAGACTATCGAACCAGAAACCAGGCAAACGCCAAGGAGTAAGCAGATCAGGATCAGTCCAAGGCGTGCTACTGATACGCCCAGGAGCAGTTATACCAAAGCCACCAAAACGGTGAGCAACAGTCGTAAGACGGCTCCCCACAAAGTGGCTCTCACAACCACAGATCTTGGCCAGAAAAGCAATAGGAACAGACAAAAGTCCCCAGTACCAATCCTGAAACCCACCACAATGCGTATGGAAAGCAGGCAGATGAGTCCCAGAGCCTCTGAGCCAATCTTGAAGCCCCCAACTTTGAGCCAGAAAAGCCAAAAAAGTCCCAAGTCTCCTGTAAGAAGCGGTGAAGCCACAAAAATGAAACTGGTAAGCAAGACTCCCAAATCCAATATAGAAATGCTGCTCGATTCGGAGGACGAAGATGAAGTCGATGTCGATCATAAGGCTCCTCGCCAGCAGCCCCAGAAGCGCCTGCACCTGGCCACACCGACCACATCTGCCCAGGCTGTCTCCTCCGCAGAATCTGACTCGGGATCGCCGCAGAGCAAGCTGCGCAGAATGAACCCGGAGAGCAGCATTCCCACCATGGCCTTCTATTCGCACAGTGAACCTGGAGCGTCGCGAACGAAGGGCAAACAAGACAACAGTGCCAAGGACCCACAGCCGAACAAGACCTCGAAGACCTCGCCGAAATCTCGTCCACGGGTGGGCATCAACAAGGGAGTAAGTCACAAGATTCGAAAGCGACGCGGATTTACCCGACATTTGCCGCCAACCAACTTGAACCACATCCTGAGCTGCCTGGGCAACGAGAGGCTAAAGAACTTAATTACCACCAAGCGCGAGGAGCGCGCCAAGGTGGAGGAGGTTCATAAGATTCTGCGCAGTGCTCAGGATCCCATCAAAATGGCCAAGCCACTGAGCATGCTGGGCTCCGACGATGCCAACAACAACAACAATGTGCCAGCAGCAACTCAGTGGCCGGACATGAGTAGAGACTTCAGCGACCTGAGCGACGATGAGGAGAAGGCCGATATCACGGATCCTGCGATGGAGCTGGAGCCCATCATACCGCTGATTCGCCACGAGGCGACGGTCCACACTTCGCCGCCCGCCGAGACTGTGGATCTGAGCAAGCGCAAGTTCTTCAAGTCGGGCCGTAGGAGCAGCACCTGCATGGAAGTCAGGATCACGGACAACATCAGGGCCAGCGTCAGCCAGGGCAAGATTGCCCTGGTCCAAACGCACCGTCGGAAGCCGCGTGGCGTTCGCGTCAAGTCTGCCACAATATTCTCCGCGGAGCAGGCTACCGTGGATGCGATCTTGAAGAACTTGGACGATTCTGTGTTGGATGAGATAGTTGAGTCGGAGCCCAAGGTGGCCATCACGCCCATGGAGGCCGACACCATCGATTATGCACCCGAGCCCGAGGATATTAAAGAAGTCGATCCCTTTGCCGTGTTCCGACAACGACTGCCATATCAGACCGACGATCCGGAGCTCATGGAGCAGCAGCAAATCCTGCTGGAATTTCTCATCAGCAACAACATTTGCACCGAGCAAAACTTTGAGATCTTCATTGCGAATCCGGACAACCACAAGGAGGAGGCCAATCGGATTGTGGACGAGCTGTACATGGTGGTTAACAGCGAGGAGGCAGCGCAGGCGGCTCAGATGGAAGCCGTGCCGCCTCCAGCGGTGGAGGATCTTCTTCCTTCTGTTCCCGAAGATGCCCAGCCCAGGCTATTTCCCATTTTCACGCAGCGTCTGCAGCCCATTGTCCCGAAATCTTCTCGTCGTCGACCGAACACCTCGATGAGACTGCTATCGGCAGCTGCCGGGGGCTCCAATCAGTACCAGATCGATGCTGGGCAAAAGGCCTTCGGCGCCCGGCAGTGCCAGCAGTGCGGATTGGTGTACACCGTCCACGAGCCGGAGGAGGAGCAGTTGCATCGCGAGTACCACAACTCGATCCATGTGCTGCGCTTCAAGGGCTGGATCGACCAGGACGTTGTGACCGAGTATCCGGAATGGGGCGATGGCCGCATCATACGGCTGAACGAACGGGCGCCGGCAGCACGACTCGAGCGACTCAGGGATCTCATCGGTGTGGTGGACAAGGAACTGGGCTACTCCTCGTATATTGTGCCAAAGATATTCGTGGCCTTTATGGCGGTGCGGAAGCAACAGATTGTGGGTTTCTGCCTGGTGCAGCCCCTGTCGCAGGCCCATCGGTTCATCCAGGTCGATGGCACGGACTACTTTAGCGAGGAGACCTACAAGGCCAGGTTAGGATCTACTTCCTTTTTATTATAAATATATATTCCAGCTAATCTGTTCTGCGTTTCAGTTGCGGCGTATCCCGGATCTGGGTGGCACCCCTCCACCGTCGTGGTGGTATCGCCAGCAAGCTGATGCGTGCTGTCCAGTGCCACACGATACTGGGCCAGGAGATTGCCATGGAGTCGATCGCCTTCAGCACGCCCACCGACGACGGGCGAGCTCTGGCGCGGCAGCTCACCGGCCTGGATAACTTTCTGACCTACGACCAGTGAGAGCGCTTGGGAAAGCGGAAAATTGGGAAATCGGCTATTGAATAGCTGGATTAGTTTGGATTTAGAATTGCTTCGGAACCTGCACTAACTAGTTGATAAGCAGCTGCGTTATTATGTTATGCGCCATTTCGTTTGTTTATAAGGGTGGAGCAAAATGTCCCCGTGATTATGCAATAAATTTTGATTATATAAATTTAGGGAAAATATTTTATAAAACCTGATTCGATTAGAGGGAAATGGAAAAATCTTTTATTTTCAATCAAACAAAAACACCTCTTGACGAGGTGAGATAAAAGTGACGATGGCACCTTCAACTTCAAAAGTTTCTGCTATCAAGTTTTGTGACGACTAATAGTAACGTTAACAAAAATAAATTACAAATAATTCAACTAGTTTCTTTAGTTTTAAGGCTAGATATTTTGCAGCTTGCCGAAAGCGGAACTAGTTGAATTATTTGTAATCCCCATTAAAAGTTCAAGTATGCGAAACCTTTCCTAGAACAATACCATTTGATTGGTTTTTTACGATCGGACAATTGAAAGTTGAGTTTCAATTTTACGTGTATATATAGTAGTCGCCTTGCGCACACTCTCTGTGCTCATCGTCACTAAGTAGACGGCCGTCCACAGTGATCCTGAACCAAATAAAAAACAGGTTTTGTGGTTGTTTTTAGGTTTACATGTTAGATTTTAGGGGTGCTTTTTCCAGTAAGACTTTCTCGTACAGTTCCAGCTTGACAAACCTTTCTTTGTGTTGAAGAAGTCATTCTTTATTCCAAGCTTAGATATAAATAAATCTAGATCTTATAGTTTTTGTTTTTTATTATTTTCCTTTCGTTATTTAGAAGAAATTTCTCATCATCCCCAAAAGTATGCAACGAATAAATTCCAACACATACACCTGCGATCGATAAGAAGCTATCGGTTATTGTTCACTTACGTCGTAAATCTTCACGTTTTGTTCACTTACGTGGTTTGCTTACGTCCTCGTTCGATTGGTGTGGCCAGTTGCCGCTTACCATAAAATCCGCCCTTTTTCGACGAAGATCGGCACAACAAACGGCGAACTGGCGAACTGCCACACTAACTTCTGAGCCAGGCTTTTGGGCGTTGTTTTCGTTGCTGCAAAGTGGAAGAAATTAAGAACTTTGACGAACTGAAAGAGTTCAGATATCTGAATGGGAGTTGTGCCAATCCTGGAGATTACAAATAGCGCGCAGATGGTAAGTGCGGTTGGGGTAATCAAGATTTGAAAAAGGAAATACCAAGCACTGTTTGCTTTGGCCACGCCACGCCCAATGTGACAAATTGGAATTGCTGGCAATTGGTTCGGGGTTGCAGCATGGTGGTTAAACTTAACTAGGGCTTCTCACTGTCTCCATTTTCAATTCCGGGCGCTTTGTTCGTTGCAGACAATTGAGCGTTGTGCAGCAGGCAACCTTCAAGTACCACACCCATAAAAGACTATGTCCACAATCGAAGAGGAACGCAAGGCGTACGAAAAGAATCCCTACTTCACCGGTCACATCTACGGCAACTTCTCGCCGTTTTATGTGACTATTGCCATCTGCACGGTTGTCCTCGGCACGATCATCATACTGAACATCATCTTGGGCTGCTGCTCCAAGCACCGCAAGTACTGGCAGGACAGGCATACGGGCAATCGCTGGCTGGTATCCATTTGGTCGGCCACTCCCCACAAGCAGCCGCCATTGGACTTTACTGAACTGAAGGACGCCTCCTACTTCCAGCGCTTCCATGTGAGTCAAACCTTGAGCTTGGACTGTGTAAGAAGTTGCTAACTTGGGTATTTTCCAGCCCACCTCGCACCAGCAAGTGTTCCCCGACGACGTCGTAATTGGCGTTGACGACTTGGAGCCCGTGCATCAGGCGCCCCCACACCAGCGTCCGCCGCGTCCCGAGGGCCGCACCCTGCACCACCAGCGCCAACGCGAGGAGTACGTGGAGCTGCAGAAGCGCGAGAGCGACATCTAAGCGTAGAAGATGGCTCTTTACTTTCTCTATCCCGCCGTAGCCGCCTTGGCCCTGTTCATCGTCGGCGTGATCATTGTCATGCTGCGCTACGGCCCCCGTTTGTGCGGGCTGCGCCACCATGCGCTCCCGGACGACCACGATCTGCGGGAGAAGACGTACGAGCACGAGATTAGCTATGCCTAATCCATCTCCAATTTACACTATGCTTTCTTATATATGCATCTTACCCCCTAACCCGTAGCTGTACCCTGTAAGTCTCCCACTAACCCAAGTCTGCACCCAAGGATAATTATTTTGCATGCAGTACAAATAGCTTCTTCATGTTACATTTTCCATCAACCACAATCAAACCAGACAACGTGCCTTAATCTCTTGTGAAAATTATGCCGTCCAAGTGTCTTTTTTAGTGCCGTAAGATCGAAATAATTAAATATAATCGTATACACTTACCCTTTTTGGGTAGTCGACAGATGCTGCATTTAAGGTAACAAATCCAATATTCTATGTATTTCTCGTACCACATATCAGTATGTCTTGCATCTGCTTATATTAATGCAAACTCTTATACATTTGTATTTGTCCGCGTAGCTGTCCCAATATTGTCTTCAGAAACCACTTTAAATAAAGCTCAATTACGGTCCCGAAAAAAAGGTTATTAGGGGATTTGTCACTGGGAGGGTTGTTATTTCGTAAACGTAAGCAATTGTAACGTTACAGGTGCTACAAATGAATGGAAAGTATAATTCACAGCTCTAAATATTTAATTTTGTAAGGCAAAATAAATCTACATTCTGTTCGTGTGCCGACAGCGGCTGGGCAGTAAAATATGCTTACTCCGAGTCAAGGCTTTGGACACTACTGATTTATAAAGGTAAATTAAATGTTTAAATCAGTCTGTGGATAAACTCCGGCCTTTACAGCTTCTTACTTATACTACACACAAACAAAAAAATCGTCAAAAAAAATAAAATACTATTGTTAAATGAATTCTATACTCTTGAGTTATTAATTTGATACAACAAAAGTATACAAACTATACTAATTTTCATGAAGACTTGGAAAAAATCTCTGACGCAATAAACAGAAAAACACTAAGTTCCAGCTAACGCTATATGTTATCTAATTTTCGATGTGGGTTCGTATAAAAATTATACTCGAAAATACACAATTGAAACTAAAGAGTATACAAACTATAATATTTAGTATAAATTTGAAATTATGAAGTCTTAAATCTATGCTAAACTCGTTATAGTGCTTGAGTATATTTTTAAGACAACGCTCATAACGGTTAAACTCTTGTTCTTTTTTGGGTACGTTTTATAAAAAATTTCGTATAAATTTTCTTAAAAAAATATAAAAATGTCTCTCTTTCTTCAAAAATTACACGTTCTTTATTATATTAGATCTCAGCAATGCAATAAAGTTCTTCAATTTCATGCCAAAAATAATAATGTACAAGTCAATGATAAATTCTTGAGTATCACTACAAATCAATACAATGCATTCGGAATAAGGAATAAGTACAATGGAATCTTATAAATCGTGATCTACTTTCCAAAATCTGTGATAATAAATCTAGGTTCTCTTAGTCGCCTTCTTTGGCACCTTTCGAACATGACGCGCTGTCTGCTTGGCGGGAGCGGCCAGCTCATAGCGGAATATGATGCAACGGCGGTCCAGGAAGCTCTTCAACTCCTTGGGATCGTAGCGATGACCCATCTGCTTCAAGTACAAGTAGACCTCCTGCAGGTCGATGGGCTCGTACATGAGCACGCTTTCGTGCAGGCGGGGATTGGCACAGAGCAGATTGTGCCAGGCTATGTGGAGCGGCACCAGAGGCTGAGCCGTCTTCTTGGAAACATTCGTCTGCAGGACATAGAACTCGAAGTCGTCGCACAGGCTTGGTGGTAGGGACTGGGAGAAGCGCAGCAGCTCTTCTCCCGAGGCATCGTTGAATTTGAAATCCTTCCTCGGTTCCGTTGGTGTCAGGCAGTCTTCCAGTTGGGAATGGGTCTTAGCCAGCATCACGGGTGTGGATTTTGAGCGAACGATCGCCTCTGGTCGGGCAGGCAATTCCTGCACAGAAACGGCCTGCATAATGGGGTGAGTTTGATTGTAGATGAATTCAAGCATTTTGACGGCCTGCTTTCTCTTCAGGGGTTTGATTCCATAGTTATAGAGCAGCTGGAGAATCTCCGATTCCGGCAGACTCGCGAAATCCGGCTTAGGTTTGTGGCACACACTTATGGTGTACACATTTCCATTGACCTCCAGTTGATCCGGCACATCTGGAGTAGGGTTTAACTCTGATGGAGTTGCCGGCATTTTGATCTCAGCCATCAACAAACGATCCAGGCCACTGGGCAGGGCATCTGTTCCTGCACCAGCTGTGGCGGAATCCTTTGTGTTTTGAAAAACCAACTGATCAAACTCATCAAAGTCGTTGTCGGAATTGTGCTCCTCCGGCTCGGTTATTCTCCCCAGCAGGTCATCGAATTTGTGGCTACTCTTGCGCACCAAAGGCCTTACTGGCGCATCCAAAAACGAAGCCTCTGCCCAGTTGATATCGCCATTCGAGGGCGAGTCATGTCGGACGGGGCTTTGCAACTGGGAGAAGCCAAACGATTGAGATGTAGCCGCATCCAGGATACCGAATTCCGCTCGCTCCTTGCTGAGAGCACTCTTGTTGGGCGAACGGGAGCTTCCACTCGTGGGCGAGGCCTTCAAGAAGGCATCCAGATCTTCCTCCGTCTGGAAGTGGGGAATTGCACGCTTCTTGGCTACTGGAGAGGACATGCTGCTGTTGTCGGAGCTCTCCTCCTCGAAGTTGGTAGCCGCCTTAGTCGACTTGTTGGCCTTCCAAATGGAGTAATTGATTTCCTCATCGGACAGCAGTATGACATCGTTGTCATCATCGCTGTTTTGGGTCAAATCCACACTTAAATCCGAACGTTGGCAGGGGGAACGAGTGGGTAACATCTCAGGCTTTTCAGCGAAGCTGTTAACCTTCCAGTCGAGCGGGCTTTTGAAGCTGTTATCGGTGGACAAGCTGACACTTCTTCGGAACGAGTTCCTTGAGAAGTTCAACTCACTGAAGCTAGAACTGGGAGTGGTTATTATATCTACGTGGAAAGAGTGCTTGGAAGTCTGCGAGTCCCTATCGAGGCCGAAGGAAAGATCACCCCTATTCTCCTCTTCGTTCGGTGTGGCGTATTTTAGAAACAGCTCTTTGGAGATGATGGGACAGCTTTCTTCAGCTTTCTGGGAGCAGGAGTCCAGCGCCGAAGTGATGTTGAAGTTGTCTATATCAGATTCAAAAGCTGCACTTAAACTGAACATTTTCGGAGATAACCTCGATGCCTTTGGCTCCACCAATTCTTGGGTTAAATCAATAAAGTCTTCTGTATGTTTATCTGAAAAATTCAAGAAGTTCTTATTGGTTTTATTTTGAAACTAAATAAATAAAAACCTTCTTTAGTATGGCTCTCTTGTGTAGCGCTGGTAACAGTCTTTACTAGAAGCAAATATGCAAATACTTGTTAAATTTTAAATTAATATTTGAGGGAGCATTCTCACCTTCATCACTGGAACTTGAGAAGACTTCGTAGGTAGTTATTTGAGTTTGCTCTTCACTGCTGGTTATGACTTCAACTTCTTTCACCGGACTTCTATTTTTGTAGACCCTCAAAGAGAAATCTTTCAGCTCCTCCGGTTCGTTGGAGATCGTCGCAAGCGTTGGCATATCTTCATCATCGGAATCCCCAAAGAGATCGGGCGAGGTGCAGCGGGTTAACTGGGTGGGAACGCTTAAGACAGTTATGGTTGGCGGCTCCTCATTTTCCTTATCATCCTTGACCATTTTCGGTCGCTTATCAGGCGGCTCTTTAGAGGGACTGCTCTTGGTGGAGGATGCATCCTCCTCCAACTTAGAGTCGTCTACGATCATGTTCTCTTCCACCAGCTTTTCCAGCTCATCCAATTCCCCCATCACTTGCTGTTCCATTGCCTGTTGATCTCCAAAATGCTTTTCCAACTCAGCGAATACGAGCTCAAGTTGCTGCTTTAGTTGCCGACTTTTCAAAGTCTCACGTTCTGGGGACAAGTCCCTTCCCTGAATCGCTGCCCAATTCTTAAGTAGATGGTCGGCTGGCGCCTGGCTCACTTCAATCAGATCAGTTACGTAGTACAGACCCAAATCTCCTAAGGCACCTTCGCTGGGTTCGTGAAGGATTCGAGATTTCCTCGGGGCTCGGAGTGGCTGAAGGTTGGCGCTGACTAGTTCGTAGGGCGGCATCAAGTGGTCTTCGCCCGGCAACTCCTTGGTGCGCACTTGCTGAGCCATCAATGTGGACACCTTCTCCTCCAGCTTCTTCTGCTGCACTTCAGCATTTCGGAGGGTTAGAGCAGTGAATTTATTGGCCCATTTGCCGCGCCTGCTACCTTTGGCAGCCACCACAGGCAGTACTGCCAGGGATTTGTAGTCTTCCTTGGCCGCTGTGCGAAAGCCGTACTTCTGCAGCTTGCGCCTTATGGTCTCCGTGGACTCCACAGTATCATCCAATAGGTCCACTACGGCCTCCTCCTCCTCCTCGTCGTTCAAGCGCAGGCATCCCCGTTTCTCAGCCTCCGACTTGGACAGCGCCAGCGCCATCCCGATGTCGTCGGGACTGAAATTGTCCGCCATGCAGTGCTGGGCTGTCACTTCGGCGAATATCTGCTCGTTGCGGAGGAAGTTGCTAATGCTCGGCTGCTGCTTACTCCTGCCGCGTCCCCGGCGTGAAGTACCCGTGGATGAGCTGCTGCTGCCCTTGAGTTTGGGCGCTTTTTTTGGCTTTGGTCCCGGTTTTTCGAACACATGGCTGGCGCGAATGGGTTTTATTTTGGGTGAAGGAGGTTCGGTCTCCAATGGAGCCGCAGGTGGAGCTGGGGGATTCTCTGCAGCCTCTTCTGGGGTGCCAAAAAAGTCAGACAGTGATAGTGGGGCTGTGCTGCGCGTCGAACTTTGAAATGAAAAAAAAACAAGGTTTCAGGTTAAAAGCTAGACTTTATTCTTCAACAAATATTTACGTTAAAATAAGAATTACCGAAGCTTGCTGGACGCCTGCTGCAGGTTCTTGAAGTTCGCTCGCCGCGTCTGCCGATCCATTATTTAATCCGCTGCTCCTCGCTCTCCTCGATCGCCTCCTTGATGAAACGCGCTGTGCGCGGTGCGGGAAACTCAAAGAGTGCCTTCCTATCCCGCTCCTGTTCCGTTTGGGCCAACGCCGCGGACAGCTTTTCGTTGGAAATGCGCTGAATGGGCGTCAGGCTATAGGGAAAAGCATTTATAAACGTGTTTACTTGGTATTCCCATATGTGTGTTTACCTCCAAATCCCGAAGAGCACTGTTCCAGCGGCCAGCAGGGCGTAGGCAAAGCGATTGCGGTAGGTGTAGGATGGTGTGCCGAGGGTGCGTCTGGGCTTGCGCTTGGTGGTATCAATGGGATCCATTACTGCCAGTGCTGTTTATTATATAATTAAAAGCATTTTAGAAGCGCCGGCTAAAAATTATGAAAACATTGCACCATCAGTGAGACCAGAGCGGTGTTTTTCAGCGGTGCCTACGGCCACACCAATAGGGCTGCCATATTTGGCCAATCTTGCCTGACCAGGGTTGCCAGCGCTCGCCAATTAACAGCTGGCCTGGCGATAGCAGATTCTTTATTTTTATTGCAAATTTCTTTGTTAAATTTAAATAAATGGTAATATAGCAAGGAACAATAATGGAATCGGCGCAGGCAATAAAGCCGGCTGAGGCAGAGCGTCCGGCGAAGGCAGAAAATGGCGATTCAGACCGGGAAATCCACAATTGCAAGGAGAAATCAAGTGAAGACGTGGAACTGAAGGCGGATTTAATGGAGCAGCAGCTGGAAGAAAGCGACGCTAAGTCAGAGACTCCTGCAAGCGAACCGGAAGTCAAGGATGAGGCCAAAATGGAAGAGGATCTGAAGGCGGCCGTCCTGGAGCAAGTGCCAATCGAAGAAGGAGCTGCGGAGCTCACCCTGCGATTCAAGGATCTGCAGGCGCAGGAAAAGGAGGAGGAACTGGATGCCAATCACTCGAAACCCCGGCAAAACGACATCCTTTCCCACGTCCACTGCCTTGCCCAACTGGAGGAGCAGCGCCGCAGCTACGAGCAGCAGTTGGAGCAACTTCGCACCTCCAATAACCAGAAGGACAACATGATAACCCTCATCCAGCGAGAGAACGCCATCCTGGACAAGGAAAAGCAGGCGTGCCGCAAGGAAATGGACATGGCCAACAAGGAGAAAGAGGCCACCGTCATCAAGTTTGCCATGAAGGAGAAACTCCTTATCGATGCCAAGAAAGAAAAGGAGGCTGTGGAGAAGCAGCTGGCCGAGGCCAAAAAGGAAGTGAAGAGCGTCTCCACCAGATTGCAGGCCGTAAACGAGGAGAAGTCTAGAATGACGTACGTGATCGATGAGAAGGTACGTCTTACGCCGCTTCAATTATCATCTTTATTTTATTATTTATCTTGTTTGCCTTCTCTCAGTGCAACGAAGTGAGGAAGTATCAGCGGGAGTGCGAGAAGTACAAAACCGAAATGGGACACTTGGAGTCCAAGCTGAAGTATCACATCAACAAGCTGGGCTACGAAGCGGAGGCCAAGGCGGTAAGTTAAGATTATACAAAGAGTTTCTTAGTTTCCTTTGACACTATTACATTTTCAGGCCCTTGAACGCAAGCTGGAGGAAGAAAGAAATGCTCCCAATAAGCTGGAGGAGAAGGCCAACGGTGGGTTCAGTTTACAGCACCAGCATTTCAATCTCTCTATCTCAATCCTTTACCCTCAATAGAGAAACTCAAAGTGGAATTTGAAGCCAACACAATACTCTTGAAACATGAGATCACCAGCAAGACTGAGGCTCTGGATAAAGTCACCAAGGACCAGCATAAACTAAGCGAAGCCAACAGGGAACTGCTGCACCAGCTTCAGGAGATCACAACGCAGCATAACCAACTCGTTGAGGAACTGAATCGATTGAGGGAGCAGCACAACTCAGTGGAGGCTTCCTACAGCGATGAGCTGCTCAACTCCGCCAAACTGAGGGGACAGCTCGAGGAGCTGCAGCTCTTGCGCACGCAAAACACCATGTAAGATTTACTTAAAGGATTCCACCATTATATATGACATATTTATCATTTCCAGCAACGAGGAAAAGCTGGCGGAGGAGCACAAGCGAGTCCAGCAACTGGAAGCCCTGGCCCAAGACAACGAATCCGATTTGGAGCAACTGAAAGTCAAGAAGCAGGAGCTGCTCAGCATCAACAAGGAGATGAGCGAGCTAATTGTGCGCCTGCAGAATGACATTTGCCTGGCGGAAGCCAAGGTAAGTAAAAAAAAAAAGGAAATAAAAAATGTACATGCCCCGGGTGAGGCTCGAACTCACGACCTTAAGATTATGAGACTTACGCGCTGCCAACTGCGCCACCGAGGCCTTGGATATCCCCACAGCTACCTTATAAACATAAATTCCAAATTTATTTCCATTTATTTCGCAGGCTCAGGGCATAGAGGCGGAAAATAAGATACTAAAACAGGAGAAGCTCAGCTACGACTCAAAGTACAATCAACTGGAGCAGCGGCTGAGCTCAGAGGCGATGGAAAAGAGCGAGGAGCGCCTACTGCTGGCCAAGCACTTGTCCGAGAAAACCAAGCTCTACGAGCTGACCAAGCAGAAGCTGGAGGAGGTCCAGGGGGATTTCGAGGCCACACAGCACAAGCACGCCACATTGGTGAAGGAGATCCAGCGGGAGATGAACAAGTACAAAAGAGGAATTGCGGAACCCAAGACGATGCCCATTGCCTACTGCAGTAATTGCACGCAGGCGATAAATGGTGGGTACCCAACGGAGCATCCATCTCAGCACCAGCGCAGCCATAGTCGCTCCAGTAGCCATGGCAGCCTGCACAGCGGCAGCCGGCGGGCCAGCGAGTCTTCCGAATCCGAGACCGTGGCCAGTAGTGCCACCACAGTACAACCCCCGCCACTGCCTCAGCAGGATCTGCAGGCAGTACCGTCCAAGAAAGTGCTCGTCGAGCGGATACTGCGACTCCAGCAGGCCACCGCTCGCCAAACGGAGCGCATCGAGTTCCTGGAGAACCACACGGCCGCTCTGGTGGCCGAAGTGCAGAAGAAGTCCAAGGTGGTGCAGCACTACATGCTGAGGGACCAGACTGCCGGTGCTCTGACGACCTCCCGCAGCGATCAGAACAAGAGCGAGCTGGTCAAGTACGGCAACGGCATCATGGCGGCCATCTATGGGGGATCCTCGAAGGCGGGCGGCGAAAACAAGGCCATGTCGCTCGAACTCTCGCTGGAGATCAACAAGAAGCTGCAGACAGTGCTGGAGGACACGCTGCTGAAGAATATCACGCTCAAGGAGAACCTGGACGTACTGGGCCTCGAGGTGGACAATCTCACGCGAAAACTGCGCTCGATGGAGGCCAGCAGCAGCAGCAAGTGATGCCAGTACTCCCATCCATTGTATTCCATTCCAGAGTCTAACCCGTGTACATATAGTTTACGAATTCGATTTGTCCTTAAGTTTAGGTGTATAGT
Organism: Drosophila rufa; assembly: GCA_018153105.1. Taxonomy (NCBI): domain Eukaryota; kingdom Metazoa; phylum Arthropoda; class Insecta; order Diptera; family Drosophilidae; genus Drosophila; species Drosophila rufa. Next base: position 19,419,786 of record JAECXS010000085.1, read on the forward strand.
AAATGTATTTAATATTTTAACAACGTCCCAGGCCTATAGTACTCCCTCGTACAGCTTGGCGCTGACGGGTTTCGGCTGTCCCAGGCCCACGCCGAAGCTCACCGAGGGTTTCTCGCCTTCCTGCGCCAGTCTGGCCATTTTGTTAAATGTTTGCTTGAAGTGAACCTTCATCTGGGGGTTGCGTTCGCCCGTCTCCTCGGTCACGTACTCGCGGAGCAGCGGGGGCAGGTCGATCTTGGTGGGCAGCACCACCGGCTCCACCTTCCTGTCGTTGTTCAGGTACTTGGCCTCCTGGTCTTGGGGCACCAGTTCGTAGTCAGCCTTGTAACTGGAGCTGAAGATCTCCACAGGCTTGGGCTGGGTCACTCCCCGCCAGGTCTTCTCTACGGTGACCCGCACCTTTCGCACCTCGCCCGGCTGCTCGTCCACGGCCTGCACTTTCAGGATCCGCATGTAGCAGGGCTCCGGATAGCGCTGGAACATGTTACGTATGAGCATGCGGCCCACTCCCCAGTTGGGCAGATCCGACACCAGCTCCCACAGGGTGTTGCCACGGAAGTCCGTAGTGCGGCCGATGTATTTTATCACCTTTTGGGCCATTTTCCACGGTTATTTAAGGTGTTTTAATAATAAATTTGCAAAAAAAAACAGAGTATTTAAATCGCCGGAGTGCGGTGTGCTCGCCACATTATCCGATCAAAATGCTGAAATTCCCCAGAAAATGGAGCGGATTTTCTCCTCCACAGCAACTGGTCACACTTAACACTCTACCAGGAGCAACGGCTTTCCGGGGAATCCCAGCAGGATTTGTACCATGGACTGAACTTAAAGCGTAAGCAGATGATCCTCCTGGAAAAGTTGTAAGGACGACCAATAACCCTTTTCCTTTGCAGGAGGAGTACGTGTACGTGTTCAATGTTCAGGATTTGGTGGATCTGCTGCGGAAGGAGAACGTCGATGACGTCTTTGTTGGGTTAGTTTCTTGACTTAAAGAACTCTAAAAATCTGTCGAAAACCCGACAAAAATAACTCCTATCAGCTTACTATTCATCTGTACCTAAAATTAAGGAATAAATTAAGTGAAAGGAACCTATAATGCTCCTTGTTCTGGTTCTGTTTGCAAATTGTACCATACATGCCTACTGTAATAAAAAGATTCTGTCTTTTTTTCATAATTCAAAATAATAAAAGTTTAATAATTAAATAATAAGATTTCATAATTTATCACATGTCTTGGTACTAATAATAATAATATTGAATAATTAATAAGACTTGAAATAAGAAATAGAAAATAAAAACAATAATTTATAATATTTAGGTCATCGAATTGGCTTAAGGTGGCAGGTTGCGTAATGGCCACTCATCTGCGCCGCTTGTACTCCCTTTGGTGAAAGTATAAAGACGCAAGGGAGCTGCAGGGCAGCCGGCACGTCGAGCGTATATGCTTCTTATTCTTCGGCTTTGCCAGGCCATGCCGCCGGAGCAAGCTCGTCGACCGCGCCGTCCTCCGCCAGTACCTGCTGCAGGACTCCCAGTTCCAATCCCTGCTCCAGTCTCTGCTCCAATCCCTGATCCAGTTCCTGCTTCAGCAGCCCTTCCTCCACCGCGCCCGTGTTTTCGTTTTCAAGGATTTTTCTTGTTGCAGCGCAATGGACCTCACTGCCAAGTCGCTGCAAAATATGCCTTGTTTTTAAGGGCCCGGAGTTGACGCGTTTCCTTTTGGCTTTCTGCTGCCCTTATAAGTTCGTCAAACGCTTTTGCCAAGTTTCTGAATAACTTGCCCACGTTCGCCGCCGTTTTCTCTAAAGCCTCCGTATTTGGGGCGATTGGATTGAGTGTATCAAGCATTTCCTCGAAGGTGTTAAATAGTCTTTCAGCACAATTCATGACGCGCAGAGTAAATACCGGAGTGAAAAGTCGCCGGAGTTAAACGAAGCCAGTTGGAAATTAAAAATGGAGAGATAGAAAGAGAGAGGAAAGAGAGATCGGCAGAAAGAGAGAGCAGGAACCGCACTAGTCCTCGAACCTGGCAATAATGGTATTAAAACATATTGTTTTGTTGATTAATTGAATAATTCTTACCCAGACAAGTCTATGTCTAGCTTTTCAAGCATGCATAGTAAGCACAGCACAGCACAGCGGAAATCCAGCCTCCAACAACAGCACATTATTTGTCCCTTCGTCCGCAATAATTGCCACCAGGTGCCGGTCCAGGCCCTCCTTCTGGAACTCTTTTAACACGGAGATCATTGCATTCTTGATCTCTACTGAGTTGAATTGTTTGTTTCTGAAAAGTATATTTTTTTAATTAATTTATCATTTCACTTTGTTTTTTTTTTAATAAAAAATAGATTTTTAAATTTAAAATTATCATAAAAAACTCTATATAGTAACAATAATAATAAACTCTACGTGAGTACGTGAGTACCATGGGACAATTGTCCTTTTAACTAATACATGTCGGACAGTTCTGTGGACAGGTAGGATAAACACAGCAAAATATGGGGCCATGGGAGATTCCCTACAACTCCTATACCTGTAAATATATCAAACAAAAATACATATTAACAGGATTCGCTGCAACAAATTTATATTTGTTGGCGCTGTGCCAAAATAAGAACTCCGGGGCTTAGATTTAAGTAATGTAAATATATATTTTAAATGGGACTTTCACCTCTTTTCCACCACACCTGCCCTAAGCGGGGCACAAGACGCCCTATCTTTAACAATTAGTGCACGCCTGACTCGCCGACCAACGCCGTCTGGGTGATCACGCCGCGCTTACGCTCCGCTTGGACTGCTGCCTCCTCCGCTGCCCTCCTCTGCCGCCCTCTTGACTGCAGCTGCAGCCTTTGCGGCCACTGCTACAAAACTCCCCAACTGACTGCCCCGCCTCGCTCTTTTATACCCCCTGCAGCTGCCATTCAGCAGCCCTCTCTCCCGCCAAAACTTCTCTATCTCAATTTTTCCGCTTTCACTATACTACAGGGGCCCATCCACAGTAGAACATGTTGGCCGAGCATGTTGTGCTCGACGCAATTTTCATCGTTAGTGGCAGTGCTCGCGTACAAATTTCGTGCTGGCCGAGCCGCTCGAACGAAATAGAAATGATTCTATCTTGCTTGTGTTCGCAACAACATGCTCGACAATGGATGGCAACGCTGGCACGAACATCACTTGAATCAAACGTTTGAAGTGAAAACACGTGCGAGCGCTGTCAAAAATGTCAAAGCAATTTATGCAAGAATTTATACATTGCTTGCAAAATGAGCAATCTTTGTGGTACACAAAAAGCGATTCTTATAAAAATAAGAATTTAAGGAACGCTGCGTGGGAAGTGCTTCTTAAAAAATACAAGGAGTTGGATGAGAACGCAACAATTGACTCCTTCAGTAGATTCGTGTGTGTGAATCTTTGCCTCTTTGCGTACCACTCCTTCATCCACATATTGTGCTTCCGTTTTTGCACTTCCTCTTTATTTTTCTTCTTTTCCAAGCAAACATTAATTGCCAAAAGTGCTATTACAGTGGCGCTGTCATTTTCCGTTGCCATGTTTACTGCTCAAAGATTTGACACCAAATGATGTTTGCGAGCATGTTGGCACTAGTTGGTGGACGAGAAAATTTTGGCTCGCCGAGCGGCTCGGCCAACATGTTCTACTGTGGATGGGCCCCTTAAAAGTATACTATACTACACTATAATTCCAAACTGGTTCTGGCAACTGCTGACCTACAATAGTGACTAATTTCCTCCGATGATTCCTCCGATGATTCCTCCGATGATTCATCCGATGATTCATCCGATGAATCCTCCGAAGATTCCTCCGATGATTCTTCCGATGATTCCTCCGATGATTCCTCCGATGATTCCTTGCGGATTCCTCGATGATACCTCGATGGATTCCTCGATGATTCCTCGAGGATTCCTCGATGATTCCACGATCGAGGATTCCTCGATGATTCCTCGATGATTCCTCGATGAATCCTCCGATGATTCCTCCGATGATTTCTCCGATGATTCCTCCGATGATTCCTCCGATGATTCCTCCGATGATTCCTCCGATGATTCCTTGAGGATTCCTTGCGGATTCCTCGATGATACCTCGATGGATTCCTCGAAGGATTCCTCGAGGATTCCTCGATCGGGGATTCCTCGAGGATTCCTTGAGGATTCCTCGATGAGTCCTCGATGATTCCTCGATCGAGGATTTCTCGAGGATTCCTCGATGATTCCTCGAGGATTCCTCGATGATTCCTCGATGATTGCTCGATGATTCCTCGTTGATTCTTCGATGATTCCTCGATGATTCCTCGATCGAGGATTCCTTGATGATTCCTCGATGATTCCTCGATCGAGGATTCCTTGATGATTCCTCGATGATTTCTCGATCGAGGATTCCTCGATGATTCCTCGATCGAGGATTCCTCGATGATTCCTAGATGATTCCTCGATGATTCCTCGATGATTCCTCGATGATTCGATCGAGGATTCCTCTATGATTCCTCGATGATTCCCCGATCGAGAATTTCTCGATGATTCCTCGATCGAGGATTCCTCGATGATTCCTTGATGATTCCTCGATGATTCCTCGATGATTCCTCGATGATTCCTCGATGATTCCGCGATGATTCCTCGATGATTCCCCGATCGAGAATTCCTCGATGATTCCTCGATCGAGGATTCCTTGATGATTCCTCGATGATTCCTCGATCGAGGATTCCTCGATGATTCCTGTATGATTCCTCGATGATTCCTCGATCGAGGATTCCTTGATGATTCCTCGATGATTCCTCGATGATGTCTCTATGATTCCTCGATGATTCCTCGATCGAGGATTCCTCGATCATTCCTCGATGATTCCTCGACTTTGAGCGAGCACTGCGCACGCCCACGCCGCCGCCTCCGAGTAGCACCAGCGCACAGCAAGAACATTTTGAGAATGCAAATGGCCAGCAGGAATAGCCCAGGGCCAAGAGTCAGTTAAACGTGTTTTTTCAACTCTCATTCGCATCTCGGTGTCGTCTCTGATATTGGCTCAAACTGTAGCTGTAGTTAATAACCATCTAATATCTAATGTAGATCTAATATTGGTTGTGCTGTATTTAAATTTGTTGGCATCCCGATTTAGCCTCGATTCACCCGTCTTATGGTCTTATGGCTGTCTATATGAATATAGCATAAAATCAAAGCTAACAACGATCACCCAGCGATCGTTCCATTGCGTTACAATTTGTCGATTAAATATATTATTGTTTTAAGTCACGAGCGGAGTTTACCCATGCAAGCAACCCCAAACAACCACACGGAATATGTATTTCGGATCTGTGTTAATCACCTCAGTATTTAGACACTATTACTTAATACAAATTGAAATAAACATTATAAAATGCTAATGCAAAATTAAGGGGGAGTTGTTTTTCGGGAGGGAATTCTCCAGAAAGGTCAAACCTTAGCCAAAAAGTTGAACACTTAAATATTTTTATTTCAGTTTTATTTGTTTTTATATAAATAAAAATATAATTTTTTCTAATGTAGATGATTTTAAATAAATACACCGTTGTAGTTTTTACTTTTTTGAGATGTTTTTCATTGTTTGTAACTAAAGTTAAAAAAAATATATTTTGAATATACTAAAAATCATTTATGAACTTCATACGCAGGTCTAATTTCTCAAAAGGTTCAAAAACGACATACAAAATTATGATGGAAAAAAGTGTCGTGTGTGACAGTGATTCAAATTAAATTATAAAGAAAACTACCCAATATTTTGGAGTCGTACAAGGTACATTATCAAAAAATATTAAAATAATTTTCACCAGTCAATTATTTTCACCAGTGAATTATTTTCACCAGTGAATTATTTTCACCAGTGAATAATTTTCACCAGTGAATTATTTTCACCAGTGAATTATTTTCACCAGTGAATTATTTTCACCAGTGAATTATTTTCACCAGTGAATTATTTTCACCAGTGAATTATTTTCACCAGTGAATAATGTTCACCAGTGAATAATTTTCACCAGTAAATTATTTTCACCAGTGAAAAATTTTCACCAGTGAATAATTTTCGCCAGTGAATTATTTTCACCAGTAAATAATTTTCACCAGTGAATTATTTTTATCAGTGAATAATTTTTACCAGTAAATCATTTTCACCAGTTAATAATTTTCACCAGTGAATTATTTTCATCAGTGAATAATTTTCATGCATGATTTTTTTTTCACCGAAGATAATTTTTTAATGCATTAATTTTTTTTCACGCATGAATTTTTTCACGCATGAATTTTTTTTTCACGCATGATTTTTTTCATGCATGAATTTTTTTCAAGCATGAATTTTTTTCACGCATGAATTTTTTTTTCACGCATTCATTTTTTTTCACGCATGAATTTTTTCATGCATGCATTTTTTTCACGCATGAATTTTTTTCATGCATGAATTTTTTTCATGCATGATTTTTTTTTCACGGATGATTTTTTTTTCACACATGATTTTTTTTCACGCATGTATTTTTTTCATGCATGAATTTTTTTTCACGCATGCATTTTTTTTCACGCATGAATTTTTTTTCACGCATGAATTTTTTTCAGGCATGTATTTTTTTTCACGCATGAATTTTTTCATGCATGAATTTTTTTCATGCACGAATTTTTTTCACGCATGATTTTTTTTCACGCAAGAATTTTTTTCATGCATGCATTTTTTTACACGCATGAATTTTTTTTCACGAATGAATTTTTTTCACGCATGAATTTTTTTTTCATGCATGAATTTTTTTTCATGCATGCATTTTTTTTCACGCATGTATTTTTTTCACGCATGAATTTTTTCATGCATGAATTTTTTCATGCATGAATTTTTTTCACGCATGAATTTTTTTTCACGCATGAATTTTTTTCACGCATGAATTTTTTTCACGCATGAATTTTTTCATGCATGAATTTTTTTCATGCATGAATTTTTTTCACGCATGAATTTTTTTTCACGCATGAATTTTTTTTCACGCATGAATTTTTTTCATGCATGAATTTTTTCATGCATGAATTTTTTCACGCATGAATTTTTTTCACGCATGCATTTTTTTTCACGCATTAAATTTTTTCACGCATGAATTTTTTTCACGCATAAAATTTTTTAATGCATTAATTTTTTTCATGCATGAATTTTTTTTCACGCATGTTTTTTTTTTCACGCATGATTTTTTTTTCATGCATGTATTTTTTTTCACGCATGAATTTTTTTTCACGCATGATTTTTTTTCAGGAATTTTTTTCACGCATGAATTTTTTTCAGGAATTTTTTCACGCATGAATTTTTTTTCACGCATGAATTTTTTCATGCATGAATTTTTTTCATGCATGAATTTTTTTCACGCATGAATTTTTTTCACGCATGAATTTTTTTTCACACATGAATTTTTTTTCACGCATGATTTTTTTCATGCATGAATTTTTTTTCAAGCATGAATTTTTTTTCACGCATGAATTTTTTTTTCACGCATTCATTTTTTTTCACGCATGAATTTTTTTCATGCATGTTTTTTTTCACGCATGAATTTTTTCATGCATGAATTTTTTTCATGCATGATTTTTTTTTCACGCATGATTTTTTTTTCACGCATGATTTTTTTTCACGCATGTATTTTTTTCATGCATGAATTTTTTTCACGCATGCATTTTTTTTCACTCATGAATTTTTTTCACGCATGAATTTTTTCAGGCATGAATTTTTTTTCACGCATGAATTTTTTCATGCATGAATTTTTTTTCATGCACGAATTTTTTTTCACGCATGAATTTTTTCACGCAAGAATTTTTTTCATGCATGCATTTTTTTACACGCATGAATTTTTTTTCACGAATGAATTTTTTTCACGCATGAATTTTTTTTCATGCATGAATTTTTTTTCATGCATGCATTTTTTTCACGCATGTATTTTTTTTCACGCATGATTTTTTTCATACATAAATGTTTTTCATGCATGAATTTTTTTCATGCATGATTTTTTTTTCATGCATGATTTTTTTTTCACGCATGAATTTTTTTCACGCATGAATTTTTTTTTCACGCAGGAATTTTTTCATGCATGCATTTTTTCATGCATGAATTTTTTTTCACGCATGAATTTTTTTCACGCATTAATTTTTTTCACGCATGAATTTTTTTACGCATGAATTTTTTTTCACGCATGAATTTTTTTTTCACGCATGAATTTTTTTCATGCATGAATTTTTTTTCACGCATGAATTTTTTTCACGCATGAATTTTTTTTTCACGCATGAATTTTTTTCATGCATGAATTTTTTTCACGCATGAATTTTTTTTCACGCATGAATTTTTTTCACGCATGAATTTTTTTCACGCATGATTTTTTTTTTCATGCATGAATTTTTTTTCACGCATGATTTTTTTTTCACGCATGAATTTTTTTTCACGCATGAATTTATTTTCACGCATGAATTTATTTTCACACATGAATTTATTTTCACGCATGCATTTTTTTCACGCATGAATTTTTTTCACGCATGAATTTTTTCATGCATGCATTTTTTTCATGCATGAATTTTTTTCATGCATGATTTTTTTTCACGCATGAATTTTTTCACGCATGAATTTTTTTCACGCATGAATTTTTTTCACGCATGAATTTTTTTCACGCATGAATTTTTTTTCACGCATGAATTTTTTTTCACGCATGAATTTTTTCACGCATGAATTTTTTTTCACGCATGATTTTTTTCATGCATGAATTTTTTTCACGCATGAATTTTTTTCATGCATGAATTTTTTTTCACGCATGAATTTTTTCACGCATGATTTTTTTCATACATAAATTTTTTTCATGCATGAATTTTTTCATGCATGATTTTTTTCATGCATGAATTTTTTTTCACGCATGAATTTTTTTTCACACATGAATTTTTTTCACGCATGAATTTTTTCACGCATGAATTTTTTTCATGCATGAATTTTTTTCATGCATGAATTTTTTCACGCATGAATTTTTTTTCACGCATGAATTTTTTTTCACGCATGAATTTTTTTCATGCATGAATTTTTTTTTCACGCATGAATTTTTTTCATGCATGAATTTTTTTCATGCATGAATTTTTTTCATGCATGAATTTTTTCATGCATGAATTTTTTTCATGCATGAATTTTTTCATGCATGAATTTTTTTCACGCATGAATTTTTTTCACGCATGAATTTTTTTTCACGCAAGAATTTTTTTTCACGCATGATTTTTTTTCACGCATTAATTTTTTATCACGCATGAATTTTTTTTCACGCATGAATTTTTTATCACGCATGAATTTTTTTCACGCATGAATTTTTTTCATGCATGAATTTTTTTCATGCATGAATTTTTTTCACGCATGCATTTTTTTTCACGCATGAATTTTTTTTCACGCATGAATTTTTTTCACGCATGAATTTTTTTCACGCATGAATTTTTTTTCACGCAAGAATTTTTTTCATGCATGAATTTTTTTCACGCATGAATTTTTTTCATGCATGAATTGTTTTTCATGCATGAATTTTTTCATGCATGAATTTTTGCATGAATTTTTTCATGCATGAATTTTTTTCATGCATGAATTTTTTCATGCATGAATTTTTTCATGCATGAATTTTTTTTCATGCATGAATTTTTTTCATGCATTAATTTTTTTTTCATGCATGAATTTTTTCATGCATGAATTTTTTCATGCATGCATTTTTTTTCACGCATGAATTTTTTTCATGCATGAATTGTTTTTCATGCATGAATTTTTTCATGCATGAATTTTTTCATGCATGAATTTTTTTTGCATGAATTTTTTTCATGCATGAATTTTTTTCACGCATGAATTTTTTTCACGCATGAATTTTTTTCACGCATGAATTTTTTTCACGCATGAATTTTTTTCACGCATGAATTTTTTTTCATGCATGAATTTTTTTTCATGCATGAATTTTTTTTCATGCATGATTTTTTTTCATGCATGAATTTTTTCATGCATGAATTTTTTTCATGCATGAATTTTTCATTTTTTCATGCATGAATTTTTTCATGCATGAATTTTTTTCATGCATGAATTTTTTCATGCATGAATTTTTTTCATGCATGAATTTTTTCATGCATGAATTTTTTTTCATGCATGAATTTTTTTCATGCATGAATTTTTTTCATGCATGAATTTTTTCATGCATGAATTTTTTTTCATGCATGAATTTTTTTCATGCATGAATTTTTTTCATGCATGAATTTTTTTCATGCATGAATTTTTTTCATGCATGAATTTTTTTCATGCATGAATTTTTTTCATGCATGAATTTTTTTCATGCATGAATTTTTTCATGCATGAATTTTTTCATGCATGAATTTTTTCATGCATGAATTTTTTCATGCATGAATTTTTTTCATGCATGAATTTTTTTTTACATGCATGAATTTTTTCATGCATGAATTTTTTTCATGCATGAATTTTTTCATGCATGAATTTTTTTCATGCATGAATTTTTTTTTCATGCATGAATTTTTTTCATGCATGAATTTTTTTATTTTTCATGCATGAATTTTTTTCATGCATGAATTTTTTTCATGCATGAATTTTTTTCATGCATGAATTTTTTCATGCATGAATTTTTTCATGCATGAATTTTTTTTCATGCATGAATTTTTTTCATGCATGATTTTTTTTTTCATGCATGAATTTTTTTCATGCATGAATTTTTTTCATGCATGAATTTTTCATTTTTTCATGCATGAATTTTTTCATGCATGATTTTTTCATGCATGATTTTTCATGCATGAATTTTTTTCATGCATGAATTTTTTTCATGCATGAATTTTTTCATGCATGAATTTTTTCATGCATGAATTTTTTTTCATGCATGAATTTTTTTCATGCATGAATTTTTTCATGCATGAATTTTTTTCATGCATGAATTTTTTCATGCATGAATTTTTTCATGCATGAATTTTTTTCATGCATGAATTTTTTCATGCATGAATTTTTTTCATGCATGAATTTTTTTCATGCATGAATTTTTTTTTCATGCATGAATTTTTTTCATGCATGAATTTTTTTTTTCATGCATGATTTTTTTCATGCATGAATTTTTTTCATGCATGAATTTTTTCATGCATGAATTTTTTTCATGCATGAATTTTTTTCATGCATGAATTTTTTTTCATGCATGATTTTTTTTTCATGCATGAATTTTTTCATGCATGATTTTTTTCATGCATGAATTTTTTTCATGCATGATTTTTTTCATGCATGAATTTTTTCATGCATGAATTTTTTTCATGCATGATTTTTTTCATGCATGAATTTTTTTCATGCATGAATTTTTTCATGCATGAATTTTTTTCATGCATGAATTTTTTCATGCATGAATTTTTTCATGCATGAATTTTTTTCATGCATGAATTTTTTTTTCATGCATGAATTTTTTTCATGCATGAATTTTTTTTCATGCATGAATTTTTTTCATGCATGAATTTTTTCATGCATGAATTTTTTTCATGCATGAATTTTTTCATGCATGAATTTTTTTCATGCATGAATTTTTTCATGCATGAATTTTTTCATGCATGAATTTTTTTCATGCATGAATTTTTTTCATGCATGAATTTTTTTCATGCATGAATTTTTTTCATGCATGAATTTTTTTCATGCATGAATTTTTTCATGCATGAATTTTTTTTCATGCATGATTTTTTTTCATGCATGAATTTTTTCATGCATGAATTTTTTTCATGCATGAATTTTTTTCATGCATGAATTTTTTTCATGCATGAATTTTTTCATGCATGAATTTTTTTTCATGCATGAATTTTTTTCATGAATTTTTTCATGCATGAATTTTTTTCATGCATGAATTTTTTTCATGCATGATTTTTTTTTCATGCATGAATTTTTTTCATGCATGAATTTTTTCATGCATGAATTTTTTTTCATGCATGATTTTTTTCATGCATGAATTTTTTTCATGCATGAATTTTTTTCATGCATGAATTTTTTTCATGCATGAATTTTTTTCATGCATGAATTTTTTTTCATGCATGAATTTTTTTCATGCATGAATTTTTTTTCATGCATGAATTTTTTCATGCATGAATTTTTTCATGCATGAATTTTTTTCATGCATGAATTTTTTTCATGCATGAATTTTTTTGCATGAATTTTTTTCATGCATGAATTTTTTTTTCATGCATGAATTTTTTTCATGCATGAATTTTTTTCATGCATGAATTTTTTCATGCATGAATTTTTTTTCATGCATGAATTTTTTTCATGCATGAATTTTTTCATGCATGAATTTTTTTTCATGCATGAATTTTTTCATGCATGAATTTTTTCATGCATGAATTTTTTTCATGCATGAATTTTTTTCATGCATGCATTTTTTTCATGCATGAATTTTTTCATGCATGAATTTTTTCATGCATGAATTTTTTTCATGCATGAATTTTTTTCATGCATGAATTTTTTTCATGCATGAATTTTTTTCATGCATGAATTTTTTCATGCATGAATTTTTTTCATGCATGAATTTTTTCATGCATGAATTTTTTTTCATGCATGAATTTTTTTCATGCATGAATTTTTTTCATGCATGAATTTTTTTCATGCATGAATTTTTTTCATGCATGAATTTTTTTCATGCATGAATTTTTTCATGCATGAATTTTTTTTGCATGAATTTTTTCATGCATGAATTTTTTTCATGCATGAATTTTTTTTCATGCATGAATTTTTTTCATGCATGAATTTTTTTCATGCATGAATTTTTTTCATGCATGAATTTTTTTCATGCATGAATTTTTTTTCATGCATGAATTTTTTCATGCATGAATTTTTTCATGCATGAATTTTTTCATGCATGAATTTTTTTTCATGCATGAATTTTTTCATGCATGAATTTTTTTCATGCATGAATTTTTTCATGCATGAATTTTTTTCATGCATGAATTTTTTTTCATGCATGAATTTTTTTCATGCATGATTTTTTTTCATGCATGAATTTTTTCATGCATGAATTTTTTTCATGCATGATTTTTTTTTCATGCATGAATTTTTTCATGCATGAATTTTTTCATGCATGAATTTTTTCATGCATGAATTTTTTCATGCATGAATTTTTTTTCATGCATGAATTTTTTCATGCATGAATTTTTTTCATGCATGAATTTTTTTCATGCATGAATTTTTTTTCATGCATGAATTTTTTCATGCATGAATTTTTTTCATGCATGAATTTTTTTTCATGCATGAATTTTTTTCATGCATGAATTTTTTTCATGCATGAATTTTTTTCATGCATGAATTTTTTCATGCATGAATTTTTTTCATGCATGAATTTTTTTCATGCATGAATTTTTTTTCATGCATGAATTTTTTTCATGCATGATTTTTTCATGCATGATTTTTTCATGCATGAATTTTTTCATGCATGAATTTTTTTCATGCATGAATTTTTTTCATGCATGAATTTTTTTCATGCATGAATTTTTTTCATGCATGAATTTTTTTCATGCATGAATTTTTTCATGCATGAATTTTTTTCATGCATGAATTTTTTTCATGCATGAATTTTTTTCATGCATGAATTTTTTTCATGCATGAATTTTTTTTCATGCATGAATTTTTTTCATGCATGATTTTTTCATGCATGAATTTTTTCATGCATGAATTTTTTCATGCATGAATTTTTTTTCATGCATGAATTTTTTTCATGCATGAATTTTTTTTTCATGCATGAATTTTTTCATGCATGAATTTTTTTCATGCATGAATTTTTTTCATGCATGAATTTTTTTCATGCATGAATTTTTTTTTCATGATTTTTTCATGCATGTTTTTTCATGCATGAATTTTTTCATGCATGAATTTTTTCATGCATGAATTTTTTTTCATGCATGAATTTTTTCATGCATGAATTTTTTTCATGCATGAATTTTTTCATGCATGAATTTTTTTTCATGCATGAATTTTTTTTCATGCATGAATTTTTTCATGCATGAATTTTTTCATGCATGAATTTTTTTCATGCATGAATTTTTTCATGCATGAATTTTTTCATGCATGAATTTTTTTCATGCATGAATTTTTTTCATGCATGAATTTTTTTCATGCATGAATTTTTTCATGCATGAATTTTTTTCATGCATTTTTCATGCATGAATTTTTTTCATGCATGAATTTTTTCATGCATGAATTTTTTTCATGCATGAATTTTTTTCATGCATGAATTTTTTTTCATGCATGAATTTTTTCATGCATGAATTTTTTTTTCATGCATGAATTTTTTTCATGCATGAATTTTTTTTCATGCATGAATTTTTTCATGCATGAATTTTTTTCATGCATGAATTTTTTTCATGCATGAATTTTTTTCATGCATGAATTTTTTTTCATGCATGAATTTTTTTCATGCATGAATTTTTTTCATGCATGAATTTTTTCATGCATGAATTTTTTCATGCATGAATTTTTTTTTTCATGCATGAATTTTTTTCATGCATGAATTTTTTCATGCATGAATTTTTTCATGCATGAATTTTTTTCATGCATGAATTTTTTTCATGCATGAATTTTTTTCATGCATGAATTTTTTTCATGCATGAATTTTTTCATGCATGAATTTTTTTTCATGCATGAATTTTTTTTCATGCATGAATTTTTTTCATGCATGAATTTTTTCATGCATGAATTTTTTTCATGCATGTTTTTTCATGCATGAATTTTTTCATGCATGAATTTTTTTCATGCATATTTTTTCATGCATGAATTTTTTTCATGCATGAATTTTTTTCATGCATGAATTTTTTTTCATGCATGAATTTTTTTCATGCATTTTTTCATGCATGAATTTTTTCATGCATGAATTTTTTCATGCATGAATTTTTTTCATGCATGAATTTTTTCATGCATGAATTTTTTTCATGCATGAATTTTTTTCATGCATGAATTTTTTCATGCATGAATTTTTTTCATGCATGAATTTTTTTCATGCATGAATTTTTTCATGCATGAATTTTTTTTTCATGCATGAATTTTTTCATGCATGATTTTTTCATGCATGAATTTTTTTCATGCATGAATTTTTTCATGCATGAATTTTTTTCATGCATGATTTTTTTTTCATGCATGAATTTTTTTCATGCATGAATTTTTCATGCATGAATTTTTTCATGCATGAATTTTTTTCATGCATGAATTTTTTCATGCATGAATTTTTTCATGCATGAATTTTTTTCATGCATGAATTTTTTCATGCATGATTTTTTTTTCATGCATGAATTTTTTCATGCATGAATTTTTTCATGCATGAATTTTTTTCATGCATGAATTTTTTCATGCATGAATTTTTTTCATGCATGAATTTTTTCATGCATGAATTTTTTCATGCATGATTTTTTTCATGCATGAATTTTTTCATGCATGAATTTTTTCATGCATGAATTTTTCATGCATGAATTTTTTCATGCATGAATTTTTTCATGCATGAATTTTTTTCATGCATGATTTTTCATGCATGAATTTTTCATGCATGAATTTTTTCATGCATGAATTTTTTCATGCATGAATTTTTTCATGCATGATTTTTTTTCATGCATGAAAAAATTCATGCATGAATTTTTTTCATGCATGAATTTTTTCATGCATGAAAAAATTCATGCATGAAAATTCATGCATGAAAAATTCATGCATGAAAAAATTCATGCATGAAAAAATTCATGCATGAAAAATTCATGCATGAATTTTTTCATGCATCATTCATGCATGAAAAAATTCATGCATGAATAATTCATGCATGAAAAAATTCATGCATGAAAAAATTCATGCATGAAAAAATTCATGCATGAAAAAATTCATGCATGAAAAAATTCATGCATGAAAAAATTCATGCATGAAAAAATTCATGCATGAAAAATTCATGCATGAAAAAAATTCATGCATGAAAAAATTCATGCATGAAAAAATTCATGCATGAAAAATTCATGCATGAAAAAATTCATGCATGAAAAAAATTCATGCATGAAAAATTCATGCATGAAAAAATTCATGCATGAAAAAATTCATGCATGAAAAATTCATGCATGAAAAAATTCATGCATGAAAAAATTCATGCATGAAAAATTCATGCATGAAAAAATTCATGCATGAAAAAATTCATGCATGAAAAAATTCATGCATGAAAAAAATTCATGCATGAAAAATTCATGCATGAAAAAAATTCATGCATGAAAAAATTCATGCATGAAAATTCATGCATGAAAAAATTCATGCATGAAAAAATTCATGCATGAAAAAATTCATGCATGAAAAAATTCATGCATGAAAAATTCATGCATGAAAAATTCATGCATGAAAAAATTCATGCATGAAAAAATTCATGCATGAAAAAATCATGCATGCATGAAAAAATTCATGCATGAAAAATTCATGCATGCATGAAAAAATTCATGCATGAAAAATTCATGCATGAAAATTCAAAAAATTCATGCATGAAAAAATTCATGCATGAAAAAATTCATGCATGAAAAAAATTCATGCATGAAAAAATTCATGCATGAAAAAATTCATGCATGAAAAAATTCATGCATGAAAAAATTCATGCATGAAAAAATTCATGCATGAAAAAATTCATGCATGAAAAATTCATGCATGAAAAAATTCATGCATGAAAAAATTCATGCATGAAAAAATTCATGCATGAAAAAATTCATGCATGAAAAAATTCATGCATGAAAAATTCATGCATGAAAATTCATGCATGAAAAAATTCATGCATGAAAAATTCATGCATGAAAAATTCATGCATGAAAAAATTCATGCATGAAAAAAATTCATGCAAAAATTCATGCATGAAAAAAATTCATGCATGAAAAAATTCATGCATGAAAAATTCATGCATGAAAAAAATTCATGCATGAAAAATTCATGCATGAAAAAATTCATGCATGAAAAATTCATGCATGAAAAAATTCATGCATGAAAAAATTCATGCATGAAAAAATTCATGCATGAAAAAATTCATGCATGAAAAAATTCATGCATGAAAAAATTCATGCATGAAAATTCATGCATGAAAAATTCATGCATGAAAAAAATTCATGCATGAAAAATTCATGAAAAATTCATGCATGAAAAAATTCATGCATGAAAATTCATGCATGAAAAATTCATGCATGAAAAAATTCATGCATGAAAAAATTCATGCATGAAAAATCATGCATGAAAAATTCATGCATGAAAAAAATGCATGCATGAATGAAAAATTCATGCATGAAAAAAATTCATGCATGAAAAAATTCATGCATGAAAAAATTCATGCATGAAAAAATTCATGCATGAAAAATTCATGCATGAAAAAATTCATGCATGAAAAATTCATGCATGAAAAAATTCATGCATGAAAAAATTCATGCATGAAAAATTCATGCATGAAAAAAAATTCATGCATGCATGAAAAATTCATGCATGAAAATTCATGCATGAAAAAAATTCATGCATGAAAAAATTCATGCATGAAAAAATTCATGCATGAAAAAAATTCATGCATGAAAAATTCATGCATGAAAAAAATTCATGCATGAAAATTCATGCATGAAAAAATTCATGCATGAAAAATTCATGCATGAAAAATTCATGCATGAAAAATTCATGCATGAAAAATTCATGCATGAAAAAATTCATGCATGAAAAAATTCATGCATGAAAAAAATTCATGCATGAAAAATTCATGCATGAAAAATTCATGCATGAAAAAATTCATGCATGAAAAAATTCATGCATGAAAAATTCATGCATGAAAAAAATTCATGCATGAAAAAAAATTCATGCATGAAAAAATTCATGCATGAAAAAATTCATGCATGAAAATCATGCATGAAAAAATTCATGCATGAAAAAATTCATGCATGAAAAAATTCATGCATGAAAAATTCATGCATGAAAAAATTCATGCATGAAAAAAATTCATGCATGAAAAAATTCATGCATGAAAAAATTCATGCATGAAAATTCATGCATGAAAAATTCATGCATGAAAAAAATTCATGCATGCATGAAAAATTCATGCATGAAAAATTCATGCATGAAAAATTCATGCATGAAAAAAATTCATGCATGAAAATTCATGCATGAAAAATCATGCATGAAAAAATTCATGCATGAAAAATTCATGCATGAAAAATTCATGCATGAAAAATTCATGCATGAAAAAATTCATGCATGAAAAAATTCATGCATGAAAAAAATTCATGCATGAAAAAATTCATGCATGAAAAATTCATGCAAAAAAAATGAAATCATGCATGAAAAAATTCATGCATGAAAAAAATGCATGCATGAAAAAATTCATGCATGAAAAAATTCATGCATGAAAAATCATCATGCATGAAAAAATTCATGCATGAAAAAATTCATGAAAAAAAATTCATGCATGAAAAAATTCATGCATGAAAAAATTCATGCATGAAAAATTCATGCATGAAAAAATTCATGCATGAAAAAATTCATGCATGAAAAAATTCATGCATGAAAAATTCATGCATGAAAAATTCATGCATGAAAAATTCATGCATGAAAAATTCATGCATGAAAAAATGCATGCATGAAAAATTCATGCATGAAAAATTCATGCATGAAAAAAAATTCATGCATGAAAAATCATGCATGAAAAAATTCATGCATGCATGAAAAATTCATGCATGAAAAATTCATGCATGAAAAAATTCATGCATGAAAAAATCATGCATGAAAAAATGCATGAAAAAATTCATGCATGAAAAAAAAATTCATGCATGAAAAAAATCATGCATGAAAAAAATCATGCATGAAAAAAATTCATGCATGAAAAAATTCATGCATGAAAAATTCATGCATGAAAAAAATTCATGCATGAAAAAATTCATGCATGCATGAAAATTCATGCATGAAAAAGCATTCATGCATGAAAAAATTCATGCATGAAAAAATTCATGCGTGAAAAAAAATCATGCGTGAAAAAATCATGCATGCATGAAAAAATTCATGCATGAAAAAAATTCATGCATGAATTTTTTCACGCATGAATTTTTTCACGCATGATTTTTTTCACGCATGAATTTTTTTCATGCATGAATTTTTTCACGCATGAATTTTTTTCATGCATGAATTTTTTTCATGCATGAATTTTTTTTCACGCATGAATTTTTTTCACGCATGAATTTTTTTCATGCATGAATTTTTTTCATGCATGAATTTTTTCATGCATGAATTTTTTCACGCATGAATTTTTTCATGCATGAATTTTTTCATGCATGAATTTTTTTCATGCATGAATTTTTTTCATGCATGAAATTTTTTCATGCATGAATTTTTTTCATGCATGAATTTTTTTCATGCATGAATTTTTTTCATGCATGAATTTTTTTCATGCATGAATTTTTTTCATGCATGAATTTTTTTCATGCATGAATTTTTTCATGCATGAATTTTTTTCATGCATGAATTATTTTCATGCATGAATTTTTTCATGCATGAATTTTTTTCATGCATGAATTTTTTTCATGCATGAATTTTTTTCATGCATGAATTTTTTTCATGCATGAATTTTTTTCATGCATGAATTTTTTTCATGCATGAATTTTTTCATGCATGAATTTTTTTCATGCATGAATTATTTTCATGCATGAATTTTTTCATGCATGAATTTTTTCATGCATGATTTTTTTTCATGCATGAATTTTTTCATGCATGAATTTTTTTCATGCATGAATTTTTTCATGCATGAATTTTTCTGTTTTTTCATGCATGAATTTTTTCATGCATGAATTTTTTCATGCATGAATTTTTTCATGCATGATTTTTTTCATGCATGAATTATTTTCATGCATGAATTTTTTCATGCATGAATTTTTTCATGCATGAATTTTTTTCATGCATGCATTTTTTCATGCATGCATTTTTTTCATGCATGAATTTTTTCATGCATGAATTTTTTTCATGCATGCATATTTTTTCATGCATGAATTTTTTTCATGCATGAATTTTTTTCATGCATGAATTTTTTTTCATGCATGAATTTTTTCATGCATGAATTTTTTTTCATGCATGAATTTTTTTCATGCATGAATTTTTTCATGCATGAATTTTTTTCATGCATGAATTTTTTTCATGCATGAATTTTTTTTTCATGCATTTTTTTCATGCATGAATTTTTTTTCATGCATGAATTTTTTTTCATGAATTTTTTCATGCATGAATTTTTTTCATGCATGAATTTTTTCATGCATGAATTTTTTCATGCATGAATTTTTTCATGCATGAATTTTTTCATGCATGAATTTTTTCATCCATGAATTTTTTTCATGCATGAATTTTTTTCATGCATTAATTTTTTTTTCATGCATGAATTTTTTTTCATGCATGAATTTTTTCATGCATGAATTTTTTTCATCCATGAATTTTTTTCATGCATGAATTTTTTCATGCATGAATTTTTTCATGCATGAATTTTTTTCATGCATGAATTTTTTTCACGCATGAATTTTTTCACGCATGAATTTTTTTCATGCATGAATTTTTTCATGCATGAATTTTTTTCATGCATGAATTTTTTCATTCATGAATTTTTTCATGCATGAATTTTTTTCATGCATGAATTTTTTTCATGCATGAATTTTTTTCATGCATGAATTTTTTCGTGCATGAATTTTTTTCATGCATGAATTTTTTTCATGCATGAATTTTTTCATGCATGAATTTTTTCATGCATGAATTTTTTTCATGCATGAATTTTTTTCATGCATGAATTTTTTTTCATGCATGAATTTTTTCATGCATGAATTTTTTTCATGCATGAATTTTTTTTCATGCATGAATTTTTTCATGCATGAATTTTTTCATGCATGATTTTTTTCATGCATGAATTTTTTCATGCATGAATTTTTTTCATGCATGAATTTTTTCATGCATGAATTTTTTTCATGCATGAATTTTTTTCATGCATGAATTTTTTTCATGCATGAATTTTTTTTCATGCATGAATTTTTTTCATGCATGAATTTTTTTCATGCATGAATTTTTTTTCATGCATGAATTTTTTTCATGCATGAATTTTTTTTCATGCATGAATTTTTTTCATGCATGAATTTTTTCATGCATGAATTTTTTCATGCATGAATTTTTTTCATGCATGAATTTTTTTTCATGCATGAATTTTTTTCACGCATGAATTTTTTTCACGCATGAATTTTTTTTCACGCATGAATTTTTTTCATGCATGAATTTTTTTCATGCATGAATTTTTTCATGCATGAATTTTTTCATGCATGAATTTTTTTCATGCATGAATTTTTTCATGCATGAATTTTTTTCATGCATGAATTTTTTTTCATGCATGAATTTTTTCATGCATGAATTTTTTTCATGCATGAATTTTTTTCATGCATGAATTTTTTTCATGCATGAATTTTTTTCATGCATGAATTTTTTTCATGCATGAATTTTTTCATGCATGAATTTTTTTTCACGCATGAATTTTTTTTCACGCATGAATTTTTTTCCATGCATGAATTTTTTTCACGCATGATTTTTTTTTCACGCATGAATTTTTCTTCACGCATGAATTTTTCTTCACGCATGAATTTTTTTCATGCATGAATTTTTTTCATGCATGAATTTTTCTCATGCATGAATTTTTTTCATGCATGAATTTTTTTCATGCATGAATTTTTTTTCACGCATGAATTTTTTTTCACGCATGAATTTTTTTCATGCATGCATTTTTTTTCACGCATGAATTTTTTGTCACGCATGAATTTTTTTCATGCATGAATTTTTCTCATACATGCATTTTTTTTCACGCATGAATTTTTTTCACGCATGAATTTTTTTTCATGCATGAATTTTTTTTCACGCATGAATTTTTTTTCACGCATGAATTTTTTTTCATGCATGCATTTTTTTACACGCATGAATTTTTTTCACGCATGAATTTTTTTCACGCATGAATTTTTTTCACGCATGAATTTTTTTCATGCATGAATTTTTTTCATGCATGAATTTTTTTCACGCATGAATTTTTTTCACGCATGAATTTTTTTCATGCATGAATTTTTCTCATGCATGAATTTTTTTCACGCATGAATTTTTTCATGCATGAATTTTTTTCACGCATGAATTTTTTTCACGCATGAATTGTTTCATGCATGAATTTTTTCATGCATGAATTTTTTTCACGCATGAATTTTTTTCACGCATGAATTTTTTTCATGCATGCATTTTTTTCATGCATGAATATTTTTTCATGCATGAATTTTTTTCATGCATGATTTTTTTTCACGCATGAATTTTTTTCATGCATTAATTTTTTCATCGATGATTCCTTGATGATTCCTCGATGATTTCTCGAACGAGGAACTCCTCAAGGAATCCTCAAGGAATCCTCGATCGAGGAATCATCGGAGGAATCATCGGAAGAATCATCGGAGGAATCATCGGAGGAATCATCGGAGGAATCATCGGAGGAATCATCGGAGGAATCATCGGAGGAATCATCGGAGGAATCATCGGAGGAATCATCGGAGGAATCATCGGAGGAATCATCGGAGGAATCATCGGAGGAATCATCGGAGGAATCATCGGATGAATCATCGGAGGAAATTAGTCACTATTATAGGTCAGCAGTTGCCAGAACCAGTTGGGAATTATAGTATAGTATACTTGTAGTATAGTGAAAGCGGAAAAATTGAGAGAAAGAAGTTTTGGCGGGAGAGAGGGGTATAAAAGAGCGAGGCAGGTGTTGAGGCGGGGCAGTCAGTTGGGGAGTTTTGTAGCAGTGGCCGCAAAGGCTGCAGCGGCAGTCAAGAGGGCAGCAGAGAAGGGGAGCGGAGGAGGCAGGAGTCCAAGCGGAGCGTAAGCGCGGCGTGATCACCCAGACGGCGTTGGTCAGCGAGTCAGGCGTGCACTAATTGTTAGAGATAGGGTGCCCCGCTTAGGGCAGGTGTGGTGGAAAAGAGGTAAAAGTCCCATTTAAAATATATACAGTAGAATCCGGTTATAGCGACTTTCAAGGGACCGACGATTTTACGTCGTTATACCCGGAAGACGCACTAGCCAAAAGGAGCACAAAATTTTTTTTTGTTTATTTTATGGATTCCATGTTCATAATAGGTTTTAAAATAAAACCAATTAATTTTTTAATCAAAACAAAAAATGTAATAAATTTAATTCAATAATATGGGGTTTTCATGGGTTATTCATAATAACTCGTATACATATAATAAGTGATATTATTCATAAGTATAGTATAATAAGATTAATTTCTATATGTGGTTTTTCTATTTATTCTTAATTTAAATAATCAGTGATTTATGTTTGTTGGGTTTTTCTCATATAAAAACAGTCGCGCACAGCATTATTTAAACAAGAAATTTTGTGCGTTAAACTCTCGTCATTAAAGTTGAATGGACAAATCTATTTAGAATTTCTGCAGCCGTAAATGCCTCCAAAACGCTAGGTGCTGACATTTCATTTTGATCTTCGACGTTGTCATCGCTGTCCTGTTCGTCATCTAAAATATTTTGAACACTGCTGTCCTCGGACGGTTTCTCACAAATCGCCACACCATTGTCAATAAGAAATCGGTAGCTGATTTTTCAGAACTCTTGCCTAAACCGATAGAGGAATGTCATCTCCGATTTCAATATCATTTGAGAATGAGCTGCTGGGACCATCTAAATTTTCTTCAGTATTTTTTTTTTTCGGCACGTCGCAATAGCCGGTTGAATTGTGAAAAATCTTGTCGGCATAAGCGGTTGGTCGCTAAAAGCGGAAACGTACTAAGCGGAGGCCCTTTCATATAAGTTTGTATGGGGACCAACCAAGCCATCGAGTTTTCGTCGCTATAACCGGACGGACGCTATAAGCAGAGTCGGTATAACCGGATTCTACTGTATTTACATTACATAAATCTAAGCCCCGGAGTTCTTGATATCAGAAATTTTTAAAATGACATATGTATGTCCCATTGTTTTTATAAGTTTTTGTTTAAAACTCAAAAGGGAAAAATAACAAAAAAATCCATGTAAGAAGTTAGCTATATGGGATCATTGCTACTAATTTTGATGAGAAAGCGAATTTTCGGAGATATGTGTTGTACCCCAAAATATCTCAAGGGCTATACGGCCTGAAGTGACTATAAAAATCGTACAAGCCATTAAAAAAAAAAAAAAAAATTAAAAAAAAAATAGTTTTAATTCTAAATTCTTGATTATAATATTTAGATAAATTCTGTCAAGACAAAGTAATTATCATATCAAAATACCTTCCCAACGACATTTAGCACGTTTCTGTAACTTTAGTCGTTCAGAAGTTATGGGCGCGAGAAATGCCCTGTTTTCCCGCCATAGAAGCAAAAAACGGAAAAATTAGGGAAAAAAAAAAAAATGTAAAACTTTTTTTTTTTAGTTAAATTATTTTAAGTTTCCTTTGACGGTTTTAAATATTATTGCATTGTGCACCAGGGTGACCGTTTATGGTATTTTTTACAATGTAAAAAACGCTCTCGCTGTCCTTAAACGCATTATATTGTTAAAAATTTAACTTGATTTAGTTCGACACCATGCTAATGATAAAATTAAATAAAATTCTGAACAAAATAGTTCGTTTATGGACAGCGAGACCTGTTTTTACATTGTAAAAAATACCATAAACGGTCACCCTGTTGTGCACGTCTCTGTATGACTCTACATGAGTTTTTACATAAATGTATGTATAGTGCATGTAAACGGTTAGATATATGGGATCTTTGCTACTAATTTTAATGAGTAATATCTCGAGAAAGCAAATTTTCCCAGATTCCCAGATCAGGATGATCGAGGTGTCATTCGACGAGCATTTACAGCTAGATCACAACAACATTAAAAATTTGGGGATTTTTGCTCCACCGGCCCCAATAGCTCCAATTTTCAAAATTTTCAATTTCGCACTTTCTATCTCATTTCTCCTAAACTAATCCGTCTTTGAAAAATCTTAGTATGCAGTTTCAAAGAGCTTTACAATACCTTTCGATCAAGATATAAATGGTTCCGATCGGACTATCGTAGCAGATTTTCAATTCTACGGCTGTATATAGTAGTCTCCTTGCGCACCACAGTATCGGTGCTCATCGTCACTACGTGGACTGCCGTCCACAGTGACTTCAATAAAACATTTTCAGAAAAATTTTTAACATGTTATTTTACTATATGGCATTTGAATTAACTAACTCAAACCGTTTCGCCACAACAAATGTTTGAAACGTGGCCCGTTTTGCACCGAATTAACTCTAAAATAGTGCTATTTTTTTTTAAATACAGTATAATCCGGTTATACCGACTCTGCTTATAGCGTCCGTCCGGTTATTGCGACGAAAACTCGATGGCTTGTTGGGTCCCCATACAAACTTATATGAAAGGGCCTCCGCTTAGTACGTTTCCGCTTTTGGCGACAAACCGCTTAAGCCGACGAGATTTTTCACAATTCAACCGGATATTGCGTGCCGAAAAAAAAAAAATATCGTAGAAAATTGAGATGGTCCCAGGAGCTCATTCTCAAATGATATTGAAATCGGAGATGACATTCCTCTATCGGTTTGGGCAAGAGCTCTAAAAAATCAGCTACCGATTTCAGAGGAAGTACTGGGTGAATATGTTCTTATTGACAATGGTGTGGCGATTTGTGAGAAACCGTCCGAGGACAGCATTGTTCAAAATATTTTAGATGACGAACAGGACAGCGATGACAACGTCGAAGATCAATATGATATGCCAGCACCTAGCGTTTTGGAGGTATTCAAGGCTGCAGAAATTCTGATTCGCTGTGTAGACGGTGTGGTCACACTTTTGCCTATGGCAACAGGGGCAGCCTGAAATTCAAAAATTGCGCGTCACATTTTGAGGAAATATTTTATTTTCAGGTTTCAGCGAGAACGATAAATAACTTTTCATATGTTTTTACATTTAAAATAGAATTATAAAATTATATTTATATTGTTTTATATAATTATTATTGAACAAAATCAACAAAGTCAAAACGTTTTATTTTATTTTTCCCATACTAAAGATCTTCTCTTAGTTAACTTTAGTTACAGCAAGGTTATCTAAGGGACAAAATAAATTACTTAATAGATTATTTGTTCCATTGGTGCTGCAGTCCAGAGAGCTGGTACCCAGGATTAGTAACGGAATGACCATAAGTCCCCACTTCATGACGAAATGTTTCTGAAAAGACGAGTTCGCTCGGGAACAAATCCATTCGACAGACTAGGCTTCATGCTACTTCTATTAAATAACTAAGTACATTTTTCAAATTTAAAGCTTTATGGAAATTCTCAGCACTGAAACTCAGTACTGGTAACAACCAAAAACGGAGACAATGCAGACGAAACTGCCGCCGTCGTAGGTATATCGCTCATAGTCATCGGATAGCTCATCCAAAATCAGATGCAGAACAAGACAAATGAAAGAACAACTAATTCTTTTTTCTATTATTAACACATAAAACCGTTATTTCACTGGAAAGTCAGCTGTGGAATTGCATTAAATCTTTTTTTGTTGACAACGCTGCATGCAAAAAACGTGTGGTGAATTTTTAATTTTAGAAATCTTGTTTTAGTTTTTTTTCGTATTTCCCCAAAATGAATGCCTATAACCACCATTTTGTGTGTAAAATAAATATTATTAATGCTTAAAATCTTTAATCTGCCGACAAGTCACAGCCACGTAAGTCTGACTTGAATGTGTTCCATTTATTTACATAAATAAATTTTAAACTATTTCTAACTTAATGAACTTGTGTTACCAATGTAATTGATAATCCCTCACTGGTAGGGCGTCCTGACATGATCGTTTAGGTCCTCTCCTCCGGCCGTGTGACCCAGTCCTCCGCCACTGGGATCCACGTGCTCATCGTAGGACTCCTCCTCCTGTCCGCCCGACTCCTGCCCCTCGTGGTCCTGGTTGGTGCTCTCGTGCAGTCCTAGAGTGGCATGGTGGGCCGCCTTGGAGGCATTCACCTGAGCTGCTGCTGCGGAATTAGACGCCTTGATGGCAGACTCCTTGGTGGCCGCATAGTCTACTCTCGCCTGGTGCAACTGCTCCTCCACCTGCTCCAGCCGGTTCTTGGACTGGCCCACCATCGTGGATTGGGAGGCTAGCTGGTTGTTCACCTCCGTGGACGTTTGCTCCGCCTGTTCGGCCACCGATTTGGCATTGTTAACGGCTGCCGTGAGCACGGAGATGTGGTGATGGGCTGCTTGGGCCGTTTGTTGGGCCAATTTGGCGGAGATCTTGGCCGCCTTCAGCTGCTCCAGTTCCCGGGAGAGGGCGCGCTGTGCCTCGGCCGCCTGCTGCTCCAGCTCCTGGAGCACCACCTGCTTACCCACCAGCGCCGCCTGAGCAGTGGCCGCAGCCTGGGATGCAGCCTGTGCCAAAGTGTTTTGGGCAATGTAGGCAGCCTGCTTTGCTGCTGCATGCTGATTGGATACTGCACTGTGCGCCTGATCTGCGGATCCCTGGGCTATGGATCGAAGGCCACTGCCTATGCTATAGCCACCGGAGCCCTTGTAGGAAGATGAGCCACCGCCACCTCCTCCCGATTGACTGTAGTAGCTTTTGAGAGTGTGCTGAGGCTTCTCCGGCTCCGGAGGCTCAACTGCGGGATGATGGGGCTCGAAGTATCCACCCTGGTGTATTGGTGGAGGCTGTTGTGGTCTGTAATGGTAGCCATTCCGCTTGTGCAGGCGTCCCATGACCTGGGCCAAGAGGAGAACTAAAAGCAATTGAAAATGTTACGGATAATGATGATAGATTTTATAATTGAAATCATAAAACGGATGCAATGTTGCTCCTGTAAACACGGCATTTTCCAGAAACTTTTTCCTAATAGTTTCCATTATTATATTTTGTAAATCACATTTTGAAATCTTACGTGGAAATTAAGATATTTTGTACTTTACGGACATCGGATATCACGGATCAACACTTTATCTTTACCCTTTGAACCGGCTTACCCAACACCAGCTGGCCGAGGAGAGAGCGTAATCCTTTGTCGTACATCTCGCTGGCGCTGCTGGAACTGCATTGAGCTTCTGCATCGATGGCGGTGGCCAATTTATAAGTCTCTCAGAGGCGCCAGCCGAGCAGAAAGTTTTTCAAGTTGCGGAAAGTCGGTTGCGGTTTTTAAATTTAACTGACGATGGGCATGTTATGATTTTCATACTTTTGGGCTATTTGAATGGCTCTGCCCACGTCGTGGAGTTGGGTCCACACCAGATACACACTCCGCTGGTTAGTCCCAGGCACCTTTACGCCCGAAAATCCCACTGCATCCATCACATCGAGGAAGCAGCTTTGGGGTCCAAGATTCGGTGGCGTCTTTTAATGCCTCGCCGACACGCTTGTTTTTATTATTTCTTCGACCAAACGGACACAGTGTAAAGTGGTCGGCCTCCTCCGGTTAGTTAATGTTTAAAATTTAATTTGCATTTTATGTGCTGCACTAGTTTGTAATTGAACTTAAAGTGGCGCCTTTGATGGCGTCAGCCGTGCAACGATGCAGGGAAAGCCTTTTTTTTAAGGGGATTACGCTTTCTGTCAGATTAACTAGCGGGCGCAATTTTGTAATTTACAAACAGGGGAAGTCTGGGCTTTTCAATTAAAACGTAAATATTATTTTAATTGGAATATTGTATAAGGCCGGTGAACAAAATATTAATAAGGGGATTAAACAAGGTTATGTACAGTCAAGAAGATGGCTTCAGTTTCCGTTGATACTTGTTATGTCTTAGGTACTTGCAACCAAACAAGTGCCATCTGCGCAAGGTACATATGTATTTATGTATACTCATGATTAGGATCACCAGGCGAATGTATTCAGAATGTTCATCTGTCTGTATAAGTGGCGATTTTTCAATTAAGTTCACTTTATCAGAGACAATAAGAGCTGTATCTACGATATTTGATTAGTTTAATTGCACCTTGTACCACTTACATATATAATACAATACTATATTTCGCCAGAAAATAATGAAATACATATAATAGTTTTTGCTCAAAATATAAGTACATTTGGCCAAACACCAATATTATCACTAAGATGCGGAGCGGCCGTACATTTGAATTGCAATATGCAAGCCATTTTGCTGCAAACGACAAATTTGCGTCTTTCTCGCTTGCATAAAATTGAGAGTGTAAAAACTTAAAAATATAATGCGATGTGTAACAATTGCTTAGCAACATTTTCAAGTGCATTTCGCCACCATAAAAGAAAGCTTTGGGTACTCTAAACTGTAGCTTCCTACTTGCTTTTTTTATAAGTACAAAAAGAAAATACTTTCACAAGTTTTTTTATATAAATTATTTTATTTAAATACATAATTATTAATTTATTACAAATATATAAATAAATTAATTATGACAAACGCTATTTTACAAGACAAAATCGGAACTCAAATGTACAAGATACAAGCTACAATTAATATCAACAAAAGAGGGCTTGTGCGTCTCCGTCGCCAATTAAGGTAAGTAACAATCCGTGATTCGCTAATGAGTGGGCAACAACTGAGATGAAGTGACGTGAGGGCGCGTAATAAGTATAACAATATAACAAGGTAGGCAGCATAACAGGTAGTCGAAGAAACATTCGTAATAAATAAATGTGACGGCGCTGATAAATACGATGACGAATGCAGCACAATCGAGGCACTGCACAAGTGTTGGGGTTGAGCGATGGCTTCGTTCAGAAGTGGAAAACGAACTCGTCGGAGGCGGCGGCATCATCGGGTATTGCTTCAATGGTGTCTGCGGTGTCTGCATTGTAGGCAGTCACCTCGGGCTGCTGCTGCTCCTCCTGTTCCTCCTGCTGCTCCGTTAATCATTGGTAGCTCTGGGTAATCTGCTGGATCCAGGGCAGGTAAGCCGACACCTTCACGTAGACACCGGGCACGTTAACCTGGCCGCATCCAATGCCCCAGGACACCACGCCCACCACATTCCAGACGCCGTTCCTCTCGCAGACCAGCGGACCACCGCCATCACCCTTGCAGGCATCCTTGCCCTCCTCGCCGCCGGCGCAAACGAAGCCGGGATTGAGTTTGTAGCTGTAGCCCAGACGGGTGTTCCTCAGCTGGGCCTCGCACTGGTGGTGGGACAGGATTGGCACATCCACCTCCTTGAGGATGTTCTGGTACTTTCCGTGCTCGCCGAAGGCATCCTTGCCCCAGCCGGTGGTCCAGCAACGGGCGCCGGTGAAGTCGGAGTACTTGTCGGGCAGACAGGCGGGACTGATGTGGGGATTCTTGGTGAAGTCCACGGGCTGGTCCAGCTTCAGGATGGCCAGATCGTTGTCCAGGGTGCCGGCATAGTACTCGGGATGGATGTGCACGGAGACCACGTCGCGTTCGATGTACGGGAAGAACTCCACGTCGTGGTTGACATCCCATTCGCCCAGACGCACACGAAGATCGAAGCCATTTTGACTGGAAGGAGGAGAGAGGGAGGTTAATACCCTGATGGGATTCACTTTAGGGACTCTAAAACTTACGACTTAATGCAATGGGCCGCCGAGATGATGTGCTGGGCATCGATGAGGGTGCCGCCGCAGGCGTAGATCGACTCCTTGGGGTCCTTCTTCAGGATGGCCACGTGCCAGGGATACTCGCCGAACTCACTGTCTCCATCGACGTAGACGGGATTCTTGATGCGGCCAGTGATGCCGGCGGCGTTCCTTACTCCGCAGCGACCCAGCTGCTGCTGCTGGGGAGGAGCCTGAGGACGCAGGGGACGGCGGCAGCAGACCTCGTTGATGCGACAGGTCTTCTCCACGGGACGGTTGCCATAGTAAGCGCGCTAAAAATACCAAGGTGGAAGGGAGTCATTAGCGAGATATTAAGAGAGAATAAATAGAAGTGAAAGCCGTCCGCGATTTGCCTTGATCAACACATGGTTACCTGCTCCTCAGGAGCTGCTCCCGCCCACACACCATCCTCGAGGCTTCTGCGCCTGCGATCCCTGGGAAAGGTGACCCGATCACTGCCAGCCGCCTCGCCAGGAGCCGGCGTGGGAATGCTGTACAGGGGTCCCAGGTTCAACTGCTTGCCACGACGACTGGAACTGGCTGGTTCAGGACTGCTGCTGCTCACATTGGCACTTCGCTCCACGTGCTGCGAGTACTCCCCAAAGCCGCCAAAGTCGGGGCCAGGACCCGATCCTGGGTAAATCGAGTTGAAGGAGCTCTCGTAGGGTGACGACGGCGCCTCGTGGTGGTGATGGTATTGGGCCGGGGCCAACGGGCCGCTGTGGTACTCAAAGATCGGAGTGCTCGGCACCATTTCCACGCTGTAGTGGGGACCAGGAGCGGATCCCCCATAGTAGGGCGAGTACGAGTGATGGTCGTGGTGGTCATGGTGGCCATGGTGCTCGTAATCGTGATGCTCGTAGCCACTGTAGTGGTCGTGGTGGTGGTAATGGGTGCTGTACTGCTCGGTGGGCTTCCGCTTGAAGAAGTCTCCCACCTTCTGGATGAGATTCGCATTCGGGGTGACATGGAGATTGACCAGCGGCTTCACCACCTTCTCGCCGTACTCGGTCTTGGCCACCTGCACCGACACCAGGGGATTCACATTCACCAGGCCGAGATTCAGGCCATTGGGACCCACTGAACCGAAGTAGGGGTTCTGGGCGGGATAGTGATCGCCCAGGACATTCGAGGGATAGCCTCCGTAGCCCCCAGAGGGATAGGGCAGGCCGAAGCTCACACCATAGGTGGGCAGCACCTTCCGCTGGATCAGCTCGATGGCCTGGAGGGCGGGCAAGGCCAAGGGAGATCCTCCGAGCGGCGCTTGTCTCTATTTAGTTTTTTTTTTTTGAGGGGGAAATACAGAAGAACAGACGCTACAGGTGGAGTTGCGTTTCCGGTTTCTGGATGCAGGTTGCGGGTTGCAGGCGTGCGGTCACAAAGGTCGTGCTTGGTTAGCTCTGGGATTAGTTCTGGGATTAGTTACTGATCTAATCTGATCCGATTTGCACTCTGGAGCCGGCTAGGGTTTTTTTAGTTGAGCTTGGAGCGTTGAACGATGGGTGCAGTTGTCAGATTGGTTGATTGGTTGGTTGATTGATTGTTTGGTTGATTGACTGATTGGATGTGTGTGTGTGGGAGCTTGGCTAGAACTCGATTAGTGGTCCGTGTGAACCATGTGTGATTTGGCATTAGTCGGGCTCTACCTAAACTAGGATCCTCCGGAGAGGGAGAGAGTCTACTGGAACTTACCCCTTGGGCATCGAGCGAGAGATCGCTGGCCTCGTCGTCCTTCTGCTGGCCATCGGCCTGGCGGCGCGAGCGCTTCTTGTCATCCTTGTCCGACTTCTCCTCGGCCTTCTTTGCATCCCCAGAGGAGGTGGCATTGCTGGCAGCCACGTCGTCACTCAGAGCCTCGATGTCCTTGCCCAGGTTGCGGGGATCGATGGGCAGAATGAGGTCGTCCTTGCGGCCAATACGATCGGCGGCCGGGCACTGGGAGATGGGCACACACTGGCAGTCCACGATCTGCTGGCGAGAGGTGTCATAGCCACCCTGGTACTGTCCCTGTCCCTGGTAGCCACCGGAGATGCCGTTGTACTGGTTGGAGGCTCCGCCCTGCAGCTCCTTCTTGTAGTAGTCCGGGTTCTGGCTGTGATAGCTGGAGCTGGGCGATCCTCCGAATCCGCTCGAAGCGCTGCTGCCGAAGCTTCCCAGGCCAGAGTTCGGCTTGTAGAGATCTCCGGAGCTGGGCTTGTACAGATCACCGGAGTTGGGCTTGTACAGGTCACCGGTGGGTTTCTGCGAGAGACCGAAGCCGCTCTGCGAGAGGAGTCCGCCCTGAGAGGCGCCATTGAAGCCGGCGTTGAAGGCATTCGACTGGGAGTAGCTGGAGCCGGAAGAGCTCTGAACCGAGGGTGTGTAGGTGGCCGAGGACTGGGCCAAGGCACTGAAGTCCGTGTTGATGGTCTGGCCAGCGCCGATGGGAATGGGCACGCTGGGCACCTTGGCTCCCTCGCCGCCCTCCACGTGGTGGTAGTGATGGTGCACATGCTGCTGGAGTCCGGCATCGAGTGGAGCTCCCACCACCACCTTGGTGCTGGAGGAAGTGGCCGACGACGCGGAGGCGGAGGACTGCTGCGAGTAGAAGCCATTGGGAGCAGAGCTGGCACCCTGGATGCCGCCCTCGGGATTCTCAAAGTTGTACGGGGGAACTCCGTTGGATGCGCCAGTGAAAACGGGTCCGGCTCCCAGAGAAGGGCCTCCGGTGTAGATGGGTCCAGGCGGCTTGCTGTCGTAGATCAGAGCGCCGGGTGGTGGCTTCGTGTAGGTGATGCCATCAGAGCTGCCATCAATGGCGGACGGTGGAGGATGCTCCAGGTAGCCACCGGGTCCGGTGGGGCGGTAGGGTCCAGACATTGGCTTGTAGGGTCCCTCGTAGCCGACCTTGCGGGGCGGTCCAAAGGAGTTCAGGGAGCTGGGTGGAGGTCCGAAGGAGTTCAGGGGAGCGCCAGGAGGACCACCCATGGGCGGGCGGCCGCTGAAGTAGCTTGGTGGCGGCATGGGCTTGGCGGGACCGTAGGGACCTCCGCCGAAGCCGGACGGCGGTGGCGGACCCTGGGCATAGATGGTCGAGTAGAAGGGACGCTTCTCCTCCACGTCGCAGCTCATCAGGCCCAGACCGCACAGCTTGTCCCGGATGAGATTACGGGCCTGCAAGTCGTTTCCCTGCTGCAGGGCCTGGTCGATGTTTCCGTCGGCATAGACGGCGTCGTACTCGCCGAGATTGCGACCCTCGCGCCGGGAGTTGATCAGCTGCTCGATGACCTCGTCGATCTGGCTGGTGCTGCTGTTGCTCTGGATGGACTCGTGGACCAGGTAGCGTCCCTGGATGTCGGCTGTGTCGGCGGGCTTGGTGTCCACCGACCGGCGGCTGAGCTTGGCATCCTCCATGGGCGCCCACTCGTTGCCCCAGCTCGAATCCTCGGCCAGGGAGGCGGTGGCCAGCAGGACAACTGCCAACAGGCTAGCTCTTATTCTCATTGTGGAGATCTGCAAGGATCGGAAGAGGGGATGATTGATTAGAGATATATATTTATTACATTTATTATATATTTAATCATTAAATTTATTAACAAACCAAAATGTTTCGTTATTTTTTCGCTCTTTGTTTCGACTGGAAATAATATTAAATGGCTTTTAGTCATGATCATGATCGGTTATGACATAACACCGGCCAGGCTTGACACCATTACCCCGAGAGTCATTGTGCCAGTTTACATTTCTCCACCTATCCACCTATCCCTCTTGCCATCTTTGGCTTAACCAATCCATAACGAAGCCGAGAAACCGGTCCGCATCACGAAATCTTCACCGTGACTCAGACCCATACTCAGAGTCTCCATATAAGACTTTTACTTTCGTTGGAGGTCGCAGACCGTCGCACTTAATTGCTTGATTTTGTACGTTACTTTTCTTTCAAAATGCGAGAAAGAGAGGCTGAGCTCCCTGTAATTTATGAGGTAATTTTCCTCTGGATTTGGCAAGCCTACGGACTACAATCGGACTACGCGACCATCGCTCAAGTTGATCTCTCGCCTTGACAGCCGCTTTCCGCTTCGTGTATCTTTTCTTGTACAAAAATAAACTCGCTTTTCTTTTCTGCTTTTCTGCGCTTTTGATGGTCGTTTGCATTGCAGTTATGTCACCGGAGTTGGGGATCGTATGCGTTGGTGGCGGGGGCGGATTTAGTCCAAAGATCGCTACACTTTGAACAAAAACTCCTGGTTATGTTATCTAACTTATAAATTTGAGGAAGACTTAAAGGCTTAAGATTTTCCATTTAAAAAAAAAACATTTCTAGTTTTTCATTCAAAATAATATTATAGAAAGTGTTTCAGTATTAATTTTCGTAAAATCTCTGTTAGCTTAACATCCTCACAGACTCAAAATTCCCTATGTTAACTTCAAGTTCTAGTAGAGTTGAGTTTCCACTGTTAAATCACGGTTAACTTTCGAACTTTTCGTCATTTCTAGATTCTGATAAGTAAGTTGCGTTAATTTCTTTTAGATATCATGCAAAAAATGGTTTGATCTATTTGCTGATTTCCAAACCTTTCTTTTAGCATTTAAATAGTTTTCTTAAGTTTTTTCGAGTGCCTTCCAAATGTATCTTCGGATTATGTAAATGAATCTTGGGGATTGCGAGCCGCTCAGCTCTGCGAACCCTGCTTTTCGAGCGGAAGTTGTGTGCAGCGTTGCATTGCAAATTACCGGCAAGCATTTTGTTCGTTTGCTTTTCGTTTTCTTTTGGCGAGAAATGCTCGTAAGCGATGCTAAACGCCGATCGCAGATCGCTGATCGCTGGGTGTGGAAAATTAAAGTTTTCCTTTGTTTTCGCAGTGAAAGTTTTTGCTTTTTCAATTGGTTTTATGATCGTGGAGGAGGCAGCGTACGCTCTTGACCAGCAGTTTCTTCATATTATTATATTATATGTTATGTAGTATCCGTCCATAATTTTAAACGCAACTAATTGTAATTAGTGCGCACTCTGGGTTCACTTGAGTTCACTTCACTCACTCTTACTCACCTTTTTAATGCTGAGTTAAATTAATCCAAATTTTGGTGTTGTTTCTTTTTCGATAATCCTTATGCAATTTGCAGAGTCTGTATGCCTGGAATATCCTTTCACTTCACTCACTGTCGGCACTGAAAGTGTGCCTCTCGTTTGTCTGCAGATCGTTGACTGATTTCGCTTTCGTTCGCCGGGCACATTTTATACAAAAGCTGCGCATGCGCAGCAAGCTCCAACGTTGTCCCGTCTCTCTCTAAATTTGTATACCTATCTCTATCTCTCTGTCTACGGACGTAGGTATAAGTTTGCGAATCGAGGGCCCAAAACAAAAGGCATAAAAGCGGCGGCGACAATGTTTGGCAACCTCTCCTTCTCACTCCGTCGCTGGCGTTGATTTTTGTGGGTAATAACTTTTCGGTTGGGTTTTTTCTCAAATCCCCGATTCTGCTAACTACTGGAGGTCACTGTGTAGAGGTTGAAGCCGGAAAAGTCTCTGTTATCATTATTAAAAGCGAGTCATAAAAAATCTTTCCCCATTCAAAATTAGTGTTAATGTGCAAATGTCCAAATTAGTTTGTTGTTTTCGGGCGGGGGCTTTGACCAAAACATTTTGAATAACCAAAACAGAGAGCTTTCCCGGAAAGGCGCGCTGCTTGAGAAACCGGGATTATGCAATTCCGCAATTATGAATTGGGTCAGAGAGGAGCAAGGCGACTGAAAAATAAAGAAATAAAAACGTCATGAAAGGGGTAAAATTGGACATTGCCTCAAACCGGATCTTTTGGCATACATTCATCTTTCGCCGTTCCTCTTTACTGGTGCATTTCGGTTAATATCATCGTCTGGTTTTTCACCCATGGCCAATGCAAACGTCACCACCGATCGGTAGTCTCGTTGAAGCCCTAGCTCATTGTGAATCAAGAGTGCTGAGCGGAATTACCCGAAGTTCATAAAAATTAGAGACTGACAGACATTCCCCCTTACTTATTCACGATGATCACGTTCGCGTGCCGCCGTTGATAATCACGATCGTTATTTAGCCCGTGTTGTGTGTGGTCAGTGTTGTTCGAGTGACTCTCGTTGGGATTCAGCGGATCGGTTCCAGCGGATCCAGTGGCTTCGATTTGTGTGTTACTGACCTTGGTCCGATAGCCCCCTGCTCCCACTTAAGTGGCGTTTTATGTTAAACACTCGCGACTTCCAAGAAAGTTGATAATGAACAGATCTTCGGAAATTATGCTAATCACTGTGATTTACTCGAACTGTTATTGTGGCGGCGGCGGCTCTTGGTTGTTTGGCAAACACCTTTCGGTTATTTGCTCGTGATTAATTCGTGGAGTTTTATCAATCGGCCGTGTCGTAGTTTTTGACCATCGGGTTTTTTATGACTCATCATCGGCATCGGGGTGGCGGTGAGCATTTTGGGACTTTTCGAGTATTGTTTGAAGGAGGTGCGTCGAACCTGAGTCGCAGCATTTTTAATTCCGCTAACGATAGTTTCGGGTTTTACTCTTTGATTGGGTATATTTATTTTATGAATTAAAATGAGAACTACTTAAGGGATATCAGTAATATTTTTATTATTTAATTATGCATTGTTAAAGATAAATAATAATATAAATGTTTGGTATTTTATGTGGATTCATTTCCATAAAACCATTATCGCTACATAAAGATCTCTTCCAGTTTTTACTTTATAAAAGTTCCCATAGACTTACAGTTAGCTCAAGGAATTTATTTCCCAGAAATATGTATTCTTGTTTTCACATCCAAAAAGTCCTCACTGAGTCCTCACTTATCATAATTTATTAAAATAATAACCAATTTAAATATACTATTTAAAATGTCTACTATAAGACAAATATCATTATATTTATTAAAAAAAGGATAATTTTGGTTTCACAAAATCTTGAGTTTCCTTGATATTTTTCCCCAGCTCTCAAAGTGTATTATAAACTTCGTCATACCCTCGCCTAAAACTATTTTCTTGCTAAAAGCAACTTTGTCAGTTAGCTGAAGTTCATCTATTATTGGTAAATCCCACAGTAGCTGAAGCTGATGAACTGAACTTGAACTTGGACCTCGGCTGGCGACAGCTAATGCCAGCCTCTGGAGATTACACACTCTCCGGATGGGGTTACAGGTTCAGGGGCTCGCTATTGGAACTTCATTCGAGATATCGAGATAGTCGAATCTTTTCTCAGCCATTTTCTTCTATTTATGGCAAGCTGCAGCTTTTTTGCACATTTATTTGGGCTCGGGTATTACAACATGGCGTATGCTAATTATGGCCAACTTGTTAATTGTTTGCCCAAATGGATTTGAGTGGGAATCGTGTTTGCTCCACTTGGTTAGCTTCCTCTGGGCGAAGCTCACATACCTCTAGACTACCTTTCTCTGTTACTCTTTCTCACACACAGCAACTGGCGGCAGTTCAAGTCCAAAGCGTTTGTCTTCGAACCCAAAAGAAAGAAAAAATAAAATTTGTCACTGGCTCAAGGTTGGACTGGCGACTCCCCGGCTTAGATTTGTGTCAATTGCTCAACAAGTTGAGGTCTTCCACCCACACGCAGCACCATTTGGCCAAAAGCAATTTGGCAATCTCTTTAAGCCAAGTTTAACACGATTAAGAGCTTAATATTTGCTTTGGAAAAATGTAACTCAATTTTAATTTTTGACAAAAAGAAAATAAGGAAAATATGTTAAGTTACTTTAGAAAATTGTTAATATTTAACTTTATCCTGGGAACTCTCTGATATCAAATTAATATCTGGGAATTGATATCTTAGAAGTTATTTAATATTTGTGAAATTGTTAAAATATTTACTGTAAGTTTCTTTTAAGTCTATTTATTGTACGATTCAAATAAAATCGTTTTGGCTCCTAACTAAAATTGGGAATAATTAATAAAATATACTTGTATTTTACTTACTCCTGTGTGAGTTATTATTTTATCTGAGAATTGAAATCTTAAATGTAATTAAATATGACAAGAAATTGTTTAAATATTTATTGTAAATTTCTTAAAAGAATATCCTTTTGTTCCCTTAGTAAAATTATAAATTATCCTAATATTTCATAAAAATATATTTTGTTTACTCCTGGGTGTTAACTATTTTAAATGGTCTAAAAATAATAACTTTATAGATATTTTAAAGTATATAAATATAACGAGAAATGGTTGACATATTTATTGTAAATTTATATATAGTATATTTTTGTACGGTTAAAATAATATTGTTTTTGCTCCTAAGTTAAATTACCTTAAAAATTCATACAATAAGACGATTTCGTTCAAAACTTTAACTTGAGAATTGGAAAATTTCGGGAAAACTCATGTCACACTTATACAATTCCTCCATTTCCTTTTATATCCTCCCTGTCTGCCACTGCATTCCGCCTCTCGAGTGCAACCGCAATTGTGCCATGGATTTGCCCGAAAATTCGCCAACACTGGGCAAATCCCAAGAAAATCCAATTGCAGCGAAATGAAGTTTTCGGTCTTGCTGTGTGTGTGTCTTGGCCTATTCAATTCTTTACTGTTTGCCGGCTCAATTGGCTTTAACCGCTTTTGGGGGCCTTGGGGAAACCCCAGACGAGTTCGAGCTTGTGGTGCGGCTATATAGCATCGCTTGGCTGGCTGTGCTCGGGTCTTACATAATAATAGTAATAATAACAATGCACTCGTGTGCGCTGCAGCTGTGATTCATGCGATTCATACGAGTCTTCAGAGTCGATTTGATTTATTCGGTTTTATTTGAAACGCGCGGATATGCGTTTGGCATTTGAATGAGTTTTTCGCTTTTGTTTTCGTCGCAGCTTCGTTTTGTTTTTGCGAAATTGCCTGTAATAAAATCGATGCGTGGTATTTGTTGTAATCATCATAGCATAGTTGGCCCTAACCCCCAAGGTCGTTCACCCATGGGGTCGCAAGGAGCCAATTAATTTTTAAGCAGGGCGGAGACAAGTGAGTCATGTCCCGAGCAGACAGAGGCGGCTGTTCCCCCCGATTATTACATAATAACCCGAATTATTTCACCCGCATCAAATGCCCTTTCACTGCTCTTACACTACCTGGGCTCATTTAACACGGCTTATTGTCTTCATCTCTGTGAGCCCAGACAAATTTACCTACGCCCTGAACATTTGTAAATTAATTTGAAAACCGCTGCTTGCCACACCGGAAAGTTGGTAGCGGGGGCAGGCACATTGGGGCGGGGATTTACGCCGCAAAACTTCCGTTCTCCCCCCGACCACCGGCTTTGAGTGAAAGCCTCTTCCTAAAGTTTGTTTACTGTATGTTTCTGGTTAATAATTGCGCTTTAAGCAGAAACTTCTGGATTACATCAAATATTTAATATATTTCGCCCGCCTCGATTCGGGGAAAACTTGGGGAACTTCTTAGCCAATTTTGTGTGTTAGCCACTTATGCTAAGTGGCTCTGGCTTTTGATTTCAACAGCGAAGCAGTGCAGCCAACAGGGAACTTTTAAGAACTAGATACTTAATAATGCAGCTAATGGAAGATATGAAGATGTATATAATTTATATGGATGGAATATAATGATTGAGTAAATAAATTATAAAATATACAATGTGTATAATAATGTAAAATAGTGTTTACATTGTATTACTGAATACTGCGGATTTTTATAGATATAATTTGATGACAAATGTTTGTTGGTAAATTAGGTAATGATTACTTTTCACTCTATATATCATACATTTATTTTGATGTGATTTTTATATTTTGATTGATGATAATTAAGGCAGAGTATGAAGAACTTTTAAGAACAATTTCCGGCTATTATGGTTAAGAATACGTTTGAATAAAAGATTTAAAAATATGAATATAAAAGAACATTTCTTTTTCATATTTTCTTTCACAAATTAGATCTTAATAAAATGGTTCAAAATAAAAAATTAAATAAAGTATGCTAAATATTATCATTAATTTTCATAATAGTCTATTATCCGCTTTTATTATTTAACTCTATCTTGTCAAATCTAAACTATAAATCAAAGGCAAATCGCCAGCACTGATGCCCTTCTGCTTCTGGATTTAAGTTATTAAATTTACAAAGGACCACCCTTGAAGCTCTGGAGTCTCTCGGTGCGATGGGGCACCGGGATGGCAGCATAACGATGCATTCAAATGGCGGTTGTGGTAGACAAACAAACCGATTACCCAGCAGTCGAGCCATCCAGGTCACCCACTGGGCCAGGGCCAATTCAGAGTGGCCATAAATTCCCAATCAGAGTCCTAGACCCGGACCCGGACCCGAACCCGAACCCGAACCCGGACTCAGACCAAGACAGGGAGATGCAATGAACCCCAGAGCCTTGGGTGGAGGAGATGAAATTCAATAAGAGACAGGGCCCGAGGTGGGGGCCTTTCATTATCCAATTCTGCGAAGCAGCCTTTTGGGAGGCCGTTCGGCTTTAAGTGTGGTGAGCCCAAGAGG
This sequence comes from Drosophila rufa, assembly GCA_018153105.1. NCBI lineage: Eukaryota > Metazoa > Arthropoda > Insecta > Diptera > Drosophilidae > Drosophila > Drosophila rufa. The sequence continues at coordinate 19,460,868 of JAECXS010000085.1, forward strand.
CTGCTGTGTTAACGCATTGAAAACACAACCAATGACGATTCAGACGGCGTTGATGATGATGATGATGGCGAGAGGTGGACAGGAGGAAACTACGCCACTATGGCATTGCATCACCGTGATAGCTGGGAGGGCTTCCTGCGAGTGACAGGTATTGAATGCATGGCAAAGACAATGCAATTGTACGGCAATCGATAAGTTGTCCTGACCAAAGCCTTGATGCTTTAACCTTAATGCAGCCGGATACTGCGGATGCAGTCTTGTGTAATACGATCGGGGGGATTATAACCCCTCCTCGGGGCCAGGCCCATTCAGCTCCCAATCAGTTGAGCTTTCTGCGTCATTTTGTGGCCGGCTAAGTGGCATCAATAAATCCTGCGCCGATTGCATAACTGCCGTTGGACTTAACCCCGACCGGGACTTAACCTTTAACCATTTCGGGGGGTTCAAGGTTCTCGGTAAAAGAAAATTGTATTGTGTCATTTGAAACTTCAGCGGCCCACCGCTCCATTATCTTTTCATTTGTTGGTGCCATTAAATATATTTTTTTTCGTGTGAAACGAAGCCCAGGCAATTTCACACTCTTGGGTGAAAGTCCTGCTTCAGTCCATCCATCTCACATCCTTCGGTCTCCGGGGAAAGCAGCTACATGGGTTTCTGGCTACTGACCCGGGGTCATGCTCATGGAAAAAATTGAAATTCCGGGAACTCGGATGGAGAACAACAGCCTGCGGGCCCAGTGGAATAATGGCGAAGCATTTGCGTACGGCATGTCAATCATCCTTGCAACGCTGCACCCCAAAATAAACCGACTTTTTGGAGAATGCGGCCCTAAGGTACCGCTTAATAAAATGCAGAGCTTTGATATTATGTTTATTATAAAATATAATAAATGAATAATAACAATTAAAAAAGAGGTGCCACTGAAATCGTTCTTGGTTTGAAATCAATTACAACAGCGCTCAAATGTATGCAATGACATTTCTTTAGGACCTAAAAATGTCAGTAACTCAATTTGGTAGCATTCTTTTAGACATCTTTTTTAATGCTTTTAATTAATTAAAAATGTGTCAATTAAAATGTGTTAAAAATGCAATAAAATATTTACAGGCCAAAAATCAATGTAAACTGATTTTGTGAGCATATTTTTCTTTTGTAACATTTTGTAGTATACTTTTGGGCCGCCTTTTTAGTGATTTCAAATTCCACTAATGTACAAAGATCTGTACCAAATCATTCTCTTAAAACAAAGTTGTACTCAATCATACTATTAAATCCCTTTGACCAAGTATCCGGCTTTAAACTGTTGCAAAGTTTCGAGAATATCCGCTTGCAAACATTCAATAAAACTCCACAAAACAAACCCCCCTCGAATACAGGATACCAAAGCAATGCTGATTTCGTGCGTTTGTTTGCATATCTGGTGACGTCAGTTGGATCATACCCGCATCCAGCCACCCAACACTCAATCACAAGTGCAACGTAGCGCGAAATCTAATTGGCAGTCGTCTCCCTTTTCGGAAATCGGGATTAGCCTTAAAAGAGGGAGGCTTTGTACAAGGACACCACCCCATCAGTTATACACAATGCAATTCTCTTGGAAAATTTTGAGTTTATATTTCTTCTTGGCAGGGAAAAAGCTTTCATATCCAATAAAAACAATTTTATATTTGAGAGACAATAAAACTAATTGTGTCCAATTCCAAGTTTTATTGTTGTTCAACTTGAAATCGGAATCTGAATAGATCCGGAATTCAAGGATTCTTACTGAGCAGAGCTTCACTTTCTGTACAGAGTGTTGGCTCCATCGTAGAGAGGATAACTCCAGCTGGGATAGTGCAGATAGGTGGTCCGCAGGGCAGGAGCCAGCAGGGCAGGAGCCAGCAGGGGCGTAATCCTTGGAACACTTCGGTGCACGATGGTGGAGCTCTGGTGGGAGACCGCTGTGGGGACATGATCCACCAGATGACCCACCTTGGCCAGAGTTGGCTGCTGATGCAGGGTCAGCAAAGGATGGTAGAGTCGCAGCTCAGCTTGACCCATAGCCAAAAGGCAGAAAAGGAGGACAAAGGATACATTCTGAAAAGGTAAAAGGTGAGTATTGATTGTCCTTTCCTTTATTAATTTAAAGCAGCTTCTCGGAAGAACTCCATTGATTTTATAAGCAAGCCTATTGACTAAACTCACCATTCCCTGTGACATCTTCTTGGCTCAGTTCACTTCGATTGACTGTTGTTGGCTGGCCAGACAATCCTCAGCTTTTATAGTCCAGCAAAGAAGCCAAGATTGGAGGAGAATGGACGAACCATTCTAAATGAGTGGCCCCACAAGAGCCCTTGAACATGAGAAGAGACTTGGGCGTTAACCCAGACCCTCTGCCTGCCTAATCCTCCAGAGATCTTGATTGCACACAATCGCAGTCGCTCATTGGGAACCGCGGGGTGGAGATGGCATATTTATTGTGTTCGTGGGCAGGCGCTGTGCGTTAACTTTATTGATTTCCTGTCGCAGCGCCGACGCCCCAAGAATGCAAGCCAGCGAAGTGCAAATGCAAAATGCAGGACAATAATTTCACAAGAAAATGGTACGCACACTCTGGCAGGTAATCAAGGCAGTAAGGCGGCTAGGAGGTAAAATAATGGGCAGTTATTGGCAGGTATTTATAAAAGAAATACTTAATCTTAAGTATTTGGCTGAAGAGTAAAATATAAAACCCATTAATGTAATATTATTTAATTTATGTAAGCAACAAATATATACCCCATAATTTCAAATGCGAAATCTTTATTAAAGAGAACACTACAGAAGAAGAATTCTACAGAAAATGGCAGAAGAAAGAAGACAGAAGACAGCGTAGAGACAGAGTTTTGTGGGTTAGAAGGTCCAGAAAATGGAATTAGAATTAGTATTAGGCAACGAAGAAGCGTATCGTAGATTTGGCGAGTTCATCTTGTTGATCTTTGGCTTCCAGCCATCCTTAGTTGCGGATCAGAACCAGGCGAGGATCGGAGGCGACGGTCCACACAAGCGGTGGCTGCTGGCGAACCACTTGGGTGGTGCGCACGGCCGGTGCCACAATGGGAGTGACCAGTCGCCGGTGGTCGTGCACCACCGTCTGGCTCTGATGGGACACGGCGGTGGGCACATGCTGCACCACCTCACCCACCTTGGCCACCGTCGGCTCCTGGATGGTCAGCACCGTTCGCAGGCCATTGCGGGCAGCCAGAATCAGGGGCAGAGGCACCGAGATGGGAATACTGGAGGCAACCAGGCGCGAGTCGATGGGTTCCGAACTGCCGCTGACGGACTGGGACAGCGGCTCTTCCTCCTCCTCCTCGGACTGCTCCTCCGGCTGCTGCTGGCCTGCCGAGGAGCTTACGGACCCAGCACTGCTCTCGCTCAGCTCAACGGAATCCTCGCTGGCAATGGGCAGCAGTTGGGAGGACTTGCCCGTGCTGAGGGCCAGCAGGTTCGAGGGCCACTCCAAGCTGGCCGCCTGGGAGGTACCAGCAAGGACGAGCACAAGGGCCAAGACGGACAGGCACTGGAAGAGAGTCAAATAAATGTTAAGAATTTTCTAACATAGTAATCCTTAAGATACTTACCAATCTAGACATGATGACAGATAGATAGAATCCGCAAGCTAACGAATGAATGATGCTGGCCGAGATTAAGGCATTGGCTTTTATAGCCCCTAGACCTAGACCCACTCTCCTCGCCTGACTGACCAGAGAAATGCATCGCCAGCTGAACTCAACACCGCGCCATAAACATTTATTTAATCATCAGATAATTTGAAATTTGATTGGGATTCCACTGGACATCGATTAGAGTATATTCTCTGGCAGATCGATATCGCACTTGTGCTTGTTGTGGAGCCAGAACTTCTCCAGACAGCCGATGGGATCGCGTGGCATTTCTCGAGCCACTGCCAGCATGCCCTCCATCAGAATGGGCACCACCTCCTTCTCCAGAAACTGGCGCTTCTCAGCCGGCGAGCTGTAGCTGCTGGGTCGGCGACAGTCCTTGCCCTCCGGTCCCGTCGGCTTGGATTCCTTCCGGGGCTTATCGATGTCCGGACACAAAATGGATCTTATGGCGGAGGGGCTCCTCTTGGCCCGGTCCAGGCTGGTTTTGCTTTTTTTGCGAGGACTCACTTTTGGTTTGTTGGACATTTTGATAGAGAGCTTGGACTCGAAATGGTTCAAGTGATTGCTTTGGAAAATAAAGTACAAGTCACAGCCATCAGGTGGAAATATTACTATTTAAGGAGAGGTTGCTGAGGTGGAATCTTATTTTTTCCAGGGAAAAGGTCTCCAATAATAAATCTCACACTTCATAAGTGTCCATAAGTCCCATTTTAATATATAAATTTATTCTTAAACATAAATTTCTCAGTACAGCTGGACTCACTCGCGGAGGGGCCTCCACCTACCTCTGCTCCAGCGCTCTGTCCACTCCCGCGGATGCTTCTAAGCTGATTAGCATACGTAACCCGATCAAGCGAGGCTTCTGCTGCCATTCTTCCATCGGTTGGCTGGACGGGGAGGTAACTTAAGCCGCTTACCCGTCGCCCAACCATCCCCACACCCTCTTCCCCCGTTCAAGTCTAGAGGGGATTGGGGTGGGGACGGTTGCGCAATCCAAGCGACAGCTTCAATCGTATCCCGAGTACGCCCACGCGCGCCGCATGCGAGGCTTTCGCTGGTGTTGGAAGAACTTGCCCAAGTCCCCCGAGAGGCCGCCGAAAAAGGTGTAACGCAGCCGGTGCTCCAGCAGCCAGATGTAGTGCTCCGTGCGATAGGCCAGGGTCAGGAACTTGAAGGTGATGGTCATCACCAGCGAGTAGACATGCAGCTGATGACGGGTGAGGCCCAGGAGCAGGGGGCTCTGATAGATCTTCAGCACAAAGAGGGCGGAGAGGAACAGGGCCAGCTTGGAGTTGCTACAAATAATTCAAATGTAAGATGTAAAATGTAAGATGGGTTTACTTCGAAGTAAATATAGGTTAATCGATAGTAGATTTCGATAGTATATCGATCTTCTCCACTCACTTGGTCAGCTTTAAGTAGGCCAACTGATTGTGCTGACATCTGTTGATAAGGAGCCCGGCTACCGGCTTTAGAACCTCGGCTCCGCTGCCCATGACAGTGCCCACTATTAGCATCGGGACGGTGGCGTTGTCATACACCTGGCCGGCCTGGTGGACGCCCCGGTCGATGAGCTGCAGCTGACTGATTGCCGACATGGTGGTGGCCAGAATGCGAAAGGCCATCGAGCTGGCCAGGTCGTGGCCCAGGTCAAAGGGACAGTAAAATATGCAGTACCTGCTTGGGAGTTAAAATCCTGTTATCCTATTTTTCTTGTAGATATTTCCCAGAGGGATAATCACCAGATAAGCGAGCTGAGCAGAACATCGGCGGCATTGCAGAGCGGTTCCAGGGGGAGAATGCCCAGGAGCAGGTTGCCCATGATGTCGCCCGCGTAGTTCAGCAGGAGATTGGCCAGCCACAGGGCAAAGGGCTGCCACTCCAGCGCCTTGGAGAAGCCCCCCTTCGACCTGACCGCCGCTCCTGCACGCCCTCCCAGCTCGTCCCGCAGCTGCTGGGAGATCAGGGAGAAGTGCAGGATGCGGAAGATCAGGTGGTTGGGGAGCTGCCTCAAGATAAGCCGGTCATTCATCGCCCTCTCACTCGCTCCTTGTCTTGCTCTTCTGATGGGGAGTCCTTTTCTGGTTGACTCAGAATTTAGTCTTCCTTAATTGACTTTTTCCAATTTTAATTGGTTCTATTTGTAAAAGTTAATGTGGATAAAAAATTAATAATAATAAGCAGAATTTGCGTACACGAAAATGTTGACAGGCGAAACTCAGGTGTCTAGGGAGTAGGAAGTAGGGATTTATGCCTAAAAACTCTTTAATTTTATGTACTCAGCTTAATGATTTAAGGCTCTTTTTTTACAAAACTAAGTTAACAAAAAATGTATTAAGATACAGGCATTTTCGGATGTATTCTCCTTTCAAAGGAAGCTTTTCCATAGATGCCTTTGTGTACTCTAAACTGGTGACAGATTCCGATGAGTGGCCAGGCTGCGAGGTCCTGGCACTAGCGAGGCAAAGCTGATGTTCCGCACGGGCTTAATCCGGGGCAGCGTCTGGTGCACCACCGGATGGGCGGCGTATGTGAGATGGGCGGGTGTCTGCCTGGAGATGGGGGCCTCCTCCTGGGGGAACCGGTGAACCTGCTGCTGCTGGTGCTGTTGGTGCTCCCCAAAGGCTCTGTGTTGGCTGTTGACAATCCTCGGAGCAGGAACGACCAGTTGCTGATGTTTCTCGTGATGCTGGAGGATTAGCGGCTCCGCTGACGACAATCGAGTGAAGCTCTGGTGGGAAATGGCACTGGAATCCTGCCCGTTGCCATGCAGTATTGTTGTGGCTGCCCGACTGCGGCTTAGGCTCACGGTGACTAAGAGGCAAACAACCTGCGGGGATAGGAATTAAGTTTGGGAATTAAAAGTAGCACTCGGACACGGGCTCGGAGATTACCCACGGCGATGTGCATGATGGTCACTTGAGTGGACAACTAATTACCGTTAGTCGTATGCCGCTGCCATTTATAGGCAGAGTCCAAGAGGACTCCTTGACCAAGAGGTCGCCCAGTCTTGCAGCTATCTACCTAATTAATTAATCAAAAAGTACTCCAATCCGACAGCCTCTCAGAGGCCGGGTGCACTTCCATTAGAGCCTCCATTACGCGCCTCCGGCTAATCACCGAATCATACGGCCCGCAGACCAGGTGACTCAACATCGGAGAGCCGGAGACTGTAAGAAGCCACGACGGCAGTAATTTTTTTGTTATTGAAACTATTGAAACGTCAAGCGAAAAATAAATATTTGCCCAGAATCGAAGATAGGGATACCCTGAAAAAGTTATATTGCCTATACAAAAATTTAAATAGGTAAGAATTTCTTAAATTATTAATTTATACTGAGTTATTTAGCAGAGAGATCGAGCCTTATAATGTATTGGTTTAATAAGTTAGTAAAAGGGTTTAGAATCCTATAAGGTTTTAGAGTAGATATGACCTAAAAGAGCTTTTTTCTAAGGAATTCAGATACTTTTGAGTCCACCAGAAGCTCATTAATATGTATTAGTACCTTCGGAAATGCTCCATCTATTCATATTAAATTTATCCAGAAAGAAGTCCCACGCGAAATATTAAATACAAAATTACTGGATTAACTTTAAATGGTAAAAAGCCCAATTAAAGCCAATAAGTCCCTCAATTTGTTCGGGATAAATGCCTGATTGAACGTAAATTCCTCCTGACAGTTAGAGTATATCTGTGTATATAAATTATGCCCAAGCATACAAGCCGCTGCGGTTGGAGCGGCAGAGGTGCGAAGTGGAGTGGATCAACCTTCAGAGCGAGTTGCGCAGACGCCGTACCGTCGCATGTTGTTGGTTTTGTTGCTGCGATCGCTGCTGTGTTGTTGCTAGTGTTGCCGACTATTACTACAATATTTGCGGCGTTCGGTATTTATTTATATTTGATTTTTGTTATTTTTTTGTTGTTGTACTTTTTCGGTTTATTTCTTTACGTAAAGCTGCGTCCAAGTTGAGACACTCCCACAATTGCAAGATAACCGCGACTGCGCGCGCGTGTTTCCATCGCTTCGATCGCAGATCGTGCTGTTTTTTCAGGGGCTGCGTGCTGGGGGTGTACCTGGCGAATCACCCCCTGGCATGCTCCACGCCCGCCTCTGTCCGGGCCAGCAACTGCTCCACCGCGATTTCATGGCACAGCAATTCACAGAGCACTTCAGTTTGACTTTGCCACTCGCTCCGCCGTGAGTTTGCTGCTCAGAAGGGGGAACTCAGCCCAGCTCGACTTCAAGCGACTTTTGATCCGCCCACCTCAGCTCCTCGTCATCGTCGTCGTCGTCGTCGGAGGTGTTCTCAGTGTTTATTACTCATTAGGCTTGGATCGTTACCATGCGGCATCTGGTGAGTGGGATGTGGATGCTCCTCCCTTAGGGTGGATCGATTTCAGGGTAGGCGGCAAAAGGTAGAAAGATATAGGTAAACTGGCATTAAAAGGAATTGATTTTCAATTCAGTTTGTTAATTTTCATAACAGGAATTATGTTGTGAAAATACTTCGACTATTTCTTTCCTTTTACTTTTTCGACTGACTTAGAATAAATTAGTTTTTGTATGCACATTCGTTTTTTTTTGTATAATTAATCTTTAAAATGCCTTTCACAATATTATATATTTAACATATATAGCTATATTTTTAATTTAATTAATTTAAGTTTATAAACTTGGCTTTATTTTTCCTGATAATGAAACATAGTTTTAGACCTGTTAAAGATTTTTCAAACATACCTCTCCGCTGCCAAAGAATATCGATCTACTCTTTATTTGATATCAAAACGAAACCTTAATTTTGTTTCCTTTTATAGATACTTTTGGCCATTATCTCGCTGGTTTTGGTCTTGGCCAAGCCGGCAACGGAGGCACCACGTCTGCTCATCGACTCGGCCCCCTCGGTGGTGTCCTACCAGGGCTCATCGCAGGCTCAGACGCGCTTCGTCATCGCGCCCATGGGAAGGTCACTGGGCTATGTGGAGCCCACCAATCTCAACAGGACTTTCCACACAAAGGCCACGCAGGAGGGCGGCAGCACGGGCTATGAGGCGCTCAATCTGAGTCCGGTTTATGTGCCGGGCAGTTAGGCAATGGATTCGCTTAGATTTAGCTAGTTAAATGTGTGAATAAAGGCTGCTTGTATAACAGTATAAAAGTGTTCAAAATGTGGTATTGATTGATTTTAATTTTTGTATAACAGTGTTTGCGATTTCTATTAGACAATTAATAGCTTGTATAGCAAGAATATGGATAATATAAGGGTATACCAGATAAAATACAAGCAACTGTAATTCAGAAAAAATGTGTTAATTAAAATCCAATCAATAAAGACAGCTTGTTTAATTGTATTAAATATTCATTTCAGTCACTAGACAAAAATACAAATCAATTTAGAAAGTAGAATTTGTGAAGAAATCCCATTTATATAACAGTATACAAGTTTCTATAAATAATGATTGGGAGCCGAAATGATGGGTTGATTGATAAAAGGGCTGCCCGTCTGTCAGTATCAATGGATAACAGTCTTATAATAGATATATATCTCAATATCATGTACAAAGTGAAGAATTTGGGAAGAAAGGCTGTGTGTATAACAGTATAACTGAATATGTACCCAAAACTGTATTTCGGAAAATTACCTATTAAGGATCCATGCCAGTCAGTATTAATGGATAACATTGTTTTGAGAGTCGGATAATCCAATCTTTAAAGGGAGTAGAATTTGTGAGGAAAATATTTTTGTATAAAAGTACAACAGTTTAATAATCCTTACTTTTCGTCGAAATACTTTCCGCATTTCCTAAATAGAAATTTATTCGAAAGCAAAAGTAAATAAATGATGTAGCCACAAGGCTTCGCTCTTCAATAGTCTCTATACAAAGTAGGCTCTGACATATCCTTCAGTAACTTCAAGCTAATAAAACCTTCAGTCTGATTCACGTCGTATCGGAACACACAGGAGAAAAAGGAAAGGAAAAGCTACAATTATTGGAATGTCGGGAATGACGAGCGTCAATAGCCGCCAGGGTCGTGTGCCCGGGGCGTCGATAATGATCAGCTTCCTTCGGTCCACGGAGGAGGCGGCTGATATGACGGCGCTGGAATTCTACGAGAACTTGAACAAGGAAAGGCGCCTAAGCCTGCACAAGCCTCAAGAGCTGGCCAACGCCGATGTGGAGGAGGATAATGGTAATACCACCTTTCGCAATTCCGAGTCGACACTGCCACTGTCCATGCTCCCAATATTCGATCCCAATGACGAGAACCTCATGGAGCTTTTGGGCTAGCGCCTAGTCGCAGCTTGATCTCCTCAAAATTCCCCGTACCTGATCTTTGTCCTCTTAATCGCAGGAAGACTAACTGGTCGGCATCGCTTTCGCATCTAATCTCTGGATACAGATACCGGACTGGATCCGCGCCGGCAAGTGGTCGGGTCTTTATATAGCCTCTCAATGGTCACAACGTTGTTCATGGAATAAAATGCATTTCATCTTGTTTTTGCTCACATAAATCGGCGAGACCTTCACTCGGGGAGACTTACAATAGGCTCGTTCGTTCGATTTTGGTATCAATCTGTGGACCTTTGTTGGGGATTCGCGACCTTTTCGGGCCTAGCCATAATCGATTGTGGCTGATGTGTCTAATTGAGGGTTCGCCGACGCTTAGTTCAAGTTCAATGCAAAGCAAACGAGTTTGCCAATTGCTCGTTAGTTGGTTTTCGCTGAAGGACAGTCTATCTTTTTGGCCATATAAAGCCGCTGTCGCGACTCGGAGTCAGCATCAGTCCCTCGTCGACTTCAAAGCACCAAAACCACAAACTCAACATGTTCCGCTTCGTGAGTATCTAAGGAGTACGTTTGCGGAGGATCTGCGATCCTAATCTCTTGAAAATCTCGCCCAACAGATTGCCATCTGTGCCCTGGCCACCATTGCCGCCGCCGCTCCGGGATTCGTTGAGGAGCACCATGTCGCCGTGGCGACCCCCGTTGTGGCCAAGCTGGGCGCTGTGGTGCACTCGGCTCCCGTGGCCACTTCCCACCAGAGCTTCACCCAGTTCCACAACCAGGCTGTGCTCACACCCGTGGTGAAGCATGTGGTTCCTGCCGTTCCCGTGATCAAGACTGTGGCTCCGGTGGTTCCTGTGGTTCCTGTCGTCAAGCATGTGGCTCCGGTGGTTCCTGTGGTCAAGCATGTGACTCCCGTTGTCCACCATGTGGCCGCCCCCGTTGTGCCCGTCGTTAAGCACCTGGCTCCCGTTGTGCACCACCAGACCTATGTGGCTCCCGCTGTCCACCATGTGGCCGCTGTGCCCGTACTGAAGACCCTGCCCCATGCCGTCTCCCACCAGAGCCACACTCAGATCCACCAGAAGGCCTTCATCGCCACCCCAGTGGTCAAGACCATTGCCACGCCGGTGGTGCCGCTGGTCAAGACTGTCGCCGTGGCTGCTCCCCTCGCCCATGTCTACCACCACTAAGGAACTTGTTTTTTGCCCCCAAAACGGATTGTTATGAATAAACTCAATTGTTGATATTAGAAATTGTGCAATTTAGTCACTCAAAGGGCGGGAATTCATCCAGTTTTTGGTAATAGCTTGGACTCTCAATAATTTGAATAGATGATCGATTCGATCACACTCAATTAGCATCTAAATAATCAATTTGAATGACTTTTACTTGGGCGCAACTCATTAGTATTCATAGTCTTGGCCAAATCGGTAGCTCAGTGCCGATTCGCCAAATAAAAGAAAATATAACAAAAACCGCAAAAGATGCTGGCGGCTATGTTAAAAATAAATTATGCAAAGCAATTATCAGTTGTATTTTTATTTACATCTCTTGGTGTCGCTCGCATGAAGTTTTTTAAATGTGATGATCATGTTTGATAGCCAAATGGGATTTATACCTTTTATTAAACTGAAAACCTTACATGCTAATATTAAAATGCTTGGGTATATTTGGTTGTCCTCTTTTAAAATATTATTATATCGTTTACATTTATCCATAAAAATATATTAAGGATTTTAAAAATATATTTTCCAAATGTCTAAGAACCGGCTAAAAATGTTTGCCGCTTTGCCTTAAAATAAATGAGCAATTTAATGTCCTCTATAAAAGAAACCAGTCTGCCAGTTTAATTTTAAACATTTTATTTGCTGATTTATTTGTATAATATAAAGATTATATTCTTGCATCTTGTTATACCCGGTACCCATAGGGTACAAGGGTATTATAAGTTAGTGCCAAACGAGAATGTATGTAACAGGCAGAAGGAGAAATCTCCGACCCTATAAAGTATATATATTCTTGATCTGTGAAACAACAGATCTCAGAGACTATAAGAGCTAGAGTTACCAAATTTGGTGACAGCATTGGAATTTGTTGCACGCAGATCAAAATCATAAAAAACGTAAAATAAGCTATACTCGTTTAGTCGGGTTAAAGTTAATAGATACAAAAAATGAATAAAATAGAGCGGGCGCTTCCTGAAAATTTCAGTAAAATCGGATGATAAACATGGGAGATATTAGCAATAAGGTTAGAATTTTAACACACCGCCCTAGGGCACTGCTGTTGCAAGCTGTAGCCGACAGGTGGCGCATTCGAGCCTTGGCCGTGCGATATAATGGCGCCAGCTGCAGAAAAAATGACAAAAGAATATAGCAAGAAATTACAAAAAATAACATAATTCATTTTTTGACGCCGATCGAGCGGGTTTTTATGTTTTCCCATAAAATGTATCATTCATATTTAAGTATGACATTAAATTGTTAGGGTCGGGAGCTAATTCGAGAGGAGATTTTTGAGAAGTATCGAAGTAGACTATTATAATGTATGTACAATTTTTAATTGCCTTTTAGTGTGAAGCGCAAACGTTTTGGTACCGGGTATCTCACAGTCGAGCACAGTCGACTATAGCTTTCTCACTTGTTTTTGAATGGAATGGTTTTTATACAAATGTATTAGTTTTGTTTTTGAAATCATTCCCTAAATAAAACCGATTCATTTTAGAATTTTGACATTGAAATAAAATACATTTAATAAGAATCAAGGTAAGTAATTTTTGTAAATGTACAGGAAATATTTTTCTGTCAATGTGTAATTTAAAAGATATTAATACTTTTCTAAGGATTGTTAAGAAACTGTTAGTAATATAAAGTGAAAATTCCAAAATAAATTACTGATATAATTTCATAAAGCTATAAACCCGTCCCAAAAGATTATTAAGTTTAAAATCCTTTTTTTTATTGATTGACTTTCTTTCATTTAACAATTATACCGCAGGAGTATCAGAATGCTTTGAGATATGTTAAGGAAACTGGGGGCTCGATTAAGATTAAGAGAAAACTGCCAATAAAGTAATGGGGATATTCTGAAACAATAATAATTTAAATCAAATTAAAATTATCTAAATTAATAAGCCCGTCTCAAAAGATGCTCAATAAAAAGTAATCGCATTATTTCGTTTAATTTCTTTATTTTTATTTGTTAACTTCCTTTCATTTAATCATTATATCGCAGGAGTATCAGCACGCTTTCAATCGATTCACTTGTGGTAGGCAGAGTAGACGACGGGGGAACTGTGGACTGTGTGGACCAGCGGGGCAGCAGGGATCACAGTCTTGACCAGAGGAGCAGCTGGGATGACGGTGTGGACCAGAGGAGCGGGGGCGGCCACCACGGTCTTGTAGACAGGAGCAGCTGGAATCACAGTCTTGACAATGGGAGCAGCTGGCACCACCAGGGGAGCGGCATGGACCACGGGAGCAGCATGGACCACGGGAGCGGCATGGACCACGGGAGCGGCATAGGCCACCGGCACCTTGCGAACCAGGTTCACGTTGCTCTGGTGGGTAATGGCCGAGGAGGCACTGGTGTCCACGTAGGCGGTCTTGGCCAGAACCGCTGGCTGCACATACGAGTGGGTCTCGGCGATCAGGCCAGGAGCGGCGGCGGCCACGGCCAGGCAGGCGAAGAAGGCGACCTGTGGAAGGGAGCAGCACTCGGTTAAGGACTCCTCTCTAGGACACTCCAACTTGGGCACTCACGAATTTGAACATATTTGGAGATTGGGCTTTTGGGGGTTTGCTGTGATTGCTGAATCGATTGCAACTGCTGATGATGACAGGCCAAACTGACGGCTTTTATAGTTGCCTAGTTTGGTCCAAACCCCAATTGTTTGTCGCTAAGTACTTGGCTGAACTTGAGCCCCAAACTGGTTTCGGGTTTGAGTTTGAAATAAAAATATAATTCGGGTTTCCAGCTGGCACTCGTCGAGCGGCGGCTTCTAAGCGCTTATCAAAGACGCAGTTCGTCAACTGACCTAGGTTCCGACCGCCTTTGTGTGGGTGAGGAAGTGGAAGTGGCAGTGGAAGTGGTAGTGGAGCTAAGCTCAGCTGAGCTGGGACAACAAGCCAGGCCAATCAATTGACAATGGGCCAAGTAATTGGCCTTAGATGCGGTCGCTTACGCAAATAAGGCTCTCTCTCCGAGATGCGTGGGCTATCCTTCGGATGCCACATCTTCAACGTAATTGAGTTGCATTCAAGTCTTGTCTTGGGTGGCACCCAAGATGCATGCCCCCGCAGCGGAGGCATCATGTGGATGTGCATCTCCCAGTTGAATGAATGAGTTATGTGACGCCGAGGAGGAGACCTTTAAGCAGATAACGTTTTATTAGATTCCTTCGGTAATGAATCACTGTGGTCGTACGTGGAAGTGTAAATGCCAGCGATGGGGATGCGATAAGGATTCGATATCATCACATAATATGATATTATATTGACAGCAGATGGCGAGATAATTAAAGGTTAGCACGAAGACAGGTGTGTTCCTTGGCTGGATGTACTTCTGGCATATGTCAGGACCTCGATCTGTGTCAGCTCTGAGCCAATGAGCTAAGAATAGGTTAGATAGGTTATAAATCAAAGAAACTGAGAATGAATTGGACCAGAATATAATTAATTTAAGCTTAAAATAAAGGTTGCTCCAAAACTTAAACACTTCTTAACTAAAATCAGAGATTTAATCATTCTTAATAATAATATAAAATAACGTTTGGAAGAAATGAAGGCTAAAAGGTAGTTAAAAATAAAGTTTAGTCAAGTTTAAGCTAATTTTAAACTTAAATATAAGTCTTAAAAATTAGAGGTCAACTCTGAATAAAATTTAGGACATATCTCTTCACTCTTCCAGCTGAAACTTGACCCCAATCAGAACCCCCAGAGAAAAAAATACCCCGATAATTGATATAGTTTGCCCTTCATTAACCGGAGTCACAAACAAAAGCCCAATAAATTATATGTGCCTGCCCTGCATTCAAATCGGAGCTGGAGCTGAGGCTGGGCTGAAGCTGGCCAAGAGCCAGGGCAAGAGCGATTGCAACAGCGACGGGTCCAGTTGATGGACGCGGTGCGCGGCGGCTCCTCAAGTGATTCATGGCCATAAAGACCCGGCAAAGCTACCGACTGACCGACTGCAGCAGCAGCTGTTAAGTGCCCACTTCGAGTGACAGATAAAGACCCCTCCGCCCGCCCTCAGACCAAGATACGGTCCCAGATTCAGTCCCCAGACTCATGCCCAGACTCAGATTCAGTCCCTATGTCAAGGTTACCCACCGGACAAGCCCCACGCGTACTTAACCCACAATTTCGAGCTGGACGGCGACGGTGTCATTGTTTTTTTTCGGGTTTTTGGGGCTCGACTTTGGCTGGAGCGACAGTTACACGTACTTAAGATAAACATCTGTCGGTCGTAATGTGGAAAATGAATACCCAGAAAATTATGCACAAATCGAGATGCGGTTTCAGCTCCATCGTTGCTGGCTCTTCTCGAAATATCCTAATTTGTGCTTGTGTCATGTAATTTTATGAAGTGTTGCTTGCTGATTAATATTATTTTTTTATGGCCATGTTTTTTTTAATCAGGTATCGAAGGATGAGAAGATGAGAATCGGTACTTGAACAGATAAAATAGAGATAAATCTTTAGTATGTTACTTTCTTAAGTAGCATATTTATAGGTAAGAAGAACTTTAAATAAATCATTGATTTTTTAAGAAGTCGTAATATTCTTTTATTTTGTAGTTGATCTTTTTCAGACTTTACATAATTACATAAAATATTTCTTAGTTGAAAGCACAATAGTTCATTTAATTTTAGAGGTTTTCCTACAAGAGTTTTGTTTGTTTTCAATGTCTTACTCCATATTCCTGTTCATACTGCCCTACCTATAATTTAATATATATATTTTTGCCCTGCGATTGCTCATATTTTAGGGATCAGTGATCTGACCAGGTCAACAACTGTGGTGGCTTGTTGGTCCATTCAATCACTCCGTTTGCTTAGTAGGCCCGTTGTTAGACCTTCGCCAAATCGAGCGTGTCATTTGTCATTTTGGCCAAAAATCTATTGACAATTTGGCTATATAAACGGTGGGTAGGCCTCAGTGGGTCATGAGTTCTTACTGGGGTTTCGCAGTGGCAAATTCAAACTAAGACTAGATCCAGATTTCAGCTGCCTCAACATGCATCGAATGGTGAGTTATTCGTAATTATTTTTTTCTGTGTTTCTAATCAGTTTTAAAACCCCCCGAACAGTTGCTCTACACTCTGGTAATCGTTGCCCTTGCCTTGGTTCAGGCCTCCCAAATCCATCATAATCTGACATTTCCTGCTGCGAGCCAAGTGGCCGGGTGTTCTGCCAAAAGCCAGCACTTTGGATACTCGTATCGCAATCGGAGTTTGACGAGGGACCTGCCCACATTAACTCCGGACACGGACACCTTCATCTCGATGTCGTCTCGGCTTGAACTTTGCTGCTATGGGAAACCTTTTACACTTAGGCACTAGCCCTGCATTGTTGTTGCTTTTGTTATTTGAATAAACTGTTATAAATTATTTATCAAACCAAAATAAGTTGTCGGAGCTTATCGTTCAGACAGGCAGAAAGGGGTTTCTATATTTAGATTTGGCTTTCATATTTGATTTAAAGTTTTCTTTGGCTGTTTGAGTATTATTGGGTTTTAAAGAATTTGGTTTGGCCTGTTCTAAATCTTTAAAAAGTTATATTAATACGTTTTAAATGATAAATTGTATAAGTAAATCAATAAGATTGATTTGAATAAGATTAAGTATTAGTTAGTTTACAAAATATTGTGTTTCTGATATTGCTTTCATTCGATTTGATTTTGCAATTTAAATTATTAAAAGCTGATAGAATATATCTGTTTAAATGAATAATATTGAAAATAGAACAAGGTCTGTAAGCCAATATAACTATCCTGCACTACTTCCAATGAATTGTATATTTATTGGCATTATTTGATAAGAAATTCTTTTTTGTTTCCTTGATTTTACTTTTCGTTTATAATTTTTTTAGGTTAATAACAAAAGATTTATATTATTAGAATATGTATGTCTTGCCTAGATAGAATTTTCTTTAACTAGTTTCCAATACCAATATTTTCTTTCAAACAAAGTATAAATTTGTAAAATTAAATTTATATCTAAGCAGGTCATTCCTTAGGCTTCTCTTCTCCCTTTGATATATGTAAGTTAATACAAGATATTTGCCAGTTAAGGATCAATAATACTTTTGGGAATTTTATTTAGTTTTTTGATTTAAAATGTTGTAACAAAACAAACAAATTAAAGGTTCTAATGGTGCAGGGTGTAAGCAAGAGGAGCAGCATGCACCACAGACTTGACGACGGGAATAGAGTGGACGGAGTGAACCACAGGCAGGGAGTGGTGCACCACTGGAGCGGCGTGGACAACGGGAACGGAGTGAACCACGGGAGCAGTGTGGACTGCCACGGTCTTCAGTACGGGAGCAACCACCGGCTGGACCACGGCCTTGCTGTGAACCTGGGTGATGCTCTGGTGGGACACCGCAGAGGGAGCGGAGTGCACCACGGTGCCAACCTTGGCCAAGACGGGCTCATGGACCACATGGTGAGTCTCGATCAGACCAGCGCTGGCGGTGGCAACCAGGAGGGCAACAACGGCGATCTGTTGCAGGATAAAATGGTTAACTTCGGTTCTACAGGATATATTCCCTGAGTTACTCACGAATTTGAACATTTTGGTATTGGTTTTTTTTAAGCGACTGCTGCTTGTTGGCCTGAGAAGATTCGGAGGTTAACTGATGATTTCTGGAGACCATCAGCCAAGCTTATATAGAACCCGGGGCACGCTGGTACTTCAAACCCAACCGCTGACCTTCGGTACGCCCCTGCATGACCCGACTTGGTTCGGATCGAGGGCCGAATCCGCGTCGAACTCCGCTCATTATGATTTCTGGTTGCAGCGGCAGCGCCAGCCGAGTGCCAAAAGCTCAGATCGTGAGTCCGAAAGCGGAGATCTGAGATCCGAAGTCTGAAGTCTGCGGCCTGAAGTATCTCGGCTCTTATCAAGAGCCCCTCAAGGTGGACAGCTTCGCGCGCGAAGTCGGTCTCTGTTTGAGCCCTTAGCCTGCGTTGGTTAATCGCTATAAAAGCCTCATCGGCGGACTCCACCAGCATCAGTCATCTCTCTGAGCTTACCCCAAAAACAATCCAACCCAAGATGTTCAAGTTTGTAAGTTTAAAGGATTTAATGCGTAACTAAGGATGTGAAATTAACCCTTTACTTACCCAGGTCGCCGTTGTTGCCCTCCTGGTTGCCACCGCCAGCGCTGGCCTGATCGAGACCCACCATGTGGTCCATGAGCCCGTCCTGGCTAAGGTGGGAACTGTGGTGCACTCCGCTCCCTCGGCTGTGTCTCACCAGAGCATCACCCAGGTGCACAGCAAGGCCGTTATACAGCCAGTGGTGGCTCCTGTCCTGAAGACCGTGGCTGTCCACCATGCTCCAGTGGTTCACTCTGTTCCCGTTGTCCATGCTGCTCCAGTGGTGCACCACTCGGTTCCAGTGGTTCACTCCGTGCCAGTGGTGCACTCTGTCCCCCTCGTCAAGTCGGTGGTGCATGCTGCTCCTCTGGCCTACACCCTGCATCATTAAGGACTCCAAATGTGATACAGTTTTTACGCTTTTTTGTTTAAATAAATGTTTTTTCGTTTCCCCATAACAAGTTAATTATTTGTGTTTTAATGCTCGTTAAATATTATATTTAAAGCAGCTTCAATGGGGATACAAAATATGTTATTTCACATTTCTTTAGAAAAAAGAATCGTTATTTACTTTAAATAAAGTAACTAAATATTATTTTAAAAGAAGGTCAATAGATGTACATTTATCGTTAGTTATTTTAAAGATATATTATTAATCAAAATGATTTAATGCTTTTAATAGTGGAACTTAGTTTCATGCAACTTTTTTACTAATAAATAGATATTATCGTAAACCTTCCTAAATTTAATTTTAAAATTAATAAAACCCTTTCAAAGCTAATATTTTAAAGGCAATTTTAATGAAGAATTCTTATACGACTCTTATACTGACTTTAATTCCAAAGTCAGCTGTTTGTGCTGCCTACTTTCAGGCTGCTCTCAAGCCCAAAAAACTTTAAATAAATAAAACTAATAATAATTTTCGCTCGCTATAACAAGTATGGTAGGTATTTTATTGCTTGGAATGTATTTTAGTGTCTAAACATTTTTTTGTGTGTTTTTTCGTTCTCATTGCTGGATTTGCTTGCTTTATAAACCGGGCTCGGCGGAAGACAGGATGTGTGATTTCCCCAGTTGGGCTGGAGCTGAACAGGAGTTGGAATGGCTGGCGTGTGGGTGAGATATTCTGGTGGCGACTCTAATCTCCTGGAGATTAACCAATCACAACGGGTCCCAGACCGTGGATGCTCTTGACCAGCAGCGGCGAAGGATGCACCTGGGTGATGGCAGAGTGGGAGATGGCGCTGGGAACCACGCTCACCACCTGAGGACCGGCAACCAAATGGGGTCCGCCGATGAGGGTAGGTCCCCAGATGCCAGGAGCTGCCACCAGTCCAGGGGCGATCAGTCCAGGAGCGGGCGCAGGTGCGGGCACTGGAGCTGGGGCGGCAGCAGCCAGGCAGAAAAGAGCAACGAAGATGCACTGGAAAAGGTTATGGATATTTGATTAAAATTACAAGGTAATCCTTTGTATTGTGTCCTTTCCTCCGATTTCCTTACCAGCTTGAACATTTTGTTTTGTCGATGGTTTGCAACGATTTGACATAGAACTGCAGTCTCGACTGGCCTATTTATACAAATAGTCGCTGCAGTTGTCGCTCTCTAAATGGGTCGCCAACACGCCTCTGCACTCTTGCACTCACTTAACCTGGCAACAAACATACAGTTTCCCCAAGCCTTCTGAGCCCAGTTAAGCCGCATAGAACCAAATCGAATGCAAACCCTTCCGGGGGCAGGTTCTCGTTTTACACACAGGTGCACTGCAAGAATATTGTGCAACTTGAACTTAAACTAAATTATTTACATAATAAAAAAATATTATAGATCCTTTTTGGTCATATAAGACAGACTATAAAGTTTCAGTTGAAGTATAATTCCCATAAATTGTAATAAAAAATTAAACTCTAGATCATTTTGAAAGCTGCTTGGCCTGAAATTCTATACAAAATGCCATCAAACGTAAGGACAATGTGTAGAATTATAGAATTACAATTTATACAACACATTGCCTCATTTATTATCCATTTATTTATTAAATTATTGCCATTATCCATTACTTATTTCCGGCTAATTTTCTCAGTGTACCGGCACAGGTTCTCCCTCACTTGACTGGTCACTTCTCGGCGATCTGATTCGTTTCTATTCGATTTCGCCGCCTTATGATTTATGCAATGCGAGACATGTTCTAAGTGGATTGCTATGCCCAATCCCCCTAGTCCCAATCGGGCTATGCGGCGTATACTTGACACTGTTGCATGCGTCGCACAATTAAGCAGACAAACAAATAGGACCTGGCGAGGGGGAAAATATGTAATCTGAGCTCAGAGCTCAGCTCCACAAAAGAATCAACTCAAGCCACTGCAGAGGGGTTGCTCTTTGCACTTTTGGCTTGCATAAATTACGTCCCCAACTTGGCGAAACGTTGATTAATGTGACTTGCCAATAACGTCAGCCAGCGGTCAGTTGGTAGTTCAGTTGGTTAACTTTAATAGCCAACCCGCCTCGGGGCTCGGCCAATCGACAAGCCAATACGATTTTGTCTTGTGCAATAAAGCGACACTTGCACATCAGACACATCTTAGCAGCTTTATTATTGTAGCAATGATCAGGAAATTAATCTATTTTTATTTCAAAGAGAACTAAATTTAGGTAGAGCTTAAAGGGAACTTTTTCGGGTACAAGTTAAGAGCTTAATTAGCTTAGTTTTTATAGTTTTTTAAGCTGTAACTAGAGGAAAAAGGAATAAATATATTTTATTATGGAAATATCTTTATGATTTTATTTTCGCTGTTAATTTTTATTTTGATCAAACTTTATTGAACTTATATTTGAAATAGAGAGCTAGCCTTTTATTGTGAATTTTTCGGGTAAATGTTCTTAAAGAAAGAATTTAGTTCTTTAAAGAACTAATTTTAAATCAGTACTATGATGCTCTATTTAAAAACTAAAAACTTATTAGAAACCTGCTTTAAATCATATACTTGTATATCATAATTCAGCCTCCCATGGCTATCGTCACCGCACCTATTTATCCGTGTATCCACTTTATAGTTCCCCCCTGGCTCATTGCTCGTTTGTTTACCTTTAATGAGCTACCGAATCACGTGCCACTAAAATAATACAAAAACCGCAGTTACCTTGCCGAAACTATTTACTCACTATTTTTATTTTATTTGCCTCGTTTGCCGGTCGCTGACCGCACGCTGAAAAGTTGGCTTAAACCATAACCGATTTGCGGCCGATGAAAAGACAGGCCAAAACAAAAAGCCAAAATATTCAGGGTCACCGCTGATTGGTATTGATTTTGATTTGTTTTTAATGCACCAAACAAGGAAGTAGTGTGAGTTTTATTTATTTGTTTGAGAAACAAATCCCCTGGACTACGCCCTAACACTCCCGTCGTATTCATTGCAAATTGGCCATAATATATACATCAATTAGATGTTTATGTCACATTAACTGTTCGAATATCCCATTTGCCTGGCTTTATGGCAATGTTCGCCGATTAAGCTAATTCTGAATGTGAATAATTCTGAGTACGTGTGTGGGTAAGAGTACTGGGCCAATTTGCATTATGGCTTATGCAAAGAGCCGGGCCAATTGCAAAGGCGAAATAGACTTGAACTTGAAATAGATTGGGATCCCTTCTGGCTGACAATGCAACACAGCTGTGACTATTTATCACCTCGCTTGGCCAACACCAGAGATGCGCCTCCTCCACTCCTCCACGCTGCCGGGCAGACATTCATCATGCTGCTTATGCACTGGATTTGCATAACGCTGCGAAAATGCATTTGGTTGCCACATGGAGGGCCAACGTGTGTTGTCACCATGGGAAATGTGCCATCCCTTGCGAAGCGACTACCGAATACCGAATGTATCGAATGATTTTTTCGGTTGATTATGATTACGCGCTAATTATGTCACTCTGTGCGGTTGGCAAAAGCGAATGGTTGCGACACAGAGAGCGAGATCAGACCTCATTTGACGTCATCTCCAGTATCCATTTCCCATTCAATTTGCCACAGAGCTGGAGGAGGAAATAAATAAATAATTAATTGCTACTGAGAAAGTATGCTTCAATAGGTTCAATACGAGGGATATTAATTTCTCTTAAAGCTCTGTAGATTAATATAAAATAAATATCCATAACATCATACAATATAAAAAGATCTAAGATGGATCTACTTATAATTTATGCGATGTTTGATTTTTAATCACCACCAACTTTTGCCTCTACATGATCCTAAAAATTGGTTCCTAATGAAAAATTCAACATAAATCTACTTGGAATACTTACATTAATATTTTCAATATTTATTACTTTCCATAAAGATTTATGGAATGTATTCCCCCACAAAATCGAACAGAGTCCTTCAGATATTGTATCTTTTTTTATATACATTAATGTTAGATGGAATATATCCAGCAGCTTACAGCGAAACATCCTTTTCGAGACTCAATAGTTCAGCAATCGACTCACACGCATACATACACAGCATACATAGATATGCATCATCATCATCATCATCCTCGTGGTCAGTTATCGTTATCGCTATCGATCAGATCATCATCATCAGTCAGCTTTGCCAATCGTCGATTAATAGTGATGGAAATCGTGGAAGTCGTGATGATGGTGCAGGTGGAAGGGATCGTAGGGATGATAGGCCTTGATGATCGGCGCAGGATGATAGGCCTTGATAATGGGAGGATGCACCAGCGTCTTCACCA
This sequence comes from Drosophila rufa, assembly GCA_018153105.1. Lineage (NCBI taxonomy): Eukaryota > Metazoa > Arthropoda > Insecta > Diptera > Drosophilidae > Drosophila > Drosophila rufa. Next base: position 19,483,856 of record JAECXS010000085.1, read on the forward strand.
CTGTGGGCAGGACCACTGGCTTGATGATGTGATGCGGGACACTGTGCACCACCGTCGAGCTCTGGTGGGAGACGGCGGCCGGCAGGTGGACGATCTTGGCCACGTGCAGCGGCTCCACATGATGATGGTGGTGCGGATAGAGCGAGTACTCCGGATAGTGGTGATGGTGGCCGTGCAGGAAGCCAGGACGTGCCGCCGCCAGGGCGCAGACGGAGAGCAGTGACAGTATCTGGGGGATGGAAGAGGGAATCCTTGGTCTATGGTGCCCTTGGAGAGATATAATTATCATGCGATCCTTACCAGTTTCATCATGCTGTGGGTGGGTGACTTAATCCTCGGTGGCTCGGCGGCTGCTGGCAACTGATGCCACTCGGTGGCTTGTAGGTGGCTTTTATTCACTTGCCACTTGGCCCCACCGGTAACAGCTGCTGTGGCAGATGCAGATGCTCCGATGGCTGAGGCTGAAGCCCAGTTGCCATATCCGCCGTTGCTGCGAGGCTTCAATGTTGTGGAACTTCTCGTCTGCATCCGCAGTTTGCAGTTCGCCGTCTGCCGTCTGCAGTCTGCAGTCTGAAGCTGTTGCCGTTGTAATTGCAGCTCGTTTCGTTTCCATTTCAATGGTTGTTTTTGCGTTGTCTGCTTTTTTCGCACACAGTTTTGTCAAGCGCCGCATTGTTTACCCGCAGCGTCTGAGACGAGCTCCATCCATCGACCCCTTCCGATCCCAGGTGCTCTGAACTCTGCCTCGGTTTGGGTTCAACGCGGTGGCAAGCAGGAATAGAAGCTAAAGTGTGCCAGGAGATGCACTTTCTGAATATGCAAAAGGATTTTTTTTTAACTCCTATGAATATATATAATATATTTAACCACATATAATATTTTTAAAAATATGGTAACAATAAATAAAAATAAAAGTAAATAAGAAATTATATAAATATGAATATAATTACTAAATCTTCCACTGCTTTTTGGTTCATTAAAATTATATTATTAAACTCAATAAAACGGCTTAAAGAATTGATAATAGCCCTCTTTTTATGGAAATATATATTCTGTTAAGTATAGTTATTAAAGCATATGAAACATATTTATCATAGTTATCAGGGATTCTATTTCCCCAGATTTGTTCCCAGTTTTGACTCTAAATTAAATTTAAAAACATTTTTTGGGATATGGGAGCATATTTAAATGTTCCTTGTTCTTTCGAGGATTTTTCATTAGTTTTCTATTTGGTTATATGTAATTTTCAGATGAGACGTAGATATTTTTATATTTATACCCACTCTCTTTGAATAATCGAGTTACACAGGCGATGGTTAAACTGAAGTACCTCCTTTATACAAAGAGTATCTGCTTATGTGTTCATTCAGAATGTTTATCTTTAAGGTTGTCAATTGTTGTTTGTTTGTATTTGTTATTGTTGTTGTTGTTCTTCTTCTTCTGGCAACTTTATAATAATATCCCAGCGATTGTCGCCGCGCTGCTCGCTGTTCTCGATGTCTTTTCTGCAGCAATTGGCACTGGTAATTGTAATTGCTGCCGCTTCTGCTCGTGTTGCTGCTGCTGCTGCTGTTGCTGCGATTTTCGTTGCAATTTGCACTCGTACCTACCGTTAGACCCAAGACCAGCTGTTGCCTGTGTATTGGTGCGCAGTTAGAGCATAATTTATGCCAGTGTTACATTTGCACGCTGCGACCTTGACTACTCGCAATTCGGCCTGCAAATTGCTGTTGGCTTTACAGCATCGCTATTTCTTTTTTATTTCGTATTTTTCGGGCTCCGCAGCTTTGGTTTCTTGGTCAGCGGAAATTCACACTTGCCAATTTAATTGTTGCAGCTTTTTTTTAGTCGTGGAAATTAGTTGCAGGTCTGGGAAGGAAGGTGCCACAAAAACTGCCTTGTTTTTCCGAGTGTGTGAGAATCGAGATTTAGATTATGCCATCATAAAATAAATACCAACGATTGCGATCAGAATCATAGCACTAATATGGAATGGTAAAGAATTTAAAAACCCATTTAATATATATTTGATATTTTTTTTTTTACTTTAAAACCTTACATTTAATTAATTTTAAGTTCGAAATTAGTTTCTTGTTCAATGAAATAATAAATATTTTAAGGCATTCTAGGTAAATCGAGAAAAATATATCTAAGTGAAGCTTTCTTTCATGACTTAATTGATTTATATTGTTCCATAAATGTAATTAATAATTTATATTTTATGAGACTTAAGCTCTAATATACTTTATTTTAACATATTAGCCATCTATTTCGGTTGCAAAAATAGTCAAACCCGGTATTATTTACTTTACAGAATAGTCTGTTTAATATTATTCCCTTCTTTAATCAGGGACTACGAGTCAATGTTATTTTAAATACATCTCTGGCAAAATATCGATTTAAAATGAAAAAAAGAGATAACAGAATATTTTGGCTGTCATCTTTAGTGCTATTATTTTCACCGGCGCTGCATGGCTTCGCTGCTGTCTGCCATCGATTGTGATATTTAAGGCTTCCATTTGTGCCCTGTCATCTGCTGGAAAAGTTCACGAACGGCAGCTCAGCTCAGCTCAGCTCCATGGCAGCTCCATGGCAAACTAGAACACTTGACTCCGCTCCGAGATCCGAGCACGAGCTCATTATAATGTCGCTTGGTATTTTGACAGGCAACACGGACGGCAAGTGCTGAAATGTCAGGCTCAGTCGGGTCTCTTAAATTAATCATGATTTGCATTTAGCCGGGTAAATATTTACACAACGATTGGCGGCGGTCCTTGGTCAGCACAGCACTCCCCGAAAAATGAGGCCCAAAGTGAATTCAATTGCCCAGCTTATCGCGACCAGGAAGCACTGCATCTGGGACTGAAACGAGTTGCAGCGAGTGTTGCAACCTCTCTTTTTCATTGTACGGAGTGTGCTCCACCCAAAAAGAGCTCGATTCAGTTCAGTGGGTTAGTGGGAGCCCCAATCTCTGGCGAGGAATCTATGCACTCGAGTATTTTTCAATGTTATTGCAATTAAGCTGCGAGCCAAGTCGGGCATCCGCCGACTCAGCACACACTTGCGATTCTGTGCCGAGAATGCTGCCGCCGCTCAATTGATGGACACATCTGACCTTAGCGAGTGGCCAGTGGCCAATTGGTGGCTCCATCCATCGCTGGCCACCTGCTAGGGGAGCTATGAGCAATGAGCTCGTCGAGTATCCGCCGCCAGAGTGGCAGTCAGTTAGGCGAACGTAATTACTCGGGGGGCCAAGCAAATGAATTTTATATGTGGCCAGGCACCTTTTATTTCGCCTGCCAGCCGCTCTACTTGCCGCAGCTGCAGCACATTTCTCACCGGTCGCCATTTGCGTAATGCTCCTTCTTGGGTTTGGAGTACTCCCAATGCACTCGGAGAAATATGTCTATGAATATTAGTGCAGGAGCCTTGATTATAAAGCATTTTCTTATGGTATTTTGAAATTTCATTGTTGCTTTCATAGTGGGCATGGCCACACTGGGTTTCTTTTAAAGAAGAATCTTGGATGTACTACTTTATTTACATATTAATTTCTACAATTGTCGGAATTCCTTTCTAGTATACATTAGATTTGCAATTAATAAATTCCCTCCTTTCCATAAATAAGATATTAAAACATATGGAACATTTTCTCTAATGGTATTACGAAAATATATTGATGCCTTTATTCATTTAGTTTCTGTAATGAGGTCACACTGTGTAAGAAGACAATGTTATCAAAAATTCCTTGCTACTATTTATTACGTAAAAATATAGAAGATCATCTAGTGGAATTATCACACTACGTTGTTGCCTTAATTTATTTTTTCAGTAGTACATGGTCACACTTTTTTTTTTTTTAATTTAGAGTGATACACGTTTTGCATGTATATATTTATTTATATATTAATGTATTCCACTTTGCAAAGTTTTAATTCATAAACAATATTTTAGGACTTCAAAATAATTTAAAAAGAAATACTGCGATCAAAAATACATTCCTAATATTTTTTAAACTTTCAAACAAATACATTTCCCCTTTTTCAGTGCAAGTATCCAACGCTCTGACATCTGAGTGAACTGTGGCAACGGGACAGGTCGGATCATTTGTGGCCGGGAGTGTTTGGCAACTCCTCGGATAGCTGGCTGGCGCCTTCTGATCCGACAGATCGGGTTTGGCCAACAAAGCTCTTTTCTAGCCAGCGAAATATTGAATTTCACGTAACATAATGGTCAACTAATTTTGGGTCTTTGTGGAGTGTTGGCTGCGAGCGAAGTGATTTTGTAGTTAAAGTTTATGGACAACTTAATGGGTTTAGTTATGAGTTTAGGTAAAAGGTATTTGGGTATTTAAATTCTTTGTAAATTTATTAAAATAAAAGTAATATATATACGTTTTCTACTTCATTATCCTTACTTTTCCAATTAAATGCCTAGAACTACTTCCTCATTAATTGAGTTCATAAATAGTTTACATCATCCGTTTCAAACGGTTGTCCCATACACCGACCTTGACGGCAATTAGCTATATAAAAATCAGAATTACCCAATGGGAAATCAGAGGTTGATCATGAAAGACTCGGAAGCACAGAAGAGGCAGAGCTAATTACGCCCAAGAAAAGAACAAGCCAGATAAGTAATGACGTCTGAAAGATTGTCAACACCCATTCTGCCCCTATCCCCTCGAAGTAATTGATCTTTAAGCACGGCTTAATTGTTGTTCATTACGCTTAGTCGGAGATCAACGCGAATGCCTCTAATTAAAAGCGAAATTGAGTTTGGTGCTAAACGGCGTCGATAAAAGTTTGCCCGAGGGGGAACTGGTTCCCTGTATGCTTGATAATTGCCTGGCAATTTCTTAAGTGTGGCTAGTAGTGCTCTTGCTGGTGTTATGCAATGCATTGGCCGAAACAGATACAGATACAGATACAGAAACAGAGGCAGAACTGTCACTTAGCCGGTGGCCACATGGGGAACATTACCCCCGGAGCCAGATCCCACGAAAGATACTCGTACTCATACCACAGATGTGGGCAATGGCACACAGCACTTGGTGTATGGTTTTTTAGTACTTTTTTTTTTGGTAAAAACACAGCCCGGATATTGCCAAGGAATTTACCACAAATAGACTCAAATCTATTAAAAGTCACTCAAGAATTTTGGCCAACAAAGAGGAGAGCGGAGCGGAAGGCGCGCGGAGTTATGTCGCCAGATCGAAGCCTTCATTAATCATGCTAAAAATTGCTGACAAATCACCATAACGGCGGCAAATACAACCGAACTCGAACACCAAATAGGGTACAGTGGTTACGCAACATAAAGTTGAAACTTCAAAATTCTAAATATAATATGACCGAATATTAAAATAAAAATGGATTTATTAATTTTAAAGTTGAATAATATTTTTAAGGAAGATTTTTAATTCTTAGCTTGAAAGATAATACTTCAAAGGATCTTTAAAATAAAGCTTACAGCTTATTATATAAGGAAATAACAAAAAGGGTAGGTTTGATAGCTCTTAGCTGTCTAGACGAATTATTTATTTATTCAAAATTTGAGGTCTTCCAACCACTGTGCCCTGAAAGTACAGTTGGTTGTGCGCCTGCGCAATCGCCATCGCTGTCGATGTTTGCTTATTACACAAAGCGGAACTCCAGACCAGTCCAAGCTTGAGTTCCAGTCCCGAGTGCGGTTCTATGTGGGATGTAGCTGGCTCTGGGTCTGACTCTGGCTCTGGCTCTTTATCGCTTTGCCGTCTAGCTGGCCATTGTTATGCCAGACAATTGCAATTCCAGATTAGCATAACCAGAAAATAAAACACGGGGTGGAGAAAGGCAGGGAGTGGCGGAGTGGCCAGAGGAAATAAAGTACAGTAATGCGGTGATCAATTAGAGTTGCCAGGCTTAGTTGGGCAACAAGGGATCCTTGTGTCACTTATGCCATCTCTTAAATAAATAAAGTGATGTTACGTCTAAAGATAAATAAAAGTAGCTGAGTATGATAGCTACTTCTCAAAATTAATCATACCAAATAAATATTGGTTGGGATGTAAAAAAACGTACGTTATCTCCAGGGTTTCTGAAACATATAAGTTTAATATTTAAGAATACTTTTCCTTTGAAATTGATGTAGGTTTTTGTACGGAAATAATAAAAAAAAAAAAAAAAAGTATAATAGCTATGTTCCCAGTTTTATCACAAAATAATAAACTTTTTTTTGTAGATTTTCTAGGCAGTGTTTAACTGTCAAAATTCATGACAACAGTTAACTTGGATCGCACATATAATCCGTACATATAATAGGTGCCAATTAAATTCCCACACTTATTATAATTATGAGTTACCATTAAACCAGCGAACTAGTTCTTGTTTACTGTTCAGCTCCATAAAGATTCTGCCAGCGGACACTCATCTCTCCGCAGAGACAAATAATTTCGTAAAGAGTAGAAACAAAAACATAAAAGACACTGTGTTTAGCTTGCTAAAAATATGAAGAAATTCATTTTCATTTCGTTTCGCGTTCGCTGGCCGACGTGATGGGCAAGCAAATAGCCCCGGTGGTGACTCTGCGCACATTCCTTTCCCAATCCAGTGACGATTGCCACCGATTCCGCCTCCAATGAGCGGCCTTCTCCCGCCACAGACGCAACAACTGCTGATGGAGACGGGGATATGGCCCCCTTGGAGCCAGTTATGGCCATGACAGAAACACGCAAGTGCGTTACCATTGAACTTGGGCTACTTTGGGCGGGTTGTTGTTGCTGTTACTGGTGCTAGTGCGTGTTGCAGCCACGGAAAAATTTCACGGTCAACTTTGAGGAAAATGACAAGTGTGAACCACATTTTTTGCGACGCCTGCCTCTTGGCCTGAAGTGATGCAAGTGGCGGCTGCTGGCCAACTGGCCGAGTGGGCCAAGAGTCCACCATTCAACGACAGCAGCGACAGCAACAGACCAACATTTTATTTTGACTGGTTTTCTTCTCTTGGCTTTTTTTGTTTTTATTTTTTGCGACCTAATGGGGTACGATGTCTTAGGTGGGCAGTGGCCACTACTGGCCAGTTGGGGAGTTGTCAGGAGGGGGGCCTGGCCAAAAACTCCAAGCGAAGACAAAGCGAATCAGCTGCTGCTGCTGCACATGCAAACTTTGGCAGCTTTGCTATTGCTAGTGCCGTGGCCGTTGGCGTTATTTTTCAGCTTTTCCTAACGATGTTTGAAGGAGGAGGAAAGAAAAAAATATTATTATTGTGTTTTCTGCATTTTAAGATTCGGTTGCACATGGCCTGCTCGCCTGCTCGGATTTTGGCAGTATAAAAGCAGTTGCAAATTGCAAGCTGGCAGCACAATTCGGCGAGGCGTCAACACAGACCCACAGTTCAGTAGTTCAGCCAATAGCTAGCGCACCAGGATCGCCAGGATTAGCAAAATGTACAAGTTGGTAAGTCGAAAAATAAAGGAATTCAGGACAAATTAGCTTAGGGTTATTCTTACTAACATTCAGGTCCTGGTAGAAAATTAAGAATTCCGTATTAGGATAATTGTTTTCCTTTGAAATTGTCTAAATATATTTACTTAAATATTAAGGAAGAAATTTTTCATTTAACATACTCTTAATATTATAAATTCTCCTTTAAAAGGTGGTGTTCTTCGCTCTACTTGCCGTGGTGGCCGCCCGTCCGGGTTACCTGGATGCTGATCCTTGGAGCCATAGCTACGCCGCTCCGGCCATCATCCACGAACCCGCTTTGGCCAAGGTGGGCGCCATCATCAAGACCATTCCCAGTGCCGTCTCCCACCAGAGCATCAGCCAGGTGCACAGCTCGGCGCACATTATCCAGCCAATTGTGGCTCCTGTGCTGAAGACCTACGCCGCTCCTATCATCAAGACCTATGCGGCTCCGGCTCTGCACACGACCCTCCTGTCGCCCGGTTGGGCTGGACACGGCTGGGCCCCGTCCTGGTAGAGGTCCTGCGGATGATGTCTTTGCGTGGGCTAGCAACTACACAGATACCAGATACTACCCCCACCCAAACCGAAGCTAATTCGTTCTCCTTATCCCGCTGTTTTGTTTTTTTTCTTACACATTATTTCGACTGATGTAAATAAATCCATGTTTCATGCTCAGAATAATACAGTTGTCTTTTATCTTTAAAGTTTAATATTTTATTGTTCAAACCCTTTGACATGGTTGGTTTAAATAGTGGCCTCACTTTGGCTTTGTAACCACAAATCGTGACAATATAATTTAAATTTTTGAACGAAATTTTGCCACATTTTTAACGATGCTTGCAAAATGTTTATATAACTAACAATAACTGTTAGCGGAAAAGAGTTCAGACTTCAAACGACTACAAAGTTGTTTAAAAAATGCTCAGTTAAAAAATATTAGAGGTTATATGTAAAATAAATTAGTCATTATAGTAGATAGACCGTTGCTTCTATAGCGGTTGGATTTTCACATCACTCTATAACAATCGTCATTAAACTGTCATAACTATAGTTTCTGCTACATATAAATATCTTTAGTATCTAAGTCATGTCTACAAAGTCGAATCTTTTTTTTTTAATAAATAAATTTTACGAATTTAGACACATAATATTATAAATAGTTTTCTTATTCAGGATTTATTATTAAAACATAAGGATTATTAAAACTTTATGTGCATTTATGATTAAAATGTATGCCAAAAGCTATTTAAAGGCAGTGAGACTTGGGAAACTATTTCAAGCAATGTAAAACCTTATATATATAGCCTAGTTATAGCCTAGTTATAGCCTAGTTGATTGCATAATTCTTTATGACTCCATTCAAAGTCTGTGAAGTTAATTGAGCAGAACGTTAGGTTGTCTTGAATTTATGATAATTAAACAAAGACTAAAATCCCCAAGATACCCAGGTTAAGTCAACAACAAATATTTTTTTTTATAAATCACATTTTACTCGCAATTAAACTTTATTTACAATAGGAATCGCAATTTTTCTAACCATCCAGATCGCTCGTCAGAGCCCCCAATAGACCTCCAGTTGCCCGAATTACCAGCCGGCATTGTATACGACGGGGGAGGCGGCGGCATAGCTGGTGTGGACCACAGGAGCAGCGGCAGCATAGGTGGAGTGGACAACGGGAGCAGCGGCATAGCTGGTGTGGACCACGGGAGCGGCAGCGGCATAGCTGACCACCGGGGTGGACTTCACCACAGGCGCCACGATGTCCTCCACGACATGCGCCGAGCTGTGGACCACCGACTGGCTCTGGTGGGAGACCGAGGTGGGAATGCTGTTCACCACGGAGCCCACTTTGGCCAGAACCTGCTCCTGGACGTAGGTAGTTGCTGGGGCGGAGTAAACCAGAGGAGACTCATAGAGATGGCCAGGACGAGCGACAGCTACGGCAAGGAGAGCAGACAACACCACCTGGAGGATAAGGGAAGATCGGGAGTTAGATATGTCTTCCGGGAAGGATTGATTTGAGTTCACTTACCAATTTGAACATGTTGAAGGATTTTTGTTTCTTGGTCTGTGTTGTGCTGCTGAAGCGAACAAAGTTGACTGATAATGGGACAACCGAAATTGGTGTCTTATATATGCTTAAAAATATTGTTCATCGTCGCGCTCACGGCGCCGCTGCAAAAGCCGCAAAGTGTGGTTTAATTAAAACATTTACGAGCCGGCGTTCAGTGCTCGATCAAAACGAAATGAAATGAAATGAGTTGTATAAATTTGCCCTCGCTCGGACAATAAAACATGAGACTTGCAATTGGTCACTTCGAGACCCAAACCATGGCTGAAACCGAAAACCAAAAGCTCACGCACTGCACGCTGACCCTGACTCACGCACTCAAAGTGCAAGTAATGCAGTCGCGGAGGAGTCCCCCAGCCTCTAATGGCAGTCAAGAGGGCCTAATGGCCCAATTATACACCGAGAAAATTGTTTATTTACTTAGTGATATTTTTAAAGAATTTTAATGATGAAAAATAGGTTATTTTTTAGTGAGTTTGGTTGGGTTTTCAATTGGAAAGAGGTGGTAACCTTAACCAAAGAATTTGTTTAGCAGCTACAGTTTCCAGGTCTAGGATTTTTAACTTGAGAAAATAATATTTGATTTCGTAATTTCTACCCTGATTCAGAATATATAACCTTAAGCAAATCTCTAAAAATTAGGCAATGAATTTTTCCATTAGGACTTTTGGAAAATTAAATTGAAATTTTGGGTTAAAACTCTTGTACAATATACTCTTATGTAGGGTGTCTTCAAAATAATCTACATTATGATTTATTGCCCATGAAATACATTTATATTTATGTTAAGCATATTACGTTTCCGCAAAATTGTGTAAGAATCCTTAAACATATATAAAACGGAAACGAAACAAAGATCTAATTACAAAGAGAATTTATTTAGTTTTCTACCGCGATTTCTGTAATTGATCTTGGCTTATTTTCGTGTGTACTCCAAGCTCTTGGCAGCGCTTGTCTCCGCCGAGCCGTCCACCGACGCTAATTGCTTATTGATCGCCGACCAGAATCTGATATGGGTTTAATTCCAGCTCGAATTGTGCGTCAATGTCGGAAGGTCACAGCCCGGTGGCTGGCGTCGTATAAAAAGATTACGGCTGCCGGGCAATCGGCAACAGTTCTCGCAAGAAACTCAATCTGAACACTCGCTTTCCAATCCAGTCAATACAGACCAAGCCCATTTCCAAAATGTTCAAGTTGGTGGTATTGTCTGCTCTGCTCGCCGTAGCCGCTGCCCGTCCCGGTCACCTGCTGGAGTCCTCCCCGCTGGTCTACGCCGCCCCGGCCACGACCATCGTCCAGGAGCCCGTGCTGGCCAAGGTGGGAGCCGTGGTGAAGAGCGTGCCCACTGCCGTGAGCCACCAGAGCCAGTCGGTGGTCCACAGCTCGGCGCATGTCGTCGAGGATATCGTGGCGCCGGTGGTGAAGTCCACCCCGGTGGTCAGCTATGCCGCTGCCGCTCCCGTGGTCCACACCAGCTATGCCGCTGCTCCCGTTGTCCACTCCACCTATGCCGCCGCTGCTCCTGTGGTCCACACCAGCTACGCCGCTGCTGCTCCCGTCCTGGCCAGCTCCTATGCCGCCGTGGCCCCCTACGCCCATGTGGCTGCCTCCTCGCCGCTGACCTACACCGCCACCGGTGTGTGGTAGAGCGCTCCCAGTCCCACTCCTCCAACCCCTGCCAGGTGACCAGGATGCATCGCTGGACGGTTTTGTGATACGAATTTTAAATAAATACATGTTTTGCTTCGAAAATTGCGCGAAGGTGTTTTCCTTTCTATCCAGCTTGACTTTCAGCCCATTACTCTTGGTTCATGGGGGCTAAAGATTGCACTTTTCGGGGTGGTGTTACTTAAGGACCTTTTATGTTTTTTAAATATTTAAAGGCAACTCACAAAATTAAGACTAAAGAGAATTTAGTTTTAATGTTTTCCAAACAGAAATATATAATCTTAAATCTTATATTTTTAATAAATAAAAATATATAAAATTAGATTTAGTATCTATAGTTAATTTTAGGGTATTTACAGCTTCAGCAAGGAAGGCTTCAATTTCAATCTCGTTCTGTGATCAGAATGGAAAATGATTCCGTAAAGGCACTGCTGGCTGGTCTTGCCTAGCTTTCTATGCTGAAAGTGTCCTGGTTCATTGCCCCCTGGCACGTACCTACTTCCTGCTGCAACTGCTCCTTGGCTAAACACTGGACATATGCCGAGCGCACCTCGCATGTGGGTGACAAATAGACATCCCGCTGGCTAGGAAATGGCTGGCATTGTCGGCCAATGAACTCTTGTTTTTATTGAATAATATAGAAACGAAGGCGTACTATTTTAAGTAATTTATTTGATTAAACTTATTTGGACTTACAAAATATTTATAATGGCTCTAATTCTTATAGATATAGCTTGATATAAGAGGCAGGTTTACATCGAGCTTCTCAGCTAGGTTCGCTATTGGCGTTAGAATGGATTTCGCCCAGTCAGCTGGAGCCCCGAAATCAATCATGGTTTGATTTACAAACCGCTTCTCGATCTCATGACGATTGTGGACATAGCCGCAGGTGCAGTGGAAACCCAGCCAGAGGCAAGCCAATATCTGGAAAGAGTTTTATATTATATTTCAGATATTTAGCTAATTTATATATAATTAATTTTTTCTTCTTACAACTTTCCACAGGTAATCCATTTGTGTTGTTAGCTCTAATCGAGTTTATTAAATGCAATGAAGGCAGCGGTAGAGAAAAGGCTGCTTTTATAGAAGAAAACTGAATTTATTTCTAGGGACACTTGCACTTGGTGCACAAGTGCACTCAAGTTTTATAAAATCGTAACTCAAGCCAGCAGAAGGTTTCTCAGAAAGAAGGTAACTTTATTTATAAGACAGACTTTCTGGCAGTTGTTAGGCTGAAATCGAATGGTCAACAAGAACATAAATACCTTAAATTTACTTTTATTTATTTAGTTCTTATCTTAAAATTCTTTGTACTTTTCATTTAATCTTAAGCTAAGGTCTTAGATTTCAGGGAGTCTTAGGCAAAGCTTCTATTATATGATGAACTCCTGTTATTTCTGTTTACAGATACTCATATTGTTTATTTAATAAAAATACGTAGTAATTTCTCGGAAACGAAGCAAGGATTATCCAGAATGAAAGCATGTTTCTTGCTGTAGATCTACCGACCTTGGCTTGAGTCCAATTTTCGATTCCATTGACTGGCAATTAGAAGCATAACCCTTGGTTCTCCCGCTTCCCAAAAGCATAAAAAAAGCCAAGAAAAAATGCCAGGTGAGTACGTGCGACTAATGAGTCCGCAATGGCTGCGAGTGAGTTGTGAAATGAAACCAAGAGTGCGAGGCCGAAAATAAGTGAAATAATGAGTAGGAGCGGTGGAGAATTGGCCGCGAATAATAATCTGGTTTACGGAGGCTTGGAGACTCGGAGACAGCGGCCAGAATCCGTTCAGGCACGTTCGACTTATGGCTTATTGTCTCCGCCTCGATGGCCAAGAGCCATCGCGGTGGTGCGTGTGTGCGGAGTTACCTGTGTGTTACCTGTCCTATCTCTGTGTGTGGGAGCTGCGAAAGTGAAGTTCACGTATAAAAGCCATTGACAGTCCCTCAGCTCAACACATTCGAAGTCTGTCTCCCCTTGCAGCGACACAAGTCGAAGAAGTAACCCATTACCAATATGTTCAAATTGGTAAGGATCCGTGCGACACCAGCAGCCCGGATTGGATTACTCTAACCCTTTCTCTTCCCCCAGTTCGTTCTCGCCGCTCTCCTGGCCGTGGCCGCCGCCAAGCCCGGTCACCTGGCCGCCGCTCCTCTGGTCTACAGTGCCCCTGCCACCACCCACATCGTCCAGGAGCCCGTCCTCGCCAAGGTTGGAGCCGTGGTGAAGAGCGTGCCCACCGCCGTGAGCCACCAGAGCGTGACCCAGGTGCACAGCACTCCCTTCGTCGAGGATGTGGTGGCTCCCGTGGTCAAGACCACCGCCGTGCACTCCGCCCCCGTCGTGGCTGCCGCTCCCATTGTGAAGACCGTCGCCCCTGTCGCCTACTCCGCTCCCCTGGCCTACTCCGCCGGCCCGGTGGCCACCTACTCCGCGTATCCTTCCTACTCCGCACCTCTGACTTACTCCGCGCCCGTGGCCTACTCCTCGCCGGTGGCCTATGCCGCCCCTGCCCCCCTGCTGCACCACGCTCCCCTCACCTACGCCGCCAGCGCCTGGTAAAAGCCATCAACGAGAACGAAAGAATTTGAGCGAAAAAATATAAATAAAAAACGAATTAAAGTCAACTAAATGTGAATGCCAAATAATGTGTTTACAAAGGGAAGGGATTTAATGAGACAGTTTAAAAAACAATAACCTTTTCATGACTTGAATTTATATAAGAGTTGATATTAAGCTTCCAGTTTCGGGCATACTTTCAATGTGAATAATGCCTGAGAAGGGGTTCTCTAGAATTCCACAAGAACTAAAGATATACAGGAAGAAACCTGCTGTTTAGTACATATTCTAATTTAATATTCAGTTTAAATATTGATAATCTTTTCAATCAAGATTTGTTCGATATTTACTTGTTAACTTAATAATACTTTACCGGATTCTATAAAGCCTATCAACTACAGATTGTACACTTTCGCAACTGCAGAAACAATTTAAATTTTTTAATTTAAAATTTTGTCATATCTCTGCCTAAACTGTATCCATATAAGTTGATAGAAATTTATCTTTAAAAGTCCTCTTTGTGAGCTTATTTTTAATTAATAAAATTTTGTTTTTATCAAGTTAAAGTGGGTCATTTTACTCTTTAAAGGATTCAAAGAACGGTTAGTATATTTATTATGGCTATGTTATTAACAAAATCTTTTCAATCCCTTTATTTTGAATATAATACAAAAGAATCATTATATTTCAGTTATTGGAAAGTAAACTTTTCCCTCATTGATTGTTCAAAACTATTATTTATTATTCAAATATTGATAGCTTTAAATCTGAATTATTCAGAATATCACGGAATACATTTTTGGTTTTATTTTTACGTAAGCTTGTGCCTGACCTTTAGTGTGAATTTTCAAAAGAAGTGACTTTAGATATTGGAAAATAAAGAAAATTGATGAAAGCATAAATGCAGCATGAGATGGGTCTACTTCAGGTAAATGTCAGGATAGCTAGCTCCGTTCCAGACCTCAGGACCATACCAGCCTGCACTGCTGCCGGCATAGCCCAGGGGAGCGTAGGAGATTGAATGAGCAGGAGCATATGCCGCCTTCAGGAGCGGAGTGTGGTCCACAATGGGACGCCAGTAGGGACGCTTCTCGTGCACCACCGTGGAACTCTGATGAGAGACGGCGGCGGGCAGGGCCAGGTGTTCGTATCCCACAACACTGGGAGCGTATTCCACGGCCTCATAGCTGGGCAAGTAGCTGGGACGAGCCTGGATCAGGACAGCAAACAATCCGCAAACAAGAAATACCTATAAAAAATATAGGGGATATTTCTTAGGGAAAAACTCCTATAAATATTATTTGAGGCAACTCACAACTTTGAACATCTTCGCTGGGTGAACTCTGCAACTATGTTTGGCAGTTGAAGAAGTCACTGGGGTTTTATACAGCCCCCGAGTCAAGGGAATTAGCTTCTTTACGTTAGAATTGGCACAAACAATCGAGCCATCATCCAAAAATTGTGTCTGTCTGATGTATTTTTTTCGCTCAGCTCGTGGTTTTTTGCGTTTTTCCTCTACTGAATTCCCAGGCCCAGATGGCTCATTAGTGACCCATTTGGGCGGAACTGAGCGAGCAGTTTCGGACCAAGTCGAGGCTGTTGCTGAGGCTGAAAGTCGCAGACAAGCCAAGCTCTTACCTGGCGGCGGAGTAGCACCCACACCCACTCCCAATCCAGTTCCAGCTTGGGTTCCTGGCTCATTTCTTCTACTTGACTGGCCCACGAAAATGTGGGACAGCCAGGCTGAAGCCATTAGCATAACTAGCAGCCTACAAAAACTCTTTTCGGCCTTTTTTCCCCGCCTGACTGGGTTTTCCTCGACTATTTCTGGGCGCCACCAACGCAACGAGCATCAAACGCCACATGTCGTCGCGTCGGTGGCTCATTTTCCCAACTTTGATTTAATTAACCCACCAAAGACTCCCAGCCCATTTGAAGCGACCTTGGCTCTAATTTAATTAAGAAGAAAAACACGAAAAAAAAGAAACAGAAGCACAATGAGCTTGTTCAGAAGCAAGACGCTGACAGGCCCCGAAACGATTTAATCATTGGCCAAGTTGCTCTCATTGTTGCCGCGGCTGCTGCAGAATGCCATTGTTGCGGGATTTGGTCCACTTTGGCTTCTGGCCAAGCACAGCCCATGTCTCTTTGGCTTGAAAGTGTAAATCAGCCGAGTGTTTAGCAGTGGTTGTCATAAATCTTTGACTGGCACTTACCGCCGGGTGTAATATTTCCAGTTGCAGAAATGGAAACCGAGCTAAAGAAAACATAAAATAAATAAGTAAACTTAGCAACAAGCTGCTCACTTGGCTTTTAAGCCAATTCTACTTTTTCTACTGGAAAAAATCATAAAATCTCTGAGAAAAAGAGTATACTTTTAAGCTGGGGCCTTTAATTAAAGCTTGAACTCTGAGCTTTGAGCAGCTTAAACCAGCTTTAGGCTTAAACTTAACCCATGCTGGCCCTTGCGGTTAATTAACCACAAATGTGAGAACAGCTGAATTTCTTCGAATCTATTAGGCCCAACCAAAAGGAGCCAGTAAATACTTCAATCAATTTACTTAAAGACTTTAATACGGATTAAATTGGTGGCTTAATTGTATAAGGAAATAAATGTGTTGGCAAAGGAATCAAGCACAGTTCCATAAACAATCTCCTAGTTAAAAATATTGACAAATGGACAAGCGTTTCTAATAGTTTGGCTAATAGAAATTGACGGTGTCCATTGGGACTGGTCCGAACTCAGCTCGAGTCTGCATTTGTATCTGTATCTTTGAGGTTGTCAGCATGAAACATGCAACTTAATTAGTTTCCAGTAACCAGAGGTAGCAACACTTTAAGCTGGCCTTATCTGAATGTTATCGGGGCGACGCGGTGCGACTTGGCCAGGCCGAAAACAGCATTGAAAATCGCTCATACGCCATGTAATTAGATCTGTAATAGCCACATCCGCCTCCAGGCCTAAGCGTTTGGGAAATGCCTCGTTTTGCGACCAGTTCTTGTGTCTGCGCCTTTTTTGTGGGGCGTGTGATCTGCATTGTCTTATTAAATTTAATGACTGAATTATACAAAGCTCGACGCACAAGCAACCATTTTTTGTCGGTTGCAGCTCGGAAACAACTTCCTCGATTGCAGAGAACTCCCAGCGGAGTTTATCCGGAGTGGTTGTTATTCTCAAATCGAATTCGTTTTGGCGCTGTTTCTGGTTTCTTATAGTTTTCTCATTTTTTTATGTAATTTACGTACATGAATTTAATGTTTAGCTGCGGCTATCATTAAGTCTAATTGACTTTTTATAGTTATCGCCTGTTCTCAGCTTATTGCTGCTTTTGTTTGTGAGAAATCCGAAGCAGAGCGAACTTGATCATGGCTAGGAGTTCATAGAGCGCGACTTAGGGATGGCAAAAATATCTCAGAGTTGAGATGCGTGACTTGGCTGTAGGGGAAAGTAAAAATTTAAGACTTTAAGCTAGTAAATGCTCTTTATTTTATTTAGTAGAATTTCTGATACCCATCTTTAGAGGTCAGAAGGTGCCCAGGCAGCAGCAATTCTCGTGACTTAATTTCTTGCCACCTCTGATTTAGATATAGATACTGCCCCCACAGGTGTGTGCAATCATGCTTGGGATCTCGCCCAGTAATTTGATTTGAGCTCAAGTTCAGGGTGAGTAACCACACAAGTCACCGAATTGCTCTAGAACAATCGCCGATCTGGCAAACAATAAGTGGTGGCAAAAAGTGAAAGTCAAATTAGATGCATTAGAACCTACTGAAATTCGCCAGAAATAGCTACTCCTAATTCTCAAGAGGGGAGTAAGAGGGGCAAGCGCACCCACACGAGAACTAAATTCAATTAAAAAGCACTAATCGAGACACAAATAATTTGGACAGCCCCTCGCATAAATCTCCGCAACTGGGAGTCAAGTCAAGCGATTTGCATACAATTTGGCGACACACAACTTTAATTTACGAGCGCCAAAGGGGGCGTGACTTGTTCAACATGCAGACTTTTTTCATCGGTTTTTGAATTTTTATTGTTGCAAGCTGCCGAGCTGCGATTTAACTACTTAATTATGAAGCAGATTTCGGTATATTTGCATTGACAGCCCGAAGAGGCCGAGAGCGCGAGCACACTCACTGAAGCTGTCAAATGATCTGTGACCAAAATAGTTTATACAGGCAGCAACAAAAATTGGTATTAGCAAAACATGAAACAAATGCTCTACGTGCCAAGAGCCGCATTGCGCAATGTCCCCGCACAAAAAGAACTTCAAAGCGAAATGAAACCAACTTTTGCAAATGATAATTGTTGGCCCAACCTCGAGCTGAGCTCAGCTCAGCCGAAGGTAAAGCAGCCAGCAGTAGTCGCGGAAGGGAGGAAAAAGGGGGCTGGATGGGGCTAATCCACCTTAGCGCACTTTAATTCCATTAATGAAAACTTGGCTCTCTGTCGGCGAGTGTGTTTCCATGGCTTTTCACAGTGGTGGCTGTGTGGAAAAGCCAAGCATTGATTGGTACCCTAGGAAAATAATCACGGAATGATATTTGAGACTCATTAAAAAGATATATGTACTTGCGGGCAAAAATCTTCAACGGAATGTGGCAAGTACTCTATAATTATAACTAAGTTTGATTTCTAAATGTCAAGAGAAGTATGCACTAATTAAGTATATTAGTTATTTTGCTGCATAAACCACAGAACTTATGACTTACAGATATTACTTATTTTAAATGTAGCATTGACTAAAAAAATAGTGAGAACATCACATCCATTAGAACTAGATTGAGACATTTAACAGTTTAATATTTACTTCAATTTTTCCAGAAAAAGCGTGCTTTAATAAAAAAAAAATAAATATTAAAGGCCTTTTATATTTTATTTGTTCTTTATGTTCACTCCAAATACCAAAGTGTTCGTGTCCGTCTTTCGGAAAAAGTAGCGATCGCAGATTATTGATTATTCTAATATCAATTTACTCTGGATATACCTTAAACTCTTCAGACTGCAGTTACATTACTTTATCTTAATAATATGATTTTTCTACTATGTTCCTACTACATTAACTAATTTCCCAGAAATATTCCCAGGGTACCTAAACCTCCTTAACCTTTCTAGGAGTCTCGACTTTTTGCTGGCCATTGTTACAGTTTCGCGCTTGGCAGTTGTCGCGCTGCTGTTGCTCTCTGGTTATTAATCATTATAAAACCGTCTAATTGTCGTAGTATTCGCTATAGTACACTGCTACTCTGGTGTAATATGCACGACATTGTGACAAAGACTGGGGTAAGCACGACCTTGACCGCTTAGCTTAGCAGCGTCCAACATGTGGTATACTTAATACTTAATTGGCCACACTCGAGTCACAGCCAGTCACAGATGGGAGCCATGCCATGCTATGCAAATTGCGAACCGCCCAACCGACAATTATGTAAAACTATAACAAATTAAATAATAACTTTTTGCGGTCACAGGCTGGCCTAATGAAATGCAAGTGAGCCGAATTAATCACCTCTGCTCTATTTACGAATTTGGCATTCCAGAGACCGGCCCCCTTGTGAAATTTCCTTAGCAGACAAATTTCAGGTCCCGGGACTCGACGACTATTTCTCCAGAAAAATCACATAAATCAAGAGGTGGGATACAGTTTTGAGCTAAGCTCTATTGAGTCGAGTTAGAGCTCTGGAAAATTGACGGCTTTTAATTTCGACTTTTGAATGATTTGTTGGCAATCAAAGAGTTTTGGGCGTCGCTTGGGAAATGCGAATTGGATGGATATTTCCCAATGGCAGGCATACCTCCAATATATATGTATATCTATGCAATTGGGAGGCCATTAAAATGCAATTACACTAGACCACTAGTAGAGCTGCCATCGAAACCAGGGCCGGACCCAGCAAACAGAGTGGGTGGCTGCTTTGGTCTTGTGGTTTTCGGCAGGTCGCCCGCCAGATCGATCGATAGCCACGCAATTTGGCATCCTGTGTCCAGTGTCAATCAAGCCGCCTTCGATTTAGATTTATGCGACAATTTGGCCAGCATTTGCATAACGCACCGGGTCCGGGGTCTGAATCACGAGGTGTTGGCTCTGGTGAAGGGTTCCGACTTGGTTTCACTCTCGCTGAGACTAAGCCCCGTTGATATGCAGATTGTCTCCCAATCAGCGACGATGCCCAGGGTCAACGCCACACACACAGAATTGTCGCCATCGTAATTGTTTATTGATTTATGTGTCATAAACTTTAAGCCGCGCTTTGTTCGTCGCCCTGGGAGACAGAACTTTAGGTTTGATACAAAATTCGGATCAAAACATTTTGATTCCAAGGCCCGTAACAAGCATTTTGCAATTCTTTTCACGCCTCGTGTTCTCGGCAGATCTTGTGATATGATCATAGGAATTAAGCATGGCTATTAGGAAATCTGGCAGGCCATTCCAAAGCCAGTAAATATGATTTACCTCTGTTTCCAATTGATTTCTCCACCCAAGTTACGCATACGCCGTGTGTGCGCGCGATAGCAAATCAGTTAAAAAATTAATGCATGCAAAATACAGTCAAAGCAGCTGCAGCAAACTGACCGACCAACTGCACCATTAGCTCGGCCAATCTCCAGGCTGTGTTTGTCAGTTATTAAAGTGAGTAATTTTTCACGGACCGGAGCCCGAGTTTATTTGGTGCGTGGAGAGGCAGCTCCGATTGATCATTTGATCGTTTGCCTGTGAGCAACAGCATTTTCCACACCTACGGATCTCTATATCAGTAATGAGCTGTCACTCAGTCAGTCAGCCAGTCTGCTGGTCAAGCTGATTGATAATCAAGTGCGTGCCTGGCTTTTAGAAAGGATTTGCAGATCAGTAGTTGGAATAAGAGATATGTTTAATGGGTTTATAGGCTTTGGATAGAGAAAATTGTGCGTTCTATGAATTAGAGCATTTTTGCATTTGAATATTTATATATATTGATTATAATCAATGGTACTATGACACTACAATGTTGGCTTCGTTGAAGGAAAGAGACCATATATCCTGAGTGGTTGAAATTTTTTCTGTAGAGTGTATGGTCACACTAGGTTTTTTTAAATTCATGGCGTTAAAATGTCCTTTACATTCATTCATGAATTTTTAATTTCCTTTCGTTTATTATTATTTTCTTAGTGAGAGAAAAATGAATCCAATTAAAGAAAGCAGTGTTATAACTATATATAATTAATTGAATTGACGCTGTACAATTTTAATAGATTTATAATAAATAATTTAAAAGACTTAAATAATTGTATAGTTGTAAGTAAGAACACCGTACTTGTTCATAGTAAATTGCCCAATTAACAGCTAAAGAATATTTGCAAGTTATATTTTTGCAAAAACCAGAATTAAAATTGCCATTTTCTCAGCTGGAAACCGGTGGAAAACAATTGTCTATTTCCCCACCGACATGAATGGAAATATAAAAAATTTCCGTTAGAGCAAATGCCGCCGCTTGGAAGCCAACAATAGTTGACGAAAAAACATTGCAAATTGAATTAAATGCCCATAGAGGTTTTCCATGAAATGCGCTGGGACTGGGACTCTGGCCTAAGCCGAAACCGCCGCGTGACCGATCGCGACTGATCTCTTTCGCGATCTGCTCGCTGGTCGGCAAATGCACAAAGCTTCGGGCGTGTTTCTGCGATTTGCTCTCCCTCTCTTTGGGCCAAGATTTGTCAGAATATTTCTCATGTTGCGGGTATAAATACGAGGGCAACACGAGACGTCTAAGCATAACACATTCGACTACTCAAGAAGTCAAAGCAACCCACAACAAAGCCAGCAAAATGTTCAAACTGGTAAGGCCGCAAGGGATAACCAAAAGGATTATACGAAACGATTTTGTGCTCCCTAGATCGCCCTCATCTCTGCCCTCTGCGCCGTGGCCAATGCCGGAGTGATCTCGCCCTACAGCCATGGCTATGGACTGGGCTACGGCGCCGCCCTGGCTCCGGCCTACGCTCCTGCCGTGATCTCGCACGCCCCGATCATCAAGAGCTACGCCGCCCCCATCGTGGCCCACCCAGTGGCCACTTCGTATGCCAACACCTACAAGGTGGCCACCAAGGCCATTCCCGTCGTGCACGCCGCTCCCCTGGTCCACGCCGCTCCTCTGGTCCATGCCGCTCCTGCCCTGCACACCACCTCGACCTACCACGGCGGCTATGGCAACTACGGATACGGTGGACTGGGATACGCCGGCTACGGCGGTCTGGGATACGCCGGCTATGGTGGACACGGATACCTGCACTAAGGATCTGATCGTACAGAAACCAAGCCCCCGTTGACGACCCCTGGAAGTGGATAATTCGCATTTTGCTGCCGTCAAAGTGTTGAATTCGCATGTGCATTTCGTAGTCAGAGGCAGAAAAACAAAACCTTGAATTGTGTACAAATTTCAAAACCCTCAAAATCCCCAAAACAAAACCAAGAACTCAACTAGAGACAGAGACAACTAGAGAACTAAGGACATCTAGACGGGAGGCGGCGAGAGCGAGAGATTGAAGGAAGGATCAAGTTTCGTTGATTTTGCTACAAAGGTGAAATTCCCTGCCCTTGTGGCCTCGACACTTTCTGTAAATAAACGATAAATGACTCTAAAAACTAAGCTATTATGGGTTTAATTTCTTAAAAGAATATTAAACATTTTGGGGTAAAATAATGCCTACTTAAATATGGAAAATTAGAAAAATAGTTTGCAAAGGATATGTATTCGCATATATGCAATATCTATGTATTCGCATTCTTAATTCCACAGATGATTTTTAGAAAGGTTTTATTAGTTTTAGAGTAAATATCAGCCTAATACAATACTGACATATTTTTTCATTAATATTTTTAGTATTTTACTTAAGGCATAAAGTAATGAAAATTATAGTTAACATTTTTAAAAGCATTCTGGATTCATAACAATATTCTGAATAGTATTGTATTGTATTTATTTTATTTTTCCTTTAATAAGTAATATTTTATGAATTTTTTGATTTGTTATTTAAGGGTCAGAAATTTATTGCAATGCATAATTTAGTTATAAATCGATCTTTGCATACAATTCATTATAAAATGCTGATTAAGTTCAAACTCAAGCCTTCTACAATTTATCCGAGATCGATCGAATTACTAAGCCGCTTCGTCACGAACAATTCACACCCAAACACCTGTTGGAGTTTCCATCACCGAACTCCTAAATCACTGCCGCTATTTCCACGATTTTCGACTCCCATTCAGCACTTCAATTGCACTTCAAATTAATTTTAGCGACTTGAGAAACTGGCTCGATTCATATCGGCTGCCGTCAAGTGTTTTGAAATTTTCAAATGAAAATCAAAAGAGAGAAAAACAAAATAGCGAAAAAATTGTTTTATTGCAACGCCTAGTCCGAGTGGCCACTCCCCCGCCCCCCGGCAATTATCAATGCGGGGAAACGAAAGACTCAAGCGACAAACGCGTGCGGCCGTCGACAGGTTGACCGGGAGCAAAAAAAAGGGGGAAAAGTGCGTTGAAATATCTTTTTATTAATGCCCGGCCAAATGTCTCAGCTAAATGCTTTTTGCCTGGTTTCGCAAGTGAAAAATTGGCGCACATCAAGCGCTGGTCAGAAGTGAATTGAGCCACTTAATTACCTCTTTAGCCGCCTAGCTGATCCTGGCCACGCATAATTCATGCGAAAATTGAAAAGTCTTGTATTAATATTTGCCCGCTGGCGAATGGGAAATCGATTTATGATTTTATTTAATTTATTGTGGTTTTTTAGGCGAGTGGAAATGCCGCGTCGAAGGGTGGGGCTGGCTAACTATAATTCGAAGCGCGCAACGTAATAATAATAATAATAACAATAAGCCATTGTTGGCGGCTCTTCGACCTTGACAAAGTGCACAGCTCAATTCGCCGCAAGACAAGTTTAATTCGTCTCAGTTCAGTGGGGAATAAATTATGACGCCGGATCATAAACCATGTCATAATTATGTTTTGTCGTGAGCTTACAACGACGACGACATTCGACTTCGGTGCCGTTAGTCAGTCAAGCGATAATTTGGCAACAGCCTTCGCAGACTCGCAGACTCGCAGATTCGGAGATTCGCAGACAAAAGGTGGGCCAAGCTTCTACTTCCTACATTCCCCCATTCCATTGAATATTCATTCAAGCCCGTCCGCCGAGTGACACTAAGTGTATGCACTTCGTGGCAGGTGCTCTCATGGCACAAATGCACCGGCTCTCAGCGGATTCCCACAACCTCGTAACACACACGCACCTGCTGTTGTCTCTCCTCAGTTTTTGAGTGGAAATCCCCAGCTTAGCTCCACGCGTTTTCCCTTGAGTTTTTCCGGTTAGCCCGAGAGTATGCTAAGCTTCATTGAATTATTCAAGCGGAAAGTGGTTTGCTACTGCTTCTGCTGTGCATTATTAACAAGCCATTGACTCGGCACAGGGCAAGGACCTCTCGCAGGATGCATGCGGATCCAGCAGCACTCGTTTCAGCCCCGGGCACTGCAATTAAAACGTGCATTGAAATCGGACTCCAGCCAGAGAACACATGATTCCGAGCAGAGATGGAAACTTAATTTCAAATGGTCAAACCATTTCCCGGGAAAGCTAATCCCTGGCCGCAGGAACTGCACGTACTGTGGAAATGCACACGCTTTCACTCGACCTCGACCAGGGACATTGACTCCTCGGGAGCAAGAGCCACCCACTGCTGCCTGCTCTTAATTATTTTCTTGTTGTTTGTAAAAGGGAATTGCAGCCGATAATCTACTGCAAGAGTGCCAGGGAGCGGACATCAGATGTGGCCTTGCACTGCCCTGAGTTCGTTGACTGTACACACTGCGTATGAGCAATATGGAAGGGATTATGGATACTATAAATATCACGAGGCATTTCTATTGATATTCATGGCCATTCTTGGAACAAAGTAAGCTTAGTTTACAGAGGGAAATTGATTCAGTTAATGAATAAATTTTTAATTTAGAAAGATTCCAATATGTATTTGATTCTTCCTAAATTTAAATCGATTTATGTAGCATATTTTCCAGCTTTTGTACACTTAAATTGTTTACCAACCAACTGAGTGAATCAAAACAGCTGAAACTTGAGGAGCTTGCAACAAAGTTTGCTTTTCGTCGGTGGAGGACTCGCATTTATCGCCGCGAAACGCGTGCAGCGATTTAGTACGCATTACATTATATATGATGACGACGATGATGATGGCTCGAGAGCACCTGTTGCCATCGGCAGTGGAGGAGCGCGGAGCAGCCTCTCGAGGAGCTCAAGAGCTGGGCGTGTGCTCCACTTAGCCGCGGCACGGGGAAGTCTTCGTGGAAATGGTGCGCGGTGAGCGATGCTCGGTGCCTTTCGGTTCAGCGAAGGTGAACATATCGATTTCTGATTTAGCCACTTTGTTATGGTAATTTCTCCGGTTTCCCCGGTTTATGGCATGGCCCCTTCCATTGTTTTGTGTTGACAATTTCGATGAGCGCGTGTCGCGCATTTGGCAGTCAATTTAATTGGGCACCCGTGCGGGAATTTCGCCTGTTTACGACAGAGTTTCAGCCTCAGATTTGGTCGCTTTTATGGAGCACGTGTTGCCCACTTTAAGGCTGCTCCAAAGACCCCCGAATAATGCTGCCAACTTTCGGGCTTGCCCCCGCTAATTAAGAGCTTCGCTGGCTTTGTTGGCGGCGGTAATAAATCGACTTTTAACTGGCGTGTGATATTTTGGCATTTATTTTTCGGCAACGGCCATCAATCAGAGTCATAAGGCATAAAAAGGTGCCTGGAACGTGATCGCAATGGGTTGTTGCAACTGCCGACGCGACGGCCGAGAGGCAGTAAAAGTCGCGCTGCACTTGGTAAATGTGATCCATGGATATGGCCAAGTGAAGTACTGTTAATGCTAATGACGCCTGAACTCGGTTGACTTATCTTGGTGAAGCCATCAAAAGGTAGTAGCTTAATCTGAGCCATGAGTAGGGCTTATCTTGGCATTATAAGTTCATTTCACGTAACAAGAATATAAGGGTAGGGAGGTAAGGGAGCTTCTTTTTCTAGGTAGAATTACTCTGAATTAATTAAATTATTAAATAAATATATTTATATTTTTTAAATAACTATATAATTATATTAATTTTAAAGGGTGGAAAACTGCTATAATTTTATTCATAACTCAAATATAACAAATACAGATAACATACTAAGAAAACCTTTATTTTTGTAGAGCTATACTTGTATACTTTGAAAATTGTTCTAGGTAGAACTACTCTTAGTTTAGTACATCATTAAATAAATATATTTTATTTAATATAACTATAAAATTATATTAATTTCAAACAGTGAAAAGCTGCTTTATTTCATTCCTAATTCAAATACAACAAAATCAGATTAAATACAATGAAAGCCTGGATTTTCCTAGAGCTACATTTTAATACTTAAAATATTAAGCTATTACTTAATTAAGAAATCACCCTAATTAATCCATTCGAAGGCTGGCTCATCGTCTGCGTTCCGGTATCTTCCATCAGACTTCCCTCGAAGATGGGGCATTGCAAAACTTGTCGCTTGCATTTGCCGCACGATTCGCTTGTCGATTGCACGTCGTGCGCAGATCCCTTAATGGAGTTTTTACTTTTCGTACCTCCAGTACCCGTACCAGTACTCGTACTCCTCCCCGAAATCAGCATAATGTGGACAACGGTCTTCGGATCGTGGTATATAAACCTGCAATGGTCAACCAAAATCGATTCATTACGTGTGAAAGTGTCGAAGAGAAGTGACTTAATACGGAAATTGAAAACGGAAGAAAACATAACGAGAAAACATGTTACAAATTGTAAGGGCAGCGTGAAAGAAAAGTGAATATTATAATAATTAAAATTTATAATATTTCTAGAGTGTTCTGTTGAGTGTTCTGCTGTGGCTTGGTTCTCCCGTTCTGGGCAGCTTCTTTCATGGCCCATCCACCGTGGGTGTTCCTGTAGGAGTTCCCGTTCCAGTGCCGTTTCCGGTGCCCTCACCAGTTCCGGTTCCGTCCCCCGTGGCAGTTCCTGCTCCTGTAGCTGTTCCTGTCTCGGATACTGTGACTGTTCCTGCCGCCTTTAGTGCCCATCATGGCTATGCCTATGGAGCACCAGCTCCTCCGGCAATCTTTAAATATGCAGCAGCTTATGAGGCACCACAGCCGGTTATCAAGTATTCCCTGGGAGCACCAGTGACCACCACCACCACCACTTACTCGGGATTTGCAGCACCACAAGTGGCTCACTATGCACCGCCACCTGTGGCTCACTATGCCGCTGCACCGCCACCACAATTCCTGGCGAGATTCGCTGCCCCGCCAACCGGTTACCAGTTTGCGGCTCCACCGTCCTACGGAAGATACAAACTCCACTTTGGGTCTCCACCTCCTCATTCTCCAGCTGCTGTCTACGGAGCTCCTCCTCCATCTCTTCATTCTCCCGTCGCATTTAGCTCTCAGGGCTGGTAACTCGAGAAGCTGGGGGCTCATTATGCATAACTATGAATGATAATTTCCTCAAATTAGCAATTAATTAAATCTAAATAATGTTGTTATGCTTCGTATTATCCGCGAGTCGTGAATTTATGCGAAGAACGCGCAGCGTAGCGATTTAATTATGCTTATATCTAAAGCCCATAAATAATTCAAATGTTTTCATGGCTCCAAGCTATATTCGGCATCGCCAATTTTGGTCAAAGGCGAGGCATGACACTGAGAGGGCCCCGGACCCAGACCCAGACGCAGACAGTTCAACGGTTATTAACTCCAACAACGCCTCCTCCTGACCAACTGACCTAACTCAACGTGCGAACGCGAGAGCCAAGCTCCCAGCCAATTGGGTCATTAGATTAACAAGCTTTATAGACACACGATAAACATCTTAATTACACCCCAAGCCAATGGGAAATGGGTCGAAAGACAAATAAATTAAACATTTCCGTGTTAACCGATTGAATAATAGGCGTCTTATTTGCCAGTTAATAAACTGGTTTCCTGTATAATCATTTAAAAATTCAATAAAAATTGTTATAAACTTTTTTTGTTAGTTTTTGAACTTATAATTCCTTAAATTATGCATTAAGGAGTTTATTAAAATTAAAGGTTTTAAATTTTCAATGTAGGGAGGAAAAAAAATATCTGTACAAATTTAAGAAATTGCTATACAATTCTTTAAAAATGTAATATACATATTTGTAATCGTTTCTGATAGTTTTTTGGGCTCATAATTTATTAAATTATGTGGAAAGAATCTATTAAAAATTAAAGTTTTTAAAAGTTCAATGTAAAGAACGAATAAAATATCTGTAAAAAGTTAATAATTGCCTTAACAATCCTTAAAAATTCAATATACATTTTAGTAAACGTTTCTGATAATTTTTGAATTTATAATTCATAAAATTATGCGGAAAGAAATTAATTAAAATATAAGTGTTTAAAAGTTCAACAATAGAAAATCACAAATTATCTGAAAAAGTATAAGAAAGCATTTCTATCGTATTTTTAAAGACAAAGAAATTTTTTTGAATCAACCGAAACTTGAAATTATTTTAAAATTGCCTTAAAAATATAGTAGTATAGAACTATTTGGTGTTAAGTAGATTATATGACTTTCCCTTTTTTTTAATTTCTTTTTATACATCTTAAAATATGTTTGCATCTTTATTATATGGATAGTTGCCGCAGTGCCTTTTGTTGTTCGACATTTTCCCATTTATTAGGAAAGTTTGGAGATTGACCAGTTCAAATAAGTTTCCAGAAACTTCTTAATTTTTTTTTAAAATTAAATATTTGAATAAACATTTTAGCTCAGTGTAATTCAAAATTAGATGCGCATAGATTGTGATTATGCGCCACCGGCTGAGGTCAATCTTCGACGAGAGCTTCGCACCGCGCCAAAAGAGAGCCAATCAAATTCAGTGTCTCGGATCGAGATATAGACAACAATCGGGTCTTTAGCATGCAAATCTCGTAGCACCAAAGTCCTCAGCTTGGGCTGGGGCTAATGGCTTTTATGTTTGTGCGGCATTTCTGGCAGGAGTCACATGACGCTCCGTGTTTAATAAGCTCAAATGCTGTCGACATGCAGAATGGCTCAGAACAGAGCCATAGGCGAGGGGGGCTTGCCAAAAACCCAGAGACAACCCCTTGCGAATACCGAAAGTCACACTAAGCCAGTGATGTTGGTTTGTTTAGTTGCATAGTTTGGATGCCAATAAAAATGACCAACATTGATTTATATGCAAGGCAGCCGTATATCAATATTATCAATAGACAAAACTGCTCGGCAACAGCTTGGCTAAGCCACCAAAAGCCAACAAATAGACAAAGTAAATAAGCAAAGGCAACAAAATGCCAAAAAGCTTCGGCTTGGCCTGCACTCGAGCGTCAAAAACATTCGAAATAAAAGAAGACGGAGAGTGAGAGAGGGCAACAGGTCTGAGAACCGATCGCCCCAACAGCTCCCCAATACGCATATAAAAAGCATCTTCAGCGGCCTCACCAATTTTAATCAGCTGCCACAGCTGCGCCTGCGAACATCAACGAATCGAATACTCCGGAGAAGAAGAGATCGGTAGCTGGATTATATCTATAAAAATAAAATATAAACTTAAGAACAAGAACGGGAAAACAGTGCTGTGACAATGGCCTCCAATGTGAGTGAAAATATTTGTGATAAAATAAAGCAACAATCAAAGGCTTAATCGAACCACTTTCAGTTCTCCTGCCTGTGGATTCTGCTGCTGCAACTGCTGAGCCTGGCTCTGGGCGATGTCTCGCACCTGGAATACTCCATCACGCCCAGCTCTCAGGTGGCCTACTACCATTACCCAGCTCCCAGTAGGCAGCAGCCAGCTCAGAGAGTAGTCCAGCAGCGGTACCAGCAGCTACAGGCTGCCAAGCCACCTCAGCAGTATCATCAGGTGGCCCGCCAGTTCGCCGAGCCCGCCCTTGAGCAGGCTGCCTTTACCCAGGCGCTGACCAGTCAAGGATATGTGTTTGGAGCACCCTCCGCCCCACTCCAGGTGGCCTCCTCAGCTCCTCAGGCTCAGGCAGCTCCAGCTGCCGCCACAGGAAGAGCCCTACCCTCGGCTGTGGATGCCAACTCCCTGAATCTCAAGCTGCCAGTGCCCTTTGGCATTGCTCCCCTGAATGTGGCCCAGCTGCCGCTGCAGGCTGGAGCCCCCTATGCCAGTGTGCCAAGGACCACGGGACTCACCTCGTACGGGACACCGCAGATCCAGAGGCGTTAGCTCTCAATCCTATAGGTCCTAGAATAATAATAAGTTTAACAGAGACGAAGAGAGCCATCCCGACTGATCATCAAACTGCGGTGACTTCTCCTCCTAGTGAATACCACAACACATTGATAATAAACTTGCCATCTAAGCTTAGTTTTCGGTGCGAGCTGTGAGTGCTTTTTTATTGGCCATTTTTCGTCTCATTGCCATCGATGGAGGGAGACTGCATTTGCATAATGTTTTGAAGGTCGCTCAGAAAAGAGGTCTGCTTCCATTGGGTTTACACCTTTCACTCTCCTCGGCTGGGTTAATGGCTGGGCATTTACATACATAGACACACCGATCGGGCCGAGAGATCTCCATCATCTTAAACTTGGCATTGGAAATGGCTGTGAAAAAACACGAGCATCCGAAGACGTTTATTTATGAAAGCCAATTAAAGTCAAGTGTTATTGATCAGATCTGGGAACGGAACTGGGAACAACTGGGACCTGGATCTATATAGATATATGTGGCAGGGGGGATAGAACCTGCTTTCCCGCGAAAACAACAAACAGGAATTCGAATGTGATCTGCATAAATTTGGGTTCCGAAAATCCATTAAAACAAACGGTACTGACGACAGCCAAATAATTCTTAATTCCCAAGGGGGGCATCATCACCTCTGAAGCGGCTCTAAATCAGTTTTGGCGCTGCAATCCAATGAAAAATCTTCGACGAGGAAGTGAGCGGATCGCACCGATCTCAAGTGGAGTGCCGAAGACAAGATGACGATGATGGTGATGATGGGCAGCGATGTATTTCCGTGCTTGACTCACTGGAAAATCGGCGGCGTCATCGGTCGAGAATTTCAGTCCAGAAATTGTCTAGATCTTAACAAGTGAGCGAGAGGTACCACCACCTGTGGTGGTTACCTGCCAACCAAGATTGGATCCATCCGCTGCGAATGCGGATACAGACCCGAGTATACAGTTACATGCGTGGGGCAACTCGATCTTCGGATCGTCGGATCACGTATATATATCTCGCCCTCTCGACTCGTCACCAAAGCGGCCTTGGGATCGTCGTCATCAGCGGATCGGATTCCAGAAGCGGCTGAGGAATGGCAAGCACGGAAATGCTCTGTCTGGTTTTAAGATAATTAATATAATATATGGATTATGAATATTTTAAATAAATATTTTACTTAAATTAAGGTTCAACCTTTTGAGGACTATTTCTTAAGGTTTTTTGTATTTATTTATAACCTTGTAAAACCCCTTTAAAACCACCTTCAATGAATAAGGAAAGTACTCTTCTGCTAAAAGTTAAAACAATGCACATCGCAGAGCCCACAGTTCATCAGATGACGACGATGCTGACCAGGCCAGCACGTGACCGAGAGAGCGGCATCGGCGATGGCTCATTAAGTCCGCAAGCCGGTTTCGGCCACATGATCGCCTCAACTCACTCAGCTCACCTCATTCTCCGCTGGCCAATTAAGCCGGCTCGAAATGATTGAGGCAGCACCATCCAGCGGCACCTCCTCCATCACATCCTGCGGCCAGATGGCGTCAAGGTCAAAGGGCCGACACGAAAGCAAATGAAGCCGCCGCCGCGGCAAGGATGAGAGGGAAATTTACGACCGCCTTTTATTGGCGACTCTGCCGGCCATTAAAAACCGAACTAATGAGACATTTAGTGGGGCGGAATGGCACCGCAGCAGGGAACGGCAATTTTTAATAGCCAATTTGGCTTAGATTGCGTCCAATTCAATGCAAGACGGCACACATTGATGGCCCAAACAGACTGCAAATTACGCATAGACAGCTCGGCCACCAAGGGAGTCTTCGGACTGCATACAAATGTGGATCAGTGCACTCGGAAAATTATTATTAAATATAAATTAAGCTAAAGCCAGAAAATCTTAAAAAACTTCCAAGTCATTTAGTAACTAAAACATTTAGGCAAACTTAAAATTTATTTTTAGAATTATATTTTTTACTAACTATTCTAGGGGTTATGGTACGAATTTCTCCCTGTGCACGCAATTCGAGCGACAACTCGGACAACTTCCGACAACACATTGGGCAATTGAAGGCGGAGCACGTCTTGGCCAAATGGCGATCATGTATGCCGCCTGGCACTCGCCCAGGTGGGCCAGCAGCTGAAGAAGAAGCGACCAAAAACTCGGCTCTGACAGAATGTCCCCCAAAAAACACGGATATGGGCACGAGCTATATAAGCCGCTGAGCTGGCTCCCAATGGACATTATCGCTCAAGAGCTTTAGAAACAACCAACCCCAACCAGCAATATGTACAAGTTTGTAAGTTGAACCGAAGGGATTAGCTCCGGAAAGTAAAGGATTAATTGATTATTTTCTTCATTTCCAGTTGGTCATCGCCGCCCTGATTGCCAGCTCCGCGGCCAAGCCCGGTGTGGTGGCTCCTCTGGCCGCTGCTCCTCTGGCCTACGCCAATGCTCCGCTGTATGCCGCCGGTGGCAGCAGCCAGGTGGATGTCCGCAACAACTATGACGGCACCCTGTCCTCCTACACCACGGCTCCGTTCGAGTTCGCCGGTCCCTACTCCAGCCGCTATGTGTCCGGCATCCCGGCTGCTCCCGCTGTAGTGGCCAAGTACGCAGCTGCTCCTCTGGCCGCCGCTTACTCTGCTCCTCTGGCCGCTGCTCCCTTGGCCGCTGCTCCCTACACCGCCGCCTATGCCGCTCCTTATGCCGCACCCTATGCTGCTCCCTATGCTGCTCCCTATGCCGCTGCCGCTTACTCCGCATACCCGTACGCCTCGCCCTACCTGGCATCGCCCTACACCGCTCCCTTCGCCGCCGCTGCCCCAGCTCCAGTGGTGGTCTAAGGACGCACCTGTAAACCAAGACATCCTCTAGACAATTTCTGTAAACAATCTTGTGATTAAAAAACGAAAAATTAATTATCAATTAGTGCTGTCTTATATTTATTGGGAAATAGTAATAATTGGAATTATTTTGTTTACGAAAATGAGAAATTCATGGCAAAATCATGAATGAATCATGGGTGAATCTTTGTTAAATCTTTTTTTTCCCAAGTTATAGCTATTTCTTCGATAAAAAACAATTTCGATAGTTAGTCTTTCTTTAAGTATTTAGTTTTTCTTTAAAACTAACTATATAAGTTGTGTTGTTCTCTCTTCCCCGGAATTTCTAATAAAAAGCGTAAAACTTCATTAATAATTGCAACGCAAGGAATCCGTCCAAATATTTATATTCTCAATTTCTCCTAAAAGTCAATATTAACATATTGTTTACCAATACATTTTTCTCAAATAGTTCAATTTGATGAAAAAAGTATTTAGTAAATCCTTTTACAGAGTTATCACTCTAGTGATCATTTATTAAGATAATTTTAACTGAAATTGGGATACAAAAAGTAGAGTTAACAAAAAAAAAAAATCCGACTTAGGGAAATTCAGGTTAAGGAAGTTTGTAAATAAACAAAATTGTCTGTGATTGCGCTGCCACCTTAGGCGCAATCGATTGTTATTTATGGTAAAAGCATTATTTATGGGCTATCATAAACATATTCCACGTTTGGATAACTGTCAATGTCTGGGCTCGCTTTGGCCTAATACTATTATATAATCATGGGCCGTGCTTTCAAATCGGCCAAGAAGTTATTGGCCACAGCCAGTCACGACTTGCTGGCCAACTAAAGCGGATTGGGACTGGGTTACCTCACCGCCAAGCGACCCACCCAAAAGGGCTATGAAAGTGAAGAAATGCAAGTGCAAGTCTTTTGACTGAATTTCCCTATAAATATTAATGGCTTTGGACAATGGAGAGACATTGGCAGTCGAACCTACAGGTCGAGCACATCGTTCGAGAAGCTAATCTCCTCGAGAAACCAAAGAAACCATCCACCAAGCAAGATGTGTTCACTGACAAGGGTGAGAGGATTTAATGAGGATAATTAATAACGGATATTTATAACCTTACCTATATTTGTTTGCACAGGCATTGGCCTTGGCTTTCCTTTTAGCGGCGGCTGGTGAGGCTAAGCCTTCGCACCACCACTTCAATCCCCACTTCAATCACTTTGATGGACACCACTACAACCATTTGGATGCTCTCCATGCCCTGCCACATCACTTGGATTACGCGGTGCAGGAAGCTGTCCTGCCACCTCCAGCTCCTCTGCTTCCTGCAGCGGCTCCTCCGCAGGCTTTTGCTCCTGGTCCTGTTTACGGTCCTCCTTCACCGGTTTATGGTCCTCCGCCGGTGGATGGTCCTCCAGCACCTGTTTTTGCTCCACCACCACCGGTTTTCGCTCCTCCAGCTCCTGTCTTTGCTCCGGCACCGCTGCTTCCCGCTCCAGCTCCACTGTTACCTGCACCAGCACCTCTTTTCCCTGCACCAGCACCCCTCTTACCAGCTCCAGCTCCACTTTTACCTGCTCCAGCTCCTCTTTTCCCTGCACCCGCATGCCTGCCCGCTCCAGCACCACTCCTGCCGGAGTTCCACCTGCCCAGCGTGCACCACCATGTGCTGCCACCCGTCCTGGAGGCAGTGCCCTTTGCACCCAGTTATCGTGCCATTCCCGGACCCAAGACCACCACCCACAAGGTGTCCATTGGCTACGCCTTCCCCAAGCTCCTGGCCAAGCCGCATGTCCACCTGAAAGCCCTGCCCCTGAAGTGGGCCCATCACAAGGACTGGTCCTTGTTCTAGAAACCCCCAAAGATGTTGGAGAACTCACCAAAGAATCATCAAAGTCAGCTAGTAAATGTTAAACATTAATCTACGAATAAAACAATTATTTATCAAATAATTTTAGTTAAATAAAACGAAAAGTTGTACATACATTTGGAAGTTTTTAAGGGGTTATATAAATTGGGAATTTAGTTGCTAAAATGCTTAAAATAGCTTGATAAAATATTAAATAAATCTCTGACACTAGGAATTTGTCCTGAAATTGCTTAAATGTCTACCAATTTATCGAAAAACAAATAGAATGTAACCAGAAATGATAAAATCATAGGCACAGCAAAAATTAGCCAAAAGAAACATAACTGATATCTGATTCAGACTCTCATTACGAACCAGACGCCTCGTAATGCCGCCAAATTCGGCTTCAGTTATTCGGCTAACACATATACACACACTACCCCAACTCTTGGTAACACAGAAATGTTGTTAGTGAATTTCCAACGGCACGCAACAAGAAATCAAATCAGAAATTCCAGACACAGACCCTGCCCAAACACGCGACAATTGTTGCAAAGCTGGTATATAAAGTGGCAATTCAATTAAATGATTTAACCAGGAGGCAGTGTAGGGGTGGTAACACGTATTTTGGCTAAATACTGGTGGCTTGAAGCCCGGCTAAACCCGAAAGATGGGGAAGAAGCTCGCACTGTCATAAAGCGAATGAAACGAAATCTTGCCCAACATTGGCCTAGGTTATGGTCGGGAATTGCGTGCAATTATGAAAGTGGCGTTTTCGGGGACACTGCGACGTAAGAGGCGACCGATTGATTATTAAGTACATATAGCCCACATCGATCCAACCTTCATCGGCAGGGCCCGATATAGAAAGTCTTGCAAGGTGTTTTCGTATGCTTGTCCACGGATTATCCGCGGGCCACAGAATTATAAAAGCATTGGCCACCGGACAATGGGACATCACAGTTCGGTCTGCCCTCAAGCTAATCACAGCTAGCTAGCCCATCCCTAATCCAAGCAATATGTTCGCCAAGATTGCGGTGAGTTTTCGAGGATTTCTTCAGGGGATTCACAAGGAAAATTACTTTTGTCTTCACTTCTGCTTCAGCTCGTTGCCCTCTGCGTGGCCTCTGCCCAGGCTGGTCTCCTGCCCTTCCATGCTCCTGCTCCGCTAGCGGCGCCCCTGGCTGCTCCTCTGCCGGCATTTGCGGCTCCTCTGGCTGCACCAGTGGCCGCTCCTGTGGCCACCGCCGGCGTGGTGGCTCCCTATGCCTCCAGCTTCAATGCCCACCGCATCAACCACGCCGTGGCCTATCCAGTGGCTCCAGTTCCCGCACCAGTGGCCTTCGCAGCTCCCGTTCCCGCTCCCCTGCCTGTTCCTGTGGCTGCTCCTGCTCCAGTGGCCTTTGCTGCTCCTGCTCCTCTGCCAGTGCCTGCTCCTCTGCCTGTGGCTGCTCCTGCTCCTGCTCCGGTTGCCTTCGCTGCCCCGGCTAGGGTTCCATTCGGTCTGCCCGCTTTTGCTGCCC
The DNA here is from genome assembly GCA_018153105.1 of Drosophila rufa. Classification (NCBI taxonomy): domain Eukaryota; kingdom Metazoa; phylum Arthropoda; class Insecta; order Diptera; family Drosophilidae; genus Drosophila; species Drosophila rufa. Next base: position 19,520,097 of record JAECXS010000085.1, read on the forward strand.
CCGCACCAGCTCTGGCTGTGGCTGCTCCTGCTCCCTTGGCCGCCCCTCTGGGATTCGCACCTGCTCCGGCGCCCGTGGCCTTTGCTGCCCCCGCCAGGTTCGGATTCGGTCCGTTCGCAGCCCCAGTGCCAGCCCCTCTGGCTGTGGCCCCCAAGTTCGCCGCTCCCTCGCCGTACTTCTTCTAAGGATTTAGTCGCAGGATCACTCAGCTCACTCCCATCCGTCCTATTAGCTTGTAGAACTTAGCCCAAATCATCATCCCTAGACAGCAGCAATGCTTGGCGAATAAACAATTAAATCATAAATCAAATGGCTTTTCTTGGGAACACAAATATTTCCTTCCCAGGTGTGTAGTCACTGGCTGAAAACTATCGATGAGTGGAACTATCGATTGACTAGTTAGGTGCGTTCAATAAGTTGCGCATCACTAATGCTTCTGGAATTGTCGTACATTAACCAAATATTTTAGATTCACCATAATCTCATCGTTAGAATGAACATTACGCTCAATGATTGCAGCTCTCCCCTTAAGCTTGTAATAGCCTTTTAATTATCTGAGCAAAATTAAGCATTTGTATAAAATGTCAATGGCCTGCAAAAATACCCAAAAATTTCACAAATTGGCAAACCATTTCAGAACTCTTAAAAAACGAAAATGTCTTCTGGATTGTTGTTTTTAATATTGATGTATTGAAGCAGTCGAATGGGCGCTCATTTCGTCGGTCGTAACAGATTTTTAATGCTTCAAGATTCAGGATTCGGGGTTTGCGAGCTCAGGACCCTCAGGGCAGATCGTTTCCACCATCCAGATCAAGCACTTATTGTACACTATCTTCCTAAGTTCGTCGGCCACTGTCTTGGTTATCTCGCCCTTCTCCATCATCTCCTCCAGGATGCTCTCCAGCAGGGTGTCTCGGAACTTTGGATAGGTCATCTTGATGGAGTTTCTTTCTTCACAGATGTTTACTAAATTTTTGTTTATTTGCAATTACAGCTCGGAGCTTGAAGAACAGGTCACAGGCAAAACCAAAACGAATATGAATAATATGTTTCTATGGAAGCTGTCAGGTTGACTGCTACAAAGGTTAATCGATGATATATCGATGAGTAGCTTTCGAAACTTGACAACCCTCAACACTAAATAAAATACGACAAGTATTTGCATTAGAAGGAAAAATCGTATAATGATGTAAATAATTGTATTATTTTTATATTTTATATTAAAATTGTTTTTTTATTCTACTCACTAAATAATAAATTGAAATGATTATTTATCGATTATTAGCATGGCTGCAACCGTTGTCATTTCCCAACACTGCTGCATCCTCAAAAAAAGCACCATTATTGCGTTTATTTCATTATATTTATCTATTTATTTATTTCATATTTAAAAATCGAGTTATAATATTTTCTTAGCACTATTATAATAGCGACTCTTCTAGAACCGCGTATTCTTCACATGGCCAATCCGCTGGAAGAGCGGAACATGCTCGTAGGGCGTGTGTGAGATGGGCACGGAATCGTAGGTGACGTGGGCAAGCTTGGTGAGGGGCGCCACAATGGTGTAGCCAGGATGCTGGGCCAACTCCTGCGGAGTGGAGGCAACCGGCAGAGGATGATGGTAAATCACCGGATGATGGTAGATAACCGTGGCGGCCAGGCCCGCACTCACAAGGGCGAATAGCACGAAAATCTTCAGGGTAGATATTCAAGATAATAATTCCTAAAGAATCTGAGTAATTCCCTCGTTTACCTTGAGCATTCTCTGGTGATTTTCTCGCTGGGACTGCACTTGGACTAAACAGTAATCGGACGAAGGCCAATCAATTTATAGGCTCGTCTTCATCGCTCCCAGTGGAAACAGTTAGGAACCGGTTGACACTCCCCTTGGAGTGTTCCAACTGCATTTCCTTGGGAACCTGTTGCAACATCCACCATATAGTAAGTAGTAGCCACATCTCCCACTACACTCCACTTGGCCTTTTGTCCCCTTCTCTTCGAGAAAACCCGTTTTCAAGTTCAAGTTTAAAGCGTCTACGCCGCCGAAGATTGTCAAAGTGTCAGTGACTCTTTTGTGCACTTAATTATGCCTTTTCCATACCATTTCATCGTCTTTGTTTTTGTTTATTTGGTTTTTTTTTTTGGTTTATGGGCTGTGAGTTAGTTGGTCGAACGTCTTTGAGTCTGGCTTTGTTTCCCCGTTTTTATTGTCTTTCAAAACATAATCATTGCCCAATCTTGTGTTTTCGTGCTATTTTTATGTTGGCTACGGAGGTGTCAAGAATTGATTAGTTTGACTTTATTTAGCGGCGATTTGTGCTCTTTAAGCTTAAGCTGTTACAATCGTTGTATTTATAATATACTGGGGCATACCCTATAGAGGAGGTGGATTAGCGTTGATAAGCCATTAAAGACTTAAATAATAAAAATGGCGGCAGTTTAATCATTGAAATTAAAGAAGCCTAAATCGAATTGTAGGATATTTATAGGAGGCATAGAAATTTGTGTTGCTTTTATATGATGATCTAAATATTTGACTCTGATAATTCATTCAAAATTCATATACTCTAGTCTAGAGATCTCCCTACACCGGTTTTTTAACTTTCTAAAATTTTTTCAAAGCAAAGTAAACTTTTATTTTTTCATCTAAATGGTTGACTCTGATAATTCATTCAAAATTCATTTAGTCTAGAGATCTCCCTAGTAGGGAATCCCAACACCGATTTTTTTTTAATTTCTAGAAATTTAAAAAAAAAAGTAAATTTCAAGTTTTATAAACAGTTAATATTTTCAATATATTTTTGTGAGTATACCATTTATGTTTATTTTGTAAATATATTATTACTGCCTTTAGGGTTTTAAGTGTTCCAAGGGGACACCAAGGGCTTCCCTGGCTTCTGGCTGACCGTGGATGGGCCAACCCCATGACGAGACAGCCATGCCTAAGCTATCCGATATATGCATTAAATACTTGGATGGTCAATCATATATCCTGGAGTTCCATATCGACAGGAATGAGAACATCACCAACTCGGTCCTCACGAAGTCGTACTTCCTGAAGTCCACTGTCGATCCCAACGATCCTTTTGCATTTGAAGGACCCAAACTTTACGCGTGCACGGGCTGCACCATCAACTGAAAGGAGTAGATGAACATGGAGGTCAAGACCATCAGCAGGAAGCCAAAGGCTAAGGAGCAAGGTTCAATCAGGTTCCAACTGATTCCCCCTTCAATTTCTTCAATCCCCCCGAGGTTCCAAACGACAAGGAGGAAATTGCTGACGAATCAAAGCAGATTTCGGTAACCGATCTCGAAAGTGGTCACTTCATGCGCGCCACAATTATTCCTTAAGCAGTGATTTGACGAGGATGAGGAAGAGTTTAGCGAGATCGAGGAGGAGATTATGACGACGATGAAGCCCCGCCAGCAAAGGGCCTAAACAAACTTCCTGGCGGAGGCAAGAAACAATCGCCCAATTACTGCCCGAATCATATGGCTGGTGTTTACCGATAAAGTATATATAATATATAATTCAAATTTTTTGTGAATCAAAGCTACTACACTACAAACAAATATGAGCTGAAATCTAATCAATCCCGCAAGATTTTCAAAAAAAAAAAAGGTAGAGCATCCACTAATCTGCTTGCCACCCAAAAAACAAGCTAATCTTTTTGACTTTATATTTCTCCAAACCTGACCAAACATCCACAGCACATTGACCCCAAACCAAAGCCACAGTTCTGAGCCATATCATGTGATCTGATCGGAATCACATGACTGAATCACTGGAAAAGGCCACCCACAAGACCTAGGCTGCCCACAGGCAAAAAACAAAGCAAAATAAACTGGAACTGGAACTATTGTAAACTGGTAAATGCCAAACCCGATTGCAGATTATACAATGGAGGCCCAAAAGGCGAAGCCACGGCCCAAACGCAACGAAAACAGGTGTTGGAACTTGGTTTATTTTTGCGGCATGCAGCCACTTAGGATGGCTGCTCACTTGGGCAACTCCAGTCCAGTGAATTAGATTTAATTCACGACGTTGCACTGCTCATTAGATCATCGATGTCCATATTGGGGATGCAATCCGCTGCACTGGGGATTGGTATAAAAGAGCCAGACCGGGATCAGCGGCAGTAACACATTCGTTCCAGCCTCTCTAGCAGCAGCGGGAAAACTATAACCAGCAACATGTTGAAGGGAGTGAGTAGCACAGAATATACTAAACCACAGTAAAGAATACAACCTTAATTTAATTTCTTTCTGAGAATAAATTGCAGCAGGGAATCATAATAGTCATGTAAGGGCAGCTTAAAAAAACAGTAATAAAATCCCTAATAAGTTTAGCCTTTTTTATATCAAAAACCAGTAACAGATCAACAATCTGTATTTAAGATATTAGCGCGATTTCTTGGATGCAATGAGGTGTGTCATTTATTATCAGTAATTATCATCTGACACTAATAAGTATTTTTAAAAATGTAAATTATTTACCGAATCAAAATGCATATTAGGATTTCCCAGTTTTAATTTGTTTTGGTAAAAGGAATAATCTTTAACATGTTACTTATTCTTCAATTATTCTCCACACGTTAACATAAAATATTCGGGAATGATTTTTGATTATTTAAGTTCTATCTTCACTACAGAAACATGGCTTTCTTAGTAATAATAAATATGAATTACTTTTATTTTGCAGCTGATACTAGTGACCATCCTCTGCCTGACAACCAGCTGCCTTGCGGCTCCCGCTCCAGAACCGGCACCAGAACCTTCGCCAGCTCCCTCGCCCAGCATCGGACTGGGCCTGGGACATGGCTACGGCGGATATGGCCTCGGATTGGGCCTGGGAATTGGCCACTATGGCCACCTTGGCGGTCACTACGGAGGCCACTATGGAGGCTTGGGATTGGGCCTGGGACTGGGCTACCATGCCCCCATCATTTCCAAGACAATCATTGGCAAAAGCTATCTGGGCGGCTACGGATTAGGCCTGGGGCACGGTTACATCGGAGGCTACGGAGGACACGGGCTCTACGGACATGGCCTGGGTCTCGGTCTGGGATACGGACTGGGCCATGGCTACGGCTATGGCCATGGCTGGTAGAGATGCCAATCCAAACTCAAGCCAAGTGGAGCCAAGGCGAGCGTGCAGCATGTGAGAGCTTCAATCGAGTCATTTACTTCGCAGTACCAAGCATTACGATAGCCTTAATCAGTCAATCTCTCAGCAAGTCAATAAATAAATAAAGACAAAGCAACGTACAACCAGAAACCAGTATCTATATGCGTTGGAAGTTGGAAAATTTGCCATACAAATCTGCACTTTAAAATGCTTTGTTTATGCTGAAAATATGTTAAATTTTTAGTACCTCTGGATTATCTAGAAGCTACTAAAAGTAATGGGAAAATTAATATTATACAAATTATGGGGCTATGACACTTCATTGTTTAACTGTATTTATTAATTGGTTTAATTGCGAGTAAGACAAACCCTTTTAATAATGAAAATTAAGCAAAATTAACTAGAAATTCTAGAAAAAAATATGTGTAAAGAAAATTTTAGGTCGGTCTCTGGATGTTTTAGATCTTTGGCGTTTCAGCTTCGATTTTAAGAAAATATCTTTCCACAAATCTTTATAGAAACTACCCAACATATTAAAAAAACAATCTGTTTTTTTTTCTATCTAAAAATCCAATTATAATTCAACTTCAAATTCATTTTTCCACAAAACTTTTGCTTTTGTACAATCAAATCTCTCCACCTTTCTCTCTGTCTCAGTTGTTCTGTCTGTGTCTTCAACTTCTCCTCTCTCCGATACAAACGAAACGAAAGCGATGCAGGAAACGATGCTGGATGGGATTCCTCTCCATTTACCAACCATGAAGACCCAGCTGAGGATGCGCCAGACCCAAGCCTCCATGTGCAAGTCCCAAAGGACCATGGCCCAGGGACAGCGGAGCAGGGCCCAAGGATAGCGGAGCATGGGCCAAGGACAGTGGAGCACGGGCCAAGGACAGCGGAGCATGGGAGACGGCCAGCGGAGCAGGACCCAGAGCCAGGGATCCATGGCTCAGAGCTGGCGAGGAGTAGATGGCTGGGGCCACAGCTGGAGCGGCATAGCTAAGCCTGGGCCCCAGTCCATAGGAGCTGTACGCAGGAGCGGCCAGGGCATGGCCGTAGGAGATGGCCGGAGCAGCTCCCAAGTATCCAGGGGCACCTCCCAAGTATCCTGGAGCGGCAGCAGCGCTGGCCAGGCAGAACACGGCGAGGACGAACTGTTGAGGTAAAATATATTCAATTAGCAGTCAAGGAGCACCTTTTAAGGACTTTACTTACGTATTTGAACATTCTGGGATTTGTTGCAGGCTGAACTCTTGGCAAGAACACAAAGCTGAATAATGCCGCTGTCAGAAGCACAAATGCTTTTATAGCCCAAACCTCGCCAAATTGTGGCCCGAGAACGGATCCGAGCCGGGGACCAAAGACCTGGCTGGCCCAGAGACTTGGCCAACTGCACTTTTACTTTGGTTCGACTGAGAGACTCGGCCCAAAACTGAGGCTGTGGCCCAGAGAGGCATGCAAAGCTGGCCGGTCGGGTATCGCGATAGAGATGGAGGCGACAGCGACTGGGACCCGAAAGAGCACCGCCTGGCCCCGCCCCAGACAACGCGGATGTTGGCCTGGGCTGCGATTTGCCATACCCTTCCCGTAAGTGTTACATGATTTTGAAGGATGTGGGCAGCAAACAAGGTTCCCACCTCGAAAATTAGCATTATATACTGATCGGTGGCAATGTGGTATCTATAAAGGATTAGTTATCAATTAAGTACTCAAAAAGTAACTACTCAGTACCGATATTATATAAGGTCTACCAACTGTCCACTTATTATTTAGTAAATATTCACTGAGTACCACAATATAATATAATATAATAATTCATAAAAGATATATCGAGCACCTAAATCACTGAGTTTACAGATCATTTCCATCACATTTTAAGTATTTATATTAAGTTATTATATTAAGGTTATACAGTTAGTAATAAATATATAATTAGGAAGAACTCACTGAGACTTTAAAAATAAAAGAAAATAAGTATTTCCAGTATTTTCATTACCTTTCTCTTAATATTAAATATCGTTTGAGGAAGCCAAAAATAAAGTAGAAAGGGTATCCCAACTTCGATCCAACTTTGATCGCCTCTATTTTGATTTTGAATAATTTCTGATATATTTGTTTCTTATTTTTTTTTTGTTTTTTTTTTTTGACTGTTTACCATTTTGCACGACAAGGTGTGTGTGAGAAAAACTTAAATTGCATTTTGTTTTCTTGGCTCTTTCGATTCTTTATTTTCAGGCAGCCAACGAGTTTCCACTGAAATCATTTAAATAAGCCGCAGCGAATGCGTGAGCTGTTAGAAATTTTCACATTAAATGCTCGGAGTCTTAAAGTCTTAATTACAACACAGAGCGCCAAAATGAATGGGCGTGGCAGCCACACACCTGTGGGTAAGACCGATGCCGGGCCAGACTCGTTTCGAGATCGTTTTATGTGGGCCAAAACGGCAAATCGCCACTTATGTGTGCTTAGAACAATAAACGATCTCCGGCGGAGTCAGAGGCGTTGGCAAGGTCGTTCTTTGGGGGTGAAGGGGACTTTTAGCCGAAAGCTACGCCTCTGGCAGGGAGTAACTTATGAACTGGAACCTATAACTCATGCGACAGTGCAGCAACAATGCCCAGGGAGTTGGGGCTGCCAGTTAATTGCCAGCGACTTTTTGCCCACTCTATGCATAATTTCCACAACGTTTTACGCAAGCCCAAAGCACTTAACACTTACCAAAAGGGGTTTAAGGTGTTTCAGGGGGTTAAAGGCGGGTACTACTGGAACTCGTAGCACTTGCGCAGGCATGCGGGATGTTAACCCTTTCTTTCCAGGGGATAAAAAAACTCAGGGACTTGAGACAACTTAAAAAGTTGTTGTTTTTAACTAGAAAATAAAAATGTTTAGTTAGTTATTATTATAATAATTATTATTAATTGGATTAGATTGGTGTAAAAAATATTCCTTAAATTCTACCTTATTTCTAAAGATTATTTTTCTGTTTCAAATGTCTGTTATCTTTTTAATTAAAATTTTATTTTACCTTCTTGATTCATATATTTTTTTCTATATTCAACAACATAAGTCGAAAAAGGGTTAATAGTAATGGCTAAGACCTCGTCCAGAAAAGGCTGCGGGCAAATGGAAAGGCAGCGAGCTGGTGACAATTACTACTAGTACGAGGCACATGAAAGGGGGGTGGCCAGTGAACAGAAGGGGTCTTTGGCTGGAAATGCGTAACGCGAAGGGGATTTGCATACGCATACGCCGTGTGGGCGGCGCTACAGGCCGAAGTAGACTGACTAACCGAAGTTCTCCGCCCGAATTTCGCTTTTAGGCTGTAAATCAAACTTGCCAAGCATTTCAATTAAGAGCCTCCCGAGATCCGGCTCTTGGTACATATCTACACAGTGCGAAAAATCGCAGGCAATTAATTTCGTGGCACTTGTGCAACACGGCGATTAAATCAAAATGCAATTTATGGGGCACCCAACTTGAAATCCGATCTTGAGTCGGGTTTTTTGCTCTTATTGATGTCTCCGCAAATTAATCGCAGCAGGTTCTAATCGCAGGCTCGCTCGTTATTATTATCGTTTCAATGCTCTCTCGCCTGACAGTGTACAACTGTCAATTAGACAAGATTGTTGTAATCACCGGAGCAGTCGCTTGCCAGCAGGGGGTAATTATACATTTGAGCATTATAGGCCTAGAAGTCTCCTTGTTTGTCCACTTGATGTGCGTATCTGTTTTAAATATGGGCGGGAAATGAGCAGGGAAATAGGGGAATACGAATGGGGGATACCCTAGATTTGTAGGATTATTTACAGAAATATTTTTAAAATATTATTTTATTCACAATAAGTTCTAAGAGAAATTATCTATATAGCTTAGGTACACCCAAAAAAAAGTTCATAGAAACTATATTATTATTAAATTGATTGTATACTTTTCAGTATAACAAATTTCTTAATAAGGTGCTTATAAATTTAATACTAAGAAAGTATACAAATTTTACTAATCTGCGCCAAGATTTGAGAAAAATCAGCTACCGCGATATTTTTTCGAATTTTCAAATAAAAATAATTCTCGGAAATACAAATTTAAAACTACATATTATAAAAACCATACTATTGAGTATATATTTGATATTATTAAGTATTAAATCTATACTAAACTCGTTATACTGCTTGACAATATTTTTAAGACAAAGCGTATAAAGGTTACAATTTTTTTTTACTTTACTTTTACTGACACTATATTGTTGCTTTCATTGATTGCACAAATTTTACACAGACTTTTGGGATATATGGGCTATGACACTACACTGTTGCTTTTATGCATATGTAGAGTTATGACACTGCATTGTTGCTTTAAAGATTGCAGGGATTTTTCTCAGACAATTCAGTTCTTTGATACTGTTCTCTTAACACCAAATTGCAGGTTTTCCTTAAAAAGGAATTATTTTCACTATTGAAATTGTTTAAAATATTATTCCAGCACATTTTCCTTTAATGTCAAAGTTGAACTTACGATCTTGTCGAAAACCTTCCAGAAATAGTTGGGCAAACATAAGCAGTTTAAAAATCTGGTAAGACTTAGAATTTCTTAGTATAATCCTGTTATTTATTCGCTGACAGTGTTTGCAAAAATAGTTTTCAGATATATTTTCGAATATGGCGCCTTGCGATAACCACGTCGGTTGCATGGCGGCAATGTGCGGCAAGGATTGTGTGGCCATCGCCACAGACCACCGCTCCGATGGTTACCACGTGGATCTAATGAAATCGGGCTTCAAGAAAATATTCAAGATGGGTTCACGCATGTTTCTTGGCCTCACCGGAACCCAGCTAGACATTCTGACCGTCCGCGATCGTGCTTCTTACAGCAAGAATCTGAGCGAGTCGAGGGAGAACCGCGCCATGGGCCCCCAAGAGTTCTCGGTCATATTGTCGAACTTTCTGTTCAAGAACCACTTAGCTCCCTACCACGTGGAGCCCATTGTGGCCGGTCTGGATTCTGTGACTCTGAAGCCCTACATCTGTCTCATGGACATGATTGGTTATAGATACGAGCTGCAGGACTTTGTGGTGGCCGGCACTTGCGAATCGCAGCTGTCCGGGTTGTGTTCCTCTCTGTGGGAACCGGACCTGGGGCCGAACGACCTCTTTCAGGTCATCTCCAGTGCCATACTACGGGCCTTCGTTCGCGACCCCAACAGCCAGTTGGGAGCCACCGCACTCATATACCTCATTGAGAAGGATAAGATCACGGAGAGGGCAGTGAAGATGCGCTAGGACTAGATTAAAAATAGTTCTGAATTGTTTCCTTATTGAATTTAAATATACTAATTTTAAAGGATTTAGGAGAGTAGCCCTGAGTGCAGCCTGGAAAATGGATTGCGGTGCTGCATTTTCTAAGGCTTCGGCAATTACAAGTCGTCGCCCGCTTATTAATGGGGTGTGACCATCAAGACAAAAGCCTGTGTTAAAATTTTAATTTAATTTTCCGACTGCAACGGAAACAAGTAAATTAGCTCCAAAGACCGGACCAAGAACGTGCAAACTGGAGGGGTTTCTCGGGGGCGTGACAAAGGCGTTGAAAACGACTCGAAAGACTTGAATTAATTTGCAAAATTTTCGTTTTAGCTAAATGTCGTTCCCCTGATTTGATTTTCTTACTTCTGCATGAATAATGCCAAAGTTGGCGAAGAGGCGTGGCTCCGCATGCTTTATTGATTGTTCGTGATTAGCAAAATGCAATTTAAGCGGCGCCTTTTAATTAAGTGCAATATTCGCAGCAGCACTGATAGTTAGTGGTTAGTAGTTAGTAGTTGAAGGAGGCAACCAACGACCTCTGAGCCGCGACACACGCAATTTCCAATCAAAATAATAAACACAGCCGCGGGTTAGCTGCGGACTGCGAGCTGTGAAGGGGTTTGAACTGCGACGAGGATAGAGTGTAAACAACGGTCAAGGATTTCGCCGTGGAACGTGGCAAAGTGTCGATGATCTGGAAGAGACAATCCACCAAGAGAAAGTTTAAACTATTTATTTTAACATCTATATAATTTATAGAAATTATTCAAATGCTATTTGATTATAAATAGTTCAAATTTTTATAGAATTTTTTCCTTTAACTTTTTCAGTATTATTTTAAACCCCTCAAGCTAAAATTTCCAACTAAATTAATGACTTCCTAATAAGCTTTAGTGTGAACGGCATTTTCCAGGACAAAACTATTTAAAGGCATCCTTTTCTGTGATTTTCTCACTCTCCCCCTCGGCAAGTGTAGCTAAAAACGGAAAGAATAAAACTCGTTTAGCTTCTCAGTTGGTCAGTGCGTGGGCCCGATGCATTGCGTATTTATTTGTCATTCCATCTCCGCTCGTATCTGAGCCTGAGCTTGAGCCTGGAACACACACGTGTCGTCGTCTTGGCAGGATGCCTGCATGCAGCAGATGTCCTTACTTCTTCAGGACAGCGGCCACGGGGGCAGCAGCATAGACGGCGGGGAAGGCGGCACTGTGGGCCACACTGTGGGCGCTGTAGCTGCTGGCATAGGGCGCGACATAGGGGGCGTAGGCTGAGGTGTAGGCGAGAGGGGCGGCAGCCGGCAACGAGCTGTAGGCCAGGGGCGTGGAGTAGGCCAGGGGGGCGTTGTAGGCCAACAATTGGGGGCTGGCAGCGGCGGCGGCGAACAGAGCGCACAGGACAACGGCGAACTGCAAGGGAATTTAGAAATTATTTATTCTGTTAAATCATTTTTCTTAAACATTTTTTAAAATGTAAGAAAAAGTAATGTAATGGAAATAGGTTTATATTATTTAAACAATTTATAATCATATATCCTTTTCACAAATACTTTTAAATAAATTCCAAGCCTTTATTATTCAATTGCAACTTACGAATTTCATCATTTTGCTTGGCTTGGTTGTATCGTCTTCGAAGCTAGACTTCTGTTTGATGTCACTGCTTGGACTTGTATCCGTTTATATAGTCAAATATCCATTTCATCCTTGACAAAGCCCACCGAAAAAAACCCACTCGAACTGAAACATTTCCATCACGTACCACGGCCCGAAATCAGGGCCAACAATTTGGCTGCTTTACTAGCATACTTTAGATTGCCGGATCAGTGTTTGATATTATCATAGATTGTACGCGTTCCTTTGGAGTTTTTATTTTCATTGAATTTATTATTTTTTTTATTCCTCCCCCACTCGACGAGCATTTCCGCAAACTGGCTTCAGCAGCTGCCTTCTGCGAATTGAATTATCATAATTTAGCACTCACACTTCCCCGATGCCCCGCACTCGTTGGCCATCGACGTGCGTGCGTGCCATCGCAATCCCTCCAATCCGTCCCATCTTGGCCATCTTCGTCGCCGACTTTGGAGGGGCTTGAGCCCGGCTTGCTCCCGCCCCCGCGAGCCTTTCAATTGTCAGCCACTCGAACGCGTTGGTTTGCATTCTAATCGAAGATGCAAATAAAAATAGCAGCGGCTCATCCCCCGATGAGGGACGTCAGCGACCTGAACCCTTTGGCCAAGGTGAAGGACATCCGGAGCTGGGAATTGTAAACAACGGCTCAAGGGCTGTGGCGGGTTCAACAAACCTGCCAACTATAGTTGACCCTTTGAGTCCGCCGTAAACATGGCCATTGCCATGGCCGAGAACGCAGTTTCCTTTAAGTTTTTATGATTTACTTTTCTATTTCAAAGGGATTTTGATTTGATTTTTTATAGGTTCAACGGAAATAAGTGGTTTCTTTATTTTAAATAAATATTTAAATATTTTAATGTTGCATTTTTTGGAATAGAAAAATATGAAACAAAATAGCAACAGTTTTAAGAGATAAATATCTAGAAATATGAATAAATCTTTCAAAAAAGAGGCATTTTGTCAATTTGTTTCCAGAAAAGAAGCAATTAATTTGGTGATAAAGGCGAACTTTTTTTTAATATTTAAATGCCTATAAGTCATTTATTTATAGTTTATCTCAATAGTTGCAAATAAATTTCTAACTATAGCTTCTAACTTTTAAGCTTTTATACATAAGTGTACTTGTTAAAGCCTAAAAGTATGTAATCCCCCACAACAGTTTGTAATAAAAAATCAAGCGAAAATTTTACGTTTAGCGCAAAATGCAGTATTTATTTCAACAATAATATTCCGTTTATATTGGTTTGTGTCCTGATCCCATGTTTCAACTTTCAGCAGCCGGCAGAAGAGGTGGGGACGGATGGAGTCTGCCGAACTAATACCAGGGATTATAGATGGATTTAGGAGAGTAAGGGGAAGTATCCTTGTTGTAATATGTGTATATGCTATTTCAGGTCCAGTTGAGCAGTTGGGGTTATCCTTCATAGATCCGCATCTTAACGGTAGTAGGCGGCATAGGGATAGGCGGAGTAGGCGGAGTAAGCGGAGGCGTAGGGATAGGCGGAGTAGGCAGAGTAGGCGCTGGCCACCGGGGCAGTGTAGGCGGCGGTGTAGGCAGCGGTGTACGGAGAGGCGGCCACCAGCGGGGAGGAGTACGCGCTGTACGCCAGGGGAGCGGCAATCACCGCCGGCTTGGCAGACACGCAGGCCACGATGGCGAACAGGCACAGGGCGAACTGTAAGTGGAGATTAATACCAATTAATTATTAATTGCGGCTGCTATCCTGCGGGGCAATCCTCGATCCTTACGTATTTGAACATGTTGCTTTGGGTTGGTTGGTTGGTTGTGAACGGTTGGTTCTCAAGTACTAAACTGATATCTCCTAGACCAGCGGCACTCGGGTATATATAGCAGAATCAGCCGAGAAAATTCCAAGCCCAAAATGAAGAAGACGAAGGTGATGCCAGTGGGGGAATTAATATGCACAGGCCATGCTCAGATCGGTTCCAAGTCCATTTTAAAGGCAGCCAAGGAGAATCTCCGGCGTTATGGCTTTGCACTTTTCGGTTTCGTTTTCGATTTCGTTTGGTATTTTTAAAAGCGTGACGATGGCGGGGGCCTGCTCGGAATAATAAATATTACTAAGTAAATACACTAAGTAAAGGCGGATTTTCTTGGGGTGACCCACAAAAACTGCCGGGTTTCGGTCACTCAGAAGTTTATAAAGCTGGGTTCTGTGCCTTCAGGCGGGCTTATTTCGCTTTTAGAACCTTTAGCAATCAGATCTTATCAGCTCGGACTAGCTATGTACAGGAAATTAGTAAGTCTCAAGCGATTCTCTGCGGAGAAGACGATGCACTTGCTCAAAGATGATGAGGCCTCGCCATCGGTGGCCATTTCAGGTGGCGCTCCAACTCTTACTCCTGCTGATCCACTTGGTCGCGGGGGGTCAGATCCAGGATGCCGCCGAGGAGATCGATGTGCCGCCTGCCCACCGTGCTGCTCCTCCGCCTGGAGCTGCTGCACCACCGCCACTGGGACCACTGGGGCCCCTGGGACCACCGCCAGCTGTAGCCTCTGCTCCGCCGCCCAACTATCCTTTGTTCTACCCAGCTGCGTGGCCGCCATTCGGACGCTTCAGCGCCTCCATTCCCGTCCAGCCGCCAATTGTGGCAATCATTGCCTGAGGGGCCACCGGCCAGTGGTCGCCCCCTCCGAAGGACACTGCTGTCCTTCCTGTTGAATTGTTTTTCCCAATACTGTTACCGCTCTTGTTATTGTTTCTGTTTTGAATGAAATATATTTTTAGCTGCAAAGATGCATAATTACGAGAATTTACGCAACTTTCAAATGGCCAACACGTGCTTCTCCTACAGAAGATGCCTCATTCAGTTGGGGCAGCTGTCTATCTATTTATTTTTTGAGGAATCCATCATTTTCGTTATTAGCATATTGTGAATAGATTCAGTGACGCCACTTGTTTGGCATTTATTGGGATGATTTCCGCATTTGCAATGGAAAGGAAGATGATCAAAGGAGGCTTATGATCTTATGGGTATTAAATAGCCTTCGAAAAACATTGGGAAATTGTAGGAAGAACGGGAATGTTTCTGGGTAAAAAAGAGTAAGGAATATACGATACTTTCAAGTTTACTTTTAAATCGTAATATCATTTAAAATATTTTTTAAAATAAATAGTGCACCGAGAGAATTATGGCATTATGGCAAATTGAGAATCCGCGTTCTCAAATACATACTATTCTCACATTCAGATTAAAAAAAAAAATTATCCATAGATACATGGAAATACATATACATATATATTTAACAAATATTATGAATTAATATTCTTAAAATGACCCTGACGTATATTTCTTAGAATTTCATTTTTATACCCTTGCAGAGGGTATTATAATTTTGCCATGATATTTGCAACGCAGTGAAGGAGGCATCTTCGACCCCATAAAGTATATATATTCTTGATCAGCATCACCAGCCGAGTCGATCTAGCCATGTCTGTCTGTCTGCCTGTCGGTTTCTACGCGAACTAGTCTCCCAGTTTTTGAGCTATCGAGCTGAAATGTTTAGCATAGTCCTTTTGTTTAAGCAGTATATATGTCGGAACGGCCGAAATCGGACCACTATATCATATAGCTGCCATAGGAATGATAGCGAAATAAATGTAAACAAAATTTTAACTTCTCTGTTTTTAAACGTATTTCATTAAATTTCGAGATATAGCGGTTTTATACAGTTCTAGAACTACGGTTTTAATTTGATTTAGATCGGACAACAATATTCTATAGCTGTCATAGAAGCGATCGGTCGATTTATATGAAAATGTAAAATTCTACATGTAGAATGTAAAATTTCGATATTTTTTCAACATTACTAAAATGGTTCGATTTTCAATGATCCAATTGTATATATACAAACTTTGGTTTACCGAAGTTAGCTTTCTTTCTTGTTATTATTTAAAATATAATGTGTATAAATCCCTTTTAAAAGGATTAATCAAGATAGAGGGTTTAAAATAAATAAAAAATATAATTATGTTTCCAAATTAAGGATCATTAAACCTAGAACATTTCCAAGACTTCTAGTTATATGTATGTAGTAAACATTTCTTGAACTCAAATTAATCTTTTGAGATATATTCCAATTATCACCCTCTTTCTCTTTCCATTAAAAATACTTTTTAGGTTTTGGTTATGTGTTTTTTAATGAATTTCAAGTCCGTTTCGTGTCCATTTCGAATCCTTTATATATCCTTCAAATCCTTCTTACAAAACCGTGGTGTAGCCGGCGGCGTAAGGATAGGCAGCATAAGGATAAGCGGAGTAGGCAGCAGCCACAGGAGCGGAGTAAGCAGCGGCCACAGGAGCAGTATAGGCAGCGGCCACAGGAGCAGTATAAGCAGCAGCAACTGGAGCAACAATTGGAGCAGCAGCCACTCCGTTAAAGTTCCTGGCCACGTACTGGGAGCTGGTGGCGGTGACGACTCCGGCGGGAACAGCGGCCAGGACGGCGGGCTTGGGCTCGGCCACAGAGCAGGCGACGAGGGCGCAGAGGACAACGAGGGCGGACTGCAAGAAATAACTCATTAAATACTCCCCAGAGATCAGGGAATCCATCACCGGACACCTACCAGCTTGAACATGTTGACTTAGTTTGATTTGAGCTAGCAAATTGGACTACGATTTGATTCGTTTGGACCTGCAACTTTTATACCCCGTGAGAGCCTCTCGGGGATGCTTGACTTTCTGGGCACACACGGTAATGGCCAATTGGGCGAATGATTCTATATAAAACATAGCGACCGCCGCCTGCATGGGAATGCAGAGCGGCCTTTGAGCTTTTTTTTTTTTTGGCTACGTGCCCGCCGTCCGGGGAGGTCGCTCCGATGCGATCCAGTCCGATCCGATGCGATCCATTATTCCGGGCACGTCCGCCTTGGGGGGCCCATAAAAGTTGTCGCCGCGAAGGCAACACCAGTAGCCACCTGGGGCCGCTAATTGCAGGCGCGACAGTGATGAGTAACCTGTTGGGCCCAAGAGTTGGCCAAAAATCAATGAAACATCCCCTGCCTCAATCCGATTGCGATTGCATCGTTTCAGGGTTACGTTTGCCATCGACTTTACGCAATTCCATCCCACGCGTACGACGTCCAGATCCGCTCTAAGGAGATTAGATGCTCCTCGATTGATGCAACTGCGTCCGTACATTCGAATTGGCCAAAAAACGCCCACTGGCCAAAAGGCGGTAACAGTTACGCACAAAGGTCAACGCTCCACATGCAGATATGCGATTTTGAGGGGGCCGAAAGTTATCAGCCGACAGTCAGTCAGTCAGTCGGACTATGTATAGTTGGCAATCGATTCAAGCTCAACTTGGTGCTTCTACATGGTTATGCATCTCGGGCGGAGCGGGCAACCAGACAGATACCGAGTCTAAAAGCGGAACTGCCGAATGGCCATACACTAATACCCTTAGCATAATCCTGGGGGGAATATGGCTTTGATTGGACGCTTCTGTATTTACTCCCACGGATTCTATTTACAATTTCCATTCATTTTGTGGAGTCTATTCTCCATTTATCTTATTTTCTAAGGAAATCTTTAATCTATTTATACTTTGGGTGGCAGTGTCATAACGCCTAATTCGTCAAAGTTTAACAAGAAAGTTTGTATATAATAGGCATTTAAAATGTACAATATTATCTGCATTCACTCCCATTGATTTTATTTACAATTTCAATTCAATTTGTGGAGAATAGAAATTTATCTTATTTTTTTATGAAATCTTTAATCTATTTATAACATTTATAAATGCCTAATTTGCCAAAGTTGAATAAGGAATTTTATTTTCAATTTCCATTCAATTTGTCGAGAATAGAAATTGATCAATTTTTTTTTTTTTTTTTGAAAGTTTAGGCTTAGGTGCAATGTCATAACGCCTAGTTGGCTATAATTCAACAAGCAAGTTTTTTTATAACGAGCATTTTATATGTATAATATTATAATATTTTTCGGGTGCTAATGCACTTCTTACAGTGCTGAAAAACCCTCAGAAAAAGTGACTTGAAACTGAGAGACTTATGACACAAAAATGTGTGCTGTGACACTGAGCGTTTTGACGTGTACCCAGATAAAAATTATTCTTCTGGTTTAAGAGTGGTTTTCTGATTAAAATATTTTAAAGACTCGTCGCTTACAGATCTCATTTCTGGGAAAATGTATCAAGGGAACTTAAAGACCCATTTGTGTCTCAAAAAATGTGCAAACTTCAGCTCGATCCCCCGCAAGAGTATAAACAAAACAAAACAAAGTGCAGACCGACAATTTTTATCGCCAGCCTGACGCTGGACTACTGAGAGCTGACAATCTGAGAGCTAGCCAGATAATTCCAATATGTAAATATATATGTGCATATGTCGAGAATTCATTGATTGGGAAGCTGGCTGGACTGCAGTCTGCGACAGTTTAAGATGTTGATTGAAGGCGAGCGGTTCGTGAAAATGATGAGCAAGTCGCGCAGGATCCTCGCAGTGATCCTTATCCTTGTGCTCTCGATATCGGGCAGTGAGGCCAGTGGTGGCGATATACCCTTGCGCTGTGACGAGTACGATTCGATGGGATTCATGGACGTGAACGAGGCCTTTTGCACGGTCACCGGTTTCACGGTCACGCACAGTCAGAATATCGTGATCAAGAACATACCGCCGGGAAACATGGTCAAGTTCATGAAGTTCTACGAGTCGACGCTGCTCTACATGCCCTTCCACCTCTTCGAAACGTTTCCGTACCTCAAGACCCTGGACGTCTCGAACACGAATATATTGGAGCTGACGCGGAATGCCTTCAGTGCGGCCAGCAACCTGACCTATCTGAACCTGGCCTACAACAACCTGACCTCGATTCAGACCTCGGTCTTCATAGGAGCGAATGTCCTGATGCGCCTGGACCTGTCCTACAACGAAATCGGTTCGCTGAGCGTGAATGCCTTTTGCGGCCTGCAGACAATCAGCCAGATTTTCCTCACGGGCAACAGGTTGAAGGAGCTGCACAGCGACATCTTCAAGGACAACGAGTACCTGGAGAAGGTGTCCTTCGAGGGCAATCTGCTGACCACCATTCAGCCGGAGGTGTTCCGCAACATGCGGCGCATCAAGGAGGTGAATCTGTCCAACAATCAGTTGGTCTACATCCATCCGGACACCTTCGCCGAGGCCGCCAGCCTGGAGAACCTGGTGCTGTCCTTCAACCAGCTGAGGAACTTCCAGCTCACCGAGAAGAACATTGTGCACCAGCTGCACCTGGACAACAATCACCTGACCAACCTGACCATCAATGCCACCAGATTCGTCCGGGCCAGCCACAACAATATATCGGAGCTCTTCCTGCACCAGAGCCTGCACATAGAGACACTGGATCTGAGTGCCAACAGCCTGACCAGCATCTCGAACATAACCAACATCACCTACATGCTGTATCTGGACGTCTCGGACAACCCCATTGGACCCCTGAACATCTCCACGTTCGCCCAGCTGAAGCGGCTCAGGGGGCTGAATCTGCGGGGAACAGGGATCCGGGAGCTCAAGTTTGGGATGTTCTCGAAGCAAAAGTATCTGGAGGAACTGGACTTGTCGTTCAACAACCTGACCAGCCTCAATCTGGATATGTTTGTGCCGTATCTGACGAATCTCAAGAAGTTCCTGGTGGACGGCAACGAGCTGAGCGAGCTGCAGGGCAACCGCTCCTTCTCGGACACCTTTCCGCAGCTCCAGAAGCTGGGGGTTTCGCGGAACCGCTTCAACTGCTCCTACCTGCACCACCTGCTCATCCCGCCGTCGCTGGCCGAGTCCGTGGTGCTGAACATCGAGCCCGACAACAATCTCGAGGAGACCCCGCACATCCGCGACGTGTCCTGCATCAGTCGGTCCCAGGAAGCGCTGAACGTCTCCTTCTCCCTCGAGGAATTCGCTCTAGAGTCGCACATCAAGAGGCTGTCCCAGCAGCTGGAAATAGTGGGCTCCCACTCGAGGAATCTCGAGCTGCACCTGGCCTTCATGCAGGTCTTCGCCTTTGTTCTGGGCGGAATCGTCCTGGTGGCCGCGGCGACCCTCATAACGCTCCGCCATCTGAAGAATCGGCGATCGGGCAGATACGATCGGAGCAGCATTGTCTTCCACTCGAACGCCACCATGGATGCTACCATGACCTTGGACAGTGATCAGTGATTAATGGAGGATTCAGGAATATTTCAAGTGGTTTCCTGATTTTATATAATTGAGATTAAAAGTGTATTAATGATTTTAAAATATATAATTCTTGCCCAACAAAATTGTTGTTCTTAAAAGGCTGAAAGTAAAACAATTAAAACTTCTCAAAAAAAAAAATGTTTTAAATTAAATAAGTAAGATGTTGTATAAATAAGTTCAACCAGCAATGATCTTTAAATAAAAATACATATATGTACATTTAAAAACTGAGTAAATAAAAACGTTTCCATATAAGTTTATAATATAAAACCCGGAAAAGTTATTGATAAGGTGCCAGTGGTCACAGAAGATAGCATATTATTGCCAGTAGGTTATATCTGAAGTGACGTTGCCTTTTATGTCCAGAGATCGTACTTCCTGTATGCCACTTGGCTTTTGATAAGTTAGAGCTGGAGGACCTTGAATAAAATCCAGACAGATCGGCAAGTAAACAAAACAGCAGACATTTAAATGTGTTTTTAAAATGGTTTTTATGGGTTTTTTTTTCCTCAGAGACTTAAAGCTGTAAGATTTGTCAATTAACGTGGAATCATTTTATGTTTAAACTTAATTTACATAATGGATTTCAGAATAATACTTAATATCTTTCCTTAAGCTGATACTTAAGCACTTAAGTAAATTCAATTAAAGAGAATTCCTAGTAACTAAACTATCATCTATATTACTCCCCATTAGAGATTAACTACTAGCTCTCATTTCTTTTCCCTTAAAAAATTAAAAACATTTAATTTGTATCCATTTCATATTTTATTTATTATTTTCTTTTTTTCAGCTTCTTTGTTTCCATCGATTCCAGTCCAGGAGACTCTCAGCCAACCTACTTCTTCAGCAGCAGAGGGGCGGTGTAGGGAGCAGCCACATAGGGAGACGCCACATACGGGGAAGCCACGTAAGGAGAGGCCACATAGGGAGACGCCGCCACATACGGGGAGGCAGCTGCCACGTAGGGAGCCGCGAAGTTGCCATGATACTCCCGGCTGTAGATGGCAGCCGCCGGAGCAGCAGCCACCAGGGGAGCCGAGTAGGCGGAGTAGGCCAGAGGAGCCACGATTCCGGGCTTGGCAGCCACGCAGGCGAACAGGGCGAACAGGGCGACGGCGAAGAACTTGAACATCTTGGAGGTGGATTGTTGCGATTTGGAAACGAAACTGATGACAAGTGCTGGATGGACACGGGGCTTTATACCCGGCGACCCGACGACCACCCACAGTTGGCCTTGGCACTTGTCCGCTCAGCGCTCATAATTTGAGGCCCAGCTTTTAATTAGCCAAACGGTGAGTTCGCACTCGTACTTAAATGCGTTCGCTGAAGTCTTGAGCTCTACGTGACTGGCCTATCCAAAAAAAATAATGTACCTTTCGGCCGGAAGGTCGCCTCGCTTGGCCCGCTCAATTTGCGGCTATAAAAGCCTGGCGCTTGGACTGTTTCAGACATCAGTTGCATTTGTTCAATCCGACAAGTACCACCAAACCAAACCAATCCTTCCAAGATGTTCAAGTTCGTCGTCGCCGTCATCTTCGCTCTGCTGGCCTGCGTGGCTGCCAAGCCCGGCATCGTGGCCCCTCTGGCCTACTCCTCGCCCTACGTTGCCTCCCCTTACGTGGCCTCCCCGTATGTGGCCTCCCCGTATGTGGCCTCCCCCTACGTGGCTGCTCCGTACACCGCCGCCTACACTGCCGGATACGCCGCTCCCTACGCCGCCGCCTACACTGCTCCGTATGCCGCCGCCTACACCGCCCCTCTTCTGCTGAAGAAGTAGATTCCCAGGAAGCTGATCACCGGACCAGGAGCAAAATTGATTGACACTCGCAACTAAATTGAAATAAACTCTCAAACAAACGAACACATTTGTCTTTAAATCCAGGAAAACAAACAAAAGGAGGCGTTATAGTTCGGGGCTTCGACTATGGGTTACCCTGTACTTATTTCGGAGGAAGGTAAAAGAAAAAAAATGTAATTTAGGGGCCCTGACTTCAATATACCCGGACTAAGTTCACATGAAGCTTGGCCATCTTTTTATATATTCTATATACTCATACATTTTAGAGAATCTTGTCAAAATTTGGTGGATGTCTTCTTTTGAATATCAATGCTTAGACGTTAAATTTCTTTATCAAAATTATTGAAATATACTTCTGCCTATGTACAAGTTAACACAATCACCCAGCGGCTAACATATTAAATACAATAATAACAAAAACAATATTTGGAAATAGTAAATATTTAGAAATAGAAATAGTACAGTCATAAAACCCGAGCGCAATGTCTCGGGCAGTTGTTAAGCGAGCTTTAGAGATAAGAACATTACTGTGCTTTGTTTTTGGTAGTAAATCGAGCTTTAGTTATAAGAACATTTTCTGTACAACATCAGTGGATTTTTGGAGATCACATGCGTCGGTCATCGCCGCGCAGGCTTATAATAAAAACTCTTCCCAACTCAGACAGACCACATTGAAAATTATTATATAATAAATCGGCCACGCTAGACAGCGGACCGAATAAATAAAAGTTATTAATAAACAACGAAACTAAAACTCTTTATTGGCGCCCAAACGGATTTTCGAGCCTACAATAACAATAAATAAATAAAATAAAATAAAAATACAATAAATAAATTGAACCAACTAAACTAAGCACCAAGCGGAGAAGAAAAAAGCAACGAACAACGAAAACTTTGCGAGCAACTCTTTAAAACTGATTAAAACTGCAATTAAATAAAGGGAGCCCCAGAGACCACAACGGCAGCAGCGGCTATTCCCTTACCTCAACAATAAATTTTTCTTTCATTAACCTAGTTTTCATAAAACAAAATATAACATAAATACTTAAGAATCAATTTAAATAGGAACTTATTGTTAATCACTCTTAATTCATTGTAAGTATAACGCATATTGAACGATTCAAGAATTCTCATATTAAGTATAACAATACCTGTGCAAAGAGCATTGACGACACAAATACATGAGCGACAGTGAAAATTTTTTAGACGACCTCGTGTCAAGTTTGGATAAGTGGTCAGCGCCGTCAGACAAAGCGGTTGGACAGTGCAAAAGAAGACAACTCGTCAGAAAATAATTGGTGGTCAAAAACAAATAAAGCTAGCAAAATGGAGTTAAGTGAAGCTCAACTAAAAGCGATCGTAGAAAGTGCTGTTGCCGGTGCGCTCGCAGTTCAAAAACAATCATTTGAAAAGCAGTTAGAGGAGATTAGTGAGCGAATTAAAAAATGTACAGTTGAAACCCCAGAGGTGGAAACTTACACAGATGCCGAAATCATAGGAAAGGTTAGTGAAGCTCAGGAGAAACAGCTAAGACAAATAAACGAAACAAGACGAGACAGAACTTTTGAGGTGGGAGAAACCGTCCTGGTAAAATTAAACAAACGTCTGGGAAACAAACTTACACCACGGTATAGGGAAGAAACGATCGAAGCAGACCTTGGGACAACGGTCCTCATAAAAGGGAGGGTCGTTCATAAAGATAATTTACGTCAAATCATTGGGCATCGTAAAATTCTTTAGTCTTGTTGTTTATCTTTTGGCCTGACCATCACCAAAAAAGCAGGCTACACGGATACAGACTTGACACTGGTAACAAAGTTGGCAAACGTTTATCAACTAAACATTTGACAAAACTTTCTATTCACTTCAAGACAAATTAAACAAAAAACATTTGGTATTATTTTTCCGCGTCATCCTCTTTAGCACAGGTTAAAGGTAGTTGATGAAATGCTACACATTAATGATTTCACAAATTAAAATTAAAACAACCAGAAATTTTTTAAAAACAAATTTATTCAATCAATTAGCGTTCTACGAATATCACTGAAAAAATTTAGTATAAATCTCTTCCATATTTTCTTAGTTATAATTTTTGACTAAACTAGTATTTAAAAAAAAGGTCGTAATATCGCAAATTTAGCATATAAAATTATAAATTATATAAAAATTATAAATGCTGCAACATAGTCCATGAGCCGCTATGAAAACTTTCAGCTATCAGCTGCCTTAATCAAGATGCTTACAAAAACTACACTCTAGCGGTATCGAAAACTGAATCCTAAACATTTTCAAGTCAAGCAGTTAAACCGACAACAGCGCCATGATCGTAAAAATGGAGACGGCTAAAATAAGGATGGGTTGGCTAGACGCAATACCAGTATGAGGTTGGTCGACCAAAATAAACCTGAATACACCACCAATACTATTCAGAGGAACAGTTTCTAAATAGATCCCTGTTCAGGTCGTCACTGCTAATTTCGAGAAGTCTGCGGACAGCCTTCGTCTTAGAAAGGGAGGAGTTAACACAATCACCCAGCGGCTAACATAATAAATACAATAATAACAAAAACAATATTTGGAAATAGTAAATATTTAGAAATAGAAATAGTACAGTCATAAAACCCGAGCGCAATGTCTCGGGCAGTTGTTAAGCGAGCTTTAGAGATAAGAACATTACTGTGCTTTGTTTTTGGTAGTAAATCGAGCTTTAGTTATAAGAACATTTTCTGTACAACATCAGTGGATTTTTGGAGATCACATGCGTCGGTCATCGCCGCGCAGGCTTATAATAAAAACTCTTCCCAACTCAGACAGACCACGTTGAAAATTATTATATAATAAATCGGCCACGCTAGACAGCGGACCGAATAAATAAAAGTTATTAATAAACAACGAAACTAAAACTCTTTATTTACATACGCTTTCACAGAAACGATATACCCTTCTAATCTAAAAATACCGGTAACTATTTATAACGTTTGCGGATAGAAACAATGAGGAACTTCATTACGTTTTATTATATAAATATATATTATATATATTATATATAGCAAAAATTCAAAGAGTCAAAATTAGCTCTACCTTATATAAAACAAAAGAAACTAAAAATATTTTTCACCTGAAAGTTAAGTTGTCTTCATTAGCAGTATTTTTTCAAAATACTTTGAGCATTAATGTTGACATTAAACCAACTTAAAGAGGTATTATACTCAATACTTTGTCACGTGCCAGTTTAACGATGGCATCAGAGTTAACCGGATTTTCAATAAAAACTCTGACACTTATTTAGATTGAAAAAAATTAAAAAAAAAAATTAGCTCATTCAAATAGTATCTAAATTAATTAAAAGATGTTATAAATTCTAATAGGCAATTCATATTTTTAAGCAGAAATAAATGCTAGGATCTTACTTGTCCTTTTCTAATAATAAAAAAAATTATATGTTCGATAAACATACGATACAATTTTGTTGGAATATAAGCTTAAGTACTAAGCCTAAATAATATATTCTAGATATTAATATTCTATCCTTCGTATTTACTTTCCAAAAATATTAGTGTACTCTAAAAGTTAATAAGTATTATATTTAGCTCCATCTCTCGCAACTGCAAACATAATAAACTGATAGAGGCAGAGGAACGGGGACGCTGCCGTGGCTCATTACAATTAAGGACATTTATCCTTGGCCCGTCCACATGTTGCCCGGCGTGCAGGCGAGCCCGGATCCGGACACAACGCACATCACTTAGACAATGCAACGTGCGGCGTGAGTAAAATTAGAACGGAAGCGTACACGTAATCGGCGGCAAATCACAAACAGAACCAGAGCGTTTAGCATTTCTTTGGCGTTATATAAACGCCAGCTTAAATGCAAATCACCAATTCGTGTGTCAGCCCAGAAGTACGCAACCTTATCGCTGCCAGTCCAGCGTGTGTTAACCCTTAGGCCAGCCATTGTGGTCGGTGCCTCGACTGCGATTGATGCCGATGCTGTTGGTCACCTGAAAGTTGACTGACCAGCCCAGAAAGAGCGAGATGTTGCCGAAGGGGTCAAGCACCACCTTGTGCTTCACGGGCTTCTGGCTCTGGTCCTGGCTCTGGCTCTGGGTCTGCTTCTTGTGATTCTTCTTGGCACTCGTCTGCAGCTGGGAGAGCGCACTGTACAGTGAATTCGGCGGATTCTGCACGAACTGCTGGATGCCGAGGGCGATCTTGTGTAGGTCGCCAAGGAAATCGTTGGGCCCATATAGCTTGGCGGGGTCATCGTCAAATGGAAGGGCTTCTATTGATTCCGGGCCAAGTTGGCTTGGAACGGGGAGTTCGCCTTGGGTGTCGAATGTCCTGTCCATTTCTGCCGGCAGGAGGACGTACAGGGGCTGGCTCTGGCTGAGCTCAATTAGAGGTAAAGAGATTAAAAGAAACTGTAAGAGGGAAAAAGTTTAAGATACGAAATTATCTTTTATTAATTATTTATCAAATGCTTCTCTCCTCATTTATTTTTATTGTAAGTAAGAGTTTCCTGCCTGTACTTACAGCCAACATGTCCTCGGCCCATCTAAACAATCACTAAGCCATGGCAAGACAACAACAGCGGCTTAAATAGCTATCCAGAAGTCCAGCCCCATCCTCCCCGAAAACCCCATTTAAGTCATATAAATTTCAAACCAATTTCAGAACTTTATTTGAGGCATGTCCATCGAGAAGGTGGCTAAGCCCGCGAAACTCAACAGGATAGCTCTGGGCGACAGGACAGGATTCGCACCTGTCGGCTGGCTGGCTCCTCGAGGACGCTCTCTTTGTGAGATGCGATGACTACGCTCACCAGCCATAGCCATGGCCATGCCCATGCCCAATGCCGTAGCTGATGGGATGCACGACGCTGTGCGAGGTGGTCCAGATGGGCTGGATCACCCTCACCGAGGGCAGGCTGTGGTACGAGGTGGTCAGGATGGGCGATCCATGCGAGTGCAGCAGCCCGGGGGCGGCGCAGCTCAAGGCCAGGCAGAAGGCGAGGAAGACGAACTGGAAGGAGGGGCGGAATTAACTTAATTAACTCCTGCCAGAGCCACAGGTAATCCTTACCAGCTTGAACATTTTTGTTGAGGTGGAGAGATCTTGTGGAACTCGAAACTTGCACTGAAGATGTGATGGCTTGTGGAGCGCGCTGCCAGTTTATATAATCGGGCCCAGAAGAAGCCGCAGCAATCGCTGGCTGCTGCGAGACCTTGGTCCGATACACAAAACCTTAGAAGATATATTTTTTGAAATCTTAGCGGCCGCCGACTGATCAGATTTCGCGCCTCAGGTGAGTGGCTTGCAATCTGGCGAACCTAAAACCTGCACCACAAAGCCGACTGTTGATATTGCCAAATACGCACCGCAGAGCTCCGAAATTGCGGGAAACTGCGCAATTTTCCGGCGATAAACAAATCAACAACCCACAAAAAAAAAAAAAAGGAAAACATTCAACTTGGAACAATACATTTATTTAATTGATTTCGGCGTGGGCGCTTGTTTTCACTGCCGGGAAAACAAAAACAATTTTCATCGGCAGCACCACCCACTCTCCCTGACCTTGAAAGCCTCTCCGGCCGAAGGAGGCGAAAATACCGGAAGTGCGTCTCAAGTCCGGACGCACTTAATTGTTTATTTTTGGGGCCAAGAGCGAGGGAGAGACTCCAACCCGAGCCGGGAGCAAATCGAAGGAAGTAAACAAACGGACGGCCGGGATGCGAACATTTGCGCCTTAGACAAGTCAAAGGAGTGGGAGGTACACTTGGGGAAATAAGTAAGGATAAGGTATAAGATATTTTCAAAGTTAAAAGTATTTTTTCGTTTCGTATTCTAGACATAAATTAATCAAGGTAATTTCTATATAGGTGCAAAATATGTGTAAAATTTGAGAATTTGTTGGCTTAAATTTAGGAATAAAGTACTAACTTTCTCAGAGTGCACCTAGAAGTGGCAGGAGACATTCAGCCAGAGTTCTTTGTGGCAGGCTCTATTCCTGATTCTGCGGCAAGGTAACATTCACTGTCTTGTCAGCGGACTCACGACAATCCGATTCGCATCTGGGCTCTGAGTGGCAGGAACGGGTTCCTCGGTGTGCAATTGCAACTGGGCCCATTCAAAGTGAGTTAAGGGCTTCTTTCATTCGCCGCCGCCTCTTGGGCAAATGCCTTTGACCTTGGCCAACACCAGAAGAGAGCCACCAAAGTGAAGGTCTGGGCCAGGGAGCTATAAAAGCCCCAATCGCCCAACAGCGGGGATTCAGTTGAGGAGGTGATCGCCAAGGAATTGGAACGAAAGAAATGAAGTTGGTGAGTGCTTTAAATAGAAATAATTCTACCCGGAGATTGCAAATATTTATTTTCTTCCCTTCAAGCTCATCTTAGCCTGTTTGCTGGGTTTGGCCTTGGGCCACGAGGTGTACACGTACTACACGCCAGCCTATGGGTACTACGGGTATCCCACGACCTATGCCAGGACCTCGGCGGTGGTGCCCTTGGCCTATTCCCGTTTAATCGCTCCGGCAGCCGAGCAGTCACATCTTTACCACAGCGTCCAGACCCCGAACTCCTTCCAGCAGCAGTATCGCAGCGACTTCAAGCCCCTGACCTACGAGTACCTCTACTAGATGTGCCTTCCAGAGAGCAATAAACTTCGCAGTAACCAAGTGAAATTTGAATAAAGTTCGAACTTAGCTCTCGATAAGCCCCATTGTGTGTGCTGTCTGTGAAAACAACTTCCCTACTTCTCCATGGGTCAGCCGCTGTCTGTTGAACTCGGCCTCCTATTGTTCAGATATAAGGCCCCAAACAATGGGCACCGATATCGAATAACCCCGCCCTTGTGGCCAGTTATTCACCTGGGCACCTATCTCCTACCTGTTCACATACTCACCTGGGCCAGAGGCCGGTCTAAATTTAACCAAATCGTAAAGTGGCAACAAATCAAGACCTCGTGGCGTACTGTACGTCACTGAGGCAAGGGGAAGCCATAGGATCCTGCTCGGAGTGCAATGTGACCGCACAGAACGACGGCGTTGAAGCCACCTCCTTGCGGTTCCACCCACAATCTTTGCCCTTTGCTGCTGCTTGGTTAGCAGGTCCCGAAGGAGTCCTGGAACGTGACCCCGGACCCAGTCACATGGCATCCGCCTTGGGGGACCTGCACGCATACGCAAATGCGTAGAACGGAAAGCAGCAGCTAATCGAATCACTCTCCTTAATTAATATCCGATACTCTGCGGGAATCCCCTGGAACAGGTAGAGCACGGCCAGAGCTTAGTCGGGACTTGCATGCACTCTGGCCTTGGAAAATAATTTAATCCGCTTTTACATGGAGTACAAATCAACAAATATTGAATTGCAAATACTGAATTATGGAACTTCCATGACTTTCCGCTTGAGCTGCAGCGAATGGCTTTTGATTTCAATTAATGCAGGGCATTTTTTTGTGGTTTAAATGTATTACAAAGCTATGTTTTTATTTAAATTGTTTGTAAAATTCCAACATGCTTTAAAGTTTAAAGATGTAATAAAATTAATAATTTAAAGCTAATGTAATTACATTACTAATTAGTTAACTAATTAGTTAACACAAAAATTGTGTTGGTTAATTTGTTAAGCCTTTAGAAATGTAAATGATATTTAACTACTGAGAAAGCATTTACACAATTAATTAAATATAAAGCGCTGCAGTTAATACCTTCTAAATATGTTAAGAATTAGGACAATTTTTAGTTCGTTTTAAAACCCAAAATCTCATTAAATGTTTAAATTAATATTTAATTATTGAGAAAGTGTTTACACAACTTAACTAATAAACTATATGTGTAGCGCTTTATTACTTGTATAAATATCAAGAATTAGGGCAGTTTTTGATTATTTTTAAAACTAAATAACGTATTACATTTTTTATTTATTTACTTATTTCTTTAAAATTTTCTAGTAAATACCACATTTTGTTACCATCATAGTCGCACCAATGCATCACCTTTAGATTATTACAGCGTACTTTACTGGTCATTAATACCCGAAGATTAATGATTACGAAACCAGATTGAGTTCGTGTTCATTATGCTGAGCAAATTAAAAGTAACTCCCAGCACCACCACTGATTAGCTAGCTGTAGCTAGGGATGACGAGGGAAGGTGGCATCAATATCAGTTTTCTGGAAACCATCTCCCCCAACTGGCAACAGGGAAAACCGGTTTCTGCAGTTGGAGCATCCAGCATCCAGCACCCAGAATCCAGAATCTGCATCGGCATCTGATTCGGTCCTTGCGCCAGTTCAAGGTTTTTCAATGTCCAATTAATGGCTAAGGAAATCCCAGTCAACCAGGCAGGCAAATCTATTCAAACAACAAGTTTAAATACAGGACACAGAGAAAAATAAAATATTTATGACATTCTTTACATTAGAACTAAACTAAGAACTAATTCGTATGAAAATATATTGAGAATAGGACCTGTTTTAGCAATAGTTAATAACTTAAATGCAAAAATATAATTTTATGAGGTCCAACATAATTTAGGTTAAACTAAAAAGTATTAATCAGACATATTTTTTATAATTCAAAATAATTACATAATTAACATAATTTCTCTCTAAAAACCATCAAAACTTTCAGTGTGTGCCGTGGCAAAGGATGAAAAGAATTTAGAATGGGCTACATGGGAGTACTGAGAGGGAAAGACCCCCGGCAAGTTGTTTACCAAAGTAAAAACAGGCTCTGGATGCGGACGCCCAACCTCGGATATAAAAGGTCTCTGGGAAGGCAAAGAGGAGCTCAAAGTGAACCCGACACTGGACGACGCAGTTTGCAGATTGGCGAGAAAATGCGCAATTATCTTTGGGTAGGCAAAAATTTTCTTTTCTTTCCAATTCCTCCACTGAAGAAGCACCTCTCTATCGTCGTCTTCCGTTGCAGTTAGCGGTCCTCTTGGCGGCGGTGGCCACCAGCTGCGTCAAGGCCAAGCCACTGGTCTCCTTTGGCGTCAGCTATCAGCAGCCATATCTGGGCCCCTCGCCAGGGTCCTATTACTACGGAGCTCCTTACCAGGGCGGCGGCTACTACCACAACTACCACGGCAGCCCGGGTCCCTACCGGTATCCGTATCCGTATCCGTATGCGGACGGGAATCGCTATGGCGCCCTCGACGTGGGCATCGGTGCCCTATCCCTGGCCCCGTTCCTGCTCTGATTCCGAATAAAAGCTAAAGCTTAAGGCAAATTGAAACTGAAATTATACGCCTCGGCACGCACTATAGAGCCTCAATTTTCTGCCCAGGTCGGTGTGGTCTTACATGCAGGTTGGCTACGTGACACTTGCAGGGGGAGTAGGGATCTGGTGACCCAGTGACTGAGTTTCCTCACCAGGGATTCTCGATTTCCAGCCGCAGGAGTCATTGGTTGTCTCAAGGTGGTGTCTTAAGCTAGTAGCCGAGGAGAGACCCTATTGCAATAGGTTACAGAAATATCAGTAGGTGTAATACCACTACTGTCAACTACTCAATGTTCTATATTTATTCCAATCAAAAGGGATGCAATCCGAGACTCAAACAAGGGGGGAATCGATAAGGTATTTTAAGCCGCGACCTTTCCATTTCGCGATTATGATAATGTCCGCGGAGCGGTGTCTTGTTTATTTATAGCCCTTGTAAGCATCTTTGGGATGCGCTGCATAACCGAAATGCGTTGACAAAACGTGCATCTCAACATCTTCCTCGGGCGTCGCAGAAGATGTGCAATCTGCTGGCGATAAGCGCATAATTGCAGGCACCTCGTAAGGTATCAAGGACCAGAGGAGTCCCCTTATCTCACGACAGCTGTGCGACTCGTGAGCTCCTGACACATGGGCATAAGTTTGTCATGCGAAACTTGCACGTTTTCCAGGAGGCATGGCAATTTTAGCCATTTCTTGGGAGAGTGTGTCGCTTAACTTTTGCTTGCCAGTTCTTCACGTGATGGTGTTGGGTATTTTGCACTAAGAGAAAAAAAGGGAAAGGGAGGATAAAAAAAAATTACATTTTCTTTTTTAGTAGCCTACAAATATGTTAATTATATGTGTTAGTTTATTTGTTTATTGACATTAAGAGACATTTTTTGAGTTAAAATTTAAATTACTTTCTAGCCTTTTTAAATATATCAAATGTGCCACTGAATTCGCTGTAGATTTTAAATCAGCTTAATATATGCCCAGAAGTAGGCAATAAAATATGTTGAGTCTCAAGTTCGCTTTAAAATTAATCTTATTATAAGGTTACAACTTTTGTAACATACTTTTAGGTAGTATTATATTAATATTAATTCAAAAGCGTTTTCTGTGGCACACCTGTATGTTTTTATCGAACAAAACACCTCTGAACGAGGTAAGATAAAAGTGACTATCACACATTTAACTCAAAAAATGTCTGATACCAAATTTTATGACGAATAATTCTTACTAAAAAAAAAAAAGATAAATTACAAATTATTTAAATAGTTTCTAAGTTGGCACGCTGCTTTAAATTTTCTGCTTAATAGCAATGTATATATTTTAAATAATTTTTAAATAAATGAAAGTATGCAATAAAATATGTTTAATCACCATTTATTGTAAATTTCCCTTTTTTGTAAGTCGAAAGCTTTCGTAGCATACATTTAGACATCATTTTAATGGATATTAATTACACAGCGATTTCTGAGTCATTCCTGTATGTATTAGTTTAATTATATTATGGTTTTATTTTTCTAAATTCATTTTATTACAATAAATTGTATTAAATAAATAATGAATAAAATATCTAAGGTATAGAAAACCCCCAATTTAGCATTATTGTTTAAGTCTTCTAAGTGACTTGCGATTTCAAGTAAGAATATTATGTTTTTAATATTCAAAGAGCTCGGAGCTAACTAATTTATAATTGTAAATGTTATTACCCTTGAATCCATGACCCCCATACATTTGCCTACTCTTCCGCCCTAATTTCTAAGCGCGTCGTTCCAAGTGACTTGCCTAGTACTTTCGCATAGTGTTTGGCGGAATCTTGGGGGCGCCCAGGTGAATGACGTGCACGGATCACGTTCCCAATCACGCACAACAATGCTAAAAACTCAAAAGTGCAACCAGCGACGCCCAAAGTGTTGTTAGCCGTTCGCCGTTGGCTGGCGCCTTTGTCCCGAAAGGGGAAGCATCAGCAGTCACGTTGAGTGGAAAAGCCCAGGCCCAGGCCCAGGACCAGGCCGAGAGCAACAGGTTCTCAGGACTCCGACTGGTCCCGTTCGTGGCCTGTGTGTGGTGTGTGTCGCCTTCTCGACGACGCACAGGGCACTGATTTCCGCTGGGTGTGTGTCAGTATGGCAGCCGGAGTCCTATCGGATAGCCGAGCCCCGCTCGGGTGTCCTCGTCGGGGGCGAAGGTTAGGATGCGAAGCTGCCACGACATTGAGGAGCAGTATAAAAGCAAGTGCCGTGCGCCTTCCACTGGTAGTCTTCATCGAGACTTGAACGTGTCGCGTTGGCCTGGCCTAAGTTCCTCTCTGAAAAGTATTTAAAACCAATCTGAAAGAACTCGAACTGATTTTGAAAAAACCAAACCAAGTGCCAAGTGTCACAAAGTGAACCAAGAAAAGGCGAGAAAATTCACGCAAAATCGCAAGAAATAAAAGAACTATTAAAACCATTGCCATGGATACCCTTTCTCCGAACAACGGCTCCAAGTCGAGCTCCAGCGGCAGCTCGGCGGCCAGCTCCTCCATGGATCTGGGCAAGCACCAGCAAAAGGAGCAGCTGCATCGCCACCCGCGTTGCGGCCCCAAGAAGCTCTCCCGCTCCAGGAGCCTGCTGCAGCTGCTCAGCAAGCATCTGGGCAAGCACTTCCACCACCAGAATCAGCAGAACGAGACGGTCTACAGCAGCCAGGACGACATCAGGAGCAGCTCCACGGACTCCTTCAGCCTGAGCTACGAGCGCGGCAGCCACGAGTGCCCCATCAATGGGTCGTCGCTGGACCTGGAGCACACCTCCAGGACCTCCAGTGGCTCGGCCTGCTCCAGATACTCACCGGGCCTGGACTACTACGACCAGCAGGGTCACATCTACGTGGAGGCCGTCTACAGGCCCGGCAGCGCCATGGAGCAACTGCATCCGCAGCTACACTTCGAGGAGGACAGCAGCGAGGGCGAGGGCGAGGGCGAGGGCGAGGGCAGCGGCAGTGGCAACGAGGCGGAGGACGAAGTGGAGCTGGGCACCGACGAGAACGAGAACGCCAAGCCCCGGTCCGCGTCATCCGCCTCCGCCTCGGCCAAGTCTTCCGGCCTGCATCTCAGCCGGATCTCCATCTCCTCCTCAGTGAGCCGCATGCTCCAGCACTTCTCCAGTCCCACGGGCAACGCCTCCATGCGATCGCTGTCCTGCAGCAGCACCCCGCTCCGGCAGCCCAAGAAGTCCCTGTCGGCGAACAACTCCAACAGCAGCAGCAGCAGCAGCCAGTCCGGCTCCAGCTCCAAGTCCTCCGGCGGCCGACCTGCGACCAAGAAGGAGAAGAAGCAGCAGAGCATCCTGCGGCCGCCAGTGCAGTACGTGTCCCTGAAGGGCATGTCGGGCCTCTACTCCCGAGTGCCCAGCTACGCGGTCTGCTATCCGTACACCCTGCAGCACATGTACTAGGCAATAAGGCGGCGAGAATCGGGGGAAAACTAGGAAAAACTAGGAAAAAAATATAGGGAAAAACAAGAGAAAGCTGCAAGCTGGTTGGGGGTCTTGGAAAAATATACATAGGAACATAGTGATGTACGAGTAGTGCCTGAAAAGAGAGATCTTAGTGGGGAGAAGGATGGAAAGTAGCAGTGAGCGAACACATTTTATAAATGTGTGTCACAGCTGAGTTCGCCGAAACAAGGAGTATAGGAAATCCAGCGAACTGGGCCCAATAAGTGTACCTAAGTCTACGCCCCGATAAATCAAAAACCTATATATCCACACACATATATGTGCTACGATATACGTCTTAGACGATCTAATTGTCTTTGGCTAATCTAGGGACTTTCAGTTTACAAACGAAAATGAATTAAAATTAATTAAAATTAGCTTGCAAGTCAAACGAAAAGAAATGTTATTTAGAAGCCCCAACACACATATCTTTGAAGAGTAATTATTAAAAATACGAATTCTGTGACCTTAAGTTGAGACGAAAAAACACGATTCTTTGCACCTTTCAACTGTTTAAATTATTTATTTAGAGAAACCAAAGATTTTGCACTTTTGAAGCTAGTTTAAACCATATGTTGCACTCATTTCGATAAATCAAACTATTAAAACCAAAAATCAAATGACGAATTTATACAATAACACAAAAAAAGAAAACACTAACGAATGAACGTTTTACAATAATTCACATTCCAAGGAAATCAAACTTTTTTAAAGTAAAATTATTATGAATAATGGTGGCGATATCACGACGAAATGTATATTGGATGGTAGCTGATAATAAAACGTAGCGAAAATGTTTAGAGCCTATATATTTTTAGATCCTAACTGAACAGAGATAACCTAACACTTAAGTCTAGTTGTCAATAAAATAAAATATACATTATTAAAAAAAAAAAAAACAGCTAATTGTATTCATTTTCCGCTTCAAGGTGAAGGGATAACAAAAGCGAATGAACTTAATTTCATTGGCCAAGGCAACTTCAAGCCGTAACGGTCTCGCTTCGAAAGCTTAAGGACACTGTTAACGTAGGCAAAAGCTCATGCTCCTGCCGCTGAGAGAGCGAGAGAGCGCGCAGGACTTGCTCTCTGCACGTGGCCTCCGTTTGTTTGGGTAACAGTCTGCGGTGTTCCCTGGGAACAGCCGCCCGGAATGTGTGCCAGTGCAGGAGGCGCATCCGATGATGTAGGCAAAGTCCTCAAAATCAAGCCGCCGAAGGACTCGACCTTACAGTTCTGACATATCATATCCGTGTGACGTTAATCGACACCGCGCTGGCTACCGCTGCACTCGGAGGGCGTGACAAGCGGCAGCGTTAAAAATTTGATGACACCTCAATTATTAAGGCTCGCCAAAGAAGTAAGTCGCCGAAGGTCTCCTCAATTCTCGAGGTCATTGTCTCTTTGAACCCTTTCCTTCTTTCTTAAAATAATAATAAACAAGCCTGCGGTCCTTGGCCCACTTGAGCCCGCCTTTCTGTCCTAAGAAAATCAAATTAAAATGCACGATTTATCTGTAAACAAACAGAAGCCTTTAACCCGAATTTCAGTAAACAAAGAGGGGGACAAATGCCGTTTCCGAATAGTTCTATGGCGCAGTTACAATTCGAATTCTATGTTTTATGGTTGGGCAGAAAAACTGCGTTTTAATTTATTGTCTACCAGGAATCATAGATGCTATGGGTTTTGTATGTCTTTATTCCGAGAATGACACTCGGAGCAAGGAATAACATGCACATGTTCCAGGAAGCCCTTTTAATAAGAATTTTGCAGCGACCATAAAGGATGTATCGAACACACTCCAAAGTGCTGCTCACCAGTTCAGGGTAGGTGGCCGTGGGTTTTGTGCTGAGAGGGAATAGGGATGCTACAGAACTAAATAGTAGGCAGAGAAAACGGCTATGTATCAGACGACAAGGTGTATCAATCGATGTTGAAGGCTCAGTTGGTGTAGAATCCATAAAGATTCCACCCCTTATCAACTGCTATACTACATTTCCAAATTTGGCCCTCACGTATGATAAAATAGGTAGAACATGGTAAATGCAATAGGAAAACAAATTAAAATTAACAGAAACTAGTAAACATTTAACTCCGAATTAAACATCTTCTTTATAATGTAAATTTTGTTGGCGAAAACATATTTACAACACAATGTTTACCGAGAAATACAATTTTTGTGGCTTTGTCCTAATAAATTAATAATACGAAATTATAAAGAAGAATAAAAGAAATAATTAATGAATTTTTCTAGGTGAATTATGTTTTTATTATATTAATTCATTTGCAACGCGTATTTTAATTTTAGTTATACTCACAAGTTTGCAAAGCAGTTAAGGAAACAACCCTAGAAAGCCCAATCGATGCAGCCATGGTTATCGGGCGATTATATTATATAGCTGCCACAGGAACGATAGGAAAATAAAAGGGAAATGAACATAACTTCGGTAAGTCAAGATAATTTTTATTGTTATTATTATGATTATAATGTTTTGTTATTATTGGTCACAATTTCAAAATTGCCTTATATAATTTCATGTCCTTATCTATCTTTATAAAGCTATTATAGAGAAATCGGCCAGTTTAAATGAAAACCTGGGTAATCTTTTGTGTTTTTATATAGAATTGATATCTAATACACCAAAAAAAAAAAAAAAACAAGAGTTTAACCTTTCTACGCGTTGTCTTAAAAGTATACTCAAGCAGTATAACGAGTTTAGTATAGTTTTATACTTCAAAATATCAAATGTATACTCCAAAGTTTAGTTTTTATACTCTATAGTTTTAATTGTGTATTTTTGAGTACTATTTTTATACGAACCTACAACGAAATTTCGATAACATATCGCGTTAGCTGGAATTTAGTGCTTTTCTGTTTGTCGCGTTAGTGATTATTATGAAATATTGGTGGAGATGAGTATAAAATTTATAATTTCGTAGTATTAAATGGATAAGCATCTTATTAAGAAATTTTTCATACTCAAGAGTATAGAATTCATGTAACAATCGTATAGGTTCTATGATGATATTTTTTTGGGTGTAGGTATTCTAAAAACGACTGGGTCAAATTTACAGCCTGCAAGGCTATACAAACCCTGGGCTTCCCTAAGATAGCTCCCTTTCTTGTTTAAAATATAATTATCAGCCAGCAACAATTTATTTTTCAAAGACAACCCACAAATAGATTCATTAATTATTTATTTACAGCCCAATTAAAAATTACCCAAGACAAAAATAGACTTGCAAAGTTGTTTTGGGGTCAATGGCCGGTTTGGGCGGCAGGACAACAGTGGAGCTTATTCAATAATCTGTTGGCTAACTTGATTAAGTCGAAATGAGTTAATGCGCCGCTAAATGGATGCGACAAGCGCTTAACAAGAGCCCCCCTCCCCCCACTGGCCAAATTGGATTCCGAGTTGTGTCATTTCGGCCAAAACAACGGCGATGGTGGCCGCTCTGACGTCAGTCGGTGCCAACAATTGCGCCTCTAATTAGATGACAGCGAGTTTTTCCGGGAGAATGTCGACACCTCCTGATTTCTAGCTTTTAATACCGCCCTTTCCCAGCCCCTGCCCCTCGTCTTGTTATTTTTCATTCGGAGGAGTGGGGGGAGTGAAAACAAAGGACTTCATTAAGCCGCCGCCGTCTTAGCTTGTCTTGAAATGCGTTAACATAAAATTGGCATTCGGCTTTATTTATAGCGCATTAAAATCAATTTTGGGCGCAATTAAATGAAAGCGAACAGCAACTGGGGAGGGAGGCGGTGTGATAAGGCTCTGTTTTATGTCTATTTTGGACCCTCGACTAAAGTGAGGTGAAATTATGATAAAATCTTGCTCGGGCAGAAGCCTCTTGGCTCCTTAAGTGGCGCTCGCTAAGAGGCCCTTGAAAACTGTCATCGCCAAGGATATTTTGGGCACACAGGTCTTTCAGGAATATGCGCCCCCTCATGGCCGGGTGCTATTTTCGACCAAAAACAAATTGAATCAACCGGAGAAAGTCAAACGAAACAAAGTGAAATGAAAACGTCTAGCTGATTAATAATTGATGGCTCTGTGGGGAGAGTCGCAAAGAAAACAATTAAAGGGGAGAAGAAAGGCAATTGGGGATGCCAATTGAGTCGAACTACAAGTACCTGGTGGTAGGTTTATAATAATTAATATTTAATATTTTAAATAAATAAATTATTTGATACAGGTTATACTTATTAAAATGTGCACAGGGAAATTTGTCAGTTTGCTGACTTAAATATTTTAATATAATCCGTTAGACAAGGGACTTGTTTATTTGTACAATTGACATTTCTTTCCTGACATTAAGTTAACTCGAATGGAAGATACCTAGTACTAAAACATATCTTATAAGCACAATTTTTAACCTTATTCATGGAATAATTTTTGTTTATTTGAGACCATGCTATTCCACATTTTTTCACATTTTCCCGAACTCAATATACCCCCTAGAAACCACCGGTATCCCCGGTATAACCACCGAGAAGTTGCTGGAAGTCGAGCCCCAAACTGCGTGCATTGACACCACCTGGCGGCCAGCGGCGCAAGCTGCGGCAGCAATGCAAACAGAGAAAAAAACTGCAAACAAAAAACAAAAAACAAAACAAACCGACAATATTCGCTTCCCGTTTTATTATTAGGCAACAATGCCAGGAACAAAGGCTCTGGGCGACGATGACGGGCAGGAATGAGAGGAGGATGTGGCCTTTGCAGAATACCCCGCTCTTTGGCAGGCTCGCTCTCTCTTAGTTCACCGCTCTCTCGAAGGACATGCTTTGCAGAGTGCCGGGCGAGGCTATATAAGCCAGCGGCTTCCGATTTGCCGACTCACAAGCGGCAGGACAACGTGCCCAGTCGGTTCGCTATTCGCCCTCTCTCTCTCTGTCTCTCTCCTTCGATCCCTCTTCTCTCTCTCGCTCTGTGGAGAAAGTAAAGGTAAACAGTGGACAAAGACACCGGTTACAATAACAAAGGAAGTGCGGAGCGGCGAGTGTTTGACCGGAAGCGGAAGAGCGACGGAAGTGCAGCCATTGGCAGTGAGCTTGGCAAACAAGGAAATTACTCATACGCCCTGCGTGCACTTACAATCGGACGGGAAGCCTACACGCACCGGGTGCACTTTTAATCAGGAAATTACGCATACGCACGGCTGGCAGCCGCTGCTAATAGGGAAATCACTCATACGCCGTGCTGGCCAGGCATTGCCAGAGATGGGTACTCCACACGTCTGCTTCGCCGACGAGCTGCCGCCGCCGCAGCAGCAGCAGCAGCAGCAGCAAGAAGAGCACAAGACCGCCAGCAATGGCAGCCTGAACAACAACAACCATCACAGTAGCCAGAGTCTGGTGACCAGCGGCAGCAAGCCGGAAGTGGGCTACATAGCGACCCCCTCGCCGGGCGGCAGCCTGAGCGTCTCGCCCACACCCCGCTACGAACGCAATCTGGGCTTCTTTCGGCAGCTGAGCCGCCGCTTCGGCCTGAGGTCGCAGGATGACCTAGTTCAGTCGGATGACGCAGCTCACGTTGCACCATCGAGAGGCGGCGGAGCGGTTGCCGCTCTCCAGGAGGAGGACACGCACAGTTCATCGACCGACTCGTGCTCCTCGGGGCGTGGCCTCAACGCTCACCAGTCGACCGGGCGGCTGGAGCTCATGTCCATGTCGTGCGCCTCCAGCGAGACGAGCAGCACGCTGGACATCGAGGAGCAGCAGGAGCAGTTGCAGCAGCAGCAACAGCAGCAGCAGAAGCAACTGCAGTCCAAGAGGAAGCCGACGAGCCGGGCGAGTTTTTCGCGTCTGCACCGGCGCTCTACATCCTCGCTGCGCCGCGCCTTCGAGAGCCTTTCGCTGACCTCGCGTTCGCTCTCCTGCAGCGGTCCATCTCCGCCGCCACCGCCGCCGCCGTCTTCAGTGGCTCCTGCAGCCGCATTGCCCCTGAAGTCGGCTCTCAAGTCCGCCTCCAACGCTGAGCTGCACAGGCAGCAGCAGCAACAGCAGCAACAGCAACAGCAGCATCAGCAGCAGCAGCACATGCAGCTGCATCATCACCATCACCAGCCAGCGGGCAGGTCGTCATCGTCGTCGTCATCGACCTCCAGTTCGGCGTCCAAAGGCAAGGTGAAGCCGCCGCCGCAGAGGATACTCCGGCAGCCCGTTTCCTACACATATCTCAAAGGCATGTCGGGCCTGCCGACGCAGCGGGTGCCGCGCAGCTCCGTGTGCTGTCAGTATGCCAGGCGCTAAGGACCTCCACGTAAAACCGCAAATCAGCATGAGTAGCCAGGACGAGACACTGAGAAAAGGGTGAACAGTAAGCATAGCAGCAGCAGGAATTATAAATTATTCAAGCAGATTTAAGGGTTTCGATTCGAAATTATCTTTTAAAATTAAGTTTGAGTCATAAATTTGAATATAACTTTAATTTAGTTACTTAAAGATACAAGCCGATCTCATGTGCAATTTAATTTAAATTACGTATTTAAATTTATCAGTCAAAATGCGAAGAAAAATTTTATTTAGAAAAGTAATTCAATAGTTTAGGCTCTTTATTTATAAAGATTTGATAAGGTAGTATACTTTCATTGCTTAGATTAAATTAAAATTTTATTCAGAGATTTTAATATTTAACAAATACTCCTAAAATAAGCAGCCCCTAGGAAATGCCATTTTTCTCAGTGCAGGCGATAGAACCATGGTTTAGCAATCGGCAACATCATCTTCCACTTAAGTTCCCCCTTCCCTGATCCCTAAACTTCATTTCAAAATCTGTGATACAACAATCGCCCCTACCCTGGCCCCTCCCTTTGCAAAAAAAAAAGAAGCCTCACCTGCCTCAAACCTTTCCCTCTCCAAAATCCAAAATCCATCATATCCGAAAGTCTTCAAAAAAGCATCGGCAAAACCAAAACCTAATTGATAAAATTTTATAAACATTTGAATAACTTTTGCACTTACAAATTATATTAAAACTAGATTGTAGAGGCGTAGAATTTGTCAGATATATAAAGTCTACTATATACACACACATTTGTCACCGCTTTGATGCTAGATCAAGATCATTCCACGCATACCAAAGACTGTAAACGCATTCAAGTTGAGAAGTGAACGGAATAGTTTGATTGAATTGAAATTGGAAAAGTCACAATAGATTTCCTTTTGTATAAATTCTTATACAATTCGTGCCTTTATCAAAAAGAAGTCGAAGAGCAAAAGAAGATTCACACAACAAGCATTTGTTCAAAAAATATAAAAAATCAAGAGTAAAACTTTAAAAGTATATATATGTATGATAAGTTTAAGTCAAATTTCCTTTATAAATGTTAAATGGGATCAAAATTTGTCAGGCATTTATCTATGTTCCGCAAAATCCTAACAAAACCAGCCAAAAAGCCACTCTCAAGATACTTAAATTATTTACTTTAGGACCTTTTATTCAACTAACCATAATTTTGAAAAAAAACAGCACTCCTCCAGCAAGTAGAGTTCAGATGTAGAATTATATAGCCAAACGCAGAGCAAGTCTAAGTAAGCCGCGCAACTGACTTACAAAGTATTCAACATATACATTACTTTAGCAGTTATACACATTTACAGTTTATAGAGAACGATATTAAATAGCATACAAACCAAGGCCTAACTATATATATATACTAAATGAATGCGAACGCATTAAATCGTAAGCCAAAGCAATAAAGTTGAAGGATTATACAGAACAATATCAGCATTAATATACACATACAAACACAGTATATACAGCATCTAATTATTATTAACTATTTACCTAAGCAGCAGCAGCAAAAGCAGCAACAGCAGCAAAGAATTGTAAGCATCTGAACGGCCAATCGCCACACAGCAAGAGAGTTCAATAAAAGTGAAATAATTTACACCAAACCAGTTGTTTTTCTTACTTGCAGCTTAGAGGGGGCTCTATTACTTTTGAAACTAATCATCTTTCATTGGTAATCAACGTCATAATTTCCCCATCAACTTTAGCATTTATAATTTCCATTTGGTCCAAACGTTCACCCTCATATTCTCTTTATTTCATGGCCGCTTTATCTTCATCTTCTGGTGACACCAATAGCAAAGTTTTTCCCATAAAAAAGTTGCCAAAAATAGCCACAAATCAATGACATATACACATATAACGATTATTATATGGAAACTGCAATTAGGCGAGCCAATTGAACAGAGAACCAGAAGGAAAAAAATCCATAACGCACGGGTGAACCTCCTATAATGGCTACTCCCATAATCCAAGCGAATGAATCCTCAACCCGTCGCCACCGAATATTGTGTTGTGTCCAGGAAAGTAGGTCAGCGATTGAATTGCCAGGCAGGATTGCTCCGTTGCTGCGCTACTATTCGGTTGTCAGGGCTGGAGGATATCCCCGATGGGGGATTCACGTTGAATTTATAATGAGCCTGAGGATGTCTGACGGCATTTGATTAATACGATTCCAGCTGAATTGGCAGACAATAAATATCGAATAACCCGGGCCCCAACCGCAATAAAAACACCCCCGCTCGAGCAGCATCGGCACTCTGACAGTTTGATTTGACAGCGAATCGAGAATGGGTTTGTTCTCGAATTTTGCATTGATTGATTTGTGGCTGAGCGACAGATTTCAAATTAATGGCGGCGAGTTCCCACAGGGAAGCAGGCTGACTGCCCGAATTGAAACCCAAACAATCATCATAAAAATCCATCTGTTGGGCAAATCAAGTTGGGCAACCAATTAACGATATTAGTGCTAATATTAAGCATAAACCACAGGAGAGTGCTGCGTTTTCCCTCCAATTTAATGGGCAATCGATGTTCCTGCCGCTAAATGGCCGCAACAGTCACGCACTCGATGTTCCTGCTGATTTGTTGTGCCTCAACAACAAATTACATGCGGCTAGCACCACAAATGCCACACACTCAATCACTAGCATACACGTCGTACGGGGCCCAGTGACGTGACCGAAAAGCTGATGAAAAATGTCGGAATCTAAATATTTTCGCAACACATCGCATCGTCAGAAATTGGCCCGCACACTAGTCTGTGTCTCTATGGGCTAAAAATATCCTTTGACCTAATTCCCGTTGACAGTCGACAAATGTGGGGGCATTAAAGTGAGATAAAAAGATACGCAACCAATTGTGAGGAGGCGGAGACGG
The DNA here is from genome assembly GCA_018153105.1 of Drosophila rufa. Taxonomy (NCBI): domain Eukaryota; kingdom Metazoa; phylum Arthropoda; class Insecta; order Diptera; family Drosophilidae; genus Drosophila; species Drosophila rufa. The sequence continues at coordinate 19,564,015 of JAECXS010000085.1, forward strand.
GGCGTATGCGTGATTTTTACAGCTGTGATTGTTGCTCATACGAACCGTTGGCTGTTGACTGTTGACTGCTGCTGCCTATTCTGTTTCTCTGTCGCTTCCTTTCATTTCCATTTCCATTTTCATTTTCATTCACATTCACATTCCCATTTCAGTTCAAATTGCAAATACTCGTAACAATAAAGTGAGCATTCCCAGCAGCCAACCGCAGTCACGTAATCATTTTGACAGCAGCCAGGACTAGTTCTGCTCCTCCTCCAGTATCCCGACTCTGCCTTTAAGATGGTACTCCCCAGCAGCTGTCTCTTCCGACCCTGAATAGCTATTTTTAAGCATTTAATTAAGTCTCCGTTCTTGGGGTGAATATTTTTAGCGTTTTCTTTGCTATTTCTATACGGGCCTCGCTCGCTTCTGCCATCCAATCTTGCGGTTTAAGTTTCATCTACATACGAATATGTGGGTGCGAGCGGGCCTTCTGCTTATTAATAATAAACGGAAATAATTTTTACTTTCATTCCTGCCGGTGGCATCTCGAGTTTCCCGCTTTATGGGCCCCTCAAGGTAAGGCAAGGATTTCACGCAAGGATTTCACGCTCCTGGCCAGCAGGAATCGAATGGGGCACGGGCTCCCTTTCAGCGTTACGCGGCATTAACTTCACGCAGGGAGTTTGGGCTGCTCCTGCTCCTGCTCCCTTTTCTTCCCTCTCCACGGCTTTATTCATCGGTAGGGGAATCTTTATGAGACAAGGCGTGTTAATTTGCTGCACGCGCCGAGCATGAAAACTTAGGGCGGTGGGGGAGTCAAGGATGCGGTCAACTTGTTGCCCCTCTACTAAGATAAATCGATGGACAATAGAAATACCCCAGACCAAAATGTATTTAATATTTGATGGCACAGTTAATTTTCTGTTTTATTTGTGTGCATTGCGATATGCCATTAACTTAACTAACTAACTACATATTTTAGAATGAGTTCCTTGCCCCAGCAACTCCTCTAAGCTAAGATTACAGGACACCAACATGCAGGCCGCAATGTACAAGCAGTGGCAAAATAATTAATCTTCTTTCTGGCCCTCCTGCCGTCACATATGAACGTGAGAAAAACAGTCGGGGGTGGGGCATCTCTGGCGGGACAAACTTGACGAACAATCTGAACTTGCGGCCTACTTAGTCAACTTTCTGACTGTCTTTAAGTGGCTGACTTCGCTCTTGGGAGGAGCCTCCATCATATAATTTTTTATTTCCATTTGAAAGTAAGTATGTACGGCTCGGTGCCCCGCTTATATGACTGCTGACTTCCATGTCAATATTTACTTGAGGCTTGTTTACCTTTGCCATCTCATCATCAACATCAGTATGGTTTTTCCCCCCTGCTTGCTCTCATTTTTTATTGTGTATTTTTATTGCTCATGTTTCCTGCTTGTTATCTGCGTTGTTTCTGCCGCTTTTTAATGGCACTCCGCCTGTAATTTCATTCTTCAAGTAAGAATTATTCGCTCATTCTCGTAGCCCCGCGAAGTGGGGGAAAATTTTAATGAAATTTTCAAGAGTCCTCGCGCTCTGGTCCTTGGCGGGCAGCACGAGCCGCTATTTTTAGTTCGAATTAAATCTTTGCCTATTGGCAAACACACTTAAGGAGCGTGGGAGATTTCTGGCAGGCATCACTTATGCTAATTCGCAATTTGACCCAAATATCGGACTACGTGAGAACAATCCAGTAACAGGCAGGCACTGTGCGATATTCCAGGGAGTGCCACTCGAGCAGGTTCCCTCATTAGATATGCAGCCTGTGTTTCGGTAATTGAACTCAATACGTAAACAAAATGTCTACATTTCACAGCGACAGCTGACAAGGAGTCCCGAGAAAGTAGGCTACGGAAATGGGGAATTGCGAAGGCTGTTGTCGGTGATTGACGAAAGGAAGATTGAAAGATTTATGCATCTAAAGATGGAGAAGTCTCCGAATTTCTATTTCTGTGGAGGGGGAAATAAAGTTATTGCATCTGTAATTTTTGTCGCCTGCCTGATACTTGATAGTTTATTCTTAAGGTTTTATAAGGAAAACAAAGAGCATTTGTTTAATAAAAAACTTCTGGGTATGGAAATTAATCACGCTAAATGCGTGAAAGAATTTATGCGGTTATGACACTTATCGTAGCGTTTATTAATTGTAGTAATTACTCTAAGAGTATTGGGGTTGTGCCAATAATAATTTAAAATAAAACAACAGACAGATTTCAGAAACAAAAATACCTCTACGACTTTATTTTATACATAAATTAATAATAATCCAGTGTGACCTTGCCTTAATTACCAAAACTGAACCTAATAGCATATATACTTGTCTCTTTCTGCGCTGTATAAATGAAAGCAACCATATAGTGTCATAATATCATAAGGAAATATAACTTTAATTAAATTCAAAATACATAAAATGGAATTTTCAAGAGTATATTTCACTTCATTCTCCACCAATAACATTAAAAGTTTTTTAAAAATCTCATCCCTTCGCACATCACTTTGATAAATAAATAATAAATAATGCTTTCAAGTGCCCCCTTATACAAAATAAATATTGCATTGAACAAGTACACATAAATTAATCTTAATTTCCTTAAACCTAAGCAAAAAATTACGTGCATGGGCAGCGGCGGCTTAATTATTCACAAGTTTTCTTGGACACTCTGTGAACATTATAAGTTCGAGGCCCTTTGAAGTGCCCAGCTAACCATGAACATAAATAACGTCTTCCCCATATTCATGCCCAGTAATTAGCCATGTACTCAGGCTCTTTAGGTCCGGCTCCCAGGGGACTTCAATTATTTATAAGAACTGACCCAAAGCGAATGCATAAGCTGACATCTGCAGTCCGTTTTTGGTAATAACGAGCTGAGCAAACTATGTACGTGCCCGGCCCAGACCGACAAGTAAAAGAAAAAAAATTAGGAAAAAACTAAAGAAAACATTTATTCCTAACGCAGTCAGCCGAGTGGCCAAAAGGAAGGTAATAGACTAACTAGGCCAATGCACGTATAATTTGTCACGACGACGAAAAGGGGCCTAAAGGAACAAAATGAGACCCAAAAAGCGGTCTCATATTAATTAGACTCAAATGAGATAAGAGTTATCACATGAAGTGGCAAGGAATGGGGGCTTGCTTACAGATGAAATTATTTATCGTGTTTAGTTATTATTTAGTACTTAATTGCTTAAAATAAATTTAAGGAAACTGAATTAATAATCGGGTTTGATTTAATATTATAGGTTTAAATTATGATTTAAAGATTTTTACAGTTTAAATTATAACAGAACTATTAAAAAATTATTATTTATCTTTTTTCATTTCACTTTGACAGGAATAAGGAAATCTGTGAGCTTTAACCCTGCCTTCATTCACAAATCGGGTGATGCAGTCGCCGGTCGAAGGTTAATGCCTGCCGTGGAGGTCATCCGACTCCGATGACGATGACGTTTACCGCCCAGCTCGCCAGAGCTCGCCTGGCCAGGAGTAGGAGTCCTTGAGCGGCTCCAGGAGAACGGCAGGAGAGACGAGAGAGAGAGAGAGAGTGAAGGCGGTACGAGCAAACGACCTTCGGGGCGACTGCCGGTGGAACGGATTTCGCATCCTGAAAGGATTTCATTCATAATTGCCGCAAGAAGCCGTCCAAGCGCCAGACCGCCTGGATTCGCACGCATCCTGTCCTCGACCTACTTTCATCATTCATCCGCCGCCCTGGAGAGGATGGATGCCCTCGGGAAACCCCACGCACAAATTGGCATCGCTATTTGCCTCATTGCTCCCCAAGTCGACTGGCATTTAATTCGATTTTCGTTTTTGGCCCGCCGCTGTCGTCAGTAGTTCGAATTTTATTGAGCCAAGGTCCTCGTTTAGACGGGATGGGAATATCCTGTGCGCTGGTTCAAGGACGTTTGACAAGCTTATTTCGCAATATTTATGAATGAATCAATTTTAATTGCCAAAGGTTTGGTATTTACCTGCATAAGGGAATACGACACGAGCCGTGGGAATATGAGTTAATAAAAAGTAAATTGAGAGCGGAGGATTTTGCAAAAAATAAATATTTTGATGAGATTTTCAAAGGCCCAAATTATAATTAAAGTATTACTGTCAATAAATTCCCATCATAAATAATAATACGAGGCTTCTGAAGTTCCTTTTATATTTTTATTTCAAACTTATATTTTAGCATTTCGAATTTTTAGCCAAGCCTGCTTCTGGTTATTAAAAATTCGTATGCTTTTTATTGCTCACTCAAAAGATGATGATGAAACCGATGATGATGATGAAGCACTTTACATCGATGGACATTCATTTGATGTCAAAAGTCTTTATGCCAATTGCCACGTTTCAGAAATAAGCAGATTGCCCTTTTGCGAGCATTTACTGCACATTTATCTGTACTGACGCAGGCTCCTTTAATTAGGGAAAGTGCAAGGACGACTGAATTGCAGGGCGACGCCGACTGCATATGAATCCCAAGCAGAGTAAGTGACGCATAGCAGGTCATAAAAAATCAATCGATTACTCAAGGAGGCGGCTTCATATCGTATCTCGGCGTCCGCATCTCGGCAGACTCGGCTTCCATTTCCCGTGGCTGGCATTTTATGCATTCCACGCGCTCTCCGCAAATTGAATTTAAAACTCAATAATAATCAATTTATTGCGTATACGACCAGTGGAGCGGAAAGTAGAAATTTGCATGGCTGCCTCTAAGCAGGTTCTAGATGGCAACTGGGGGGCAACTGGGGGGTAACTGAGCGGTAACCGATGGGTGCTTTTCGGGGTGGCTCTTGGGCGGCGGTCGCGGAGAAGTATCTCCGCTGTTACCGCGGCGATAAGGCAAATGGCAAGGGCATCTGCGCTAAGCATCGTCATCCATGCACCTAGCGAAGGTTCTCCAAATGGTGACGTCGGCACTGTCTCTCTCTCCCTCTCTCGCTTGCCGCTCTATCTCTCGGGTTTAAACTGGGTCAGGGGCTAACAGCTCGTCGCCGTCGTTGTTGTCCTTAGAGTCGTTGACGTTTGTCGGTTGCGGTTTTTCCACCGCCATTTCCACACCTATTCCGAATAGCCCCTTTATGTCTCTACAAATACAGCTAAAAAGCATCTTTACACAGGAGATAAAACAGATTGTTTTCCATCCACCAATTGCTCATAAGCTGTTAAGGGAACATTTGAAGAGTAAAAGTGCCCAGACTATATAATACCCGGCAAACTGAAAGCAAAACATTGCCTACTTACTGGCACCAGCATGAGGAACTAGAGAAATGGTTACTTTACTTAAAATAATCTCGCCTTAGTACTCGTAAATAACTAAAATAAAATATGGAAATCATTGAAAACCAATAAGACATTTGGACTTTGAGATCACTTAAAACCTACAAGTGTATTTAAGTGATTTAAGATTAAGAAGTTTATGCAAGATGTTGTCATAGAACTATTAATGTTTGAGGAAAACTTTGGCAAATGAGGGCCACAAAAATAATTGTAATAGATTAAATTTATTTAAATAACAGCTGCCTTGAATATATTTATTACATATTTCTGTATAACAAATATTTATATAAAAGATTTAAATATTTATTCTGAGTTCTAAAAACTTAGCCCCATTAAAGGTAGCTAAAATATTAAAATACCATTATTAGACACTGATGTTAAACCAATGATCTTTTCTAATTTCTAAAAACTGAGCTTCGACGCTTAATTCTGAAAGTAATTTCTAAAAACTTAGCTTTATTTAAGGCAGTGCAAATATTAAATTACCATTAGCGATGATTTTTTGTTTAATACCAAAACTAATTTGTATTTATTAATCATAAGTAACTATTTTTTTCCTCTGCTTTTGTGATCAGGCTTATTCAGAGGTGACCTCTCAAGGTGTGCCGCATAATTGAATGTGCTGTGAATGAGGCCACCGGCGCGGGAAGTGCATTTGGTACAGTTTCCCTTCAACCGGCAGCTGGTCACCTTTTTTTTTGTTTTGTTTATTTATATGCAAGTCACGCCCACTGCCCACTTGCCACCTTTCGAAGGATTCGTGTTCAGCTGAGCAGTCACCGGCCCCGCACTTATTAATAAACCAAAAAGCGGGCTAAAACGGATGCTGGGAGATGCCGGGACGTAAATAAACTGCAGCTAATTTGAATGCACCAACCTTGAGACTCACTCTCGCTCAGCCCCCAAAAAACAATTGCCACAATTTGCATTGTGCCGGGCAAGGCAAGGCAAGGATGCAGGGCATCTCTGGCCTCTGACCGATGTCTTGAGATCGCTTCAGCCAAAAGGTCAGGAGAGCTGCTGCTGTCAGATCCGAAAGGGACACTTGACCCACTAAAAATGATGGCTAGATGAGATGACTGATGATGAGATGCGGATGAGCCCACATCCTTGGTGCGTAATCCTTTCAAGGGATCCGCTACACATGGGCCGCGGCTTAACCCAAATACTCGCTCCTGTGTGTGTGTTTGCAAATAATGAAGCTTTTGTGTTTGGTCCGCGCCGTCGATTGGCCTTCGAACGTTGCAAGAGCGCGGATGACGTCACAAGCATATAGTATATGCGTGTGTGTGTACACAGCCGATTCGGTGGCTTTTGCTGAATGTCACGCCCCGCCTTTCAGGTTAAATTTAGCCAAGCGCCCGAAAGAGGCGACAGTCCATAATTGCCGGAGAAATGTAAAAATAAATACTAAAATCAGCGGCAATAGCATTGGGCCTTTAGCATTTAAGAGGCTTACCGCACCACACGCGCCCCATTAGATCCACCCAACCACCCAACCACCCAACCACCCAACCACTCGGCCTCGGCCGCCCCTCGAAAGTAGGCAACGAAAATGGGCCAAAGTGAACGACAAATGTTTATGGCTCTGTCGAGAGTCAGAGGCCAACAAAAACATGGCTTGACAAATGAGCTCCGCTGGGAATGGGAATTTTAATTGTTAGGGCTTTTCCACATCGGGAAGGAGCGGGATGGATGGCCGGATAGTTAATAGCTGCAGCCGGCAAAAGATATGAACTTTGAGTGTTATGGACGGAACTTAAAATTGAAAAAAAGAACGAATGAAGTTGAGTAAAAAATTATTACAGAAAACTCTTAAAGGTCAAGTGTTGAGTGAGAGAACTAAAACGAAAATTGAGATTGCACTTTTAGAGCAGATACTGTTAGTATTCAGAGCGTATTGTTGGAAACACAGTTGAATAATTCAACTACACTTGGGTAGATGATGGAAATTTAAGGACATAATATATGAATAATTAGTTAAGAGACTTACACTTTCATATATAAGTTCAAAAAAATATAATCAATATAACTTTAAACATTTCTTAAATACGATTTTTCTTTTAAGTAAACGTCTCAAAGAAAAATGTAATATTGAATCTAGCTATTTAAAATGGTCTTAATTATTTCTCCAGAATAAAATGCATATCTCTTCTTAAAAGGAAAGTAAATGTAAATTTTAAACCAAATAAAAACACCTAATCTTAATTTCATTCCTTGCAGGAAATAAATGCGGCATTTACTTCTCAGTTTTATTCAATTTAAATGGAAAATGCAATTATATTTTATATTTAAACATAATATAAACACATTTTTTAGCAGAACCTGCAAAGATATACGAGTAAGTGCAGTTTCGCTATGAGTTCCATGCATGAAATATTTGTAAAACTTCTATCACAGTTTCTACTTTTAAATACAAGCCCACATTCCATGTCAAATCACAAAACTCAGACTAAAACCAAAAAATACTAGTATAAAGGTCAAGTGTCCAGTGAAATCTAGGCAGTATCCTGCGCCAATTAAGCGGCCCTCAATTCCTGGCCATTTGTCGGGTCAGTTAAGGGGATTAAGTACCAAAGTTGGGCTCAGAGACACACCCTCACGTACGCATACAGCGACAGGCTATGGAAGCAGGGTGTGTATCCTTCAACTGCAGTTTAAATGCCAAATCAGCGTAAATTGTTCGTCTGGCTGGTGTGAAAGGAGGGGCTGTCCAAAGGACCTTTGGCTTCTGCAGAACCTGCCTGCTATTTTGCGTAGCCTCTGTTGTTTTTGCTTTCATAATGTCACTCGACGGCGACTGCAATGTCCTTGCAGGACGAGTTCATTGGCCCAAAACGCCGAGCTGCAGCCTGCAGTTGCGCTCAGAGAGATAGAGAGAAAGTGTGTGTAAAATTGTGGTAGTAAGAGAGAAATCTCAGGGAGAAAGGTTTGTGAGAAAAAGCGGCAGTAGAGAGAGACCATGCTGGGCCGGTTCAATGCTCGGCAAGTAGGTTATAAAAGGCAAAAGGCCGGTCCACAGCTATGACGTCATTGTGAAAGCCGCACAAACACACAGACGCACACTCACACCTCGTTAAGAAGAGATGGGTAAATCGGGAGCAAAAGGCCCAGCCTGCATCTGTGTGTGCGTGTGTAAAGGCGGCTTAATTTTCAGTTGAGAAAACAGAAATATGCCAACTTTTACTTTTAGACTTTGGCCCGGACTACCCCAATTTTCGCCCCCACCCCTTTTCCATTGACTGTGTGTGTGTGTGTGTGTGTCTCAGCAAGTGTGAATACACTCATCTACGCCAGCGAGTCTATAAAATGGGCACAAGGGCATTTAATGCGGCATTTTGTGCTGACAATATTTATTTTTTTCCAGCTAGGATCACAATAACGAAAGTGCACATAAACCGAAACAAAAGAAATGGCGAATACAAAACAATATAATAAGCAAATATGTTAATCAATGAGAGCACGTGTCGGCGGGAATTTAATAATAAATATTAATGGGCTAAAAAAAAGGTCTCTCTCTTAAGAACATAAACGGTTAGAACGGTAAACAAGAAGGAAAAATAGGGAAAATAAAACTGCAGAAATATCTTCGGCAATCACATTATTTTTTGGCACTTCGGAACGGAATTTCAATCAGAGAGGAGGGCTTAAAAAATAATTTTTAAATAATAAGCAAATAATAATCGAGAGCATTTTAACAAGACAGTAAAACTGTGGTTCTAGTTCCTTTTATTAATATTAAGTTTTGATTTAAAATAACCATTTTCTTGAGAAATAAATTCAAGTGAAACTTTAGCAATGGGTTGTAATTAAGTAAATAATAAAAATCAGGAAAATCACATACCAAACCCACATATCGTCTTACCAAAAACGTGCCCAGTCCTTAATAACAATGATTAACAAGTCAGGCCAGACTAGACATTTGTCTAGTCTCATTAGCAGGCGATTCCAGATCGAACCACAACATAAAAAGAATGTAATAACAATAGCGGGGCTGGGAAAATATGTTGAGGTGGCAAAAAGGAAGCCAGACAGCGCGGAAAAGCCGGAGACCCAGACGCAGAGATACCAGGACATAACAATGCGACTGGCAGCACCTCGAAGCCGCACACGCAACAATAATGGGAATCAGACAACAAACAGGTGCCATAACAAGCACCTCCTCGCTCGAGCTCAGACTGAACTTTAACCCCTGCCAGAAAAAGACAGCGAAAACCGGCAAAACGAGCATTAATAAATAACAGAGCGCCAGTGTCCGCCTAATGGAATATGCGAAGGAATTTACAAATAACCATAAGCCGGCAGGAAAAAATTCCGTTCTGTCATGCGCTAATTATGAGCAGTCAACCTTTTGACGAGCCCCACGAGTGGAAATTTTTCAAAGTAGGAGCGCGAAGATGAAAATGGGCCTGCCAACACAAAAAAAAAAAGAAAACAAGCACACCCAGTGAATAGACACGAAAAACAATGGTTCGATTCTGTAAGCACCCTATTAAAAATATGAATAGCATTAAAATAAAGTATACCAAATATATAATCAGAAACTATATTATAAATAAGATTCCAAGTGGTTAAGATCTGTTTTATGTCATATAAATAATTAAATAATTTTGTTAACAAAATATCTAACATTAAAGCATATTTTTAGGCTTAGAAATATTATAACATAATACATAAAAATATTATCTACTTTCAACCCTTTCTCTGATGATATTTCCTATGACATCCATTGCTAAAAACTCAAATGATGTATGTTTAATTTCCATTTCGCTTATATGCCCAAAAAAACAAACCCCCTGCCAAAGGAAGACTCATAAAAATGAACAAAAATATTCCATTTGCTTAAGGGAAAACAGAAGGCAAACGGAAAATAGCTTTCCACCACTGGAAAATCCTTGAAAAACAAACCAGGAGCTTGCACCAAAATTGAACGGAAAAGTACAGCGTGAAATTTGCATGAGACAAATGTGGAAAAGTACTCACAACTACTCCGTGAGCCGTAAGAAATGGATGACTGAGAAAGGAAAAGATGAGTAGGAAAAATTCCAGAAATGGGAGAAGCTGAAGCCAAACAAGGAGCTATCAGAAATCAACAAGTAAAAGCCTTCATCGACCTCTCAGTATTTTTAAGGAGAAATGTAACTCAAAGAGTTACATACTAATTAGGGAGTTTTATTCTTGGAACTTATTTTCAAATGAAGAAGCACTTGTTAATCAACAACATAAAAATAAACAATATAACTTCAGGAAATGATTCAAGAATTGAAACGAAAACAATTTTAAATTACCTTTAATAAGTAACAACAATTTATATTTATATTTAAGGATAGTACATACTGATAGTTTATATAAGATTACTTACGTTATAGAGCTAAATAATTAATTGTTGCCTTTGTGTAATTTTAATATCAGCTAACCAAACCTAAACTTAACTAATAGTAATTTTTAGGGTTATTTTTTCTCCCCCACAGTGTGCTCCACTACCTTCTCCGGATAGTCCTCGTCCTTCTTGAACAGATAGCACTGCAGCCAGTTGGAGTCCTGGTAGTGACCGCAGAACACGGGCTGCCAGTTGGTGATGAGATGGCGCGCCTTCAAGTCTGGACTTCCAAAACGATTCTTGTTGCGGCGACAGACTTCCACAAATCGAGCGCCTATGAGCTGGGCCAACTCGATCCCGAGAGGAGTGTGCGCCAGGTGACAGTAATCCTTGCCGGCGAACAGCTGCTCGAAGGCAGCCCGTTCCGCGTGAAACTGGCTGCCAAAGATGGGAAAGTGCCGGTGCTCGATGAGTGAAATGAACTCCACTCCAGAGGGATCCTTCTGGGTGGCCAGGGTATGCCAATCGTTGGCCAGGCCCCAGGTCTGCAGGCTCTGTTCGGTGACACAGAACTGATGCTGGTGTGCGGCAAAGGGCTCGCGTTCCATTTGCTCTGCCGCGCACGTCGGCAGATTCTGCAGGAGCTGCGACTTGAGGTAATCCCCGGTGAGTTTTAACGGCATGGCCTGCTGGATGTGCAAGCAATCGGTGCGTATCTTTGGGGTTTCGGCGGCATGGATAAGGAGAAGCTGGAAGCCCAAACACGTTCCCCAAAGGGGGAAATATCCACCAGCATCGTTCTCCTTCTTCGCCAGCCGATTCCGCTCCATGGCCAGTTGGTAAATGTGCTCCGCACTCTTGACACAATCGTTGGTCAGATTGGGGTTGGCAGTCATCTCGGCGCGGTCGAGGAAAACCGCTCCACCCGGCAAAAGGATGCCATTTACCCGGTCCATGATCCCCTTGTAATAGGCACGATCGCGGCCGATCCTAGAAAGAAAGTTAATCACTTGAGATTTAATCTTATAACAAATTCAGCGTTAAAAACTATATTTTCTAATAAATCCCATTTTTATTATTAAATTCTATATTCATTAAATAATACCGGTGAGATTAGTTTACATTGCATATTCACACTATCAGACAACTGGCAATCAAAGCAATCACTATAAATAATCACTAAAGATAAGCTAAAAAATGCATATAGTAAACCCGCTGAACTGAATTTGCATTTCTTATTTGCATCATTAGTCTACGAATGAAATCGAAAGCCAGAGCAACCGCCGGCTATAATAAATAACAGCTGAAGATGAGCGTTTTCACAACTCATTCTTTAATGGCATTGCCAGCAAAATACTTGGCACAGCGCCCAGTCGAATAATTAATTCTTTTATCGCCCCACGTTTGCATTCAGTTTTCTTTTGTTTGCTTATGCAATTTGTTTATCGCTTGCCCGCCGATCACTTACCAGATGGGAACTGCCATTGCACCCGCGGCCTCCAAATGCTTTGCATAGGAAGATGCCAAATAGCAGTACCACGGATGGCCATAGGTAGTACTTAGCGCTTTGGCCATATCGATGCACATGATGCCAATACAAGGGGCAAACATGGGTTTCATTTTTTTTCTTAGGCTTTTACATTAATTTGAACAACAGAACAAAGGCAACTACGTGACTGAATGAGGGTTTGACAATAATTAGAATTATGCAGAATGCATGTCAATGAGAGCTGGAGAAATATAGTTGTTTATCGATTCTAAAGTCTTAAAATCATCGAAAAGATCAATTATTTTCCTTCTCTAATGTAAATTGATTATTTATCAAGTCTGTTATTTGCTTGCTTGTTAAGTTGTTCGTCAAATGTAAATTTAATCACTTTCACTACCGAAACAGGCAGTAATAAAGACTTAAGATAATGCATAATTATCTTATCCGACTTTCCCCTGAATCAAGTTGTTTTTTTATGGCTGCAAAAACAGATAGTAACCCAAACTGATGGTACTTTTCTATTAATCATTTATAAATAGTTCAAGACAATATGTATTTATAGAATTATGTCTTTGTATTTTAAGAACAAAAATCTAACTTCTATAATTGAGTCCAAGTGTCTCCTAAAGAAAATAAAACTGCTAAAGCCTTTTCAAGGCCAGAACCGAGTTCAGCGACCCATTATCGATAAGAAAAAGAAGCTCCTATTCTACATAGTATATATTTCTCTGGAAAAAAGAGTAAATACTAACCATACGGGCACGACATGAGCGCCTGATGCCTCCAGGTATTTGATGTAGGAAGCGGCCAAGTAGCTATAGTTTTCTGCGCCAAAGTGTTTCTGCAATTTCGTGGCAATATCGATGCACATGACGCCGACAGTTGGAGTGTGGCCGAGAGGTGGTGGTGGCGGCGGCCCACTCGCACATGCGCCCTCCGACATTGTTGTCTTCCGTTTCCCGTTTTCCGACTTCTGCAATTGCAGTACAAAAGCAAACTAAACGTAAACAAAAATCGGAGACTGCACCCGCCGCAAGCTTGCAGTGAAAGGCCAATGTAGGCCCAAGTGTTACCTACTTTCGGGGATATTGGGTAAATTTGGACGAAGGGAAGTAATATAAACTAAGAACACTCAGTTGCTCATCAGAGAAAAACTTGGCACTGAAATTATAAGACAGAGAATGCGCAGTATACATGTATGTACATATATACATACATACACTTTTCTTATTTAACAGTAGTTTGTGGTATGTATGTGAGTGGGCACACGTTCCAATTGGACGAGAGAGACTTTTGCGAATTCCAACGACGATCACGAGGAAAAGACGAAGGACGAGAGAAGAGCGCCATAGAAGCGACGAGAGCTGAGAAAAGACAAGCCGTAGAGAGAGAAGACGGACGCCACTGGCTCTCAATATTTTTGAACGCTGAATGTTGAGGTCGGTCAGCAAACCTGGTACTGCTGACGACCCTCGCAAGGTCAGAAACAGCTGTGTGCAGTCGCCTTTGCAAAATCTTTGAGTGTTTTTAACATAAAGTGGCTTTGTTTGTTTAAATTAAACCATGATTCCACTACAAGCTTTCCTTTAAATAAATATCTACAAATTTCTTAAAGCTATAATAAATTCCCAAAGATCCTCAAAATCTTTTAAATATAGCTACTAAGTTAGATAGTGGCTTATCAAATAAGCTCTTGTTACTACCAATATCTAAATACCAAAACTGAATCATAAACATTTCAATTGAATCACCCATGGCGACAAAGACAATAGTATTTTGTATATTTCTGTGACGTAGAGGATTTGAACTATAACTTATAATGTCACAATAAATAAAGATAGCAGTGTGAAATCGATCATAAACAGCTTAATTCCATAAACATAAAGCGAACACAGTATATTTATCTACATTTTTCTACCTATGTATATGAACATTTATTGATTAAGTCTTGTTTTGTGGGTAAAAAAAAAAGTATTTCCTTTCAAGATATGGAAATGGCCAGGCCAAGGTTCATTCTCAGCAATCAGTTAATTGATATGATCACCAAGGTGAGGAAGAGCCCACTGAAAAGGGGTAGTATTGCGGAGCTACCACCGCCACCATCTACGATAACGGGGTACGGATATAATCCACCGCCACCATCCCCATCACCATCTCCGCCCTCGTCAGGAATATCGGGAATCTCCTCAAATCCCATTTCCTTATTGGTGAACAAATACTGCTGGGTGTAAGTGGATCCCAAGATCGAAGTATACTCCGGTTTGTAGTTGTAGATCAGTCTCCTGGCCTGCTCCGTGGCATTGCAGAAGCTCTGATTACTTTTTCTAGCCTCACTCACAAGGAAATCGGCAAAGAATTGGCCAGCCAGAATCGAAGCTGCAGTGTGGGGAATGCTCGTCTTGGTGAACTCGTAGAGCGGCTTCTCCGGATGGAATTGAACGCCATAGAAGGGGTACTTGATGTGCTCGATGGTAGAAATAAACTCGGTGCCATTCCAGTCATGATTCAGGGATATGACACGCCAGGTCTCATTTAAACGATCCTCTTCGAAGTCCTTCTCCGTATAACAGAACTGATGCCAGTGATAGGTCACATTTTCCTTGACCATAGCATTGTGTACATCGTCACTGATGGAGGCAAACAGGCGACTCTTGTTGTAATCTAAATGAGAAAATTATAATTAACTTAAATTCCAATAAACTGATGGACTTTAAACCATACCTTCTTTGAACTCCACGGGCAGGGCAATGCCCTTTCCATCGCAATCGATCCGATGTTCCTTGCCCTTGGCCAACTTGTAAACCAAGAGCTCCATGCCCAGACAAGTGCCCCAAACCGGCATGTAGGTTCCATTATCGTTCAGTTCCACCGCCAGCTGGATGAGATGTTCGCCTGCGTCGCCATACCCGTTGGTCTCATTGAACCAAGTGGCACCACCAGGCAGAAGAACTCTATCAAGGCAAAAATAAATTCAAAATTATATTTAAAAACTGGGAATTTCCCTTAACTTTATTTATACGCTCACCCATTTATCTTGTGCATGAGCTTCTCATAGTAGCTGCGATTGCGGCCGATCCTGTGGAGGGGTTTAGAAAATTGTTTATTAATTGGCGATCTTATCGAGAGTAATATTATTAGGGCACTAAATCAAATTAATTGTTCTAGAGATACACGTTTTTTTAATTATGAAAGACAACCCAGTCAATCTTATCTCGTCGTGATGGAATTATGCCCTCCCGCGACAGCGATAACATCTTTTAATCTCCGGCTGGTCAGAAGATATCTCTATCTGTCTGCGTACTCACCAAATTGGCAACACCCGGGCCCCAGCTCCTTCCAGATACTTCACATACGAGGCGGCAATGTAGCTGGTCTTGTTCTCAAAGTGCCGAGAAATCAATCCATCGGAGTAGACTTCCTGAGTGAGAACTCCGATTATAGGAGATGAGGTATCCGCCGAGGCACTCAGCACAGATCCGATGATGATCAGCAGGCTGATCAAGAGCTTCTGCATTTTTGTGGAAGTTCCTCGAGGCTCGTAATTATCTGAAATGTTTATTTTCACTCCGATTAGCTACTGCATGCCGTCGCTTCTTTTCTTCCATGGTCATTTTTAATAACTTTATCTTGAAAATATATATTCCCTCTGCTTTTTTTCTTGATATTTTTAGAATGGCTTTCAAAGTGGCTGCTCGTAGCTTATTTGTCCAGAATATAGTACGTAGTTATTGAGTGATCTTAGGTAATAAAATCTGACAGCTTTTTATATTTATTTTCTTAGTAATATATACATTTCTACTACTGATTACAAAAATATATGTATTTGTACTAACATATATAAGTTTTTCTTTTCTAAGCAGGTGTTCTTATCCATTTCAAATTCCTATTGGAATTAAATTGAATTTAATTATTAATTATTTACAAAGCAGTTGCAGCTGTTTTCGATTTCTCTCTTTTGTATAATTTTCTAATAAGTTTTCTTTATATAAAGAATTTTCTTTCCCAATTTTTGTATTTTTGAAGAGGTATTCCTTGGCTTGTACCTTATCAAAGAGCTGTGCTTTCTCTGATAATATTTTCTTACTCTTGAGGCTCGTATCCAAGTGTATTCCCTTGTCCAGAAGTCAGGGCTATTCCACAGCTGAATCCAACTACTGTCAGCTGTTAACCGAAACTGTCCGCAGGAGCGTCGAGCACTTCCAATTTATACAAAGCGGCATATAGAAGGCCTTTGCGTCAGTATTCGTGGGCGTGAGTTAGCGGTATGAGGTTCTTATGTGGGTCTCCCCCCGGCGTCTTGGGTCCAATAGATAGTACCGCGATTAATTGATTACATTACTTGCAAACTGTTGACCGTGCCACGAGTGAGTTCGAAGAAAAGGGGAAAAACTATCTCTGCATGCTTTCAAGTCTGGATAAAGTCCAGTTTCAGTCATGTTACTAATTAATCAGTTACTAATTGCACCAAATAATTTCGTTTTAGGGGATTCTGTTCACATTATAATTATAGAAGCAAACAGTTTTGTTTTGGTTGACACAACAGCTGATAGCAACGGGTTAGCTGGTGTGAGTGATTGGAACCGATTGCCATATCGATTATTAATAATAATGAGCTGCCCAGCAAACTTTGCTGCTGCTGTTGCTGCTCTGAAAGCTTAGGAGATACTTTATCTCCACTAGAGTTGACCCCAAGAATATATATATTGATTTTTTTATATATGATTACTTTTCTTGATCAGACAAACTTTACCATCCAATAATACTTTTTATTATTAAAAAACTTTGGTTTTTCGTTACATTTTATCTAGTAATAAATACTAATTTTCCAAACCTATTTTTTTATACAGAGGGCTTCTGGATTTCATGTCCCATTTGCTTATTGCTGAACAAATACATCTGAGTGTAAATGGATTTCAAAATCGCGGTGTACTCCGGCTTATAGTTGTAAATCAACCTTTTGGCCTGCTCCGTGACATTGGCAAAGCTCTGATTACTTTTCCTCGCCTCACTCACAAAGAAATTGACAAAGAATTGGCTACTTAAAATTGAAGCCGCGGTGTGGGGAATAGTTCGTTTGGTAAACTCGAAGGGCGGCTTCTCCGGATGAAATTGGACGCCATAGAAGGGGTACTTGGTGTGCTCGATGGTGGAAATAAACTCGATGCCATTCCAGTCACGATTCAATGATAAAACACGCCATATCTTGGTTAAATTATCGTCCTCGAAGTCCTTTTCAGTATAGCAATAGCCATGAAAGTGAGCAGTCACATTTTCCTTGACCATAACATTAGCTACATCATCACTAATGGAGGCAAAGAGGCGACTCTTTTTGTAATCTGCATGAAAATTATATTAGATATTTAAATGAACTTAATTAATCCATTTATTTATTTGAATACCTTCTTTAAACTCCATTGGCAGGGCCATATTCTTTGCATTGCAATCGATCCGATGTTCCTTGCCCTTGGCCAATTTGTAAACCAATAGCTCCATGCCCAGACAAGTGCCCCAAACCGGCATGTAGGTTCCCTGATCATTCAGTTCCACCGCCAGCTGGATGAGGTGTTCACCTGCGTCGGCATACCCGTTGGTCTCATTAAAAAAGGTGGCTCCACCAGGCAACAGAACACTGTCAAAGAATTAAGAAATCTAAGCTCCAGGAACTTCCTTGAACTTTTTTTATCCACTCACCCATTTATCTTGTGCATGAGATCTTCATAGTAGCTGCGATTTCTCCCGATCCTGTCAAGGGTTTATGAAAATTGTTAATAAATTGCCGTCGGGCAATCTTATCGTGATCAGTTAACAACTCACCAAATGGGTACAACTCGGGCTCCACCTCCTTCCAGATACTTCACATACGAGGCAGATAAGAAGCTGGTTTTATTGGGGAAGTTTCGATGGATCATTCCTCTGGTCTTCTGCGTGAGAACTCCTACGATGGGCGAGGAGATGTTTGCCGAGGCACTTAGTAGAGACCCGATGAAGATCAGCAGGCTGATCGGGATCTTCGGCATTTTCGTTGGGGTTTCTACACGCTCGCTTTTTTCTGGAAAGTAAATTCTCACAGTAATTAGTCACTAGTTCATTCTTCAGGTTTTTTCCAAATATTTTACGTTGCTCAAGGGTGATATTTCCTATTAATAACACAGTAACTGACTCATTTTTCCCAATCTTGAGTAATAAATTCTTACAGCATTATATATATTTTCTCAGTCAGAATGATTTAAATGATTATGATTTAAAAAATATATTACATTCTTACATTAAGGGTTTTTCCCTGTCTGCGACAGAGTTCTTATCGAGGGCAAGTGCCTAACTAAATTATTTAGGGCTTCTAGTTAACAAAAAGCTGTTTTTGGAGTACTTAGCCTTGAAGGGTGTTATAATTTTAGTCACAAGTTTGTAACGCATTAAAAGAGATTTTGTTGATATTTTTTGTACAAAAAAATTACACAATTTTATACACAATATTTCAACATTTTCATTTACATTTTTAATGCATTTTTTAAGGTTTTCTTTACTTAAAGAATTTTGACCCAAGCCGTATTGATTATTTCAAAGGTATTCCTTTGCTTTAACCTTAACCTTAACTAGGATCTTAACTAGGAATTATGTTCTTACTATTTTTGCACGTATCCAAGAGTATTCCCGCCAAAAGATTTACTCATCGAGGCTATTCCACAGCTTAATCCAACCAGGGCCAGCTCGTAACAGAAACTGTCTGTTGGAATGGCGTGCAGTTCAGCTTTATACGAACAGGTATGACGATGTAGTGGTTATGGGTCATTCAATGGGTTCCCCCTCTCGGCGGCTTGAGTCCAATTCCACTTTTAAAGAAAAGGGGAAGAACTCTTCACTTCCACTAAAGCCTAGATCTAATAGGTTTTATTAATTTTGCAAAATCATTTACCAATTGCACATTTTTCTGCCGTGGTTTATTCACATTATAAAACAACCAAAATATTCACTGAACAGCTGATAGGGGAACAGGTTAACTTGTGTGAGTTTTTAAGCCCGATTGCCAAATCGATTACTAAAAATAATCAGCTGCCCAGCAAACTTTGCTGCTTCTGCTTGATGCTGCTCTGAATGCTCAGTAGGTATTTCATCTCCACCAGGGTTGCTTTGACTCCCTGAAGATCTTTTGTTTCGAAGAGCGAGTTTAATCTTTGGGCCATTTCCTCTAGTTCCTTGACAAGCTGGGCATTAAGATCCTCCAGAGCTTTAGTGTCTTCCGCTTCCTCTACTTCCTCATTGCGCTCCATCATGGCCATGAGGAATTCCTTATTTAAAGCACTATTATCCTGTGGCATTTGTTCTCCCTCCAACTGCAGCAGGTATTGGCCACGTTCGATTGGCGTGGCGAGGGTCTTGTAGGCCTTGTTTATCAGGGAACTCCAGTCAGCAGAGTTTGTTTGCTCACGGGAAGTTCTGCAAATTACAAGACATTAATTAGTAGAGGTAAGTAATTTTTCTTATATGTAAACACACTTATTACTATATTTATCCGGATGCACTATGGTCTGGAGTTGGCGGAAACTTTTGGTCAACTTCTGGGGCTCCAACGAAAACTTGGTGGGAAAGCTCAGCAGTTTAAAATAATTCTATAAGAATAGAAAGGTTAAATTAAGCCAGTGGATGTTGGATAACTACTTACTATTCCCGCATCAACATCCTGCAGGTGCCCACAATCCGAACATATCATATTCTGCCTCAGTTCCGACTTATTTTGGCAATTCCAACAAGCCGGCGCGGACTTAGCCGCAAATGGGCGGACTTGTGGCAGCAGATAGACTTTATTTTGCGCAACAACATTTCTGCCAATTGGTATGTAATTTACAGTCCTCACAGCACTTCTTAAACTATTGATTACACCCCGCATATCTAACTATAAATTAATTTAAAATTTGCATAAACAAGTCGAAGGGTTCAAAAGTTACACAAGCTTGACAATAACAAAAGACAGCTGTTCGCAAAATAATACGGCAACGCTTTTTGGTAGTGTTGTAAAGTACTGAAATATTAAATAGCAACAATGACTGGCAGTCATCGACTGTTTTGCAACACCACTGGTTGCACGTTGCGCGTACTTAACATATTTTATATTTTAACTGGAGTCCAACTACCAAACAATGTCGTCCAGCGCGGCAGCCAGCATACCGGAGGGGGGCGAAACGGCGCGGCCGGAGCCTATCTTCCGGGAAATCAACGCCCAACAGACGGATGAGGTGGTGGAGATCGAGTCCGCTTGCATGTCTTGCTTCGAGACGGGCATCACCCGGCTGCTGCCGACGAAGATCCCCTTCTTTCGTGAAGTGGTGCTGATGTCGTTCAGGTGCGAGCATTGTGGCCATACCAACAACGAGATGCAGTCCGCCTCCGAGATACAGAAGTTGGGCATTAACATAGAGCTGCAGGTGAAATCCGTGGCGGATCTGAACCGGCGGGTGGTGCGGTCCGACAACTCGAGCATAAGCATACCCGAGGTGGAGCTGGAAATTCCGGTGCAGTCGCAGAAGGGCGAGGTGACCACCGTGGAGGGGGTTATCGAGCGGACTATAGCCGGACTGTCGCAGGATCAGGAGAAAAGGCGCATCGATCATCCGGATGAGGCTGCCTCCATCGACGCGTACATCGAGCGGCTGCGCAAGCTCAAGGAGGTGGCCACGCCCTTCCGGCTGCTGCTGGAGGACATCTCGGGCAATAGTTTCATCGAGAATCTTTTGGCGCCCGCCACCGATCCCCAGCTGAAAACGTCGCACTTCACGCGCTCCCAGCAGCAAAATGAGCAACTGGGACTGTACGAGCAGAACCACGATGAGCAGCACTTGTTGCACCCGATCGCTGAGGACGAGTGGCCCATCGAGAACCTGCACGGCGAGGTGCTGCAGTTCCACACCAATTGCCCCAACTGCCAGGCGCCCTGCGAGACGAACATGAAGCTAACGAACATCCCGCACTTCAAGGAGGTGGTTATCATGGCCACCGTGTGCGGTAGTTGCGGCCACAAGACCAACGAGGTGAAGTCCGGCGGCGGTGTCGAGTCGCAGGGTGTGCGCTTCAGGGTGCAGATTACCAGCAAGGACGATCTGTCCAGAGATGTGCTCAAGTCGGAGACGTGCAGCTTATCCATTCCCGAACTGGACTTGGAGGTGGGTCCGCATGCGTTGTGCGGACGCTTCACCACCGTGGAGGGCCTCTTGGTGGCCATGCGGGACCAGTTGGACGGCACCGTCTTCCACGACTCGGCGGACGATACTACCAAGCAGCAGATGGAGCGATTCCTCAACACCTTCGACGACATCATGAAGCTGGAGCGAGTCATAACGCTGGTGCTGGAGGATCCGGCCGGCAACACCTACGTTCAGTCGCTCAGCGACGACGACACTGAGCTGGATGATAAGCTCACCATGGAGCGTTACGATCGCACCTTTGAGGACAACGAGGAGCTTGGACTCAACGATATGAAGACGGAGGGCTACGAGCAGAAGCAGGCGTGATGATTAAATCCTCCTGCCGGCTGGACTCTGCATTTATAACATAAATTGTAGACTTCGAATTCAATCATTTTTTAATTGTGAATAATTTTAATGGAATAATGAACTTTACTAAATGCAATTATAGAAAGACTTTACTTTTATCTACATAAGTATAAAGTTTATTCCAACATTTGACTTAAAAACTAGGATCTAGGTGGGCTCACATCGAATCCTTCCTGTAGGCGCGATAGCTGTTCATCTCGTTGGGAAAAGTCTTGTACAGTTCGATGAGCAGATTGGACTTGAACTTCTTGAGGCTCTCAATCTTGCCCTTGACCTCCTCGTTCTTGGCCAGAGCCTTCTCCACACAGTCCTTGGTGTACAGCTGGGGATTCTTGTCTTGGTCGATGTAGTCAAAGAACACCTCGAAGGGCACAAAAACGTCCTGCACCTGGGAACGGAGCTTGTCAATCTCCTGGAGGCCGGTTACCAAGCTATTACTGCAGCGTAAAAGTGGTATTTATTAATAACAATAAAGAAATATATTGTTTAGTCGAGTTTTTACATCTTCTGGTTGAGAACGTTCTGTCCCTGGGGCTGAAAGTCGCTGACTATGATGCGAATCTGTCGAACGTTCTCTATGAACATCTCCAACTGCGTCTCGAGGTTTTCTAGTGGAGCAGACATTTTTAGCTGCTGCTGAGTGGCTCTTATTTCTATTATTTAATTGCTTTTGTTTATTTCGCCTACGGTGATATTTATTTTTTCTTTACGTTTTCTTCTTCTTCTGAGAAAATGGAGTGACCAGGGCTCCTTGAACGCATTTGTGAGTTTTGGGACTTAGCTCTACCATAGCAGGGTCACACTGTTTGACTGCACACTTTTTGCCCCAAAACTGCGTGATTTATTTTTGTAATCACAAAAACTTAATAATTGCTTAATTAACTGCCATAAAATAGTTAAAATTAAGAGTTCAGAATGTCGGATGGTGATTTGGATGCCTTACGCGCCCAGCGCATGTCCCAAATGCAGTCGCAATTCGTAAGTAAAGCAAATCGGAGGACTCCAAACCGGCTAAGATTTCTCTAGAGAATTCCAAAAATAACCACAACTTGGAGAAAAAAAATAGAGGAAATACTTTTGTAATAAATTAAAGAAAAACACCAAGAGAAGATCATTTTGAAACTGTTCCTGGTTACATCTTAAAACGTCTTATGAGTCATCTTTGTTTGTCTGAGACACCTGTTCCTTTAAGTCAATATCCTTCAGTGACCTTTAATCCTTTCCATAATATTTTAGGGCGGCGGCGGCGGACATGATGCGGAAAAGCAGCAAGCACAACAGGAACAGATGCGCGCCCAGGAGGAGATGAAGCATTCGATACTGTCTCAAGTTCTGGACCAGCAGGCCAGGGCGCGTCGTAAGTGCTTTGCGCAAATCTTGAACCTTTCGGAGATCTCTAAACTCTTATTTAACCCATACAGTGAACACCCTCAAAGTGAGCAAGCCGGAGAAGGCGCAAATGTTCGAGAACATGGTCATCCGCATGGCTCAGATGGGTCAGGTGCGTGGAAAACTCGACGACGCCCAGTTCGTGAGCATCCTCGAGAGCGTCAATGCCCAGATGCCTCAGAGCAAGTCCACCGTGAAGTACGATCGCCGCCGAGCCGCCATCGATAGCGACGATGACGACGACTACGGCTGCTGATCCCCGATCCCGATCCGGCCGGAGTTGCGTCCAACTCCTAATTTAAGTTCCCCCGTTCTACGCATCCGCTAAATCATTTTTATTAATTTTACTAACTTAAAAACGAGAAAAAAAGTACACGACATGCACGCATGCGTTTTGATTTCTTTGTGTCAAACGCCAAAGGACATAGAAGAGGATGCGGAAGCTCTCGCCCAGCGTAGTTGAGATGAGTTGACATAGGACTAGATTTGGCTTACATATACTACATGTATGCGGTAGAAAAGTTGCTCTAGGAGATGAAAGTGGGATGTGCTAATGCTCCTTATTGTGTTCCTTCTTCGTTTTTCTACTTTTTTTTTGTTTTGTTCTTTGTTCGTGAGCTTTTTTGTTCTTTTCTCTGATCGTCAATCCTTTGAAGATGTGATCTCCAAAAATGCAGTTTAAGGTATGTTTTCCATTGCTCAATCGGAATTCTTCGCCTTATTCTTGATTCTGCACTTACTCCTTCTTCTCGTGGTCCTCATCTTGGTCTTCCTCGGTGACCAGACAATCGCCGCAGAATATTGAGTACATAATCAGCAAAAGGAAGCCCATAGGTAGACCAAAGATGACAGTGGTTAGCACAGGATTGCCCTTCCACATGTCCTTCAAAGATCTCCGCACCTCGAACAGTGCCCGATTAAGGCGAACAAAGTAGGTGTCTCCACCGTAGGCCACCGCGCTCTCATTGCTAATGGACTCCAGGAACAGATGCAGTGCCTGCGGGGTCATCTGCATGGGATCATCGTCCGGTATAAAGTGGTGCTGGGTGCTTGAATTGATTGCTATAAGATGCGGCGTGGGAAGTTGGTCCAGAATAATGGAATGTGCTATAGATGGCTCGCCGATCTGAAGGGAATATGAGCTTAGAATTAATTATCCTTGATTGACCAGTGATCGTCCTTACCCATCCGAATTGGAACTTCTCGTGGTAAAGCGGGCGATGCTTCCTTATCACACCCTCGACCATGTCCCGGAACTCCAGCTCGTGCGTGGCTATCTGGTTGAGTTTATCCTCCGACACCACAGCCAAAACCAGATACTTGTTTGTCTTCAGCAGCTGATGGATGTTGAATCGCGTGACCTTCGGGAACAGGGTGAACCGCTCCACATTCACCCACTGGAAAATGGTCTCGTTCACGTCATTGGGATCCATTTCGTGCGCCAAGTGCCCGTGGGGATAGAAGTGATGCTGTTCCTCTTTGTAAACAATCACCGCTGGGAGTTTCTCAAAGTCAAAGTGCTGGGCGGCGATGTCCTCGCTCGTGGCATAGAAGAATCCGTGCTCCTGATAGCCCTCAGCCGCTGCATAGTACGTATCCCACACCACACCCTCCTGCTGACCCACAAAGATGAAGAAGATTGTGTGCGATCCCTTTAGCATATCCACGCTCTCCGTTCGCGTTACCAGCTGAACTGGCGGGCCGGACATCCTTAGAGCATAGTCCACCAGTTCATCGCGACCGCGGTCTCCATTGTAGGTGAATTCCATGTTGCCTTTGATGAACATGATGGTGGGATAACCACGAACCTGTAAGAATTCTATATTTAGTTGTGTTTTTATTTTATCTACGCCCTACACCTCACCTTAAACTCCCTGGCAGCCGCCGGATACTTGGTGCAATCCAGGCGACCCACCCGCACATTGGTGGCATGGAGAGCCTGGGCCACCAGGGCGAAAATGGGCTCCGTTTTCTTGCAGTATCCGCACCACGGCGCATAGAACATCACCAGCCACTGACCCTCGTGTCGCACGTCAATGAACCGGTCGCTCAGCTCCAGAACCCTCGACGAAATCGCCGCCGAGCCCAAGCCCACAAGGAGAGCTATCGATTGGGTTTCTACTTAAATATTAAATTCGATTAAGTCTGCTCGTTTATTTACCACTCAGGATTCCCCAAGTCCATAGACAGTTTGGTGACATCTTTGCAGCTGCTGCTTTGCTTTGTACTTCCAAGTGTTCAGTTTCTGGCTCCTACTTTTGCTATATCATGCTTAATGTTGCCTTCTTGTTTTTCACGTAATTTAATTAGCTGATTGGTTTAATTTTCAGCTGGAAATTATTTTGTTTCAGGCTGCAGCAACAACAAAAGAAAACATTTGCGAAAACAACCCCCGCCGATTTAGTGTGACCAGATGGGGGTGGCATAAAAACGCTGGTGACTACAGCCGCCTTAACCCTCTATGTACATGCAACGTAATGTATCCAATTTAAATATTTTATTAGCTAAGATTATATTTAATTTAAAATAAATATGGGCTTTGATTATATATCCTTCAAAAATTTTATGATATCACAATTTTGTAAATATTATTTTATAAGTACCTAGTTTATGTATTACACCGTGAAGCAATAATATTAATTTAAATTAATAATTTGTATAATATTAACTTTCAGATGTTAAACTATTTTGTTTATATTCATCGGCTGCAGCGCGAGGGTTAAGTCTGGTATATTTTCCACCAAATGGCAGCCCTCACGGTTTGTTTACCTCGCGAATTAAACAGTCTGGCAACTCCTTAGCACACACGTGCAGCTCCAGAGGAATTTTGTTTTAGTTGTTTTCACTAGTTTAAAATAATTGTTATAACTAAATAAGATGACGAACTTGGTGAAGAAAGAACCCCAAGGTGGGGGCAAACATCAACTTCACAATGTTCGCTTTTACACAATAAAACCGCGTGGAATCACCAGTTTGGCATACAGCAAGTTGAGCAAGTGCCTCGCGTTGAGTCGGTAAAGTATAATGAGATCTAAAAGAAAGTACGAGATATTTATAAGAGCTCTCACCTTCCAGGGAAACACCCACCATTGAGCTGTGGAATATGGAGTATACTCCGTATCTGGATCGAACCATTCACCTGACGTCCGAAGTTTCGGTGGAAGACCTATCCTGGGCGGGAAATCGTCTGTTTTCCGTGGATCTTTCGGGCCAACTAATTGAATGGGACTTGGCAACCCTCAAGCCACGCTACGAGCACTCGCCCACAGGCAACGCACTCTGGTGCCTCGACATAAACGCCGCGGAAACGGAACTGGCCGTGGGCTCCGAGGAGGGTCATATCAACGTCCTGAGCATCGAGAACGACGAGCTCACCTACAAGTCGCTTTTCAACAAGCAAAAGGGTCGCGTCATCTGCCTGAAGTATGATAAATCGGGAACGAGGATGGTAACCGGCACCGAGGGATGCGTCCGCATTTGGAACGCCCTCAAGGGAACCATTCTTCACACGATGACTCTTTCCGCCAAGAACGTGACCGTGTGGTCCCTGCTATTCCTAGCGGACAATACGATCGTAGCTGGAGACTCGGCAGGACTTGTGACCGTTTGGAATGCTGACAACGCCACGCAGATCGATTGCAGTCGAGTGCTGGACAAGAACGTGTGTGCGTTGGCCGTAAACGAGAAGGAGGATCGTCTGGTTTGCAGCGGAATGCAGCCGCCTCTGATTCGGATTTTCAGCAAGACCCAGATCAAGCGGGAGGAATCCATCAGCGAGCGCTGGGTCAAGTTTCTGCAGCGCGATGCCCACAAACACTATGTGAAGTCCCTAGTGGTCATTAATGACCGCATTGTGTCCGGTGGCCAGGATGGCATATTGACCATTACCTCCAGCGAACGGATGCAGGCGCACCTCTCGCAGCACGCTCCCTTCCTCAAGGGATCAGTGGCATCGCTGGCCGTCAGTGAAAAGCTATTGCTCCTGCGGTATCCCAACAGCCTGCACCTGTGGCGCCTGGGGTCCGTGGCACCCGCTGATGAGGAGAAGAAGAAGAAGGACTGGAAGCACCCAGTGGGTCACACGGAGGAGCTGCTGCTGGAGAACCCGCCCCAGAAACTACTTCAACTGAACGTCAAGGAGAAGAACTTTATACAGGCCAGCGCCATTTCACCCGATGCTCACTGGATTTGCTACTCCACCCTAAAGGAAGTCCGGCTAAATCGCCTGAAGAGTGACCCCCTGTCGGTGGAGCGCCTGGTGGATAATATTCCCGCGGAACTCCAGCCTGCCAGCCACATAGTCTTCACCAAGCAGGGGAAACTGGCCCTGCTCCATCCCCATAACAACCATCTTAGTTGGTTTACCCTGAAGGAGGATCGCGTGATCTTCCAGACCAGCATAGATTTGAGTGAGCATTGCAGGAGCACCATCAGCCACCTGGTGGTTTCCTCACGGGGCGAGTATCTGGTGGCAGGAAACTCCGATCACACGGTTGCCGTTTGGAAACTCCATGGGCATCAATACAAGCACCTTTTGAATTTGCCACGGCATCGAGCCGCAACCACCGCTCTATCCATGCACGAGGATCATCCACAGGTTGTGGTGGCCTACGCCAATGGCCGGCTGGTGGAATACGATCTGGTCAAGCGGTGCTTCACCTGTGAAACCGAAGAGTACCTGATACCGGACACAAAACACCACTGCATAACTGGGATCAGTTTGGATCCAAGAAATCACAATATCTTCCTTGTTCACACCGAAAACAACTTGTATGTGCTGGAGAGGAGTCAGCAAGCGGATCAGGAGGACTATGTAGTCAATAGCAAGGCCAAGAGGTTGTCAAAGGATAATCGAACATCGATTTCTGCGAGTACGAAGGGTTTGAGACTAAAGACAGAGCTGTCACGTCAGGTAAAATGGATATAGAGCTTAAATTGAATCATTTAAAGCGAATATAAAGTAGGCTTAATAACTTCTCCAGTCCCTTTGTGCATGCCTTAAATGTGACGATTTCACCCATTACCTGCAACAGATTTCTCACCTTTATTGTTCGTACTTTTTGCAGCACCTGGTGCACGTGTCCCGGCTGAGCTCTAACGAACTTGTCAACGTCAGCATTTCGACAAACAATCTGTTGGCTCCGCTGCCGCCGCCGTTCCAACGGAAGAAATTTGGTGCCTCGTAAACAGGATGAGGATGCCTGGCTGGCTGGAGGATGGATGAATGGAGGGCCTTCACTTAGGTTTACCCAGTAGTTTCCACTTAGTTACCAAATAAAATCAAAAGTAGAAAACAATGGTGTAGATGGTGCAGGGGATGGATGTGAATGGATGGATGGATTGCAGCAAGGCCCGCGGCTCGCACTCGGCAGCTTTCGCAGGGAAATTTGTCAAATGTATTGCCAAAAATTTGTCTCCGCCAGCGTCGACGACGACGACAATGCCTCCTGGCCTCCTCTTTCCCTACCCCCGGATTTTTTTCAAGGGGTCTACCGTGGATTGTGCAACATTTCGTTTCGTTTCGTTTTGTGTCGCCGGCATTTACTGTAATTGTTGTTGCTGTTATTTTTTGGTTTTACACTGTCTAGCCAATGTCTAGACAAGTGCATACCACACAGACAGTCGAAAACACACGCACACACACTCACAGACAGAGGCGGCGGCTTTCGAGGGGGAGTGGCCCCTGGGGGTGCCGTCGATGCACAATTCAACTTTTAGCTCAAAAACTCATTGCCCGGCTGGGTCTGCCGCTGCCGCTGCTGCTGTTCCACCAATTGTGGGCTCACGTGGGCGGTGGGCGGACAAAAAAGTATCCTGCAGCCATATTCGAATGCCAGCAGAGGCTTTTACTTGGCCGGGGCTGGGTCATGACCACTCTGGGATCAGAAAGGTGATTAAAACTTTGCATTCGCAGAGAGTAACTTTCACATCTGATGGATTGCCACATCGCTGGAATTATAATAGATTTATAGTATTAAAAACAAAACTCATTTCGACAATTGCTCAACGCTTATAGCTATTTTGAAAGCAGTAAAAATGGAACCGGAATGTAGGATTTGGCTAGAGATCATAATGAGTTTTTTTTTTCTAAAGTATTAAGTTAATATAAGCGTACTCTAATCCGTATATTTTGGAGTTTAAACAATGACTAGAATATGCGCTTAGTTGTGTTCTTTATTTTAATGCTAAAAACAAATTATAAATTATAAATAAATTATTTATTGAAGGGTTTCAATGTTGAACAATAATTAAACATATGTAGAATCGATGTCTTTCGATTAAAAAGATGTTATATAAAAAAGTATCGAATATCGATTTAAACAGCTCCCTAAATTTAGTGTTTTTACAATCTGCCCTCGTTATTTTAATATATACTAAGACATTTTCCTAAGGAAAATATTTAACAAAATATTTGAATTTAAAATAAAAGCATTTCCACTTCGGCCTTACCATAATTCTCCATTTCCATCTTGTTATGTGCATTGCAATGTGCAATTTTTTCCGGACTTTTGTTTTTTTCTTCCCTATTTCCACACAGATTTTTCGGCCAGGAGGAAAAGCGCCTGGCCATGTCATCCCATTCGTTTCGTAACTTTTCCCGATCCTGACCATAACCGAGCGACTGCGGTTGCGGGGACGTGTGTCATTTTCCGAGGGGACGACAGTTCTCGCAATGCAAAGCAAGTGGCGAACAGACATGAATAATGAGTGAATCGGGGCGAAATATTCCAGCTAACCGTACACAAACTCTAACTGCACATATAACGCATACGCAACGTATGCCAATTTGGTTGGAATACACTTGTACCCAAACCCACAGGATCCAGCGGATCCACCCTTGGGCGCTTTTGTCGGCATTAAAACTCACTTAGCCGTTGAAAGGCGTTGGACGGGCGGGTGATGGAGAGTCGGGAGCTGGCGAAAAAGTTATGCAAACTACGCAATGCAAACTACGGAGAAAAGTCGGGCTGCAGTCAAAGGAAGAAGTCGTGAGAGTCTGCCAAAGAAGTCTAGACAGGCAATGGGCGAAACTTTGGCGGTGGCGAAAAAAAAGGAAACTTTATTCCGCAAAAGACATGGAAGGTGTGCGGCGGAGACCGAGAATGCTTAAGGAACAATGCCTCAAATTGACATTTAATTGGTTTGCAAATTAGCCAAGAAACGAAGAAAGAACGGAAGCCATGTTCGCATGGGAATTTTCACCTCAATTGCACTTTTCACCCTCGACTATTCAGGGATGCAAAGCGATTTCGTAATCTAGTCAGATTAACAAATTTTCGAAGTTCAAAAACAGAATCGAAGTGCCTTTAATGTTCTTATAACTATGTTAGTTTTTTCTATATAGAAATTACAATTTGAAGCCAAAAGCTTTTAACTTAAATCCCCTTCAGGCTTGGATGAATATTTAGTATTTTCTCCACAACTTTAAGCCCTTCATCTCTAAACCTCAAGCCCCTCGAGGGAAACCCGAACCATTTTGACTTGCAAATAAATAGGAACTCCTGCCCGCTAAGTTACAGGCGCTAATGAATGAAATTTAATACCTTTCTACAATTAATTAGGTGAAATATTTGATTTAAGAAACGCAGTGCAAGTGTTTCAAAATCCTGCCAAGCACTGGCTTGCATCCCTGCCAGTTGCAAGCCCCAAACTGCTGATGCTCTGGGGAAAACCTCAACCGATCCGAGGTGCTAATAAACAAGGACTCTTGTTGGCTAAATTACAGCCGCTAATGAATGAAATGGGATAAAGCTTAATTTGCATTTAATAATATTAACGCTTGGGATGCGGAGAGTGGAGTGTTGTTTGGTGGTGCTAATTGAAGGGTGCGTGTGGGTTCGGGGGTAAATGCTCGCATCAGCATAAATCGCATGCGGTTGTCATGGCAGTGGAGAGAGGACAACCAACTCAAGTCTAGACAGGGATCCATGGGATGCAACAGCAGCAACAGCCACAGCCGCAGCAGCAGCAGCAGCTGAAGCGACGGCGGCAGTCCAGAGGACAATGTAAGGACAAACGTGTCCTGTCTGTCTGGCAAATGGCGGGGGTCAAAAGTGCGGAGAGGGACGACGATTTTCAAGGGGTAACTGCGCCCTTGTCTGAGGCATCGTAACTTTTGGCTCAACACAAAACTTGATTGAATTTTATGCTCGCCGCCGCCAACAACAATGAAAGGAAAGCAATGGAGGAAAGCCAGCACTTAATTGGTCTGAAGGAAAACTCTTTCGGAGCAGCCGCAACAAAAACACAATATTAATGAAACTGCAGCTGTGCAGGTAATGACCATCGCTGAAAGGTCAACTGGGAGCTCCTGGAGCTGGGTGCTCAAGTGGCTTTGGGTTCATAAAAAGCCACTTTATGAGTAACTTTTGGAGCACCAACAAATGTATTTTATTTTACTTATTTCTTGTCTATTTATGCTCGTGATTTTCATTCATTGACGCCCAAGGAACACTTGAAAAAATACTATATATAATTTAATAAAAATTTTTGTTATTCTGCATTCGATTGTTTTTATAATTGCTTATTGTAATTAATAAAATATATATTTGAATGTTCGTATTTTATGTAGAAAGCTTGTTTTAAATTATTCGCCCGAAATATCACAAAAAAAGTTCAAAAATATTTATTATTCACAAAGGTGAATATCTTTTATTATTTTTATTAATTTATGTATTAGTTGCTGTTGCTATTTTCCACATTAATTCGAGTTGAAGGATCTAATTTAACCTCTAACTGAAATAATAATATTTATATCTAGAGGATACGAGTCTCAGCTACATAATCAAATATTTTATATAAATCCTAGTTATTTAATTTCTATAAAACAATATTTCTCTACTTCTGACCTCTCATTATTCAGTTTCATTTAATTCCCAAATATTCCGGAAGTACATTTTTTAGAGTGCTTTCAGAGGCGACAGGGAAACGTTCATTGAATTTTGTCCTTCGCTGGGCTGCCAAAGGACAAATGCACAATAAAGCTAGATACATTGAACGGGAACTGGAAACTACGAGCTACGAGCTGGGGAGGTGGAAATAAGGAGTTGTGAGAGGAGCTTAGTCGAGCTTGAGACGCGACGCCCCCACAAACAGAAACAATTTGATATGCTTGACGCTTCCTGGCTCGTCTCAACCGAAGCAAGTTTTGCAGTTTCATTGCACTCGAGTCGACTCGACGACGAGTGCAATGTCATCCAGCACATCCTTGCACATCCTCCGACAGCCAGTCCCCCTTGGAAAATCCAGCCAGGAGTCAACTTGTCAGCCGGCAACTACAATTTACGAGCATTTTCACAGCGCGCTTGCTACTTTGCAGCGCTTCGATTTTCATTGCATGCTTTTTGGGGCGGCAAATGAAGAGAGTTGAGAGCTGGCAGCAGCTCCTGTGAATTTTCCTCCTACGTCGCTTTTATTGGTGTTGGAGAGTCCTTGGCAATTGCATTCCATTTCCCGCTGGATTTGCCTTAAGACTTTAAAGTGTTCCCCCATGAATATCAGATTGCTTCTCTGTTAAAACCACCTCTAACAGTTCTCTGTGGGGGTTAACCCTCTAAGGTTTAACATATTACAATATATCGTTGCATGTTTTTAAAAAATAATATAATTTATTAGGATTACAAAAAAGGAGCCTTTTTATTAGGTTGTTTTATGCTTCTTATATAACGTAATAAAAAAGAAATATTTAAAATTCGCACCTGAATTCTTAACTTTTTTTTAAATTGTAAGTTGCAAATACAATTTAAACAATTATTTATGTTAACTTTCTATTAAGTTCTCTGAAATTCACTTTAAACAAAGATTTTCCTTTTCTATTTTTATTCTTTTTTTTATCTCTCTCAATTAAACAGAAAAGCAAGGGTTAACTGTGTTGTTTCCCTAGTTATCTTAATTGCTGTTAGCGGCTTTGTTGTTGCTGTTGGCTTTGTTTACTAGATTTATGCATAATGTGACCAGCGTCATAATGTTCATAACCAACATCATTACGTTTTTTGCCCCTCTCATTGTAGTTGTTGTTAATGTGGCGTTTCTGCGGTTTACAGATTATAATGAGAGCAACACTATATACATTAAAGTTGAGCTAAGTCGACTTTAAGTTGCCCTTTTAGAACATAAAGGAGGTTATATAAACATTTAAATATTTAAGGAATTCAAATTAAAAAACACAATAAATAAAAAGTAACAGTAGTTCATTTGTATTGTATTTATAGGGTGGAGCGATTTTATAGAGAACAAACAAAGGAGTTCTATTGATTGAGTGTCACTTGAGCTTAAAGTTACATAACACTAGCGAGATATCGTGGCTAGACTTACATAAATAATAGATACAACTTAAAAATAACTTTGATAAAAAGGATAAAATAATACAAAAAAATCTACATGCCCCGGGTGAGGCTCGAACTCACGACCTTAAGATTATGAGACTTACGCGCTGCCAACTGCGCCACCGAGGCCTTGGAAAACATCGGATTCCAGGTAAGCTAAGCATCTCAGGTGTGCAAGCAAAGATTTAATTCTAAATTCGTTCCGCTAAAATAAAAAATTATCATGGTCCATGATAACCTACGA
The DNA here is from genome assembly GCA_018153105.1 of Drosophila rufa. Lineage (NCBI taxonomy): Eukaryota > Metazoa > Arthropoda > Insecta > Diptera > Drosophilidae > Drosophila > Drosophila rufa. The sequence goes on from JAECXS010000085.1 coordinate 19,597,623, forward strand.
CTTGCAGCAACACCTGAGCTCGAAATCATGTTTTGCCAGCAAAAGCAGCCTTAAAATGTATAGGGTGTCCAGTGCTAAAAAGGGCCTATTAAAAGCGAACCAAAGCACCAGAACCGCAGCTAGAAAAACCATCATAAAGTAGCAACCGCACTCGCTGCTCGGCACTGCTGTTGTTCTTGTTTTTGTGTGTGATTTTTGTGTACGCGCTTCGCTTCGCAAGTTGCAACCACAATTTAATTAAGCCAACAGCAACCGCCCAGAAAGAGGAGGGATCGGTCTCGAAGGAAGGAAGGGGGCTTGGCACTGGCGGTGTCCAGGAACCGTGGAAGGGGGCTGCTAGATTGGACAACATTAGCATTGGCAACAATGTTGTTGATGTCAGGGCAATGTGTTTACTTTCTAGCGCAATGCACTCGGGAAAAAATTAAAAGAATGGAAATTAAATGGGTATTTATAAAAGTATACATATTTTTTATTTATTTACTGATATTATTAGGAATGTATAATTTTATAAGCCCATAAAAATACGTTTTATCTATTTAGAATCATGGACTCAAGTAGAATTTGTATTTGTTAAGATAAAATAATAATACAATAACGTACTTATTAAATAAGAAATAATATCCGCCAACAACAAAAATATAACATTTTCAGGAATAAATAAAATACCAAAAATAAAATCAATGTCAGGCGTTTTATTGCATTATTCTAGGCATAATTAATTATTAATCGGAATTAATAAACTTTGAATTTATAAATGTACTAACATCTTTACTATTTTTAAAATATGTAAGACTATAATTTAAAATTAAAATAAAATATCAAATTAAAGTAAATTATTTAGCTTATTTTCCCTAGTGTATGTCCATGTCCAGAAGTGACCATGTCCGGGCCGGGCTATCACTTTAATAGACACGTTCTCATGTGGCCAGCGCGCTTCCTTCCCCCTCTCCTAGCCACCCGGAACCCCATTCCCATCCGCGCACCCCTTTTTTTCCTGAAAGCTACTCGGCGGCGGCGCCTTCTCGAGTGACCGCAAGCGGAAAATGTGGAAAATGACTTGTCGCTGTTTTCCCAGCGTTGTTGTTGTGGTCTGTTCTGGCTGCCCACTTGTTGTGCCTCTCTACCCCTTTTTCCTCTAGTTTTTTCCATGCTTTTCCAGCTCGTTGTTGTAATAATTTGATTAAATTGAACGCTTTAAGTGATTTGCATTTTAAATTTCAATCAATATGACGTGACTGCCAGTTGAGGCTGCGGCAGCAGTAGCAGCAGCGGGACAGGATGCAACTGCCACAGGGAGGGGCACAGAGGAAGTCTCTGTCTGGTCAACTGGCGCCAGGATAGCGCTCTAATGATGCACAACCGTCAACGGGTTCTCACTGGTCTTCGTCTCTGTTTTTTCTCCTCTACCTCGCACCAGCGTGCTTTTTTATTACGGCGGAAAAAAGTGTAGCAAAAGTTGGCGCCAAAGTCAGGGTCAGTTTTAAAACTAAGTTTGAACTAACAAGAAATCAATATTCGTGCATGTTTTATAATCAAGTTTGAGTAAAAGCGAGCCAGTGTGTGTACTCGTACATATACTTAACGTAAATAATACAAAGGGCTTATCTGTTTAAGAATTGAATTATATGGAGCTTAGGAATAATAGGATTGAAATGCAAATAAATGCCGAACTCGAAGAAGGTTTCTTGAGGACTCGAGGTCAAAGCGGCTTATGTTAAACAAATAAATCAAATAGCAACTTTATGCAAAAAAAAAACATAAAGATCTTGTGAGTAGGCTTGGATACTCAGCTGTTTGTGACATTGCCAAACAAATCTTTAAATATAAATATATAGAGACAAATAAATAATAATATATAATAGTTTAATAAGTAGAACAATATATAATTTTATGCATTCAAAACTTAAAATCTAATTTGTTATGAATAAGTACTATAATTTTCTATGCTCCATACAAACTTGAGTAATATTTTCCATTAGTTTCCCCCTGAACATACATTACGTATACGCACTGGTGCGCAGTCAAAACAAATACCTGCAATAAAAATTAGTTAGAACTCTCCTTTCATGGCTTTTCGGTCCACAACAATCGGAGCAATAATAATTGCCAGAAATGCTCTGAATACCCATTCTCTGCCTCATCATAATATCGCCCAGGCTCAACAATAAAACAGCGCCATCAAATTACTGGCAATGTGCAGTGATCCAGAGATCCTTGGCAGTCGAGGCATTCAGCTAGCTCCTTTAGTTTTTAGTTTCGCTGATTGCATTTTCCACGTCTATGTGCGCCGTTGATGATGTTGTTGTAGTGGCGCCGTTGCATAAAGTGCAGTTCTTTATTGTAATTATGTATTATTGTTGTTAGGAGGCTGGTTGTAGCTGCTTCTGCGGAGGCACTGCGAAAAATGTAACAAAAAAATGCTTTACCTTTAAGAGAATTTACTTTTTCGACTGCAAATTCTGTAATTAATATTTAAATTGCTTAAAAGTGTTATTAATTAAGTAAGTAATTAATTAGTGTAAGTCAGAAGTAAGGTTATATAATTTACCCTGATTTGAGCGTCAGCAGATTAAAATATTCTTAATATTTTTCCAGAACTAAGTCTTTGGCTTCTCCGTGTATTTTCCTCGCCGTCACCAAGTTTGCTTAGTTTTCTCTCCGGGTTTATTTTGTTTTTTGTGTCCCGGCATTGTTCTTAGTCAGCCATCGCCGTCGTCGTCGCCGTCGTCGTCTGGCAGTTTCCTGCGCCTGCATCTTGCAGTGGCAACTTCCTGATTTTCCCAGCCGCACCGCCTTCCCCGTTCACCGCTGCACCGCCCGTTGTGCATTATATTTGCCGAAATGCAAAGTCTAAGGACTTTCGTCTGAGTGGATTTTTTGCCTGGCAGCTCCTTCCACAGCTCCATCATCATCATCTGCAGCAGCAGTAGCAGCAGTCGCTGCTTCCTCTATCCTCATTCTCCTTTTTTTATTTTCTAATTCATGCAATTTTCACATTGCAAAATTTCCTTATTTTTTTTGGGCCAGGCGTTACTTTTGTGTGGTTTTGGTTTCGTTCTGAGAGTGAAAGATTTTTCAGCGGTTGCCCGCTCATTGTTCTTTTCGCGAGGAGTTCGAGATACAGACAGGGACAGGGAGAGAAAGGAAGCGAGAGGATCGGCTGAGGTTGAGGGCGAGTGATTCAGATGGGTCTGAAAATAGCCCATGAATCCCCACACATAGACCCCACCCTCAAAAGCATAAGAAACACTGCTTTGTCCCTTAATTTGCACTCCTTTTGGTTTTATTCCTGTCTTTTTGTGATATTTTTGGGACAGAGACTTTGTTTGTTTTCTTGCAAATATTGCAGATTACTGGGATTCCATGTTGGGGTTCATATAATATTGGTGGAAAATGTTTTATTTAAATAGAATTCAATATACAAATTCTACCTATATCAAGAGAGTTTTTAAAGGCAAGATTTTCTGAAATTTTAATGATCAGTTACCATCCCATGATTTTTATTCCCAAATTAAAGCTTTAGCATTAATTACCAGACTCGTTAAAAAACATTTTATTAAAGCAAAAACTCACTGTATATTAAATTTAAGCTTAGGATAAATGTATGTAACAGTAACATGATAACTTTTAAAATACATAACCCAATAGCTAAAGAACTATTCTCCTTAATATATATTAAATCATTTAAATTGAAATGCCTAATTTTCACATATAAATATTTTTTAATTATGACTAAATTCTTGGTTAAAATCATTGTAGAGCATTCCCCATTCGACTTCCTCAAAACAGAATTGTATATTTTTGTTTTTACCCTTTTGGCGCTTCATCCCATCGCCCCTGCCGGCACCATTATTTCTGCAACAATTCCGCAACATTCTTATTCTCTATTTGAATAAAAATTATGCTGCTTGTGTGTTTTGGGCTGTGCGTTGTTGTTCATCCTGCTCTACCCCACTGACGGGGTATATTTTTGGACCCGCTTGTTATGTTCTACTCGCTGCCGATGCCGCATCTCTCCCGAAGATAGCGAAAAAAAATAATGAGCAGAGGGCCAGGCCAGACAGGCGGACGGACGCGGACAGAGGCGAGGAGGAGACAGTGCGCTCTCGATCCTCGGAGAGAAAAACACTACATTGCAGCGGCGGCGGTGGTGGTGGCCCTTCGGAGATGGGAGATTTGGAGAGTGGAGACATCTCGAAAGTGGAGAGGTGAAATGCGGGAAAATTCGGGGTGTGGAGAGGCGTGTACCGAGGGCACTTTTCACGCTTGATTTTCATGCGGCCGTTGTGTTGCAAAAACAGATGAAGAAAATGCTTTTCAATTTATTTTTAAGTACAAAAATAATTTTGCTATTTTCTTGACTTTTTTCTTTTTCCTTTCTTATTTCGCATATGTCTCTTGTGTGTCTTGTGAGCGGTAAAAATAAAAGGCACGCCTGTCGCCAGACCCCCGTCTATATCCCAGACAAGTGTGTAGGGATATATATCGCCTATATAGACGACGCCGCGCCGGGCCTCACAGTCTGAGAGTGTGCGAAATGTGTGAAATATTGGAGACAAACGGGCAGTTTTTATGTTAGCTGCGATATCGAAAAAAATCGCATTTAGTTCAGTGCGGCGCAGGTTGGCGGCTAGATCGGATCGTTTCAAGCTATATATTTTCTATGCATATGTATATATATGCCGAATGGTAACGGGAATTACCGACATAATCGTGCAATCGACAATAGTTAACAGTTAATCAGTGGTTCTTTGCAGTGTCTTACATTTTTTTCACTTTTTTTCTCTGGTACGAAATAGAAGAAACCTACAAGTAATAATCACGAATAACATATAATAATAATAATAAATAAGCAGAAGATGCGAAAGTGAATGGGAGAGAGAGAGAGAGATGCAGTGGAAATACTTGCTTGTCATGTGTGAAATTCCTCGATTAGTGTGCTCGATATTTTTGGCGTGACACGCGGTCGCGAGTCGTGCGTGAAGTCGTAGAGTTGTGACGCGATCGGAGGACACTTCCCGCTGCTCTTCGTTTTTGGGTGAATAAAAAAGAAAATAAAACACATTTTTCCTGGGCCGGAGGAATTCTTTGAATTTACGTTTGCTCAATGTCAAATCGAGCGTTCGACTTTCTGGTATGTTCTCGTATCACACACACACACACACATATGCTTGCTTATCTGGCGAAAATGCAAATGCCAATGCTCGCTTTTATCGATAACAGCGCCGGCTGTCGATTACATGCAAATTCCTGGGTTTTCCCTCTTTGCCCCCTCGCTCTTCCGCCCCACAGCATCAGCAATGTTGGAAATTGAAAATAAGTGTTTTCGATTCTTTTTTTCGGCCGGCACGAAAATAAATACAAGAATTTAGCGTTTTGTTTAAAAATAAACTGGAATGTGTTTGAATTAGATGAAAATGCTTATGTTGAGAGGTCTCTGGTTGATGTTGTTGTTGTTGCATATTGATATTATTATTTTTATTGCTATATGATGTTGTTTTATGACTTTCAGCGAGTGAGGGGCTTTGATATGGTAATTCGCAATATTCAATTGATTCAATTCACTGAATTTGGAAGGCGAATAGAGCTATGGAAATTCTTTTAAAAATGGAGCATGGGAAAGAGATTTTCTTTGACTTTGTCAGTGTTTTAAATGTTAAAATAATTATTTAAAGTTCCATTCGAATATATTTTTATCGCTTTGACTTTATAAGTTTACTTTTTATAATTTTATTCACTTAAAACTGGAATCTTTTTACAACTATTTAATGTATTCAATATAAATAAAACTTTTTAGTTAAATTTAATTATAAGTTTTTACTTGGGGATATTTTACAAAAATGTATTAGTAATTCTTTTTTCAAAGCTTAGCAATTAATTTGTTAGGTATAATACAACTTTAACTTTCAAACTATCCACTTCAGCAATAAAATTAAGGATATTTAAATGCACTTCTTATGCATATTGTTACCTGCAGTCTGTCCATAAAACTACCTTTATTTTTATACTGGTGCAACGGTCAATTTATTTTATTTGCAACATTCCTTCGGCCTGAATTGACTTTGTATGGTAATTTCTCTTTATACAATCCCGGACCCGTACCTTTCATTCGCATGGCATTCCCAGGCCAGATGTTGGCAGTAAAAAAAAGAGGCCTAAACAAACTCTGTCTCAAAATGATCTTGACTCACGCGAGGCTTTTGTTTGGGGTCTGCCTGTTGGACAGCAGAAAACACTTGTCAGCACTTTATGGCCGCATTTGTGGGCTCGTTTTTGTTTTGCATTTTGCATTTAGCATTTCGGATTTACGTTGCTTCTTTCTTGTTTCTTTTTGTTTTGTTTTTTATTAATTATGACTCGGAGTCGCAGATCGTGTTTTTATGGCAAACATAAATTTCGACTTAAGGTCTGCGGGTCTGAAGCGAAGGGAAAATGAAGAGGCAATCAAATAAATTGCCACGGAGCAAGAGGAATCCGCAAAGGGGAAACAGTAGCTGCAGTCGAGTGTTTCTCTCCGTCTCTTCCTCTGCATGTCTGCCTGTCTGGGCAACGAAAGCAGATCAAACACAAACACTACAGCGAAGGTTGTTAATGATTATGATGGCGATCATGGCGAGGCTCCAGCAGGATGATGACGATCGCCTCAGACACTTGAAAGGAATTTCAATAAAGGGGCACAGAAAAAATGAAATAAGAAGACAGCGGGCAAACAACAGAATCAGACAACAGACGGGGATGATGAGGAGGATGATTCGTCTCCACAATCCATCTTGATGCCGTTGTTGTGTCTCGCGGCATCAATCTGTCTCTGACACATTGGGGTGCAACATTGTTGTTGCATTATCATAAATATCCAAAAATGGGGAGGACACTTTAAGAGAAGCGAGACTGAAAGGACCATTAAACTGAATATAAAAGATAATGCCAAGCCTTTAATGTGAAGAAATTAAGAATTTAATCATATTATTTTTGGAAAGCCAAACTACATTGTATATGTCTAAAAGATCAGTAAATGTATTATAAAAATAACCAATTTAAAACTGAATACTAATGCTCCGTTGAATATGTGAAAAGTATACAATGAATAGTAATAACATTTGTATGCTTTACAAGCATTAATAACATCAGAACAGAAGGTCACACTGCATCTACTCAATCCCAACCGCACGGAATGCTGCACCGTGAGACGTGACCTAACATGTCAAAACCATACCTAACCTGACTCGACTATATATCAGGTTTTTTTTCGATTTCTTCCAGTGTTCGAATGCTATTATATCCCAGACAATTAGTGAATTATGCTGTATACCAAAAATGCAAAACAAACAAGTCATTCCACCTTGCCCTTTTATAGCCCACTTCCTTCTCCCTCACACAACCAACTCCCGTCTCTCTCTCTCAGTCTCTACCTCTAGTAGTCATATTAATTTTGCTGTTGTTTTCATTTAAGCGCTTATTTTTCATGAGTTGCTTGTAATTTTTTCCGTTTTTCTGTGAGGAAAATGTGGAGAAATGGCGGAGGGCATGAAAAGTAAAGTGCATAACGAAGACATTGCCGTCTTTTTCGCACCCTTCTTTGTGTTCCTGTTGATCTGCTTTAAATATAGAAGTCGCCGGAAGATAATGATGCTGATGATGATGATGATGATGATAATAAAAACGAAGTCGCTAAGAAGTGCAACATAAATTTCTGCAAAATATTACGCATACGCAGCGTGCAACAGCAACAACAATGCCCAAGCATTTGTACATACGAGCATATTATTGTTGTTCTTGCCGCGGCTCTCGGGGTTATTTATGCCCACAGGGCGATGCTCAGACACTGTCTCCACTCCTGGCCCTCCACCACCTTTCTCCGATTCTCTCCTGTGCCCCGTGACTCACTACACATACTATATATTCTTGTCGGGGGCCTCTCGGGCGGAATCATTGTGGGACGGACGGTGGATGGATACTTTTTTGCCACGGGACGGGACGGACTTGCTCAAAACAAAAGCAAATGCAGCTAGCTCTATGGCAACAAAAAAAATAAAAAGAAAGCTACAAGATACAAGAGCCAAGTGGGCGACCACACAGCATAGAAACACTGGGGGAAATTACTTGAAGTTTGCCTTAATTTCAGGATGATCTAAGAAGATCTCGTTTAGTTTTACTATAATCTTTCAGAGGATAAAAAGTGTGTGTGAATTTTATTAAATCAATATTATTTTGAACCGTTACAAGTGGTCAGCTATAAGGATAAAAGCTCTATAAGTAAATTAAATTATAATAATAATAAAAAATTATATCTAGTTAAACTAATTAAGAATAAAAATTACAGAAATTTTATAAAATAATTCAAAGCTAAAGAAAACTCAAAATATCCAGAGTTTTCTTTAGCTTTGAATTATTTTATAAAATTTCTGTAATTTGTATTCTTAATTAGTTTAACTAGATATAATTTATACCTATTACTATATTTTATATTTAATACAAATTAAATTAGCTAGTAAATATTCCCAACTAATTGCTCTTCTTCTCCCTCTTTTTACAGCCTATAAACAGCGCATATTGATCGTGCTTATTGCTCCGTAATTGAGCATGCAATTTGGGGAATTCGCGGACGAAAGCACGGCGTAAACAATCCGATCGCCGGCGGCGGACGACGCTGTGGCCCCCACGCATGCAGCCAGTGGCGCCGCGGGGGCCCGCTGCACATTGTGGTGGTGGACAGTGGTTGTGATCGTTGTCCTGGTGTCCATATCCACTGTTCCGCCAGCGACGCCGCAGACGCTCTTCCTCCTGCAGCCGGCCTTCGTTTCAGCCGCAGCCCTCGCGGTGCCAATGCCGAGATCGTTGAGTCGTCCCGCCAGGATCTTGCAGCGGGAACAGGATCAGGATAATATAGCATACCTATGGGCGAAGGCGACGTCGACGGTCGGTGAAAAGTTAAATAAGCAAATAACCAGCGGCGGTAATTGTGTGAAATGCCAGAAAAGCGATTCGATAACAAGTTCAATATCGAATGCAACTGGAAAAGGCGGCGAAAGTGAGAGTGTAGCAAGTGTAGCAGGTGTAGCTAGTGTAAATAGTGGTAGTGCAATTTTGTGCAGTGTAAATAGTGCAAATAATACGCGTAAGTTAAATTTAATTCCGAGCAGGGAGCAGCAACAGCAGCAGCCTCTCGCTGTTGGCACAAATTTGCAAAATAAATTACCAGCATCGAGTGCGGATTGCCACTTAAGTCCAAGTGCCGAGACAAATATTCATACAAACCGGCGATCCCTGCGCCATCGCCATCGCCATCGCCATCGTCGTCGCTCCTCCTGTCCATATCGTCATCGTCATTATTGTCATCGTCATTATCGTCATCGTTGTTGGCCGCGTTGTTGTTGTTTTCGCTGTCGTTGTCGTTGTCGCGTCGCGTCGCAGTCTGCATCCGCATCGCCCGCGTCTATGCATTTGCCATATCAAATTAATCAACGTGCTACATTGTTGCAGCAATCTGCAGCAGCAACAGCAGCAGCAACACAAGCAACACAAAAACCAGCAACATCAACTACATTGCCACATGTGCATCGTATTTTTAAACGCAAACGTGATACAGCCCAAACAGCGACCAGTGCATCACCTTTGACCCCGCTGCAACATTCAACATCTTCAGCAGCAACAACAAGCACGCCAAGATCGCGACTGGAGTTCATACTTTACACGGAAGTTTATGAAGTAGAGGATTCGGTTTCCCCTGGCGATACCGACTCCGACTCCATCTCCGATCCCCACTCCCATTTCAATTCCGAACCCAAGTCGAGTGTGGGCAGCGGCGAAACCTTCTGGCAGAAATACGGTGAGTAGGTAATTTTTATACATATAAAAATGACTCAAAGCCATTAGCCTTTAGATTGAAAAATTATGGGTACAGGACAGGGGAAAAGATACATAACTAATGATTAAGTGAACTTGGTAAAGAAGGTAGGACCCACCTAGAGACTCCAAACCTACATTAACATGAATAAAAATGGAGAGTTTCACTATTATTTTTCTCGCTTAAAAAGATGTGTGTTTAAAATATTTCAGCTTATACTTGCTCTTATAATTACTATTAGTTATCTTGCACATATATTTATACCCTTGCAGAGGGTATTATAATTTTGCCATGATATTTGCAACGCAGTGAAGGAGGCATCTCCGACCCCCCAAAAAGTATATATATATTTGATCAGCATCACCAGCCGAGTCGATCTAGCCATGTCCGTCTGTCTGTCGGTTTCTACACAAACTCTCTCAGTTTTTGAGCTATCGAGCTGAAATTTTCAGCATAGTCATATTTCTTTAGCACGCAGTATATATGTCGGAACGGCCGAAATCGGACTACTATAGCCTATAGCTGCCATAGGAAAGATGGCGAAATTAATGTAAAAAAAATTTTAACTTCTATTTATTTAAACGTATTTCTATAAATTTTGAGATATAGCAGTTTTTTATGGTTCTAGAATTACGGTTTTCATTTTTTTAAGATCGGTCGATTTATATGAAAATGTAAAATTCTACATGTAAAATGTAAAATTTACAAAATTCGATATTTTTTCAACATTACTAAAATGGTTCGATTTTCAATGATCCAATTGCAGACTGCAAGGGTATACCAACTTCGGTTTACCGAAGTTAGCTTTCTTTCTCGTTTGATTTGATTTTTATTATATACATGTCTTTAATATAAGTCAAGAATATCCTTTAGCAAACTTCATATACACTTTTATGTTCCAATTATTCTTTAATGAAATAAACCCTTAAAAAGCCTAAAAAGTAAACTTGCACTTTATAAATCTTAATAATAATAATAAATAAATCCCCGCGACAATTGCAGTCCAGAGTTCCAGCACCGACATCATATCTGAACAATTTTATGCCTTATGCGTTTTGGCATTTGTCGTCAACATAAAAATAAGGAGGAAAATCTCGGGAAGGGCCAGGGGCTTGAGGGATAGAGATACATAGATGCGATGTGGGATTTTTAACACAGCTGGCTGGTTAACATAATTTTCGTGGGCATCTCTCTTTCATTTTACTTCTCTTCTTTTTTTCAACGAAAAATAAAGCTAACAACGACGGTTAAAACAACAGACAGACAGGAGAAAGAGAGACAGAGAGTTAAAGAAAGAGAGAGAGGTGAAACTTGTAAAGAAGAAGAGGTACAAATGCAGCTGCCAAGAGTGATGAACCTCAAGATCACTCAGTTTTATAGGAAAATCTAAGTTGATTCTTTATTTTATACAAAAGCAAAATAAAATACTGGCAAGTTTTAAAATGATTTTAAAAAGGTATTCTTTAAGGTTTCGAATGGGGATACCATTTAATTTATTTATTTGTATAGTGCTTTATAAGAAGTAGTTCCTAAACTTTTCAGAACAAATTTTATATAGTTTGTATTACGTAAATATAAAAATATATAAATGTACTTCAATATTTACCCATATACCCCTCATTTCTACTCAACACAAAAAAAAAAAGCTTGCAGAAAAAAAGGAGGCGACAGAAATCAACTTTTTCCAACGAATAAATTTCGAGTTTTCGATAGTCTCGGTCTGCCACAGACAGTGGTCGTGGTCGTTGTCGATGGTTGTTGCTGTTGTTATTGTTGTTATTATTATTGTTGTTGTCGCTGTGCTCGTCCAGACGGCAAGATCTGGCCACCAGCAGCAGGGAGGGGGATGGGAGGTGGAAGGAGCGGCAACCGGGGCCATTCGTGGGCTCCAACAGCGTCAGACTGTCTGGTATGCCACTTTGCCAGCTCTCGCTCTGTCTTACTCTCTCTCTCTCTCTCTTGCCATCTCACTCCCGCCCCCTGGTCGCTGTTTCCCTCTACGGACGTCGCCCCGTCTCTGTCTGTACTGCGGTTGCTGTCTTTGCCACATGTGGCGTTGTCGAAAGATAGTTGTAGTTTTACACTCCCAAAATGGGGATCCTACAGTTATTAAAGTCCATAAAAATTCCCATTTAAAAATTGGGTTTCCTTACAAATTTTCTACAAATTTAAATTAATTACGTGTAAAATATAACCTTATTAAAATAATGGCAATTATTTTTTGCGAGTTAATTTATGTGGATTTTTATCAAAGCTCAAATAATTAGCTCACAAATTGTTTCATAATTTTGTTAGTAAACTTACAAGTTTCCTTGGCAAGTTGTCATGCTTTTTCCTAAGTGTAGCCGTAGTTTCGGTGTCAGCTGTCTGGCGTCTACCTCTTTTGCCTCTGTGTAGGCGTCATCATCATCATCGTTGGTAATCATCATCATCATTCGTAATCATCATCATTTTCATCGTGGCGCTTGGATTGGCCAATGCATAAAATTATACAGAGACATGACATGGTTTTGAATAATTAAACACAACGACGACAACGACATCAAGTCGGACTAAATGCCTGCCTGCCAGCAGCAGATACTCGTACTCGCACTCGCACTCGCACCCAAAAGCCAGATGGATGAAGGGGGAAAGCCCCCAGACAGACAGGAATGCAATGTCCTGAACTAACTGCCAAATCACTGGCCGGAATCTCTCCATTTCCACGCTCCAGTCTCGCCGACTCGATTTAAACTAATTAAGCTGTTTAATTCACTAAAACGGATTACAGACTTGCCAGGGGAAAAAAGTAGGGTATAGTTAATATAGGGGGATACGGATACTGTTTATTCTCTTGAGGACTGGGAAAATGTTTTACAAATTTTGGAAATGTGTGCCAAAGATTTATTGGTTGTTTGATTATATGATAGTATTGTATATTATTTATTTCTCGTCGAATTAGTATTTGTTCTGTGTTTATATGATAGTTTATTAAACTATTTATTCAATTTTAAATAAGTAACCTTTAGGCAATTAATTTTAAAATAATATACATATGTATATTGGTATTAATGTTATTTATATATTATTTTAAAATGATTTGGAATTTAAAGTAATTAATTAAACAGCCTCAAAGTCAAAGCTTGATATTTAGGGTCACAAAATCGAACTATACTCTTATAATTATAAAATATAAATAAATACTAATGCGTTATATAAACCTAAGCAGTTTCGTGAAATATTTCCATCTAACACCCTGGCTATCCATGTATTTAACTTCCTGATAGTCTCCTTTTCAGACACATGACATATTTTAGATACAAAATACAAAAGAAGGAAGCAACGAACCCAACCAAAAAGAAACAAAAGAAGCTAGAATATAAACGACAACGTTGACAGATATTATTGACAGCTGAGAATTGTTCGCTCAGTTTGGCAATGTTTGCCCAATATCTTGGATGTTGCCGTTTCGGCTGCAACGTTGCTGCTGCTGCTGCTGCTGCTGCTGCAGTTGTGCAATCGAGGTTGCAAGTTGCTTTTGTTGCCGACGAGCGTCGTCGTCGTCGTCGGCTCGTTTCAGTTGTTTGAGCTGTCAAAGAGGTCTGCCTCTGCTGCCCGTCTGTTGTCTGCTGGCGTTTCCTGTTGTTTCCTTTTTGCCGTCTGCAGTCTGCAGTCTAGACACAAGTCAAAGTCGAAGTCGGTTGAAGACTTCCAACAAAGCACAAAAAAGCAAAAAACAAAAAAACTAAAAAATAAAAACCAGGCGAACCCCAAAGCTCAGGTGCATTCCCACAAAAAGTCATCGGCGACCTGGAAAGCCTTCTTTGCCGCGTGTGAGAAGCGAAGAGCCAGAACCAGAATGAGTTGCAGGCAGAACCAGAGCTGAGGCTACTATATAGCCAAAGCTAAAGCCAGGCCACATCCATGGGTATGAGCAGACCCAGAACCAGACCGAAAGAGCAGACATCGCAATCGACATTCACATCAACGACAACGGCGATGTTGTCTGTTTGTCGTCTGGAAAGTTATGGGCTAAACTTGTCGTCATTGTCGCTGTTGCTAAAGTGCCCTTCTTAAGGGTATATGTACTAAGGCTTAAGGGAAAGAACAGCCAGTAACACTATCTTAAATTAGGCTATATAATTTATTTTTCAAATATGTAAGATCGTTGAACTTACAAAACAAAATTAAATCATTAAGAATTATAGTGCCTTATATTTATTTATATTATATACATCTTAAATATATTTTCTATACCCCCCATATATGAGGTATTATCATCTTCGGCTATCGTTTAATTTAAATTGTTACTTTGTTTTGTTCCTCGGTCGCTATCTGTCGCTCAGTCGCGCTGTCTGGTGTCTCTCCACGCTGACAGCCTTAGATCAGAGTGCAGTTGATTTATGGCGGCGTTGAGTGGCTTTATGCTCACCTCAAATATGACACAAGGCGGACATAAGACAAAAAAGACCCTGCCTACATGCAAACTATATGCAATGTGTGTGCAATGTGTGTGCAATGTATGTGCCCGTGTCCAGCCAACGGAAGTTGTCCTTTTTGCACCCTTTCGCCGTGGAGAGAAACCTTCCCCTTTTTTGTAATCGCAGGCACTTTTCCGTCTGTCCATTCACGCAACAAGCAAATTGTGGCAATTATCGTGAATCGTGCACTCGAAAAAATTTAATAAAATAAGACAAAATTAAAATTAAGTTTAAGATTAAATAGAAGTAAGTATTCGGTAGATAACATTTTCTTTCTCAGTATAAATATAACTTTAAGCGATTTGTTAACATAAGCTTATAATTTCCAACTGGAAACTTTTTCTTATTTAATATTTAATTAAATATTTGAAATAATTAATAAATGTAAATATAAACAATATAATTAGCCTTAACAAGCCTTTAATTTTACAAAATGGTAATCCTTATCTTGGAGTTAACACGAGCTTAGAATTCCCAACTGGAAATTCCACGGTTAAGGATTTGTTTTCTTCTTTTTTACTATTTACTTAAATATTTTAAATATGAAACATATGTAAATATAAACAATTTGGCATTAAATATTAAAAAAGGGTTGTCCTTAACTTTGGAGTTAGCATGAGCTTATAAATCCCAACTCGAAAATCTAGGGTTAATAATTGGTTTCTATTTATTGATTTGCATACATTTATTAAAGAATGTTATATAAATTGTATAAGTATATATAATTTGACATTTATTATTATAAATGCTTTCTTTGCTTATTTTAAAATTCCCTATTTTAGCTATTTTGAACATTAATTTCTTGAGAAATTTGTAGCATATAGATTGTTCCTTTCAGTGTCCTTAGCGTTCTGCATTTTCCTTACTCCATATCCATGGAATAGAGTCCGATGTCCAATGCATGTCTGCCCAACGAAGCGTGACGACATGTCTCCTCACTCCCTCCTAGCT
The DNA here is from genome assembly GCA_018153105.1 of Drosophila rufa. Taxonomy (NCBI): domain Eukaryota; kingdom Metazoa; phylum Arthropoda; class Insecta; order Diptera; family Drosophilidae; genus Drosophila; species Drosophila rufa. The sequence goes on from JAECXS010000085.1 coordinate 19,612,881, forward strand.
GTTGTCCATCTGTCAATGCATGTTCCGTTGGGCAAACTTCCCCTGGACACCAACTTCCACCAGGCAAGACCCCCGCTCCTCTGGCGGCGAGTGCGCTTTTGTATTGCAATAAATGTAATTATGGTCTCGAATTGTGTTCAAAAATACTCGCACTCGCACTCACTCTACCCTCGGCGGCACTCGACAATCGGCAGTCTGGCACATCATCAAAACGGTTGGGCAGCAAATTCAGGGGGTTCCCACACGGTAGTAGAAGGTGGTGCTTTTGCGGCTTGACCACCTCCAATTTGTGTTTAGCTTTCGGGCATTGATTTTACCGGCAATCAGCTAAATAAATTGGTTATCAAAGAGAGGCCTCGGTAGCTGAATGGTGTGAATATGCGAGTTGGATAGAATTTTCCTGTCTAAGCATATTTTTACGGAGGAAAGAGCAAGGATAATAATAAAGCAGAATATTAGATATGATTTGAAATCAATAGGGTTCGATGGTAAATTAATTAAGCTGTTATTGTATGCTTTATGGGGAATTAATATTTATTAAAAAAGTTTTTTTGTGGGAGATAGGAATATTGAAGGATGTGTAAGGTATAAAAAATAAATTTTCCGTGCTTACAAATACATTTGAAATAATATACAACCAGTATTGGTTTTGCTTTTAATTATAATGATTATTTTTTAGATAACGAAGAATGCTGCTAAGAATGAAAATTAATTACAGCTTAAAATATGTAAATCTTCACCCACAAAACCCACAAAACAAATTAGGAAATTTACAAATATCCTTGTAAAATGTAAAATTTTTTCAATCCGTACCCTCTCTTCTATGACATTCTGAATGGATTCAAAGTGACTTAATAAAGGTCCTAGCAGACATTGACACTGCATTTACCCTCCGAATCCCTTGGGGTACGGCCATCCCTATTCCCTATTCCCAGTGAGCAATTGGATATCAAAGGCAATTTGCCACATTCTGGGGATTTGGTGTTAAATATTCAATTCCGTCTGCAGCGGACGTCTGCGTTTGCATCGCGTTTCCGTCTTCGTTTCATTTCGTTTCCCATTGCAATGGCATCATGATGAGGATGGCCATGGCGATGGTGATGGTGATAATGATGATGCTGATGCTGGTTAGGGACCTGAGACCCTAGAGAAATGGAGAATGGTTGAGGCGGAGCGGAGATGCAGGACTGGCAAGTGGTCGAGTCTGTGGCCATTCTCTAACAAACAAACAACGAAACGAACACAAAGAATAAACTTTTGAATGGGTGAAACGAAAAAGGAGAGATTTAGATGGTGCACAGGAAGAAAAAATGTATTAAAAAATAGAATAAAAAATAGATAAGCACTTGAAAGAATTTTAGATATAAAAAATATATTTTTTTTAAGGAATGGGATTTATAAGGAATATTTAACATACAAACTTGCGCCAGAGTAGCTTTTGTGTTGCAACTTACAGAGTCTTCTGAGAATTAAACCTAAAAATGTGCTAAAAATATAATAAATTTAATTAATTGAAAATGGAAAGTATTTCAAATTATTTTGAGGTTCAGATAAATGGGAATTAAATTTTTAAGGGTTACAAAATTGAAGATTGTAGAAATAAATGTTTTTGAGACGACCAAAAACTTTTCTCTGAGTTTAAAAAACTAATGAAGATGAAACAGATTATTTTGTGATAGTTTTTAATTTTCCAAGTTTTTTTTAAAACTTAAAAAGAAATTTTTTTTTTAGCAAAGTGTAATTTTTCCCTGAGTGTTACACCGAGAAACTGAAGCTGGGTAATGTAATGTGAGGCAGATGAAACGGACAGCGACGAGACGAACGATTTCAGTCAGTGGGACTGGACTGGACTGGATGGGATGGATGGACATTTTGGAGGCGTCGAAAGAGTTTCGGAAGGCGGAGGGGCGGACATTAGAGGGGGAGGAGCAGGGGAGAGAGCGCAGCAGCAGCAGCAGCAGCAGTAGAAATTGCAACCGATAATAATTATTTTTATGGAGTCTAGTCTGTGTCTAGACGATTTTTTTTTCTGCCGCTGCTACTTACTTCACTTTGCTTGCCTGCCGACCTGGCCAGTATATGTATCTGGCCTCTCTTTCGCTCCCCCCCCCAAGTGCCGTCTCTTTCTTTTCTCCTTCTCTTCTCTCTTTCTTCCCGCCCGTCTAGCTATCGGTCCCTTTTTATGGCCTCCCCCCTGCTAAATGCTCTGTTAAAGCTACTGTGTCATTGTTTTCGCTTTGATTCCGATTTTAACTGGTAAACTGGCATTTAACTGTTTTTCTGTTGCTGTTTGACAAACAGGGCAGACGGACTGGCGCGGGGCAGTGAGGGGGCTGAGGAGGGGAGCAGCATTTCCAGGGGATTTTCCAAAGAAGCCAGAGTGAGACGAAAAAACGGCAGCGACGACGACGACGACGACTGCGACTGCAATGAGATAGTGAACGTGAGCGAGGCATGACAGACTCCGAACTAAATGCCGCAACCCAAATGGACACAAAAGCCAGTCAGAAGGCGGAGGGGGGAGGGGGCAAGGAGGAGGAGTGGGGAGTGGGGAGTGGGTAGAGGGGGCTGACAAGTCAGGCAGTGAGCCAAACATGCGGAAAAGTCAAGCCAGTCAAGCCAAAAGCAAGCTCAGTGTACAGTGATTCCGAATATTGGGACTGGTAATAACAGAAGCTGAGAATCATTGATCAAAGGATTTAATATCAATTGACATTTTGTAAAAAAGTATGCTACAAAATGTTTCATTTTACTCACAATCTCTTTACTTTTGAACACTTTTTTTTTAATCTCAAATGTATACAGATTTCTATGGCACCCTTTAATAACTTATATATCGGGGAATCACTAGAGTTTTTAAATCACTTTAAAAAGTGTCTAAAAGTATGCAATAAAATGTTTCAAGTAACAAGCTCATTGTAAATTTGATTATTTTGTACGATGAGACAGTTTGTAGCTTAGGTTTAGAAACCTTTTAGATGATTTCAAAACTTTGGTGAATTCTATAGCATCTTCGTATATTAGTTCATACCTCCAGGTATACGAATACCTCCAGGTATACGACCCCAAATTAAAGTCTTTAAAAGTAACCATTGCCTACTGTTGAGGGCTACTTGAGAGATAAAAACTAATATAGATTTTGTGAGCAAATAATTTATTTAGGCGAGTTGAATTTTTGTGAATGGAAAAGGTTCTTAAATTAAGAGTCCTTGCTTTTAATATGGTAGATAATTTTTAATTTTGGTACTAATTTTGTATATGCAATTTATAATATCAGCAAGTATCTTAACATTCAAAGAGTCTGTGAGTCTGTCCATGAACTATATAAGTTGGCTTAAAATATTGTCTAAGTTTTTTAGAAAGGGATAAGCTTGATTGTATAGTTCCAGGGGTGTGACTATTTTTTCTGTAAGCCGACTTTTTTTATTAGATTGATTCAAAATTTTTTTTTTTATATCTAAGCCTTTAAAAAGTTTTCATTACCCTGTAAAGGATATATGTTGCATTAGATTCTAGTAAAAAAAAAATACTTGTATATCGTAATAGACTTTTTGTACTAACAGGGTATAAAAAGTAATAGAAAGAACAGCTTATCGGAGATTTTTAAATATATGTATCTAATTCACAAAGTTCTCTCCACTGTTAAAATAGATTTTAGTTTTTATACACAGTTCTCTTTTTAGGTAATAATTGATCCAAATTGATTGCAACTTAAATAAATGAAGGTAACTACATAGTAGGTAACTATCATCTAGAGGAACCACTGTGCGCTGTCCACTTTTGCACCCTACTGCTGACGGCGCTCCATCAACTGCATTTAGCTGTTCGCTTCGTTGGGCATGAGAAAAATGTCACCTCCACAGCCTCGGAGCTCGGAGCTAAAGACAGGGACAATTGTCTCTGGTGCTGTCCGCTCGTCATTCCGGCATTCTGTTGCCTTTTTTGGCCACGACAGGAGGGGAGGGGAGGACAGAATATGTCTAGGAGAATATGTCTCTCGACACCTTTCTGTCGGGGCTTTTGTTGTTGCAGCTGCCGGTGCTGGGGGCTAGTGCCGGTGCTGGGTGCCCCCAAGATATTATGTTATTATGGCAATTATAGTTACACGACTTTGGCGGCATCTATGGCATTTTTGGCCCGACGACAGCTTGGCATGTCTGCTGCCGCGGTGCTCGTGCTCGTGCTCCGAGTCCCCGACTCCGACTTTTATCCCGCTGATTCCCGCAGATAAGAGAAAGGCAGGCAATTCTCGCTCGTTGCCGACTCTGCATTGCAATTACAAACATTTTAATGCAATTAACACACACCTGAGACGGCGGCGGAGTTCCGGGGGAGGACCTCTGCCTCTCATCTCATTTGCCTGGCTCTTTTGCAATCCGAAACTTCTCCTGGCCCGAAAAAAAAACTCACTCACAGACACACACGGCTGCAGCCAGAGTAAGCGACTTCAAAAGCCAAAAGGCGACATTCGGTGCGTGTGTCAGTTGCCCGGGCCAATCTCTTGATGACGCCGCCGCCGCTGCACTCACCTGCCGCCCCTCCCCAGCCGCCAGCGCCCTTTGCCTTATTTATTTGTGAGGTTTTCATTATACTCTTTACCTGGGGGTTATAGAAATCTACTGAGGAGGTATGTATTTTTGCAAAAGGATAACCCAGTAATTACTCCTTTGATTGCCCATTAACTAAAGGTTTCTATAAAAAAATATCGAGAATCATATCGGAAAAATCATATTTTTTAAACAAAAAAATATGTAATTTTAAATATGGTTGTATAGTGTCAATATTTCACATAAAATCAAGCTATTGCTGACATCTGAAAATATATTCAAGGTTATAGAGGGTTTTAATCGAAAAAATCGAGATTTTACTTATCGATAAAATCATAATTTAAATAACAAAAAAATATATAATTTGAATATCGTATAGTGTCAATATTTCACATAATATCAAACTATTGCTGACATCTAAAAATAAATTCAAGGTTATAGCGGCTTTTAAACACAAAACTATAATTAATAGTTTGATGTTTCGATATATTTTGATGGCAATACTTTTGTGTTCGATAACAATGGGATTTTAGAAAACCAATATAAATATATGACCCCTAAAAAGCTATTTTAGGTAATTGATTTGAGAATTCTTATTTTGTTATGAAATATTTAAAATTCAATATTCAAGCTTAAGAAAATAAATTAATAAAGGTATTAAGTCCTGTTTGGCCGCAGTTTCTGAATTTGTAGACCCAAAATATCCTTGTCTTATTTGTCCAGCTAGAGTATCCAAGGCCTCGGATTCGCGGACTAATCTTTACCTCTTGATTTGCCGCTCCAGTTGTTATCAGTGGCTGTGGCGGAGCGGCAGATACTCAAAACGATGTCGTCGTCATCGTCTGTCGTCGTGGTCGTCGGTCGCCTTTTTTGAGGCTTTTGTAGTTTGCCGCCGTGAGCTGCACTTACATGTGAAAGGTGGGAATGGAGCCGACGACGACGACGACGACGACGATCTCTGGGAGCGGCGGGCACAGGAGGCGACTCCCCTTAATGCCATGTCCAGCAAATCGCTTTGACCATAACCCCACCACCATCACCAGCAAACGAGCACAATCAGTTTGCGCTTCATTTCATCGGTTTAATATGCAGCGGAAAAAAATGGTTTGTCTTTATTATCGCCGGGGAAAAAGGAGACACACACATCCTGGCGGTGCACACACACCCCTTTTGTTTCTTTTTTTTGTTTTTTTGCATTGGTTGCAACTGTCGCCAAGCGGCATCCGAGGCCTCTGATCATCTGCGGCTTCCTTCGGCGACGAGCCTCGGCTGCATTGTTCTTGGTCGCAGGGTATCGCTACTCGATATTCGACTTGGCAGCGGAATCGATTCACGTCAGTGCTCTGACGTCGCGTTCGTCAGAGACGCCAGACGCCGTTCAATAATATTCAAATCGCCAGCCAGAAACGAAAAAATTGCCAAAAATAAAGCTAAGTATTTTGAAGGTGAACATGGGATACCCTATAAAAATTAGCATAAGTGGTTTTTATATAAATTAAAGAGCTTTGTACATAAAGTATGGAAACCCTTAGAAGAATTGCTCGTATTGAGATGATACTAATTTGTATTTCAAAATTTTTTCTGAATAGATCACATATATACCTTATTTCGGTCCCCATTATTTTCCTAATACATTTAGCCTAATTCTGATGTTAAATTTTACACCTAGCCGCAGATAAGCTAAAACTTCCGAAAACGTAGTTTATATTATATTGCCCTTAGAACTATATTTTACGCATCATAGCTCTCCACATTCTCCAGGCGTTATACCCGCAATTCTTGCTTTCGGCCAAGTGTAGAGCGAACAGAAAGCAAAAGCAAAATGAGGCAATAATACATTTTATGGAGCTATCGTCTAGACATTCGGCAATGCCGCCAGTGACGAAAGCGTTTGGATATCGGGATTCGCAGTCCGATAAAGTAAAACCCCAGAGAACAGAGCAACAAAAAGTATATAGCGCCAAAAAAAAAACAAGCGGCATAAAAAGCGTTATCAATGTAATCAAATGATATTGATTATTCACTTCTGTCTGACTGGCGACTGGTGACTGGCGACTGGCCGGACTACCTGCCTGCCCAATGCTAAATGTTAATATTCTCCCGGTCGGTCTGCTTTCTGTCTGCCGGCTGCCTGCCCCTGGCATTTGTGTAGAATTAATGGCAAATCATTTATAATCCGGCAGACAAACAGTCGAAGCCACAAAGCTTCCACCTTGACCACCATCGTCATCTGCCAGGCTACAGTCAAACAGATGGGGGTAAAATAATGGTTCTTAGTGTTTAAAATGTTAAGGAAGTCGATTTTCCTGATATCTTACAAAATATACCTTAACTGAATATTTGACTTCCATTGTGTAGGATTCTAGCTAAATATAAGTATTAATTTTATTCCATACAAAAAATTTAAATTTAAATTAAATACATGTGTTCTTTATACATAATATAATATCTAAGTAATTTATAAATTTAAAATACTTCAACCTTACAAATAATACCTTAACTAAGTAATTTAATTCTCTTAAACAATTCTACGTTACAATTCTACATTAATTATTACAATTTATTATATTAACAAAATGATATTTTGAAATGTAAATTAAAAATAAGTAATTCTTCAAGTAACTTTAGTGCTCTTTTCTTGACTCCAACTGTACCTACACGTGTATATATTACGCAATCCGCTAAAGATTGGGCCAGGCTGTGGAGTGGGACTAAGGAACTTAGTCAAGCGATTAGCTTCCGTTTCAGCGACTGGCTGTGGATGACTTGGCAGCCTTGATAGCCCAGGGATTCGCGCTAATCGGCGTGTGGGGAACGGAGGTAGCCTGAATTTGTATTCTAGGTCATTAGGGGAACAACAAAAACCAATTCGGGCCCCAAGGAACCCCAGGTACCAGACGAACCAAACGAGAGAAGGGAGCTGGTGGCGCTGGGCAGGCAAAGGCGTGCCAGGGAATATGTTTAATTTATTATTAATGGACGATCCCTCCCACCATCGCCGTTTTATGAATTATTTCGTGTGATGCTTTCAGAGATTCCAGGAAAATTCCATGCTCCAAAAGAAAAATGTAGGCTCTGAATTAAAGCAAAATGTACTCAGGTCACAACGTGAAACAGGAAGTATTTTTTAGGAAAAAGCTTTTAAAAAAAATTTAAATTTGTTAAACATTAATTACTTTAGAATTTGACCTTAAATTACACTTTTTTTCTTTAATGATCAACTTTTTAGTACAACATTTTCAGTATTTTAAGAAATTTGTATACAAATGGAGTTCGAAAAAAACTACAATGAAAAGCAAATAAGTTTACAAATCACGTAAATTTGAAGTTCAGAAAAATTGCAACATCATTATTATCAAGACTTGCAGCTCTATTTATCAAAAATTTTTAAATAAACCTTAATGGAGGCGCTTAGTATTTCATTGATTGTCCATTCGGTGTATATGGCATAGTCGCCATGTGGTATTGGTATAATGCGTCCGAAATCCTTCTCCAGATTTCCTGTCCACAACTTATCCAATATAATATCGTGCTATAAATAATCTTTGATTAGAACTACGTATATACATTTATGTATTTAACTAAGAATCTAGTTTATCTTACGTCAAAGGGACACGTGTGGTTAAGATTCGAACTGTTGATAAATGATTGATAGAACAGCTTGGCTAATGGATTACTACTTTGGTCTCTCATGAATTTGCATCCATCGTAAGAAAGATCGAGAAAGAACGGTTTGTAGCCATTATTGAAGCGCAAACCCTTTACTTTCACCTAAAAACCACATAAATAAATCGCTAAATTAGGGAATTTATATATTTTTGAGTCATTAAGCACTCACCCAAGACGTGATTATGGGCAATTGAAACATTTTTGTGTATATACTGATATACTTGTGAGTTCGATTAACCGCCTTAATTTGGCAGGTTGGAAAAATTATATATTCCGGATTATAGGAGTTGCACTTCAGATTAGTAAATGTGACGTGACTCAGGCCCTTATAGGTAACAAAATCAATACATTTTATTTTTATATTAATGATCACATCCGATTACCATTGGCAGAGATATCCATAATCCGAGCACTAGCAACTTCCACATTGCGATTGAAACTGCTTGCGATCATTGGCCGACTGATAAAGTGGATACTTTACTTTTTTATATATCGAAAATGTCATTAGTCCGAGCAATAGCCGTAAACATTTCGTTGGGCTAATTAAACTCTGTAAGTGCGCATAATATTTATAATAATTGCTTTGATTTATCGAAAACCACTTTGTTAAAATTGAAAAAGAAAAATTAATAAACGTTTTCTATATACAGTGTTTATTTATTATTTATTGGTACTTAAATTTTGTATATATGCCAAATTGTAAAAAATTTAGCAATTAAACATTATAGATTTAATGATTATAACCGGCTAAGTCAAGTGAAACCCATATACAATGTATATATATTAAATAAGTAATCCAAGTCAAGTACTTTATTATACCTTGTACCAAAGACATTAGAAATATACGTTCTGTTTTGCACTCGAATTTGTCGTGCTGCCTCTGGACTCTCTTGAAATTTCATTCAAAAGCCAAAGAGACTTCTTTATGTGCACAAGTATTATCAATCAGATCTGTACGAACATATATGTTTATACTCACACATAGAAGCGCATTATATTTTTAACGTTGTGCAAGCGGAGAGAGTTTGATTTTCATATTGCATATCAAATGTATTGGTCTTTTCTTGTATCCATTGGTTAATTTGTCGTATTTCTTTATGTTTCAGAGACTTTAAGAGTTAGAGCTACAAAATTTCGTGACAAAAATTTTACAGGTTGCACGCAAATCAAGTTTGTTTGAAGACCTGGCCACGCCCAATACCACCCACTCAAATCATAAATAACGCAAATGGAAGCTGTTTTAATCTCTGAAACATATAAAATATATTTCTAAAAGATTTTAGTTTCTACGTCTGTGATAGTTTTGAGGACAGAGCCTTGGGAAGATGTCTTTGAATGTCTATCTCTGAATTTGGTATCTCATAGTCTCTCATTACCACTCGCCTAGAAGTCCAGTTTCCTACCCGATACTCTGACGTATACATTTACAAACCCTCGAGTAATGTTATTCGAAGACCATTCGGTGAAGACTCCATAATCGCCGTTTAACGTGGGGATGTACTTGGCGAAGTCTGTCTCCCAATTTCCAGTCCAGAAATGATCCACAACCAGGTCGTGCTTAAGGGAGCGGTGTGTTTAAGTTTCTAATTTCATATTTCTATGCCATTTACTCACGTCATACGGACACGTGTGGTTTAAGTTGGAGCTGTCCTTGTAGGTTTGGTAAAATAGTTTTACAATCGGATTTTTGTTGGGATTTCTGAGGAACCAGCAAGCATCGAAAGTCATGTCCACCAAAAAGGGCTTGTAGCCATTGTTGTAGCGCATCAACTTTATGTTCATCTACAAGCACACAGGAAAATCGAAGCCCAAGTTTATTCCGAAATTATTTTAAGGCTTACCCTGATATTGTCCACTGGCAGTTGTTTCATATTTACATAAATATCGATGTACTTATGAGAACGATTCACCGCCTTGATGTAGCATTTTTGGAACTCGCAGAATCTCTTATCCGATGAGCCGCACTTGAGATTCGTAAAGGTTATATGGCAGAGGATCACCTTAATGGGAAAGTTTTATCCTTTTTAAAAAGTATTCTCTTTTAAAGACCACGAGGTTTACCGTTAGATATTCAGAAAAAATAAACAAATATAATATAATTTTCATGATGGAACTTTTCCAGCTGAACTCTGAGCTTGGAATATTTATATTTTTTGGGTTGAATGGTCAAAGCATGGTTGCTTTAAATAATGATCAGGGCCCATTATCCATTTTTTTTTTTTGCTAATTATATATTTCTAAATCATAACAGATATCAGATTACACTGCCCAAAAAACATATTCTATTTTATTCATACTTGTAATATATATATTTAAATTGATAAATGTAGGTAAAAGTTAAAAACAGATTAAACAGTATCTTAAATTTTAAATTTACATTTCCTTAAAGTTAAATTACTTTTCAGCAAGAATCCCAGACATAATTTTATAATTAAACATTTATTGTTCCATTTACAAGTATTATGTCGAAATTTTAAAGTATATGTTAACTGTGGATCGAAGAATATTATAAGCGTACCACTTTGTGAAGATGGCATAATCCCCATTGGGTATGGGCAGATATCGATAGAAACCCTTCTCCAGATTGCCAGTAAACAATTTATCGATAACAATATCATGCTAAGGTAGCACCGAAGTTAGGTTAAGATCGCATATTTGCCCAAAATACTCACATCGTAGGGGCAGGTATGATTCAAATTTGACGAATTTACAAACGTTTCATGCAGGTCCCTAAGAAACATCATTGATCTGGCAGTTGGGTTCCTCAAAAACTTGCACACATCAAAGTGCATGCCCAATAACATCGGATTGTAGCCATTGTCGTAACGCATGGGATCTAGTCTCAGCTATTAGAAAAACGGGGAAAATATTACAACTTCCAACTAATAGGTCCCTGAACTTACCTCGACTTTGTTAACGGGTATTTTTTTCAATTTCACAACTATATCGATGTACTTATGCGTCCGATTAACTGCCTTGATGTGACAAGTATCGAATTCACTGAATTTCTTATCGACACTCTCGCACTTTAGATTGGTAAAGGTCAAGTGCGCCAGGGCTCCCTAAAAATGATTATAATTGATTATGACTTTCTTTTTTCTCCGGGATAATACTTATCCTACAGTGGCAGAGCAGACTAAAATCAACCATATAATCCACATTTCACTTTCTTCATGTAACTGACACTTTCCACATTCTCGGCTCTGGGTATATCATGCATCCAGCTGTCATGGCAGATAAACATTTTAACTACATCACGTCCATTATCGTTTGATAAGAATCGATAATGAGGCTAAATGGTTTTGTACGAATTTGGTTTTAATTTGAGCAAGTTTTTGGAAGTTTGGTGAAACATTTATTGGGCTTGGGTTTTTACTGGTGACAACCAGTTTCAATTATTACAATTTCCACCACTTATTCCCTTAAAAACAATATTCTCTGACTTAGTTCAGTTCACCTCTGAAGCCCGAATAGCTCCCAGACACATATTTCTATATTGGATTTACATATTTTTTGCAATCTGCCTGGGACACAAAACAAAAAATAAACCTACACAAACAGAAAACCCAGACAACTTAAAAAAAAAACTGAAAGGGAACCCGTAAAATTAATGTGGCCGCGGAAGAGATGACTTAAGTGAGGTCTGGCCAAGAAGTTGGAAATGGAAATAAAACTGGCCGGCAGCGGCAGCAGCAGCCGTCCCGGGCATACACTCCAGACAAAAAGAATTTTATTGGCCTTCACTTAACGCTCATAAATTTGTCTGCTGCGAAATCTGCGAGACGAGACGCAAAGAACCAGAAAGCGACGCAACAAAAATTAAAAGAATATTGTTTATAGTGCCACGCTTCCGCAGATGTTGCTTGGGTTTGGGTTTGGCTTTGGCTTTGGAAGAACTGGTTCGGAAACACAGTTCACTTTGCTGCATTTTGAGAGAGAGGCGAGAGACGTTTTGTACGACTTTTTTCCCATTAAAATATTGTTGCAGAACAGCCGGATCGACGACGGATCGAGCCGTATTGCCCCGGATCCCACCCATTTCTTGTCGGTTGCGCTGCCAGTGGCCCCGGGTGAGTGCCGAACTTCACGCACAAATCTGATTAAAACTCGGTCCCAGTTAATGAACCAAGACCCTGGCCTGGGCCTGGGCCTGGCAGCAGCTCATCCACCTCCCTCCCAAACTACTGGAGAGTGCAAGTCGGCGCGGCGCGTCTGGCAGCAGGATGAGGCTGCAGCCAGACGTCCAGACAGATAGCGAGGCGTCTAAAAATAGCCAAGAGAACCACATGTTGGTCAAGTTTTTTACTCCTTCCCGCCGTTTTTTAATACCCTCGCCAGAGAGGAGGCTGTATTTTGGTCTGTAATTTGTTTAATGGAGAATTTTTGTAGGTTTTTACGATAAATATAAGGTTTTAAATATATTTAATTATATTTAAATTCCTGCTGGCCTGGCTTGTAGTTAGGCTAAACAAATCTTTAAAATTAATAATTACACAATAAAGTGTTATTATCATAACATAAAAGGTATCATAAAAGGTATATATTTGCAATATCGGTAAACATTCTGCTACAATTTGTTAATAAAATTAACCCTTAAGTAATACAATTCAATTTATTCTGATTTTGGTACCTTAAAATATCTGCTTAATTTCTAGAGCTCCTCTGAATGCTTCCAATTACAAAACCCCTTTAAAAAAAGTGCATTAAAAGTGTCTCTTAGGTTCCCAGTTTTCTATATATATTTTTTTCTTAGCCTGCCTAGCAAATGTTACCCACATCTGTCTCCAGGCACAGTCGTAGTTTTGGCCACAGTTCCAGTCCTAGTCGGAGTCCGAGTTCGAGACCTCGTTGCCGCCATCTCAGGCCCGTTCCATCCCCGATCCAGCCTGTTGCCGGTGCAACAGCGACCATCTTTTAATAAATGCGAACGTGATCGCGTTTCGTGCGTCACTGCATGCCCAGACACACACTCGAGTGTATATACTGGAATATAAAGACCCGACTTTGTCGAGGCGTTGCACCTTTGGCAAAGGTGCATTGATCGGGATTGTGATCGCTGTCTGGGCAAGTTTCTCCTGCTGCTCCAGCTCCACCTCCTGGTGCTCCTCCTCGACCATTGGCTGCGCTTATTTTGTGTACTTTTTCTACACATTTTTTTTTTTTTGTAAAACGAAATTATTATTGTATTATGCACGCGTATACACAGCCGAGTGTATCTGGAGACAGAGCTTCTTTCCCTTCTTTTTGCTTTACATTTTTCTTACATTTTGTATTTCGTTTTGTTTTTTTCGTTTGTAATTTTTTTGTTGTATATATTTCTTTACATTTTTTCCCTGCACATTTTTTGTATTTTATTTTTTTGTTAACGACGCGTGCGTCGAGAGCCGAAAGTGCGTTCAATGAACGAAACGCGGAGCAACGATCGGAAATTCGCAGACGATAACGCCGGACATCCGCGGGGGGGCCGGTGGTTAATGGGGGAGGCCGATCTGGCGCGACCAAGTTCAGTCAGTGGGCAGATATTCGAGGGCCCTTGGTCCACTGTTTGGCATTTTTATGCAATTAGTTTTGGGAAAAATACGAAACTACAAGTAAAAATAAATAAAGTTTAAATAGGGCTAAGATAGCTGGGTAGTTAAAAATATATAAAACTAGTCTTAGCTGTTAGAGAAATATATTATTTTAGAAATAATAATAAAACATCTTTATTTTGTAAACTTTTTTAATAGTTTCTAATTGGTTCTTTCCACTTAATTACCACAAAAATAGTTTAAGGTACTCCTTGCTATCAGTTAATGACTTTCCAACAGTTTTAACATTTTTTTTCGGAGCCGACACGTGCACCAGAAATTTGGCTGTGAGAGTGAATTATCAGAAGCGCAGGGCAATTGCAGTTCATCGGCCAGATTCAGCTTGAGCGTCAGACACACGACCGCAAAACTGCTGATTACGACCCAGAATCGGCGACGAGTCGGTGAATGGGCCAGGGGCATATCGCGATTACGGGGAACACACAGCGACAGATACGCCCTCCTGCACCGGGAGTCCCGCCTGCCACCGGCGACGGCTGGCCACAAATCAGTAAATGAAATTAACTCGCTTTCAATCGAGCGACGTACACCGTCTGATGGCATCAATCGCGGCTACGTCGCCGCTGATAATAATAAACCAATAAAATTAATACAAATTGCAATTGTTGTGTGCGCTGTGCTGTGTTGTGGCTCGATTGGCGCGACACACTTCAATTGGTTTGCTCTTTTCTGCCTTTCTCGCCGATCCATGCCATGCCAGGCCAGGCCATTCCTTTTCCACTTTATTTGCCTTTTATTACGCACATATTTATTTAATGCAGGTCTGGCTGTCTAGAGGTCTTCCCCCGATTTCCCCCCGAGCACCCTCCCAATGTATATATGCAGCCATCCAACCATCCTGTCTGTCATGTGTGCGTGCCTGTTTGTTTGTTTATTTTATTGTTTGCCCTTGTTTTGCTGCCGCCTGCAGCAAATCGAATGTCTGGTTGAACAATATACAGATATATGGATATATGGAGTGCATGGCTACTTTAAGGGGTCCTGCATGGTTTATTTAAAATTTAGTTCAAGTTGTAAGCAAATTTCTAAGACAAGGAAAGTATTTATAAAATTTATAATTTCTTTCGCCCATTTATTACCTAATTTCAATTATTCTGGCTATAACTCAAGCCAAGAACGTATACTCTTATAAATTAATGATAAAATTACATTTTTAATAAGACTTTTCCCTGAGGCATTTGCATATTAAATGATAAGAATTTCCCAGAAAGCTCACAAATATTTAATAAGGCAAAACCACACACACAGCACATATACTTTTATTTTAAGCCAGAAAAAAAGAAGAGATTTCCAAGAGTCTTTCTCAGTTAAATTGAAATCAAACAGTTTAGCATAAATGGGCATAAATGTCTAAAGCTGTCATCAAACACATTTCTTATTTTGTCATTTATTTTGGGGCATATTAAAATAAATAACAGGGCTCAAAGTACACACACACACACATAAGCCGGGGCGTGCGAAAATATCTAGGATCCCTTCTTTTTTCGAGTGAGGACACGTGGTATTTGCTTAGGAGGCAAGAACGCATTTTTTGCGGCATAACTTTCGATGAATTCCGGCCGGAGCTCCCTCCGCAAATTTAACGTCATCAACAACGAACGAGGGAAACACGTTGCGTATGCTTTATTTCGTGGGCCGCACAAAACACATTACGTATACGCCACCGTCTGCGCCAGACCGGAAGAGAGAGAGAGAGGAAAAGAGGGAGAGTCAGACAGAAAGAGAGCTGAAAATATGCGTAGGCCGCGTACATACAAACAAGTCCGACGGTGTGTCCTTGAGAATTATTCCCAGCACCTTTCCAACATTTTCCGCATTGTGGGCTCTTCAAGTTTATCAGCTGCGCTCAGCTCTCAATTGTGCGCTGGAGGCTTTCTCATTTCCCGTCCTGCCTTTTTTCTTCTCCGGATTTTTCCCAGTTTTCTACGTATTTTCCACCGCCGTTGCCATCCCGCACTCCGGGCTCAGCTTAACGCGTTTGAAGCGCATATCCTGCGTCGTCATCCTCGCTTATGCGTAGTTAGTTGTCTGCCGCTTTTGTGGCCTAAGCTTTTATTTTATTGTGACACCCGCCCCCTCCGTGATCCTTGCTCCTGGCTCCTGGCTCCTCGTTAATCCCATCCTCGTTGTGTCTGGGCCTGCCCAAATGCCGATGCCACAACGCACACACAGACAGGCGGGGGCAAAACAAATGGAGAAACGGGGCAGAGACAGGGGAGAGATTATTTTCTCCTTTCTCAGCCACTCACGGGAGACTCCCGTGTAACGTAATTTTGTGGAATTCCATGGAAAATAAGGTAGATTTCAGTCACGCTACCAAACTCATGGATTATAGAATACTTTTAGCCAGTCGAGGCGGCGGCACAGCACAAGCTATTGTAATAAAAAAGAAAACTTTGAACAACACCTATCAGGTAAAACAAGCTCAGTGGGCCTGTTCTGATTTTGTATTTCTTGTTGGTAGGATATTTATTTGGATTTAAGTTAAAAATGGAAATATAATGTACAGAGTATGCGTAAAATATAAAAATATACAGATGGAAAGGTAATAAATTCAATCATTCAAGGGTTATGATTCCCAATTGAAATTAAATAGTGAGTATTTAAATACTAAATTCCGTTTTAAAATTATTTAAACTGCAGCCACACATTTTAAGGATTTTAAATTATTAAGCGAATATGAACATTTATGTAAACTACAGCCACAGACTTTAAGGATTTTAAATAATTAAGCGAATGTGAAAAGCAGATTTCTCAAAATAATATTGTTTTGTAAAAATGCTAAAATATTAATTTTTCACTTCAGTATTTCAGAAAGTTTGCTATGAAAAAAAAACCATTTTCTAAACATGTTAATTAACAAATAGACTTATTCGGAAATATTATAAGAAAGATCCCTTTATATTTTAAATAATTAACCAAACACGAGCAACTGAATTTTGAACATAATATTGTAAATAATATAATATTTAAAAATATTAATTTTTCATGGGAGAGTTTTAGAGTGTTTGCTAGAGTATAAAACAATTCACTAAAAGTATTAATTTACAGATAGACTTATGCAAAATAAATTATTATAAAGAACCCTTGATATACAATTCTTATTTCTAGCTTTGATGAATTTCTTAGAATTCAAAAAAGAAATACAATTTGATAAATAAGTACATAGACATATCTGGGCGCCACTATTTGGATTTCAATTAACAGGTAACTTATAACGAATTCTTTGAAAAACAGTTTATAAAGCCCATAAAGCGACAAAACCAACATTTCCATTAAATTTGAGGGCATTGGAAAGTTCCACGTAGCCGGTCGTCGTTGATTGTTGTGGCAGAAATGTTTGTTGGCATATTTAGTCTGCGGATCTTGAAGGTTAAATATATGTAAACACACCTTTTGTATATCCCATGGGCATTATGCAGTCGCCTGTTGTGGCTGGTCCCCCAGCCTTTATGCCACCCCTTGCGGCAGTCTGTCTCTCTGTCTGTCTGCGCCACTGCCTGCCAGTTTGTCTGGCAGTTTTGACTTGTTTGCCAAATGGCGTACAAGATATTTATGCATATTAAAACAATTTGCTTATTATGCCTGAATAATTGAGTGAGCACCAGCGACGACGCTTACAGACTGACTACACAATCCCTATCTCAATCTGAATCTGAATCTGAATCAGAGGCTGAGCTGCAAAGTGCTATATGCACTTACAGTGTTAATTACGTATAAGGGAAAGAGGAAAAAATGTTGTAAATAGAGTACATAGGTTATGTAAGGTTAGGTGCCGCATTTCGTGAGGTTGAGCTTGAAAAGCAAAGCTGAATTTTTGATTTATGATTTATTAAACATATACATTAAAAGTAAACTGATTAAATGACATATAATCAATCATCATATTACTCAAAAATGCCTCAAGCTATGTAGGCAATTTTTACTGTACTGAAAAAGGGTCGGATACGTAATATTTGCCCAGCATTACATTTGACAAAGTCTACGGCAAACGTCTAGGTCTACATCGATGTCTGGGTGGCGACATCGAAGCGCAAACTTCAACAAAGCGTTAATTAATACTCGCAAATGTTTGCGCTTCGTCTGGCAATAAAAAAGTTAAGCGAGACAACGGACCAGAGCAAACACCCCCCGTTCCTTACCCTTTTTTTTGTGCCAGCCAGCGGTACCAGCAAGAGTCAGTCGCTGGCCGCTAAAAAAAAAATAATAATAATAATACAGATAGGGAACAAAGTCTCGTCATAAGTCAAATAAAAAGCGCAGCGGCAACAGCAACAACTGTGTCGGAAGTGGTGGAGTCATCCAATGAATAGGCGCGCACACAATTTTCCGCGAAATTATTGTGGGCCAGATAAGCAGACAGGTGACGGGGGAGGGGTGAGGTCTGGCACGGGGTTCACAGGTTGGGCAGGTGAGTGGCGCTGTCAGGCGACTGGCGCGGCAGCAGTAGCGGAAGCTGAGTTACAGTTACAGAAGAGATCTCATGCTCTGTGTTTGACAACCTAATAGTCACGGGATGTAAGCACTCTATGTACCCAGTTTGAGTTGAATAATAAAGAGATTAAGGTACTTGGTATATGCTAGGGAGTATGGAGGAAATAATATAAGCTGTAGGCGTATTTAACATACAACAAGTTTTTTGCAAAGTAATAGGTAATAAGTCAGAAAATACAAGATAAATTAAGGAATTAGAGATATTTTATTTTTCTTCATATATAAAGGTATTAATGAGAAGCATCAAAATATACTTAGACATTTAAAAGTATAATAAAAAAACTGTTTAATCTATAATATAAATAATATTATTAATTCTTAAATTAGGTATAATATATGCACGATTTCAGCCAACAAAATATTTGTGCAAAACTTTTCTGCAGTAATTTTAAATAGAAAATATATTAAAATATGAAAATCATGCTAAAGAAGGGTAATGCTTGAGAAATTATGGTTTTAAAAATATATAATCACTATCTAATAATTAAGCATATCCTAAAGTATTTTTATATTTATACTATTCACTATAAATAACAAACTTAAGTTACTAAATTCATTAATTTTCCTTTTTTAGTCAAATAAAACATAAAGATGGAGTCTAATATAAGGACTCTGATTGCTAAACTAAAAACAAACAACTTCAGTTAATCTTCAGTAATTTTTTTTGCAATAATCTTCTTTCTTACTTCCAAGTACAGTCCCAGTTGGATTCGCAATCGCAGTCAGGTCAGCAAGTCCAGCCGATCCGCTTGCCACTCGCAACAAATTTTTATTTGACGGCATCAATCAGTCTCCCTGCCTTCGTAGCCTCTCATCCTTTGCCCCACACCGCGCGACTCCGTCTGGTCTGCTTTTGGTCCCTTTTGTTGCCCCAAAAGCGATCCAAAGTGCAGCGGCAGACAGAGCAACTCAGACTCAGACACAGACACGGACAGAAAAGCAGCCGCAGTCGCAGTCATTTTTAATGTCTCGACCCCAAAAGCAAAGGGGAGAAATCCGAAGGTGGCAAGGAGAAAGAGTTGCAGACAGGGATACACTAGAGAAAATAAAATACAAGTTGGGAAAAGGGAAAATATTAGACAATTTATTTGTTAAGATAAAAATAAAGAGGGTTTTTTATTTTGTATTGTTTTTATATTACTATTTTAAAAGTCTTTATTTCTTTGCTAATAATAAAGAAAAAGATTTTTTTTGTTTACATTTTAATCACATTGCATTTTATTTAAAGAAGACTTTATTCTCACTTAAAATAAATTAATTGTAGGCGCACTCAATAGGCAAAACCTATTTTTCTTAGTGTAATGGTGGTCTTTTTCTGCAGACGACGGCGGCAATCATCAATTTCTCAGTGTCGCATTAGTTTTCATTAATTTGAGCGGCGTCGGCGAGGCAGGCAGATGGACCAGTCAAAGTTCCACCCCTCTACGTGCAACCCAACCCCGTTCGAGCCCCCTTCCTTTGGCCAGACAACAATTGCAACTCACTGCTGCAGCGGCAGCGGCAGTGGCAGCAACAACAATTGGATCCGCCGCTGGAAGCATTATTGATGCATTTGGCGAGCGGCGGCGACAGTGCGACGACTGACGGCGTAGCCCTGACGTTGACAGCGATGAGAGCGATGGGGAGAACGGAGTTGACGTGTGGCGGACTCGATGATCCTGGACAGGAACAGGAACAGAACCAGGAGCCCGGGGCCGGGGGATAGTCCGATGCAGCTGCAGGGCTGTCAGAGAGCAGACAAACTCATAAATAAAGCCACGTAACGTAAAGTAACCAGGGGAATGGGGCAAAGAAAAAAATACACACACAGAACAGTAGAAGGGAAAAAATCAAGAAAAAAGAGCCAAGTAAATGGAAAGATACAACAACAAAAAATCAGCCAATGAATGATTGTCCACAAAAAATTGCTATATTTTTTTTAGGCTCCTCAATAAATCAGGACATAATTACAATACAAATTTCGGAATATAGAACTAGGTTCTTACATAAAGGAGACTGATAATAATAATAGTTTATTGGCTAGCAATATCATTAATTCGAAAAATATGATACTAAATCAAGCTTTCACATAATAAAAGTAGCTAATAAATTACTCAAAGTCTATTTTAATCTTTACTATAACCTCTTAGCTCTAAATATATTTTATTGTCATTCAATTAGAATAATTAATATTCTCCTAAGAAGCCTCAACCCAGGGTTCAAATTTAGATCTAATCCATCTCTTAATAAATAGTATAAGCCATTCTTTATTTTTACCTCTACAGTCCATTGATATCTAAAATTCTTTATACTTAAAAAACCAAGATCCCAGTGCCACTTCTTCAAAACTCATAAATTTACAAATAGCTTGTTTAAAAAAAAAAAAAAAATAGACTAATCATAATTAACAGCACCATTGTCGAAATTCAGAAAGCTCAGACAACCAAAATCCTACTTGAGAATGTTCCCAGAATCTCTGTGCCATTTGCCAGCTAAAAATTTCATAATAACAATAATAAGTTCCATTTTAGACCGGGGCCTTAGCTAAACTTTGACATTTTCATTTTCCCGGAACAGCAATCCATTCGCAAAGTCAGTGGAAGAAGCAACGGCGGCAACGACAAACAAAAAGTGTTTGTAATTCATTTTAACTTGGCCCAAGGGGTCCGCAAAGTATTTCTCAATCGAAACGTGGCTGGGGGAGTGGCGGGAAAGAACCCTTTACCCCGTCTGTCTGGGCCTGTCTGGCCAGACTTTCAAGGCAACGCTTAAAAGGGGTGCAAAAGTCACTTCTCTCTCGGTCCCAATCTCAATCCCGATCTCCCGCCCACCACAAAAAATATTGAATTCAATTCCGAAAACTCAGCCGCAGCTTCTGACGCTTTAAATGCCCAAAAAGATGATGGCGATGATGAAGAGGAAGAAAACAAGGAGAGAAAAAAGTAGTAAAATAATATAATGGCAAGGAAAAGGAGAATGGAAAAATGGTACAGTGATTTTTGGTTTAATCATGGAAATTATTTTAAAAGAATTATGATTTTTAAAAGCCTTATTTGATTAGTTTAGAATTTAATTAAAATTATTTTAAATATTTTGTTTATAGTTTGGGTTAGAACCTAGTAAGATAATAATAAAACTTCTATTATAGAAGTTTGAAAGGGATCGTAATCCAAAACCCGCGCTTGCACTATGATTCCCAACTGCATTTTCTTTTTTATTTCAATCTTAAAAGCTTAAACAAAAATATTTATTTATATAAGTTGTATTAATATTAATATAGAAGTCTTAATTAATGTTTAAAAGTAAAAGTACTATTAATTCTCTAAATTACTGTTTACTTTCCCAAATTCCTTTATAAATATAACAATACCACCTGATTACACTTAGCGAGTCTCCACTGTACCATATTTCGTAAATTTCATTTTACCAAAACTCAACACGGTGGCAGAGGATGAAAATCGTCGCCGGCCTGTCAACTTCCAGGGAGTGGGGCCAAAAAAGGGGGTGGCGCCGCCGGAGTTGGGTGTACGACTGACTGGACTCGTTCGTTTTTCAAGGTTAAGCACACACACACACTCCAAAACACAGACACCGACTAATACTAATGCAGCTGCGCCAAGTGGCAGACGGCGAGCCAGACTAAAATTCGAAAAGGGCGGGCGGTCTGAAGGGCAAGGGGGCGGTGACTGAGTGGGAGTGCATTTCAACTTACGCTTCACTTAATTTTCGGGCTATAAATGTGCGACTTTATGTGTGTCTGTGTGTCTGCGTCTATGTCGCTGCGCCGCCTTTATGTGTGTGAGTGAGCAGGCTCGAGGGTGCAATATTTATGTATCCAGTGTTTGAGGAGCTAAAGGGTGTATTGTGTTCGGAAAAGCGACTCCGAATTCTGAATATATAATATTTTATTTCCCTATTGCTATCAAAATTCCAGTCTGTTCGGAACAATATAAAAGCAACAAGCCTGATCTCTAGAATAATCCATGCATGTAGGCGCCAAAAAGTAGGCCATTCTTTTTACCAAGAGAATGTCGGGTTTTTTAGAAATATTTTATTTAAAAATTAACTTTTATACATCAATTATAAAAAAAAAGGAATCCTTAATTTAAAGTTCTAAAATCGTTAGAAACTTACTCCTTACTTTGAGAAACAAGCTTAAAAGGGGGATTCAACTTTCTCTCAGAACTGGACGCCAAAAACTAGGCAATACTTCTTGCGAGCTCAATGCCGGGTATTGTATGGTCGACACAAACCCGTCCTTTAGCTTTCCTTCTTGATTTTGGACTGTGAAAGAGGATGAATGACGCGCCAAAGTTTCGCAACGCCTTTTGGCTTTGTTTGCACTCGCTCTTGTCGTCCTCGAGTTTTCTACTCTCTTTTTTTTTACTTATAGATTTGTTTTTTCTTTCTTTTCTTTTTTTGTGGAGTGGACTGTGGCATTTTTGATTGTCGCCGCCAGCGTCTCCTTTTTTTGTTATTTTTATTTCTCCTTTATTTTTTAGAGTGTATTTGTGCTTGCCCAAGTGGCCGCTAGAGTGCGCCAGCCTGCGACTTATGTATATGTGCTAATGTGATTTACTAGGTGAGCTGGAAAATAAATTGACAGGAGGAGGAAGAGTGCCAAATAGTTATCGGAAACTTCTTCTTTATGTCCAAAGTTCTAAATTGTGGGAAATTGATTGATGCAAGTAGTTGGAAAAGTTAATACAGTCGATTGAGATTAAGGAATGCTTGGCGAGCAAGTCATTACTCTTCTCTCTGACTTGATTTTATTTGCAAAACTTAAAAGTTTATTTTTACAGCATTTTCTAAATGGCTGCGGAAATTATTTGATTATATCTCCAGGATAGTTTAAATACTTCCAAAAACGATTTAATAAAAATGCATAAATTAAGTTGCCTAATTTTGCTTGAAAAAAAATATTGAATAGTTCAAAATATGTTAACCAGAAAATATACTCTTCACAAATCTCAGAGAATGAGAGTATAGACTCGATTTATAATTAAATGTGTCGTATAGTACTTAGGGCTTAAATTCACCTTGAACCCTATCTTAAAAGTATTGCGTTTTAGTTCCTTTTTTTTGCATTTTTTATCTATATACCTATATGTATGTATGTACATATATCCCTTTGATCCATAACTTGATGCATCCCACTGTACTGGAGGCCTCAAGAGCCGCCCGGCAAGCAACAACAATGCAAAATCGGCAATAATAGACGCCGCCATAGTTGTTGTTGTCGACGCGTCGCCGGTGCAGACATCGTCAGACTTCGTTGTTCACCGTTCATTTCGTCGTTCACCGTACATCGCACTATAGGCTGGATGACAACTTTTTGTGGCAAAAATTAAAAACTTCAAAACAAAACGAAATATTTGGGTTCGGTTTTTTGATTTTGGTTTTTAATAAGCTCTGGAACATATTTTGAGAAAAAAGGCGTGGCGCTATTAATATTTTTTTTTTTTTAATTTTAAGTAGTATTTTAAAGTAATACAATATGTAAAAATGGCCACTGTCCTAATTTTTTTTCATATAAAATAACAGTAGTAGGATCAGTAACAGAATATTTTATTTCGTGTTTCGGCCCCCTTTTCTCAAACATAAGTATCTGGATGATCCGTGATTCATGTACCGTGAGGTACAAGGTAAATCCTTGATTTACAAGGACTTTGTAATACGTCGTTAAAAAATTCAATTTCCTTAAAATTTTTGTCGTCTCTGTGTTTTATAAGTAAAATATATGTATCTGTTTTTTCTAGTATTAGGTTGCATCTAAAAATATAAATTTTAGAAAAAGTGCGCACAAGTACTCTTTAAAATTACATTCATATGAACAAGAATTCAAGAACAAGAATATTATCTACAACACAGTATAAATATTACGGTGAAACTAGGTGAAACTCTCTTCATATATCTCTAATTAAACATGAGTTTTTGTTAATAATTCAGACAGCTAAAAGGGCTGTTAAAAACTCTCAATTACAGGAATAATCACAACCAATCCAGCAGTTAAAAATCATTAACACATAGTACAAGCCATTCTCTTTCGATGCCATTATAAATTGTTTAATTAAATTTTAGCTTAGTGCCTTTTTTCTTAACTTTAAACAGATGGGTTTTTTTTTTTCGAAAACAAACTTACTTGAGCACGACACTCCGAACAGGTGTTTTTAGCAGCCGATATCTTAACAGAGCGTGCCTCTGTTAAAATTTCTGTTACGTAAAATAGAAGACTGATGTTTTACTAACACAAATTGGGTTTTTGGCCACAAAAAGTGGTCATCCAGCCTATAGTGCATCGCTCGTCGTTCATCGTTCGTCATTGCCGTTGGCAGTCAGTCATAAACTTTATTTTCTGTTGCCTGCACAAAGGCGCAGCGCACTTGGGAATGGTAGCGAGCGAGATGGAGCTAGATGCACATGCGACGAGTGTCTCTCATGCTGGCTACACTGCAAGAAAATAATAGTCTACAAATTAAAAGGGGTATGGCAATATAATTAAATGACAATATAACTTAGAAACTAGAAAAAGCACACAAGAGTCCATTCAGAATGGCGGATGAACCTCTTGTGTAAGAATTCCCTTAGAATTCCCAACTGGAAATACCGCATAGTATGGAAGCAAATAACCAGCATTAATACAAAAATCCATAAAATCTAAATAAGTTTTCAATCTACTTTAATTTTTTTACTAATTTAAGGGTATTTTAATTGTTAATATAATGTCTATAAAAGAAGAAGAAAATCTAATTTAGTCTCAAAACTACATTAACTTTCTACTTTTTTACTAATTATTATTATTCTTGATGATTATTATATCTTTATAATTTCTATGATATATGTACATATGTATCTAAAATGTTTTTAAAAAAATTTGAAAGCATTTTCACCTTTTTTTTAAGCTTAAAGCTAAATTTACTATTATTTCTCTCCTAGAAATTTGTAGGATTTTTTCCTCAGTGATTCCTCTTGTCGTGGCTCTGCAAGGGGTTCCCCCTGCGTGGGCGGTGGAACATTTCATGCGTTTTGTAGTCTCAATTCGCTTGCAGTTCGACAGCAGCCGCCAGACATTTTGGGATTGGGTAAAGAGGCGACAGAGACAGAGACAGGAGACAGAGGCGGAGGCGGAGGCGGTGGAGTGCCGCCGAGTGGCAGGGGATTCTGTCTGGCTTTTGAGGCCCTGTCTGGACTGTTTTACTTTCCTTTTGTGTTTGTTGCTGCTCTGCATTATTGTGTATAATCAGCAGCACTGATTGTGCTCCAGAATCAGAGACAGACAAAAAGCCGCCCACCCCGTTTCCTAACCTCCCCTGCAGTGGCCATATCTCCCCCTAATTAGCTGGCCATTAAACATATGGCCACCGTATTTAT
Source organism: Drosophila rufa (assembly GCA_018153105.1). Classification (NCBI taxonomy): domain Eukaryota; kingdom Metazoa; phylum Arthropoda; class Insecta; order Diptera; family Drosophilidae; genus Drosophila; species Drosophila rufa. The sequence continues at coordinate 19,638,532 of JAECXS010000085.1, forward strand.
CTAGCGGGCAACAGGTCCAACAATTGAAATTCAATTCAAGAGCCGCCGTGAGTCATAACTCATCCACATGGGGAGTAGGAGTGTGTACACATATTCCAACCCCCGGGCACCGAGAGGGTAGTTAATATCGTGATTAATTTGCTGCCGCCCGACGACCTTCAACCTGCAAGCCAGACACATTTTCCAAATCAAATTTTTGGAAAAGGAAAAATAATAGTAAAAAAAGGTACAACAGGCGAGAAAAAGCAGTAAAGTGAATTCCACCTCAGGCCCAGACAGTTAGCAACCCCCTCGCAGACTGGACCAAGTATTCAACCCATCCTGAAAGCCAAAAACCAACCCCATCCACTTCCGTCTGCGTGTCTGTCTGGGTTTTGGCATTGAAAAGTTTCCCTAATTTTTTCTCTTTGCCTTTTTTTGTATTTGGGTCTCTGTGGTCAGTCAGTCGGCAGTATGGGTATTTACGAAATGCTATTGCATAACTCAAATAGACAGGGGATGAGGTTAATGAATTTAGAGGCTTACTGCCGAAAAATTACGAAGGAGAAGTTTGCTAATTATAAAAGTCCGGAAAGGTAATTTCTTGTAGGAAACTTGTTAATGAATCTGTCGCTTTTTTACATAAAATACTGAAATATAAGTAGGACCTTGACTTAACATTATAATCAAGAAGTAAATCATGAGATGGTTAAATTATTATCCAGTTAGACTGGAAAATATTGTACATTGTATGGCTAATAAAAGGCATTATTTCAAATTTAAAATGTTCCTTAAGCCTAAGTAATTAAACTCCCTTCTTAGGTAACACAAATCCACATAAAGTTGTACATTTTATATAGTAAAAACTCAGCCCCATAAGTGAAGTTAATAAAACCAAGCCCAGACAGACAAGTCTTGATTTATCCCTATATCTCCTCACATAGTCCATCTGTTCTGTCTTACTCCACACAATCGAATAGTTGCATTTATACCCGATATTAAATTGAATGAAATGTAGCTGCCCGAACCCTTTGGCGAATAAATACGCAGAGGAAGCTGTGCAAAAAGCGAGAGAAAGAGCCAAGCCAATAAAAAAAGGGGCAACAGGAAGCCGAGGAGTCTTGGACATGTGAATGTGATTACATTGAAATTTATGTGCATTTGTAACATGGCAACGTGCAACATGTGGAGCTCGCTCTGTGCAAAAGGCAATTTGAAAACTCTGCATGTTTTTTCCTCCTTTGTGTGCCAATGGCAGAGTGCAGGATGTTTGTCTGGTAGCATCTCTCGATATCCTGTTGCCAGGCACTATAAATCTTGGCCAGACACAAACACACACACATACGGACATACGGAGCCGCCTTATCAACTGACGGGCAATCGAGCAAGATGCTAATTATAAACAAGCTGCCCCAAAATGGCAACAGAAGCAGCCACGCCACATCATCATCAACTTCATCATCGGCTACTGGGCATGCGCAGCGTTCTCCAAGGACAGATTATAAAACAAGAAAGATCGGTGAAGTCGAGGGTTCCGACTATTTGATTTCCTATAATCATAGTAATGGGATATTTATATATTAATTATTCAGAGTTTTGGGTTAATATTAAGTTACTCGCCTTAGGTAAATTAATGGGATCCCAATATCAGCTTATATTAGAGTTATTCTCCCTACGTAATCAATAGTTGAAGCAAACTAACTATTGGAATACAGAGAAATATTAATTTACCGAATGATCTCTCTGCAAATCACAGTTTAGGATTCTTTTTTGTGTTACTCCCCCTATGTAATCATGGTTTTAACCAAATTAATTAATGGAATCCACAGATTTCATTATCTGAGTGACCAGATCTCTTCAAATCAATGAATACTATATATGTTTATAAATCAGTTACGTGTTTATACGTATTAAATATAGCTGTTAAGGGGGGAGTATGGTTAATTCGGTGCAAAACGGGCCACTCTTCAAAAATTTGTTGTGGCGAAACGGGTTGAGCTAGCTTATTGATTTAAATGGTATATAATAAAGTAAGACTTAGGAAATTTTTCTAAAAATGTTTTATTAAAAAATATGTATAGGTAATGGAGTTATAGGGATCCTCCCGGGGCCCCTTCAAAAAAAGTTGTTTTGCGGTGTACATCCTAGCTGTCCACAGAATCGTCCGATATGAAAAAAAGAAAATGCATTAGTTAAAGGATAATTGTCCCGAGGTATCATCGTGGAGTTTTTTTTTTTTCGATTTTTTATGAAATTTTGAAGTCAAAAATGCAATTTTTTACTAAAAAAAAAGTTTAATTGTTAAATAAAAAATATAATAAAAAACAAGCCCACGGTGATACCTGGAGAATTAGTAGCAGAAACTGTGTGCAAAATTTCAAAACGATTGGTCAAGTAGTTTTTGAGTAATCGTGTACACCGACTTGGAAAATGACATTTTTCAGGAGAGCGCTTTAAAGTTTTGACTGCCCATACATCGAACATTGAAAGACCTCCGTTCAACTAACCATTACTTCGTCATTTTTGCTCCGATCGATGTCAAATTTGGACACAGTATTCTTAAGATGTTCGACATTAAAAAAAAAAAATTAAAAAAAAATACCATACCCTCTCCCCTTAAGGGAAATAGTACTTATTTTGGAACTTACTTAACCAGAACACAATATACCCTTGTACCCTTTAAAGAAATAAGATATAAAACTGGTTACTTTGTGGCATTTAATTCATAACTCTTAATCGCTGGCCAATTAGAATAACAACTACCTTCTCTTGGAAATTTATTAAGCATAATGGAATGTCTCTCGAGCGTTTATCAATTGATTGCTGGCAAATGCAATTACGCGATCCAAACTGGAAATACCCAATCCACTCCCTTCGTATATAGTTTTTGTTGTATTTTTTATTCTTGCCTGCCTTTAGCCCTTTGACTTTCAATCCAATGTATTTCTCCGCTCTTTTTTTTCGCTTTTTGCATGTCTGGCCGTGGCTCTGCTGTTATTGTTTGTCCCTCTCAGTCGCCTCTCTCCCTCTTTTGCACTGCACAAAAATAGGCATCTGATGTCAAAATGCAGCGTGTGGAGAGGGCAGGATGCAGGCTGAGACGGAGAACAACCAAAAACCAAGTTGAAGTGGCCTTTGGCAATTTTGTGCAACGATCAATGCAAAAAAGGAAAAAAAAAAAAAAAAACATATTGAAACAAGCGACAAAAAAATATTGCAACACACAGAAAAAATTGGGAAAAAAATATTTTTGACTGAAGGGCCTTACATTATTTTAATTAAAATAACCTTACTTAAACTTTAAACTTTAATCTTTACAAAAACAATGCAATTAAGGCCATGCACTCAAATTGATTTTTTCCACTTTTTCCGCTTTTAAAATATTTTAAGCAAAAAAGAAACACCGTGAGTGGAATTCAAACTCTTTGGGTTGTAAGTGTATGGCAAAAAAATAAAAATAAAAAAAATCCTAACCGATAAAAAGTCCTCAAGAGCAAAGGCAACAACAACAACAACTTGTGCTCAGCAGACAACAAGGAAAATGCAGACGGCAACAACAAGACCAAGGCAAAAATCGGCAAGCGACGCGTCGGCTGATGACGACAGCGAAACACAAACACAAACACAAACAAACGCAAACAACCACCGACGACAGCAGCCGCAGCAGCAGACTTTATGGTTTGCCCGTGTTGTTGCTGTTGCTTTTGCTCTGCAGCCAGCAGCAGCAGCCGATGAGGAATACTTTTCAAGGTCACGCATAGAATTTCGGTATTTTGTTTCATGCGTCTACTGCACACACACAAACAGCGCAAGAGTAGAGTGAGAGGAAGGGAGAGAGCGGGCCAGACGCAGACGGCGACTATCCCTTTTGGGCTTTCAAGTGAGAGCTTTTTGCATACCCTGTAGAGCACGGGAGTATTGGTATTCATATAATGTATGTCACTTAAGCTTAGATATATGTATGAATAAGGAGGTTCCTTCAACTCAATTTAAATATAATAATCACTTTTAATTAATAAAATGTAGTGAAATTAATGTACATTTTTTTTTAAATTCTATATGGCTATAACAGAAAACAATAAAGCTCAAAATCTTACTTATCCGCTTAATCTTTCAAAGTCTTAAAACACATGTAGTCTACCTACTGAGCCAGACATTTAAACATTTTTGTTTAAGCGGTTAAGTCAAAACAACAAGATAACTTAGTTTGAAGCAATATAAGCTGATGGAGTCCAAATTCCACTTTCCCTTGGCTTATCTAGTTTATATTTCTTTGAATATGACTAGTCTAATTAGGGGAAAGATAAAATTGTGTGATAAGTTTATGATATGTGATTATTATCTTACAAGGTTAGGAGAAGTAATTGTTATATTTTTAGGTAGGAAAGTAACGACATAAAAGAAACTAAAATATAAAGTTGTGAACTCTAAATACAATCCTTTTAATATCGTTGATAGTAATATTTTCCGATTAAATATCATTTTAAATATAATACATATACTGTATAAAAATAATAGAAAAGTTTCCTTAAAACTGCGCTATGATCTCTAAAAAAAAACCTAAATTCAAACCGAAATCGATTTCCGTATAGTTTTCATAATCAAACCAGATTAGGCCCAATAAAATAGGGTATCACTCGCGTCGAGCTATCTAGTACTTCCTAAAAATGGTTATCCATGCATTTCGGTTGTGTGTGCCGAGTGTTGCATCGATGAGAGCGTGAAGAGAGCCGGACCGTGCTGGCGAGTGTACGTGAGTACGTGTGTTTGAGCCGAGCATTTGAATCACTTTGAGGCGAGGCGTCTGGTGTCTGTGTCTCGCTGTCTGTACCCGTGTCTGTGTCTGACATTGAGCCACTTTGCGACCCGTCGCCTGTCTCCTGTCTCCAGTATCCAGTCTCCCGTCTCCTGACAGTTCGTTCTCCTCCACGGACATAGCCCCGCTCCTACCGTCTGGAGGAGTAGCTGTAATCAGGGGCACACACGCAAAAAAAATTAATTGAAACTAATATTAGAAAAACTATGCATCGGCAACTAAATCTGATTTGAATGTGGGTTTGATTTGATTTTAATTACCTGCACGTGGCGTGAAAGTAATTATAAAGTTTCAATCAAAAATAATATTTATGCTGAATGCGAACCAATTTATAATTTTGAGGTAAATAATTATAATACAAAAATAGTTTCCAATAAATTATTACCACTTTTGTTGCTGTGTACCTGAAGGCTGTCGAAGGAAAGATGAGTTAGGGGGCAGCTTGGTGGATTTCAACCGAAAAAATTGCCTTAATAGCGCATTTTCGTTGATTTTTTTTGGCACTTGTTCTTGTTGCTGCCTGTAGTTGTCCTTGAAGCCGCTCATGTTGCGACTGTCTTTCAATCGCCCTTCCCTTGCAGCCTGCTCCTTCTCTCGGAATCCCTCTGCCCTTGTCCTGCTTGGTAGGGATTCGAGTTGACTTTAAGGACTTCGTCGTCGGCGCTTGGCTTGTCCTTTATTTCTTTTAATGAGACACTTGTGTATCCTTTGCACAGAAGGTACATACAAGTGTCCTTTTCTTAAGCTTTGTTCGACTTTTTCTCAGGTTATTTTGTCGTCTTCTTTCGCCTCTCTTCCTTATTACACGGAAAACAATTGTCATAAGCAAAATTGTCTAAAACCTGAGCTGAAAACTATAAAATATTTGAAATTTATTTTTAAATGAAGATTATATTTATTTGATCCCTGCTTAAATATTTTGAAACTATGCTACAAAATGTTATACCTAAAAAAAAAAAATTTTAATAGAAACAAGAACTTTAAAAAATGTTGTCCTACTTTTAGGAGAATTCAAAACCCCTTGCGATTTCAGTGGGGGATGCCACAATAATAATAACTTTAAATATATTTTATAAAACTTTTTCTTCTAATATAAAACATACATATACCTTTTGCATGTTTTTGTCGCTGTGCAAGGTTTTCGTGACATTTTTTGGCCTGGCATTTAATAGGATAATAAGCAAATAGGATATGTAAGGCAAGGAAAAAAGGACACACACATACACAGCGCGAAACCATTGACAATGACGTTGCTCGGGAGAGTTGAGGGTCCACGAAGTAGAAGAAGAAGCCCATCAGTCAACAGTTCATCTGGGAATCGTGACGATGGAGGAGGAAAAGCGTAAACTCTTGGGGAAGGCCAGGTAAGTGAGGTGAGTCTCTCTCTCTGCCCTCTGGACTCTGTGGCCTCGCCTGCACTTATCGTAATTTTATGCACAGACCGCAGACGTCTGCTCAGCCCATCCCCTCTGTACCATAAGCTCACCTCTCAAGCGACCCCTGGCCGGCCAGCCAATTGCTGGCTCCGACTCTGACTGCATTTTTTTGCACTGCCCCCTTCGGACTCTGAGATTGTCTCGTCAAAAATTGATAGGCTGCTTGCAGATGTGCTCCGATGGTTGGCCGCACAGTGGGTGACCTATTTATGGCTGGGGAATTAATTAAAATAACAAAAATAGTCTCAAAGACATCAAAAACTAAGGGGGGCTTAGAGTAATTAAGAAAGAAAAGCAGTTTTTAATATATGTAATTTCAAAATATAACACAGCTATAAAGGAAATATCCGAAATAATTAAAATTATATATTTACCATCTCATAATTTGTCGTGAAACCTAAAGAAGATGAAATATTCCCATTTTAAAACAATTCCAAGCCACTGTGCTTCATTTCCTTGCCTTCGCTGAGACGCTGGAACTTTGTGGAAAAAAGCGCGCTTAAAACAAGCTGCAAGTCCCCAATACCAGTCGCCAGTCTCAGTCCCTAAACCAGACCCATACCCATACCCAGACCCAGACCCAGACCCTATCCCAATCCCAGGACCAGGTCCAGCTGCAAGAGCAAGTCCAGCAGACGACTGACTGTAATTATGGCCATGTCAAATATGGGCGACGTTGACGCAGCAGCAGCAGCAGCAGCAGCAGGAGCAGGGGCAGCAACATCAGCGAATGTTGCACCAGAGATGCAAGTGGATTTCGACCAAGAGCTGACTGCCCCTCGAAGGATGCGGCGACCAGCCGTTGATTGATGTGCTCTGGCTGCTGGAGAGTGCTGGAAAAAATCTTGGGGCTGCGCCTGCGATCTGCCCCGGGTTCGAGTTTAAGTTCGTTTAAGTCCGTGTCTGATCCGCCATGGGTCCGAGTCTGAGTCTCAATCTGCATCGGAGTCTGGGTAGCTGGGCTGCCCCATATGGAGCACATGTTGCCATGGCCAAACCTGCGGCTGCTGTTGCTTTAATGTCTAAGGTACCCCTTTTATGACTAGGAGTTTAAGGTATATTGAGTAGAAATTAATACTTGAAAAGGGAATCCTATTAGAAAAGAAACATGTAAAAAATTGATTATATTTCTTCTATAAATTTTATTAAAATAATGATAAATTCCAATAATTATTTAAAGATTGTCATTCTAACCATGGTTTTATTACATATTATTATATTGAAAAATTGACTATTTACTTCCGCCGCTTGTACTTATTTACATAAAAAATACTTTTAATAACATAAATTAATTTAGGTTGCATAAAATTAAAGTTCACTTTACTTGTATTTCATAAAATTATTGTTAATAGCAATCTAACTACATTTTAGAACCCAAATTAACTCAGAATTGTGCTGTAAAAATGCATAAACTTAATAGAGCTCCTTACTAAAAGGTATCTGGAATCCTAGTCCTTAGTATCAACCTGATCATTTTAATACTATTTTTCTTGGCTGCAATTTAAGTTCGTGTTTGGCCTGAACATTGCCTTGATTAAATCACTTTTCAGCCACTGACAGTTAATCAAGGCGTAGGGCCAAGTGAGGCTGCGAGGAACGCACTTTCAAGGTGCACCGTGTGGTGTTCGCTCCAGTCGTGACTTGCCCCCCCCTCTCTCTCTCTTTCTCCTTCTCTCTTTATCACTTATTCGCCACCGTCTGGGTCTGGCCTGTGGCCTCTCACTCGCACCGACTGGTTGTCCGGACAACCGTCGCCGCCATGCAACTTCCGCCTGCTCCAATTGTTTGCGCATACAAAGAAAGCGTCGTGGCATCGCTGAGTGAGTGTGTTTGGGTGCACTGAAAAAAAGAATGATGTCATTTTCAATTTACTCTTTAATATACATATATTTTTATACCCGGTACCCATAGGGTACCTGGGTATTATAAGTTAGTGCCAACCGAGAATGTATGTAACAGGCAGAAGGAGAAATCTCCGACCCTATAAAGTATATATATTCTTGATCAGCGTCACCAGCCGAGTCGATTTAGCCATGTCCGTCTGTCCGTCTGCCGTCTGTCCGTCTGTCTGTCCGTGTGAAACAACAGATCTCAGAGACTATAAGAGCTAGAGTTACCAAATTTGGTGACAACATTGGAATCTGTTGCACGCAGATCAAGTTTGTTTTAAAATTTGGCCACGCCCACTTGCGCCCTCATAAATCATAAAAAACTTTATTAAGCTATACTCGTTATTTTCGGGTTAAAGTTAATAGATAATAAATATAATAAATAAATAAATAAAATAAAATGGACGTTTCCTGAAAATTTCAGTAAAATCGGATGATAAACATGGGAGATATTAGCAATAAGGTTAGAATTTAAACACACCGCCCTAAAGCACTGCTGTTGCAATCTGTAGCCGACAGGTGGCGCATTCGAGCCTTGGCCGCGCGATATAATGGCGCCACTGCAGAAGAATATAGCAAGAAATGACATAATTCATTTTTTGACGCCGATCGAGCGGGTTTTTATGTGTTCCTATAAAATGTATCATTCATATTTAAGAATGACATTATATTGTTTAGGTCGGGAGCTTATTCGAGAGGCGATTTATTTTAAGAAGTATCGAAGTAGACTATTATAATGTATGTACAATTTTAAATTGCCTTTTAGTGTGAAGTGCAAACGTTTAGGTACCGGGTATCTCACAGTCGAGCACAGTCGACTGTAGCTTTCTTACTTGTTACCTTTTATTCTGTGGGAATATAAGGCTTTAATTAAGGTTACAGTGATTTTTTGTAAAATCATATTGTGAATTTTGAGCATTTAATAAATATGAATCTTCTTGAGGATTAAAATTTAGGAAGTAGCTAAATACTATCTAAATTTGTATACTATATTTTTTTAAGCATGGTGTTCTGTGTGTGTGTGAGTTAAACTCGCTTGTGTGTATATGTAGGATATAATCCAAACAAACATATTGTTTTGTCTGCCACGGTCTGCAGTTCTCTACCCTCCTCCTGAATCCCCCTCTCGAAATAACCCCTCTGTGTCTCCGGTTAACTCTGCCCTTCACTCCCCCTGGCAGAACCCTTCGCGACCCCGTCTGTATTCGAAATCCCCTCACCGCGCCCCTGTCTGTGTGTCGATTGTGTTGGCCTGCAACAAAGCAGCGTCGTCGTCGTCGTCATCGTCATCTGAAGTGCATCGCAGGAGAGGCAGGAGCAGCAGCAGCAGCAGCTACACCATCACCACCAAAAACAACAAGCGAAGCAACAGCAAAGCTCAGCATGCAATTTTTTTGTTTGTCGCTGCAATGCACTTGGTTTTTCCCCCTTTTTTCCCCTTTTTTTTCGCTTCTTTTTCGATTTTTCGTTTTTTACTCCTTTTATGCAGTTTATTTTTTTATTTTTTGTACCCCTGTCCAATGCCAGACAGTGTCCAGAAAAGATCGGGGCTATGGGCTTATTGACAGGGAAGGGTTAATGCCTTTTGCGGCATTTCGGTGTCGCATCAGTCAGCTTAGTGTCACAGAGGAACAGGACACTAACTATACTGCTAAAACCCATGATAAGTCAGATATATGGAAGGGGAAAAACTCGTAGATAAAATTATTTTATTTAAGAAACTGCGAGGAAAATAGGTTGAAAAGAACTTTATCAATTCTTAAGCTGAGCTTACGGTTAACGGGACCAAATTTATGTCAAACAATGTGACCATATCTTATACAGACATTCAAATATAAATAATCTCTATTACCATAATAAAACTGAATTTTGCCACTGCTTGAAAAACTTATTTTGTTAACTTAGGCAGCTGATAAGCTTAAAGTTTATTTTTTTCATTGATGCCGTTTAAGTTATTAAATTTAATACAAAATGTGACCAATGAAAAATATACCACCATTTTACATCTTACCCTTATGCAATTTTGTTTTTATTTCAATTTAATTGGTCCAGCTCTGTAAATCGAGTGCCTTTTCAAATATTTCCTATTATATTCAGCGACATTAATTATTCCCTATCTATGTAATACTTTCACCCGAGCTTTTCATGTCTCATTTGCCCGAACAAATCGGTTCCTCCTTCGTCACCATCGGGTTCTTCTTCATTAAACTTTGCAACAAAAGCACTTTTGTGTCAGTGAGTTCGGCCAGCCACCGTTGACTGGGGCCACCGGAGCTATTCTTCTCCTGCTCCAACTGCGACTCCAACTCCGGCTGTGGCTCTGACTCTGACTCTGCTCCATTTTGAAGTTGTCTGCGTCTCAGACACCGGCGACAACAACAGCGAGAATATCAGCGACAGCAACAACGTGGTGCAGCCTTTTAGTTTAAGTTGTAGTCAGTCGTCTGGCTCCGGCCGAAATTACACTGTGATAAAAACAATGTGAATTAAAGAAAAGTTGACTTAAAATAAGGGTTTAAAAACACAGTTTTAAGTTAACATTTGGTCTTGAAAACTGAAGTTACAAAAATGCATTGCCTTCTTTAATCAAATTTATAATCAAATTTATAACATAAAATGCCTCCTACACCTAAAATTCCCAAGTACGTATTAAGCAACAAACTGTCTTGATTTATGTGAATTAAATCATAGGACCAGGACCTCTAGTCTACAAAAAATACCAAATAACAAATATAGATTGTCAAAATCACAAAATCAAACAGTAAAAATAGTAAGTTTAAATCTGTTTTAATCCTTTATAATTTTTGTCTGTGCAAAATCCGAATCGCAGAACGGGACGACGAGAGTCTGGGTCTCTAACTGCGGCTTAAGTAGGTTGGCTGGCTGGCTGGCTAACCACCCCGTGTTTGGCCCTGCAACCACCCACCGAGTCACCGAGACACCCAGCCACCGAACCACTGAAACCACCCACCGAACGCCCCGTTTTGGCCCTGTGATGTGGCCTCTTCTCTCGCCTTCAGTGCCTTGTGCTTTGTTATTCATATTATCCGGCAAATATTTGTCGTTGTCATACGAAAAATGTCTACAAAACGAACGAAAAAACACACACGCCGGCATGCCAGCCTGCCAGCCTGCCGGGGCGAGACAAGAAAAAGGGTTGCTTTGGCATCGACTGGGACTACCCTACTCAGACTCAGAGGCAGACACAGGGATTCTGATTCAGATTGAGACTCTCCTGCCCCTCTCGATCCGCACTAATGGCCGCAATTGTGGGCTGTGTATGCCTCCTCAGCTTCAGCAGCCAGTTCCCGACCCAAATTGTCTGCAACAATTGCATGGATGTGCACTGATTTACCCCTCACCCGATAATATCTTAATAGATTCTTTTGCCCGGCTTCGACTTCTTGGGTTCATTTGAATGCGAATTCAGTGGGACTTTCGAAGGATTGCCATGACTGTCTGTCAGTCATTCCATCAATGTCTCTGCGGCTGCCAAAGGTGTTTTCCGGAAGCCTTTCGTCGCCTGACTTCTTAGCGTTCAGTTCTCGTTCTCTCTGTCGCCTGCTTGTGCAATTTGTATAATGAGAATTTGCCACAAAACTCTTTTGACTTTCAGCACCTCATTGTGCCCGGCTGACTGGGGCCTTCTGGATTTTATTATATTTTGGGCGAGATGTTGCCAGTTGCTTTTCGGGTTATGAATTTAGTGACATTAATCGCAGATTTCTTTTCCGCCTTTTTGGGACTCAGTGGGTTCTTTAAGTAACTTGTCTTGGCATTTTGACTATCGTCTCGAGAACTATAAGTTACGAAATGAAGTATTGATATTGCTATAGATAATAATATTCTTATAGTTATGTTCATGAGAATTATATGCTAACTTAAACACGATACCTTAGCCCAGGGTCAGTAATTGTATTTGATAGTTTTCGTCATTAAACTACAGTATAAGCATTAATTAAAAACTTGTCGATAAAGCTAATGAGTTGAAAAGCCCTGACACTACTTCTGTGACACACTGAGAAGTATTTTAATAAAAAATATTAAAAGGCTTAATTAACAAAAAAAAAACATTCAGCATTAGTCTCAAAAATCCACTTGTGTTGTACTAAAAAAATATAATTTTAGCATATTCATTAATATTGTGTGTAGTTTCTATTTTATTATTTCATATAATTAAATAAAATATTATAAATAAATATGGAAAATATATATAGAGTTTATTAACGTCAAAATTCTATTGCTTATTTTGTAATAAACTTTTATTTGTATTTCACAAATCATGCGGAGCGAGCTCAATGTGTTTGGCAGCTCAACTTTGAAGTTAAAAGTTTTAACCAACAAATGTGAGATTTTTGGTATTATTCAAGAGTTCCAGACAGTTATAAATAACTTATTAACTTGCATTAATATTCGATAACTAACAATTGACAATTCACTGTGTATATCATTTTGTATATATCCACGCATCAAAGTGATCAAAACTAGGCCGCCTTGTCGAATATTTACACTGCCATCATTGGGCTTAAACCAGAATTTTCTATCTGACTTTTAATATGTTTTATTATATTACTTTATTATATAAAAACAGTTAAATTTTTAACTAAGGAAAAAAGCGTACTGCTACATAGAAAGAAAAACTTTGCCTTAATTTAATAAAATTTGCCAATTGAGGAATGATTTTCTGAGTATAAGTATTGGGTTTATATTAATTATACATTATTTATTTTAGATATTTGTTGCATAAACTCGTATAAAATAAACTATTTTTGAGTGCTAAAATAATGCATGTTATTTCTTTAATATTTTTTCCCAGTGACTTAGATCGTTTTTATCATCAAATATGTGTAATAAGTAAGTCTTTTTTTCTTGTGCTCGAACGTTACCTCAATTATAGCTGTTTACGCGATTTTCCATTTGAATAGACTAAATAATAATGATGAATGTTGAGGCTAATGTTTAACATCAGCAAATCGAATTTGGGGGCACCTAATTCAGTTCAGATTATTCGATCGATCTGTAAAAAACTATGGAGAACCTACTGAGACTTGTAGGCCTACTAACGGTTTTACTCACCTGGAGATTAATTGTAAGTTTGAGAAGCAGATACAGAATTAGGGAGCTGTTCAATATCTTATGAATTAACAGGATTCGACTACCTATAAGCTCACCAATGTGGTTTGCGGAAGTTACAATAAATCTTGGGTTCGGATAAACGAGTGTCGCCTGAAGGCCATCAGTCGAAATAAGACCATTTTCAATTTTAATGCAACTTTTCTGCATCCCACCAACGACATTGTGATGCACAATCGAGTGTTCAAGCGGGAGAGCGGATATAAGCCTTGGCTCGTCAACACCAAGGTCGATAGTTGCCAGTTTATGAGAAAGCCCTATAATCCCTTTGTCATATTTATTTATAAGATGTACAAGGACTTTTCCAACCTGAGGCACCAGTGTCCCTTTGACGTGAGTACTCTTAGCAGAGACTTTTAAATATTATTTACTATTATTATTATTTTATTTAAAGGGTGATATTTGGGTTAAGGGTATGTATTTATCATCTCAGATGGAAGCCCTTCCGATGCCCAGTGGTGAATACTTGGTGGCCATAGATTGGCTATTTTATCGAAAGCCCCAATTAGCGACTAATATAAGTTTTCAATTTGTGGAAAATTTGATATGATTTCTTGTCTAATAATTATACCTTTTTTCAATAATACTCTGAAATAATTGTTATATACATATTTTTTAAATAGGTCGCTAAACAAAACAATTATATTGTTTATAGAATAAATTATTGTATGGTTTTCAAATTTGTGTTACTCACACATGCCACATGTTAACTTTATGTCAATATGTTTTTAAATAAAATTATTATGCTTTAACTATTTATTTTTATTGGGGAACCCCAGTTTGTGATCAATGTTAAACGGCCTAAATAACTTCGAATATTTTTTATAAGGGATTTACTTCGAAAAGCATACTATTCGGCTTTGGAACAAGGTAACCATGCTCACCAGTCGCACTACGGTTAGTATGTGAATTATATTAACTATAAATTCATTAAAGAGCTAATATGAAGGCTTAATTTGGGAAATCTACATATATTAAACTCTTTAAACCTGGCAATCGATTATTCATAATATATAATTGAATAAATTATATTAAATTGTTAGATTAAAGTGTCACCTTCACTTATTCGATGACTTTGAACATTTTTCCATCCACATGAATGGGTGAAAGATGAAATCGTATCGTTAGTTAAATACCATACTATGGTTTTTCCATATTATTATTTACTATTTTGCCTGGACGCATGCCTCATTAAGTACTGATTAGCGATTACATTTCAATAATTCATAAATAAAAAAACAAAACGTTCAAGTACACGTTTATTTCCCCCGCAATAATCATGGGAAAAGCACTACTACTTGTCGGTGTCCTTACAGTTTTGCTCTCATGGAAAACAGGTGTAAGTGTCCGTAGTTAAATGAGCCAGTGAGTCGAGCAATATCCTTTTACTTACCAGGACTCAACTAGCTACAGACTGACCAACGTAGTTTGCGCCAGCTACAACATTTCTTGGGTTCGGATAAACGAGTGCCGTTTGAAGGCGCTCAGTCGGAACAGGATTGTTTTCAACTTCAATGCAACCTTTCTGTATCCCGCGGACAACATCGTGATGCACAATCGGATGTTCAAGCGGGAGAGCGGATATAAGCCGTGGCTCATCAACACTAAGATCAATAGTTGTCAGTTTCTGATGAGACCCTATAATCCCTTCGTGCTATATGTATACAAGATATACGCGCCCTTTTCCAACATAAATCACACTTGTCCCTTATACGTAAGTACTCGAACAAACAGCTTAAACAGTTTGATTTAAATTAATTTTTTATTTTATTCCGTTTTAGGGTGATATTCTTATAAAGAATATGTACCTAACAGCTAAAATAGAAGCGCTTCCGTTTCCCACCGGCGACTACATGTTGGCCATTGATTGGCTCTTTTACCAAAAGCGCCAATTCACAACTAACGTTAGTTTTCAATTCGTGGAAAATCTTATCTGATTTGTGGCTGTAAAAGCGGATTCACGTGTGTATACAGTCAAAAAAGATTCTTGAAAAAATCAACATTCTATTTGATTTAAGCCTGGGGTTCTTAAGTGTGAATTTATTGTTAAATTGTTAAGTAATTTATTTGAACCCTGTGCCAAGCGCTATCCCAAATTCGGATTCGTTTCATCATGAGTGGGCGCACTGGTCAAAAATGTGTTCAATTTATCGACACTCGTGTTTGATTCGACTCCGTGGAGCGTATGCCAAGCGGCAGGTCTGTACATTTTCACACTCGAGTTCGGGTCTTAGTTGGAATCTTTGATATTGAAATGTGCGTTAAATAATAAAATAAAGAAATAATTTGTAAACCAATAAATACAGATTATACAGAAAATCATTTACCAGATATTTAAAGTATAACAAAACCTGATTTAAGTAATCTTTAAGATTTAGCCTTTGGAGACTATTCGGGATAAACTTATAAAAGTTTTAAAGAAATTATTTAAGACTGAATTCTAAAAATTCGTTTCTGATTAAATTTGGGGATTTATCCCGGACTTTTTATACCCGGTACCCATAGGGTACAAGGGTATTATAAGTTAGTGCCAACCGAGGATGTATGTAACAGGCAAAAGGAGAAATCTCCGACCCTATAAAGTATATATATTCTTGATCAGCGTCACCAGCCGAGTCGATTTAGCCATGTCCGTCTGTTCGTCTGTCCGTCTGTCTGTCCGTGTGAAACAACAGATCTCAGAGACTAGAGTAACCAAATTTGGTGACAACATTGGAATCTGTTGCACGCAGATCAAGTTTGTTTTAAAATTTGGCCACGCCCACTTACGCCTTCATAAATCATAAAAAACGTTATTAAACTATACTCGTTATTTTCGAGTTAAAGTTAATATATACAATAAATAAATAAAATAAAATGGACGTTTCCTGAAGATTTCAGTAAAATCGGACGATAAGCATGGGAGATATTAGCAATAAGGTTAGAATTTTAACACACCGCCCTAAGGCACTGCTGTTGCAAGCTGTAGCCGACAGGTGGCGCATTCGAGCCTTGGCCGTGCGATATAATGGCGCCAATGTATGTACATATGTACAATGTAGTGTATGTACATTTTTAAATTGCCTTTTAGTGTGAAGTGCAAACGTTTAGGTACCGGGTATCTCACAGTCGAGCACAGTCGACTGTAGCTTTCTTACTTGTTTTCTGTGAAGTAGTCACTGAAGGGTATCGTGGATTTAAAATATTATATTATATTTATACCGTAGCAGGGTATTAGAATTTTTATCAAAGTTTACAATGCAGTGACCCCATAAAGTATATATATTTTCTGGATCAGCATCACCAGCCGAGTCGATCCAGCCATGTTCGTCTGTCCGTTGCTACGCAAAGTTGTCTCTCAGTTTTTGAGCTATCTGAATGGAACTTGCAGATAGCCTTCATCCTATTGCAGTTACTATATATGTCGGAACGTCTGGAATCGGACCACTATATCTTATAGCTGCCATAGGTATGATCGGAAAATAATGGAACAAATTATAACTTGCCTGTTTTTAAACGTATTTTAATAAATTTCAAGATATAGCTGTTTTTACGGTTTTAGAATTTCATTAAGGTCGGACTACTTTATAATTTAGCTGTACATGCAAACTGTAAAACGTACATAATTCGCCGGTAGAAATAATTCTCCGGGAGACATAATTCTCTGGGGGACGTAATTCTCCGGAGGACTTAATTCTCCGGGGGACGTAATTCCCCGGGGACATAATTCTCCGGGGGACATAATGCTCCGGGAGACATAATTCTCCGGGGAGAAATGATTCTCCGGGAGACATAATTCTCCGGGGAGAAATGATTCTCCGGGAGACATAATTCTCCGGGAGAAATAATTCTCCGGGAGACCATATTCTCCGAGGGACATAATTCTCCGGGAGACATAATTCTCTGGGGGCATTAGTCTCAGGGGGCACAATTCTCTGGGGGACATCATACTCTGGGGAACATCATTATCTGGGGGACAATTCTCCGGGGGACATAAATTCCCGGGTGACATATTTCCCTAGGGGGACATCATTTCCTGGGGGACATAACTTCCCCGTTGACGTAATTTGCTAAGGGACATAATTTCCCGGGGACATAATTTCCTAGGAGACATAATTCTCTGAGGGACATAATTCTCCCGGAGACATAATTCTCTTTATCAAGCTAATCGGTCCAAATTAGCCGATTTTCGTTGTTTTGGAAGACTCTGATTAAAACAATATATATGATTCCTTATTATTATTTTATTTATTATCTGCAAGGGTATATAATTCTCCGGGCAAGCCGAAATTAGATTTCTTTCTTGTTACTTATAAATTAAATAAATAATTGTAACATAAAATGGCGGAATGTATTATTAGGCCTTCGTAAGTCTAATTTCATCAATAACTATTTAATTATAATTGTATAATTATGCATTAAAAAGACATTAGCCGATTTTCCATTTCAATAATTTTATGGTAATAGAATTTTTACAAATATATCATTTCGCGAGCTATAGCCATGGAGAGCCCACTGCTCCTTTTTGGCGCCTTAACAATTATAATTACCCTGAGATCAATCGTGAGTTTTTATATTATAATCAGCGATCTTATCAACATCCTAGTAATTATCAGGATTCAACCAGCTATAAGCTGTCCAACGTAGTCTGCGGCAGCTACAACCAATCGTGGGTTAGGATAAACGAGTGCCGCTTGAAGGCGATTAATCGAAATAGGACAATTTTCAACTTTAATGCCACCTTTCTCCATCCCACCAACGACATTGTGATGCACAATCGAATGTTCAAGCGGGAGAACGGATATAAGCCTTGGCTAATTAACACTAAGGTCAATAGTTGCCAATTTATGATCAGGCCCTACAATCCCTTCGTATTATTTATATTTAAATTCTACAAGGACTTTTCCAACATAAATCACACTTGTCCATACTACGTGAGTATTTGAGCTAATTTAATATTCATATTAAATTGTTATATTATTATTTTAAGGGTGATATGATTATAAGCGGAATGTATCTATCATCTCACATAGAAGCCCTTCCGATTCCCTCAGGCGACTATATGCTGGCCATAGATTGGCTATTTTATCGGAAGCCGCAATTCGCGACTAACGTTAGTTTTCAGTTCGTTGAGAATCTGATATGATGTTTTGCAAATGGATTTTATTTTTTAAAATAATAAACTATTTTGTTTGTTTTTCTTTTTGCTTAAATACAGAGGTAAAACAATTAAAATCTGCTTAAACGATGCCTCATTAAAATCTTATTATACGAGGTTCCATTTGAATAATCGTTATAATAATGAAATGTTCAAGTATTACATTTTTAACTCTTGGAGCATAGCTGACAACGGCCCATTTATTTAATAAAAAAATACAAATAAAATGTTTTAAAACGAGAAATAAAGCTAACTTCGGTAAACCGAAGTTGGTATACCCTTGCAGTCTGCAATTGGATCATTGAAAATCGAACCATTTTAGTAAAGTTGAAAAAATATAGAATTTTGTAAAATTTTACATTTTACATGTAGAATTTTACATTTTCATATAAATTGACCGATCGCTTCTATGGCAGCTATATGATATAGTGGTCCGATCTTAATGAAACCGTAATTCTAGAACCATAAAAAACTGCTATGTCTGAAAATTTATAGAAATACGTTGAAAAACAGAGAAGTTACATTTTTTTTTACATTAATTTCGCCATCATTCCTATGGCAGCTATAGGATATAGTAGTCCGATTTCGGTCGTTCCGACATATATACTGCGTGCTAAAGAAATAAGACTATGCTTTATGGGGTCGGAGATGCCTCCTTCACTGCGTTGCAAACATCTGGTCAAAATTATAATACCCTCTGCAAGGGTATAAAAAGGCATGTACTTTCAATAAAATATTTAAAATTACAATCGTATTGATTTGTAGTAAATGCTGATGATATTATAAATAATTACGAAATGCCATTTCCAGGTAATAATTAAAGAATACGAAAGTGATCCTTAACTGCGTTGCAAACTTTTAAGCAAAATTATAATACCCTCTGTAAGAGTATACAAATAATTAGACGTTCACCTTTTATGTTTAAAATATGTTTTTGTGGTATTACAAAACTATTAATGGCTATTAAAAAATAATTAAATCTAATATTTGGGTGAAGGCAACAATTAAATATTATTTGATACCACTATTTAAGGTATTTATATGAGTAGTTTATGATAAATATTTCATTTAAACTGTAACTAAGCGGCAAAACCATGCGAAACGCGCTCAAAGAGGTCACTGTGGTATTCACAATGTTTCTTACCTGGAAATTAAGTGTAAGTTGGCTGGAAATACTAAATAATATTTATGCCAATCTAGTACCAATTAATTTCTAGGATTCGGTAACCTATAAGCTGACAAACTTTAGGTGCCAAGCCTATGACCACTCTTTTGTTACGATCAATCAGTGTCGATTGAAGGCGATTAGTCGGAACAAGACCATTTTGAATTTCAACGCTTCCTTGGCTCAGCCGGCCAATGAAATATTTTTGGAATATCAAATGCTGAAGAGGGCAAACGGATATAAGCCATGGCTCTTTCATATGAAAGTTGATGGCTGTCGGTTCTTAAGAAGGCCCTACGATCCCATTACCGTATTAATATATAATGTTTACAAGAGATTTTCCAACGTTAACCATACATGCCCATTTACAGTAAGTAATTAATTATTTACTCATGATTAATTAATAATTCTGTGTTTAAAGGGCGATATTTTGATACTAGGAATGTATCTGACAACTCAGATCAAGACACCGCCCTATCCAACCGGAGATTATATGCTGTCAATGAATTGGTTTTTCAATCATAAGCCCCAGTTTATCACAAACATTAGTTTTCAGTTCGTTGAGGATTTTTTCTAACTATATTAAAAATCACTTTAAATTGGAACTTTATTTATTCCATAAAATTTCATTTAATTGTAAGGCAACACACAAAATATAAATGGTAAATGGCCAACTATTAGATAAATAAAATAAAATAGCTGTTTAAAGTACAACAAAATAAAGACGTATTAAATAATATTTAAAATTTATGACTAATTGATATTTCAATGCATAAAATCCATTAAAAAATAGGTTTTTAATTATGTACTAATTTTAATGGTTTCAAAGCGATATTTAAATCGATTTGCATCGTGCATGTTAAACAGCAAGTTATATTGGATAATAATTCAAAACCAAAAGCTATAAAAGATTCTAGCGAAAGTAACAGCGCTTCATCAAACTGTACAAGTCATGGGAAACACATCGAAAGCTATAGTCTTTAAACATTTTAAATAATTCATCTGTAGAATAAATTTGAGTTTAATACTAACCGAAGCAGAGTGAATTAAATTCAACAATTACAGGAGTCTATCATCTCCAAGATTATGAGTCCTGGATAGTTATTCATTACCGTTTAAAAGCGATTAGTAGGAAGAAAATTGTGTTAAATTTCAATGTTCAATGTTCTTAAAAAACTATATTTTTTTACACTCTAAAAAGCCCTAGTGACACAAAGTTGTATAAAGGTTTCAAGGTATCATGGCTATGGATCTACTAAAATATCACCTTAATTATGATGTAGTTTATGCAATATTTAATAAATATACCAATTTCATATATATTTTATATGTTGAAGTATTTAAAATTAATTGGAGATGGTAACTGAGTGGATTTGGTCATGCATTACAACATTTTCCAATTATGTAATGTAAATATTTTGAATTTCTCGCTTCCACCGAAGGATATATGGTTATATCCCTCAAGTGTTTCTTGAGCTTGCTTAGTATGGTGTGTGGCTTAAAACGCGTCCAATAACCCGTCATAAGCAGCCTTTTGGTAATAGACCTGTCGCTTCGCCGGCCAACTCCAAAAGTCATCTCCAACATATGCTAGACATTTATGTCTTGCTTTTCGACACCAGAGAATGGCTCCGAGTCGATCCCCGGCCCACCCCTACAGTGCGCGCAAAATTCTACTAAGTTTTCTGAATTATAAATAAATAATATTGAATGAAAATCAAAAACCAAATTCCTAATATTTGACAAACATAATTAAAAATAAGTACATAGCATTTAAATTTTAAAACAAATCGTGACTTCCAACTACAACTCTTCCACACGCTTTTTAATTAGCTTAACTATTAAAAATCCATTACTATAAAGTCAATGGTAATTGAAAACTGATTGAAGGTGAAATTAGAAATAGAGATGTGAACGATAAAGCGATGAATAAGTTTAGCAAGTATATAATGCACATATAATGCTGAGGCTCAGTAGTTTTCAAACGTCCAAGCACCATGAGGCTGCCCTCAATACTCGTTTTTCTAAGCCTCGTAATCGGCTGGAGACCCATTGTAAGTTCAGTAAATGCATGAAATTTCTTTCTTAAATCAGGATTTTTATTGTCAGGATTCAGTGATATTTAAGCTGACAAATGCACAATGCGGTAGCTACAACATATCCTGGATCAGGATAAATCTATGTCGCCTGAAAGCGATCAGTCGCCACAAGGCAGTGTTCAATATGAATATTACCTTCCTGCATCCGACCAAAGATATAGTGGTGAACTATCGACTGTTCAAAAGGGAAAATGGCTATAAGCCTTGGCTTATAAATGTAAAGATCAATGGCTGTCGGTTCCTGCGCCGACCATACGACGCCGTTGGAATTATGCTTTTCAATATATATAAGGACTTTTCAAACATCAATCACACATGTCCTTTTGTCGTAAGTTATGAGGTAAATGTCAAAAAAAATGCTAATTTTTAATATCCTTTTAAAGGGTCACGTTTATATAAAAGATATGTACTTGTCGACCGATATTATGAAGCTGCCCTTGCCCACCGGCGACTATTTACTGGCCATTGATTGGATCTTCTACGGAAAACCTCAGTTTGCCACCAATGTTAGCTTTCAGTTTGTCGAGGATCTGGTTTGATTAAATTAATTTAAACGGGTTTTAAAATTAGTTAAAAAACAGGATAATACATTGACATCCTAAAATTGCTATTGTGTGAGTAAGAAATAGAACAAAGTAGTTAGATAAGAGGAGGAGCTAAAATTTATTGTAAAATTTCACAGAATTAGCTATGACTGAAAAAAACATTTATTTATCTCTCAGACAAGGCTAGATTTAGCCATAAATACAGAATTAGCTATGACTGAAAAAAACATTTATTTATCTCTCAGACAAGGCTAGATTTAGCCATAAATACAATTTGACGGCACTGGTGAATAGTTTATATACTGAGCAGAGGCAGAGGCCAGGCAGAGAAATTAGCTGACTCGCGAGTTAAGGGTTTGGGCACCTTAAATGTAACATATAACTATTTAATTAAATTTGGCACTAAAAATATGGCTTTATTTATACTTTGAATATTTCTAAAGCTATACAACATACCCCAAATGTACTGTATTGTAATTTCAAGTTTATAATTAAACCCTTTTAATTATATTTAAGCCCACTTTTTCGCTCAGTGCTTGATGCGCTTGGCCCAAACCCCAGAAAATCCCAACCGCAGCTAGCTAACGTTGGCATGTTGGCCCTTCGGCGACTATTATTACTACATTTACGACCCTGCCGTCTGTTGCTTCTTATTTTCCAGCTGCCGCCACCTATCCTCCTCCTGCTGCTGCTGCTCCTTGTCCACTGGCCCCTCCAGCGTAGTGTCCATAAAAATGGCATTGTAATGGGGCTTTGGAGGCGTCACCATCGCTGCCACAGCAGAGTCACTGATTGACACTTTTTATGTTTCACCGGCTGCTGCGGCTGCCGGCAAAAGTTCAATGAGTTATGATTCGAGCCCGGAGCCTTTGTACTGGCCATTGTTCCATCTTTAGCCAGTCAATAGAGGGCTTAATGAGCTGGCCGCCTTTGAAAGCGGAGAAAGGCGGCAGGAAATTCATTAGCTCGGCGGATCCATTGCCCGTCGTCGTTGTACCTGTTGCATCCGATGATTAATCGAACTAAGTGCACAGGACCAAACATTTTGGCGGAACATATATGATTTTATACTTACTTTTTTAATCAAATTTTCTAATGGAGTTTTTACCATGTGTTTATAATTCAGAATTAGGGAATTTTCCGTAGAATCGATATTATTACCATAAGCCATAAACCATCGGAGTTTTGACTATATTTATGTGTAAAGAATATTTTTTCATAAGTGTTCAGAACACGACAGTGTTTTTACCATAAAGTTATAGCAAACCTTTGCCGATTTTACCGTAATAAATTAATAAAATATTAAAATCTTGCACAAAATATTGATAAATCAAATCGTTGCAAATGTTTCTTTAATATATTTTCAATGAATATATGTCCCTCTAAAGCCTTTGTATTTTTCCCATTTCAAAACTCTTGAAACACGCATTTCAAATTCCAGTTCCAGTTCTTATACATTTTATACAAATAAACTTACATTTACACACTTAATAAGAAACATTTAACCTCTGGAATATTTCTTCACCAAATATTTGATATATTTAAATATACACATGGATCATTTTTCTCCGTGTACTAACCCGTCGATGCATCATCAATCGCGCGCAAATTTTGAATGAACTGGGAGAGGAGACTCGTACTCGCATGTTTCGCAATCAGCATCACAGATGTATCTGTATCTGAATCTGAATCTGAATCTGAACCGATGCCCGACTAGACTCATTGTCTGGCCAGCATGTGAGGCGACGTGAGGCGATGCGAGTGTTGTGTGTGCCATCGCCATCGCCATTGCCATTTGCCTTTGCATTTGCCGCCGCCTCCGTCTTCGCCTCTGCCAGGCTTTTTTTACCCCGTATAATATTTATTTTTTTTTTTACGCCGCGGCAGGCTGACTGGCGGTGTCTAAAAATATCAAGAGCACATCGGAGGCATACATCGGGACATGTAAAGTAAGTGCAAACTTGTCTGCGATGCCTTTTGTTGTCTCGCCACCGTCTGCTTATCACACAAACTGAAGAATCGGAATCAGAATAGGAATCACAATCAGAATCAGGAGCAGAAACGGAGGCAATCGCTCTGTCGCTCTGCCAACGGCAACAATGAGTCAAGACTGCTATTGCATCTCCTCAGCAAAGATCCAATGACTAACACTCTAGCACCTCCGATTTATGTACATCTGTTGGTTGTACCCTATATAAAGGCTGCGGAAATCAAGGTGCTCCTCTTAGTTAGTCCCAGAAGTTTAACAAATTGATAAGCGGTGCAAAAAGGCGGCATCATCAAGTAATTGGTGGGAAAAGCCTGACCAGTGAACTGAATGCTTAAAAAGCAACTATAATTATTGAGCAATAATTATTTCCTTTCTCAGATTAATTGAGAGTAAAGAAAATTAGTGCAAATGATGTAAAAAATAGTAACTTTTAAAATAAATATGAATAAATTTTAAATATGAGAGATACTTAAAGTCAATTAATAAATAAATTAACAATAAAGAAAAAATAATTAATAAATGAAATAACTGCTATATAAATAATGATGAAAATGGCTAGTCCAAATTATGTGAATATAATCAGTGAGGAAAAAATAATTTAAGCTCTTCTTTATTAAATAAAATTAAAGCATAATTTATAAACACGGTAATAAATACTTTCTTAAATGATAGACGGGGCATTTTAAGGTAAGCATCAAATAAGCAAAAAAAATATTGAAAATTTTGATAAGATAATAAAAATTCTATAAAATCTTCGAATTAAAAATAAAATTAATAAAAAAATGGGCTTATCGTAATATTATTCTTAAATAAAACAAAAAAAGGTATATAAATATTTAAAGAACACTTTGATTTTCTGATTAGTTGAAAAAAATTGATTTTTCAAGAAATCAAATCGATTTAAATCTAATAAGGGTAAGCATAAATTTTTCCTCAAAAAATATTTCTAAAATATTTGTTTAAAATATATTTTTACTTCCATTCTTTGTCTACTTCAAGTGTAATTAAATTCTTTTCAATTGCTTAGTATGCGAGAGACGAGAAACCCTAGCTAGCACTGCAATAGCCCAAGGCAAAGTTTAATCGCTTTCGGGGTATGAGGTAATGGTGTAAAGGCTGACTCTAGTACGTATTACGTATACGACACGTGCAACGCTCTCACACTGACAATTAAAATTGCATGCATATGCAGCTATTTTATTTATTTAATTGCCACAATTTATTTATAAATGCAGACAGACAGCTCACAGCCTTGGCACGATCACTTGATCGTATCAATCGATCCAATCGATCGATTCCCTTGGCCAGGTGGCTCAAAGCAGCCGCCAAAAAAACCAACAACTACTGTTAAAAAAAAAAAAAATTAAACTTGCAAACCCAGAATTCATCTGCCTCTCAATAGAAAAGAAGAAAAAATAACGAAATACGTCAGCACATATTAGATTATCAACATAAACAAAAATGTTCCGTCTCGACGTATGTGTACACAGTAATTTTTGTTGTATTTCCCCGCCAACTTTTGGGAATATTCAGTGTACCAGAGAAATATGAAAAAAATAGCAAAAAGGGAAGCTTAGTTCGGGAAGTCGAGGTTTGAATGCTCTTAGAGTTATAGCTCAAGTTCTTAGTCAAAATACAGGTTATAGTAAAAAAATCATACTTATGCAGAGCACACAAAATATTCCATCTTTAATAGGGCAGATATAGGCTAACAATTCCTCTAGATATCCAAACCTGATCGCTATATTTCAGCACAGTCAGCGAATTTCTTTGCCCGCCCTCTGCTGGCACACACACAGTTTGGACAGAATATAAACAGCATAACAGTACGGTTAAATTGTAATTTTGAGGCTAAATTGAAACTTTTTTAGAGTTTAATAGATATGTTTTAGTTATAGCTATTTTTAATGCAATATTACAATAAATTTGTAGCTTTCTTTGTCTAATATTTCTTTTCTTTTCACACACACCATCCGACATCCGGATGGTAAGCAAGTAAATCGCATAAATCGCTCTGAAAAAGCTAGATTGACTCGGCTAGTGATGCTGAGAACTATATACATATGTATATAGATCTTGCTGCCTTTTTGCAAACATATCCCCATAATCATGATACCCTTAAAGGGCATTCACAAAACGTTGCTATTTCTTTGTATGCCAAAAAAAGCAAACACAGACGAGCGAGACGCGACCAAGTGCCAGTTTTGGGTGAATTGCGGTTATTTCTTTTTTCGCCTTCGCTTGGGCGGGTTAGAGGTGGTGCATGGGTGGCGGCGGACAGGTGAAGGAGTGGGAGGGGGAGGGGGATGGGGAGGGGCTCTTGGTAACCGCAGGTAGGTCGCCAGACATCGGCATACGTGAGAGACCCCGGCCAGACAATGTTAATTAGCACTTCATGATAAGTTGTCTCAATTGTTGCCGTCGTCGGCTGTCGACTGGCGGCTGTCCGGATGTCGGATGGCAGCAAAGTGCGCAGCGGGGGTGCTGCTGTAGTTACAGGGGCGCGCGCGCGGATTAAACGGGGGCGGGCGGGCGTACTCGGCGAGCGGAGGGGGTCACAGCCGACCGACACAACACATTCGATTAACAACAACCGGCTAGCCAGCTAGCCAGCCAGCCAGCGCGCAGCCAGCAACAAAATAACAAATCCGTAGACATGCTAATACATTTGAAGTTTCTATTTTAAAACAAAAGCACCAAGTGTCTGGCAAGGAAATTTGTGAAATCTGTGTAGTTGTTTGACTAAGAGGCTACCCTATCGTAGATAGTTGAAGGAATTAAATATTTAATTGAATGAAATAGTTAAACTACAAATAATATTATTACTATAATCAAGATTTCGGGGGTATAATATTTAACAAAACTTCTTGTATATTTTAATTTTAGCGTGTTTTTAAGTCTGTCATATAAATATTATTCTATTATCTATTAGTTTATTATTTGTATTATTTTGTTTTACAAAGAAACAATGCTCTTATAGGTAAAAATACAAAGGAAAGCCTCAACCCTTTGCTTGGTTTTATAGCAGCTTGTCGCAGAATTCGGAATTGGGAATTTTAGGTGCACTTTCGGCAACATAACAAAGACAAAAGCCGAAAAAAACACACATACATACATGTGTAAGATGGCGAAGATAACCTAACCTAAGATGGGGAAAGCTTCTCCGGTCTACCAACATAAAGCCTTAGCTATGGCGAACATTGCACCTAAAATTCCCAAATACGAATTTAGGGACAAAGTGCTTTATAACCCAGTAAAATATTGAGGTTTGTCCGGTACGCAAAACGTATACTGAATTAATTACCAAAGAATTAGATTTTATAAATCTTAAAATATAAAAAAGGTAGTAATCTTCAATATCTTTATATCAAAACCTTATGGAAAACCCTAAAAGTTTTCTTTTCAATCAGTGAGTACACCCCACAATCACTGGGTACTACCGAGGGCCCACTAAAAAAACCTCAATTCGCGTATCATCAAAAGAATGCCACATGTGAATCATATCATTAAAAATAAAACCAAACAAAAAATAAAATAAAGTCGAAATAAAGCTGCATAAATAAATTTAATTAACGTGCGGTTGTCAGCACACCACTCCCCCTCCTTAAAACACCACCCCTTCACCCACCACCGACTGTCTGACAATATAATTTCTTGGACTTTGGACGGCGGCTCAAGTCGGCAAACAGAAAAACCGCAAAAAATCGAGTGACAATGAGCTAACCGAAATTCACAAAAAAAAAAAAAGAAAGAAAAAAGAAATAGTACAAAACACCAGGCAACAAAGGCAAAAATAAATATTTATTAGCTTGGCATTAAAAAACAAATAAGAGCGTTGGCAAAGTGGAGTAAGAGAGAAAATGCGCACAGATAATAGTCATTAAAGGCTTAAAAAATAGGGGGGGAAAAAAACAAAACAAAATTAGCCGGAAACATTATAAATAAAAGAATAATTAAAGTAAATTGAAAAAATAAAGGAGAAATAATAGGAATTTTGCGTAAGAAATCACAGACCTTATCCAGTAAAAAACTTGTAACAAGTTAACAAGAAATATTAAGCAAAAATAGTTAATATTAAGATATATGACGAGATAGAAAGACAACAACCTAAAAAAATACTTCTTTATATTAAAAATTTTAATTCTTCATAATGGTAGAACTGTGATTCCCCGCTAAAAAATATTCCCAACTTTTTTGCTCAAATTTTAATACAAAAATTGAGGGATGCACTCACAGAAAAAAAAGGAGAAAAATTGTGAAGTAATTTTGAGAGCATGACAAAGTAATAAAATTGCAATTTACCAGTTAACTTTTTGCCCTCTTTCCCTGTTAACTTTAACAGCTGGCGCTCTCTCCCTCTCTCGTGGCGCGTTTCGTTTCCACTGTTTCTGGCGCTCCACTCTCTCTCTTTCACTTTGCGCTCTCACCGTTGCGTCTTAACAGCACAATTGGCTCTGTTAAAAATGCGGGAGACTTATTTTTTTGCGACTCTCTCTGTCCCCCGCAATCGGCTTTCGCTCTCTCGGATCCTCTCTAGAAACCGCTCATTTTAGCAGACTGTTGTCCTTAACAGCGTTAATTTCCCCCCATCTATAAGTTAAGCCCTTTAATTTCGCCCCATTTACATGTTAACCCAAAAATTGACTCTGTTAACACAAATTGTGGGGTATTTTAAATTATTAAATAATTGTACAATTTATTTTATAATAAATGGTCAAACATTTGCAATGGTTGAATCCGTTGCGCTTGGATTTTATGTTATTCTTAACATTTTTGCTCTCCCACGCGTCTCTGTTGCCTCCCGCTGTCGCTGTCGACGTCGGCAGAAGTTTCCCAAGCGTTTCCCAAGCAATCAAAAATAAAAAAAATCCGACGCTGCGGACGTGTGTGTTGCGAGTCTCCTCGAAAAAAAGCAATAAATACAACCAAAAGTTTAAGAGTGTGTGCGTGCCTTAGTTAATTCAAAATCAAATCAATCAAACTAAATAAATAAAATAGCAACAACAATAAAAACAATAGGGCAGCGTTACGTCATGGCCGACGCCGCAGAATTGTTATTGTTGTGCTGGCATACTTAGAGCCAAGGAAGCGCGTGTGTGGTGTAGTGTGTGTGTATGTTAGTGAGTCCGAGTGCCTGAGAGAGTGTAGCTGTGCACAACACAATTGTTTTGTGCTTTTCGCCAGTCGATAATTATTAAAATAAAACAAAAGAGCCAGAAAGAAATATATATTAAAAAAAAAAAAACACTCGAAAGCTGTGCCTCGTTTCATTGTCACTGCGTTCCAGCTGGCTCTCCTTGGCATAACAGTGGAACACCAGACATTCCCGCTGTTAACCGCACTCGCGCACGTTATGCTCTCTCTGGATTTGAAAAACCGAGCAAAACTCAAATTCAACGTCCGCCAAATTCAAATCTTTTTCGATCGCCGAGCTGCCGAGTTGCGTGCGTTTCGTCGTTCGTTAATAAATAAAATAAATACCACACAAATGATACTGGATTATCCGCAAGTCGAGAGTTATAAATGCTAGCAACATCAACCTGCAACAAAATAAATGTGAAGCGCAAAGCAAGTAGCAGTAAATAATAAACCAACACAACAACAACACAACATAACATAGCCAGCGTTCCTGTTATATTCAAAAGCATTCCTAATCGCCGCAAAAATCAACAACAGCAAAAAAATAAACAACCAATAAATAACCAAATAGAAAATAAAATCAAAACAAGAGAAAAACAAATATTAAATGCAAAAAGTAAGGAAAAAATCATCCAAATAACAACAGCTTCAAAAATACCACACTTCCAATTTAATAATAATAATACAAATAATAAAAGCCATGTAAATAGTGTTGCTTAGATTAATTCTAAAAGAATAACCAGAAGTTAAATAAAAGAAAGTGTTGCCTAAAAAGTGTCGCGAGAATATGCCGAAAGTTTAAACAAAATTTTAGGAAATTTATGCCAAAACGCACACAAAGCCCTTAAGATAGCGGAATTCCTAAATCAATTCTAATTGTAATCTTAAAAAAGATATAGTTAAACCAAATTCAAAGTAATCAAATCAAAAAGAAAAAGCAAAAACCATCGTAAAAATCAAGGTGAGAAAAAAAAAACAAGAATCAATTAAAATAATTGAAATTAAATTGTAGAAATCTGGATTTATCGTCCACATCTCCTCTGGCCGCTATCTAATTATATGCTATTCATGTTCTATCTGAAATCTGCTCTCTATAAATCGCATTCCGGCGACTTCCTGTCCAACACACACACACACAGTAGTGGCAGCACAAAAAACAATAAAAATTCGCTTAGAAAAAAGAGAGACACACAAGACACACACACACACGCAGTCCAGTCAGAAATGTCCACTGTCCACAGAAATGCAATAAATTTGGAAATCAGCTCTGGTATTTTTTACTAGTCCGCACCAGACGATATTCCCACAGCCCCCTAGCCACGCCATACCCACATATTCTCTATAGAAATATGAAAAAAAGAATAAAAAGCATCGAAACAAAAATAAAACATTTGTTTTAAAGCATTTTTGAATGCTTTTAAAACCCTTTAATATTTTTTGTGGCTGTCATAAACAATCTTGTAATAAATTAGCCGCGGGAGGTGGAGAATGCAGAAAATAAAAACCAAAAAACATTTAACAAATATGTACAACTTTATTTGTAGTTTTTGGGGTGTGTCTCTGGCGGGTTTTAGGGGCTTTATAAAACGGCGAAAAATTTAATTAGGAAATGGAAATGTTGAAATGTTTAAAGTCATATTTTAAATGACATTAAATAGGCTTATGAAAGGGGATTAATATTTTAAATTAAGTGAATAAGTTTGTGAAATATCTGTATATTTTAAAATTCAGTGGGACTTGTACATATATATTTATTAATTGATTTGCTATTGTTTAATCCTATTAAAAATGCCTTTTAAATAATTTTCCTAGATTGCAAACCCTAAAGAACATTACAGAAATTAAGTTTTGAGGTCTTCAGCTAGTTTTGATCATCCTAGCAGCCTTTTCCCTCTTTGTTTATAAACAATTTCATGCTATAAACCTCTTTTAATTGCGTATCTAAAAGCAGGCACATTTTTTCTGATAAAAAAACAACTTCTCCAACCTTAATGAGAAAGAACTCGGTGAATTCGTGATTTTCTCACCTGGAGCTCAAATGGCTTGGAAGATGGCTTTGATAAAATCGCTTAAAGTCGGGTTTTGGGGCTGAGAAAAGAGAAAAAGAACGCTAAGAACTTCCCAGAAGAGCTTTATCTCTTCTGCTCTATCGGAGCCACAGGGTTTTTAGTCTCGCTTTGGCCTACGAAAACAAAGGCCGCAGCCGTAGCCGTAGTAGAGTTTTTGATAGAATAGAGGAACCACACCGAACAAAACCAAGTCAAAGTCGCGTGTGGCAGGTCTCTCTCTCTTTCCTTCTCTATCTCTATCTAGTTGGTAGCCCCCTCTCTCTCTGTCGCACAGCAGTAGGCAAATCACTTCCGTTCAATGAACCCATGCGTAAGCCAGCTCTTCATCAGCTTTTTGCCGCTTTTGCCTTTGCTGCTGCTCTTGCTCGTGCCCCGTTCCTTTTTCCTTTTACTTTGCCATTGCTGCTATGCTTTTGCTATTGCTATTGCTATTGCTATTGCCTCTTGGCTATGCCACACTCACACACATGCACACCAAGCACACCCAGAGACACACATGTGGCTCAGTCTCAGCCTTTTCGCTCTTTACTTTTTTACACACAGAGCTGGCTGGAATATTAGAAGCGGTTTTAATATAGAAATAGTCCAAGGAATCGTTTATTTTGTATATCAATATTATCTAGATAAAGATTATGGATAAACGGTATAAATTTTATAAAGTTTTATTCAGTATATTCAGTATATTAGTTCTCTTCTTAAAGTAGGTACTTCGATTTATCTGTACATTGAAGAGAATATATAATTCCAAGGAATCGTGATGACATCTTGAAAAAACGAAAATTTAAAATGAATGTCATGATGATATATTATTTTTCTTTAAATTTAATCACTTGTAAACCTAAAAAACCACGAAAAAGTCTCGCTCTTCAGGGAATTTATAAATCTTTAAGTTTTGTTTATTCATGCTTATGTTTTTTTTTTATTTTTCTGGGTCTTTATGTTAAATATTTTATAGTATACACTTATTTCATAATATTTAAATACAGAAAAAACTCCGGGTGATTCTATTACTTCTCCCCCAACTGTCGGAATTCCCACACTCGCGCACATAAAAGTAGAAGAGTTCTCGTTGTTTTTGTCGTCTTTGGCTTACCTTTACGAATACACCTGGCCTCCCACCTTGGTTTCCCCCCATTCTTCCCTCCATCTCCCTTCCTTTGAGCATAAGAATGTTACGCATACGCCTCGTATGCTGCTCCGGAATATTTGACTCACTTTTTCGCCCACTTTTGCTTGGCCTGCACATTCCGTAGCATCTTTACGAGTGGCCATTAAAATGGTTATTATTTTTTTGTTAAGTCAAGTCAACCATTCTTTCAACCTTTCAAGAAATGCCAAATATTTGCGGCAACAAACATATTTTGCGTAAATAAAATAATAGGAAATTTTTAATTAAAAGTTCATGAGAAAATCACGAACCGGCAGCGACCGGAGCTCGATTGACCAGTAAATTAATCGAAAGCTAATTAAGCAGCTGACGACACACACCCATACATGCATGTAGGGCAAAATCAAGGTCTTTTGTTTTTGCCATATATATGTATGGTATATATTATACATATATATCGCTCATACGCCCCATGGCCGCTTATCAAGCGTCTGGTCTGGTCTGGTTCTTATACTCGCTTCTGCTTCCACTTCTGCGTCGCTTCTTTGGCTTCTGGCGGCGGCCCAGAGAGAAAGGTGCAGAGGAGGTAAGGCGACAGCCGGTCTTATCAGTGGAACGTTTTTGTATCAAAGACCCCAACACCACCAAAGCGGGCGGGCGCTCACAATATACAGACAGAGATACCTGCGGTTCTAATGGACTTGAGCACCTGTCCGGGCATCGACGTCAACAACACTTCCCGCGCCACCCACATGACCGCCACCACTAAAAACACTAGCGCAGCAGCAGCACCACACTGGGAAAAATGCCTGAAAGTCAAATTAAGAACTATAACAAGCAGTAACTTTAATTTTTCCAAATATTTTCTTGGTATTTTATCTTCCTAAAATCATTTTTTTCTACAAAGTAATTATATTTTTTGCAAAGAAAACAAGTTCAACTTAATGAAACTTAAGAGTAAATAAGTTTTTTTTAATATTTTAACACTTTAATCTCAGTTAAAATTCGAAAATAATTGTTTTTTTCCATAGAAAAATTAAGACATTTTGGAAGAAAGGTGTATTAAAAGTAAAAATGGGAAGAACTAAATCCTAAAGAATATTTATAGATGACTTTTAATGAAAAGGAAATCACTGCTAATTTCTTTGGAATTATTCTTTTATTTTATGCATTTTATTTAATAATTATTTATGAATTTGGTTGAAAACAGTTAGTATGTTGTACTTTTAATTGAAATCAAAATTCTTTATAAATTATACACTATTTTTCAAAGTGCACCTCCACACACAGCAACACCCAGTAACACCACCGCAGCCACACTACACACAGCAAGCGAGCATGAGATTAGAGAGCGGACAGCAACTGACGAACGGCGAGCGACAACATTCCCCAAGGTCATTATTAGTGCTGCAGTGAAGCAGTGAAAAGGGGGAGGCGGTCTGTAGGCGTTGAAGGGGGCGGAAATCCCCCCCAATGCAGCCGGGCGGCGACTGATTGAGGGATGATCCCAGTTTCTTCGATAAGAAATCCCCAGCGAGATGCTGATCCGCCAGATAATCACGTGTTGCCGCCTGGCCTTTGACTGACCCCCAAAAATAGTTGAATTAATCGTGGGTTAATATACCTACATATACATATGTATAGTGCCTCTCTCTGGCTTCGGTTTTCTCTCTGTTGGAGTCTGGAAATATATAAAAATAAATTGTCTGGAGGAGAGTAGTTTAATGGAGAGCTATAAAAGAGTACAATTTTAATTGATTAAGAATTTTGCTAAGGTTACTAAGCTACCAAAAATGTTTTACACCTCTTGCGGATTTAGTTTACCTTATAGTGGAATTAATAAGGATTTTATATAAAGTTTTAACAATAAATAAAATCCAGTGTAAAATTGATATGTTAATCTATGCATTATTCGTACTAGGAAACATTTTAGAACTCGAAATACAGGGAAATCCGATTTTTACCAGTCTTCTTATAAGTCTTAGACTAAGATTAAGGCAAACAATTCCCGAAAATGTTGATCTGATGAAACCCAACTTCCTTGAAGACTCATTTACTATCCAGACAAGATAACATTAATATAATCGTTCCTAGAGGCTTAACTCTGTCTGCCCTGTAATTCCATTTAAACTCAAATATTATAGTATTATTTTAATGGTAAGTTGGGCATACCCCGCAGCGTTATAGATTCCCCCATTTTATTATTTATTGTACCCTGCAAAACCGAGCGAATCATTAGAGTTCATAATCAAGTTTACACACACAGCTGCGAGCAGCGAAGCCGCCGACTGGAAACAAACGCACATACTCGCATATAGTCATCAGTTCATTCCAATCGGAATCGGTCGCTCGTCTGGGTCGAAGTCTGAAATTTGTTGTTTTATTTCGTTTCGTTTTTACTGTTTCTCCCGATTGTTGTTACTACTTTTTTTTTGTTCGTTTCGTTTTGGTTTGATTCTTTTTTTTCTTTGCCATTTGTCGTCGTCGTTGCTTTTTTTCCATTGTTTTCGTTGGCGACTTTTCTACAGACATCTGTATTATATGCGAAGTTTTGTATATTTTTTTGATCTGAGTTTCTTCGCTCCGCTGCCCGGGTTATCTCCGCAAGCTCTGGCCAACTTTTTTGATATCCGCCGAGACTTTGCCACTGCATACATTTTCTCCCATCAACGCCGCGATGTCTGCCTAATGACGCTAATTTCTGTTAGTTTCTGTCAAACGAAATATCCGGAATTTTGGGGGCTTTCTTTTGTCTAAAGTCTAAACACAATCCCACCTCATCTTATCAGCTTCGCGGGGCTTTGTTCATTCAAAAAGGAAATACAAAAACAAAGTCTTTACAAAAAATATGATATTTCCGAACCGGACAGACAGGCAGCGAAATCGCTAATCGATTGACATGCGGTCTTTGCCTGATTGTTTGGGGGGACGTCTCAAGAGTCCAGCTGAAAAGCTCATATTGAGACTGAGACTCGGGACTCGAGGCTCGAGGCTGGAGAGTCTCGGCGGCGATAGAGATAGAGAATGAGACGGGAGACAAGCCAGATTAGTCAGCAGCAGATTAGGCAAAACAAAAAAAAGAAAAACGGCTAATTGCAAAAGTGAAATTAAAAAATAAGCGGCTTAGAGAAATATGGGTAAACCGGGAGAGCAAAACAAAAACTGGGTCGCTCCAACGATTATATCACAAATTCAAAATATTTCTCTCAAGTTTGTAAATAAAAAATGGGATTTTCTCTTTTTATATAATATCTCTCTATATATATAATTCTTGATTGTGTGGGTTGGCGCGCGTGTAGGCGTTACAATGATTTGCAAATATGGCAAGTCAGTCCGAAGCAAAATCGACACAAAAATTTGTCAGCCCAGATAAGTCGTAGGAATAATCAACAAATTGTATTTCGTTGATTATAAATCTAAACTTGCAAGCTTGTATGTTCTGTAATTGTAGGAATGTGAGTTTTGTTATGAAATTAGCATATATTGATAGGGGAAATTCCCAAGTTGATCTTTAAATCACGAAATGCGATAAAATTATGACCGAATTTCTGAAGATATTTTTATAGGGACTTCCCTAATTGATCATAACTCTTTTCTGTATTAAATTGTGAATAATTTTCTTATGATATTTGATATGAAAATGTTTTTTAAATCAATAAATGGTCCTATAACTAACTTGAAGAAACATTTCCATTTATTGGGAGAATGTTTATTTTATTTTAGAGATTGATGATTTCTTCCTTAAATATTACCAAAAAAGAAAAAATATTTATTAATGTACAAACATAATTCTTATAAATTCACATTTTTATTCACATTAATCACATTTGCTAAACTCAAGTAAAACCTTCTGGGAATACCCTTTATATGTGAAAATCTCCTTCTAGAAGGAATGGAATACGTCTGGAGGCAGAGCAGTATCCGATTACCCAGAGCGACCCTGACTTGTGCCACGTCACGCCTCATACGCCACATACTCCACAAGTTTGTGTGTGGTCAGTGTAGACGCTATATATGCCATATATATACATACATATGGCGACGGGAAGGAGGTTGAGACAGACACCAGCGGATGCCGGTCGCCCAAAGGGGTAAAGGAGGAGCTAGAGGCGGAGGAGGGGCCACCTGATAAGCTCATAAAATGCGAGTTGGGGCCTAGGAAACGAACGGAAGCTGACTATCGCGCTGCGAGGAGCGAGTGGAGCAGATCCCAGAGTGCAGCAGCAGAGTCCCAGACACTTGACAGCAGCGCTCCGCTTCGCCACATACTCGTATATTTTTTTTTATTCTGCTTCTGCCACACACAACACACAATGGCGCGATAGCTGAGGAAGAAGAAGCAACGACAAGAGCAAAAACTCCTTTGCTTCTTGGAAATTTGTCTCGACAATCAGCAGACCCCGAAAAGCTAAGCAACATTCTTGGGTTTCTACATTTTCTGCTTGTACACAGACAACAAAACTTTCATCAAATTATGATCATTTTTTTTAGGAGGTTTTCAAGTCAAAATGGATTAGTTTTAATGGGAATTAACTTACAAATTGAACGTGATGACCATTGGCAAATAAGATTATTAAGAATAAATGATATTTGTGTAGAAATTCTCTAGGGAATTATCAGTATAAACTGAAACCAGTATGAAAAAGAAAACAATTTAAAAAAGTGTCCAAAAGTATGCTATAAAATATTTAAAGTTCAAAATTAATTATAAATTTAATTGTTTATCTTCTTTTTAGATAACTTTTTAGTTACTTTAAAATCCCAAAGCGATATCTGTGGCACCCCTGATAAGAAGTATTATTTCTGTAAATGTTTCCTCCAATATTAGCTTCAAGCCTCCGCCAAAAAGTAGGCAATAATTTCTATAAACTTCAAATAATGGTATTTTATGAGTATTTCGTTAAAGAAGTGCCTGTAATTTTCCTCTCTGTCTCTATACATAATTTTTGGCTTGGTTGCGCCCCTCGAGTTGAGCTTAGGGGCCACTGGCTGCCTGTGGCCTACATTTCCATCAGACACGAAACCCATGACTTGGAGCTACTACCCCACAGTGTGTGTGTGTGTGTTTGAGCTGGAGTGTGTGTGTGTGTGTGTGGGGACTTCATCAATGATTTATTTGCGTTTCGCGTGTGAAGCAGGCAAAATTTTATGTGTCAGAGTGTCTGTGTCCTGCTGAAACTTCCTGCTTGAATGTTTTCGGTCGCTCGCATTCGCACTCGCACACTCCCCAGGAAATGTAGGTCAAATATTTATCTTCCGCCTGATATTACGTAAGATTATTTGTCTGTCTGACGGGAAATGAGTTTTAGTTTTAGCTTTAGTTTCAGGTTGGCTGCCTGCTAGAGCTGCGCCGGCTCGTAGACAGCAATTAAAGCCCATCATAATTTTCTGGGAAAGGAAATCCCTTCAAAGCGCCGACACCGACACAAAAGCACTAAAGACCCATCCATAATCGCACCATGGCGTCATAGTGGCCCCCGTCCACATATATAATACATACAAGTATATGTATTATAATGTCTGGTTCCATTACGAATCGATATGGCATCGAAATCAACTCGAATCAAGCCCACACGTGCAGTGGGAACTCGGAACTCTGAATCAATGAGCGATTACAAATGGAATCACAAGCGCTACAAAAAAAAAATAGTATATGTCTGCTGATAATAGTTGCAGACAGGCTGCAGGGGGAGCCGGGGGAAAACCGGGGATTTGAGGGCTTTGCCACACCATATAAAATTCCACGTGCTAGAGCCCAAAAGCCAAACTAGCAGCAGTCAGAATGTTGAAATTTGAATTTCAAATTGCAAAAGAGACCGAGCGACACATAACAAAATAAAAGAGTGGCAATTTGTTGTTCTTTTTGTTTTGCTCATAAAAAATCAAAATAAAATTCCGCAAAAATGTATTTTTATGTCTGGCAAAGAGGAGAGTATAAGAAAGAGGGAAACTGTCTCATATAGGCCTCGAAAAACAATTTTTTTCTTGTGTTTTGTGCAGATGAATGATCTCTGAGGTGGTTCTTTTCGGCAGACTGCTGTGGGGTGTAAAATATATAGATAAAAAATTGTTATTTTGTTCAGCAGCCGAAATGTCGGACACAATTTTGCGGACCAAGCTAAACAGAGAGCGAGACGGACAAAGGCCCGGTAAAAATAGACAGACAAATTGTCGCGTCATGCTAAAAACAACAAAACAAGTAAAAGGAACGAAAATTCATTTAAAAATAAAATTGAAAACATTGTCAAATGTTTTTGTTCCGCGGGGATGCAACGCAACTAAAGAAATACAATTAAAACAAAAAATAAATAAAAATAGAGTAGAGAGAAAAACAAGAAATTGCAGAGTCGGCGTCTGGCATTTCAACTTTTATTGTTGCTGTTTCTGGCTCAGCGAGAAATTTATGGTCTTGCAACATTTAGACAGATAAACTAGCTCCACCTTCCGCCCCTTTGTTTTTTCGTATTTTTTGCTGTTGTTTCTTGTTATAAATGAGTTGACCCTGCTCGAAGAGAGACGCGCCAACATTAATTTCAATGAAATGCAATTAGCACAAATAGATCGAAATTCCAAGTCGCTGATCTGTCTGCCTTTATCTAAGAGACAATAACAGCAACTAATTGAAAGAGAAGCTAAGGTTTTCACCAAGAAAATTAAACGCTATTCATTCAAAAAGGAGCAGGCAATATGTGCAAACTGATATTTGAGTTATAAACCATTTATAAGGTATCAGTTTCTATGGGTGATCCAATTTTTCCTGTGTGTAGCTGCGTACACACACCCCTCTTGGCTTTCATCTCTCTGAAGTGCTGCCGAGTTTGGGCAAAACGACTTGAATTACAATAGAGGGAGAGACTTCAAAGCGGAAGCGCCGACGACCGACGCTTGTCGCGGCTTTTGTTTTATTTACTTGTAAGAAAAATCGATTGCTTGGGAGACCCGGCAGGAGTCAAGTCAGGAAACTTGACTATACAAGTTTGCCAATAAGGTAAAAGAAGATAAAACAAAATGTAGCAAGTCCCTTCCTAATAGGGAATCCTATTAAAATTATTTTTAGAACATGGTTAGACCGTTT
This sequence comes from Drosophila rufa, assembly GCA_018153105.1. Taxonomy (NCBI): domain Eukaryota; kingdom Metazoa; phylum Arthropoda; class Insecta; order Diptera; family Drosophilidae; genus Drosophila; species Drosophila rufa. The sequence goes on from JAECXS010000085.1 coordinate 19,678,112, forward strand.
CTAAAACCATATAAAATGTTTTCTAGTTACCATTTTCTATTTCAAATAAATATTTACCAGGATAAAATAAACAGAATTGATGTTCAACTAATTTATTTTAAAATTCCTTTCGTAATTATTAAGGAAAGTTCTTTAAAGAAATGTAGGTTATGAGAATAAGACATATTTTTTAGCATATTCCATTCCCCTCTTATAAGAATTTTAACAACGCAGACAACGTAATAACAGAGAATTTTTTGGCAAACATATAATTAAACTTGCCTCTGTTTGTCTGCCACTGAATCATGAGAAATAATACTAAATTCCAGACGGGAACGAACTGGTGATTAACGAACTGGCGATTAATGAGCTTTATTGTTTTCGTGGCCAACTAATCTGTTATACATACATATTCGCACACACACAATCAACCATCCATTGATGCCAGAAATTCGTATATGATTCAGGTATATAACATAGAAAATCCCTCGAAAATTGCGACATTATCAATCAATTAATGTTATTTAAAAACCATTAATAGGCTTTCACTAATCATTTTGTTTGGCCAGAATCGGAAACTAAACCAACGCTTATATACGTTTTTTTTATATAAAACGCTGGACGCTGCCGGAGCTTTTGCACATTTGAAATTTATAAATTAGCTACACGCGCTGATATCAATTTGCACGCCTCGCATTTGTGATAGCCGATAGATAAAAGCAGAAAACGGAGGGAAAAAAGAAAAAAATATATACATATATAACAGCAACGAACCATAAATAAAAGTAGGGAGAATAAATGCCAGTAACCATCACGGTGACAGGACGATGAATGGCCTGATTGATTGATTGAAGAAAGTTTTAAGTTGAAGCCTGATAACGGCTATAAATTTCGCAAAAAGTTAATTAAAATTGTCAGGGGCTTATCTGTAGACGTAGTTGCAGTAATGCAACGGTGATGACTTTTGCGCACAACGCAATTGCAGGGAGCTATATACATATATAGGTTTGCCTGATAAAAGTGAGTCATCTAAGAGGCACCTCTTTACTCATTGTAAATGCTAAAAAATATATATATTTTAAAGTTCCTTCGACTTCCCGCCACCCGTGGCGTATGAGTAATGATGGCATCACGTATACGCCATGCAAAATGCTGTGCAAGTAACTGGAGCGCTGACAGTGTTGCAAAACACCAGCAGAGTTGCCACAGTTAACATTGGGGTGGCGTTGGAAAATGTTGCTACTCGTCGAGGATATATATTCTCTATTGTTCGGGCCAAAAGGGCCCAAAAGGCAAAGCTGCTACCTCCTTTTCTCCCCTCCTCCATACATGAACTAGTTTTTTCGGTCTGAGTGCCGCCATCCACTGCCGCCCCCTTTCTGCGACACGCCCACTAACCCAGTTTTTGCGGCGGAGAACTACAAAATCTAGACAGAGGGAACCTAAACGAGGTCAATGAGTCATTGGCCGCAGGCAAGCGGAGGGGGAAAAAAACCGAGGAGTCCATAGTGCAAAAAAATAGAAAAGAAAACGAAGAAAAATAGAAAATAAGTGGAAGAATGGACAAGAACATGTGAATCTCCCTAGGAGGAATCAATTTTTTGTTGTTTTGCGTAATATTTGGAAGCCTCTGTCAATATTTGCAGGCCAGCGCCAAGCCATCGCCATCATCATTATCATCATCGTCGCAGTCATCGTCATCTGCAAACAGAACAAAAGTCTACATCAACATCAATTTCTGGGGCGGTGCGGAAGGTGGCGGAAGTGGACCCGATGCCGACGTCAAGTCCAAATGGGGAAAAAAACCAATCGGCAAATAAACAGAAAGACAGAATCAACAAAAAGTATGACACAATGTTGCGATAAGCCAAGGAGGGGTTGATCGAAGACCAGAAAGCACAGGAGATTATAGTTAGATACTTTGACAAGGACGGGGGAAAAGGTAAACAGAATAATGCATAAATTGCTTTTATTAGATCAAAAGGATATCCGCATCTAGGTTTTAGGACTTAATGATAACAGGAGCTTGACAAAACATGTATATAAGAAATGAAAAAGCACTTTGTAGTTGATGAAGTTTTATTCTGTTTGATATTTCCCTTATTTCCTTGGGATTTCTGTGAAATTCAATAACTTTAAGTGGTCTTTTCCGTACCTTTAAGGCTCAAGACATTTTTCAAACCTATTTTAAGACAAATTGAACGGAAAATGGTAGTTAATTCAAGCATTGCTACAGTCATACGTACAATTAGCTTAATTATAAACCAAATCCTGTTCGAATACCTCTAATGCAGCAAGAATTTGCCTACTCTATTATCAAGTTGCTCGAGCCGACGCTGAGAAAAAGATGATGAAATCGCAAACACACCAAAGAAAATGCCATACGCTGCGTATACGTAACCGAACTGAATTATTGCGCATACGAGGGGTTGGCACAACTTGCCACGTGATTTCCTTTCCCATTAATTAAATTGCGATTGTGAATTATGAAAAAAATATGTATAAATCCTGAGAAATCCCAGACACCAAATGGGAGCTTAAATGGGGATTCTCTTCGCCAGGTTGTTGTTGGTGGAATGCACTCGCTTCGCTTAAAGGTCAAACGACATCGTCATCATCATCATCATCATGATCATGATGAGAAAAACGCCGCTGCCTGCTGCCTGGGCGAGGTCGACGCCGCTGTCTGCGGTTTGTTTCAGTTTTTATTTTTCCTCTGCCTTTGCTTCTTTGCATTTTGCTCATTCATTTGCATTCCCTGCCCCTTTCCGTTGCCTCTGTTTTTTTTACTCTGTCTGTTGCTGTGCGCAGTCTAGCTGCAAACAAAAAATGCAAAAATAAAAAAAAGGGTTGGCCTCTCACCGGGGGAATCAAAAATGGGGAAGGAAAAAAAGGGCCAAAGGGAGAGAGAGAGAGGTTCGCCAACGAGAGGCCTTTCCGACTTTTCATCTTCTGCGCCAGACAACATTGTAATATTTTTCTGCACAAACTAGACAGAAATTCTTGCCAAAAAAAAAAAGAAACAGATCAGCACAAAACAGAAATATATACAAAACCGAATGCAGACGAAGCTGACGTCAGCTGATGATGCTGTTTGTTGTACTTCCTATATTTGGCTTTAAAATTCCCTTCAAAACCAAGGCTAAATCTTGCACTTAAATAACTTAAAAATGTATTTAAACTTAACAAGCACCAAGACAGTATTCAATTGGATTTTCCAAGTTCAATGTCATCATAAAACTTATATTACGGTTGTTAGTTTACGAACTTGTGCTCCATTAAGGTTGCTTGAACCAGTTTAAGTTCACAAATTTACAGATGTATTAAATACATCATAATAATTAAATTATTAAATACTTGTGAAACAATTATTTTCAAATGGCATTTATATCTCAGAAACTAATATTATTATATTCTTATTTTATTACTCAACACATTCTTTGTAGTTTTCCAGATATGCTACTTTTTAAAACACTATGAATCCCCTCTTTAGAATAAGGCTATATCTCGCCTTTAAATTGCATCAAAAATATCAGAAATATCATCACAAGGCACCGAGAAAATCTAAACGTCAAGTAACAAAGGCGCAACACACAATTCCATTTGATTTTTCAAGTTCAATGTCACCTCAATGTATTATGATTGTTAAAAAAGCTTATGATAATGCCTTTAGTTAGTTTATGATGTGCCCGCGGAGAATGCGACGACGATCCTCGCTCGCACAACCTTGACACCCAATCAAGGTGTCATTGGCATTGCCATCCAAATGGTTGTATTTCGGCCAGTGTAGCGGGCTTTCGGGGTGTGGGATCAAGTGTTGCCTGCACTTGACTGTCATTAGCGCGGTGATCATAATCATTGAATTAATAACCTTTGTCGTTGTGCGCACTGAGAGCGAAGGAAGGAAAGTTGATCGAAAGTGATCTTCTTTTGCGGCGCTCACTTAATCAAATGCAATTGTCACCCCGAAAAAAATTAAGGGAGATCAAGGCAGAGGCTTGATTATCTTTATATATAAAGGCATTATCCCGCCGCGGTCAAGGAACCTTTTCGTGAGGAAAAATATATGAAAAGAGAGAGATTTAAAAACAAGTTTCCCCACCATCCAATCCGATCCCCATTCGTAAGCTTTGCCCACTGTTGTCCGTTCAATGTCCGTTCCACTATAAAAATAGCCATGAAAGCCGTTTTGGTAGCGACTATGGATCTCGGTCTCGGAAAGTGTTAGCCAACTGTCTGATCTGTCTGTCTAGCTGGTTCGGCGTCGTTTTAATGCGGTTTGGCCGGGTGCGAGGTCTGCCTATTTGCCGTTTGCCGTTTGCTATTTGCTATTTGCCATTTGCTATTTGCGATTTGCGTCTGGTGTGATCAATTCAAATATTGAATCTGTATTCGCTCAATTATTTTAGCACTTTTTTCAATAGTTGGCTGTTGGCGGTTGGCGGCTGGCGGTTGGCACACGTGCGTCAGAGGTTCAATCAAATAAATACAGAAGAGGACCGGCGATCGGGTTTGAACTGTTGCCACGTATTTCCATCTCTTTCGTCTGGCCAGTTTTTATAGGGTATCAGGTGATTTGTCTAACTACATATATATAGTATATGTACATGTGCGCGACTCCAGACGTAAACGAAGTCCCCAGACGTGCTCAATCATTTCACCTGCGATAAAAATAATTGCAACAAGCCGAAACGAGCGGCACAATTAAAAAAAAGGAAATTACGATAATGTCCGGGGTGCAATTAGACGCTTAAATACCTCTTAAGTATTTATGCCATCGGACAATTGGGTTTCTTATTCATAAATGCCTCAAAAATAAATATTAATGGGAGATTAAACTTTTTAATAACTTTGGTATTTACAAATAATTACGATACATTTGTTTTTTGTATTAAAATAAAGTCGAGAATATATTTTAACAACTTTAAATAATTTACAAGTTATTATCACGAAATGGCTTTGAAATTGTTTAGTAATTACTATTTAGCTAAGAAAAACATTACATTAGTCATCAGTAAGCTTTTTAATAACTTTGATATTTCCAAATAATTAATATAAATTTATTTTTTATATGAAAATAAAGTCGAAAATATATTTTAACAACTTTAAATAATTTACATGTTATTATCACGAAATGGCTTTAAAATTGTTTATTTATTACTATTTTATAGAACCTCGAGGTAAATATAACCTCTTATACTTATGATATAAATCTTAGAGATAAGAAACTAAATCACAAAAATATCAATGCAGCCCTAAAGATAATATTTACGTTTGAAATGCAGGCAGAAATTTGTCTAATTTGATTTTTTTTTTTTATATTTGTTACGCTATTGTCACGCTCTGAGCACTGAGTAATACAGGGTAACCGAAAAGGCAACAAAATAATTATCAGAAAAAACAAAGGCCATAAAAGGCAGACCGAAAGCGAATGACAACAGCCAGCCCCAGTCAGGTAGGTTGAGTCACCTGAGACGGAATGGCTGAATCCGAGTGACAGCGGCTGGGAATGCGCAAAAGTCTAAAGTGCCACTTGTTGTTGTTGTTTTCGGTGGTGTTGTACCTGTTAATATTATTTTGTTGCCTCCGCCGGCTTGGCTTTGGTTGAGTTGAAGTCAGACGCGAAAGAGTCATAGAAATTGTTGACATATTTTAATTGGTTGCCGCTGCTGTCGCTGTCGGTGTCGCAGCGTTGTTTGTGCCTTTTCACTCTGTACATTTTAATTTTAGTTGATTAACTTTTGTCTGGCATTTGTTGTATAATTTGTTCATGTCTGTCTCACGCTCGCTGACTCTTTTTTTTTTTTCTCGTTTGTTTGTTTTGTTTTTCGGTATATTACTTACTTTTTTTGTTCGCCGCATTTCTCTTTTTGATTAAAAACCATAAATTACTGCTGCAAATCCAGAGCAATCATCGCTTTGGAATATTTTCATTTTCATTCAGCGGCGGCGATCACCTCGTCAGAGAGGCATAGCTGCGTCATTTTCGCCTTGATGAAATTGCGCTGCGGATCAGACAGAGAGCGTCATGATATATTTACTATATGTAGTTGTAAAATCTAGTTGCGCAAGCTTTCGCGTGTATCTGTATATCCCCAATAGTATATCGGTGGGCACTGTCTGGCAGTAGCTGTATCTGTATCTCGACGTACGCTACGAACGTATCTGTGAGCGTATTTGCTCTGTTACAGGGTCTGCGACCGCGACGGGTGGCCTCCGTCTGTCTGCCGTTCTATCAGCAGCGGCAGCAGCAGCGTCGTCTGGCGGATTCGGAATGTGGCCGCCTTGCCATATAGTTTATATAGTTTTGCCTATATTAATACCCATTGCTAATTGCGGCATTTGTGGCTTTGTCACAGGTGCTCGACAAAAATAGCCTTGGACTTTTATCGGCGGGGATTTCTGGGTGAAAGCTCAGTCTTACAAAAATAGAACTATCTTTACAATCAATGTAAGGGGGCAAGGTTTAAGAGTGACTGTCTTTTTATTGATAGATTTATTTATTTTTAAGTTTACCTACTTTGTTGTGTTTATTTTGGGGATCTATTACCTTAAGGTTTTAGTCATTATTAATTGATAGATGAGATCAATCTGGGTTTAGATCAGTGATGCATAATGACACACTGCGGTTAAATTGTTATGTTGTGGCTAAGTCTAGCCCTTTTTAGAATGAAATAGATATTATTTAAGACATAGCTATTTTTTTAACCAATATTAGATAAGATGTTAGCTAGTTTTTTATCGTATCAAGACACTTTCCTCTATTGCTTACTCACACAACGTTGGCATGTAATAAATGGGTATTACCAATAAATAGTCTTAGTTATTTTATATATTTAACCCTGAAACTCGAACATATTTTTTAAGATTTTGTTTTTCTAAAAAATATATCTTAAAAATATAACCTACTTTCCCCATTTACAGGGTACTTGTCGTGTGTCAATCAAACCCTTTCAACTATTTATTTTTTCGCTTATTTGTTTATCGAACTGCCGCTGTCCGCCTACATTGGCTGGCTCGCTCGCACTTACTGCGCTTCGATTGCGCATGTGTGCTTGTATCACTTAAGTCGTCTGCTATCTAGTCTAGACGCAGACGCTATATATGTATATATATTCATATATATATATATCGGTATATACGGGTAACGGGTGACAGTAGTAGCCGGGGTCTTTCTACAGGGCGAAATCGGCGGGCGAGCAAGCGAACGAGCGACGCGTCGCGCACCTTGTAGATACGAAAGCGAACACGTATCTGTATCTACGGAATACGTTTACAACCAGCGACAGTTGCACGGGGTTTTGCTCTTGTTCTTGCCGCCAGCTTTTATTTTCTTTTTTTTTGTATTTTTTTTGCTGCTCCTTCATTGTTATTTGGTTGGTTGTGGCTGTGGGCCGCATCGTTTTGTTTCGCTTATTTATAGTAATTTAAAGCGTTCGTGAGTGGGAATAAGTTATTTAAATTAAACGGAAATTTAGGAGCAAGAAATTGTAAGTGGGAAAGAATACAACAAAAAATATAAGATTAAAAACCAATGAAAATATATAAGAAAATACTATTAAAATGGGAATTTCGGCTTGTATTTCAGGAATTTTAGAAGTAATTGCCGAACTTAAAGGAAAACTTATAACATATAAAGGGTTGTAAGCTACAACTATATATATAAATAGAAAATAACATCTTAATAAATGAAAAGATACATAATTAGCACGGCAATTGTATTTTAATCAAAGAAATATAGGTCAAAGTTGAATAAAACTTAAGTTGAACACCAAGTAATAACAACTTGTCTCTTGTTATTACTTGGTGTTCAACTTAAGTTTTATTCAACTTATAACATTTAAAGAGTAATATAACTGTTAGGAATAATTTAAATACAAGTAAAGTTAGAAAACGCCTCATTAATCAGAGTGACAACCTGTATAAATATTGTATAAATTACCATAAACTTGCACACTTAGAGAAGTAAAAAGAAATCGCAAAACTAAACACTTTTCTTTCACTTTCTCCTCGTTGCAGGTCGCTTGTTGCTCATCGCCATTAGTTTATCCGTGTGCCTGGCCTGTGGCAGTGTGTTGGTGGCCGCGATTGCCCTTCGCCGCTCATCCAACGCAGCAGCAGCAACATTGACCGCAGCAGCAGCAACAGCAGCAGCTACTGCAACATCTGCAGCAGCAACAGCAGAAGGAGGCACTGCAACAACGCGCCGGATACGTCACAAACGTCGCTCGTCGCAACGACGGCGCAGCAAAAACAACGCGGTGCTGTCACCTGGGATCGGGATTGGGATTGGGATCGGACAGGATACCAACTCTGCTCTGGCCCTGCCACTGGCGACAACAACCTCAACATCGGGCTCCACAGCAGCGGATCAGACAGCTATAGCCGTCGCCGCCGCCTCCGCCGCAGCAGCTGCAACAGTAGCAGTAGCAACAAACGCAGCAGCAGCAACAGAAACAACAACACTTTTGCCAACCGAGCCGGAACATTCTGTACCCGTAAGTACTCACTGCTCACACTTCCTTTCTCGTCAAGCAAACACAAAAAGAAAAACATGAGAATAAGAAGAAACCAGAAGAGGAAAATGCGGGAAAGAAAAGCGGAAAGAAAATGTTCTGGTGGGTGGTACATTTTTTGGGTGGGTTCTTAGTCGGTATCTACGTTACACTCTCGGAAAGGATTTTGATAAAACTTGCGACCTGGTTTGATGTTTAGATGGAATACTTTACTGACAATCCTTTGCTTTTTATAGATCAATAGTAAATCTTATTTGAATATGATATTTTATAAAGATCTCTTTACAACTAAAGGGCCTACTTAAAGTTGACATCGAATGTCATTCATGGCTTTCATATATTTCGATATAATACTATCCTAGTTTAATAAGATCTTAATAACAATGGAGATATTAGAAGTCTTCACCTAGTAATTATTATCCCCCTAATGGAATTAACATATCTTTTGGTAATTATTGTTTATCAATATTGATGATATACAATTTATTAAAATTAGTTTGAATTGGTAAATTAGCTTGAGGAATATACATACATACAGTGGGGAGCACAAGTGATTCTCATAAAACCTGAACGAATGAATGGAATTATTGAGTAATGGGTTGAAAAGAGGCCAAAATACGTAAAAAAAAATAATAAATACACGAATTGTCTTTGGTCCAAATATTAATATGGAATTTCCTTTGATTTTTTCATATAAGGTGCAAAACTGAGTACATGTCTTTTGTTTTGGTTTTTTATTTATAACTATTACATTGCTTCTTATATTATTTTACTATTTACGTCTATTTGTTCCAAATTGAATAAGGAATCGAAGAAAAAAAAGTTTCTTTCATTAACTTCATTCGTTCAGGTTTTTTGAGCGCTCAAACACGAAAATGTTGAACGTGGAATCACTTTTGCTCTCCACTGTATCTTTATATCTTTTATAATAAAAATAAAAAGATTAACCCAAAATGTTAGGTTAGATGGGATATTTGTCTTCCATTATAATTAAACTCTATAATAATTGCTTTCCCAATTACTCAGCCATTTCGCTTGAAATAAAGTTGAAACTATTTTTATTGGCATACGTGTTGCCAATTTATATAGACGCAAATGATGTATAAATTGTTCATTAAAAGGCGTCTGACCTATTTAAAAGGGCTTTTAATCAATCCATCAATCAATCAACGCTAGCCTTGGCACTTTTTTCCGCTGTGTAGCCGCAAAGGGGAATGGCAAAAAGGAGACACGTGTCGAAAGTTTCCTTTTTTCATATTTTTTTCTTTCTTTTTCTTCGCCCTCGCCTTTGCCAATATATTCCATGCATTCCCTTTTTGCGAAAAACGAAGAGCGACAGAGGCGTAGACAGAGAGAGTGGGAGAAGTGGATGAAAGGAGCAGGAAAGGTCCTTGAAGCAACAGAGCTGGAAAAAGTGGGCGGCAAAAGTGGGCGGTCGGGCTGCGATGCAGACATGCTTAAATTGCTTTCGTCGTCGCCGACGCAAAAAGTCTTATGTAACTGCGCCTATGCCCATTTATGCCGCCATCTCTCAGTCCCCCTTTTCTGCGTGTGTACGCCGGGTGTTATGCAATGCTGTCTAGATGCACAGCACGTCCTTTTTCGCTCTCTCTCTTTCTTTCTCTCTCTTTCTCTCTCTGTCTGTGTCTCTCAGTATTCCAGTCTCTCATTTGGCATTCAATTTTTATCACTCCGCAAAAGCAGAGAAACCTAAAAGGAATAAGAACAAGAGCCAGAATTGGGGAATCCATTTGGCGTCTGGCAATTTTATACGTCTTTATTATAATGGCCAAGACAAATTCAATTTCTCCATCAGTGCCTCTTGCTTTGTCTACTTTGCTGCCTCCCTTTAAATGCTTTCTATGTTTATACACGATATTTAATGAGTGTACAAAGCATACCCACAATATACATTTTATGGAAGAGTTTCCCACCTTAAAAAACATAGTTGAGGACGAAGGAAACCCTACCAACAGTGTTGCACATCCCTGAAAATATTTAAATATATTTTAAGCCTTGTCTTGTGTCTTTTTTTAGACTTTAAGTTTAGATAAATGCCACTTGAATTTGTATAATTTGAAGTCGTGTATACTTGCGTTTCTTTTAAGATTTTTTCCACGAAGTTTATAGGGCACTTTAAGTTTGGTCATCAAGTTTGTACTCAAAATGAATAATAGTTTATTAGAACTTCGCATTTTGTGGCTGGCGCCCAAGGAGCAATAAAATATGCACTCTTCTTAATAACAGACTTGGGCATATTTAACCTGAGTTATGTGGTATACATGCTAGTGACTAAGCTCGAGTTAGCAGAACTATTTTGAACTTAAGCTCAGGTTAAATATGCCTAAGTTCAAACTCGAGCTTAGTCACTAGCATGTATACCACATTTTTTATTGTGGGAAATCCGTCACATATAATTAACCTAGGCTGTTAAGACTTTATTAAGTTTAACTGCATGATGTATGCCTTTATAGCAAGTAAAAAGTTAGTTTTAAATCAGGTTTAAGCTAAGTAGCTTTCCCAAATAATTTCTGGTAATCAGTACTAGCTTTTGTCACTGGTCACTATGACGAGTCATTGATGCTGGAATTGGTCATATGTATACATAATCAAATATTGTTAATAATTTAATAAGCCCGGTTGAATATTTTTATAGCTCCCTTTTTAAAGGGTATCTTTCAGTCTTTCCCGGTTTTATTTACCTGGATATTTGCTCTTTGAATCTCCACTAGACACCGGTAATAACCTTGAAGCTCTACGATTTACTTTAACGACACAAGAAGACACTCTTCAAAAAACAAATGCCGCCCACACACACGTGCGATTTTGGTGGATTCTCGTCCGTAAGCTCATTGGGCCAAAGTTGTTAAGGCGGCTTTTCAGATTGTGGTTTTAAGATTTCCCAAAGAGGAGGAGAAGGAGGAGGTAGGCAGGTGGAGGGGGAGTGCCGTCGTGACGCCCATTACAAAAGATTAAAGTCGGCAACTTTGACAAATTGTTACTCGCTTTGCTGACATCTTCCAGTGCGCATTTGCTCATTTTTCTCCAACAGCTAGATTCTTGTTTCATATTTATATTTTTTTTCCTCTCTTGTGTTTAATTTGCCCACACCAAAGGCAAGCATTATGAATGAAGCACAGAGGGTACAGTGGGTACTCTTTGAGAGGTTTGTTTGGTATTAATTGTAATATTTAATATGTAGATAGGTACAATTACCTGTAAATGTTTGAGAAACTTAGAAAAAGGTTATTATAAACTGGTGAATTTTCCAAATGAATTTTTCTTTTGAAATGCAAGAAGCCAATTTTCATATAGACATTTTTTAACAGATAGACAAAAGCTTTCACAAGTATATCTATTTTAAAACAATTTCTAAAGACTTGTTATTTAACAAAATAAATCTAAAACTGATGTTTTTGACATAAGCACATACAAATCATGTAAAATAGACATGTTTCGGGAGATGGCCCATCTTCTTTATCAAAATATTTGATAATCCACGAGTACTAGCCATTTATTTCACCTATTCGGGATTTTACCGTGATGAGAACATAATTAATGAATGTTTCGTTCGACATTGTTCAGCCACTCTGATCCCCTACCCTCCGCAAAAGTCATTTGGAATACCGAGATGTGGATGGAAATGGAAATGGATGTAGATGTGGAAGCAGTGGAGACAAGTGCGTGGGCGGGAATTGGCTTTGCTGGGCGGCTGCTTGACGGCGGCGGCGGTGTCGGGAAATGCGAAACACAATTGCCGCTAATAACCCAAGGCGTTTAGGCGAAGCAGAGCGACGCTGGCAGCGGCGTTGTGTTTTAATCGAATTTTATTTGCCGCCGTTAGCCAATGAATAATTCAAATTGATTATTAAAATGTGCGCTCGCATGTGCCTCTGTGTGTGCTTGTGTGCGAATTTCTGCACACACACACGTGCTGGCCTAGCTCTGTAGGCGTTAACATTAGCAACGTTAACATTAGGACGTGTGAGAGCGAAACGGGCTTTCATTAAAACCGTTATCTATGCCAGACGCACGCACCAGACGCAGACATGCATAAATTAATTAGAATTACACAAAGCGCGAGTGAGCGGAAGGGAGATGCAGAGGAAGAAAGAAACACACGCACACACATAGCTGTTCCTGTTGCGGAATTTTTCGGAAAGCTGTACATTTTTGGAGACCTAAATTTGGGTTTATCGAAATATTTAGCTTTGATCTCTTTAGGTTCAAATTGAATTTAAACTCATCAATTTCTTACTTACAAAAATATATACATATTTAAATATTTTAATTTAATAACACATGTTTGCCTATTTATTTGTTAGAAATGTGAAAACATTCTCAACTAAAAACCGATTTCCTTTAAATACGAACAAATTGGCTCTTTACTTTATTATCGACTGCTTCAAAACTATATTTCATATTTTATAACCTACAGTTAAATCGCCAGGATTTCAAATCAAATGAGAATTTGCCACAAAGTATGCTACAAAATGTTATAAACACTTCAAAGCCAGATCTTTGGCGTCCCTGCAAATTCCAATTAGGCTCTGGGGAATTTTATAAATCGGGTAGTTAAAAAATTAGATGGGCCTAAGCAAACACAGAGAGTCGGAAACTTTCAAGGATTCAAACAAGGCCAAAGGTAAATAAAAAACGAACAAAAACAAGGGTTTACCCTCAATATTATGTCACTTTGCTCCCAAAAAAAGAATAAAAAAATAAAAGAAAACAAAAAATAAGCACGATAAAGATAAACAACAACAAACAGCGACAGATGCAGGGCCAGTGGGAACAAGCATGTTAACTTATGGCCTGGGCTTAGTCCAACAAAAGCCACAATTACAATAACAACAACAAACAGCAGACATTTCTCTTACGTCAGAGTCTGGCACACACACACAAGCACACGCAGAAACACGGACGGAAAATGAGGTTATTGCCAATCCCGTCTGCAATGCTCGAGTAAACATTTTAACCTAATTTTTTGCACAGGCAGGCCAGGGTGCGCGGGGTGGGGTGGGGTGTGTGTGTGTTTGCGAGAGGAGACGCCCCAGACAATGTGATGCGATATTTTCTGGTGCTCAGATTACCAACAAAAAGTACAACATAATAATAATAATAAAGAAAGCAAATATGACACAAAATACACATACAACAGTCGAATATCCCAAGAAAACTACACACACCTGGTATAAAAGCCCAAGTTGAATAATGAAGATGTTAAGTTTACAGATTTTAAGGGTTTTATACATGATTCTGAATTTAAAATACTCTTAAAGATGATACGTAATCGTAATATAATATGAACTCTCTTACTTAGAAATAAAGTATAGTTGTTGTCAGATTTAACCGATCAACCGATCATTAAGTAATTAGTTTTAGTTTCTTTAATTCAAGAAAATCCGTCACATGTCAAGATTTTATTGGCGAATAAGAAAAACTATATTATAAATAGAACATACGGCTAAATAAGTATGCCTGTAAAATTTAATTATATGAAACAGACTTACCAACACGCACGCAAATCTCTGACCACACAATTTTACGAGATTTTAATTTACAAAATTGCATTTGCATATTTGTATAATTTACAAAGTCCGCGGCCGCCGACGTCGTCGCCGTTGCCGAAAATATTCGTGCTGCTCTATTATTTGTTGTTGTTCGCGCAGAGATTTGTCATTTCTTTCATGCTCGCTTGCACACATCAATCGCCAGGTGAGGCGGTGGGGCACTCGGGGGTTAAGACACATAAAGCAAAAAAATAAATAAACCAAAACAAAAAGCACACTCACAGAAACATAGAGGAAAAAGGTGGCCAACGGAATGTGGAACATGTTGAGTTATGCCAGTCGTCAGTGTTGAGAAGGGGTTGGTATGTAAAAATCATGTAGAGAGGAAAATGATTTGTTTGCAAAAAAATTAGGGATTTTTCTGGAGTATTTAATAAAGCAAACAGCGAATAATAATAATTTTGATGACAAATTAGATAGCAATTTTATAAAAATATATTTTTAAAAAATCTATATAAAGCTCAGTACTCAGACACACGAAAAGTGTTTCAAAGCAGTACGATAGAGCGAGAGGGTGAGTATTGACCTCTCGTTTTGGCTCAATGCTTAGGAACACTTTTCGCGTGTCTGAGTACGGAGCTTAAATAAAAACATATATACAAGTATAGAAATTATAGCTTCTAATATGTATTCCTTTTTAATTTTATATTCGTAAATCCAGATTTAACCGTTTTGTTTATTTTTAATACGTAATACTGTAAACAAAATAATGCAAATATGTATATCAATCAATCGCCATGCAATTGATTTTATAAACTGGAATAATCTTGCGACTCATGGTCACACTTTCTTATCGATTAATCGGTATGATAGACATGATGTAAATAAAAAAAAGGTGAAGTTGCAAGCTTAAAATAATAAAATGAGAATTTATTTATGTTCAAGGGGCAGCTTAAAGTTCCATTTGGCTGAAGTCCAATCCAAATGCACATATTTTTATTCGCTGAGCTTTTGATAATGACGTCACACATTCACTTCCTATCGAAAATGTCTGCGGCGTCACCTTATCTCCCTCCCTGCCTTAGCTCCTTCTTTCTCTCTCTGTCTCTCGTTCTGTTTGGTTGTGCAAACTTTTTATCGTAAAATTTACCGCAAATGCCTGGAAATAAGAATACGAAAACTGTGAAAGCCGGCAGTCCGCCGACTCAAGCTCGCAAAAAGCCCATCAAATTGAGTCTGGCCGATTTTCACACGCTTCTAGATCACAAATCATCTCCGGAAAATGGCAAGCGCAGCAATGACCAAAAAATGAAGCCAGCAAATGACGCCGAATGGCCAATTTGGCAGGGCGGCGGTGGAACTCGTGGTCGTGGCCGTGGCCGTGGCATTTTCTTTGACGGTGCATCTTTATTTACTAGTAATCTCGCTAACACCCAGCACCAGAATAAGGTTACCGAGGTGCCAAGAAAACCGGAAGAACCAAGGCAAAGTTCCAAGCCCTTGAAGAGCATTGAAAAGGCGAATGGCATTGGCATAGTTCCCGAAAATCCTGGTGACCGCCAGCACCAGAATAAGGTTACCCATGTGCCAAGAAATCCGGAAGAACCAAGGCAAAATCTCAAGCCCTCGAAGAGCACTGAAAAAGCGAATGGCTTAGTTCATGCAAATCCCGGAAAATCAACAGAAAATGGTCATTTTGAGAGGAGCAAAATAATTTCAAGAAATCAAAAGTCTCTTAAGCACCCAGAAAAGCTCAATGGCCTTCTAACAATTCCCGAAAATCCAGGAACCAATGGGAGTCTCAAGGAATCCCCCCCAATAACCATACTGAAAAGACCCAATCCGAATGATTTTACACGCGGCCGTCCCAAAACCCGAGTACGATCCTGTCCACGGATCCCCACGCCGCCGAGAGATGTACCGCCGGAATTGGAGCCAGTGGATCGCATGACATCGGCAGACTTCCGGCACGACTACGGTGCCCATCTGGAGAATATGCGAACCCGGCAGAAGGGTCAACAGCACATGCAGTTCCTGGCAACGGCCATCCAGCAGAACCGGCATCTCTTCAAGGGTCGCAGCATTCTGGTGCTCTGCTGCGGACCCGGCACCCTGGCCCTCATGGCTGCCCAGGTGGGCGCGAGAAGGGTCTATGCCGTGGACTATTCCCAGGTCACCGGCTATGCTGAGTTGGTGGTGCGACAGAATAGCATGGAAAAGATCATAAAGGTCATGCACGGGCGCATAGCCGATATAAAGCTGCCCGAGAAGGTGGACGGCATCGTGTGCAACTGGATGGGCCACTGTCTGCTCTACGAATCGGAGGTCCTAGAGGTCCTGGAGGCACGCGATCGCTGGCTGAAGAAGAGCGGCTTCATACTGCCGGATCTGGGCTCGCTTTATCTGCTGGGATCCGAGGAGCGGATGCTTAAGAACGATCGCTGCAACTGGTGGCTGAGTGTCTACGGCTTCAACATGACCGCCATGCGAAAATATGCCCTGGCTGAGCCGCGCTATGCCAAGACCACCGGGCAACAGATCCTGACCCTGGCCCATCGCATCCTAAGCCTGGACTTGAACACGGACAAGAAGGAGGATCTGTTCATAGATCGCCGCATAAGGCTGCAGGTCAATAAAGATGGCTATCTGGAGTGCTTCCTGCTCTACTTCGATGTGGAGTTCAGTCGTTCTCACATCCCTCACAAGATGAGTTGCAATCCCTGCCTGAGGCTGCCCTACAAGTCCCTCTGGCAGCAGACCGTACTCTTTGTGGAGCAATCGTTTGTGATGCGCAGCCGTCGCCACTATGTGGGCCACCTTAAGTTCAAGCCTCTTAAGCCGGACAGCTTTAAGGAAATGGAAATCCAGATCGAGTTCTTCGGATGTGACAACTTCGACGACGACGTTAATGGGGGCCATTGTGATCGTTTGGTGACGAAGCGGTGGCTCATGCTGGAACACTTTCAGACTTTTAGCGAGGTGGCCAGTTGCCAGGACGAGCGAGCGGGGGATTTCCAATACTATTAGGTGTAGTCTCTAGATTATAGGGTTATTCTGGCTCCTCTTATAAGCTCTTTGACTTTACTAATTTCTTATTGATTTTTTTTGCTTGCAGATGCTATCGGTACAGACGGCCGGCTGCGCGGGAATGGAGCGGCTCGGCGTTCCGACCCGCACATCTTTGAGCACACCACCCGATGATAGGTGAGTCCCCTAAAACCTTACTTTATAGAAACTCATATAATTAATATATTTCCTATTTTTCAGGGATCAATTTAGATGTAGAATGCGCGTAGATGCGCTCCAAGCATGTGAGCTTCTGGCTGTCCGTGGCGAGACTGTGATTCGTGGCAATCAGCAGCAGCAGCAGCAGCATCATCATCAACTCCAGCAGCAACAGCAGCAACACCATCTCCATCACAGCAGCAGCAACAAGCAACAACATTCCCACCATCAGCAACAACGCATGACAACTCCAAGCACGCACAACTCCGGCGGAGCAGGAGCAGGAGCAGGAGGAGGAGGAGACCAGCAGCTGAGCAGCAGCAGCAACAGCAACAACAACAATAGTATTAGCAGTAATGTGGCGCGGGGCGGCATTGAAGCCACCACGCTCAAGTACGGCAACACGGGCAGCGGGAGCGGGAGCGGTAGCGGCTGCTACAAGGGCGACTGCGGCAACTCCTCAACCGGATCCTCGTGCAGTTCGCTGCAGAGCCACAGCAACGACCACCACCAACATTACCAGTACCAGCTGCAGCAGCAGCAGACGCCCCGCTGTCCCCATCACGTACCACTGCCGGACAGCGAGTACGGACAGGATCGCCATCTGCAGATCAGGAGCAGCTATCAGGTGGGTTTCTTTAAAGGAAAATACAACTAAAATGCATACTAATAATTCTGACCGGCAGCAATCGGAGATCACCAGGTCGTACACCAAACCGCCGCCCAATAAGACGGTGCGGGATGTGCCCGAGCAGATCTCGGCGGGCGGCTGCGGCATCTCCAGCTCCAGCTACCGTCTCACCACGCTCCAGGCCGCCTCCTCCACGTACTCGCCCGCGGGCGCATCAGTGTCTGCCTCCTCATCGTCCAGCAAGTCCAAGCCGAATGCCATTAGCAAGTTCTTCTCGCGGATCAGTTCGCCCAAATCGCCGCCAAGCTGTTCGCTTCAGTCTTCAGTCGCCTCTGCCTCAGCCTCCTCCGCATCCTCCGTGTCCATGTCATCGTCTGCCTCCTCGCTGGCCTCCTCCGCCTGCGTGTCCACCTCATCGTCGGCCTCCTCGCTGGCCGCCGTGCCCCTGGCCACGCTCCCAGTGTCGAATGCCTCGCTGCTAAAGAGTACGGCCTGTGGCTATGGCACAAATCCTAGTGCAACTCATATTTACGCGGGACTGGGACCGAGTACACAGCTGCTGACTAGCCTAGGAGGAGCCGGAGTTGGAGTTGGAGGAGGAGGACCGGCAGCGGGAACGCCTAGCGGGAACTGCAGTCCGGAAAGAATACCCACACCGCCGCTGTCCGTCTCCGTGCCAATCGGTGCTGGCTTGCAGCCGCTGAGGCCAAGCGGGAGTAGCAGCAGCACCGCCAGCTTACCCGCCGCCGAAACTCAGTCTTCCTTCTCCGCTGGAGCGACGGGAGATCTCCTCCCGCTGACCACGATGAGCCGCAATAATTCCAACTCTAGCATGATGAGCTGCCACTGCAGCTGCAATAGCCGAAATTGCAGCCACTGTGCGGCCAACTCATAACTGAGCTCGTGTTAAGTTTAAAATCTACAATTTAAATATATAGGGGATGGTGCTGCCGAAGCCACACAAGAGATTTCCAAGGCAGGAGTTAGATCATGTGTTAGATGTATGTGGGAAGAAAAGTGTTGGAGTCGCTAGCTCTGCTGAAATCTCTCTTGTGAGCTAGTGATTTCCACCCTTGAACTATTGTTGTAAAATCTCCAACATCCCCACATATATATTTATATATAATATATATATCTACAGCATATATTTTTTTTATGTTAGCCTATGTTTAATCTATTATGTTAAAGTTTAACAGATTTATTTTGTGTAGGTCTGTCGCCAACTTTGCGCTGGTACGAAAAGACTGTTTATTAGTCAGAATTTAATTTGTAAATGGAGATAAAAAGGGAATGAGTTAGAGAATGAGTTCGGGGGGAAGGAAAAGAGAAGACATAGATGCGCTGCCGCCTTTAAGCACTCACCCACATAGACCATAGAAGAAGGTTCATTTAGTTCTTGTAACATCATTTCCATTCGCCACATGATTTTTTTTAATGTATAAAGTAAAGAAGAGCAGACATAATAATACCCTGAAAACGGCAAGGGGTAAGAACGAAAGTAATAACGAAAATAAGTGAATATGTAATGTAATTTTATGAATGAATATTGTATACACACACCACACACACACTTTAGTTTGAATAACTCTAGTTTTTAACGAAAAGCCACTCTTAACTATACTCTATCCCTCTACCCCTCTATCCCCCTATTATTATTATTATTATTATTATAATTATTATTATCTTATGCATGGCCCATGTGCTGGAACACACGAAACACACCACACACACACAATTTTTAGTTCAATTGAAATTTGTATTTGTATATTTGCTAACGGAATTACAATGTAAAAACGAAAAAAAAAAAGAAACAAAAAAATGAAATGAAATCTATGTAAACCAAATTGTAGAGAAATTATTGTTTTTATTTTGATTTTTATTTCTTGGTCGATGCTATAATTCTCCCTTTGTGGACTTTCTGCTGGCTTAATCCGGGATACTTTTGTCAAGGAAATAACTCCCAAATTATATTTACAATTATTTTTTGTCATTTGAATTTCCCGCCACCATTTGAAATCGAACTGACATTTCAAGCTTGCATGATCGTGCTGACACTGTGAAGTTATCGATAAACTTCCAGTGTTGAAACGACAATTTGCTTGTCAAGCTAGAAGTTAGTTTAAATTTAAATAAAAATAAAATGCTCTGTTCAAGGCGGTTTCGATTGGAAATTAAAAACCAAAATTAAATTGGCGATCTTTTTGTGTGTTTAGTTTAGAGAAAAATAAAACAATTTAACGAATAAAGCCCACTGCAATGTAAATTCTAAGCACAAGTTATCAATTTTAGAAAACTTTTGGTATAATTATAAATATAATTAGAGATCTCATTCTTATAATTTGATAGAATTTTTTTATCCCAGCAAATGTATAAAATGTTATTCCAGACAAATCAAATCCTTAATCCAATTAAAATTAAAAAAAAAGAGTATCAAAGAATTGAAGAAAGGTAAATGGTTTCAAGAACTTACGATCCATTAAATCAAATTTAAACCACATTTAACCGAAAATTTAGAGGGAGAAACTAGGAAAATATGATGATGATAACGAATTCAAAATAATGGAAAAAGAAAAGAAACTTTACTAAGCCAACAAGTCCTAAAAGCCTACACTTTAAACACACGATATAGCGATGATATAGCTCGATGTCTATGGATCAACAACGGATACTTAAAGTAATGAAACCGGAAATAGCCCGAAATCGAAATATCACAGATCAGCAAACAGGAGACAATGATTAACTAAATAAAACGTGTAGAAATTAATTAATTAAATAGGTTTAAACGAACTAAGTCCAGCTAAAATATCGAAGCGAGCACGAAACACGATATCGTTGAATCAGCGCTACACATATTTACACATTTTTACAATTAATTATATTCATAAATATAATTTACGTAAACAGGCCTAATTTCAACTACCTCCAAAACTGTTTTTTAAATTAAACAATTAAATTCGAAACGAAGATCAAGTCTACGAATTATGTTTAGCGAAAAACTAAACGGTAACTAAGTAAATCAAATGACAAAAGAAAAGAATATGATTAAATTATAGTAAATTAATTGATTGAATTACAATTTTTGAGAAAATTCAAGCTGATCGATCGATTAATTCAAACAACAAATCAACAATCATTGACAAGTAATTAATTTTACACTTTATATATACGATATATAATATATATATATAACGATATGCTATCTCTGTACATTTAAATCGAGAATACAAATTGAAGCGCACACGAGCTGCGTTTTGAAAATGCGAAGCCGTCGACTGATATTTATAACAAAAGATAAATCTATATAAATAAAGTAAAAATCACAAGGAAATCACCCGAGAGATTCATTTGTAAATACACCGCGAATGCAGGACAATGCGTGGAGGAGCATTATGTTAATGTAAACCCAGACAGGACACTCCCCCTACTCCGAACAGTACCCATCCGAGATCATAATCCACAACTCCCCGTCCTTACGATCCCCGCAGGAAAAGTTGCATCCACACACTAGCGAAATTTTTTAAAGCGCATTAAGCCAGACGTCTAAGAACATAATAAATCTATATATATATATATATATATATATATCTGAATACACATATATATTAAATGAATACCAATTATTGTTGTTGTCTCATATAAAAAAAGAAAAACAAAAAATCAAACAGAATCCATTAAAACAAAAGTGGAGAAAAAACGAAAGCAAATTTAAAATATATTTCCAAAATATATAGAATATAAACTTTGAAAGCCAAAAATAACAAGCAGCATTTGTTTCTTTTAAAGAGGTATAAGTCCTCGTGGATCTGAGTTCCACTGCAACATTCTGCTACGTTCTCGAGGATGGTCCATTCTTTTACACGGGGTCTCCCATAAGGGAGAATTCCGAAGGTTTCTATACTTACTATCGATTTTTTAGCGATATTTCGTAAGTTCCTTCCCTAAACCCTTCCCTAATTTATTTTTGTTTTTGAATTTATGAATATTTTTTACATAAAGATGAATGATAACTAGATCCAGCGCAGCATTTCGTGGTCGCCTCTGTATAATGCGATGCTCCTTAAGCTGTGGCAGGAGAATATTTTTGATTTGCGGTCGCGGCAGAAAAATATGTGAGTATACGGTGAGGAGGTGGGAGCTTTTATATATCGCTTAAATATGTAGACTTCCCATTTTGGTAAGGGGTGGTAACCAAGCATTGCAGGCGACTTTGCACTTTGAAAGCTAAACTGTTCAAGAGTTGATTGACGCCTATAAGCTGATATCTCCTTTTAGCTTTGACTGACTGATTAGCCAGTATCAACCACAAAAGTTAGGGCATTCCTTTGATGCATCACACTCACCACCGCTCCCTTCACTTATTTATCAGAAAAGTCAAGAGGTGACAAAGGAAAATAACCCATAAATTAATCACCAGGCCAGAGAACACCTTACCAATTGTCCCACATCATGCTCCAGTGAATCACAAACTGTGTTTAGATTTCTCCGAAGATAGAAAGCCACTCCATGCCAACACATGCTCAATCAATTTGCATTAATGAGTTGCACAAATCCAGGCAAAGTTGTTAGACAGCGTCTACTTTAGTGGGTCGTCGCCTTGAAAGACGGGGGAATTCTCACGTATTTCTTATCACAGCAACAACTCATCAGACAGATTGTGGAAATAAAACAGCAAATAGTAATTGACCGAAAAGGGCGAGGCGATTGAGGGAAGCGACGGGGCGCTAGTACAACCGATTGGAGCGATTTTTGCAATATTGATAAGAGTGGTTAAACATAAGCAAAGGTTTGCCATTGGCACGCGTCCAGTGTTTCCAGGTCCGTCCAACCGTTAACAGCTCCCAAAAATAGGGAAATCCAGTGCCTAATTTACAGCAGCCATTAAAAGTCGTCGCTCGCACCGGAAATCAATCAATCAATCCATTCAATCATGTCACAGTTGTACTCTCTCGCGGAGGTGTCCCAGCAGAATGGCAAGAACGGCAAGCCCTGTTGGCTAATCATCAAGGGAAACGTGTACGATGTCACCAAGTTTCTAAGCGAGCATCCTGGCGGCGGCGATGCCCTCCTCGAATATGGCGGCAAGGATGCCACCAAGGCCTTCAAGCAAGCCGGACACTCCAGCGACGCCGAAAAGGACCTGAAGAACTTCAAAATTGGGGAAATAAATCCAGCGGCACCCATTCAAATCCAGCCCACTTCCCAGCCCGCCAAGAGTCCTGTGGAAAACAACAACACAATATCCGGCGATCCACTGCCGGCAAAGAAGAGCTCCAGCGGCGGTTTCCTTTGCTGTTGCTAGACGAACAAAGACCGCAGCTTCATTATGTGTATATATATAATTGATTTATTAACATAATAGGCTCAGGTCGTTATTAATTTAGTGTAATTAACTTGTAACTAGGTCTAGCATTCATCTCTCATACTCAACCATCATCGTGTCCATACAAAACTAGCCTAAGAAGATCAACTCTGCTTACCTCGCGATCTGAATAAATTGCAAACAAATCCGGCGGAGCAACTCCACCAACTCTTAATCGAAAAAATTAAACTAACTTTGACCGCTGCTAATCGCTGGGCTCGGCATCCGCCGGCGGATCACTAGGGTTGATCGCTTGGAAGGCACAGGAGGCAGCGTCAAAGTATTCCATCGAGAAGCTCGTCACAGTCACCGAGTGGTTGCGCAGGTAGTGATAGAATCTACTCGACTTTCGCTCCTGCCCGGCCCGCTCCCTTTCGCTGCGGCAAATGGAGCGCAGGTTGGGTTCAAAGTCCAGCGCCTTGGCGGAGGCGGAACGCATCACTCCGTTGCCCAGATGCTCGCAAATGGTTACTCTGGAAGGAAAATCGAAAGGATATTATGATAATAAATGATCTTAAGTTTATTATTTATAAGCTCGCAAGAGAATATTTTAGAATATTACCACATCCAAGTTTGTTTTATTTTCGGGCATCTAATCTTTAGGGTAATATAACTTTCTCGAGTGGTTTCACAACCGAATTACTCAGCACTTTAGGCTTATCTTTCCATTAAATAGGCTGGCGGTCAATTTTATGAATGATCGTGCTTTTATGACAGCAAAACGATCGGTCATTCCTACGATATGCCTTAAAACTTCGATATGCAAAAAGAAAACAATCTTATATGACTGCCAGACGATATACAAGCCCAAACTTCCTTTTACAATCGATTATTCTTACGACAGATAAATACATATAAAGAGCTGATTAAACGTTTAAGATATTCCTAAACTGAGGAACGTAAATTTGAATTAGTTATTGATTGACTTTAAACCAAAGTAACATATTTTCGAAAATTGAATGTAGGTGATTCCACTGCGCCATCTACATTCTTGGGCGACATGTGAATGGGCCGGAAAGCTGATCCGGCTATGTTTACATTTTAATTGGGACGGCGTCCATCATAGCGCCCATTCAATGACTTATTAATTATCTTTTAGGATGTATAGAAACATTCGGGGCGAATGGTAAACGGACGAACCATCCATTTTGGATGGACCATTCTCCCTTATAGGAGACCCTGTGTAAAAGAATGGACCATTCTCGAGAATTTAGCAGAATGTTGCAGTGGAACAGGGCTATTCGAGTTTATGAAAGACAATTGTTTTGGATGTTTTAAGCATCCCAATCAGTTGCTTTTTTTGTGTGGAAAACTTTAAACTATCTAAAAGCAGACCCAAAGAAAAGAAGTGTAACTTACCTCTGTGCCGGCTTGTCGAACAGATTATAGGGACACTCCTTGGCCGCCAGTCCGGTTTGGAGAGCCTGCTCCACCAGCAGGTGCGCTATGTCCTCCGACAAATGCAACTGCAAGCGATCGCTGCCATCCCGGCCCGAGTCCATCAGTGCAGCCACCGAAATGTTGTCGTAAAAGGCAGCCAACGTGGCGAGGGGTGAAGCGTTCGCAGCAGCATCGCTCTTTTGGCCCGTGGCGCTGCTTAGCCAGGCCTTCTTTGGTGAGCGGGACTTCCGCTTGGCAGTGTTTCTTCCGGCTCCAGGTTGCTGCAGCGCCTTCAGCAGCGGGGAATTGGACATAAGATCGGGGAGATTCAGGCGGAGCAAGCAAAAGTCCACGGGAAAGGGTATCCGATGCTGGACATTCTGCGGGCAGGTGAAGAACTCAAACAATCGCTGATGGATGCGACTGCCATCGACGGTGGCTAGCCGACTCTGTGAGGTTTTGCTCGGCGATCTAACGGCTCCCGTTCTGCCGCCAGTGGGATCGCCACCACTTTGAATATAAAACTGCAGCTCCATCAGGGTCTTCCGCAGATTCTGCTCATTGTACAGATACAGGGAAATCAACTCGTCCAGCTCGATGGGACAGTTCTCCATCAGGGACAGAACAGCTAGGAATCGGGAGATGTTCAGGGCGTTCGGGGCTTGGAAATGGATCTTATTCTGTTGCATCAGACGCTGCAAATGCGCGCAATTCGGATCCGTGGCCACCACAATCACCGGCCTCTTGGAGCTGGCTGCCAGTGTGTAAATGGCGTCTGTGAAGCCAGCATCCATGTTATCAAAGACGATATCGGCGTCCTCTATTAGGATCAGGGACTTGCGCTCTTCGGATGGCGGTTCCACGGCCTTGGCCTTGGCTTTTAGGCCACTCTTTTGCAACTTTTGGAGCAACTGCTGCGAGGATCCACCGCCTGCCGTCGTCTTGCTATCCTTCCTGATCTGATGCGACTGCGTGGCTTCCTGGAGTTCCTGGATCAGCTTCTTTCCCGTCCGCTTCATCCCCGCATTAATCTCCAGCACATTGAAGTTCATATCGTTGGCCAAGGCAAAGACAGCATTGGTTTTGCCACTGGAAGAGGGTCCCACGAGCACCATGGTATTGCTATTGACTCCCACAGAGCTGGAATCGTTGCCCATGTCAAAGGTCGAGTCATCCAGGGTCTGCGAGTTGCGATTGCTCCCACCGTTGCCACTCCAGCTGGCCAGGAATTCCCTGAGCTCCTGCACGGGCGTCAGATTCACCAGAACCTGCTCGAACAGCAGCGGCTTGTACTTTTCGGTGAAGAGCAGCTCGCCATTCGGAGCTGAGGATGGTGGCTTCGCCTCCTCATCATTCTGGTCCACCGATCGCTGCTCCATCGATCGTCGCGAGCGCCGTGTGACCACAAAGGATTCACCAACCTGCTGCGTGTCGTGGGAACTGTCAATGGCGCTAAAGTGACGATACTTTTCCCGCATCTGATTGTAGCACTTGAAGGTGGGAAAGCGGTCAAAGTCGTTCTTCCAGAGCTTCACAAACCCGCGCTTGTTCTCCAGCTGGGGCAGAATGGCGTAGTCAAACTTGGAGTTGGAGTTTCTGCTGGACGTAAAATCAGCTGGCAGGCAGCTGGTGAAGCTACTACTCGTCTTTGAACGACGTTTGCTGGCAGTGGACGTAATCTCCGGGCTGGTACCCTCTTCCCTCAAGGCAAAGGGCAACACCAGAGGTTCATCTTTTGATACAAAACTCTCAAATCCTACATGCGCCACGCGGGGAAACACCTCGTAGCTCTCCTCGTACATCTGCTCGTGGTTCTTCTGACGGATCTGCTCTTGTCGGATCTTATCTGGGACTCCGGACTGCAGGAATGCCTGGCGTGCCTTCAGAATCGAGGGATCAGGGCTTGGCTTGGGCAACTGGCGTACGAAAAGCGGAGCTAGTTTCTTTGGCGTGACAGCCGGATTGCTATTGTCCAGATCAATGATCTCCACAGATTCCTCGGCTCTTTGTACCTTCGACATTACATTTTTAGCGGGACTCGTTTCCAGGTCGTAATCGTAGCGCGCCTTGCCCGCACAAGAGCGACGTGGCCTGCCCGATGGCGTGGATTCCGTATCCACAATGGGCGTCTCCTGCTGGCTCTTCCTTCGCTGCGTTCTCCGTTTGGGCGTCTCCAGTGGAGGCGTTTCTATTGCAATGGGATGCTTTTCGACCAGCGCCTTGGGCGATTCCACCTTGGCGAAGTAACCAAGCAGGCTGTCTCGCTTTTTGGTGGGTGAAGACAGCTTGGCGAGGAACTCCTCTGTTTCGGGATCTGGCTTTTTGGCTTCTACGCTGACCACCGCCGCAACTTCCACAGAACTGAGCCGGCGACCGCGCGGCCTGCCTCTAGGACGTTTTGTTGTTGGCTCAGCGGGCGCTGATGAGGGAGCCGAGACCTCTTTCTGGTCCGTCTTGGTTAGCATTTTCTTCAATCTAAGGGAAGGGATTATTATTAAGGTTTCTAATTTAAGGGAATAAAGTTACTTCAGCAACCCGAAGCCCCACAAAGACACATAAAGATAGCTCTAAAATTGAGCAATTAAATCGTAGAAACAGACGGAAAGACGAGTCGTTGGGGGATTTGAATAAATATCAATTAAGTGTTCTTTATAGGGCTCTAAAAGGCCTTTCTTTAATGCTTTTGAAACTTCTGATTACACAGTATTATATCCTAAAAGAGGAAAATAATGTTTTGAACTTTCTGGCTATACTTTCCCTGCTTACTATCCCCTAAAAGGCAAAGCACGTGCAACACTCGACTTGCGCTAACCCCTAAATCAATTCACAAACACTCACCTCTTAGCCCTTTGTTCCATTTGCTGTTCGATGAACTCCCCGCGAGCCTCGTCCGCCAGCCGCCGCTTGGCGCCTCCCTTGCGCTCGTTCCAATCCTGGAGCAGCTGCTTTCGCTCCGTTTGCGGCGTGGTAGCGCCGCCGCTTCCCTCCTCCTCCTGCTGCTGCTCGGCTGGTGACTCGACGCCGCCTTCGTTAATGCCAATGGAGCGATTGCGGGCACTCATCATGAACTCGAAGACATTGGTGGTTGGCTTGGGCTTCCCGGAGGCTGGCTGGCCTGGAGAGGCAGTTACGTTCTCCGGCTTGCCGGCCTTGGCGAAGTGCTTCATGATGCTCTGGTGATCGGCCACGGGAGTGCTGCACTTGAGGGGACTGGAGCGCCTCCTGCCGTTCTTCATACCATTCTCCTGCGAGGATTTCTCCCGCAGCGGCTGCGGCTTCTCCTTGTCCGGCTTCGGGTCTTTGTGGGGCTTCTCCTGACTTCCGCTTTCCGCGAGGAGAGCGGCTCGGCGCTTCTCCTCGCGCTTCCGCTTGTGCTTCTCACGATGCTTCTGCTTCACGGAATTCAGTACCTCCTCCATGTTCTGGAGGATCAGCTTGGACTTGGCGCTGGGCGGCGCACGGAGCACGAACGGGGATGTGGGCTCTACCGGATCCGTGCCGGCATTTCTCGTGGGCGTTCCGGGAGGGCTACTCGCAGTGGCAATGTGCTCGCTTGTAAGACAATTTACATCGGTCATTTTCTGCGATCGCTTCTGGTGTTCTTTCTACTTTTAGTACATGTTTGCGGGTTGTGTGTCTTTTGTGTGTTTCTTTTTGTGTTGTTTTTCTGTTCAAAGTGTTGAAGCGACGGGATTGTACGGAATTATACGGAAGCCAAACTCATAAGATCGCAACTAACTTAACGGGCGGGGGAACGCAAGAGGCAAAAGCAAAATAATACAATAATAGTGAGTGAGATCTACCTTCGCTGCGATTCTTTTCTGGATTTTGTTACACTCTCGCTCGCCTCCCACACGCACACACACTGCCGCAGACTCGCACGAGTTCCGCCGCGTTGGTCACGCTTCTCTAGCTAACGGTACTGGCGGGCCCCCAAGTGGTCACTGCTTTCCGGTGTCCAATTCAGGCGTTTATAATCATTTTACTTGTGTTTTTGAGGATTAAAACGGAGAGCAAAGTGTGCTGTCGAGAAAAAAAAGGCGCGAATGATTAGTGTTGATAAACGTTTGACGAAGGGCGATTTACAGCACTAGCAAGTCACGGAAAAAGTGAGACCAGCTGAGGTAATAAGCTGATTTCCAGAACGGGTCATACTAAACTTGATTTGCAAATTGCACGAATCGTGACAATGTCAACGTACTACTTTGTTATTGTTGGCCACAATGATAATCCCATCTTTGAGAAGGAATTCAGCACAGTGAACAAGGAGCTGCGGGTATGTAAACACAGATGGGGAGCCAAGGAATTACTTATTTTCACTTTGTAACCCGTAGAAAGAGGACCACAGGCACCTGAGCCAGTTTATTGCCCACGCCGCCCTGGATTTGGTGGACGAGCACAAGTGGAAGACGGCCAACATGCAACTAAAGTCCATCGATAGATTCAACCAGTGGTTCGTCTCCGCCTTTATCACCGCCAGCCAAATCAGATTTATCATCGTCCACGACAACAAGAACGACGAGGGCATCAAGAACTTCTTCAACGAGATGTACGACACGTACATCAAGCACTCCATGAATGCCTTCTATCGGATTAATACGCCCATCAAGTCCCCAATGTTCGAGAAAAAGTCGGAGATCTTTGGCCGAAAGTATCTGTTATCCTAAATATGTTGAGAGTTCTTAGCAAATAAGTGACGTTGTAGTGTAAATATTATTTAATTTAATGAGAAAATCAATCTAAACTCTGTTTTTCCTTAGAACTAAGCTCCCAACCAGTATCCATAAGTAATCAGTAATACTCCGGCTTACAATTTGTTTTTAATTTATTTAGAAAAGCAGTCTAGGCTTAACTCTTGATGGACTTGGTTTAACTCTCTCTTTACTCGATGCGTCCTCGTATCAAATCTAAAACGATTTAACGCCCGCCTCCAGACTGGAGTAAACTAGATAGATGTGTGGCTTGAATGAATGAACAACGCATGGAATTAATTTGAAACTAAAGCAACAAAGTTTTCGGAATATTTTTGTGTGAAGGGGTGTTCTATCAGAAATCTCTTGAGGTGAGGCTCCAACGGCGCACTGAGCACAGCCTAGTGCTTCTTGTTCTTGCCGGTGCGCTCGTATTTGCTCTTGGACTGATGCCACAGGCCCAGGGGAATGGCCAGGGAGGGCAGGGTCATCACGGCGAAGGCCACCCAGTCGAAGAAGTGGGAGGAGAAGCGCTTGTTGTACTCGTTCAGGTTGACAATGCCACCCTCACCGGGCTCGGAGCTGACAGCCAGCTGGAGCTGTAAGGAGATAAATAAATAGTTTTAGGACAAGGTAACTATTAAGTAATATTCTTATCAAACCGATCACCAAACAGATAAGCGAAGAGAATCCGAGAATATTACTTACCAAATCCGACTCCTCGACGGCCTTGTAAGAGACCTCGGCGGCGGTGAAGTTGAAGTAGCCATGGGCCTTGGGCCTCACCACCAGGACATGGGTGAAGTTGTTCTGAGGGGCGATCCTGTCGACCACGGCGGTGGGCTGGCCACCCACAACCTCGAAGGCATCCGGATGGAAGCCGCTGTCTACGAGGCGCACCTTAGTGGCGGCTCCGTTGCCCACATTGAAGATGGTGTAGCGCACCAACAGGTCGCTCTTCTCCACCAGGTACTTGTTCAGGATCTGCTTGGAGACCAGGAGACGGGCGCGGGTCTCGTCCTCCGAGAGGCAGACGCTGAATACTGCGCTCAGGGCGCACAGGAGTAGCAGGTGCTTGAACATCCTGCAATTACAGAGGGTTTAGTTCACGTTTCACTTTTTTGTTGACGTGGAAGGGCAGAAGACGCGAAGAGGTGGGAAGCCCAAAAGGGACACCTTTTTCCAATCGATTTTATCCATTTTCATAACACAAAGGTGCTCCAATAACCAATCGACAGCAAGTGCATATAACTAATTTCGGAATTTCAGTACTTACTTGAATTTAGCCTGTTTCTTTTGCGAGTATTTTCGAACTAAAGTCGTAGCAGGCCGCTTTCTCGTTTCGTTGCTTCGTGACGTGGAGCTGTCAAATAGTTTGACAGCCAGTGCTGGCAATTTAGCTATTTTACCACTAAATCTAGAGTTTTCAATTGACAAATGCGAAATAAATTTCAAAATAGCGGCTCGCGGGAATTACAGTTATTTTCCAAATTCTAAACTCTTTCCCGGAAAAACCGCAAAAAAGCCCTTTAGAAAAGGCTACACAGCTCTTAAGACATTAGGCGCGGCCAACCATTTGTTTCTTTTTGCATGTTTCTCGGCTCTCCAAGCTCATTGTAGCAACTGAAATCCCTCGAGATGTGTGTTCAACAATTTTGAACAGGTGTGGACTTTATTTTCTGTAGAAAATCAGCAGGTACCCAATAAAAAAGGGTCCAAGACCCCTCCTAAGGCTTCCTAACCGCGGTGTTGTCATAGTTTTTCAGGAATAAGATCTTAAAGCCCGACAACTATTTTTACCTTTTTAGAGCTATTTTTTACATATTCTTTAGTTATTTCTAGCTGTTTTCATAGTGTAGCTTAGCTTTTTTATGACCCGAATAGCTGTCAATGCTTTCAAAGGGTTGTCAAAAACTGGTATGGAAAATGGAAAAGTGCGACTGTTATAAGCTGTCATAACAAAAGGTAGGAAACATGGCTAAGCCAATGAAATGCTACTGCAATAAACTAATTATCTATTTGGTATATTCATGAATGAATCTTCCTTTATAATTTTATATTTTATTTATAAACAATATCATTTTGCGTTTGTTATATTTAAACTTGTAAGCTTTGGACAGCCCTACCGCGCTGTTAAACGGCTGTTAACTGTTAACATCGGCGCTATATGGTTCAAAAAGCCACTAAACAAATGTAAACAAAACTGTTTTTATTTTGTTTGTATGACTTAGCTATTGTTTAGTTAATATTTGCTTGGTATTTATGCTTTTTACCAGGCTCTGGCCTTATTATTGGAATATTTCTTGGGCAAAACAGCTGTTTACCGGCACCTGGGAATGCCCTTGAATGACATTGCACCCTACAGAAAGCTTTTCGGCCTATCCGTTCGCCCTATTAGAATGACGAAATAACGGTAAATCATGATGAAGTAGAGAAATTCAAAAGGTCTAACGGATGATAACCGAAACTATGGGCCGTTAGGCGTTATAAAGACACACCCCCAACAATAGATTTGGGGATGACTGGCGGCACGCATCGATGATAGCGCTTATCGGGATCGACCTAGCCGAACCGCTTGAGAACAGCGTTATCAGTGGGAGGCGAAAACGCTGCGCTGTGCTCGACACTCAATTTTCATCGCACGCAAACGCGGGTCGGTCGTCCAGTTGGAATTCAGCCAGCAGCCGGAAAACTCCAGTCCAGTGACATGTCGTTATCGGTGGAAATTGTCGCCACAACACCCTACGAGGGTCAGAAGCCAGGCACCAGTGGGTTGCGCAAAAAGGTTCGCCTCCGAAAACGGGACAAGGATCAGTGATTTCATCTCAGTTCTTCCCTAATCCTCGCAGGTGAAAGTCTTCACCCAAGCAAACTACACTGAGAACTTTGTCCAGGCCATTCTGGAGGCCAATGGTGGTGCCCTGGTGGGATCCACTCTGGTAGTTGGTGGCGATGGACGCTACTATTGCAAGGAGGCCGCCGAGCTGATTGTTCGCCTGTCCGCCGCCAATGGTGTCTCCAAGCTGCTGGTGGGCCAGAACGGCATCCTGTCCACACCCGCCGTCTCCAGCCTGATTCGTCACAACAAGGCCTTGGGTGAGTCTGCTGCCGTCCATGTATAGGCGGTGTCCACTGTGCTCGTAAAGATTTTAATTGATAAGAAGCTTCATCTCTCGGCATAATCAACGAACGGGGTGGTGGGCGCACTGTTAACTGGCAGAGGTCGTCCCTGGGGTCGTATAGTAAATAAACTTAACAGAGACTGTTGAAAAGGTGGGAAAATGAAAAAAAGCAGCTAGGAGTCACTAAAAAAGTATTAATTAAAAATATTTATAGTTAAATGAGTTATAGAACTTTATAAATATATTATCCTTTCCATAATAACAACATTTGAAATCTAAATTGTGAAAAGTATGTTTATCTTTCATAAAAACCCACAATAATAAACCCTAAACGCATTGCTAATCGGACAAAATAAGTTTATGAATTTCACAAGTTGGGCGCACCTTTGCATTAACCATAACTAATAATAGAAAGAAGTATTTAATTAATGTTTTCGTCCTTAAATGTTACTTAATGATAGCATAAAGCCATTACAAATATAACGGAAAATTTAATTATTCTAATTATCCTTACAATTTCCATATTAAACCGGATGTTATGTTAAATTGTTCTTCCGCCCTTCACCTTCTTCAGGTGGCATCGTTCTGACGGCTTCCCACAATCCCGGCGGTCCCGAGAACGATTTCGGCATCAAGTTCAACTGCGAGAATGGTGGCCCTGCCCCCGATGCCTTCACCAACCACATCTACAAGATCACCACCGAGATCAAGCAGTACAAGCTGGTCCGCAACCTGCAGATCGACATCTCCAAGGTGGGCGTGACTTCTTTCGATGTGGCCGGCAAGCCCTTCACCGTCGAGGTGATCGATTCGGTGGCCAACTATGTGCGCCACATGGAGGAGATCTTCGACTTTGCCAAGCTGAAGGACTTCGTGAGCGGCAAGGCTACGGGGAAGCCCTTGAAGATGCGTATCGATGCAATGAATGGTGTCACGGGCTCCTATGTGAGGGAGATCTTCCTGAACCGCCTGGGTGCCTCTGAAGCCTCGGTGGTGCACACCACGCCTCTGCCGGACTTCGGTGGCCTGCATCCCGACCCGAATCTGACCTACGCCAAGGACCTCGTGGATACTGTGGCCCAGGGAGACTACGATATCGGCGCTGCCTTCGACGGAGACGGTGATCGCAACATGATCATCGGCAGCAAGGCGTTCTTTGTGACGCCCAGCGATTCGCTGGCCGTGATTGCCCACTACCTGGAGGCCATCCCTTACTTCCAGAAGAATGGTGTTCAGGGCTTCGCCCGCAGCATGCCCACCGCCTCGGCCGTTGATTTGGTTGGCCGGAAGCTGGGCAAGGAGGTGTTCGAGGTCCCCACTGGCTGGAAGTACTTCGGTAACCTGATGGACGCCGGCCGGCTGTGCCTGTGTGGCGAGGAGAGCTTTGGAACCGGCTCTAACCACATCCGCGAGAAGGATGGCATCTGGGCGGTGCTGGCCTGGATCTCCGTGATGCAGCACACGGGCAAGGGCATTGAGGATATCCTGAAGCAGCACTGGTCCGTTTACGGCCGCAACTACTTCACCCGCTACGACTACGAGGAGTGTGCCTCGGATCCCTGCAACGACATGATGACCGCCATGGAGAAGGCAATCACTGACCCCGCGTTCGTGGGCAAGAGCTTCTCCAGTGGTGGCAAGACCTACCAGGTCAAGGAGGCGGACAACTTCAGCTACACGGATCCCGTGGACAAGTCGGTCGCCACGAAACAGGGTCTGCGCATTGTCTTCGCCGACGGCAGTCGCATTGTGATGCGTCTCAGTGGAACTGGCAGCTCGGGAGCCACCGTGCGGTAAGTTCTTTTGGGTTTTTTGCTAATCCCTGCGAGGAATTACATAAATCCTGATTCTTCCAGCTTGTACATCGATTCGTATGAGAAGGAGAACGTCTTGGGTCAGGCCAGCGTGATGCTGAAGCCCCTCATCGACATTGCCTTGGAGATCTCTCAGCTGCCCAAGTTCACCGGGCGCAACGCTCCGACTGTTATCACGTAAGGAGGTGAAGAAGAGTTCCTGTTCCTTCTTGGAATAGAGATCCCTGAGATTACTACTAACCAACCCTCCAACTACAATCTCCTGTACTTGTACCTCAGCGAGGCATTTCCTTGTTATGTTTGCGGATTTATTAAAGTTTGTGTGTAGCCCCAAACCTCACTTTAAGGGCGTGGCCAGATACTCAAACTCGCTGAGTATGATGTTGGGAATGCGCTGCTCCAGGACTCTCAGAGGCAAGCGAGCGGTGCGTATAAAGGCTAGGAGGAACTGGAGGGCAGTGACTGCGTCGGGTCCAAGGGTTTCCTTGTCCCTGTAAAAAGAGGGAATTACTTTAACACATACCCTTTGAAGCATAAGGATCTTCACACTCACAACAACTGCGCTTCCGCGATGGTCACCACGTACTGACTCATGTAGGATATATACAGCATCTTGACATTCTTGTGGAACTGCTGCAGGATGGTGAGCAGACCCACCATTAAGGGCACACAATCAATGACATCTTTGGCCGACTTGGGCAGCAGGCAGTCCGTGTTCAAAGAGTTCTGCAGGCGGCCCAGATGGGCAATGGTGAACAGGAACAGGAAGAGCGACACATTGTGGCTGTTCTTGGTGGTCACGAAGACCTGCTCCAGTGGCTCATAGTTGCCCGTATAGAGCAGGATGTCCTTCAGTTCGGTCAGCATGGCCACTCCCCTTTCATCGCATAAATTCTTGCTGAGCGAAAGCTCTAGGAGAAAGGCCCGGTTCAGGGTATCCGCCGTGTTCTCCAGCAGCTTGGCATCGCACTTGCTGCTGAAGCTCAGCTCGCCGGCAATCTGCTGGCGCAGCAGCTGCTTCTGTCCGATGGCCAGCATCCAATCGAGGAGCGTGGGCCACACCTTGAGCCAGCGCTGGGTGTAGGCCTGATAGTACTTCAGGGGCTGCTTCGCCACATCGGGTGGTGGAAAGTCCCGGGCCTCCAGTTCGCGCGTTAAGCTGCCCAAGGCCTCCACCCACATGCGATCCGAGGTGAGGTTTTTCTGCAACCTGTCCAAGTTGCGCTTCAGCTCATCCGCCAGCATGTGAGCATAGAGACGCTCCAGTCCCACCATTCCTGCCGGCGCCAAAGCCTCGCGCAGTATGCCAAAGAAGGAGGAACCGGAGAGGACTTCCGGGTGGGTTGGGGACTTCTTTTCATACCAGATGTTCTTGAGATCCAGAAAGATGGTTTGCCTGGGCTCCGTGCAGCGCAGGATTTCGTGGGCCAGGCGACCAATAAAGTTGTTGGAGCCGGAGGGATCCCCCTGCACTGGCGGGAAGTTTGGAATGGGAATGATCGCGCTCTGGTGCACCGACTGAAACTCCTGGACTTTGTGGCGCAAGAAGGCGTTGCACTCCTTCTCCACGTTGTAGTTGATGATGCGCTGCGATTCCTCCAGCAGGATGCCAAGGCCCTGAACCCTTAGGTAGTCCTCAATGTACTCGAAGGATCGGCGGTATCCCTCGATCGTTTTGGCCAGCGTCTGCAGCTTCTGTTGGAGCAGCTGCACCGGCGTCCTGCCCTTCTCCGGCGTAAAGATCAGGCTCAGATTGTAGGCACTGGAGAGATGATTGACCAGCTCCTTGCGTATCCCGTCCTCCAGCAGCTGCTGTGGATCCAGTTCGATGACGCCGACCAAAGTGGTCTTCATCATGAGGATTCCCTTGGTGAAAACGGCAATGGAGTTGGTGAGCTGCGCCACCTTGGCCCGCTCCGCGAACTGGGCGTACTCCTTGAGTCGCTCCTTCTCCACTCGCGTGGGAAACTCCTTGATGACATTGGTCAGCAGGTGGATGATCTGCGCCAGAATGCTGAACATGGTCTCGGGAACGATTTGCAGGACGCGACGCAGGAAGTTGGCCAGCTCGGTGCTGTAGTAGTTGGACACAGAGGCCAGGTCCTCGCTCTTGGCCTGATTGATCCGCATCAGCGGCACCTCCAGGGTGCTGGCCAGCTTGAGGAACACCGCACGGATACCGATCACCGCCTGCGGCTGTCGCTTGATGTGCTCCTGCATGAGCGGCTTGAAGTCGCGCTGCAGGAGATGCCAGGCGTAGCTGAAGTCGGTGATCATCTGGATGTGGATCTCGATGTCCTCCTTCAGGTTGATCAGCTGCGCCATGCGGCTCAGCATGCCCCTGGTCTCCTGCACGTGCTGCTTGACCAGCATATTGGAGTGGAGGTTATGGTACTCCTGCACCTCGTCCAGCGCCTGCATCACCTGAATGATCAGGCGGCCCGACCTCTGGGGCCTGGCCAGCTCCAGTTTCTTCAGGCGATCGGCCACCGCGCCGAACCACTGTTGCAGCTGGGGATTCGGTTCGATCTTGGTCAGGGGCCTGGAGCCGGCAAAGGCCTCACTCAGCTCCTTCAGCCTCTGCATGGCCTCCTCCCGGCTCTTTGTCCAGCGCTCTCCCTTGGTCTGCTGAATATCTGCCAGCAGCTCCCGCACGCACAGCTCCATTTGGCTGCAGTTGAGCATCAGGTGGTAGAGGGCGTTCCTGTCGAACTTCAGCTCCTGGATCACCAGCTGCTGCACCTGTCCCGGCTGGCTGGCAGTGTTGTGGGAGAAGATGAAGACCTCCCTGGAGGTGTGCAGGCAGAACCAGCGCAGCAGGACATTCGACTGGCGCATCATCAGGATAATCTTGTTGGCGTGCTCTGTCACGAAGCCATCGTCCAGCACTCCCTCGCGTGTTATCTCCTGCGTCTTCTGCAGGACCTTCCCCAGCTGTTCACTCTGCTGCACGCAAAGGGTTCTTATCGCAACCGAACTTGTCACATTCTCGATGGCAGAACGGGCGGCCTTGAAGTCCAACCAGGCGTCCACCAGGTTCACAGTGATGCCCATGTAGAGGGACAAGCACCAGTTGTCGCAGAAGAACTTGTCCACAATCTCGCGCATCTGGGAGCCTTGGGAGTGCAGGACCTTGGGGCAGAAGTAGAGGCACACGTACAGCATGGCGGCCTGGGTGGACAAGGCCGTGGAGCGGTGAGCAGGATGTGGATACAGGGCTAGCTGGTTGTATATATCATCGCACCGAAGGCGCGCCACAACCAGATCCACGAAGTTCTCATCGAAGCGAAAGCGGGAGAAGTACTCCTCTGGATATCGCGGAACCACGAGGCTCGCAACCGCCTTAGCTGGCACTTTCGCTGCCTCCGAGGGATGCACATAGCCGGTCGATCGGAGGAGCAGGCAAACATCCTGGATATTGCTGTCCGCCGCGGACATGGGCGTGGCATCGCCACCACTGTACCGGTAGTAGGCTATGAGCAGACGCTCCCTCACATCGCCCGGTATGTAAAAGTCGAGCAGGAGGAGGATCACTCCAAAGAGGTAGAGGGACTCGCACAGCAGCTGACGACCCTCGTCCTCCTGAAGCACCGTCTCCAGCGTCTGCTGAATGTAGTAGCCGCTGTCCAGCTCCTTGATGTACTGCTGCAGGTCGGTTGCATAGTGATGGATACTCTGGAAGGCCAAGTAAAAGCGCGTGATCAGCGGCAGCTGGGTGCGCACCTCGTCATCCAGTTCGGTTAGCTCCTAAGAAGTGGATATAACTAAGAATCAGGAGTGTGGCAGAGGTGGTTATCCTACCTGACTCTCTTCGATCTTCTTCTCATGACCCTCGGCCACTTTGAAGTAGCTGAAATCCAGCAGAATCTCCCCATATTTCGCCTTATCTGCCTTGGTCTCCAATCTGCGGCGGATGAGTAAGTAATAATCATTGCTTTTAGGCTTTTATTTTCTGTGTGTAGCTTACCGGTAAATACTGGGTACATAGTCCTTCAGGCGTAGGATCTCTGCTATGATGGAATTACCCACAGAAACAATATTCAAGAGATTCTGGCCGCAGGCATTGTTTTCATCGAAAAACTCTGTCATTTCGGCGAGCAAAAAGCATTTTTTCTTCTCCAAAGAGACGTTCTTTATAGGAACAGGCACTCTTTAAAGTACTTTATTTTTAAAGCTAATTTAAAGTTTTATATTTTCCTTAAATTACAAGGAAAACTCGAGTTTTTGTTTGTTTCTAATTAAATTTATATTGTTTCGCGATATTTGCACCCAGAGTGGGTGTGTGCGGCCAGAACTGAAATACATCATGCATAAGGTCACACTAGGCGGTCTCATTAGCGTTGCCAGAGCTTTTAGAGGCTTTTGGCGCCCATTTCAAATGGGAATTAGGAAACTTGAGCAATAAACCTAAATAAAATGAAATCAATCTATAAGTTCTGTGAAATACTGTTAATAAATTTATTGCTTTAAATAATAGTTTTTGTTTTATTGCTGCGTAATAAATAAATATGTATAATAATATAATTTTCTTAACTCTAAGCATGGGAATCATAAAATCCCTGAAATAAATCCATTAAAATAAAAAACGTAAATGAAAGTAATTAAACAACTCATTTGGAGCATGCTTAATTTTAAAAAAGGGGCAAAACCAAGCAAGCAAAATAAACTATAAGAATAATTTAAGGTTTTTTTCTGGTGTTGGATCCAAATGTAAATTTGGTTCGATTTTATTTTTTGTGTTAGGGTTTTTCTTGCATTCTATATAGGGGAGCGACTACACAAAAGGTTTAAGTAAGATTAATTAACATAAAAATGAATATATAAAAATAGCAATAATAATAATAATTAATTATTTAATTCGACTATATAAATTTGTAATGATTTAACTAGCTAATTAACTGAGATACTGTTACATACATTAATGAAAACACACTGCGCGCACTCAAGTTCTGAATTTGTTGTTCCCGCTAATAATTTCCCACAGTGCTAGAAAGTTGGGTTTTTCTGCATTTCTTTTATTTTTTGTTGTTGCTTAATGTTAAAACATAATAATAATATATATATTTATATATTCAGTTATATGCCTACCAAACTATGCGCTGTGTTTACGGATGCATTTTGCCTGCTGCTCTTTTTGTTTTTCATAATTTAATTAAATGTACACACAAAGAATTTGTTTTAGATTTAAATGTTTGCTGAATTACATCAATTTGTTATCGTGTTTGTTTTTTTATTTTTATCAATTTGGGCTTTTATTTTACAATATTTATCTTCTGGCTAGTTGTATAAAAATTGTTCTATTTTGTATATAGGGTTTAGGGCCTAGGGATAGATGGATGCCAATGTTTGGTCAGTTTGAAAACAGTTTGCACATAAACAATAATGCACCAAACACTTGGAGCCAGGTGAACCGTGTTTCAGAACAATAATGGATGATGGGTGTAGTCGAGAGCGCCACTGATAAGAACATAATTGATTTCGAAGTGATTCCGCTCTCCT
The DNA here is from genome assembly GCA_018153105.1 of Drosophila rufa. Lineage (NCBI taxonomy): Eukaryota > Metazoa > Arthropoda > Insecta > Diptera > Drosophilidae > Drosophila > Drosophila rufa. Next base: position 19,717,841 of record JAECXS010000085.1, read on the forward strand.
TGCCCTCGAGAATTTGTTAATTATGCTTTCGTTTGCGTTTTTACCTAAGTTAAACTATTTGAAAAATCTTAGCCTAGTCTGTATGTACAATTTGTTGCTGGTTGTGGTTGGGGTCTTCTTTTTTATACAATTATTAATTATTTTTGTTTAAAATTACCTCTCTCGCATAATTTTTTTGTTTAAACAACTATTAACTAAATTCAATGTAGGTTTTAAATGTGGATATCTTGTTGTTGCTTTTGTTTTTGATGTGTGTGTTTTGTTTGCTAAACTTGTTTCGATCTCTTTGCTGGTTTTAAAAACCATTTCTCTTCGCAATTCGGTTTGTTTTGCTCCCGCTGGCTCTAGCGCTCGCTACCTTTTCGTTCGCTTAAAATCTAGGAATTATGCTTGGTTTTCGTTTAACAAACTAAGCTAAAATAATTAAATATATTAATAATTATGTTTATATCGTTTAGATAAGGCCGTCAATGCAGTTGTTGCAAACTTTATGTTTATGTTTACTTTTTAATTACAATTTAAACGCCCGCTGACTGCGCGTTCTCTTTACTTTACTTTCTTTACTTTCTCTTCGTTTACTTTTACGTTACTTGGTTTTTTCTTTTTTTGTTTTTGGATTGGTTTGGTTTGAGTTTTACAGACAATTTATTGGATTGGGTTCGGGGAAGGCAAACTAGCTTTAAGATGGGCTTAAAATAATATTACAATTTATGGTTTAAGTAATGTAAATTTATAAATTGAAGAGGGGGGCGCCTAGCTAAAAAGAATAAAACAACAACGGGGGGACGACGCGACGCAATTAACTTTGAGGCTAAATTATGTAAAATTGTGTATATTGCAAATGGATGAAATCGTAAAGCTGGAAACGACAACGACACAGACGACGAAAGTCCGGGGAGTAGGCGGAGGAGAAGACGATGCTGCTGCTGCTGCTGCGAATGATGGACGACGATCACTTGAGGTATGTCTTGAACAGCACAGAGCTGCGACAGAATTCGCGTTCCTGCTCCATATAGAAGAGCATGTCGCGCAGGTTAACACGCTTGATGCGCGGTCGTAACGTTGTTGGCGCCGATCCCGAGCTGCTTAGCAGTCCGCCGCCACTCGAACCCTTTATTTTTTTTTGGTGGGGAGAAAACATAACTTAATTAGTCTTCATTTCTTAATTTATTCAACAGAATTTGTATACGAAATATGTGAGATATACATACCACTCCCGCACTGGCCAGTTCACCGTCCAACTTCAGCTTTTTCCGTGGTCCAATCGCCTGTAACGCCGTCAGATTTGCGTCCCGCTGGCGCAGCTCCTCCATCTCCGCACGTTGCATCTCCTTGGCCTGGAAAATCAAAGGGAAACGGTGAGTGAGTGTCTCTCAGTGGGAATAATAAGAATAAGCTCATCTTACCCTCGCCTTCATCTTGGCCTGTTCGGGATCTTCCACTCGCGACCGCGACTTGGCCGCCCGCAGCAACATCTCTCGTTCCAGCTCCTCGTGCCGCTTTTGCTCGGCCTTGTCCAGCTCCTCCAGGAACTTGATCTGTCCGCGCACATCCTTGGCCGGCTCATAGCGAGGATCCAACTGGAGGCAAAAGGATTTAGTTATTAAATCGTCACGAACCTTCGTTGCGCTTGAGAAAGACTCAGACGGAAAGCCTCACCTTGATGACATCAATGCGGTGCTCCGCTATCACAGCCAACTTCTCCACAATGTTCTTTAGTCGCTCCTGGCAGGCGTGCGATATCAGTACGGCCACATCCTGCGCCGGCTCGTCCAGACCCGCTTCCGACGTAATGGCTCGTATCCGGGCCTGCAGCGCGGGCAGATTGAGGAACACCTCGTCCTTGCAGGACCGTATCTGGGTGCCAATGTTTTCCGTACAGCCGAGTATCCGCTGCGACTCCTCCGCCAGATTAACGCCACCCATGGCGGCCACATCATTGATATCATCGTCGCCGTACATCGATGAGGACATGGAGCTCTGCTGGAAGAAGGAGTTGGCCGCCGCTGCTGCCGCCGCCGCTGCTCCGCCGCCCGCACTGTTCAACCTGGCGTCCTCCATGGCGTCGCGTTTCTTCTTATTCATCGCCGCCTTGCTGCCTATCATTGGCGATGGCTTCGATGCCATCGTCATAGTCTTGGCCCCAATTGGGGTGAGCGATGCGGTAATGTGGGCCGGATGCAGCGACGTCGGTGCCTTGATCTCCACCAGCTTCGCTTCAAAGTGATTGTTGTTGTTGTGGTGCAGCGAATTCTGCATCTGTTCGCGAGCACGCAGAGCCTCCGGCGGCAGGTGGACCGTGGGCAGCGACGGAATCGGTAGCGTTGTGGTCGATGCCGAGTTCAGCGTGGATAGAACAGATAGCGTGGGTGTCGGCGGCGGTCCTCCCGAGATGGCAGCCAGCGAGGGCGGATGCAGGCTGGGCGTAATCGCCTTTATCTGCGTCTGGCCCACCTTGACGGCAGTGAGTTTGTTCGTGCTGGGCGCACTGTTCGGCGGCCGGGTGGTGGCTCGAATCTGCACCGAACCCGTCGTTCGCTGCAGCTGGGCATGCTGCGGTCCACGAATTTGCACAATGTTCTAAAGGGAGGGGAGAGAGTTATATGTATTGAGGAAACCAAAGCAGTTAGGAGTATGATTTACCGCCTGTCCGGGCACCTGTAGCGAAGGTATCTGCGTGCGAATGGCCCCCGTGTTGACCAGGCGTGGGGCCGTCGGCAGCCGGATGTTTGGCGGCTGCTTCGATATCGTCGTGTGGCCAATGGTGGGTCGGGGCTGCCCCAGGGCATTCGGCGTTATCATGCGCACCTGCGTCTGTCCAATGGTTGTTGTCTGGCTGGGGCCAATCGGACGGATTTGCGCTTGGATTTTCTGCATTCCAAATTGAAGTAAATAATTTTATTTTATTTTTTTTTTGATAAAGAAGGATCACTTCCGACTTACAGGTAGCTGTGGCGGAAGTCCAACCAGGCCGAGCACATGTTGCGGCGGGGGCTTGATGCCCTCGATGACCAGCTCCTTGGTGTAGAGAGCCTGCCGGAGCAGGGGCAAACTCTTCTTGAGGAACCCTATCAGACAGGGCTGCGGGCTGGCGTTGAGCAAGCGCTCCAGGCGGTCGCAAAACTCCTCCGGCTCCACATTCGCATTGACCAGCTCCTGGATGAGGGTGCGCACATTCTTCTCCACCGGCTTCGGTTCCCGTGTCGACAATTCGATTAAATTGGCTAGAAACTTGCGACACTTTTCTTTGGTATTGCCCTGCTGCGTGGTCGTCGTCGCCGCTGATCCCGTCGTGCCGGTGCCGCTGCTGCTGCTCACCGCAGTGGTCACTGTTCCCGTCACATTGTTCGTCTGCTGTTGCTGCTGGGCTGGTATCGTTTGGATCTGCGTTATCTGCGGCAGGTGCGGCGCCTGCGCATTCAGCTGCGTCAGGTGTGGCGGCTGCGATGCGTTCGTATAGCCGCCGCTGGACACCGAATTTACAATTATGTTGTTGGAGGCGGTGGTGTTGGTCAGAGACTGCGGAGAACAATGATTGAGGATTAATATCGAGAATATATGATGGGTATTTGCATATAAAAAGTAGTGCAAAATTAATACTAAAAAGCGTTAGAGAATAATGAATGTTACAAATCTATATTGTTTGTAGCAGAATAAAGATTATGATAACGATGATAACGATGAAGGATGGTTCTTTTTCTTTGGGATGGGCAGGTCCTGGATCCTCTTCCAAATATGTGTGCAGGGGGCAGGGTTATGAGAGCAGGGCAATGGTAAATGAGATGGAACGTTGTAAAATGCAGTAAAATGCCTCAGTTGCAGTGATTATTAAATTATTTTTTAAACTTAATTCAAGCTCCCTAAATCGGAGTTTTAATATATTTTCAGCAGCTCCAAAATTGTTGAGTTAAATGGGAAAAGAAAGACGCTTTGAAAGTAAGTAAATTTAAGAAATATCAGAGTTTCAAATCACTTCAGTTAGCTCAAAGTAAGCACTGTCTCAAGGCATTGTACTGCAAGGTATATTTTGTTCTTTAATGAACCATTTTTTTAGGGCTTTTGGGGTTCTTCCCATAAGTATATAATAACACAGCAGCCCAGCACACATCATTGGTGATGGCCCTAGTTCATGATGTTTTGGCCTGAAACAGCAATTCGTGGACAGCGCATATTAACTAAATCGAATCGAAATAAGGAGTTTCATCGAAATTACACAGACAGTTACACAACGCAGCATGCAAAACGTGGCTAAGTATACATATTCGTATATTCGTATATTCGTATATTCGTATATGGAGAGTATTCTGGATAAATCAAAATATCAAGTTCGTAAACGGAACTGAAGCGTATATATGTAGGTGTACGTAGTAGTATTCGTAAATAAGAAGTTCAAAAATCCAAATGCATAAACAGACATAAGAGAACAGAGGAGAGAAGAGCAAAAAAAAAAAGAGGACATATATCCAGATGAAGGTGGCATCTCTTTACGTTTTGCTTGATCTTTATGGTGGCTGCCACATTGGCTGCAGCTGCTGCAGCGGCAGCCGCAGCGGAGGCCTGTTGCTGCTTCTGCTGGGCCTTGAGATGCTGCTGTTGCTGCTGCTGTTGGAGCTTCTGCTGTAGCTGCTGATGCTGCTGTTGCTGGTTAGTAGCGGGTTTGTTGTTGTTGTTGTTGGTAGAGGTGGTGGTGTTGGTGGTGGTAGTGGTGGTGGTGGCATTGATAATACTGTTATTATTGTTGTTATTATTATTATTGCTGGATGGGACTGTGGTGGATGATGTACGGACAATCGTTTTGCGCAGTGCAATGCTAGTGCTGGCTGTGCTGCTGCTGCTGGTGGCTTGCTGTTGCTGCTGTTGTTGCTGCTGATGCTGTTGTTGTTGTTGATGTTGTTGTTGTTGATATCTACTTACAGCTGCAGCCGGCACAGTTTGCAGACGAATCTGTGTTGTTGTGGGATGATTTGTGGTGCTTGTCGTGTTGCTGTTGTTACTATTGTTGTTGTTGCTGGTGTTGGTTATGGTCTGTGTCACCGTCGGCGGACCCGTCGTCGTGCCCACACGCAACAGCTGGAATCCGTTATCCGTCTTGACCAGCAATGCCGGGGTCTGGCCCGTATTTAGTGTGCTTAAAGTTATCTAAAAGTAAAGAGAGAGAAGACAGAGAGACTCGGTTTTCATCTGCTGGACCATGGTGTGACTGTGTGTCGGTGTGTTTCGGGTGAATGTGGGCTGTGGGCTGTGGGCTGTGCACATGTGTGTGTGTGTGAGGGGGGTAGGTTAGAGGTGGGTTAGGGAGCTCCTTGTGGGGTTAGTTAGTAGAGAAGAACCCACCACAACAACCATATAAGAGAGAGAGAAATCAAATCCTTTGTACTCACCGATGGACTCTGCGGTCTCACGCCCGCCATGTGCGAGTTGATCACCACACGGCTGAGCGGATTGGTGGGCACATTCTTTTGCTGCTGCTGCGTCGGCGTCTGGTGGCGCATGCCCACCACCACGCCCGCCGGCAGCATCGAGTTCAGCAGCGGCTGACCGGCCTGGGAAAAACACACACATTATTATTAATCAATCGAACGATCTTTACTCGGTTATCTGGTCATAGACATCATCTATTTGGGCAGAGGAAGCATTTAGATGGGTTGGCTGGGGATTTACTAAGTCTAAGCCTACAGCATGCAGCGGTCCCCGTGGGATTATCGTTCGTCAGAGGCACCCAGTTTACGGAACACATATTATATATAGTGGGTTTTATGTGTCGTTCTAAGGTGTGCGTTTCTGCTAGTTGTTCTACATGAAGCGAGTATTGTAAGCAAAAGAATTAATAAAAAAAAAACATAATGGCAGGGATCTTAGCGTATAATGTAAGTAGAATAGAGTTATGTGCCTGGACTTTGGGTTTGGGAAATAACTGGATTGAGGGGGTATTTCCAAAGGATCCCATTTAGGGCAATACGAATTGAGGAAAAGTAAGGCAAGCTTTGAAGGAATTGAGTTGACCAGAAATCTGGGAAATGAACTAGTAAACATAGAAAGTATTGGAACCTTAGGGACCTTAAATGTTTGAACACCGGAATAGTTGCAAAAAAAGCCACAATAAGTATTAAGGTAATTCAGAAAGCAATGAAATAATGACTTGATTGGAAAATTCTCGAAAACATTGACTCATAATCTCCTAATATAAGATAATATATAAGGAGGAGGGTGCAAGTCCAGTTTAAAGAAAGAAATTAGCCTGGATAATCACATAAGTATGTGTTTTCGAAGGGATGTGGAAGAAACTTGATTCTTGCCTGTTGAGGTAAGGTTTTTCGGATTGGATACACTACAGAAGAAAGCTATAGATGGAATGCATTAAGAACGACAATGAAATAATACCAAGCGTGTGTGTTGTGTGTGTGTGTGTGTGAACTACAATCCGACTCGAAAGGAGGGAGGAGCAGGAGGGAGAGATTTGGACGAGTGATACGGCCGACTTGCGATCGCCTAGCGCCCGAAGTGGGTGGGTTTTAGCTTTAATATGGATACCTGATTGATGGTCTTGGTCATGGTTACGATTCCTGCTGGTGCACTTGAGACTAGACCCGCCGGCAGGGTGACAGCATGGTGGTTGGATTTAATAACTAGGGTTTGAGTTTGGGTGGCACCTACGGATTGCGTCTGCTGCTGCGCCTGCTGCTGCTGCACTTGGTGCACCTGGGTCAGTCCCGGATGGTGCTGACCCCCAATCCCCGCCTGGATGGTCTTGATGGTGGTCGTGTTCGGCAGCTGGGCCGTCGAGATGACGGCGCCGGGATTGCCGGCTATGTTGATGGTTCCATTGGGCAGCGGCTGGCTGGTGAACGTGATGCGGTTACCGGCAGCTGTCTGGCTGGTGTTCATCGTGCTGACGAGTGTGTGTGTGTGCGGGGGCGTTGGGCGGTGTGTGTGAGTGTAGGTGTGTCTGCTTGGAAAGCTCGATGAACTCGCGTTCTGTGTAATAGGTCCTGGCCGATCAACTGCTGGCGCACATCCTGTGGTGGCGATTCACACGAGACACGAATTGTTGCATGCTGCGCGCTCCAGAAGCGAACTGCAAGGTAAGGGGGAGGCACTTTAGTATTTATACGCGTCGGGCGACGAAGGAGGAGGACAGGTAAGCTGCGGCTGCGGCTGCGACCGACGACTGCTGCAGCTGCTACCCGTCCCGGCTACCTGGCGGTCATAAACCAGGAACCGAACCGAAACGCGGACAAGCAGATGGCTAGAGACGTGGGAGGAGCACCACCAGCACGACACAGACGTAAAGACGCACGCACGCACACTGCTGGTAGGTAATAAGGCAACTGCATTCACCTTGGCCAGAAAAACCCGAGGAACGGACGCGGGTGCTCCGATGACTTATTCACGCGGCTGCGGCTGCTGCTGCGCTGGCTCCCTTGCACTTTTCTCCTTTCTCCTGGCGCTCGCCTCTCACCAGCACCTCCGGTTCCCTCCTTCCTCCCGTCCGTCCGTCCCGTCGCGTGTGTTATCTGGCGTTGCGTTTTTCGATGCGCTGCTGGCTGCCTTTTGTTTTTCTGCCTTCTGAGTTCTTTCCACTTTCTCGATCGGCGGTGGCGCTGGGGGTTTCCTTCGCACACACACACGCGCGCGCTCGCACGGACAGATTGTTGAGCACTGGAAGAATGCTTTATTTTGATTATTTTGATGTACAAAAAATTTGGCAGCGACAGTGCGAGAACGCCGCCATTTTCACGAATGCGCGTGCAAAGCGAAAATCGAGGGGCCGGCGTTGCCAGAAGGCTGCAAAAAACCACGAAACGCACGATCTGGCAACGCAGCACGTTTATGCGGGAGAAATTGCGATGTTTTCGAAAGGAGTTTGCACCAATTTAAACTGTGGCCAAAACAAATTTTAATTTCTTTTAACAAATAATATACATTTAATCCAATTAACTCCACACATGAGACGGAGCACAGGCAACGACCACCGCGCGCCCCCATTCCAGTGTTTACATGGCCGCAGTGGCAATATGGAGCATCGTGTGCCAGTTCAGCAGCCGTAGTATTAGTAATTTCTACTTTTGCGGGCAGCGGGTGGTGGCATGTACCCGTGTCCGTGTGTGTGTGTATCAGTATCAGTTTTGTACAGCCTGCAGCAGTCGGTGGCAGTTTTGCGGCCGTGCGGCCAATGCACTCACTTCAATTCATTTTGCGTTCGAACTCGGTGCACTGGAGCGCATTTTTAACGATTTTCCGTTGCGTTTTGCTGGCGATTTAGCCGAAAACCGAGTAAATAATATAATGCTTGCGAGCAGTGTTGCCAACTGGTCGTAAAAAAAGCTACATTGTGATGGTAGCTAAAAAAACCCAGAGTTATAAAACGATAGTTTTGGGGTGTTCTGTATATGGGGTGTTCCCCTATATATCGGCTATATTTTCAGTCATTTAGTTTTTTAGCCGTATAGGTAGCACCCAATACATTATTTTATTTTATTTAAAAAAAAACTTGTAGCTCTTGGTTAGGACAATATTCCGTACCAAGATTGATTTTGGGCAATATTTTGTTTTCAAGATAATCACAAAAAACTAAGGTATACATATGCGCCAATTTTGTCCGTCATATTTTTTTATTAAATGATTTTAAATCTTTTTTTATTCTCAACTTTAGTCACATCTAAAAAAAACATCGGAAAAAAAGTAAAATATAATTAGGTGTATTTAATTTAAATGAAAATTAATTGTTCTTGCTGCGGCTTTTATTTATCTACATAAACAAAATATTATATTCTTTTTACATAATCAAATAAAAATGTTTAAAAATATTTTAGTTTTTAACTTTTTGACTGCAGTTGACCTTCCTGGAGAATTGTCCATATATCGATGATTGATATTTTTTTATTTAAAGTTTTTTTAAATCCCCAATATAATTCTTATTATGTGGCTATTATATATTATATTATTATATTATTATATAGCATCGAAACCAGAAACCAAACAAAACAAATCATAATCAAATTTGACCTTTTTAATTTGCTGTTTAATTTAACTAATTAACTATATGTAAAATGAATGTAGGAAAACTTATGTCGACCTGAAAATTTAAAGTTACTAATCTAGTATTTTATTTGCCTTTTTATTAACTATTTTTGTTATATTATATATTAAATTATTTGTTTACTAATTTTCTTTGGAAAACAAGCTATATTTATGGCACACTACGAAATTAATTGTTATTTATTTAAGCTTAAAAGCTTAAAATCTGCTTGTTTAATAATAATAAGCTTATATACAATATGTATGTACTAAACAATATAACAATGTACTAAATATACCATTCCAATAACATCATTCAAATATATCAAACATATACCATTAAAATACCTTAATATTTTTAAATTGACGTGATGGGTTTGAGCTATTTTCTAGCCAGACCCGGCGACAATTTATATCGATTATTACCGATACAATCGATATGCAAAGCAATCGATAGGTTAATCAATCGATTGCCTCTTCCCGAGTAATCGATACCGCCATCGATGCTATTATCGAATACTTTGGCCTACCGGCGACGACGATTTTTTCAGCAAGCCAAGCAAATTCAGGTAATTAAAATTACAATAACGTGCTCGAAAGTGTGGAAAAAGAGCCGCTCCGAAAGGGTTCCTCGCCGGTGCGCGCTTGCATGTCCGCTACACACGCGAAAAGTGCGTCTGAAGTTGCACGGAAAAATCAATAGAGCCGTAAGCAGAAAACGAAGAAAAAATGGAGGGGGCTGCTCCGTCTCCTTGCCTTTGATTTCCTTGTGCTCCGGTCGGCGGCGCAGCTCCTCTTCTTTGACATGACGTGACTAAGTCCACTTTGCCTTTACAGCTATAAGCAGGCTATTACCAAGAAAGCACATATAAATTCCTGAATAAATCCGCATAAATATTGACAGCCGGATAGCGAATGTAAGTAGCACACATCACATTTGGAGTAGCATGGCGGTGGTGGCCGCGAGGGGAATGGGAAGGGGTTCATCACCGCAAACAGATTGGCAACAAATTCGATTTCCGTAATTGCAGCTACGACAATGGCGAACAACAACTACGCCGGGTTCAACTACGGCGGCACCCAGTACAACACGGGCCAGGTCTCGTACCCGGCGGTAACAAACGCCACCTACGCGAACGCGGCGGCCTATCAAAACGCTGCTGTGGCTGCCGGCCAGGGTGGCTATGCAGCGGCCGGGGGTCCTGGCGGTGGCGCTGGCGCCTCCTCCGGGCCAGGGGCTGGCGGTTACGGTGGCTACGGCGGCGGAGGCGGCGACTACCGCAACGCCATTCAGTCGTACGACGCCACCAAGACATTCTACCAGCAGTCGCCGGCCAGCTACAACGCCCCGGGCTCGGCAGCCGCAGTCAGCAAGACCCACTACTCGGCCCCGCCCGTCAAGAATCCGGTTAAGGGTAAGATGGACAAGTCCAACGGCGGCCCGAAGGCCCCGAACTCGGCTGCCTCGGGTGGCAACAACTACGGCTACGACACCGCCCTGTACAACGCTGCCAGTATGTACGTGGCCCAGCAGCACCAGGGCGGACCGCAGAAGCCGAACGGAGGACCCAATAGCTGGTATCAGCGCAAGATGGGACCCACCATTCCGGGTGCGCCCGCTCTGCGCGGCATGCGGCCCAAGGCGCCGCCACGCCCCCAGCAGCTGCACTACTGCGAGGTGTGCAAGATCTCGTGCGCCGGACCGCAGACCTACCGAGAGCATCTGGAGGGGCAGAAGCACAAGAAGCGCGAGGCCTCGCTCAAGATGTCGGCCAGTGCCACCAGCACCACCCAAAACCGGGGCAACAACTACCACTGCGAGCTGTGCGACGTGACCTGCACGGGCACGGATGCCTATGCCGCTCATGTTCGCGGCGCCAAGCACCAGAAGGTAGTGAAGCTGCACCAGAAGCTGGGCAAACCCATTCCCTCGGAGGAGCCAAAGAAAATGGGCAAGATTAACTTTGTGCCTGCCGCTGCCGGGGCGGTCGCAACTGGTGCAACCGGAGTTGCTGCTGCTGCTGCCACCAAGACTGAGGGCGGTGCCGCCAACGAGGACAACTCACCAGGAGACGACCTCGACGACAATCTGGATGATCCGCTGTGTGAGAACACGGACAACATCAAGCCGGTGGGCGGCGAGTATATCGAAGAGGTCAAGGACGAGGAGGGTAAGATCCTCAGCTTCAACTGCAAGCTCTGTGACTGCAAGTTCAACGACCCCAATGCCAAAGAGATGCACATGAAGGGGCGCCGACACCGCTTGCAGTACAAGCGCAAGGTGCAACCCGATCTGGTTGTTGATTTCAAGCCAACGCCTCGCCAGCGTCGCTTGGCCGAGGCCCGTGCCCAGCGGGCAATGATGTCCGGCCATCGCGGTGGCGAGGACCACGAGGGCGGCAACTACTGGGAAGAGCAGCGCAATCGTCAGTACAACGAGGAGTATGACTACAACAACTGGATGTCGCGCAGCTTTGGAGGTGAGTCCGCACTAGATAAGGCTTGTGTAAATGAATTAATTACAAAATCAGTTGCAAGTCTACGGAATACTGATATCTGTGTTGTAGAAGGTGACTTAATAGTTACCAACGCCCCTCACCCTTTGGTATTTTCACTTATGTAATATTGTTATAATGTAATCTTTGATTTAGCTTCTGTTGCAACGGATTGATTGAGCATTCCTCATGTAAATTTGTTTATTAATTGGTTAATTACTTCCTTTAGTTACATTAGAACAGGATAAAACAAGTCTTTGGCTTGTAAAAGCCTTGACCAAAGCCTTGGTTTTATTTTAAGGCAATATGATTTCTAAATTGGGATCAAGGCCAATTATTCCCATCATAAAAGTATATATTTGTAAAACTCATTTTTGTAATATTTATTTTTGCAGGCGCCCAGCGCTTTGGACGCATGGGCAATGGACCGCCGCCGCACTTTGGCATGATGCCCGGTGGCAATGTCCGCCGCCCCGAGAGCACCGACGATCGCCACGCCATTGCGCGTCACGCCGAGATCTATCCCAAGGAGGAGGAGCTGCAGACCATCCAGCGCATTGTCTCGCACACTGAGCGTGCCCTCAAACTGGTCTCGGACGCCCTGGCCGAGCAACCGAACGAAGCGGGTACTGCGCCCAAGAAGGAGAAGGCCGACAAGCCGTCTGAGAAGGATGGACGCGACAACCAGATCTTTTCGTTCCACAAGGATGCCGATAATGGTGGCAATGTTGTGCGCGTCTTGAAGGGAGTGATGCGCGTTGGCTACCTGGCCAAGGGCCTGCTCCTCCACGGCGACAATGCTGTCGAGCTGGTCGTGCTCTGTGCTGAGAAGCCGACGGCCGGTCTGCTGCAGCGTGTGGCGAACGTGCTGCCCGACAAACTCAAGGAGGTGGCAGGTAAGTGTAGTCTTTGCGCTCAGCAATCCAGCAATTGTTAAACAACATTTCGGTTGTCCTATTTCGAGAGGAACAGAAAACAGAAAACAAAACTTTTTCCAGAGAAATGGCTTGAGTGACAAATTCGGCAAAAAGCCAACCAACTGAATTAAGAAACGAAAGAAAAAAGAAAAAAGATACGTACTTAGCTTGGCCAATTTCACACTGTGGCTTGCAGCTGGCAGGTGAATTTGGCCAACTGGAAGAGCGGCTTGAACTAGTTAAAAGTAACGAAAAATAACGAAAACACATTTCGGAGAGCTTAAGATGCCAATGGCAGTGGATCCGTTCGCAATTCGCAATTCATTACACAATCACGTTCGACGGGCAATTTGTGTGGAAAAAGTCAGCAAAAAAATAAGTAAATTAAGTTAAATTGTACTTAGGACAACTACAACTGTTGAGCCCTGTTGTTGGGTGGACCATTGAGATTGGCACGCGCGCCAAACCGCGCCCAACGCCCCCCAGCCAACATAGCCAAACACTAATAGCGTATAAAAACGTAACGTATTTGCCGTTTTCAGCTTCTCTCTCTGCAGGATAAGTTTCGAGCCTCGAGCCTTAGCCTAGAAGCTCGCCGCGAGAGTGTCTAGAGTCTAGAGTGTGTCGTTCAGTCGTTAGCCGTGTCTGTAGCTAGCTGTAGCTCAGCCCTCAGCCCCTACCAAGGTTGCTCGTTTGCTGCCTCCTCCCCGCTCGGCTGCTGCTGCTCTCCGCTCTTCTGCTCCACCTCCACTCCACATGCACCACCACCAGAAACGGATCTCGTCACGGTAACAAGCGGGCGGACGGACTCGGCCCAGCCTCCAGTCTCCAGTCCAAAGTGGTGTGGTCTCTCGTGGCCTTGATGAACAATCAAACTTAACCAACTGCAATTCGTTCGAAACCAAAGGAATATATTTATACAAAGTTTAGCGCTCGTTTGCTTTTGCCTCGCTGTTCTCTTCGATCCTTTCGATTCCGTCTCGACTTCGGATGAAACTTTGTGTAAATAAAGTCCTTTGTTATGGCCAAGAAGTTGAACAAAACACAACCACACGCCAAGAAGCAATGCGATTGATCCACACACAGACTTTTGGGATTATTATTGCAAAATGCTCGAAACTGCGCCGCCTCATCTCTTACTCGAAACCCAAATTGCAAGCAAATATATCTATACTCTCTCTAATGTGTCGTATACATATATATGTGTCCAAGCGGCCGAGTTGTGTGTATCAAGCTTGATTGTCAATCGAAAACAAATAAGAAGTAAAGTCATAGAAAAAATTGCGAGCGAAATTTGAGCGAAAGCTGACCACGGGATCGGTCGAAAAGGCAAGACAATGAATGGCCCACGTCTCCCGCAAGCAACCCATAAATTTCGTTCAATGTTTTTGCAAGTAAACTAACCAAACCAAGAAATATAATCAAGAATCTATAATAATTTCGTTCAATTTCGAATAATCAAAAGTAAACCAAAGTCCAAATTCAGTAACTCGGTTCGCTTTCGCTCTGAATGGAATTGCAACGAGTCTCGCTAACTCCCTCCAACGAGTGTCCCGCCTCTCGTTGAGCTTGCAATTCCCTTTACGAGTCCCGACCGACCGATCGAACGAACGAACGAACGAACGGACGGAGAGAGATCCCGATCCCAGCACGCAACGATGAGCCTCGTCTCCTGTTTGCTGGGAACCGAGGAGCGGATACGTGGATCGTGGGAAGAAACAAACATTAGCCGTGCCAAGTCCATTTGAACCAAATGTTTGCCAATCACTATATTGCATTTTTTTCGGGCCCACACTGGAATTTTTGCTTCACTCACAATGTTTGTCTCTTTTGCCAAGTCGAATCGAATCGAATCTAGAGTCTTTCAATGTTTGTCACGACTCCAGCCCCCCTTCGAAGACGCCGCCTTTGACATGTGCCTCCTTTGCTCTGTTCTCTCGATTCCAGGCGACATGCAGGTCAACTACCGCGTGGAGGTCGCTGCCGACGATGCCGCCGTAATTGTACTGGACGAGGCTGTTTCCGTGAAGATAACCCTCACATCTCCCCTGCTGCGAGACTCCAGTCCCGGCGACGTTTCGGCCAACGACGATGGCGAGGGTGATGAAGCCAACTTGGCCCGTGAGCCGTGCCTGCGTGTAAGTAACCTCTTTGTACCCGCACGAAACCAAGAACTAAGCCAAGTTTTGCAGGCCTTAGCTGACTTGCGTCACGCAAAGTGGTTCCAGGCCCGTGCCACTGGCCTGCAGTCGTGCGTCATGGTCATTCGCATCCTCAGGGATCTGTGCCAGCGCGTTGCCTCCTGGCAGGCGCTTCCCCAGTGGTCGCTGGAACTGCTCGTGGAGAAGGTGATCTCATCGGCTGGCTTCCCCATCTCACCCGGCGACTGTATGCGCCGCATTATGGAGGCCCTGTCCTCGGGCTTTTTGATCAACGGCCCGGGCCTGCTGGATCCGTGCGAGAAGGACCCGACCGACGCTTTGGTGGAGTTGACCAAACAGGAACGCGAGGATCTCACGGTGTCGGCCCAGCTGTTCCTGCGCTACATTGCCTTCCGTCAGATTTACAAGGTGCTCGGCATGGAACAGCTGCCGGCCATGAAGTTTCCCATGCGTCCGTGGCGCATCAATCGCAAGCGGCGCCGTTCATCCGGCAAGGCGGGCGGTGCTCCTGGCGGCGAGGCCGAGTGCAACGACATGGACGACACCACCGGCTCCGACGAGAAGGTGGCCAAGAAGGACGCCGTGGCCGGGGGTAGTGCCGGAAGCGCCTAAAGCCTAGGCCCGTCGAAGGAAATAGTTTATACATATACACGTAGTTGGCTATACTAATATTACAATTTCTCTCAAGATTAACTATAACTAACTCGTATATCTCTACACGAGAGTATTCAATACCAATTGCGGCTCATCATTTCGTGGGCGTGGGAGCTATGCATGTCCAACATGTTGCCCGCGATTGGCACTTAGAAGAAGCCCCCCTATAAACCTATACACTCTTTACTTACCATATTTAATGGATCGATCATTACAACTTGTATTTTTTCTAGGATTAGAAGGCAATGTATTCCAATTCCGAGGTGAACACATTGGTCCTCGCGTTTCACACACCCACACACATATAAACATGTAAAAGAGCGAAACAGATTTTAATAAAACTTAAAGAACAACTATGAAGATGTGTTTTGATTAATTACGAGTTTTTCAAGGGATTTGTATAGACACATGCATACATTTGATGTTACTATGTGTGAGTGAAGTCTCTTGACGAGTGCGTGCGGTTGATTAAAATAATATCAAAGTGTCTACTTATTTTATCTTGTTGCTCTTCGGGATTGTATTGTATTTGTTTATAAAAACTATAATTATATATTCCCTTTACTTCTGGAAAAGTATTATATTATGGAACCTGCGGTATATCTACACATAATTGCTCCATTTTGAACTCTTGTTACTGAGCGACGATGCCACATTTTGTGCCGGACGTTTTGTGGATTTCGAAGCGTGGCCCTTGGATCTGTTATAGTTCATGGAGAGTCCGATTCCATCACTGAGGTTCTCTGTAAGTTCTGCTACCTGTGGCACAGGAATGGATTCATCCACATAGTTTGCCCACTTATTTTTGGTTTTCTTTGGCGGCGGCTGCAGAATGTTTTCCTGGCCCGCCTCAACTGTGGAATCCTCCTGATCCAGCAGCTGCTCCTGTGCGGTTAAGAACAAGTCTTTCTCAATTTCTTCCTCCTGTTTCCCACGCTCCAGGTTCATTTGCTGCACCTTGGCCCGGCACTCTGGTCCTGATCCTCGAAAGAACTCCTTAAGCAAATTCTGCTTTTGGCGGCATATTTTGCATTCCCACTTGTTGGCTTTCTTCACCAAGTCCACCTAAAAGGAAAACGTTTTATTGAGGGTTTGGATTTAATTGATATATTTTGATAAGAACCTGGTACATATTGCATTGGATGCATTGTAAAACACGAATTTGCTGGGACATATGAAAAAAGATTTAAATTGAGTGGGAAAAATAAATAAATATGTGTGTTAGTGAGACCGTGCCTCGTTCGGTAAAATATACCCGAACTCTTTAAAAATTCTTATTTATTTCAGATAAAGCATTATTATCATTAATATATGGGAAAAGTCTTTAAATATTTGCATATGTAATAGGTTTACTTTAAATTTTGATATAAAACACAAATTAGTTATATTAATAATCAGATTAATAAATTCCAAGTATTAGCTTTAGGGAACCACTAGTTCCAACCTTGAACTGGTCTCGTGAATCAGTCGGCGTTTTCAAGGCCTCGCCCATCCCTGGTGCAAAATATAAACAAACTTCGCAGCGTTTAATCGTAGAAGCGGCGCTGTCATTGCGATTGGCGCTTTCTAAATATGCGTTTGGTAAGTCATCCAGGTCCACATCTATATAAGCCGCTTTATCAGCGGAAGTGACTTGACTCTCTGCATTGCAGTATTGCCTCAGCGGGGACTTGGCCAAGCCATGTTACATCATTACATTCAAGGGCCTGAGGATTATGCTGGACTGCGGCCTGACGGAGCAGACGGTGCTGAACTTCCTGCCGCTGCCCTTCGTCCAGTCGCTGAAATGGTCCAACCTGCCCAACTTCATACCCAGCCGGGACCACGATCCACAGATGGACGGCGAGCTGAAGGAGTGCTGTGGCCGGGTGTTCGTGGACTCGACGCCGGAGTTTAATCTGCCGATGGACAAGATGCTCGACTTTAGCGAGGTGGACGTGATACTTATCTCGAATTATCTCAATATGCTGGCCTTGCCGTACATCACAGAGAACACGGGGTTCAAGGGCAAGGTCTATGCCACGGAGCCAACGCTGCAAATCGGGCGTTTCTTCCTCGAGGAGCTCGTCGACTACATCGAGGTGTCGCCCAAGGCCTGCACGGCGCGCCTGTGGAAGGAGAAGCTGCATCTGCTGCCCAGCCCGCTGAGCGAAGCGTTTCGGGCGAAGAAATGGCGCACCATCTTCAGCCTCAAGGATGTCCAGGGCAGCCTCTCGAAGGTGACCATTATGGGCTACGACGAGAAGCTGGATATTCTGGGCGCCTTCATTGCCACTCCCGTTAGCTCTGGCTACTGCCTGGGCTCCAGCAACTGGGTGCTGAGCACGGCCCACGAGAAGATATGCTACGTGAGCGGCTCGTCCACGCTGACCACGCATCCGCGGCCCATCAATCAGTCGGCGCTGAAACACGCCGACGTCCTCATCATGACGGGGCTGACGCAGGCGCCTACAGTGAATCCGGACACCAAGCTGGGCGAGCTCTGCATGAACGTGGCCCTGACGATCCGGAACAACGGATCCGCTCTGATTCCCTGCTATCCCTCCGGCGTGGTCTACGATCTGTTCGAGTGCCTAACCCAGAATCTGGAGAACGCCGGGCTCAACAATGTGCCCATGTTCTTCATCTCCCCGGTGGCGGACAGCTCCTTGGCCTACTCGAACATCCTGGCCGAGTGGCTCAGTTCGGCCAAGCAGAACAAGGTGTATCTGCCGGACGATCCCTTCCCGCATGCCTTCTACCTGCGCAACAACAAGTTGAAGCACTATAACCATGTCTTCTCCGAGGGATTTAGCAAGGACTTTCGGCAGGTGAGGATTACTCGAGGTACTCAAGGTTGATCCAGCGCAGTTATACGTCCCATTTACTCACAGCCCTGCGTGGTCTTCTGCGGCCACCCGAGCCTGCGCTTCGGCGACGCCGTGCACTTCATCGAGATGTGGGGCAACAATCCCAACAACTCGATCATATTCACGGAGCCGGACTTTCCGTATCTGCAGGTACTGGCGCCGTTCCAGCCGCTGGCCATGAAGGCCTTCTACTGTCCCATCGACACCTCGCTGAACTACCAGCAGGCCAACAAGCTAATCAAGGAGCTGAAGCCGAATGTCCTGGTCATTCCCGAGGCCTACACCAAGCCGCATCCCTCGGCGCCGAATCTGTTCATAGAGCAGCCGGACAAGAAGATAATCACGTTCAAGTGCGGCGAGATTATACGGTTGCCGCTGAAGCGGAAGCTGGATCGCATCTACATAACCTCGGAGCTGGCCCAGAAGATATCGCCACGCGAGGTGGCCGCCGGCGTGACCTTCTCCACGTTGACGGGCGTCCTGCAGGTGAAGGACAAGGTGCACTGCATCCAGCCGTGTGCGGACAGCATTCAGGATCATGCCAGCTCGAGTGCCGCCCCCACCAAGGAGGATGTGCTAAAGAACGTGAAGTACGAGTACGGCAGCATCGATGTGGAGGCTGTGATGAAGCGACTGGCGCAGGATGGCTTCTCCAACATCAAGTTGGATCGCACAGGCGGCGCTCTCACCCTGAATCTGGTTGCCGAGGACACCGTGATCAAGTTCGAGGACAACGAGACGCACATCATCTGCGGCGGCAAGCCCACAACGCGACTCAAGCTGCGGGACACCATCATGAAGTGCTTACAGAGTTTCTAAAAACATAAAGTTATATATTCCTTAGACCTAAAAAACAACAATAGTGTGATTTATCCGGTTAGTTCTTGACTTCCATCACCGCAGCGCATCGCTGGCAGGTCTCCTGGTCGTCGTCATTCAGACTAAAGCGACGACAACGCGGGCAGAGCGAGGTCTGGACTGCAGACGTAGTCAGGTTTATATCTCTATTATCAGACTTTATGAGCCTAACAGAGCCCACTTGCAGTATCTCGCACAACTCGGAATTACTCAAGGGTTCACCCAGAGCGGGATGAAGCGCCTGCAGCAGTTCCAGCTGGCTTCCTTTGATCGTTACAGCCAGGTGCCAGGTGTTGACCTCTCCAGCCTGTTGGTTTATGAGACGTTTAACGTCAAGCGCTGCGTTCACAACCTCCTGGGCTTTTCCGTCCTCCCATTCTTTGTTTGCCCGGACCCTCTGCTCGTGAAAAGCCCCGCCAGTGGCATCGTAGTAGCTCCAGCTTTCCTCCACCAAAAAGGGAACAATGGGCCACAAACTCTTGCACAATTGCCGGTAGCACTGGCTGAGGGTCTGGCGAATGGCAAGTAGCTCCTGATCAGTGCCACAGTAGAGGCGATCCTTGATCAGATGCACATAGACCGAGGACACCTGGTTGGCCACGAAGTTTTGAATGCAGGCCACCACGCGATTGTACTCATAGGCATTGTATAGCCTGGCCACCTGAAGGAATGAACATTAATTGGGGAATGTGGATAGCTAATGACCCACCTCTGCTTCGAACTCAACCAACTGGCTCAGCAAATATCTATTCAGATAGCTCTTGTCGGGAAGTGGTAGCTGCTCCCCCTGGCTTGCTTGCTGCTCTCCAATCACACCCTTCAGGTAACGCAGGGTGCCGCGCACCTTGCTCAGATTCTCGGCCGCCTGCTGCAGCAGCTTCTCGCTCACCGTAATCGACATGTGCTGGGTGCCATGGGAGGCCACCCACCAGCGCAGAGCATCCGTGCCATACTTCTTGGTAATCTGCTTCGGTGAGATGACATTTCCCAGGGACTTGGACATCTTGTGGCCCTTCTCGTCCACCGTGAAGCCGTGCACAAAGAGCGCCCTTTGAGTGGATGAGTTTTAATGAATTAGCTTTACCGATAAGGGTTTCTATAAGCTCACTTGTAGGGCGCACAGCCTCGAGCAGCTATGCTCATGAGCAGGGAGGACTGAAACCAGCCGGTGAATTGGTCATATCCCTCCAGGTACAGATCGGCCACTCGGTCGCTCTTCAGCACTGCCGACCAGGTGCTGCCAGAGTCGAACCAGATGTCCAGTATGTCACTGCCCTTGACCAGATCTTTGGTGTCATAGCCAAGTTCCGCGGCAATGCGAGCAGGTACCAGTTCCTCTATCGGCTTGGCCCACCAAAAGTCCATGGAACCCTCTTGGCGCAACATCCGGCAGAGGTGCTCTATTAGCGCGGGAGATATGACCACTTTGCCACTCTCGCGGCCGTACAGAACGGGTATGGGAACACCCCACGCCCGCTGCCGGGAGATGCACCAGTAGGGTCGCTTCTGCAGCTGCGTGAGCAATGCCCTCTTGCTGGCCTCGGCATTCGCCCGGGGATAGATCTCCACCCTCTCCAATGCCTCGGCAGCTGGTGTCTTCAGTTTCTCCGTGTTGATAAACCACTGCTCGCTGGCCCTGATGATCACCGGCTGCTTGGTGCGCCAGTCTATGGGATACGAGTGCTCCAGCTTGGCGGAGTGAACCACGTCCCTTGCTATGTGCTGCAGGACTAAGGGATTTCCCTGATCCAGCACTGACTGGCCGCGCAGAAAACTGGGAGCCTCTTTGGTGTAAATACCCTCCTCGTTCACCAGGCATTTCACGGGAATTTTCCTGGCCAGACTCACCAAGAAATCCTCGGGCCCGTGGGCAGGTGCCGTGTGAACCAATCCCGTACCCTTGCTATCCTGCACGTGACTGGCGTTGAAGAAGGGTAACTCGGACTGCTCCTCGTCTATGGGATGCTTGTAAGTGAGCTTGCCCAGAGAGCTTCCGCTTAACGTCTGAATCACCTCGCATTTGAGCTGCGTGCTGGCCTCAAAGTCTGCCAAGAGAGCAGCGGCCATGAGGTAGAGCTCGTCTGGGCTGTGCTCTTGGAGCCTGACCAACACGTACTCCAGGGAGTCGTTGTAGCAGATGGCCTGATTGCTTGGCAGTGTCCAAGGCGTTGTGGTCCACACGAGCGCATATATTCGCTTATTAGCTTCTACACTCAGTCCGTTTGGGTTGAGGGCAAATCTAACGTAGACCGAGGGACTTGTGTGATTGGGGTCGTACTCCAGCTCCGCCTCCGCCAGTGCTGTTCTACGGGAAGACACCTTTAAATAAGTACACCTTTAACCCGCCAAAGATGTCACAGAGGCTACCTGGATGATGGAGACCAATAGACCGGCTTCAGATCCCGGTAGACCAGCCCCCTTTCATAGAGATCGTAGAACATCTGCAGCTGGTTGACTATAAACTCCGGCTGGAAGGTCATGTAGATATCGTCCTTTTGCCAGTTGGCCAGTATTCCCCAGCTGCTGAATTCCTTCTTCTGCGACTGAATCGCCTCCAAGGCAAAGGCACGTGCTGCAAGAGGCATTATTGTATGATTTCAAGCAGCCAGTCGAGAAACAAACTCACACTTCTGGCGGATTTCCAGGGCATTCTGTCCCGGAGCGGCACTCGTGGCCTTCAGCTCGATGGGCAGGCCGTGACAGTCCCAGCCGGGAATGTAGTTGACCTGCTGGCCATGGACCACTCGTTGTCGCAACGTCACATCCTTGAGGATCTTGTTGACGGCGTGGCCCATGTGCAGTTGGCCATTGGCGTAGGGCGGTCCGTCGTGCAGCACAAAGGTGGGCTGCCTCTTCTCCGCCAGGGCCTGCTCCTGCTCCTGGTACTCATAGGACACAGCAATCTTCCTCTACAATACAGAAACTATCTAAATTCCGCATTTCTGAGCTGCGAGCCACCAAAAACATGCCTCCAAGACCAGACGTTCCTGTTCCTCCCGTTTGGCCGCTGTCAGTCGGTTGGGAAACCTCGTCCTCGGCAGGTTAATGGTGTCTGTGTATTTCTTGGCATCTTTTTTAGCAGCTTTCACACAATATAAGCGATTTCCAATTCGAAAATTGAAAATACGAAACATTTTGTAACCGAAAACAAATTAGATTTGTGCAGTGTGCCCATCAGGTCCATCACGGCAGCTGGTCACACCTGAATTGCCAAAACGTAATTGATGGTGCTGCCAACTGCTCTTGCCGGCACTGAATATGTGGAACGTAAGTTGGGAAGAATTTGAAGAAAACGTTGAAGAAACCATTAAAAATCCTTACATGTTGTATTTCCTCGAGTTTCTTTTTTTGTAAGTATTTTTTTTTAAAGAAGCCTTTCTTATTATTGTTCTTTATTTTATAAATGTTTACAACCTCTTGGCTAGACCAAAACAGTTCGTTTCTTTAAAATAACCATTCAATTGGAAATATTTTTAAGGAATGAAGAAATGAAAAGTATTGTAATCCAATTAGTAGTGTCAAGAAATATGTGACAACCCAGTAAATGAAATCTGCAACTCACCCATCTTCCCCATGAGTAGGCCTAGCTGTCATCAGTCGCTTGAAGCTGTCATCATTAGCAGGAATAATTTTCAGGCGAGACGACGTTTAAGGAGAAATAAAGAAAATTAAGTGAAAATGTTGATGACTTGGGGAAGATTGGCCACAGGTAAGCCAGCCACTCATGCTTTTATCCCGGCTTTACCTAATTAGTAGAGTCCATATCAGCATGTGCCAGAATCGGGGTCAAAATTGGCCATCCGATCGGGGGTCAAGGGCGAGGCCTGCAGCGCAGCCTGGCTCAGTCTCCCGTCCAGGTCCGTTCCCTTCATGCATCCTTGGTGCTGCGCGACGACAAAGATAAGGACAAGCCGAGCGATGAGTGCAAGCCCGAACCTGAGGAGGTCTGCAAAGAGGAAGTAAAGGAGAAGGATCCATGTGAGGATGAAAAGACGCCCGACGGCGGGGCCAAGAAGGTGGAGGGAAAGGGCGACGGAGCCAAGAAACTGGAGGGCAAGGGTCGTGAAGGCTCCATTCATGCTGTCATCGGTCCCGTCATCGATGTTTACTTCCCGGATGAAATTCCGGAGATTCTGAATGCCATGGAGGTGGTTGACGCTCCGATCGGACGCCTGGTGCTGGAGGTAAGGTCCTTTATTTTTATTCAATCTGTCCAAATATTTAACTAATGTTTTTAGATTTTATGAACACATTTGCACTATTTTCTACATTTTATATTAACCTTTTTATATAAAGGAATATTATTATATGTTTTATTTCTTCTTGTATTATTTCAACTTGTATTTTCGTTAAAGCAAACTTGAAGTTATATATACCCACTTTATTAATCAGAGATTAAACAATTAAATAACTTGAAACTGAATGCATGTCTGTCCCCGTTTAGGTCTTCCACCACCTGGGTAACAACGTGGTGCGCTGCGTGGCCATGGACTCCACGGAGGGGCTTCAGCGCGGCCAGAAGGTCATTGACACGGGCTACCCGATCCGAGTGCCAGTGGGCAACTCCGTCCTGGGACGCATCATCAACGTGGTGGGCGATCCCATCGATGACCGCGGTGAGATCAAGTCGGAGCAGTACTCCTTTATCCACAGCGAAGCCCCGGAGCTGGTCGACCTGACCGTCAAGCCGGAGATCCTGGTCACCGGCATCAAGGTGATCGACCTGCTGGCCCCCTACGTCAAGGGCGGCAAGATCGGTCTGTTCGGTGGCGCCGGAGTGGGCAAGACCGTGCTCATCATGGAGCTGATCAATAACATGGCCAAGTCCCACGGTGGCTACTCGGTGTTCGTGGGCGCAGGAGAGCGCACCCGCGAGGGCAACGATCTGTACCACGAGATGATCGAGACGAAGGTTATTTCCCTGGAGGACGACTCCTCGAAGGTGGTGCTGATCTTCGGCCAGATGAACGAGCCGCCCGGCGCACGGTCCCGCGTCGTGCTCACGGGACTGACCATTGCCGAGTACTACCGGGACATTGATGGCCAGGATGTGCTGCTCTTCATTGACAACATCTTCCGCTTCATCCAGGCAGGCTCAGAGGTGTCTGCTCTGCTTGGCCGCATCCCCTCGGCGGTGGGTTACCAGCCCACTCTGGGCACCGATATGGGCGGCATGCAGGAGCGGATCACCAGCACCCGCAATGGCTCCATCACCTCCGTTCAGGCTGTCTATGTGCCCGCTGACGATCTCAGCGACCCGGCGCCTACGGCCACATTCGCCCACTTGGATGCCACCACCGTGCTCTCGCGCCCCATCGCCGAGTTGGGCATCTACCCAGCGGTGGATCCCCTGGACTCCTCGTCGCGCATCCTCGATCCCGATATCGTGGGCGAGGAGCACTACAACGTGGCCAGAGCCGTGCAGAAGACCCTGCAGGCCTACAAGTCGCTGCAGGACATCATCGCCATCCTGGGCATGGACGAGTTGTCCGAGGATGACAAGCTGACGGTGGCCAGGGCCCGCAAGATGCAGCGCTTCCTCTCGCAGCCGTTCCAAGTAGCCGAGGTCTTCACCGGGCATCCCGGCAAGCTGGTGCCGGTGGAGAAGACGGTCGAAGGTTTCAAGCGGCTCCTGAACGGAGAGTACGACCACATACCAGAGATCGCCTTTTACATGGTGGGCGACGCCGAGGAGGTGTTGGTCAAGGCCAATCAACTAGCCTCCTCCATGCAACCGGATGCTAAGCAGCCGCCAAAGGGAAAGGAGGGAGAGACCAAAAAGGAGGGCAAGGAGGAAGGGGAGAAAGAGGAGGAGCCACCCAAAGGAGAGTCCAAAAAGGAGGAGGGCAAGAAGGACGAGCCACCTAAAGGAGAGGCCAAAAAAGAAGACAAGGAAGAGCCAAAGAAGGATAAGTGATTGGGAGAATGATACTCTCAAAATAACGGGAAATTATGAAATAAATGTATTAACTTTTAATGGTTGTTACCGTTGCTGTTGCATATTTGAAGAATACGTATAATAATTTCGAAATAATAAAAACATTTTGGGAACAAACACGTTTTTTTTTTGGCGGACAAATAAATAAAACCTGACGTTAATTCCCAAGGAACGTTAGATTCCCGCGGACGTCAACTTCCCGGGGACGTTAATTTCCCCGGGGACGTTAGCTCCCCGGGGACGTTAAGATCCCGGGGACGTTAATTTCCCAGGGACATTCATTTCCCAGGGACGTTAATTTCCCGGGGACGTTAAAATCCAGGGGACGTAATTCCCTGGGGACGTTAATTCCCCGGAGACCATAAAATCCCGGGGACGTTAATTACCCGGGGACGTTAAGATCCCGTCGACGTTAATTTCCCGGGTACTTTAATTCCCCGGAGACGTTAATTTCCCAGGGACGTTAATTTCCCGGGGGAGCTAATTCCCTGGGGGGATAATTTTTACACAGGGAGGTAATTCAACCAGGGGGAGATGATTCTTCCCGGGGGAGATTCTGATCAAGAATGCATATACTTTATGGGGTCGGAGATGAATCCTTTTGCCTGTTACATACATTCTCGGGTTGCACGAAGTTATAATACCCTTCTATCCTATGGGTACCGGAAGTACTTTACCGGATAATGGTAACACTGAACTTATATAATCTCATATAAATTTAACTCATATAAATTAAAAACGATGATACAACTTTCAGTATACAAGTTTTCAAAATGTATAAAATCCATAATTTGAATTTTTTCATTTCCTACACAGTGTTACTAATTATTGCAATATAAGGGGACTGTCAGGTTTAATTTACTTGTCCTCCAAAAATAAACGTGTTTGTTACCAAAATGTTTTTATTATTTCGAAATTATTATACGTATTCTTCAAATATGCAACAGCAACGGTAACAACCATTAAAAGTTAATACATTTATTTCATAATTTCCCGTTATTTTGAGAGTATCATTCTCCCAATCACTTATCCTTCTTTGGCTCTTCCTTGTCTTCTTTTTTGGCCTCTCCTTTAGGTGGCTCGTCCTTCTTGCCCTCCTCCTTTTTGGACTCTCCTTTGGGTGGCTCCTCCTCTTTCTCCCCTTCCTCCTTGCCCTCCTTTTTGGTCTCTCCCTCCTTTCCCTTTGGCGGCTGCTTAGCATCCGGTTGCATGGAGGAGGCTAGTTGATTGGCCTTGACCAACACCTCCTCGGCGTCGCCCACCATGTAAAAGGCGATCTCTGGTATGTGGTCGTACTCTCCGTTCAGGAGCCGCTTGAAACCTTCGACCGTCTTCTCCACCGGCACCAGCTTGCCGGGATGCCCGGTGAAGACCTCGGCTACTTGGAACGGCTGCGAGAGGAAGCGCTGCATCTTGCGGGCCCTGGCCACCGTCAGCTTGTCATCCTCGGACAACTCGTCCATGCCCAGGATGGCGATGATGTCCTGCAGCGACTTGTAGGCCTGCAGGGTCTTCTGCACGGCTCTGGCCACGTTGTAGTGCTCCTCGCCCACGATATCGGGATCGAGGATGCGCGACGAGGAGTCCAGGGGATCCACCGCTGGGTAGATGCCCAACTCGGCGATGGGGCGCGAGAGCACGGTGGTGGCATCCAAGTGGGCGAATGTGGCCGTAGGCGCCGGGTCGCTGAGATCGTCAGCGGGCACATAGACAGCCTGAACGGAGGTGATGGAGCCATTGCGGGTGCTGGTGATCCGCTCCTGCATGCCGCCCATATCGGTGCCCAGAGTGGGCTGGTAACCCACCGCCGAGGGGATGCGGCCAAGCAGAGCAGACACCTCTGAGCCTGCCTGGATGAAGCGGAAGATGTTGTCAATGAAGAGCAGCACATCCTGGCCATCAATGTCCCGGTAGTACTCGGCAATGGTCAGTCCCGTGAGCACGACGCGGGACCGTGCGCCGGGCGGCTCGTTCATCTGGCCGAAGATCAGCACCACCTTCGAGGAGTCGTCCTCCAGGGAAATAACCTTCGTCTCGATCATCTCGTGGTACAGATCGTTGCCCTCGCGGGTGCGCCTCTCCTGCGCCCACGAACACCGAGTAGCCACCGTGGGACTTGGCCATGTTATTGATCAGCTCCATGATGAGCACGGTCTTGCCCACTCCGGCGCCACCGAACAGACCGATCTTGCCGCCCTTGACGTAGGGGGCCAGCAGGTCGATCACCTTGATGCCGGTGACCAGGATCTCCGGCTTGACGGTCAGGTCGACCAGCTCCGGGGCTTCGCTGTGGATAAAGGAGTACTGCTCCGACTTGATCTCACCGCGGTCATCGATGGGATCGCCCACCACGTTGATGATGCGTCCCAGGACGGAGTTGCCCACTGGCACTCGGATCGGGTAGCCCGTGTCAATGACCTTCTGGCCGCGCTGAAGCCCCTCCGTGGAGTCCATGGCCACGCAGCGCACCACGTTGTTACCCAGGTGGTGGAAGACCTAAACGGGGACAGACATGCATTCAGTTTCAAGTTATTTAATTGTTTAATCTCTGATTAATAAAGTGGGTATATATAACTTCAAGTTTGCTTTAACGAAAATACAAGTTGAAATAATACAAGAAGAAATAAAACATATAATAATATTCCTTTATATAAAAAGGTTAATATAAAATGTAGAAAATAGTGCAAATGTGTTCATAAAATCTAAAAACATTAGTTAAATATTTGGACAGATTGAATAAAAATAAAGGACCTTACCTCCAGCACCAGGCGTCCGATCGGAGCGTCAACCACCTCCATGGCATTCAGAATCTCCGGAATTTCATCCGGGAAGTAAACATCGATGACGGGACCGATGACAGCATGAATGGAGCCTTCACGACCCTTGCCCTCCAGTTTCTTGGCTCCGTCGCCCTTTCCCTCCACCTTCTTGGCCCCGCCGTCGGGCGTCTTTTCATCCTCACATGGATCCTTCTCCTTTACTTCCTCTTTGCAGACCTCCTCAGGTTCGGGCTTGCACTCATCGCTCGGCTTGTCCTTATCTTTGTCGTCGCGCAGCACCAAGGATGCATGAAGGGAACGGACCTGGACGGGAGACTGAGCCAGGCTGCGCTGCAGGCCTCGCCCTTGACCCCCGATCGGATGGCCAATTTTGACCCCGATTCTGGCACATGCTGATATGGACTCTACTAATTAGGTAAAGCCGGGATAAAAGCATGAGTGGCTGGCTTACCTGTGGCCAATCTTCCCCAAGTCATCAACATTTTCACTTAATTTTCTTTATTTCTCCTTAAACGTCGTCTCGCCTGAAAATTATTCCTGCTAATGATGACAGCTTCAAGCGACTGATGACAGCTAGGCCTACTCATGGGGAAGATGGGTGAGTTGCAGATTTCACTTACTGGGTTGTCACCTATTTCTTGACACTGCTAATTGGTTCACAAATTGAAGGTTTTATTTAAGATTATTAATTTGGTATGTACTAAGGTATCAGAAGCCAAAGAAACAAAAAATCATGTCACCACGATTTTTATTTTATCAAATTTAAAATTAAAGAGTCAGTAAAATATTCTATGAGGAGGTATTCAATATAATTATATACATAAGTACTATACAAATATTTAATCCAAATACATGTTTACCATTTTATAAACAAGGGAAAAGGATCTTCAGATGGGTTCCATCTTAGCCAAGACCAAGGGTGGACTCTATCGGTTGCCATGGCCACCAAAAGTGAAGCGCCGAAACCAAAACACATTGGTAAACAGTGGAAAACTCACAAAATATGGACGTACTATCGCATTACAACTCGCCGGTGGTCGAATTTCCGGCTACTCATCCGCTGGAGAAGCAATATGCGCTGGTCGACAACTGCACAGGCACTGATCCGCCGCCTCCTAGCAAGGATGCCGCCAGCGGAACGCAGGAAAAGCTGGAAGTGGCCACCCAAACGGAGCAACGACGGGCAATCAGCAGCAAGGATGTCGAGTACGATGAGCGGGCTCTGGCCAAGTGGTTGCGCCAGATATGCCCAATGGTGGAGCGGGAACTCATGAATCCGACACCGCTGATGGAGGACCTGACGATGAGTCAGTGCCGCTTGGAGGAGGAGCTGCAAGTGTTTACCTACCAGAAACTGGCCATGGGAGGAGCGGAGAATTCCCAGGGCCTGGCCATCTGGCTGTGCGTGCACACCAACAATGCTCCTGTCCTGGTGACCACCACGGTGGCCCCTCACGACGACTGGTGCGAGCATGTGGACCAGCAACTGAAGCTCTTCGTTCCCGAAAGGATGTCGCATGGCAACTATGTGATTTTTACCGAAGCCAAGACCCTACCCCTGAAGTCCTGCCTGCAAAGTCTCTGTACGAATCCCTTCGACAAGAACATGTTCGCCGGCTCCACGATGGATGGCGAGCTCTTCGTCTGGCGGTATGAGCAGGCTAGAGGCGCTGGAGGTGATGGCAGCGTGGATATCAAGCAGATTCACAGTGTGTCCTCTGCGCAAGGAGCAGCCGTGGCTCTGGACTGGCCCCGGGAACACCTGCTGATGGCCTGCTATGCGAATGGAAGTGTCCGCCGGTGGGATCTAAGCAGGCAGATGTCTCTGGACTGGGAGTGAGTATGGAATGGTTGGAATTTCTAGTGTTTCCCCAATCGATGTATTCCGTTAGGTACTCCCTGCCCGCCTCGGTTACCTCGGAGCCCACCGCTTTGGTGGCCTTGGGACTGGATGATTTCGTGCTGGGCACCAACGATGGCGGCGTCTATCGGTGCTGGGGCACAGGGCGCCAAATCCAATTGATGCCGCTGAGGCAGCATCGATTCATGGTCTCCACGCTCATTCGCACCGAGATGGGCGGCAGCCAGTTCGTCCTCAGCTGCGATCTCAGCGGACAGGCCTACTACCACGACATGCGACTCACAGAAGAGGTGCTGCATCCTATACTTAACCCCGAACCCTGACCCTTACTTGTTTCCTTAATCCGTAGGATATGGCGCAGGTGATAGTGCAGATACCATTGCCCTTTAAGAACGTCATCGCCTGCAGCCGGGATGGCAACATCATCTACTGTCCCGCCAACGATGGAGCCCTCGACTATTACAGAGTGAGTGATGGGGCCCATGCCCATGTCAAGGGGGCATTGCGCGGCAAAGGCAGTATCATTCGGAGCAGCGACAATGGGTGAGTGGAGCACAGTTCAATGGGTATTATCTTTGAGCTAAGGTAAACCCTCTTTCAGCTGCTGGCTCATAACAGGCCTCTATGGCGACGAGTTCCAAATCTTCTACGTGGAACGCTAAGAAGTCACACTGTGGGTTTGAAATAATCGCTTATATTTGCATTGACTGCTTAATGTTAATGTGTACGGCTTCATCATCTTCTCTTAGAATTGCTATTTACATGAGTTTATTTAAAAATGTCTCCAGATCTCTAACAAATACCACATGTAGATATGGACTCTAAATATATTTTTTCTCTGTGTGGAATTTCGAACCAAAAAATGCCAGAAAAACTTAAAGCCATTTTGATAAATATTG
The DNA here is from genome assembly GCA_018153105.1 of Drosophila rufa. Classification (NCBI taxonomy): domain Eukaryota; kingdom Metazoa; phylum Arthropoda; class Insecta; order Diptera; family Drosophilidae; genus Drosophila; species Drosophila rufa. Next base: position 19,748,272 of record JAECXS010000085.1, read on the forward strand.
CGCGTAAAAAAAACGGGGGATATTCATTAAAACGTCTCCACATCATTCACAAAATAAAATTGTTCGCTACGTTGCCTAGTGTACACTCGTCATCATCATCGTGGGGTTCGTGGCGTAGTACATATAAAAATAATGTGTGTTTACAAAGACGTAATTACAGAATGGCGTTCGTTTTATAACCATTTGCCTAGCGTAATAAATAAATTATACAATTAACATTAACGAGATATATGCGATATATGTATAAATATATAATAGAACTGCACACACAATTTAGCTAAATCTCTGTCCTTTCACTCCGTTCACTCCACTGCACTCGCCGCCACTCGGTTCAACTTTTCACTTAAGCTTAGACTGCAATCTCTGCACTTTGCACATATCAAATATTGTTGGTTTTCGCGATAATAATAATAATAACTAGAAGCGGATTGGCTGATGATAAATTCAGTTGAAGAGCACCGTGTTGGGGTCTTCGTTATCCATCTGCTTCACATGCCGCAGCACATCCTTCTTGGTAATCACACCGAGCAGGCGACTGTAATGAAAATATTCAATTGCGGTTACTTGTTACTGGCTCCATCGAGGGTCCGTCACTCACCCGTTGTGTGTCACCAGGGTCTGGCGCAGTCCCAGCTTACGGAACATGTCCACCACCGTTTCCATTGGCGTTTGATCTGTGACAGTGATGGGCGCCATGTCCAGGATCTTCTTTAGCTTGAGGGGCTGGGGTCCCAGGTTCTGGGTGGGCTGAGTCGAGGTAAATAATACTATTGAGCTGCTGCTAATACCCTCGATGAGACGCTTGGCATTGCCTGAGAGTCAATAAAACGAGTTAAGTAAGGAATTTATAAAGCTTGAGGGGCAGTCAGACATACCTATGGCCAAGTTCAGGTCCCTGCGCAGCACAAAGCCCACCAGGTATTGATTCTCGCGGGACACCACCACCGGATAGCCATTGTGCTCCGTTTCCTTAAGCAGGTTCTCCACATCGTCCACCGTCATGGAGTCTTGGGTGATGACATTCAGGGTTTCATTGCGTCTAGAAAATAATATAGTTGCAAGTCTTACAGAGCTCATTTATACCCTTGAGCTACTCACTTTGGCTGCATGACATCCGCTGCCAGTGTCGTGTGCGCAAACTCCTCCTTGCTGTCGAGGAACGGATAACCATTGAGCGCAATGTGCGCATCGTAGATGCCCTGCCTGCCGAGAGCATCGCCCACCCACTTGGAGGCCATGGCAGCCGCCATCAGGGGCACAATATACCTCACGCCGCCCGTCAGCTCGAACATGATCACCACCAGCGACACAGTCATGCGTGTGACACCGCCCAAGACGGCAGCCGCACCCACCACTGCATACAGTCCGGGCGTTATGAGATTGCTGTCCGCGCACTCGCCGGTAAAGAACCAGATGTTCGGGTAACTGTAGGCAAACTGCTCCACGCCAATGCCCACGATGCGGCCCATGATGGCGCCCAAGAGGAGGGAGGGAATGAACAGACCCGCCGGCACTTTCATGCCAAACGTGAAGATGGTCAGCGCTAGCTTGAGGATAAAGGTCAGCATCAGCAGCCAAATGGAGCTGTAAACCCCGGGGCCGGGCTCTGTGACCTCAATGATGGTGTTGCCCATCGTTATGTTCATGCGCTTGTACTCGCTGAAAGGAAATTGTTTGAAAATTAAGTAGGATTCCTAAAAGAAAGAAGAAAGGTTCAAGTGCTAGAGACTCACCACAATGGGTTGGTGACATCCCCCGGAGAGCACTTGCTGACCAGCAGGAAGATCAGCTCGTTCATGTTCATGCGCGTGAAGGGGTTCGGGTAGCAGATGATGCCCGTGACCAGGGTCACGAACAGCACCTCCATGACGGGATACTGGCCCAGCTTGCTGAACTTCCTGTAGCGGCACCACCACAAATTCGCCTTGATGAAGAAGGTGCCAATCACGCCCTGAAAATAAATTAAATTAAATTAATAAAAACAATTATATAGATGTTAAAAAATAAGCATCTTACCCCCATTATGCCCAGGAACACAAAAGGAATGAGTTCGAAGAAGATCCACGGCTTGTTGTATTCCACAAAGAAAAGCACGGAATGCTCATTGCCAAACGGAGTCAGCGATCGCAGGACGAAGGCGGCAATCAGGGCACAAAAGAAGGAACGCCACAGCGTCTTCAGGGGAAAGTAGTAGGACACCTCCTCCAGCGAGAACAGTACTCCGCCAATTGGGGCCCCAAAAGCCACCGAAACGCCCGCCGCAGCTGCTGCCGATAGAATCTCACGCTTCTTGGCCTCGTTCCTCCCGTATTTGGGAAACACATGCGAGAATATGTTGCCGATACAGCTGGCAATATGGACCATGGGTCCCTCTTTGCCCAACGTCAGGCCAGCGGACACGGAGAGCATGAGGCCCACCGATTTGATCAGCAGCGTCCACTTGCCCAAGTAACCGCGTATGATGAAGCCCGACAGGATGGTCTTGATCTCCGGTATACCCGATCCGCAGGCGTATGGGGCAAACATCCGCACCAGCGAGGCGCTGAGAGATGCGAACAGCAGGGCCCACAGCACATACCAGATATAGGCAACGATATACGGTCCGGTGCCATTGCGATCCAGGCCAAAGATCTCAGGCCAGGTCTTCCACTGTAAAACGAGAGAAAGCAGCGGTTGAAGTGTTTAAACTTGCAAAGGTGTTGCCCCCAACTCACCGTCGAGCAGTTGCCTTCCTCGAACACCGATTGTTTGGCCGGGTAGCAGCACTGCTCTCGATTAAACCAAAAGGCGGGCGGACATATGCCATGCTTCAGGTCGGACATCCAACTGGCGCCAATGTCCACCATGCCCGCCACACAGCCAGCGGCGATGCCGACGAGCAGAACGCACAGCCACCCAGAGCCGGCATCAATGGAGCCCTAAAACCATATCAGATTAGAGGCATTCGATGGTTGTATGGAACAGCTTTGTTACCTTGATCAGATCCCACAGCGAGTCCTGCCGCTTCTTGACTATGTAGCGATGCCGCATCCGGTCGCGGGCAATGTCCCGCTGCCAGTCGATGGTGTGGAAATCCTCATACTGCCCAATGCCCGGTATATCATCCTGCACATCCGAGGAGCCATAGAAGGAGAGTGCTCCTAGAGATAACAACATAAAAGCATACAATATAAACATTTTGACAACACAAGCTGGGGTTCTTCATGATAATTAGCAGTGATCAAAGGTCAGGTTCACTTACAGTCGTTCTGGGGAAACTTGAAACTTATATTGTTGGTTTGCTTGATTGTTTATTATGGCTAATGATATCAGGTTACTTCTCCCCGGCAGTTGCCTTGCGACATCATAAATAGAGAGTCAGATTCCCTAACTTGAGCTCCAGTTGCTTGATTTTATGGCTATTGATTGGCTTTAGCGCTGCGCTAACATCATAATTCGGCTGTGATCGAGTTTGTATATGCGAATTAGTGAATATTTACCCAACACGTTCATACAATACGTTTAATTTTCATTCAAATAAATAGCTCTCCCAGCTGGCATGAATAAGCATCACGTGAGTAAACTATAAGCTACTGGTGTTTACCTATCTTTGTCCAAACAGAGAACTGATTCCCCTGTCGCCACAATTATGCACATATATCTGACTGCTAATGATCGTGGATATTAATTGAATTGAATTCCCCATTCGGCGGAGCAAGTACAGCTGTGTGCCACGCGGAGCTGAGGTGACATCGCGGCCCTCATATGATCATGATCTTGATTAACACCGCAGACAGACGCTTTACTCGATCTCTCCCTTCCTCTCTCTCTCTCTCTCTCTGAACTCACCGTCCATAGGATCGCCGAAGGCACTGTGAGTTGGCACATGCTGGTGGTGGTGGTGATGCTGGTGCATTGTTCGCTGGCTGTGTCCAAACTCTCGCTCGGTATCCGATTCGGTGGCCGTTTCCCGGTGATAGCCGCTGCTGCTTCCGCCTCCTCCTCCACCTCCGACGCCGCCACCAATCACATCGCCCGGACTGGAGCGCGGTGTGATGTCGATCATATCCTCCTCGTCTGTGCCCGCCGCCGCTGTGAGCGAAGTGGTCAGCTTGGAGTGCTGTGCCAGCGGATGGTCGCGAAAGGTACCGTCACTGTCGCCGTCGCCGCCGATGCCGCCCGTCGTTCCGTTCGTGTGGCCGTTCGACTTGAAGAGGGAAAATAACGAATCACGAATCAGATATCAGATATGGCTTTTGGGGCTTTCATGGCGCTTTGTTTATGCATCGGCACTGATAAGATTAGGATCGGAATAATGTACACATCTGTACGTTGAATCAGTATCTATAATTGCCAGCATTTCCGCCCCCTTGTGCCAGATGTTTTTGGATCCGGATAACCACAAAGAACGAACGAAACTATTCCTCTTTGGCAGTGAGCAATTTTCGGGTGATTTCCCAACCGATTTCAAAACTATCTGCGTTCGTGAAGAACTCCAAGTGTTTCCATAGTTATTTTTAAGCTAGTTTTACTTTACTTTACTCATTGTAACCAGAATAACTTAAGTAAGGCAAAAATAACTCAAAACTGATCATAAATAAGTAATTTTAAAGAATAATTTAAAACTTTATCAATATATTAACCAAATGGTTAATTTTACACATCATATCTATCCCAAATACACATATTCTAGTTATTTTACAAACTTTTTACCCACAAAATCAAGTTTTTCAATCGACGTGTTTTTGTGCGTAATGTGGTGATGGGGTTAAGCCCACCTGCGCTTATCACGTATGTACGCTGCGTACCTTTTTCATCACCGTCTGGTAGGCGGTTATGTAGCTGTTGCCCTCCGCAGCAGCCTCTCTGCTGCCCTTCAGCGGAAACTTTTCCATCCTCTTCCTGTCCTCCTGCCGCACTACGCGTATATTTTTCTAGCAAATTCCAAAATATCCCAAATTTTTGTTGCGTTTTTGCCTTGCAGTCGGGCAGCGCAGTAGCAGCGCAGCGAACGCACGTCACTAAGTACAAACACACACAACTAACAGTTGTTCGTCGTCGTCGTGGTCGCGGGGCCAGTCACTTCACTTTCTTTCCATTTCACTCGGCTTGGAGGTGTGCACTCGATCTCGTTGGCATTGAGATGGCTCGAACAGGTATTTTGATCACTTATTTAGTACGCATTTTGTTGGTAAAGTGCTTACTTTTGTTCGCGAATATTTTATTTGCAAAAATCACATTCGGTGTGACCAGAGCGCGGCAAGCCAGTTAATACCGAATGTTGGTAGTATCGAAAATGAGTCGATAACTAATGGCTCCGATAATTGATCTTTTGAAGCGAAGTGAAATACGAATATTCGTCGTTGGTCTTGATTTTCAACATTAAATCCTATAATTTGGTAAAATTCCTTTTCTTTACATATTTCCTTAATTATAAATAATGTAGGCATTAATTGCCTGATGAAGCTGATGAAGAAGCTGTATGTAAGCCTAGAAAACTTTTTCCATGTGCATTTTTCATGCACTTTCAGCAAGGCAAAATTTTAAAATAGGAAATACACATAGCGAAATAACGGTGCATTTCAGATAAATGTACTTGGTAGTATTTTTGGCCAGTATAATTCATCCGAGCCCCGAGGTGGTATATTTTAACGGTGCCGCCACCTGGTCACTCTGCTGCCCGAATTTGTTTACGCCGTACACACAGCACGGATTTCGGTTGGGCCAACAACAACAGCACAGCGCGCCAGCATAAACAACCAGATAGTGAGAGATGGCCGGCTTCGTGGCGGTGCACACAGGTTTGTATACATTGGTTCCACATCGACGGACAGCCAGATGATTGATGGCCGCCATCCGTTTTCAGGGGCTGGGAACTGCATGGACGAGACCAAGTACCAACGGGTGATCAAGGAGGCCTGCATGCGGGCAACGGACATACTGCGTAACGGCGGCTCTGCCTTGGATGCCTGCGAGGCGGCCATCGTCCGGCTGGAGAACTGTGGCTACACAAACGCCGGCTTCGGCTCCAATCTCTGCATGGACGGATCCGTGCAGTGCGACGCGGCCATAATGGACGGTTCCACGTTGAACTTTGGTGCCTGCACGAACGTCAGTCGGGTGAAGAACCCCATCCAGCTGGCCCGGCGCATCTGCGACGCCCAGGCCAGTCCACAGCTCCTGGAGCGCATTCCACCCATGGTCCTCGCCGGCACTGGGGCCGAACGATATGCCGATGAGGTGGGCTGCTCCATGGTCGATCCCTCCGTTCTGATATCGTCGAAGGCCAAGTTCCAGTTCAATCACTACAAAAGCAAATACGACCTGGTGGTGAACAGCAGATTGGGCAAGGCGGCCTCGGAGGAGGAGCCGGTGCCAGTGCCCGAGCCTGGCGCCGAGGTGGAGCTAGCCGCTGCCCTGGACACGGTGGGCGCTGTGTGCGTCGATGGCGCCGGCAACACTGCAGCGGGCTGCAGCTCTGGCGGTATACTGCTCAAGGTTCCCGGCCGGGTGGGCCAGGCGGCCACATACGGAGCCGGCTGCTGGGCCACCGATACGGATAAGCTGGCCGTAGCTACCTGCACAACCGGCAACGGTGAGTACCTGATGAAAACGCTCCTGGCCAGAGAGATCTGCAACGGTGCCTTCAGCAACGACTGTGCGGTGACGAGCCTGCACCGGACGTTCAAGCAAAAGTTCCTCGACTCTCCGCTACTGCCCCGGCAGCAGGATCTCTATGCCGGGGCCCTGACCCTGCTCTACTATCCGGGCCAGAGGAGCGGCGAGGTGATGTGGAGCCACACGACCCAGTCCTTCTGCGTCGGCTACATGGGGACCTCGCAGCGGGCGCCCAAGGTTCGTAGGCAGTGGTGCAGCCACACATCATCCATCACTTCCCATCCGCTTCCCATTTCTCTCTCTTGCAGTTTGTGCACTCGCCGCTGCCCACGTACAGCGTCCCGGGCCAGTCGTGCGTCGTCAATGGCCAGAATTTCCATTTGCGCATTTAGATGTGAGGCTGGGCTGGCTGGCCAACTAACTAGCCGCAGTGTCTGGCTGCGGATCGTCTGCATCCATACCCTTTATCCGCGGCGCATCTGCAATTCATTTGATTTAATGTTTAATTGCCGCGACAATCGCTGCCAATGGTGGCTGCTATATGGTGGCTATATGACAGCCGGCGCCGGCCGGAGGAGGCAGGGCTTTGTCTTTGGCGAAATATTAAGATAATTAAGCGAAAACTTTTATTGTAAATTCTCTCGCAGAACGTAAGCCACAGCTGTGTGTGTACTGCTAGCAATGAAATAGGATTTCGAATGTGGGAAGCCACATCCCCCCTTGGAACTGCTGTTTGCGCTAGATAAATCAGCCGGCGGCATATCATATTCGAGTGGGGGCATATGTTTGTATCCGTATGTATATTTAGACGCGCTGACGTGTGTGTGCATCTGTGTGCCGATGTCCAAGTGTTTACGGCCATCAATGTACAGAACATAACCCATTAATTTCGACGACACAGCAGAGCAGCAGCAGAAGACGCCGCAGCATGCACACACAATATCAAGGTCCCCCACGAATATGATTTGATTATTTCGAAAATGCTTTTACTTTTAGCGTAAACCAATGACTGTACATACATGCATATACTCATGACGCGAGCTGTTTTAAACACACATTCGTTCGTATCCAATAATCCAATGGTATTTCTCGGCATATATACTAATTGCTAAACATCTCGAGGCTTTTCCAAAAGGCACACCAGACCCCCATTTGTAATGCCTAACTACATCCCCCAAACCAAGAGCAAGTGTGAGTTCCATTAGCTGATGATTTATATACTGCCTAAGATCGTGTCCCTGACTGTAGTCATAGATTTAAGAGCTTAGGAATCGTAGCAATAACTAATCAAGCCTGTAACTTAATTCTTATATCGATTTTACTAAGCGCATATTAAAGATTGTATACAAATCGATAATTAAAGGATTTCTTAGATTAATGGCAGTAGGGATGGTTCCATTAAGGAAGCTAGGTAGGTATCGGTAGAACGAGAAGAGTTGTTAGTTTCTGAGGAATTAAACTTGAAGGTTAAAAGTCTTCAATAAGGTTAAGTATTGGTTTGTGGCATTATAAACGTTGCCTTCAATAAGGTTAAGTATTGGTTTGTGGCATTATAAACGTTGTCTTATTTAAAGACGCAATAAACAAGAACGAAAGCTAACTTTGGTAAACCGAAGTTTGTATACCTTTGCAGTCTGCAATTGGATAATTGAAAATCGATCCATTTTAGTAATGTTGAAAAAATATCGAAATTTGTAAATTTTTTAAATTTTAAATTTTACATATAGAATTTTACATTTTCATATAAATCGACCGATCGCTTCTATGGCAGCTATATTATATAGTTGGCCGATCTTAATAAAATTAAAACCGTAAAAAACCGTCTTATCTCGAAATTTAAAGAAATACGTTTAAAAACAGAGAATTACATTTTTTTTTACATTTATTTTGCCATAATTTCAATGGCAGCTTTTGGATATAGTGGTCCGATTTCGGCCGTTCCGACATACATATATACTGCATGCTAAAGAAATAAGACTAATCTAAAAACTTCAGATCGATAGCTCACAAACTGAGAGACTAGTTCGCGTAGAAACCGACAGACAGACGGACAGAACATGGCTAGATCGACTTGGCTGGTGATGCTGATCAATAATATATGATATATACTTTATGGGGTCGGAGATGCCTCCTTTACTGCGTTGCAAATACCATAAGAAAATTATTATAATACTGAGGGTATAAAAAGGGATTCTTTTAAATATCCAAGTCATTATTTATTTTACAGATTATATAGCTTAACAATATGTCGCATTTTAAGTTTAAGGATTTTCCGTATCAGTAACAGATTATGAACCAGTGGGAGCATCAGTTTCATCTGTTGGAGCATCAGTGGCATCCGTTGGAGAATCAGTGGCATCAGTTGGAGCATCAGTGGCATCAGTTGGAGCATCAGTGGCATCAGTTGGAGCATCAGAGGGATCCGTTGGAACATCAGTGGCATCCGTTGGAGCATCAGGGGCATCAGTGGCATCCGTTGGAGCATCAGGGGCATCAGTGGCATCCGTTGGAGCATCAGAGGGATCCGTTGGATCATCAGTGGCATCAGTTGGAGCATCAGTGGCATCCGTTGGAGCATCAGGGGCATCAGTGGCATCCGTTGGAGCATCAGTTTCATCTGTTGGAGCATCAGTGGCATCCGTTGGAGAATCAGTGGCATCAGTTGGACCATCAGTGGCATCAGTTGGAGCATCAGTGGCATCAGTTGGAGCATCAGTGGCATCAGTTGGAGCATCAGAGGGATCCGTTGGAACATCAGTGGCATCCGTTGGAGCATCAGTGGCACCCGTTGGAGCATCAGTTGCATTCGTTGGAGCGTCAGTTGGAGCATCAGTGGCACCAGTTGGAGCATCTGTGGCATCAGTTGGAGCATCAGTGGCATCAGTTGGAGCATCAGTTGCATCCGTTGGAGCATCGGTCGTAGGAGGAGCAGCAGTAGAGGTGGAAGTGGTGGTATCCGAGCAACTGGCCGGCCTTGTAACCACACAGTTGCTGATGCTCGCATCGAAGAAGGGCCTTGACTCAACACAGCTCATGTAGATGGCCAACCAGTTGTCGGTGCCAGATTTCTGGCAGTACAGATAGCTGTTGCACGTGGAGTCATCGTAATTCCTGGTGTAGAAATACTTGGGACTGTTGCTGGGCTCTGCATTCCGGCAGGCCTGTTCATTCTGCGCGGCACTGGGCGTTGTCGTCGGCGCCGCTGTGGTAGTGATCGGCTGATAGACACTGTTGCTACAGGTGGCTTCCCAGCCCACCTAAGAACGGAGCAGGGATTATTCCCGATCGATTATCGATCTTAATGGCAAAGAGAATACTTACATAATCGGAGGCACAGGTGGGCACACAGAGAGTTCCAAATCCACTCAAAGCATCGATAATGCAAAGCTCATCCACGTCGCAGCTGTACACAGTGGAGGCGATGAGAGCTCCGCTGGAGGAGCACCGAGCATATTGAGTGTTGCTCACACAGGCGTACTTGGCGTTTGTCTGGCACACTTCACACAAGGCACCATTTCCTCCAGAGGTTCCACACACATCCAGGACAGTGGAGCCGTCCACCAGGGAGGTGTCCACGCAGACGTCTGCGGAATTTGAGCAAACGGTGCCAGTAGGACAGGTTTCGATATCTCCAAAGACAGCATTTTCTAGGGTTTGAGATCGAAAAAAGAATAAAGAATATTCATATGATATTGGAGAGGTTCCTATCGTTGATTCCTGGGCTCACTCATGCAATTTTGGTACGAGGTCTGGTTGTGACAGTAGACATCGTTGTCCGTTTGGCACTCCTGGCAAGTAGACTGGGCGCCCACAAAAGCCAGGAGAGAAGCCACAATGGCTATGGTCGTAGTTATCCTTTGCATGCTCCTTCGAAACCTAAACCGGCACAGTATAAACTATAAACTGATATGATCACTAGCTCCAATCTGCCGCCTTATATAGCGGGGAGGTTCGCTTTGCTGAAATCATTTTCAGCGGAAACCTTCCACTGTTTATGGGTTCATTAGTTGATAATGCTGTTTGTCAGATTTGGTTTTGGTCTGTCCCTGTTGAAAATCCACCCCAATAAAAATAGATATATAGATAGGTACCGCCGCATATTAGCTATTGACAGCCACTTGTTTTTTGGTTATACGCTTTATAAAAGATACTTTTATCCGGCTTTTGAAGGTTAATAGCCATTTCTCCGGGCCTGACTCATGTTCTCCGTAATTTGGCATTCCAAACTAAATCAGTACCAAGAATATCACATCTCTTATGGCTTTATTTTTGGGATATTATCTTTTAAGACTGTTTTTTACTGACGGAAAACTTTTCAAGGTTCGCTTAGTTCTTTTTCTTTCTTTTTTAATTATAATATTTTCCGCAATATACCCCAGTTCTTCGTAATAAATTATTGAATATATACAGATTTTTTAATATAATACATCATATTTTAATAATATAGAAAACATGCATATTTTAAACTGTATTTTTTGGCTAAAAACATAAGTTAGCCATTATTTAAGTGCAACCTTCTGGCTTAGTTGCCGAACAAGCACTGGTGATGGAATCAAAGTATATCTTGGGTGACTTGCATGTCAGGAATACGGTGGAATAATCGTAATCGGGTGCGACCCCCTCTCGTTGGCAATACAGGTAACTCCGGCAGGTGGCATCGTCAGTGTATTTCGTGTAGAAGAACTTGGCAGTCGTTCCCGAGGCAGTGGCTGCTTCACTGCACTTGGTCTTTTGAACCTCTGGGCCAGGCGTCGTAGTCGGAGCTGGCGTAGTTGTGGTCGTGGTGAACTCACTGTTGCTGCAAGTGGCCTCCATTTCCAGCTGTCGATAATAGATCAAGGGTAAGCTCAGGGACAAGCTCTCCTCATAGGATACCTACGAATTCCAGGGCACACGAGGGCACACACACGGTCTGGTGCGGCTCAAGGGCTTCGATGTTGCACAGTTCGCCATTCTCACAATTGTACACACTGGAATCAATCAAAGTCGTGCCAGAGCACCTGGCGAACTGGGTACGGCTGACACAAGTGTACTTTCCAGTTCCGTCACAGACTCCGCAGCCGGCACCGTTGCCCCCAGTGCTTCCACACACATCCTTGATATCAGGATTTGCTGTGGTTATCACCTGACACGGTTCGTTGGAATTGGAGCAAACGGTGTCCGAGGAACAGTGCTGCACATTGCCAATGGGAGCGCCTCCTGGATGGATCAGAGATCACAGATATTTCTAAGGATTGAGCAAGTCCCTCCGCTACTTACTCATGCAATTCTGGTAAGAGGTCTGATTGTGGCAGTAGACATCGTTGGCCGCCTGACACTCCTGGCAGTTCTGGGCCTTGATTAAAGGTAAGCCACAGGCAAATACTAAGAATATGGTAAAGGTCTTCTGCATTTTCCCGAGAAAGTGCTTTCCGCTGCAAAAACTGCACAAAAATGCCATGGCCAAGTCTTTTATAGCTGACAAATGCAAAGCTGTGCAGTGTATTTTTGGCTATCATCTAACTTTATGAGTGGTGTGCCTCTTGTGATAAAGATGTTTGCCAGATTTGATATAAGCCACAAAAATGTGACATTGTAAAGTAATATCGAAGCTTTTTTCGAGGTGAGATTCAAATTAAATAACGAGAATGTATCAAAGACTGAGTTCTATAGGTTGTTTAATATCCTTATTAAATCTTCTTTAAGAAAATACTTCTTCATAAAAAAAAATACACATTCATGACGTTCGTACTGACGAAGGTTTAACATATTTTTGTAAAATAAACTTCAATGTAAAAGCCCTTAAGAATAAAAAGCTAAAATAACTTTTAACAGATACTGATGACAGAATTTTGCTTTGTCTAGAAACAGCTGGTTATCCTAGCCTGCTGTCTGACTTTGATAAGATCTCTGAGCGTTTTTCGCATAAAGTGGAGCTTTGATTTAATTTTTCAAATCAATATTAAACTTTGACCATCTTCTTGTATTTTTTTTTTATATTTGTAAGAGTTTAGGAGTTGTACAAGTTGACTATAGTCAGTTTTCTTTACATTTATTAACTGTTTGAAATTTTTGTTTATTATGAATTAGTTTTAAGAATCCACTGCCCAACTGCCCAACCTAGGTGCATCCAGTTGGCTTGACAGAATCACAAGCGCTGGTGGTCGGATTATAGTACGGCCTGGTGCCGGAACATGATAGGAATACGGTGCTCCAGCCGGTAGTAGCAGGTTCGCAATACAGGTAACTGCGGCAGGTGGCATCCGCTGTGTTCGATGTGAAGAAGTACTTGGCGGAACTAAGGGTCGCATCCGCAGCGGCGGCGTCGGCGCATTCGGTTGCCTGTACTGCAGGGCTGGGAGTTGTGGTTGGAGCCGCTGTTGTGGTCGTGGTGCTCGGCTGGTACACACTGTTGCTACAGGTAGAGGTAAATTCCAGCTGAGGGCGGAAGAAGTATTAGTTGCGATCGATTGGATCTACCGAAAAGACTTACAAAATCGGCGGCACATGTAGGCACACAGATGTTGTTATAAGAGGTCAATCCAGCGACGATACAAATCTCGTTCGCTTCGCAACTGTACACACTGGAGGTTGAGACGACTCCGCTTGAGGAACACCGGGCAAACTGAGTGCTGCTCACGCAAGTGTACTTGGCATTTGTCTGACACACTTCACACGCGGGCCCTCCGCCCGAGGCTCCACACACGTCCAGGACAGTGGAGCCGTCCACCACGGAGCTGTCCACGCAGACGTCCGCGGAATTGGAGCAAACGGTGCCCGTGGGACAGGTTTCTACATCTCCAAAGGCAGCATTTTCTAGGGTTTGAGATCGCAAACTTGATATTGGAGAGGTCCCTATTATTGCTTCCTAAACTCACTCATGCAATTCTGGTACGAGGTCTGGTTGTGACAGAAGACATCGTTGTCCGTTTGGCACTCCTGGCAAGTCTGGGCGCCCACAAAAGCCAGGAGAGAAGCCACAATGGCTACAGTTGCGATAATCCTTTGCATGTTTCCTTCAATAAGTGTTCCTTCCCAGTGTTGTCCAATCTAAACTATAAGCAGATATGATCACTAGCCTCAATCTGCCGCCTTATATAGCGGAGAGGTTCGCTTTGCAGAAACCATTTTCGGCGGAAACCTTCAGCTGTTTATGAGTATATTATTTGATACTATTTCTTATCAGATTTGGTGTTGTCTTTGCCTCCCAAAAGTGTGCCATAAAGTTATACACAAGTCTTTTGGCAATAGAGAAATATACTACACTTAATGATTCCTTGATCTGTGGCTTAAAAAAGGTACGCCGCCTATCTGTATCTCTTTTAGCTTTTGAAGCTTAATATCTAGACATTTCAAACGTAAATACATATGTACGAAAGCAAGTGTTATTATAATGGTATGAATCATTATCTAATTATCTTTAATAATTAGGAGCTGGCTATGTACAGTTTTTTAGGCTAAAGTCTGACGCAAATTATAAATATTGCTCAGCTTTTTTGTATGAAGAATCTTGTGTTCTTGATGATTATTCCCTTCAATCTCCCTTAAACTTCCATCTTTGCTCCAGAAAAGCGTTTTAGTAAGCAAAACTTTATTAAAGAAATCATTTTTGGATATATTTGTGTTAGTTATTACCAATTGTAAGTCAAAATGTCATAATAAAATTAACGAAAACAAACTAAAATAGATAGGAAAATATTTAAATTTAAACACAATTAAACAAGGTTAGTGAATTTACAAATTTCAAGTAAACCAAACCAATGTTGCCTTGCAAAACTAATTAGTTTCAAGTTTAGGAGCATTCAGTAGGCTTAGATGCCACACAAACCTGGGTGGCCGAATCGAAATATGGCCTGGAGGCAGTTTGACATCTGAGAAGAACTGTTGTCCAGTCGGTGTCAGAAGCGCTCTTTTGGCAATAGAGATAGCTGCTGCAGGTTGCATCTCCTGTGACTCTGGTGTAAAAATATTTGGCTGCAGGTTTAGCTGTGGTGGTTGCAGCTGCAGGGCTAGCTGTGGTAGTTGTGGCTGCTGTGGCTGCAGTGGTTCCTGATGCTGCCGCATCGCATATATTTTGTTCCTCCTCAGCACTAGGCGTTGTGGGCGGAGCTGATGTAGTTGTGGTTGTCGTGAACTCAGTGTTGGTGCAAGTGGGATTTTCTTGAAGCTAGTAATAAAAAAAAGTAGTAACTCAGTTCGAAGGATTTCCCCTAAAGGATACCTACAAAATCAAGGGCACAAGAGGTCACACAAACGGTTTGGTAAGTTTTAAAGTCTTTTTGGTAGCAAAGCTCACCCTCGCCGCAGTCGTAGATAGCGGACGTAAGTGGAACCGTACCCTTGCATCTTGCAAATTGAGTACTGCTGACACAAGTGTACTTTTGACCTTGAACACAAGATTCACATCCGGAGGCGGCTCCACATACATCCTTAATGGTAGTTCCATCAGGGTTCGCCACACAAACATCTAAATCATTGGTGCAAACGGTTCCTGAAGGACACTGCTCCACATCGCCAAAGGGTTTGTCTCCTGTATAGGGATTTGATAGTCTCAAAGCCTTCTAGGGATTACGCAAGTCTTTCCTCTACTTACTCATACAATTTTGATATGACGTCTGGTTATGACAGTAAACATCATTAGCCGTCTGGCACACTTGGCAGTCCTGGGCCGATACAAAGGCTAGGTTGCCACAAGAAACTATGAGGAAAATTGCAAGGATCGCCTGCATCTTAAAGGATAGGTGATATGGCACCGGTTGAACTGCGAAAAAACGTATTAACTGAACTGCATTGTGCTGTTGCCGTCTTATATAGCTGAGAGCTACTTCCAAAGCTTCAACCATAAACTGCATTTGGATGCATCAGGTGATATAGTGATCTTTATCAGATCTGGTATCATCAGCCATAAATTTGCTATCATCACGAAGAATTGAAGCTTTTCGCTAGGGTAAGACCAATCTTAATTCCCGAAAGAAATAAAATAGTTAACATTGAAAAACCATTGTGGGCTTAAAATATTTGTAAAAAATTTATATTAAATCTTAAACGTGGCTTTAGAAAACATAAATACATCAGGAGTTATTAAACGACGAATCCTTTGAAATTAATGTGACCATACTCACATAAAAAAAAAATCCTTTAGAAAACAAAACCTAAGCTGTCTCTTTTAATGACCTAATAACACTCTAAATAATAAAAGTAAATCTACAGTGTCATACCCACATCAGGATATATACTTAAATTTTTATATTGTTTTTTTTCTTTTTGAGAACTTATCAAAGATTTTGGATAAATTTCGGAGGTTCTGTGATACCACTGGGGTTAAAATATTTGTGAAAAATCTATTTTAAATCTTTAACGTGATTTTACAAAACATAAGCCATACATCAGGAGTTGTTGGGCGAAGAGTCCTTTTAAATCAATGTGACCATACTTGCAATGCAGAAAAAATCCTACAAAAACAACTGTGTTCTTGTTATCCATTTCAAGGTCATACTAACACTAATAGAGAATGAAAGTTTTGCCCCAGTGTCATACCCACATTAGAATATCTCTGGTTTTTTAATTAATTGTTTTTCCTTTTTAAGAACTTATCAAAGATTTAGAGTAATTTTGGAGGTTCTGTGTTACCCCTGGGTTTCCGTGATACCCAGAAAGCTTTCTCATCTGTAGATCTTATCAGTAGATAAAAAAATAATAACAATGTTGTTAAAAATGCTGTCAATAAACCAATAAATCCATAAAGAAAACCTTGAATGAATGAGAGATAGATAGCCCAGGTAATTGACAGTTGATTATCTTCTGAGAAACGCTCGAGAGTAATTTTTATAGTTGCCAACCCAGAGCCCAAAGCACAAGAGAAGACACACGCCAGTTTGCTTGCGATCACATTTATTAAGTTTCGTATTTGAATCAAATTTTTCTTAAATATTTTCTCACACAATTTTACATATTACACAATTCACGTTTTATAATGTTTCATTTTTTTGTTTTGCTTGATTATCGTTTCCATTTACGAGTAACACAAAATCTCTTAAGCGAATTTAATAAATAACAGATATATGTATGCGTATGATCATTTGTTTCGTTATAAGCGAAGGTCAAATATGGTATATAATACGTTTAAAAAGTGACGAAGAGGAGAACTAAAAGTGTCTGCTTAAAGTTAAACGTACGCTCTCGAGTAATAGAAATAATAGTGCAACCTCATCAGTGAAACCGTATCCGTATTTATAGGTAAGTATCTATAGAAGAGCGCCATGGAGGATGACTCCTCGGTTCAGGGATAGCTTCACCGATATCTGCAGCACAATTAAACACAATTATTACGATATTATGGATGAGTAATAATGATTACACTTAGTAAGTTGACGCGTGGGGCTGGATCGATCCTTGATGATGATATTACACATTGAAATGTTGAACTTATGATTCGATATATAATATGTAATGTGTATATATAATTTATATATGAAAAAATATATATATATTCATATACGTACTCGTATATATTATATAATGTATGTATTATGTAGTTAAACTAATCTGTAACTAGGGCTCATTTGATGAATATGTTCTCAGTTTTGTATGTAAAGGTTTTCTTTCGTTTTTCCGCTTTCCTCGCCTCGGATCAATCCTCGGATCCTCTGATCATAATGTTGTGTGTATGTAAATATAGTTAAGCTTGATTTGTGTAAGTTTATTTTTAATAATTTGCTCTATTTTCGAATATAAAATTTGACCAAATACATAAGATTTTCTTTTTTCTCTTTCTTTATATATAAAACGAACGAAACAATTCTCAACGATATTTGAAACATGGTTTCACCTTATGCTTAAATGCCTAACACAAAAATAATAAACAAATTTTGAAATTTCCTCACGCCTTAACATGCTTTCCTCCTATCTTTTTTCAGCCTTCTCCTTCAAGCTGGTTAATAAAGTAAAATTGTTGCTTCTCGATGATGATATAGGGCTCTCAGACATTCATACATACACTGTGAAAGTAAAACATAATTTCATTTACTTAATTTACTAATTACTCTAATCAACGCGGCGTTCTCCTCCTTCAGGCGATGATTATCCGACTTGTAGGCATCGAGTTGCTGTGCGCAGGAAAATAAGAAATAATTAAATTAGTTAAATTATACGGAGAATCTCGAAAGCAATATACGATTATGTCGGCGATTAGGTGGGCTTTTGGGGCATGCTTCGTTAGTGTTGTTCTTTATAATTATTTTCGGGGATGCCTCAGCAGCAACAACAACAATGGAAACAACAACAAACAATTAGTAAATTCCTAGAAAAAAATAGGAAACTTGGACAGCCCTAATCTGGTATAAACATGCACTTAACCACAAAAAAATACACACTCGAAACAAGGTATGACTTTGGGGAGTTGACTCTGTGGAATCTCTGATTTTATGATAAGCGAGCTATATAGACAATCGGTCATATATATCTATATCAAGTAATGTCGAATGGTCGATCTCATGAATTTTGATGCAAATGCTCGTGTCCTGGGATCTCTACACCCACCCAACGGGGAGTATGGAAACAATAAACAGCAGTAAGTTGTGGTAAGAACGACAATGGGCGAAAGTTTTTGTTTATTTCATAATAATAATTTCAAGATCGATGGTCGTTGGTGTTGAGAGTCGAGTACGACACACAAAAAGGATAAACAAAATTGCAGATAAAACGTGTAACAATATTTAACAACAAGAGGGTATAAAATCCATGGTATAATTTTAAATAGATATTATTTAAATAGTAGAGTAGTATTTAAATAGTAAGTATTTTTGGTATATGTACAATGGGAGTGCTTCAAAATTTGGTAACCGGATAATTCCCTCAGAAATAAGGTTAGGAAATATTCCTTTTTTGAGCAGAAGTTAGTAAATTTTAAATGTCTTCTTTACTAATTTTCTAGTAATTTAATCCATATTTTAAGCGACAGCTTTCTCTTTTTAAATAAAACAGTACAAAATTCCCCAAGCTTTTGCATTTATTTCTTATTTAATAACAAAGTTTGGTACAATATTTTGAAGCACTCCTTGAATACAGTTATATATAGCTAAAATATATATTTTATTATATTCTTTTATGTGGCATAATATGTGGTATAAACAACAAAACAACAGCCAGCTCATAATATTTTGGGGAGGCGCAGGTTTCAAGTCAGTGTCAGTGGTTGGGGCACATTTACCATTAAGTTTCCAGCATCACACCAACCAGACCACTTTGCTCTCTCTTTGACGTTCGATTATATATAGCTGACCGATCCTTGGGATCCCGGGATTTGCTGATGCTGTTTTCTTGTATAATTTTCATACTTTTGTGGTGGGGATTTTGATGATTGATCTCGTTGGTTTCGATGAGCTTTCGATGAGAATTCTTTTTGATTCGAGTGTGGGCTTAGTTTTGATTTTAACGTACTTATCAACCGTAGTTCCCTTATATCATATAAGTATTTCATAAATTCGCAAACATGTTTCCCCACAAAAATTTAAAATTTAGGTAACCAAAATATAACAAACGAAGATTGTACTATTCGAAAAATTTCTTACTACTCTTTAGTTTTTGCTATCAAAAGGGTAGAATATTGCCTCCTAAGGAGTTGTAGTTATATAATGCTTTTATATATTACCAGTGACCTCAGCTCAATGTGAACTTAATTTATCTACGATACATTTAGTTATTGTTGTTACTCGCAAAAGAGTTGTGTATATTTAAATATCAGGGGTGCCATAGAAAGTGGCAGGGATTTGAAGTCACTTAAACAGGCGCTAAAAAGTATGCAGTGAATTATGAAATATTGTAGAGCATACTTTTTGCGCCATTTTTAATTTATTTCAAATCTTACAACGATTTCTGTGACACTCCTGTCTGCTTATACATCATATATATATTCATAACAACGACATCAAGGTGTATTAAATATATAGTATACTGTATTATAGAAACGATATAACGATATTCGCGACATTGTGCGCGTGAGCAAATGGGGAAGTGAGAATTTTAGATATTGGGTATTTTATTTGGTTTTTAGGTGCTGGTGCTGGGGGCAATCTAAATGCTTTTTGATCTGCGCCTATTTGGTCTTGGCCAGCTGACTCTGAGCCGAGGTGGTCAGCTTGGAGACGACCCGTGTGAGGGCCCGATTCTCGGCACGCAGACGGTCGTTCTCAGTCTTTAGCTTCTGCAACAGCTAAAAATCACACAATATATGAAAAAAAAATAAGGACGCAGCAAGTGATAACAAACAGCACAGCGGCGACGCAAGAAAAAACAAAGTGGAAAAATATTTGAGCGATTAGCGATAACGATAGTCGATTGCATCGACAGTTCGATTGTTTTGTTCGATCGATGAGGCGCGTGGGAAGAGAGAGAGAAAAGAAAAACAAATTTGAGTGAGCGTATTGGAATGAGAGCGCTATTGTTTCTTTTTTAATAAATATATTTTTTAATCTGTAACAATTGAAGTGAGTATAACGATAAACGTATAAACACGCATGGGAAACAGTGACCAAAAATTAAAAGGGTTGACAATGAGAGATAGAGCGAGATGATGATGATGAGATCTGATGTGATGACAGAGAAACGTAATGGTCTGAAGAGATATGTCTTTTTGAATGAGAACATGTCTGATATGTTTGTTATTTTCCTGTTGTGTGTTGTTGTTGTTGTGCGAGATGAGAAAACCAAAAGGAAAACGCAAACGCAAACACACAAAACCAAGCATGAGAGGTGATCTGATGACAACATTTGGAGGCGAACGCAGAGGAAGTGGGGCAAAAACAAATATTGGCATCAAGGAAGAAGAAACAAGCGATCGCTTCACTGTACAGCGGTGGGAACAAAAAAGATATATACTATATATACACGGGCCTTCCTGGCAAATCAAATCAATTTCAAATCAAATGGGGTTTCTGCAACACAGTGCCACATTTTGCATTCAAACACACATGTCAAAAAGACAGCTAGCTAGTCAACTAGGTGTTCTTCTATAATGTGTAAAAAGCGCAGCATCTGGCCAAAAAGGTAAAAGCAATAAATACATAATAAACGGATTCGTTGCTCCAACTCAGTGCAAGGAAACGCGTTCGTTCGGGGGGGAAATGGGTTACAGAAACAAAACAGGAACAGCTCGATATTCGAATTAATCATTTTGCTTAAATCAAAGGGTGTTAATAAAAATAGAAAACAAACTTAAAACCAGAGAAAAGACTTGTTTGCATGCGTCAAGGGGGATGTCAGAAAATCATAAGAGGGAAGAGGGAAAGAAAACCAAATAGCAAACAATTTCGAGTCCTTTAACAGCGGCGGAGGACACTTTGTAATTACCTTGAGCTCTTCTTCCAACTCGGAAAGCTTGCGTTCCATAGCTCTTCTTTCGCGTTTCTCAAGTTCAGATAGTGAATTTTTCGTTGTCTGCGAATATGTGAAATGAAACAAGATTTCGTTTTGTTTTTGTCTATGTTTGATTTTGGATTTTGGATTTGTTTACAGTGTTTACTGTTTTTTTCTGTTCTCAGTTGTTCTTGTTGAGTTTGTGGTGATGTTGTAAAGATATATATATATAGTATTTAGAGAGCGAAAGAGAGCGCGAGCAGTAAGCTTCACATGAGAGGGAAAAAGAGGCTGGATTTCTAGAGTGCTTGTGGTGTTTAGTGGGCATCCTTCAACCTAAGTTTATCAAGTGTTTTGTGTTGTTTTGTTGTTGTTTGTTACTGCCGCAGTTTCTATGTACTTTTTCTTAGTGGGCGTGAATGTGGGCGTGGGCGTGTTAGGGGCGTGTCTGAGTACTTACGGCATTGGCGAATCTCTCGAGCGTGGCACGCGTCTGCACAACTTCATCGTCCTTCTGCTTGAGCATCTGCTTCAGCTTATCGTTCTCCAATCTGGGAAGAAGGTATTAAAGGTATTCCAGGTGTTTCTGGGATCTATCTATAAAGCTCTAAACTCACTTGGCCGCTTCCCAGAGCGCCTTGTAGTCAATGCCATCGCCATTCTCCGCCTTGTCGCTCTTGGACTCACTCGTGGTGGCAGTGCTCGCTGTGCTGCCAAGTCTGGAGCGGGAGGTCCGCTCGCTGCCACTCTGTAGAAGGGAAAAATAAATAAGAAAAACATTTAAATATATTTTAAATAAATTAAAAATATTATAACCTAATCTTATACCAACAACAACATCATAAATAATTAAATAAATAAAATAAGTAACACCCGCTTACTTCATATCCCTCACTCTTCTCCGAGGAGGCACTTATCGACCTCTGGGCCGCACTCTTCGATCGCGAACGATTCCTCGACTTGCGCTCCTGCTCCCTTAGGGAGTTACTCCTCGTGGCTGCTATGGCGGCCACAGTTGCTCCGGCACTGGTCGAGGGTGTACTGCTGCTGCCGCCGTAGGCTGCAGCATTGAGGCTGCTATTCGAGGCTGACAGGGATTTGGTCTTCAGCAGACGGGAGCCCTTGAAGGAGTTGGAGGAGCTCAGGCCCGGCGACTTGAAGCTAAGGGAGGCTGTCGTCACACCATTATCGTAGATGCTCGAGTAGGGACTGACATAGCGATCGCTGGCTGATGAGTAAGAAGAGCCGCCGCCCGCCGAGGAATATGAGCTGGGATTGTACCGGCTGGAACTCTCGTATCCGCCGCTGCCGCTGCCTGTTCCGTTCGAGGGAGCGGAGTTGGAGGAGGACGACGACGAGGAGACGGTGGACAGAGAGGAGGAGAGAGCAGAGACTTTAGACGGGCCATAACTGTGAGCCGCAGAGATATGCTTGCCCACCGACAGGTGGCTATAGTGGTGGTGACCCGGCGAAGCGGTGGGCTGCAGCTGCAGATAGTAGCGATTGCCATGGTGCGTTTGCGTTTTAGTTGACGGTATTGCGTTGGCATTGGAAGCTATAGAAGCTGTTGTGGATGATGGCATGGCATGGCATGAGGCTGAGGAGGCGGATGAGGTTGCGGCCGTCGATGGCTGGGAATGTTGATTCGAGTAGTGGTGGCTGTGATTGAGATGCGAACTGCTGCCGCTGCTGCTGCTGGTGAACTGCTGCTGCTGGTGATGGTGGTGATGATGATACTTGGAAGCCCCGTATTCGTATCGATTACCGTAGGCACTGCGTCCACCACTGGCTCCTCCGCCGCCGTACAAGCTCTCCCGGGAGCTGTACACACTGGCATAGGGACTCTGGTAGCTGGAGGCACCGCCGCCGGCGCCGCTGCTGCTGCTGGGAAAGTAGCCAGTGCTCAGCGGGCGACCAGTGCTGCTGCCCGATCCGTTGTAGCTACTCCCATTGTAGTTATAGACCCCAGAAGAGCTGCTCGAGGGAGCCATCCGCGAACTGGAGGACAGGGAGCGCCGGCGACTGGCCAGCGGTGCCTGGGTTCGTGATCTCGAGCGAAAGGACATATCGCTCTGACGCTGGTGGCTATAAGAAAGTGTGTCCCCCATTAGCAAAGCAGTTCTTTCCTGTCAGTTCGTATATCAATCGACGATGCCAAAGTGCAATTACGTTCAAGCAGTCGAAAAAAAAGGCCACATGACTTGTGTACTCTTTCTTTGCCAGAGAGGATTTTCCATTTAGCTAGAGGTTTGGTACCGGGTATTTGTACTTGAGAATTATAAGAAGTATCAGATCAGTCTGGCTAACTGGAGTTCTAGTTGGTTTACTTAATCCATTTTACTAAACATATATTTTAGTTCCCAGTGAAGAAACCTTATTAGTACTAATTTTGCTGACGCTGAATTCGTACTTGGGAATTTTAAGCGAAAAACTTGTGCTTTAAGTGTTGGTAGGAGGGTCTCTATGGAGTTTTCTAAATTCCCCAAAAACTCATATAATCCATCTGAATCTAAATGCACTTTGTAACCCCTTTAAATCTATAAAACTCTCAAGAACATACACAGCTGTCTCTTTTGAAAGCCTCTTTGAACTATAATTAAATTTCGGTTGCATCACGATAAATAAGTTCATAAAAAGCACATCAATTAAACCGAGACCCCTGGGGGATGATCCGCGCAATTGAAGGGCATTTCAACTTCGATTCTGATCGATTTGTGTGTTCCATTTATAGACGCCGATGCCGAGCATACACACCGCACAACAAAAGGCAATTACAATTAAAATCAAAGCGAACGAACACACGAAATGTTCATGAATTTGGCATAAACAAAAATTAAGGAAAAACAAACACAACTCTTGTGTATGTGTAAGTTCTATATACGAAACGGATCTTTCAATATGGAGAACGCGCAATATTGACATGTGGTTCGGATTTTGAGGGGAGGAGGAAATCAGCCTGTGCCGTGCAACTGGGCAACCGACCGGGGAAAATGACGTCAAGACATAAATTTTGACAATTTCCCTGTGCGGTTTTCGTACCCCCAACTGGCTGATGCTCTTGATCGAATTGAAAACACATACAAAAGCGTGATAAATGGGACGGAAAACTATACCCGGCCTGCTATTTATTTGTTTTCACTAAGAGTTGATGCTCCTCATCCTCATCTTCAGTCTCATCCTCCGCCCACACGCGATTTAAACAACAAACAAAAATCTCCGGGGTGGAAAACGTTTTTCCTCTCAAGCAATTTTCCAATGCATATAATTTATGACGAAGCCCGCGTTTCCCACTAGAATTGCTTTATGTATCTGCCGCTTCTGCTGCCTTTAATAATTTGTGTTTCTATCTATAGGACAACGAGGGACAAGCGTCCATGAATGAAGCGGCTTTTTTATTTTCCTCGAAGAGCTTAAATGTTTGGCCTTTTGTAATGGTTTTTTCCCCTCCCACATTTATGCCTTCTTCATTGCTTCATTTCTGGGGTAATTCAAACATTTAACTTGGCTAAATATCGCTTATAGAACGAATCTTTTAAATATATACTTTTTTGTGTTGTGTCATGGCCAGAAGATAAATGAACTGAAGGGGTCGAGAAAGCAGCCATAAAATGGATTAGGAAATGGAAATAAATTTTGGAAATATTCTTAATAAATAAACTATTTTTAAGAAATATATTTTAGTTATTAAGAAATATTTTAAGACACATAATTAATTTAATTATTAACATTAATCTAGCCTAGTTTGCTGTTTAAGAAACTTCTTGTTATCGCAGTTCTCTTGTTAAACTTTAACATTTCCAATCTTGATGGAAAAAAAACTCAATAATTTAAGCTCGTTCACGAAATCAAATTAAAAACTTATCAAAATAGCTGACCATATATGCAGAAGCCACCTGAGCAGCTAAGAGTGGAGCATCAACTTGAAATGTCCAAAAATTATGCGCAGTTTCGTGCCGAAAATGGAAACACGTTGCGATTCCATCAACTTGTTTTCGAAAACTCAAACTCTGGCTTGGAAAATCCCCTCTTGTCCCCTCCGACTGATGATCATCCCGAGGGTAAACTGATCTTGTCGTTCTTTGACACATTCGACAGGTCTTTGTGGTTTTTTTTTCTGGTCTCGTTGCACTTGACGTCGTATTGAATTCTGGCCTTTAATTGGAATTTACATCAAAGTATAGATTGGGTTTCTTTGGATTGGCTTGGATTAGCTTGGATTAGCTTGGATGATCTAAACTGAATTGATCTGAATTTTACTGAGATGATCCGCTGTGCTGGGCGCACAAAACTCAACTGTGCTGCTCGCTGGCGATCTCAAGTGTTTTATTTGAAAGCGAACGAACGATCCGATCCGAAATAAACACAAAAGAGTCGGCCCAAAGAGAGCGAAAAGTGAAATTAAGAGTTCCGCAAAGAGAGAAAAAGCCGGAAAAATTAACAACACAAAATAATCGGGAATATTATTCTAAACTGAAATATGAAAACGAGAAAAATAACAAAGAGTCCGGCGTATGCAGCAGGGAAAATCAAAGGGGGAGGAGGCCACGTTAGTCGAATTTTCACTTGAAATTGCGCACACAGAATTTCGCGCTGCTGTGCGAGTTTTCACCTGGCTGGTGGGTTGGGGCCCACCACCCCGGTCTAAATTTAGTAAATCGCACACGTATTTGGCCCAATGTCCGAGACGCAAAACTGTTAACTATGCTGGGGTCATCAGAACAGACATCGGGAGAGCAAAAGCGAAAAGAGAGCACGCGCCACAAACTGGGCCAAAAGGCGAAGCAGTCATTGACACAAGACTGCAGCGAAAGAAGGAGAGGGAACGAGAGTGTTCCGACCATAGAGTACCCGGTTTTATATGCGTAAAATGTGTTGCCTACTTACAGGCGCCTGCTTAGAGGGGATTTTATAGAGAGAAACTGAATCCTTTTTTGTGATTATTACCATTTGTGTGAGTGGGAAAAATATCAAAAAGCAAGCCATGTTGTTGCTTCTTACAGCACAATTCGGTGCTCTACAGTAGTAATCGATAGCTAACAGCAGATAAGTTTTAGGAGGGCAGAAACCCAATTTGCTTTACTATAAGTTTATCTGGTGATTATCTTTTTTGGACAGGTAGCTATCAGCTATAATAATTATTAATATAACAAGAAAGAAAGCTAACTTCGGTAAACCGAAGTTGGTATACCCTTGCAGTCTGCAATTGGATCATTGAAAATTTAACCATTTTAGTAATGTTGAAAAAATATCGAATTTTGTCAATTTTACATTTTACATGTATAATTTTACATTTTCATATAAATCGACCGATCGCTTCTAAGGCAGCTATATGACATAGTTGTCCGATCTTAATGAAATTAAAACCGTAATTCTAGAACCATAAAAACTGTTATCTAACTAACTATATCTTAAAATTTATAGAAAAACGTTGAAAAACAGAGAAATTAAAATGTATTTACATTAATTTCGCCATCATTCCTAGGGCTGCTATAGGATATAGTAGTCC
Source organism: Drosophila rufa (assembly GCA_018153105.1). Taxonomy (NCBI): domain Eukaryota; kingdom Metazoa; phylum Arthropoda; class Insecta; order Diptera; family Drosophilidae; genus Drosophila; species Drosophila rufa. The sequence goes on from JAECXS010000085.1 coordinate 19,774,706, forward strand.
GATTTCGGCCGTTCCGACATATACACTGCGTGCTAAAGAAATATGACTATGCTATGCTAATTTCAGCCCGATAGCTCAAAATCTGAGAGACTAATTCGCGAAGAAACAGACAGACAGACGGACATGGCTAGATCGACTCGGCTGGTGATGCTGATCAAGAATACATGTACTTTATGGGGTCGGAGATGCCTCCTTCACTGCGTTGCAAATATCATGGCAAAATTATAATACCCTCTGCAAGGGTATACAAATCAAGAAATAGGATTGTTTATTTCCCAATTGTTTCCTAAACAACATACCCTGTGCCTGCCCTAGTACTGGGTGTATAAAATAAAAAGAGAGAGCCCCCAGCATAGGAAAAACTATTTCGGTTCGGTCTAATTTTAAAGCAAAGTGTACGCGCGACAGGAGAATCCAATTTGGGGAGTTGCTGCTGCTGCTGCACCTTCCGCTGCCCCTTCGGAACTGGGCCAGAGACGGCTCAGAGCAGCCCCTTTGGCCACAATCTTAGCACTTTCGATGGATGCATTTTGCCTGGCTATAAATACCGCATGACGATCCTTTTTGCCGCAGGGAGAGAATGAGGAAGCGAATGCCAAGCAAACTGTTATAAATTTAGCCAAGAACTAAGTTCAACGTACGTATGCTGCCTCTGGCTTTCTTAACAATATTATTCGGTTCTTTAAATTGCCTTTGTTTCTCGTTTGTTCCTTCGGTTGTGGGTCGTGCCTCTATAATTGACCAATTTGTTGTAGAACACAAGCTGTCTGGCCTGGTCTGGTCTAGAGAGAGGCGATTGTGAAAGTGATTTCCTTGGATGCAGATGCAAATGCAAATGCAAATGCAAAAAAAAAAAAAAAAAAAAAAAAAGCATTTGCAAACACTTGACATCGTCAATCAGAGAGGGTGACATATACTCAACAGTCAGCGATGGCAGATGTGCTGCTGCCATTAGATGGATGGGAAACCACATGCCCAAAAGTGCATGTTACTTAATGCTTCGTCGAAAAGGGGAAGTCATAAATAGGAAATTACCAAATTCCAGGGGAAGTCTCGCTGTTTAATATACTTTTAAAATATTTTCCATTTAGCTTTAAAGGCATTCCTACGGAGAACTTGCATCATTCACCCTTACCAGACATGAATGTTTATATATTTCTGTACAATTTCTTTCAAGCAATTGAGCAATTAAATTTACATTCCATTACTGTCTAAAATATGCAGTAAAATAACACAAAGAAATGGGAAGTGGCATGAAAAGCTTTGATAAATATTCACAAACAAGTGGGGAATGATTTTATAGTTTTTCTTTTGAACTCTGCAATTCATGAGCAAGTAATGTAACTGAACTATAAACCAGAGCTCGCAATCTTTAATCCATTCACTATGTCTCTTGCTCTCTCTTTTACGCTTTCCCTGCCATGTACAAGCAATGCAGCAACAACATCTTATACATGCATAGGTTTCAGTCAGAAGAAAAGTTCTCTCAGAGTGCATAAAAAAAAAATGTACTGACTGGAACATGAATGTATATGCTGTTGTGCTACATTGCTTGTACATTGCAGGCAACTTTCTAGTTCTTCTGTCCGAGAGAGTTCTCTCTTTTAAGTTTATTTCTGCTTATACTTGGCAGCATTTCGTGTCCCTTTCCCTAATGAACCTTTTAAGAGCCATCTAACAATAATTTGTAATATAATAAAATAGACATTAATAAATGCTCAAAATCAGCCATAAGTCTGCTTTGCTTTCCTAAATTGTCCAATGTGCAAAACAATTAATAATTTGTTCAAGCGACAAGCAGAGCCAGCGCGCTCTCGTTAATGACAAGATGCACTCAGAAATTTGTGTCAACTTTTAATAATAGGCGACACCGGCGCTCTGACACTTGCGCAGATAAATTGTTAACAGGTTCGAGCGGTGATTTCTATGGACGCAAATTGGTTGCGCACTAATAGTTCTGACCTCGGCCATGAAAGGATTTGCAGTTGCCTTGCACTTACACTTAAATTCCCACACAAAAATCGCCGAGCTGGCCACAATGCCACGTGCGCACTTTCGGCCAAAATGTGCCAAATCATAATTTCGCTTTTCTTTTTTGGGTCACCCCGTTAATTGGACCAGACAGACGACGATGGAGATGAGAAACGGGGGGAAAGTCCATTTGAGATACTTTGAAGGACGCGGCGGAGCGCTCTAAAATTGTGACAAGGTGTGTCGTTGGCCAAAATCAAAGGAGAGACTGAAAAAAACAGGTGCACAGCGCGGAAATAAGCGGCTAATGGCTGCCATAAATTCTAATTACTTGGCAAAGGTGTGAAAATATTCAATTGTTTTTGCTGCTGTTGTTGTTGTTGTTGGTAGTTAACACATGGAAAAGCCACAAAATTCGCAGAAAAGACTCACCTCCTTCTCCTTCTCCTCGTTGTCGTTGTTCGATTCGCTCTGACGCTCGGGATCCAGTTCCTGCAACGAAAAAGAGAGAGGTTTCATTATATATTTAGCATTTTTCCTAATCTCTTGACTAATTAGTGTTTTGTTAAGAATAATTGGCATGCCTCTGTCGGCCGGGCCAAGGCTCATTTATTCTGACAAACGGCGCATAAATGATGTATATGTGTACAGTTTAAATGAGGGATATATGTATATGTACTTACATCCATATCGATGTGCACCACACCCGTTGATCTGCGCTTCGGTTTGCGTCGCCTCTGGATGACGGTCTGTGTGCGATTATCGTTCTCCTTGTCATTATCTGTGGGCCGAAAAAAGACAAAAAAGGATTCAAGTAAGTTAAAGGAAAAGTAATTTAATATTTATGAAAGCTGAACACGATAATAAAGCACCATTTTTTGTCATAATATTATTAATTTGATCTTAAAATGTGTTTTTAAACTTTGAAAGTTGCAAAAATGGTAAAATCCTAATTTTATAAAAGCTGAACTTGAGTTTGGCTTTGAAATTCAACCATCAGGTAACTTTTTTTAATTTTAATTTTATTAAGAGGCTGCAGAAAACTTGGAACGGATTCCATTATTTTGAAGGGAACATATCGTGAGATTTATGAAAGCTGAACAAGAATCTGGCCTTGAAACTTAATTATCAGGAACCCTTTTTACATTTATTACTTTTCATTTGAGCTCAAACTGTGTCCCTAAACTTAGAAGGTTGCAGAAATTGTAATTAAAAGTAATGGTTGCAGATTTATGAAAACTGAACACGAATCTGGTCTTGTTAGTGAACCAGTAGGCACAATTTATTCGTAATATTAATTTGATTTTAAATGTATGTATGTATAAACTTAGAACGTTGCAGAAATGGGGCTGTCCATATATTACGTAATCACGATTTTGATGATTTTTGCCCCCTCCCCCCCTATGTAACCAAGAGTAATTAGAGAAACCCCCTCCCCTATGATTACGTAATCATAAACATTTTGTTTCCCCATAAATTCATAAAAAATAATTTTTTTAAACATATATTTTGATATAAAATGATTACGTAATAATCCCCATATAATCAAACATAATCATTTCGCTGACCCCCTCCCCCCTCTAGATGATTACGTAATATAAAAAATCGTATGAAAGCTGAACACGAATCTGTCTGTGAAATTTAACCATCAGGTACCATTTTATATTTAATTATTATTTTGAGGTTGCAGAAAATTCTAAACTAATGAAATATATATTAAAAGCGGCCACTTTGTAAAAGAACTAATCTATCTAAATTTTTTTTAACATAAAGTATTTAAAACTATTATTAGTACCCTGAAATAATTTTTAAGCTGGCTAGTGCTGTTAAGAATTACCTAAAGCTCTAAATAAGTTTTAATACAAATAACAAAATATATTTTTTTAAAAATTTAAACATTGCTAAGAGCTTTCTTCCAGAACAGTCACAACTGACACTTACCCTTATCGTCATGGTTGGCGATGGTTGCCGTAGTCGTTGCATTATTGGCACTGGTCGCAGACACTGAATTTGAGGTTGTGTTAGTAGTCGCTGCCGCTGCCGTGGACGTGGCATTCGTTTCATATTTGCGAGCCGAGGGCGTGACATAGGCGCTGCTGTTGTTGGTTGAGCTCTCGCTGGGGGCGGAGACAGGACGACCCACCGAGTTGAGCGACTGATTGGAAGCATTTACTTAAAAGAAAGGGAAAATAAGTAAATAAGTATGCAATAATTAAGCCTAATTTAATAACTTACATGCATTTGGACCGCTGCTGATGCGCCGCTGGACGCCAGTGGTGGTGGACAGATTGGCGGCTGCCATCACCGCCGGAGCACTGGGTATAATGGTGCTGTTGTTGGGCGGATAGGTCCCGCCGCTGGTTATGTCCTCCAGCTTAAACTGCAGGGAATTAATTAATAATTACTTAGGGCTTCAACTAAATAAAATGTCGAATTTCACATCATATATGTATATGTATATAACGTTATGTTTTGAAATGTTTCTCTATAAAATTGTCGTTTTTTTTTTTTTTTTTTTTTTTTTTTTTGGTTTGTTTGGCTTGTGTGTGCAATGTGTTTTTGGTCTTACAAGAAGCTATGTCGTCATGTCTTGAAGAATCATTCGAATGCAGCGGGAGTTAGTGTATACCAAACATTTAGTAGTAGAAGTATCAGATACACCGTTTTGACATCCAGTTAGGAGCCCGCAACCCAATTACCTAAGCTAAGCCATTTCTCAGTATTTCCTTGAACCATTGGAAAGTAATTATAAAGTAAATGTCTTACAACTTTCATGCAAATAATTAGTTAAATAAATAAACATGTAAATGCAGGCCGAAATCAGCCAGGTTAAGAAGAATGTATGTAAATATTTATACATCAATGTTCGTTCACCAGCAGAATATGAGAGAGAAGATATATGTTCGAATATTATATACATATGATAAGATTGAAAAATAAATACTTGATGGGCTCTATAAAATAATACATACATTACACTAGAAGATCAGGATATTTACTTAACAAATTCACTTGCCTAGTTAGCGAGAATATCCAAGCATCAATTACGAGCAAATTAAGACGTGAAAAAGATACAACTTAATGAAAATAAGTCTTAAAAATAATAATGTTCAGGCGATAAAAACTATAATAAATCAACTAAATAAACAAGCAGTCCACACATGTAATATTGCTGTTTATTACCCTTGCTATAAGCAACAATGAAGACTTTTAGTAGATCTAATTTATGGGATTTTCCAATCATAAAAAAATTATATTTTCGAGGAAATTATATTTAAATAAAGATTTTACAAATGAGCTATGGGTTAATTCTTTATATGGAGAGGAAATTATAAACTTAAACCAAATCTTGCAAATAACAGTTCATCAGAATTTAGTTAATTTTTGAATTATTTAAAATAACAAAATAAATTAAAACGCGAAAAAGTTTTAAAAATCTTTAAAGACCCTTTGCGCTGAGCATTATTTTCTTTTGCTCATCTACTGACTCTCAGTATGTTAGCGCTCAACCAAAAAACTCTCGATACGCTCATTCAAGCGTAACAAGAAAATTTTCAAAGCAAAAATTAACAATTCTTTCCAACTATTACCTACAAGCTCTGCCTTAACCTAAATTAAAATAATAAAAGGCCACTAAGAAACGATATGGTTAATATAATGAATTTTCAATAGTTTCGAATTAAGCTAAAGCAAGGGTATTTTTGCGACCAAGAGCCAAAAGGCATCCATGAATAATATTCACACACTAATCAAAGTAAATCCATGCTACACTTGGAGATTAACAGAGAAATATATTTATGGCACACACGAGTTGAGTTTGGCAACCGATCGAAAAACAGTCTGTCGTATATTTTTTTGGATTAGGAGGAGACTGTCATCGGGATCAATTAGGGGGCTGTGTTGTTGGGTAGTGTGGTGGCATACCTTGGAGCCGGCATCGAATTTCAGGCGCCAAGACGGACGCCGCTCTGCTGCTGACGTTGAAGAAGAGGGAGCAGCACCACTCGCACCACCGCCAGCACCACCTCCCGCGCTGCTGTCCACCGTGCGTCGGGCGTAGAGGCTTAGTAGGGAGTCGCGGGCATTGAAGTCCGGATGTGTGGACACAGGCGAGGCGGTATCGGACTTAGTCTCCGACTCCTGCTGACTGCCGGTTAGGCTCCGCTTGTCCCGCAAGCGCACTGGACTCTCGAGGGCAGCGGGCGTGGTGGCCGTCGATGATGATTTCATGGCTGGGGTTGGTATCAGTGGCAGATCCGTGGGCCTAACATGCGGCTCTACTGCCTCTACTGCCTTCTCTTCTGCGCTGGTGTTCTTGATCTCATCAGTCTTTTGTTTGGCGTTCTCCGCAGCACTTTCCGAGCTGATCGGAAGCTTGTCCCTCTTGGAAACTATCGTGTAGCTGGCACTGACCACTGACTGATCCGTTGGCTCCGCTTCTCTACTGGCCACGTCGCCATCGCCCATCGAAAGGGATCTTCGTGCCGGAGCTGATAGGGTGAAGCTGGCTGTGGTATCGCTCAGACTCTGGCCAGGCGAAGGAGGAGGAGGAGGATTGGTCGCCGCCAGCTCCTCAATTTCGGTCTCATCGGTGGCCGTCGTTGTGGTGGGAATCATCGCTGGCGGTGGTGTGGTGGGCGGTGGCGGCGGTTGCGTCTCCTCCCGCTGATCACTGCTGGCTGGGGCTGCTGCGCTTGTTTCGTTCTGTTAATAATATTAGTTTGGAACAAAAATAAAAAACAGTTGTCCTAAGGGGCGATGGACGCGCGAGTGTGTTGCTCTCAACCAAAAATCAAAAGAGGTCTCGCTATCTAATATTTATTTATAAAATATCAATTGCATACGATAAAGAAAACGATACTTAGGTGACCCCGATTCGATTACGCATGCAAATGGGACATGCAAAATGATAAAATCATCAACATATTCCATAGACATATATCTACGTATAGAGCCTATTAACTGAACGAGAAATAACTTAAAAACTGTAACATAATACGCTATGGTTCACTGATCTGCTGATGCTGCTCGATACGGAAGCCGATGATTGGAAATCATAAGCATAAGGCTACGCTATAACAATCACTGAACATTGATGAGGCGGTGGCGTTTGGGTCAGGGGGCGTGGCAGGAGCGGAGCGGAGGCGCATACGCAGGAACTTGAACTCAACTTGATTGGCGGTTAAGTGTGATATTGCAATCGATCACGAACGAATAATAATCAAAAGAACAACGGGTAGCAACGTACGCTAAATGGGAGCACTGATTGATCGATGAGACTCTGATTGAAATGATGACAGCAGCTTAGGGCTGCTTTTTATTGAGGCGAAACAACAGAATGCAAAGGGTTTGAATCATGTGCTTTCCATGATTATATTCATCAATGTGGCTAAAGGTGTTCGACAACCCGTTAAAGCTGTTCAAGTGATATAATCATTAGATAAAATTTTTTAATAAAGTTGCACATTTATTGATAAAGGCTTGGTTAATTTTTTGAAATTAAAATTTACAAGTGTTTGATGTTGTTGAATATTTTATGTTGTTGTTGATTATTTTAGGTCGTTCTTGAACATTCTATGTTGTTGAATATTCTATGATGCTGCTGAATATTCCACTTTATTCTATGTTGAATTTTCTAAGTTTGTTGGTGAATATTCTACGTTTTTGTTGGATTTTCATAGTTGTTGGTGAATATTCTATGTTGTTGTTGAACATTCTATGATGAATATTCTATGTTGTTGTTGAATATTCTATGATGAATATTCTATGTTGTTGTTGAATATTTTAGGTCGTTGGTTAATATTCTAGATTGCTGTTGAATATTCATATTATTTTATGTTGATATTTCTAAGTTGTTGGTGAATTTTCTTACTGGTTGTTGAATTTTCAAATTTGTTGGCTAATATTGTGGTTGAATATTCAATGTTGTTTTAAAATTCTATACATTGTTCTTGATAAAGCATACTTTATTCAAGCATTTTCAAACCCTTTGCATTCTTTCTTTCTACATATGATATCCGATAAACTACTATCAATATTTTTTAGTAAACTATTTTTCACTCACACGCACAAACAATTAATGGAATAAACTAATTATTATTTTTGCGAATGAAAGTGCGTGTGGGTGACACATAACACATAAACAGAGAGAGAGAAAGAGGAATATCCAACATAAAAGGGTAGGACGGACACCATAACCATAAGCATTTATTTTTTCGGTTTTTTCATCTGGTGTGTATTTGCTCAACATTTTGAGAGGTTTGTGAACTGGATGTGGGCATCGTGTGTATGTGGTTGGCAGTAATCCGGTCAAGGACTACGGGCATGATCTACCAAAAGGGCTAATGTATGATTCTATGGAGAGAGAGAGAGAGAGCTTCCTCGAGTGTGGGATGTTTGCTTTGGATTTTTGTTGTGATCGTGAATAATGATTCGGTATTTGGACACTGGACTACTTACGCCGCTGTTGCTGATCGTGTTTGAAGTGGTGGTATTGATATTGTTGTTATTGTTGTTGGCCATGCCCAGGTTCTTCTTCTTGACCAGCTCCTCGGCACTTTTGATCTCGTCGAGGGTAACGCCCTGGGTTGATCGTCGGGTTTCCCTTACGCGCTTGGCATGTGCCTTTCGCTGCGTTTCACTCTCCTCATCGCGCACGGGTGGCACAAAGGATCTAAAATTGGGTTACATAAATATAATTCGATTTAGAAGAGATTTAATTGAAGGAAATAAGTCAAAACAAGGTTTATTCGATTAGGAGATGGCATCTTAGAGCTGTAAATGATCGAGCCTTAAATTCGTAAACTATGGATATTGAATTTACTCTGAAAAGTATTTAAATTGTACTAGGTACACCACTTAAAGCACACCAAAGGTACACCATAAGTACACCACAGGTACACCAAAGGTATTATGTAACTATTACAGTACAATACTTTATGATTGATGCAAAATCTTCAAGACTTTAAGGAATTTGTTTCTGCTATCCTAAGTTTTTTTTCACTAAAGCTTTTTTAGGGGCATGCTACACAAGGCAAATATTGAGGCAGAACTCGGGTTAGAAGCTTCTGGCTAGCAGGTGTTAGCTTTCCAATCAACGATAACAACAACACTTTAAACTCTCTCTTTCTTTACTTGAAGAAATTCTTGATAATATTGCCGGTGGACTGTTTGGGCGGTGGCTTCGAGCTCTCCGCATCGCTGGCGACACTGGCCGTGGACGAGCTGCCATTGTTCGCATTCTGGGTCGCAATCTTCGCAGTAACTTGGCTAATACCGATCGACAAAGGTTTTGTAAAAGATTTCTATAAGGCTATATATATCTAAGAAATAGACTCACCTGCGTATTGGTGGGTTCTGTACAGTTGTCGATGGTGAACTGAGCGCCGTCGTGTTTGCCGTTGCTGCTGTGCTTGTGGGCGTGGCAATCGTAACGGTCGATTTCCTGCGATGCAAAGTAATAAAATAAGGATATATTAATTAAATGTCCGAAGAAGAAAAGAGAATACAGCCAAGAGAAGGTAGACGACATTGGTGCGTGGCCTAGGAAAATATGTTAAACGATTGTTTGGTGCAATGAGTTTGGATTCTGGAGGTGTAGACGAGAAGAAGCTAAGCAGAAGCACAGTTAAGAGTTAGGAGTAACGAGTTAATAGTTTAGAGTTACAGCAAATTAGGTTTGGGATTAACAGCTATGAGTAGATGTGGCCCTTTGAACTAGATCAGATATTATTCGTGATTTATACACTAAACATTAGTTGATACATGAAACCAATAATTAAATAATATAAAAAGTTTAAGAGTGTTTGAAGAAACTGATATTTAAAAGCTCTACGTCCTCGTATCAAGTTAAAGCTTAATAAAATACGACAGCATTATTTTAATATTTTCTTGTTTTATTATTTTTCCCAATAATCTGATCTATAGACATAGTTGGTGAATGTTGGAGAACGTTGGTACGTTGGTGAAAATGCTTCTTTCTTTGCTGATACCTTTTTTATCAGTAAGTATATTACATTAAAAACATTTTTAAATACACAATAAACCAACCCTAGGACATTTATAGAAGCAAGAAAAGCAAATGCAATATTTCTATCTCTTCCCTTATATTACTTTTTTACCCTTGTGAATTCCCCTTAAGTTGCACTTATAAAATCTGATCTAGTTCTTTGTTTTTGATTTTTTTTTTGTCGGGCATGTGTGTATGCAAAACAAACCTGTAATACATTGAGTTATCTTTGAGGGAGGCCGATCTTTGAACGCTATATAATTGATTTGTGGTTGCCGATGTTGCTGCTGCTGCTGGCTGTTGTTGTTGTTGTGTTGTGCTTGTGTTGTTGGTGTTCGAGTGAGTGTTGTTGAATGTACTAGCTGTTGTTGATGTGCTTGTTGTTGTTGTTGATGTAGTTGTTGGTGTTGTGCCAGCGTATCCCAACAGCAGAGCGCTTTTGTTGTTGTTATTATTGTTGCTATTATTATTGTTATTGCTACTTAGATGATTATTGTTATTGGAATTATTATTAGCAGCAGCGGCATTAGGATTTGCATTCGCCGGCAGAATGGGACAGGAATTGGCCTTAATGCGGGCCCGCAGCTCATTGTACTTTTGATAGAATCTGATGGATACACATTCGGGCGATTTGCGGGCGATTTAACGGGCGTTTTCGGGCGATCGTGCAGGCGATTTCAGGTTGGGCAGTTGGGCGATTGGGCGGTTTAGGCGGTTGGTTGAGCGAGCGGGCAGGTTAGATTTTGGATAAGCGTTTTGATGAGTTTGTTGGTTGTTGTTGTTGCATTTTTTTTATGGTGCGTTGGTGATACAATTTTCGGTTTTATTTTAAAAAGGGAGTGGAAAAAAATAAATCAAAACAAAAAATTTTAAAATCAATACGATACTTTGTTTTTCCTTAATGGTTTTGCTTTTGCAGTTAACCGCTTCGGCTTGCCAAATGCGAATGAAATATACAAAATTGTATGACAAAACAAAGCTCATTCCGTGAATCATGGAGCTTTCCCAGATCAAGATATCTCCTCACACGGGTAAATTTAAACAGTTACTCGTACAAATTTGTTTTTATTTTGATTTTGTTATCAAAAATTACGACAAAAGCGGAATGTGTGTGTGTGTGTGTGTATGATGACTGATAAGCAAATGCAATCGGCGGCACAAGTGAAAAGCAAACTGCAAAAGCAAACCAATAAGTCAAGACCTTTCGGTGCAATTTGTGGGTCAAATCATTTGGCAGATTAATGAATATATATATGTATTCATTATATATATATAATATGTGGGTTAATCTGTGATGCGCTGTTGTGTGTGATTGTGTTGGTGTTGTGTGTGCGGCACGCATTACTGTCAATATTTTTTTTCTTTCGATTTCAACTCACTTTTGATCATTCTCGAAGCTTTGCGTGCGTCGCAAAATGACATCGTTGGCGGTCTCCGAGCTATTGCTGCTAAGCTCTCTATCAGGAACTTCTGCATGATGATAGGAATCGATTAGAATTATCAGAATATGGCAATGGGTATTTGTGGGGAGTGCACTTCAGAGCTTTCGGCTATTTTTCAAACTTGAAGTTCATTGATAAAATTAGAAATAATGTAATACAACCTTTGGCTATAAAACCTTATCTGCTTACGGTCATAAATGAATAAGAACTTACTTATACATTCGGTGAATATTGAGTCAGTTTCCGAGTTGAAACCAATTTCTTGATGTTAGTTTTCACTTTAAAAACTTAACTTTTGTAGAGACTTTGAGTTATAAATAGCAAGCTTTATGTCAGGCCAAAGTTCTGGCTTCATAGCGATAATTATCGATAAATATAAGCTCCAACCTCTAACGCATGCACACTTTCCTCTTCTACTACCAATTATATTAATTAATTAATAATTCATTAAATTCATACATATATCATTTTATCCTATTAAGATCTTAATATGCTATAACCTCAAAGATATAGACTCCATTGTCCTCTTTTTATAACAGGTGCTATCGATAAATATAAGATACCACCTCTAGCGCATACACACAGTACTCTTCTACTTATTTAAAAATTCCTAATAATAAACTAAAAGGTTCAGACTGTAGATTCCTTGTCTTAAATGGTTATTCCATTTTTTCCCCATTCTTGAGCTTTCTGATAATCAATTTAAATTAATTTCCCAGTAAGTTTTGACAGTATTTAAAAACATAAAAGAACATGGAATTACAAAAAATCTATTATAGCCCTTTAATTCCATTTAAAAACGTCTACTTCTGTATGTTATTGCAACCCTAGCTCTTGAAACGCTCTCCCCAAAACTCCATTTGTGACTTACGATTATTAGTGGGACTGTCGTTGGGTGTGCGTGGCAGTTTTCGTCGCCAGGGCGCCTCCTCCTCGACTGGATGATGATCGGCGGCGTGGATCTGCTGATTGGGCTTGACGTTCTCAGCTGGAAAAAAACCAACAGACAAAGCAAGTTGAATGGAAATCTTCAAGCAATCTATATACAACTAAGAGGTCAGTTAGTGGCTTATTGGCGGGCTTAGCAACACAGACAGGGATCGAAGAAACAACTCCAGAATTGGGACGCAAAACAAGTGCCTACTCTGACTACCTTCGCTCTCGGATAGACTGGTCGAGTGCGAGCTTTCCGTGGAGGCGCTCAGCTCCTCGGTGTCGCTCTGACCACTGGCCACCAGGTCATCAACATCATCATCATTTAGATCATCGCCAGCGTTGGGAATCGAAGCCTGAGCTTCGGCGGCAGCTTCACTTGAACTGCTGCTGCTGGCAGCTGCAGTGTGCGTGATTTACAAGCAAAGACAGGACACAAATAGAGAAATAGACACATACAGATCGGTACAGAGAAGAGATATTGGGGAGCTACTACTGATGATGGATGATCGTGAATGCAAATGCAAATTAAACTGACTAAAAGGGCAGAGGGCGAGAGGCAGTGACAGTAGCAAATGTTTAATGATTAAATGCTTCGATTAGCGCGCATGAGAACCTAAACAGGATAATAAACAGGACGAACACAAGAGCGTGTGTGTTGATGTGTGTGTGAGAGAAATCAAAGAAAGCTTTCGGTTTATTATGCAGCCAAAGTAAGGTAAGGAAGGAAGCTGGCTATTACTGAGGCATACGCACCATCCTTTGTGGCATCAGTTCTCACTTCGACGCGCACCAGCTTCGTGGGCGTCTTATCCACATGATTTTCAATCGCATCTGAGATTCTGCTGAAAGAGATAAACATTTGTTAAATAATTATTTAATTATTATTCCTTATACAAGAGATTTGCCCTCACCTGATTTGACTAGATGGTCGCCGCTTGTTGCGCTTGTTCGCCCGCAGTTCTTCCAGGAATTTGACTATTTTGCGATCGGCCACATCGATGCAGGACTGGCCGGCATAGTTGCGTATATCCATGTCGGCCAACGATTCCACGAGCATCTCAGCCGTTTCCCTTTGGCCCCAATGCGATGCCGCATGCAGTGGCGTCCAGCCATCGTTATCCTGGCGATCCACATTGCCTCGGCCCGCTAGGAGCAGGCTCAGCACTTTCGTATAACCCTTAGCGGCGGCCACATGAAGCGCTGTGGCACCCGTCTTGGGATGCGGCCTGTCCACTTCGGCGGCATCGCTGCGCAGCCACTTTTTGGCATCGTTCAGCATCGCCTGCTCCTCGGCCTTGCGCGCCTCCTCCACATTGATGTTCAGTTCCTGCACCATCTTCTCCATGTAGTCAATCATGCCCATGTGTTGGACATCGATGGCCAGATCCAAAGCCAGATCACCATCGCTGTTCACAGCGGCCACATCAGCGCCGTTCTCCACCAGATACCGAGCTATGCTCACAAAGCTGCAAGGCGAGATTGAAACGTCTATAAGAAACCGAATTATGTTAGGCTATAAGCACACACTCACCCGCAGGAGGCAGTGGCATGGAGTGGCGTCCAGCCCTCGTTATCCTGTCGATTGATATCGGCACCACGCTCCACCAGAAACTCCACCATGTCCAGATTGTCATCAATGCAGGCCTATAAATACAAAATAAAACAAATTCTTGGGTTAGTGAACTGTACAAAAGTTGGGTAACACTGAATCAAAGGTTAAATAGTAATAAAATTCTTATCTTCTGTAGATAGCGTTAAGTAAAAGTTTAATAAAGCAAGGAAAACTTTGAAATTGGGTAAAACCACAAATTCCAATATCGTCATCAAAGAGGTTGATTTAATAAGTATATAAAAGCTAGCTAATAGCTAATTAAATTCCCAAATTATTCCACCGTAAAAGGCAAATTTTGTCTGAAAACAGAACTTTATTATAAGCTTAAAAACTGTCATAATGGAAATTCTGACAAATTCCTCTTAAAAGGAATACTATAATTTTAGGCTTAAAATAAGTCATAAAGAAAGTCTGGCGATACCAAAAACAATATCAATATCTTTCCTAAAATAAACACCCCTCTAGATAATAACTCTATGTAATTTTTGTGGGAAATCTCATCGGTAAAAGGTCAAAACCATTATTATTGATCCTTGAAACTGTTGTTCTACTTTGCCAAATGAAATTTATTTACATTTTTTATGGCCAGACAAACAATTTGATTTCCCGAACGAAATCGTAAAAATCTTTTGCATTTTCCGTCCGGCCGCAGTGCATTAAAAGTTGAATCAACTTGCGTAGAAGAGTCGGTCTGGTTTCGTTTTGTTATTTTATAAGAGCTAGTCGAATGTTTTAAAAAAAATTGTGTGTGTTTATCTTGCTAAAACGTTAAAGTAAACACACGGCCAGTGAGTGAGTCTCCAGCATGGTTGGTTGTTTATGCGGATTTCCGTTGAACCCGCCTAGACATCTTCGTTTGGTTGGTCGGTCGGCTGGATGGTTGATGGCATATGCACAGCACCGCGCGCGCGATGATATCATCGCCAGCGACTCTGGCGCTTCTTTGGGCCGTTGCTGCTATCTGTTCTGAAGAAGAACCCCAAGCCACCAGCCCCAGCCCCAGCCCCAGCCCCAGCCCCAGCCCGATTTCGACTCCGCCACCGAACCCAACCCACCACCACCACCAGCCCGGCCCCATAACAATGTCGAGTCGAGTCGAGACGACAACGCCTCGTAGTTGCAAATGCCGATAAGCATTCTTTGGCGCAAAAGCAAAAGCAAAGCCGAAAGAAAAGAAAGTAACAAAAGGCGCCAACTCTATCAATACACAGAAAGAAATAACAAACACACTTATAACCGCCGAAATTTCTTATCTGTGAAAGATATCCAAGGTCCTAAGCTGTAGTTGGCAAATAATTATCAACATTACTCTATTAACATATTTTGCGTATCAAAAAAGGCAATAATCTTATCGGTTTGGTATGTGGTTATTGGAAACAGTTTTTTAATTAAACTGGAAAAGTATTTAGTGCATTATATTAAAGATTTCTGGCATAAAAACCATTTCAACTTGAAAGGAGTTTGATCAAAGTTATGATTATTTAATGGGGAAAATTGAATACCAAAGAAAAGTCGTAGAAAACTTTAATTTTACCCCAATATATTCGAATAAATTAATATTAAAAAATGTGTTAGGAACACACCTTTTTATTAATATTCGATATTTTTTAGAGACCCCACAGATTCAGTTAAATTTTGTTCCATGTGTAGAATATATACTCCTCCTCTTTGCTAGACATTTTTAAAAATCTTCTCCATCTTTAAATTAAATAACTGAAATTACAAATTAAGTGATAGATCTTAGAATAAAGTAAGGTGAACTTCTAAAAACCTTTTTTATAATATTTTAGATTTCTTAGACTCTAAAGTTTCAGTTTTGTTTTTCCACGTGTATTTCCCAATCCCCTTTCCTCTAGATAACGTGTAACATTTGAGGAGTGGGGCATTATAAAAATCAAATGACCAATTCTTCTCTCTCTTTCCCTGCCATTCTCTTCTTTTATTTTTTCTTTTCCTCGGCATATGTTAATTCAAATTTTTTACTGGCTGAGCTTCAAAGTGACTTTATGCCGTTGGTTTTGGCTTTTAAAATCCAAAAGCAATTTCCATTTCGCAGTAAAACGCATTAAAAAAGAAGGCTAGGGAAAAAAAAAAGAGTCAGAAAGAGAGGGAGAGGAGCAGCTACTGAGACGACGGGTGGGCCAAACAATTTGTAAATCTGGAACGCAGCCAATTAATTAATTATGAACAATTTTGATAAACGAGGAGCTGGAGGAGGAGGAGGGAGAGCAGCGCGGAGCAGGAGGAGGCAACGCCCACGCGTGACCATCCGCAAATCGACTCGACGACAATGTCCGATGACTTTGTGGTATGCAAACATTTTTGACACGAGCTATTCCATCAGCGAATTCCCCAGACCTGCCTTTAATGTCAGAGCAACGGATGGATTCTACGCTATTTCAATTTCCATTTGCATTGCCAGGCAGCGAAAAAGCGGCGAAGATACAAAATACGAAATACAAATGAAAAAAAAAGGAGAAAAAAATGCATGCTAAGTTTAGCCTTTTGTTTTGGCACGCCATTGAGCGGCATTTTCAGCCGCTGCACGCCAAATGTTATTCACCTCGACGCCGCATTACGTATACGCCGCGTAGGCCAGCGGCAGCAGCAGCCGCAGCCAGCCAACAAAAACAGCGACTTGTTGAGACGGCTTTCAGACTCTGGGCCGCCTGAGCAGCTTAGCGCGGCTCATTACGCGGTAGCTTTGCTAAGCGCCAAGCTCCATTTGGCCCCCCACCGCCGCTTTATAAAGTCTCAATGCACATAATTCTGGCTTATAACTCAATAGCCTGGCTATAATTCCTTTGATGAGCAAAGAGGAAATGTTGAAGGGTTCCTGGGAATACTTTATGGGTTAGAGCAAGGAGCGAGGCTGTGCAATGTCCTTTGAAGTGGATTAGGATAAATTCCGAGGAAATACCAGGTGATGATTGAAGAATTAGGAGTTGTGTACAGAATTTATTATATTTACATAAGCAAATCTTTGTAAATATAATACAAACCATTCTATTAAATTTATTCAATTAAGTTATATATTATTTAATTAAGTTATATACAATTTTATTAAGTTAAATACCATTTAATACTTTTATTTCGTCTGATTTCAATACCAAAGCGCCATAATTTCCATTTTAAAATACATATTCAAAGACATTCTGCCTTATACATTTATTTACCCTTGATATCTGACCTATTAAAATACATAAAAGATTAACCAATTTATTACATTTTAAAATACGCTTTAAAAACATGCCTTGCCACCCATTGACCTGCTCTCGTTTATATTCGTTTAAGTAGCCAACAAATGTATAATATAATCGAAATGCCAAAAAATACGAACGAAGGAACCGCTTGAGTTCAATAAATTACAAATTTGAATTAGCGCCACAAGATAAAAGTGCAAAGAATCTACATAAACCATACAATATACATATATCCATACGTATATATATCTAGACGTGCTTATATACCACCGATTTCGAGGCATTTGCTCTGTGTGAAATGTCTTAGCATATTGCCAAAGCCTTTAAACAATTTTTTTCCGTTTTCTTTTAATTTTTGAGTAAAAGTTCTCATATATCTCAATAGGTTTTTCGCCACTAAAAATGCTTGGCATATTTTTGCCAAATTGTATAACGATTTATACAGCGCCGTATGAGTAGGCCGAATTGTTTCCGATTTTTAAATTTTTTTTACTGGGCCAGGTGGGGCCAATACATCTGGACAAGTGTGAAAAATAATGAACACAACCTATTTCAAAATGGAAAAATAAACAAAACGAGAAGAAAAACCAAACGGAAACAAGAATCTAGACAATTTCCTTATGATTCCAAAGATTAATGGGTGTGTGCACCGGGATCTGAGTAATATATGGCCACGAGAATGTTTAAAAAATTATTAAGAAATGGGTATAAGTAAGAAAGGAATAAAATTGTTACTTAATGAAGTTAATTCAATGGTTCTACCTTACTTATATTGCCTGATATGTAATTTTACTTAGCCAGCTCTATATGTTAGCCATATCTTATCATTTCAATGTTTATTTACCTAAGATTGCATTTCAAGTGTGAATTAGTCGACTTGATAATCGTTTTCCCCACACATGCTAGACTTTCCCTTATGCAGTTTTCCTTTTTAGTAAATTTTAATTGCTCGTGACTAATAATTAGTCATTATTTATTTCCAGAACTTATAACTTGGACTTCGATATTGAAAATTTCCTGCTGAAACATAAATAAATATTCAGTGAAAACTTTTACTTAATCATTTGCTTCTTTTGCGTCTGTAGGATTCTAAGATTTCTGTGGTCAACTATTTCTGGACTCATGTCGTCATAGTTGGGCAAATAAGTATATAGTATTTTCCTATAGTTCCCGCTGGTTTATTTCGTTTATCCATGGAAACCTCTCACAGATTTCAAATCGTCTGTGAGCGGCGCGCGCGTGCAGGCCAAAATGTATAATAATTATAATCGGGGCGGCGGCGGCAGTGGCGGCCGCAGAATTGGCAACCAGAAATCCACGGAAAGAAAGGAAAATAATAGAAAAGAATCGAAAAAAAGAGGAGAGGCCGGCCTAACTCGGTTGTAAAATGAAACATTTTTAATGGCACACATTTTGTAGCTGGGCTATTGCTCGAAATGGTATTATGCAACGCACACACACACATCGGTTACAGATACAGATACTGACAATGCGGACTGCAGACATCACATCAAATTGTATCTGGCATAGAGGCGAATTTTCATTTTGATCATTTTCATTCGCCAGCGGCACCAGGCATCAGGCATCACCAGCATCAGGCATCAGCATCGTTTGTTATTTTGGGTGTAAAACACGAAACGAGAAATAAATCAAATCAAGTGTAGCGGCCGCATCCATTTATATACAGCAATATGTTATATGTACATACTGCCGAATCTTGAGGATATTCTATCTGTATCTGTAGCTGTAGGCTGTCTGATCGACGGAGTAGTGCGTCTCAACAGCTGTCCGTCCCGTCAGTCCGTCGAGAACCGGGCCAAGGTTAGAAAACACGTCAATAAAGCGCGTTAGCAAATCTCATGTATCTATAGTGTGTGTTGTGTGCGTCTGTGTTTATTTGGGAAAACTCACGCAGCTTTTCCAAGCCAAAAAAAAAAAAAAAAAAAAAACTCCCCGCTTCAGGACTCGTCATCGATTCCCAGCGCACGATCGTCATGTCAACGGATCTCTCGACAATTGTTACGATTATTATGCATTCAACTCTGACTATAGCTCAATTTGAGAGAAATCTTGACAAAATAATTTCTTAATTTATGCGGCGCCAGTTAGATTCCACTCCCCTTCCCTATATATAAATAAAATCGAAATATATCAATTGCTAATTGGCAGAAATGTATGTATATAAATCAATTCTTAATTTGAGCATATCATTGGTAGACTGATTAATGAAGGAACATAGATTGGCACTCAAGGGGGCTCGAAAACCAGCTTTTATAGCCCAGAATACTCAATACAAATGGATAAATTAACCAAATCAAAGCTTAGAATACGACATGTCAAATAAATTAACTCTTAATTTAGCTTACTAATAAAATCTCCCTTTGGGAAAGGTCGGAATCAGCAGAAACTTAGCATTTATCGCCAGATACTTCTTTCATCTTGTACATCCATGATTCGTGTGAATATAATTAGCACAATCTAAATAAAATAAGAAATCAAAAGCCCACGTATTTCCAAAAATTCTAATTATAACATATTCTCTACATTCATATTTTAATCATGTGTAAAATGTGTGGAGACCATGAAATACACGAATCTGAATCTATAAAAGAATTTCGAACCTCCCATTATCCTTGAACTGTATATAAATGTAAATATCTGAAGCGCTGTAGCTTGTATAAACAGCGGTAATTTATTGCCATTTCTTTGATAATTCCCCACTTGTCCCCCAGCGAGTTTGAACGTCAATGCACGCCGAGAGAGCTTGTAGGCCACAAGCAAAATCAAAGTCAGCCAATGGCATGGATACACGGTCACTTGCAGGCCCCCATCCTCTATCCTCTATCGTCCATCCCCCCATCCCCAAACCCCATCCCGCTTTCTATCTTCCTCTCCATCAGTCAACATCATTTCGTATAAAGTCCAAGGTAGCCCGGCTGCACAGTGGAACCAATGAAAGGATATACGTGGAAAAATATGTTCTTGAAAAAATTAGAAGTATTTAGTTATTTATCTAAGAAATATATTTGCCAAGTCATTTATCATTTAAACTTAAAATTAATACTTTAACGTTAAACTCCAACGTTTAGTTATTCACAAGCTAATTAACATGCTTAAAGACATGAAAAAGAGTCTTGATTGCTATTAGATATTCTTATTAAAGATATAGCTATTTTTTACCGAATGTATATAGATAGAATAAACATTTAATTAATTTTGAATTTTATTTATTAAAAAACCGGCATTATTTTTCCCACATTATCCCTGGCTTTAACACCACGGTGGCCTATCCCGTCTGCAGCAATCGTGTCGCATGCCATTGAAAATGTGGTGCAGGTGCGGCGGCGCTCATGAATGGAAGGCCCAAAACATTGAAAATATGAATGTGCTTATATGTATGTATGTGGGGCCTATGTCTATGCCAAAAGGAAAGCAACTCCCAAGCGAGTGCGGGGGCGGACTGCTCCTTAGACCATTAGAGAGACTAGTAAGTGCCGGCGATAAGATAATTACTATAATATATGCAATCGAAATTCTGCTCTGCGGTTTAAGCAAAAACGACAACAGCAAGTGAAGCAAATAGCCGCAGGTTGCGACCGCACTTGCACCGCCGCGTACATTGTGCCAGGTAATTCAAAACGTTTGCACTGTTGTTCCCATTGTTATATTATTATTATTATTGTGTTGTAGTTGGTATTGCTGTGTAATTACAGTGCACTCCCAGATAACGAACCCTCCCTCCTCCACCTCTGCCTCCTTCTGGTCGCCACGATTCCCCCATGGAGCAAATTAGCATCTGGTTAACAAGTGCGCCGCGGTTAAACGGTGAAAATCTATGACTCTTTGCTGGGGCAGCATAATTAGAATCAATTATAATGAATTGGAGCACACAGTGAGTGCAAGATGGGAGTGGACACGAGAACAGGCATCTAGCTATCTGAGAACGAATTTTTTGTTTAATTGGTTATTTGGTTGGTTTGATTGAGTTACATTTTTAGGGAGAAACCACAATTGAAATGATAAAATTGTTTAAATGTAATCACAAAATCCTGTTCATAACCTTTGGAATCACTAAAATATTATCAATAAAATCCCCACAAATCTTGATCATAATATAAAAGAAATTCTTTAAATTCAAGAAAGTAAAAAAGAAAATAATAAAAAAAAAAAAATGCTTACTACTATATACTCTTTTCTTCGGCAGCAGGAATCATTAAATTTTTTTCGACATAGAAGAAATCGAGACAAACATATGTGAGGAAAAATGAAAATGATTTTGCGAAAAATCTTTGGCTTCTCAATACGTATGTAAACTCGCTTTTATGTGTGTGTTTTGTATGTTTTTCTTGGCTGTTAAAAATAGAAAATTTTGTATTTTTCTTATTTAATGCTTTTGCTCGTTGCTGTTGCCGTTTTGCCTTTCGCTTCTGGCTCTAGTTCTATTTGTTGCTGCTGCTGTTCTGGGCATTTTTCAACTTGTAAATCGTCGGCTTGCATTAGGCATATGTTTGTTGTATTTGTTAATATTCGAATTGTTGTTGCGACGGCGGTGTTGAAACCGCAGAGAGCAATAGAGAGAGAGCACCAAATACGCAACAAAAACAATGGTCGAGGCGTCTAGAGAACGGCGCTGCTGCACAGTGGGCCATTCGAAATTCTGCATGGAATTCTGACCTTGACAAAAGCAGGAAATTCTTATAAGCATTGAAGCTTAAAAAGCCCAGCAAATTATTTCAAAACTCTGCTCTGCTATATTTAAGGTTTTATTCTAAGCGATTGGAAATACAATTTGAAGACGGAATATTTTTATCAAAAGTAGTTTTTAATTCAGAAGAGCTTTAACCCATTAATTTAAAAACTACTTTAAGTATTACTAAGGCCTATTAATTGGTACACAATTAAGTAAATACGATTATTTAGCTCGTTCCTCTTTATTCCCATGGTTTGTTTAATATTTATCTACATAAACATTTATTCCTATTGGAGTAACTAATATTTTTTGTCTGAATTTTGCTAATGAATGAATTGTAATTATCCGATCCACAGTGCGGCCCACGTCAGCACCACAGTTGGACGCAACAGTGTCGAAATTGCAGCACCCGCCGCCACCCCTTATAATCTCCACCACCCCCTGGCCTGGTCGCGTGATCGCAATTGCAGCGCCGACTGACGCAACTTTTGCCCCTTCTAAACATGTATATTTCTAAACGGTCTCTTGCAATAGGGGATGTAAAAGGGATATAGTATATGTACATGCATTCATACATAATTAATATAATGAAAAAATACACCTGATGCAGACTGCTTCTTTTTAATTTTGCGTGTGCCGCCACCTTAATCGTTTAAAATAATCAGCGATGCACTGCAATTATTTGCACATTCTCTTCAATTTCGTTTATTAATATTGGGTAGAATAAATTATGCAAAGAGCCGCCGACTATTGATAATTAAATAGCATAATTTCTCAATTAAAGTAACTAGTAATACCTAAATTTAGTTGAGCACTTGTAAAGGCTAAACAAACCTGATGCAGAGCGGTCAGTCCATCCACGTTGGCTGTGTTTATGTCGGCACCCTGATCGAGCAGCTGGATGACCTCGTCCTTGTCACCGGAAAGGCAGGCGGCGAGGAAGACGCATCCCGAGCTAAACTTGATCCGCCGACCGTGCTCGTGGCGGGGCGTTGGGGCAGCGCGATTGGTGTCGGACTCCTCCCAGCGCTTGAGCTGCTCCGCCCGCTTCATCACCGCCGAGTTGCTGCGCGCGTCCAGCGAAGACATCTTGAAGGATCTCGATCACTCTTTGTGTGTAGTCCCGGAATTAAAGCGGCGACTGGAGAAGCGCGCCGTAGTCGCGAATACGTACTCCTTGCTCGCTTTTGTTATTTTTACTGCGATTGCGATTTTTTTGAGTATACTTTTTTGTTGTTATTTCCACTGGGAATTTGGATTTGATTTTGCACTATTTATAGAAAATGCTTCACACTTTCGATTTTCGATCACAACTACACTTGTGTTTGTACTGCCGTCGCCGTTGCTGCTGCTACTGCTGCTTCTTCTTCTCCTGCTGCTGATTATTATTATTTTTCGCTATTTATTTTTCTATTTTTCCCACTCTGCTGTGCGTGCGTGTGTGTGCGTTTTATCAGCCAATTTCTTGGTGTTCCTTTCCCACTCACTGCTCACTCACTCTCTCGTTTTGTTGCTGTTAAACGCGCACCTTTTCTTGTTGCAATCATTGGAAATTACAATAAATAATTGCACAAAGTTAGAGGGAGGAAGAAGGGAGGCAAAAAAAGTTGGACATACTTGTAAAACGGTACTTTATGAGTGCGGGAATTTAGTACTAGAGCTTATTTGTTTAACCAAAGCTTAGAATGGGTTTAAGATATAGAAACAAATCTTTTTTTTAGCTGATTTTTAAAGAAGAAAAAAGTGTGAGAAATTAGAGTAAGAAACAACCCAAGCTTTTTTTAAAAAAATATTTAAGAGCCCAAAACATATATTTTATCCAGAATTAAATTTTTAACACCAGACTTCACTTGCTCAACAAATAGGCATTTTGTAAATAAATGAAAACACTCGCAAGCATTTTTTACAGCGGCTTGTTTTTTTCACTTTGTTTATCATTCGCGGCCTGCCTCTCTGTCGCTCTTCGTCGCTTTTTCGCTCTCTCCCGTGCACACAGGCGCACACTCGTGCAGTTAGGGCTTGCATACGCTCGCCGTGTACGCCTGTGTGTGTGTTACCAATTTGACATAAATTCAACAGCCGCGACGCTGACGTCGCGAGTAAATAGAACGAAAATGGAAGCCGCGTACTTTTTTCACGCACAAATCTCGTAGCTGGCGTATTTTATGTAATTCTGCACGACCGTCGAATGCACCAAAATCCCCGAATCGGCCGTGTAATTATGTAAAGGCATTTTTACACCGCCCCACTCCACTCCACACACACACACACAGGCGCGCGTACTTGCACACGCACGTAGAGAAAAATGGATTGCAGTAGAAACTTTTCACACACACCGAAAGGCGAACCGAAGAAAACGCACCTTTCCCCGCAAGTTCCCGTGGCTACGGGGGATTCTCGTGGCTTAGTAGACGTATAGCGCTCCGTTTTTTCTCTTTTCTAACTTTAACCATCACTTGGACGATTTTTGTTTTGGTCGCAGCTGCGGCGCTGCATGACCAGATTTTGGTAGTACGATTTCTGACGTGAGTGGCGCTCCTCTTCCGCGAGGTAGAGCTGCAGAAACATCGATCTTACTATCGATAAGCCGCTTTTATTTTCAGTCATCGATGTTTTTATCGATATTGCAAGTGAAGATGTATTATATATTTTCAAACAACAATTTAAATTTTCATTTATATTACCTAATATTTATTTATAACTACTATTAATAATAATACCAATAAATTGTTATATCGTAAAGAAGTTACATATTTTCTGGCGAGGTGGAGAAATATCGATGTTCACAGACTTCGACGCTTTTGGAGATTTTGGCGGAAAACATCATGTTTTAAATTAAACTCAAAATTGTAAAATTTATTTTTATTTTTAATAATTGTTTTAAAAGTGTTTTTAACTTGCAAAAATGAAAAACCGTATTAATCTGTATAAAAAAACATCGATAACACCTCTAACCCAAAAGTATCGCATAATAATTCAAATACATCGATGCTGTGTGAAGGCGCCGATAGGCAAAAAATACCATGAGAAAGGTTGATAACTTTGATGAAAATGGGGCTGGAACTTTGCTGATCCATAACGTAATTTTATCACGTAACGTGATTAAAAACTTAATATTTTGACGTGAAGTGATCAAAAACGCAATATTCTATTATTTTAATCAAAAGTAGTGACTTTTTTATATTTGGGTTCCGTTTTTCGAATAAGTTAAGTTTAAATTTAACAAATAATGGTTATGTGATTATCTGTATTTGAGAACTCATTGTCATCATTTTTACAGTTAATCTTTGTGTTATTTATTTATTAAAAGTTGAAGTTTTGGCGGACTGCTCAGATCTGTGCTGCTAACGCAATTATGAGTACGTAAACATAAAATCAGTGTGACCACAAGCTTGTAAAAATTAAAAAGTGGTAGCCCTGTTTGGTCCAAAGCTGTGCCGGATAAATTACAGTTGTAACGGTTTTGTTGCAGTTTTCGTAACTTGAACTACACTGAAAATGAAAAAGCTTTAAACAGAACGATTGTTATAGTACCAAAAATAAAGTGAACTATAGTTTGTCCGGGCTTCAAAAAAGCGACAAAAAGAGAGCGCAATACAAACAGGGAGATCAAGCGACCGGAACCCACCCCCAAAAAAGAATTGCGCATCACTTTGGCGGCAAAAACTATTTCGCCCGTTCCGCCCCGCTGCCACTGAATCTCTCTGTACCGCTCTCACCCTCTCATTCTCTCTTGCTGTCTAGAAAGCCAAGCAAAACAAAACAAATGAGAACGCAAATGTGACAAAAACAAAAAACAAATGTGAATAGCAAATACCTATAGGAAAGTAGGCTAGGCGCCGCTATAAAATAGTTTTTCTGTAGTCGCAGCCTGACACTCCAACCCACCGGTCGTCGCATGAACGTCGAGCGAAAAGTATAATTCTAATTATCTGTGCATTCGCGCAAAAAAAAACGCAGACCCAAAACGACCCTGAAACTATTATCTTATCGTGCTGAAAGTGCCAAACAAACAATAAACAATTAGTACCTTTGGCGGTCAAAACAACAAACAACCAATGATAAATTGATAAGATAGCAACAGGGCAAAAATGTCACCGGTAAGTGGAATTTTATGTATAAAATAAAACGCGAAGGGTGTTGATTTGAAAAGGAAATATTTTACAACAAAATCAGTTGCAGGATTTAAAATTTATTGCATACAATTAGGCGCTACCTCTCTCAATCTCCTATTTTCGCTCCCACCCTTTCTCCCTTGTAGCAATGCTTTGTTTTCCTTCTCTTCATTCATGTCCTCACACGTCCTCTCTCGCTCTCTCTAGCATTTTCCAGTTATTTCGAAACTGTATGCAATCTTTGCCTCTTTTGTGACCCACCACCACCCCCTGACACCTAGCCTTGTCCTTGTCTAGCCCACGTAGTACGTAAGCACATAATAAAATAGGGAAGGGAAGATATTATCTTACATTGCATGTTGTGCGCTGCAATTGTACCTTTCATCTCCGCCGATGCTGAGCTCACTCGCCTCTCGCATTTCATTCATGATGAAACCAACCCCACCGCCCACTGATGAAACCAACCCACCCACACAGAATCGGCTAGAATTTTCCTATTTTTAATTACCGTTCAATGTCATTTCCATTTACAGCGCTGCGTAGGTTCCGAAAGATTGATGGGGTTTTCGCCTATATAATCAGCTGCTTACCTCACTCGGTTCACTAGAACGAAATTCCATTTACCTAGTTGCATCTAATACTGCGCGTTGCGTCACTTGCTGCTAAAAATATAAACAAATACTACTCACTAATCGCGTGGCGGTGAGCACTTCCGGTTTGGACCAGCCAGTATCGTTGTCAATGGGCATCTGGTCGGTCCTTAAAACACTTGTCGTACCAAACTTGTAATCTGTTCTTAGTAACACAACTGACTAATTACTTTGCCAAGTCTTATTCATAAAGATTGTACACATTTACGCAAGTGTTCAAAGAACTTAGGGTGCAAGTACAATGTTTGCACTTTACGAATACACAGGAAATATTCTATCAGGCATGTCAATTTTAGCTAGATATAAAAAAAATCTATGTCTATGTCTAGGGTGTGTTCAAAGTTTTAGATTTCTATAAAAGAAATCTATATTGTGTGCATACAATATTTTATTGCATACTTTTGGGCGCGTTTTAAATTGATTTAAAATTCACAGCGATTTCTTTGGCAACTCTAATATTACATTTTATAACATTTTTGTGCAATATCCGATAAAGATCGTAAAAAGTAAAGATCGTAAAAGTTAGAGATACAAAATATTTCCAATGCCTTTTAAGAATGTATTTTTGGTCATAATATTTTCTGTGAGTGCATTAAAGAAAGGCATTTCCGAATAAAAAAAGATTATTTAATCAAAGAATGACGTCAGTGTACTTTAATGATAAGTAAACTTAAGTACAATGAACGTTTGGACTCTATAGTGTCCCTGAAAATTTCCATATTCATATAAATTGGGGTACTCACAACGCTCTCAAAGTAATTTCGAGAAGGAACTATATTTGGCAGACAACTTTTATGAAGAATAATCTGTGTAATTAGGTAATTTAAACCAGATTGTTGTGAAACAGCTGTTGACATAGCCATATAAAGCTAAACTGCACGCCGTGATGGTTCAAACAAATTTTAGAATACTTTTATGGGTAGGTGTCAGTACTTACATGACTTACTGCTTTTATATAAACTACTTGAACTGCTTGCCTACAGTATATTACCAATTTTTACATCCAATAAGAAACCAATCGTGAACTTTTTTCAAACCAAATATGGTATTTTTTTTTAAATCATTTATTTAGCTAAATGTGAAAAGAATTTATTATAAAATGGATAGGTTTTCAAAGATTATTTCTTTTCTTAAGTTTGTAGATTTAAATTTTTAGCAGATTTTTTTTGTATATAAAATAATTGCTTTCCCAATTTGGAATTAATGATACATCATTGATGCTAATTTGTCAAAACGTGTTTTAAATTTAAGCGATGCATTGCCTTGTGCCTTGCCATGACTAAACTCAATTCGATCATCTTTAAATTTAAATAAGAAATACATGGCTTCTCTTTACTAAGACATGTTCGAACTTAAATTAATCCCCAGTGAAAATTCGGTTGGTAGAACCGATTACTGGATGAGGCTTCTCCATCTGACAGGACACCTTACCTTACGCATCCCCCGAAAATGCTGTCGGTGGTCTGAGGAGCTCGCACAAAGGAGCGCTGATCGCCGGCAGCTGGCAACGTCATGTGCCGCCGCGCGATCCTTTCACAATAAGGATATAAGGGCCTGTTCCAGGAGCAGCAGCTGTTGCTGGCTGGGTTTTTGGTGATCCTGTGATCGGTTTATTGTTGGCTGCCTCGCTTGCAGCTGCCGGCACACGTCTCCTACAATTGTCGATCCAGTTTATAGCCCTGATTGAGGCAGGTAGAGTTCGGGCATTCATAATGATATATTGTAGAAAAAGGGACCGACGGACAGGCAGCACATGTCGAAATAGGTAATAGGGCAATCTAATCGAATCGTGCCCGTTGCCCCAGCCCGTTGTTATGACACCTTTTGCTTTTGCCAATCGCCGCGCCAAAGAAGCGAATGCAAAAATGGCAAAACAGGTTTTCAGACCGCTGCTAGCTGCATTTGGCTGTCAATTAAAAAACCACAGACAAAAGTTAGCAACAAGCAAGTACGAAAATGACAGTCGAACTTCTATAAGATGAAACTATAAAAGACCGAAACACAGGCCTTAAACTTAGGAAAATATACTTTTAGCGTCCTTTGGGTATCTAGAAAAGTGCCTTACTTTTCATTTATTTAATATTAAATTTAAAAAACAAACTTTTGAATTTAAAGGTGACCGGAAGTCTTGGTCTCCTCAACCATTTCCTTTAATCTTCTATTATATGATCTAAATATATATTTGATCTTGAAGTCTTTTTATAAAAAAGTTAAAATAGAAAATGCTTTTATAGATTCTTAAGGTATTGTAGTGACAGATGTTTTTAGGGAGCTTATACTGTGGATAAAATTAATACTGGTGAGCAATCAAAATCACAATAAAAAGCAACAAGAACGAGGCGGGTGCAACAACTTTAAAAGGCCTTGCAAGGCCGTTCGGCTCTGAAGCAGGGATTTTTTGCAGCTCAACGCAAAACTGGCAAACTTGTCCGGCAACTCGAGATCCGATACCATGCCAACTCCGTGTGGTCAACGGAGTGATCTTTTGAAACAGCCAAACGAATTGCCAGCGGCACTCTGCCACCAAACATCCGCAAATAGAATATGTATATTGCCGCCACATTTTACTTGTAGTTTAATTTGCAGCAACGACCGCCTGCGATAATGTCGCCTTGCAACATGTCAAAGTCGTCTAGACTCCGCATTTATAGGCAAATTTCTCAAATGCGTCGCGACATCTTCGTGGTAAATTTAGCAGCGTGTATTTATAAAAATTATAAAAGTTCAACCCGTTAGCGGGCGGGCTATATGGCGACGTCGCGCACTGTGTCGCCAGGAGGCCAGGCCGCTGCTTGCCATAAATGATTCAAACTTGGCAATCTTTTGTATCCCCCAGTAGATTCGAACGTGTCGGTATTTCCTTTGCCATTATTTGTCGAATATATATAATAACTTGGGAGTCATGCAGTGGGCGCTTAATTAGAAAAGCATGTAGAACTTCGATTTTAAAAAATGGTTACTTATCAACCGACAGCGTTGGTTCTATTAATATTTATTCGTCCAATACGTAAGTTCTAAGATCTTAACTGGAACCGCAAGCATTACCTCATCGCCTTTAAAAAAATATTGCTTAGATAGTAAGTATAATGCAAGTAGATCAAAGAAAACGTTAGACAACAAACGATACAGATCGTAATTAAATGTTTAGCTCCGAAAATATGGGAAACATGTCACTAATAGACCATGCTTTTATTATAAGAATGAGGTGTACGTGCTGATTATTATTTTAGATTGCCTCTATTGAACAAGGAACAAAGAAAAAGTAATCTTCCTTTCTGATAATAAATATTCTTGAACTGACAGAAATATAATAATCTTTACACTTTAGACACCTGTCCATTAAGTGACTATTTTATCCGATTTATTGGAAATAGTTTACAATTACAAGGTGTCATAAATTTTTTAAAAATTTTAACGTTGAAATCATATATCCAAATGATTTGTCACACCATACAAAAATGACTCAAAATATAGAATACAAACATGAAGTCATGTTGTTAGAGAACACTTTGTTTTCTGTATTACAAATTTCTGTTCAGAACTCAACATTGCAATCTTCGGGTTCTCCGCTTATCATGATAAAGGTTCATGATAAAGGATAAATATTAATTTGGAATTAATAATGATTATACATAGGTAACGTTTCTGAATCATATTGCAGCGTGAAAATACCTCATTATGTTTAAAAAGTCTACAAGATTAGGTACACAAATGTTTATAAGACTTTTGTTTCAGCTACGGAACATTTCAACAAGAAATTAAATCTTTTATTAATATAATAAACATGCTGACGCCTAAAAAAATTTTTATGAAATTGAAAATAATTTGGGAAAAATATTTATTTAAATCACAGTTTGGATAGTAAAAGAAATACTTTAACTTCTCCGTTTTAGGATTTTTTTTTAATTTCCTGTAAAATTTAAAATTATTTTCAGTTTTTCTTTTTAGTGAGTTTAATATTATTTATTAAAAGATTTTATATATTTAAGATATTTTTATATGTCGTCAACCAATTATAACCATAATTTTAAAAAAATTATTAAATATATTTTTCTATGCCTTATTTATAAATATTTTTGAAAACTATTGACTATATTATATTATATATTTTAAAATTCAAAATAATGCATACATACATATGTTTTTAATAAATACTTTTCATAAGATTAATGAAGTCAAAATTGTCAGATTCATGTTTATGTGAATATGCTCTTGACAACCATAAATGAACGTTTTAGATATAGAGATCCTTATCAACCTTCCTGATAAGAGGCTTCAGGATAATTCCAGCTGCCTCACGAAAACCGAAAGACAGGTATAACAAAAACGAGAGAGTGGTACGGAGAGGGTGGAATGAGGTGCATAAAAAAAAACTGCAGCTGCTGCCTGCTCACTCTCCCTCTCGCGACGTCTGGAAGTTATCGTGAGGAAGAGAAGGAGCGAGATAGCGAGCGCCGAAATACGGTGCATTGACACGCGCCGCTTCTGACACCCGCGCATGCTCTCTGCTTTCTCTCTCTCTCGCAGGAGCATTAAAATCAATGATCCTGGCTGCTGCGTCTGCGGGAAAGGGATGACAGTATGGTCGGCGGTTGTACGGTTATTACGGGTTGCGTACTAATACTAGCCGTAGTACAACAAAAGTTTGTCACCACTTGCAATTTTCAGCTTTCATAGTTAAGCTTGCCAAGTGCAAGACTAAATGGGACTTGTCGATCTTTATTTAGTTGTTATCGCTGCACTGGCAGGCTAAATGGGGTTTACCTTTTTGCCACGGAGGTTTTTCCAAAAATTACAGCTGCTGATAGGCGGAGTGAGCACTCGCCTAAGAAAATGCATTCAAAACCACCTCTCTCACTCTCACTGCAATTGAATCGAAATGCAGGGGTTGCTTGGTCCTCTCCTTCGTGGGCAGTGTTGCCGAAAATAGCTGGAAAAATCCGTAGATGGAGACAAAAAATAGCTAAAATAATCAGGATGTATTATGTTTTTAAATGATTGACTTGTTATAAATATGTTACCAGCCGGGTCTAAAAATATTGACCTATAAAAAAAAAGGTATTTTAATATAAGCATCTAATATACAAATGTAATAATATACATATGTTAAAATATCTTAATGCTGAATAAGTTTCCCAAACTCATTTGTCTAAATTCGGCTACAATATCAAAAAGACCTAGCTTGCTATTTTGGAAGACATTTTCTTATGTATATATGTATGAATTTTAATTAATAGTTACGAATTCAACATATATAATAAGTCAAAAACCTTATAAACATAGGAAATCATATAAAAACTAGCCAAGTGCATGCGCACCGAGAAGTAGCCAGCTGGCTATTTTCTCACCACTATCAAGCGAACCGAAGAGGCTTCGGCAGCGTTCGGGTTGTTTCGTCGTTTCAGTTGGAAGTCGCAACTCGGCGAGCTAAGAGCAATGGATTTTCTGAACTGTCTCGAATAAAACACAAAATTACTGCATTTAAAATAAAATAAGGTACAAAAATAAAGTATTTGACGGCATAAATTGTGATAGTTGGCACTGTATTTGTTGACAACGACAAGAAAATACGGCGATAACGGAACATAAAACAGAAAACAGAGAACGTTCTTGTCTATTTGTGACTTCGTTGTGTTTTTCCGTCCAATTTTTTCACGGAAAATCAATAGTGACTGTGAAGGCGCATTATACGACATCGTTCAATCTCGGAACCGGAGGAAATACAAGGGGAAACTTGAGTTTTTTAACAAAAAGAGAAAAACCTTCAAGGTGAGCTAAACTCCACAGTATATAGTGTAGTATTTTGTATACTCCGAAGCGATTTTAACCCCAAAAAGCAATGAAAACGTGACATCAGAAGACCAAAAGCTAAAGTATATTTTTATTTGCTTTTGCTGTACGTTCACTCGCACACATACTCTGAAAGAAAACCACACAGGCGCAGAACGGCTATCGTTAAAGTGCACACGACAGTTTTGTCGCATGCAGTTTGGTTCACCGAAGTTAATTGTTTACAAGAGCATTTCTCAGTTTGCAACTAATAGAAAGTAAACAATAAGTTAGAAGAGGCTCAAGAAGTAAACAAGAGGCAAAAGCTTTTACTTATGCTGCTGACTTAAGCAAAAACGTTTTCTTAGCTTTTGTCGGGTTGGCCGTTTTGTTTTGTGTTCCCGTTTCGTTCGCTTTGTGTCTCGCTCGCACTTCAACGACCACACCGACGAGAGATTGTTTCATAAAAACATGGCGACCGTAGAGTTGCTAAATACTTGCGCTCTTGTTTTACTCACAATTATTTACAAATTGACCAACGTTTGTTTACAAAATGAGCCAGTTGAATTTTTATATGTCTGTAAATATAGATTTAAGTGACACACGACTGTTTGCACGGTTTTTCGGGCCACCGATACGCGAAACTTTCCGCCATATGGTAACCCTCTTTTCGCATTTGAGTGATTTCATACGAATTCCACACACCCCGCAATTCCCCAACGATCGTCATCATGATCGTTATAGTCGCTCGATGCTGTTTAAAAACAACATTCTCAATTGGGCGCGATGTGGATGGAGAAGAGGAAGCAGAAGGGGCGGTTATATTGTACAACACAATGCCATCAATTTTCTGTATTCAACCGAATTTCGGGCTACGCAATACATA
Source organism: Drosophila rufa (assembly GCA_018153105.1). NCBI lineage: Eukaryota > Metazoa > Arthropoda > Insecta > Diptera > Drosophilidae > Drosophila > Drosophila rufa. The sequence continues at coordinate 19,807,988 of JAECXS010000085.1, forward strand.
CGGCTGTTTTCGTCTACAATTCGTATAAATTTAAGCGATGACTACAGCGTGCAAAATATTCCAGTTTACTCATTTTTTAGCATCCCAGAAGGTCACGCTATGTGTCATCATCCGTCAGTAGAGAACTCTATCCTGTTCTAATTAAAATTAATTTGATTGTTTTTTGTTTTCTCACACAGAGAAAAAGATAGACTGTTTTGGAGTTAAATAAGTAACTTATAATCAATAAAATCTTCAAACAAAAGTTGTAGAGCTTACAAAATAGATTTGAAGTTTAGATAGTTTTTACGAAAAGAGAATAGTTTAGGAAAAAAGAACAAAAGTTAAAAGGGGCCAAAGGGGACTTGGAGATGGAAGAAATCCGATTACAAAAATCTCTTTTATTTTTGTTCTGAACTTTGAGGAATATTTTCGCTGTGCATTGGAATAAACAGATGACGCGTCAGCTTGCTGGATATATAATACATACATATAAATATGTATTTACTCCATACGCTGAGCGATATACGATTACTCTGTGTGTAAGGCACTTCCTCTTTTACGCACACACTCACTGGCATAATCCGAGCCCAGCCCAAGCCACCACCACCACCGATTCCGGAGTCCGGGCTACGGAGCATTAGCTTCTTTGTCTGGCACATCCGCTGCCAGCGGAAGTGGTGCACTCATGCGTGTTTTCCACTCTGCAGAAAAAGAGCACAGAAAAAGATGCGGAGAATAATGTGGAAGCCATGAAGAAACCATGGAAACCAAAAGGAGACGAGCTCAAAAAACCGTTTGTGAGCTGTTGCCAATTTTCACGACTGCTTTTTTCTCGCACCGATTGCAGTTTTCATTTTGTGCCGCTTTTTATGCTTCATTGCTTTGAACTTTTGCGTTCATTTTTCGCCGAACAAAGAGAAAGTCGCGCCAGTCTCAAAGTCTCTCCTCAACTTCTCAGCTTGCTCAGTTTCTCAATCGAGTTGAACCGAGCTGAGCTGCGATGAACACCGACTCTACAGTCTGACTTCCATAAAAAGAGCTGCCAAAGCTGGGATATTGAAATTCGGCTTTGAATGCCGAAGATCTTTTAAGATCAAGTCATTTACATTTTCAATAACTATTGTTTTTATTTAAACAGATTTTTATTATAAAATATAAACGAGTATTTTGAAAAACATATTTATTAGAAGGCCTACGAAAATATCCTTAATGTATTTGCCATTTCAAGCTATCAAAGTTTTCCTGTGTATTCCAAAAGATTTGGTGTGGAACCACCTTTCCGATTATAGCCGCACCCACGCAGCATCATCGACGACGGTGGTCCCTGTGCCCACATCTCCTACTCCCACGAATCCAAGAATCAGATCCAGACGGGTCGAGGCAATTCCTTAATAAAACGATAGATAAGGTGCTTAATACACAACAAACAGTTCTCACGTACGCACGCACAGTGGGAAGAATCTTCTGGTCCCGAAATAGAATGGATCTATTGTCTCTCCCCCGAGCACTCCATTTGTTATCGCCAGCAGACGCGACGGCCATCAGAGCAGATCTCGGATCGGATGAATGGAAATGGACCACGGCGGCCCTTGAAAGAGCCAGAGAAAGAGGCAGGCGAACAAGAGGCAGCATAAGATGAAGAAAATTACGATTCGGAATTCCCGGAATTTTCGTCGCTCCCAAGCTGAATCATCGCATCTCATCTCCCATTCCACTCCATTCCATCTCTCGCCTTCGCCGCCACGACCTTTGAGCCTGGGCCGCGTGAAAAACGACCTTTCAGCCATTATTTCCACTAACGAGCCCCCGCCTCTCGGATCCCCAGAACTCCTCTGGTTTTTCCCTGGGATCGTGTCCACATTCCAAGTCCCATGGAGATGCTGCGAAGATAAATGCATTGCCCTCTCTCTCGCACACGACTTGACTTTGGGTTTGAGAGCAATTTTCCTTTGGTTTTTCCTGGAAAGAAAAAATGCTGGCGGCGTCGGCGGCTCTGGAACTTTGAACTAAGCCGCCGTTAGGTTTTTGGACAATCGATCAATGTTCAATGGATAAGAGGGAGAGAAGGAGAGTTAAATTACAGAGAGAGAAAATTGTATGTGATGGGATGATCTATTCGATGGTTTTATGTGGAACACTTGGACTCTAAGCTAACAGCTTGGAAATATCCTAGTTGAATATTTATTGGAAATTATAATTATAATAGAATTATAAAAGCAAAAGCCTTAAACCCAAAAAAAAAATCGTCATAGAACCTATACGATTGTTACATGAATTCTATACTCTTGAGTATGAAAAATGTCTTAATAAGATGCTTATCAATTTAATACTACGAAAGTATAAATTTTATACTCATCTGAACCAATATTTCATAATAATCACTAACGCGACAAACAGAAAACCACTAAATTCCAGCTAACGCGATATGTTATCGAATTTTCGATGTAGGTTCGTATAAAAATAATACTCAAAAATACACAATTGAAACTATAGAGTATAAAAACTAAACTTTGGAGTATACATTTGATATTTTGAAGTATAAAATCTATACTAAACTCGTTATACTGCTTGAGTATACCTAAGAAGCAGTAATTAATAATTCTAATTAATATTCTGTTATCCGATCGATGCTAAATAAATATTCCCATGATTTTAAATATTAATATAGTAAAAAGTCTTCTAATCTAAATGTAAAGTAAATAAAAGAAATGGTATTTTTCCCCCTGTGTGTTGAGCCGATCTTAATGCATTCCTCGCCAGTTCAGCAGCCCGGGATCCGGGGCGCATTTATTATGATTACAATATTGCCCTTTGTTGGCCAGCATCCCAGAACTGTTGGTCTTGTTTTTGTTGTTATTCCATCTCTGTTTTTTCTGTTTTCTTCTCGTATTATCGACGTCGGCGGTCGTTTTGTGTGCTGCATTTCTTGGAAGGCCACAACACACGCACACTACTCTTTCGATCGATGTACGCACATAAAGATGCCCTGGAGGGGCATGCAAGAATGTTCTTTGTGTGCGTGTTTGCTGTTGTTGCATTTATTTATTTTTCTGCATCCTCCGGCATGCTCTTCTCCATCTTCATCTGAACACGATGACGACTCATGCCGAGAGGGATATGGATATCATCTATCTCGTTCTGTTCTCCCCTCTTGGATGTTCTCCGGCTCCCTTTCGGTGCTGTTCTGTTCCCCTCTTTTAACCCTAGCTTGTTGTAGTTGTCGTATCTGGTATCACCGCATTCCAATCTCGGTTTTTTTTTTTGGTCGAAGACAGCAACAACAACAAAAAGAATGGTAAAGTGTTTATAATAGTTTCCCACAGTCGAGCTCATGTCTTCGGGGCTCCCAAGGTATAACCCGAAACAGATGGGGTCAAATTTATAGTATCCTTATCTCAACGTATAGGAGTTTTAGTTTAAAGAGTTTTTGGAATTAAATATCTCATTTTACGAACGAAAAAAACAGAAATTTACTATGGATTAATGTGAAACCTTAATGGATTATTTATTCTGGTATTATATCGCATGCTGTAAAGTTTCGTAAAGTAAGCTACTTTAAAAATAGCTAAGATAGTTGAAGAAACAAAAATAACTCTAATAATATTTCATGGCTTATCACCATAACTCACAAATATAAACAAAACTACTAATAATATATGCTTAAAAATATTACAAATATTGTTTATCTTACGCTTAATTTAAGCAACCCCCAAGTCCTAGTATTTTGCCCCCATCTGTGGTTACAGAACGCAGACCTTTTCCACGGCTTTGGACCTCTGCGGTTACCTTCACTTACTACAACGATAGCAACGAGAGCTTGGCTTTACTTACAGACGGGGATTGGACTGGCCTGGCCTGGCTTGGCTTATTCCAATCAGAAAACTCGAAAGGCAGCTCCAACTCCGTCTCCCAACCAACTCCAGTTTGATTTTCTGTGGCGGAGTTTTGTAGAAAAGTTGCCCGACTGCATTCCATCTGAGGTTCGTTCGTTTTGGTCTTGTCTTTCGTGCTCGTTTGTTCTTCTGTTTTCTGTTTGTTGCCTTGCCCAGCCTTTGATTATGATTTTCTTTCGGCTGTGTGTCTGTGTGAGTGGTTGTGTGCGGTGGCATTTTCCTCTGCTCTCGGGGATTGTTGTTCCCAGGCCCACGTCTATGCCTATGCCCATGCCCATGCCATTCATGAGCCGCCCAGGAGGCCTTGTCTTTTCAGTTGGTATTCGGTTGGTGTTGGGTGCAGGCGCAGCTCACGGTTCTCGAAGTGTTCCTTGTTTTCCCACATTGGTTAACTTAATTTATTTATTAAACAAAAAAGTGCAGATAGTTTTGTTGTATTTTGAACGAACCTGGTAAGTGTATAAAACCTACACTCTGCATATATTGAGGGAATGTAAATGTCTAGCTTCTGAACTTTTCGCTGAATTTCCTGATAGCCCCGCGAAATTCCAAGAGTCGGTTTGCATTACAATTGTTAATGGGTTGGCATTCCACAATAACAAATAACAGACGTCGGCAGAGGCAGCTGTAATTGCACTTTGTGCTGGGTAGAAAAGCAAAACAAACAATAATGAGACGCTACCAAAAAAGACCGAAGATGTGAATACACTTCTAGAGATATTGGTTCTATAGATTGATCTGAAACTTGCAGGGATCATAGGTTATTTAATTATTTGTTTGTATACAAAAATGTGGATAGTTATCTTATGAAACCAAATTGATATTAAGGTTGCAAGCTGTAAGCAATTGAGATTTGTTGTACCAGAGCAACAATTTAAGCAATGTAATTGCACTTTGTACTTTCTAGAAAAGTATACTCTTCTAAGGAGATGCGTGAGCTTAGCTTTAAATATCTATGGAGCGCAACGTTTGAGTTCTATTACAATATTTTGTTAAGACTCTCTTTGTAATGCAAATTCTTTGTAGTATCTGCTATGGTAAAAATACAATACCCCTTTTAAGGGTGTACAAATTGCAATTACAATTGCAGCCATAGCAGAGACAGCATCTCTCGAGCTTGCTGGCTGCTCCACTTCAAAAACAATGCGCAATCTCTGCCCAGAAACAGCCCCATCTTTAGCATCCCCCCGTTCCCAATCCCGATCCCGATCCCGTACCATATACATATATCCCGAGTCAGAAGTCAGCATTTGTAATTTACAATTGCTTTTGTTTTTGCTGCACTTTATATGTACTATGTATGTACTCTTCGCCCTGCTCGGCGCTGTGTTTTCCCTGTGGTTAGTTGTTTTTCCCATTGATGGTTTCTGATGGTCTCTGCACAACATGGCCATCCCGTTCGCACTCCCAGCTGGCTCCGTATGGCGAATGCATTTATGCTGCGCTTTATGCTGCAAGTCGGGCTCCATGGAGCTCCATGGTGCATGGTGGTGGTAGTGTGCTTGGTGTGTTGGTGGAGTGCTCCGAGTGCGCCGTCGCCAGAGTGGTTTGACTGCATTCCATTAAAACTTTCTCACAGTCGGCTAGCTTGGAGTGCTCCGCAGTGCATGGCACTGCCAGCCAGCCCACCGATAGCCCCGCTAGCACCACCATCGTCAACATCATCATTGCCCCCACCGCCCCACGATCCGTTGCAATTGTTTGGCGAGTTTGGCTGGTTTGTGGTTGAAATTTGGACTTTGAACGGGGCTCAAGTCAGCGGTCGTGCTGGGTTTTTGCTGTTTTCTGTTTTTTGTTTGTTTGCTGGTGGCCCAGGCGAGTAAATGTCGAGGAACGGCTGTACAATCTCTTTGGAGGAGACCACCGCAGATACAGTTTAGGTCCCCAAGGCAGCGGTCGATTATTCACCGAAATGTGGCTATCGATAAATATCAGGTTTTTGTCGATTAACAAAAATGTGTACTGATTTTTGCGTATTAGCTTTTTGATTTAAGCCACAACAATTTGCTATCGATTTATTAGAGCTATTTAAGCGAAATGCAATCTTTAACCTATTGACAAAAGATACCGATAACTTATCTGGGGGTTTCTGTTTACGTCTTGGCACATTTTGATAACACAATTATACAGATAACAAACGATTCAAGACCTTGACAAATAAAGTATTCTATCGATAAATGCCCGATATATCGATGATTTAATTACTTATTGCGATCAACATGCAAAACTGTAGCAACATATGCAAATGTTATTAAACGGTAGCTTTGTTTACGCTATATTTACACCGTAATAAAGTACACTCAAAGATCTGGATGGACTTCCTGTCATTACCACTATAATTGCCCTCGCCAAGACCGACGAGCAATTGGTATCGCCGTGTGGGCTTGACTAACGATTATCATAGTGATTTATCTATTGCCGCTTTTGGCGACAATACCAGTTTTTGCAATTGTTATGAACATATATTGTTGCCGCAGTGGTGAGTCAGATCGAGAATAGTTATCTCTCGTCTGGTTGGCGCCACCCATTCATCCACCCACTCAGTCACTCAGCCGCTCGTGTCTGGTGGTGCTGGGCACACGAAATACTCACTGCGATTCGGCGCACTGTGGAAACGAGCGGTTGTAACGTTGCGTACTCTATACACTACGTGAACTTTTTTATTGTCGCTACTCGGGGAAATGGAAAAACCACCCTTGGCGTCGGGGTAAAGTCCTGGTGCGAGCGGGACAACCGGCTGCTGCGGCCAAAGGACTCTTAAAGTTCGTTGATGCTGCATCTCCAGTTTCTTGAACTGCGTTTCAGTTTTTTCCTGCTGCATTGTATATACACACGCTGAAAAACGTAGACGTGCGAGGAAAAGTCTGGACTTGGCCACAGAAAAATAAGAAATAATATACATATTTCACTTATCAAATGGAAGGTATTTAGCAGTAAAGTGATTGAGTGAATTTAAAGCAAAAAAAAACTTCGAGATAACATAATCTAGGCAAAAACACAGCTTTTTTCTTTAGAAATTACTCACTGTTTAAAATGGTTACTACTATTTTCCCAGAATAAATGTCGTTCGAATCATAATATATTAATGGTTGTTCTAGGAAGTTGTTTCCGCTTTTAAAGTGAAAATGCCAAGGGAAAATTAATATCATTTGTGCTGTTCAATAATAAATTAATTTCTCAAGTAAAGGCAAATAATTATAATTTTGTTGATTCATTATTAAATTGCAAATTCACTTCCATCCCTGAAATATAAGTACACTATATTCCAATTGACGTCTGTCTAACCGCGTCGACCTTATCAATAATTACCATAGAAATAAAGCTGTTCGTGCCAGAGTCAGAGTTCGCTTTTTGTTCAGTTGTTGATAGACACTCGACGTGGCGACATTGTGCGCTGGATCGGAGTAGAGCTCTCCAGAAGGAGGCAGGCGGCCTATTAAGCGGGGGTTGTGAAGGAAAAAATATTTACGAACTCTCGAGGTGCGCACGCCTATTTGTAGTACCTTATCGTGACGATAGCGCTTATCGGGCGACAGGTGGAGCTAATAAACCATATATATTAATGGGTTTCCTTTTCATTCTTTCATTTCAGCTTCGAGTACAGAGGGAAGCAGCAACCGGGGAGGTATTTAACAAGGATCAAGAATCCAGCGAAGATAACAACCAGAAAAAGGCACCATGGCAAATCTGCTGACCACTCCACGGTACCATACGGGACTCATAGCTCTGGACCTATCAGTTCTCGATCAGGTGGACAATAACACGAACACGACGCAGCTATTCAAGAACAACTTTAATAACATCATGAACGATCTAAATCGAGAGGAGGCGCGCCTGAAAACCTTCATCAACTGGCCGCTGGATTGGCTGGACAAGCACCAGCTGGCCCAGACGGGCATGTTCTACACCAACGTCGAGGACAAGGTCAAATGTCACTTTTGCGGCGTGGAAATCGGACGCTGGGAGCAGGAGGATCAACCGGTGCCGGAGCATCAGCGATGGTCGCCCAACTGCCCGCTGCTGCGGCGACGCACCACCAACAATGTGCCGCTGAGCGGCGAGGATCTGGATCGCGTCCTGCCACCAATCAGCTACGATATCTGCGGCGCCAACGACTCGTCGTCGGCGGTGGAGTTGAGGGAGCATGCCTATGCCGAGGGAAGAATACCCATGTCACACTTAATCCAGTCGATAGGCGTGAACCCAATGGTACCTCCACCTATGGTCCGGGCAGACGCCACTATGGCGTCGATGGCATCGACGGCCACGCAGGCCAACGGCGATGTCCAGCCGGAGACGTGTCGCGCCCCAGCCGCCAGCGGCAACTACTTCCCCGAGTACCCAGAGTTCGCCGTGGAGTCGGCACGCCTGCGCACCTACGATGCGTGGCCGAGGAACCTGAAACAGAAGCCCCACCAACTGGCCGAGGCGGGTTTTTTTTACACCGGCGTTGGGGATCGCGTCCGCTGCTTCAGCTGCGGCGGTGGTCTCAAAGATTGGGACGACAACGACGAGCCCTGGGAGGAGCACGCGCGGTGGTTGAGCCAATGCCGGTTCGTCAAGCTGATGAAGGGACAAGTGTATATCGATACTGTCAGCGTCAAGCCGGCACCCGTCGAGGAGGAGAAGCAGGAGGATGCCGGCCCATTGGCCGAGGATTTTCAAAACACCAGCAGAAGCACGTTAGCATCCGACGAAGCGGCGGTGTCATCGTCCGCGGCATCCAGCTCGGGGGATGTGGCCCCATCGGTGCCGGCGGCCAAGACAGCTGCTACCCGCATATTCGAGAAGATCGTCGAGTCGACAGCTGCGTCGTCGGCCGTGCCAGCAGCAGCAGCAAGCAACGGCTCGGCCATACCCGAGGAAAAGCTCTGCAAGATCTGCTACGGCGCCGAGTACAATACGGCATTCCTGCCGTGCGGCCATGTGGTCGCCTGCGCCAAGTGCGCCTCCTCCGTCACCAAGTGCCCGCTGTGCCGGAAGCCCTTCACCGACGTGATGCGTGTATATTTTTCTTAAGAACCAATGTTAACATGATGAGGGCTCCCAACATCTGGCCGGTGCGATCCCAGGTTGAATCGGGGTTCAACCTTCTGATGAATAGTATCTCAAGTGTTAATCAAAATAATAAGGAATCGGGGTTCAACCTGGGATCGCAACGGCCAAAAGTTGGGGAGCCAAGAAAACGAAGCCTGGTAGAAATCGTAAGCCTCCAATGTAATATTAGCTTAGTCGCACTTGTATTCTGCGTTATTTATAATAATAAAACTAACATATTACTGAAACTGCCACCATTGTATTTGCTCGTTGCCTGGGTGTTGTGGGGATTTATGACAAAGAGCATCGCCACTGTGAGCTCATGTGACCGACCAAGCCCGTTGAATAGAATCGTCGGGGGGATTCACAAATTCCGATGCCATATCACTTAAAGAATTAACTTCTTAAAGCAAAGTAAAGATAGCCAGTTAGAGATAAAGATGGTCAAGATGGTTGTAAGAACGACATATGAAGCAAACTTAATTCAAATCCCTAAAAGTGAGTTTAATTTTTTTAATTCTAAAACAAAAGATTAGCAACCATAAATAACTGTAGTTATTGATTGAATTTGTTCAATGAAAAACAGTTTTATTAAAGATATTGGAACCGTAACAAAATTATAATGAACAGCCCAATTTTGGGTTTTAAGCGATTACATTAGAGTATTTATAGAAATCAGGTTCGGATATCTTAAGAACCATCATCAATCACTAATGACATAATAAGCGAATTCCAAAGGATTTTCTGATAAATAACCACCAGTTATCTATAGAATTTCATTTTATTACGTTTTTTTGCTTGAACTTTCAGAATATTATCTAAAAGTCCTTGGGAATTTTTTATAACCAGTATTATAAAATTGAGAAGAGGGACGCACCTCCGATTCCCTTAAGTTAATATATTTTGTATTAGCATTACCAGGTGAGTCGATTTAGCCCCTTCCGCCTGTCCGTTTAATGTCTTTAAAGCTGCTCTATTCTATTCTTTTGGCAGAACCCTATCTGAAATATTTCTTGTTTATTTTTGTATTCTTATTTTGCAAAAACAATGTTATCAGCCGTCGCAGGTATTTGCCAATTACTATTATCTTAGTTGCAATAAACTGGGCATTCAAATGCACGCGCCAGACCCTTTGTTGCAGGTTGACCCAAGTAAGGAGCCCTTATCAGTCATTGGGCTTATACGCGTCTCAAATTAATCATCGCCCACGACTAAGCAAAGTGCATTCAACTTCAATTACAGCTGACTGAGCGCAGTGACAAGTCCCAGGTCTTTGTTGCAGCTTGTCAAAGCCGCGAAAATGTTGAATAAAATCAGGTTTTGAACGTTGGGTATATTTTTGATTTGTTTTTTTGAGTTCGAAGCTAAAAGCTGTTGTTTCTCACATCATCAGATAAAGATGAGCTTGCGGTGCATTTCAAGCTTGATATGCTAAGGGAGGCAAGCAGTTCTGTGAAGAAGAAAAAAAAAAATCTGAACCAAAAACATCTGAAGTGAATGGTTAACAGTATTAGATAAATATAAATGATCTATTCAGGTTTAAAAGTCTACATTTAGAAACAGATCTTTGTTTTAATTATAATCCTTAGTTAAATGTCCTCGAGGACATTTACGGAAACATCGAGGATTTTAAGGATTCCTCAAAAAGACTAAAAGCTAACTTTTTAAATTAATTTAATGCAAACTTTAAGAAGTCTCTCTAATTAGTTCTTCAATATTTCTGCGGAACCACATCTAATTTTTCAACCACATGCAACCGTGGATCCGGCAGATCCGGTTTGGGATTCGGATTGGGACTAGCCAAGGTGAGAATTGGCTGGCAAGCGGATAAGTGCGACCTGGCCGGAGCGCCTGTCAGTCGGTTGCATCACCCGCACATGTGGACAAACGTACATATGCATATGGAAATGCAATCGCACACGTGCCAGATATCAGCGGGCTTTGTGGAATTTATTATTATGAAATCCATCCGTTAAGAAACATTTGCCTGAGTCATCGATTAATTCCTAGAACTGGAAGGAATGACACCTCGCCGTGTTGGCAAGTGGGCTGCAAGTATCAGAGATCAGAAAGGCATTCTGAATGCAATTGGCAGTCGATAAAGTTTATGCAAATTACTGATCTAGATTCCGCGGCGAGTGAGCGAGAAGTCAAGCCAGCGCTGACCTTAGATTGCGTGAGGTTTCTAATTAAGCCGCAAGGCCTCTGCCTAAACTACCTTCAACTTGCGTGAGAAACTGCGATTTTGTTTGTTTAGACAAAGCTCGTACATATTTTCAATTTTTGATTTATGAATTCTAAAAATTTAAATTCAACGCCTAAGGCTTGGTTTGTGTATTTGTTAAGGAGGCAGCACTGGCTAGTAGGTTTGCAATTGGACTAAAAGCTATAGAGTTGGTTTGCGTATTAAATAAGCTAGCACCATAAATGGTGCTTGTACTTGCTAATCGTGCAAAGCTATCAATTTAGTTAGCGTCTTTGCTAAATAGGTGTAAAAACTAACTAAGGGAGCGACAACTTAATCAACACTGAAACAAATTTCTTATAACTCGTAATAATCTTTATTAAAATATATAATTAAAGCCTTTACATTTTAAACATTTAACACAAGTTCAAAATTTCCAAGTTCACATAATCTTTGTTGGCATAGGAAAACCCCTTGTAGGCATTCACTTGAATGGCCAAATCCACGAGATTCGTATTGCTGAAATAGTCCATAGCCACGACATTGGCATTGCGGCCCCAAGGTCCTTTTAGCCATTGGATCACCTTGGGATTGAGCAACGCCGCCCGCTCCTTGGCCGTCTGCAGTTTGTGGGAGTTGAGTGTCTGTTCCATGCTCCTCACCGCGCTGAATATCCAGCCATCGTCCCGCACCGGCGACTTTGGCTTCCGGCTGAACAGAAGTCGCATGTAGTCCAGTGTCTCTGAGATGTTCATGAAGCTGGTGCTGAAGCGCAGCCATGGCGGGCAGATCAAATTGGATTCTGTAAGGGTTTCTCTTGGTTAAGGGAATCAGCTTAATAACTCAGCTCACCATTCTCCGGATATGGCAATTCCTGCGAGGGAAGCAGTATGATCACGTGACGGTTCTGCCGCAGGATTTCCTGCAGACTCCGATCGGCACAGTGCTCGTCCGTGGTCACATTACGTTGGTAGGCCTCATCGCCCAACACTCGACGGATCAGATAGAACAACGATCTGTAGATCTCCGGGTGCTTGTAGAATCCAATGGGGAAGCTGCTGAAATCGAGCACCACCACCTCACCGGAACGCTTGACAAAGTGGAGGACATCACGCAGCACTCCAACCAGAGGTGTGAGAAACATATTTTCGTTTACCAACCAGAAGTTGTCGGTGTCGTCGTTGGTCTCCATGTTCTTGTAACTGTGAAGGCAAGAATAATATTAATAAATATTTGATTTAAAACCTTAAGGAAGTCCTCTTGTTTTGATCTCACCCCACACTAAAATCCAGATAGCGAATGCCAAGGACCAGCTGAGACCAAACATCGAACAGCTGTGCCTGCAGATAATCCTTGATGAGCACCGACTTGCTGGTTCGGTTCACAACGGCTCCCGAGGCGTGGGTTCCCGGCAGGAACATGTTCTTCAGCGGCATCCGGGTCACGTCCTTGTTCTCGGCCATCCAATTGGGCTGGATCTTCAGGCAGTTAACGGTGAGGAGCTCGGTGCCATTGTAGCTGGCCACATAGTGCGGCAGGCACTTGCCTGTTGGGTACCGTGTGGCAGGTGGATCGCCGGGGTCCTGTCGATTCCAGCCACCGGGAAAGTGCAGCTTCCCCAACTTAATGGGTATGACTATCTTGCCCGTCCTGTTGTCAATCGCCGAACGGTCAATCACCAGCTCGGGCTGAAAGTTGGAAATGGTCGGATCCTGGCCGTAGATGCCAATCCACTGCGGTGCTCCATAGCAGTCGGGGCCCCAATTGACCTCCAGAGAGGAGTCGTGCAGGGCTTTGCCATTCGGCGAAATGGTCAGGTATACGGGGCAAAAGGCTGCAGAAAACGGAAATGCGCCATTCCAGTTATACCTGTGTCATTTTGTAACCCTTTTTATATTAAATCTTACCTTCAATAAGTCCAATTAGTATACTTGCCTGCAGCAAAGGCACCAGCATTAGTATTTTCGTTTTCATCTTTAAACTTGACACTCAATTAGGAATTACGTGCACTTTGAATAGATTTGGCGCGTCTTCTTTGCTTGGCAGTCAGAGCCGAATTGAGGCGAGAGACTCGTACAGTTCGTTGCGCGACAATTGAGGCAACCTCCCACAAGCCGACCTTTTCCTCCGCCGACCTGCCATTCCCTCAGTAATTGAGCGCTTTCGCATTTTCACTAGGCTCACTTTTGAGATATTTTAATTTACAAAGAGAGCAGTCTAGAGTGGAATTTGGTGGGGAGAAGAAATCCCGAAGAAGATGACTTAATTGATGCGAAAATTCTAATTAAATCAGGGGAATATACATTTGTTTAACGAAGAAAATGTAATCCAAAGATCTCCAAAGTAATGGAAATCTTCTTTAATATATGATAATTTGGAGCATTTTCAATATGTATGGGGTTATGACACTACATTCTTGCTTACTCTAAAGAGTACACGGTCACACTTGTTGCGGCTATTAAGAACGTTAAATATACTGCAGGTATATAAAAAATATTACTATATTATCATTATTGTAAATATTTATATATTTATAGTTATTTATCTACCGTGTCAATATTTTATAATTAAATATTTCATATTCAGTTGTCTCTCTGTCCACTCCAATGAATACATGAACACTGTAGTGCCATAATACCATTAAAAACATAATTACTTCTATATAAACATTTAGTACTTTTATTATTTAATAAAAGTGTATTTAATTTCTTAATATTTTTAATTTTTAATTTCTTAAAAACCAACGACATCTCTCTTTACACTCTTGGTAGGTGCAATGTCGATTGATGTTGCCGCCACAGCCCCAATAAGTCATACGTTTGCAATCATTGGACCACAAGTCGTAATACCACATGTTGAGATTAAGATTCCTTGGGCAATCCCTTCCAAAGCCATGTCCTTCGTTCCTGAAAAAGTAGCACGCCCTAAAATCTAGTTGAAAATTTAAAAATGTCACATTTCACGATACTTCCGGTTTTAACCTACTTGGACGTCCATTACAAAAGGGGAACACCAGGGGACAGGAGGGCGCCAGAAACAGGATAATACAGAGCAAACTTAAGACGTATTTTATCATGTTTAAATACATTTTAGTTAAAGGCTGACAGGTCTTATATAGAGACAGGTGAAGTTGAAAACAAATCAAACAATAGTTTTATATTTAGACTGAAACAAAGGAAAATGTTCTTACCTTAATATAATTAAGTTGCTCCGATTCGTACTACGAATTATTTAGAGTTCAATCAACCCAAGGAAAACTAGTGAACGTTTAATGGCTTTAAAATAATTTAATAAAAAACCTTTTGTAATTTTAAAATATTTTTTTAACGCCGACAGGCAAGCCAGCAAAACGTATATGTACAGTAGCGGTTGCGATTACCTCCGCAGCCGAGATATTTCATCTTCAAGCAATCCCGAGCCCTGTTATCGTAATACCACATTTCACCATTGAATCTTCGACGACAATGAGGATAATTTTGATGTCCTTCGTCCTTGCCATTAGCGCAGTCCGCTCGTCGTACTATTATAATTAAATCAGTCCACACATTTTGCTTAGATTTTTAAGTTTAAATTACCAGGACGTCCTGAGCAGGCACTGATGATAGGGATATAAATATAAAGAAATACCACAATTGCAAAGAGCTTCATGTTAATGGATTCTATTTGGATGCTCAAGTTGCAATGATTGACTGTGGGAATGCTGGAGCTTATATAAGGAAGATAAGGTCGACAGTCTACAGACTTTCATGGGTGTCTCAAAGGATTTCAACAATAGTCTCTACTCCGAAGACAAAGGATTTTGAAAAAATGAAAGGGGAAAATCTTGGTAAACATAGTTTAAAATAAAAATATTTTAAATGCCGCCAAAGTTAAAACAAATTCAAATAAAACATACAATTTATTTTTTGAGCGCAGTTTAATATCGAAAGGATTTATTAAAAATAATGGCTTAATTCGGGCGAGTAGTTGGGGGATTGCAGGCCCTCAGACAGTGTTCCTTGGAGCAATAGCGATTACTGTTTCCGAAGCAGCCGTGGAAAGTCATCCTTAGGCATTCCTTGGTATCCCGCCTGAAGTACCACATATTAGGATTCGGCTGTGGAGTACACTGAGGCGCCTGGGGAACTCCTTGATTTCTGCCTCCGTCGCAGTCCTGGAATCCTAATTTAAAATATTATTAAATAACTCACTCTGTTTCCTAAAGAGTTTCAGTTTCAACTTACTAGGACGTCCCACGCAATTCTCCTGTCCCGTTGCACAGGTGAGAGCCACATACAGGACAAAGCAGGCAATCAGAAGGAACTTCATTTTCAATAGATTTCTTCCGGACGATCGACTTGAACTGATTGCTATAGTATATGCCGCCGTTTATATAGGGACAAAAGGGTAATACTCAAAGCGTTGACACAATAGTGTCCAATATGGCAATTCAATTTTCATCCCATTATTAGTGAGCTCTATTTATAGTTCAATCAAACCTTCTGTGTGTGCTAATTAAAATAAAACTTATAAAGTCAATGTACATTGACCTAAAAATGCATTTAATTATATACAGCTATTCATTGGAATTATTTGTATATTGCCAAGCCCCGAGGGCTTCTTACAATGAAGAAAGATACAGTCGTGTGTGATCGACTGTAAGATACACGGTACCCAAAAGTTTGTTCATTACATTAATAGACAGATGAGATAAGCACATTGTTTAACTGTGATAAACTCGTTGGGCTACTAAGTATAAAATCTGAGTATAAAATGGCGGATTGCACAAGAAAATAAGGCTAAGAACATGTTGAACAGCTTCACACATATTTAGGAACCTTATTGATGCGAATACGTCCACAAAGGACTTTCAATTATACTCGTATATATTTATTTTCTTCAGAAATATCACGTATATAGCTAATAGGATTTCTCTTATGATTTATGTATGATCTGCGTGCAACATATAAGGTTGTTGGCACAAAATCTGGTAGCTCTATGCAAGAGATGCGTCCATCTGCTTTTTATACCCTTGCAGAGGGTATTATAATTTTGACCAGATGTTTGCAACGCAGTGAAGGAGGCACCTCCGACCCCATAAAGTATATATATTCTTGATCAGCATCACCAGCCGAGTCGATCTAGCCATGTCCGTCTTTCTGTCTGTCCGTCGGTTTCTACGCGAACTAGTCTCTCAGTTTTTGAACTATCGAGCTGAAATTTTCAGCATAGTCTTATTTCTTTAGCACGCAGTATATATGTCGGAACGACCGAAATCGGACTACTATATCCTATAGCTGCCATAGGAATGATGGCGAAATTAATGTAAAAACAATTTTAACTTCTCTGTTTTTCAACGTATTTCTTTAAATTTTGAGATATAGCAGTTTTTTATGCTTCTAGAATTTCATTAAGATCGGACCACTATATCATATAGCTGCCATAGAAGCGATCGGTCGATTTATATGAAAATGTAAAATTCGTCATGTAAAATCTAAAACATACAAAATTCGATATTTTTTCAACATTACTAAAATGGTAAAAGGTAAGAGGGAATACCAACTTCGGTTTACCGAAGTTAGCTTTCTTTCTCGTTACATAAATATTCGGTTGGCGCTAAGATATAATATCCATGTATCCTATGGGTACCAGTTAAAAAAATCGTTTGATTTTAACATATATATTCACATGTTTTAAGTGGCTTTCAGTAAGCCATTCCTTAGGCTGAGCCCCGGAAAGAAACGTTTTTAATGGAATACCAATATAGTAGGCATGATTTAACAAACCTCTTATCAAACATATTCATCTTAAACAACAAAGAATAATAAACACAATAATTTTAAATTTTATGATGCAGTTTAATAATAAAGGACTTTTATAACATGTGATAAGTGTTAAATTTTATTTTCGACGTTGGCACCTTTCCAAGCAGGCTGCCTTGGTGCAGTAACATCCGAGATATCGCATCTTAAAGAACTCATTAGATTCCAAATTTGTTCTAGGTTCTAGGACGGCGGCAATTCGCCGTGCAGGCTGCCTTGGTGCAATAACGATTTCTGTTTCCGCCACATCCGAGATATCGCATCTTGAAGCACTCATTAGATTGCCGGTTATACCACCACATGTCATTATTGGGGTTGGGAATACATTGATTTCCTCGTCTAACTCCTTCGTCCTTGCCTCCTTCGCAGTTCTGGGGGTCTATTTTTAGTAATATTTATTATAAATTAATAATAATGTTATTAATTGCGATGGGAGGTTTTAACATACCACGAGGAAGTCCATTGCACCTTTGACCACAGGTGGAAGCCACATACAAGACCAGACAGGTCACAATCAGAAGGAATTTCATTTTAAATTGATTCTCGTCGGGGAATTGATTCGAACTGATTGATCAAGTAATTGCCATGGCTTATATAGGGAAAATCGACAAGGCTGCAAAGCTTAGCACAATAGTCGGTATCGAAATAAAGGTGAGACAATGGAACATCTTTTCCAGCTTGGCAACTTATTCTTACTGATCTTTATTTATAGTTAAGTCAACCTTGATCAATTGAAAAATCAAGTTGAATAAACATTTAGTTTAAGGTATAATTGTTTTTAAATATAGAGAAATTATTATTTACTTTTTGAAGAAGAATAAGGTCAAAATCAATACCATTTCTTGATAAGTGAAATTAATGTTAAAAATTAAATTAAAACAGCTACACAGGAAATATCCGGTATCCAAAGCTCCATTTATGGGATACCGGGTATGAAAACTTAAATCCAACATCAAGGAGTTCACAAGGAAATGTTGCTAGCCAAATGTTGCTAGGAACATGCTGAGCAACAGCCACTGGCGATGGAAAATAGTAATGGCAGAAAATATCACTGTGGACGGTAGTCCACGTAGTGACGATGAGCACCGAGACTGTGGAGCGTAAGGAGACTACTATATACAGGCGTAGAATTGAAAATCTGCTACGATAGTCTGATCATTTATATCTTGATCGAAAGGTATTGAAAACCTCTTTGAAACTGCATACTACGATTTTTCAAAAACGGATTAGTTCAGGAGAAATGGGAGTGAAAGTGCGAAATTGAACATTTTGAAAATTGGAGCTATTGGGGCCGGTGGAGCAAAAATCCCAACATTTTTTATGTTGTTGTGATCTAGCTTCAAATACGCGTCGAATGACACCTCGATCATCCTGATCCGATACTCCGTTCAAAACATATTCAATAAACAAGATTTTAACGGCCTTTCCGAAACGAGAACATTTGTCCTGTTGTTTGTCAGTCTGTCTGTGTGTCGATTTTTTTTGTTTTAGAGTACTGGAACTACTTTTATTTTATTAAACAGCTCGCTAGTTTGGCGGGAAAACAGCTAAAGAAGCTAGATTATCCGCGCCCATAACTTCTAAAACTACAGAAACGTGTCGTTAGAAAGGTATTGTGAAATAATAATAGCTTTGCCTGGACATAATTTATCTAAATACAATATCTAAGAATTTAAATTTAAAATTACTATTTTTTTAAGTTTTAGTCATTTTTTTTATAATTGGCTCTAACGATTTTGATAGTCAATCAAGGCCATATAGCCCTTGAGAGTGCTCAACTTTTGGTATATAACTCATATCTGGGAAAATTCGCTTTCTCGAGATATTACTCATTAAAATTAGTAGCAAAGATCCCATATATGTACCTAACCTTTTACATGTACTATACATACATGTATGTAAAAAATCATGTAGAGTAATGTAGAGACGTGTACAATGCAATAAAATTTAAAACCATTAAAGGAAATTTAATATAATTTTAATTTAAAAGAAATAGTTTAATTTTTTTTTTTTTAATTCTAATTTTTGCGTTTTGCGCTTCTTTGGCGGGAAAACAGGAAATTTCTCGCGCCCATAACTTCTGAACGACTAAAGTTACAGAAACGTGCTATATGTCTTTGGGAAGGTATTTTGATATGATAATAACTTTGCCTTGACAATATTTATCTTAATATTATAATTATGAATGTAGAATTAAAACAAATTTTTTTTAAGACTTTAATTTTTTTTAAATGGCTTGTACTATTTTTATAGTCACTTCAGGCCGTAATAGCCCTTGAGATATTTTGGGGTACAACACATATCTCCGAAAATTCGCTTTCTCATCAAAATTAGTAGCAATGATCCTATAAAGATAACTTCTTATATTGGTTTTTTTGTTAATTTTTCCCATTCGAGTTTTAAACAAAAACTTCTAACAACAATGGGACATACATATGTCATTTTAAAAATTTTTGATATCAAACAAAAATACCTCTTAACGAGGTGAGGTAAAAGGCACATTCAACTCAAAAAATTTCTGATACCAAATTTTGTGACAATTAATAATTATTTAAACAAAAATATTTAACAATTTTTTAATTAGTTTCAAAATCGGCACTTAGCTTAAAAATTTTGAAACTAATTAAAAAAATTTAGCTTAGTCTCGTCCAGGATTCGCTGCAACAAATTTATATTTGTTGGCGCTGTGCCAAAATAAGAACTCCGGGGCTATATATATTTTAAATGGGACTTTCACCTCTTTTCCACCACACCTGCCCTAAGCGGGGCACAAGACGCCCTATCTCTAACAATTTGTGCACGCCTGACTCGCCGGCCAACGCCGTCTGGGTGACCACGCCGCGCTTACGCTCCGCTTGGAGTGCTGCCTCCTCCGCTGCCCTCCTCCGCTGCCCTCTTCTGCTGCCTTCTTGACTGCCGCTGCAGCCTCTGCGGCCACTGCTTCAGAACTCCGCAACTGACAGCCCCGCCTCAAGACCTGCCTCGCCCTCTCTCCCGCCAAAACTTCTTTCTCTCAATTTCTCCGCTTTCACTCAATCTCTCATACTGCTTTTTATACTATACTATATTGTACTATAATTCCCAACTGGTTCTGGCAACTACTGACCTATAATAGTGACTAATTTCCTCGATGATTCCTCCGGTGATTCCTCCGAGGATTCCTCGATGATTCCTTGATGATTCCTTGAGGATTCCCCGATCGAGGATTCCTCAAGGAATCCTCAAGAAATCATCGAGGAATCCTCGATCGAGGAATCATCATCATCAACTAATTAAAAAGTTTTTTTTAATATTTTTGTTTAAATAATTATTAATCCTCACAAAATTTGGTATCAGAAATTTTTTGAGTTAAATGTACCATCGTCACTTTTACCTCACCTCGTTAAGAGGTGTTTTTGTTTGATAGATATACCAATACTGTATCGATATTTCACCATTGCAATAAATCCAAGGAATCCTCGAGGAATCCTCAAGAATTCCTCGATCGAGGAATAATCGAGGAATCCGCAAGGAATCGAGGAATCATCGGAGGAATCATCGAAGGAATCATAGAGGAATCATCGAGGAATCATCGAGGAATCATCGAGGAATCATCGAGGAATCCTCGAGGAATCCTTAAAGAATCATCGGGGAATCCTCGATCGAGGAATCAGCGAGGAATCCTCTAGGAATCATCGAGGAATCATCGAGGAATCATCGAGGAATCATCGAGGAATCCGCAAGGAATCCAGGAATCATCGGAGGAATCATCGGAGGAATCATCGAGGAATCCTCAAGGAATCCTCGAGGAATCCTCGATCGAGGAATCGAAGGTAGTTATTGCCTAAAATTTGTCAAAAATTCCAGATTTTTAGGTAATGGAAACTGGCCTAAATTTTGGGCAATAGTTTTCTAAAATGCCATATTTTTAGGAAATAGAAACAGCCTAAATTCTAGGCAATATTTGTCCAAAACAAATTTTTTTTAGGATATTTTTAGACAGTCTTAAATCTTTACTTTTAGGCAATATAAGCCAAAAACTTGATTTATATATTATATTGATTTTGTATTAATACAACCATTTAAAATAATAAAGGTGTATTCCAATTTGCATACAGTATTTATTTTTATTGTTGCAAAAGAGACTTGCTACTTCCGTAGCACAAACATATATAAGAGTGGGCTGTTAACTGTCACTCCATGACAAGGATATTAGAACCAGTTGAGAATTGAATGCACACACGTGAAAGAAAATTTGTTGGCATCCTATTACCTAAAATTTAGGTAACCAATGGCCTAAAATTGGAATTGTTAGCTTTGGGTTATTGCCTAAAGTTTAGGCCTGCAATTCCTAAAATGTATGTATGCCATATTTTTAGGTCATACATTTTAGGAATTGCAGACCTAAAACTTAGGCCATAACCCAATCGCCAATTCCAAAAATTTTAGGAAATTTTTTTTTCTGGGTGTACAGAAACTCAGTTCTATACCTATTTTTAATTTATTTTAAAACAAACTCGATTTGCGAGCAATATATACACATTTAGCTATAGTTTTAATAGCCTCCGTCTTATCAGATGGACTTGACTAAATCGACTCGTCCGTTAGTGCTTATCAAGAATGCCTGCTTTACTAAATCTGACTAAAATAATATAACATTTTGCGAGGGCATATTAATAAAGAGAATGTAGAATATCCCTAAGACTACTTGATAATATTTTGATTTTATTTTTCAACTTTGATACCAGTATATCTTTGATGCTAAAATTATGGTATTTCTTATTCGGAACAGAACAGAACAGTAACCGTAGATAAATTCACTTCAATATATCGACAGCATATAATTAATATTCAAGTATAAAAAACTTTAATTTTATATATTGAAGAGAATTTTAAAACATCTTTTCCAGCTTGGCAACCTATTCTTACTGAGCTGAATAAACATGTTCGATTGAATAAACTGTCTCAATATAAATGTACTTAAATTGTATTATTTATATTTTCATTAAGAGATCTAAAGGTCGATTTTCTTTTTCAGAAGTAGATTTCAGGGATACTTTATTTATTTTTTCAAATGTAATTCATCATTGTTAAAACCAAGAGGGACTTAGCGCCTGCAAACTCGACGGCAATGGCTTTCGGAGCAGTATCGATTATTATTTCCGCCGCAGCCACGGTAACGCATCTTGACACATTTCCTACCCCGGGATTCGTAGAACCACATTTCCATGTTCCTGGCATGGCAAGTCCAGATATTTGCGTTTCCGTCGTCCCGGCCACCACTGCAGACCTGGAAAACTGCATCGAAAAGATGGAAATATTATTAAATGAGGACTTCAAACTTATGAACTTACTGGGGCGACCAACGCACACCTCCTGGCCAGAGGTGTAGGCCACATATAGTGTTAGACAAGCCAAGATCAAAGCGCACTTCATTTCGAATGAATTCCTACAATCTGTTTATTCAGTCGGTTACTTGGGCTTATATAGTATCTTCTTTGCGTAAAAATATTCAAAAATGGAATGCTACGATTATGTTGCACTCGTTATGTGTCCTCAATTTAAAACACAAAAGCGTAAAAAAATGCATTGTAAAGTATTATGAAAAATCTATAATCTATGATGTTGAATTTTTATATTTATCACACAAAAGCACCTCTTAACGTGGTATGACAAAAGTGACGATCGCACACTCAAATCAAAAATTAATAATAATAAAAAACTATACCAAATTTTTAATTAGTTCCAAATCGGCAGGCTGCTTTAAATTGTTTTCTTCTTTGATTTCAATGTTTTTGGGGAGTTTATTATACCGAACCCAACATTCCCATTTCTCATGAACCAAATAATTTTTATAAATTCCAAGTATGCACATCCATTTCTTAAGACGATACGTTTTGATTGGGATATTGCTTTTTACGACCGCAAGCTGTTTTTTTTATATACATAGTAGTCGCCTTTCGCATACTATCGGTGCTCATCGTCACTACGTGGAAGGCCGTCCCCTGTGATTATGAATCTACAAAAAATATCTTTTGCAATTTTTTTAATCGGTGACTTGAATATACCTAGAAATGTTAACTTTATATCTAAAAACCATTGCTAGTCCATTTTCCAGAACACATGCGTGCTCAAAATAAACTCCATAGCGAACAGCCTTGTGCTTATTGAACAACAATCACCTGATCATAAATTATATAATAACTCGCGGTCTGGCACGTGTACAAGTTTTTTTTTTTTTTTAAGAATACTTTTTGGAACGAATCGAACGATCTATAAAACCCTGTTCAGTGCATTAATTAAAAATACATTATTTACTTAGTGCATGGGAATTGTATAAGAGAAGTTAAAAAGGTTATTTACTTTTAAATAATAATCTTTTGTTTTTTTATTTAGTAAGGGAAGTTTCCTTTATTTGCCTAACCCCATTCGGCAAGAGACATTCATTTGTATATTTTTAAGCAAGTGGGTCTGCTGGTAATGAAAAGCAACAGGCGGTATAAATACAACATGGCTTTATAAAAATCATGGCAGCATAATTTTAAACATTAGTCTGACATCGAACCATCCATAATGAGGAGTACCACATTGATCCTCATAGCCTCTGTTATGGTCTTGTACCTTTTTGTGGTATTTACCTCCGTTGAAAGCTGCAAGGGCAAGCCAGGTATGTTCATATTTATTTTCACCAAAAGATATAGATATCCTAAACTAATTAATTATCTGATCAGCCTCTCCCAAGTGCGCTGGGTCCTTAGATGTCGGTAATAACCGAAGAAGAAAGTGCAAAAGATCAGCCAATAAGGACATGTGGAATTACAATCCAGTGACTAGGAACTGCACTAAATTCGAGTATAAAGGATGCGGCGGAAATGATAATCGTTGGTGCAAGCAACAACAGTGTGAATCTTGCCGAGGAAGATAGAAAATATTTTAAAGTATTTAAGTACAAATAAATTAGAAAAATATATTCTATAATAAGTACATGAAAAAAATTAAAAGAAACATTAAATCGAATGAGGTATTAAGTTTATCAATAATTCGAAGGAAGTCTCGGGATTCGGCACACACGTGCCTTTATTTTCCACTCTTTATTGTGGTTTATTGGTAATTATTGAACAGCTTTATATTGTTTTTAGGTATTGAATTTTTTAACCAACAATGATCGGCTGCACTTATTGATTTTCATTTATTATTTTCATTTATTGAGTGGCTTATCTACAAACACTTTTTGAACACACCTCGTATACACTTGAATGCTGACAAGAAAGCCCTATAAAAACCCTGGTTGGATATCTAGAACCGTATTCTTTAATCGAGCCATTCAAAGCATACAGTTTCCTGTGAATATGAGGAATACTTCGTTGATCCTTTTAAGTGTTGTTGTGGCCTTGTACCTCTTAGGGATACTAACCTCTGTAGAGGGCTGTAAGGGGAAGCCAGGTAAGTGTAATTGGGAAATTATAATTCAGGATTCAGAATAAATTTGTCTGAAACTTCCCTAGCAACTCCGCAGTGCGAAGGACCTCTCGATGGCGGTCATAAGCGCCTGAGAAGGTGCAAGAACACCTACAACAAGGCTATGTGGCACTTCAATATTGTGACCAATAATTGCACCCAATTCAAATATAAAGGATGCGCCGGCAATAATAATCGTTGGTGCTCCAAGCTAATATGTGAAACTTGCCGAGTCCAATTATTCAAATAACTCGTCAGGCTTTTAAAAGAAATCAAATAAAATAAGTCACAGAGATCAAATAATTATTTTGCTGGTTTATTTTCGGATGCTTGATTGGTTTTGTGGATCGATTTCATCTTTTGAAAGTGGGAACCAGTAACAAAAGCTAATTAGCTTGCGAATTGCTTTACGTTTAAAACTATCAATAAGTTTAAGTACAACAATACTTAGGGCTAAACTTCAACCAGTTCTGTACAGGCTTAACTCTAGGTAATTACGGTTAAGTTAAATTATTTACTTTTGTGCGATTTTTTCTCGTTTATCTAGAATTTCTTTACAAAACATTGCTATAATTAATTCGATTTGTTCACTTCGCTTCTGGCTTTGTGTTGGTTATTTGTTTTATTTTTAACGGAATGCGGGCGGTATTTAGTTAATATTATTAAGTATTTGATTTTCGTTGCACAGGTACGCAATGATGTATATTGTATGAAGGCAGTTGTTAATCAATTTCATTCTTACTCATCTGAGGTAGGTATAAAACAATATAAAAAAAAATAAAAAAAAGGTAATTGAAACAGTCTAGACTCCACAAAAAAGTACAATCCTAAACGGGCCATAAATTATCAAATAAATTACATATACATTTATGATTCTATATAGCCTACATCATATCCGTAAATGCCTATATATATGTATAAAAAAACATAAAAACAGTCTTGTGGTTGCATTTGTGTTTAGTTTCTCGTTAAGCAGATTTCATTTCTGTGAATGCGAATGAATAAATATGTGGCGTGCGAATGCGAATGTGAATACGAATACGAGTTGCAGTTCGAGAGTAGGACTATAAATAAATTCTGCTTAATTACTGGGTACTATGCGCATGTCTTTCTTGGTGTGTTCTAGGAATTGGAGTTAGCTCCGCTTATGTGTGTGTGTGTGGTTTTTTTTTGGGGGTGGTATATTGTGTGCTATTTACAGGGGTGACTCCAAACCTATAAACTATATATACAGGCCACCTATTTACAGTGGGGTTTCTACAAGACACCCAAAAAGCTTACAAATCGCTGGAGGGAAATGGAAACTATTTGGAATTCTAAGAAATATTGCTCTGGGAATTAATTAAATTAAATTTCTGGTTCTGTTTTAGTTTTAAAATTTAAATTAAGATGATTCAAGTTGCTGCTAAAGCCATGAATTATATCTCTTCCCGTAGTGAGTCTTCCTGATATCTCCAAACTTTATAGAACCTAATTAAGTTATGGTCTGAAATCTCTAGTGTTTTTGAAATCATTTAAAAAACTGTCTAAAAGTATGCAATGAATTACTTGGCACACTTTCAAACACCTTTTTACATTACTTAAAATCTCTAGATATTTTTTACTTTTAAATTAAAGATTTCTAAAGGTAATATTTTCTAGAATCCTCCATAGTTTACATTTTCCTCCTGGTCACTATTTCCGGTTCACCCTTAATTTACAGGATATCTGGCGCCTAGCTCGCCTGCTGCGTGAGCAGGTTGACCAGCTCCGTGCGCTCCATGTTGTTCAGCGTGTGCATATCGACGCCCAGGGCGGCGGCCACCGCCTCGATGTCCAGCCCGAAGGCGGTGAGCAGCTCCAGGAAGCGCATCTCCTCGCCGGTCATCGGGTTGGTGAGCGTGGGGCAGGAGTGGTTGCACTGCGGCCAGCTGCATCGCTCCAGGAGTCGCAGGCCGCACTTCTCGGGCACTCGGGGCAGGCGCTGACGCTTCTTGGACTTGGTGCCGGCGGAGGCGTTGTTGGAGGAGCGCAGCTTTTGCGCCGGTTCCTCGGCCACGACCACAGCCGGAGCCGGCTGCTCCTGCTGCATCTGGGCGTGGGGATGCTGTTCCCGGCGCAGGAGTTGCTCCTGCTCCTGCTCCTGCTGCTGCTGCTGCTTGCGGCGTCTCTTGCGCTGCTCCTGTCGCTGCTCCGGGGTCAAGGGCTGGCGGCGTCGCTGCTTCCGCGTGTCGCCGCCATTACTGGACTTGGGGCTATTGTTCTTCCTATTTCGATTCTTTTGCGCCGCGTTGGCGTTCCTGTGCTGCTCCTGCCGGCGGCGCTGCTGCTTGCGCCGCTGGCGCTGCTCCTGGCGCAGGCGCTTCCGCTCTTCGCGCTCCTCCTTGCTCAGGTGATTGTGCTTCCTGGGCGTTCCCGCCTGGGCCACGTTGTTCTGCTTCTGGCGCTGCTGGAGCTGACGGTGCCGCTGGTGTCTTTGGTTATTGGGATGCGACGACACGACTGTAGAGGCCTCCGTGGATCTCTTCAGCTTGTCGTGCCTCTTGCGACGCGTGGAGTGCTCCCAGCAGCGCAGGGCCGAGGGCAGGGAGATGTCATCGATCTTGATGTTGACCCAATCCCGTTTCGATAGGACCGCATGGCCTATGCAGCTGGGTGCAAACACAGCTGTGACATTGTCCAGGGAAGACCTCAAGGCGCCGCCCATCTCGTGGATGTAGTTCCACTGCTGCGGCGTCACCGGAGCTCCCACATTGTCCGCTCGCATCTGGGCCTCGTCGAAGAGCCATTGGAACACGAAGAGAGGAGCTAAAAGTTACAGAAAATAAAGTTAGCTAAAGTTCGAAATATCGAAGTAGTACAAGAAAAACTCACTTTTCAGCGTTGGATACAGCCTGTAGCCGAAGTAACACCTCCAGTGCTCCGTGGGATGGGCTTTGGTGCACTCCTCGGGCAGCAGGCCCTGCCACAGCTTCCAGCCCTGGCGCACAGCCTCACTGGAGGCCACTGCCGCCGGGGTGTAGGGTTCTCGGTCTAAAAACCAACCCGAATCGCTCACTCCCCTCACGGTAACCTGCAGCTGCTTTTCATTGACAAGGAAATCCCGAATGCGATCGAGATTCAGCATCACACCCAATCCACCAGCTGAGGAGCCAACCAGGAGGAGTTCTCCACCCGGCACCCGGCCCAGTCCGACGGGTATCAGTTCAGAGATGACCTGCTTCAGGATCAGAGCTCCCATAAAGCGCCAACTGTTCTCTGGATCTCGGGTATCCGGCTCCGTTCGCGTTCCCGACCACGAGTCGCTGCTGCAGTACGGGATGAGCACGTGGTTGGCATTGTGCCAGTAGGGATTCTCCTCGGGATGCGGCGACAGAATGCCACCAACTGGAAGAGGTAAGAAATATTTAGAATATTTTTGATTTAAGGCTTAAAAACTCCAGAGTTTAAGGGTATTTAATTTTCTTTTTATTTTAATTTATGAATGCCTGACATCTTAAGAATATAAAGTCCAAATTTGACATCGATCGGAGGAAAAATAACGAAGTAATTTTATTAATATTTTATGTTCGATGTATGGGGAGCCAAAACTTTAAAGCGCTCCCCTGAAAAGTGCCATTTTCAAAGTCGTTGTACACGATTACTAATAATCTACTTGACCAATCGTTTTGAAATTTTGCACACTGCTTTTGCAATTAATTCTTCAGGTTTCACCGTCAGGGGTTTTTTTAATTTATTTTTTATTATATTTTTTATTTAACAATTAAACTTTTTTTTTTAGTCAAGAATTGAATTTTTGACTTCAAACTTTCATGAAAAATCGAAGAAAAAAAAATGAAAAAAAGAAAAGCTCTACGTTGATACCTCCGGACAATTATCTTTTAACTAATGCATATTCTGGTTTTCATAACGGACGATTCTGTGGACCGTTGGGATGTGCACCGCAAATCAACTTTTTCTGGAGGGGCCACGCGAGATTCCCTATAACTCCTATACCTGCACATATTTTTCAATGAAACATTTTTAGAAAAATTGTCTAAATGTTACGTTATTATATGTCATTTAAATGAATAAACTAGCTCTATCCGTTTCGCCACAACAAATTTTTGAAAAGTGGCCCGTTTTGTACCGAATTAACCCTACCCCGCCCTTAAGGGAGAAATAAATGTTAAACATTTAATTATAAGGTCGACACTCACCATCTCTCGTCTCTGGCCACTGGGAGGAGGTCATGAGGTGGCGCAGCCTCATCCACCTGGCCCGGCACGACCGAACGTCGAAGCAGTGCCAGCCGCCCTCGAGGAAGACGATCCACTTCTTGGAGCTGGGCTGCTTGCGCAGGTAGTAGCCGGCATGGGTGCCGTCGTTGCAGGTGATGCTCGTGTTGGCCAGATTGGCGCGCTTCAGCGAGCGACTGTGGTCCCCGGAGCCGCTGGCCGAGTGCATCACCATGTAGTTGCGCTGGATCATGTTCATGCTGGTCTCCCTCAGCGGATCCTTGTCCAGACTGGAGGCGGCATCCAGGCTGCCGATGGAGCCGGAGCCAGAGCTCGGACCGGCGATGGCGCTGGCACTTGGCAGCTGACTAAACGTGGCCAAGAGCAGCAGCAGCAGCGTTAACAGCTTGACAATCTGTGGGAGAGAAAATAGAGAAGACAGAGAGATATAGTCTCGTGCGATGATAACAGGGATTCAGTGGATGTCTCTCTCCGCTCTCCTCTCTCTCTCTCTCGCGCCTCTCTGGGCCAACAGTTGCTGGTGTTGTTTTTGGCGGAAAAACTTGCTTTGATCAAAATGCGAGCAAGAAGCTTTGCGATAAGATCAAAGAAATTTTTGCCGCATTTCGTTTCGTCGTTCCGTTTCGTTGTGTTATTTTTTCCACCCCTTCTTCCTCCCCTCTTTCTCTCTCTCACTCTCTTTGTGGCCTTTGGTTTACATAGAGAGGCGAGAAAAGAAATAAATACAAAGAGGAGAGAAAATAAAACACCTCAAAGTATTTAGTCAAACATGGCAAGAAATTGTTGTTAATCATACGCCCCGTGGGCCAGTGCCAGTGCCAGTCAAACAAATTTCAATTTCACATTGTCATGGCCGCTGACGCGTGGTAATCAGTGGCGGCAGCGACGCCAGCTGCGCCGTTGCAGTCAACGTCTGCGCCCGTTCTTGGCTTTGAACTTAAGGTCGCTTTGAGATACCCTGTAATCGCTGTGGTCAAGGGTATATTGGGGTTTTGGAAATGCTTGTCTCAGATGAAATATTTTATTATTATACTAACATCAACAGAACTCTTGATCTAGATCTGTCCGCTTGTTATTAAGTTTGTTCGTATTTTCGGCCATTTGTTTGTCCGTTTGTTGTCCCTTTCATTTGTCCGTCAGTATGTCCATCAGTTTGTCCGTCAGTTTGTTTGTTCAATTGTCCACCGTTTGTCCGTTTATTTGTAAGTCTGTTTGCTAATCAGTATGTCCGTCAGTTTGTCCATAAGTTTGTCCGTCAGTTTGTCCGTCACTTTTTGGTTGTCCATTTCTTCATCCGTTTGTCCGTCTGTTTGACCATCAGTTTGTCCGTCAGTTTGTCCCTCCGTTTGACTATTCATTTGTGCGTTCCTTTGTCAGTCAATTTATTTCAATATTAAAATGATATCCATTTCCCATGCTGAAGTGGAGTATTTAAAAAGTTTTGCCAGCGGATTTTGATGCCAGAAAAATATAAATAATAGCATACAACTGCAGGACAGTACTATATATTTTAAACCATTTCCAAAAATAGTTACCTTAAAAAATTGTTGTTTTTTTTATGAAAGCTAAATGGAAATTCTAATCCCAGATAATTTCCGATAAACACTAACATTTTCTTAATTCTTTAGGGGAAAATCCAAGCAAAGGTCATTAGGAAGTGCAAGGAACTTTGTTAAAGAGCAATAATTACGGGATATTATGTGGTCGGGGAAATCGACTTTAGCGACTTTTTGTTGCTCGGCATACAGACATCAATCAAATGAGCTATCTTGGCGATTTGTTTTGTTGTTTCGCTGATTCTCGAGCCGCCTGTTTTTTTTCTTTTTTGGTTTTTTTTGTTGTTTAGCTATTTTCCAGCAATTTGTAAATAAGACAACAATAACAGCAACAAAAAAACATTTGCCGACAACATCGGCAACGATTTTAGTGTCTCAGTGTGTCAGTCTGTCAATTCGGCCGGGTCGGTGTGTCTTTCTGTCTGTCTGTCTGGCTGTCTACGGTCTTGCCTCCGCATAAATAACCATTCAGAAATCGTAAAGAAATCTTCAATCAATGTTTATACAGGCCTTTGAAGCGGGCCGCCTTCAGCCGCCGCCAGCAACGACAATTTGCAGACAGAAATGCAAATGACACAAACACAATCAGAGAGTCGGCCAGGAACAGTAACACTTTGGCAATTATCGGCTAAAGGCCTACAAAGTATAATTTGGCCAGAAAAGTGGACCGCAGGCCATTTGGCCTAACGGTAGCAGCAGTCATTGATATATTCCGCGACATAACGCTAGGATATCTATATTTAAACCAGACAATCTGGTTACCAAATTTCGAATTTCCATAATAAGCCAGCAACGAATTCATATAAATTAGGTTTAACAAAATCATTGACAAGCACATTGCTCGATAACATTTTAATAATAGTGAATGTGATTTTATTTGACAGTATTATACATTCATTATAAATTCGGATTACTATCTGATCAAATCTTGATTTAATATAGCCATAAATTTAGACCTATTGTTAATATAAAATTGAATAATTTGGCAAAAGAGCAGGGCATCCATTCAACATTATTAAAATATTTCATAACAACACACATAGTATGTTTAGGGATTTATACCAAACAAACTTTTATAACAACTTCAAAAAATATCGGAATACATTGTCATATATGTAGATCTAATTCTAATGGCAAGACCTAGCTTTTCCGATCAGTATTACCTTGCTCCCCATTCAACCAAGTTCTCACACCATCTCAGCCCACCAATATATAGTTTTTTCGCTCTGCACACACGTCTCTTACAACAGGTTTAGATATCTTCTTGGCTCGTCTTAGTCGCTCGCCGTCTCGTGTTTGATGTTTGCCGCCAAACAACGAAATTGACAAGAGCTCCTCGCTCCTCCTCAACATTAGATGAGTAGTTTCCATTGTTGATTAGTTCAACTGCGCCAACGACTGCGGCCACAATGAACCACAAAAAAAAAAAAAAAAAAAAAAGTAAGAAAGCTACAGTCGACTGTGCTCGACTGTGAGATACCCGGTACCTAAACGTTTGTGCTTCACACTAAAAGGCAATTAAAAATTGTACATACATTGGCGCCATTATATCGCACGGCCAAGACTCGAATACGCCACCTGTCGGCTACAGCTTGCAACAGCAGTGCCTTAGGGCGGTGTGTTAAAATTCAAACCTTATTGCTAATATCTCCCATGTTTATCATCCGATTTTATTGAAGTTTTCAGGAAACGTCCGTCTCTATTTTATTAATTTATTGTATCTATTAACTTTAAGCCGAAAATCACGCATATAGCTAATAAACGTTTTTATGATTTTCAGGGGCGGAAGTGGGCGTGGCCAAATTTTAAAACAAACGATCTGCGTGCAACAAATTCCAATGTTGTCACCAAATTTGGTAACTCTAGCTCTTATAGTCTCTGAGATCTGACGGACAGACGGACAGACGGACATGGCTAAATCGACTCGGCTGGTGACGCTGATCAAGAATATATATACTTTATAGGGTCGGAGATTTCTCCTTCTGCCTGTTACATACATTCTCGGTTGGCACTAACTTATAATACCCTTGTACCCTATGGGTACCGGGTATAAAAACCAAAAAAATAAATACAAATAGAGGAATTTCACGTGTGCGTGCGCGGATTTACGTTTGAGTAAACACTCACACACAGATACACGCACTACTACAGATACAAAAGCCCAGGTACAGATACAGATAGATAATGGGTGAGCGTACGTTGCACTTGTTTTGTTGTTTTTGTTGTTGTTGGTGTGTTTACCTGTTGAGAGAAAAAACGGCAGCGCCGCCGAATAAAAATAAATAAAAACACTGTCGGCGTTGCCAAAGGAAAAATGTTCACAAGCGCCGCTTAATTACCCTATATAGAGTCTTAAGTTGCGCTATTAATTGCGGGCAGTGCTTATTAATATTTTGCTTTTTTCCTCCTCGATTTTCTACCCCTCTTTTTCTGTATTTTTTGTGTTTATTTTATTTTTTTTTCCAGCGATGCCGACAAAGGATCGAATCGAATGTCTGGGGGCTGGCTGGCAGCCAACTACTTGTCGCGCCGATTATATTGTCAGTTTTTATTAATTGCTGCAAATACTCGGTCGCGTTTGCGTTTGCGTTTGCGACGCGATGGCGCTAAGCGTTCTTTATTTTTGTTGTTCCTCCTATTTTATTAATAAATCGAGTATACGCCCCGTTGTGACTGGAATTGATTTGATTTCATTTGATTCGATTGCGGTGGCAATCGAGTCTAGTCCGGGGCTAAGTGCCTTTAATCGAAATGCAATTTGCATTTGGCCAGGGATTGGGATCAGTTCCATTTAATGAAAGTTGATTTAGATATTAAAAAGGTTCAAATGGAATTATGGTAATGGATAACTAATTTAATTTGCACATATTTTCTATTTTATTTATGTTAATTATAATTTATAATTATAAATTGTATTGGTTTGTTTATTTTATCGACTATATATCAAATAAATAAATCTTGGAAATTCCTCATTATTATCCAATTCTGATTAAAATTCAGTGTGAACAACACAAGCTTTTAACTAGAATCTGTTGGTAATTATAGCACAAGCATTTCTTTTAATAATAACTTAAACGGCTTTATTTACATTTAAGCTATTTAAAAATGCATAGCCTTAAAAATCCAATTACTGACAATTATTTATTGAGCAGTTAATTACGGTAATCATTCCATAAATGCAATAAAAGTGGATTATTTTAACCATTATTCAATTTGTTCAACCTAATATAATTGTGTAAAGTGTGCAAGTGGAAAAAATGACCTAGAAGTCTGCAATATATATCTTGCTAAGCTTATATAGCAGGCTGAAAATTCCCATCAAAAGAATATTATTATCTCAACAATCAATAACGACCTTGCCCCGAAGAATCAAAGAGAGAGACCGTCTCACCCAAAGCCACTTGATAGGATCTTGAAAGTGGAGGATGTTGTTGTTGCCGCTGTTATTGTTGTTATTCTTGGCGCACTTGCAGCGGCCACAACGGCGAGAAAGAAAAACAAATACAAAACGGACGATCGCCTTCTCACTCACTCGCAGCTTATCGGTTCTACGCTTAAGTAAACAACACAGTCCGCGGCATAAATAAACTTCCGTTGTCGTCGTCGTCGTCTCATGGCACTTGCTGTTGTTTTCGTTGTTGTTGCTGCTGCAGCTATATTAATTGTTATTGTTGTTGTTTTCTGCTGGCAGTTTGTTTGATTTGCCTGTGGTTTTCCCTCTCTTTTCCATTTCTGTGTGCCTCTGTACGTCTGTCTCTGTCCCGGTTTCTCTGTTGTATGCCGGCTTTTTTTTCAACGGCTTCAATTTGCGCGCGTAACCAGAAAATCGTTATGAAAGAGAGCGCGCTCTTAACAAAAAATCAAAAATAAATAACATAGAAGAGTTTAAAAACAATAAAGAAGCACAGGCTCAATATCATCGAAATTCACCAAGCAGCTAAACTTGTATACCCTTGCAGAGGGTATTATAATTTTGACCAGATGTTTGCAACGCAGTGAAGGAGGCAGTATCACCAGCCGAGTCGATCTAGCCATGTCCGTCTGTGTGTCTGTCCGTCTGTCCGTTTGTCCGTTTGTCTGTCTGTCCGTCTGTCGGTTTCTACGCGAACTAGTCTCTCAGTTTTTGAGCTATCGAGCTGAAATTTCCAGCATAGTCTTATTTCTTTAGCACGCAGTATATATGTCGGAACGACCGAAATCGGACTACTATATCCTATAGCTGCCATAGGAATGATGGCGAAATTAATGTAACAAAAATTTTAACTTCTCTGTTTTTCAATTTTCAGATATAGCAGTTTTTTATGGTTCTAGAATTGCGATTTTAATTTCATTAAGATCGGACCACTATATCATATAGCTGTTATAGAAGCGATCGGTCGATTTATATGAAAATGTAAAATGCTACATGTAAAATGTAAAATGTACAAAATTCGATATTTTTTCAACATTACTAAAATGGTTAGATTTTCAATGATCCAATTGCAGACTGCAAGGGTATACCAACTTCGGTTTACCGAAGTTAGCTTTTTTTCTCGTTCATTGTGATTTATTGTGGCTTAAAATATGAATACTTTCTTTAAACTAATTTAAATAACTTTAAAAGTGTATTTTTACCATTTAAATTCTCTTTCTTCCCGGTTTCCCCTGCCTAATCCTGGCCAGCTGACAACTATTGATTTCTTCTCCTTTGCTGACCTGAATTGCGCTTTTTTGCCTGCCCCTGGCTGGGTTTTAGAACTCTTTGGGCCCTGGCCTAGGCGCTCATAATTGCAGCTCCCGAAACCTGAACGATCTCGCCCCCTTTTGCCTGCTGCTGCTGCTGCCTTATGGTTCCTGCCTGCCGGGCATAAAAATACACCTGTTTGCGGCAATTTAATACTTTTTATGGCAGGGAAATAACGCGGTGGCTGCTGCTACTGCTACTGCTACTGCTACTGATGCGTGGCTACTGCATTGCTGGCATGACAGAGGCGCAAAGGTGCGCAGAGTGCAGGTAATTCGGAAGCGGCCTCAAATGAAGCCGCAAGCCAGCGGCAGGCCGGGGCCGCGTGTGAGCGGCAACAACAAAAGCGGAGCCGCCGCCGAAACGTGTAGCAGCAGCGTTATTAGACCGGCCTGATCTCTGCCAGTGTATCTGTATCCGCATCTGTAGCTGTATCTGTATCTGTTGCTGTATCTGTATCTGTGGATGTGGATGTGCGCACGTCTGCCAAGCGGCTGCTGGCCGCTCGCTGATCGCTTTTTACTCCGAGCGCGCTAAACCCGTGCCGTTTTCGGCTTTGTACTTTGCCGCCCCGTGGACTCGTGTATGTTTGCGGCATGTTGCAAAGCAGATCGGACCTGGCCAGTAACACACACAGAAAAAATACAGACACTTTTTTGTAGAGGTGGAGAAACATCGATGAAAACATCGATGTATCGATGTTTTTGAACTGTTTGGAAACATCGATGTTTTGTGGGGAAACATCGATGATTTTGTCACATAACTAAAGTAAGGGAGAACATTTTGTATTTATTTTAAAAGACATTTTTTTTTTGTTTTCCTGAAAACATCGTTGTTTTTTTCCATCGATGTTTTTTATTTAAACATCGAAAAACATCTCCACCTCTACTTTTTTTGTATAATATTTAAATACGTGTGTGCTTTGCAGGGGAATTTAAATATTAAAATTTGGATCCTAAGAGCATATTCTTAAATAATGCTTTCATAATTCATAATCATAATAAGTATACGCTTTTTACAGAATGAAACTAGTTTTCCTAATATTTCTTAGTCTATTTTTTTCTCTAACATAAATTGTGTTTGCCAATAAGCAAATAATAACTAAAAGAGATACATATAAATGATTTGATAAATGGCTGGGAACTAAATCTTTCCTTTCAAGAAAAGGAACAGCCTACAGAGCGCTCTTTTAAGAGATTATTCCCAATCTTCACAGATAAAATACTAGAATAATCTTTAAATTGAATAGTTTATTTTGGATCTTGTATAAAAATGATCAAATTTGTTTGCTGTGCACTTTGGGCCAACTACAAAAAGCCAAGGCATCGTCGTCGTCGTCGCACTCATTGATCTTAACTTTGAAAACAGTAGCTACTACGGCTGTGGAGTGGAGTGGAGTGGAGTGGAGTGTCTGTGGCTGCGGCTCTGGCTGTGGGGATATGGGAATATATCGGAATATGGGGTCTCGGGCCTCGACTTCAAGCGAAGTGGGGCGCACGAAAGCGGCCTGCACTTTGTTGTTGCTGCGGCGGCTGCTGTTGCTGCTGCTGCTGCTGCTGCTGCTGATGATGAGGGTTTTTGGTTAGCTACACTTAAAGTCTCATTCCCCGCTCATTTTTGTCGGTCTTTTTGTTTTCTTCCCCGTTGCTATCCCCGCGCTGCTTGCTTATTTTTCTTCGGCTGTTTTTGTTTTCCTTTTTTTCGCCTACCTTTTTTTTTAATATATATTTTTTTTGTGGCATTTTGCGCACGCAGGCAAATTTAATCTCGTTTTTTATGCCCTTGCAAAGGATTTTCAAATTGATTTCGACCGACTATGCTAATGTCGTAAATAAAGCTGTAGAGGGTTTCGGTTTCGGTTTCGGTTTCGGTCTCTGTTCTCCCGCCGACTCTCGGCCGAGTTCTCACAACTTGGCCAGCGGCTTAAGTCGGAAGCTATTAATTTTAATTGACGTGCTACTGTATTTTTCGGTTTTCTGCTTAAGCGGCAACTTTTGATATCCCCCCCCGGTTTTAATATTCCGAAGCCGAGAGAGACCGCTTCATATTTCATATCTGGGGCTACTGTTTTTTTTTAGTTTCTCGGTTTTTTCATTGATAACTCACCTGCTGGTTGGGCTTAATCCATTTATTTGTGGCTTCCTTTGATGTTTTAGCTGCCATCTTAGCGATTAGTTCGGCTGCCATTTTCGATACGATCACACATAGATATGGGTGTATATATATTTGTATGAATACTTAATATACTTTAGTGGTGTTTGAATTATTTTATTTTCGTTTCGTTCAGCACAGTTCTGAGCACTTTTTGAGGCGCTGCATGATAATTGGATTTTTCTTTTGATGTGTGGCACTTGTCAACTGGGTTTGATGAATTACTTTTTCGATTTTTCGTTTATCGCTGCGATAATATAGTGTATTTGATTCGTTTGTAATTTTAGGTGATAGCACTTCGATCTTGTTTGTTATCTGCGCCACGGCACACGCGCTCAAGACGTCCGCTCACGTTGAATGCTCGCCACGGAATGAGGAATCGAATTTTACCTTGCCTCGGTCGCTGCCTCGGTCGCTGCCTCGGTCGCCGCCTCGGTTGCAGTCGCTGCCTCTGCCCACGTCGACGTCTGCTCGCTCTCACGTGTGCTCGCTCTCCTTCTGTCTCTCTCTCCCTCTGGCTCTCGGCGGCGGCATTTGTGTGGCTGCGTTTTTGTTTAGAATACGCAAAATAATAACAAAACTAATAATAAACTGCAGGGCAATGCAATTTGAGAGAATCGCTGACGTCGGCGTCAACAGAGGCAGCGGCGGCGGCTGAAGCAGCGTCGAAGGCAGCGGCTGCCTGCTGCTACTTGTTAATAACCGTATTAAGGTTCCCTTTGATCTGCTTAATCGAAGGCCGAAATGAAATTCGCTTCTGGTCTTGGCTCGCCGAGTCCTCGTCCCTTTTTGCTCTGTCGTGTTCGTTGCCTAAGTCTTTTGTTTTTTTCCTGACTCTCTTTTTTACTCTGATGCCTTAATGCTAATTTAGTGTAATTCAAATTGTTTTTCTTATTTATTAAGCATCATAAAATAATAAAGAAATTATTAAAAAGGAATATAAATATTACAAAATATAACATGTTACATGATATTCTTTTAAAGATTATACTAATTTATTGTATAATTTGAGTAAGTTTCCTACCATTTATTTTCCTAGTTCCACATAACCTAATTTTATAAAGGATTCCTTTGTACTCCTTAGTTCCTTATTTATCATCCAGTTCCTTGCCTAAGTCTTTAGTTTTTTACAGGCTTTTTGTGCTGACTTATATGCTGATTTCGTGCAATTAAATTTACCTAATTTGTTCTTAATTGTTTAATTAAGCTTCAATAAATTAATCTTAATTCTAAGTAAACATAGTACCATAAAAGGATAATTAGATCAATTATAAATGTAGTTATGTTAAATTAAGTTCAATATAGCTTGCGGAATTTTTAACGCTCCAGATAATTAATTAATAACTATATTCTTTAATGTTAAAAGCTATATATTTGCCCTCAGTTATGTGGCTTTACGCCATATACTTGTTAATAACCGCATAAAGGTTCCCTTTGATCTCCTTAATCGAAGGCCGAAATAAAATTCGGTCGCTTCTGGTCTTAACTCACTTTTTTCCCCGCCGCGTTCGTTGCCTAAGTCTTTTGTTTTTGCTCGCTCCTTTTCGGCGGCTTCCCTCCTGCGTTAATGCTAATTTAGTGTAATTGCAATGCACACTCTCATAATTCCGTCATCTCTGCCGTTTCATAAAATTTGTAGGTATCATTTTATTGTGGATTGTTTTTTTTTTATTTTTTATTTTTTTTTATGATGTGTTTTATGGCCGTCGGCATTTCTTGGAAACGTAGTGATTTTGATATGGCCCTGGGAACTCCGATGCGGGGCGGCGGCTTAAAGACATAAAATCTCAATAAAGTTAAAGTAGCCAGCGACTTTTATCTAATTGTAAATCTAAAGAAAAAAGAAACGAAATACGGTTAATTCCCCCTTTATTTTTTTTTGCAGACGAAAAATTCACAAGAGAAATCATTTAGCTGCTTCCTTTTTGGCGGCCCTTGCCACGCTTTTTCATTTCCATTTCTATATGCGCGGCATACGAAACTCAATTAATGA
Organism: Drosophila rufa; assembly: GCA_018153105.1. Lineage (NCBI taxonomy): Eukaryota > Metazoa > Arthropoda > Insecta > Diptera > Drosophilidae > Drosophila > Drosophila rufa. The sequence continues at coordinate 19,846,963 of JAECXS010000085.1, forward strand.
CAGATCATTAAAGATTCTTTTTTGGGGCTTTTGATATTTGCCGTTTGGCCCCAAAACTGAAATACTTTTACGATTTTTCCCCCACACACACTCCTCCAGCGGCGGCCGTAAAATGGATTCTCTTTTGCAAAAATTTTATCACTGACCAAATTGATTTTAGCTGTTCGCCGCTGCCCCAATAGAAATTGTAGGCCTAAAGGAAGAAGAAACGAAATAAGACCAAGAAAAACAACAGCAGCCAGCCAACGGCTGAAAAAAAAAAAATGATGTCCAACTGGCGGCAGTGGCGGCGAACTTGAAAGTGGCAAATAGAAAGGAGCCGACTTGGCCGGCGATTCAGTCCGATTCAGTGCAATATTTATGCATTAAGTACACGCAATTATTATGCGACAACGACGGCGGCAACATCTCTGGAGATTATTGATGCTCGCATTGCTCATACGCAGCGTGGCCACTGGCCGCACTAGGCGCTTGTGCCGTTCAAGCAATTAAAACGCCGCCAGCACGCGATGAATGCCATAAACATTTGACGCGCAATCAGCAGCAGCAGCGGCAGCATAAGTTGCAGCAGCAGCAGCAGCACAAGTTGCAGCAGCAACTGCGGCAGCAGAAATGCTCCTTCGGCCGTTCGGCAATTACAGCAGCACAAATTCAAAGAGGCTCCAGCTGGCAGCAGCATAATGATGATATTGCCAGCGTGATGATGATCTGGCTGCGACGAGTGCTACTTTTACTGCACTGAAGAAAATCAGAAGCTTGAACTCCTTTAAGTCTAAGAATGATTGGAATTTTAAATTTAATAACAAGGATATACTTTCAAAAATATATTTAACTTTTAAATAAAAAATTATTCTATATGCTGCTCTACTTTTTTGTCATCAAAGTTGTAATATTCCTAATACTAATAAAACAATAATATTTATTTATTTATATATGAGAATATGTTGTGATAAATATTATTAATTATTATTATCACAACATATTCTCATATTCTCATATAAAAACCTAGGAGCAATGGGAGCCACCCTTATCACATTTAATAAAATATTTAAATCTCATAAAATAGCATAATATATCGTAATGTGTTGTTAAAAAATAAATACTTACAACTTGATCCAAATTATATGCATTTCTCTCGCATAGAAAATCATCTTAAATTTTAAACTAGGAAATAAACAATATTTACAAAGTTGACCTCAATGAACCGTCATTTCTTGCGGTGTGGGGCCAGAAAAACAGATCACGGGCGGACGGACATGGACATTCATTTCGCTTTAGCGCACTAACCGGGTAAACGGGTCGGTGTCTTTGATCCTGGCATTCTATTGTTCCGTTTCAAAGGCCACTATTATGTAAACAATCGGCGGCTTTGATCTTGGCCGCATCAAAGTGTTGCCGCCGCGTTTCATCTTTTGCCGCATGCAGCAAATAGCAAGCAGCAAGCGGCAAGCGGCAAGCAGCAAGCGGCAAGCAGCAGCGCCAGCTGATGTGATGCCCCTGCCGAAGATGAAGACGATGATGATGATGATGATGACGAGGATGATGAGGAGGAGGATGAGAAAGAAGCGACAACCACTGCGTAGTTAAAGCTGCTGGTGCTGCCTCTGCCACCACTGAGCTATATAATTTCGCATAGGCTGATCACCCGGAGCACCTGGAAAACTGAAGAGGAAGAAGTAGTGGAGGAAAACGGAGCCAGCCTCATAACTTTGGGCATAATCTTCAAAGAGCCGACAAGGCTTGACATCAATCGAGCCAAGCCATTGCGGACCGCTCTAATCCCAACAGATGGGCTCCCGGATCACCGCCGCCGCCGATAAGCAATTAAAATTTCATTTCATTTAATGCACAACTTTATTATCGGTTCGGTTTCGGTGCCCCGTCACGGTCACGTCCTTTGATCCTTGATTCAAGGATCGGCCATATGCAACTGTTCCCGTTTTGCAAAAACGCAGCAACAGCAGCGGCAGCAGCCGCGGCCACACTGTGGGAAAAGCAACAGGTGCGCCGAGGATCCAGCATATCCAAGAATATCCAATATTCCGCTTCATTCACCAATCAGCGATCAGCGATCAGCGATCAGCGGCAACCGGAGCGCGCATCTCTAATTTCATCGGCCGGCGATCATAATTGCATTGCCCGCGATTGATGGAGGTCAGTGATGTTGTCAAGTGTAAGGAAGTGTAAGTGTAAGAATTAATCCTTTAAATAATGTCACTTTGAGATGTTTAAAATAGAAATGCACATTAAACAATAGTGCTTTTTCAATAAATGCTAACAATTTCTTTATATTTTTAAAATATAAAAGGAAAGAAGATTTTTTATGTAATAATATTGTTAATGTTTAGTCTCTATTTATAGATAAATCTTAAGGTTAACAACGGTTTGTTTAGGAATAACAACAATATATATTTTAAGGATTCTAGACATATTTTTATATATTTAAAAAAAAATCTGTTAATTTGCTGTATTTTGAAAAATGAATTATATTTTCGAATGGTTTAAAAAAAAAGAGTAATAAAATTGCAAAGAGGTTTAACTTGTAAGACTTTAAACACGTAAAAATAATTTTTGTAATTCCAAGGAAAATATTGCAAAACTTAAACCTAAATCTAACTCTGGCAAAATACAATTTGTTCACTTTGATATTGTTTTTTAATGATTAATTTGTTATTAAAATCATTACTAGCTTAATAAAAGTTTGAATTATTTTTTTAAAACTTTATTTTTCTAGTCTATCCCTTTTAACTAATCTTTCCAAATGGTCAGCTCTGGATCTTTTCCAAAGGCTTTCAGAGATGGCAGAAATGGGTTTTAACTTGGCCAAAGGGGCAACAACTTTCTGGTGGCACTCTCTCGCATCGCACGCTCCAAGTTTCAAGCTCTACCAGTTGTTGTTGCTGCTGCTGCTGCGGTCCACTTGGCGGCAAATTGCTGTTGCATGGCGATGATGTTGTTGCTGTTGGTCGGCCAAGAAGACGAAGACGTAGACGAAGTCGCAGTCGGCGAAACAACAAAGCGAAAATCTCTGCATTGGGGCACACGCCATTCCCAACATCAAAGCAAGCCGCCAGCACAGATTTTCTGAGGTTACCGTCGCCACCGTTGGGGCAGCAGCAACATCAGCAGCAGCAGCAGCAACGGCAGCAGCAGCAACGGCAGCAGCAGCAGCAGCAACGCATGCGCAAAGCTCTGCTCATTTGTGTTTTGAGGCGCATTGTGCGACGCGCGTGTTAAGTGGACTGTGAATATGAAAGGAAAGTTCCCAAAGGAAGCAACAAAAAATAATGCACAAAATGAACAAGAAGGAGCGTAAAGTCAGGTGTCACGACCACAAAATACCCGGCCCCTTAAATTGTAAAAATCTTTGCATACTTTTTGGGAGCTTCTTACAGGAAGCTGAAATGTCTTTTGTGATCAAAGCACTTGTCCAAATGATTTCAAATTTATAAAATAAATACAAATAAATCTGTTACTTATTAATTTACCCAGGATTCCAGCTCTTTCTTCTTTATGAAATCAAAAATACTTGCTTCTTCCTGTTGCATATACTTTAAGGGTACAATATACCCATTTAGGGTACAACTGCCGGGTATACAAAAAACCACTTTTGCCGCCAAATAAATGCGAGTCCAGCTTTCCGGCTCAAGTCCAGCTCCTGCTCCTTTTCCTGTTCGTCCATCATCCCCTCGTTCTTAATCAAGAAACGCATCGGCAGCGTATCACGGTAGCACTTTAAACGTAAATTGCTTTTAACATGGTTATTACAATCTTAACGTTTGTCTGGGCCACGAAGCACTTGAGGCTGTGTCCCGGCAACCTGTTGTTGACGTTATTAGTGTTCTGCTGCTGTTGCCGCTGCTTCTGTGGTTGTTGGTTCAGGCCGCCATAGAATTCCGGGTAAGAGCAGTCGCTCGGTTGGTCGGTTGATCTCCGTTAGGTCTCTGGGATTGGGTTTGGGATTGGGAATGTGACTGTGACTGGTACTGGGGCTGGGATATTCGTTGGGAAGATTGTTGTAATTATGATTGTGCGATTATGATTGGATTGGATTGAATTAGTTGTCGGTGGATTTTGCTTTAATCGAAATTGTTTTGTTCTTACAACCAGCGCGCGCTCTCTCCATTCATTTTCTGTGGCTTTCCTTACCAACCGTCCATTGCTAATTAGTTGAGAGCACGGCAAGATCAAAAACAGCATGAAATCGTACACTGGGAAAAATATTTTATTTGTGTTGCACTCAATTTAGGGTAATTTAAGGCTTCCAGCTTATTGTTTAAATTGTAATTCATATTTCTATGTCAATATTTTAAGATTTAATGTCGATCGAGATGGAGAAGTGCATAATTAATTAAAAGAACAATGTTACCAAGATGGCTTAAGATGCAAGGGTTCAAGGTGACCATCTAAATTACACAAATATTCCCTTATCTTATTTTCTATAATTTAAGATTTCGTGTTGATAAAAGAATTCCATAACCCTTTCGATCCCACCGTTGCCAGTGAGCCAGTTTGGAAGTTTAGAGTCTAACCATCCGCGTTCAATTTACTTTGCTATTTTAATTTAAAAGTTGTAGTTTCGTATTTTTTAATTTGCAATATAATATAATATTATATATATATATATTTTTTTTTTTTTTAATATATATGTAGATTCAGAGACAATAAACTGGCTGAGAAAAAAAAGCATTTGTGTAATCAAAAAATTAAGTAAAGTAATTGTCAGAAATATCTTTTCTAAATTGTAATTTTTTTAAAATTTCTTAAGCAATTTTTATTTTCTGTTAAGAAGATACAAAACAAATATTACACCCACATTGATGGGCGGGGAGACTTAAAATTTTTGTAAAATACTTCTTAGATCTATACAAAAAAATATATAATAATAAATACAATTTTTGTTTTACCAGCAAAAAGTTTGAGTCGAAAGGGATAAAGAGAATTGCTGGAATAATTGAAAGAAAAAACAAAAAATAAAAGGACAATGTGACCGAACTAGCCACTGCAGCAAGGGTTCAATGTGACCAGATAAACTGCACAACTAATAAGCGATTACAACAATTGTTAGAATATCCGTAATGATTAAATACAAAGGTTTCTTAAAAAAAATATTCTATTTGAAACATCACTTATTTTGAAGTTTTAATTTTTATTTAAGCTAATACTCTAACTGACATTCCTCCAATTTCTCTCCGTGCACATAAGCGTTCGGCGGTTCCAGTTGAAATTTTAGCCCGCAAAAGCGGCAGGATTAAGTGCGGCGAGCGAGCCTTTTTGGGCGATAATCTTGCATTTTAAATATTTCGCAAGAAGCAACACGCAAATCCGCTGACTTGTCACACCTTCGGTGCAGGTAGGTTCGAGTATATATATAGTGTGTAGGTATGTGGGCAGGGAGGGACTTAAACGTAGCACCTTGTCAGGTGGTGCTGATGGCAATGGCGAGATGGCGAGGTGAGGTGATCAAAGCAACAGCCGCTGATTAAAGACAAAAAATGAAAACACGACACACACACATCGGCAAAAAGGGGGAATTTGTCGCCTTTTGTGTGTAGCTGAGCTGCATTGCATCGCCGTCAAACGAAAGTATTTAATTTCAGGTAAATTTGTAAGATAAATAATTGTCGCTTACCTGCAAGAAATACGACGACAACGACGACGACGACGCGCTTCAAAGAACTTCATTGTGTTTTGCATATGCTGGCGGCGTGTGTGTTCGACTTCATGGGAGAACTTTGGCCAAAAGGACCTTCAAAAGGTCCGCCGCGCGACGATACAGTGAGGCCATTGTTGCAAGGCCCTGTCCCTCTGCCCGCCCGCTGCGACCGGATCACAACAGCGGGACACGGACGATCAATAATGCCCAGATCGGATCGGATCGTATCGGTTCGGAGCGGCTCTGGAGATCAGTAGATGAACAGATCAGCCGCGCACTTTTGATGTTTCAAATTTAGGCGGAATTCCCATTTTCGAGCCCCGAAATGTCAAAACATCCGCCACACACGGCGAGCGATCATAACTCGGATTGAATCCTCACTCAGTGTCCGTCGCCGCGTCGCACAGCTGGAGGTGCATCAGTACCAGCATCAGAGCCACTTCTGCATGATGACTGGGATGAATCGGAAATGGAAATGGATGCGCCGATGCGTCGGCCATAATCAATAAGCCGAGAAATGCTGGACCACTTACGGGGCAGCACAGTGGGCTTAGATACTGAAGGAATACAAATAAATTGCTAACTGATCTTGGCTAAAAAAATCTATTATTTAAGCTAGGAAAGATTCCAAAATGGAGAATATTTTGTAAAATAAATAAATTTGGTTATTCAGAAAAAAATAAATAAATAAAAAGACCAACCAGTGTCGTATCACGGTGCTGCATTCCGTGAGGTTTGGCTTGAGGTCCAAATAAATCAAGTACGTTTCCAGCCTTTCGCCTGTGCATTTAATACGAATTTATGTTTTCTTTTCAATGTTTTCTTAGTAATGCTATAAAAATAATTTAAAAAAAAGTAATGTAAAAAAAGAAATAAAAATTAACGATATTTTTTATGTAATCAATTTAATTTAAAATATGCTTAACAAAAACTAGGATAATTTCTAAACTGACATTGCAATGCCAATACTTTTGTCATGCTCTAAAACCCGCTGAAAAACCATTAGCTTGCGTCCCACTGTGCGCGGGTCATGGCCCATGGCCCAGGCCATTGTCTCCCACTGTGCACTCATCAAATTGTGCCAAGATTTACGAGGCCCTTGATTGAGTTTTCTTGTGCTTTGAATACGGCAAACTTCACACAGGACCACCGCACAGCGAACTGTGTGAGATGCGACGGGAGATTCCATTTGGGAAAACGGTTTCCTGGTAGTTGCCCATTGTGATGTTCTGGCTACACTACAGCTTCTGATCGCGATGGAGAGCAGAGGCCAAGAGACCAAGAGACCAAGATCGAGACGAAGACGAAGCCGCTCACTGCGGCGATGTTTATAAGATGACAAATTGCGCTGATATCGCAACATGTTGATTGAGCGCACACGCGGCAACATTGTTAACAGAGGAAGGTAGGGGAGGGGCATCCAGGGGGCCTTTTTTGTTTTTAGAGGGGCTTTCCAAGCGAAGATCGTTTTCCAGTTCTGGACCCGAGGGGCCCATCGACCATCGTTCCGTTCTGTGTGCGCGTGCTCACTCGTCGGGCTCCATTTGGGGCTCGAGCTGGAGCCGAGACGAGGTTGTATCTCAAGTCAGAGGCAGGAGTCCCTGGCCATGGCTGCAGCATGGCAGCATGAAAATCCAGAGAAATAAAGAAATAAATAAAACTGGCAACGGCATAAAACAGAATTTAACAACAACAAAAAGGGCACTGAGAAAAGAAATCTGTGGGATAATGTAAAGGTATTTTCATTGGTCATTTTGAATCACCAATTAATTATTAAAATTATCTTAGGGAAAATAAACTAAAATAGTTATTTAACGTAAATACAAAAATTATTTCTAATATTATCCCTCAATAAAAAATATCTGTTTGTTCTTGGAATGTTCCTAATTAAATATGAAGAAATACTTCGACACTAAATTCCAAAAATGGTCTTAATACAGCGTCCATATTTTTGGCATAGGACTTACCTTACTTAAAAATCTAGATATGTATTTTACCTATCTTTGCATAATAAGTACCATATTTTTATTTTCCGGTCTTAAATTATGTTCTTACTTTATAATAAAACAGACCTTTGGATAATTTATACTGTTTACAAACTAGAAAATCTTTAAACATTTTATTTAAAATACCTAATAAAATTTAATATTATAGTATTTAATTGAGAAAATGTACAGCCCTAAATTACTGTAGGTGTACAAGAAAAATCCGAATTTCTTACAGTGCTAAGAGAGAGATGGGGAGAGCGAGCTGGATAGATTGAGAGAAAAAAAGCAGAAACACAAAGAAGACTCGAGATGCCGACAAAGTAATAAACCAATTAGGACATCAAAGTGTTCAACCGACAGCGGCAGCGGCAGCGGCAGAGGCAGCGGCAGCGACGCTGACGTCGACGCCAGCGGCGGCAGAGCTGAAGCCAAGGCAGCGACGGCAAAGAGCAATCGCCGGAGATCACAGAGATTTGCGCTGATCCGACTTTGATTCTAAGCCACGAAACGCAACCTACATGTGTCCCAGTACCTCACTTCCAACGGACAAAAAAAAAAATACCGAAAAAAGCAACTGCTATTCCCGCTTTTATATGCCGAAAAAATCACTCCGCAGATAAAGAACCGAGCGACTTTGATGTCGTCAAAAAAAGGATCCAATTCACGACAGACAATGGAACTTACCGAAGAATAAGTGGCACTAATAGTATTTTCTAATCTATAGGAGAACCTAAATCAGTTATCAACATTTTGAAATAATTAGATAAATTAGAAATATTTTTTTAAGGAACCAAGAAGTATATAAATTAAAATACTGTGCTGTGATCACTGCAATCTTTTTAGAAAATAGCTTTCTTAAGCCTTCAGAGCTTAAATTACATCATAAAATATGCATTTTAGGAATTATATAACAGGGCGGGAATCAGCTAGAGTTATCTCTTTTTTACCCATTGAATATGTATGTACAAAATCAATTTCCGTTTCATTCAAGACCCAATTTCACTCTCACAAATGTCAACTTCAAACTTTATCGCATCTTCTGCCATATTTTTGCGGAATTTAGCGATTTGCAATTCCCGACTAGAGAGATTCGCCAAGTGGCCTGGCCTGTCGTCATGCTGGCGCCTCATCGGAGCTGCCACCCGCACAAATCGGTGGCATTATGCAGATATCTCAATTCGTTATCATTTAAATCATCGGCACATGCGCGCCTACGTATAGCCATCGGGAGGGAGCTGCCGGTGATGATTGGCGTCGGAGCTGGCCAAAAGCGGCATTCATTAAGAATTTAAATCGCACATAATTAAGGCTCAATAAATAGCCGAGCCAGCTTCAATATGGGGCATATATTAATAACTGAGACCGATAAAAGGCTGAGACAAAAAAAAAAAAAAACAAGGCGAAGATAACAAACGATAAAGACAACAACAAACGGCATAATTAAATCATAAAACGTTGAGCACATCATTAAAATCGTTAAAATCGCTACTCGACTTGAAAACTGGCTGCGGAATCTTTGTTAGACGCAGCGCATATACTAAACAATATAAATACACATTTATAAAATATATATTTATTTATGAACATCTTTGTTTATTAATTCAAATGGGGGTCTGTGTGTCGCCGATTTGATTGGATCATGTGGGGGGATCAGTGGCGATGGTGATTTCGGCTTGTCTGCAAGCTAATGTGATCGGTATAGGATTGGATCCGAAACCATTGTAAATGTATAAAATTAAAAATAATTATAAGTGCTTATTGCAATTGATTTGTATTTACATTTATAATGTTGATGTATAATTGGACAAAATGTCTTAAAGTCTATATCTATCTATAAACTAATTATATCCTAGAGTGAGGATTTTTTTAAATTAATATAATACAAGTATAGTTTTTCATATATATATATTTTTTTAATCATTTTACCAATTTCTGGACGGGCGATTTTTAAAAAAGGTTAAAAAAAAAAAATGTTTTTTAAATAATTGACATATTTTTATAGATTTTTCAATTACAGAAAAAAAACAAGAGTATAAAAGCTCTGTTATTACCTTATTTATTTATTAGGAAAGACATTCCGAAATCGCCTTGATATAATCTGTAGTTGCTTTAGTAATATAAACAATTAAATTAATAATTAAAATCAATCATAATATTAGTTTTATATATTTTTTTAGCCTCATAACTATTCAGTTTTTACTTTTTGTGCTATAATTTGTTACTAAAGACCAACTTGTGGATATTTTCTAATGTTGTGGTAGTTCCTAACAAGTTAATATATTTGTGTTCCCTTTAATATTTTACAAAATAAAATTCCCTTTCAACTGGAGGCTTCTTCTTTTGAGTTGATAGTTCCCTTAATAATAATAAAAAAAAAAACACAAACGCTCTTCTTTTTAAAATTTTACTCTGGTTGTTGGCCTCGTAAGCGGAGGGGTGGAGGGAGTGGCTCCATGCCACGGCACGTGGTAAACGAGATGCTTCAAAGGCGCCGGCCACAACCCACCTAAACGCTGGAAAGGCGGCATCGGCATCGGGCTTGGGCTCGGGACAGGGATCGGGTTCGGGCTCGGCATCCAGCGGAGTGGCTGAGCGGAGCGGCATCAATATATAATCAGGCCGCCGCTCCGTCAGCCTGCGGAGGCGATGTCCATAAAACTGGTTGCAAACGCACATAAACCATTTAAGCCGAAAAGAAATCGGCGCGCTGGCAACTCTAACGAGATAAACAACTCGGATCCGAGCCACTTTGAATGGTATTTTGAATTTTTTTTATATTTCGTAGCTCGCAGCTCGTAGTAGGTTTTTTTGTGTATGAAATCGATTTGGCTCTTGGATATATTCGGCTTTTCGAATCGGAATTTCAAAGAGGCCGCATTTCATTTCACAAAGTCAAAACAGTTAATTTATATCATGTCGCGACTACTGGTCTTACTGATTTTGCATTTTCGACAGAGCTCCGGCTACCGTCTTTCGAAATTGAAATATGAAAATGAAATCAATTTGGGGCCAGAAACCTGATTAGCGGATTCGACTAACATAGAAGATTGAATTCGAGATTCGAACGGAATGGAATGGATGAGTCTTGGCTATGGATTTGGCTGTGGATTTGTTATTTGGAAAACCAAGAGATCGCAAATTAGTCACATTATAAATGTACATACAGATATGTGCGGCCATAAATTTGCGTATATCTATCGGACTAAAATATCTTACTGAATGAAGTTGAAATCGAAAATGAAACGCGAGACACGGTGAAAAATATGTGTTGAGTAAACTGAGTAGCTTTTGGGAAAGATATTTAAGAACTAAAACTATATTCATTTTAGGAGGGGATATCTATTGAAAAAATATTTGTTTGAAATAGATATATTTTTTCCAGTACTAATTGTAACAGATATTCGTATAGATAAGAGATATCTTGGATTCTTTGTCTAGAAACATTTTATTATCTATATTAACTATATAAAACAATATAAGGAAACTCCAAAAAATGTAAATATAGCAATTATATTATATCAGAGTTAATAAAGAATTTATAACAAAGAATCTGATGCTCGAGGTCTTCCTTGCTTTTATTTTTGCTTATTTTTCAGTGTGTATTGAGCTGCGATGGATGAGTTGAGGGAGATGTGTGGCCTTGACGTTCCGGTGCGACTGCGTAACTCAGTAGCCGCCGCACGACGGCCAGATACAGCTACACTCGCTGACACTGCCAGCAGGTGATCCTGAATGAATGAAAAATATAAAAAATATATATATATTTCTGAAGGATGGTTTTTTCTCATATGCAATATAAAATTGCATTTTCTGCAACTCACGTATAAATGCAGAATTTGCATTGATGAGACTCAATAAGTTTTTTGTAGTTTCTACAAATACAGCGCAAAACGAACATGTCCTATTTTTGCCCAATTCAGCTTTTCTTATAGATTTTTTTGCCTCATCTTTAATTAATTTTTAGGCTGCACTATATGATGTTTTGTAGACATATTTTAGATGTTCAACAATTGAACCAAAACTTATTTTCTTTTTATAATTTTTTTTTATTGTGGTAAGGGGGGAAGATATCTTCTTCCTCCGAACTAGCCGAATTTGATGGCATGACATTAGTATCTAATGTCGGAAGCTTAATAGAATAAGGTATTTGGTGGGCCGGAGTGACCACTTGCAATTCGTGGTAAACAGATATTTTTTGTTGCTTGGGCGGAGGTGGAAGTGGCGAAGACGGCCTGGGAGAATACTCACCCGAGTATTCTACTTCCGTAGAAGAATCTGGGGTCGATATGCGTTGCGGCTGTTGGTGCAGTTTCTGCTGTTCCGGCTGTTGCTGCTGCGGTTGTTGCTGCTGTTGCTGCAGCTGCTGCGGCTTTTGTTGCTGTTGCTGCTGCGGCTGTTGCTGTTGCTGTAGCTTCTGTTGCACTTGCCACAGCCGCTGTTGCTCCTTAATTTGCAGCAGAAGCTGCTTCAGCTGGTGCTCCTGAAAATGTTGCTGCTGCGGCTGTTGCAGCTGCGTCTTTTGTTGCTGTTGTTGCTGCGGCTGTTGCTGCTCCTCCTGCTGTTGTTGCTGTTGTGGATACTGCTGCTGTGGATGCTGCTGCTGCGGCTGTAATTGCTGTTGCTGTTGCAGCAGCTTTTGCTGCACTTGCCACAGCCGCTGTTGCTCCTGCAGCTGTTGCTGCTGCGGATGCTGCTGCTGCTGTTGTTGCTGCTGAAAATGAAGCTGCATCAAATGCAGCTTCTGCTCCTGTTGATGGAGCTGCTGCTCGCGCTGCTGTATTTTATTTTTCAGCCTCTGCTCCTCCCTCTGCAGCATCAGCAGCTTCTGCTCTTCCTCCTGCAGCTGATGCAGCTGCTGAAGCTTCTCCAGCTGTTGGTGGGAAAAATGTTTGTCCATTGCAACCTAAAAAAAGTCAGACATATTTATTTATTTGCGCCAAGGTGCAAGCATACCTACAAATAACCCTAGACAACGAGCAAGCAACAGAAACAACGAGAACGCCAAAAAGAGGAGCGAGCTGAAAACGAGCAAGCTAAACGACGACGAGAAAGATACAACGAGCAAAGAGGACGATAAGTCGGACTTTCCCAGACTTTGCTTCATGCGGTGACCGAATTCAGATAGAATTCTCTGTGTAAAGGGGAGGATAATAGGGATGCTCCCCAGTTCAGCAAGCGGTAAGCGGGAGATTCAGGTACCTACTGAGCACTCAGCAAGAATTTCCTATATAGCAGAGCAGCGACGGTGCGAGTACACTAATTTTCCCGGCCACGCATGAATAAAAGCGAATGAGAACTTTACATAAACGGTGAGGACCTAATCCCTGAGCGATTCCACAAGAAAGTACTACTATTTTACAGGGAAAAAGTCCCACTGGTATATAATTTAAACTTACGTGGGGAATCTTTCACTTTATTTACTTTTTCACTTTGACAACTTTGACATTGAAAATCGGCGCTTAGAGATGGACAACTATTGATACCCACCATCGATGTTTTTTAATTTTTCTAAATATCGATATTTGTCACTGCTGTCAAGGGTTTGCAATAAATTTAAAAAAATCATTTAATACATTAATTGAAGAACTTTCAGCCTTTTACAAGTTTTTGTTTTCGTTTTTTATCCCTTTATATGGCCGTGATGCATATCTGCAACATACCGGTTGAATTCAAGTATTTCCTAATGTATATTAAGAAAGTAAAATGTGTTAATTTGACAAAAAGCTGCAACAAGCCTTTTTTTTAGTTGTATGATATGGTTACACTCAACTATGTGTTTTCAAAACATATGATTACCTTTTCCGCCAATTTGTATTACAAATATTTGTGCTATTTGGTATTTGTTGACTTTGTCGTCTGTGTTATATGTTCATCTATGGTTACCACAATGATGTATTTTTTAAAATGGTATTTACTATTGAATTACATAGGAAAAATGTCAGGAAAAGGATAGCGATGATCTAGACTTTTCTGCTGATGACGAAAGCGAATTTTATCCAGATAAGGAAGATTTGGATACCACAGATGAGAATATTCACCTGAAGAAAAATCCCCTCGGCACGTCTGTGGAGTATGTCGCTGATTTTGGTGGGGTAGACATTTTGCTGTGGAGTTCAATAAAAGAAATAATTGTTTAAAAAAAATTCACTTAAGGGGCTATACCAGTGTAACATTTTCAAAAAATTGTTTTTTTTTTTTTTGCTAATTCGATAGTTTGTACTTTGAAAAATATCCTGTGATAGCATGGAGGGATACGGCAAGAGGAAACTTTAAACTTGTTTTCCGAAACGACGTCTTTCAAAATTGCTAGCATCATAACTCAACGACAAATTGACCCATCGCTTTTAAATTTTTACTGGGTGTTCTTAAATATATTTTCCATGCAATGACGTACCTGAGCGACTGCGTAACTGAGTAGCCGCCGCAGGACGGCAACCGTCGGATGCAGATACAGATACAAATACACTCGCTGACACTGTCAGCAGGTGCACTGAGCACACACTCGGACACTGGGCTCTGCTCGCTCAAAAGGTGCCGCTGAGCCTGGGCTAATTTCAAATTACACACTTCATTCGGCCGGGGGAACTGGGACACAGCGACCGTTCTGGCATAAGAATGGCCATCGATAGGGTCCAGGTTCCAGGTTCAGTAAGCCGCTTTTGAAGCCAACCACAATTGACAAGCGTGCTCTGATCCTGGAACTTCAAAAGCCGCCGACCGCCCGCACGCTCAGTCCTCCATCCTTCACGTCCCTCCTCCTCCTCCTCCAGCTTCCAAACCAATCCTCTCCAGCGGAAAATGCGAGATGCAGTCACTTGGCTAACGGTCGATCGATGGGTTCGTAATGTGCGTGCAAGATGGATTTTCGGGCACCGTGGGTGTGGCTTATTTTAAAGCAATTAGGCCCATAGTGAAGCGTGTCTTCGTCTCTCCGATTTTCCCCCTTCCCTGTGGATTCGCCTGATGTACGAGGACACTTTCGACCGTGAACTATTGTCCGCGGGCCTTTCATCTCGACCGCTAACAGTCCATTTCAGTCCATTTGACCTTTCGGGCGTTTCGAGCCATTAAATTGATTGGTCGCACCAGCACCGGGGGAGCCTTGGAAATTACTCAAGTCTCTGATTGATATTTTATGCTGCCAATTAGGCATGCTGTTAAGCAGCAAGGATTTGACTAATCGGGGCTCTTCTATTTTTTTGCTTAGTTTTTTTTTTACGAGAGAAATAATTTAATAGAAAGTCGAAGCTGTCAGTACTCGGTAGACTAATTATTAAGTTTAACATTTGTTAAATAAATAAATTTAAAACTAAATATTGAGTAGATAGAGGGCATTTTTCAAGGATTATAAACAAAAAAATAGCTTTAAAATTTAAAGCTGCACTAAAAGAATTTCAAAGTCAAAAAATATTAATATTTGTGAAATTTAAAAATTAATTAAACAAAGGCTAAAACTTGGTTAAATGGGTGAAAAGGTTAACTTGAACTTTGCGCTGAACTTGAACTTTGTAATTGATTATATATTTTAATATTATATGTAATAGAAATGTATTTATTATTTTAGACAAGTAAAATTCGTTTCCTTTTAAAATGTAAATACAAAAATTATTAACATTAAATTCTTAAATATTAAGTAATTAAATAACGAGAGTTATTATTATTATCATTATTATATTATTATTAATCAAAGCATCACCTGATGCTAAAATTTTTTTAATTTCAATCCGAGTACTTTTCTTAATCCGAGTACTTTTAATAATTTAATAATTGACGTATATTATTCTTTGCTCTTGACAAACTAGTTTTCATTACTTTACAAGCTTAAGTAAAAAAAGCAGGCTACTGCTTTCAATTCGAAAATATACACGATACACATCCTGTTTTACGTCATTTTAAAAACTGATATATTTTCATGTCCTTTAGAATTGTTCTAAAAGGTGTTTCTGGGCCGAAGGCTTGTCCGAAGGTTTCATACACGTTGCAACACTTACGAGCCAACATGTTGGAGAGTGAAACGCCACCTGGCGTTACTGCTTGAAAACGTACACTTCGGTATGCTCCCCGCATAGGTGGCGCTTTTAAACAGTCATAATAAATTTCGTTTTTAATCCTGCGAAAGGACTAATACCGTAAGTCCTAAAATTTCAAGAGCTAAATGCTCGAAGGAAACAAGTGGTATAATTTCGATGTCGATGTTTTGGTTTTTACCAGACTAGATGGCGGTCAAGGATACATGGAGAATAACTTGTTCAATTTATGAGCAAAGTTTTACAGATTCTCAGAGAATAGCTTGTGTAAATCGAGAAATTTGTTTCCTTATTTGATTGAAGAAATATTCATTCATTAATTTACTTTATTTTATGTTTATTTTGACCTTAAAAAGATTTTGTTGTATGATTAATGTCTTTATAGAGTGTGTTATAACTAAAAAATATAAACATTTGTGGTCAGGGCTCTCTAAATTATGGATATTTACTTTAATTTTTTTATAAATCTTAGAAAATTAAATTTAAGCTTCGAATTTTTAAGCTATAAATTGTGTAATATATTTCCCTAGATTCTTAATCTATATAGCTTTATTTCGTGAGCTAATATTATTGCAATTCCTTAATATGTAATGAGTATGGGTACTCCCTCTCTTTTCCCTTATGAACAAAGGTGTATATAGTTCCATCCAGTGGGCCGCTTCCGAGGCTCGTGTCAGTGCATCCGGCAGGAGATGCAGGATGCCACGTTGCCGGGCCAGGAAGGAAGGAAGTTCATGTCCGCTCGAGTCAGCCGGGGAGCTGTTATCGCTGATCCTGCAAGTGGCTGCCTTGGATTGGAGGCTCGTGTCGTGTCAACGGCGCCTACGACAAGTGCTCCTCGGCGGGGCATTGAAATCAGCTGGCTCTCGCTGCCAAGGAGAAGCGTAAACGTGAGCGTGAGAGTGAGCAGAGTAAGCCCACTTAAGGCTAAGTGCAGTTGATTGCTGCTGAAGGCGAGCAAATATGCCATAAGTTCATAGTTCATAGTTCGCAGTCATACTCGGGAGTGGCTGCCGGCACTAAGCCTTATTTAGAGAGCGCGACGAAGGATGCTGAGCCGCATCATTTATCATGCCGCGCCACGCATATCTCGTATCGTTGCCATATCGCTCCTCGTATCATGACAACAATAACCACTCGAGAGTCAAACAAAAATCTTCTGCGAGCCAAACACTCAACGGTTTCAATATTGTTTGTACAATGACGGCTATGGAAATATGGCCTAAGTTGTCATATGTTCTAACATAACAAAGTTATTGCTATAAGATTACCTTCTAAAAGGTAGGGAGGATAATAATAATGGTTAAAGGAATATTAATAACGGTGCAGCATTCCGTGAGGTTCAAATTTAATTTTAGACTCACCAAACAAAATCTGCAAAATCTGAGGCAGCAATAACTTTTTTATTTTACCTACAAAAGTGTACAAATCTTTTAAAGACACCCAAGGGGTACTATTTTATTGTCCTTAGTTTTATGGTGGACACTGTATATCCCAGGCAAAAACCAGTGATCCATGTGTATTGGGTTGTGCGTGTGTGCGAGGTCAAGCGAGGCCGCTTTGTGCAGGACATGCTCCAATTGTCAAAAAGGATTATAAGCGCGGGAGTATGAGACTTGCTGGAGTTTAAAGTTAGTGCGACATTTGAACCACGCTTTTATGCTGTTTTATTAACGCAATGCACGAAGAGTGTTTGCAAATATTTGCCCCATCTGTCCATGTCCATGTCGATTCATAAATTATGGAAACATTGCATTTATCGCCGTTTCAAGTGTCGCGTTGCATGTAAAATATGCATTTATTGATATCACGCATACGCCGTGTGCTCCATTAGAATCTGGCATCCGTGTGTCGGTCCAGGGGTTGGCAAAACGAAATGCTTTCATAATATTGGCGATAATTTGTACGAATTATAGTTGCAATTGCTATTGTGGGACAGGCGCGCCCACCATTCCCCGGGGAAAATGAAGCTGTGCGCAATTATTGGCGGAATTTATTTCCATTGTCGACCTAGCGAAAACAATTATCGGGGAATGGAGTGCAAATATGCAAACACGAATATTTTGGTTACATTTTCAAGGGTTTTCGTTTGTTTGCTGCGACCTCAAACCCCTTCTAGCTACCATTCCTCCCATTGCACCCAGCTCTGCCCTTGTTAGCCCACAAAGTCCGCACAAGTGGCGAGCATTAAATGAGATTGGCCAATAAGTGTGCCAGTGGCATGCTCACACTTCACTTTGGCCCCTGCCGCCCCCCAAAAATTTTCCCTGTCACGCCCTCATTTCCGCAGCACCGCACCGCAGCATTGTTGAATTTTCGGTTTGGCTGCAAAGTGATTTACGCAATTAAAATAATTTCATTCAAATGGTCTATAATTCAACTGGTATTTCATGCGGTCGCTGTAGCGGCCAGTTTATGCAAGACCACACTGGCCCTGGCCACGCCCACTTTGTCCCCGTTGACAATGTACGACACCCTCACGGAATAAAAGTCGTATTTTGCATTCCCCTGCTGATAATCGTATGTGCAATGCGAATCCTCTGTAATCGGAGCTGGTATTATGGGTATTTTAGTTTAAAATAGGATCAAAGATTGCATTATATTTATTTGGTATAATAATTCAAAATATATTAAAATAATTCAATTTTATATTATCCTGGAAATGTTCCAAATTTAATCGACATAAATCCGTAATTAAAACAATCTCTTCTGCTCCCTAAAATATTTACAGACAATAATTAGCTTACTTTAATGTAAGTCTACTAATTTAAAACCTTTTACTTTACCCAGAAACCATTTAATGAATAAGGAAAATGTAGCAAGGAGAAAGTTAAAAGAATAATAAATACGTTGAGTGAACATTTGAAGAAAAGGCAACCTTTGAAGATTTCCAAATAAATCGTTCATTAAATCCTATTTACCATTTCGTCACGGATTTCTCAGAAGCACCCTGCTGCCCAAGTGAAAGCGTTTAAATTTCCCGGAAATGCACTTATTCATCGGCTGATTTCCGGAGCAAGCAGTCACCGAACGCTTGCAGCAACGGGCATGCCCACTTCAATGGACATTCCCCGTGCAACTGTCATCTGAGGAATTCATGGGATTACATTGTTACGTACGCATATAGTATGTAGATGGCATCTAAATTTTCAGCCAAATTAGCGTGCGAATGCGGGCAAGGAATGCGGTCAAACGCGTGTGTATGTGAAATGTTTTGTCAAATGAAAATGTGGATGCGAAAATTTGAGGTCTGTGGCGCCGCGAAGCCTGTTTTAAAACTGATTTTGTGTGCCCCCTGCTGTGCTCAAATCAATATCCAGCTGAAGCAATGCACTGGGAATAAAAATATTCAAAAAAATAGGCGTACATAAGTTGGTGATGATTGGTGCTTTGTAAATTATGTTAAATTAAAATATTGTTACATTACAAATTTGAATTTATTTTAATTTTAGAGAAACGATTCTTTGCTATGAAAATATTGTTAGAAATATAAATAAGAAGGTGGACTTCTATCTAACTTTAGGAAAAACAATTACAGGTCATGAAGTTTTGAAAAAGGTTTTTAAACAACAATTTTATGTTCAAGAGATAACTTCTATGATTTTTATGAAAATTCTATATACGTTTTTAGGTCAAGTGTGGCTATTCCGGCTGCTCCTGTGTCTGTCGGCAACATAGGCAACAAATGTGTCTAATGGCAGGCATTAAGCAGAATCTATCAGGCCAAATTACATGCCCATGTCCGGGTCGGGGTCCGTGTCCCTGTCCGGGTTTTAGGTCTACGGGATCCTCGACTTTGGCCAACAACAGCTTGGCACTGCGGTTGCTTAGACAACCAGAAATTTGCATAAGCAGCGCGCATCAATTTGGACTCAAGTGAGCGTATAAATATTTTTATGCCAACGCAGTCGCAAAATGGCCTTAAAATCAGGCCCTTTTCCCGTTCTCAGCTTAAGGGTCTCTCATTGCATTTGGCCGGAGAATAGAATATTTGGGCTGCCTGCGGTCAAAGTACGCCGCAGCGTCGCATTATTGTTATTATTATTATTATTTCGAATTTCGGACGCAGACATGCAGGCGGATAGCGGATAAGCCGGGATTTTGTGGCGCAATTTAATAGAATTACAGCTGCATTTCGGCATTACACATTCAGCTGCCCCCTCGAAATAGTTAATTAATGCGATGGCACAGAAAAGACTTGGATTTACCAGTGGACTGCGGCTTTGCTGGATTATCCATCAGATTTTGGTCAATGAGCAGTGAAATTATAATTATTATAATAATTAAAAGTAACACTTGAAACGTTAATTAATTTAAAGTGATAAATGACTGCAAAGGGACAGCCCAGGTACTTACGCTCAACCCCACGGAATTCTGCACCTTGAACTACTTTAATTAATAGGGATTCATATATAAATTTGTGTATAATAATAAATATTTAAGGAAGGTAAAGAAGTATATTTAAAATTGTCAAGTAAGGAAAAAATAAGCAATTATGAAACTAAAGACTACTTTAATGAGGGTATTATATATAAATTTGTACATAATCAATAAATGTTTAATAAAGGTGAAGAAGTATTTTTTTTATTAGGAAAATAAGGAAAAATAATAGAACATGCTGTACAATAAACTACAAAAGCTCCAAGGAATATTATGTACCTCGAGCCGGAGCTCTGTTTATTCTCGCTCACGTGAACTGAGCCGACAGTAATTAGAAATATAAGGATGTCCCTCTATTATGGTGGCACAACGGCAGGACAGGACAACAAATGTAAATTGTTTTTGAACTCGTGCAATGCACACGCATACTTACTGTAGGAAAATGCCCTTTCTGGATGGACTTGGCCCACCCCCTGGTCGCCCCGGGAGCAATCTGTTCGGTGTGCTTAAGCTACGGCTGTCCATGGCTGTTCTATGGTCTCTCCTTTTCCTTGTTTTAAGCCTTTTCGATTTATTTGCTGACCCAGTTTTCAACGCCTCCTGCCCCTGCCGCCCACTGCCAGCTCCTGGAGCTGTCTATAATCCAGCGATTACATGTGACACACGCATACGTTGCAGCTTATTTTTCATTTCTTCGACTGTCGCCGGAGGATCCACAGAACACAGCTGTTGTGTTCCCTTGAAGTTTGCATAAATAATTGAGCAGCCAGCATCGAAGGCAGATACTTCCGGCTAATCCCCCCTTAATGAAAACGCCATGGATGGGTTAATTTTTAAATAAAAAATTTTAATCGTATCGCTCATTTTGTTGCTCTTGTTTTGTTGTATTACAATACTCTGTGTTGCGACAATCATCGACACAAAAGGCAAACACAATCCGGCTTCTGTTTATTTTTTAACCGCCTGTTTACCTATAAAGCAAATGCTTTTTTTCCTGCTTGGCCTCACTCCTGCTTGTGTTTGTTTGCCTTTTGTTATTGTTGCTATTTGTTTATTATTGTAATGCCTCGCTATGTCATATTTATGGTATGTTTCACTAGTTTGCCATTTAGTTTACTCGTAATTTCAACAGTTAAAATTAGTTCGTTTTACACAGTTCGATTGCTTTATTACAACTATATTTAACCATGACGCGTTAGTCACACACATAGCGTGTTAGGTGTATGTAAATTTACTTGACTAATGCATACGACTAGAGTTTCACTAATTAACTTTAATATACAGGAATTACTTAGCTGATGGCCCTACAATTATACATGTATAGATTTATGTACGGCGCTTTAAAGGTTTATGGCAAATGCTTGTGGGCTTATGGAATTAGAATTTCATGGATTCAGAATTCCCAATTGGCTGGCATATGTATATATTCACACTTAGACTGAACTATAGGTATATATATATATATATATATAGGTTTGTGGGCGACTGTTTATACTTTTGATTGGTTACATTCATTACGACTTTGGTTGCATGAACAATTAGGAGATTAGCTTTAGTCGGAAATGCGCAGAAAGAAGAGTAATTTTGCAATATATTCAGGAAATCGCATTTAAGAAGCTTTTCAAGGCTTGGAATTTTAAATAAGATTTTAAACTTTTAAAATATTTAAAGTATAAAGAAGTTTCAGTTTTTAAATCTCACCAAATGGCTTTTTAGTACTATGATTTTACAAGTACTTCAAGCTGCTCAAGTAAATTTAAAGTTTGCTAACCTTTTATTTACTTAAAAAAACGTTATTTAATTTTTTTAGAACCAAAAATATCAAAATGTCAACAGTTTTTTGTTATCTTAGCGGCCCAGCCAACAATTTGAAGCTGCATGGTGGAAAGAGTGACATTTACTGTGATGACACAGATATCGCGGTCATAAAATCGGCTTATGAGTAACATTATTTTTACAGCTTAACGGAAATTAATAAAATTAGTTTTTGCCCTTTATGTGTGGCAGCAGCAAACAACATGGAAAATGCATACTCGTAACTCGGAATTATGTTTAATTATAATTATGTCCAAACACAAGATGGGGGGATAACATTATGCGGTCTTAGCTGCTCACATTTTAATTTGCCCCATTCGGCCTCCATCGGATTGAATTGGTTATTGCTTGATTTTAACAACGAATGTGAGTTTATTTGTGTGTTTGTTATTTTATAATTATAACAATTATGAATTGTTTCATATGTGGCATGTCAATGCGGTATTTCCACTCATGGAATCGATTTTTGAAATTTTTCACATCTAATTACTTAATTAAATCAATTTATTGGTCTGAACGGGATATTGTTTTTTATTGTTGATGTGTTTTGTCTATACTGCTTTGCAAAACTTTGCCATTTACCAATTAAAATTCAAAAATATAATCAACATAAATTACTTGTTAGAATTTTCACAGTCTTTGGAAGAATGCAAATTTTAATTACTGTTGAAAATCGAAAGGTAATAGTGCATAGACTGACAATTACAATTTTTTAATATTTTACAAATTAAAGGAATTTTGTTCGTTAAAACGTTCCTTATTTTAAGGAACTTGTTAAAGAAAAAGTGCTAAGGAACTTATTGTAATTACAAAAAAATATACAGTTTAATTAATATCATTGCAACATCAAATTAAATAAATAATATTTTTTGTGGGCGAATAATACAGAAAAAATCGAATTGGCGGAAAATTGCGCAGTGCAAATATTTGCATGATATGGCAATTAATTTAAATGTTTTATGACTCACGCTGCTCCCATTTTGTTGCTGTGTTTGGCTTGTCTACGTTTTTATCTAATTATTGAATATTGAGCTCGGCACTACCACTGTACACTGCACATTATTTGATTATTAATTAATTTATTAAAAGAGTCTGCGCCGCTGGCGCCACATAGATTACTCATTCCCATAATATTTGTGATACACTTTATTCTCTGTTTTTTGTTTTTTTTTCTTTGCTTCGGTTATGCCATAATTATGTTTAATCTTTGTATTTACACGCATCCTAAAGTAAATTTTGATTTTGTTTAAATATACACATTAAATGGTAATCAATTAGCTTACACAAAGTATTTTTCTATTTATTTACAATGCTTTACAATGGCTTGGGCCAGAGGGAAGGGCTTGGATACAGATTCCAATGGTTGGATATTAATATTTTAATTAAGAGTATTTAATAAAGATATTAATATTTTTTTCTGATAAATAAAATAAGTAAATAATACACATACAAAAAAGTTCTCAATAGAACTAATGTGTTTTACCGTTAAAGGTTCTTTCGTTAAATCATTTTTGGCTATGTAAGAGACTAGAATTTAAACACGGACTTGCGTACAGAATAATTTCGATTGTTAATAGAACATAGTTAGTTTTAAAATTTAAAAAAAAAAATGAAATGAAAATATTTAAATTAGATTTTTGTTTTGTACTTGAAGTGTTTTTTCAGACAACTTAATTAAAATACTTTAGGTAAATAGAAAAAAAAGGATTATCTTTCCATCAATTAACCAAATGACACAAAAAGTACATCAATTAATAAAAAATATATTTATGAATAAATAATTATAATAGGAGTTTTATTGTTTTTTAAAGAGCGTTTGACTTTAAAATCGATTGATTGCCTCTCTTCCATTGTGCTGCATTGTGATTTATTTTAATTTTTGATTACAAGTTTAAAACTGACATCCTAAATGGCTGGATTAGCCAACACTCAACAAGGATCATTCACGCACTCAAGGATACTTTAACTCACTCGCTCTCACATTTCATGTGTCTCTTTTTAAATTACTCTACGTAGTTGGTGTCGTCGCTGCCGTCGTTCGATCATCTGTGACAGGACCTCTTGGCCAGGACCTGGCCGGAGCAGGCTTGGCGACAGCTCTTGACCGCAGGACACCGCTTCCTCGTCGCCGTTGTGGTGGCTGCTGCTGGTGCTGTAGCACTTTCACTGGCTGCCATCTGTGATCCCGTCAAGGACGCTGGCAGGACGGCGCTGCACTGGCGACTGTAGCAAAGGACGAGGCTCAGCAGCAGGACAATTGTCAGCCAATTGTACTGACAACCGGATGAGCCAGTTTGCATCGCCTCCGGATGTTCACCTGAAATTATGGCCCGAACTAATTTCAACTTTATTGCATTGTCTTGAGCTTACATGTTAAATTTGTACTCGAATAATAAAGGGGATACACCGAAAAAAATGGGAAATATTACCACCAGTTGTAGGCCTATGATTTGATTTGATTTTGTTCATTTGCTTGATGTAACTAATATTTTATATTAGTAAGAAGAATTATAAATACTTGAAAAATCATTGATTAAAAATAGAAGAAGGAGATCTTTAATCTTTGATGGTCAGTGTATGGGTAGCGGTAAATAAAAGCCAGTTCAAGTGGACAAGTACGGGCACAAGTCCGAGTTGTATCCGTGTTTGCAGTATCTGTATCCTTATGACTCCTTGAGTCAGCGTGCCGTAACAAAATTGACCGTCTTTATTTGTTGCGCTCTGTTTGGCCTCGCACAAGTGTTTGTGCATGCAGCTGTGTGTGTGTGTGAGTGTGTCCGCTTGTTTGTGTTGGTACATAAATATTTAATTAATGCTGCAGTGTGTTTAGTTTTGGGCCAAAGGAGCCAGGGGAAATCGCCAGACATTTGTGATTTCTGCCTCGACAAACTCGGTGTCAGTCGAACCGTATGAAATATTTAATCATCAAACTGCCGACGACCACCGAATAATTAGCTAATTCCTCTCCAGCCTTTGTGTGCGTCCCGTGGTCATTAATAAATTGATTTGCCAGATGATTTATCTCCCTTTCTATCGCCCCTACTCCAACCAGTTAAACACAATGTAACCGTTTAATTGCCGAAATGAAGTGGCCCTGTTAACACACGGGATATACACACGGATATATCCTGAAGTATCCTGGGGCACTTGCGATCCGAAAGTGTGGCACGCGATGGCCGGGAAACGAGTGCATAAATAACACAAAACAATTGCCCATCTGCCGTAACACCTTGAGTCCTTCAAGGACTCTCCGATGTATCAGTTACACACATGTCCTGGCAATTGATTGAGTTGAATTTTTCAAGCAATTAACTTTGGCACTTGAGTCCTTCTCTACAATGTGCAAACAAACAGAAATCCCTGTTTCCCAATGATGTAATACAAGGCGTATGCGTGATGAGCGAATGGGTTGTGCTGTAATACACGGCGTATGCGTGATGTGGGAATAGGTTCGTTACACCAGAGAGATGTAAACAGATTGCGTAGGTCGTGGCAGTCGAGCGTGGTCCTGGGGCTGCTGGCTCTCAATTCAAATTCGTTTGTTGTGCAGCAACAAGAACAGGATGGCCAATAAATTTGGCTGCCGCACATCGTCTAGTTGCCTAGTTTCGAGCATATCACGCATACGCTAGGGTGGCCTGGCCTGGGCCAGCGCGTGGGAAGTAGATGTTGCGGCACAAGACAATGTATATTTGTTGACAGCCCCGGAATTATTAATAACGTACGTGGCGCACATAATTCATCATCAGGACAGAGATCCCGCAGACCTTACGCTCCTTCTTCCACTCTCCAGACGACGCTGCATAACTTAAATATCCCAAGGGCTCGGAGTACGGCTGTGAAAACACAAGTCACAAGCCGGCTTAGCCAAACAAAAGGCGAATAAAGTGCACAGAAATTGTGGTAAGATGAAGGAATGGGGAATAAAAAATAAAGTTGTTGGACCAACCGAAAAAAAAAGAAAAAGAAAATGCTAACTGAAATATGCAAAATTAGCGCTGATGGATTTTCAGGAAGGAAGCCGGTCATGGAAGGATGCTGCTAAGCAACTACCAAGTTCCAGACTCAAGCACACACACACAGAGGGAGAATCGGAGCCCAAGGACGAAGGACTCGGTGCAAGTTGCTGGCTGCATGCACGTAGTTTCGAGTGTTTTTACGAGCAGCTTTGCATACTTTGGCAGTATTTTCACATTTTCTTAAACGCGCTTTGTTTGTGCAGTTTATGCCGGATGGCGGATGACAGCCACTCGTTCAGCATTCAGTGTTCAGTGCTGAGTGTTCACTGCACTTTGCGAGTGTCTAAAGCCTCTAAAGAGCGACATAAAGCTGCGATTTGGCTTCCCTAAGAGCCATTCAATTAGGCCACAATTGCCACCCTCTTACCCCCACTTATACACTTGATGCGATTTCTTTCCTCTCTGCCCAAATGAATTACACAGTTCATTAGCGCGATTGTTTCGTGCTCAATTGAGCCAGTAAATATTAAATAATTCACATTATCAAGTGCAAACAAGCCCAGAAGTAGCAGGAATGTTGTTGATTGCCATTAATTTGTGATTTACATGCCGACCAGGAATAGCAAGCTAGCAGAGTGGAGACTCTTCTAATTACCTATAATATCCTGCAAGTAGCCTAGGCTGATTTTTGGTAAGATTTAGCTGGATTTAATGAGAATATTCTTAGGTACCTTAGATTTTTGTACAATAAATAAAAATTATATCCTTTAAAAGTGTATGAGTGACTTATTGGAATAAATTACGTATTATTTAAGCCATATCTCAATTTTTCAGATAAAAAAGAAATAGCTTCAATATCTAAAAATAAATTCTAATTTGCTCCATAAACTCTTAAATAAAATCGAATCGAGATGGAAAAGGTCAAACGAAAAAATCTGATAAAAGTTCAAGAAGTATACATTATATTTGGTAAAAGAAATAAAATGGTTGAGTTGCCATATGTACGAATATGAGCAAATTGTTCATGTAGACTTTAAAAGTTTGTGAACGCAATAGAAAATCTACAGGGGAATCAACCAATATTTAACGAATAAATATTATTGAATATTCTTGTACGCCTTTGTTCTCCGATAACTGAAAAATGTATCATATTTCACACAATAAAGCAAAAATGTTTTTATTGTGAGGTAGGAAGAGGCTTTTAATTGTTCCGTTTTCATACCTTGAAATCTCTGAATGATTAAAAGGCTCTTCATTTTCAATATCAAAAGCTTGCTGGTCAAACACACAAGTTGTTCCTGCCAACCCGAGAATTGTTTATTCCGTTTGGAGCAATTTATAGGGCCTTAGTTTTTACCAAATATTTTAAGGGCACTGCGCTTGTGAGTGTGTGAGCTTCGGAAATGTGTTCAGGACTTCTCCGGTCGAGCAGCTGAATCCTTGGGCTTGGTCTATTGTTACACTTTGCGTGCTTTTCAATTATGCATTAAACTATCGCAAACTATATATCGCAGTGGGTTATAAAAACGCTTTGCTCCTGCTGCCTGACACTGTGCACATCCGGCTTGGCCATGATAAGCATTTTACGGGCTTTATCGTCGAGCACGGAACGGAGTCCGAAGTTGGGAGTTGGGAGCACAGAGGTGGCTGTCCGGAGTCACAGGAGTCAGCCAGGCCGATCCGCTGAGGTGGCACTGCATTTCGCGGAGTCGCTTTTAATACCCTTTCCAGGGAGTATAACTATTGCTTATGGAATTGTATAATTAATTTTTTTTGGTAAAAAAAATTTAGATAATGTTTGCTTTTTAGCAATATAAATATTTTAATATTTAGCTAGTTCTTGATTTGATTTTTATATATTTTTCTTAATAAAAAACGCTATTTTTAATAACCTATTGTAGGAAAATATAATATTTCATATAATACTAGTTTTTTAATTTATTTTCATAAGCAGCTTTTTATTCAAAATTTGTTTAAAGCATTTTAACAGATATTCATGCTGTATTAAATATATCCTATTTTATATATATCTTAATATAATTATTCAAAGTGCTAGGGTATTTTAAGCTGCGGTATTGGTTAAGCAGGACTTGCCTTCCTTTTTATTTTCCACTTTGCTGCAAGTTTGTAAATAAAATGTGCATATGTGACACTCGTGCACGCAATGCCGCAGGCAAGGAGTTGTTTGGCCAGGCAGCGGAAAACGGGGCGTGGCAGCGAATACCAGCGCGCGAACAAAAACCGGAAGCCATGCATCGCTCCCTTGCCAACACCCGTCCCGCCACCCATTTCCCGCCAAAAACTCGCCTGTTTTATTATTGTTTTTGCCACACGTTGCGGCTGGCTAAAAGTTCTGCCTCGCCTCGCCTTCCGCGCTTGTTTTTCATCCCGCGTTGACATTTACGTCGCTGTCATTAATTTTAAGCTGCACGCTTTTTGGGCGGCTGCCGAGTCCAAATTACGAGTTATCCTGGCTGCTGGCTGCTGGCTGCTGGCAAAAACGAGCAACTCCCACATTTGCATTCTGAGTTCGGAATTTACCTAAGCTCTGCTGCTGCTGCCGTGGGCAACAATTTTGTTGGCGAAATCGAGCAGAAACTTTTCAGAATTTCGGTGATTTCCGCACAATGTGAATACTTGAATTAAGGTCTTGCCAAGTATGACATGTTTATTATTGTTGCGAACTTGTATTTATTGTTGGTTAAGCAGGGATTATGTTTGCTTAATATTGTTTTATTCTCCGGCTATTTATTTTAAGAGTTTATACATAGTTGTTTTTAAATATTTATTTATGCTTTAGAAAGCTAACCCCAGGGTCATCAAATGGTAAAAAAGCTCTACAATTTTCTATTTCATTTATTAAGTTAATCAACCACAATTATTCCATCAATTCAGAAGATTTAAACATGTTAATTGATTCCCAAATAAATCATATTTCTCACTGTACAATTTTAAAGTTTTTATAGACTGTTTCTTTATTCTCCCAAAATAGCACGGTTTAAAGAGTTTAAATGGTTCAAAGGCATTTTTTGTCCCGATCATTGGCAGGCAGTTTTTCTCAGTAAACTGTCTGCTGTTGCTTTTTATCGACATTTTTCCTCTGAAATGCCCTTAAACTATAAGAAAATCCCGGGCAACGACAACGAGTGCAGGTAGAAAATATCTTGCTTAGGCAGAAACTTTCCAAAAACTCTCCCAATTCGGTTTTAATCAGTTTAAATGCCTGTCTAAGCCGTATAATAGGGAATGAGACTCAGTGTCTCAGCATTTCTCATTCAAAATGTAATTTAAAAGTTTGCATTTTCATTTTATTATATACACACAGAGAGAGAGAGAGCCCAACAAATGTATTTTTTGTTGTACTTTCTTGTAGATTTCGTTTTGATTTTATTTGGCAGAAAACTATTTGGAAAAGTTTTGAATTTAATGCGCAAATACGTATTATGGAAGGGCAGGCACACTTATAGCCATATATACTCGAATATATATATATCTGTCTGAGTGACAGTCGTCCGGCATTTGTCTGACTGTAATACATTCTAACAATATTGTCGTTTGGCGCAGCCTCGTTCCCCGTCTTGTCTCGTTTCGTTGCGTTTAGTTTAGTTTAGTTTCGTTGGAAAGTTTCTGCCCTGCCTGGCTGAAATAATAATTGAATGTCACTTGAACGACAAGTTGGTGCTCGAGTCGAAAAAAGCGAGTAGGACGAGTGATACCGAGTCCGAATCCGCATCGCAATCGGAATCCGGCGAGAAAACTACCAAACAATTTTGTCAAAGTGACAAAATGCCGAACGACGAAGGCAGGCGGCGGCTAGCGGCAGCTAGCCAAAAAACTTGTTTTCGCAGGCTTAGCCAAAAGTCTGCCCTCTTAGCCCCGAGAATATACATATATATATGTATTTTATCAGCGGTTTTGCTTTCGGCTTTGGGCTTTGTTGGCGGAGCTACGAGCTACAAGGGAATTTTTGGGGGGAATTTCAATTGAATTTTGAGCAGCTCAAGGGGAATTTTTAATTGAGCGCAGGCAAATCTCTTGGCCAAAGCAGACCGCATGCACATAGTTTCGACGTCGGTTTTTAGCCAAAAGCCAGGCCAAAAATCTAAGCCAAAGCCAGAGCGAAAGCCAAAAGCTGTAACCACATTTTAAGTCCCCGAAAGCGACTCATATAAATCACGAATGAATTAAGTGTGGCCTGACCTGTTACCACTGCCCTTCCCTTGGATTTCCCGTGCTCTCTTTGTAGCTTTTCCTTCTTCTTCTTATTTTTTTTTTTGGCTTTTTTTCGCCTTGTTTTTGTGTGTGTTCCTCCCCATTCGTTTTTCTTTGATAAACTTGAGACGTGCGTCCTTGCAGATGTAGATGTATGAATGTGTGGGTGCCTTACTGTTTGCGTAAGTCAAGACCCACAACAAGGATGTGGAATCGAGTCTGGAGCTGAAGAGGGAGCAGCAGGAAAGCAGGAGGCCAGGAGGCCAGGATGCCTTTTGCCGTTCGTCATTTGAGACATTGCGGTCAAGGCGCCTCTGTTGCCCATCCTTTTTGTCTCCGTCGCCGACTCCGGTTTAATATGTGGCCGGCTGTTTTAATGCCTTATTTGCACGTGCTGACGTTTATCTCGGCTCACATTCGCTCCCAGAAACACAGCCCAACAAAGATACTCGTATACACTCGTATATATTCGCAGCCAGCCGTTAGCCGTTGGATTATCGGGCCAAAAAAGTTTCGGCCAGGCCAAGAGGCGAAATAGAAATGTGGTGGTGACTGGGGAAATGGAAATGGAGCCTCCGAACTTGGTAGACCAAAAAGGAGATTACCAAACAAATTGTCCTGCTAATGTGACGCGCTCAAAGCGAAATGGTGTGATGCAGGTTTGAAAGGTCTAAAAAAAAAAAGTTTTTCAGCCATTGGAAGAAAGTCAGGTGGGAAGTCAGGTTTTGCTATACAAAATTTCTATTATTCCTATGTTCTATATCTTAAGCTATTTAACTAGTATTTTTTTTGTATATAAAAATATTTGGTTAAATATATATAATATATATATTTTTATCAAAATTTGATATACTTTTCGGGGTTTATTCAATATATTCAGACTGCTTTTTTTATAGAGCTTATGAAGTAATTTTAAAATGCTCTATATCTTTATTAAATAAATACAGTTGAATAAAAACTTAATAATCAGAATATCATTTTATAATCAGAATACATGTAGTAATTCTTATAATAATAAATATTGTATCCTAAATAAATGTTAAGCATATATAATCCTTTTTGTTTCTTAGCTTTGTTTTTATTTCGTAAAAAATGTACAAGTTTTGAATATTATGAATATATTGTATTCCCAATTTAAATAATATCAATAATGGAATTTATTGCCAGTAAAACTCCCTTTTAATAATTAAATTCCGAATTAATTTCGATCACATGTCTGCTATCGAATGTCAACTAGTTGAGGACAATGCACATGCTGCGATGGAAAAGTTAGTCCTTTAATGAAATTAATTGAACACTGCACCCCCACTTCTGTTCGGATAGCCAGCCATGTGCTGGCCCACGCAATTTGGCAACTGTTTGCTGATTTGCTGGAACGTTGATGCACATTAGGCCACGTTTCCTCGAAATTCGGCCAAAGAAAGTGGATTGTGGGTGGCCATGGGCGTCCTTGACGGCGCCTTAGCCTTAGCCTTTGCCATTGCCATTGCCCCTGTCTTTGAGTTTTGGAAGTTGGGGCTACACACAGCTCACACACATGTGGGGCTTGGCCGGGAAACTTTGTCTATGCAGCGCCCCAACGCCTTCGAGGTCCTGTAGTGGCCCTGTAACCCGGTGTGTCTGTATGTGTTGACCTATCAGTTTACGTGCCATTTAGCACTCAATTAAATTCGCACAGCGCAAACACACAGGAAACACCCGAACCAAGAACATTTAAGTAAATGTGCGCTCATCAGCAAGGAGCAGGGAGCAGGAAGCAGGGACTGCTAGCTGGAAAAGGATTTGCAGTGGCAGTCCAATCATTGGCCGCCTGCCTGCCTTCCTCTCTGATCCGGCTATTAATCAAGGCAGTGAGCATTTGTTGAAAGCAATTTATTTCGTTATCGAAAGGATTTGCCTTGCTGAACAGGGAGAGAGAGCTGGCTGCTAAAAATTATGCAAGCCAAGCGAAATGAGGACCTTCGGTTGCAATTTTAGGATTTTTGAGCCCCCGGGACTGCAACAGAGCTGTCTGCCTGTTCGTGTCATATTCAGTTATACGAGAGTGTTTGTTTGCTCTAATTAAAACGAGTGTGTGAAGAGCAGCTTCGTTTGCACTCAGAGGCCATAATTCATGGTTATCGATTGGTCAAATATTTTATTATTTAAATTGAGATGGCTGCCAGCTGTTTGGACTTGAATTTCTTCCTTTTCTCCCCCTTTCAGCTGCCAAGATGACAAGCTGCTAAGTGCAGATAAAGCCCGTTGCCTGATTTATCTGTCAGGCAACCACTCAGGGTCTAACTGGTCTAATATCAAGTGTGGCTTAGCAGAGGCCTATTGATTTTTGACGCTTGAT
Organism: Drosophila rufa; assembly: GCA_018153105.1. Taxonomy (NCBI): domain Eukaryota; kingdom Metazoa; phylum Arthropoda; class Insecta; order Diptera; family Drosophilidae; genus Drosophila; species Drosophila rufa. The sequence continues at coordinate 19,879,338 of JAECXS010000085.1, forward strand.
TAAACAACCAAAACAAGGGAAGCCCAAACCAAAAAAAAAAAAAAGAAACAGAAACAGAAAGCTGAAATCTGAAATCTGAACGCGCTTTGTAAGTGAGTTTCATCATTGCTGCCATTACAACAAGCGAGTTGGCAATCCAATTACGTTCCTGTTTCTGGCCGCAACTCCTGCGGACTCAGACTCCAGCTGATTGGGTGACTGACTCGCTGACTGACTGACTGATTGGCTGGCTGAGTGCCTAAATGATTGCCAAATTGGCCAAAAGTGCACTTAGCATTAAGCTGGAGCCCCGGCTCGGGCGGTGCCGATGGGAGTGGCAAGATTACCCTATTTGATTTATTAAATGTCTCCCTTTCAGCATTATGTTCGGGGGGACTTTTTTTTTTTTTTGTGTCTTCCCCTTTCTGCAAGCGTGCAAAACTTGAAATACAATTTGAAACCATTATTATTCAGTGGGCTTTCGTCGGTAACCAGATCCTGCCAGCCATTTCATTATCGGACATTTTAAAGCAATTTAAAATTCAAGCCTGGGGGCCACCGAAGAAGTACCTGCAAAACCTGCTGTCCACTTAAATTTTAGTTAAAGTTTATGCTGTCAATGTGCGCACCATTGAAACCTGAAACGGTGACAATTTTGGGGCAGAGGCAACTTCACCGTTTGCGCCGTAACAATATGTTGCGGGCGAGTCTGCCTCACTCTCCCACTCTCCTGTGCTCGTATTTTGTGTGAGTGTGGCAACTTGGCGAACAAAACTTGCCAACTTGTGCACGGAGAGAAATAAATTGGTAATATGAAATATTCAGGGTCAGTGTGTTGGAACCAAAAGGTTATTGAAGTTAGGTATTATATTGAAATAGTATTTATTCACAGCGTATTCCTTGACTTAGCTTGTTTAAACTGAACCGTGGAACCTTGGAAAGAAACTATTTTTAATATAAACTATTTTCTTTTTAAAGCCAATTTAAATATTTGTTTTTGTTAAATTTAAGAACAATGCCAACTTAAGCTTTAGTCCTGGATGTTATTTCCCTCTGTGCAAGGGCTTTAGAGGATATATTCGGTCGTTGCTGCATCTACCTGTGTGCGTGCCGCCTCAAGTGCGCCATAAGTAGACCCGTTGTATCCTGTATCTATCTGCCATATCCCCATACCTCCAGATCGGTGTGAGTGTGCGTTTAGTTACAGAATTTTGTGGTAAGTAAAACATTGCAGCCCGGGAGTCGACACACACACACACGAAGCCAGTGGAAAACCAGGCAACTACTAACCCGCACAAGTTGCATTCTGGGTCATCTTTGGACAGGCCTCCGGGGAGCAGCGAGTTGGCGGTTCGAGGTCCGCATCCCGTAAAAGTGCCCCCAACACGGATGAGCACGTATCCACTATATATATGGTGGAAGTACGAGTACGAGCATCGCTGCGGTGCACCTCAAATATTATTACTAGCATTCTTACCGATATTGCCGTGTACAGGACACTCCAGCAGGAGGAGGAGGAGGAGCCGCTGCCACTTGCATGCCAACTGGACATGTATTAAGGCCAACTTCAACTTGTTATCGTCGGACAAGCCGCAAGCCACACCGGAACGAGCTGCTGGGGGCATGCCGATTGAACCATCGGAGAATGGCATGCTGGGAATTCGTTCGCGGATCGAACTTTTTTTCAAGGACTCACTCAAAAAATGTAGCCATGAGTTTTCATTGCAGTTACGGTGGGGGCTTATGAATTAATATATGCAGGGGCTCAAGGCAAAGTGCATTTAACTTTCAGAGGCGAGTATAAATTTAAAGTTAAATTAATGAAAGGGATTTAATTGAAACCCTTCCTTTGCTCTTCCCTACTTTACGAGACGCTCAAGTTTCCTACTTAAATAAAAGAACGGAAGTGCATCATTTTTCTTTAAAAACCCTTAAAGAAAATGACGTGGAAGCTGCAACTTAAATGCAATTCCCAGGTAAACGAAACGAAATTGATTGCAGAAAGTTGTGCGGTTAAAGCGGCAAAATGATGACATATTTACAGCTGTAGCGACTGGGGTGTGCGAAAAACCAGAGTCAGAGTGAGTGCAGCGACATAATGAAATATGGCGAATATGCAGTGGAAAATGTTGAAATACAATTATCGCACAAGTGTGTATGCATTGCCTGGCAAGGAAATGTGAGCATTTTTATTTAATTCCGTTGCAGCTGCATTTGTTGTTGCTCTGCGAGGCGCTCTCTTTTCAAAACTTTGTGCAGAACACGCAGCCGAGCGCTTAATTTGCAACATTTCTTTGTCACAGGCACAAGAACCAAAAGGGCAGGAGGGGAGCAGAAACAACAGCAACGAATGCGGCAATAACAGCAACTGCTGTGCACGGCAACAACATGTTGTCGCTGGCACACGCCTTGCAGGACGACGACGACGACAGCGGCGGCAGCTCGCACATTGTAAATAAGATGTAATAATTTTAAAACGCAAAAACCTAACAAAAAGGGGCAAAAGGATTGGACAAGGATGCTGCGCGGAAGAAGGGACTTTTTTTTTTTTTTAAATACCATTCGCATGTCTGAGTACGAAGAAAAAAACTGGAAACAAGTGGCAGGGATTAGCTGCGAACCGATGCTGGAAATACCCTGGCAAATTCGTTCAAGACTTTGCAAAGATTTGCAATTGTCCTCGAGGGATTAGCTTAATGTTGTTAAACTAATTAATTGTTAAAGCATTTAGGCAACATGTAAATACATTTTAAAGGATTGTTTACTTAAACTTGCAAATTATTTCAAGTGTCGCTATCCGCCATGCTTAGGTTAGAGATGGCCTTCCTTTAAATACAAGTTATCGATACATGTTTAGACAACACTAGAAGTGTCGATAGTGAGCTATTGTTTAAGGTATCCATCAATTTATCACAAAAGCATATGGTAATGATTTTTCAGGAAATTCTTCTCCTAAAACACTGCCAGTGAGGGTATAGAAAGTAAAAACCCTTTTAAGCAACGAGAGGAAGAACGTCATCATTGACGCAGACTCGCACACACGCACACACACAATGCATGTTGCAATCGACAGCGGAATGGCAGGCAAAAGGAGCAGCTGCTCCCACAGATACACATGTATAGAAGAAAAGCGAGGCAACTGGGAAAAGGCAAGGAAAGCCCGCTCCTTGGCCCCTTAAAGCCCCTCGATCCAGGAGCAGGAGTCGGAGCAGCTGCTCCTCTTGGCCAAAAAACCGTTTCGTAATTAAGTGCTGCCGGCAGAGTGTGGCTCCTCGGAGCATGAGTGTGTGTGTGTGTGTGCACTTGGCTATGGGTGGCGGGTAATGAGTGCCCCCAGAAATGGGTGTGGTTCCAGCCCAGAGCCGCCCCCACAGCATCGCTGAGCCACGCACCAGCAAAGATCCCTGCTTAACCAGTTGTTTGCTTATTTAAGTAAGAGTTTTTCCTATATTATTTCAACTTTAAATTGGAAATTCCGAGAGCAGTCACACATACATATAGTATATCCCCTCGCTTCATTAACAACTCCATGCCCTCCTCAATCAGGTGACTTTTCTAACTTAAAACCAGTCCTGAAATTGAAAGCCCCAACAAATTGGAATGGCAACTCTGAATGGGTTAAGCCGGGAGATGGTCACTGGGAAAACTGCGGTGACATTTCGATATCCAGTGGCATCGAAAAGGAGGTACTTTTGGGTGAAAGTTGGACGTAGAGAAGGAATGTTTTATCTTGGCAGCGATAAGGCCAAGACCATTGGCTTAAGGCCAAGAAAAATGTTTACAAATCGATCTCACCCTTGCGAGGACACAAAAATCAATGGGTTCGATTATTTATTAAAACGGTGCCCACCCTAGGTAATCGATGAGGATTTTATTTCTCACAACCATCTGGTCACCTTGTACATTTTTTTGACAATTGGTTGGGCTTTTTTTTCTTTCTGACGTAATAGCCAAGCAAAGCGCACAGGAATTTTCTCAGTTGTAATATCTACTAACTTATTTCGTGAATATTTAAAGATGGAAGGTAACAGCAAGGAGGTCAGCTGGTCAGAGGAGGACCCTTTTTATTTAGAGGACTTCCAAGAGGAACATGACGAAGAAGATACAAAGGGCAATGAAGAACCTGATGGCTCTGATATAGAGACCGATGGCGGTGATATGGAGGTACAGGTTTTAACAGAAAAATTCGAGACCTTCAATGTGAAGCACAAGGACAACATGCAGAAGATTTGCCTGCCTGCCCGGGCCTCAGTGGCTGAGCTCCATAAGAGTATTTCCGAGCTTTTTGACTTGAAACTGGATAAACAGATTTTGCACGGCTGCGGACTGCATGCCAATGCCAATGAGGATGAGAATAAATCCAAGAAGCTGAAGAGCCTCAAGCTATCCGCCTTCAACTATATACGCGTCGAGGAGTCGGACACACCTCAGATGAGCATCGATATCGTGGAGGAGCCCACTGGCAGGAAGATCAACCTGAAGATGTCGAGTGCCACCACATTTGGGGAATTCAAGGAGCACATCTATTACATTACCAACATCCCTGTTCGTTATCAGGAGTGGTCGGGGCCACCAAAGGACCCGCAGGTGAAGTGCTCTGACTTGGAGGAGTGTCGTCAGGTCTTAACTGTTCGCAGCTCGGAGAAGTCGTTACCACTAGCCCAAGTCAGTGTCTCAAGCTCCGAGGAAGACTCGGGCAGCACTTCCACATACTCCAATTTCGACGGTGACGTGACCCTGACTAGCTCCTCCGATGCCATTGGATCTACTATGCTCATATCCGATGGCCAGAAAACTATATTAGAGGGATGCCAGCAGTTCGTGCAAAACTATAAGAAGATTTACGGTGAGCCAAACCTTAAATTCTTTGAGGGTGCGCTGAAAGTCGCTTATTACTTCGTCCGTAATCAGCCAGCCGACGAGGTTTGTAATTAATAAAATGTGTTACTTTCCTAGCTATATTCTAACTTCTTCCCAGAACAAACTGCTGGCGATTTACCTCCACCACTGCGACAGCATTTTGACCAACATTTTCTGTCAGAACGTACTCAAGAAGGATGAGGTCCTGGCCATCTTCAATAACTTTTTTATTGTCTACGGCTGGGATATGTCCAGGACTAACAATGCGACCTTCTTCCTCGAAGAGCTTAAGGATACTATCAGCGAAGAAGCGGCTGAGGCCGCTAAGAAAATTGAGGTGGAAAAATTTCCAGCTTTTCTGATCATAGGCAAGAAAAAATGTGGACAGCACCCGAAAATTTCTGTCATCAATGGAGATGTTGATGTCGATGCTCTGCAGACAAGTCTCCACATTGAATATATTCTTCTAAGCGAAATGTCTTAAGGGATACGGATGTACAGGATATATTTGTACTTTAAATACATATATATATAATGAGATTTCTTGGGAATTAAAATTTATCATTAACAAATACAATTAGAGCTTTCTTTTTGTTATTTATTAATCAACCTACATCTGGAATAATAGAAAAGTAAATACAGCACCACCTTGGTTATTCCACAACTGCTGGCCAAAGCCATGTTACACTTTAGCTAAATTTAGAAAAAGGACTCCCCCCACACATATATTAATGCGTGTGTATAAGCCCCACTGTGTGGGTGTGTGTGTATGTCCCATTTAGTTTAAAAGTAAGCACCGCCCAGCAGAGCTCACACAAAAACATTTGAGCAAACGAGGAAAAAGTGTGCAGAGCTTTTTTAGTTAGCGCCGAGCGTTTATTTTCAATTTGCTAGCGAATTATTCGCACATCCTTTGGCCACCCACACACGTACGTACGTACACGTACGTACAAATGGCCTCGTCCTTAGCCATTGTTTAAGCCGGCTGCTATATTTTAAGGTTATTTGCAGACCCCGGTCCGCGGCCTTTCTGCAGCCATTTTCCTCGCCATTTTCCCAGCATTTTCCTACTGCCATTTCTTGCTGCCTTCTGGTTGCCTGTTCTTATTCCGCTGGCGGCGTTAAGCAGCTTAGCAAAGCGCTGCCAACCGACATAAATTAAAATGGCCAACGCTGCTTTCCGTTTGTTTCCCTTTTTTCCGCTGCTGCTGCATCCGCTTCCCACACACTCACACTCAAGCACACACACACACCTCTCTCTGCCACTCGTTTTGTTCATTTGCGTGGCAAACAAATCGCTCGAGCGGCAACAAATTGAGTTTCTTTATGATGTCCCATTTGCCGTGTGCAGGTGTGCGGATCACTCGTCCCATATGAACAGGCGTGGTCAAAATAGTAGCACCAGAAAATGTTATAGGGTAGGTTGCTAGTTTCTTATGGTTATACTAGTTTCTTATGGTGTTTATATTATTATTAGTTGAGAGTTTCTAGCAGAAAATTAGTTTTAAATTGCATTTGTTAAGTTATAAAGATTGCGTTTTAAAATTTTGTATATTAAATATTTGTTTAAGAATCACAAGACAGATTTTAGTACTCTCCAGCATAAATCTTTTAAATATTTGACAATAAGTAGGCTTTAATTTATTCTATTTAAATGCTGGTATATTTTTTTGAATATATGTACACATTTAATTATTTTTTTAATTTACAACAATAAAATCTAAAAATAAAATCCTAAAGCTGTTGTAATCAAAATATTCCTTGCTAAAAATGATTGATAAAACCGAAATGCTATTATCCCTACCTCAATTGTACAAATTTATTTGCGGATTGGAATAAATGCCCGTGTGGGCGTGGGTTTTTGGGACAGTTTGCGAGATGATTTTTCATTGCGCCCTTTTTCGGCTGACTTTTCTCAGCCCGACTTGGCGTTGGCGACTGCCATTTGCCATCTGTTCTGGCCACCGGCGAATAATTTCTTATATCAATCACAATTAATTATGCAAGCTAGCTGAGCGTGTGTGTGGATTGGTGTGTTTGGCTGTCTAACCTTTTAATGACAGACGCCCCGACATTTTTCCTTATTAGATTATTCATGCCAAGGTGCGCCGACATCAGCGATAGGGTTGCCATCCCTCGCGGGCACAAAGTGTAATTTCACGGTGGCAATAACTGCTGCGGCTTCCACTGCATATTCGTATTTACTTGTATGTATTCTTCGGTATATATATTTAGGGGTTTTCCCGGGCAACTCTTGAGCGGAAGCCGCTGCTCGAGCAGCCAAGCAATTTTGACCAAGGCGGCGAGAGTGGAATTTCCATTACGGCGAAAAAGAAAATCCAAATAAATATGATGTTTTGAGGGAGTCGAAGCAATGGGTACCTTGAGATATTATTTTTTACAATTTTTAAAGAAGCCTTCTTGTGCTGAATTCCGTTTTTATTACTTCAATTTAAAAAAGATCAATGCCAAAGATAATATAGAACAAGGCATAACAAAATTAGTAATGATTTATATTCATAATAAGTGTTTCAATAGAATTCCTAGCAAGTTCACACTATATTTAATTGTTACTGTACAGAAAACCAAGAAGTTTTTAATATACCCTTAAAAAAAAGGTTGCTGCAATTTATAATTATCCTAAAAGTAAGGAATATAATATATTTTAGATATAGTAGTTAGATGTTAACCTTAAGTCATCTTTTAAAAATATATTTCTAAATAAAAATGCAATAAATAAAATATATCCCTGTTTTATTTTTGCTCGCGAAGCTCGCCCTGGACTTCACCTGTCACAAACATTGCACCGCAGCCAATTACACCCTTGATACCCAGTGGGTATGCATTATAAAAAAAATACGCGCGGCAGCAGCGAGCGCGTAATGAAGTGAAAATTGTCCTTAAGCATCAATTTGCAGCGGCGACAAGGACGACGAGGCTGTCGATGAGACGCGGAGATCCTTTCGCTGCTGTTGCTGCTGCGGTTGGCGGCGTACCAGGATAATTTGATGCTTGCCGATGCGCGATAAATATAATTTGTTGCACGTCATGTGTATTAACTTTTTGCCGACACTGTCTGTCGCAGATCGCTGGAAGCCAAGGAAAGGGAGCGAAGGTATTCCCATTATGCAGCTATTTACACTCGCCCCGCCGCCATGTGTGTGCCACTGACCCTCCGCCCGCAAATTGTAATTAAAATTGCATAGCTAAATTGATTATGTACATAATACAGCCATTTCCCAGACCCCCTTTTTTTTCCCAAAGGGGCGAGTATCTGTAGTTGGCGGTAAGTAATTTTCCAGCGGGTCGCCAAAGTTTGGCCAAGTGGAAATTTTTAATTAAAAGCAAATGCTTTTGAGTTTGACTAAAATTTCTGGTATCATGCCCGGAACCCAAAACGCTTGTGGTGCAAGATTGCGGCAGAGACTCGCTCCTTTGACACCGCCCTGGTTTTTGTTTACGCGTATCTTTTTTTTCATATTTTTTTCTGTTGCCTTCAATTAAGCAACTGACCGCCAAAAGTTCGCTTTCACCTTGGCGAAATCCCCTCTGACAGAGCAGCGGGATTATGGCTTCCAATCTGGGCAAGATTGCAGCGTGCCAGCGGCTGCTGCAGGTTAAGCAACAACATAAGCATTTGTTTGTGCAATACAATGACCCTGCATCCGGATGGATCCGCCTGCATCCCGGCATCCTGGCACACACGTCATATTCGTTTCCACGTGGGAAACAGCCGGGCAAAAAAATTGAGAGCCAGAGAGCACAACTCTGCATGTTTCAATTTTGAATATGTTGCACGTTCTTTTTTTCGCAGTCTTTGACTCACGGAAAAGCGGCGGCAAAAAACTGGCAATGCACTCGTGGAAAAATAGAAATAAAATGGAGAGCATGCATCACTGCGCCATCGGGAAAGGGCGCTGTGTCAGTCCCGGTAATAGACAGGTGAACAGGCGCTCTGGACAGGTGGAGAGGTGGAGACGGAAAGGTATGGAATCAATCTGGAAACAACTGAAAGAGTTCATATTTCATTTTCGGCTTTTGTTTTTTCGCAGAATCAAAGGGTAAATAGAGCGATCTCCCACTTAATTATAGACAAACCAAGGGACACGACAATATACCAGTTAGCCGAAACGTTTTTTCAAACATTTTCTAGTTAAGGCGGGCTTAAGCTAGAAACAAGGGAATCTAAGTTCTAAGTTGATTGGGAATTTTTGGAGATTTGGTTTTAGGAAACTTTGGGAAATTTTGAAAAGATTTTTATTTATTAATTATTAAAAATAGCTCTGCTATTTATTGTAAAATACCAGCAATATAATAAGAAAAACGAATTAGATTAATTACCAGTTTCCAGCATTTTTTAAGTGTTTTTCTTGTGCGAAAACTAAAGCTCTATTTTGTAACTGTATTTATTGGTTATTTGTTATTTATATTCTAACATTCCTGCTCTTTTGAACCGGAAATTTACGGAAATACATTTGTGTTAACTGGAACTTTATTGTGTCGACACAGAGCAAGACACAATTATTGAAAGAAACAAAGGAAAGGACATATCAACACAAGGTATTTCTTTTGAATGAAAGCACATTTGTACAACAATTTCCCTGCAAAGTGACTCAAAGAAATGGACAAACTGATGAATTTAAATTAGAATTGAATTTTATTGTTTTTCTGACAGCCTTTTAACTTGACGTTTTGTCTCCTCTCAGGGCACTCCAACTACCATCATCTCCCTTTGTTGGGGTCAGCATGTGGCCGAATATTAAATAAATGTGAGTGTGCGAGTGTGTTTTCAATAACAACCGAGAGTGGCTGTGCATTTCATAATTGAATTGCGAGCATAAATTGCCATTTAATTAATAAAGCAAATGCAATTTTTGGCACTCCCGGTAGCCGACAGTGCCCGAAAATAACGAAATAGCCCCAAATAAACACCAACTGTGTCCTGTCTGGCCGACAAATTACCATTTACCGTCCTGACAGGACATAATCTGCGGGAAAGGGCGACTAACGCTTTTCGCCTCGTCTAGAATAATCAAAGCGGCCGACAAATGAATGTGTCACCTGTGGAAAGGGCCTGGTCCTGGGAGTGAATGGACACACACATCGCAATAAAGCCAAAGGCAAAAGCCGAAAGGCAGAACCAGAAACAGCAACGCCAACCGGTAGCAAAAATATCATCATCCCAAAAACAAGGCTGCCAGCAGCAAATTGAGGCATACGAGCAATTCAAATAAACACGGAGAAACTAATAGAAACAAAATTGTATACTATTTTGTGGTTGTCGAAATTAAAGTTTATGCCCGAAGTGTTCATGAATTTGTTGTTTGTGAATGGAGGGGAAATGAGTTCCGAATAAGGAGAAATATATTATTAAGCATAAACTTCAATTTATATAAAGCCAGAAGCAAAAATGAAGCATTATTTTATTTTCATTTATGCATATAAAAGAGAGATAAGAAATTGTAATACTTTGAGACCACTTTAAGGAATTAAGGTAATTTATTAAGAATTTAAAACTAATGATCAAAGGAAATACGTGGGAAAATATTAAAAAAAATATTTGGGAACCTAACTTATATCTTTTACGTGTAATTTCATTCTTAAATTTTTTCAGTGTATGAAATTGCATGCATATTTTTAAGAGATAACGCTTTTCCTGCACTTAACTCCATATATCTAGTCTTAATATTTTCCCTCTCTGTACCTTCGTTTCTATTAGTGCCTGGAAATGCCATTAGAAGGGGAGTAAATATACGTTAGCACCTGATGTGCTGGCTTAACTTTGTTAATATGCTGGCAGACTGCACAGAGAAAAGGGAATTCGCAAAGGGGATCAGCGCATAAATGCACACACTAACGGCAGGACCAAGGACCAAGGACTAGCATATAGAGCAGGGTGCTTAGTGGCCAGCGGAAGTCCACCACGAGTCCTGTCCTAGGAGCATTACCTCGGCTGGCTGGGTGACTGGCAATGACATTCACTATACACTCCAGCTCCACTTGCTGCTCGACTGAATGATTGATGCCTTTTATTCGTTTTCACAATTTGCGCAAAAACTTGATTTTCAAATCACATTCGTTAAAATCCCCAGAGCGGCATCCGGAGCCGGGACGATTCAATGGCGAAGGGAATTAGGATGGGAATGGGTACGAGCATTGGGAATACGAATGGCAGCGATGGGAATTGAACGGAATGCAGACATTAATGCCAAAGCCAACATTATGCCATGGCCGGTGCCTCGTGTCATGTGACAAATTTGGAAATGACAAAATACCCGTAGCACTGTGTTCACTCCGAGAGAGCGCTGGATAATCGACATTTTTTCCACCGATTTCCCCCTTTTTGTTCTATTTCTTTTTTGTTTTTGCTTTTTGCTGTCCTGACTGCGCCGGGCTTCGGTTGTCATAATTGAGTTTTGCGATGTCCTCAATTGGAATTCCAGTGTCTGGGTCAGAAAAAAATTGAGTTCCATCCGGCTACTTAAACCCACCCAAAAGCACACACTCACTGCGGGGGGCAGGGACAAATCGAAATTGAAAATGAAAATTTAATTAAATTTTGATATCCGTTTTGGCCATAAATGAGTTCAGCTGTAATTTCGACAGCCAGTTGTTGTTGGGATGAGACTCGATCTCTGTGGGGTCACATTAAAACTTGATTTCAATTGAAAATTCAAATGGGTTTGCGAGGCGGAGGAGAGACCGAAGTGCAACCGACCAGATACATTGATAGAGGGCCAATATGCTCGACTGGGATGACTTTGGCAGGACACACACAGCATACAGCATACAGAGCATCCTTTGAGATTAGCCCTGGCAGATTGCAGGAGTTGCTTTCAAACTTTTGCCCAGTGACCTGGAGTGTCCATCCTGACTTTCGATTAGTGTGTCCCATCATTGCAGCCTGCGCTACTTGGTTGCAAGCTCATTTCCCCCATAACTTTTATTTTCGTTGAGCAGGACAGGCCACGGCCAAGTTTATGGGGCGTTGCGGCTAATTGAATCTTGTCAGGCGCAGCAGCAGATGCACTAATTTAAATTTATACTTATGAGCGGTCTTAGAGAGTAAATGGCCATCTCTCCGCCCCGGCCAGTTTTGATATATGGTGGTCAGCTCTGGGTTCTTTCGGGGCGGTCTTCGGAGAGCGATTAACATAAATAATTAGATTTGGGTCAAGTCGGGCGGCAATAACGTGGCCAGAACAACAATAGCCTGGCCAACCAACTGAACACTTTCGGCTTAATAGTGCAGCGGCTTATTCCGACCTCAAAATACCCGCACAAACACACACGCGTGTCCAGAACAATACGTTTTTCCATGAAATTAGCTTTTGGCATAAATCTTTCGTAAATATTGCGAGGGAGAGCGAAGGCCTAGCAGGAACCTGCTTACAGAGAGGGAAATAATGCAGCTTCTAATATTTGTATCAGTTATCAGTTTAATTATATTTTAATATTTTTTCTTAGCAAATCCTGAACTGGAATCAAGAAGGTTTCAATCTAAGTTGAAGGCTTGGCAGTAGTCTTATGATTATAACAATTAATGCATATTTAAGCCAAAAGAGTTTATCCAAAGTAGGACAAAAAATGTTCTCTTAAACTACATTCCTTTATAGAAATTGTCTCCTTAATTTAATCATTACTTTCCCAACTCCTGTTTTTCATTTTTGTGGAAAATTCCTTAAATTCCTTTTTGTTTTCTCTGCATCTGGGGACCAGGTGTGTGGCTCGTGTGTGTGTGTGAGTTAAGTAGCCGTAGTTTACACGCCTGTAGCCCAGTCCACCATTTTTCTTTGGCCCGAGTGTGTGTGTGGGGGAGTGTGTGGCCTGCGGTTGTTGCGGCTGCAGCTGACCCCTGACCCCACCATTTACCGCCCACCCACCTGACCACCGCCCAGATATCGCCCGGCAACGAAATTAATCTCGTAAAATGTGCCAAAGTAAAAATGCAAAAATAAAAAAAAATAAACCCGAGGCTAAAGAAAGAAGGGAAAACAAAGGAAGTGTAACTATGACACCCAAAGTCCCCCTAAAGCCACCCAAAAGCCGCCCTGCCATCGCCCTCTTCCTCCACATATGTCACGGCAAAGTTTCGTATGCTGCTGCTCATGTAATTTATCAGTAAATTAAGCAATTTATTTTATTTATTCCATTACGTAAATCATGCAATTTGGCCCGATTTCATCATAGGTCGAAGGCGCAGGCGACGGCAGCAATTTTCTGCCAACGGCAGCGATTTCTGGCCAGGATTTACATGCCGTTCAGGCTGGAAGCTCCAAGTTGTTTTTACCTACACGCTTTGGTAATTTTATTAAAATCACTTCGAGTGGCTGTGCCGGGAGATGGAATTCGCTTTTCGGGGACTCCGGCACGCAGTGCGCCCATAAAACCAAACATAATGGGCACCAAACTCAAACACAGGCCCAAACTGTAGACCAGAAGCCCTTCCCCAAACCCAAAGGATATCCGCCCACGTACGCATATGCGTCAAAACTTGGCTAGAAAATGTATGAATCTAATAAACAAAAGCCGTATATTATTAGCTGCGGATTTGTTTGCCGTCGTTTCCCTTTTCCCTTTTACGGCGACGAAGGAGTTATCCCCAGCTACACTTATGAGCTGGCTCATAAGGATGTTCTCGACTCGACTCTCCTGCCACCCAGAGTTGGCTTGTGGCTGTGGCCAAAAGCGGGATGCTCTGTGGTCGCAGGATTCCCTCTTCTACTTGGCTTTTGCCGCTGTTCAACATGGCACAAATTATGTTAGTCGGCAATCTCTGAGGATTGACTATGCATGAAGCGAAATCTCCAAAGTCAGGCAACTCACACACGGAAATGTTATCATAACTTATGACTAAAGTTTTTCCAGGCATTAGTTTGTAGGAAATACACTGAAGCAAGTCCATGATAATCATCGGAAATAACGTAGATTACGTAGATTAGACATTTGTTTTTCGATGTAATTCTGATGATTTCTTAGAATTACTGAGCCATAATTATGTTCGATACTCAGAAAATTAGTATCACGAACTTTTTGTGATGATTATTATTATTTTTTTTAAAACCTGCCATAATGATTGTTATTATTATTATTTTTAAGCTGTTTCTTTAATACCCACCCTTTCTCTCACTGCACTTGTCGACGCCTATAAACAAACAGGCATCATTGTCATTTAAATACATACATCTCGCCTGTGCAATTTGCTGTAGATTGTATTAAATTTTGTTGCCGGAATGCCAAACTAGCTGCAGCAACAACACCAACAGTCCGTCACATTCGCATAGTCCCATTCCAGCTTCGGAATGGCGACGCAGGAAGTGTTGGCCTTTGTATGCTGCCTCTAATGTACAGACTAATGGAGCAGCAACGGAGGAAAGGTGGACAGTTTGCTGGATTCTCCGTGTGGTGCTGAACACGAGCTCTCATACCAACGGCCGTTGTACACGTACTCACGATTAGAGGCGAAAGATAGCTAAGGCGCATACCTGAGAGGTGCACTGAGAAAAAAAAGAACTGTTGGAATAAGATATTTGTTTAGAAAACGAAAAATAAAGACATTTAGGCTAACTGCTTGTTAGTTGATCTCTTGGTAGTCGACCTCCTGCTAATAACGATCGTGCTAGTTAAACTTCAGCTTAATACCCTTGGGCTATTTAACCTCAAGGCAGTTTACCACTTGCTTATTAACCACCTGTTAGTTAACCTTCTGGCAGTTAGTTTCGTGCTAAGTAACCTCCTGCTGGTTAACTCCTGCTTGTTAAGATCCTGATTATTACGTCGTGTATTTTAGCATCCTGTTCGATAACTTTCTTATTAACCTTCTGTTAGTTAATCTTTTTCTATTTAACCTCCTGCAGGTTTATTTCCTGCTAGTGAACCTCCTGTTAGTTTACCTTCTGCTAATTAACCCTCTGACAGTAACCTCCTGCTGGTTAACTCCTGCTTGTTAAGATCCTGTTTATTACGTCGTGTATTTTAGCATCCTGTTCGTTAACTTTCTTATTAACCTTCTGTTAGTTAATCTTCTTCTATTTAACCTCCTGCAGGTTTATTTCCTGCTAGTGAACCTCGTGTTAGTTTACCTTCTGCTAATTAACCTTCTGACAGATAATCTCCTGTTAGTTAGCATACTGCTATTTAACCTACTGTTAGTTAACCTTCTGCTAGTTAACACCATGTTATGTAAACTTTTCTGAATTAACTTCATGTTAGTTAATCTTCTGATAGGCAACAACGGAAATTTCATAACTAAAATATATATTTTAGAAGTTTCTTATATTTATATTATTTGCTGTATTTTACCGCTTTTATTAACGATTCTAAAATAAAACATTTAAATAAATCAGAAATATTTTTCTTAAATCTTGAAACGAAGTTTTGCCACAGTGCAGGTCGGGAGGCTAGGAGCTTTCGAATCGGACTTGGACACGAACTATGGAACCATAGAAGTCTGGAGGAAAGACCGGGATCAGGAGGTCCTGCACACTCAGTCAGCGGTGCGCACAAATACAAGCGCGCAAACAATGAAACGAAATTTTTGCGCTACGGCATCCTTAAGGCGCAATGTAATTTCCTGTGACAAAATACAAAGCTAATCTCCAGCACACAACGTTGTCGGGCACACGGAGTGGAATAAATTCGCCATCTTGCGAAACTTGACTAAAGGATTTCAATGTCTCTGTCTCTGTGTTTGCCTGCTTGTGTATGTGCTTGGAGGACAGAACAGGACCGGTGACTTCGATACGTGCAGCGAGCGGGGGGCAGCAGGATTCAGGTCAAGGCTTTAACTTCTCACACTTTCCTTGATCCTGGCAAGAGTCGTTTGCCATTTGATGAGCAGCCAACAAAAGCGCTACACAAATAGTCGTCGTAGCCAAAAGAAATTTCAAACTGGCGAAAATAAATCGAAACTCGAACTTTATTCCACGGGATTTGGGCTTCCCTTACTTTCGGTGGGATCAGATGGCAGGACATTTGTCGTGACACGGCCAGGGATTCCGTTTGATTTCTCAAGTGTAAACTGCTAGGGCAGCCCGTTCCTGTCCGTCGCCCCCAAATATCAATATGCCCGGCCACGACTCACCTCGGCATCTGCCGTAATTGAATGGAGCCGGGAGGTAGGAGGCAGGTAGCGGGTGTCAGATGCCAGGCAGCAACTTGAAGCCCCATGCCACTGAGGAAGCCATCCAGCAAGGCTGCTTCCTTGCTGGCAAATGCATCGAAATCATCAGCGCAAATAGGGCAAACAACCTGTTTAGGCATTCCAGCGACGCACCGAGGATGGACATAGTCCGCATAGGATCCGCATGCGTACGGTGTCCTGATTTACCCAATTGTTGCCTGATTGACGGGTACATCCAGTGCACTTGCACTGTGGAAACCACACGCAAAGTTACCATATCCAATTTAATGGGGTTCTCTCTCCGAGGGCCCCTCGGAATTCTAGCTAATGTGGTGTGGCTGTGTGGGAAATCCTAGCTCAGCTTCAGATCCCCAAGGCAGATGCTCCGCATATCCTGTTTCTGACAGATTTCAGCCGCTCCTGTCGGAGTGCGGGTAAAACATCGCAAAATATTTACGAACTATGATGCAGAGAACCTAACCATCTGAAGTTGGACAAGGAAATAACAATGCGGTCATTATCAGACCCTTAGGAAATTTAAGAATTAATTGTACTTTTTTTAGGTAACGAAAAATATGGAAGTGATAAATGTAAAAAGAAGAAAACCAGAAATTTCAAACTCTGCTTTAAAATCCCTATGATATTTTTTTTCGCAGAACTTTAGACTTATTCCCGCAATGTTGATAGCTGACCACGGCTCTAAATTCACTCACGCAGACTAACAGTCGAGGACGAAGTGCAGAAAAAGCCGGACAGGCTCTCATCAGCCTCTCAAAACCATGGTGATCCATGCATAGCTTGGTCTGAAAGAGTGAGGGGCCTTCCGAAGGACGAATGCTGACGAGAGGCAGATGATGCTGGCAAATGGACAATTGACAGGACCGTTCTCGAAGCCAAATTCCGAGCTGCGTTTTGTTGGCCTGTCACAACATGGGGCCCTTGTTTGTGTCATTAACGCTTCAGTTCGAGTGGCCTTCGACCCTCCCAGACACATTGTGGGCATGGCCGAAGGACGATTCGATTCGGAGGGGTAGACACCCCGGATCCATATATAGATAATCTGACTTTTATCCAGATTACGCTTGTGTAAAGCAGCAGTCCAAACACCGTCAAGGGCACCGTATCGGAACAAACAAGCCGACCAACAAAAGGCATTTATGCAACAACATATTTCGGATTTGTTAATCCTCTGAACAAAATTTGTTTTCAATAATCGTAATGGCTTTGTCGTTCAGCTTTTTCGGACAATAGGTTTTCAATAATATACAAAGCTAATCTCAGCCAAAAACTGGTTTTTATTAACAAAATAATCTGGGAATTTGATTTTTCGGAAAACAATTTAATCCAACCTATGTTGTTATCATTAAAGCGGGTGTTGGTTTCATAGCTTTTTATTATTGGAGGTTTCTCGTTTTATGTTAATAAAATTGTATATGTTTTATAAATGTATATATTTAATTTTAATCAAAAATATATCCACCTCCTTAGAACAGAATATATTAAACAGAAATATTAAAATAAATTGAGGAGCGAGTGTTTCCAAGCTGAAGCTCATATATATTTTAATAATGATTTAAATATTTGTTTTTTAATATATTATAATGTTTTTATTAGACATCCCTCATTAAGCTTAAGTTTCAATATAAATTAAGTAGCTTGGCTTTTAGTTTATTGGCAGAAATATATTTTTTTACCTTTAATAAAGGTCTAGCATTTTTTGGTAATTGTTTACAACAGCTTTAGATATCTGCAGGAGCACCAGCTTATCGCCGCTGTGTTTAGAACATCCGGCCAAGTGCAAACTCGTATATCCCGTGACCATTTTGTGTTTTTACAAGGGGGCTCGCGGCCTTTGGCTCGTTTGTGTATGGCTGGTGCTGGCGCTGGCGCTGTTGCTTCATTATTTTGTTTGTTAACCCACTATCGCCCACCGAAGCACCTGGATGCTGGATGGCCAAAGCCCCGCAGTTCTCTTCACTTTTTCCACAGTTTCCCGCCCGCTTTTCCGCGCTTTTCTGCTGTTTTCTATTTCTATGCATTCATGCATAATGGCTGGCAAACGTTTACAATGGCAACAGCATGGATTTCCGCACGTTACCATTTGCGGCGAGCGGCGGGCGCTGGCAGTGGGTTAAGGGTGGTGGGTGGTTCAGGGGTCACCATGGTGCTGTTAGCATGATTGAAAAACGTGCCCCCTTCATTTCCTTTTCCTGTCGATCCCTCTCTCGCTTCCGCAACCCAAGCCCTCCTCTCCGCCAAAGTTAAAATTCTATGGCATTCGCCGTCATTGTCGAGTTTCCCAGTTGTTGTTGTTGCTGCTGCTGCTGCTGGGAATTTCCCTGTTCTTATTGTTGTTGTTGTTGCTGTCTCTGGCCTTTACAATTACGTAATTTATTTTAACTGTGTCAAATCCACGCCGATCGACAGCGATTATGCTGGCAAATTGCAACAATTCCTTTTGCCAGTCCCACTCGCAATTTGTAAATGTCGCCGGCATCCGTCTTTGTCTCAGTGCGTGCACAGACAGAAAATCTGGGTACAGGGACGTTGTGGACTTAAGAAATATATATTATAGGTCAGTAAGGTAGTGAAGGTTTGTTATATGTTTTAAGTTCTGTTTTTAAAATCATTAGTTTATGATTTATAATTTTTAATCAACAAAGCTTTTATTATATAATTTCAATTAAAATTTTTAAATATTTTTCCAGTGTCTGTCCTGGCTCATTTCAGTCTGTGCGACGGAGGGTTGGAAAATCCTTTCCCGGGAGCCTGTGGCTTGGAACTCAGTCTGGCTGGCAGTCACTTAACTGCAATTAACCGCAGTGTGCTAATTAATTTGCTCATAATTGATGCGATTATGTGCTCCGAACCCGCTACAAAACATCCCAGCCCGCCGTTCCCACGGGTCACATCGCAACTTCAGCCGAAATTGGGCCATTCCGAGCTGAGTTTGCCGCTGGCCGGGCTGCACTTTTGCGGTGGTCCTGGTGGAAATCAGGCGAACTAAGCTCAGTTCCTGCACAATTTATTAAGGACTTCTCTGGCCCGGTCTGGTCAATTGTGAAAGAGTCACGGGCATCGCATCGCATCCTGCATGCAGGCGGAAATGAGCTGAAATTGCAATCGGAAGCCCGAATCGGGGCTCTGTTCGCTTTCAGTGGGTCAAGGCGGTCCAGGGCAATTGCAGTGGTTTGCTGGTCATGGGTCGGTGTCGTCCACTACTGGTCAACGGTGGATCTGCCCCGGGGCCAGAACCATTTTGACTTCATAAAGTGTCCCGCTGGGTAACGCCCTGTCACGGATACATGTATTCAGATGCCAAATTTAAACGCTGCCGGCACTCTTGTAAATTTGCAACACACATAACAAAATTTTCTCTTAAATTCAAAGTAAGGAAAAATAGGAAATTGTCTTTAAGGTAAATATTTAAATTATTTTTAATGATCTTCTGATTGTAAATATAATAAATAACCTTTAAAGGGCAAAGTTTGTTATACAATTTTAAATTACTTGATGATTTGTTGCTGCACATTTCTTTAAAACCTTTTTAGTTAAGACTGTATATTACTCTTAATGTTCCACAAATGACAAAACTATTTTTTAAGCAAACAAAAATATAATTGTCAATGGGCCTGAAATCTCTATATTTAATAAATCATTTAACTTCCCATAAACTTCAATGAAAGTTGATCTCTGCAGACTTATTTAAATATGTATGTAAATATGTTGACTTCACCATATCAATAGCTATAAATATTGAGTGGGGGACCTTATTTAAATATTTTTAAATTTTAAAAACTACAAATCCAATAATTTTAAGATTTCATTAATTTTCAACAATCACAGGCACCTGAATCGTATATGTTTCAGTCACCAGATAGATAGACATTCCTGCTGTTGCAATTAATGAATATTCCTATTAAAAAATGCATGATAGTGGGATATTTTTATTTCCGTAATATGCACTCAAATGCGATTTTTGTGTGTGCATCGGAGCCTGAAACGCAACAAGGGATAGGATACAAAAAGGACAGCAGCGCGCGGGATGGCTGTCGGGTTCGCTTGTCAGTTAATGTGAGAGCGCTCTCATACAAATAGCATTTCATGGGCGGGGCACTCGAGTATTCGCCCAGAGGATGGCAACAATTTTCGGGGCCCTCCATTTGGCTTATTCGGATTTTGGATTTGGGGCCACTGGGTAGCTAGCTGTGGGACCTCGGCCGAGGTAGCCGGGAGGCAGAAGTGGGTACTTACCATTTAGGACATGCACACGCACACTGGCAACATCTGCATTGGAGGGCGCACAGGAATATTTGCCCGAATCGGCCAGATCTGCATTCTGGATGAGCAGAAATGAGGTTGTCACATCGCCCTTTTCGGTAATTACCGACACGCCGCCTCTTGATGAATCATAATTAATGACCTGCAAATGGAGGAGGAGTCGAGGGGGGGAAGTCGTGAGTACATTTCGCATCCACAATAATGTCAAAACAATGAGCGGGGACAGCGAGTTTCTTGTAACAACGGCTGTTCCCCGAATTTTCTAATGACATTTTTTTTGTTTGCTTTAAAGTCAGTAATGAATATTGAATAAATTTTGCAGAAAAATGTCTACTGATATTACTTTCGATTTTTGGTGTATAACGATGCAAGATGTGACATTTAAAATGCTAAATAATACAAGGCTTAAGGGTAATAAAGGAAAAATAAATAATAATATAATATTTAGAAAATTAAATATATAACTAAAACTCTTTAGAGGACATTTCTTTAGTTACCCCTGCTCTCTCATCATCAGTTATAAAATATACATTTGAATTGCAAAATAATTGAAGGTGTAAGAAAATACAAGAGACTTGGCAACAGCTGCCATTGACTGACAACCGTGGAAATTGTGATTTTAATTGGAATTCGATGACTGTGTGTTCGTGATTAAAGTTAACTCTCGACATCAAAGTTCGCGTGAACTTCCATGCAAATCAGGCGGACTAAAGCCGAATGTACAGAAGCAGGAGGAGGGTCCGCCTCATTATGGTTATTACTTGCCGAAGCCATCCCGATTATCGATCTGCGCATGAAGGCAGGACTGCCGCTAACAGCAGCTGAATGCATATTAAGTTGCTCCCCCTGGCTGACAAAAACAAATACCGGAATAATTTGCCAATACAGCAGCCGAGGGCTGGCGAGGGTGCAAAGTTCAGGATACTCGGTAGCAAGGAGCTGACAGAGAATTGATATTAACACATAATGCCGCTGACAGGGCAAAGACTTTGGCTGAAGGACTAAAGCCAAAGCCAAAGCAAGGCAAAGAAAAGGCTAAAAACAACTGCGGAAATGAGATGGCCCCACATAACCCTTGGGCCAAGTAGCTTCTGGGCCAACTGTCTGGCGCATAATTTGCCGTCTAATCCCAACTAATCGAGAACATTTGCGATACTATGAAGAATGAAAGAAAAGTTAGCGTCACTGCTAATGATGACGATGGCTAAATAGATATAGACATAAAGAACTACAGCAGGAAATTGGGTAAAATGAATCCATTGATACCGATTAGGGAAATGTTTCGATTGCGAAATCACCATGTTTAACCCATGAAATTGAAGGGTATTGTAAATGGGATTTTATTTCCTTGTGTAAGATTAAATTAGAGAGCTGTAGCCTTGGGGATCGAGGGTAAGTACAAGAAATATCAGTACTATTGCCTTTATATATATAAAAAGAATAATTAATATATATATATTATAAGAATACATCCAGCATACCCTCACTTCACTGGGTATCAGTCATGAAAACAATGAAAATGACACAAACTTTGTCGCAGAAACTTTTGGCAAGTGAAAAGTTTGCCTATCAGTCGGGACACGATATCCGTGGCCCCATTACTGCTGACTCCGGCATAAATATCATATTTGTATTATAATATTTTGCCCTTCGGCACAAATTAGTTAATGAGTGGGCGACAGGGGAAAAGTACAGAACTGGGCATGCCAGAGGGCCAGCCATAAATGCGAATCTGCAGTTTGTCATTTGATAAATTGAAAAAACATTTTGCCACAGAGCGTCACAGGCAGAGTTTAAAAATTCATGGCGTGCCGTTTGCAATTTTCATGACAACTGCAGCTGGTTCAGTTCAGTTCAGCTCAGTTCGGCTGGGCTCATCCTGGCTCCTCCAATCGGGGCTTCCAATTGGATGGGAAATGTGGCAGGAGACGAAACAATAATATCCAGCTGAATATAACAATGGCAAAAAGTAAATAAAATATTTGTGTAAAATGTTTGTAGCTCATTGAAAATGCGCATATATCCGATTTATGTGGCACTTCTCAACACAATAATCGCCCACATATTTCGAGCATAAAAAGCAAACAAACCAACGGCCGTAAAAATCCAGAGTACATAAAGCTGAGACCAGTAAGAATAAAAAAGAAGAAAAAAGAAACGATCGATTTGAAATTCAACTTGAAAACTGAACAGCCTCTAAAATAACCTGGCTATAAGCCGATGGCGATGCCAACGGTGGCCGAGGGGTCGAGTGGTCGAGTGGCCAAGTGGCAGGTGGATGGAAAAATGCCAAATATTTCACGGAATTAGCCCCATATGCCACGTGTCCTGTCGACTCGGGTGTGACCTCAGGAAAGGAGAGGCGAAAGTATGCAACACGTTAATTACAATTAGCGAGCGGAAGTGCGAGGAAAAAGCGCTGCATACATTTCAGCTGCGGTGCAAGTGGAAGTGCATCAACTGAGTTTATCCATCCATTAAACTAATTAACAGCAAATTTGCATGGATCGTAAATAATCCCCGAGCACAGCGCACAGAGCACGGAGCCAGGACCACGGAGCAGGCATGGCAGGACAGAACAGAACAGAGCAGGGACAGGGACTTTACAAAGCCTGCAGCAAGGACGCGTTAAGGTTCCTGCGGCGCCACACGAACACACAAGGACAGGTGGGCCAGAGCTGCAAGGATTTTAATTAGAAAATTCCAGGAATACATTAAAATACGCCAAGTGGCCAGCCTGGCAAGCTGACAACAAGAAGTGAGCAGCCGGCAGGATTTGTGTGAGCAGCGCATTTAACACGTTGCCATCCTTCGCCCCTTTTTTTCATTCTGCATTTTTTGTTGATATTTTGCTTGGCTTTAGCATTGCAATTAGCCTGCAACTGTTGCGGATTCTGGTGCACTTAGCACTTGGCACTCTGCAATTAGCCCTCCAGCCGTTGATGCTGCTTAACTTGGCTAAGACAACAGGGCTAATTGGCAGCACAGCAGCAGCATTAGCCGGAACAGGAGCTGAAGCCGAAGGACAACTAAGCTTCGCTCCGAATAATGCCGATACGAATACTCTCTTTTGGCTTGGCTCCTTCCCCCTCGGCGGTAATTTAAACATAACCTGTCCACCGCCATTGACCCAGATCCTCCCTCCGCGCCCTCGCATTTGCATTTGCATGTGTGAAGGACGCAGGATACGCGGGCGCGTTGATTCACTCATTAAAATAACAACAGCTGACGTTTAAATAACGCTGACGATGACGTTCAGGGAGGGACACATCTGACGAGGGTTTCGTGATGGCTAAGGGGGAAATATAACTTCTCCTGACACCCGGTGGCGTATGAGCAACGAACTTTTCCCGAGGAGGATCGAAGTTTTCGACAAGTGCTTCACGGGACTTTGTCCATAAGTTGGCAATGACATAGATGTCTTTGTTACGACGAATAAAAGCTGGCTGATGAGAGCAATTAGAGAAGTTAACAGAAGGCCAGAATAAACGAAGGGAATAGATATATAATTGCTGAGCCAAGTTGGTGGAAAAGCCATTCATACTTTAATTTGATTTCCTTTCGATTGGGAACAAAAATAAATTTTACAGAGCTTTAAACAGCAACTAAAAATCAAATAAAATTAAAAATCAAAATCAAATCGATTGATTGTTGAATTATTTATGAATTTCGCTTTGAATTTGTTCTTTGATTTCTATAATGACTTTAATTTGAGTTATTTCAAATAAAAATTCTTCTAAATAAATGGGTTTAGTTTTAATTTTTTCCCTGAAAATATTTGTGATGATAATTATAAGAGTTTGTTACCAACCATCGAATAGTTAAGCTCAAGGTGTACTGTGAAGGGTGCTGAAAGGGAATGTAACAATAAACTTTAATTACCTCCTCGTGATGATACCAGAAGATGTAGGCCGGCGGTTCGGGGCTGAACTTTACAGTGCAAGTGAGATTTATGGTGCTGCCTTTATCAACGTGAAGGTCAGGACCTCCCAGGATGGTGGCCGTTGGCACTGGAGACACACCGAAAAAGATAGAGAAGGGCGAGCAAAAGTAAGTGCATGAAAAAGCGTTGTTTTCTGGGGGACAGCAGGAAAAAAAGAACAAAAAATGAAAGGACGATGGTGATGACGATGAGCAGGAGTCGCCTAGGTGGGAGCTGCCTGGCTGGTTGGCTGGCTGGCACTGTAGAATAATAAAGTACGAGATAAAATGGAATTATTGTCGTATAAAAAGCAAGTCCTCGGCGTTCCATCGACATTGGCATCGCCATCGCCATCGCAATTCCTTGGCCGTGCGTGTTGCTCACTCGTTTGCTGTGTGTAGTTTATTTGTTCAACAACTTCGTTTTTCTCCTCTTTTTTTTCTTCATTTCTTTTTTTTTTTTTACTCATCTGCCGCTCGTCGAGTGCCTTTTGTTATTTGCGACGACAAATGGTTGATTTTTTATGAAGCCCGGGCTCAAACCGAAACCGAACCCGAACGGGAATCGGAGTGGGATTGGGTCTCAGAGTGGAGCTGGGGATTCGGAATCCCGATACTCACCGACGACATTCAGGCGGACGAAATAACTGCGCACCGGCTGCGTCGATATCTGGCACTCGTACATGCCCGCGTCCCGCTTTTGGGCCCACTTTATCTGGAGCGTCCAGTCCTCGGTGTCCTGGTGGTGAGTGGCCTGGAAACGCTGGTCGGAGGTGTACGTGTAGGAGCCCACGGTCAGTATGTGGATGTCGCGGTGACGGATCCAGGATACCTGCAAAGGGATAACGCCCACGAAACCGTCAACTCGGGTAAAACAATGGCAAACATTAGCGCTCGCACAAAAGGCTAAATTGAAAAGATTGCACTCAGTAGGTGGCTTGCTTTTCAGAATTTGTTGTTAAATCAATTTGAGTTATTGCTGGGGTGCTTAAATTTAATTTAACATTAGAATATTATTTACTAAAACTTATATCCTTATTCCTTTTCATACCTAAACTGTGGATAGGTTACCTCTTTAGATACCCCAGCTTTAATTCAATTAGCCGCGTGACATCAAAAGTTCTGGCTATATTTTAAAGCTCGTGAAATCACACCATTACTCTCCGCTGCTCCTCGAGCCAAACTGCTGGTTGTCCCATTAAAAATGCAGCAATTGAAAACGAATTGCCGGCGCAGTGCCATCAAAATCGAATAAAATACGGAGATTAAGCCGCGATGCAGCGTAAAGGCGTAAAGGGTGTGGCGATAAAAAAGTTTTTGCATCTTTTCGGCATGAATTTGGCTGCTGATGCTGGGCGAACGTGACGTATGAGCAATGTGTGGCGCACTTGCCGAGTTTGCAGGCGAGAACTTAGGGGTAAGTCGCTGAATCTCAGCGGAATTACCGGGAAGCTGTTGCTGCTGTTGGAGCCACACGCTGGTCGTGCTCGAGCTGTTTTGGCTTTGCTTAATTATCGCAAACTTTTAAAGTAGTTTGCGGTGCACAGAGATAACTTTGTAAGCTCCGCCTGGCAGGGCTGGCTGGGCTGGCTTGTGTAAACTTATTAAGTCAAATGTAAATGCAAAATTATCGCACTTGACAGGCAAGAGTGGGCCCACATATATACCTTTTTCGGTCTCTAAAAAGAAGGCGCGCCCACAATGATGCGTGCGTGCGTTTAATTATACGAAATGTTGCTGCATACTTTCGAGGGCCGCCAACAATAGAGAGGGTTTTCGGAATGGTCTCTGCTTTTCAGGTTTAGTTCAGTTTGTGCTCTACTGAGAGTGCATAAAAGTGAGAAAAACATGGCCCTCTCGCACTTTTGACAACTCGCACAGCACACATACTCCGCACAACGCGCTGCAACGCTGCCATTAAACAAACATTTTACGCAACAAATTAAAGCGTAATTAACAAGTGCACGCTGCGCTGCATGCGGTGCTGTAATGGAGCCACGCCCCCGGAACCTCAGCCCCCCCCGAAAAGGCGGTTGGTTTCATATTAGCAGCAACGCCTCCACAATATGAACAGCAACATTACACAGGCGGAAAAATATCACTAGATTTCAGCGATTCCAAATTCCTTCCTTTTAAGAACATAAAAAAATTTAAATGTTTAAAAACCACTAAAATACCTCACAAAAACTATTAAAAAATCAGTTAATAAAGCACAGGAAGTCTCTAAATCAATGAATTAAAATAACTTAAAATGTGCAATGCATTTTCTCTAATTTTAACTTAACTTCTGTAAATTTCTACGTCTTTCAGGTTTAATTTGTTTAATTTACATGCAATAATTATTACTATTTGATACTATAAATTATGAATGATTTAAAAACTATGCCATATTTCTCTCTGTGTACAAAAGCAGAAACAGCAACAGCCATACAGGCAGTCGGCAACAAGAGCTCGACATTCCGCTTCAAGTTGCAAGTCGTGCTCGGTTCGGGAAGCCGCTGAACTCCCAGGGAGGGGAAGGGGGTTTCTAAAGGGTAGTTTAGGGTGGTCTAGGGTGGCCTAGCTCGGTCTAGGGTGCTGCTATGTGGCGGGTAAACTTTTGGGTCCGCGCAACTCGGACTGTGAGCCAAGTGCTGTTGACGCGTGCGGCGAGAGCAATTTCATGAAATTGTTTAAATAATTTCGCGCTCAAATGCAATTGAAAGTGCTGCGGAAAGAGGGGCGGAGGGCTCAAAAAGGCGCGCCCACTTGAGGTTGAACAGTTGATGTATATGTTAGCCCCGCCAGGGTTGAGTACGAGTATGTGTGTGTGCGAGTGAGTTTGGCCTGCCACTCGTCGTCCCTCCTTTGTTTGGCAAGAAATTAAAAGTTGCGCCTGCAAACGGCATCCTGCAAACGCCATCCGCATCCGCATCTCCGTTTCACTCCATAGTTCAGTTTCAGTCCTTCCAGCGCCAGGATCCACTTCCTGGTGCCGCATTTGTGTCAAGTACTCGCGAGCGTGTTGAAAGTTTGTTGGTTTTTGGCATCGTATTTTCCCCGCAGCCAAAAGGAAAATGAGAATTGGCGAGCATCTATATGCAAATTTTTTTGCCGGGCGCGATTAAAGAAGAAGAATCTCCTGGGGCCAGACGTGTGTGGCCCACTCATTAATCGCTTGCCGCTGCCGTTTGCCTAATTATTCATAAACCTATCTGACGGGCATATTAAAAAAGTTGAGCCTCCGTCACCTTTGACAATTATACATTTCATTAAGCCCATTTAAAGGTTGGCAGGGGGTCCTTCCCATCTCCTCCTAATTAAATGCTACAAAACGCTTCGAAAACCGAAAGCCCTGAACTCGTACAGAGTGAAAAATTACATGATCTAAACTAATCCCTATGAGTTTTTTCGTATATGGGGTTAAATGACAGATTTAATATTTATTTAACCTAATTTACTCCCAAATATATACTATTTATAATATTTAATTTAGAAAATCTCTATGATTTCTGCTTTCGGTGCATATGAAAATTATCTAAGAATTTCTATGCTGTTTGTGACAGCAGGATGCTCCGGAGATTAAGCTCAAGGAGCAGGCAGAAAGGGAGATTGGAGCAGCAGGTTGCCTACGGCCGACCTTTGTCTTGTGACCCCGCTGAACCGGGGAACAGAGCAATTAAAGCAGATAAACAAAGGTGTAGTGGCGACTGAAGAGCCGCGAGATACATTTTTTTTACCTAGAAGTAGGCTACAGATCATAAAAGCTTTAGGCCAAGTTTTTTTTCAGCTCAAAAGCAGACAACATTTTTGGCAACTTTTAAGCCGAGCTTTTAGTGCATGTGCATAAAATTCGTGAGCTGCATTTTTTTGTGGTATTTGCCTGAACAGATTTTAGGGAAAATATAACAGATAGCTCATAGCGGCGCCAGGGAAGATCTGGAAAGCTCTTGTTCCAATTAGGAAATTTTTCGCTGCTGCTAAGCCTGAACCTAGGTCGCTCCACCTATTTCCGTGCTAAACTCTTTTCAAATCGAGATCCGGTGGAGTGCACAAGTATTGGAGTTGCTTCTCGCAGACCAAATCTTAAATAAGAGTTAAGACCAAGCGGACAGCATACAAATTTGAGTGCGAAGAAATTTAACTTGCCGGAGCTTAAGCAAACTCAAGTGAGTAGGAAAGCTGGCAGTGTCTGTGTGAAGTGCGTAACCCTTTTTGTTGCACAGGTCACAGGAAAGTGTCTACGAAGGTTGCAAGGCGACCATCTGGCGTCGACCAGTACCCAAGTGAAAGAGGTTATACTTGGGAGACCCCTTAAATTTTCACCGGGGACAATCATCCAGCGGGTAAATGTTTCGAAAAGCGTGTTTCGGTTATTGGTTGCTTATTGTGGTGAATTTAAAATCAACAGATTGACCCCAGCAAGCAGGTTTTGAGTTCCGGTCCCGAGGAGCACCCCCTAAGCGGGGCATGACGGGCTAGGAAGCCGAAGGAGGGATGAATACCTAACTCTAGTGCAGTTAAATCGGCCACCAGCACGCCTGCGCGACATTCTTAAGTGGCCGGCTATGCAGTTGCGGAAAATTTTGTTGGTGATGTTTGGCAGTGATCGGCAGTTTAAATTGTTTGACCCTGGCATGACCTCTGTGCCCTTGCTGCTTTAACCTATATTCGGTGAAGTGATCATAACTAATGGGTAGTCCCGATCAGTAGCCATAGGCAACGTCCGTCGTCCGACCGCTGTGTATGCGCGAATTTAATGCGAATTAACTGCGCGAATTAAATGTCCAATCTGAAGGATTTTTAATCTTTGGAAAAGATGTGCCCCAGTTTTGTTTTATCCAAACGGTCTTAACCTACATGGCATGGCGTAACGCTTACGTAAGCCTTCTCTGATTTTTTTTATGCAAACTTTTGCTGAAACTAGAAGCCAAAAATAATGAGAGGAACTATCTTTGAAAAATTATGAAGGAAAATTTATTGGAAAATATTTAAGTAATTTTAAAATTTAGGTTTAAGCAAAATTAATTAGTTTTCTTGCTCAAAGCGAAGAGTAGGGTATCTCTTTATTGCTTTTGTTTCTACTAACACGATGAAAGCCAGCCTACTGCTTACACTGGGCCAGGCCAAACAACCATTAATTTCCAGCACACCTTCGAGGGAGATCGATCTTTCGCCGATGGATGAGATGCGTGAGTGTTAATAAAAGAACATTATTTTTAAAAGTTTAAACAAAAGCTAAATAATAAAACATGAAAATTCTACACTATGCTAAAAGTTTACCTTGAATTAAATGTCGCTACAAATTGAATTAATGAATTACTCTAAATTGGAGATCGCAAGAAAATTAAATTAATGAACTATCTCTACTAAAATTTTAACTTTAATTATGGCAATTTATGAAGTAATGAGAAATGAAGTGAACTAATTTAGCCTTTCAAATAAATTCAACTTAGAGCAGCGTTCAAAACAAAAATTTAAATTAATTAAACAAAGAACTATGTTTAAAGATGTTATTTTTAAAATTTTTGAATACTTTAAGAGTATACATATATAGTCTAATTCTCTGTCTGCCTCTAAAAAAATGAATTTAAACGTAATGTTAGCCTTAATCAGTACATTTATATTAAATCTTAATGTCTAATGAAATCATGAATTCTTAAATCTCTGTGTTTTTACCGACTCGAATGATGACTCCACGGTCGTAAGAATCAAAAGGGATCACCAGAGCCATGCTCTTGCGGCAGGTGATCGTAGGTAGGGTGGGCAATATGCGAGCGCAACAACATCTGTGTCTCCGCAAAAAATTTTAGTTTTCTCTCT
The DNA here is from genome assembly GCA_018153105.1 of Drosophila rufa. Taxonomy (NCBI): domain Eukaryota; kingdom Metazoa; phylum Arthropoda; class Insecta; order Diptera; family Drosophilidae; genus Drosophila; species Drosophila rufa. The sequence goes on from JAECXS010000085.1 coordinate 19,909,303, forward strand.
GTTCTTCTGCCTTTTCTCTAAGCTGCCGCTTTTCCTCTATCTCCTATCCTTCAGTGAATTTTGGTTATCATATCTTCCGGTTTAGTCTAGCTTTTATTTTTGTCGCAGCACGCTCAATTCTTGTCTTGTTAGTAATGATGTGTAGTCCGTGTCCGAGGTCTGGGTCAGCAAGACCACCACCCCCAAAGCCGACGAGCTAGAGCCGGAAACCTACAGCGTGCCCCAGCAGCTCAGATCCTCCCAAAGCAAACGAACTTGAACGTTACACACTACAGTTATAATTCATTATTATTAATAAGAAAAGTGGCGCTCAACGTGTGGAGCCTTAGTAAAAGAATATTTTATTAAGACTCGCGGATAAACAAATTCATTCCTGATTATTTAACTCCCTCGTGTCTAAACAATTCTTGGATAACAGTTTTGCGAGTATTGGTATTCCTAACTGGCCAGAGTTTTAACGTGTGTGGATTTATAAAAGATTCTTTTTAATAAAACTCGAGGGTAAATAAATTCTTTCTATTTCTACAATTCTATCTTTCTTTCAATTTCTTTCAAGCTTATATCAAAAATTTTTTTTTGTTTTTCTGATAAGTCTTGGAAAACAGTTGAGGTTAATATCTGTATTCCCAACTGGCCAGATTTACAAGGAAGCAAAAGATTTTTTCCTTAACTTAGAAGAGATGACAAGGTGGCTAGTAAAGATGAGGAAAACAGAGGAAGCAATACAGAGCGCTCATCCTCTGTCCCAGTTTATAACACTAAGTCACTGAACTACTCTTAACTCTAAACTCAACTACACGGAAAATATAGGCATTTCTTCGGAGTCGTGCCATATCCAGAAAGAGTATAAAAAAAACTTCTTTTATTCTTTTACTTTTTCCTTGAAGTTTTAGCTTCTTTCGATCATATTCTGGAATACATGCGTAGCTGTCTCTGAACTAATCGCTGTCCGAATTCGAAATAAAGAAATAGAGCTTCCCTCTTTTGAATAGGGCTTAAATCTAATCAAAAGTTTTCACTTTCCAATCTTTAAATTTCCGAGAAAATTGATTTTTTTTAATTATGATTCTTCGAGACGTGTGACATCTAATCAAGAGTTCGGTAAACACATTTTTGTATATATATATTATATCTTTACTTCTCTATATTTGGCTTTACTTATCGAAAAACAAAACAAAGCAACATTTTCAAAGAAATTTCGATTGCAGTTGATTGGTTAACTGTTGTCGGAACGTCAATAATTTTATTTTTTTGCATTCAAACCAAATTTTCGTATCTTGTGGGCATGATGGGGTTAGACCGATCGCCTGAAAGAGGAGCTGAATCAAGCCCAAAGGTCGTTTGTCCGTTATGTACAGCAGATATAAATCCTGCTGAGCTTTTTATAACCAGTTGTCAACACGAGTTTCATAAGCGATGTATAGAAGCTCATTGGAAGGATAGCGCACAATGTCCGGTGTGTAAAGTATCTAGTAGACAGGCAATTTCGAAGCCTATAGAGGTATCTGAGAGACAAACCCGAAGTGGGTCGAAAAAACGACAGCCTTTAGATACAGTTGCTCAGCAAGCATTAGATAATACAGCTTCGACCTCAGGACAAAGTGCACAAGTTAATAACAGTGGGGTTAGCAATTCAAGTGTTCTAACAGCTAATGCTATAACGTTACTGGCTATGGAGCGAAGATTACTCGCTACGCTTTCGGAAAGGATGACCGATTTGATTCAAAATTCAGTAACTGACAGCATAACCAGGGCGTTAGCAAGCACCAGTCGTGAAAGTGACAATTCTGAGAGTGAACATTCGTCGCGTCGATCGCTGGGTAATGATGATGATAGGGTCGAAACTAGGAATGGAACCGGAAGCAGTTCAAGACAAGTCCCCTTGGCACCGGGCTCTCCCGCATCCCAAAGAAGCACTACGTCCGAGTTGGTGAACCGACCAGATAAGGTCGTGCATATCCTCAATGGATGGAAGATAAAATATTCAGGAATAGGAGTATCAGTAGATAATTTTATTTATAGAGTAGATACACTAACCCGAGAGACGTTAGGTAGTAATTTCAATCTACTTTGTAAACACGCAAGCGTCCTTTTTGAAGGGAAGGCCAATGAATTTTATTGGCGTTATCATAAAGCGCACGGCGAGATTCTTTGGGACACTTTCTGTTCAGCTTTGCGTCTTCAGTTTCGCCAGAGCAGAGACGATGGCGATATCGAAGAATTAATTAGGAACACTAAACAAAAGCCAAATGAATCTTTTGATTGTTTTTATGATACAATATCTGGCCTAGTCGATCAGCTGGAGCATCCATGGACGTCAAGTAAATTAATTCGAGTTCTTAGAAACAATTTGCGTTCAGAAATTAGACATGAGATCTTGAACATTGATGTTAATACTGTTTCAGATCTAAGACAGATTTGTCGCAGGCGCGAAGCCTTCTTAGCCGATGTTAAGCGGTGCAGTGGCTACGTGCGGAGCACTCCGTTCAGACGAGAAGTGTCTGAATTTAGTCAGGAATGTGAAACTCAGGTAGAATCAGAATCCGAAAGTGAGGCTGATGTCGAAGCGTTTTCCTTATTATGTTGGAATTGTCGAAAGGAAGGGCATAGATATCAGGATTGTGTATCTGAAAGAAGAGTTTTTTGTTACGGTTGTGGAGCTGCAAATACTTACAAACCAAGCTGTAGTAAGTGTTCAAAAAACTCCAAAACCGGCATGTCGAAGTCGCAATTCAGACAGAAGACTTCGAGTGCCTTCCGGAGCCAAGCCACGATGACCGAAGAGTAGTAGATGCAGCAAATGTTACTCAACTTCCATACCCTGACGAACAACAAATACCTGCTAGTCCTTTGCTACATAGCAAAATCCCAATATTAAAGGGAATAACTATACCAGTAGACAACTATCTACATGATTTGCAAAAACATAAGTCTCGCAATTCTACTCGAATAAAATCATTCTGGCAAAATGTCAAGCAATGTAGAATTGGCATCGAGTATATAAATTCACTACCGACAGGACCAAAAGATCCTCGACCCTTTTTGCCAATTCGTGTGCTAGATCGAATAGTTTACGGCCTTTTAGACTCCGGAGCGTCAATTAGTTGTGTGGGAGGTAACTTAGCTCGTGAGGTAATTACCAAAGGAGATTTCAAAGTCATCAAGAGTAGTGCTACAACAGCCGATGGTCGGTCACAGCAGATAACAGGCTTTTTCCAAGCTGAGGTGGAATACGCCGACGTAAAGAATCGGTTAAAAATTTACATAGTGCCCTCACTGAAACAGGATTTATATCTAGGGATAGATTTTTGGAGGCTGTACGATCTTCTTCCCAGAAATTTGAATATAGCTGAATTAGAGTCATCGGAGACTGACTGCAAAGTCAAAGTAGATCAGCACAGACTGTCCGAGATGGATAAAGCTAAACTATCGAATGTGATTAATTGTTTTCCGTCGTTTAGCCAAGAAGGTCTTGGTAAGACCAACCTTATATCACATTCTATTGATGTAGGTATGGCTAAACCAATAAAACAACGCCATTTCCCTGTCTCACCGGCCGTTGAAAAGGCGATGTATGCCGAGATTGACAGGATGATACAACTAGGAGTGATAGAAGAGTCCGACAGCTCATGGTCATCTCCAATTGTTATGGTAACGAAACCTGGAAAGGTCAGAATTTGTTTGGATTGTCGCAAGGTGAACAGTTTCACCGAAAAGGATGCATATCCTCTTCCACAAATTAGTGGCATATTGAGTCGCTTGCCGAAGGCCGAATATATAACAAGCCTTGACCTAAAAGACGCGTACTGGCAAGTACCTTTAGAAATTTCTTCTCGCGACAAGACGGCGTTCACTGTTCCTGGTAGACCCCTCTATCAGTTTAAAGTTATGCCGTTCGGGCTTTGCAATGCCACAAGTACAATGTCTCGATTGATGGACAAAGTGGTGCCAGCTCATCTGAGAAACGAGGTTTTCATTTACCTAGATGATCTGCTGATAGTGTCTTCAAGTTTTGAGAGGCATTTAGAAGTGCTAAGAGAGGTTGCGCTACACATTAGGCGTGCAGGCTTGACTATCAATATTTGCAAAAGTCATTTCTGCATGCTGAGGGTGCGATATTTGGGCCACATAATCGGCGATGGAGGAATCCGAACCGATCCCGAAAAGGTTGCCGCAATCAGGGATTTTCCTTTGCCAAAGACTTTGCGTAATTTGCGAAGTTTTATGGGTCTGTGCGGATGGTATCGCAAGTTTGTTCCCAATTTTGCGTCTCTTGCTGCCCCTTTAACAGATCTGATGACCACGAAAAGAAGATTCAGTTTGACAAAAGCAGCTGTAGAATCTTTTGAGAAGCTAAAGCAATGTCTTAGCGAGGCTCCTGTTTTATGCAGTCCTGATTTTTCGAAGCCGTTCGCAATACATTGCGACGCGAGTAAGACCGGAGTTGGAGCTGTATTAGTCCAAGTTTCGGAAGAAGGAGATGAGCGTCCTATTGCCTTCATTTCGAAGAAATTAAATAAGGCGCAACGAAATTATACCGTTACTGAGCAAGAATGTCTCGCTGCGATCGTGGCTCTTAAAAATTTTAGGGCATATGTGGAAGGACATAGATTCAAAATCATAACCGATCATGCGTCATTAAAATGGTTGATGTCTAACCATGACCTAAATTCGCGTCTAGCTCGATGGGCTTTGGCCTTACAAAGGTATGATTTCGAGATTGAGCATCGCAAAGGTTCGCTTAACGTAGTTCCCGATTCCTTGTCTCGGGTAAACGAAGACGTGATAGCTGCGATAGACTTGCGGGATGGATTTCTCGTAGATCTAAATTCCGATCACTTTAAATCAGCGGAATATACCGAACTCGTGCAGAAAGTGAGTGCAAATCAGACGAATTTTCCGGATCTTAGGACCGATAGCGGTTACATTTATCGAAAGGCTGAGCATTTGACAGGAGAGCAAGTGCACGATGAATATGCCTGGAAGCTCTGGGTGCCGAAGGAACTGGTTCCTGAGATACTTTCTCGCGCTCACGATAGTTCGTTGTCTGCTCATGGTGGGATACACAAGACCATTGAAAGAGTTAGACGTTATTATTTCTGGCCTGGACTCGTGACAGATGTTAAGGCCTATATAAATGCTTGTGAGGTGTGCAAAACCACAAAAGCACCAAATTATGTTTTGCGACCACCCTTAGGAAAAGCACCGGAAAGTCAACGATTTTTCCAAAGACTATTTATAGATTTTCTTGGACCATACCCCAGATCCAGAAGTGGAAATATTGGGATTTTTATCGTTCTCGACCATTTTTCCAAGTATGTTTTTCTTAAACCAGTAAAGAAGATAGATGCAGGTTGCGTTATAAAATATTTGGACGGAGAGTTGTTTATGTCGTACGGCACTCCCGAAACGATAGTGTCTGACAATGGATCTCAATTCCGTTCGCACGCTTTTCAGAAATTAATGCAGCAGTACGGCATTAGGCATACGCTGACTGCTGTGCATTCGCCTCAGGCTAACGCCTCTGAGCGCGTTAACCGGTCTGTTATCTCTGCAATTAGAGCGTATTTGCGGCCTGATCAGAAAGATTGGGACGAATACCTAAATAGGATTAGTTGTGCGTTGAGATCATCCGTACATTCAAGCCTAGGAACATCTCCTTACTACATGGTTTTCGGGCAACACATGATTACTTCTGGCTCCACGTATTCTTTGTTGAGGAAGCTCAACCTATTGGATGACCGATCCCTAAAATTTGACCGTCAAGACTCGTTCGAGATAGTGCGGGAGAAAGCATGCCAACGGATGTTAACGAAGCACTCCGAAAACGAGAAGAAATACAATCTTAGGGCTAGAGTTGTTTCGTATGCAGAAGGGCAAGAAGTATTTCGTAGGAATTTTAAGCAAAGTTGTTTCCAGACAGGATACAATGCTAAATTCGGTCCTTCCTTTGTAAAAGCCAGAGTTCGCAGAAGGTTAGGAAACTCTTACTACGAGCTAGAAGATTTGCAAGGGAAACCATTGGGTACATACCATGCGAAAGATATTCGCCAATGATATGTCTTCAGTCGGCATCAGTCTAGGGTATCAGTAAGATATATACCCTAGCCAGATGTTACCGGGGGGCTTTTGTAGTGGCGACTGAAGAGCCGCGAGATACATTTTTTTACCTAGAAGTAGGCTACAGATCATAAAAGCTTTAGGCCAAGTTTTTTTCAGCTCAAAAGCAGACAACATTTTTGGCAACTTTTAAGCCGAGCTTTTAGTGCATGTGCATAAAATTCGTGAGCTGCATTTTTTTGTGGTATTTGCCTGAACAGATTTTAGGGAAAATATAACAGATAGCTCATAGCGGCGCCAGGGAAGATCTGGAAAGCTCTTGTTCCAATTAGGAAATTTTTCGCTGCTGCTAAGCCTGAACCTAGGTCGCTCCACCTATTTCCGTGCTAAACTCTTTTCAAATCGAGATCCGGTGGAGTGCACAAGTATTGGAGTTGCTTCTCGCAGACCAAATCTTAAATAAGAGTTAAGACCAAGCGGACAGCATACAAATTTGAGTGCGAAGAAATTTAACTTGCCGGAGCTTAAGCAAACTCAAGTGAGTAGGAAAGCTGGCAGTGTCTGTGTGAAGTGCGTAACCCTTTTTGTTGCACAGGTCACAGGAAAGTGTCTACGAAGGTTGCAAGGCGACCATCTGGCGTCGACCAGTACCCAAGTGAAAGAGGTTATACTTGGGAGACCCCTTAAATTTTCACCGGGGACAATCATCCAGCGGGTAAATGTTTCGAAAAGCGTGTTTCGGTTATTGGTTGCTTATTGTGGTGAATTTAAAATCAACAGATTGACCCCAGCAAGCAGGTTTTGAGTTCCGGTCCCGAGGAGCACCCCCTAAGCGGGGCATGACGGGCTAGGAAGCCGAAGGAGGGATGAATACCTAACTCTAGTGCAGTTAAATCGGCCACCAGCACGCCTGCGCGACATTCTTAAGTGGCCGGCTATGCAGTTGCGGAAAATTTTGTTGGTGATGTTTGGCAGTGATCGGCAGTTTAAATTGTTTGACCCTGGCATGACCTCTGTGCCCTTGCTGCTTTAACCTATATTCGGTGAAGTGATCATAACTAATGGGTAGTCCCGATCAGTAGCCATAGGCAACGTCCGTCGTCCGACCGCTGTGTATGCGCGAATTTAATGCGAATTAACTGCGCGAATTAAATGTCCAATCTGAAGGATTTTTAATCTTTGGAAAAGATGTGCCCCAGTTTTGTTTTATCCAAACGGTCTTAACCTACATGGCATGGCGTAACGCTTACGTAAGCCTTCTCTGATTTTTTTTATGCAAACTTTTGCTGAAACTAGAAGCCAAAAATAATGAGAGGAACTATCTTTGAAAAATTATGAAGGAAAATTTATTGGAAAATATTTAAGTAATTTTAAAATTTAGGTTTAAGCAAAATTAATTAGTTTTCTTGCTCAAAGCGAAGAGTAGGGTATCTCTTTATTGCTTTTGTTTCTACTAACACGATGAAAGCCAGCCTACTGCTTACACTGGGCCAGGCCAAACAACCATTAATTTCCAGCACACCTTCGAGGGAGATCGATCTTTCGCCGATGGATGAGATGCGTGAGTGTTAATAAAAGAACATTATTTTTAAAAGTTTAAACAAAAGCTAAATAATAAAACATGAAAATTCTACACTATGCTAAAAGTTTACCTTGAATTAAATGTCGCTACAAATTGAATTAATGAATTACTCTAAATTGGAGATCGCAAGAAAATTAAATTAATGAACTATCTCTACTAAAATTTTAACTTTAATTATGGCAATTTATGAAGTAATGAGAAATGAAGTGAACTAATTTAGCCTTTCAAATAAATTCAACTTAGAGCAGCGTTCAAAACAAAAATTTAAATTAATTAAACAAAGAACTATGTTTAAAGATGTTATTTTTAAAATTTTTGAATACTTTAAGAGTATACATATATAGTCTAATTCTCTGTCTGCCTCTAAAAAAATGAATTTAAACGTAATGTTAGCCTTAATCAGTACATTTATATTAAATCTTAATGTCTAATGAAATCATGAATTCTTAAATCTCTGTGTTTTTACCGACTCGAATGATGACTCCACGGTCGTAAGAATCAAAAGGGATCACCAGAGCCATGCTCTTGCGGCAGGTGATCGTAGGTAGGGTGGGCAATATGCGAGCGCAACAACATCTGTGTCTCCGCAAAAAATTTTAGTTTTCTCTCTGTTCTTCTGCCTTTTCTCTAAGCTGCCGCTTTTCCTCTATCTCCTATCCTTCAGTGAATTTTGGTTATCATATCTTCCGGTTTAGTCTAGCTTTTATTTTTGTCGCAGCACGCTCAATTCTTGTCTTGTTAGTAATGATGTGTAGTCCGTGTCCGAGGTCTGGGTCAGCAAGACCACCACCCCCAAAGCCGACGAGCTAGAGCCGGAAACCTACAGCGTGCCCCAGCAGCTCAGATCCTCCCAAAGCAAACGAACTTGAACGTTACACACTACAAAGGAAACAATTGCAAAACAACAACAGCAGCGGACGGGAAAAAAATAAAGGAAAAAAAGGAATTGCTAAATTTCCAGAAGACAAAAAAACAACTTAGAGCCAACTTGAAAGTCGCCTTACCGCAAAAGGAAAATAATTGGGAAGGCGGGGCTCAGAACTAATTAAAAATTTCGCCGTCATGCCAGGGGAATTACGTTTTGGTCTACGCGTCGCCGGCCAGGTTAGAAAATCAGCCAAGAAATCAAGGCAAGAGAGGCGGCCAGGAACAAGGAAAAAAAATAAAATAAAAAATTATTCCGCGCATGGAGAATAACCGAAACTTGGGCCAAACTTTAATGGCATGTCGTTGACTCGTTGTCGTCACGCACGACAACAAACTTTTCGACACGAGTACGCTGTTAACCCCAAAAGCCCCGCGCCACAACACACCGTCTCAGGTGTGCACTGAAAAAAATATACGCAAATCAAAAGGAGCTTATATTTAAGAATTTACATTCTTTCTTAGATCAATATAAAGATTTTTAATATATTTCCTAAATTATATAAAGTTTGTTTACAAAAATATGTCTACAAAATAATCTTTCTTTCTTAAATTTTTTCTGAATTCCAAGCCACTTTTCTTTTCCCCAAGTGCTTCACCTTTAAGCCTGAACTCACCGTTTTGTTGGCCAAATTGCGCACACGGCAGCTGAGATAGGCGGACTTGCCCATGAGAGCGGTGACATTGCGCGGCGTCGAGGGATCAAAGTAGGGCTCCATCCATTTGGGATGCGTATAGGCGGCGGTGGGCGCGGTGGGCAGCAGCATGGCAGCCTGTCCGGCTGTCGGAGTGGTGGTCAGCAGGTCGTCCAGCGAATTGTAGCCCTCGATGGGTCCCTGCACGCCGCCGTGGGTCATGTCTGCAACGAGAAAACAGAAAGCTATGTGAATTTCGGTGTGTGTGAAAAAGTCAAAAGCTGCAAATAGACACAAATGCACCTAGCCCCTAGCCTCGGTCTATGTGTAAATATGCAAATTCAAGTGAGCAGGGTGAGCAGGGCGAGCAGGGGGGATGACCTTTTATCTTTGTGCGGTTCACCGCGAAAATATTAAAAACCCAAAGTGCAGCTGTTGGCAAGAAATTTGTGTTGCATGCAACCCACAGCATGGCGGCGCAAAATGACATTTACATTCATTCACTCACTCGGGCTCCGCCCCAGAGCATTTACACACTGAGTAACACACTCTTCGGATGCACTTCCATCCATCCTATCCGTGTCCACCCAAACTTTGCTCATTAAAAGTGTCCTGGCCCTGTGCTCCCCTGATCTGTGGTCGAAAGGTGAGTCCAAGTGGCCCCGGGCAATGGTATTAGGCCTGTGAGCCCTTACTCTCATTTTGAATGATGACCGAGGGCTAGACAGCGGCACAAGAGTACGGTGTGACATGAATATAAAAATGCGACATCAATAATATAGCAAAATTCATCGGATTTATCGAGATTTTTTTTTCATTTTTATGGAAAGACTACATCTTTGTTGAGGGGGTCTATGGTATAATCCACAAGTGATCAATCTTGAGAGCAATATTTGCAATACCTCGTACATATGCATTCAATATTTAAGTTTAAAATGATATCGAAACTTCATCGATATTTCCGATAGAACCTTAGAGTTATAATTACAAATTAAAAATATGTAAAGCCAGGAGTTCAGATAGATCCAGTTACATTTTATACACAAAAAGTCGGTATATATTGTGATTAGATGAAATGTAATTAAGTTTATTTATACATAGTTATTTTTTAATATAACTGAGTGCTACCATATAGGTTGAAATTTGTGGAATCTTTGAATTTAAAGAGTTAAATTTCCATTTGTGCAATTAATGTGGCATCAGAGGAATTTTGTGAATTATATTTATTATTTATGTATTCTTGAACCGAGAGCACTGTGCAACTGAGTCTGGGTCGGGGAAAAGGAAAGCAGGGCATAGTGGTGCAGGGGATAGGGGAAAAGGGGGCAACCTTCAAGCGAGTGAAGTGTTTGCGGTTGGCAAGTACAAGTGCACACATGCACACATCGCAGGCGGAATTGTGTCACTGCTCACTCACACACACACAGGCAAATACGCATATTGCAACCGCAAGTTTCCTTTCGCCGTTTATTTTTTTTTGCGGCCAACCCTTTTCACTGTCGAGCTCATGGTTATGCGAAATATTTGCACTCAAATCATATTTCAAGGATTAAAACTTGCATTCATTCGAAAACTGTTTTTCCACATGCACGCGTTCAAATGTGCACACACACCCACTCACACACAGAGACCCACAACTTCGGCTTCATTAAACAAAAGGCAGCTGGCAGCTTCACCCCTCCCAGTGACGCCCCCATTTCCTACTTGTGGAGGCGTGGCAGAGACGTGAGAATTAGAAATTATATATATACAAGCGATAGAAAGGGAATGCATTAAATGGCGAACGTTTAATATTTAATAAAATCGATTTAGTCGATATATTATAGATTGTATTAATTCCATGTATTTATTATGCAGGAGATAGTGGTGATAAGCGCGTTGGAAAATATATAGATAAATAAAATTCATTAAAAAAAATTAAGATTTAATAATTTGATCGATACATTAATATAAATATCGACATGTCAATCGATTAATTCGATATTTTAGGTATTTATGAAGAAATAAGGAATTTGAATATTCTGAATAGATCACGATTCAGAATATTAGTATTACTTATACCCAAATATCGATAATGTTGTGCCATCTCTAGTCGTAAGCTCAATACGCTTAATGCTCGGAAATTTTAGTAAATGTGGCATTTAATTTAAACAGCTCCACTGCAATTGGCATCTGCTGCCCTCAACAAAACAGTGGGTGCCGCATTACAGTCACCACTTATCCAGCTGGCAATTGCTCCCCTGTCTGACTGCATCCTGCGTCCTGAATTCTCCATCCTGCGTCTCTCATTTGTTGCTGCTGAGCTTAGTGGTTTGTCAACTGCACTCATGTTAATGTTGCATTTATTCCCCCGTCTCCAGCCATAAGACATGCAATGTGTGATGTCCGCTGCAAACAGCATTGAGGGAAACTATTATGAGTAAATCCCTTATGTAAGGATAATAGAGTGTTACTGAAATAATAGATAAGTTCCTCAATTTCTGACAGAAGGATTTCATCAACATAAGCTCATATTATAGTTATGCCGTTATTGCTTTAATTATTTCAGATAAGCCATCAAAATAAATTAATGCAAATATTTTTAATTCCACTTGCGTAATGGCTACAATTAATCAAATTGATTTATAAAGAGTTATATATTTTCCTAATGTCAAAACTGTACACAAATTGCATTATTTTTTCCAAATTTATTTCACATTAAATTGCTTGAATAAAAAAATATTTGTATATACTTCTAAATCTCAAAAAAGTTATTTAACTAAATTATTAATAAGAAAAATAAGTATTTCCTCCAATTAACCATTTCCCATTACCAACTTGGCCTCCGATTAAAGGGCTTTAAGAAGTGGCAAATTCGAATCCGATTGCCACCGTTGAATGTGCCTCATTTGAGGAATTTTCCATGGGAAAGCTCCATGTGTGCAAGTGCGAGACGAGAGGCTTTCCCGCCCCGCATTTTCCCGCCTCCCTCTCTGTCGGCCTGTGCGTGAAGGGGGACTTGGCTCAATCATTACGTGGGCTAGGCCGTTCCACCAGTAACCTCCCAGAACCCCCCAGGACCCCACAGGACCCCCTCCATCCACATCCACACAATGACTTTGCATATTTGCCCTTAATTTTCGACAACGTTGACGAGCCGCCGCGTGGAGCAATTAAGAAAACTTTTGCAATTTTCACGCTTTTGTTTCGGCATTTTTTGTTCCCTTTTTCACTTTTTCTGGTAGAGATAGGGATAAACTCGTACACAATGTGAGCAAGGGAACCCGCGGGTCCTGAAAGTCGGCTGAAATGATGCGTAATGTGCAACACTTTGAACCGTTGCCTCAATGAATTTAGCTGCTGGTAAAGTCACCCTCCATTGTCGCCCTCAACCCCCCATAATTGCCTGCTGTATGTTTCGGGGGGTGTAATTTAGTAAAAGGGGGATCCCAACGCACTTAATTGTGTTTAATGGCATTGAATTTCATAGTAAATATCGTTACGTTTCGTTGCCTTCGCGGTAATTAAAAATCAACATTGGCTGGGAATCGAGTTACTCGAAACCCTCATTCACTTCCTATATACTTCCTCTTATTGCCAGTTCTCGGAGGCCTTTTTATACCCGGTAATTGGTAGAGTAGGAGGGTATGCCTAGCTAGATCAGACTTGGTTAATACCTTCCCTTGTATTTATTAATCAGAATCAGTCCCTTTATTATAACAGTTTCTATGTAAGTTTTGAAAGAATTTATTTCCCTTTGGTTTCGTTACTTATTTTCTTATTTTTTAAGAGATACCGGGTATTGCCTAGTTGAGGCAATATACCAATTTCTCTCATTCAGCTGCCTAACTGCTTTATCGCACCACTCATTTGAGATGACGAGGGCAATTGGACGGGGCTTGGACGTGGCCTGCCAGCGGAGGCTTCTTGAGTAATGATGCCTTTTGACATTGTCTAAGCGATTTAATGCGTGGCATCGTGAGTTGGCTGGAAATCAAATGGGCATTGAGACGGCGGCCCTCGAATATGCACGCGGCCAGCACTCAGCCGCGAAACCACTCAACCCCACAATTCCTTGCTCATTTATTTATGTGGAACACGGTGCATTGGGAGGCTTTTGTGGCGTCGCTCTGCTCTTTTGGCCATCATCGCTTGCGGCCGGGACGTCTTAATTAAGCTTAAATGATGCTGCAAAATTTATTTCATCTCTCACGGACGAGGTGGCAGGATGAGCGTCTTCTATACGCCGCCTGCCATGCATATAAATTATCCGCGCAAATTACACGGCACGAAAATTGAAACTGGGTGTGCGAGTGTAAGGAGGCGGGCGTGTGCCAGAGATGGGCGTGGCAATCGCAGGCTGCAAGCCCCTTGAAAAAGCTGTCATATTTGTACGGCGCCGTCGATGCTTCTTCGCTTCACACATAATAATTTTTAATGCTGTTCATTAATTAGCGTCAATCGAGAGCAGCTTAATTGCTCGCATGATTACCCCCGAAGAAGTAAAGGAAAAAGTGGAGCCAACACAGTGGAAACATAATGAAAGGCCGCCCATCCCACTTGCTGCCCGAGTTGATCGTGTTCTTCATATATGTTGACCCCATTATTTGGGAATAAGGGGCTTGCGAGTGCATTAATTAAACTGGAAGATATTCAAATTATATTTATTTAAAATTAGCCCAGATGGCTTTAAGAATATACACAAAAAACAAAACTAAAAATATAACTCTATTGTTAATTAAAATCACAAATATTGGGCACATTTATAAATGTCAAATGAAAATGTCAATAATGCTTCATTTCAATTTTAATTTAATACATTTTTGATTGAATAGCAAATATTATCTAACAACCTTCATAAACCACATCTTCCAGCTTATTTCGTTCAATCAGGTTCCCGAAATCGGCATATTGCACATATATCAAGTTTTGGTCTAAACAAATTTATTATTAACATAAATAAACAAAGATTTATGTTCAATTTAAAACGAACTAGCCTAGCTGAATTTCAAACATTTGATTTTATGTTCTTCCTGTTGCTTGACGTATTATTTATTATATTATTTAAGGTAAGCTCGTGTCCACAAAATTATTTCTTTTCTTTACGAGTTCACCACTCACTCGGCCGTAGAAGTATGCTATGAAAAATAAATCTCGTCAGTCTCCAAAGGAAATAGTTTGTGCACGAGGAATTTGATGGTTCCACTTAATTTGTTTCGGGATACACCGACACAGAGACACTAACGTGTAATCAAGACACATTTTCCCGGCTGTCTGGGGCAATTTAAGGGCTTAGCATCCTGTGTTTGCTGCCTTTGTCTCTTGTTATCTTCAACCTTGATTGACAACATTTTTGTGCAGCGCTCGGGCCGTGGCTGTAGCCATTGTTGCTGTTGTTCTTCTTGTTGTTCCGGCTTGTTTGTCTTTGCATAGCCACTTCGTATGACAAAACATGCGATACGACACGACAACAAGAACAGGCAACAACTCACAGGCCCTCCCAAGAGTGTGTGTGTGTAGTGAGTGTGTGTGCACACTCACCGGCTTAGACAGAAGCATAATTCTTGTTATGAAATATTCGTAAAATTCATACAAAGTACAAGCAAATGGCATGTGAGTAAGTTAAAAGAGAAGAGTGTGTTGGGTACACGGGAAAAAGGATGAAAAAACGAAGGAACTTCTGCCTTAGAATGTTAATAAAAATAACTGAGTTTTTTTATTAAAAAAAGTTTAACTGCAAATTTAAAAAAAAAAAGTTGAATTAACTATTACAAATTGTTTAAGCTTTATAGATTATAGAGAATTATTTCCAAGTGTAGGGCTTGCTTCCTCTTCTTTTTAGAGAGTGTGTGTGAGTATTTGAGGCATTGAAAGCCGAAAGCATAAAGTGAAGTTTATACAAGAAGTTGGCTGGGATGTGGCTCCGCTCCTGGTTCTCCAGGCTCCGCTGTGTTTCGTTTCGAGTTTAGGTTCGCCGGCTCTCTGGTTCTGGCATGGCTTATCACCTCTGGCATGGGTTGAAGCTTATAATGAAGCATTGTTTGCCGCTCAAAGTTTGGCCAGAATGAAAAACAACAACTTCAGCAACAGCAGCCGGGTTCCACACAAAAAGACCAGCCCCAGGATAACTGAACGGGGGAGACGGGAATGAAGAGGCTTCAGCAGATATTAAAATAATATTTGCAGTGACTAAAGTTGTGCGCAGAAATGCATGCAGCTACTTACACGGAAGGCCAAACACAATATCATCAAAGTTGGGAGAACACCGACAAAAATATCAATGATGTTTGGAAATACTACTTGTTATATAACAATTTTATAAAACTTTATTAAAGTGTGTTTTTTAAAATATTTTTTAAGGGTAATATAATTTTGAATTTGTGAGATATTTGAAAATAGTTATTATTAGTATATATATCAAATTCAATATCTTAACATAATTGAGGACTTTTTTAATAAAGGGTAAACGGTTACAGATTCATGTAATGGTTTATTGGCTGGCTTTTTTTTAATATCTATATTTACATTATTTTTATCATATTTATGATGGGTCGCAAGCGTACGTTTGTACGCGTTTAATGCACAAAAAGATAAAAAATAAACTTTTCCCAACTTTTACTTGTTTTTCGATAACATTTTGTTAGCTCAATACTCAATGCAAATGACGTTGTTCATCGAGTTTTAGTTTTCATAATAATTGGAAAAAACATGCGCTCGCGAACGTTCTCACAATAGCACTCAACTTTGGCTTAATCTAGTAAAACTGTAATAATCTGCGAATCGGAACGGAACATTCTAAAGCGATACATTTAATTTCAAAGAGGAATAATGCAGCTTTCTATCGAGTATACTCACAAGAAAATGTCTCCATTTGTTTTTATTTAATTTTAATTTTTACCTCAAGTTTTCCTAAGAATATCTTTATATTTCCTTGAAAAACCACTTATTCTCTTTACAGAGCAGATTTGGTAGAAAAATGCAAATATATCGATTACTTTGAATGTGAAATATATAAATAAGCTACTTTAATTGATTTATTTATTTCGCTTTAGAAGCTCTTTTACTTAATTGTTGGTTTGGATTCATTAAAGGGCACTTTTAATGGCAAGTAAAAAGTGATTTTCTTTCTGTGCAACATTTGCATGCGAATTGGAAAACAAGGGCTTGTTTTTGGGCCTGCTTAGACTTTGGTTTTGGCCAACAATTCGGTTGGTGAATCCATGATTAGAGCTGGCCCATTGCCGTCTGTTATTGTTTGGCATTTTCCACTAGTCTCGATTTTATTAATGATCATCATAGATTTTCCAATCAGAATGTGTAATGCCTTTCCGCCCTAATGGGGGTCAGTCTTGGTCCTTGGATCCTTGGATCCCTGTTGCCCTGGTCCCTTTTTATGTGTGTGTGAAAGAAAAAATCTATTCAATGACTTGGAAAAGGGTCAGCCTTTGGCCTTGAGTTGGACCCAAAAGGACCGTGCCGAGTGACTCGGTCACAATGTCACTTGGCCATGGATTTGCCTGGATTGAAGGCTGCCGCCGCTACTGCAGGGACTGTTGTAGAATTTTAATTGCGTGTGTTAATTTTTCGGGTTCGTTCATTCAATTTAAATTTATGGTTTTTCCTTAACTGCCAACGCACATAAATTGAAGTGGGTCAGACGGCAATTTAAGGCACAATTTATTATCATTGCCAGCGTGGCCGGGCAGGGCTGGAGCTGAAAATTGGGTCTTGGATCCGGATTGAATGGGATTCTTTGGCTGGGATTGGCCAGGTGCTGTGCGGTCTCTGCATTATACCTATATGCAACTTAATCAATCAACAGCTGGGTATCCTGATGAATGTCGGTTAAGCGCTTCGGTCTCGGCCTCGGATTCGGATTCGGTTTCACATTCGGAATCGCACTGGGATTGGGATTGGGGTTTTTTGTTTTTCCTCCTCCGCCAGACCGGAAACCGCAATGTAGACATTTTAATTGAAGCCATGCAAGTGACATGTCACAACACTCGGCCAAAACATACACGCACACACACTCTGGCGTGGAATAAGAGGGGATTGCATATTTACAATTGGCGGCAAACCGCAAAAGGCAAACTCGATTGCAATTGCTGCTCTGGATACTCTGGCTGCTGCTGCAATAAAATATTAAATTCAAATGAAAACACAATAGATTTGCTCAGCTTGCCGGATTGTTGTTTCTTTTATCATTGCATCCATTGAAATATTTAGCAGGCCCACACAGTGTAGCAGGAAAGGCGCTGGGCCTGCAATCACTCCCATTCGTTTTTGGGCACTTTTCCGCCCATTTGCGCAGCTGCTGCTGCTGCTGGCAACCGCAGGGCAAAGTGCAAACAAACATATAATAAATCATTTTTAAATAATTCACAATCTGGCCAAATGGCAGGCCGACAAACACACACGCTGCTCCGAATCAATGGGCAACTAAAGTCGAACCCCAAATCTGTTGTTGGCGGGAGTGCGAAAAATGTGAAATAAAAAAATGCAACATTAAAAAACCAAGGCCAAAATGTCGCTTTTTCCGGTCTTTGGGCTCGAGTAATGGCTCTGCGAAAGCTTCACTTTTGGCCATCACGAATTCGATGGCAGATCCGCAAAACGTGCTGGCGAACGTTGGAAGGATTTCGCCTTTAAGAACTCCCTCAGTCGGTATTTTTTCCAGCCAGCCAGCTATTCCATATGCATGTGGATTATTGGGGGGAGTGGGAGTGGCTGGCGACTGGGCCAGCTTGTTTGCCGAACGCGTTTTGACTGCAAGTTGCAGTCACAGCTCCGACTGGCAGCTCTTCGAGTTTGATTGAGTGCCCCTCTGGTTGATGGCCGCATTTGGAATCGAGTTAAAACGTACCAAATGACTTAAAAGTGCCAACTATGGCATGCTTAGCCATGTCTCTGCGTCCTTTGCTCTCCTGTCTGTATGTCAGTCCGTCAGCCCGTCTTCATTGGGCACACATACGATATGGCTAGTAATGCCCGCTTGCGGTCGGGAAAATAGCTATCTAAAGAAGCTAATACATTTTAAATTACTAATTAACTTGAATAATTTGCCAACATTATTTCCCCTATGAACTATATATTTATTCCTTGGAAAAATAATACAAATATATTAATCGCAATATTTCTTTGTCAGATATTCTATAATAAAATGGCTTAGCTACGAAATAGAAAAATGCTTTTATAGATTTAAACATTCTATTTTTTTAAATAAATGAAATTATAATCCACATAGTTTTAAGCTCTCTCTGAAAAAATATCCGACTTTGACTTGAAACCCACCGAGCTGGCGACACTGATGACGAGCAATCCGAACGGAGGACTAAGGAGGATGTGTCGGGATCTGTGCAGTGACAGTTATTCACTTACATAGTGGCACTTAGTTATAGAGCGATGGAAGGACGAGCCAGGAACGTGCACAATCATTGCGTCAGTCACGTTTTGAATTGAAGAAATTCATCAGACAATTTCGACTGCGACACGAGAGCCATTCGTCGTACGGCTTCTGCAACTTCCAGTCGCGCCCCAGACTCCCACTCCCACTCATCCATCGTCCTTTCGGGTTACTTCCAAGTTAAGTTCGTTGCCAGCAATTTGTATTCCGTTGAGTGGGTTTTACCTCAAAAGAAATACAAAAACCGGGCACCGCACATACACGAATTGATTGAATTAAATTGGGATTTTTATGCGTGCATGATTGCATTGATGAGCAGCTTTCCCTCGTTTTTTCTGCCATCAGCTTTTTTTACCCCCAAACTTTCACTCTTTCGCTTCGCTAGCCCGGTGTGTGTTTTATTGTTTGAATTTCTCAATTTATAGTTGATGCCATTTTGTTTTTGTGAGCTCATTTGATGTGCTTTTTGTTTATTGCGTGAAATGCATTGAAATTACAGCATTTAAGCACTTTATGGCTTTCTCTTCGCCGCGAACGATTTGCACATGCTCGTTTGGAAGCCGACAAATTGAATAGTTTAAAAAGATTACTCTCGCTTTTTATGCTGGCCCATGATTATGCGGGGAGGACATAACAATAACAATGTATCGAAATGATTTTTCCAGATGGCTGCTAATGGCTGAGAATGCGTTTTGGTTTTTAATTTAAGCTGGCCAAGAAAAGTGAGCAACTAAAATTTAACCCATCCGCTGAAAAGTCTTCCATTCAGTCCCTCTGTTAATTTTCCGCTTGCTTAATTCTAGCTGGCCAGGTGCGCGGCAGGCTAATCTGAAATCCGGTCCCTTCAACCTGTTCCGCTGTTCCCTTTGCCGCCTGATAAGCATGGACCTGTCCGATAATATTTTAACAGTAATTCAATCGACGTCAGGTGCAGCAGACTCCCAGGGGCCGCCGGCCGAGATTAAAGTGACTGGTAAACAAAGAAAATAAAAGTCCACAATGCAGTGGTAATTACAAGTCAGGCCACGACTTGCAGTGGGAGTTGATTCGTGCACTAAGAAAAAATCTAGGGCTAGTTGAGTGATTTTAATGGTATCGAAAAGGGTTACGAAAAATATGTTACATAGTGGGAATTTTCTAAAACAAATTCGATCACTTAAAATTGGGTTTATTATAAGGAGAAAGTTATTGTTCGCCTAAAATTATTTAAACATTCACAAATAAAGCTTTAAAGTAACTTTATGAGCACTAAATACTCTGTTAAGAGCAACAGGAAGTGTTTTCCTATACTTTGAGAATTACCCCAACCTCTTTTCCATTATTATTTTCAAAAATAAATATACTTAAAATGTTTTCAAAATGTTTTTCCTGTGTATTCGAGTCCTCTGCCATCGATGACGGGAGCAGCTGCCTGTGCCAGGCACGCGCTGCAGCCGGACTCCAGGAAGCGGGGCTGGCAGAGCGGGAACAAGGCACATGGAACCAGGAACCAGGAACCTGGGAACCAGGAACAAGCAGCATGTGTGTGCATTCCCAGTGAGTGGCCGAAATCACAACAGAGCAACTCGGCGAACATGAGCCGTAGCCGTGGCAGTGGCCAGGATTTTAACGGTGGATTGTGGGGATCGGGATCGGGGATCTGTAAGGGAATCCAGCGCTCCCTGGGGACTTGCCATTTAACTGGCTGGCTGCCGGGACGAACTGAGCCTCGCGGGACTCGGCGCACTGAATGAAATACATTTTTTTGCCGCTTGGCTTTGCTTTATTTTCGACGCTGCTCCTCGTCCCTGTATTTTTCTTTACCTGACTTCGTGCAGTGCTGCCAGTTTTGCCTGGTTTTTCCCCAGATTTCCTTTCCCTCCCTCCCCCGGCCAGGCGGTGTTATAAATTTCGAAAGTACACACACGTGCTCACGTACGAGGTTTCCTGTGTTTGCCTCTGCGGGAGATAGCAGGTCCTGGCTGCTCCAGCTCCTGGCCCTTTTCCTGGAATCAGGCACTGCTACTGCCACTGAGGGTCCCTCCTGGGGGCAACTCAAAGTGGAAATGTTCGCCTTATTAGTACATTCAGCAGTAAAAATGTGTTAATCTATAAACGTGTGAGCATCGCAGCTCACTGCTCAGCACTAGCTACCCCTAAAAAAATGGTATGCAACCGAGTACACAGGGAGTAAAAGGATAACCCGCATTAAAGTGGTGTCTATCATGGTCAAATTAAGCATCTCTTTGAGGAATATGCACTAAGCACTTGACCTCTTTATTTATAAATAAAGTAAATAAATACAAGAAGTTTATTTTTGAGAATAATGACTATAAATGGAACTATACAACTATTTAAGGAGGGAACCCATTTATCTAGAACAATTTCTTCATCAATTTCATATCTTCTTAGAGAAATTGACAAATTCTTAAGCCTCTCCAAATTTAAAAGATTTTAAATTAAATTTGGGACCTTATCTTCTTTATGTTTCACTTTATGGCATCGTTAAGTTTCTTTTTTGGGCCGTGTTGCACTATATATTATTTTACATTGCCCGCGAGACTAGGCAGGCCAGATTTGGGAGCCGGCCGCAGTTATTTAATGAATTTATCGCGTGTTGGGACTACGTTCCACATACGCCTCGTGTGCCGGGCGGCCGTTAAGCAAGCGGCAAGTACAAGGACACGGGGCAACTACTCTACGTCCTGGTACTGGCACTGGCAGTAGCTCGTGGTAGATGCTCGCCTGCTTCATTAAAACTATGTGCTTTTAATGTTTGCTGCCTGGGTAGACACGGAGATGTCTGCTGTGTGCGGAAGGGACGGGACAGACAGGTGCCATGACCATGCCCGGAAAATGTGGACGATGATGATGTTGCCACCGCCTGTAGCTGCCACTTTGAGCCTGCCATGTAAAACATTAAAATTTGACAGCTTTTAATGGGACGAGAGATAGAGTGGGTGTTGGAGTGGGCAGGAGTTGGGAGCTGGGAGCTGGGAACAGCTGGCGTTCGCGGAATATTTCAGCGCTCCTGCCGATGACGGGCTTTAATCGCTGCCTGCATAACTGATTACCGGACGACCAGCTGGCCTTGCAGCATGTTATCGCTCCATTTCCCTGGGCTGGCAAATAAATCATCCTGCAACAAGGAATGCCACTTGGCATGCAGCCAAGAGCCGGGAAAGCACCGTCGTCGCCGTCGTCGTCGTCGGGAAACTCCGATGGCCTCTCTGGCACTTTGGCAGGCGAATTATTGTTTTCCAATTAATAAATGTCAATTACGCTCGAGGCGGCAAAAACAAGGTCAGTGCCCAGTCGGAAACACTTGCAACAGAAGCTGAAGCTGAAGCGGAAGCTGGGGTTTACACGATTAGCTGACTCACGATAATGCTGCCGGAAAATAGCAGGCAAAAGCTAGAAAATGGATAGAGGCACTTTCTAATTAATATAAATAAGACATAGCCAAGTTATTTATTATTTTACTACTTAGCTTTCTTGTTTTAAATATATTTAAATTCTAGAAATATTTTGCATAATATTTTATAAGGGAACTTGAGCAAGTTATGAATTAATATTATGAATTTATAATTTTTAACAAGAGAGGAGATGTGTATAAAACCCGGATAATAACAGCTAAGAAATGTTAAAGTGATTTATTCAAAAACTGATATATTAAGGGCTCATAATTAATATTCATAGGGAAATTTATTAACCAGATGGCATCAACGGATTATGGATGGCTGGCCATTTTTATTCCGAGCCCGGCCGACACTTATTCATATATTTTCCCGCCGGCACTTATTCATATTTTTCCCGATCGCTCCCCTCTATGTACGGGAAGTGCGCGTATGTATATTTATCACATAAACCCAGTGTAGCACACAGTGGCTGCAATATGTTTTGCCCACTTGACCAAAACTGGTGGTGCTGCTGGTGCTGGGGCTGCTGTCATCTTAAATAAACGACATGGCTGCTAGGGGCTTAGCCCGAAGGGCTGCTATGCTGCCACTTGCTGCCGCACACACACCCCCCGTAAACCGTCCCTGACATCCTGCCATGTCCTGTTTGGCCAACTTTCCCCTGTATCTGCATCTGCATCTGTGTCAAGCGGCGCCTCTCGCAATGAAGCATAATGGCCGCCGTAATGGCCAGGCCGAAACGTGCGTGTGAGCGTGCGAGATGCTGCTGCAGCATATGTAAATGCAATTTGTAACATTTTTGCTCAGTTTTATGAATTGACAATGATTTCATTTTCGGTTTGTTTGACAGCCCACCGTGCTGCCAGCCCCATGCTGCCAAGTAGATGTGTGTATTTTTATTTACTTTATGGCAGCTGTGGCCCAGGTTTACCCCTATTTCTTCCCCCCAGCATGTCTTGGCCATAATTGCATTCTCAGAGTTTTTGCCTTGCCTGGCTTTGATTACTGTTCGGATTCGGATTCGGGTGCGGATTCGCATTCGCATTCGTGTTGCCATTGCCATTGCACTTGTTGTAATTGCAATTTACGTTTGTGTCCGTGTTTGTGTTTGGCAGAGGAAAATTCCAAAGAGGGCTGCACTTTTCTTCTTTAGATGCGGATACGGATTCGGATTTGGTTTACGTGCGAACGGCAAGGCGGAGCGGAGATCTCCTTGAACATCCGAATTTCCGACTTAAATTATCACCAACTATGAGCTGGCAGCTGGAAATTTGCGAGAATTTGTGGTGTTGTGCAAACTTTTGTGCAGAATGGGGAGCTGGGAGCGGGGAGAGCTGGAAAATCCAGCACGTAGCCACAGCAGCTGCATCGGCGGGGCACATACATAAGGATTTGGTCTGGCTTCGTTTCGGGCTTGTTGCTACCAGCTTTTTCGGAAGCGCCTTTTCATGTTGCCCGTGTGCCGCTCCCCTCCCTTTCACTCCTTTTGGCAAATGTTATGCAATCACACTAATGCGCACTTTGTGGCCAACACGGCACACACTCACACACTCGCCGGAACACGGCAGCGGACAACGACCTGATTCATAGACACCTTAAAACACGAGACACGGCCACGCCAGCGTTTTATTAACGGTCTCTGCACCGGCAACAGCTCGAACCGCTTGAAACGCGTGGCTAACCTCGATGACCGCTAACAAGACTGGTCCACGCTGCGTATGCGCAACACGGCGCGGCAAGTTTATTACCCGCTCGCGAAATAATTAATGGGACGAAAGCATCGCGACTCCCAGCAGGCACTGGAGATAAAAGTTCGCCACATTTATTAATACACGGGGCAATGAACTCTCTGGCTATGTAAAATTAAATTCTTATCGCAAAAAGTTTAGCAAATGCAGCATACAGAATGGGAGAAAAATAGCTTGACCTTTAAAAATTTAAGTTTCTCTTAAAATCTTTACATGCTTGAGTTGTTAAATAAACCCTGAAGACAATAAGCAAAAATGTTTAAGAATTATATATAAGCTTTTTGGATACTAGTAAACTTGAATAGGTTCTTAAATTTTGAACACTTTTATAATTATTATCAAACACGAACCCTCGAGCTCTAGGAAATAAACAAATAAAATTATTTGAAGCAGAAACATCTCATTTATATGTATTATGGAGTTATGACACTGCATTATTCATTTGTTAATTGAAGTAAATATTCTAAGACTATTGGGTTTCTCGTAAATGAAAGCCGAAATACTGAAAAAAATGCATGCAAGCAAAAAAGCTTAAATATATCGAGAAAAAAAGGACGCAAACCATGTAGTGTCAGAACACCATTACAATTTTTAATTAAATTTGTGAATTTATGAAACTCGAAGTAAAACCCCTTATGCATGCATTAAAGATTTATTTAGTCCCAAGCAAAAGTGCATAATTGAGCAACCGCAATTTTTTGCGTTATTTCGGTGCAAGCCCCTTGGCGTTGTTCACATATTTTCTTTCAATTATGCGCAATTTGCCTGTTGAGTAAATAAATCTTGGCCATTGGCGGCCCAGTGAAGCGGATAGTTACCCAAAACTTGTCCAACGCCAGCACTCACGAGAGTGCTGGATTTTTCATTTTTCATTTTTAGCTTTCTGCATGCATATGCCACAACATATACGTACGAACGTACAGTGTGTGTGTGTGTGTGCACTGCACACAGATGACGTCCGTGTTGCCTGTTAAATCATCATGAAATTTTTAAAACCTGCACACACTTCATTGGCCATGCGTGCGAGGGACCGGGAACGGGGAGCGGTGTGAAGGTCCTTTAAAATGCATGAAACTCTGCCCGGCCAAGGCAAACAAATGCTGCAACCTTAATGGTCCTGCCTCCTGCTTCTACGCCTCATCCTCGCTCCAACACCCCCAACTCCAGGCCACTCCTTGGACTAAAGGCGTAAGTTATATGCACATTAATTTGCCCCGGCAGCAGCCAGGAGCATTTGTCTTCCCATACGTTAGGTTGGGGGCAGGACACCCTCGGCCTCGGAGCTGTTACCAAAGTGTAACTAGTGCACGGCAAGAAATTTTAATTTCCTTAAATCCAATCGAATTTCAATGTTTTTGGGATTCAGAGAATTCTCTGGATGTTTACAGGTGTCACAGAAATATCAGGTGAATTGAAGCATAAGCTAGATTATAAATAAATAACCAAAGAAACAGTTTTGTGGCATTAATAATTTAAGTAAGGAGCCTTACTGGTTTTAAAGAAACACTCTAAGTATAATAGGCAACTTTAAGCCCAATTAAAATCCTTCAGTATATATTTTACTATTTTTCCACTGTGTTTAAATGGAGAATGTAAGGAGACATTTCCTAGGTTGTCGTCTGTCGGCTGTTGGCTGTTGGCTGTCGGCTGTCCCCTGTCGCCATTACGCGCACGCACAATGGCGCTAATAAATTAAAAACGAAAGCTAATTTCTGTAATTGCGCACACAACGAGTCAACAGCCAGTAACCAACCAGTAACCCAGAGTGGAGCTGGCAACCACCATCCACCATCTTCCAGAAGCAGCTCCCCGGGTCGCCGGAAATGTGTCCTCCTTCGCTCCTCCTAATGACGGCAGAATGTCATTGTCAATTGGGGTTAGGAGATGCTTCTACTTAAGGCACCGAGATTTACGCACTATTGCCGTTGTGCTCCATTTGACATGGAGCATTTCTCAGCGCCATCTCAGCTCCCGGCTCCCATCTCCCAGCTCCATTTCAGCTGTGATTTTTCCAGTAATTAAATTGTATTATAGGGCAATGCCTTGTCTAGAGTCCCAAGAACCGAGATTCGAGTCCACCCCCAGTGAGTTGCTCCTGAGTAGTTGGACGGCGGATGGCTGTAAGTAACTTACACGTAATTAGCTGCATATTTTATGAAAATTCTGTAGCAAATGTAGCGAGTCCTTAAGAGGTCCCTGAATCCTGTTAGCAAATAGCGAAGCGACAACAAAGCAACTTAAGCAGCTCGGAGTGAGTTGGAGTCGACTTTTGTGTGCCGAACTATGTTAAATAAATATTGGAGTTGCAGCTTGCTATTTTCAAACTTTCATTAAGTATATTTATGCTGACTGGCTAACATTTAAGAGCTCCTGAAAATTAATAACAAGGCACAGCCTATTTGTGATGGGATATTGCTTTTAAAAATAAATAGTAAATCTCTTAAATCGTAAGCTGACTTTTCATCTAAATTCGGTAAAATGCCTTAGTCTAGGAAGAAGAAATAAAAAGTAACAAAGTCATGGCAGCTTAAAGCTTAATATTTATACCTATAAATGCATTTTTATCTTCATGGTTAGACAAGTGTTTCAAAAGGCTAATATTAAAGAAGCATTTGTGCATTTTTTGAAAATAAGAACAAAATGTTGACTAAATTTTAAGCTGCCGCACAATGGGGTATTGAACCCGAAAAGTGGCGATTAATTCAAAAATCGATTTTGGCGTTCGATACATTTTATTATATTATTTTGATTATACATAAAATTCTGCATTTAACCGTATATACATTTGTCAACAGTTGTCAAAGTTGCAAAATATTTTCGGTGTCTTTAAAGAAGTAAAAAAATTGTTTCCTTAATCGAAAATATACGCTAAAAAAAGTAATGCAATCTCTAAGATAATATATTTAACTATTATTTATTATTTATTATTATTTCATTCAATTTTAAACTTAAAAGTAGGTAGAGAAAAAGTAATAAAATTATTTTTTTAAATTAATTGGTAAGACTAAAAATACAAAATGAAATGTTTTTTATAGTATTTTTTTTTTTAAATTTTTGGAGTTTTTATAGAACTTAGTAAGTCGATGTTAATAAGATTTTGCGAGATTTTTAGGTCTGTAATTATACATAAATTACAGGAAATAGTTTAAAAAAAATTAGGTATTTTTAGTAAAGATAATAGATATAGTAGTCCGATTTTTATTAAACTTTTTCTTAAAATCTAGAATAAATTGAAACTTCTTACCTAAAAATTTGGTTCAAAAATTTTTAAAAATAAAAAAATGTCATACCAAAACAAATTTAAAAAAATTAATTTTATTTTTTAAAATTAAAAAAATTAACTTAAGAACAAACATTATTTTTTTTACTTAGTTTTATCATATCTAACAGAAAAAAAATGTCTTCATTAAAAATATGATCACTTGATTTGATTGCCACTTTTGGGGTCCAATACCCCACTGCTTGCCGTGGGCTAATCCTCATTGTATTTCTAAATTGAATCCAATTTGCCATTGTTTACGGCCGGAAATAAATTGTATTTGTTTGCCATTAGTCGGCAGTATTTCTTTATGTGATTTGACATCTGTTAAAGTGGATTTTATTCCATTTAGTTAGCCCAACACCAGACTGCCAAACTTTTATGTGCCGCCACTGCCGGCCTAAATGGTTTTCGCGGCAGAAATTGAATTTAAAGTTGAGCCGTCGCTGAATTATATTCATGCTGGCCTAAACTCCCATTGTTATTTCATTAGTGAGCATTTTGGCAGCAGTTAAAGCCAATCAGCGGTAATATTCCCAGAGCCACTGGGAAGTGCAGGGCTGTGTGCAGAGCACAGAGTCCTCGGAAATGGGGGAAACATCTTGGCTTTGGCCAACAACAGCTGTCAGCTGCCATAATTTGCAGCACGTGTAATCGCCGCTTAATCAAGACGCATGGCCGTATCGTGGAGCGCAACTAATTAAAGGATAACATGGTCCATGCACAAGGACCCCATCCTGGGACTGCACTGCACTTGAGTTATGAAGTTGTAATTGAATACACTAATTATTTACAATTGTAATGCTGCTGCAGAAGTCTGCGGTATTTATGGGCTTCGAATTCCAATTACAAGAACTTGGGGCCCGACTGAGTCCGAGATGGAAACTGAGAAGCCGCAGAGCTGCCGGTAAGGAGCCGAGTACCGCATGCTGTCTTGGCCAGATCTGGTTGGGTTTCCGGTCCGCCTTGCGGCGTTTAGCTTCACCTTTAATCATCGCTCTGCTCGTAAAAATCGCTCTATCTAAGCGCAAGTTAAATGCTAAAAATTAAGCATATAAATCTGCTCATTTCACGCTGTTTTGAGACTCCAGGCAGCTCGTTAACCTTTGGCACAGCAGCTGTACAGAGAAAAAGTACTTAGGCTGAGAGTTTTTCATGCAATCCTTAAATAAAATAAACTGGGGAAGTTTTCCCAATTAAAAAGGTTATTATTATATCAGCAAGAACTATATTTTTTGGGTGTTTCTAATACAATTATATTAGTATTGAAATAAGCTAAATTCTTATATTAATTCATTCAACAGAGCCGCATCTAAGGCAATAATTTTGTCTTACATTCTCTCAGTGTTCAGATATATATATATATAACCGCAAAAGGCAAATCCAAAAGGTGCACAGAGGTACAGACCAGTTCCAGTTTCCACGCCGTAGGCAAGTCGTAAATGTATAGTAGACCTAGGCAGCGCCAAAGAAAACTAATATTCATTAAATATTTGAGCAGCAGCGGTGGCTGCGGGACTCTGGCATTTCACGTTTGAGTGCTTCGAGAAATTTATTTGCAAAATTAATATCAGCAAATTGCAGAACAGTTTGTATACAATATTTAGTTGATATAAAGGCACGCCAGGCGCCGCCTCCTCTCGCAACCAAAAATATGCAATTGCAAATGCATTAAATTAAGTTGTGAAATATGCGAGGCGTTCGCAAATATTTCCGTTCGAGGAAGGCCCTGCGGCGGATGCTCGGCGATGATTTTTGAGCTACCTGCGGAATGTGAATTTTCCATGAATGCACTTTGCGGAATTGCATGCCAAGGTAAGGGCCGGAGGGCGAAGGATGCTAAATGCACTCGAAAAACTAAGCAAAATAAAAGGAAATAATATATTTATTTGTGGTTTTAATTCAGAAAAGTGTCGCACAAAGTGATTGTAGGCTTTTAATTCTAAAAAAACGTTGCAGATTAATGGAAACAAGATACATACGGTTTAGATTTTAATTTGTTTAAATTTCATAAAAATAGTAGTTAGTTTAAAATTATTCAAAAGCTTTTCTTATGAAAACACTAGTTTTAGGGATTCGTGAACCAATTTAAATCTCCTTTTTTATAATCTGATGTGGGTAAGGTGATTATTTTCGCAGTGTAGATCTAAGGGCTGGGGTTAACTGAATCTGTAGGCGTTTCATATTCGCATTTTGCCGCTGATGCGACCCCCGACGACAACAATTTGATTTGAATTCGTAATCGAAACGTATTGTGAGGACGCGCGGATGATATGCAAGGCATATAGTATATGCTGTTTTATACCGACGCACACACCTGCTGAAAATGGGGAAATCGGGAAATCGTGGAAACGGAAATGCTGACAACGCACGGCTGGCGTGGCAAATATTTTCGCCGCGATTTACGAACGTGCAAGAATAATCGTTTGAAATTCAATTGATGACATGATTTGGCAGGCGGGAAGCAGGTGAAACAGGTGAGCCATCATCGCGAGCGGAATCGCTGGAGAAGCGGAGGCGTGGCTCTGGAAACGTTTTTTCATCAATCTTAGTGGAAATTGCAATTTTGTGGCGCAGCGCATCGTGTGCGAGTGCGAATGCATAAGTGAGTGAGAGGAGCAGCCGGAAAAATGCAGAAAATGGGAAAAACAAGCAGCATCAGCATCAGGACCAGCATTGTGGTCGTCATTGGGGCTCCTTGTTCTGTTCGGTTTGCAAAACAAAAACAGGTTGCCGCAAAAGTTTCCCGTCGTCGTCGACGCTGCATTTAGAGTCATCGGCATCTTTGGCCAGCAAGCACCACATATGGCTGAGAATTTTAAATGCTCGAATGGTGAGCGAAAACAAGCGAAGCAATATCGAATATTGGATGATGTGGGAACATCAAAATGCACTAAGGAATAAACATTAAATCATAAAAAAAATTAAGGCAGGCTGTTTATTCACAATTCCAAGTACACGAGAGTTATATCTTTATTTATTCACTTTAGCATCGAACTGAAGGGTATTGTTCATGATATATCAATAGTATTTACTAATATGATATATTTCTAATAAACTTAACTTCTAAAACAGAAGAACTGATGTTTAAATAACCAATAACCTAGTTTTGATATTAAACAACTGATGATTATCTGTTGCACATCTTTTTAAAAATGTGTTGAGTAGTCTCAGCGGTTTATAATTAGAAAAATCGAATTTGACCTTTTGTAGAGCTTACAAAATATTTTTTTTATAATAATTTAGTAATTTTAGCCAACTCAAAAAATGAAAAATATAGGTCACGAAAATTCATCATAATTTTTGTTTAATATTTTCTGAATTAAAGAAAGCTAAAAGAGATTATTTTTCCCCAAACTGCAGTTAAATTTTTCCACGATTCAATTGATTCCATCTCATCCCACACATACCCAGCTTATGGGAAATAAAAGCGAGCCACAGGCAGTAAAAAAAAGAAGAGAATGCTCGAAAAATCGACATTCAAAAATGAAACGAAACGTGAGACGGCTGCTTGTCATTCGCATTCCAACAAATACACCCACGTGTGTGTGGGGTGTGTGGTGGTGTGCATGAATTGCAATTGTTGTTGAAAGCATTTGCATGTCACTCGTCTGCATTGTGCGCACCTGTATTGGCGTTGTCAACGCGCCCGCGATTCTCCCCATAGCCTCACAGGACCCTGGACCATCTACCATCTATATATATAGATCGGGCACACGGTACACCCTTTGAACAATTTGGACTGGCACATATTTAATGGCGGCCCTCTATATGCATGAGTATGTGAAGGATATGCCGGAGACGATGGACATGCAGATCGACCATTGTTGCAGCCCAAAAGACGATGTGAAAACGAATTGGCAATGTCGTGAGTGGGGTAACATATTGCGTATACGCCGCGTGGACGACGCAGGAGCCGATAAAGCAAGCTATTGTTTTGCTGCTCCAACAGGAAACTACACAGAGAATAAAAGTTTCTAAAATATAAGAAAAATTAATAAGGATAATTTTAGTTATACGTGTATTATATAAAACGAGAAAGAAAGCTAACTTCGGTAAACCGAAGTTGGTATACCCTTGCAGTCTGCAATTGGATCATTGAAAATCGAACCATTTTAGTAATGTTGAAAAAATATAGAATTTTGTAAATTTTACATTTTACATGTAGAATTTTACATTTTCATATAAATTGACCGATCGCTTCTATGGCAGCTATATGATATAGTGGTCCGATCTTAATGAAATTAAAACCGTAATTCTAGAACCATAAAAAACTGCTATGTCTGAAAATTTATAGAAATACGTTGAAAAACAGAGAAGTTAAATTTTTTTTACATTAATTTCGCCATCATTCCTATGGCAGCTATAGGATATAGTAGTCCGATTTCGGTCATTCCGACATATATACTGCGTGCTAAAGAAATAAGACTATGCTGGAAATTTCAGCCCGATAGCTCAAAAACTGAGAGACTAGTTCGCGTAGAAACCGACAGACGGACAGACGGACAGACGGACAGACAGACGGACAGACAGACGGACAGACAGACGGACATGGCTAGATCGACTCGACTGGTGATGCTGATCAAGAATATATATACTTTATGGGGTCGGAGATGCCTCCTTCACTGCGTTGCAAACATCTGGTCAAAATTATAATACCCTCTGCAAGGGTATAACAATGATAAAATAATGATATTAATTAGCGGATAACTGCGACGACTTATTTCACGACTTTTTGCTGCAATTTCTCTCGATCGACGACTCAGAGTGACCGTTTTCCTTCTTCGCTGCCATCTCATCCCTCGCTTTGCTTTCTGTGGCCTTTTATGGCTCTGTGAAACCTGGTCACACTGCAAGTGTGTACCCGCCGTTTCCCAGTATGACTCTTTTTATACCCTTGCAGAGGGTATTATAATTTTGACCAGATGTTTGCAACGCAGTGAAGGAGGCATCTCCGACCCCATAAAGTATATATATTCTTGATCAGCATCACCAGTCGAGTCGATCTAGCCATGTCCGTCTGTCTGTCTGTCCGTCTCTCCGTTTGTCCGTTTGTCTGTCTGTCCGTCTGTCGGTTTCTACGCGAACTAGTCTCTCAGTTTTTGAGCTATCGGGCTGAAATTTTCAGCATAGTCTTATTTCCTTAGCACGCAGTATATATGTCGGAACGAACGAAATCGGATTACTATATCCTATAGCTGCCATAGGAATGATGGCGAAATTAATGTAAAAAAATTTAACTTCTCTGTTTTTAAACGTATTTCTATAAATTTTGAGATATAGCAGTTTTTTATGGTTCTAGAATTACGGTTTTAATTTCATTAAGATCGGACCACTATATCATATAGCTGCCATAGAAGCGATCGGTCCATTTATTTGAAAATGTTAAATTCTACATGTAAAATGTAAAATTTATAAAATTCGATGTTTTTTCAACATTACTAAAATGGTTCGATTTTCAATGATCCAATTGCAGACTGCAAGGGTATACCAACTTCGGTTTACCGAAGTTAGCTTTCTTTCTCGTTTATATGAATATTTTGTTTTTAAAGTTTAAATAAAATGAATTTAGGTTAAGAACTTTGGGGTTTCAACAGCTACCTTCTTTCGAAACCTTTCTCAAGAATTTCTCTATCTGTCGACTTTAACTGGATATTTTCCCAAAGTGTCGCAACTGAGAGCTGAAAACTGGCAAAGTTAAGTAAGCAGAAACTTAACCAACCGAAGAGCGAACAGATGTGCTGGCTTCTCGGGCGGAAGGCAAACAAAATACGGGCATAATGCAATAAAATAAAATATGAACAAAGGTAAGACAATATGGCAAACGCTCTCGCAAGTCAAACATTTTGGGGAGCTTTTTGGGGGCAAAGTTCAGGTTGCTGCAACTCGCAACTCGCAGCTCGCCCAGAATTTGCACATTGCATACGATTTGCATGGCACATCATCCGAGAAAGGTGAGCCATCCTGTTGCTGTTTGCCAGCAAAATCACAAGAATATTACCAAGACCCTCGTTCCTCTCCTAACAAAGCCAACTCCAGTGCTCCCCGGCAAGTTTTAAATATGCAAATAAGCAACAAAAGTTGGCAGTTATGGCACGGCGAGCAGAACGTTGGCTGGAAGTTGACTCGTCTTGGCTCTTTGCTCACGCAGCGCTAGACAAGTCAACTCAAACTTAACCTAACGCTTTGCCAAGCTGACATAGGAGAAGGGGCAAATTGGTTTAATTTACAAAAATGTGTACAGAATTAGGAGGAGTGATAGAAGGGCGGTGTCTGCTAATCAAGGCCTTGTTTTAAGCATATTTCTCATTTACATTAAGCTTATCTACATAGCAAGTGAACGGGAATGTAACTACTAACGAGACTATTTTGTAAGGTGCAAGAATTAGCATTGAATTGATAAATACAGATTCATGAAGAATTAATTACGAGTTTTGTCTAACTTTTATGGCAATATAAAAACTATAAATCTAATTAACGTAATCTGCTTTTATTATTTGCATATCAAAGGCAAACTAATTAAACATTTATACTAAAACAATCAATTCGTAGAAAATCATTAAAATGCAACAATTCGACGGCAGTTGCTGCAGCCTCTAGTTACATTTACTTTGCCAGGACTTTGCAGTCGGAAAATGCCTGGGAAAATGAAATTGAAATGGCACACAGGCCGACATCCACGCCGTCACAAAGCGAGTGCAGCCATCGCGAGTTGAAATTAATTAAGAGCATGTCTAAGCCGCCTGCGACTGTGCTCGTCATCGCCATATAGCCAGGACTTCGTCTGGGGTTACAAGAGGACTCCTCCTCCTCCTCCTCCTTTTCCATCTTCTACTCTCCGTTCCCGGGCTCTTCAGGCTCGCGCTCTGCTGGATTTTGGAGTCGCGAACGCACAAAGACAAAGCCTTCAACACATGTCGCATGTCAAAGGAAATTTAAGGACTTTGCTAAGTTATGCTCCCTATTTTCCCCCAGAAGCCGTGCGATTTTTATTTATGCGACTTTAAAAATTCGGTATGGCCATAAAAAACGGTCGCGTCGCACATAATTTTTCAGTAGTTTGGCCGTTTATTTCGATTCGGTTTCGGGGCCTTCCATGGATTGGAGCCATCATTTGCGTGCTCTATCTGGGCGATCTTAAATGCAAATAAAGAGACCAAGCAAATTGTATTTATTTATCGCTTATTTTCTTGCTCTGGCCCCTGGAACACGAACCGAAAAAAGGGACAAATATTTGCGAATGTCAGAGCGCCGCAAAGTATGCAAAACAGCTTTGACTAACACCTACCCGGGGCACGGGACAGGAGACAGAAGACAAGGACCCATTTCTGTTGACATTGTGTGTGGGCGAGTGTGCCTCTCTTTTGCATGAGGGTCATGATGACAATTGTACGGCTGGAAGAAAGCATTTACTGGCCACAGCCAAGGAGATGGCCAAACAAAGTGGAAAACCAAAAGAAAAATTGCTCAACAACATTGGACGACAATAAATGTTGTAGACAAATCCAAATCTTATGAACTACACTGGCCGGTTGTGCTGCTCCTTTTGTCGGGGCCACAGTCCCTTTTCTGCCCCTAATTCGTATCCTGTAACCCCCTCGGTTGAGCAGGGATATCAGTCGGATAAGACTGGATCCTATCGGATTGCGCTTTCATTTCAGCGGCTCTCCCTTGCTTTTGGGCTTCAATCGAGCAGCTGGCAGTCCGTAGGGTATCAGCCTGTCTAATCTCCGGCTTAGCCTGGCATTTTCACTTTGTCTATTATGCATGTCGGAACAATGCGAGGGCCTAGCTGGCTGTAGTCCCTTCCTTCCCACCTTCCCTCTTTCAGGTCCTTTGCACCGGACATGCTTGCATCAGAACTGCCTCTCACCCAGTCACTCACACGTGGGCACGGGAAGAAACTGTGGATAATTTTGAGCTTTGTTGCCTTTAGGCACTAGTACAGCTTCAAGTTTTGTTTTAGGAAAACTTTTTGTAATTAATAAAATCAGAATTTGTGGACTACATTTGAGATTTTCAGGAAACAGTACGAGATACTTTATATAATCTCTTAGAAATGTATTATTTATACTAGACTTTTCTTTGTAAAACTAGGGCCTAAAAAATGTCATATCATCCAAGTAATAATTCTACAAATTTTAGTACACATTTCCAGATATATGTAAAAATATTGTTCTTAGAAATAATAAATTAATTTAATACAATAATTTGTCTTATTTACTAGTCAAAAATCTACTTGCTCGGTATATATTTAATCCCTTAGTTCAATCATTTTAAAAAATTCCACAAACTCATCCAATAAATCCCCACCTTGTACCACCTTTTTCCAGTGCACTCACTCATTCACTCGCTCATTCATTTGCACATTTATATGTGCTGTATGTGAGGCATTTTCATAGAATTGCGTTTTCTTTCGTTCGTTTGCCTTGGTCCCGCTTTTGGGATATTTACGCTCCATTGTTTGTCGCTCAGGCGGAAGCATAAAATTGTTTGCTAGATAAGAGCGAGACAGAGGCAGTTGGAGCAACTAGGAAGAAGGACAGGGACAGAGGCAGGGACAGAGACATCATCGAGTAAAACGCTTTTCCTCCTTCGTTGTCCTGCCCCTGGCCCGCTTTGTGCAATGCTGAATATTGTATTATTCTTGCTGGGAACTTATTTTTATTGTGCCTCCGAGGATGACTGTGCGGGATAATCACGTTCGAATTGTTGCAATTTGTGTGCAAGTCGCAAGTTCTCGTCCAGCTAATCGGAGGACGATTGCTTTGAGCAGGTAATCGAGTACTTTTCGGACAAAAACTTTAAAGTTTGCCTCGTTTTTTCCAATGAATTATTATTTTAAAACGCTTTTGGCACTTTTTTGTTGCTTTTCGGTTGCTCGTATTTTTCGGTGCCCTTTTCGGTGTCAGCAAAGTCAGACGCCGTCGCGTCTGGCTGTGCGGCACTTTGAAATTTATGGTTCATTGAATCCGCATGAAAAACAGCGAGACAGACAGCGAGACAGACAGAGGCTAAATGGAAAAACCAAAAATAAGAATTGAATTTATTCTTGCCAGCGAAATAGCCACTGACACTCGCAGCATTTCTCAAGTTGCTCCCAGATTCAAATGGCAAACAGAGGCAAAACAGAAAAACAACTAAATAAATGCAATCAGCAGCGGCGACTGCAAGTTAACATAAATATTTCCATGGCCCCTCAAGGATTGCAAGGACTTCGCCATTCGCCTTGAATGGCAGCTGGAAACCCCATCCTCGTCCCCAGCGACTGCACTGCGTCTTCAGCGGAAAATCATTAAGGTAAAGAAAATAATTTCTCAAAGGAACACTAATGCAATAAAGCAGAACGTGTGACAACAACCACTGCACAATCCCAAGGCAAGCGGCAACAGGCGAAGGAGATGCCAGGATTGCAGGACGAGTTGAAATCAGATCTCAAGTGGAAGCTACAACAGCTGAGAGTCTAAATTGATACCCACGGCAGGCTTGGATATCGGAAAATATCATTAGGATTTGTTTAATAATGCCATAAGGATTTTGCTATCTATCGAGTTAACAAAAGACAGAGACTAAGCTGAGTAGATAAATGAATCAATATTAAAATGGTTAAGCAATAAATTATTTTGTCTTATGCATAAACAACAATAACATCATCTGTTCAATGAAAACAATTAAATAAATTGTAATATTAATTATATTTTAATATCAGAGAATTCATAGGATTTGCTGTTTAAAATTACTAAAACCCTTGAATGTCTATAATATGACTTAAGCTTAAAGAATTTTTTGTAAAAGATACTCAGGCAATAAAATAAATTTCATAGTGAATGCGATTAAAGTTTTTTTTACAAATAAAATAACTATACAATAAATAGAAATTATTGGTAAAGACACCATACAGCATTTACAAACTTTAAAAATTCTTCCTATTTTCGTTCCTATAATATAATTAAAGCCTAATAAAAATAATAATGATAACTTAAATCAACTTAAACTAAAAAACCACAAAACCCTTACCTGTAAATAAGTTAAAATCTTTTCTGTACATGGCTGAGTTGTGCTTCCGGTCGCCTGCCATTAGGGAAAATGCATTGTGAGTGAGGCAAACTATGAATGTAACTGCTTGAGGTGCAAAGGACTTTTTGGGACAAAGGCGACTGTCAGTCGAGTTCACACTGCTGGCTCCTGTTGACTTGGCAGCGCCATTTTCCCCGACGCGCATCTCGCCTCGCACAATTGACGCACGACACCGCAGCCCCGTAGCCATGGCGGCAGTCAGGAAAATGGCACCGAGAACAAGGAATGTTTTGCTATCAATTTGAAAGGACATTGCCATAAATAACTCAAACGAAGCAAAGCGCAGTGATTCCGGCTCAAAGTCCAGTTGCAGCCGCTCAAAGGCTTTCATTTCGGCGACTCCGAAATTCTATTTGTGTTCTTCCACTCTCAGTCATATTTATTTGGCGAATTTATGAACTTCCACTCATTTAAAGCTGCGCCTGGGGGCAAATTCAGTTGCCGTTTTCCACCGTTGCAGACCAATTACAATTACAACCGACAGAACGGAAGAAATTTCATTATATTCGCAATTTTGTCTCGCGCAAAAGTCAGCCCAAGAAAAACAATAAACTTTCGAGTTTCAGAGTTTCCCCACTTTCCGCCTCTGAGGAGGAGCAGCTCTGAGCGAGCAATCCTGTCTATCTCGCTCAGCTTTTGGGTTTTTTTTAAGGTGGAAAATTGCCAGCGACGGGATCCAGCTCCGATATGGACACCTGTGCAGAGGCAGCCTTCTAATTGAATTCTTGAATATAAAAATATCAAGTTGAGAAACTCAATTGGAAACGCTGCGGGCATCAGAAAGAGAAAATATAATTTCTCTCCATGTGTGTCTGCACATATCGGTGTTTTTCTCGGTTTTCTTCTATTTTTGTTAAATTTCTCGCTTCCATTCGAGTATCCTGCGTAGATATCCTGCGGCTCGACTTCACTGTAAAGCCGCGGCACGTTTGTAGTGTGTAACGTTCAAGTTCGTCTGCTTTGGGAGGATCTGAGCTGCTGGGGCACGCTGTAGGTTTCCGGCTCTAGCTCGTCGGCTTTGGGGGTGGCGGTCTTGCTGACCCAGACCTCGGACACGGACTACACATCATTACTAACAAGACAAGAATTGAGCGTGCTGCGACAAAAATAAAAGCTAGACTAAACCGGAAGATATGATAACCAAAATTCACTGAAGGATAGGAGATAGAGGAAAAGCGGAAGTTTAGAGAAAAGGCAGAAGAACAGAGAGAAAACTAAAATTTTTTTGCGGAGACACAGATGTTGTTGCGCTCGCATATTGCCCACCCTACCTACGATCACCTGCCGCAAGAGCATGGCTCTGGTGATCCCTTTTGATTCTTACGACCGTGGAGTCATCATTCGAGTCGGTAAAAACACAGAGATTTAAGAAGTCATGATTTCATTAGACATTAAGATTTAATATAAATGTACTGATTAAGGCTAACATTACATTTAAATTCATTTTTTAGAGGCAGACAGAGAATTAGACTATATATGTATACTCTTAAAGTATTCAAAAATTTTAAAAATAACATCTTTAAACATAGTTCTTTGTTTAATTAATTTAAATTTTTGTTTTGAACGCTGCTCTAAGTTGAATTTATTGGAAAGGCTAAATTAGTTCACTTCATTTCTCATTACTTCATGAATTGCCATAATTAAAGTTAAAATTTTAGTAGAGATAGTTCATTAATTTAATTCTCTTGCGATCTCCAATTTAGAGTAATTCATTAATTCAATTTGTAGCGACATTTAATTCAAGGTAAACTTTTAGCATAGTGTAGAATTTTCATGTTTTATTATTTAGCTTTTGTTTAAACTTTTAAAAATAATGTTCTTTTATTAACACTCACGCATCTCATCCATCGGCGAAAGATCGATCTCCCTCGAAGGGGTGCTGGAAATTAATGGTTGTGTGGCCTGGCCCAGTGTAAGCAGTAGGCTGGCTTTCATCGTGTTAGTAGAAACAAAAGCAATAAAGAAATATTTCTCTACCCTAATCTTCGCTTTGAGCAAGAAAACTAATTAATTTTGCTTAAACCTAAATTTTAAAATTACTTAAATATTTTCCAATAAATTTTCCTTCATAATTTTTCAAAGATAGTTCCTCTCATTTCTTTTGGCTTCTAGTTTCTGCAAAAGTTTGCATAAAAAAATCAGAGAAGGCTTACGTAAGCGTTACGCCATGCCATGTAGGTTAAGACCGTTTGGATAAAACAAAACTGGGGCACATCTTTTCCAAAGATTAAAAATCCTTCAGATTGGACATTTAATTCGCGCAGTTAATTCGCATTAAATTCGCGCATACACAGCGGTCGGACGACGGACGTTGCCTATGGCTACTGATCGGGACTACCCATTAGTTATGATCACTTCACCGAATATAGGTTAAAGCAGCAAGGGCACAGAGGTCATGCCAGGGTCAAACAATTTAAACTGCCGATCCTGCCAAACATCACCAAAAAAATTGTCCGCAACTGCATAGCCGGCCACTTAAGAATGTCGCGCATGCGTGCTGGTGGCCGATTTAACTGCACTAGAGTTAGGTATTCATCCCTCCTTCGGCTTCCTAGCCCGTCATGCCCCGCTTAGGGGGTGCTCCTCGGGACCGGAACACAAAACCTGCTTGCTGGGGTCAATCTGTTGATTTTAAATTCACCACAATAAGCAACCAATAACCGAAACACGCTTTTCGAAACATTTACCCGCTGGATGATTGTCCCCGGTGAAAATTTAAGGGGTCTCCCAAGTATAACCTCTTTCACTTGGGTACTGGTCGACGCCAGATGGTCGCCTTGCAACCTTCGTAGACACTTTCCTGTGACCTGTGCAACAAAAAGGGTTACGCACTTCACACAGACACTGCCAGCTTTCCTACTCACTTGAGTTTGCTTAAGCTCCGGCAAGTTAAATTTCTTCGCACTCAAATTTGTATGCTGTCCGCTTGGTCTTAACTCTTATTTAAGATTTGGTCTGCGAGAAGCAACTCCAATACTTGTGCACTCCACCGGATCTCGATTTGAAAAGAGTTTAGCACGGAAATAGGTGGAGCGACCTAGGTTCAGGCTTAGCAGCAGCGAAAAATTTCCTAATTGGAACAAGAGCTTTCCAGATCTTCCCTGGCGCCGCTATGAGCTATCTGTTATATTTTCCCTAAAATCTGTTCAGGCAAATACCACAAAAAAATGCAGCTCACGAATTTTATGCACATGCACTAAAAGCTCGGCTTAAAAGTTGCCAAAAATGTTGTCTGCTTTTGAGCTGAAAAAAAACTTGGCCTAAAGCTTTTATGATCTGTAGCCTACTTCTAGGTAAAAAAATGTATCTCGCGGCTCTTCAGTCGCCACTACAAAAGCCCCCCCGGTAACATCTGGCTAGGGTATATATCTTACTGATACCCTAGACTGATGCCGACTGAAGACATATCATTGGCGAATATCTTTCGCATGGTATGTACCCAATGGTTTCCCTTGCAAATCTTCTAGCTCGTAGTAAGAGTTTCCTAACCTTCTGCGAACTCTGGCTTTTACAAAGGAAGGACCGAATTTAGCATTGTATCCTGTCTGGAAACAACTTTGCTTAAAATTCCTACGAAATACTTCTTGCCCTTCTGCATACGAAACAACTCTAGCCCTAAGATTGTATTTCTTCTCGTTTTCGGAGTGCTTCGTTAACATCCGTTGGCATGCTTTCTCCCGCACTATCTCGAACGAGTCTTGACGGTCAAATTTTAGGGATCGGTCATCCAATAGGTTGAGCTTCCTCAACAAAGAATACGTGGAGCCAGAAGTAATCATGTGTTGCCCGAAAACCATGTAGTAAGGAGATGTTCCTAGGCTTGAATGTACGGATGATCTCAACGCACAACTAATCCTATTTAGGTATTCGTCCCAATCTTTCTGATCAGGCCGCAAATACGCTCTAATTGCAGAGATAACAGACCGGTTAACGCGCTCAGAGGCGTTAGCCTGAGGCGAATGCACAGCAGTCAGCGTATGCCTAATGCCGTACTGCTGCATTAATTTCTGAAAAGCGTGCGAACGGAATTGAGATCCATTGTCAGACACTATCGTTTCGGGAGTGCCGTACGACATAAACAACTCTCCGTCCAAATATTTTATAACGCAACCTGCATCTATCTTCTTTACTGGTTTAAGAAAAACATACTTGGAAAAATGGTCGAGAACGATAAAAATCCCAATATTTCCACTTCTGGATCTGGGGTATGGTCCAAGAAAATCTATAAATAGTCTTTGGAAAAATCGTTGACTTTCCGGTGCTTTTCCTAAGGGTGGTCGCAAAACATAATTTGGTGCTTTTGTGGTTTTGCACACCTCACAAGCATTTATATAGGCCTTAACATCTGTCACGAGTCCAGGCCAGAAATAATAACGTCTAACTCTTTCAATGGTCTTGTGTATCCCACCATGAGCAGACAACGAACTATCGTGAGCGCGAGAAAGTATCTCAGGAACCAGTTCCTTCGGCACCCAGAGCTTCCAGGCATATTCATCGTGCACTTGCTCTCCTGTCAAATGCTCAGCCTTTCGATAAATGTAACCGCTATCGGTCCTAAGATCCGGAAAATTCGTCTGATTTGCACTCACTTTCTGCACGAGTTCGGTATATTCCGCTGATTTAAAGTGATCGGAATTTAGATCTACGAGAAATCCATCCCGCAAGTCTATCGCAGCTATCACGTCTTCGTTTACCCGAGACAAGGAATCGGGAACTACGTTAAGCGAACCTTTGCGATGCTCAATCTCGAAATCATACCTTTGTAAGGCCAAAGCCCATCGAGCTAGACGCGAATTTAGGTCATGGTTAGACATCAACCATTTTAATGACGCATGATCGGTTATGATTTTGAATCTATGTCCTTCCACATATGCCCTAAAATTTTTAAGAGCCACGATCGCAGCGAGACATTCTTGCTCAGTAACGGTATAATTTCGTTGCGCCTTATTTAATTTCTTCGAAATGAAGGCAATAGGACGCTCATCTCCTTCTTCCGAAACTTGGACTAATACAGCTCCAACTCCGGTCTTACTCGCGTCGCAATGTATTGCGAACGGCTTCGAAAAATCAGGACTGCATAAAACAGGAGCCTCGCTAAGACATTGCTTTAGCTTCTCAAAAGATTCTACAGCTGCTTTTGTCAAACTGAATCTTCTTTTCGTGGTCATCAGATCTGTTAAAGGGGCAGCAAGAGACGCAAAATTGGGAACAAACTTGCGATACCATCCGCACAGACCCATAAAACTTCGCAAATTACGCAAAGTCTTTGGCAAAGGAAAATCCCTGATTGCGGCAACCTTTTCGGGATCGGTTCGGATTCCTCCATCGCCGATTATGTGGCCCAAATATCGCACCCTCAGCATGCAGAAATGACTTTTGCCAATATTGATAGTCAAGCCTGCACGCCTAATGTGTAGCGCAACCTCTCTTAGCACTTCTAAATGCCTCTCAAAACTTGAAGACACTATCAGCAGATCATCTAGGTAAATGAAAACCTCGTTTCTCAGATGAGCTGGCACCACTTTGTCCATCAATCGAGACATTGTACTTGTGGCATTGCAAAGCCCGAACGGCATAACTTTAAACTGATAGAGGGGTCTACCAGGAACAGTGAACGCCGTCTTGTCGCGAGAAGAAATTTCTAAAGGTACTTGCCAGT
Organism: Drosophila rufa; assembly: GCA_018153105.1. Classification (NCBI taxonomy): domain Eukaryota; kingdom Metazoa; phylum Arthropoda; class Insecta; order Diptera; family Drosophilidae; genus Drosophila; species Drosophila rufa. The sequence goes on from JAECXS010000085.1 coordinate 19,952,027, forward strand.
ACGCGTCTTTTAGGTCAAGGCTTGTTATATATTCGGCCTTCGGCAAGCGACTCAATATGCCACTAATTTGTGGAAGAGGATATGCATCCTTTTCGGTGAAACTGTTCACCTTGCGACAATCCAAACAAATTCTGACCTTTCCAGGTTTCGTTACCATAACAATTGGAGATGACCATGAGCTGTCGGACTCTTCTATCACTCCTAGTTGTATCATCCTGTCAATCTCGGCATACATCGCCTTTTCAACGGCCGGTGAGACAGGGAAATGGCGTTGTTTTATTGGTTTAGCCATACCTACATCAATAGAATGTGATATAAGGTTGGTCTTACCAAGACCTTCTTGGCTAAACGACGGAAAACAATTAATCACATTCGATAGTTTAGCTTTATCCATCTCGGACAGTCTGTGCTGATCTACTTTGACTTTGCAGTCAGTCTCCGATGAGTCTAATTCAGCTATATTCAAATTTCTGGGAAGAAGATCGTACAGCCTCCAAAAATCTATCCCTAGATATAAATCCTGTTTCAGTGAGGGCACTATGTAAATTTTTAACCGATTCTTTACGTCGGCGTATTCCACCTCAGCTTGGAAAAAGCCTGTTATCTGCTGTGACCGACCATCGGCTGTTGTAGCACTACTCTTGATGACTTTGAAATCTCCTTTGGTCATTACCTCACGAGCTAAGTTACCTCCCACACAACTAATTGACGCTCCGGAGTCTAAAAGGCCGTAAACTATTCGATCTAGTACACGAATTGGCAAAAAGGGTCGAGGATCTTTTGGTCCTGTCGGTAGTGAATTTATATACTCGATGCCAATTCTACATTGCTTGACATTTTGCCAGAATGATTTTATTCGAGTAGAATTGCGAGACTTATGTTTTTGCAAATCATGTAGATAGTTGTCTACTGGTATAGTTATTCCCTTTAATATTGGGATTTTGCTATGTAGCAAAGGACTAGCAGGTATTTGTTGTTCGTCAGGGTATGGAAGTTGAGTAACATTTGCTGCATCTACTACTCTTCGGTCATCGTGGCTTGGCTCCGGAAGGCACTCGAAGTCTTCTGTCTGAATTGCGACTTCGACATGCCGGTTTTGGAGTTTTTTGAACACTTACTACAGCTTGGTTTGTAAGTATTTGCAGCTCCACAACCGTAACAAAAAACTCTTCTTTCAGATACACAATCCTGATATCTATGCCCTTCCTTTCGACAATTCCAACATAATAAGGAAAACGCTTCGACATCAGCCTCACTTTCGGATTCTGATTCTACCTGAGTTTCACATTCCTGACTAAATTCAGACACTTCTCGTCTGAACGGAGTGCTCCGCACGTAGCCACTGCACCGCTTAACATCGGCTAAGAAGGCTTCGCGCCTGCGACAAATCTGTCTTAGATCTGAAACAGTATTAACATCAATGTTCAAGATCTCATGTCTAATTTCTGGACGCAAATTGTTTCTAAGAACTCGAATTAATTTACTTGACGTCCATGGATGCTCCAGCTGATCGACTAGGCCAGATATTGTATCATAAAAACAATCAAAAGATTCATTTGGCTTTTGTTTAGTGTTCCTAATTAATTCTTCGATATCGCCATCGTCTCTGCTCTGGCGAAACTGAAGACGCAAAGCTGAACAGAAAGTGTCCCAAAGAATCTCGCCGTGCGCTTTATGATAACGCCAATAAAATTCATTGGCCTTCCCTTCAAAAAGGACGCTTGCGTGTTTACAAAGTAGATTGAAATTACTACCTAACGTCTCTCGGGTTAGTGTATCTACTCTATAAATAAAATTATCTACTGATACTCCTATTCCTGAATATTTTATCTTCCATCCATTGAGGATATGCACGACCTTATCTGGTCGGTTCACCAACTCGGACGTAGTGCTTCTTTGTGATGCGGGAGAGCCCGGTGCCAAGGGGACTTGTCTTGAACTGCTTCCGGTTCCATTCCTAGTTTCGACCCTATCATCATCATTACCCAGCGATCGACGCGACGAATGTTCACTCTCAGAATTGTCACTTCCACGACTGGTGCTTGCTAACGCCCTGGTTATGCTGTCAGTTACTGAATTTTGAATCAAATCGGTCATCCTTTCCGAAAGCGTAGCGAGTAATCTTCGCTCCATAGCCAGTAACGTTATAGCATTAGCTGTTAGAACACTTGAATTGCTAACCCCACTGTTATTAACTTGTGCACTTTGTCCTGAGGTCGAAGCTGTATTATCTAATGCTTGCTGACCAACTGCATCTAAAGGCTGTCGTTTTTTTGACCCACTTCGGGTTTGTCTCTCAGATACCTCTATAGGCTTCGAAATTGCCGGTCTACTAGATACTTTACACACCGGACATTGTGCGCTATCCTTCCAATGAGCTTCTATACATCGCTTATGAAACTCGTGTTGACAACTGGTTATAAAAAGCTCAGCAGGATTTATATCTGCTGTACATAACGGACAAACGACCTTTGGGCTTGATTCAGCTCCTCTTTCCGGAGATCGGTCTAACCCCATCATTCCCACAAGATACGAAAATTTGGTTTGAATGCAAAAAAAAAATAAAATTATTGACGTTCCGACAACAGTTAACCAATCAACTGCAATCGAAATTTCTTTGAAAATGTTGCTTTGTTTTGTTTTTCGATAAGTAAAGCCAAATATAGAGAAGTAAAGATATAATATATATATACAAAAAAATGTGTTTACCGAACTCTTGATTAGATGTCACACGTCTCGAAGAATCATAATTAAAAAAAATCAAATTTCTCGGAAATTTAAAGATTGGAAAGTGAAAACTTTTGATTAGATTTAAGCCCTATTCATAAGAGGGAAGCTTTTTTTTCTTTATTTCGAATTCGGACAGCGATTAGTTCAGAGACAGATACGCATGTATTCCAGAATATGATCGAAAGAAACTAAAACTTCAAGGAAAAAGTAAGAGAATAAAAGAAGTTTTTTTATATACTCTTTCTGGATATGGCACGACTTCGAAGAAATGACTATATTTTCCGTGTAGTTGAGTTTAGAGTTAAGAGTAGTTCAGTGACTTAGTGTTATAAACTGGGACAGAGGATGAGCGCTCTGTATTGCTTCCTCTGTTTTCCTCATCTTTACTAGCCACCTTGTCATCTCTTCTAAGTTAAGGAAAAAATCTTTTGCTTCCTTGTAAATCTGGCCAGTTGGGAATACAGATATTAACCTCAACTGTTTTCCAAGACTTATCAGAAAAACAAAAAAATTTTTTGATAGAAGCTTGAAAGAAATTAAAAGAAAGATAGAATTGTAGAAATAGAAATAATTTATTTACCCTCGAATTTTATTAAAAAGAATCTTTTATAAATCCACACACGTTAAAACTCTGGCCAGTTAGGAATACCAATACTCGCAAAACTGTTATCCAAGAATTGTTTAGACACGAGGGAGTTAAATAATCAGGAATGAATTTGTTTATCCGCGAGTCTTAATAAAATATTCTTTTACTAAGGCTCCACACGTTGAGCGCCACTTTGCTTATTAATAATAAAGAATTATAACTGTAGTGTGTAACGTTCAAGTTCGTCTGCTTTGGGAGGATCTGAGCTGCTGGGGCACGCTGTAGGTTTCCGGCTCTAGCTCGTCGGCTTTGGGGGTGGCGGTCTTGCTGACCCAGACCTCGGACACGGACTACACATCATTACTAACAAGACAAGAATTGAGCGTGCTGCGACAAAAATAAAAGCTAGACTAAACCGGAAGATATGATAACCAAAATTCACTGAAGGATAGGAGATAGAGGAAAAGCGGAAGTTTAGAGAAAAGGCAGAAGAACAGAGAGAAAACTAAAATTTTTTTGCGGAGACACAGATGTTGTTGCGCTCGCATATTGCCCACCCTACCTACGATCACCTGCCGCAAGAGCATGGCTCTGGTGATCCCTTTTGATTCTTACGACCGTGGAGTCATCATTCGAGTCGGTAAAAACACAGAGATTTAAGAAGTCATGATTTCATTAGACATTAAGATTTAATATAAATGTACTGATTAAGGCTAACATTACGTTTAAATTCATTTTTTAGAGGCAGACAGAGAATTAGACTATATATGTATACTCTTAAAGTATTCAAAAATTTTAAAAATAACATCTTTAAACATAGTTCTTTGTTTAATTAATTTAAATTTTTGTTTTGAACGCTGCTCTAAGTTGAATTTATTGGAAAGGCTAAATTAGTTCACTTCATTTCTCATTACTTCATGAATTGCCATAATTAAAGTTAAAATTTTAGTAGAGATAGTTCATTAATTTAATTCTCTTGCGATCTCCAATTTAGAGTAATTCATTAATTCAATTTGTAGCGACATTTAATTCAAGGTAAACTTTTAGCATAGTGTAGAATTTTCATGTTTTATTATTTAGCTTTTGTTTAAACTTTTAAAAATAATGTTCTTTTATTAACACTCACGCATCTCATCCATCGGCGAAAGATCGATCTCCCTCGAAGGGGTGCTGGAAATTAATGGTTGTGTGGCCTGGCCCAGTGTAAGCAGTAGGCTGGCTTTCATCGTGTTAGTAGAAACAAAAGCAATAAAGAAATATTTCTCTACCCTAATCTTCGCTTTGAGCAAGAAAACTAATTAATTTTGCTTAAACCTAAATTTTAAAATTACTTAAATATTTTCCAATAAATTTTCCTTCATAATTTTTCAAAGATAGTTCCTCTCATTTCTTTTGGCTTCTAGTTTCTGCAAAAGTTTGCATAAAAAAATCAGAGAAGGCTTACGTAAGCGTTACGCCATGCCATGTAGGTTAAGACCGTTTGGATAAAACAAAACTGGGGCACATCTTTTCCAAAGATTAAAAATCCTTCAGATTGGACATTTAATTCGCGCAGTTAATTCGCATTAAATTCGCGCATACACAGCGGTCGGACGACGGACGTTGCCTATGGCTACTGATCGGGACTACCCATTAGTTATGATCACTTCACCGAATATAGGTTAAAGCAGCAAGGGCACAGAGGTCATGCCAGGGTCAAACAATTTAAACTGCCGATCCTGCCAAACATCACCAAAAAAATTGTCCGCAACTGCATAGCCGGCCACTTAAGAATGTCGCGCATGCGTGCTGGTGGCCGATTTAACTGCACTAGAGTTAGGTATTCATCCCTCCTTCGGCTTCCTAGCCCGTCATGCCCCGCTTAGGGGGTGCTCCTCGGGACCGGAACTCAAAACCTGCTTGCTGGGGTCAATCTGTTGATTTTAAATTCACCACAATAAGTAACCAATAACCGAAACACGCTTTTCGAAACATTTACCCGCTGGATGATTGTCCCCGGTGAAAATTTAAGGGGTCTCCCAAGTATAACCTCTTTCACTTGGGTACTGGTCGACGCCAGATGGTCGCCTTGCAACCTTCGTAGACACTTTCCTGTGACCTGTGCAACAAAAAGGGTTACGCACTTCACACAGACACTGCCAGCTTTCCTACTCACTTGAGTTTGCTTAAGCTCCGGCAAGTTAAATTTCTTCGCACTCAAATTTGTATGCTGTCCGCTTGGTCTTAACTCTTATTTAAGATTTGGTCTGCGAGAAGCAACTCCAATACTTGTGCACTCCACCGGATCTCGATTTGAAAAGAGTTTAGCACGGAAATAGGTGGAGCGACCTAGGTTCAGGCTTAGCAGCAGCGAAAAATTTCCTAATTGGAACAAGAGCTTTCCAGATCTTCCCTGGCGCCGCTATGAGCTATCTGTTATATTTTCCCTAAAATCTGTTCAGGCAAATACCACAAAAAAATGCAGCTCACGAATTTTATGCACATGCACTAAAAGCTCGGCTTAAAAGTTGCCAAAAATGTTGTCTGCTTTTGAGCTGAAAAAAAACTTGGCCTAAAGCTTTTATGATCTGTAGCCTACTTCTAGGTAAAAAAAATGTATCTCGCGGCTCTTCAGTCGCCACTACACGTTTTATTTTAATGCCAAGCTCAAGGCTAGCAGGAACCTGCCAAAAACGAGGGAATTAATTCAATTGAAAATAGAATTTGCACCGGGCTTGCTTGCGTTGCGTTGTAATAAACAATTTTTGCACTCGCCTCGATTCGTGCGTAACTTTTCGGCTTTATTGCCAGAACTTTGGGAACGGGCAAGTTTATCAAGTGGCCGGCCCGGCCGGCCGAAGAGAGAGCAACAACAGCACTCGACATCAAAATTAATAAAGCGAAACTTTATTTGCAACTGCAAATTAAGTAACTAACTCGGCCAAAGCATTATGGCCAAATTACTTTTTATGAGTTCATTTCCCTTTCAATACGAAAATCCGCCACAAAAACGTCGAAGCCCGAATGCCGGGATATTGGAAACGGGAAAGAATGAGCCAGCAGCCAGCAACCGGCAGTGGCAGCGCAGAAAAAATGGCAAAAAATGTTTGCCATTTTCTCGCAAATAAAAAGCCACTCACTTCAATGAATCGACAAAACTTGAGCCAAAGCGGCCAACACAACTCAGCAAATGTTGGCCGAATGGATGAGGGCCAGGCACAGTGGCCGGAATTACCTTTTTCCATTTTCTCTCAGAGTAAACATTACGAAGTAAATATTCCTAAGGCTGCCACAAAGCCTGAATGAAATATCCCCAAACTAGGCTCTAGAGTCCTTTCTTTGGATCTGTCCTTTAAGCTGAAAAGTTTTCTTTAAGCGACAGAGAGTCCTGTTCCTGGGTTATTTTATTTTAAAGAAAGATATGGGAAATTACCTAAATTTCATACTACTTTCAAGGTCCTTCCTATATTTTTTTTTTCTCAGAAACTCAAACCACTGTGCTCCGAGCTGTGTTCTTGCTGCTTGGCACAATGGTCAGCAAAATGCGGTCTCCCGGCTGTCAAGTACCTGATGATGTTTAGCTAAGCGCCCGGCGTACGTTACGTTGAGTGCTCTGCCGTAGCCGGACCCGTGCCCGTAATCTCACACAGGCTCGGAGCCGTGGCCCGCCAATGATGAAATTACAACATTAGCAAACTAATCGCAGCCACTTTAGATGCCAGCAACGTTCCGGGGAATGAAGATGAGGGAGAGAGGGGCGTGCGGTGTGGTGTGGTCACCCAGGTGGTTGGTGGGCGTGGCAACAATATAAATGTCTGCAAAGGCGGGCGAATGAAAAGCAAACAACAACAAAGTTGGAAATTGTGTTTCAGCTTGCCGTTGGTTCGCCGGCAGCTCCTCGGTGGAAATAAAGCAATTTGAAGAGCTGCGTGGCCAGCACAGCGTCGAATGAAATTAAATAAAATGAAATTCATCAATAAATGGGCAGAGCCAGGTACGGAGAGCCATAAATAGACCGTGACTCAGTGAGCCACATCATCGAAGTTTTTTTTAGTTGCGGAACTTGTTTGTATTGCCACGGAAATTCCTCATTTAATAGGTCTAAATGAGAGGCTCCCTCATCGCTGGTGGTGGTGAGTTCAATGAATAAATTCTCAATTGTTGCCGCTGTTGCTCCGCGCAGGATTCTTGCCAAGGATTCCGACGCACACAAGTGAAGCGCGTGAGTGAGGCGTGTAAAGTGCACTCCTGGGAGTCCTATCCCTCGAACTTTGCCTGGGTGTTTTCCTCACGTAGCCCAAAAACACAAGCAGACTGCCAAATGTGAGTATGTGTAATCACTGCTCATCAAGTTTACACTGGGGGAAATGTGAGCATCTATCAATGCTCTTATTGGGCAAATTGATTGGGTTTTTATGCTTTTTTTTAAGCTCCCTCAAGGGGAGCAACTCATGGCTCAACCTAATTGTGATTTAGATGCTTTACAAATGCTTAAAAATTATATAAAAGTTCCCTACACTTCCTATCTAAGTTATAAGTTTGTTTCAAAATAAAAACTAAGGTAATAAAGCTCAGAATGTGACTACTTTTTAATCACTGTCAATGAAGTTTGCACTGCTGCTCCTCTATTGATCAAATTGATTAGGTTTTTATGCCATTTTTTATCTCAGAGCAGGATCCTACAACGTTTTTGCGTTTTTTGTTTTTATGTGGGCCAACCTTTTTGTTGTCGCTGGTGGGTTTTTTGTGCGAGCTAAGGATTGCGATCAACAGGACCCGACCGTTATGTTTAATTGCTGCTCACCGTAAAGTTTGCTCTATAAACATTTTAACTAGGCCTATAAACAGACTAATAGACGCCATCAAGTCGTTTGCATGATTTATGCTTGCCGGTGTGCTTTTTTCCCTCCTTTTTTCCTTTTTTTTTGGTAGCCCTTCGTGACGTTAACGTTAACAATCTATATACAGGATACATAAAAAGGCTGTAAAAAGGCAGCGACAGACATGTGGGACATAAACTGCTGCAGTAATTGAGGCGGGGCAGGAGATTCGCATTCGCTTTCGTAGTCGCATTGTTCCAACTCCCCAATTGACGCTTAATCAATACCCGAAATACCCGGAATGAGAGGAGCCAGAGCTACGGAAATATATAAAGGTATCAGTGATGCCAGGTGCTTCTATTCTGAGACCGATATGTTTGATCTTTTTAGACGGTTTGAAAGTGTGTTTATTATTTAATTCATAACTTAACCTATGAAATCTAATTTATTATTTATTTATTATTATTTACTTTGTTACCTTCCTAGCGCTACTTTGAGAATAAATTAAAAAGAATAATTTAAAGACTAAGTATTAATTCCAGACGAAAGGTAGCTCTTATCATGTAAGATTTTCCCTATATGTTCACCCAATCTGTCTTATTTTCTATAATGTGCTTTGCTGGCATCTCTAATATAGATGGAAATAGGCCTTGGAATAGCAATGCAATATAAATATTTGACGTGCGAGAACGCCTGCCTCCGGGATGTGGAAATGGGGAAGCAACTGGCTGGCAAGCCGGCAGGCAAGTGAGTTGTTTAGCAGGCGACATAACAATTGCAGATTTGGTGAAATTGCTTTTACTCGCTGCACACGCACACACGCACACACCATCCACCCACAAAGGACTCCTCGAGAAGTGCGTATGTCCTCGTCAACGTGTTGTAATCAAATGGAACTTGACGTTGGAATTGCGCAAATTGCGCTTTTATGTAGGCTGTCGATTTGTTCTCTCACACACTCGTCCTCGTTTTAGTCCTGCTCCGTCTCATTTCCTCACTTGAACCTCATCGTACAGTGAAGCCTTTTTGAGCAACTCCTTGTTTATTGGCGCCTAGAAGAGCTTCCGCTTACTTAGAACTGAACTCGAGTCTTCGGTGAGCTTTAATTTAATCAGCTCAAGGCTTAATTTTATGGCGAAAGAATTTAGTAAACGCTCTCAAAAGAGAGCAAAGAGGCTTAGCTTAGGAGTAAATAATGGAATGAGCTCGGAATAAGGTGTAATGATATTTATTTACTTCAAAGAGTGTAGGATTTATGGCGGCAAAGGCAAATATTACAATATTATCACAATTTAGAAAAATATGCAGAGAAGCACTTATATTATTAAAATATATTATTCCAACCCTTCTTATACAATAAATTGTATAAATTGAGGATTGAATTATGGATTTAATTTTGTTGTTTTGTTTTAGTTTAAAGACAGATCTAATTAACAGTAATACATATTTTAATATTTTGTGAAAGAGAAAAGGGAACAAAATCTACTCAATTGAAAATAAACAAGAAATAAAATACCAAAATCAATTCCCATACTGATATTTAGAAGGATTCTAGTAAGGATAGTTTTTAAAGCAATTTGTAATTTGAAAAATTAAAGATGCCAAGTAAATTATCAATTATCATTTTATTGATTTTCCACTGATATTGATATCCACTGTACCACATCCTTTTGGGCCAAGACTTGAGTAGCACATCTGTCAAATGGTTATTCCGGTCTTTGTTCTAGCCTGGCCCTGGCCTCTTCTTGAAGCCGGCTCCCTCCTCCCCGAAAATTAGCGCCCAGCCTTTCAAATTGAAAACGTGAACCGTGCGGTTCATTGGTAATTCATTTATGCGCACATTTGGCCAAGTCCCTCAGTCGGGAGGGGTGGCTGCTTTTTGGGGGTCGGTGTGGGTGGCTGAGGGTCGTAGAACTCGGTGCCCTGGTGCTGCAGGTGTTTCGCATAAGAAATGGGCTGCCGGCGTTAGATGTAATTTATACTTTTCGCCAGTCGCCAGTTGCCAGTCGCCACCACGCACGACTTGACGTCCTGATAATGTATCGAATTCATTTTCCAGATACTTTGCTTGCCAGTCTCCGCGTTTTGTTTGGCAAACATCACAAAACGCTTTCGACACATTCCCCATTCATACTCAATTACCTACGTGGGCTCTGCGTTCCAGGACTCTGAGGTGCACGTGGCCAAGTTTCTGGAGAGTTGGCAAAGCTCCCTGGCTCGCTTCGCCGCACTTCACTTGGTTCGCTATTTTGCAGATCCTCATCCTCTTCCATTTTTTAGTAACTTTTTTTTGTAGCTTTTCCCACTGCTTGTGTATGTGTTTGAGTTTCTGGCCTGGCCAACGTTCAATGACTTGGCAGTGGTGGAAAGTTTGTTGCAAATATTTGACCACTGGCCAGGAAGACCCATCCCCCGGTCCCTGCAATTATTTATTTGATTTTGTTTTGCGTTAGGCAAACACTGCTGGCCAAAAGTTCTCCTCAAATATGCAATTTCTATGCAGCCAGTGAGGGCTCTGGCTCTGGGTGTGTGTTGACCGACTTAAAAATATTCATATTAAAACATGCGAGGCAATTACTTTTATGAAGTGCACCAACTCGTAAATTCTACTTTGTGTAATTTACAACACAGCGAATTGGAATCGGAATCGGAATTGCAATCGGAATTCGAATTGCCGGCTAACTGAATTCAAGTGTTGCCCAATGGGGCGTGGTCAAAGGCAAACAAACAATATTTAGTGCCGGCCCTTTTTCGCTAAATCAATCATAATCAATATTTAAATTGGTAAAATTGCTGAAATGTGGGAATATCTTTTTTAGAAAGCGCACCAAAGCGCCTGGGAATTATTTAGAAATGCACAGGGAAATAGAGTTTACACAGAAAAGAGCGTAAAGAATTATTTGTGCTTTTAAAATATATATAAATATTTATAAATTCTAGTTATCTTGCTAATTAAGCTTTAATCTGCCTAAAAAGAAAATAAAATCTGCTTGCCTTGTTATAAAAGAATATAACCGCTTATTTAAAGTTATATCAAATCCTGGACAAAAAGTGTTTAAACTAAATGTCTTTTTATTTTGAAACAATATATACATTTTAATTCTTAGGCAATTAAATATTGTATCGGGAAATCTAATATTATTTATTTTAAAATTATTTGTAAATATTTTGTCAAGGCCTTGAAAATGTATACTCGAAAATAAGGTTACCTATTCTCTTTGTAAAATATATAAGCAACCAATAGCGTAGTTTATTTATAATTGTATAGCAATTATTATTGTTTAAAAGATCAGATCCTTTTCAGTGCATTGCGAAGCTAAAAAAAAAAGGTAAGAACCCTGAACCCTAGCAAAAACCAGCAACTAGCAGGTGGCATTTGCTCTATTCCGCGTTTAATTTGACCGCCTGCGAACACGGAAATGCACTTAGAAGAATTGCTGCGCAGCAGCCAAGTGATTGATTGATTGATGGACGGATGGACGACTGATCGGGATTAGAGGGGTTCCAGTGAAAGCGATGCCGATTCATCTTGTTTTCGTGGCTTAGCTAAAAAGGGCAGGCCACAAATAATGCCTTGCTTTATTTAAATTCTCCCGACATATTGGCGTAATTCAATTGAAAATGTTGTGCATGTCGGATGCAGAAGTCAGCGGCAAATGTCAAGCGCAAAATCGCTAAAAAATTGCCGCCATTTGGCGTGTTTGTTTGTGTTTGTGCTGTTGGCCACGGTCGGGAATTGGCCAAAAGGACGAGCGCTGCCGTCAATGTTTATTTGGTCGAGCTTTAATTATTTTTACGCCCACCTGGCAGTGCCACGCCTTAAGCGGAAATTGCATAGTGTCGCTATCGCTGTCGCTGCCGTTGCCGCCTTTTTGTTTTATTTTAATTGAATTTTGAAATATGTCCACGCCCGATGCCTTTTTTTTACTGGATTTTTTGTTTGTTTTTGTTTTCCTGTTTTCCTGCCGTTTGCTTTCTGTTTTCCTGTTTCAGTTGCTGCCCGAAAAATGCAATTAATTCGAGCACTTTTTGAATTGTTCCAATGACCCTTCTTCTGCTCGGTAGTTATTTGTTGCCATTGCTGTAATAAATTCTGGACGCTTTAAAAATAAATCAAATGCATTAAGGGCTTCGAGTCCCCCGGCTCCGCACTCGTCACTTTGGCAATTGTTAATTAAATCAGTTTTGGGCTGGTGTTGGCCAATTGAAAGTGCTCCATTCACATTTAAATTGTGTTAATCTCACGCTGAAAACTATTGGCCAAACCGGCCGCACGCCGCATGGTGGCACGTGCCGTATACTTAATTTGTTCGATTTACCCACTTTATTGGTGCAGTGATATAACCGCTGGTCGCTGGCCACTGCCATGTTTTATAACAAAATTTGCCAATTATTGTGGAATATTTTCGCATAATATTTGCGGTTATAGCCAGAATTTTAAGCAGAGGCTTTGGGCCGAATTATTCCTAATGCTAAGTTTCTCTTATTTGGCGGACAACATTTTGTGAGAGCATTGAATGAAGTCCTGCACTTTTGAAATGGTTTTAGGGCCTGAAGGGGAATAATTGCTGACAAGACAACTCGTTGGGCGTTTCCTGAGGGTTAAGAGCATTAGGTTTTGAATGGTTTCTGCCAGGGAAAAGCTTAAACTGTTTCTGTTCTGAAGAAACTTGCTAACTCAAAGTAAAAGCCGATTTAAGTTTCTTCAACTTGCTGCAGTTTATTGAATTTTTGTACTTTCGTAATTCCACTTGAACACACACAAAGTGGGGTTATTTTTTGTTTATTTAAATGCTGAAAACGCATCTTGAGTTCTAGCCAAGGCTTGTACACACAACAAAATGTCTTACTATATCTGGTTTTCAAATATTCATGATTCAAAATTCTTAATTTAATTTTCCTTACCTCAGTGTATTCGCAATATTGTTATATTTAATGCATAACTCTGTCTGCAAGCTAATTGTTAATTGAAACAAAAATTCAGAGTTCTAGGGCGGACAATTAAGGGCCAAAAAGGAAGAAGGGAATCGCCGCCAAACAAATGCCAACAATTAACTGTGGCAACAATATAAAGTGGAAGCCCCAGGCGGGTGGTTGGCTGGTCTTTTGGGGCCGGTTTCGGGGTAGGTTTTAGGGGGCTTGGGTACTTACCGCTCATCACAATCACGACGAGGAGCAGCAGCCGGGCCACGCAGAGCGGCAGTGGATGGCAGTGGGGCATGGCTAAAGCGGGCTGCAAATGGCTATAACGATGACAGGAGCCGGAGCTGGAGCTGGAGCAGGAACAGGAACGAGAAGCGGAAATGCAGTAAGCCTGCCCAGGACGAGGGCGTTGCAGCGCCGGCTTTTGCCTTCTAGCCCTTGTTTTTGTTGTCTGTCTGGGTCGGGGCTGCTGGCGTCCTGGTCGTAGTCCTGTGTGGTCCTCTCTAGGCCGGCAGCAATAACCAAGTTAGCAGCCTCATCATCAGCATCTGCCGCAGCAGCAGCAACGTCATTATCGGGCCTCCCGGCTCTCTATTAACTTGGCCAATTGCCAGACACAGACAAAGGCAACGGCAACGGCAACTGGGCTTCTCCGCACAAAATGTGGCCTGTAAAGAGCAGAGAGCGAGGGAGAGCATTACGATCTGTTGGCTGGACTGACGCGAAAGTTATTGCAACTGACAAAGCCCGACTAAATGCTGGGCAGGCATCGGGAGTTGAGTTCATGCCACAAGGAACCCCTTTTCCCCAAGCCCCAAAATGCTCTCATTGGTAGATTCTCCACCGGCTTCTTACTTCTTACTTTTGCCAACGCCACTGCTCTGCAAAGGCAATAAAATCAAAAACGACAACGGAAATGAGCAAAACGATAATGGGGCATGCCGCCCGCATAATGATGGGAGTGCAGTGAGAGTACAGTGGGGTAGATGGAGGAACCTTACAGATATCTCTTAATATATTTATTTATTTTGTATAATATGAGTGAAAGAAATACAATTTGTATCACACTGATCCTTAAAAAACTAATTAATCAATTTTGTAGCAGATTATCTTCTATTTAATTATTCAAATAAATTAAATATGGTAAAATAACTTTAACATTAATTCTACTAAGATTTTACTACTCTACACAAATGCCTTCTAACTTGTAATTATTCCTCAGCATTTCAGTACTAAATCTTTCCAATATATTGACCATTTCCCCCACCGTTCATTTGTAATCGGCATACGTTTGGTATTTTCATTTTTCTGTTACCTAAAAATTTCGGCCCAAGCCACGTGCTCAATCTCTGGCAGCAACTCGGGAATTTAATTTGCTAAATATATATAATTTTTTTCTTTTGAACGTCTGGCCGGGACTGGAAAGTTTAAACAGTAATTAAGTTAATTGCCTGTCTGGCAGGCGGCTTAGTTTTGTCCCGCTCTGCTTAGTTCGCTTCGGTTGGGATTTATGCGAGTCGGGGCGGGAGTGGTCTGGCGTCAGTGTACTTTTCCGACGCACTATAATTATTTCCGTCAGGATTTACTGGCCGTGGGGGGATGATCGATTCCTAGGCATTAATGTCATAATAATGGCAGCAGGCACATTTATTACGCATACGCCGTGTGCACACGCCGTAATATTCGAGGCAAATTTTCGATTATTGCGCATATTTATCTACTCGTACTACAACAAATTTTTTCCGGCACTCGCTGCCATTATTCGTAACGAGGGGCGGGTGGATTCATAATTCTAATGCATGGATATTATGTGCCATAGTCTGCACATGCAAATTGCCGCTACAGCGAACAGGAGCCATATATGGCCGCCTGCTTTTCCAACTTTTACCGCCCCTTCCTCTTCCGCACTTATTGTTAGGAAACGGAAAGCAGGCAGAATGGCAAAAAGCCCGTTTTTTGCTATTATTGTTAGATATTGGTTGTGCAGAGAAGAGAAAAGTTTATTCTAGAACAAGATTTTTCGGGATTTAAGTTACCTAGCCAGAGAAATGTGTTAGAATTAAAGATTAGGTAATTAAATATAATTATTAAATATAAAAATACATTTTAAAAATTATAATTTGGACCACAACGTAGTCTTTGTACCCTACACATTTTAAATTTATGAAAGTGCATCTATCTTAGAATTTCTCTCTGTGCAGCAACGTGTGTGCTCTCTGTTTTTCTGTAGACATGCCAGACTTCAGACTTTGGAAAGCAATTTGCCACGCACTGTCAGTGAAGTTGAACGCAGTGGAACATTTCTAATTTTCAGCTACGAAAAATTTATACAATAAAAAGGCGCTGGCCAAACATTGCCGGAACGCAGCGAAAAAGAAAACAGCGAGCTGCCAAAATTTACATAAATACACACATATACTCCATCCAGAAGTACAAAAAAAAAAAATCTTCACAGATGCGCTATGTAAATTGTAACGTACAAAGATTCGCTTTTACTTTTACGTGTCTGCTGCTCCCGGAAAAGTATTTTTGCCTTCCTGCCCTTGCCATGGCCCGCCGTAATCATTAAAAATGCTTCGAGGTCGCCCAGGATCTGTGCTTTCAAAAATTACTAATGCAAATGTAAAATAATGGATGTTGAATAATTAAACCAGATAAGCTGATGGCTCTCTAACAATATATATGGGTATAGAAGATAAACTCTATTAGGTATTTCTAGATTCAAGCCGTAAAATGTGTTGCTGATGTCCCTTGGCCACATCAATTAGTTGAATTGGAGATGAACACACTCTCGTCCTGAGTAATTACCCTTTAACATTGATGAATGTTTGTGCAAAGTATGCTTGCATCTTCGTTTTAAATTGATGTTCATTATTAAGAGTAGGAAGAACATAAATATTAATCACTTTAGCAAAATCTGCTTCCCTCTTTAACTATAGTAGTTTCTCTATTTATTAAACGATCTTCAGGTTCTTGACATAATTTCTTTAGCCCTAATTAACAGGCTTGATACATAACAAAATTCCTAAATCCTTTGATCTTTGAATTGTTAACAACCTTAAGCCTAAGCCCAAGGCTCGTATACTTAATCGGTTGCATTACGAATCCCACCCAAATCGTGGCTCATTTTTCTTTCCGTTTTACTTATAATTACTCCCGAGCAGGCAAACCGCCGAAAAGCAACAACATCGGCAACAAAACGTATATAACATTATAAAGCAATTTGCAGTAAATCACCCAAAGCGACGCGCGTGTTTATAAATCACGAGCAGCCCAAGAGCCAGGCCGTCATCCTCGTTATTTTCTATTTTTTTCGTTGTTGTTTCTTGTTTGGGTATCCCGCTGCCAGCAAACCAAAATCGAAATGAATAATTAATATGTCGCGCCTGCCGCAGAGACCAGACAGAGAAAGTCTTCCATCTTGCAGGAGTTCCATCACGAGAAAAGAAATGGCTTTTTTAGGGTCCTACAGCAGTGCTGTCAGAAATTCATGTGGAAAATGAAAAAGGTTTTGCAGAATAAGGCTAAATATGTATAGGAATTTTCTTAATAAAATTTATAAATATTTGTGTTATTTTAATTTAAGGAAAGTTCGTATAGAAAATGTTATCAAAATTCTAAAATTCGATTTTAAATTAGATTTTGCTTGATATTTTCCAGCTAATTGTAGAAAGATTTTATTTTTAAATGAGCCTGAAAGTTATGGCCAGATCTATCTCGAATTCAGACAAATTAGCAGCACTGACCCTCCAAGATGTAAACAAAACAAACCGTCGCATGTGAGTCTTGCGGCGTCTGAGCCAAAATGGAATCCGACCAAAGTCGAGACGGCGAAAAAACTCTCGACGAGATTGACAAATTTGCCAGAGCAAATGAAATGCTTGACTCGGCTACGACTGCTAAATTTTTCATTTATGACAATGTTTACGTAATTCGACAGCCAAAACAATTTCCCAGGCAACCGTCGCTCTCCCGTACGCTCGTACGCAAATGGGCGCTCATTTATTGTCATCCCCGGAAAGGAAAGGCTGCGGGAAGGGGAAACTGTTCTTGGTGGGGGGAAAGCATGAAATAAGGGCAAAGGGAAACTCATTCAGCCCAGTTGTTGTCTGTCGTGGCTGTCGCCAGGATGACACCGTGTGGCTGTTACGGGCTGCAGCAATGGCTTTTAAACCGTTTTAAATGGCCGGCGATTTGTTTGAATGTTGTGACATAAAACTGCAATCTATGGCCCATTTCTTGGGGGCCCAAGGTGAGCGGAAGGCCAGGAAACTCGGTCTAAATAGCTCCATCGACCAGCAACAAGCCGATTCTGCAGTCCATTTGCCAAAGCATCCTGCTGAAAGGACCCTCAGGGTGGAGGATATTACTCCCACCACCTTCTCCTTCCTGCTAGTCCCTCAATAATCAAAGATCTTGTACAAATTGTGACTAACAGCTTAAGGATTAAGGTTAAGGGAGCTGGCAAAGCACCGAAACAGTCCTTGTTTGGTTAGATAGACAGCAGGGACTCCTTAAAAAAAGCAACATGAAGATAACAAGTTTAAAGAAAGCTGTTGAAAATTACGAAGTTGAACAGAAGTATTTATAATAAATTCAATTTCCACTGAACACACGTAATATTTTTATTCTTGCTCCATTCAATTTATTGCCTTCAAGGAATATTTATAACTGCCAAGTTCAAGATTTTTTGCTGGACTTCCTTGAGATGCCCGAGCTGGGGGATATTTGTCAGCGGTAGATTCCCAACTAACCATAAAGAGCTCATTCGGCAGAAGTCAAGAGCTAATTTGCATGCTCGAGGAGTACAACATCCATCCATCAGATAAAATCCTAGTTGGACAATTTCCCACTCGACTGGCTCGTTATCCCTCGTCAAACTTTATGATAATTATGCAAATTAAGCGCAGCTCCTAATTGAAATCGACAACAATGGGCAGGAAGGCCGGCAGGCAGGCAGGCCATGACCTTGGCACCGAGTCATTAGTCAAACCATTGCAATCGACAAACAACCAGCAGCAGGCAGTGACCCCCAAAAATGGGCGACACACACACACAAAAAATATGAGAAAATTATTGTTTTGTTTGGGCGAAAGGGAGGCGGCGACTGAAAGCCTTGCGCTTCACGGCATATTAAGCAAAATGAATAAATTACAATTGCAAATAGGCAATTTCCTACACTTCCTTCCTTTTGACATTTCACTGGGTGCAGCAGCGGGGGAGTAGCAGCCCTCAAATGGGGCGTGGCCGGTCGAGTCCTTGTTGTTGATTTTCCTGTTGTTCCTGCCTCGGTTTCTACTCCTGCTCCCGCTCCTGCTGCTGCTTCTGCTGCGGTGGCTGTCAACTTTTCGGGTGGAAGTGAGCTTCTGGCAGCGCCGGTTGGTTTTTGGTCTAAATAACGTCTAATTTGCAATTTTGTTTAATTGTTTGTGGCTTTGGATTTTGACATGATTCCGCCACCCAAACCTTAACTCCCAGTCCTCCATTTCTGGCATGTGCGCACAATGGGCAGTTTCTGGAATATCATTTTGGGGTAACCCTAGACCACAAGCTTAGAGACGAGCAATCAGAACAACGAATAAAAACGTCGAGAAGAGACGTCGAGTAAAGACGACGAGAAGGGAGAACGACTAAAAATCCATATCAATTAACATTATTGCTTATTATTTATTATATATATTATTTATTGTAATAAATATATGTATATATTTAGCTAGCTTACCAAAATGTTCAATTAAATACCTTATACTTCAGATTTGTGCCACAGAATCTAAGAAATCTACCCACTGTATGGCGTGTGGTTGGATCGTAACTGATTGTTTGTGTTTTTCGTTATTTGAGGATTTTAGTTTGGGTCAACGTCAATGAATAAAGGCACGCACCGGCGAATCCAGCCATCCCGCAACAACCCCCACTCCCACTCCTTCCGCTCGAACGCAGCTCATCCAACTGGCCGCATGTCTTGGCCAAATTATAATAGAGGGTTTCCATTGCGACCAACTGAATATGCGGCCTGCAGCTCTGCCCAAACCGCGACCGTCCTTTGAGCAATTAAACTCCATTCAATAGACAAAGTGTTGGCGGAGGCTCTAATTGTTGGCAGGGCAGTGTGGTCGGGGAAATCTGAATTTGAAAGCGATAGTCATGCTCATATTCAAATCGCTCACTAATATAGCTGCTGAAGGTTAAAGCCATAATTTAATCGAATTATAATCTAAGTAGGCCATCGATTGAACAGTTAATAACCTAAACTTGTGGGGTTACACAAGTACTAAGCCAACTTGCAAATTAATCTCAAATTAAATTATGCCAAATAAATCTTCAATTAGATGTGGCCAGCAGGATATACATACATACTCCATGGGGAAGCCTAATGTGCAGGGACCTTGCGGAAGGTAATCTGGCGAGCTCCACTCCATCGAAAGACTCCCACGACTTTTGGCCAGCACTGAAAGGCAGTTGAGCAGAGCCTGAATGGCATTGTGTCCGCTCCTTCCATTTCGTCCTGCTGCCATTTGCGCTTCCTGCAGGTCCTTACAAATTAGCTGAGCGAGTGCCTTGCACTTAGGTTTTGTCTGTGTACTTTTCAAAATTGGCTTTCACACGCCATTTGCATTTAATTGCAGAGTCGGAGAGGGAGAGCCAGGAGCAAGAGGAGCCGTGTTGGCCTTGTTAACAAGCGCATTTGCCTAAAACTGCGTACACAGGGGCAGCTTGGAAGCGGGGATTTAATTTGCCAAATCAAATATTATTGCTAATACCCATATCTGAAGTTCTGTTCCAGTCCCCAGCCGATAAGTGCCAATTTGGCCATAATGGGCGTTAAAATTTTGGCCATTGGGCTGAGTGCGACTTTAATGCCAGCTGGCGGCACTTAAACCGCCATCTATCCTCATCATCGTCATCTCCTCGACAGTGTTTATTGTCAATAAAGCCTTTGCAAACAACAAATGCGACACAGAAAATATTGTAAGTGTGCAGTGAATGCCTTCTAAATGTCTATATGCGAAACAGTCTACATATATGTGTTTTCCACAAGTAGATTGAATTGGAAAGTCACCATTTCCACGTTCCCCGTTACCCATACGCCTTGCCAATCCCAATCCCATTCCGTATTTCGATCCCACTTCAATTGAAAATTGTCTGCGTGGCAAAAGTGAAATGCTTCAGCAGAGAGAGAAGAGTCTGGGAATCGGAGAATCGAATCGGCGTCTCCTTCAGTGATTCAGAACCACTCCGCACTCCGCACTCCACACCACCGCAACTCGCTCCAAGGATTCCCGAACTCTATGCCAATGCCATTGATGTTTTGCTGCGCACTCGAGTGTGTTTTCTTTAGTAATGGAATTTATTAATATTTCATTGTGTGGGCCCGTGAAAGTCGAGGGCGGAGGAGCGGCAGGCATTGGGTTCCCAGCGAGTTTGTGGCCGACTTTAAGGAATGTCAACAATTGCCAGGCACTTGGAATGCGCCCAGCCTTCGCTTCGCATCAAAATGTTCACCGAAAAAACTTTCACTCCCAGGGTTAAGTACTTTCTGAGGTTTCTATTGTGTATCGAAAAAAGTTCATGAAAGTTGATAATGGATTCGATATTTTTGCATAAAAATATGAATAGTGCAAATATCGATACACTGTCATAATTTTAGTTTCGATATTAATTGCCTACACGATATCCTATCGATATATCACATAGGGTACATCCCTAATAATCGGAAATGGCCTTGCCTCTTGATTTAATATATTCTCTTGCAGTCATTTAGTGAACAAACCTCAGACGGATAACATCCTTCCTTGTATTTATTTTGAATTATTTATTCATTAATGTTACCATTATTTTTATTTTGTTTCGTTTTCGTTTAAATTGGGTTCCGGGTCTTCGAAATACATTTAAAGCTTTATTTACTTTTGGTGTAAGAGTTCGACTAGCTAGCGGTAGTGACTTATCCTCGGAATAGTTTTCTGATCATAAGTTTTATTTTGATATTTATTTTTGGTATTTACTTATATTTTTATTTTTTTTTATCTTTAATTCTAAAATTTCTGGATTAAAGAACTTATTTGCAAGACTCATTGACTTACAAGATCAAGTTTAAGGGATCCCTTGCAAATTTTTAGAGAGCGAGAATTTGAAGGTAATCCTTCCTGGTATTTATTTATATATTTTTATTTATATATTTAATTTCAAACGTTTTGGTATTAAGTATTATTCTGGTATTAAGAGTATTCTGGTATTAAGTAGTATTAAGTGTGAACATCTTGTTATATAATGTAATATTGTATGTATTCGATATAGTGATAGTTTTGTATTAAGTATCGATAACACGATAAATATCTCGATGAGGCGCAGCCAACTTTACTTGATAAAGAAGAAGCACAAGGCGCAAGATAATAAGAAATAAAGATTCATTAAAAATAGCTATCATTAAAAATAGCTATTTTTAGCTATCGAAAGAAAATTAGATTAGCGTAATATTCTTGGGATCTCTTGGAAATAAATGAGAGAGTTAAAGCGAGAGTTTAAACTTTAAAGGTAATCCTTCCTGGTATTTATTTATATATATATTTTTTTTATATTTAATTTCAAAAGTTCTGGTTTAAAAAATGTATTTGCAAAACTCAATGCGGTTCCTTTTTGGCATCTCAGTCTTTAGATCTCGAAAGAAATATAGATTAGCGAGATATTTTAGGGATCTCTTGCAAATAAATGAGCGAGATAGAGCGAGATTTTGAAGGTAATCCTTCTGGTATTTATTTATATTTTTAATTTTATAAGTTCTGGATTAAAGAAGTTATTTGCAAGACTGATCGATATCTGTTATATGATATGTTCTTTGGTTATCGAAAAAGAGATGAGCGAGATATCTTTGAATGTGAATCAGTACAAAGAAGACACTAAGTGGTTGTTCTCTACCTTAGAGACAAGCAAGATACTGAAAAAGTATCGGCAAATCCAAAGAAGAACCGACCGCTTTTCGTTGTTGTCTACTATTGAGACGAGCGGAAATGCGAGGATTATATGAGTAAGGTCGGCGAGAATGAAAGCAGAACGGCTAGCAACGATAACGAGATCGGAACACGCCAGAGCGAACCAAGAACGAGTTGAGTGGAGTTGAAGCCTTGTCTACGACCCGGATTCAAACTACAAATTAGTTGGTTTTTCTCATTCAAAAAAATAGATATTTTCTGTAAGCATCATATTAAATAAAAACATTCTTGAGCTATTCAAATTTAATAAAATAAAATAGCATGATTGTATGCACATTTGTTTAAAATTGGACAACTACATTTTATAGTTCGCTTCTTCTCATAACTTTGTTCGAAAAACACTTGGAGCAATCTCCGTTGGAGAAACGGAGATCCAGTATTTTCGACATGGAGTTGGTGTCGGGGCTCAGGATTGCATAATTCATGTGGCGGAAACTGGTATGTGTGTGTTGGCCAAAAACTTTCGCATTGCTGGCCAAGAGAATTCTTGTTGACCAACAAAGCGCATAATCCAACTTTCCAATGGTGAGACGCCTCTGCCTCCCATAATCATTTCAAATTCCACAACAAACAGCAAAAATCAAATTTCAGAACTCGTAAGAAATCTTGCACGCCATGCACCACGCCCCACCCACTAAATTCGCCCGTTTTTCCCCCTTTTGCATCGCTTTTCCCCCGGCACTCTCTCATCTCCTTACTGCTGTAAACTTTTCAGCCATGGAATACGAATTTTGGCACAACATCACATACAAAAAAAGAAAACGAAAGAGGGCCGAAAGCCGAGAGAGGGATGTGCGGAAAAACTGTTCTGATTTCAGCAATCAGCCCGACCGCCGCGCAGCTTGTGAACAATATGAAAATAATAAAAACAGTTACATAAATCAAAAATGATAAGGAAAAACAGTGCATAAAAGTTGGAGCATTGAGGAAAAATCCAAGAAACGAGACTGCAACGCGAGAGTTCCCCGGCCACCCACTTTGCCTCCATCGAAGGATTGCGATGCAAACACAAAGCAGAAAACAGAAAATCGAAAGTTGAGCTCCATCTAAGAAGGAAATCAACTTGAACAACAGGAAGCGTCTGCCCCCCGTTTCTTCCCCTTTCAGTCCCCTCTTTCAATCTCTGCCCTCCACTCTAACGGATGGCAAAGGTGAAAAATGCGTGTCAATTTTTTTCCTATTTACTCGGATATCTTTCCTCTCCACAACTAAAAACCATCTGCATTGGCAAGCGTTGAATTATGGCTGCTGCACTTTGCTGCAAATGGGGGTTACTGAGATTTTCAATGGTAAATATTGCTGTTTCATGGTTTTCACCGAGAAAAATAGATAGTGTTCAGATATTCAAGGTGAAGAACGCTTTGAGCTTGTTTTGGGACCTTAGTATTTTTTTATTTCATAATTTAAACCATAATAAAATACACTAAACTCCACAAAATTGACTCTACGATTAACATCTAATCCTTAAATGTTTTTCCCACAGCTCTGCATAGACGACTGGGCGTGTCCTGGCATTATCACTTCTGCCCACTTGGCAATCTCTCTCGCTTAGGACTGACAATCGACAGGCGATCGAATCGAATCGAATCGAAAATGCAACTGCTGGGTCCTCCCTTATTTATATGACACTGCAGTGGAGCCGGTCCTGGTGCCCTGGTCCGCCCACTGAGATAACCGAGGGGAGACGACGGGTGATTTGTTGTCCTGCCAGCAGACTGTGCATACAAAATTACAGACATCGAAGCTCCGGCTGAAGCTGCTGGCAGTTAATGTGAAAAATGTGTTGAAAATCGCATTCATGCATAGATTTTTCTCACTCCTCAGGCCGGCCCCCCGTTTTGGCATCTCTACAATTTGCCCCATGTTGATTTGTTGGCAGCCACTCGCCGTCGTCGTCGTCGTCGCCGTCGTCGTCGCACACTTGCCGTATTGATTTAGTTGCCCTTTGACCCGGCGAACGGGCCAAACAAATCAAGATGGGGGGCTGATGGTTGACTTAAAGCCGACACAAAGCTGCTATGAAATGCAATTAAGCCAACGCCTCTGCTTCGAGGATCTGGGTTCTGGTCTCTGGTCTCTGGTCTCTGGTCTCTGGACTTCCTCGACTCGCCCACAAGCCACAAAGCCAAGTTCCGACGCTTGGAGCCTGGATGAGTGGCTAACCGTTGGCCAAATATTTGCCCAGACTTGGCCAAGTTGGACCGGCCGGCCGGGCGGCCGGCTCTTAATGGACCACATTAGACACGAAATACGAGCACATTTGCGGCATTCACAAAAAGGTAAACTAACGCTCTCACATCCACACACTCGAAGTGCGTCCCTCCCTCATAAATGTGCAATTTATGGACAATAATTGCCAATAAGAGCCACACAGCTGTCGTCGAGACTCCACTCCGCCGTATAATAAAATCCTCCGGCTCTGCATTATCCTGATTCAGTTGCTGCTTATGTGTGGCCGACCTCTCCTCTACTTTCATTTGCATGGCCGAATATATTAGGGGGCCAGCTCAATTTGCTCGGGAGTTATGCTATATGGAAGTCGGCTCTGGATTTGTTGGTATAATTCAACGAGGCTTTGACTTGAGTCT
The DNA here is from genome assembly GCA_018153105.1 of Drosophila rufa. Taxonomy (NCBI): domain Eukaryota; kingdom Metazoa; phylum Arthropoda; class Insecta; order Diptera; family Drosophilidae; genus Drosophila; species Drosophila rufa. Next base: position 19,976,640 of record JAECXS010000085.1, read on the forward strand.
GATTTATGTCTGCAAACGGCTAATGGTTCAAGTTCATAGTGTGTGTATATTTATATTTGAAAATCAAATTTAATTTGCCAGTTACTGTGCTATGTAATTAGATTATTTGGTTCGGTGACGCTTTGTAAAATTATTTAATGAGTTAGCACTTACTCCGATCCCCTGGAGGGGAATAGATAGACATTGACCGTTTAACATTTAATTATTTTCGGTTAACTTTAGACTATCTTGGAATGTTTCTCTTTACTTAAATTACTAACAAACTTAATAAGAAATGTTGATGGCTAAAGACTATAATTAAAATACTTCTTTGAGCTTAATTTTTACTTCAGAAACTTAAATTTCAAACCTTTCATCGTATTCTAATTTAAAAAGCATGTCTCTGGCCTCTATATATCCAAAGTTATACTTACTATTTATTTGATCAAATATATTTTTACTGGGGAATTATTAACGATAAGAACTGTCATTCAAGTCAAATGCGCCAGCTGCTTGCACTTAATTAAAGTCCCACTTTCTGCTTCACTTATTAATTGGCTATATATACGGCCCTGATTAAGTCAGGATTTAATTAGCCCTGATGTGTGCTCTCCGAAGGGAAAACTTTATGATTTCCCCGACCTGCCAGCGAACTGTGTCAATAAATCTTTCGCTAAATTCGCGTGCGCATTTCCACATTTTAATTTAATATCTGCTGCCTACTTATGGGGGCCGAGAAGGAAAAGTTTAAATCAATCAGCTGCAGCAGCAGGTTCAGGCATCCGATCAATTTGCAAATGGTTTATTTATACATTCAATATTTTAACATTTGTATCTGTATTCCGCGCTAACCGCAGCTGCAGCCGCACAAAGACTTCTTCGTCCATCCGTTTGTGTAATGGCCCGAAAGCTCGTCGCTTTGCAGCAGCTTTAATGGCAATTTAAAATGCCGGAAAGCCGCAAATTTCCGTTATTCATACAAAATTAAACGCAAATATGATGCAAAGAGCATTTGCGCAGACACTCGCACTTGGCAAACAATGGCCAGCACACTTTCGCTGCGACTGATGTGGATGTGGGTGTGGGATGCGAATGTGAGTGCAAACGTGCCGCGAGGAAATTAATTTCCGACAGAAGTCACACAGAAAGGCATCGAGACGGGCGGCCATGATAATTAAGCCCACTCACACAAGGACTCACGGACGCCCGCGGACACATCCCATATCCTGGCCACACGTCTGACGGGCTGTTTGCCTTGAAGACGGCCACTCACGGAGAACGGCGGACGGCGAAAGGATGTCGGCCGCAAGCCATCCACACCAGAAATGCTAGCCGCTGACAAACGCCGACCGTGGTCGTCCACGGACAGTGGTCTCTCCCTTGAACGGACAGCGGATAAAGGGACGACGGATAACCGACTCCTCACCCAGAGACGGCTGTGGCCGTGGGCTAACTTGGGCGCAGCTGTCATCGGGCTGCGATAAATTTTGGAGGCCAATGCCGGGCGGCGACATAAATCAGCCCAAAGATTTATGGCGATTTGCGCAACTTGGCGTGCGCGATAAAGACCAAAAGAATGCGACCAAGGCGGCCTGATCCGGGAACGACTGTTGCTCTCCGTCTGACATGGCCAGCATAGTTCATAATAAGTTAAGGCCGCAGGGTTGAGTGATGAACTAAGGGATACCTCGTTGGCATAGCTTAAAAATAACCATTTTACAATAACTATAAAATAAGATCAAACAAATAGAGTAGAAAAAAATTTAACACAAAAAAATCTATAAATATGGAGCTCATAAAAATTAAATGGAATTATATTAGTATTGGAAATAAACGTTTAATATTATTCAAGTATAGGATTCCTAGCTGACATAAAATTATAGTACTAAAAAGAACCCCCGCTTCATTGGAAATAAAAGCAAATAATCCAATACTCACAAACGGCAGAAGTCAATTAGCAAAAGTGCTGAAACTGTTAGGGAACTGGCCCCTTAGAGCCAAAAATCCATGACAGAATAGCCTTGGCGGTGTAATTAATTAACATATTTAATGACTGCGCCTATAAATACCCCCCACTTGATGGCAGGCTACAGGGTATTAGTGAGACAGCGGTACAAAGGAGACACAAAAGTTAACAAGGGACCCGGCCACCACTTTCCATTTCCGCATTCTTTGTGATTATCACACTGGGACCCATTTCCCACAATATCAGCAAATTGAAAAGGGTAAGAATGTCCACTCCACTTCGCTCAATCCCACTCCAGCGCTGCATAGGACTCAGATACACAGAGATATAGACGGACTGACACAGGGAGACCGATAAGATGACCGACTGTGGACGGAGCAGATGTGGATGTGGGTCAGCGGAGCAGCTCTGGACAAATTCATTAGGCGCCGGATATCGTAAAAGCTGCCCCAAAGCCCGGCGAATGTCTCAATTTACATTTCGAACATATTTTCATTAGTGCCGAGCGTGGGCCCGGCCATCTCATTTCATTTAAAAAATAAACCCCTCGCGGGAGGAAACGAAATTCTTAATATTCATGCCGATGCGATGGTCATGGCATTCTCTCATCTCATCTCGCGGCTTGCGGCTCGCTATTCGCGTTCTCGTCCGCGTTCGCCTTCGCCTTTGCCTTGGCGGCCAATATTAAAAATAAAGTCCATCACTTACAGTCGCTTTCTTATTTATGCGACCGCCCGTCGACGTCCCCGTCCTTTCCGTTGATATTCCGGCTTTGTGACGACCGCACTTGGCTCGTTCTCCGTGCTTCGTTCTCCGGCCGGAGAATCACAATCATAAAAGTTAAGTTAAGCGGCGGCCAGTGAGTGGCGAATCCTGTACAGTGGGCACACAATAGGGACGACGGTCGGACAAATAGACGGACAGTCGGCGAGTCAGTCGGTCGATGGGGCTGCTCGAGATGAAAGTGAAAGTTAAGAGCCCTTTAAAACTTTTTCTTTTTATGACTTATTGCGCTCTTGAAGGCGACGACAGCGTATACACAGAGAACAAGTTTTGACATAATGCTTACAAAATTACTAGTTCTTTGTTTTTTTCCCTTTAAAAAGCCTACAAATTTTTTTTCTTTTTTAGAACTAAAAAATTAAGTGATTTCTTAAGCTAGAAAATAGTATTTTAATAAAAACTTTATTATACGAAATAAATATATTTCGAATTTTATTTAATTTAATATTTAATAAAGCCATACAAAATATTAAAATTTATATCAAATCAAAATCAAACAAAACAAAAGCATACAATATAAAGATTTATCTTTAAGCAAACAAAAATTGCAATAGAAACTGCTGTAGCTTTTAAGTACACTTGAATAATATTTTATTCTAATTATAATCTTGCCCGTGTAACCCTTGTTATTTTAAAAATATCAAATCATGATCATACTTAATTTATGATCCATTTTTCTAGCATATTTTTCCACCAAGTGTATCACAAAAACCAACAAGAACAACGGGAGCCTGTGCGTGAGCTTTTATTATTATTATTATGCTCGCTGCAGTTGTAGTTGGGGTTGTTGGTTTTGTTGTTGCTTTCTAGCTGAGCCTGGCCATAAATATAAATAGCAACTTAAAATTTGCAAGCCACGCAGCGGAGCTCTGCTCTATTCAAAAGCCGCCCACGGAGCGTATGAGTAATGCGAATCGAAAGAAGCCCGGCCAGGTGCTCTCCACGCCCCGACCACACAGAAAGCCACCAACTTTCGCATGCAAATGGAAAATGAATGAGAATCGGGCGACAGGCGAGTCGACTCCTTGCTGCATCCCGCGAGGGATAAACAACATTCAGCGCAAATACATTCATAACTACCTTGGCTAAGAACAACATAAATGTTGATATGTGTCACAATATGCCATTTCGCGCAAGGAGTGTGGGTCGCAGGATGCCCGCGGCAGTTTCCACGACCCTATCCTTATCCCAACACTGCCATAAATCTTGCCGAGAGCCGGGGATATCTTGGTACAATATTTGCTGACATGACAACCGAAAAACATACTCTCGGCACACTGAAGGTGATAATGACAGTTTAGGCATTCATTACACGTGTTGCTGATAAGACGGGGGTGCTTACACCCACAAAGGCAGGCGCACACAGACAGGACACCCACAGGAACAAGGACAAGAACACGACCGAGAACAACGACAACAACAAAAGCAACAACATTGACATGACGCCGCTGATAAAAGTCAACAATATAAATTAATAAAGCTGGCAGGCGCGAGCGGCGAGAGGCCCCCAGGGATCCTGTTCAATGTCCTGCGTGTTTGCCATAATAATATATTTCATTTCGAATCAACAAGCCGAGCCAAGACAGAACAGGACACGAAGGACCCTCGCCGGAGATATATTCATACATTTTAAAATATGCACATTATGGCCAGGAGTAAGCTGATATTTATGCTAATGAACCGACGACAGTTGCCCCTGGACGAGGCCATTCATTTCCCTCGGCCGACTACCAAAGCAATTACTATAATTGCTCACTCACTCAGACCCCCCCGAAAGAAGCTACAGAAAAAGAGGAGACCAGATGAAGACCCCACCGCCACACACATCAATATTCATTTAATTCACATGCAAGAACTTTCTTTCTGTTTGACTTCCACACAGAACGGGCCCAAAGTTTCGCCCATCAAATCAAATATCAAAGCAACACGTGTGCGGAGCACAAACACAGACAGCGCAGATCATCAAAGGCCGCAGTCTCCGGAGTTAATGAGAGCAAGATGTTGCCACATTCGGGCCAAGAATGTAATTAAAATTTTGCACAATATAGTATATGGCAAGCGCCCTCGATGGATAATTCTAATATTGGGTTTTATGAAGCGTTTCTCTTCGATTCATTTTAATTCGTTGACGGCCAAGGGAGAAACACTTTGAATTTAATTTCTTCAAAATGCAATTTACGAATTTTTTAGTGAAATTGAAGTAGAGTAATTATAGCCATTACTCCTCTAAATATCATTTGGTTTGCCATTTTGTGTTTTAATTTGAATTTTCTAAACTACAAATTAACTCAATTGTTAACTATATTTACTAAAGCAAAATGAGTCAAAAAAATAATCTTTACATTTTTGGATACCAAAAAAGTACATTACTTATATATTTATCAAACCGACATATAATTTAAGTTCTAGTTTTCTCAATTTAAATGGTTTCTTTTGCTAAATATTAAATCTTAAACTCAGACTGCCTTCAGAGGCCGGAAGTAATGAGACCAAGATGGTTGCCGCATCTTAGCCGAGAATGTAATTAAAATTTTTCTCAATATGTAGCACACTGTCTAGCTAAAATCAATATTTGATTTGATTGAACGGAGCATCTCTGCTCCCTCCCGGGAGAACTCGTCCTATCATTTGTTGATTGCGGCTGCCGAAGAATCAACAGGAAGCGAGAACTCGGAAAACTCTTGGAAAGCCCAGCAAAAGTGGCGGAAAACTCTGAAGGCTGGAGCCAGAACAAATCAGCGGAAAGTAAACTTCATTAACATTTCAATATTTCGCTCCGCTTTTTTACGCATTTACGTAGGCTCCCTTTGCAAATCAGTTTGCTGATTTTTTACATTATTTATTCAGATTTCTTGCGCCTGTTGCTGTCATTGCTCTTTCTGTTCGCTTCATTTCGCTTTCCCTCCTTGCTCCGCGATCTTCTTCATCTCACCTTGGCGCATTCATTAGGTGAATGACTTCAGCCCCCATAAATTGTGAACGTGCCACGCCCCCATAACCATTACCTCGTGTACAAAAAGCCAAAAAAAAGATGTCTGAGCTGATGCCAAACACAAAGGAATTCCAATTTTAATTCTCCTCGACGAGCTAAGCGAAAAAGCTTGCGAACTTGGCGTAAAATTTATCAGGAGCCAACTAGTAAAGGGCCAAAGGACATAGGCAGAGAAATGGTAATAATTCTGAGAAAAATGTAATGGGTTTCCTTCTATGGGTTTCCTATCCCAAGTTGATAGGAGTATTAAAGAGTATAAATATTTTCCTCGATTGAGAGAGAATTTTGAGCCGCCAAAGACTAATGGCATTTATCATAAATATTATTTAAAACAGCTTGAAAGGCATTACGGGCATCGCACTTTTCATTATCACCCCGGGGTCTTAACTGGCCCTTATTTCCCAAATACGCGCCCAATTAAAACATAATTCATGGCCAACAGCAGCTTAGTGCTCTTTATGCTCCCAATGGCTCCCCAGTGAGCATTTGTAACTGCACAACAATAACCGGGGCCAGGAAAATAAAAATAAAGGGATGGAGGGAGATGAGCGGGCCAAAGAGATAGAGAGACAGCAACAGAAACAGCAAACAGAGGTAAGCAATGGCAAGTCGACTTTAATTTGTTTTTCGTGTGGCCCAAAATGAACTCCCGGCCGGAGGAGCTCCGCCAGTTCGGGGCATAACATTTGTGGGCATATAAAAAAATATCATAACTATATATAGTATACGAGGAGGGAGCGAACATTTATGTGCATTGAGGCAGGGCTCAGAGAAAAATGTAAACAATTTTTTTTTCGGGGACCAGGAACATGTATGGCTTTTTATGAAGACCCGGATGGAGCAAAAAGCAGGCCAATGGCCAATGGCCAGCAGCAAATGGGCAGACAAATGCACTGGGGTGCCACAAACAGACAGTCGGACTACTGACCCACTGCCCAAGTGAGCAGAGGATCAGAGCAGAAGAAGAGTCGAGGAGCAGTGTGGAGCGTCATAACGAGCGCTTAAATAATTAATATTACTCATACGCAGCGTTGGACGCGACTCCTTGGCGCGCCCGGTATAAATCATAAAACGTGCACTCAGCGCGCATATTAAATCCTTCGGGCTAATGAACGCTGAAACTGATTGATGAAGCCGAGACGCTCTCAACCCCTTCTCACAGCATAGCACAGCGCGGGCCAGAATGTATCTGGTATCTGTATCTTTGTAACTTCAATTAATAACGGAGCGCGAAAAGTTTCACTTTGCCAGTAGCAGCGGCATTAACATTTTGCATTCATTCATTAGCAAAGCGCCAAGCAGAACAAACTTTACTTTTTGCGATGATAAATTGTGCAATTTTTGGAAAACTTAACCTTGCTGGAGGCGGAAAGGGAGGTAGAGCGAGGGACCGGGCGAATCAAACTTCTTCTCTAATTCATTTTCATTTAGCCCCGGAATATGAAAATGGAAAAATATGTGACCCTTTTTATATTTACGCCCAGTCAGTCCTAATCAAGATAAACAGAGGACGAAAGTATATCAAGTTGTCAGGCTAGGATGGATTCCTAGGATCCTTTAGAATGTTGTATCCATTAGTTAAAAAAAATTAATTAAAGATGAAGGTAGTTATGGCAAAATAATACCTTAAATCACTCATTCCATTTTAGTGGAAAAGTCACGCGGAGAGTCAGGAGATTTAAATATTGTTTCTGTAAATTTTTAGACCTAAATAACCCCTTAAAGGAGTATCAATTAGTCTAACCTCATAACCACAAAACATTGACATTCGTCTTGTTTGCGTCTTTGTTGTTTCTCTGGGTCTCTGGGACAGAACATAATTTGAATTATTAATTAGCGCGTAATTAGTCGGGTCGAGGTTCGTTCGTTCCTTCGTTTCTTGTGCCCTGACCACGTCTTGCGGCCATAATTCTAATACCCTTACCCCCAGAGCCTTTGATCTTCGCGGGGATTCTACGTCTTTTGATTACCTAATTCATTTACCTCTCTGGCCGACACCAAACGTTTTTTTGCGCTTGTAAAATGCATAGAAATTTATCAGGCAAAAAATAACTCATTATGTGTCAAAAGTGCCCCTTCCTTCTGCTCCCCAGAGCTCCTCCCTTGACCCAATTAAGAAATAGGAACTCAAAACCGAAAGTTTTGCTTTATGTTTCGAGAAATAAAGAAACCTCCTAAAATCCCCTGATAACCCCACTCAAATCCCCCTAAATAAAAGGCCAACAACCGCGACTGTCCGCGCAATTAAAGCAACTGTTCAGTGGCTTATCAAGTGAAGCAACACTCAAGGGGGGCCACGGGCACCCATCCTCGGAATGATCCTCGGCACAAACTCAAACTCAAACAACATGCAATGACAGTTTTATTTATTTTTCAGCGCTGTGCTTAAAATAGTCAAAAAGTTTTAATGACTTTACGCTGGCTAAGCGACAGCGTGCCGCAGTCCCCCGATATCCCGCCGTCAAGGGGAAATAATAATAAAAAAGCGGAATTCGTAAAATGAAGCCACAATCTTGAGTGTTGAGTGGCATAAAAAGTCCGAGGCAGAGCCGAAAACAGCAAAAATCGTATACAAATTAAATGTAAATGCACACAAAAGCAGTTGTTAAATGTCAATTCGAATTTTCATAGAAGTTTCATGATAAGTCCCAGAAAGAAAGGCCAACCCTCCGCTTCCTTCGCATCGCTAGTTTGCTTTGCGAAAATCCGAAAATGGCATAAAATTACGTCAATAAAAAAAAGGTAAGCGACAGCAGCTCGCATTTATATGCATGCACGAGAGGGTCTGGCGGGCTCCCCTCCCTATTTGCATGCATATATATTATATATCGGGTGTCCGGGTATTTATAAGCAGTCAGATGGTGGCCGGAGGACCCCGGACCCCATGGCATTTTATCGAGCAAACTTTTCGACATATAATTCACACCAACTGCTAATTTAAGCGCCCGAATTAATGACTCCGACATAAAATTCTACGAGCCCCACACGACTTTAGACGGGGGGTCGAGGTATCCTTATAAATATCCTGCTTAAGCACGCGACAGGATATGGTCAAAAGTCGGGGCGGGAGTCAAGTGGGGGCAGATCAGCCAGATTCAGTCATAAAACCCTTATAAATTATATACCGCCAGGGCTGCCAGGGATTTGATTACACTTGGTGTTTAATTTGATTAATCATGGGTTCCTGAACGAGTGAAAAAACTTAATTCTAGTGTCAAAACGGCTATATTTACTTTATTAAAAAGAATTTCGCTTTTTTTTTAAGGAATTTTCGCAGTGTCAAAATGGCGCAAAGTTTCCCCAAACTAAGTTAACCAACTGCTGTCCCCGAACACAGTCCAAACACTTCAGTGAAATATTATTTCATTTCCTTTAAGCCGCATTTCAGTGACCGAAGTTTTTATGCCTTCGCTTAGCTGCAGCCCGCAACTTTCAAATGCCGCACAATATTTAAACTTTGCCCAATTATAAGTTCAATTATACGCCCCGCTCCGCCCGCTCTCCCACCCTCGGTTGCCTTTTCGTTTGTGTTAACAACAAGAACTGTTTAATTTCGGTCAAAACATTTGCTCTACTTTATGGTATTATAAAAGAGCAAACCAGAAACGAATTTGTATTTTCACGATGCCCCCTCCCCGCCAACTTCTTCGTTTGGCAACAGTGTTGAACATGGCCAATTTGCTGCGGACAGAGGACCTCGGGCGGACCTCGTCCCAGGACCTTTTGGCCGGCGGAACTTTGACGTTCGGTCTGTCAAAGTTTCGAAGCTTGCGCGCTTCGAGTGACAACAATATATATATTCTATGTATATAGTGTGTCCCCTTCTGGGTTTAGAGTATGATTAAATCAGAGCCGCACAAACTGCATTAAAAAAGTTGTGGAAAAAATTGGCAAACAAGTAGGTGAAAAAAAAAAAGGAAAACCAGCTGATAAAATTGCATTATGTCTTATGCCTTGTGCTGATGTATTTTATGCGGCCAATTGCTGTTGTTTGTCTTTAGTTTTGACTTAGTTTGTTATTTTCGCAGCAATTTAAAGTGTAGCACAAAAAAATGACAAAATCCACACAGTTCTCGCAGCAAAAACCCAAATAAAATGCAAATGAAATTTTTGCTAATAAAATTCAGTTACAAACTTTCGGCAATGGCATACGAAAATATTGCTCGCTGACGACTGCATCGGAATGCGTTATTTACACAGTCCCTTACACACACCGGCACAGTAGCAGCACAACCGCGCGCGCCCTTGCACACCCACACTCATACACAGTCGGTAGCCCAACATGTGCTGCTGCTGCTGACCTGGTGTTGCATAAATTAAGGCGCCCGCAATGCATCGCATTTGACATTTGAACCGCTCGACCGCCACAAAATTGGCAACTGCCATCCGCAGATGGTTTTCGCCATTCACCATTTTACCAGTTTCCAGTTGCCATTTACCGTCGCGTTTTAACCCGGTTGCCTAAGTGAATTTTCGCGCTGCAATTGTCGCGCACGGCACACATCGCATATCACGCATACGCCGTGTGAAGCTCAGTGGTTAATTGCGGGCGCTTAACCGATTCAGCGCTCTTCGTTCTACTGACAAACTTTTCATTAGCGGCCAAGGCTTGAAATTGCGTTTCCTCGCCTTTTACGTCTTCAATTACGACGATAGTTGGGAATTTTAGCTGTTGTTATTGACTTTTTGGCCTTGGTAGTACATAAAATATTTTTAAATTTATTGTTGGTGCAAAAATTTAGCATTTAGTAAATTTCCTTGGGCAATGTATGGCCAAAAATTAATTTAATAAACTCTACTACAAAAAAATTACAAAACTATTACCTCTTAATTTGAAATCTTTCTTACCTTACAAATATGTATATATATCAGTATAAACTAAATGGTATTTTAGGCTTATTTAAGCTGAGAGCACTAATCAAAGTGCTTAAATTTACTAGATTCAGCAGCAAATCAGTTGAATTATACATTTTCATAGCAACTATTTACTGCCGAAACTGCAAAGCTGGATTAATGGAATATCAAAATTCAAATCAGCCTAGTTAAATCCCTAAACTAGTTGGCACTCAAATGGATACGTTCTGTGAGATATCCCACACCGCCTCATTACCCGCAGTCCATCTTTGATCCATCTGAAAGACAGATTAGGCAAACTTTATGCCCCGGGGCCATTCAAATTGCTGCTTGACCCAATGGGCCCCGCCCATTAAAAATCTCTGGAGGGGGAGAACGGAGAACGGAGCGAGGACGAGAACGAGAGCCTCGAGCCTCGAGCGCCATTATGTCCATGTCAGTGTATCTGAAGGGGGCACTCCTTGTCGCCGGCTGAATTTCAGCATCAGCCTCATCTCGAATCCGCATTAATTTACGCTCATTGTGCGAGGGGTGGCCGTATCTTCGACAGGGCTCCTATGCCTCGCTTTGTTTTGCATTGTCACGCAAAGTGTTGCTTACAGGGCTGGCTCCCCTCCTGTTTCTGATCCTGATTCTGATTCAGGTCCTGTTCCCCCACCCCATCAATCCCCCCGCCTCGATGTTATCGCGCATCAACAAGGCATAATAAGGAGGCCACGCTCATCCACTTGGCTAAGACAAAAGGAGCCTTGGTGTTTGCTTCTGTTTCTCCTACAGCCGCCATCATTCACACCCCGCTCCCCAAACAGACGCGGTACTTGGAAAAAATATACAAAATAATGCAAATATACAAATAATGCTAGCTGTATAAGTTTATATATTGCACCCATTACCCATTACTTTCTTATAACAAAACAAATTACAAAACCTATAATCTAAAGTTTACTTCGACTTTAAAATAATAAACCAAAACTCGGGCTCTGATTTTTCCAAGTGCATCTAACTTGTCGCCCCGGCTTCGGTGAAGCATTTGCACCCAGCTTGACTTTTTTAATATCCCTGATATTTGCGCCTGTTATCATTCGATGGATGCGATGCCGCCTGTGGGCCTCCTGCTGTGTCTAGTTGTTGGCCATTCCCCATTCCCCATGCCTCCGCCCCGCCAATGAAACTCCGCTCCTGTAGGGCTACCCCTACCCCCTAACCGTCGCTCCTCACCGCTCCGGGGCCGCCGCTCTTGTTATTCATGTCGTCATTTCCTATTGTCGTCGTTGCTGTAATTGTTGTTGCCATTCTGGTTTCAGCCGTCGTCCTACATGCGCGCCCAGCAACTTGTTTTCATTTTACGCTTGCCTGCCGCCTTTCAGCCGCCCGCTCGCCCCCAGTTCCCCCCAGTGCCCCCGCCTATTGCGCCCCCTTCTAAGCACCACAGTCGCCTCGCTTCGCCCCTCTTCCAGCTGCTGTTGTCATTTTGTACAATTTTGCGCTCTGATTTTTAAATATAATCCAGCAGCAACGCCACTGGTACTGCTGCTGGTCCTGTATCTGTAACTGTACACTGAGAAAAACACATAAGAATGATGAATGCAATTTTTGGGTTTTTTTTTTTTTTTTTTTGTTCTGTAACTAAAGAAACAACTTTTTCATAGGTATTTTATTTAAAACATTTAATATAACTGGGTAGATTAATAAAATATAGGGAAATTTAATTTCCAGATTTCTTTTAAGCTTATTAATTAAAAATGTAATTTCATTTTCCTCACAGAAAGGGTATTTAAAATCATTTCTCTTGGTGTATCTGCCTGTGAATTGTTGGGTGGCCCAAGTCACGCGATATCGCGAAATCCGCTTTAGCGGAAATCTAATTGCACATCATCTCTCTCTTGCTCCGGACCCCGCTTTAAGCCCCACATTTCCACCGCATTTCCTCGATTTTTCCCGCTTTCCCTAGCTCCCTGCCATTCGGGATGCTGGCTGTGGCCGTAGGCTGATTTTAACATAATGCTTTTTTAAATGCAAAGTTACAAACACTCGCTTGTTGCCCGCTGCTTCGGCCCCAAAGCGACCCCAGCCACGCCCCTCTCTCCTGTGTATTAGCACATTTTATGGCAGCGTCCGCAGCCAACATCCAGCATGGCATTAGCATAAAGCAGACACAAAAGGCGAAAAGGAATAAAATAAAACAAGTTGGAATTATATCTCCTCATCATAGAGAGAGCTCAACCTTTTGATACCCACCCCCTGCGCATTTCTTAAACTAGCATCTTATTATTTATATTTCAGTATTTCGAATAGCTTGGCAGCTTAAATAATTGAATGCTTTATTCTGTCGAGGGATAATTGAAGCAAATTAAATTGGATTATCGTCCATGTGGAAGTAAGACTTCGTTTATGACATTATTATCATCATCATCGTTAATTGGAAAGCTGAAAATTCCAATTTGGCACCTTACAACTTAAGCCTCGACAGAATTTTCAATGCTTTCAAGGCAACATTAAAATATAAAAAGCTAAGGCTACGGTTTGGCTGATATCTAATCTGTTCAATAAAATCTTAAATTAATTAAATTCATAACCTATATTACATTTAAAATATTTCATTTTTCTTAAGCACACATATCTAATTTATTTACTTTGATTTTTATTGCAACTAAAAACCTACCTAAACTACTTAAACATTCACAAATATAGTCTCGCTTTAATAAAACTGAGCTCTGAGCTCACATTTATTGTCATGATTTCAGCTCCTAAACTGATAGCTGTTTAAAAATAAAAAATATTTCTTAACAGCTTAACCGGACTAATTAAACTCCTTCGCTGGCTGCTTACAGGGCTACAGGGTATTAATGCCCTTACACAGCACATGCTGAAATATATATTTATAAATTAATTTGCGGTCGTGTTGACATTTGACCTTTCCTTATGTGGCCAGCTTTCTTTTAATTAATGTAAATATTTTTGCTGCTCAGACCGCGCCCCGCTCCACACCACACGGACCAGGCTAATGCATTCCGTGACGTTTGGAAATTCCACGAGGTAATGTATTTTGGCCAATGTTTGGTCATAATCAAATTGCAGTCAATGGCCCGATAAACACTATTGACACTGTCCCGGGTTCCCTCGCAGAATTCATATTCGGAGTTTGTCTAACAAACATTTGAACGGGTAAAACCGATGTGAAAACTAAATTTTAATTAACTGATGTCAGAACAGGTTGGGGATTTGCAAAGCGGTTGCGCGCTAAAATAGTTTTCCGCTATGTTGGACAGTGTCAACAAATCGAGTTGCCATTCAAAGTCCGGAACGAACCGCAAATAGCTTACAGAGTCATCAGTGTCACACTCTTTTTCGCAATTACTTTTGGCTGGCATTTACCAACTAAATTAAGCCCGATCACTCACCCCAAACCTTTAATTAATTTAATATATAATTTCTGCAGAAATAGCTTCAGTATATCAGTCCAGGTAAGTCTAATTAAATTGGGAACACACTCTAACCCCTGAGAGAACCGCAAATACCTGATAAAGTCATTAGTTTCACACAGATTTTCCCAATTACTCGTACCTTTGGTTGAAAAGTTAGCGACTAATTTAAGTTCGCGAGTGCTATGAGTTTTTGGTGTGGCATTTTCCCTGCTTCCCACCATTTTCCTCTCTTTTCCCGCATTCCCTTTGCCGACCGGCAACACGGCGTATAAGCAATACTCGCGCAAATTGAGCATTTGATTTGACTGGCAAACGTCGCCGCCAACTGCCTTTGACAGCAGGCATCAGCTCGAGAGCAATCGAATAAGGAATAGCAGAGTAGGAAGTGGGGGCAGGGGAAAAGGCAGAAGGCCAAAAGGAAGAAAAGCTGAATAAAAGAGGAGCAAAAAGGCTTCAATGTGACACTTTTTTTTCCTGCTCAACGCCATTTCCATTTACGTTGTTTACATTTTGCCAAGGCGTGTTTTTTGCTGCCAAAAGGCAAACGACACCCGCCGCTCGATGGGATGCGATGCGGGTCATGTAATGGCCACGGCCATGTCGCATAGGTGGGCCTAGATAATGCACAGCGAGAAAATCCAATAACGTCACCTAGCGACTTAGTCCGCCCGCATGAGTTGATCAATTTATTGAATCAGACACATCTTATCAGTTCTTAGGCGGGAAAATTGCTTAAATTAAGTTTTCACGGAACGATTGCTTCGCGAGATATCAGCACTTGGAGAAATTTCGAGTGGGAACAGATACATGTTTGCTAGAAAATATAAATCTATGTTTTTAAGGAACAGTTCTTACATTTATTTGGGTAATTGGTTTCAAATTTAAAAAACTAATCCAAAAAGACTTATCTATTTGTCTTTATATTCATAAGTTTCTTTTAACATTTATTCAATAGATGATAAGCCATTAAAAATGTATTCCCTGACTTCAAAGTTTATTATAATGCAATTATTTTGCTTTTTATCACCCCCAAAATTATAATTTCTCCCTGTGCATCTGGCGTTAACTGTGACAGCAGCGATAACCGAAGCCTTGCTTGTTTTGTGCTCAACCCAGCAGCTCCGAGAGAGTTGCGTGTTTATTTTTTTCACCTCAGACCCACTCCGCTATTCTTTCCCTCTTTTTGTCACTTTTAGCTATCGGTGGGTGTGCGAATGGTCGGGTGGGTGCTCGCCTGAATTTGGTGTGAGAGTGTATTAAAGAAACATCTGGCAGACCGCCCCTTTCCTGCCCCGGGGGCAACGCCTTTTTCCTTCCTTGGCCTGCTTAAATTTAATTTAAAGGCTCAGAGACCAGAACAAACAGAAGTCTGAAGGGAGCTGGCCATATATTTATGGGCGGGGCTGCATCGGCACATTGACACAGCATCATCGGCATCAGAATCAGAAATTAGCGTGACCCAGCCTTAATTGTGGGCCGAGGCTAGGGCAGAGCACAATGGGGCCTTTGTTGGCCAAGTTTGGGGCTGGCAGTAAGTCAGGGGAGCAGCCGGAAGTGGGCAGAAGTTGGCCTAGAGTTGGACTAGAATATTCGGGGGGCATCAAGGGGTTAGGAACGGCCGGTGTCCTTTGTTGAACCCCGCTCTCGATGGCGACCTTTGTCAGATTTAAACACTTTCGGACACTTGAGCTCGCTCGGCCCCGTTATTGAGACTTCACTTTAAATTAACATAATTTCTCCTTTTCTATTTCTGTTACACTTTTTTACACTTCAGACATTGTCCACGGGTTGTCCCTTCGATCGTAATAGAAAGTAATGTAATGCGCTTTGTGTTTTTCGGCCGATGACGATTATTATAAGTTCCATTTTCGGTCGCCCTTTTTATTACCCAACCTGGGGTCTCCTCCGTCCATTAACCGAAATGAGTGCAATTCAAAATAATATCCCCGGTCCCCAATGGTCCCAAAACTTTCCCAGAATGTCCCAGCAGGACATCGTCGTCGCTGATTGTTTTGCAAAGATTCAGATTCGCACTTGGGATTTTCGGGTTTCGTGTGGGGATTCATTCAACAGCAAACTTTCGGCTGGCCGGCCAAAAATCATAAATCTTTTTAATTTCATTGATCAACTTTGGCCGGCGCAAACTTTTGCTGTTGCTTTTGCTTTGCCCCAAAGAAAGTTTCGCACTTGACTCCCGCAGGACATATTTTGCCTGACATTTAAATCGATGGCAGATAAATATTAAACTTAAAAAACTTCCAATTCATTGCTGCAAAATTATGTGTTGCCTCGTTTTTCGGCACGATTCTTTTTTCGCTTGATGGAGCAGCAATAAAAAATCATATTTAATGGGCACCGACATCGCCGATCGGCCGCAGGAGGTACAGGAAGACAACATGGCGCAGCCGGAAAATAAATAAATGCCATCGAATAAACAAAGGGACAGCGATTGGGTATAGTTGCGGCTCCTAGGGCCCAGATAAGGAAGCTTATAAATTGAGGACGAGTGGACAGTGATTGGAAAAATTAATGGGGCATATACGGTACCCCCAAATATGGGACTCTTTTGGGACTTATGAAGTTCCAGTTAAGTTCAATTCGCTTTAAAAGACCGGGAAGTTTATGTCATTCAATACACATTTCCAGCTTTAAGGTTTGATATAATAAAACACTCTGTAGAAGTATAGAGCCCAGGAAAAATATTTTAACAACAGTTTTCTTTGTTTCTTATCAATCGAGCAAAAGACCGACCTCATTCGACTTTAATAAATCAGGGTCAACTTTTAATTAACCACCGCTTCCTTCCCTGAATGGGAAAACCACTGATTTCCCAGCTCATGTCCTTCCCATCCACAGCTTACATATTCCAACTCGTTAATAACTTTCCATGTTGTGAAGGAACAGGGTGCTTGCTTGCTCCTGTAAGTAAACTTCTGAGAAAATGTTTGCGCAATATGCAAAACTTTTCGATTGTGGAAATCGCTCCTTGGGCGCACCACACGTGCAGCTCGGAGCTGGGATTGCGGAATTGATTTAAGAACTTCATAAATAGTGCTGAAATAAATAAAAGTTGCAGAGTTTTCTCTTCTACAATAAGCCGCGAACGTCATTGACAGCTGGAGTATTGCGCTCAGCGGGCGAAAAGCAATATAAGTCCCGCTCAGATGTAAATCAAAAGGACAACGGTGCTGCCCTGGTCCTCTCAATATCTCCATTCAACAGGGGATTTATTAAATACTATCTCCACAATGGAAATGACTGTTTTTCCTATCATCGAAAGGCGTTTCCTTTCAATGCCTTTTCCAGCTTCTCTTTCCCATTGCCTTCCCGGCTCATTTAAAAAATATTTAATTTCGAGAAATGAATTATAAATGCAATTTGCCCCACTGCGCTCTATTTCATGTTTTGCTCCCGCTTTCCTTCCTTATGATGCGTCTTTGTCCTCTGATGGCCTATGCAGAAAATTAATTACGCCACTGAAAGTTGATTCCCGCTCGCAGTTTAAGGTCTGCAGACGCGAATAAGGATGCGGATGCGGATGCGGATGCGGAAGCCCTTGTGCCAATGCGACCAGAACTGACCCAGTTGTTTAATTGAATTGAAGCCATAAAGACTTGGAGAGCCGGCGCCGCAGCCACACAAAACCGGAGTGAGCGAGTCGGGAATGAAAAATGGCCACAGCCAGGAGCACTCGCTAAATAACTTTAATTAGTAGTGCGAGTGTGGCCATCAATCACCTTTGAGCGAAAGCGAGAGCGGTAGAAAGAGCGAGCGCGAGCGGAAACGGAAACGGCGGCGGAAACGCCAGCGGAAGCCACGTGGCCATTGCTAAGCATTTTGACAGCTGCGCCTGTCGCTTATGCAACAAAGCACACACACACTCGCACACTGGCCGAAAAGTTGCCGCCTAAAATCGAGCCTTTAGTGGCTTATTTAAGAATTTAATTCCAAGTAACAAGTAAATATAAATAAACTCGAATGAACACAAACCAAAGCAAGATTTATTTAATTATGGATTTATGAAATTTGTAACTGCTCTAATCTTGCTTTTAAGGGAAAAAATGGGTCTTATCAGTTTTGATTTTAATATTTCATCAGTCTTGCATAAGTATACCAAACTACTAGTCCTTTTTACACTTTTTACCTCATATCTATTACCAAAATCATACGAACGCAAACCATTTTTAATCCCCAGAATATTTTATCAGCGTGGAAAAAATTATTAGAGCTCTCAAACAATATGGGGTTGTGTAGGGCCAGTTTGGTAAAAAACAGAAAACCCTAGCGGCAGTTAGAATTTCGTATATCCACATATATATTTTTAGTGTCGATGTACAACATTTTACATTGAGCTGAATATTTTTCTACGCTTTCTATAACTTTTTATACCCGGTACCCATAGGGTACAAGGGTATTATAAGTTAGTGCCAACCGAGAATGTATGTAACAGGCATAAGGAGAAATCTCCGACCCTATAAAGTATATATATTCTTGATCAGCGTCACTAGCCGAGTCGATTTAGCCATGTCCGTCTGTCCGTCTGTCTGTCCGTGTGAAACAACAGATCTCAGAGACTATAAGAGCTAGAGTTACCAAATTTGATGACAACATTGGAATTTGTTGCACGCAGATCAAGTTTGTTTTAAAGTTTGGCACCGCCCACTTCCGCCCTCAAAAATCATAAAAAACGTAAAATAAGCTATACTCATTTTTTCGGGTTAAAGTTAATAGATACAAAAAATGATTAAAATAGAGCGGACGCTTCCTGAAAATTTCAGTAAAATCGGATGATAAACATGGGAGATATTAGCAATAAGGTTAGAATTTTAACACACCGCCCTAAGGCACTGCTGTTGCAAGCTGTAGCCGACAGGTGGCGCATTCGAGCTTTGGCCGTGCGATATAATGGCGCCAGCTGCAGAAAAAATGACAAAAGAATATAGCAAGAAATTACAAAAAATAACATAATTCATTTTTTGACGCCGATCGAGCTGGTTTTTATGTTTTCCTATAAAATGTATCATTCATATTTAAGTATGACATTAAATTGTTAAGGTCGGGAGCTAATTCGAGAGGAGATTTATTTTAAGAAGTATCGATGTAGACTATTATTATGCATGTACAATTTTTAGTGTGAAGCGCAAACGTTTTGGTACCGGGTATCTCACAGTCGAGCACAGTCGACTGTAGCTTTCTTACTTGTTTTAACTGATATGATATTGAATAAATAAATAAAAGCTTTAAGCCTAATAGCCTTAGTTAATTGAATAACCTTTTAATGTCCATTTTATCGCTTTTATTAATCACTTTACGTTTTCCATTTCCTTGTGACTTTTCAAAACCAACTTATTTAGAATAATCTCTTACTGCGTTGACTTTTTCCCCTGTGCACACATGCACCGTGCTATGTACCGAAAACTTAAAGAAATACGAGAAAGCAAGGAATTAATCAAATTGCAAATTTCATCAGCGTGGCGAAAAAACAAGCGCAGATGCGAAGCGAGCTTCCAGCGACAGCCAGAGCCAGCAAAAGTTGTTGACATCTTCTGAGCCAACACGTACCGCCAGCAACAAGAACACACAAAAAGTAGTAAACACTTGACGGGAGCGGCGGCAGGCGGCAAGAACAACACGGACCAACAGCTCAGCAGCCACTACTGCCAAAAGAGAAGAAAGGACCGGGGCTACAGCAAATGTTTGCTTAAAAATGATGCGAACCCCCAGCCCCACGAGAAGAATTCGGTAGGGAGGGGGCCCAGGATGGGGGCAGATGCTTCTTCTGCTCCTGACAGATGCAAGACGCGTTGACAGTGACAGAGACAATGATGACGACGATGGTTATGTTGCGGATCATCATGAGGAGGGGATGAGGTTGCCAATGTTGGTGTGGAGGCCAGCATTCGGCATAATCCCGCTGACAAAATGTCATTACACCATCTACATAGTACATAGTGAAGTTGCCTTTTGAAGTTTTCTGACTTTTCCGAGTTTTTCAAGTGTGTGTGCGAGGGGGAGGGGCATGGTTCCGGATTGCTAGCTGAGCGGGTCGCCGCTTAAATAAATAAATACGCTACGCGGTGACAGGCACAGTTGCCACTGCTAAAGTTTCTGTATTTCCATATTAAGTGAAAATAAGTTTTGAAGAAATATTTGTGCAAATTAGAGTGACAGTTAAATAACCTCTGATGTTCCTTGGTGTCACTCAGTGAAATGTGATAACAAGTGCAAGCATAAGTAACAACTTGGAGCCGGAGATGAAACTGATATACGATTTAAATATCCTATGATAGGTGGGCAGTAGGTTTAAAGTGATTAATAGGTTTATATTCTTTTAATACATTTTTCATATTAAAATATTAAATAAACTCTTTCGTATTGGATGTGTTTTTCTTATCTGAAGGAAGTATTCTTTGGTAAGCAGGGAATAATATAATTAAATGGTGAACTGAAATATATTTAAAATGCATACATACAAATGGAATACAGCTGTAAAGGACCAATTCTGATTCTGACTTACCGTAATACAAGTGCTCGAAGTAGTCCTTGTCCCGGAGTCTGTTACGGTTACAGTTATTCCTCCGTTCTCCGCCGGAATCGGAAATCACGCGAATGCCCGAGTCATTGACAAATGGCCAGGGAACGGGCGCGCTATTGTTTTATTTTTATTTCTCTACGTTTTCCGATCACTTTTCCGAGTTTTCACCACTGCCTTCCCTGCGCTGGCCCCGCGAATTGGCCTAGTTTGTCTAGTATTTTGGTGTTGTCTTTAGTGTGTTTTTCCTAGGCCTCTCCTAGGCTGCAGTTTTGAGTTACTTGGCACTTGTGTCTAATGCCTTTGTCTGCTTTTCTTCTTGCGTTTTTCAGCTTGTCTCTTGCGTTTTCCAGACGGGCGACGCTCAGTCTTTGCTTGCACTTGAGAGGAACCGTTATCTGGGTGGTGTGCCGGGTGTGTGTGTGTGTGTGCTTGGTGTTGGTTTGCAAGTGCGGTTGAATTAGCGAGTGAGACACGAACTTTTGACCCCGTTTCGACAATAACAACACGAGAGGAGCAGAGGCTTCTGTTCTCCGGCTTTTTGAACCCACTGCTGGCCGGCTTTTCGCTTTTTTGTTGGCTTTTGCCACACTGAATACGTTTATAGTTATATCGGTGACTTATGGATTTCGCAATTTATCGGGTTCTTGGTGTTTATTGATTTAGCAGGGCGTTATAATAATAACAATAATTCTTTATCACCATTTAGCCTGTGTCACTTGCACCAACATAACCTCATTTTGTTTTAAAATGAGAGAATTTACCGTTATGTTTTTAACACACTTCACTATCATAGCTTGCAACTTAGGTTTTGATAATCCGCATACGTTTTACGTAGATATCCCAAGCGATAAGGGAACACCCGTGAACATGACGTTTTTGCTCAGCCAGCGCCTCACGAACTGAACGGTGTAGCTGCGAAAATAAGTGCGAAAAGCCAGCATCTGAGCTCCTCCTGACACTTGACAGCTGTGATTTGCGGTACTTTCTCTCTCGCGCTGTCTCTCTTTGGCGCCATCCGGAAAAGTACCGTTCTCCACGTGGCGAGCAAACAGCTGTTGCCGCAGATGTTCCACTGAGATTGCGCAATTGGAGCGCTCTTGGAAAAGTTGGGAAATTCTTAAAGCTCTGTCCCTTTATGGCACTGGAAAGTGATGAAAATGGGAACAGTAATGCTGACCATAAAGGTCCTTCCACCAAGGCGCCGCCTACAAAACAAATTTTACCCAAAAGTTGGCGCGAAAGTCAACACTTCTCGCTGGTAGTCGCACGCACACACACGCCCTTTCGGGGCGGCAGAAATGCCATCTTTCCGCATGGCCAACTTTTGGGGCCAACAAACTTTTCGCATAACAAAAAGCCCAACATTTTTTAACCCACATTTGGCCTCAATTTACCCATTAGATGGGGCTTACCCATTTATCCATTTTCTTACAACTTTTAAATTTAGAAATTAATTTACCAAATTATTACAAATTAATTTTGTGGTTTCAGCTTTAAAGTTTAAATTATTCAATTATCAAAATGATGTTCAAACAGTATCACAGTATGACAGGTGTTCCATGGTGATATGGAGTATGCTACAATTTGGTAATCTCCTTCACTTATTAAAAAAATCATATATGGGTATATCCGCAAATAGTCAAGCAAGGCCGAAAACTATAAAGTTCATAAATATCGTATTTATTTGTGCATATCTATAAAGAAACTTTAAATCCAAGTCCAAATTTTCATAGTGCAACGGCTACAGAACATACATATTTCAGTTATTTCATGTAAAAATCTGACCAAAAAAACTGAAATAACTACAATTTTGTAACTTTTAGCTACTTTTCAAGTCATTTTTATATTTAAATATTTCGCATGCAAAACATACGATAGCTTGAACTTTCCTATTAAGAGAATTAGTTGTTTTTCTAGAATATATGAAGTTTTTCATGGGAAATGTGACGTAAAATACATTCGAAAACATTGTATTTTCGCGACACGTACGTTCGCCACAGGTATTTAATTCAATAAAAAAAAACAAATGGAAATATTTTCTTACGTATAGACTTGATGAAAGCTACATGAATCCTCTTTAAAAGTAAAGTTATCGCTTTACATACGTCCTTGTCTATTGGTCAACCTTGGTTCTAGCTAATAAAAACACACATTCATTGTCATTCTTCTGTTTAATTTTAGTTAAGCTTTATCTGATAATTAATTACAAAAACCTAATGCATACAAATGCAATAAACCGTCGAAACATGCGCACCAGCTGCGATTATGGTTCAGCAACAATGACCGTCATGACCGCTATGGTTGTGGGAGTGCCCGTGTCCGCTGGATCTGTGCGAAACCTTATCCCCGGCGGCCGTCTCATCGTCGCCCGCCTGCTTCGACTTCACCTGGTCCTCGTCGGCGAATTCGCTGAGGTCACGCCGCATGGCATAGGCATCCTCGCCGTCCGCATAGTACTTGGGCTCCACCTCGATGATTTTAAACTTCAGCGAGTTGGTGTAAAGGTTGAGGGCAGCCCGGTTGCTCTTGCGAACGTGGAGCGAGACATACTGCGCGTTGAAGCACTCGACCATGGCCTGCGAGGCCTGGTTCATCAGCTTCTGGGCCAAGCCGAGGCGGCGGTAGGAGCGCTTTACCGCCAAAGAGGTGATGTGGCCGTGGCGGCTTTCCTCGTTCGGCTCCGGCTCCTCCATCTTGGCCAGAACGTAGCCTACAATGCCACCCTTGTCGTCCTCGGCCACGTAGCTGAGCTGCGGCCATGTGAGGCCGTGGTAGAAGTAGTACTTCATCTGGTAGTTCTCGGGCAGGCACAGCAGGTTGCAGTGCT